>JAPQWN010000006.1:12531272-15210438 GCA_028538565.1 Umbellularia californica
ACATCTGGAAATTCACAGACTACAGGAATGTTTCGCAATTCCTGTACAGGCTTCTTCTCCGAAATGAATGCGATGTAGCCTTCACAACCACTACGCATCATACGTTCAGCCTTAAGTGCTGAAACTAGCCTGGTGTCATACTTCTTCTGAACTCCTTCAAACAATACACTGGCATTGGCTTCATTAACCCTGAAGGTAATGACCTTGCGGAAACAGTCTAGACAAGCCCTGTACTTCGCAAGCCAATCCATGCCGAAGATTACATCGAAATCATTCATTGCTAGTATCACCAGATCAGCTGGCATTGATACTTCTCCAATTCTAACAGTGCATTGAGGAATATACAATTCACATACTACTTTTCCTCCTAAAGGAGTAGACACAGTAAAATCATAAGACAATTGCATGATCCGGTTTGGCATGCCACCCGCAAATGCAGGTGCTACAAATGAGTGTGTGGAACCGGGATCGAATAATGCAATAGCTGGTCTATTATCTACAAAAATTGTACCTTCAACCACATTTGTGGCAACATCAGCTTGTTCTCTATTGACAGCATAAGCCATCCCAGCCATCTGTGGCCTGTTTGGCTGCTGCTGTTGCCTCGGAGGCTGCCACTGACGCTGCTGGCCTTGACGTTGTGGCTGTGGTTGCTGTTGCTGTTGCGGCCTAGGAGGAGGAGCTGGTAAAGCTAATCTCGGCGGGGGAGCAGGAAGTGCTGCCTGACCCTGCGTAGGATACTGGTACGGAGCTCTATCATCTCTCCTAGCTTTTGGACACTGTGCCATTCTGTGTTCCAAAGAACCACAGACAAGGCAAGCTCCAGTAGTCCGCCAACATAATTCAGTCCTGTGACTTTTGCCACAAGTCTCACAGACTGGCAGATTGTCTCTTCTCTCATTCCTAGGAATGAACTTCTTCTTCTGTTTCTTATTTTTGGACTGTCCTCCTTTCTTGAACCATGAATCACCACTTCTCTTGGTGCTCACAGTCTCTCTATCTTTCTCTCTTTGTATCTCCTCAGCTGTGTATGCCCTATCTACGGCATCATCAAACGTCGTAGGCTTCTGCCCAGCCAATACGATAGCTTTGTAATCTGGGTTCAATCCAATGATGAACCGTTTGACCTTCTTCTCCTCAGTATCTACCAGGTCGGTAGCATACTTAGACAATTGCAAGAAGGCGTGGACATAGGTAGCTACGGTCATTTGACCTTGTTTCAAGTGCAGGAATTCTGATTCCTTCTGCTGCTGCACATGCTCGGGAATAAACTTTCTCTGGAATTGTTTCTTAAAAGTCTCCCAAACGTCCGGTGTAGTCATGGCTTTAAATGTGTCCTTGACACTTTTCCACCACATGTTCGCTCCCCCTCTAAACATAGTAGAGGTGAGCAACACTCTCTGCCTATTAGTGCAGACAACTGTTTCGAACACATCTTCAATGTGTTCTAGCCACTCATCAGCTTGTATCACGTTCTCAGTTCCGTGAAACTCCGTGGCTCCCCTCTTACGAAACCGCTCAAAAATAGCATGAGGGTCTGTATTCTTGTGCTGCAATACTACTTGGGTATCAACATGAGATGGTTGGACCGGTTGTACAGGCGGAACTTGCATTTGAGCCTGGATCTGGCTCTGTACTTGCAACATAGAAGCCATTTGGGTTTGCATACCCAATTGAGCTTCATGACTCTTAGCGATCTGCTCGTTGCTTCTGGTTAATTGTTCCAGAATAGCAGCAAATCGAGCATCAGTATCCGATGCTGGGGGAGGAGGTGTAGTCCCATCGTTGACAGGAATCTCAACAAAGCCACTCATCCCTGACCCAGATGCCATGCTGAAGACAATATGGAAGGTAAGATACACATCTATACACTTCCATGACATTTATACCACACACAATGAAAGCAATAAATACAACTCCAAGATTGGATTCGTCCTAACGATAACGTTCCTCACTTCGTCCTTAGTTATACTAAGTCTTTTAACAGTTGCTCACCCTAGATATTTAACTAGGCTCTGATACCATACAATAAGTATGTCACGACCCGGGCCCGAGATCCGATCAATTCGGATAGACCCCGAGTCGCGAGACCATACTTACTCCCGTAAATCTTGAATTAACCGAAGTTAAGACGAGACTCACAAGGGATATCAAATCACAACACCTGCCAATGTACAATTTGCGGAATATACATACATACATTGACAACAATTAACTTTACATCAAAAGTAAAGTTCACATACACAAAATGACAGTTTAATAAAGTCCACCACTGCACCTTTAAAATACAATGCATGTGGCATCAATATATACAACTCAAACTAACTATTACAAAAGTATTTATCAAAATATTCAAGTTCGATCGCCCTCCGAACTATGCCCACTCCGCTAAACCTCCTGGAGGTATCGGATGGGCCTCCTCCGCAGGCGGCGCGGCCTCGGCAGGACCGGCACGGGCAGCTGGGCCTGTAATGCCATCAATAACACTATGAACACGACGGTTCAGCAATACATAAACAATCTATGATAATTCATGCTACGTATGTTCATTTCTCAATGCAATAACTCTAGAATTAAATCTAGAACAGTACAAAATCCTGTACAGTGCAGATAACCAATAAGCAATGACTAATCTCAACTACAATAGTAGTACTATCATTACTCAATACAGTTCCTCCCCAGAGGAGGTGTTATTCAGTTCATTTCACTCAGTGTTCATTCATTTCATTCGTTTCGTTCATTTCCTATATTTCATTCATTTCGTTCGTTTCATTCATTAAGTGGCTTATAGGACTCTTCAGTCCAATGTAGTTCACTTTTCATTACATGACTTATCAATTCATTGACTTTTCAGTCTAAGTGTGGGATCTACCAGTGTCTTGATCAGAGATCACTGGCATCACCACGGAGCTCCGGAACACCCCAATCATCTGCTGCAGCAGGAGTTATTCATTGCATTGTTACTTTTAGTAACTGTTCATTAATTCATTATACGAGTAATCATTACGTTGCATTTAGTCAACAATGTCACATACGGGTTAGAACTCCCTATCTATGTCCATTTCTACTGGACTTTCTTTCACATTTGACAACTAATTAGGTGAGAATATTGGTTACCAAATGCACGTTATTATCGATGGACATCACATTTATATGTTCAAGGTGTGCATTTAGTTCCCAAAATTTTTCCCCACGATTTCAAAATCCACTCCCGACGGTCCGATCGATTGGCTAAATTTCCACTCACAATTAATATTTGGCCAGCACCATGTCGCTGGCGGTTAGCCGGAACTCGACCCGCGGCTAGCCGAAATGCAGTCGGCGGCTAGCCGGAATGTAACTGGCGGCTAACCGAAATTTCAATTTCGGCTAACCGCCATTTCGCGGTTAGCTCACGGTCAGCTTTCCAGAAGCTGACATTTTCTGTCTCGGTTTTTCGGTCACCTCACGGTTACCTCACGGCTAGCCGAAATTCAAATTTCGGCTAACCGAAAATTGGCGGTTAGCTTTCCAGAAGCTCGCCATTTCACAGATTTTCGACGGTTGGCTTCACGGTTAGCCTTACGGCTAGCCGAAATTCGCCCAGAATGTCATTTTTGAGCTTCAGAACTTCTGAAGCAATTTTTCTAAGGACTGAGTTTCTCAAACTCTAATCTCTTTAACACTCTATAAAATCCAAGGAACACACTCTTGGAACAACTTAACCATTTCCCATTCAATTCCTAGCAATATCCATTCTACAACAAGAAAAAGGGTTTTGAAAACCCATTTACTATAACTCAAGAAGGTTTACAAACTAGCATTCTTATCATAGATGAATATTTATACTTGCCTCTAATGAATACTGACGACAAAACTCCTGTTTAGCTTGGGCTTGAGAAGGAGCTTCTCAACTTGAGTGTCTTTCTTCAAGAGAACTCCAAGAAGAAGATGAAGAAGATGGAGAAGGTGTAGTCTCACTACACTTGAACCACTTCAAATCCCATTCTCATGCTTGATGGAGTTGAAACGGAAGAAAGAAGAAGGAAAAAGGGAGAATGAGAGCTGTCTAGGGTTTGTCTTCAACGGATGGGAGTAGAATGAACTCCAAGGAGTTCATTCCTTTTATATACAAGTCCCCTTTTGCACTTAAGTCCTTCACTTCTCGCCTATTTTCGAATCAAGTCAAATGAAGGGTCATTTGACCGGATTCTCGTCAAACGACTTCGAGTCTATTACGAAAGTTGACGTACTCGTCGAGATACACGCGTTGGTATCACGAGTTTCCGTATTCGATAAAAATACGTATAAATCCGTATTTACGAAAAAGTCCTTATTCTTAGTTTAAGCCTAACTCTCATTCAATTCATTTAATTTCTTCATTACCATTTCATTAGGCTTAATTCAATCACTTGAGACTAATCTCCTTGAGTTTAGGCATTAATTATCATTAATCTAGTTAAATATGATTAACTAGCTCTAATTCCAATTAATTAGAGTTAATCTCGATTAACTCGGGACGGGGCCTTACAACTATCCCAACTTTTTGAACCATTCGGTCCTCCGAATGCAATTCAAATCAGTGTAGTGCAATTAAACAATAAACAATTCAATTCAAAATTACCTGAACGAATAACTCAGGATACTTCTGAGCCATTTGCTCCTCAAGCTCCCACGTAGCTTCATTAGGTTCATGATGATCCCAAAGGACCTTGACCCATTTGATCGTTCTGGTACGCAAGACCGCCTCCTTGGTATCAATAATCCGAATTGGCTTCTCAATATATGTGGTGTCTGGTAACACTTCGATCTCTTCATGATGGATGACATGTGAAGGATCATGCACATACTTCCGAAGCATAGAAACATGAAACACATTGTGAATACCGGAGAGCTCAGACGGAAGGTCTAGGCGATAAGCCACATTTCCAATTCGGCTCGTGACCTTGAAAGGTCCAATAAATCTCGGGGAAAGCTTCCTTTTCTGCCCGAATCGAACAGTGCCCTTCATTGGGGAAGTCTTCAAAAAGACTAAATCATCAACTGCGAACTCTAGATCACGCCGACGATTGTCAGCATAGCTCTTTTGCCTTGATCTAGCAACTTTCAGTTTATCTTGTATTTTCTGGACCTTCTCTGCTGTCTCAGCAATGATAGTGGGACCGAGGAAACTTCGAGTTCCAACTTCTTCCCAACTAACTGGAGTTCGACATCTCCGACCATACAGTGCTTCAAACGGTGCCATTTCAATGCTGGAATGATAGCTATTGTTGTACGCAAATTCGCACAACGCTAAATGGTCATCCCAATCACTTCCAAAATCAATCACACTGGCACGGAGTAAATCTTCCAGAGTCTGTATAGTCCTTTCTGACTGCCCATCGGTCTGTGGATGGTAAGCAGTACTAAACTGAAGTCTAGTGCCAAATGAATTCTGAAATGACTTCCAGAATGCGGACACAAATCTACTATCTCGATCGGAGACAATCGAGACCGGTGTTCCATGCAAACGAGTCACTTCTTTGACAAACAGCTTGGACATCTCACTGAATCCTATATCTTTTCTGATGGGAATGAAGTGTGCAGACTTTGTAAGACGATCAACGACTACCCATACGGCATCGTGCTGTCTTCTCGTTCTCGGTAAACCCGATACAAAGTCCATCGTAATGTGCTCCCACTTCCATTTAGGGATTTTCAGTGGATGAAGCAATCCCGGTGGCTTCCGGTGCTCAACTTTTACACGCTGGCAAGTTAAGCAGGAAGATACATAACCTGCTATCTCTCGCTTCATGTTATTCCACCAGAATCTGTCTTTCAAATTTCTGTACATTTTCGTACTTCCAGGATGCATAGAATACCTGGTGTGATGAGCTTCAAACATTATAGCTTGTTTCAGATCTTCTTGAGCTGGGACACATAGTCTGTCTCTAAAGTACAGAACTCCTTCTACTAACACGAAATCTGGCTTAGTCGCAAGGTTGTCCTTAATCTTCAGCAATTCAAGGTCTTGAAACTGCCTATCCTTGATCTCCGTGATAAGCATTGGTTCAAAGACAGACATTGCTGCAAGCATCACTTTACTGTCTATCATTTCAACCGCTATATCCAGATCTCTGAACTATTCGATCATGTCCCACTCACCAACTAATGATGCCAAGTCAGCTGATTTCCGACTCAAAGCATCTGCCACGACATTACCCTTTCCAGGTACATATTTGAATGGAAAGTCGTAGTCCTTGATTAGCTCTAACCAACGGCGTTGCCTCGAATTAATATTTTTTTGAGTGAATAGATACTGAAGGCTCCTGTGATCGCAATGGACTTCAAAAGTTTCTCCATAGAGATAATGCCTCCATTGCTTCAATGCAAACACAACCGCCGCGAGCTCTAAATCATGTGTGGCATAATTCTTCTCATGCTCTTTCAATTGACGCGAGCCGTAAGCAATTACTCTACCATTCTGCATCAATACACATCCCAATCCAATACCCGAGGCATCTGAGTAAATCTCAAATCCTCCTCTTCCATCGGGTAAGGACAAGATTGGGGCTGAAATCAATTTCTGCTTCAAGGTCTGAAAACTAGACTCACATGCACCATTCCATTCAAAGGAAGTGCTCTTACGAGTCAGTTTCGTTAATGGCGATGCTATCTTTGCGAAGTCCTTGACGAACCTCCTATAGTAGCCTGCCAACCCCAAGAAACTTCGGACTTCTGGCACATTCTTCGGACTCTGCCAATTGGTAATCGCTTCAATTTTAGCTGGGTCAACTGCTAGTCCATCTCCGGAAATGATATGACCCAGAAATGCAACCTGCTGCAACCAAAAGTCGCACTTCTCGAGTTTTGCATATAACTGATTCTCTCTCAGTATCTGCAAGGCTGTCCTCAAATGATGTGAATGCTCGACCTCTGACTTTGAATAGACCAGAATGTCATCAATGAAGATTACAACAAACTG
Source organism: Umbellularia californica (assembly GCA_028538565.1). NCBI lineage: Eukaryota > Viridiplantae > Streptophyta > Magnoliopsida > Laurales > Lauraceae > Umbellularia > Umbellularia californica. The sequence goes on from JAPQWN010000006.1 coordinate 12,538,216, forward strand.
GTCCAGAAAGGAAGCAAACACCCTGTTCATTAAGGCCATAAACACTGCAGGTGCATTGGTTAAACCAAAAGGCATAACTAAAAACTCGTAATGACCGTAACGAGTCCTAAATGCCGTTTTCTGCACATCTTGATCCTTAACCCGAATCTGATGATACCCAGATCGGAGATCAATCTTGGAGAAATACGATGCACCCTCGAGTTGATCAAACAACTCATCAATCCTAGGCAGAGGATACTTGTTCTTGATAGTCACTTGATTTATCTGCCTATAATCGATGCACATCCGCAGAGTGCCATCCTTCTTCTTCACGAACAGTACAGGTGCTCCCCATGGTGAGACACTAGGTTTGATAAAACCTTTGTCCAGCAAATCCTGTATCTGCTTCTTCAACTCATACAACTCTGATGGTGCCATTCGATACGGTGCCTTCGATATTGGTGCAGTACCGGGCGCAAGTTCAATTGTAAAGTCCACTTCCCTAGCTGGAGGTAGACCTGGCACTTCATCCGGAAACACATCTGGAAATTCACAGACTACAGGAATGTTTCGCAATTCCTGTACAGGCTTCTTCTCCGAAATGAATGCGATGTAGCCTTCACAACCACTACGCATCATACGTTCAGCCTTAAGTGCTGAAACTAGCCTGGTGTCATACTTCTTCTGAACTCCTTCAAACAATACACTGGCATTGGCTTCATTAACCCTGAAGGTAATGACCTTGCGGAAACAGTCTAGACAAGCCCTGTACTTCGCAAGCCAATCCATGCCGAAGATTACATCGAAATCATTCATTGCTAGTATCACCAGATCAGCTGGCATTGATACTTCTCCAATTCTAACAGTGCATTGAGGAATATACAATTCACATACTACTTTTCCTCCTAAAGGAGTAGACACAGTAAAATCATAAGACAATTGCATGATCCGGTTTGGCATGCCACCCGCAAATGCAGGTGCTACAAATGAGTGTGTGGAACCGGGATCGAATAATGCAATAGCTGGTCTATTATCTACAAAAATTGTACCTTCAACCACATTTGTGGCAACATCAGCTTGTTCTCTATTGACAGCATAAGCCATCCCAGCCATCTGTGGCCTGTTTGGCTGCTGCTGTTGCCTCGGAGGCTGCCACTGACGCTGCTGGCCTTGACGTTGTGGCTGTGGTTGCTGTTGCTGTTGCGGCCTAGGAGGAGGAGCTGGTAAAGCTAATCTCGGCGGGGGAGCAGGAAGTGCTGCCTGACCCTGCGTAGGATACTGGTACGGAGCTCTATCATCTCTCCTAGCTTTTGGACACTGTGCCATTCTGTGTTCCAAAGAACCACAGACAAGGCAAGCTCCAGTAGTCCGCCAACATAATTCAGTCCTGTGACTTTTGCCACAAGTCTCACAGACTGGCAGATTGTCTCTTCTCTCATTCCTAGGAATGAACTTCTTCTTCTGTTTCTTATTTTTGGACTGTCCTCCTTTCTTGAACCATGAATCACCACTTCTCTTGGTGCTCACAGTCTCTCTATCTTTCTCTCTTTGTATCTCCTCAGCTGTGTATGCCCTATCTACGGCATCATCAAACGTCGTAGGCTTCTGCCCAGCCAATACGATAGCTTTGTAATCTGGGTTCAATCCAATGATGAACCGTTTGACCTTCTTCTCCTCAGTATCTACCAGGTCGGTAGCATACTTAGACAATTGCAAGAAGGCGTGGACATAGGTAGCTACGGTCATTTGACCTTGTTTCAAGTGCAGGAATTCTGATTCCTTCTGCTGCTGCACATGCTCGGGAATAAACTTTCTCTGGAATTGTTTCTTAAAAGTCTCCCAAACGTCCGGTGTAGTCATGGCTTTAAATGTGTCCTTGACACTTTTCCACCACATGTTCGCTCCCCCTCTAAACATAGTAGAGGTGAGCAACACTCTCTGCCTATTAGTGCAGACAACTGTTTCGAACACATCTTCAATGTGTTCTAGCCACTCATCAGCTTGTATCACGTTCTCAGTTCCGTGAAACTCCGTGGCTCCCCTCTTACGAAACCGCTCAAAAATAGCATGAGGGTCTGTATTCTTGTGCTGCAATACTACTTGGGTATCAACATGAGATGGTTGGACCGGTTGTACAGGCGGAACTTGCATTTGAGCCTGGATCTGGCTCTGTACTTGCAACATAGAAGCCATTTGGGTTTGCATACCCAATTGAGCTTCATGACTCTTAGCGATCTGCTCGTTGCTTCTGGTTAATTGTTCCAGAATAGCAGCAAATCGAGCATCAGTATCCGATGCTGGGGGAGGAGGTGTAGTCCCATCGTTGACAGGAATCTCAACAAAGCCACTCATCCCTGACCCAGATGCCATGCTGAAGACAATATGGAAGGTAAGATACACATCTATACACTTCCATGACATTTATACCACACACAATGAAAGCAATAAATACAACTCCAAGATTGGATTCGTCCTAACGATAACGTTCCTCACTTCGTCCTTAGTTATACTAAGTCTTTTAACAGTTGCTCACCCTAGATATTTAACTAGGCTCTGATACCATACAATAAGTATGTCACGACCCGGGCCCGAGATCCGATCAATTCGGATAGACCCCGAGTCGCGAGACCATACTTACTCCCGTAAATCTTGAATTAACCGAAGTTAAGACGAGACTCACAAGGGATATCAAATCACAACACCTGCCAATGTACAATTTGCGGAATATACATACATACATTGACAACAATTAACTTTACATCAAAAGTAAAGTTCACATACACAAAATGACAGTTTAATAAAGTCCACCACTGCACCTTTAAAATACAATGCATGTGGCATCAATATATACAACTCAAACTAACTATTACAAAAGTATTTATCAAAATATTCAAGTTCGATCGCCCTCCGAACTATGCCCACTCCGCTAAACCTCCTGGAGGTATCGGATGGGCCTCCTCCGCAGGCGGCGCGGCCTCGGCAGGACCGGCACGGGCAGCTGGGCCTGTAATGCCATCAATAACACTATGAACACGACGGTTCAGCAATACATAAACAATCTATGATAATTCATGCTACGTATGTTCATTTCTCAATGCAATAACTCTAGAATTAAATCTAGAACAGTACAAAATCCTGTACAGTGCAGATAACCAATAAGCAATGACTAATCTCAACTACAATAGTAGTACTATCATTACTCAATACAGTTCCTCCCCAGAGGAGGTGTTATTCAGTTCATTTCACTCAGTGTTCATTCATTTCATTCGTTTCGTTCATTTCCTATATTTCATTCATTTCGTTCGTTTCATTCATTAAGTGGCTTATAGGACTCTTCAGTCCAATGTAGTTCACTTTTCATTACATGACTTATCAATTCATTGACTTTTCAGTCTAAGTGTGGGATCTACCAGTGTCTTGATCAGAGATCACTGGCATCACCACGGAGCTCCGGAACACCCCAATCATCTGCTGCAGCAGGAGTTATTCATTGCATTGTTACTTTTAGTAACTGTTCATTAATTCATTATACGAGTAATCATTACGTTGCATTTAGTCAACAATGTCACATACGGGTTAGAACTCCCTATCTATGTCCATTTCTACTGGACTTTCTTTCACATTTGACAACTAATTAGGTGAGAATATTGGTTACCAAATGCACGTTATTATCGATGGACATCACATTTATATGTTCAAGGTGTGCATTTAGTTCCCAAAATTTTTCCCCACGATTTCAAAATCCACTCCCGACGGTCCGATCGATTGGCTAAATTTCCACTCACAATTAATATTTGGCCAGCACCATGTCGCTGGCGGTTAGCCGGAACTCGACCCGCGGCTAGCCGAAATGCAGTCGGCGGCTAGCCGGAATGTAACTGGCGGCTAACCGAAATTTCAATTTCGGCTAACCGCCATTTCGCGGTTAGCTCACGGTCAGCTTTCCAGAAGCTGACATTTTCTGTCTCGGTTTTTCGGTCACCTCACGGTTACCTCACGGCTAGCCGAAATTCAAATTTCGGCTAACCGAAAATTGGCGGTTAGCTTTCCAGAAGCTCGCCATTTCACAGATTTTCGACGGTTGGCTTCACGGTTAGCCTTACGGCTAGCCGAAATTCGCCCAGAATGTCATTTTTGAGCTTCAGAACTTCTGAAGCAATTTTTCTAAGGACTGAGTTTCTCAAACTCTAATCTCTTTAACACTCTATAAAATCCAAGGAACACACTCTTGGAACAACTTAACCATTTCCCATTCAATTCCTAGCAATATCCATTCTACAACAAGAAAAAGGGTTTTGAAAACCCATTTACTATAACTCAAGAAGGTTTACAAACTAGCATTCTTATCATAGATGAATATTTATACTTGCCTCTAATGAATACTGACGACAAAACTCCTGTTTAGCTTGGGCTTGAGAAGGAGCTTCTCAACTTGAGTGTCTTTCTTCAAGAGAACTCCAAGAAGAAGATGAAGAAGATGGAGAAGGTGTAGTCTCACTACACTTGAACCACTTCAAATCCCATTCTCATGCTTGATGGAGTTGAAACGGAAGAAAGAAGAAGGAAAAAGGGAGAATGAGAGCTGTCTAGGGTTTGTCTTCAACGGATGGGAGTAGAATGAACTCCAAGGAGTTCATTCCTTTTATATACAAGTCCCCTTTTGCACTTAAGTCCTTCACTTCTCGCCTATTTTCGAATCAAGTCAAATGAAGGGTCATTTGACCGGATTCTCGTCAAACGACTTCGAGTCTATTACGAAAGTTGACGTACTCGTCGAGATACACGCGTTGGTATCACGAGTTTCCGTATTCGATAAAAATACGTATAAATCCGTATTTACGAAAAAGTCCTTATTCTTAGTTTAAGCCTAACTCTCATTCAATTCATTTAATTTCTTCATTACCATTTCATTAGGCTTAATTCAATCACTTGAGACTAATCTCCTTGAGTTTAGGCATTAATTATCATTAATCTAGTTAAATATGATTAACTAGCTCTAATTCCAATTAATTAGAGTTAATCTCGATTAACTCGGGACGGGGCCTTACAACTATCCCAACTTTTTGAACCATTCGGTCCTCCGAATGCAATTCAAATCAGTGTAGTGCAATTAAACAATAAACAATTCAATTCAAAATTACCTGAACGAATAACTCAGGATACTTCTGAGCCATTTGCTCCTCAAGCTCCCACGTAGCTTCATTAGGTTCATGATGATCCCAAAGGACCTTGACCCATTTGATCGTTCTGGTACGCAAGACCGCCTCCTTGGTATCAATAATCCGAATTGGCTTCTCAATATATGTGGTGTCTGGTAACACTTCGATCTCTTCATGATGGATGACATGTGAAGGATCATGCACATACTTCCGAAGCATAGAAACATGAAACACATTGTGAATACCGGAGAGCTCAGACGGAAGGTCTAGGCGATAAGCCACATTTCCAATTCGGCTCGTGACCTTGAAAGGTCCAATAAATCTCGGGGAAAGCTTCCTTTTCTGCCCGAATCGAACAGTGCCCTTCATTGGGGAAGTCTTCAAAAAGACTAAATCATCAACTGCGAACTCTAGATCACGCCGACGATTGTCAGCATAGCTCTTTTGCCTTGATCTAGCAACTTTCAGTTTATCTTGTATTTTCTGGACCTTCTCTGCTGTCTCAGCAATGATAGTGGGACCGAGGAAACTTCGAGTTCCAACTTCTTCCCAACTAACTGGAGTTCGACATCTCCGACCATACAGTGCTTCAAACGGTGCCATTTCAATGCTGGAATGATAGCTATTGTTGTACGCAAATTCGCACAACGCTAAATGGTCATCCCAATCACTTCCAAAATCAATCACACTGGCACGGAGTAAATCTTCCAGAGTCTGTATAGTCCTTTCTGACTGCCCATCGGTCTGTGGATGGTAAGCAGTACTAAACTGAAGTCTAGTGCCAAATGAATTCTGAAATGACTTCCAGAATGCGGACACAAATCTACTATCTCGATCGGAGACAATCGAGACCGGTGTTCCATGCAAACGAGTCACTTCTTTGACAAACAGCTTGGACATCTCACTGAATCCTATATCTTTTCTGATGGGAATGAAGTGTGCAGACTTTGTAAGACGATCAACGACTACCCATACGGCATCGTGCTGTCTTCTCGTTCTCGGTAAACCCGATACAAAGTCCATCGTAATGTGCTCCCACTTCCATTTAGGGATTTTCAGTGGATGAAGCAATCCCGGTGGCTTCCGGTGCTCAACTTTTACACGCTGGCAAGTTAAGCAGGAAGATACATAACCTGCTATCTCTCGCTTCATGTTATTCCACCAGAATCTGTCTTTCAAATTTCTGTACATTTTCGTACTTCCAGGATGCATAGAATACCTGGTGTGATGAGCTTCAAACATTATAGCTTGTTTCAGATCTTCTTGAGCTGGGACACATAGTCTGTCTCTAAAGTACAGAACTCCTTCTACTAACACGAAATCTGGCTTAGTCGCAAGGTTGTCCTTAATCTTCAGCAATTCAAGGTCTTGAAACTGCCTATCCTTGATCTCCGTGATAAGCATTGGTTCAAAGACAGACATTGCTGCAAGCATCACTTTACTGTCTATCATTTCAACCGCTATATCCAGATCTCTGAACTATTCGATCATGTCCCACTCACCAACTAATGATGCCAAGTCAGCTGATTTCCGACTCAAAGCATCTGCCACGACATTACCCTTTCCAGGTACATATTTGAATGGAAAGTCGTAGTCCTTGATTAGCTCTAACCAACGGCGTTGCCTCGAATTAATATCTTTTTGAGTGAATAGATACTGAAGGCTCCTGTGATCGCAATGGACTTCAAAAGTTTCTCCATAGAGATAATGCCTCCATTGCTTCAATGCAAACACAACCGCCGCGAGCTCTAAATCATGTGTGGCATAATTCTTCTCATGCTCTTTCAATTGACGCGAGCCGTAAGCAATTACTCTACCATTCTGCATCAATACACATCCCAATCCAATACCCGAGGCATCTGAGTAAATCTCAAATCCTCCTCTTCCATCGGGTAAGGACAAGATTGGGGCTGAAATCAATTTCTGCTTCAAGGTCTGAAAACTAGACTCACATGCACCATTCCATTCAAAGGAAGTGCTCTTACGAGTCAGTTTCGTTAATGGCGATGCTATCTTTGCGAAGTCCTTGACGAACCTCCTATAGTAGCCTGCCAACCCCAAGAAACTTCGGACTTCTGGCACATTCTTCGGACTCTGCCAATTGGTAATCGCTTCAATTTTAGCTGGGTCAACTGCTAGTCCATCTCCGGAAATGATATGACCCAGAAATGCAACCTGCTGCAACCAAAAGTCGCACTTCTCGAGTTTTGCATATAACTGATTCTCTCTCAGTATCTGCAAGGCTGTCCTCAAATGATGTGAATGCTCGACCTCTGACTTTGAATAGACCAGAATGTCATCAATGAAGATTACAACAAACTGGTCCAGAAAGGAAGCAAACACCCTGTTCATTAAGGCCATAAACACTGCAGGTGCATTGGTTAAACCAAAAGGCATAACTAAAAACTCGTAATGACCGTAACGAGTCCTAAATGCCGTTTTCTGCACATCTTGATCCTTAACCCGAATCTGATGATACCCAGATCGGAGATCAATCTTGGAGAAATACGATGCACCCTCGAGTTGATCAAACAACTCATCAATCCTAGGCAGAGGATACTTGTTCTTGATAGTCACTTGATTTATCTGCCTATAATCGATGCACATCCGCAGAGTGCCATCCTTCTTCTTCACGAACAGTACAGGTGCTCCCCATGGTGAGACACTAGGTTTGATAAAACCTTTGTCCAGCAAATCCTGTATCTGCTTCTTCAACTCATACAACTCTGATGGTGCCATTCGATACGGTGCCTTCGATATTGGTGCAGTACCGGGCGCAAGTTCAATTGTAAAGTCCACTTCCCTAGCTGGAGGTAGACCTGGCACTTCATCCGGAAACACATCTGGAAATTCACAGACTACAGGAATGTTTCGCAATTCCTGTACAGGCTTCTTCTCCGAAATGAATGCGATGTAGCCTTCACAACCACTACGCATCATACGTTCAGCCTTAAGTGCTGAAACTAGCCTGGTGTCATACTTCTTCTGAACTCCTTCAAACAATACACTGGCATTGGCTTCATTAACCCTGAAGGTAATGACCTTGCGGAAACAGTCTAGACAAGCCCTGTACTTCGCAAGCCAATCCATGCCGAAGATTACATCGAAATCATTCATTGCTAGTATCACCAGATCAGCTGGCATTGATACTTCTCCAATTCTAACAGTGCATTGAGGAATATACAATTCACATACTACTTTTCCTCCTAAAGGAGTAGACACAGTAAAATCATAAGACAATTGCATGATCCGGTTTGGCATGCCACCCGCAAATGCAGGTGCTACAAATGAGTGTGTGGAACCGGGATCGAATAATGCAATAGCTGGTCTATTATCTACAAAAATTGTACCTTCAACCACATTTGTGGCAACATCAGCTTGTTCTCTATTGACAGCATAAGCCATCCCAGCCATCTGTGGCCTGTTTGGCTGCTGCTGTTGCCTCGGAGGCTGCCACTGACGCTGCTGGCCTTGACGTTGTGGCTGTGGTTGCTGTTGCTGTTGCGGCCTAGGAGGAGGAGCTGGTAAAGCTAATCTCGGCGGGGGAGCAGGAAGTGCTGCCTGACCCTGCGTAGGATACTGGTACGGAGCTCTATCATCTCTCCTAGCTTTTGGACACTTTGCCATTCTGTGTTCCAAAGAACCACAGACAAGGCAAGCTCCAGTAGTCCGCCAACATAATTCAGTCCTGTGACTTTTGCCACAAGTCTCACAGACTGGCAGATTGTCTCTTCTCTCATTCCTAGGAATGAACTTCTTCTTCTGTTTCTTATTTTTGGACTGTCCTCCTTTCTTGAACCATGAATCACCACTTCTCTTGGTGCTCACAGTCTCTCTATCTTTCTCTCTTTGTATCTCCTCAGCTGTGTATGCCCTATCTACGGCATCATCAAACGTCGTAGGCTTCTGCCCAGCCAATACGATAGCTTTGTAATCTGGGTTCAATCCAATGATGAACCGTTTGACCTTCTTCTCCTCAGTATCTACCAGGTCGGTAGCATACTTAGACAATTGCAAGAAGGCGTGGACATAGGTAGCTACGGTCATTTGACCTTGTTTCAAGTGCAGGAATTCTGATTCCTTCTGCTGCTGCACATGCTCGGGAATAAACTTTCTCTGGAATTGTTTCTTAAAAGTCTCCCAAACGTCCGGTGTAGTCATGGCTTTAAATGTGTCCTTGACACTTTTCCACCACATGTTCGCTCCCCCTCTAAACATAGTAGAGGTGAGCAACACTCTCTGCCTATTAGTGCAGACAACTGTTTCGAACACATCTTCAATGTGTTCTAGCCACTCATCAGCTTGTATCACGTTCTCAGTTCCGTGAAACTCCGTGGCTCCCCTCTTACGAAACCGCTCAAAAATAGCATGAGGGTCTGTATTCTTGTGCTGCAATACTACTTGGGTATCAACATGAGATGGTTGGACCGGTTGTACAGGCGGAACTTGCATTTGAGCCTGGATCTGGCTCTGTACTTGCAACATAGAAGCCATTTGGGTTTGCATACCCAATTGAGCTTCATGACTCTTAGCGATCTGCTCGTTGCTTCTGGCTAATTGTTCCAGAATAGCAGCAAATCGAGCATCAGTATCCGATGCTGGGGGAGGAGGTGTAGTCCCATCGTTGACAGGAATCTCAACAAAGCCACTCATCCCTGACCCAGATGCCATGCTGAAGACAATATGGAAGGTAAGATACACATCTATACACTTCCATGACATTTATACCACACACAATGAAAGCAATAAATACAACTCCAAGATTGGATTCGTCCTAACGATAACGTTCCTCACTTCGTCCTTAGTTATACTAAGTCTTTTAACAGTTGCTCACCCTAGATATTTAACTAGGCTCTGATACCATACAATAAGTATGTCACGACCCGGGCCCGAGATCCGATCAATTCGGATAGACCCCGAGTCGCGAGACCATACTTACTCCCGTAAATCTTGAATTAACCGAAGTTAAGACGAGACTCACAAGGGATATCAAATCACAACACCTGCCAATGTACAATTTGCGGAATATACATACATACATTGACAACAATTAACTTTACATCAAAAGTAAAGTTCACATACACAAAATGACAGTTTAATAAAGTCCACCACTGCACCTTTAAAATACAATGCATGTGGCATCAATATATACAACTCAAACTAACTATTACAAAAGTATTTATCAAAATATTCAAGTTCGATCGCCCTCCGAACTATGCCCACTCCGCTAAACCTCCTGGAGGTATCGGATGGGCCTCCTCCGCAGGCGGCGCGGCCTCGGCAGGACCGGCACGGGCAGCTGGGCCTGTAATGCCATCAATAACACTATGAACACGACGGTTCAGCAATACATAAACAATCTATGATAATTCATGCTACGTATGTTCATTTCTCAATGCAATAACTCTAGAATTAAATCTAGAACAGTACAAAATCCTGTACAGTGCAGATAACCAATAAGCAATGACTAATCTCAACTACAATAGTAGTACTATCATTACTCAATACAGTTCCTCCCCAGAGGAGGTGTTATTCAGTTCATTTCACTCAGTGTTCATTCATTTCATTCGTTTCGTTCATTTCCTATATTTCATTCATTTCGTTCGTTTCATTCATTAAGTGGCTTATAGGACTCTTCAGTCCAATGTAGTTCACTTTTCATTACATGACTTATCAATTCATTGACTTTTCAGTCTAAGTGTGGGATCTACCAGTGTCTTGATCAGAGATCACTGGCATCACCACGGAGCTCCGGAACACCCCAATCATCTGCTGCAGCAGGAGTTATTCATTGCATTGTTACTTTTAGTAACTGTTCATTAATTCATTATACGAGTAATCATTACGTTGCATTTAGTCAACAATGTCACATACGGGTTAGAACTCCCTATCTATGTCCATTTCTACTGGACTTTCTTTCACATTTGACAACTAATTAGGTGAGAATATTGGTTACCAAATGCACGTTATTATCGATGGACATCACATTTATATGTTCAAGGTGTGCATTTAGTTCCCAAAATTTTTCCCCACGATTTCAAAATCCACTCCCGACGGTCCGATCGATTGGCTAAATTTCCACTCACAATTAATATTTGGCCAGCACCATGTCGCTGGCGGTTAGCCGGAACTCGACCCGCGGCTAGCCGAAATGCAGTCGGCGGCTAGCCGGAATGTAACTGGCGGCTAACCGAAATTTCAATTTCGGCTAACCGCCATTTCGCGGTTAGCTCACGGTCAGCTTTCCAGAAGCTGACATTTTCTGTCTCGGTTTTTCGGTCACCTCACGGTTACCTCACGGCTAGCCGAAATTCAAATTTCGGCTAACCGAAAATTGGCGGTTAGCTTTCCAGAAGCTCGCCATTTCACAGATTTTCGACGGTTGGCTTCACGGTTAGCCTTACGGCTAGCCGAAATTCGCCCAGAATGTCATTTTTGAGCTTCAGAACTTCTGAAGCAATTTTTCTAAGGACTGAGTTTCTCAAACTCTAATCTCTTTAACACTCTATAAAATCCAAGGAACACACTCTTGGAACAACTTAACCATTTCCCATTCAATTCCTAGCAATATCCATTCTACAACAAGAAAAAGGGTTTTGAAAACCCATTTACTATAACTCAAGAAGGTTTACAAACTAGCATTCTTATCATAGATGAATATTTATACTTGCCTCTAATGAATACTGACGACAAAACTCCTGTTTAGCTTGGGCTTGAGAAGGAGCTTCTCAACTTGAGTGTCTTTCTTCAAGAGAACTCCAAGAAGAAGATGAAGAAGATGGAGAAGGTGTAGTCTCACTACACTTGAACCACTTCAAATCCCATTCTCATGCTTGATGGAGTTGAAACGGAAGAAAGAAGAAGGAAAAAGGGAGAATGAGAGCTGTCTAGGGTTTGTCTTCAACGGATGGGAGTAGAATGAACTCCAAGGAGTTCATTCCTTTTATATACAAGTCCCCTTTTGCACTTAAGTCCTTCACTTCTCGCCTATTTTCGAATCAAGTCAAATGAAGGGTCATTTGACCGGATTCTCGTCAAACGACTTCGAGTCTATTACGAAAGTTGACGTACTCGTCGAGATACACGCGTTGGTATCACGAGTTTCCGTATTCGATAAAAATACGTATAAATCCGTATTTACGAAAAAGTCCTTATTCTTAGTTTAAGCCTAACTCTCATTCAATTCATTTAATTTCTTCATTACCATTTCATTAGGCTTAATTCAATCACTTGAGACTAATCTCCTTGAGTTTAGGCATTAATTATCATTAATCTAGTTAAATATGATTAACTAGCTCTAATTCCAATTAATTAGAGTTAATCTCGATTAACTCGGGACGGGGCCTTACAACTATCCCAACTTTTTGAACCATTCGGTCCTCCGAATGCAATTCAAATCAGTGTAGTGCAATTAAACAATAAACAATTCAATTCAAAATTACCTGAACGAATAACTCAGGATACTTCTGAGCCATTTGCTCCTCAAGCTCCCACGTAGCTTCATTAGGTTCATGATGATCCCAAAGGACCTTGACCCATTTGATCGTTCTGGTACGCAAGACCGCCTCCTTGGTATCAATAATCCGAATTGGCTTCTCAATATATGTGGTGTCTGGTAACACTTCGATCTCTTCATGATGGATGACATGTGAAGGATCATGCACATACTTCCGAAGCATAGAAACATGAAACACATTGTGAATACCGGAGAGCTCAGACGGAAGGTCTAGGCGATAAGCCACATTTCCAATTCGGCTCGTGACCTTGAAAGGTCCAATAAATCTCGGGGAAAGCTTCCTTTTCTGCCCGAATCGAACAGTGCCCTTCATTGGGGAAGTCTTCAAAAAGACTAAATCATCAACTGCGAACTCTAGATCACGCCGACGATTGTCAGCATAGCTCTTTTGCCTTGATCTAGCAACTTTCAGTTTATCTTGTATTTTCTGGACCTTCTCTGCTGTCTCAGCAATGATAGTGGGACCGAGGAAACTTCGAGTTCCAACTTCTTCCCAACTAACTGGAGTTCGACATCTCCGACCATACAGTGCTTCAAACGGTGCCATTTCAATGCTGGAATGATAGCTATTGTTGTACGCAAATTCGCACAACGCTAAATGGTCATCCCAATCACTTCCAAAATCAATCACACTGGCACGGAGTAAATCTTCCAGAGTCTGTATAGTCCTTTCTGACTGCCCATCGGTCTGTGGATGGTAAGCAGTACTAAACTGAAGTCTAGTGCCAAATGAATTCTGAAATGACTTCCAGAATGCGGACACAAATCTACTATCTCGATCGGAGACAATCGAGACCGGTGTTCCATGCAAACGAGTCACTTCTTTGACAAACAGCTTGGACATCTCACTGAATCCTATATCTTTTCTGATGGGAATGAAGTGTGCAGACTTTGTAAGACGATCAACGACTACCCATACGGCATCGTGCTGTCTTCTCGTTCTCGGTAAACCCGATACAAAGTCCATCGTAATGTGCTCCCACTTCCATTTAGGGATTTTCAGTGGATGAAGCAATCCCGGTGGCTTCCGGTGCTCAACTTTTACACGCTGGCAAGTTAAGCAGGAAGATACATAACCTGCTATCTCTCGCTTCATGTTATTCCACCAGAATCTGTCTTTCAAATTTCTGTACATTTTCGTACTTCCAGGATGCATAGAATACCTGGTGTGATGAGCTTCAAACATTATAGCTTGTTTCAGATCTTCTTGAGCTGGGACACATAGTCTGTCTCTAAAGTACAGAACTCCTTCTACTAACACGAAATCTGGCTTAGTCGCAAGGTTGTCCTTAATCTTCAGCAATTCAAGGTCTTGAAACTGCCTATCCTTGATCTCCGTGATAAGCATTGGTTCAAAGACAGACATTGCTGCAAGCATCACTTTACTGTCTATCATTTCAACCGCTATATCCAGATCTCTGAACTATTCGATCATGTCCCACTCACCAACTAATGATGCCAAGTCAGCTGATTTCCGACTCAAAGCATCTGCCACGACATTACCCTTTCCAGGTACATATTTGAATGGAAAGTCGTAGTCCTTGATTAGCTCTAACCAACGGCGTTGCCTCGAATTAATATCTTTTTGAGTGAATAGATACTGAAGGCTCCTGTGATCGCAATGGACTTCAAAAGTTTCTCCATAGAGATAATGCCTCCATTGCTTCAATGCAAACACAACCGCCGCGAGCTCTAAATCATGTGTGGCATAATTCTTCTCATGCTCTTTCAATTGACGCGAGCCGTAAGCAATTACTCTACCATTCTGCATCAATACACATCCCAATCCAATACCCGAGGCATCTGAGTAAATCTCAAATCCTCCTCTTCCATCGGGTAAGGACAAGATTGGGGCTGAAATCAATTTCTGCTTCAAGGTCTGAAAACTAGACTCACATGCACCATTCCATTCAAAGGAAGTGCTCTTACGAGTCAGTTTCGTTAATGGCGATGCTATCTTTGCGAAGTCCTTGACGAACCTCCTATAGTAGCCTGCCAACCCCAAGAAACTTCGGACTTCTGGCACATTCTTCGGACTCTGCCAATTGGTAATCGCTTCAATTTTAGCTGGGTCAACTGCTAGTCCATCTCCGGAAATGATATGACCCAGAAATGCAACCTGCTGCAACCAAAAGTCGCACTTCTCGAGTTTTGCATATAACTGATTCTCTCTCAGTATCTGCAAGGCTGTCCTCAAATGATGTGAATGCTCGACCTCTGACTTTGAATAGACCAGAATGTCATCAATGAAGATTACAACAAACTGGTCCAGAAAGGAAGCAAACACCCTGTTCATTAAGGCCATAAACACTGCAGGTGCATTGGTTAAACCAAAAGGCATAACTAAAAACTCGTAATGACCGTAACGAGTCCTAAATGCCGTTTTCTGCACATCTTGATCCTTAACCCGAATCTGATGATACCCAGATCGGAGATCAATCTTGGAGAAATACGATGCACCCTCGAGTTGATCAAACAACTCATCAATCCTAGGCAGAGGATACTTGTTCTTGATAGTCACTTGATTTATCTGCCTATAATCGATGCACATCCGCAGAGTGCCATCCTTCTTCTTCACGAACAGTACAGGTGCTCCCCATGGTGAGACACTAGGTTTGATAAAACCTTTGTCCAGCAAATCCTGTATCTGCTTCTTCAACTCATACAACTCTGATGGTGCCATTCGATACGGTGCCTTCGATATTGGTGCAGTACCGGGCGCAAGTTCAATTGTAAAGTCCACTTCCCTAGCTGGAGGTAGACCTGGCACTTCATCCGGAAACACATCTGGAAATTCACAGACTACAGGAATGTTTCGCAATTCCTGTACAGGCTTCTTCTCCGAAATGAATGCGATGTAGCCTTCACAACCACTACGCATCATACGTTCAGCCTTAAGTGCTGAAACTAGCCTGGTGTCATACTTCTTCTGAACTCCTTCAAACAATACACTGGCATTGGCTTCATTAACCCTGAAGGTAATGACCTTGCGGAAACAGTCTAGACAAGCCCTGTACTTCGCAAGCCAATCCATGCCGAAGATTACATCGAAATCATTCATTGCTAGTATCACCAGATCAGCTGGCATTGATACTTCTCCAATTCTAACAGTGCATTGAGGAATATACAATTCACATACTACTTTTCCTCCTAAAGGAGTAGACACAGTAAAATCATAAGACAATTGCATGATCCGGTTTGGCATGCCACCCGCAAATGCAGGTGCTACAAATGAGTGTGTGGAACCGGGATCGAATAATGCAATAGCTGGTCTATTATCTACAAAAATTGTACCTTCAACCACATTTGTGGCAACATCAGCTTGTTCTCTATTGACAGCATAAGCCATCCCAGCCATCTGTGGCCTGTTTGGCTGCTGCTGTTGCCTCGGAGGCTGCCACTGACGCTGCTGGCCTTGACGTTGTGGCTGTGGTTGCTGTTGCTGTTGCGGCCTAGGAGGAGGAGCTGGTAAAGCTAATCTCGGCGGGGGAGCAGGAAGTGCTGCCTGACCCTGCGTAGGATACTGGTACGGAGCTCTATCATCTCTCCTAGCTTTTGGACACTTTGCCATTCTGTGTTCCAAAGAACCACAGACAAGGCAAGCTCCAGTAGTCCGCCAACATAATTCAGTCCTGTGACTTTTGCCACAAGTCTCACAGACTGGCAGATTGTCTCTTCTCTCATTCCTAGGAATGAACTTCTTCTTCTGTTTCTTATTTTTGGACTGTCCTCCTTTCTTGAACCATGAATCACCACTTCTCTTGGTGCTCACAGTCTCTCTATCTTTCTCTCTTTGTATCTCCTCAGCTGTGTATGCCCTATCTACGGCATCATCAAACGTCGTAGGCTTCTGCCCAGCCAATACGATAGC
Source organism: Umbellularia californica (assembly GCA_028538565.1). Taxonomy (NCBI): domain Eukaryota; kingdom Viridiplantae; phylum Streptophyta; class Magnoliopsida; order Laurales; family Lauraceae; genus Umbellularia; species Umbellularia californica. The sequence continues at coordinate 12,554,741 of JAPQWN010000006.1, forward strand.
TTTGTAATCTGGGTTCAATCCAATGATGAACCGTTTGACCTTCTTCTCCTCAGTATCTACCAGGTCGGTAGCATACTTAGACAATTGCAAGAAGGCGTGGACATAGGTAGCTACGGTCATTTGACCTTGTTTCAAGTGCAGGAATTCTGATTCCTTCTGCTGCTGCACATGCTCGGGAATAAACTTTCTCTGGAATTGTTTCTTAAAAGTCTCCCAAACGTCCGGTGTAGTCATGGCTTTAAATGTGTCCTTGACACTTTTCCACCACATGTTCGCTCCCCCTCTAAACATAGTAGAGGTGAGCAACACTCTCTGCCTATTAGTGCAGACAACTGTTTCGAACACATCTTCAATGTGTTCTAGCCACTCATCAGCTTGTATCACGTTCTCAGTTCCGTGAAACTCCGTGGCTCCCCTCTTACGAAACCGCTCAAAAATAGCATGAGGGTCTGTATTCTTGTGCTGCAATACTACTTGGGTATCAACATGAGATGGTTGGACCGGTTGTACAGGCGGAACTTGCATTTGAGCCTGGATCTGGCTCTGTACTTGCAACATAGAAGCCATTTGGGTTTGCATACCCAATTGAGCTTCATGACTCTTAGCGATCTGCTCGTTGCTTCTGGCTAATTGTTCCAGAATAGCAGCAAATCGAGCATCAGTATCCGATGCTGGGGGAGGAGGTGTAGTCCCATCGTTGACAGGAATCTCAACAAAGCCACTCATCCCTGACCCAGATGCCATGCTGAAGACAATATGGAAGGTAAGATACACATCTATACACTTCCATGACATTTATACCACACACAATGAAAGCAATAAATACAACTCCAAGATTGGATTCGTCCTAACGATAACGTTCCTCACTTCGTCCTTAGTTATACTAAGTCTTTTAACAGTTGCTCACCCTAGATATTTAACTAGGCTCTGATACCATACAATAAGTATGTCACGACCCGGGCCCGAGATCCGATCAATTCGGATAGACCCCGAGTCGCGAGACCATACTTACTCCCGTAAATCTTGAATTAACCGAAGTTAAGACGAGACTCACAAGGGATATCAAATCACAACACCTGCCAATGTACAATTTGCGGAATATACATACATACATTGACAACAATTAACTTTACATCAAAAGTAAAGTTCACATACACAAAATGACAGTTTAATAAAGTCCACCACTGCACCTTTAAAATACAATGCATGTGGCATCAATATATACAACTCAAACTAACTATTACAAAAGTATTTATCAAAATATTCAAGTTCGATCGCCCTCCGAACTATGCCCACTCCGCTAAACCTCCTGGAGGTATCGGATGGGCCTCCTCCGCAGGCGGCGCGGCCTCGGCAGGACCGGCACGGGCAGCTGGGCCTGTAATGCCATCAATAACACTATGAACACGACGGTTCAGCAATACATAAACAATCTATGATAATTCATGCTACGTATGTTCATTTCTCAATGCAATAACTCTAGAATTAAATCTAGAACAGTACAAAATCCTGTACAGTGCAGATAACCAATAAGCAATGACTAATCTCAACTACAATAGTAGTACTATCATTACTCAATACAGTTCCTCCCCAGAGGAGGTGTTATTCAGTTCATTTCACTCAGTGTTCATTCATTTCATTCGTTTCGTTCATTTCCTATATTTCATTCATTTCGTTCGTTTCATTCATTAAGTGGCTTATAGGACTCTTCAGTCCAATGTAGTTCACTTTTCATTACATGACTTATCAATTCATTGACTTTTCAGTCTAAGTGTGGGATCTACCAGTGTCTTGATCAGAGATCACTGGCATCACCACGGAGCTCCGGAACACCCCAATCATCTGCTGCAGCAGGAGTTATTCATTGCATTGTTACTTTTAGTAACTGTTCATTAATTCATTATACGAGTAATCATTACGTTGCATTTAGTCAACAATGTCACATACGGGTTAGAACTCCCTATCTATGTCCATTTCTACTGGACTTTCTTTCACATTTGACAACTAATTAGGTGAGAATATTGGTTACCAAATGCACGTTATTATCGATGGACATCACATTTATATGTTCAAGGTGTGCATTTAGTTCCCAAAATTTTTCCCCACGATTTCAAAATCCACTCCCGACGGTCCGATCGATTGGCTAAATTTCCACTCACAATTAATATTTGGCCAGCACCATGTCGCTGGCGGTTAGCCGGAACTCGACCCGCGGCTAGCCGAAATGCAGTCGGCGGCTAGCCGGAATGTAACTGGCGGCTAACCGAAATTTCAATTTCGGCTAACCGCCATTTCGCGGTTAGCTCACGGTCAGCTTTCCAGAAGCTGACATTTTCTGTCTCGGTTTTTCGGTCACCTCACGGTTACCTCACGGCTAGAATTTCGGCTAACCGAAAATTGGCGGTTAGCTTTCCAGAAGCTCGCCATTTCACAGATTTTCGACGGTTGGCTTCACGGTTAGCCTTACGGCTAGCCGAAATTCGCCCAGAATGTCATTTTTGAGCTTCAGAACTTCTGAAGCAATTTTTCTAAGGACTGAGTTTCTCAAACTCTAATCTCTTTAACACTCTATAAAATCCAAGGAACACACTCTTGGAACAACTTAACCATTTCCCATTCAATTCCTAGCAATATCCATTCTACAACAAGAAAAAGGGTTTTGAAAACCCATTTACTATAACTCAAGAAGGTTTACAAACTAGCATTCTTATCATAGATGAATATTTATACTTGCCTCTAATGAATACTGACGACAAAACTCCTGTTTAGCTTGGGCTTGAGAAGGAGCTTCTCAACTTGAGTGTCTTTCTTCAAGAGAACTCCAAGAAGAAGATGAAGAAGATGGAGAAGGTGTAGTCTCACTACACTTGAACCACTTCAAATCCCATTCTCATGCTTGATGGAGTTGAAACGGAAGAAAGAAGAAGGAAAAAGGGAGAATGAGAGCTGTCTAGGGTTTGTCTTCAACGGATGGGAGTAGAATGAACTCCAAGGAGTTCATTCCTTTTATATACAAGTCCCCTTTTGCACTTAAGTCCTTCACTTCTCGCCTATTTTCGAATCAAGTCAAATGAAGGGTCATTTGACCGGATTCTCGTCAAACGACTTCGAGTCTATTACGAAAGTTGACGTACTCGTCGAGATACACGCGTTGGTATCACGAGTTTCCGTATTCGATAAAAATACGTATAAATCCGTATTTACGAAAAAGTCCTTATTCTTAGTTTAAGCCTAACTCTCATTCAATTCATTTAATTTCTTCATTACCATTTCATTAGGCTTAATTCAATCACTTGAGACTAATCTCCTTGAGTTTAGGCATTAATTATCATTAATCTAGTTAAATATGATTAACTAGCTCTAATTCCAATTAATTAGAGTTAATCTCGATTAACTCGGGACGGGGCCTTACAGCTTGGCTTGAATCGCACATGAGCTGAACTTAAGTCAGAACCGGGTAGAGCCTAGCCAAGCTGGCTTTGCTTGCTGATGTCCCTAATAGCCTTGGAGAAATGCAACCTGTCCATATCCATGTGCACGCACATCGAAATGCATGTTTTTTTTGTTCCCAGAGATGTGTGAATGGAGGCATGACTGACCATGATTAATTATCTGGAATAACAAAATGTGGAGTCTGCTTAAGAATCTTTTCTGGTTTTACGGTTTTCTGTTTTAATTTCCTTGTGATGGCATTGACAGAGCAGACTCTTTGGATAGAAGAACGTATTCCACCGAAGGTGCTGCCCTTGAGAAACTTATTGCGCCACTGAAACTCCCCCAGAAAGAAGTGATTGAAGTAGACAGAGGAAAAATCCCCGATAACAATCCTTTCAAGAGGCGAAGAACGAATGAGTTGAACTTGGAGAAGAAGTTGAGCACGAGTGAACGAGTTTCAGGTGTGACAAACATCAGTGAATTGGATGACACTGCATGTGCAACTCCAGACTCTCAGAAAAGTGTTGGCTCTAAGCCTGCTAAGAATGCAAAACACTGAGAAAACATGAAAAAATCAAACCCGAAAAACGATGGACTGGAAATAAGGAAAACCAGCAGTTTCAGGTTCTTCACTTGAGTCTTATTATCACCATTTCTAAAAACTGCATTCTTTTAGCAGGAAAGTTGGTTTTTATTCGTGGTGTCAAGTCTGTCTGCAGCTGTAGAAGCACCTGTGGAACCTCAAGTACAAGGCTTGGTTCCTATATAGTGTTACTGTTGCATGAATGTGAATGCAGCAAGGGACCCCCATATGCAAAGAGACACTGAGGTTATTTATAGCTGGTGAGAAGCTGGGGGATCATTAAGGTCTCCTGAGCCATGGTTTAACATTCTTTCCTCATTTTTTTTTCCCATCAATGTTTTTCATTGGAGAATAATTGTTTGTATTCAGTGAGGCAGACTACAGGCAAGTTGATCTTTCAAAAGTCACTCCAAGACGGTTTAAAAATTTATTGGCCTGTCAGTGTTAACATTGTAAGATTGAGTTGCATACTTGCATGGCACTAGCATGGTCTTATCACATAGTTCATTTGTTTAAATTAGTACCAATTTGCTCATCATACATGCCCCTTAAGAGGCCATAGCTTCTCTGGCCCCTTGGCCCTTGCCTCTACGCCTGCATTATAAACACCAAATATTGACTTGCCAAATTGTTTAAATGGGTTTATGCATAAGGGTTGGCCTTAAACTAATTCATTTGATGGGTTATAAGGGTTGATCCTAAATTGACTAGTTTTTATATGGGCAAGTTCACAAGATCCATGACCACTTGTGTATATTTGCAAGGTGAGTTATGTGCATCAAATAAGGGTCGGGCTTGGGTCATTCCTAAATGAATTTATCACCCAAATTAAAAAAAAAAAAAAAAACTTATTTAAGATAAATCCCAAGATGCCTACAGTAACTTTCTCTAACAAAATAAGAACTGCCTCTATCTTAATTTGAATTAAAATAAATAGATTGAGTAAAATTCAAATCAGCATTGATCCTGAATGGTGTGGCCTACAATTTCCTACATGGCCCAATGCTAGCTTGGCAATTTAGAGGGTAATCCTGTGATTTACAAAGCAAGATAACATCGATCGAAGGATGAATAAAATCGACATTGATTTTCCCACCTTTATTAATAAATAGTATCGTATTTTCTTCACTCTAGAAGAGATTGATAGCTCAATGGTGAGGCATCTCCCCTTTATAGATTGGCTATAGCGTTGATAATGATGGATTTTGGGAAAAGGGAGTGGTGTGTGTGGGTATAGTATTTTTATTACTAGAGAGAAGAAAAAAAATCTCCATGCAAGATGTTTTTGAGGGAAATTCATGTCCTGCTGTCCTCCTATACTGAGATGCCAACTGTTAACTCAGTTTGAATTGAACTCTTTCAGTATTGTTTGGAATGTCTACTTTTCATTGGTATTTAACTAGAATTCATTCAAACAAATGTTTGAGTGCTTTAGCTCGAAGAAGATTACGTGAACAATAGATTAAATCAACTTTAAGATGTTTTGCCTATTTCTCAGAAGTTGACAAAAACGAACTTTCCTTTTTCTTTCTATGAGTTAGCCCATATAACTTTTACTGCATGGCAAGTTTGTGAGTACTACTTATATAGTATAACAACTTTTTCTATATAACTTTACTTATATGACAAGTTTTCTTTTTTTTTTTTTCTTTTTTACTTTCTTGTTCTAATTAAATCAGGACTAATACCTGCCAGGTCTAATTGGAAGACTCTACTTTAAACAAATCTATCTAAATCCACTCTATTTCACAGAGATTGGACTTGCCAAACTTATCCTTCCTTTCATGTTTGTTTGGTTGGGGTTGGCATTTCTAACATGATTAATTAATAAACAAATGGGTCAGTTTTGGGTCCATTCTGAACCTGCCAGCCCACCCCATACCCTGACATAATTGAATCGTTTCTTGTCAACCTGCCAGTTCAAGACCCGGTAATTTGGGCTGACGCGTTTGTTTTTGTTATAGCTTGACATTTGCAGTTTAATCATTATGCAACTTGAGCTTTGGTCGTATAAAAACATCTGCCAGCTGACCTGCCATCCCGACCCAACCCATTGCCAACAGAACTCCAGATTTCATGTCAACTTCCCAGTTTAATCATAAATGATCTGGAGTGTGGATCACCAAATTTTTGTGTCCCGCAGATGGTGCATCTCAGAAGTCAGTACCACCCTCCTCTCTATTCACGGGAAGCTAAATGGGTCCTTGGAATGATCTATTATTAGGGTTGTAAACGGGTCGGTTCCAGTCCGGGTCCATGGTGGATCCGGAACCGGATCCGTTAAGGATAAGGTGGAACCGGATCTGGACTCAGAACCGTCTCATAACCGGTTTCTTGTTTCTGGAACCTGAATCAGAACCATATATAGGACGGGTCAAGAACCGGGTCCGAGTCTAGGTAGAGAATGATATTAAAAAAAACATGGTTTTTAGGAGAAATTTTCAAATATTGAGGTAATATGTCAGGTCTCGGGTCCACAGGTCCGAACTTAGGTGGACCCGGACCCATTTACTTATCGAGGCCTAAATAAGGACCCAGACCCGATTTTTGACGGGTTGGAACCTCCAGGTAATCGGAGCATCGGGACCCATTTATGTCCCTATCTATTATAGAATGCATGGGCCCATATATACTTATTGAGAATGACAATACGCTTTCATGCATTATTTGGGTAGTTATGGCTTTTAGAATTGTTGAATGTATGGTCTAAGAAAATCATTTAACACAAACGTAACAGGCAAGGCAGAAGGTTGGCATGACAGGCTGAAAGCTAGATGCAGGGCCCATTCATCAGCTAATTGGGCCATTCACTCACCCTTTGATTGGACCATCACTCTAGTTTTTGGGGGGGACTACATTACTTTTTGGGCCCCACCACATAAATGACAAGGATCAGGATTACCCCTCTCTCTCTCTCCAGGGTAGGGGGCTGGGACCATGAGAGCACCCTACACGAAAAAGGCAAAGAACCCAAAAACGAGTAGATATAGACTATTCCTTGGATTCCATCTTAATCTTTGGATTGGGCAGTGAGGCGAGGTTCCTAACCAAATTGCGAAGCTCTCGTATTCATCTCATTAAAATGTTGAAAAATCAATCTTCGTAACATTTGAAGCCAAACTTTCGTAATCTAGTATTTAATATGCAAATTGATTAGGACTGGTGCATAAGTCAATTATATTAATAGCTTAAGATCTTATATCTACAATCCCACTCCACATATAGATTAAAAGGAATTGTTGAATTCTTGTAGTATTAAAAAATTGATAAATATGAATTTTTCACATAATATGAAACTAACTACGTTGAATGTTCTACCCAAAAAAAAAAAAAAAAAACCCTAGGATGAATGAACAATGAATAGTGATCCTGATGCCACCTACCAGTCCGAACTTAATCCAACGTAACCTTTTGCACGCTGACCTGCCAACCTAGCCCAATCCCACTGAAATAACTTCAGGTTGAGGTTAACCTTTTTAAACTTTCAGTTGAGTTTGAGAGAGTTTGAGAGCATTGGTTGTTGTTAACAACCAGGTTAATAGAGAATGGCCTGGTAAGTGGTGACAGCTCTTAGCTGGCTGTTGAGGGTTCGAACCTGAGTACAACACCTCTTTCCGTTTGTGTGAGTCTTCTTTCTACTTGTGCGGACTATCTTTCCGTATGTGTACATGCTCTTTCTTGGGTCCCCACCCCCTTCTTAAGGTTAACAAAATAGTAATAATAATAATAATAATAATAATAATAAAAGGAGTAAAGTTTGGATATTTGCATGAACTTAAGTACCTAGACGGTCAACCTGATCCCACACCAACCTAATCTTAAACTGTGTGCTAAGCATGATGTGTTAATGCATGCATGCTAAAGTCTAATCATTGAAAGTTGCTTGCTGGGCTGGGCTGAGGTATGGATAATCAAAGTTGCACAACAATTTATATTGGAAGCCTATGTTTAACTGCCAGACGGTTTCGTGTGTGTACTAAAAATAAATAACTGGCATTGATGCAATGGTCATTTACTTGAGCAGAAATTCATGGAGGTCAGGAGTCTTGAGTTGGACACATGGGGGTATCTCTACTCTACACCTGGAACACATTGCCATCTGATTGCGACTGATCTAGTGGTCTGATCGATTAGATTTTGACCAAAGAATGTGAATGATTGGCCCTTCCTTCCATTTCAATAAATGTAGAATGAAAATCTTCTAATTGGAGGTAAGGATTAACATATCACACACTAAAGACTTTCTTTCCATAAAAGCACTGTAAGCATACAGAGAGGAAGTCCTCAACTCATACAAGACAGTAAAAAGAGTTATTTAAATTCAAGCTCAATCCTAAAATCTCTAACAACTCTCTTTTATCTCTCATAATCAAAACCAACCTAATCCAACCTTATTATTGGATAATAATCTCTAACACACACATCATTTATACTGGCCTCTAAAATTAAAGGTGCTTAAGAGGGAGTGGGGAAAGATGTACACAAGGAAATATGAGATTTAAAGTAAAAAGACTATATTTTCTTTGCAGTAGTGCATTTAAATCCTGTGTGGTGCTGCTATCCTTGCACTTTACTTAGAAATTTCCTTTCTTAGGAGAGATGAATGAAATGAGAAAAATTCATGGACATCTCTAAACAATGAGAATGATTAATATGGGAGAAAACTGGTGATCCTCTAGCACTAGTTTTCTCCTTATTTTTGGCCTAATGGGGACTCTATGCTTGTCATTTTCCTCACATCAAAACGAGCCAATACGTGTATTAGGGGGGGAAAAAATCTAAGGTTCTAGTGATAGACATTAAGTATGTTGTACCTTCTATTTGATGACTTCTCATCAATAATTCAAGGGATGGTGGGCTCCATTGCATTTACTAAGACGGCTTCAACTACAAGTATGAATAGAGACCACCCCCCACATCCCCATCTATACAGTAAATGCAAGAAACACATCTAGGGAATACAACCACAAAAAAATGATGGGAAACAGCATTCAAATACCAACTTGATGGACAGTACTAATAGCTGTCTTCCCTTCACTTTTGAAAATCAATTTCGAGGAGGAGCATGAATAATCAAGCAATTATTGTCCGACCTAATCAGGAGGCTATCATTCTTGGCCTATTGTTTGTTGATTTAGACCGTTCATCAGATGGGGACCACCTAGGATGTGGCCTCCTGAATAGTAACTCCTAACCATAGTAAATTTAGAGGCATTTGAACTCAATGTGGGGCTCAGAGGATCAACAGTCTAGATTAAAATAACCATAACCAGAAGTAGGAAAGTGGGCACCACATGGAAAAGAACACACTTTGTGAGGCTTAAAAAGGCATATGGGCAGCTGCCCATTATTAAACTATTAAATGAAACTGCACCTCCCCAGGGAAATTAGAACACTGAGATGATATAATTGAGGGAAATTTTCAAATAAGGTCTTAGGTTTTTCTTATTTCAAAAAAGGATACAAGTTTCAAAACTTTTCAAATTAGTTCCTAAATTTTTCAATAAAACTTTAATTAAGGCCATATGGTCATTTACAGGTTTCTTTTAATGGAATTTTCTCTCAACTTTTTAAAAATACCCAGAGTATTTTCATTTAAAGTCATGATATAGTTCTGACAGCCACTACATTTAGCTGATCTCTGTGGAAATGCTAGTTTTTCTTGATCACTATGAGGTTGTCAGTGAAAAAGTTGAAGAAAATATAAAGGAAGTGAATGGGGATTTTATTTCATTGAAGGATAATTTGGGAAGTTTAAAAAATCTAAAGAAAGAAGTTGTTGGAAAATAGCTTTAAATGGATGAATGTCCTTAATTGAAAACTTCATGAAAAACTTAAGGACTAATTTAAAAAGTTTTAATACTTGTGTTCTTTTTTGAAATAAGGCAAAAAAAATTAAGGACTTATTTGAAGTTTTCCCTATAATCAATTTTACTTCATTTTCCATCTACTTGGAAACATATGATGGGAATTTTGTCACTCAGTTCCTCACCCCTTCCTTATATGATGCTATATATATCTCTCTGCCCATCCACTTCTCTTTTCAAATTGCAGCCCTTTTCACAACCTCTCTAAAAGCTATCTCCCTTCAGGCTTCAGAGAGAGAATGGGTGTTTTGGACCATTTCTCTGAAATCTGCACTGTGGACAAAAAAGCCAAAGGCCCAAGGAGCAGACGCAGACCATTGCGGGTACTAAATACTCTTTACTCCTAAGAACATCTTTCTCATTCCTCGATCCTTCTGTGTATTTTTTTCATTGTTTTCCTCCTTTTCTTTTGGGGTTCTGCTAAATGTTTCCTCAGCCCCATTATAATTCAAAAGCTTTCTTCATTTCCTTCATTCTTTGTTGCTTTATTTCCTTTTACCATTGTATTCAAATCTCTCTTTATTTTCACTTGCCCAGACAGTGGAGCTGAAGGTGAAAATGGACTGTGATGGCTGTGAAAGGCGAGTGAGAAATGCTGTGTGTTCTTTGAAAGGTATAAATCTCTCTTCCATGAAGATTGACTACAGTTCTGCTTGTGAGTCAAAAAGGGACAAATCTCAGTACTAGAAAATGGTGCTAGGTTTGTTTTCTCCTTCCATTACTATTTCATGCAAAAATTGCTGCTGAGATGAGTCCTATCAAATGGTTTGGCATACAAGATACGCCCCTATAATTCTTCTGGAGGACCTATGTAAAATCTAAAGCTCACCATAGGCTCCTTTGTTATCATCGGCTCAAATTTAATTTGGATTTTACATGTGATCAATTTAATGGTTAGCCTAACTCCAAACAGAGTAACCTTTTTCCCTATAAAGTCAAATTCTGTAATTTAGATTGTATAGGTGCCCCAACAAGTGGATCTATAGGGCAGGCCTCAAAGGGTGCAGATCCTGCCTGAGGGTACGGATTTATCACAGGTGGGCCTCATAATTCAAAATAGTATATATATATTTTTAAAATTCTAGTAATATCCCCTTTACCTATATCTTATTTATAAATCAATCAAAAGGTCTTTTTAATGCAACTCAAAGTTTTTAAAAATCATCAACATCAGAAAGTACTGAAATGTCTGTTGTTAATCTATCTTCTTACCAAAACCTACACATCCATCTGTTTTGATTATGGCTAATTCGGCGAGTAGGTTTGGATTTAATTTGGCTTATTGGAGAGTAGGTTGCGGTTTGGTGCCCTCATTTAATACAGCAAGAAAAGTAGCCACTTAGCTCCTAAATAGTAACCAAGAACAAACATTCACATTAATATTAGGGGAAATTTTTGTATCAGACTATCAGTACAATAGTTACTTGAAACTTCAAAATTTTAATTGTCAAATTCAAATGGGGCCTATATATGTAATTTTTTTCTCTGGTAAATGACCCACAAACCCACATACACACCCCCACCCAATTCTCTTGCTGTAGCCAACAACTATGAATTGATCCTTGATTGTTTTTATGAAGTGGAGATGTTTCATCACTGAGCTACCAATGGATTCACTATAAGTGTTTATGTTAGATCACCTAAAGAAATTTTATATTTTATGTGATCATTTTAGGGTGCAAAATTTTGTGGGTCAGTCGTGTATTGGCTACACCTAATTAAGCTCCACTTGAATTTTACATAACGCGGGCAAACCCAAACCCGAATTGAACAAAACCAAAACATTCCCGACAAACCAACTTGATTTGTAAATTTCCTACCCATGTGCATTTCGGGCTGAGCCTGTTGGTTCGGGTTGGGCCAGGTGTCAAAATTTTTGGTTTGATTTTCTTTCTAAAAGGATATAAAATTTAGTAAATGCATAAATTTCATGGTATATAGTATAGTGTATGTTATTATATGCATATACACATAGTACTCGGGTCTAATTTGGTCAGTTGAAGCTGGAACCCAAATCCAACCCAAAGCTCAATCAAGTTTCAACATCCAGTCTCAAATAAGCCCAACCCGAATTTCACTTTTGGTTGAGTCACAGTGTCACACCATTGTGGTTTGGTTTTGGCCCAGCCCATGTTTCACCCTACTCTAAATCATTACTATTCAAAGTTCAAACTTCAAAGTATACATATATGTTTATTGCTATGTTTACATGGCACTCTTAAGAAAATAAGAATGAAAATATAGGAAGGTGAGAATGTACTCGAGCCATGAATTGATGAATAGACCTGCCCTGATTTATAAACCAAACCACCATTTTCAAGTGCCTCTTGCATATTATTCACAGTTGGACACTTCTTCATGGTCGTTTCCTCTCCTCGATGTAAACTCTTTTTAAAACATGCAGGTGCAAAAACAGTTGAGGTGAACAGAAAACAAAGCCGAGTTACGGTTACAGGTTATGTGGATCCAAACAAGGTGCTGAACAAAGTAAAGAGCACAGGCAAACGCGCTGAGTTTTGGCCATATGTCGCTGCAAATCTCGTCCCCTATCCATATGTAGCCCAAGCCTACGACAAGAAGGCCCCTTCTGGTTTTGTTAAGAACGTTGTGCAGGCGCTTCCCAGCCCCAATAGTCCATATGATAGACTTGCAACTCTCTTCAGTGATGAAAATCCCCATGCATGCACTATCATGTAATATTGCACTACTGTTTACTTCTGAGTTAGAATATATTTTCCATGCATGCATCGTGTATATTCTCTTTTTGATGATAATTGCAACAGAAGAGAAGGCATATATATATACTTTAAATTAGGCTTCCTTTTTTTTTTTTTTAAGAGGTGTAAAATTCGTGTCTCTGTCTTATCTATAGTGTATTATTCATTTCATGTTTGGGCATTAGAGGTTTGTGTTGAAATATATAAGAGCGTTTTTGATATATGTATCCAGAGCTCTTTTAGTTGGATTATCTATTTTTAACACATGCAACAGGGTTTGAAAATAGAACACACAAGAGGATACAATTTTTTTTAGGGTGGAGAAGTAGTAATACAGGAGATTGTCAATGGACGGCAACTAGTCCTTGCTAATTTCTTCCTTTACCATTTTTTCCATGAATTTGAAGGCTTGTCCATGAATTTTGTGGTCCTTCCTAGATAGATAACCTCCTAATTTTTGGGTTAGAGTGCATTATTCATGATTCCCTCTGATGAAGGTGAAAATCCCAAAGTTCGGTATGTATTTTGGGATTATTAAAAAGGAGGGAAGTGAAGTATAAAAGGTGATGCATATCGGACCATGACTTAACTAAGATATTTTATTTACGAAGGTGATGGTTGTCCCCTTTCCATTTCCCATTACAAACATTATTTGATGGTCATTTATGAATGTTCAATTCTAACCACTATTAGGAATATATTCATTAAAATTCAGTTCATTCAAATAGTAGAAACCCAAAATTTTTTTGGGATGAGTTGTTCTTCCTGAGATTCATACTAACAAAAAGCTAGCTCTAATCTATTATTAAGTTTCCTTAGCTAACTGTCTCTATAAAGATATTGACTTGTTAATAGAGGCCATATAATTACTTTTTAACACTCCCCCTCGGGTGGTGGGTGGAACCCGCTCCTCAACATTTGCCACTTAGTAGCTAGGATTATATTTCTTAGAATTCAGTTACAACCAACAGAAAAAAAAAAACACTTTTGCTCATAGGAATTTACCACTAAATAGATAGCTAGGATTATATTTCTTAAGAATTCAAGTCCATGTAACAAATGACTGCAAGTGACAATATGGCTCTCTAGATTTGGCTTTCACTGGAGATAAATTTGGGCACCTAGTGGCTAGTGCATGCTTCCATTGACTGGGACTGTTGAGGCTCCATTACAGCGCCCTCAACTCTCCTCTCTCATGATATCCAAACAATAATAGAGGGGCTAGATTTTGGACACATCCCTGCAGCCCCTCTCTATTTTATGGTTTGTCATCCTCGTGAATCTGATTGAGATGACCGTCTAGATCAAATAAAAAAATGAATGAAAAGGACGCGATTTGATTGATCTGTTGCCAATAATTTCTCCTGGATTTTGGTCGACTGTGTTTTATGCCCTAGTTATCAAACCAAAATATAGAAGAACTAATTATATGACACCGTCCCAGATGAAGATGGGTCTGCTTGATTATTTTCATAAAGAGCAATGCTATTTGTCCCGGGAATCGCCTACTCCACATGGGAGGGGCATTTTGGTCATTTGCAAAATGCCCCTCCCATGTGGAGTCGGCCAGTCCCGGGACTCTACAATAATAGAGGGGCTAGATTTTGGACACATCCCTGCAGCCCCTCTCTATTTTATGGTTTGTCATCCTCGTGAATCTGTTTGAGATGACCGTCTAGATCAAATAAAAAAATGAATGAAAAGGACGCGATTTGATTGATCTGTTGCCAATAATTTCTCCTGGATTTTGGTCGATTGTGTTTTATGCCCTAGTTATCAAACCAAAATATAGAAGAACTAATTATATGACACCGTCCCAGATGAAGATGGGTCTGCTTGATTATTTTCATAAAGAGCAATGCTACTTGCCCGGGAATCGCCTACTCCACATGGGAGGGGCATTTTGGTCATTTGCAAAATGCCCCTCCCATGTGGAGTCGGGCCAGTCCCGGGACAAGAGTCCCGGGACAGGTAGACTTTTTGTTTCATAAATATGAGCCACACAAGTCAATGCCCTATCAAAACATTCCCTTCACCAATCAACCAAGGGAAGTACATGGATTGATGATTGCAATTCAAATGAACCACATAAATCTGGCAGCAATACTCTCCCAGTTGATAACCCCTCCATTATTTGTTTGTTGGTGCCATGTCTCGAACCCATGACCTAATGGTCTAAACAATAAGTTCCAACCATCTTGGCAAGGCAGAGATACCCCTCAATTATTTGTACTTAGATTAGGGTTAAAACAGATTAATGGTTAACATCACCAAATGTAGAACCAAGAATAACAGTAGCATCATAAACCTCCAAACCAACCACATGGAACAAATTGATTCAGTGGATATGAGATATCAAGTAATGAGCAGTCCAATAATGGAGCTCATCCAATGGCTGTCAAAAGACCATGAATGTTAAGTGGAAAATAATCTCTCTCAGGCACCATTTTGAAAAAGGAAAGAAAAATGATAGAATGGCACACTAAAATAAGATATAATCAAAATCAGGCATTCCAATTCATTACGGGCTTATTTGTTTACATTAAAATCATAGAATTTAATACATAGGAATTCTTAGTGAAGTGAAGTCTATCAAAGGATCATTAAAGAGGTAAGGGGTGAAAGATAAAAAGGTGGAGGTGTAGATGGACCTTTACTTTCTTATGTATCGAATTACTAGGGTGATAACTAGGTATTCATATTTTAAATAAATTTAATTCTATTATATGAAAATGTTATTTGATGCTCTTATTTGGAAATTCACATTGGATCTTCATTTTTAACCACTTGAGGTATGAGTCCAAGTGTTCAGCTATGAGGCATTCCAATGCAAACAACCAGGCCTAATAGTGCAACTCCATCAACCCATATTAAGTAGAATAAGAAGAGTATTAGGTGCATGACCAAATGAGGTGCAGAATATTTAGTCAATGGACAGAGTAACTGTTTAAGTATTTTTTTTTCTACCAAAAAAAAAAAAAAAACAGTTCTAAGTCTTTTTTACGTTCATGAACAAATTAACTGCAGAATATCATATTCATGAACAGAGTAACTGTTTTTATTCTGTTTTTCACTGTAGTAAGTTTTTGAACCAATAACCCAACATCTTTTGGATGCCTCTTGAGGTGGTTCTTGTAAAAAAGATAAGACTGTTGCAGAATTGAAGGTTCATAGTAAAGATAAAGACTCAATGTATCCAAAATTCATACAAGTTTCTTATAGGAAGGTGGGGTTTCTTTCACATAGGTCACAACTCTAAACATGATCCATGGCACAATGTAAAGCCAGGAAGACTGACCTGCAACAATTCATATGTATTGAGGATAGGATTTTTTGGCTCTACACCTTTTTACTTTCTAAATCAAGCTAAACATTACATAACAAAATAGATAAATTAGAAATGGTCCAATAGGAACTCCATTACTCTCAACTGCAAAATAAAAAAAAAAAAAAAAAAAATATATATATATATATATAAAACAGTTGAGAAACAATACAAAATATAGAGCAATGAACACAAACCAGAGTTTTAACAGAAACCAGGAGACAATAATTCTTTCAAGCATATCCAACTTCCCAATACCATGTGTTGTGCTTTTGTAATATTACAAAACCATTGATCAAAGTGCTTTAACTAGATACTTGGTGTGTTACCTATGAACAGCATTTGCATGCAATAAAAGCAAATTGTGCGCGACAATCTAAGGTTCAGTTGCAGAGCAAAAGGTAAACCGGCTGCTTTTTTTTTGCCATGCATCTTGAAACAAAAATTTTTAAGATTCATGATCATTTTTCATTATAGTTGTGAAATTTTAAGATTTATGTATGGATCCTACTATTCTTATCAAATGCTAATAAAAAAGATTTATAAAGAAGCTATTTATGGGTGAATCTTCTAATGCGGTTTGCAGTGTGAATGTTTATGACTACCACTCGAACTTGTCAAAGATCATGTGTTAGGTTTTTTAGTGTTGGCTAAATTTATTGGTTGGACAAAACTCTGGGTCTTTCGAGTTGTAATTCTTTTTTAGAAAAGGACTCTGAAGATAGAAGATTGGAATGATTCAGAAGAAGAAAGTCTGAAAGAATTAGAAGAAGAAAGTTGGAGAAAGAGAGGTGAAATTCCGGATTAAGTCCAGAATGGTCCACTCGAGCGGTCTAAGCTTCGCTCGAGCGAAGGCACGACAGAAAGCCCAGTTGCCCGACAATAGTATATTTGCGCTGAGATAGAGACTCATCCGCTCGGGCAGATGATGGGTCCGCTCGAGCGGACAAGGCGGCAAAGTCTCAAGAAAATTAGAAACTACATTTCTAATCGTGCCCAAACTACTTGTTTTAATCCTAATGAAGTTAGACAACCTTAAGCACGACCCAAGGGCTATTTAAAGAACCCAAGGGTTATTCCAAAGAGAGACCTTACCTCTCAAAGTTATGAGTTAGACACTATCATGAGGGAATTCTTCTCTAGAGATTTATTAAGGAGTTGTGCTGACAAGTTCTCTAGAGCCAGTTTTTCTACATCCTTTATAGAAGATTATCTTCTTGCGAAAAGACTTAGTCATGCGCTGTATTGAATCTGTTGTTATCAAAGGTGTGAAGTCGTTGAAACATGAAGCGACACAATATAACTTCAATCCTTAAGTAAGAGATATCTGGGGAAGAGATCTAAGTTTCTTATAATTGCGAGATTCATAGTGTTTGATTTGATCCAATTCGGATCAGTGGTTTTTCACCCGGTTAGAGTTTTCATCTTTCATCATGGATTTTGATGGATGCACCCATTATACGTATACTCGTCCTCGTTTTGTGCAGGTCTAAAGGTCTCAAATTGTCGGTACATTTTCATTTGTGTTGTTTTGATACACATTTTCTGTCAGGGGCAACGTATGTGCATAAAATATATAGTTCGATGACCATTCTTGGATTACTGGTTTTTCATTATTAAACAAAGGAGTCCTCATATGCGATCCTACTCTGTGGGGCCCACTTAAGCCCCCCCTATGATCACTACAGACCCTTTTCACACTCTCATGCCCCCGTGATCTGGAACTAGTCCAAATTTTACTCTCATTTAACCTCTATCCACTATCGATTGAATCTCCCAAAGAAATATAAAAAAGACCAATAAATATTAAGGCTATTAAATCAAGGGCTAGGATGATCTAACAGGCTGAATTTTTTTAGTGGCCCTTTTCATATATCCCAACCGCACTTTGAGTAGGCATCGATCCCCATATTTCTTATTAAATAACCAAAAATACTAAGTAGTTCAATCCAATTTATAAACTAATATAAACTAAGCCAATATAGAACATCTAAGAAAATATATTAAAAATTATCAAAAAGATTTTACAGTTCAAATCTTGTTACCAAGAACTGGGTAAATGTGGTGCATACTATTGAGTATTGAAAAATAATATTCATACGTCCTAATTTTACTCTTAAAACTAGGACACTTGGTATTGTTTAAAACTAGGATACTTGGTATTGTCTCAACCCAAGCCTGACCACTGTGTATGGTAAAGTGTGTTGGGTATTGTCTTAATTCAAACAGAGACTTTCCATTCCATGTACTGATGGCAGATTGTGAGCCAACCTGCTATCTCAATAAGTAACATGCTTGGTGAAAAAGAAGAGGAAGATTTGAAAAGAGTTAAGCTCATACAACAAAATATTAACCTAATTTAACACTTAAATCAATGACTGAGATTTTTCTAATCTTGAAGGTATTGTTTCACTCAAGATATAATTATTAAGAATGGATGAAATCATGCATCATAGAAAAAACCTTCAAAATGCACCATCCACCTTATATACCTAATATAAGAAGTAAGATCATCACAATTTGATTCATGGTTTGCACCAGAACTAAATTAAATTTGTTGATTATATACCTTATATAAGAAGTAATATCATCACAATTTAATTTATGGTTTACACCAGAATTAAAGTAAATTTATTGAATTTACTCACAGGAGACTATAAGACTGTTGACCAAAGCTAGTGCTACTTATTTACATCTCCCTCTAAATTGAAAAAAAAAGAAAAGAAAAGAAAAGAAAAAGAAAAGAGAAGCTCTTCTAATGATCCTCTCTTTCTAGGAACTTCTGGAACCACTGAGCTGACATCTTGGGATGCCTCTTGAGATTGTCATTGTAATCAACATAGACAATACCAAACCTAGCAGTGTATCCCAAAAGCCATTCAAAATTGTCCATTATTGACCAAGCATGGTATCCTATCACATTGGCTCCATCCTTGATCGCCTTCTGCAATTCAGTTAGATAGCTTTTGTAATAGTGGACCCTAGTGGTGTCATGTATCCCCTCAGCAAGGGTCACATTGCCCGGATCATCCATGCCTATCACCAACAAATTAAAAAAAAAAAGTTGATTGTGTTAATGACATATCCACAACATCAAATAAATCATAAGAATTGAGGAATGAATGAATCCACAGTCATACCATTTTCTGATAGGATAATGGTTGGGTTTTCATATTGCTCTTTTACATAAGTTACAGCCTTATTGATTCCCCAAGGTACGATGTAAAGCCAATTAGAGTTAGCCTGCAAGCATTCAATTGTATTGAATATAGAATGTTTTTAGATCAAAATAGCATTAAGGATACAAAATGAGAAGATGAATTATATTACTCTGGGTCCAATAGGCACTCCATCACGATCATCTGCAGAATAATATTAAAAGGAAAATCAGAACAAGAAGCATGACATGATTTTTTAGGGAATGCTCAATTTCTAGATACTATTAGATACCACCAAAAGGGCTAAAACTGAAACACAAATGACCCTTGGGAGGGAAAATGATTACCCTCTCATCATCCTTGTAAATCAAATCTAAACTCTTCAAGGATTATTTTTTTTTTGTTATGAATTCCAAAGAAAGTGGCAATACTCACAAGCATATCCAACATCCCAATCCACTTGATAACCAGTGACATTTGGCTTGGGAAGATGGGGATCAAACATGTAGTATGATGTATAGTGATTAATGCCCACATAATCTATAGACCCTTTCACCATCTTTCTTTCTCTTGGAGTAAATTTAGGGAGCCTCTCTTTCACAATATCCTGCATTATATCAGGGTACTTTCCATATATGATGGGATGAAGAAACCTGCAAATATTGCACAAGTGATACTTAGAAAGCCATTTGAACCTTATAAAAAAAAAATTTCAATTGAAAAAGTTAATATGGTAATTACCATCCAAGATGGAAATCTCTGGCTCTTTGGGCAGCAAGTATGTCATCCATGGAATCAGTAAGAGGTTCATACCAAGTAAAATCCAATAGAATTCCTATCTTCCCTTGTTGTTCTTTCTGATGAACATACAATTTCACCAAACAAATAATACTTAGCACAGTGCATGTGTTTTTGTTTTGTAATAATAGTAATACAAGACAGTTGATCCAAGATCTCACCTGATACTTTGTGCGGTACCTATGAACTGCACCTGCATGAGCTAAAAGCAGACTGTGGGCGGCGATATAAGGCTCAGTTGCAGAGTCTCCTGCTGTGCAATTGCCAAATTCTTTAGAGCACCTTGCAGGTGGATCGATTCCATTGTCAAATCCAAGTGCAGCAACACATCTTGGCTCATTAAAGGTAAACCAATTCTTCACTCGGTCGCCGAAAATTTTGAAACAAAAATCCGCATACTCCACATATGCCCTCCTGGGTGATATAAATCAATAGCCAACTTTTGAGCATCTACATACAGCTTAGGGGAAAAAAAAATTACTAGAGCTTGGCATTAAACTTACACAGTCTTTATGTTTAACCACCCTAGGTATTTTTCCTGAAGCACTTCGGGAAGATCATAATGATGTAAATTTGCATAAGGAGTAATCCCTGTAATTCCAAGAAATATCCAAATCAGTTACTAGAGTCAATCAACAAGTAAAAACCTAATGATAATAATAAAGAAAATCTCATTGTACATGACAACTACCTTTTTCAAGCATGTAATCAATGAGCCTACTGTAGTAATCAACTCCCAACCAATTAATCCTCCCTTCTCCCTCTGGACATAAAGAGCCACTTATAACTCAGCTTCTTCGCAATACAAGTAAGAAAATTCTGTTACCAAAACTCAATATATATATATATATATATGTGACATTCTGTTTACCTGGAAAAATTCTAGACCATGAGATTGAGAAGCGGTAGGAGTCAAAATTCAACTCCTTCATAAGATCTATATCTTCCTGCACAGAAGAGAGAAAAAAAAATCTCCCATTAACAAAAAAAAAAAAAAATGTCAAACACCCGTCCCACCGGCCCGATATTGTCCGCTTTGGACCACGACCTCGTGCTGCAATACGGGGGGTTCTGATTTATAGCCCAGTCTCTGGGCAGTTTCATGGGCAATGTGGGATCTTACAATCCCCACCATTCAGCGCTTGGCTTTTAAACTATTTTGTCACAAATCCGTCCTACCAATATTGTCTGCTTTGGGCCTCGGCCCTCACGGTTTTGTTTCTGGGTTGGCCAGCAGGCTTACCAAACGGCCTCGTGCTGCAATAGGCGGGGGTCTTGACTATAGATAGTCTCATGGGCGATGTGAGATCTTACAAAAAAACAGAAAGAGAGAGAGAAAGAACGCACTTCATTGTAAATTCATCCTGCTTAAAGAAGAAAAAGCTCAGACTTCATAAAACTTACCTTGTAACGATGATACTCATCAACAGTAACATTAGCTGTACCATGATTTGCAACTCTATCTGTGAACGAAATAAAAGTGTAAACATTTAAACTACATATATCAAAAAGTACATCAAATATCAATGCAAGTTCCAAAATAAAATACCGGGCATTTGATCAATAAATGCGTCCCAGATGGAAGGACCCCTCCCTTCCTTGTTTGTCATTCCCTCTACTTGATATGCAGAAGCTGCCACTCCCCATATAAAATCTTTTGGAAAAGAATGCCTATTGAATCCATCTGTATCTAATGAATCATATGCTCCAAATACCAACTGAAATTGTTGTAGAACAAAAAGAGAAAGGATGATGAAGATTTTCTTCATTGTGAAACGAGAAGTAAAAACATGTAAGAGTGAATGTATGATAGATAGAGTGAGTCTGTATTTAAAGGTAGAGAAGTCGACTAAGAGTGCCGGACAAGATGATTGTCTAAAGAAATCTAAAGCAATCTGGACTTATCCTGAATTCAAAATTCAAATCAGATAACAATAAAGTTTCCGAGGGATAACCACGTGGAATCGTTTCAATCGTAACTTTGTCACTACACGTTGTTCACTTTGTAAGTAAGTCCTGAGTTGAAGGACTGATGCATTCACAAGCCTAAAAAAGTTAGATAACAAACAAAAAAGTTAAAGGTGAGTCTTACGTCCACAATCACAAAAAAGGTGGCCCCACTATATAATTCTTAAAACGTGAGTTATATAGTACAATCACAAAAGGTGGATGCACATTGTAAATTCTATGAATGTAGGCCCAAATTGTTAATCCTATAAATGAGGCCCCATATCCGGATTTCTAAATGTGCACACCCCACATTATAATTTTTCAAAAGTAGGTCATGTGCTCACAATTAAAAAAAAGATGTCCCAACATTATAATTCCTATAAATGTGGGCCCACGTTATAAATCTTACGAATGTTTTGCTCCCATGTTCGAATTCCTAAAGGTGGGCACGGCATTTATATCTATGTTGTTGTAATGTGCTATAACATACCTATTATTGGCTTTTTTTTTTTTTTTTTCAGATAACAATGCATTTTTAACTACTCAAGAAAGCTATTGAGGAATTTTTTTTTTATATACTTTTTAAACTTGAGGACAAGCCCCTTTTGCCTTTTTTTAATCAAGAAAGGATCTAGTCTCATAAAGGGGTTCTGCTTTCTGAAAATGGCAACTTGTCACTTCCTTGGTGCTTTGGAAATTCTAAGGCCAAATATTTTTTGAGCCCATCCTCAAGAGGAATTTTATTTGCACCCACCCACTTTGCTGAGTATACTCATATGCTAAGCTCACCTACTGCAAAAATATAAAGGTTCCTTTTCTACTGAGCCCACCCACTGAAGATTATAAACGTGCCCTTTAATTTTCTTTCTTCTCCTTCTTCTTATTTCGTTCTTCCTCATTTCCGTCAATATTGAGAAAACGACGTCATTACCGAGCCTTAAGTGAGTGAAACCTTTCAAGGTAGATCATCTTCTCTTTTTTGTGAGTAAAGACAGATAATCTTCATCTCCCCAAGTACCTCTTCATCTTCAACTTCTTCCATTTTTGTTTTCTTCATTGTTAATATTTTTTCCAACTAAATAAACATATAATGCAAATGGATTGAGTGCATGCAAATGGAATGGAGTGTGTAGGTTGCAATTGAAATTGAATTGTAGGGATGGGAGGGGTAGAAGGGAAATCAGTGATGGTTGACATTCAAAATGAAAAACATGATTCACATTCTGTACGGAAACGCAGATTCGTGCACATTGAATGTGCAAGGAAATGCAGATCAATGTGCACGGAAACACAGAGCCGTGCAATACACTTATGCAAGGAAATACAGAGCCGTACAATACACTTATGCACGACTTCATATTATCGATCATTACATGTGATGCGCGGCTCTGCAAATCCGTGCAAGACACGAATGGAGAAAAAAATGAATGCATGTGTCAAAAAAATGATACATTCTCTTCATATATGGTCATTTGCTTGTCCATATTATAGATAGCTTCTCTAAAACACAATGTGGTGCCTCGAATTGGAAATGTGATAGCTTATATAGGGAAATGGAGAGATGGATTGGGAGATGAGTTCTTCCAAAGTAGGACTTTTATGATGATGAGAAGAAGTAGAAGAATAAGTATAATTTTGTTAAAGGGAAATAAGTGCAGTATAAGTGAAGATGAAATCCTGAAGAGAGGAGGAATATGAAGTGAATAAGAAGAAAAAAAATCAACTCAGGAAGAAGCAGATGGCTTGAAAAGAAGAGAAAAATGAAGGCAAAGGTAATTAAGGAAATTCACAGATGGGTATTCTTGAAATTGAAAAAAAAAACTTTAAAATGTGGGTTGGCTCAGCAAAGTGGGTGGGTGCAAATAGAAATTCCCCATCTTCAATGATGTAGCTAGATTTCAATTTTAACATTTCTTTTTTCATTGTTTCATTGCATGTCTTTGCTATTCACCCCTTCCCCTTCCTCTTTTAGTTGTAACACTTCTAAAAAAAATTAATTAATAGGCACCAAATCTACTCATTAACCAAACTAATTCCATGGATGAAAAATTCAAGTTATAAAGTTTTGTAGATTTTATTGAAAAAATTTCCTTAAAGTGGTAGAAGACCAAAAAGGCCCTTAAGCTTTAATATAGACCATAAAGGGCCTCCCAGTACTTTTTAATTTTTTATTGTTTTGTTCAGCAGCGGCATGTCTGATATCGCCACTTGTGTCATCTTCTTCTTTCCTCACGTTCCTCTAGATCTTTTTTGTTTGTTTGAAGAAAAACCGTAAATTGAAGAAAAACCGTAAATTGAAACTTCTTTCTTTCTAATAACTTCAAACTTTTAATTTCTCTTTTACATAATGACTGGCAAAGAAAAACGAACCATGAAATGAACTTAAATCGTGGATCGAGATCCTACTTTCTTAGGAGATAGCAAGTTGGAGCAAATTTTAAATTAAGAGATCCTTGATAGCTTTTGGATGACAAGTTTTTTGATAGAATTTTTGATGGTGCATGATCTGATTTTTAGTTGACATCAAACCAGGTGTAACCATGTGTTGGGGTTTCGTCAAATCATCTCATTTGACCGTAACAATCCATCGTTAATAAAGTAATTATATCAAGCACATATCATGTCCAACATGTATACTCACGATGTCACATTTGATTACATTAAAATAGAGAGCTTTGGAAGTGAATCCTAGAAAATTGGCAAGGGAGCAAAAGCAAGCACACCCAACATTATGGTTTATGGAATATCCCATCAGAAATTTCTCCAAACAAAGGCCTCCTTAAAATTGATCCAAATGTCAATACTGTACTTAGAAAGATGATTTTTTTTCTCTCTACAACAGACTCATGTAACCCACACACACTCCCTAGTCAGCCCAGCAATGGTCGGAAAAAACAATGTTTATATCCTTATGATAATTAGCCTTCACAAGGAGTTTATTTTCATTGAAACTTAGTTCGAATCACTGACAATAATAAGAAATCCTATCTTATGAGGGGCATAGTGTGGATGGGCCTGGAAGCTATGGGAAAATGTGTACCTACGAGTAGACTGGATATATGCAGTCCAGCTCATGGGACTCACTTATATGCAAGTTTACTAATGGGAGGGGGCATATTGAAAGGTCTCCTCATAGATTAGTGGTATTCAAAAAATTAACCCCACTAAATTATCTTAGCCCTTAATTTAACAACCTTAAAGGCATAAAATTGGGTATGCTATTAAATTATACTATATTAAGCTAAAGGCTTTTGAATTTAATTTTGGCTGGCAGTTTTAATTTTGACCGACAGTTATGCTTCCACATTCTCTCTCCACTACTCATGCAACTACCCACTCATTTTTTTCATCAAACCACTCATGTTTCAGTTGTTCATTTATGTAACCATTCCCTTTCTGCGCCAATTTCTGTATTTCTTTTTTACGCAACTTGCCCTATGGAAAGAGGCACTGTTTTTAATATATGATTATTTATTTTATAGTGGAGATACTGTGCTGAGCACGAGTTATTGAGCTAGTTATGGGATGAAAACTATGAATATGGGCAAGCTTTTATGTCACTCTTGATTAGACAAATAAATAAATAATTGATTAGACATACCATGTCCACAGCAATCCAAAACAAACAGAGAACCGATTCCCACAAACATGCAATCACACCAACCTACTGACCTCACCCAGGAAGCTTGTTGCCCAAGGACTGGTTCCATGCCACTATTCCCCAAGGACTGCCCATTTAGTTATTGGGTCTAATTGCTTTGATGCAATGATAAAAGCTTTGGGAGCCATGCGTGATAATGCATGTTCAAGACATGTGAGCAGCCACTTTGTGTGAAATTGCCAAACATTAGGTATATATGTCTTCAGTCTGGACCTAGACTGAGTCCGTGCGGTTATTAAATTAAACCCAACCAGTCCATGCTCAGGTTAGTCTGGCCAATGAGCACCCCTTTGGACATTGGACAACCGGCCCAAGTCGGTTTCGGTTGATATGTCTTAACAATTTTAATAAATGGGTCGGGTTTGAGTAAAGTTCATATTTGCTACTGGACATGTAGATCTGACATATAACTAATGGCAAGGCCAGAAATTTCTTGTAGTGGGGCAACCATACATATCGATTATAATTCTTAATTTATTACAAATTAAGTTAGTTTTTGTAAATTTTTCAATAATATCCAAAGAAAAATAATAAATCTGCATATACCACAACGAATTTATGAGAAAATACTAACTTTGTGAGCATTAAGATGAGAAAATACTAGACTCACCATAACGAATCCAAACTTTTAAAAATAATCCTTTTTCCCTTGTTTTGACATGAAAAAGTGTATCTCTCTCATATTAAAGTAGGACGTATGTTGGATTGATCACCGGCAAACCAATTTACCACAATTAATTAATAAAGATTTTCTTTGATTGGTAAGTTGTAATCGATTATGGGCCATGATGCTGCAGGAGGCATGGTTGGTAATTAAGTGTTTTTTTCTTGTTCCCTGTGTATTCTCCCTGCCACAATTAGCATATGTTAATATTAATATACTTAATATTGTTAAAAGATAATTAAGATGCAAAGTTGCCCCTTGTCAATCTACAACATATAGAAAGAAAAATTAGAAGTTGCAACCACGCCCTCACCTCTCTACTAGATATGGAATATCGAACATGAGTCAAGTGGCCAAAGTGTTATTGTGAGATAAACTCTACATTTATGTAAAAGATATGATAAAGAAAATTGAGAAAAGAATATGATAAACTTTGTATGAAAGTAAAAGATAAAAGTTATGATTGACTCTACATTAAGTAAAAGATATGATAGACACTGCATTAAGTAAAAGATATACTTTACATTAATGAAAAAGATATGAGGGATTATTTATTAATGCAAATGATAAGATTAATGTAAAAGATACCATATATTCTGAATTAAGTAAAAGGTAAAAGATATAATATATTCTACATTAAGTAAAAGATACGATAGACTTTACATTAATGGAAAAGATATAATAGACTCTCCATTAATAGAAATAAATTAAGAAGATAAGATAGATTTTGAATTAATTTAAAAGATATGATGGACTTTTAATTAAGTAAAAGATATGATAGACTCCGCATTAAGTAAGAGATAAATAGACTCTCCATTAATATATATATATATATAAAAAAAAAGATATGATAGATTTTGCATTAATATAAAAGATATGATATATTTTGTATTAATATAAAAAAGAAGATATGATAGATCTTGCATTAATATAAAAGATATGATAGACTCTATATTAAGTAAAAGATATGATAGATTTTATATTAATATAAAAGATATAATAGACTCTTAATTAAGTAAAAGATATCATGGACTTTGAATGAATGTAAACGATGTTGTTAATGTAAAAGATATGATAGATTCTACATTAATGTGGAAGATATGATAGATTTTGGATCAATGTAAAATATATCTTTGAATTGAGGAACTAATTTGAAATTTGGACTTTATACAGGTTTGTTAAACAAATTACATTTTAGTACCAATATGGGTTTGAACTTGTGTCGAACACAAGTGCATTATGGCCATGACCTGAACCTGACTTGTGTGCATGCTTACTACTAATGCCACTACCATTGACCCATTATTTTCATTATTGGCTCTTGCGGACCCCTCTTATCCTTGATCTAAGGCATCTACATCACATGCCCCTAAATGAATAGGGAGTGCCCCGAATTTCACTTCCCTCAAAGCATATACTAATTGTTAGATTGACCAACATGTGAAAACTCAATGGAGGATAATTAATCTAGAATTAATTATCACTAAGGAATATAAATATATAAATCAAAGACTAATTTACCGTTAAATAATAAGAATTATTAAATAAATATAACTTCTTATTATATTTTTTTGCATTTTCCATTTTTTATTTTGGTCTCTCTCTCGATATATATGCATACATATATGTATATATACATACATATATATATATTGCCTTTCTCATGTAATTCGATTTTAGTGGTATTTCTTAAAATATTACATGAGTATCGGGAAAATACCATTATAAGAAAAAAATTTATTTGTAAAAGCAATGTCAAGAAAAGTTGATATTGAAAAAAAAAATGCAAGAACCAAGAAAAAATTGTTGTTTGACCATATTTCAAGGGGGTTTATTTGATTACATTAGAAAAAGGACTTTTCTTTTGCTTGTGATAAAAATGAAGGGGCTTCATGTAAATTTCATTGAAGAAATGCTTCCGTGCATATGTTCATCTCTATATATAAATAAACCCTAAGCGTAAGATATTGAAACCAAGTATCTAACAGCCCCGTCCATCTCTTGCCGCTTTGTAGACAATTGAAACGCCAGGCCTCAAAACTTGCAATCCAAGCCCCATACAACCAAAATTGAAACATTCATTACATGATCTTTGTTGGGATCTAAATTAGTCAATGGAGGCCTCTCAAGCATACCATCCATAATTCATGAAGAAGACGCCATTACCCGTTCCAACATTAAGAAAATGAAAGCTCCTAACCATTGCTTTCGTGACCTAATCATAGGACATCCACTTTGGCGTCTCCAAAGACATAATTGGTGGCTTCATTCTTACCTTCTCTGGTTGCTGCGGAATCCTCCGCTTCAGCAGTTTGGTCGATGCCTTGCTTGGCAAAAACATGAACCTGGTAAGGATCGCTAACCACTTGATTGTAGTCATTAAATGATTTCATTATAAAAAACTAATCTCATATTGCCATTAGCAAAATAACTTAATTTCTTGGGATATTTTTCAGAGAACTCTTCAGAAAATTAATCATTGGTTGACTAATTAAAATCATATGATAATACAAGCTACCAATAAACTTTTTCTTTCTATTTACCCATTTTTATTATCATATTTTTTGGATTTTCAATGGCATTTCAATTTTAATAATTTAATACAAATAATTATATAGTATTGGAAAGTATTGTTCTAACGCTAATATTAAGTAATTATTGTATTATTTTGTCAGTATATCATCAATATATATATATAGACAATGATATTTAAGTTCCCAAATTAATCGAGCCTCCCCTCTAGAGTCACGGGATAGTTCGACCAGTACAATAGGAGCTTTTGTCGCGTTCTATACTTCCTCATACATAAGAATATTTTATTTGTGGGTTTTCCCAACACCATGTGTTTATAAGCAAAGAAAAGCATATTAGATACTAAAGGAAATTTTTTTTTACATAGAACCTTAATAGTACGAAAAAAAAAGAAAAAGAGAGACTTGTTTGAACTTCCTTGACCAGACTTTAATAAGTTCTTTTCATTTGGGAAAGATATAGAAACCAATTTGTAAATGTCAGGAATAAGGGGGTGCTTTTTACATAACTGTTTTTTAATAATTGTTCCCTCCCCTCACTACCTTCATCTATATAAAGAGGCTGAAGGGGAAGAGAAATTCTCAAGTCTCACGTTCTCAAAGCTCTCAATTGTCCCATATTTCTAATTTAAAAGGCTTCCATATCTCCTCACCCATCCTAATGGCTTCTTCTGCTTCCAACCTTAACACAATGCAATCAGAAGTAGCATCTAAGATGTCTCACAATCTAATGGTAACAACAGTGGGAGATGCAACGTCTCCACCACAGCCGAGGCATGAAACCTCTAGTGTGCCAAGGGAGGCATCAGAGTCGACTCCTAATAGGCCAGAATGGTTGCCCGAAGGCTGGAAAATGGAAGTCATAACTAGAAGAAACGGAAAAACAACGGGAGTGAAAGATAAGGTAATACATTCTCTTTGCAATTTTTCTAAGTTGTTTCTTTCTTTTCTTCTATTGAAACTTGAAATCTTTGGATTACGGTATGGAAAGTAGTATTTTGGATTTTAGGGATAAAGAGAGATGATGGTGATGATCATAAGTTGGGAAATCTTGCCAATATTGTGGATTTTGAAATGCAAAAATCTTTGAAGAGTATTTAATGCTTTAAGGTTTATGAGACTTTTAATGTTGCTGTGACCAACTTTCTTTTCTTTTCTTCTCCTTGTGTCTTCACTAATGCCCTTCAAAAATCAACCCCATCATGGTTATATTATGCATGGGATTTAGCATCTCGGCAAACATTGTTAGGCTATGAAACTTAATATTTCCTCATTTGTGATTTTGGGGAAGAGTGTTCACTATATTATTGGAATGTGCAGTTTTACTATGATCCGGTATCTCACCATCGTTTCCGATCAAAGAAAGAAGTTGAGTACTTTCTACAAACGGGGATGATACGAAGATCCACTCCTAGATCTGAGACATCTACAGCGGATAGAACTGTAAGGCTAAAATCTATTCAATTGAAAGTCTTACAATCATCAGTCATTTGTGAGCCTTTTTTTATTTTTGTTCTTTTGTTGTTTTTAGCCATCTTGCTACTTTTTTGCTCTTGACCAATATGGTTTTATCTTAAATCAATAGAGTGCTCAGAGATTTGATTTTAACAACCCCCCATCAAAGGTCTCCTGGGTTTTAAACGACTGCTCTAAAGGATTGTGGACACCATTTATCAACAATGAGGAGCAGCCAGATTCAGCAAAGAGATTGTGGGCTGCCACAATGGAAGACATCTGTAGCAATGCCTACAAATCTCAGGGGTAACTTCATTCGCTTACTAATTTTTGCTTTCTTAATTCTAGATTATTTCAATAGATATATGTCAAACTACATGCCTTTTTTGAAGTTCATTTTGCAATTCTTAATTTGCATATTCCTAGTAGTTGCATAGTTTAGAATCCACATTTTAGGGTGAGCTAGGTCTATCATCACCTTGAAGAGTAAGTCTCTTAATTATCTTCCAATAGGAAACTGAATATTATTTCCAATTTCATTGTTTAAATATATGAAATGATTGGTTTTTGTAGATGATGACGTGAAGACGTACAAAGGAGATCCCTAAATATTGATCGTGAGTTCTTTCTTACATATCACAGGCTTGCTCCAAGAGCCAAGAATCATGACTATTTCCTCAGTTAACCAAAGTGCCAAGACAAGATTCCACTGGAATGCATAACTTCCAAGACATTTTTTTATGTGAACGCTCGAGATTGAGGTGTACACATATAAAATCTGGCCCCTAGCAAGAGTGGGACATGTAACCTTGTAATGTAAACTATCAATGTGATCAGCCTTGTCCTTGGATGTGACTCGATAATAGGAAACCCCTAGAAGAGGTTGTAAGATTATAACCATATGATTTTCCTCCTCTCTGTTGAATATGTATGTTATTGTACTTCACTTCTTAAATGCCATATTGTTGTCATCAGAAACGAAAAGAAGAGTATCTCTCTCTCTCTTGTGCGTGTGTTGAAGATTGAAGATTTTTTCTGGATTTGTGGATTAGATATGAATGAAAACTATCAATTCATTAGAATTGTCTTTGCACACTATTAATTGCACGCGAAATGACGTTTGGTTATTAAAATGAGGTGATTCAGCCGAGTCTCCCCGTTATTTAGCGCAAGAGCCCTGCTACATGGACTGATCCATATCCCGATGCATGGACCGATCCTATGCAACTTTTCAAATTTTTCAAAAAGTCTACATGGGATCGGTCCATGCATCGGTACATGGATCGGTCCATGTAGACTTTTTGTTAGCGCAATCCTCCGTGCGGTTGATCAGACACCACAGGTCGGGTCCATTTACCGATTAAACCCGAACATTCACATTCTGAGTTTTAAAAAATGCTTTTTCCGCAGTTTTCTCCCATACAGAAACTCCAAATCCAGCCACACAGCCCCACTGAGCACCCACTTGCAAGTGGGTCCACTTATTCTTTCCTTTTGGAATGGAAACACCGAGTGGCCAAGTGGGTCTTGTCATGTAGGGCCTGATTTCCACCACCTAAGAATGCTGAGACCTGTGTTTTTATTTTATTTTTCTACTATATTGGATCCCATACTATGGGACAAGTATCACTTATGGTAAATTGGTTCCAAATAAGGGGAAAAGATAATGGTTAGTTATGAAGTATACTTTTTCGGTAAAATACTGTGAGATGAGAACTCATCAATTACTTTACCATTTGATGAATTCTCATCTAACTTTAGTTGTCGTTGAAATGAGAAGCCAGCACATGATAAGTAATTATTTTACTTGTTTTTCATGAGGTGCCTTTTTTGGGTCTGAAAAAGTAAGAGTGAACTTTTTTTTTTTATAACTAATTAAAACTTTACTTTGGCATTTGTTGTGAGCAATCAAATATGGTAAAGTTAAAATTGTTTTTTTTTCTTTTTTTTGTTAATTGGTAAATTTGTATTAAGAGAAAGAAGAAGGGCAAAGCCCCAGGACAAAGAGAAGAAAAAATACAACCAAATGATAACAATCATAAAGGCCAACCCTGAAACAGGAATGACACAAAACAAAGAAAATAGAGTGCAAAAGCAACAGAAACTAAAAGCTGTGATTGCTGAAATATTCATTTTTCTACAAATCTTACTTGCAAAACAAATATTCTCTGCAAATCTTACTTGCAAAAAAAATATTCTGTGATGCTCAAGATCAGGGCTTAAAAGGATTTTATGAACTCATCCCTATAAAATTCATCAGGCATGTTTGGTAATAAGTGAGAAATCCGTAAATGCTACTGGTTTTTCACATCATTATCGATACACATAGATGCATATAGTTGAGAAAATGAGGATTTTCAAATCCTATGGGGGAGGTTGGAACTCCTAAAAACTTAGGCTTTTCATCGGCTCAAATCTTTAAGGGCTTACAATTGCCAAATATAGATTTTCCACAACTTAATGCAAAAATCATTGAGGAATCCTTGAGGATTTGATTTCCAAACGTTACCTTTAAGATAAAACAATGAAGATGTAAATGATATGACATTGCAATGTTAGGGGCAGTATGGATCCTTCATTGTCTCACTCATGCTTCTTGTGAGAGTTGTGAAGCTCCACAGTGGGGTCTGCATATTCAACATTCAAACATTTGAAAAACAAATGCGCCGCCCAGTAATTGCCATTTCATAAGAATATTATATGCTCAATCTTAAAGTGGGACAAACTTCTATTGGGATGCACATTGATGTGGATGGCTGGGCGCAGCAGGGGAGGGTTCCACTATCCTCGTTATTACTTGAATGAGACACTCTCCATCACTTGGCTCCACCGGACTCGCAGTTTGATCCATCCAGCCCATAAAAGTTGGAACTGGCTATTCACATTGTAGCTTATCGATTTGAATGTTTAAAAGGGCGTTTGGAACCTTTAATCAAAATTAAGCTCATATTTTATTCTTTAAAGCTTATTTACATATTAGAACATTTGGTAAACTTCTAATTATGTTTTCTATTTTTAGAGCTTATTTATAGATTAGAGCCTTTTTGCCTCTAGAAAAATAAGCTCAAAGCGGATGCTTTTTTTTAGAGTTTTTTTAGCTAAAGCAGATAGAGGTGGAAAATGCAAAATTTGTAAGTGTTTGAACAAAAAGTTACCTCATAAATTTCCAAAATGGTGCAAATATTGGTGGGTTCTATAGTGTAGTTTTTAAATGTTGGCCCCCAATTGCCTCATAAAATTATAATTTTTCTTGTATGATTTTACTAATTGGACTGATTGTAAGTTACAACTTAAAAATTAGAGCTTTTATTTTTGTATTGTCGGAGGGAGGATTTTGGGTGTTAACTTGAAATGAGTAGTTATATTAGATCTAATGAAGTAGAGATGAAAGTAGGGTTTCCTCTTTTGGTGAATAAAATGACCAACCCAACTCTACTTCATCTCTCTTTAAGCAGCCATCTTTGGCTTTGAATCTCAATCCAAATAAGACGGATACCAAAGACGAGATAAATGGATACTTATCCTTAGCAACTCTTGAAGCTTGCGAGAACGGCTATTTACCTCAGTAGTAAGTGACGGCAATTTTTACTTGGGACCCAGGCAAACTACTTAAAATTATAGTCATATTGTGAATTAGCATTAAGCCAATTTCCACCTCCACCAAAAGTAGGCCCATTAATCAATTTATCGAAACTGGGTTTTTATAAGAGAGCCCTACCGATAGCTTTTTTTATGAGGTCATGAAAAAAATATTAAATAAATCCACCGGTGGGCCTACCTGTATAATCTAAACCTTTTGAAATTATACTCTTAAGCTAGAAATAGCATTTCTTTTTTAAATGACCTAAATTCAATTAATGGCTTCAATTTGGAAAAAAGTTTACATATCACTTTTTTTTTAAAGCCCTAAGTTCCTCACATTGATAAGATCTGCAACTTATCAACTCTTTTCCTCAACTCCTCTCCTTTTCTAATTGGTCACTTGGAGAGGGCGATTATATAGCTCTCCATAAGCACTCATCTTCAATGAAAACTCTTTCATATTAAGACAGGTCTATCTTTTAGCTTATCTATAAAACTTATCTAAGGATGAGATAGTAGTATAGGTCTATCATCTATAAAATTTATTTAAGGATGAGAAAGTAAGATGGATCTTTCTGTCCCTCTCCCAGAATTATCTAAGGATCACTAATCTCTGAAATCGATCCACTTGGAGAAGCGTATGAATCTCTCCCCCTCCAATGTATTTGAGTCCACCCGGATAAGTACATGGTACTTATCACCTCAAATTAAAGTCGGTCCCCTCTATATAAATACACGTACTCTCTCCATATACTTTGCATTATTTTCACAAACATATCACTTTCTTTCCACAATGATGA
Source organism: Umbellularia californica (assembly GCA_028538565.1). Lineage (NCBI taxonomy): Eukaryota > Viridiplantae > Streptophyta > Magnoliopsida > Laurales > Lauraceae > Umbellularia > Umbellularia californica. The sequence continues at coordinate 12,589,267 of JAPQWN010000006.1, forward strand.
TGAGAAAGACTGTGTTTCTCCTCTCTCTTCTGATTCTGCAACAATGTTCATTCATCTTTGGAGAAGATGTATTAAGAACGGATGGGCTTAGTAGGGACAACTTTCCAGAAGGCTTTATTTGGGGAGTTGCTGCATCTTCATATCAAGTGGAGGGAATGACGGACAAAGAAGGGAGAGGGCCTTGCATTTGGGACAAGTTTATTAGTGATAAGCCTGGTATTCTATTTCTATTTCTATTGTTGATATGTGATGGGTTCTTTTCTTTTTTTTTTTCATATCTTGATGGGTTTTTTTTTTTTTTTAATGTTTTATGGGGTGATAGACAGAATTGCAAACAATGCTACAGCAAATGTTACGGTGGATGAGTATCACCATTTCAAGGTAAGAATGATCATGTGTAATTTTTTTTTTTTCTTCTATCACTTGCTTGATTTTTGATGAACTAGTAAGCTGAAGACTTGACTTTACTTTCATGTAGACCGATATAGATATCATGGCAGAGTTGAATTTTGACTCGTACCGCTTCTCTATCTCATGGGCAAGAATTTTCCCTGGTGAATGGAATGCTTCAATGTTCTTAATGTGGATGAATTGGTTTTATTTTCTTTTATCATTAGTAGCTTATAACTTTTTATGAAGAAACTGAAATATAAGTGGCTCTGGCTCTGCTTGTGCAGAGGGAGAGGGAAGAGTAAATTGGTTGGGAGTTGATTATTACAATCAGATCATTGATTACATGCTCGAAAAAGGTACTTCAATTCCTATACAATATTATATCATCGATCACCAGTTTGTTACTGTTTGAATATTGAATGATTTAATTTCAGTTGCTAATTTGGATATATCTTTCAACTACAGGCATTACTCCTTATGCAAATCTATATCATTATGATCTTCCACAAGCACTTGAAGATAAATACACAGGATGGTTAAATCAAAAGACTGTGTAAGTGTGATGTTGGTCTCTAGTACCATTTTTTTTTTTTCCTAAGCTGTATTATCTCTATATGCTCTAAAAATCTGATCACTGGTTCATATTTTTCAGGAAGGCATATGTAGAGTATGCAGACTTTTGTTTCAAGATATTTGGTGATAGAGTGAAGAATTGGTTTACCTTCAATGAGCCAAGGGTGGCGGCTGCGCTCGGGTATGACACCGGAGTCAATGCGCCCGGAAGGTGTTCCAGTGCATTTGGCAATTGCACTGAGGGAGACTCTTCAACTGAACCTTATATTGTCACCCATAATTTTCTTTTATCTCATGCAGGTGCAGTTCATAGATACCGCACAAAGTATCAGGTGAGAGATCTTTCAGCAATTGGTTTGGTAGTTGGTACTATTATTACAGGATACAAACAGCTTTGTTCAGCATGCTTACAATTGTTTGGTGAAATTGTATCTTAATCTACAGAAAGAACAGAAAGGGCGGATTGGTATTCTATTGGATTTTGTTTGGTATGAACCCCTTACAGATTCCATGGATGACATATTGGCTGCTCAAAGAGCCAGGGATTTTCATATTGGATGGTAACATTAATCAAAACTTAAGTTCAATTGACACTTTTACAATGGATACTCAAGGATATTGAAGGATGTTTTATAGGCTCATATGGCTTTCCTCCTTGTGGGCTTAATATTTGCATGCAGGTATCTTCATCCCATCACTTATGGAATGTACCCTGATAATTTACGAAATATTGTGGGCGACAGGCTCCCTAAATTTTCCCCAAGACAACAAGCGATGGTAAAAGGCTCTATAGATTATGTGGGCATTAATCACTATACATCATACTATGCATTTGATCCCCATCTACCCAATTCATATGTCAAAGGTTATTCAGCTGATTGGAATGCTGCATTTGCATGTAAGTCATATGCCTATTTTGTATTAAATTCTTAGGAATTCATAAAAAATTCGATTTAATTCATAGGAGTTCCTAATGAACTGGATTTTTTTATTGTTGGGATTGTTATTATTATTATTATTATTATTTTTTTTTTGTAGACGATCGAAATGGAGTGCCTATCGGACCAAGGGTAATTTATAAATCTTTCTATTTGTGTACTTTGATGATGTTTTTATATAGAAAGAAAAAATTCTAATGTTCTATTCATTTGAATGGTTGCAGGCTCACTCTTCCTGGCTTTACATTGTGCCATCGGGCATGTATAATGTTGTGAATTATGTAAAGGAGAAATACGAAAACCCAACCATGCTCCTATCAGAAAATGGTATCAATTGTCCATTATCACATTCTCTCTCTCTCTCTCTCTCTCTCTCTCTCTGGGGGGTTTGGATTATAACATGTTTAACCTTATTAACATAAATTATTATTCTTTACAATTGGTATTGGTGACAGGCATGGATGATCCGGGCAACGTGACCCTTCCTGCGGGGTTGAGTGACACTACGAGGATCAACTACTACAGCAGCTATCTTGCCAATTTGCTGAAGGGTATTAATGATGGAGCCAATGTGATTGGATACCATGCATGGTCACTTCTTGACAACTTTGAATGGCTTTTGGGATACACTTCAAGGTTTGGCATCGTCTATGTCGATTACAACAACCACCTCCAGAGGCATCCTAAGATGTCAGCCTATTGGTTCCAGAATTTACTTAAGAAGAAGGAAAACTAGGAGCTTCGGTTTTTTTTTTTTTTGTGTGTGTGTTTCTTGTTAGAGAGTCTAAGTTATTTTCCTTCCTTTTTTTTTTTTTTTTTTTTCTAGAGAGAGTTAGGATATAATTTGAGTAAGAGGAACTACCATTATATAAAAAAAATGCATAGCTTTAATAAATTATAGAGTGAAGTTCTCCTATTTTTTGCTTTCTTTTATATATCATGATGCCTGAGAAGATAAGTGCTATGCTTACTCTTAAAATTGGAATGGTTCAATACCTAGGATTTTCGTTTAGATGGGGCGGACAATGGTGAATTGAAAAGATAATACCCTCAGCAAGAAAACTAACAATATTACTTGCTTTCCTAAGAACAAGAATACAAGATGGACAGGCAATAGATGTAATAATTAAGGAAAACATGAATCAACAACAATCTAAGGAAATGAAAAACCCAAAGGCATATGGCCGATAAGAAATACATTTCACACTGGATCTAAATTGTAATTTCTTTAAATCAAAGAGTTTGTGCCCAAAACCTACAAATCAAAGTCTTTTCCACCAATTTAAGATCCAATTGACACAAATTACAAGGATAATAGAAGTTATATCGCGGATCAACAAAAGGACATGTCAGACAGGTGTTTGAAATCGTAATAAAAGTGGAAGAAGAAACATGCAAAAGTCCCAATTATCTTTTCTCCATGGTTTAGTAAAAAAATAATTGATTCCCAATACCAAATCATCTATAAGGGAAAAGTAAAATGGGAAAAAGGGGAAAGAAATCCAATAAATCCTTACGGGCATAGTTTGCGAATAATTGAACCGTGGGTTTTGTGGAAAGACCGCAGGAGAGAAAAGGGTAAAAAAAAACATGGGATTTCAAAATGTGATATGGGGCGGCCGCCCCATATGATCATAACTTGGGTCCCACCCTGCTGGTTGGGATGAGCTCTTCACGCTACTCATCAATTTGGGATGGTTTGATTCAAATCATCCGTACAATTCCTTCTAAAAATTGCCAAGATAAAAATTGCACCCTAAAAGTTGATTTTTAGAATGCCATTTTGCAACTTCTACAACAATTTGATTCAGCCATTCTCTGTGTTTCTTTTTATGTAATGGTTATAATCATAACCATGTCACCTCTCCAGTCTCTCAAAGCCAGTACAAGGCTCAAAGGCTCACTTTTAGCCTGAACTTATTATCCCCAGTTTTCATGGGGCCTGGTAATTGACAACCTGATTCAATTCACTAGTGATCTGGACGAAGTAACAATATTTATATAGACCAATTAATTTAACTGGTTCGATGCTCCCGTTGTAGCTATCCTGATTGGGGCCAAACCTTAACCTATCTCTACACAATCTGGGTTCATGTTTTGGGCAAGGGTCTATCTATATTTTTAAATTGGTTAGTTCGTTTGGGTCCCATTGATCGATTTCCTTCACTAATCCGCCCCACCCAGTAGGCCTAACCTATATGCCATCGGTTTTTTGCAATGTTCTAATCCCTTTGCCACCCCCACCGAGTCCATCCCATTGGGCGGATGGGTCGAGTCCACTTACCAATTAAACTCAAATGCTGCCATTCTCAGTTTGTGAATGCTTCTGTACTGTTCTCGTGTACTCCATATCCAGCCCCACTAAACACCCACACGCAAGTGGGTCCACTTACCTTTTCTTTTGGAATGGAAAATCCAGCGGCCAAGTGGGTCATGTCATGTAGGTCCTGATTCCCACCATCCAAACAATGGAGAGATGCCATTCTATGTGACCTGTATTCTTATTTATTTTTTTAGTAATTCCAAGGAGTAGCTTAGTTGGTTTAGGACTACGGTTTGCACTTGAAGGTTGTAGGTTCGAAACAGCACTACCACATTGGGGTTATAGGGGAGTTTACCTGACTTCCCTCTGGGCCCGGAGGGATTAGTCCAGTCCAAAGAATTGGAAACCTTTGATAGCAGAAAAATATATATGTTTTTCTAGTAAATTGGGTCACTTACCATGGGACAAGGATCTCATAAGGTAAATTAATTTCAAATAAGGGGAAAAGATAATGGTTAGGTAATGCGAAGTAGACTTTTCCGTAAAATAAAGATGCATTTGTTTTTTACGAGAAAGCAGAGTAACGTGAGATGAGAATTCATCAAATGGTAAGTAATCAGTTTCCTTACTTTACTTTTATGACTAAAACTTTACTTTCTCATTGTTGTGAGCAATCAAATATGGTAAAGCTAAAATTGTGGCCGCTGAGAAATTTATTTTACTACAGATTTTACTTATATATATATATATATATATATTGTGTGATACTCAAGAACCAAGCTTCAAAAGGATTTTACCAACCCAACCCTATAAAATTCATCAATGAATCTACTCATTCACGATCACCACCATTTTTGTTGTCTTATATAGAATAATATATATAAATTGAATACATATAGAAAATCTATGATTAAATTAGCTTAATCTAAAAACTATTCAAACAGTAAGGAATGTAGGGTACAAGAAACCGACGCAGATGAGACCTTAACTTTTCTAGAATCTGGCCGGCCGGTCAGGTATTCATCTACCATCTTCTCTTTTTTTCTTCGTAGGAGGGGAGGGTCAAACATGCCCTCTTATATATCCATAGACATGCAGATTTCTACCTTGACTACTATTAAGGCCACAAAATAAGATCAACCCACCCAAACTAGAGAAGAAAGCTGGTCCCCCAGGTACTCTCCAAGGACACAAGCTGGGAAAATTGGATAAGGTCCCCCCTTCTTTCCTTCTTTTACCTTGTTATAATGTGAATCCGGGTTCTGTCCACTCCATGAACTCTGAAATTCAGGTCTGAGTTCATATAACTTGGACCAGAATCAGAATCAGGTCTAGTTTCCATCACTAATTCAAGTTAGAACAGCAGAAACACAATGGCCCCTGAACCAAACGGCCTCATATGGGCAGAGCTCGGGCAGACCTATAAAGTAACCTAAATCCTACTCTACTCTACTCCACTATACTCTACTCTACTCTACTTCAAAACAGTCTGAATAGGATCAGGTCTGGGCTGAGATGCCAACCTCATCAACCGTCAGGCTAATATGATAATGATGGCAATACCGTGATTAAATGGAGAAAGAGGAGCATTTGGAAGAGAAGCCCAAGATATGGAGTTGCGGAATATCGAGCGCATGCAGGTGCACAGGTTGTGGCAGCACTCGGCAGTAATGATGGCAAGAGCGCTCACATTGTCTGCTTGCGTGCTGCCAAAAACTTTTCAGAATATAGAGACAACCCCATCCCTCCCCCTTATTTTAGTGTGACTGTGAACACACCCCACTCCCCCCTATTTTGAGCTAATGCTGACAAAATAAACCCAAGGGGGTTGCAGTTGGAGGTAATCTCAAACCTACTCTAATTACTAAGATAATAAAAAGATAAAAAAGCAACCCCACACTCAAACTGATTATGAAATTTAAGATTCATAATCAAATAACAAGTTTTCAAGTTTTCACAAACAGCAAGATTTCAGCATCCAATTGAACTCTAATGTGTGGCTCTCTTGATTTTTATTTCTTTTTTTTTTTCCTCCAAAACCAAATGTGATCAAAGTAGACTTTAGAATATTCATAATAATAGAACTTCTAGTGATTTTTGAAGATTGGAGTTTTAAAAAGTTTAATATATAATTTCGGCTAAGGCTTTGAGGGCTTCCGAGATTCTTCAAACAAGAATCAAATTCTTGCTATCAAGTAGATTTATGGTCGTGTTTGTGTAACTAGAGGATTATGCACTCGGCACTTTAATTTCTGCATTTCAGTAAAATCTTTGCTTTTCTATTCTTATAGGAAATCAAGATCCTCTTATTATAGAAAACTAATTTACATTTCTCCATTCACGCATTACGGGCAAAAAAGATTTGACACAGTGATCATGCTAACTAACACCCTTAAAAAGCCATTAAAGGTGCCTGCTAATAATTAGTGCATAAGGATATGATTTTGGACATTTTGGAAGCCACCAAGGGTTTTGCAAATATAGACTTTCGTATCATTGAAAATTTAATCGTGGAGCTCTCTTGATGATTGATTTTTCTTTTGCTTTAGACTCTTGTTGATTTTATGTGCTTCCAAATTGATATTGTGATTTGTATTCTTTTGGATGGTGTCGTTAGAATGGAAGGTGAAAAAAATACTAAATCTAATGAGAAAGTGAGCAGCATGCGCGCATACTCATGGTTGAATGATGTCATTATCCCAGTCAGGTCTTCAACTTGAAAGTATCATTACTACCGGTGTTTGGTCGCCCAATATTAGAAAAAAAAAAAAAGTGAGATATATGGATGATAGGGACATTCCCTCTCCCACGCCATTTTTTCCCTATTTCTTTTTTTTTTTCTTTTTTCTGTTTTTTTTTCCATTTTCTTTTGCTATTAGAGAGTTTTCAACCCTTTGGGCTAGACTAATCCCTCCGGTAAGCCGAGTAAACTCTCCTATAGCCCCAGTGTGGTAGTGCAGCTTCGAACGTATAACCTCCAAGTATAAACCGTGGTCCTAGATCAACTGAGCTACCCCTTGAAGTTTACCTAGTGTTTTACAAGATTAGACATTAATTAAGCTTGCTCAGTCATTTTTCCCCGTACTTGCTACATCATTTAATTTAGATTTGTGTACCTAATTTCTTAATTGTGAAAAGCCATTAAATAATAGGTTAAAAATTGCATGTGTTTAAGGCAATAGTCAGAACCCACAATTGTAGTAAATCATTTGTGGGACTAAACCAAAGAGAGCATCCATTGATTATGATTACTTGGCCCATTGCTAACTTTGTTAGAAGGTTTATATCTGACAACTTACTGCTATAAAAGGTAGCCCTCATTGTCCAAATTGAAAATGACAGAAAAAAAAATCTGGCTACCAAATACCACTGGTAGTGGCATATATAACAGTACACAATGTATTGTTACTCTACCTATTGTGTTTATTAACACACAATTTTATACTGAAAGGCCCGTACAAAGACGGCGGCCCCAAGTGTTATTCCTTTCACATTCACACAATAGTCCTTGTGGATTTCATGAGGCAAGTTTTTATATATTTGGTCTTGTTCCATTGTTACAAAGCCATGAAAAGGATTCTGAATCTAACATCCAAATCATTAAAAGATCACAATCTCACCTTAACCCATGCATAAAATCTTATTTCCATCCAACATTGTGAGTTTCATTGCTTCAGAACATGTGATTTGACTCTTCTTCTTCAATGTTTTACCCATAATTTTCCCATGTGATCAAGCTCAAGTGAGAACGGCTCGTGTTGGAATAAAATTTTATACAATGATAACTCAGGTAAGTCTGAGTTCAGCAGTCTTAAATGACAAACATAGAGACAAAATGGTACTGGCTGATAGATTCATAGATGCTGTGAATCTAATGCAGGGTCAGGAATGGGGAGAAGCCAAAAACATTGGTTTTTTTTTTTAGATATATATTTTCACTAGATAGATGAGCGGTGAACCCTCGCAAAGACCTACATTTATTAATCTCTCGGTAGCTAGATGAGATGAGATACCTTTTTAACTAGTGAGGGTGTCGACTATAAAATTAATTAGTCATGCCATAAACTAAAAAATTTAAAATGTCCATGTTACACTTTTGGCTAAATCTCACTTGGAAAGAAGTTGGTCTCCCCATCACATTGGTTATTGTAGAACACCTGGTTTCCCTCACTTCTTCTTCTTTTTTATAATATATTTATACTTCATTCCTTTGGTGGTGAAGTTTAGGGTGGTGCCAACATTTATTCACGTGGAATTTGACCCAAAGCCAGATAACGTGGTGGGACTTGATCTCTTGTTTCTTGTTTCTTCTTCTTTTTTTTTTCAAGGTGCATGGTGATCACTTATGAATATTGAACTCTAGAAGCAGGCCCACTTATGAAGTGATGAGTGGACACAGGATTATCTGAATTCAAAAATCCAAACTCTCACATAAACAGGACAAGATGCTGGCAGTGATCACCAAAACCAGTATGTTACAGGCTAACAATGTTGTAACGGCTATTTTTTTTTATAAAAGCATGTGCCCTTTCTGTCTAACCCCAGCACAGTAACCCTTCTTGTTTTTTTTGAGGAATGCTACTGGTCCCGGATTTTTTGTCCCGGGACAAGCCCGACTCCACATGGGGGGTATTTTGGTCATTTTGGAAAATGACCAAAATACCCCCCCATGTGGAGTCGGGCTTGTCCCGGGATAAAAAAAATCCGGGACAAGTAGACTTTTTGTTTTTTTTTTTTTGTTAAAACAGCAAAGTAACCGTTAGTTTAATTCCATGGAATTTTTACATGGGTTGAACTTTGAAGTTGAAGAATCACATATTCCCCCATTTCATCATGTACAAAAACCCTACACAGAAATCAATTTCTCGAGTTCTACTCATCCCCGATAGAGATGGATTAGTGACTCATGTGAGACAACAGTACAGAGTACCTGACAAGTCGCTGTTGCTGTTTTGATCGTTTCCCAAGTATTAATAGTCCAATCACATCATAGCTCAACCTACACTCTCTCTTGTTTGAGAAATGGTGAGGACTGGTTCCTTATCATTTTACCAAAAAGAAGTTCACATGGCTATGAAAAGCATCTGTTGAAGAAGGTCCCATGTAACCACCCCTTTTGCCCCTTTAGTTGTGTTTTGCAGAGAGATTTTTCCTTCTAAGAGCCATACGAGAATGACCAAAGAAGAAGAATTTAAGCTTCTAAAGATCCAGGTCTATTCCTTCTCTCTAATGACTTTGAACCCTTTTTAGTTTAATGCCTTTTGATACTTTTGAGTTGTTGTCTTCTTCCTTCATGGGTCTTTACTCTTGAAGAAAGGCTTCCTTTATCTTTTTCTTGCTTTCTTTCAGACTTGTGTTCTTAAAGTAAATATACACTGTGATGGGTGCAAGCAGAAAGTGAAAAAACTCCTCCAAAAGATTGAAGGTACCCCTTTTGAAGCTTACCCTTTTGGCTTTTGGTGTGGTAGCATATTAGGTGTTGAAGATGCAAGGAAAAGTTGTCTTTTGTTTTGTTTATTATCAAAGGAATACAAGATTTGGGTGAAAAGATGCATGTGTAGAACTTTGGTTCCTGGATTTTGTTTCTAGATGCATGGAAATGCAGTAAGGTTTTTAGAAAGGAGCAAAAGTATGAGACTCTTAAGGGTCTACAGTCTACATTTATCCATGTATGTGGAGAAGAGGACCCCAATAAGAGGGCTTAAAATCTTGCTTTCCTTTGTACTGGAAAAAGATCCTTTTTCTCTTTGGGATTTTGTTTAAAAATCATGAAAACTCATGATTGCCATTTTATTAGTGTGTTGCTGTTTATTGGTTTCATTCCTTAGTGGGTCTGCTTTGTGATCAAGAAATTCCTATAATCTGTAGCTCAGAAATGGATTGAAGAGGGGGTTTACATGTTAGTGGTAGAAGGGTTTTTTTTTTTTTTTGTCATGTTATCTCTTAATGGGCTTTGTTCTGTAAGCAAAGAAAACTCAATAAAAGTTGCTCTGTTGGAATAAGGAAGAGATGCTCTGAAAGAAACGATTTTTTTTTAGTGTGTTTTCTCACATGTATTTGTCTTTTCCTCTGGTATGTAGTCTGCCATGAATACAGAATCTCTGCTTTGATATATAGACAAGCTGGAGATGTTATCATGCATGGATTGTGTCATCGTCTATTTGTTGAAAGATCACTATTTTGATAACAATTGATTGATCGCATATCATCATCATGATCATCATCTGATATGTTATGATTCTCTTTTTCTATGTTTCTTTTCTGCTTTGCAATCAGGTGTCTATAAAGTGGATGTAGATTCAGAGCAGCAGAAGGTTACAGTATCGGGAAATGTAGACTCTTCAGCCTTGATTAAGAAACTGCTAAAAGGTGGTAAATATGCAGAACTGTGGTCGCAAAAATCCAATCAAAATCAGAAGTCACAACAAACCCAATGCAGCAAAGATGACAAGAACACCAAAGGGCAAAAGGAGGGCCTAATCAACGGCCTCAAAATCTTCAAAAACCAGCACAACCTGTCCTCCTTCGGCTTAGGGGACCATGATGATTGTGAAGATGATGGTGATGAAGATGAGGAAGATGAAGAGCTCAGATTTTTTAGGGAGAAAGCCCTTGCTGCTGCTGCAGCAGCAGCAGCAAATAGTGGTAAAGCAGGCAATGTTGGAAAGAAGGGTGGAGGAAATCTTCCTCAGAATGCTGGTGGGCCACCAGATCATAAGAACATCAACTTTGCCGCCAACAACAAGGTCAACGGCAGCACCCATTTGGGTGGTGGTGTGATAGGAAACCCAAATGGCGCAGAGGGCAAGAAGGTGAATGAAATCAATGGGGTTGGTCTTGGGCTTCATGGCCTTGGTGCTGGTGTGGGCCTTGCAGGCAATGGACTGGGATTTCAATCCCAACCCAATACATTCCAAGGCTCTGGACTCCCCTCTAGTTCATTTGGGCCCATGGCCCACAACCCATCACCAATGATGATGAACATGCAAGGATATCAACACTACCCGTCATCCATGGGTATGAACATGAACAATAGGCCCAACATGATACTTGAAAACAGATGCGTGCAACCTCAGATGATGTACCATAGGTCTCCTGCTGTCCACCCTTACACTGGTTACTATGCTTATCCTCCTTACCCAATTACTTATCCAGAGAATGCAGATGATGGTGCTCAGGTGTTCAATGATGAAAGCTCAGATAGTTGTGCCATCATGTGAAAAAAGGGGAAAGGGTTCATGAGATTCTCAGAGGGAGGGAGAAAATCTGAAGGCTTGTGGGTACTACTGCTTGTGACAATGCATGTTTTATCATTTTAACCATCTATGGGTCTTGATGGTGGGAATGTGTTGGGAATTGGTCTTCCTCATTTCGCGTAGTTAATATATTATCTGTCTCTGTTCATCTTTTATGGAGTTTGGCTGTGAGCTGCTAAGTCATGTGTTTTTTTCTTATTTTCTTCTTCTTTTTCTTTTTTTTTGGGTAGAATCTCTGTTATATAGGAAGTATGTGAAAGTTGCTGTTTAGTCAACTTTAGCTTTTTGTCAGATGGGTGTCTCTCAGAGGAATATCATGAAAAGTTAAACGCTCACAAAAGATGCTTGTAAGATGCAAATTTCTAATGTATTGGTTTCAAGTGAATGGTTGTCTTTCACAAGAGAGGTATTTCTTAACTATACAAATTTCATGGCTTTAAGAATTCTGGGTCATTTGGCCTCAAAATAAATAGAGAAGAGAAATGATAGGTTTTCTCTTAAGATATGTTGAGGAAAATGAGCAACCAACTTATCTTATCTAATGAGCAGGATAAAAGAAACTTTGTATTTTCAAGATGGATGCCTCACAATTTGGCCCCTAGCATAACATGAAAAGATATCCTATTAATAAAAGTGAGTGGGATAGAAGACACTTTTAGGTCATCCATATCATCACCACCATCATCCAATCCTCATAAGCCTCATAATATACCATTAGTTTGTTGGTTCTACTTCTGAACTATAAGCTTAATCCTTGTTTGATACTGCCTAAACCAAGCACGTGTAACTCGATTTTATACAAATCATAGTTAATGCATTTGGTTAACTTTGAGTTGCTTTTCACAATTGTCTTATTGTCTGCCACAATCAATTTTAGGCAGTGTTACAAGTAGTTAAACTTACAGATCATCTGAGTTGCTAAGTGCAGAGTAACCTTGTCCCAAAGGATTCTAGCATTAGAATAGATATAACTGCTGTGACATAAGTAGCAGCTATTTTGTACTTTGCCATATATAATTACAGGAAAACAAAGCTAATTATATGCAATTAGGGATGCAAGGAAACTGAATGTAGAGCAACTGAGTAACTGGGCCCCATAACAAATACAATTTTAACATTTCATGTTAGAAAAATAATGGGTTCTTTAATATCCATCAGCTGTTAAAAAATGTTGTTCATTTCCAATGTAGTTCAGATTACAACGGCTCTCTGTTCTGGGCATGTTGGGTTTCCAAGAAACTACAGAAAGGGATTCCCAATGAGATAAAGAGACCCCTCTGCTGCAGGTCAAAATGCCTCTCAATATTTCAAAAAGAGGAGGGAAGGACAGAGAGAGCTAAAAAAAGAAAATTCTCTGACAGGCATCACATGGAGATCTGATGTTCTTGTATTGTAAAGAAGAGGCATTACAGGCAGTCTAAGCCATAAGCACTGCTTACTGAATAAAAGGTACAATAATTCATGTACACATAACAGTGTCCAAATTGTAAGCACTGTATACCAGGCTAGTGTGTTCACTGCTCACTAGTATCTGCATTACTTTGGAAAAGTATGAGAAAGGAGATAAAAACAGAATATAGTTATTTTTTTATCTTAATCATTTAAAGTTATTACAAAATATCCCTAAATATATGGAGAAAACCTCTAAATTTGAAAATATTCCAACATTTCCACAAAATGATAATTTCTCAAAACCACAATTATGATGCGGCTGAGTGCCCACTATCTGTGGATTGATGATTCAAATATAGTTGTTCTAAGTGGCCCCTGAAAGATGGGTCTGGAGTTGGGTCGGGTCCATTTCCAAGTCATACTTGAATCCCAGAATCTGTACTGGGATTGAATCCTTGTGTATAATCTGAATAGCTATATGTGCTTTTTATGATGATATTATAATTATATATCAGTATTGTAGTATTTGGGCTTAAGTTAGGTCTATTGATAGTCAGCATTTCATTGGGTCTTGGGCTACTGAACACCTGCACCATAATCTGTATGTTATGTGCCATATAATGTTTCTTTTGATATTTACAAATTAATTTCTTTCTCATCCAAATCCACCAATTAGCTCATGTGTGAAGTATATGAAGGTAGATTTAACCATTCTCTTTCTTTCAAAAATTTTGAAGATTTTCCAAATTACTTGAGAACGTTGAGGTGGATGTGGGGTAAAACTAGAAAAAATAAAATTAGAAATGAGTACTTTCAAAAGTATTTAGAGGTACCATCAATCGATGATTAAATTAGAGAAACTCATTTGAGATGGTTTGGGCATGTCCAACATAAGATTGCAACGGCGCAAATAAGAAAAAAGTTTAGTTATGCAGGTTGATGGCCCATCACGGGAAAGGGCTAGGCCGAAGTGAACATGAGCAAAGATAGTAAAAACGGATCTGAACAAGTATAACTTATTTGAGGACTTGGCTCAAAATAGGTCGGAATGGAGAAACATAATTCATGTAACCGACCCCACATTGTTGGAATAAGGCTTTGATGATGATGATTTCACATAATGCTACCAAGCCTTAGAACATTATCTCTAGATAACCTTCCTTTCTTTAACAACATCAGGTGCCTTTTTTTTCTCTTTCTTTTGCTTTTTCTGTTCTAAGTAAGTACAAAAGCTTTCTTTAGTTTTAGCCCGGTATGATTTAAACCCAAGGGGTTAAATGATAAATTTAAAGGATTAGCACTAATATGAACCAGATTTGATCTGAGAAGATTTTTATCAGTTATGCTGAAATAGATTAGACTTTGTCAACCGGTCAAAAACAGGCATGTGATTACCAATCAAAGTGGCTGATTAAGTTTTCAATTGTATAGAGGTGGCTATTTGAAGAAGTAAAATAGGCAATTGGTTATCTGTAAGATTCTGCATGAATCTGTCAGTCTTAGATCAAAGTATTTTAGCTGCATAAGAAGAAAGTCCTGTACAGAAGAAAAGGTAGATAGTCAATGTTACAATTCAGCTGTTAAAGTGACTATTGATCAGGAAATTAGAATCACCTGACCACTGTGATTTAGGAGGGTTCCTAGTTGTAATACACCTTAGAATTAAGTAAATGGCCACATGTGCAGCGGATGGAAGCACAACAGACTGAAGCTCACAACAAGATGGAGAATAGGATAATCACCATAGCATAGTGTCCTATGGAAACAGTCAGATTTGAATGATTGCAAAAAAACCAATTGTTCAGTTAAGAACCAAATAAGATTTTTTTTTTTTTTTTTTCTGACCACCAAACAAAGAGAAAAGCAACGAAAATAACAGAAAGGATGACATGAAAAGCACTCACCGGAGATTCAAAGGCCGAATGCGACAAGATGGAGGTGGCATGAAGTGGGCCTCACCATAAACAATTGGGTTTCATGGATTGGCCTTTCACAAAATTTCAAGACAATGTGACTTTGCTAGACATTTGATATGAGAAAATGGCTTTAACTTTAATCCAATCACGGGTCTTTATTTTGGCTATTCATTTGCTTGACTTCAATCAAATGGCACACCAGAAAGGAGTTTTCAAATGTTACCTTAGATGATCATTTCCAACTAGGAAGCATGTATATGGTGCGCCTCTTTCGAGGGAAGGAGTTATATCCCATGGTCTCCCTCTCCTTTTGGGGTTTTTAAATTCAACATCAATGGTACTCCAAAGTGACAAGCTTGGGCTGGCGGAAATTGAAGGCGTGCTTCGAAATTATAGTCGTTAGGTGTTACTCATGTTTTCCAAGCATGTGGGTCAGTGGCGTGTTCAGTTCGAATGAAGCAGAGATTCTAGATATCTTGGAAGCGCTTAGCTTGTTTTCAAAAAGATTTTTGGGCTCTCATGGTGTGAAAAGTGATTCTTCTAATGCGATCGTTTGGATGACCAATCAAAAGGCATACCCTTGAAATTCTCAATTCCATTTCAATGAAATTAGGCAATTATCTGCAAACATTAATATTTAATTATGTTGTGAGATTAGATCTATCAACTCTATAGTGGATGTATTAGCGGAGCAAGGGGTTGCAGGATTGTCTCCCACTGAGGGTGTGTTTATGTAATTGGGATTGGGTGCGGTACAATGCTCTTGTACTTCCTCACATCCCTTTTTTTTTTCTTCGTCTATTCTTTAATCTTTGTTTTAGATGTTGCTCCAATTTGGCAATTTACTATTAAAATAAAAGTAATGTAAAGCATTAAATCAAGAGATAATAAAATATAAGAGTTATAATGGTGTTTTGTCTTGAAGGAAGCTTTTTGACTTCGTGTAAAAAGTGTATTTTTTTTCTTTTTTTTTGTCATTTAGTGGAAAAAGAATGTTACTTTTTCAACTTTTTTTTTCAAAAAAAAAGAGGAAATTTTGAAGATGCCTAGTCCTTATTTGACCCCTTATTTGACAAATAGAGGTTTTACAATACTTTTACTAACCTAGTAAATTGCCAAACGGCTTAAAAAAAAAGAAAAAAAAGGCCTCACCTATAGAGGGGAGGAAGTTCTTGTTATCACTTCACAACAAAAAAAAAAAAAAAAAAAGGTTTTCACATTGCCTAGTGGGACTGATTATTAATAGATGGCCGATCCATAGATCTCTCTTCTTGTGGGACCTGTACGAGCCTTTGTGCTAAATGTCTACTCGTACAGCTTTGACTCACCTATACAGTAATCATCCTGGCAAATGGCAACACTCAAAATAAACACTTGATTCAAACAATTCAGTTAACAACAATCAAATCATCACCCTTTTTACCCCCCCAAAAAAAAAAATATCACAAGAATAAACAAAGTAAAAGGTAACCAGGCAAAAAGAAGCCAAAAATATATATAAAAATAAAAATAAATGTAAAATAATCAAAGCACCATTTCTATACGTTTTGTCTCAACTCAGCATAGAAAACTTGCCCCTTCGTCTTAGACATTGCATGATCAGAAAGACAAATAGACCAGCGCATTTAAGATGAGAAATCAGAAGGCTTAGTCCCTCCCTCTATCGCAAACAAACTGCCAACAAATACAAAGGAATAGAAAACACTGCACAGTTAGCAAACCTTTTATTTGTTGAATGGGACGCCGCGGTTTCAGCAGTCATGCCATCATCCTTACTGTGGGATAACTTTCCATACACGAACACATGCATCCTCCCCTGAACTCACAACGCTGTTCTCATCAGTGAAAGCCAATCCATACACCCCGCCCAAGTGGGCTCCTTTTATAGTTATTCGGCTTGATGCTGGCTTCCCCACTTCATAAATGATGACGCATGTGTCAAGCGACCCAGTAGCAACCATACTGTTATCTGGGGACCATGCGAGGCAATTTATCCGGGCTGAGTGATACAGCATGTTCTTCAGCTTCACCTGCAGACGATTATGAATATGATGGCATCCAATTTGGATAATCTGAGATGCAGTGTCAACTATTAAGAATCAATAGTTTGAGCCTTGAACTTTGGATCAGGCGAAAATGTTAAAAAAGGAAACCATATAGGTCAATGGGAACCAGGTTAGTAAGCTGAGGGCTGCATGTTTCCTCATGTGGAAAACACCAGGATTTGTTTGTGCAACGAGAGGATATTCCATGCAGCTCACTCTTGTCATTTGGTACAACACTTTCTTCCTAGTAAAAAAATGAACTAATTGTCCTCGACAATGAGGATTTCGATTTCCTATAAGAGGGGTAGAAATGCTGTATTCCTCTCTCCTGCAAAAACGGATATTGGGGGAGAGTGGAATCCTGTTGCTGCAAAAACACACCCTGAGTGTGACGTTCTTTCCACTGGTTTCACCAGGCAATTAGAAAATGGTCAGGGGTCTGGGATCCAGCAACATTAGAAAATGGTCTGGCCTTGCTTCATAGGATGAGGATTTGGTTTGAAAAAGAAAAGCAATGAAGGAAGGAAGGAAAGAAAGAAAGAAAATGTAAAATGCAGTTCCATTCTCCTTTAGCCCCACATTGAACAAGCTTAAAATGCATGCCAAAGTGTGCAACATCAAAATATTGTTATCCATTATTAGGCATATAATATGCACAATGTTGAATAGATTTAAAAACTGATAATGTTAACATAAGCATTGCTCCACATAACAATTACTAAATTGTGTATAATTTATGTAAGACATTGAAGAAACAAAATGGGTCTGATCTTTTCGAATGTAAACTATTTACATAATTTGAAAGTTTAGGTGAACTTTTAAAACATCATACTGGTCTTAGAGGTTGCATCAAAAATTGGTAGATATGACCAAACTATCAACTCAAGTCAAATAAAAAGGATTATTAAAGTTATTTAATTTGTAAACTATGTTTTGAGCTACTTTCAAACGAGTTATATTGTGGGCATATTAAGAAAAAAAAATCAGAATGTAACTCAACAGGAATTTATATTCCTCAGTTAGATATAAAGTTAAAGCATAAGACAGCATTTAGGGTACCTCTCTAGAGACACAATCCCAGACAACAGCTTCTCGGTTGAGATCTCCTGAGGCAAACATGGAAGCATCTGGGGAGTAACGTATAATATTAATGGCTCCCCGGTGCTTCTCAAGAACAGCTTCTTCCGTGAGTGTGTCACCTGAGACGGAATATACATGCAATTTACCATCCTGTCCACCCACAATGGCCTCACTTCCGTCAGGTGCAATTGCTGATGCTGTCACAGCATAATCAAAGTTAATGGTCGACACTACTTTTGAACCACGAAGCAAAACAACTCCTGAATCAGTTGAAACCAAAGCAAGTTCAGGAGATTGAAGAGCAAAATTCAAGTCCTTTGGCTGCATTCCAACATCAATAGGTTCTGCATCTCCACATTGATCCCCGAGCAGAGGTATTCTCTTTATCTGAATAAGAAAAGGAATCATTGCATATTGAAATTGAATAAGAAAAGAGGAACACTGATTAAATGCAATTTCTTAGTACAAGTAGGATCCATGTTGCAGCAAACAAGACCTCTGCATGGATGGGCAACTCCATATAAGTCCTCCAGACTGGGAGATACCAGGCATGGGAAACGTAGGCCTAAAATATTTCAAACAGGAAGAATTTTAAGGATATTCCCATCCACAACAGGATCCATCAGATCAATAGTAGGAATCACTAAAATGCCATCAGGTACAGTTGTTATCCTGATGCAACAGAAACTAATAGTTCCAACTTCTAATAAATATAGAACTTATAAATAGATCTAAGAAAGAACATAAATATTTAATAAACAACTAGGTTCATGCAATGCAAACCAACAATATACACTTCCCTAAAAAGACAGCTGATGGAAAGGTTTAGAGATAAAGAAAAGCATATGGTGCTTGTCATTTTGGAGGCGGCCTACAATAAGAATGCAGCAGCCAATTTGACGGACATTGAGAAAATACATCCAAAAGAAGCTTATATAACAAATTTAACTGTACACAGGTGGAGAGAGAATTTCCCATGAAGTTGGGCTACACCAGCCTTTTGACCCCTGTTAATTTATCTTTGTGATGGATAATTTGATGTCAAAACATGATGAATTTCTTGCTGTGGACCAGGGTTGGGCCAAAATTGGTACCGATAAAATCATCAACACTAATTAACAATCTCAAAATTGAAAATTTTCTGCAAGATTTGTGATTCAAGTTCAGAGGAAACTGTTGAATAAGCATCAATTTGGGGCAAGTACCGATTCATTGGCTGGCGGACAGAAGATGGGGATTAATCATACTGGCCCCCACAGCTAAAAAGAGCTCCAGTGATGTAGTCATGGGTAATGAAGTAACCTGGAAAACAGTATTAAACTGCTAGGATTCTTCTGTGACAGCAGAAACTGGGGACTGCTCCTTTGATTTGAAATAGACAAGGAAATAAGAGGAATTGATCCACCCAAACACTAGATCTCACGCACTAACACCACTAAAAATGGGAATGAATGGGGAGAAGGAACACGGTGGAGGAAAAGAGCAAAAACCCCTCACTGTTATTCAAAACTAAGACTGTCGACTGTGTACCATGCCACAGTCTACTGTACATTTAAAGGATTATCATGGATTTCTCTAGAGAAATCTCTCCAATCTGTCGATCCAATCTTATTACAACAATTCTCCACTGTCAAAGATGTCTAATTGATGTAATTTAGGTAGCAAAAGGGAAAGAAAATCAACTCAAACAATCAAATCTAACTGGCTGAGCACCAAGAGTAGTATGTATGTTTCTGGTTGTGGACCACACGTGGCCCACCCTTTGGGATAGCGGGCTCCGCCATCTTGTAGCCCACCCTTGGGCGACCCAGAGGTGCTGGAGCTGGACCCAACTGGGTCTGTGTCCATTAATAAATGGTCCAAAATACAGTTAGTTTTCTGACCTGTTTTCTGAAATGCATTTCAGAAACAAAATCCCACCCTGGACTGTTCTAATTTCTAAAACATTAATCCAGCCCCTGTTACAGTGTATTCTCAGTAATTTGGGGCTGTTTGAGTTCCCTAACTCAACATAGCTCCTCAGTCTTCACACATTGGTCCGGAACCCGTTCGATCGTATGCCTTCATATATTCCACTGCTTGCCCAAGTACAGGGTCTTCAAGGCCATCCGCACCATCCATTCACTAGATAATTTGAGCATACATCTAGTGGATGTCTGTAACGTGACATATATATGAGCTAGTGATTAGAACTTTATGCAAATGGTCGAGATTTCAGAAGATGTATGAAAACAATGCACCAGATGTTTTATTTTATTTTATTTATTTTTGACTGACAACAGGACTCAATCATCTAACATTGTGGATTTGATGCAACAAATGTTCGGACAGCTGATACAATCCCAATAGCTCAATATTGGGAATCTAATGTAAATTGTTCCCTCCTCTCTTTCACGTTTTCATGACTCAATCTCTCTCATGACTCAATCTCTCAACCTATTCATCATCTTCTTCATCACTTTTTTTTCTATTTTGGTTTTTGAGTCTCCAAAGGACTGCAACTCCAAAAAACAGGGACTGCAAGAACTGATGTTGCCTTTCCGCAGAAAGATTTGCTGAAAAGTAATTGCTCTCTTTCTTTTGCACAGAATGCAGCAGCCAAATGGAATTCGAAAACGTCAATAAGGAAGAAGAGAATCAGCAGAAACCAGTAACACAGAGTACATAATCAAATACTGAAATTTATATTTATAGAATGGAAAAATACTAAATTAGAAGGTCCCCTTCTTTGAAAATATAGCATGTAGTTTCCTTATCAAATCAACTCCTAAATCTCTACTGACAAGGAATATTTCCTTACTAAAATCCCTAGAAAACAAAAAGTCCTAACAAGGAAAGAAAACAGCATCATGCCAAAAATCCACAATTGTTTTCCTTATAGTTCATCCACTCTGCACATAGGTGATTGTAAGGCCTTTCCTTATTTGACTCGATCAAGTTGTGGTTGTTGTTGAGTCATAGGATCTCATTCTAAGTATCATTACCAAATTAGAAACAACTGCCCACCTATTGAATTTAGCTGATTACTCCATTCGCTAGATCTGTACCCAACAATCTTCCAATTGTCTGTACACCATTATAATGTTGACCCTAATCGCCAATCACAAAATCAATTGGTTATGGATCTCCAGAAAATTTTGATTGTGTACCGAGATTTTGATGAAGTGGTTCCTTGGATCCATATTCTACTTGATATGCATCATTAGAATCAATGGTAGAACTGCCTTTCTGATGATCCACTATATTTAAATGGAATGGAAAAGGATCATTCACAGGACCTCCTTGCTCATATACTAAAATTGATGGAATCCTAGTTGCTCAAAAGGACTGCAACTCCAAGAAGCAGGGACTGCAAGATTTATATTTTTTATGAGGGTATACCCGTGGTATTTTTAACCCAACGGGACTATTCCCCCGGACACAGTTATGATCTTGCAACAAAGACGCACAAAGTAGATCTGGGGTGGGAATCGAACACAAGAAATCTCTCTGGAAGTCCTAAGATTCCTAACAAGGAAACAAGGACTTTCTCTACTTGGCCGCCCCTAGTGGGCTGTTGGGCCAGGTTCAGACCTGGTTCCAAACATGTAGAGTGGCCCAAAAAGGTGTAGCACACCTGTTTGGTAAATCTGGGCCCAGTTATGGGCCTGGGGTATTTGGGCCTGATGTTGGATTGCATCACAAGGTAATCTACATGTTGGAGACCAGCTGGTAGCCACATGCATGGCTTGGAAGTTGGATGTAGCCCACGAGTAGAGGAAGAGTTGGAGTAGGAAACCAAGTTTAATCTGTAATTCAATATCTTCTCCGAATCCGTATGTGCTATTGAGATATGGCTTTACACAAAAGCATGCCATCTACTCTGCTTACATTTAACAAGCAGGAAAATAGGAAAAAACCATGAGTATATATATATATATATATATATATATGGGAGATGCTCCTATGAGAGTAAGAGAGTCACTCTCACAGTACTATGAGAGTAAGGGGGGAGGGTGGACCCTCATATTTAAGCTGTTGGCATTGGATATGGATCCTCCCCCCCCCCCCCCAACTCTCCAACTCTCATACCTCTCTCTCTCTCTCTCTCTCTCTCTCTCTCTCTCTCTCTCTCTCTCTCTCTATATATATATATATATATATAATCATGTTAAAAATCAATGCAGCACAAAGGGACCATCAAAGAGTAGATGTAGATCCAACACAAACAATTACACACCTTATTGTCATAGCCAGACGTAAGAAACTCTTCCTCAATTGCAGTGAAACATTTAATTTTATCACTATCTTTCCTCTGTAATCTACCAGCATATCCATGGCCCTGTATCCATCTTACTATCACACCATCATAGCTGCTGGACAAGATGACTTTCTGGCTGTTTTGGACAAGTACAGACAATGCATTAACACTCTTCATGTGCCCAGAAAAAGATACCGGTTCTCTGTCGGGATCACTTGCCAAAAATAAATTAATTATACCACCAAGAGAAACAGTAATAAGATGGTCATTCAGCCAAAGACAGCCAACTAGCATATCATCCACTCCACCTGAGCCAGGACATGACAATGTTTTCTTCACCTTCCCATTTCCATCCTCCATAATTTCCCATATCTTTGCAGACTTGTCAGCAGAAACTGTCAGTACCTGAAAATTAAAGATTTTAAGTCGAATTAGTAATTATTATTCAGATGAGTGTTAAGGATGATAAAGAAGATTGAATAGTCCAACTAGCCAAACAAAAAAGAAGATTGACTAGTAGTACTAGCAAGTAGCACCAGAGTAAAGGATGTAGCTCCAAGGTTACGTCAAATGATTAAGCTGTTTCAAACTAGACAATTAACTTACAAGAGAAAGTAAGTTAAGAATTAGATAGAGAGTGGAACTAACAGTGAAAATTGCAAGAGAAATACTCACAAGGGTTTCTATTACTTGAAGATGCAAAAGTCGACACAACTCCTCTTGACCCCCAGCAACTAGGATATTCATATGCTTGAGGTACTTTAGAATCATATTGCATCAGTATCACTCCACGACACTCCATGGACACTTCTAATTACATTTTAACCAGCATCATATTGTATTTAGGTATTTTCTGTACTCAGAACAATTTTGTTCATTATATTAGTGTATCAGTTAAGTGGATGATACTCGTACAGTGTCTTAGCCTTGAAATGTAGACTC
This sequence comes from Umbellularia californica, assembly GCA_028538565.1. NCBI lineage: Eukaryota > Viridiplantae > Streptophyta > Magnoliopsida > Laurales > Lauraceae > Umbellularia > Umbellularia californica. Next base: position 12,612,305 of record JAPQWN010000006.1, read on the forward strand.
ATCTCCAAATCATCATATCTGTGTCCTTCTCTTTATGAGGGCATCCAAATGAGAATCCTCTTAGGTATATGGTCTAGAAGATCACATGAAAAATAAAATTGATATAAAAGCATGGCAATCTTGTCATGGCATTAAAGTAATAGGAGGATACAGGTTCCACATCCATATCTAGATTTTGAGAAAGGCAGAATCTTATCCCTAGTACCCATACCAAGTATATATCCATATGGGCAGCATTATAGGTTTCTCATTGAGGGTATTTCTTGAGAAATTCTCAATTTTCCTGGGATTTATTCAGGAAGATCCCATGGAAAATTAAAAGGAAAAAAAAAATTCTTGGAAGTAAAATAATAATTAGAAAATAAATACATTGCCAAATTTAAACAAGGAATTGTGGACATATGAAAATATCACGTATTTTCAATTTCAACAATACATTCACGTATATAACGATATTTCCACTACAACTTTAGTAAACATATACAAAGAGCCGAAACTATTGTGAGAATTGAAGCCAAAGAGATACCACAAAGAGATTCATTCGGCTAACTTGGCTCAATAATTAGTAAGGATGGAGAGATTGATGAAAATGTCGAACATCGGATAAAATGAGGATGGTTGAAGTAGAGACTTGCTTTTGGAGTGCTTTGTGATTAATGGATGCCAACAAGATTGAAGGAAAATTTTACAGGACAGCGATTAGACCACCTATAACCTATGGAGCAAAATGTTGGTGACGTAGCCTCGAATCTGCAGGGGGTGATGGGATGGATGTAAACAAACTCTATAGAAGAGTTTGTTGAATCCTAGACAGATTCCAATGAGGACCAACTCCGTAGATGGGAATTGGCCAAATTCCTGTCAGAACTCAATTCACAACCGTAGGCAAACCAAGCATACGAATCTTTATTATTGAATAATCAAGAAATACTCTCCTAATGGAGGGATTACATATTTATAGGAAGGGTTGGACATCCCCTTTCCTAGTAGGGCTCTACTTTACTAAACAATAAAGGAAACTAAACAATTCAAATAAAATAAAACTCCTAATTTTAACGACTTCTAAATCAACCACAACTCTCTAAATAAGACTCTTAAGTAATTAAAAATTCTAACTGGGCCTATAGACTGGACCCAATTATCTGGCCGACCATGGGTCTGGCTTGCATCAGTTCTACCCGCCTTGGAGAGAACTTGACCTCGAGTTCTGTAAGTGTCCACCGGGGTAAAAAACAAAGCGTATAAACTTCTGATGTTCTTAATCATCATACTCTATGTAGTTTGGAAGCTTGGCTTGATTTCTTCCTCCTTGGAAGTAGATGGGAGGTGTTGCTTCTTCTAATGTTTGTATTTAGCTTGGATATGTGATCAGACCATTAGATACTTCAAATGTTGCATTTGTCCTAACAGATCATGAGCTTTGAATATCCATCATTGATCCCCCGAAGATGAACTCAATGAGGGGGACTTCAATGATTGGTTTTTCTTTTGATGCCTTCTGAACTACCGTTAGATCCATGGGATGATTAGACTTGTTGCTCATTAGATCTATGTCTTCAACGTCAACTTGTCCTTCTTCATTCGCCTCTTGCCTCTTTTGATCAACACTGTCCATAGAAATAATTTTGGTCCCTTTGTTTTCTAGCGTTTTTGAACTATGCTCCATAGTAAATTTTGCATGCTATTTCATCTAACTGTGTCGTGACATCATCGGTTTCTTGATCTTGCTTTTCACTGTCATCCTTGATGTCTCTTATCATGGTTTGTGGCTCTTATGGCACAATCATGATTTCTATTTCTTCCTTCTGCTCATTCCTTTGATTCTTTGATTAGAGGTGATGATGTAGATGGGGAAGGTATATCGATGGCAATGGAATAAGCTCGATCCGCTGTCTTGTCCAAAGAAAAGAATGTATGTTCTTCTCTTTGTCAGTATGGACATTGGGATAAAAAATTCATGATCTTCCAAGGAGAATATGAGTAACATTCATATTGATAACATCACACCAAATATTGTCTTCATAATTACCAATCTTGAAAGATACCAGACATCGATGATTAACTGGAATGATTACATCATTGGCCCATGTAACTCAATAGGGCTTCAGGAGCTTCTCGGTTGGGCACTGAAGCTAGTCAATCACTTCTTGCGCAACGAAGTTTATCGCGCTGCCATGATCAATAACTAGATTAGCTAACTTGGCTTCGCACCTTACTTGTGTTTGGAATTTTGTATGCTGTCTCCATTCTTCTTCTTTAATCTTATTTGTGGTGAGAAGTCGGCGTATGACAAGCTTGGAATTATCCTCTCCCGAAAAATGTGTTTCAACAATATGAGATCTTCTTCTTTGTCGGGATTTTCCTTCTTGAGGTTTACATTGTTGCATGTGAGATTATCAAACAATGTGCTCAACACAGATAGCTTCTCTATATGCTTCTTGAACAGTTTGGCAAAACATCATTTTCTCCTCTATATCCGGTTTTAAACCTCTCAAAAAACGAGCTACATAATGTGACTCATTTTCCTAAAATGAACATAGATACTGTAGTTTTTGAAATTGACGGGTATATTCATCAATGGACTTTCCTTTGCTTCAAATTGAGGAAATCATTGAAGTAAACCTCATTCTCAAAATAACAAGTTCCATATTTATATTGATACAAATAGCCTTGAACTTCATTTGAGGGTCCAATGTTTTTCATTTTGATTGGGATGCAAGGACATAAAAAAAATATCATAAAATTTAGTGCTCTGCAAAATAATTGACTTGTTATGTAGATCTTGCTGACAGAAGCATGCTCATGAAGACGGATCGTTGATAGGATGTCAGAAGGCCAAGATGTCACCCCATTTTTTTTAGAGTCAACAGCTAAGATCAATCAATCAAAAAATACCGGATTGTGCTTCGGATGGGGTTGGCTCCCTGCTGGATGGCCCCATTTTGTTTTAACTGCAGTTGGGTTCAGATCAGGTTCAACTGACTCGGGTTATACCAGCTCCTTTTTTTTAGGTTTCGAAGATTAGGGTTTATGGCTCAGGAAAGTTGGCGGTTTCAGATTGGTGCTGGACGTGGGTTCTCGATTCGGTTTATTTGGTAAGGTGTAAGGGAGGATGGGGTGATGGCTTCGGCATGATGTGCTTGGGGTTTTCGGAAGTGGTGAAATCAATGGAATTGATGGAAGGTGGTGGTGATGATGAATGGAATGGAAAACATGATTACTTAGTCAGCCAATAAAAAAAGAGTCATTCGGCTGGGGTTTAGGTTTCACGATGGCAAGGGTCGGTGAAGGGATTTATGCTGCTACCTGGTCGAGAGGTGGGTTATTGGGAATCTAGGATTTAGGATTTTTTTTTTTTTTTTTTTTTTTTGTTTTTTAGGGTTCGGGGTAAGGATTATGGGTTTCGGGCTGATTAATATGGTGGGGACAGGATCAATGGATTTGGTGCTAGGGTTCTGCTAGGAAGCTTTGGGGCTGTCAGTTTCGTGGAGTAGCGCTTGGAGAGGAGTCTTGGAGTTGGGGATGGAGGGAAAATGGCTTCGTGATGGTTTTGGTTGAGACGGGATGAGGGGGGTTACGATGGGGTCAGGTTAGGGTGGACAAGAGGGCTTCGGGTGAAGGTTGGATAGGGTAGAGCGTTATGATGGGTTTGATTGGGGTGAGATGAATGGATGATGATGGATGACAATAATAATGAATCGAAGAGATCAGGTCCACGGGTCACATCGAATAGGCGATCGGGATGGCGATCCGAGAACATATCTTCGCTCTGATACCAATTGACGCAAGGTCTAGCCAACATCAGTTGGCCAATCAATATGCAACATATGCACAAAATAGATGTAGCAACGATGAGAATGTTGAGCTGGTGTGTTAAAACTAGTAAGGATACAATTAGAAATGAGCGATTTCAAGAGCATTTAGGGGTAGCATCAATAGGTAATAAAATTAGAGAAACCCGTTTTGATATGATTTGGGCATGTCCAATACAAGTCGGCAACAATGCCGGTAAAGAAAAGTTCGGCTATCCAAGTTGAAAGCCCACCAAAGGGAAGGGATAGGCCGAAGAGGATGTGGATGTAGCTAGTAAAATAGATCTGAATACGTGCAACTTATTTGAAGATTTGACTTAGGATAGATCAGAATGGAGAAACATAATTCATGTAGCCTACCCCAACACAGTTGGGACAAGGCTTCGATGATGATATAATGATATATCCAACATATAGACATTATATGCAATAAGTAGAAGGCCTACCATACTATAGAATACGACATGTTGGATCCAAATCGATGTAAAATGTACTAACACAAGCATTACGTGTCCAATAATAAGCAACATAGATTCATTTATGGGAAATGTAGCCTTCCAAGAGAATATCCAGGTTATAATTACAGAAGGATAGAGGAGTGTGCGCCTAATCCAACCCCCCATATAATGTGCCACTCAAATCTTGATGATAAATAATATATTTTTAATTAGAAACCAATAAAGACCTCATTCACACAGAATATACACATTAAATACAGAATGAAGAATTTAAGCATGCAAAAACATAGTCACAAAGGCATGACATGGCCCATTTAGAGATTCATCCAGTCAATCAACAAAAGAAAACATGAATCATCAGACAAATGTAAAACCACAGATTCCACGAATAGCATGTGTACATCATGCATTCACAAAAGGTGGAGTGATAGTCTACCAATGAAAAAGCATGAAGAATATGTTTGAAAGCAAAAAGAAAAAAAAAACACTAGAACCATTGGACAGAAACGTTATGGTAAGGTATCAATCTAGAAAAATCATGGTAAGGTATCAATCTAGAAAAATCAATTGAGGTCATAACTCAACAATACAAACACTTGCCTCTTTACTGTCAGGGCTCCAGCTAACAGCATAGATGCTACCTTTGTGGCCATCTTCTGAAGACAGCTCTCCTACCTTTTCGCCAGTCTTTCCATCATATATTATACCCTTCTTATCTGAGCTCACACTGATAAACTTACTACCATCTGGAGAAAACCTTATGCAGTTAACAAAATTCGAATGGCCCCTGCAAATATCAAAGATGAATTTTCAGTGAACACAAATTACCATTAAACATAATTAGTAAGCATCAGCTCAGCAAAGCCCCTGATGTAGAGCAACTAAACCATTTGGGATCCTGATTCATCAAGATGTGCAGTAACTAATTTGTTCATCCTGATCAGGTGGAGCACATGGTTTTAAGGATCCAGAAAAATGATCTGATGGTCGCATTATGAACGAAAAATCTAAAGACTTGTTGTATATTCAAAGTTCCTAACCCATCCTTATCCATTTACTAGCCTATTGTTGCATGTTATTTCTTTCATTAATTGCAAATCACAAAATCCGTAAGTTCTTAAAAGTGTAGACATGCAAGTGCACACGTCACACACGTGTGCACACGCACAGATAAATTGAATAATTCACAATTCTTTACAATGGTGACCACCACCTTCTTCACTACCAAAGCATTTCCCAGTCTCATGGTATTATTTCCCACTGCCAAATTCTAATTGATTGTGGTTATAATCTTCATTATCGTTGTCATCATCATAACTCTTTTTTTCTTTTTCTCTCTCTCTTTTTTTTTATCGGTTCATCATCAACATTATTGAAGCCTTATCCAAACTAATGGCACCGGTACATCATCTTCCACTGCTGTCGATGATACTGTTATTGTTTGTTGTTTGAAACAAGTTCTCTCACAGTTTAGGCGAAATCTTGGGTCTTGCCTGCATCAAATTGATATCAGAGCAAGTTACGATCCCATCAAGGTGATAGAAAATAGAATATTTGCTTTCGATGATTGCAAGAATCCATCTGCAAAGCCATCATTTGCATCATCAAACAGACAAATCCAACCATTTGATTTGTTTGAAGAAGAGCACGTTAGAATACAGGCAATATTTAAAGAGATCCGTGATTGCTTCAATGGAGCATAGAATGTTGTCAATTCTTCAGGCGGTGGCGGCAAACTATCCTCCAGCTGATGATGCTCATATAGTGAATCTTGAACCAGAAGATCCTATTGCAGAAGATAATCAGATCAGATGGAAGAAAACTCTAGCATAAATTCTGAAGGTGGCCATATAGAAGATGAAGACGAAGGTAGCGCGAATCTATTGTCAAAGGAATGTCGTGATATTAAGTTTCAACCAAACCTATCAGATGGATTTAGCACAATTGATTTTGTTGTTTGAGACTCAAAGCAACAGCATGTTATTCATATTGATGGCCGGATCATGGGGCCAACCGAATCTAATGAACACATGGAAGCAGATTTCAAATTGAATGGTTATTTTGGGTGTCCGGACAGAATCCACCATTCAGCGATGGCTACAATATGATTCAATAGAAGAACAGAAGATCTAACCATTAATTTTCTTTGAAAAGGAAGATTCAAAAGAATTGAAACATCGTACCCCTGGCGTAGTCCATTTGGTTTTTGATCCAGCAGGAAAACAACATCAACTACAAACTCGAGGGCAAGTTTCATCCAACAAGGAGGGAATGATTCAGCCCTTAGACATGGACCCGTCAAAGTTCATCAAGCCCATGGAATGCCCACCTTATACATGGAATCAAAATCGGTTAAATCTTATCATTCCTTATTATTAGGATCTTAGTTTCCTTACTGTTAAGGATTTTAGTTTACAGTTTTAAAATTGAGTAGAATTTCTATTAGTTTCCTTATTATTAAGACTTTAGTTTGAAAGTTTGAATTTCAAATTTGATTATGATTCTTTCCTTGAATTATGGCATGGATAAGATTAGCTAGAAACTAATTTGTTTTTCATTTACATTAAATACCCTTATCATCAGCCAACTGGCCAATTTAGTGGTGAAGATTTCATTATTGGTATGAGTTCTTTCTTAATTTAGGCATGAGCCTTCCAAAGGTTTTGCAAGAACCTAAATCTTGCTGCAGAGGTTGACAAGAACCTTGATCTTGCCTGGATCAGATCTGGTATTGATGCACACCGGTCCTGCATCATTATAGCTTAGGCTCTTTCTTCAAAGGAGTTTGCTAACCATACCTCAACTGATCCTTGGAGATGATAGTGTGAATGCTGTGGTATTGTTAAATGATATCATTGCTTTGTATCTTTTTTGTCTTTCCTTTTGTGGCTCAATTTTTAAAATAATATATAATTTACTATGTCAAAAATAAACTAACGTCTTTGATCTAACAAGTGCAATTCAAAATATGCATAAATTTCCTTTTTGAAAGAATCCAACTAATGGATACACAAATCCACAATTAACTTTTTGTTATGGATACCTGATGAAAAAATAGATAAGAAAACGGAGGAGGCTGAAGAAAATATTTTGATTTTTAACAAATTTAAAGAAAAATAAAATATACATTACCAACTTAAAAGGTAGACACTATACAAAAGATTGTGTAGTAACATATCAAATTACACATAGTAAGTGCCACCTAATGCATTTTCTTTCGTACAAAATCATTTAAGAGTTCATCTAACCAGATTAAACTAGCCATCTCTAGATAAATCTATGAAACAAACCTCTGAGACAGCTTGAATTTAAATGGTGGACCTTCATAAAAGTTCACCAAGAAATCCTCCCCACACGTGACAATGCGAAATGGTCTTGTCGGCTTAAAAGCACAACTTAACACACGTTTTGAATGTCCATCAAATTCTCCAACATTAGATCCAGAATCCCACCTGAAAAAAAAATTTAATAACAGGTGAGAGTGATACAATTATCATGAATTAGATCAAAATGAAATAGACCACTTCATGAATTGTGACAACAATAAAACTACATGCATAATGCATGAAATATAGAAACCTTTGGAGAACATAGGCTCGAAGTAGCATGGCCAGCAACAAAATTGCCACAGGGAAAACTAGACCAAGAAACATAAAAGAAGAGATGCAAGTTGAGCCTTTCATACAATTTAGAGAAACTATTCTGCTCATAATCCAATATCATAATATTCAATGTTGGACCTCTCTATACTTTTACATTTGTACTTGGAAGAATGCAACAATTCATAAATTACATTCTCAGCAATTTCATCTCCTTATTTCTAGGCTCTTAAAATTCATATTCTTCCTTATTTCTCAACAACTCCCCAACAACCAATCTAAATGCTAGAGTTTTATAACAAATCAAACTTGCTCAAATATGTAAATGATCACTAAAAGCCAATTATTGCTCCAATTTGTACATTGTCAAAGCACAAGTAACTATAGTGCAATAGATAAGTGACGCAGAAGCAAATGACCAATATTTCATGGATCCTGTGATAAATAAAGCCCTGGATTATTTATACCAATTTGATCAGTCAAAGAGGTTTTTTATCCATCTTGATTGAGGCCCAATTAAGCATAATAAGGGTTCAATTCTGAAATGGAGTGAGCTTTGGGCTTCATTTGGATTTCAATTAGAAGACAAAATTTCTGGCTTTAATGTGGCCAAAGCAAACCTAAGTGAGTCCCAACGAAGCCCATAATGGACGTGTAGGGTCAACCCATGTGTGCACCTTTCTGCTTGGCTCTAGTACATACTCAAGAAGTGGGACGTCCAATAACTCCTAATGCAAACAAGTTACAAAATTGGGAACTGACAACCACAATGGACTAATAATAAAAGAAATTATTAACGCCCATTTGGTTGAGGAGAAAAGTGGGTTGGGGGGGGCGTGTTTTAATTAACTGTTTATACAAAAGACACCTTTTTCTCTTGTTAGGATATATTCCAGAGGAGAAAAGCAACTCTCCTCATAACAACACCATGCAAAAGACAGGAGATATGGTTTTATCCAAAGGGAGGACAAAAACCCTTTTGTCCACCAAAACTAAATTTTTCATCATTAAAAATGGCAATTACTCATTCAAGATTTTTTTTTTATCTAAGAAAAGGTTTTTTAATGGTTATCACAAATGACTTTCTCTTTTCGAATCCAAACACAGTGGAGAACCTCTACCTAGATAAAAATGGTGAATCTTCACAAGGACTCTCCACCTGTGGATTCTCCTCATTTCTACACTTAGTGGGGATTCCCAAAAGGTCACAAACCCTTAAGAGATCACTATAACAGGAAAAGAAAAAATATGTATATAAATAAATAAATAACCATCCTGCTGCTGCATTCCACCGAAAGGAGTACATACAAATCATCCAATTATCCCCAAAATTTTTATCGTTCCATCAAATCTAACCAGATCATCACAACAGAAACACATGTTGCAAATCCAATTACATAAACAAATTACATTGACAACTAAAACAAACAACATTCTAATTAATCAAGATTACGATTTTATTATCAGAGCTAATCCAGGAACAGTTGGAACATCAGTTCTCAAGCCCTAATTAGCATCAGATTCATTCAACATACTCTAATCATGATCGATCACATGAGAATCGCGAGAAATCGCCAAGAGATTGAAAAAGAAAGAACTCACATGAAAGCCCGAACCAAAGACTTGCCCTTTCCGTCCCCGGAGGCGACGATCCGAAGCCCGTCAGGCGACCACTGGAGATCGTCGATGCGGCCAGAGAGGACGCGGAACTCGGTCTTGAGGACGTGCTCGTTGTGGACGCCCCAGATCCGGACGGTGCCGGAGACGTCGGCAGAGGCGATCCATTCGCCGTTGGGGGAGTAGCGGGCGACGGTGGCGTTGTAGGCGTGCTCGCCGTAGATGGAGGCCTCGAGAGGGCGGTCGAGGTAGCGGATGATGACGGATCGGCCGTTACAGTAGAGGATTGAGTTGGATTTCGTATCGCCCGATATGAGAATCCCTCTGCCTCGCTCCGTTGATGGCATGCACGCGTATGTCTCAGAGAGCTCCGCCATTTCTTCTTCTTCTTCGTCTTCTTCTTCCTCTTCTTTCTTCGATTAGATTCTTCTCTCTGGTTTTTGGAACGAGCTAAAAAGGGAAAACTGGGAAATGGGAATTTGAACAGGTGGCGGGGGTGCGTAGTGCGCATCGCTTGGCCTTTTCCACTTTACCCGGGAAAACGTTGTGGCAGGCTCGCGGGAGGGCACCTTAGGTGGGTGGGTGGGTGGGTGGGACCCGCTTAAAGGGTCACTTTTGTGCACCTAAAAAGTTTGTAGGGTTTGGAGGTATCTTTAAATTTTACTCTAATGAAAAATGATCCCACCATACATTAATCACTCTGAAGTGGGATCCAATTACTACAATTCCTAATCCTATTAGCTTTCATTAATTAGATTAGAGTTTCCAAACATCCTATTAAAAAGTTGGGGACAAGGAGTCATGGTTATCTTCTTGATTCCCATAAGTAAGCCTCATTGATTTAGAGGGACATCCATTAGTCGAGATCCAAGAGTTTTTTTACTTATAACAAGAGAATTATTGGAGTTGAAGGAGTGCAACTCTATATTGGACTCACTTATTAAAAATTCGGAATCGTTCAAAATAAAATCCCTCCTATGCGTATAGGGTATTTCCAAATTTTACTTCTATAGAATTTGATCCTATGACAAGATTGACTATTTGATAAAAATAGAAGTTTTTCGTTTCTTTTACAAGTGACTTAGCTTATGCGACCACACACACTATATTGTATCCCTGCGCCCTAACCAACAAGTTGAGTGGTACACAGCTTGTGAGAACTTATCTCTCATGATTGATTCCAAGGTAGTTGTATGAGATAATACACCCTTACCACTTGGCACACCATTTTTTTAAATTTTTATATGGTGTCTTTACCAAAAGCATCATCAAATTTCACTATGCCTCTAAAAGCATCATTAAATACATGTAATGCCAAAAGCATCTTATACAGCGTACTCTGATTTTTCTCAAACCAAATTGCCCCTTTAGCCCCTTTCTCACAACGTCGATACTTGATTTTGCGACAACAATACTTGATTTGGCATATTGAAGTATTTTGAAGCTAGTTCAACCTATTTCTCGCAACATCAAGACTTGATTTGACATGGCACATTAAAGCATTTCGATGCTAATTTAACCCATTTCTCGCGACATCAAGACTTGATTTGGTGCATTAAAGTATTTTTAGGCTGGATTTTTTTTTCAGTTATGGAACTCGTTAGTTGATTTTTTTCTCTTTCTCATTAGCCCTTGGATCCACTATTTAGAAGTCTGTAATTCAGAGATCGGGGGATCTAAGGGCTAATGAGAAAAGGGAAAAATCAACTAGGGAGTTCGAGAATTACAAAAAAAAAAAACCTAGAAATGCCACAATGCGCCAAATCAAGTATCGACGTCGTGATAAAGGGGTTGAACTAGCCTCAAAATACTTCAAAAAAACCTGCTAAATCAAGTCTTGACGTCGCGGAAAAGAGGTTGAACTAGTATCGAGATAATTTAATGTGCGATTTTTTTTATGAGTACTTTAATGTGCGAAATCCAGTATCGAAGTCGCGAAATCAAGTCTTAATGTTGCGAGAAAGGGGTTGGAGGGGCAATTTAATTAAAAAAAATCAGAGTTTGCTGTATAAGATGCTTTTAGGCATTACATATATATAACGATACTTTTAGAGATATAGGGATATTTGATGATGCTTTTGGGAAAAAAATAAAAACCTTTTTTTCCAAGGGGGGGACATTAATGTGACCAGTGTTCTAAAACTCGAACTTGGCTCCTACTCGGCTTGAGTCGAATCGAGTCAGGTCGAGTTCTTATGTCTTCTTCCTTTTGAGCTTCATGTTAGTGGTCAGGTTTAATTTGTTTTTGCATCTATTTTGAGAAACCTCCTTTTATTTAAATACCCAACCCATCTAAGTATAACTTCAGTGCTATTCGTCTCTTTTGTTTAATGCAGCCAACTGCACACATGAAAGTGGCAAGACAGGGTTAAGTCCCACCCAAATGCTGTTTTTTGTTTTATTCCTTATTTTTTCAGAAGACCTATAAATGCCAAAGAAACACACCAACCATGGACCTTGTGAACCTTTGTCCCATCACATGGTCTACTCTATATTCCTTCCTCCTTTAACTATCTCATTCATCCTCATTTTCTTGCCTTTAATCTTCATCTACAATCTTTCCACGCCTTTCTCATTCTCATCTTTAACAAAACACAAAATTTAAGTTTTGGAAGTAGGAAAAAAAAAAAGGGTTTCTCTATCTTGAATATTCTAAAAAAAAAAAAAAGTTTTTGATCTCAAAAGATGGAATAGGAGAGCTGTGGGAGTGGTCTCTCAAGGAAACAAAGGACCAAAAGTGAGTCTCATTAGAATATGTTGAGTCAACTATGACCCAACCCATCCCTGCCCGACTTGGTTGAGTTTTATAACAGGTTTCTTTACTAGAGTTCAAGGAAATTTTGTTTAGAGAATTTTCAAATTCTACAACACAGTGAAATTTCTAAATCATCATTTTCATTTTATTTTTTGATATACCCTAGTTAAGGGGGCTTAAACCACATTGAACTCATGTTAGTGGGTGAAGCCCTTGGGTGAGGGAAGGAGACTTTGGGTGAGATAAGGGAGCTCTTGGATGAGGAGATGAGACCTATTTTTTTTTTTTTTTGTACCCCAGCCAAGGGGGCTGGACCCAAGAGAAAGCCAGATTACACGCGGGGAGCTAACCCACTCAAGTGGGAAGGAAGCCCGCACAAACAGGAAGAAAACTCATACAAGTGGAAAATAAGCCCGTACAAGTGGAAAGATGCGATTTATCCGGAGTTTGAACCCCGAGCAGTAGATAATAATTGACGCTCCTTGTCACTAGGGTAAGGAGCCATTCTTGAGGAAATGGAACTGAAGTGAGGTGAGACAACTATAATCTAAGAAAAGGCGGCAACGTGCAGGGGTCCATCGTTGGACAATTGGGTGAGAAATGACATATTATATTATCTTGAAAGATGAATAGTGGTTAGAAAGCAGTTACATAAAAAACTCTTAAATCTCTCTTTCCGTAAGCCACATCAGCAATTGGGCCCTATTTATTACTTCGAAAGACATGTCAACTTTTTATCTCTCTTTGAATCAATGGTTGCATCTCTTAAAAATTGGAAAACCCCTTTCATATCTTTAAACCATTTATCCATTAAAACTATTCATCACACCAACTCTGGAAATTTCTTTTCCACACATCTCCCAACAACTTAACCTCTCTGCGTCCCTTTATTCTAACTCAAAGATGGATAAGACCTAGATGAGGCAATTGAAGTGTAGAATCCGTCAAAGATCAATAAGACCTAGATGAAGCAAATGCACTGTAGAATTTGAAAGACATAAAATTAAAACATGTTTCTATGAAGACAACAAAAGTGAGAAAGAGGCAACTTTGTGTTATGTGTTTCATATAATTGGATTTATATGTTTCATATATTATTTAGATTACACGAGACTAATCTTAATTTGTCCCTCCCACACGGCCTTCATGCTTAGTTGTTATTGGGATAAGATGCAAGATACCGTTTTCCTTCCTTTGCTCTTGAAAAATTCAAAAATTTTACCAAAAAGTAAAAGGAGAAACGACCCATCAAATTCTTGTAAGAAAATTGCAGCAAACAAGCACCCTTTAACCGAGATATAGGAAGTTGGTTGATCAAGCGGTGTGATGCCAGGCTAATAAACGGCTTGGATTTATTAAAGTGGGTCCCACCCACGTGATTCACCCAGGCGCTGCCTGCCCTTATTTTCATACAAGTGTCCGGAACATCGCTGCTTAGCATAAGCCATGAGCCATAAGCATAAGCTGCAAAACCATAACCCATTAGAAAGCTCGTGGAGGAGGGATAGGCCCCAAAACTCCAATGTCATCATCACTCCATCACCAGCACAATCTATTCTCCCTCAATCGATGCGTCTTGGACCGTCGTCTATCACAACCTCCCACTTCCAAATTGGTCCTCCCTTCCTCCAAATCCAACACCAGGATCTCATGTTCTCATCACACTCACACTCAGGTCTGGTCCCGCCTTCTTCATCATCTTCTGCAGCACCAGCACCCGTGCGTGCTTGCCCTGACACCTGCGTGTGCGTGCTTTGTATGTCTGTGCGATGTCTTATCCTTTTTTTATTTGTCTCTCCAGGTCGGGAAGAGGCCTTACACGAGCGTCATGATAGTTCCCACGGGCGTTGGAGCATCCATTGGAGGATTCGCGGGAGACGCTCTACCTGTAGCTCGCACTCTCGCTTCTGTTGTTGATTGCCTCATCTCTCATCCCAACGTAACTAATCATTACATCATGCATTTCACTTTACTTTTACTTTATTCCATGGCAACCAAAGATGCCCCTGTTTTCAACTCTTCTCATTGTATGTTTCATGTAATAAATATTATTACGCTACATAGGTATTGAATGCTGCAATGCTTTATTGGCCAATGCCAAATGTGCTATACGTGGAAGGTTATGCGCTCGACCGCTTCGCAGAGGGCTCTTGGGCACTCTCCCCCGTTCATCAAAATAAGGTAACAACATCTACATTTTTTCACTCATTGACTGATTTACTACTTAACATCACTTAAGTAGTAATTGGTTTGCAGCAATTCCGCATCTTTTTGGTAACACTTGTTATTTCATTATGTTCTAACTAGATGGTAATGAATGGAACAGGTAGGTTTGGTCCTTGACGCTGGAATTGAGGAAGAGCTTCGGGTTCGCCATTTACAAACTGCGGATGCCGCACGGGCTTCCCTTGGTTTGCCTGTCGTGGAATATATTATCACCGACGCTCCGTTGGAGGTATATTTGCTTGACAAAGAGCTGTCTTTTATAGGAACCTGATTATTCCTGAGAACACTTGTGCTTCTGTAGACAGATGAATGCATGCTTATGCACACCTTGCATAAACATAGTACAATCACATGCTATGTATCACTAGCACTTGTAAGTAAATTTTCACGCACATGTCTCATGAAGACAAGGAATCCAACATTCTACAGTCGTATGTAAATTCTAAGAGAATAGAGAAAACCAAGAAGTAGTGGATGAAATCGACTTAAATGCCAAGAACAGTTGATGAACTTTTTCTTACTTGCCCAAGTCAACTTGGCTCAGGAAGTCACCGAGTCAGGGAAAATGAACAATCTAGCTAGGTTGAGGTGTGCAACTTGGGCAGGGCGGGGCTGGGCATTTACGAAGCCTGAGCCATGCCTGAATTGCTTGTGGGTGAGCTTGAGCATGAGCTTGGGTTTAGCCTAAAATTCCAAGTGCGAGCTCACTTCAACCTGTTGCATTTATCATAAATCTTTGGATAGAAAGGCCTTATTTCAGATGTTTGGCCTAAGTTTTGATTTGAGTTGATAATCATGACTATTGAACTATTTCTATGCAAAATGAACGGCTAGACTAATTCTTATGCCATATTTTTTCTAGAGGCTTCTTATGAGAATGGTTGCTACTTGAAGTTCTCCAATTAATCTAAATTTAGGCTTGTATGTAATATTGGTTGGCCTTTTCTATCAACCATTCATGGTGCATTGAAATGGATGACGTGAGCCCCTTGTTAGATTTTGACAGTTTTCTTCAGAGTTTGTAAGAAAATTTATTTTTATGAAAACAAGAGGAATGTGCCTTTTCTTTTAATTTTATAATAGACTCATAATCTCTTTCAGCCTTCAATCAAGGCAATTACAATCTGTGTACATGGAAGGAATACATATTACAATGCTATAGTTATGTTACAGAAAGATTTAGTCAACTAATATCTCCCCTGATGGGTCAGTCATGAACTGGGCCTATTGTACACGGGCCTTGTGGGCCAGCTGTTGTTAACGTCACCAAAGTTCCATGTTTAGATGTTCTATTAGTATCTTCCTTTAGAAGATTTTTACCTTAACCATAACTTATTGGGCCTTACTACTGGAAACATAGCTTCAAGGAAACATAAGAATTGTATACAAATATATATATTTTAAAATCAAATGCAGAGTTGTGCTAATTTTTATTATATATTTTCATTAATAATATTGCTTTGAGGATTTTATTGGAAAATCCCCTTAGAGTTACGGACTATGATGCACAGATACGGCAAGGACACGCCATATATATGGCAGGGACACGGATTTTACACGTAAAAAGTGAAGTGTCGGATCCGATACGTTGCCCATTTTGAAGTATCCGTGTATCATAGGACTCGGAAGACCAAAAAGGCCCTCAAATTTCCATAAAGACCATAAAGACATGCCCCCCCTCCCCTCCATTTTTTTTTCCAAGCGGGGATATTCCCGCTCAATTGTACACATGAGTGGCAATATCACTACTCATTTCTTCCATTTCTCACACTCACCATGTCTGCAATCTCCCCTCCTTTCCACTCTCTCCATCTCTACCACTCCAACCTTTCTCCTCCTTCCCTCCCTTCCCTGCCCGCCATTTCCAAATCCTCCAAACCGTATCTTCCTTTTCGCCGATTAAAACCCATTTCCAAACCCCTGTCCTCGAATTCAAAGGCGAGTTCTTCTTGAATGAGTTTGAGGACAGAAGATTGAGGATGACATGAGCTTGGATTTCATTGAGAAGACTCTGCGGGAGGCGATTGGTTGCTGGCTGCTGTAAGGAGATTTGTGGTGATGAGGGCTAGGATGTTGCCAAAGTCAGGGGAGCGTAGGGCAAAGGCGGAGAGGTTGTTTGGGTTGATGGATGGATTTAGGAAGAGGAAGATACATGTGAGCGGTGATTCTGTTAGTCTTAAGAAGAAATAGGTGAGTGATGATATCCCTGCTTAGTAAAACAAGTGAGCTGCAATATTGCCGCTCGGGCACTCAGCAAAACAACAACAACAACCCAAAAAAATAAAAAAGAAGGAAAGAAACGAGCAGTGGTATCACCGTTTGGGTCCTTTTTGGTCGATATTGATGAGGGCCCTTTTGGTCTACACTAAGTCTAAGGGGAATTTTTTTTAGTTAAATCTTCTATTGGTTTTATCTTAATTTTTCTCAATACTGTTTACTTTTTTGTTTTTAAAATTATTGTTTTAGTTATACTTCTCAAGGCATGTGGCTGAGATGTGTAGACGAAGGTGCATGCAGCTACACGCATGGAGTAACAAGAAAGGATATATATATATATATATATTATATATCTCAGAATAAGTCTGAGATCAATAAAGAGTTGGAATGAAGTAAAGAGAAATGGCAAATCAAATTTCAGAGTGACAGTAAAAATAGCCCTGCATAGAGATTGGTGAAACATGGAACTAACAAAGCTGACACCAAATAGATGTGCTTAGGCCTTGAAGATGATGACGATGATGGTCTAGCTTGAGCTAAGATGGATATAAATTATGTGCCTTTTAGTCCCAATTATCTTGTGACTGATCATTGATCTTTATGTCGTGTACAAGGTGTTAATCATCTTGAATAACTTTAAAAATCCTCGTGCGATTTTTTTCTACGTGAAATTTGATGTCAACTGCTTTAGTCATCTCTTATAGGCTGTCAGGTTAATCTATATGCTTCCTGTCCTCCCTTTTGCTCGTCTTCCAGCAGATGAACATTTGTGTTATCTCCTCTGTATTCTTTGAGTTCTTATACAGTGTGTGTCTCACTACAGGTTTTCGTAATAAACATAGTCTCGAGCATTTTATTATTCTTTTTTCTTTCTTCTTTTTTAGATGTCTCTTATCTACTGTCCTTGTGAATTTCAGTTATAATGTGAGAGGTCAAGATGATTGTAACTCCACTTTTGGCTATGTTATATTATTTTGGATTTGGCTTCTTTGATGCTGATGCCGATGCTGTTGATGTCTTGCAAGCTGCAATAGTAGAAGATAACATTTTGTCTCAGGCTCTCAAACTAGTGCTAAAGCAAATATGAGGCAACCTGCTTTACCCATATTTAGATTGTTTGAATGAACATTTGTTTATTTGAAAATTGTCATTCAAGGGTTTATCATTCCGTCATTTGAAATGGACTTTTGGAGATGGATAATTGAAAACAGTGTTTCTCACCTAGTGCTATTTCTAATTTCTGTCCTGCCCCATAAGCATGCAGTAGAAATAGCCATTCATTCTGTCCTAATACGATAATTGATTTTGATTTGATGTACATCCAAGTAGCCCTGAAAAAAGTACTGAACTCCACTATAATTGATGCACTAGAAATAACCATTCATGCTGTCCTAATATGATAATTGATTTTGATTTGATGTACATCCAAATATGCCCTAAAAAGTACTGAACTCCACCATACTGTTCTATTATTGAGAGGCTTTCTTTTTCTTTTTCTTATTTTCCTTAATGTAACTCATATGGTGTCAAAGATACTCTTTGAATTTGAGGTCAATATTTAATCTTAAAGTGCGTTCAGGCATTGTTTCAATACACACCCCTAAGTGTGTTCATGTCGGTACCCATCCCATGGAAAGAGTTTGCAATGCAAATGAAATCTATCCCTAAATAGTTGGAAATACAAATGGTATTTTTTGTGGTCAATCAAGTCAAAGTAATTGTATACCATGTCTATAAATTCATAAAAGAGGCCCAATTATAAAATTCAAGCTGCTTGAGAGAAAGATCCTTTTGTGTATTGGCTGTGGACCTTTGGTCAATCAATGTTTGGGCCCACCATGAGATTGATACCTGTAAAGGACATGATTTCACTCTCTTATATTTCCATTGGTGTAGCCAAACCTCTGAAATCCAAATTGCTTGAAACAAACTTCTCTGTGTATTGGCTGTAGGACAAATTTCACTAGAATAGGAGTTGTGCTCACCATCATATGGAGGACATATAGAATATGTTACATGTGATCAATCTACCAGTGTGTCCAACTCATATTAGAGTGATATTTGGCCCATCAGTTTGGTTTCAACAGTTTTTGGTCCCACAAATGGATTTATAGGCATGGCCAAAGGATTTCTTTGTTCTGGGAATGTGTGGATTCAAAATGGTTGTTGATATGATACATGCTAGTTGTGTAGATAAGAAATTTTTTTTTTTTTTTTTTTTTCTAATAGTGTTCTAATAGTGATAGCACTCCAAACCAAATGGAGAATAGACATTCTGAAAGAAGCCGTCGTTATTTTTTGTTGAATGAAAGAACACTCCCAAGGCACACTCCCAAGTCCCAAGGCTTAGGCATTTCTGTTGGAAACAATTAAGTGCACTTATGAAACCTCTTCTTATGTAGTCATTCTTATTAAGTTCTCAATCACCAGAATAATCCTTCTCCATTGCTAGGAACTTAATTCTCAAATCAATTGAAAGAAGTTCTAATGAAGAAAGGCAGCTACAAAACTCTAAAATATGGCTTGTAGGCATGATTTATACAGACTAGAAGACTACATCCAAAAGCTCAACAGGTTTTGTGAGTAGAATTTATCGTCTTTTAAATGCATTTATCGTGGCCTCTGAAAGGAAAATTTCCAGGTTCCTCCCGACCATGTATGTTTTACACATTTCTTTTTTCAACTTGTTCTTCCTTTAGTTTTAAAAAACTCTGTAAGAGTCTGAAATGCAGTAGACTATGAATATCAGATGGGACAATAATATACGTCTTTATGGCTTAAAAAATTAGCATTTCGTACAGGTTGAGATGTGGGTTGATCCAAAATCTGGGCAGTCAACAGGGCGGATTAGGCACCCTGATTCATTATTAAGGGCAGTGCACACTCTAGTTGACCGCTCACAAGTTGATGCCATTGCAGTTGTGGGCCGTTTTCCAGATGATGGAGATGATACAGATGATTATCGACTTGGGAAGGTATTAATTCATGTTGACTTTTTTCCCACTTTACATGTGCCTATTTTGAGAATAAACTCCATAATAGTAGTTAATACCTTCAAAATACATTTTCAAGAAGTGGATTGTAGCTTAGTATAAAAATTCTCTCTTTCTAAGCAATGGTTTGAGTGTATTCAGATGTAATCAAAACTTTGTAAGACTGCTTGGTATTAGAAAAGAGAAAAAATCATACTCATATGGTCACATTGGAAAACCATAAATCCATTACATATTTCGAAAAGTAGTTGCAACCTTGCTTCAAAGATCTTCAGGAGAATGTGGCCAACTTTATGGTCGTACCATACATCCATCTGCTTTTGATTTTCTTAGAGGCAAGGTAAAGGAAATTTATTGATTGTAAAAACTGTATCAAGCGTGGGACCTATCGAGGCGATGACTTGAGAACCGGAGAGAAACAGATGGTGTGCTGTGACATATGCCTAATATGCAGTACACAGGAACCCTCTTTGGCTAATAAGAATTGAGAATGCTTCCTCTAGGGAGACCCCCCAACATCTATTCTCTGACTCTGTATATGGATACTCCAACTCTTGCACAAGTCTGCCCAGTAATAAGGATTGTGATATCAGATTTGACAAAATCGATCCAGTCTCAAAACTGTTTGGGTCCCATGTGACGAGCAAGGATCCTTTGACCATATGCGAAATGCTCAAAAGGAAACTATGTCTGGATAATTTCTGAATAGGAGATCAAGTTTAGGATTCATATTTTTTTTTTTTTTTCTGTTTTTGTTAAATTATTCTCTTCTATTTTTGAGTAGTTATCTCTCTGTTAAGAGATTAACTAGTTTCCTTCTTTGCAGTAGTTGAGGTTAATCCTTTACAAGTACTTGTATAATGCATATACTCTGACAATATGAACTCTTGCACGTTTAAAAGTTCTCCTCTCCCTAAGGCGAGTGGGTGATCAAAGGATATGTGCATACGCACACATGTTGAGGATTGCAAGATCTAGAAGATTACAATCAATTACAACAAAGGAAACTAATTGTTCTCTTAACTATTCAAAAGTAGAAGAGAATGATTCAACAAAAACAGGAAAAAAACTAAAAATCCTAACTGAAATCTCCTACGCTGGAAATTATCCATTCATTGTTAGTTTCCTTTTGAGTGTTTTGCATGTGGTCAAAGGATCCCTGCATGTCACATGGGACCCAAATGGTTGCCCCCGTGGGACTCACATGGTCTTGAGTCTAGGCCGATTTTGTCAAATCCGATATCATTATCCTTATTTCCTAGTGATTTAAATTCCTCAGCCATTTGTATCATGATAATCACTGCTTGGTTATTATTTTAGTTTCTAAGTTAACATTTTTACAATTAATAAAAACATTAAAATTGATTGAAAATGACAACTTTTCCCCTTTGGAAAGGGTTTCCATGTGCCAAAAGGAATCAGTACATTTTGAAATGTTCAATTGATCATGTCTTGCCCCCATTATCAACTGAAAATCACATCTTGAATTTCAAGTTGAGTCCCATTTAGCACTTTTCTTTCTTTCTTTCTTTTTCTTCTTTTCTTATATTGATAATGTTGACAAACAACTAATTTGAACTGACATACTACTGATTTCCCCATTATCATCAGAAAAGAAAAATAAAAAAGAAGGAAAGAACGAATGAAAGAAAGAAAACTAAATGCCCAATTCGGATACTCGGACTAGGACAACGGTTCTCCTGAGACTTGGAACTTTAATTTAATATAGCTTCTGAGCTCCAGGCCTCCTGTCTATTAGGGATTCAAAGCAAAAAAGCATATGAACTGGTTACATCCCAGCTAGTGGGCATCGTCCATGAAACCATTTACCATAAATATGCTAATAATCTTGTAAGCAACACAATATCCTTGTCACACCCATATTCTCAGTGTTTAGGGTTTAAACACTTCACCCTTACTTGATATACCTGATACCCATTTCTAAACTTGTTTGACATGGGTCTACGTTTGCCATTTGCCATGGTGCAACCATGAAAGCCCGGAACCATTGCTCAAGCCATGTGTAGATACCCCACCTAGTTTGGATTGTGATTGTCTTGGATTGACTCATAATTCATAAACCACCATTGGCCACTCATCTAATAAACCATTTTTCACCCAAACACACCATCAAGTGCACATCTCCAAATATTTATGACCCATTGGTTGGATGGAGCCAATGTACTCAACCAGAACAAATGTATCGAAGCAGATCTTCAAAAATGGGCCAGGAATTAGTTGGTCTTAATAATGTGATATAATTGATCAATTCATTGTGCTTAATGGTAATCGATCGTATCTATGTGGTAGCCATTAGTAGATGCATCCTCAAACAAGTTTTTGAATTATATCAATTTTATATTGGATAGTCAAACTGGCAAAAAGTTCTTGTATAGGGAATATGATGGTCATTTGGGTGAATTTCATTATTTGCATGCGTCTCCTCTTAAGTATCCAATAATCCACAAGAATCCTTCTTCCATGAAAAATCTTTCAAAATCCCATGGCACTCCCAAAATGGCACATCACTTCCAGTTCCAATTCCTCTCCAAGAGCTACCGTGACTTTACCTTTTTTTCTCCACTTTAATGGGAATCTTTACAAAAGATTCAAGGAGAAAGATGACATGTCACCATCTCCATTTCTTGTTGGCAAAAGGTATTGATCTCCTTTAAGGTTTAAGCAATCAAAGCTGTGTGGGTGGTCCCTGACCCACCACCAACCATTATGTAACAGTTGTCAAAATATATGGCTTTGATTGGCTATAGATCAGCCATTGGATGATCACCTGGTGGATCAGATCTAAGTCGTTCATCGGGATGGTGACAAATGGCATTCATCCAATGGGTTCCTTCTCTTTAAGAAAACCATAGGATGGAGAGCATTGCTCCAATCAAGCCATTTCTTTTGAGATTGAACAAGATTTGTACAATTGTCAAGCATCCGGATTCTAATTGTCAAGCATCCGGATTCTTTCTCCTTCTATAAATACTCATCCACAACTCATTATAGAGAGGGGGATTTCTCTAGCACTCCATTCTGCAAAATGAGCATCGCACTTGGAGGGAGGGAGGGAGGGAGGAGGGCAATGTCAGTTGTGCCAAAGCGATCTGTGAAGAGGTCAAATAGAGTTGATAAACAATCTTGGATGAAATTCTCAATTCCAACTATTTGTTTTGATTTTAAATTTGTTTGTTAGTTGATTACGATTTAGTTTAATTTGTTCTAATTTTGCATCACCCACTAATCATGGGATAATTAAGTTGCTTAATTGAGATCAAGTGTACGGGCCAATTTGAGTAGGTGACTGGAGGTGTGTAACATCTGCCTCCAATCCTAACTGACCCTCTACCAGATAATTAGTTATGACAGACCTTTGTAGTACTATTTAACAACACTTTTTTTTAACCAGCTTTTATTTTTAAGTTTGGTTGATGGCAACTCCTTCATAAAATCATCCATCAAAGGTGACCGCTGTGGACCCTTGTGATCTGTCGTGACAGGCAGGTGTCCTACACCATGGGACTTCCTCTATAAGAAATATGCCATCTGGCATGCCACTGAGCCTCCATTTATTTAAGTTCCTAATGCCCTTTTATTTTGGGGCACCACTTCTGTTGTTTGTGACATCACATACCAATATACAGGAGGAGACAAGTCAAACTTTATTGAAAAAAGGTTCCATGCAGTTATCTTATTTCATTATACTCTGTTGAATTAAATTCCATGTAACCTTGTATTACGTTAGTAATTTTATCTATTTATTTATTTGGCTCAACAGGGAATAGATTTGTTAGCAGGACTGGAGGCAATTATAAGCCATATGGTAGTGAAGGAGTTCCAAATTCCTTGTGCTCATGCTC
Source organism: Umbellularia californica (assembly GCA_028538565.1). Taxonomy (NCBI): domain Eukaryota; kingdom Viridiplantae; phylum Streptophyta; class Magnoliopsida; order Laurales; family Lauraceae; genus Umbellularia; species Umbellularia californica. The sequence goes on from JAPQWN010000006.1 coordinate 12,635,845, forward strand.
CTGCGTTATTACCTCTTCCATTGAGCTCATCACTATGTCCTAGATCTGCTGCTGAGGAGGTGATTAGATTTCTTATATCAAGACATCAACAAAAGTTCAAGAGGTCATTTACATTTTTTTCTAACTAAGCATCCATGCGCGACACCCTTGGGGAAATTGAGTGTGAAAGCTGCATTCAGCAGTCTACAATATCTTTTTCATGTGGATGAGTGCCCAAATTGTAAGTGATTGTCTTATTTCTTATTTTGGTGATGATAAATGATTATTTTCACCAATCCACTAGTAGCTCAGTTGGTGAGGCAGCTCCCTTTCACAGAAACAACCAGGGGTCAATCCCTATCTGTAGCGCTGATGGCGAGGGACTTGGGTGAGCGAGTGGGTGCAGGTTTGAGTACTTGCCTTTCAATAAATAAATAAATAAAAATGATTATTATCATTGTCATCATGTACAAAGGCAAGATGATATGAAATTATGATTAAACACACTTGATCTCATTATAGGGAGATTATGTTGTCCTAATTTACACCGTTGATTTCCTGAGCTCCACTCTGCATGAAGGATGTCCAAAAGTTTCCTACATCGGATGATTTTAGCCATCCAATGTTTACCATGTTTTCTGAAACAATACTTTTAGTCTTAAGTCTAAATCGCAATTTTTGAATTAACAGTTGGATAGGTAGGAACTTAGATCACCATTCAAGAAAAAAAAAAAAAAAAGAATTCGGATATTTGTATGTGGATATTTTGAAGGAGCATGCAATGCTCAATTGACCATATTCTTCACTCTAACAAACTGTTCCATGCTGAATGGTAAATACTTTGCGCAGCATTCTCCTTCTTTTAGAAAATGCCATTTTTTTTTTCAATTGAGCACTACACAAGACCTCTGCTAATTTGGTGCAGACAGAACCTCTGTTATTTGTGTGTTTGTGCGTTCTCTCTCATATTTCAATTTTGTCTTACAGATAGGGTACACATTTTTGCCATGTGTGCTTGCCGGTCTAAGTCGTGCACCCCAGTACACAGTGAGGGGGTCTGGATCCTCAGATCATGGTTGCATATTGGCAAGTGATGTTGACAGTGTAATTCTACCCAATGATGCTTGTGGAGGGGAGGGTTCTCTTGCTTTTGCAAGAAGCTCAAGGAAAAAGGTATGATGAACTAATTCAGTTACCCACGTGCTTTGTTTTCATGTCTTGAGCTCGCAGTAGTTTGGTTAAAAAGAAGGATGGGCAAGTAGACTCTATTTACGATTTTCAGGGGACAATGGACATTTCTGCTGAGTCACCAGTTTAGACCATGCCCAATTAGGTTTCTTTCGGTTGCACATGCAAATGATCCTCCAAATCACCATAAGCATGAGTTACTTTTGGCAACATGATTTTATGCGTTATTATTATTTTTACGGAAAATCTCAAAATGGGGCCTAACTTTTTGGGACATTTCAAATCAGGACAAAATAAGACAGTTTTCAAAATGTGCCTTACATTTTTCAAACTTCTTTCAAATCGGGACATTTGGCCACACCTTCTCGCTGCTGGTGAGTTTTGGTGTTTTTTGGCAAAAAATCCCTGAGAATGCCCTTGAGGCTTGACCTTCTTTCCTCCCTCTTTCCTCTTCTTTTCTCCTTTTTCTTCTTCTCTTATCCCTCTTTCCTTCCTTCATGGGTCTTCAACAGCCACTGCCGGCGGCCATCGCATGTGTGTTATCTCACTCAGGAGAGAGATGATGGTCTTGTCATGGTTATTGCTGCTAGGAAGCACTTGGGCCACGTTCCTGACAAACCCAGACGTAGCCCATGATAATCATCTCCTAACACGATCCATCTCCATCCCTTCATCACCCCATCCAATGCCTACTCACATCATCACCCACCTTCACGACCCACTTCAACCATCGTCTTCTTCCACTACTGGGATATACGTCGGCTCGGTTTAGAAGTCATTTCCAATCTGATTATGGACCCATTAACCAAGGTCCAGCAAAATCATAAAATGTGGGTCTACTACAATCTAAGATCGATCACATGAATCTCTCTCTCTCTCTCTCTCTCTCTCTCTCTCTGGCACATACAAATCAGAATATATGGAAATAGAGTTAACAAGTCCCTTGTGTTATTCAATTAACATAAGCATCTTCATCTTGTAGGAATCGTTCAGTGTCATGGTCAAAAGAAAGGTAAATGTCATTCATTTTTGCACTGCTGTCTGTGCCTTGAGAGTGAATAATTGTTTTGATTGAAGAGCGCATAAATTTGCACCACTCTTGTCCCATTAGGCTGCAGCAGGTCTGGGGTGCTCAAGTAGAGGGTTGTGGTGGAAAATGACATTAAGGGTAGGCTGGAGGCAGACCATTCTCAGGTCCTTCACACAACTATTTGTCATCATAGGCCGACCCCGATGAATCTTTTAAAAATTGTGGCATTTCACCCAACAACGCTAGTGACACAGGGCCACATCGTCGCTAGTCAAATACCTCAAGATGTATGACAGAGGCCCAACAGCAATCCTTTTTTCTTAAAGCAGCAGTGCTTTCCTTCCTGTACTTCCTCAGCCGAAACTGAGTGGTGCACAAAGACAGTTGACTCTAAACAGAGCCATATATGTTGTCAATCTTGATGAGAACGAAGTCTTCCTTACTAATCTCCTCACCCATCTTCTTCCTTTCCTTCTCCCTCAGTAGTATTCTTCTGAATAGGGGAGATAGAGAAACCATGGGACTACTTAAAAAGAGAGGGAAAAAGAGGTGGATTTTTCATTGCATTCCTTCATTTGTATGTCCTCAGGTTTGTGATATGCATCATGGCCACTAGAATGTGAAATGGGTGATTATAGGCTCACGTGGGTTAGTTTTCTTTTGCCTTTATATCTCTCCATCTTCAACCTACGCTACCCAAACCGAGACCACATGTATCCCAGCAGAGGACGACGACGATGGTTGAAGTAGATTGTGAAGGTGGGTGATGATGTAAGTTGGCAGTGGGTGGGGTGATCAAGAGATGGAGATGTTGACCATGGGCTTCATCTGGGTTTGTCAGGAATAATAGGAAAGAGGGAGGGAAGCAACTCAAGGGCATTCTCAGTATTTTTTCCAAAAAAAAAAAAAACACACCAAAACTTGCCGGCGGCAAGGAGCTGTTGCCGGATGTCCTGATTTGAAAGAAGTTTGAAAAACTCGAGGCCCATTTTGAAACGTGTCTTTTATTTTGTCTTGATTTGAAATGTCCCCAAAAGTTAGGCCCCAACTTGAAATGCTCCCTTATTTTTATTTAAGCTGAGTTGAACTGCTACAAAGAGCATCTTCCAACTGTTCTCTAGTCTCAGTTTATTGTTCTGTTCCATCTGCATGTTTGGATTGGTGGCATGGAATGGTATCTCGTTCGCTGATATTTTTTTTCCTTGACTTGCTTGCTCTAATCATAGATTCATTATCCACCTATTGTGATGTCTTCATCACCTAATAGATGAGCATTTTACCAAAACTCGAACTCTGCTTGCTAATTGAGGCACGGCTGAACTCATTCTTATGTTGGTTGAGCCATGGAATTCTAAGGATTCCATGGCATCCTCATTTGGCACTTTTTTAGATAATTGTTCTATTTCTTAAGAACATATGCTGTTGGGCAATCCTCTAGATTTCCATGGGCAACACCATTCCACACTTTCAAATGAGCGTTTGGGTAAAACTGCATGTTTACTACAAAAATAACAATACCACTCCTGTGCAGCCTTTGATAATTGCTGTGGAAGAAAATGAAACAGTACTTAATGATACACCTGACAAGCTTGGAATGGAAGCGGTATGTATCGATCATCTTCCTTTTTCTTCAAGTTACAAAATCTTAAGGCATCATTTTATGTAGCATCCAGATGGGAACCCCTTTCTTTTATTGGTCTTATTGGTCCAAGTCCAACCATAGATGGGAGATTCACCAAACCATCTTTTAAATTGGGTGTCTGTACTCTGCAGTCCTCCAGTGCTATCCTGTTCCATTTTTCATGCCATGATTGAATGGAGAGGATCTTCCAATCAGAGGATGATTTTGAGCATTCTCCATTCATGATGGATCTAGATAAATGGTCTCAATCACTAAACACTGCATTCACTCGTTCACATCCCATTTATGCATCGTGACCCTGTAATTCCCTTTTCCTTTCTATATTTTTCACCAGCATAGATGATATCTTTTAAGCATTTGAGTATTTCATAACTCGTATTATCGAAATCTCACTCGCAGGTTAAGGTGTTGAATTATTGGGAAGCTGTAGGCGTCATTGCTGCTCACAAGGCAGGGATTGAACCAAAATCCCTTAGACGAAATGGAATTGGTAATATTGAATGCTCATCAAGCATTCTGCCTTTTAATGGTTTTGTAGATTCGCATCTTCATCCTTCTCTTGGCCCGGCCCATTTTATGAGCTGAAGAATCTACTAAAATTTTCTTACGGCGAATTTGAGATGTTAGTCAATGTTCAGTCTGTAATAATTAGATCAAACAGAAATTACAGGATTCTGATGTATCCATTCAGTACAAGTGGAATTCATGGTTCAATGACTCAAGCAGTTGTTAAGGTTGATTTAGTATGGAATAAGGAATACCCCATAAATATTGCATACTAGAAGGTCGCTTCAACTAAGATCCAACAACATGGTTCATAAGGAGATGGCGGGAGATTTGATGGCTAGGATAATCTGGTCTTGAAGATTTTGAGGACATCTCCTATCAATGTCGTGGCCATCAGATGGATCAACCATATTTGTCACCAACCAGTGGGCCTGACTCACAAAGGCGTGGGGTAGTCTCCTTCAATCTGCTCTGACATTCATATCAGAACCCAGGAACATTTTAAACAACAGTTATGTAGACGGACTTGAATTTTTTAAACAATGTTATATTTTGATGTAACCTTTGTGATTCCTACTACTAATATCGTCACTGAATCATTTTTAGTATACAAGGTCTTGCATTCCTGGTAGTTATGGTTGGTTAGCTTCTAATCTGGGTAAGGCTTGTAAGTGCTGTCTTTTGTTAGGGAATTGCAAATGGGTATCCGATTATCTGATTACCCGAAAGTTTCGATCCGAAAAAAAACCAAGTCTGGATCCTATTAAAGATTCCGATTCATAAATGGGTCTGGGTCCGGAAACCAATTTAGGTGGTTCCGATTGATAAATGGGTTCGGTTCTGGGTTCATATAGGTTGCGACTCGTGGACCTGAGACCTGATATATGAGTCTTTGATATTGCAAACTGTACTTCAAAATAAATCTTTTTTTTTTTTTTTTGTATTTTTATATATAATACTGAAGGTCGTAGACTTGTTGCATTGTTATAAGTTGAATGATAAATGTATTTCAAGAAAAATGAAAAAAATAATAAAATGAAGGCAATTTATAGCTAGATCCAGTCCTCTAGGTGGATCCGGTTTCGGAACCGGATCCGGTTTCGGAACCGGATCCGAGTTTTTCTATCGAAATCGGATCTGGAACTAACAAAATAGATTCCGAGTCCAAACCGGATCCATAGCCGTTATTTAAAAATGGATTCGGGCCCGGGTCCAATGTGGTTTCGACCTGGAACTGTTCCATTTGCAACCCTCTTGTACGTTAGAATTATGCATCATTCCTGGTACTTGTATTCTTTGTTTTCAGCATTTTTTTTTTCTTTTTTCATTTCAAGGCAGATTCTATAATAATAATAATAATAATAATAATAAGAAAACATAATGTGGCATGCTGTAAGGGCACGAATGATGCTCTCCTGCACCATTTCTATATATTATGTGGGATGCCATGGAGGTCTACATATTTAGGTTTTCATCCATTATAATTTGATTTATTCATACCATTATTATAAACAAGTACAATTTATTTGAGAATATCTCAGGATAGATCGGAAAGGAGAAATAAAATTCATACAGCCGACTCCGATATAGTTGGGAGTGTAGAGATTCTTAAAAGCCCCTCCATCTTTTCTTATTCTTTTCGTTCAATACAAGCAAATGAGTTTTATAAAAAAAAAATAGTTAAAGAGATTGTTTTCTTTTCTTTTCCATCAAGAGAGTAAAATGGGAATTTCCTCCTATTACACGAGAAGTTGATCCCAATGTTAGTAGCTTGGAAAATGAAGCATGTAACTTTATTATATATATATAAAGACAACAACCTTTTTGCAAGAGTGCAACATGTGGCGCATCCTCAAATTTTTTTTTTTCAAGGGCGCAATGTGGGCATCCAAAAGAAAATACACGCAGCATCACAAATAAAAGTCCTAAATCTTCTCTAACTCCCCTAAAATTTCTCCTATTTAATTTTAAACTTTCTAACATCACCTCTAATTCTACTACCTCCTAACGTCACCTCTCTCTAATCTATTCCATTTATTTCCCCTAAAATCTCTCTCTATGCCTCTCCAATCAATTTCAATTTACTTCCCCTGGAATCTCTCTTTCTACACACGATTTCTCTTAATTAATCCCCATAAATTCTCCCCCTATCTCTAAAATCTCTACCTTATCACATGATTTTTATATTACTAAACAAACAAAAAGAGAAAAAAGAAGAAGAAATGTTATTTGGCTATGATAGTGGGCCCTACAAATTGATGAGAAATATAGAGATTAAGTTGGTAATGATTTTTATAATGGATGGATATGTATGTATTAAATTGTAATATAGATCAATTTGGGGAACCTCATACCAGATCCAAATTATAAAGATCTAATGCCCACTTATATATAGGTCATAGTCGACTTCATCTTTATTGTTTTTTATTAATTTGTGGTGCCCACTGTCAAAGCTAATTTGTTTTCTTTTTTATTTTTTTCAAAGTTTGAATAATATATGGGTCCCATTGTGAAAGCTAGATTTTCTTCCTTTCCAAACTAACAATTAACGGAGCCACTTTCATAAGTTGTAATTACTACATTTATCTCCTTATTTTTGTTTCAATATCGGTATGATTAATATATGGAGCCCATTATGGAAGCCAATGGATTTCAAAATTCACATTTAATATTGACACTCAATTCATGCCTAAACACAAATATAATCAAATCAAACTTCTAAAATATCTACTATTTACTTGATATTCCCCTAAAATCTCACGAGTTTCCATCTTTATCAGAATTTTTTTGTTATCATAATTATATTTACTAAATTAACTAAATAAATCTAAGGCCCTATTGCGAAAGCCGATTTTTTTCTTTCCAAACCCACAATTAAAGGGGCCACTTTCATAGTCTATATTTACTACTTTGTTTCTCCTTATTCTCCTTTCAATATTCGGTATAAGTAATTTGTGGGGCCCATCACGGAAGCCGATTGGTTTCAAAATTCACATTTAGTTTTGAAAGCGACAATCAATTTATGCTTAAGCACAAATAAAATCAAATCAATATCTTAGAATATCTACTATTTACTTATTATTTCCCTAAAATCTTTCAGCTTTTTAAAATTTAAAAATATTTCAGGCCATTTTAAATACTTATAAATATTTTTAATTAATTAAAACTTTAATTATTTTTTTTTTATCATGGACTGCGTTGCGTTGGGCGCAGGCATGTTACACTAGTTATATATATAAAGAGAATGGACTTTTCTTGGGAGAGCGACACGTGGCGCAACCTCAAGGTTTTTACCACTCTTATTCCGGAATTGCCCTTTTAATCTTCCCCAAAATCTCTCAATTAAAATCTCTTCTAATTTATCCTCTTCAATTTTTTCCTACAAATAACCTCAAGCTTTTTACAACTCTTATTCCGGAATTGCCCTTTTAATCTTCCCTAAAATCTCTCAATTAAAATCTCCTCTAATTCATCCTCTAAATTTTTTTCCTACAAATATTGCAATGAATTAATTTTGTATTAAAAAGGATTGTATTTCTAATTTTGTCAACATCTCCACTACTACACCAATCGACTCTTTTATGCAAATGTTTATAAACAACTAATTACGCGACCCATATCCGATCAAGATTTTTTTGATCATAACGTCCATGCCGAGCCCGGCCCTATAATAACATATATTAAATAATAGTATATTAAATAATAATAATATATAGATGTATAGATAATAAGCATGAAATAGATATTGGGTGTGTGAGCCAAGGCAAAGGGAGATATGGGTTTGCCCGTTTGTAATCTCAAAACGTCATTTACCCCATCACTCCCTACTAATGATAAAAAAAAAAAAAAAAAAAAACCTCATGTAAAATAGGATGTGAATCGAGTTCCACCATAATCCATTACCAATTTTCATTGCAAAATAGAATGTAGCCTTCATATGCTTGGGTCATGAATCATAAGAATTCATGATTTTTTTTTCAATGAGACCAAGTAGAAATTGCAGTATTCTTTTCAAACAAAATGCCCACTCCTTGTGGGTTATTTCTTTTTTTCTTTTTTTAATAAAAGGATAACCACTTCATGTTGGCCTGGCTTGGATGTTTGGTTACTAAAAAGGAGATTGAGGAATGGGTCAATCTGAATATACATCAATCAATGTGACAATTTTTTTTTTCTTTGTTCTTCATTAGTGAGATTTTCACTTTTTTTTCAAATGAGTCCTATATGGTAACTATCCTTTTGAGTTTGATTATTAATTATCCTTTGAGTGTTTTTCTTGATTCACTTTTTTTCAAATAGTCCTATCTGCCAACTATTTTTTAGTTTTAAATGAAATTAGTTTAAATGGAAATTATTTCTCTCATCGATATTTACTTTCAGTTTTAAGTGGGGTTTTCTTTGAATGAATTAAAGGCTCGCGTTGGACGCGGGCACTAAAGCACTAGTATATATATTAAAGCAAATGGGGAGGAGGGTTGTGGAGGGTGCCACGTCAGCACCCATTAATTTTCCTTTCAGAAAATACTTATAAAATCACAGAGACCTTTGCGTTTAATGTGGGACTCTCCAAATCTCCTCCTTAAATCTCTCTATTTGAATTATCCTATCCAAATTCCTTCCCTAAATCTCTCCATCTCATTCCTTTTTTTATCGGTATCTTTCCTCATATCTTTATCTTTCCTCTCATTTCTCCTAGTTTATCTTTTCAAATTTCAAAATGGACTTTCTAAAGAGGGAAGCAATAATTAGGACATTAGAATGTCAATCTCCATGGGATCTCCATACATGGGCCTTCCATCTTAAACAAGTGATCGATCTTCTAAGTCCAACTACAATTCATCAGCTAGAAACGTTTTACTAAACAGCTAGAAATGTCCAACTACAATTCATCAGCTAGAAATGTCAACTACACTCCAGAGAAAGGTTTGCAACAACTAAACATGAGCCTACATCTAGCCCACATGTGACACTCTCTAACATGCATGATGTGGTAGTTCACTTGTCAGGTGATCGATGGGCCATACATGCGAAACTTAAATGGTAAATTAACATCAACCAATAGTCCAAAATCAATTGAAATAATACATGGGCCCTTATTACTGGTGGACAGTCTAGGTTATTTCAAAGTCGGGTAACACTGTTGCAAGGTTTGAAGGTAGTAGACATTCGAATGAGGGATGGCACCAAGAGTCCATCAAAATCAAAAGTCGAGGACCATTTTGATCTCCCGATTGATAGACACCTTCAAAAGGCACCACCATCCAACTTGGCCCATCAAACCAACGACACGGATGATGGCACACCCAACAAAAGGGCCCAACCAATATGGACGTTGTATCAAGACCATTAGTTTCACGATCTAGACCGTTAATTACAAGGTGGAATCCAACGTTAATGAACATAAAATAATGGACTCTGATGATTAATTATATTTGTTATTAAAATGCATATTAAGAATACATTTCATTTCTAATTATATATACATGAAATAGTATAAGGGTTGACATGAGACCTGCCTTTAATAATTGTTGTAGACGATGCCACCTTTAAACACATCATGATGCACCTTAATGAATTAGGATAAGAGGCCCACTTTTAAACATTACATCATGTGACCCACCAATGCTATTTAGAACACCACATCAACAAGGGCCTATTGTCCAAATGTTCAATTGGACACACCTTTAGATATTTGGATATCAGCCTATCTTTAGATGTTACATCATATGACCCCACTAAGGATACTCGAAATGACACATTAGCAAGGTCCCACTGTCCAATTGGACACACCTTGAAGGAATTAGGATATGAGGCCCATGTTAGATGTTACATCATGTGACTCCACCAAGTTATTTTTCTTTTTCTTTTTTTTTATATTAAAGTTATATATAATAAACATAAATTACTTATTTATTTCTGTAAAATCTATTCTTTTCTAATAATATCTCAGAAAAGAACCATATATTTCATTATATTTTTTTTAGCCCGGACACCATAGCTCTCCATTTAATTATGTAAGCCTATGCTTATTGGGCCCACCCTTGGTCCATCCGAATGGACCAAACACACGACCTCCATAAATTGCACTTGTCCCCTAGCTTTTAGTCAGATCCGGGCTTACTAGACCATTGGATCGACTGTGTACCGATCCGAATGGATTGTTGACCATTAAACTTTTGGGGCTAGATGGAGATGGTAGAAACCAATGTTGGGACTAATTTTTTGCAAAGAGAAGGGTCCCATGGAGTCCTTGAAATCCCCTCCATCCCCACCCCCATGTGGGTCGCTAGGTGGGCCTCACCACAAACTTGAGCTCACCTTAACCTAAGCTTTAGCGTAGGAAAGCTACCCCTATATAGACACACATTCATACTTGTGTAATAACTAATGCCTTTAAATTTAAGAGGTCGTTATGTTATGTAAGTTTATTTCATTTTATATTTATTTTCATTGCATGTTAAAAGATTCTAATATTCAACAAAAATAAATTTCTTTCTTTTAGGCTTATTTTATCTTAATAATATTTTAAAATAATTTTTAATATTTTAATATATTTTTATTTTTGGCCCGGACTTAGCATGTGCGTTTGTTGCTAGTCTATTTTGTATATTGCACTGCGGTTTTTCTCTCTTGTATATGTTAAAGAGTTTTCCATATAATTTGGTGTGTGGGTTTTCTTATCTCTTGCTCTCTTTATTTCTCTTCATTAATTACTTGTTGTAGTTGCTTGAATTGGATTATGCATCCATAGTATTTATTGAGATTTCCAAGTGATTCATTTAGAGGGAAGAGTTCCTAATCTCCCCAAACAAATTAATTACTCATGGGTAATGTTTAAATGAATGGTTTGCATGTGCAAAATGTGGGCCCCATCATTACACACCAAGGACGAACACTACCAGTACCAGCAATATTGGAGTTGGTTGAATGACTAGAGGATCCTGGTTCTAATCATATGGTTCACCATCACATGGTTCCCAACTTTAGAACACGTTTAATATCAGGGCAGCTGCATGGTAGTATGATCCGGCGCCCAGGTTAAAATCATGGGTGGGGGCCACATTTGGAAAATCCAAACCGCTTCACTGTCTAAAAGCCCATTGTGTACTCTGCATCATCTGAATATTAAAAATCTATTTCAGTGGGCCTACCGATGGATTGGCCACCAGATTTCACACAAAGAGGTTCCTTCCATTTTTGCCCTTTAAAAAGAGGAAAGTAAAGAAAGTTAATCACAGGTTCCAAGTTTAGTTGATCCAACGGTGGCCATCTCACTAATTTGAATAATAATCTAACATTTGATCACCATAATGGTACTTAAACTAACAAGAGGTTTGGATTTTCCAAAATGTGGCCCCCAACTATGATTTTAACCTAGGCGCTGCATCGTACTGCCTTAGTTTCGTAGGACGGGTTGGTAGCCATGAGATTCCTAGAAATTAATGAGTTTCTGGGTCACCTAATTGCAAGACAGAGTACTCATGCAGTAAATTAATGTTAGCACTTACAGGAGAAGCTAGAATTGTGTGCAACCACCTCAAATCAAGACCCAAGGGCGAGGACTCGACCATAATTATGACCGTTCAGGAGCGAGGGTGGATGTTGACCTCAACAATTCAAAACGTGTGTCGAACACCCGACCTACCAGGCTCTGATACCATTTGTAGGATCTTACACCCTATTGAACTACCACTTATCCCAAAATCAATTGGTGATAGGAAACGACACAGCAATAATTTTATGGAAAGGGCTCGACCACAATTATGATTGCTAGGGAGCGAGAATGGACGTTGACCTCAACATATTTCCATGTGCAGAAAATAGGTGAATAAACTTGTCTAGAGTACAAATTTAAATTTGTATTATGGATGGTTTTTCCCCACCTCTATTTTCTCTAACTTCTCTCTTTGTTCAAATGAACCCATTAATGTATAAGTGGCAAGTCACTAGCCTTGTTATTGGGTAGACTAGAGTTTTATCCTTGACAATGAAAGAGAGGGCTTGTCCACCAGCGCAAGTGGCATAAAAAAAAAAGAAAAAAAAGAAAAAGAGAAAATCCCTTGGACTCGCGCCTGTTTTGATCTTTGAATCTCATTGTCATGTATCCATACTTCAAAACCTTGACTGGTCAAAAACTTGACTGGCCTTCAAACCATTGAAGGCTATGGTTGGGTTGAACATGTCTAGACAGACGATTCTTTTTAGGCGATCCATGACATCAACATGATATCATTGTTATATAAGAACTAGATTAAAAGGCGAAAGAAGTTTTAATACATCATCATGGCATCATAATTATATAAGTAGATCAAAAGTAAATGAAGTTTCAAAAGCATATCCTAAAAGTAAATGTATACTAAACAATGATTTGAAAATCCTAAGAATAATGGTTCAATTTGGGGGGAAAAAAAAAACTAAACAGTACTGTCATTTTAAAAATAAAAGCAATAGCAATTTATAATTTTAGATTTAGCTTTCAATTATCTTTTGCATTTTTACTAGTTGGGTTCAGACACTTTAGTAGTTTGAACAGTTTAATGATTCAATCTTAACAGATGATTTTGGTTGAACCTCATTACAACAGGTATAATTCCAGATGAAAAGGTACCCATGGTGGCCAATTGGAAGGTGCACACTATTGCAATCTTGAAGGCGAGTCAAGTCATGTTATGCAGCCAATTTGCTAGCCGGTTAGTGGCTAGGCATCTCCCTCTCGACATAAATGACATTGGAGCCCCACCTGTGTTTGAGGGACGTGTGTGTGTGGTCTTTGGAATGTGTGCAGCTGTGCAAGTGTGTGAATATGTGTGTGTGTGTGTGTGTGTGTGTGATGAAGGTGAGCGAGGGTGGAGTGCAGTGCAGGTGGGTGCAGCGACTGGGGGAAGAAAAAGAAGAGGAGGAGGAGGAAGAAGAGAAAGGAAAGAGTAGAAATAATGAGCGACGCTAGCGTCTCTGCAGTCAAAGACGAGTGATGCTAGTGTCGGATGAAGGAACCCTTTCGTAAGGCCCCAACCACGGGAAACCTTTTCGTTTAATGTCCGTATATCATAAATTTTTTGGTAAAATCCTCTAACAAAAATGTTAAACTGAATCGAGTCTAGTCCTCCTAGCTGCCCAAAGGGCGCCTTAGTTTCTCTTAGTATTGGCAGTACGACAGAGTTGACTACCTCTGCGAACATGATTTTTGGACACTTGCATGCAGGCTCAGAAATTCTTTTCAGATAGAAGTGGCTAACATGGGGCACAAAAGATTTTTTGCTAAAGGTAATTTGTATTGAAAGAAAAGAAGGGCAAAAGCCCCAAGAGAGAAAAAAAAGAATACAGCAGGGGAACAAGCCAAAAAAAGAACAATGCACCTCTAGAAGAGGACCAGCAAGCTGCTCCTGCAAAAAGGAGGGGAACCCTCCAACACCACAGCCAAAAAGAAAAAGAAAGGAAATCAGCAAAAGACCATAACCAAAAGAACCCAGCAAAAAAGGAGGGGATCCCTTCACAACTCAGCCAAGAAGAAAAAAGAGGGAACACAGCCACCAAATGAGAGCTTCAACAACAGCACCTAAAACAAGAACATGGGGCACAAAAGATGAGATTGGATATTTACACCCTCTAGATTCTTTTCCTGTAAGTGTTAGGGAGGATGGTCGGATTAACCCAAAAAGAAGTGACTAAACTTAGACGTAACCTAAATTTTCTTGGTAAGGACCCAAGATTTTTCCCACCCAACCCATTGAAATTATATATGCAAAATGTGCAATGGGCGAATAATAATTATCATCATATCATGTAGAGGACTATTTTGCTGCTTACATTAGAAACTTGTACTCACGCACGAGTTACTTAAGGCCGTTACCATCTTAGCTATTGTTGGAAAGTCCCACATTCTACATCTTCAGCTATAGCTTCAGGAGGACTATTTTAGTGAGTCCTATGGAGAACAGAATGATGGATCCCACAGCCAGGAAGATGGGGGTGTTTGTTTTGTATATATCCAACCTCTCTATTGGGCCCCTCACATGGTAGCAATTCAACTAAAGATTCTTTTCCTCTTTTTTTTTATTTTTTTTATTTTTTTATAGCTGAATGGGGAATTGCGTTTGTAATAAAGAAATGAAGCTACACCAAACCTATATATATATATATATATATATATATATATATATATATATTTATATTTATATCTCTGTTGACATCCATTAAAAACAAATGAGTAGATACACAAAAGATTCAATATTTTGATTAGGCATTGTAATTGGATGGACAGTGAGCCACGTAGGGGGGAAATGTTCTTCTAGACCAAAGAAATCATAGGAACCTTCCCATCTGAAATCAAATAAAAACAATAACTAACACAAAAGGTTATACTAAAATAATAACAACAGAATGAAAAGGAGGGCACTTCATTATGTACTGATTGCTGGAGACACTCAGTCAGTCCAAATACAAATAAAAAAATTAGGATGATTGATTCTCTTGTAGTATTTAAAAAAAGTTCACAATAAAATATTCTCTGCAGCCATGACGATCATTCCGTTCAAGTGGTCACCACTGGATCAAACGAATGTGAAGAAGAAACCCTAGTTGAATCCATGGACTATAGTTTCTAATTGTGAATGGTCGAACTAACACACTGCACAGCACACACACAATAGATGTGTGGGACTAACATCATCATGAGATACTATCAGAGAATTTTATAGGGATTTTTACGAAAAAACAAATTTAAACTCTCAATTGAAATTAGAGCAGTAAAGAAATTTTAGAAATCACTAGTAAACTGCTTTGCATAGAATTTAGATCTCATTTTGATGAAAATGCCCTTAGTCGTTATACCTTGAGTGAGATGAAAGCGAGGGAAGATGAAGATGAAAAACCCATCTATCTCTAAATAGAATTCACCCTCACAATCTCAAAAAAAAAAAAAAAAAAAAAAAGGGGTGCTCTACACAAACCGTTGCCCAACATAACCTATCTCCACATAGAACCCAAAGCGCATGACTTTCCAAAAATCCCATCTTCAAAATAATTTTAAAACAAATCCATCTTCAGAAACTCATTATAAAACAAAACTCATTTCTCTTTCCTCACTTAAATTCCACCTTATTATTTGCGACAAATCACACATGGGATTAGAATGCTTCGATTTAAAGGAAGGGGGAGTTTTAGATTCTCAAAAAAGAAAAAAAAATGCAACTACACTCGTGATATCATGATTAAGGGCATTTTCATCAAAATAAAACCGACATATCCCGCATGAAGCATTTTTTTAATGATTTTTAAAGCTACTTAATTCCTCATGTTTTTAAGAGTTTAAGCTTAATTTTTCCTAAAGATCCCAATGTTATATTTGATGTTTTTTTTTTGGATATATCATTCAAAATAAAAAAATTAAATAATAAAATAAAAGTAAAGACTAAGAAGCTAAAATGTATGTTCTTTCGAAAAAAAAATTCTTGGATTTATATTGTATTTTTCTCGCAATATTATCATCATCATACTTAGAGAGATAAATATCTCAGGGTGATTTGTGTTTCTTGCAACAACATGCATTGTGATAAGATATTTGAAAGAAAATATCTACATACTATCATAACAAGTGAAAAAACATTAGAGATATTTATCCCAATTCCTGTAACTACTGTCACAAACATTTGAGACATTTCTGAAAATACTGCAGTATAAAATTGTGATGATATTTAGCTAATATTGGAGTGTTATGGCACATTTCCAAGCCTGCCTGGAAAGGGAAAAGAGGAATCCTCATTTCTCGGACTTTCCTCCTTATCCAAACCAAGGATTTTGGAGAAAAAACTGACTATTCCACATGCAAAATACAAAACAAGTTGAAGAAATACAGAAGGCCGTTAGAGAGGTTTTAGCTTTGTTTTATTTATGTACATGAAAATATGGGGCCTTGTCTTGTAATTGTATTTAACAAAATTCAACCGTTTAACTATCATTTCATGTGGATGGGGTAGGCCATTGGAAAACAGTGTGATTTTTCTCAACTTGTGGGGCCGGTCATCAATTTGAAGGTCATGATATGATTGCTATCTTTGGGATTGTGGGCCAACAGCTTGGTGGTGCTGTGCAAATACCCCCATTTAAGGTACGGCGCCACCCAACTCAACATCACACGTGATAGGTCCTTGGCGGACTCAAAAAAAAAAAAAAAATGTTGGTGGTGGAAGAGTTGCTATATGTGTATGTGTTGTAATAGACAAATATGTAGTAGTGGTGGTGGTTTTAGGATGATAGATGTGTACTGGATAAGGTTGAAAGTAGAGAAAGGAGAAGTAGCTAGCAAGAAGGAAGATATGAACTGGGGTGAGAGAGAGATATCTACTTAACAGGAGCAGATGATACTGCTACTACTAACACCAACCCTCTTCACCTTCACACACTCTCGAACAGCCGGTCAAAGGCAAACTGGTCAACACTCTCGTGATAAAAATGTTATATATCTCTCCTTTACCTCGTTAGACGCGCTCCCCTCACCCCCACCCTATCCATCTACGTGCTCTCTCTCTCTCTCTCTCTCTCTCTCTCTCTCTCTCTCGTTTCTGGTCTCTGTAATATACAGAGAAAAGTGCATATAGATGAGGAAGCCTTGTTGTGATAAGCAAGACACGAACAAGGGAGCATGGTCCAAACAGGAAGACCAGAAGCTCATTGATTACATTCGAGTCCATGGAGAGGGTGGCTGGAGAACACTCCCTCTGGCAGCAGGTTTGTTCATTAAAGATAATAGAACTCTCTCTCTCTCTCTCTCTCTCTCTCTCTCTCTCTCTCTCTCTCCACACACAGTACACACACATCATGGATAAAATTGTGGTTAAGAGAGGTCTCATCATGGGTAAGGGCTAGCTGGGTTTTGAAAGACTTAATTTAGCGGCGTCAAAGATTAAGAGTGCAATTACTGTGAGTTTTTCTTATTGAAAATCTAATGGTGGATGAAGTGGTATGAGTGTCAAATTGTATTGGTGCCAATTCATGGGATAGTGGGTGCTAGAAGGGAGAATGGATCAAAGGTGTTCTACACATGGGCTGTAGCTACATAAGTCACCTGATCCTTGGGATGTATGTGTTCATACACTCACCTGGTTATTTTGGGATGTATGTATTCATACATGAATACTTTTAGGGCATGTCAAGTGTTCATGTAGAATGATCATGTTGCCCCATTGATTGTAGTCTCTCGCTCTCTCTTGATCTCTCTCTCTCTCTCTCTCTCATATACACACACACATACAACACACACATATTCAACTAGCATTTCATGTGCACTTGCCCGAATCATGTTGACTCAGTACTGGCCCCGGTTCAACTTGGTTGATGAGAATATGCATAAATTCATTAGCATATAATCTCAAACAAAGAATTGTTTATCAACTATCATATTAGTTTTTGTGCTATTCTTTTATAGAAGAACTAACAGGTCAAAATTCTAACGTCTAACCGAAGTTTCCATTCGTTTTTATTTTGTTAGGATTGCTTCGTTGCGGTAAAAGTTGCAGGCTTAGATGGATAAACTACCTGAGGCCAGACCTGAAGAGAGGCAACTTCGCGGAGGATGAAGAAGACCTCATCATCAAGCTCCATGCTCTTCTTGGCAATCGGTGTGAATGCTGACTCTAGGCATTGCTAATGTTCACACATTGCTTAAGGGGCTCACTCACTTCTGTAGAAATTAGAGACTTGAAAGCGCTTTGGATAAAAGAGTGTTTTTCGCCTTGTTTAAAAAATTCACTCATTCTATTTTGGTTTCCAGTTGCAATCGAAGTTTATCTCTCTATTTCTCCTTGCGCCTTTGCACGTGCTCGTGACCTATAAATTTGGATTTTAGAAGATAAAATGCACCTAGTTGCTCCTTAAATCGAGTTTTTTCACATGAAATAAAATGATGTTAAAGCTATTGAATTCACATGATACTGTCTAATTCTTTCTTGTTTTTCTCTTTTCCTATTTTTCGTTTTTCCAGTGAGTTAATATAGTAATATAAACCATTTTCCAAGAAAAATTATACAATAGTATGCCATTGTGGATAACTTCTAAAATCATTGTTTAGAGATTGATTTTGGTAGTAATATTGTGCCCTTTCTTTTGGTAATAATAGTGTTGTGATTCCCTTGATGCTTTCAGATGGTCATTGATCGCCGGGAGATTACCAGGGCGCACAGACAATGAGGTTAAGAACTATTGGAATTCCCATCTAAAGCGAAAACTGATAAACATGGGAGTCGATCCGAACAATCACAGGATGAGCCGAACACTCCCCTCACATCAGCAGAAGAATGGCACCAGTAGTGCTACATCATCTGGCTCCAAGAGCCAAGTATGTCAGCCATGTCAGCTTCCAAAATCTAATGGTGAGAATGATCAAATGTCCGATGCGGCGAGCTGCCTTGATGATGACAAATGTACCTTGCCTGACTTGAACCTTGATCTCACAATGTCTGTATCTGCTCCTCCTCTTGAAACTGCCTCAGAGAGACCACAAATTCAGGAATCCAAACTAATAACAAGTGGAATTGAAGACGTGAACTACCCAACTCTTGTTCTCTTCAGTTGATTGGAAGTTTGAAGAATGCAAATGGCTGTTGTCGCCTGGCAAAATTGAATTAGGTGAGAACAGCAGTTAGTCTCCAAAGCACGAGGTCTTGATTTTTAAGTGACTGGTTGGTTTGAAGCGTACACAGCCCATACCATTGAATGTTTGCATTTGCAAAGGCCATATTATTTTACTACTCTGAGAAAGGGTTCATGCAGATAAAAATTGACTAGGGTGGCGGTGCAATTGGCGAAAGGGCAACTCCAAACACCTCATATCTACTGTTGGGTTTGAGCCTACTTCTATGTGAAATATTGGGGGTTGCATTTCTCTTATGCTGGATTTGGATTAGAATGTCTCCAATTGGTTCCTTCTTGTACTAAGCTCGCCATTCAAAGAAATTATTGAAAAGGTGTGATAGCTACAAACGCAATGCTGTAGTGACCAATACCATATCTGTAAAAACTGGTAGGACTATAATTCATGTGTAAAGATGGAAAGCTATGGGATGTTGTAGCTAATGTAAGGACTGGGTTATGCATATGTTATTTCCCTTTCACTTGAACCTCTAGACAACTATTTAGAGGACCACCACCACCACCATCATCGAAGCCTTGTCCAATCTATTACGGGAACTATCAAAGACTGCGATGAGAGGAGACAGACTACAACCATTTGTTTTTCTGTATATATATTGTTATCTTTTCATTGCATGTTTCTCATGTTGAAAGGATATTTAGGTCAAATGTATCAGTTAGAAGATGGAGGCGACACAAATAAATATTTCTTCAATTTCAATCTCTGAAAGAAAGAGGAAAAAAGAAAGCATGAAAGTAGAATGGTCATTAAGTTAGTATAGCAATAGGTTTCAAGTGAAAAACATGTGAATGGAAAATTTTGATTTTTGTTCCATATTAATCTTCTTTCATGTAATTAAAATTGTTGGATAAACATAATGTGGTTTTATACCATCATAAGTAGAAAAAAGGATAAAATATAAGGAAACCTAGATCTAATATCTCAATACTCACTCAACCCATGAGAACCAAAATAAAAAACAAAGCCCAATATCTAATATTTTCTTTCACAATACATCTGAGGTGGGGAGCCCTCATGGGTGTGTGGTCATTGGCCCATACTTAAGCACAATATTTCCAACAAAAAATTCATGACCAAACCAGAGGACCTTTCAAAGGATTATCACATAAAATTTTCCTATACACTGGTTTGTTTTTCTGTAAGAAGGTCATTATTTCAAGTAAATACTTGTCTTGAAGGCTTACTGTTGTAAAATGTCTGCATAAGCATACTGGTTGCGATTCAGTCGCAAGAATGCCAAATGACAAGCAGTCCAATCTGCAACAATGTGCTCCATTTCAATGTTAATAAAGGAAAAGATGATTCCCAGTTAGATCAGCATGGGGAAATTCTAATACAAAATGAAGTGTGTGGCATAAAAACTTTTGCTTTTCATGAATGAGACCTTTCTAATTTCTTCTTTTGCTTTCAATCAAGAGTCCATGTTACTAGGTAGATTTTATGTACCTCAAAAGCTGTTTTTATTTTTTATTTTATACGTCAAAGTGTCAGTTGAATCCAGTGGCTTTGATAACATTGTTTGATTTGATATACCTGCAAGTGTGGCTCTCTTGTTACCATATTTATGAGGACTGGAAGAAGCTGCCTGTTTTGAACTTTTTTTCAGACTAGATGCTCGAAAACTGGTTAATTCATTTCATGCGCAATCCGCCAAATGAGAGTGACAAGTCTCAAGTAGGTGAGAAATGGTTAGTTGCAAGCACATGAGGTCTCGATGCATAGGCGACTGGCCGTTTTGAAACCTACCAGCCCCATAAGTTGTTCTGGTACTCCAAGAGTGGTTGAATGTGGTCTTTTTTGCTTTAAGGTAAAATTGAATTGAAGAAAGAGTGGTTGAATGTGGATAACGTAGTATGGCCAATGCGATTCTTTTGAGAATGGGACAGTAGCAGATACCCGGATTTGCTGCTTTTCTTAATTCTGCAAAAAATGATGGGAAAGATGACGCGAACGCCTGACTAGATGGAGCCCCTAATTAGTCAACAACCGAAAGTTTCCTAGGGTTTCAGTGCCCCAGTCATACTCTATGTTGTTTTAACTTTTAAGATTTTGCATATTGAAGGATAATAGTAACATGGACTTTGATTCATTTGTAAAGTGTAATTAATAGAAATTGTGATTAAAGAGGTAATAAACAAAGAGAACTTGGGACTATCCAGGTTAATGCTGTAGGTTGAGAGATTATACTTCTAAAAATAAGAACTATAACTAGATAAAACACAGATATTATCTTTGTTATTGTTGTCTCCTGATGTATTAGATAAAGTGTTGATGTGGCAGCGATGATAATGTTTTCAATGTTATTAAACACATCTTTCACTAGCATTAATTTTTTTTTTTTAGTATTGTTCTTGTGGACAAAGAGTATGTATTAACAGCTAATTGTTGACCATCCATGAGAGTAGATGCATGTGATTCATGCTTCCAACTAAAAATGGCTACAGAAATATCTAGCACATGGCATGAAATGTTCAGCCAAGCATTTTATCTAACTACCATTCAATTCAAAGAGAAGCGTACATCAACTATTTCTCACTACAAATGGACAAATGATTTTACAAATTTGTCATAGGAATGTGACAGAACTTAATGCAATAACTACTAATAGCCCAAGAATGACTCAAAAAATGGTACAACTAGTGTGAATGGGAGATAAATCTGAAACATCATGAATCAGACAATTCCAGAAGTTAGAATGAGAAATTTATGGTTTTTAATTCCCTGGATGGATAACACCCCACTTACTGCTTATGTGGTTGTAATTAAGAAAGAACACGAATTATTCTTGTTCCATTTCCTGAGTAGAAAACATTTTGCTGGGCCCAGTTTGAATGAATAAGGCTAAGATGGTGGAATGAAATGAATGGAAGTTCTTGTGATGTCACCTAATTACTAGTTAGAGAAGAGAAATCAATGTCCTAAACTCCGGAAAAAGATTAATTCAAAGCTCCCTATACTTTGCCTAATAAATAATTTCATTTTGTCCAGTCACACATGGATAAGGTTCATCATCCACTACCTGTTGAGTACTGAATGTTGTAACTTGCATAAAGTAAAAATATAGACCATTGAAGAAGGAAACTAACCAGTTTTCTTTCTTTCTTCTTCTTTGTTTTTTTTTTTCTTTTTTTTCCGAGAGAGGACCCAATGAGTCTAAGATGAGTCAGTACAATTTTCTACTATGTAACCATCCCACATTTGCTACTTTTGGTTTTGGCATGTATTTTTTTTTTGTTTTTTGGTGAAAAGACAAAACATTTCAGTAACTAAATAGAAATAGGCACATGAGTAGATGTATCTATCAATGACAACCAAATCCTATTCACAACCATATTTGATCAGTATTTTTTTTTTTTTTTTTTTTTTTTGCATTATATATGTACGTGGTGTACAATTGTGTAGTACAACTGTCTCTTGTGAAGATGGAAGGATCTTGGCCATCCAATCTATTCAAACAATTACAGCGTGCCCACAACATTTCATAGAACATTCCATCAACCAAACTAACATAATGTTCAATATAATTTTCCAAAAGTATTTGATTGCGACCTTCTCTTAAGGACCTAATTGGATTGGATGAATGGCCAGGATCACTCTGGGAGTAGCCACAAGTTGGAAGATCTTAGTTTGTGTGAGGGATATATATAGTAGGCATGGAATGTTGCGGATAACCATTAAAACCTGTATGCTGTTCAAGGAGAGTCACCTGCCCAGCTATCAGTCAGCTGTAAAAACATGTGACTAGAGCTCTTTTCCACCTAATTAATTGCATGTACACACCGACAGTCCTCCCACAAATTCACTCACTCTAGGGATGGAGGACTGCCATTTCAACTGCCAAGACTACTTGGGGTATTAGGGCTATTTACCAGTGCGAAGCCTTTTTGAAAAAGGGAAGAGAACCCCAATTTTCTTGTTTGGGTTGTGTACAAATTACTCAGATTAGGGATTTTTCCAAAAAAAAAAAAAAAATAATAATAATAATAATTGCGCATTTATTTTATGCATTCCCCCTATTTTGACAGAGAAAGAGTGAGAAGAAAAGAGCTCTAGTATGAATTATAGGAAGAAAGAGGAACCCTTTTCATGCAAGGGAAGAAGAGGAACTTGAAGCTTTGTAATCCTAGTTTTTCTAAGTAGAGAAAAAAAAGGTTGTCCTTGGAAGTAAGATTTTTTTTTTTTTTTTTTTGCAGTTTTATTTTAGATTTTATATTGTGGGTTCTTCTCGGGTACACAAATTTTGTGTGGCTATTTCACAACATCCTCACCAATGGTTTTGAGGGCCAAGCCATTGATTGGATGAAACTCCACAATGAATGGGGAACAACCCAAATGTCTCTCATGCCTTCCTTCTGTAGCCTGTAAACAGTTGGATATATGGGCTGTTGTCATTTTTTGTATTGGCACTTTCAGCCTCTTGGCTAGCCATTGATCAGGAGGATGGAAAAACTCTCATTAATTTGAGAGCTTTTCCCAGATATCTATTGTACATTTTGGGGTCCATAAGATTACCAACAATCTGGATGACCAAGCCATGAATACCTAAAAATAACAGGGAGAAGTTCTGTTCATTGTATAGCTAAAAAGAATCATCTAAAGAATCGCCTTCAACGTCGACACACAGAAATATAAGTTACAAGGTTCTTTGCAACGCATCCTTTCCTTCATTTGGCCCTTTTCTGTTGCAAAATAGACTTAAACCAACACATTTCATAAAAATGCATTGAGGCTAAACTTACAAGGCGTCAAGCTTTGACCCTGTGTACATCTCTTGGGAGGCCCTTTAAATGTAAAAACTAAAAATCCTCCTATATAATTCTCTTATATAACAAATAAGTTAAAATTTTTTTTTTCGAATTATGTAACAAAATTTTAGTGCCAATCCATCACCCTACTTTTTATTGTGTATGCTTTGTTAATTGCACTACATTGATATGTATATCATAATTCATAAAAAGAAAATGTAAACTAGCTAGTCAAGTCCCTTGATATAAATATATATATATATATATATATATAAATGGAGAATATTTAAGTGCATCCATCCCTCACCATTGTGGTGAGGGACCCCCCCCCCCCCCCCCCCCTCTTTGGGAAGTTTCAAGTATAAAAGAGGGGTACAAAAGAGAAGTACTTGAAACTTTCCAAAAAGGGGGTGTCCCTCACCACAATGGTGAGGGATGGATGCACTTGAATATTCTCCATTTATATATATTTATATAAAAGCAGGATTGAGTGGAACCTCTTAAGTCAAAGTCCCTTGACTTTTCCTTCTCTCCAAAAACCTCTCTAGAAACATAATTGTTTTCCATGTGGTAAAGTATGTGCCGTAAACTAATTTCAATTGCTATAAATTTTATTCTACCCATGTTTGGTTGGTCATAATGAGTGTCCAAGTAGAGTTCCAACCACTAAAAAACTTTACTTTTACTTTATTAATAGCCAAAAGATTTTATTTCATAAAAGACAATTAATTAAAGTGGTTAATTACTTCCCATTCTCTCTCTTGTCAAATTACTTTATCACATTCAAACAAAACATAAATCTTACATTATCAACAACTAAACTTCACCCTTACTAAACCATAGCTTTGGAAAAGGAAAGTAGATATAAGGGCTAGAAAGGAAAGAAACAAACAAAAAGAAGCATAGCCTTGAAAAAAAGAGCCTTCTCTTTCTTTTCTTTTTCGTTTTTCTAATGAGGCCAATGGAGCCTATAAACTTGTGGACATCTCCTAATGTATGTTGTACACCTTTGTGTGCCACACACCTATTCGAATCTCTAATGCTCTTGTAAAATGCTAAACTTTTGTGTCATAACTTTTCGTCCGTCCGTTAGAATCTTGCTTTGTATAACTTCTTATTTGAAAATATCTCAACCAGCGGCTTATAAATTATAACGGTCTTCGGATTCATCTCCTTCAAAATCATATGCATGAAGAAAATAGGAACAGAGTGCAGATATTCATTTTCTTGTTTTCTTCCTTTTAAACCCTCCTGCTTTTAGATGCCGTCTCTTTTTATGCGTTTATTAAATTTCCTATTAGCATACATCATTACTAATCTCTTTTTAGGAGGATCTTTTTTTTCATAAGAAACATGTAATTGTTGGGGTTTGAACCCATAACCTCTCTTTTTAGGAGGAATAAAATGGTATACATATATGGACAATTTGGAGCTGATTTAATGGGTCAAACTTCAGTTTAATAAGCCAAACTTACTTTTACAACAAGTCTTGGGTTTCTTTTGATGGTGTCCAAAATTTAGCATCTATACCTGCCCTAAACCAAAGCCACTACTAAACCTGCCCCCAACTGGACCAAATTAGGGCAGGCATATCCAGTTAATCTGATGTGTACTTGCCATCCCTGACTGTCATCTGTCTTGAAAAGCAGTAACTTCCCTTCTACCCAATTGGGCTCATCGTTTGAATATTGATCACTTGTGTTGAAATTTCACAAGTAGTGAGTCTCGCAGTTTTATATTTTTAAATGAGGGTCCCACTAATGAATTTAGGAGGAAGATGCACTTTGTTATAGTGATGTACAATTGCATTATAGTTTTGCACATGATGGGGTTCGAACAATGCGTGGATCACAAAAAAGAATGCCAAAAAAAAAAAAAAATGCTTCAGTGACATGCAACACCCTTCTTGAACGAGAGCAAGGGGCTGTTTAGTTGGTTGACAACCCTATATCTCACCCGGTTATCAGGAATCGATCTTTGGGTATACCACTCTTCCCATGTATGTGAGCTATTTTTCCCATTGTGTGGGCTTCCTGTTCCCATTTATGGGGGCTCTCGTGGGTACTTGGCCTCTTGGCTGGGTTAAAAAAAATAAAAAAAATCCTTTGGAATGAGGGAAATAAGCTTTATACAAATACATAACATGTGAGTAGGGAAGTTGACTCTTTGTCGGGTACATTGTGTGCATTGTGTGTACTTATCGTGGGGCCCACCTAATGCTCTGTCTGACTTGACTACACAACTAATAGTCTCATATCCCTGGGTTTGCACCAATGCGAATGGACTGGACTGTTGGATTAATTGTGCACCTATTTCAGATGGTGAAATTTTATGGGCCATGGATGAAAGTTTTTACGTAGGAGGGTGCCAACTATAGATCTTTAAATACGCTCATTCCCATCCCCATGTGGGCGGTGGACCCCACAGCAAGGGGCACATGGAGCGTTGCACATATAGGATCATTGACTCTAATTCTCAATCTATGAAATCCAGTATCATTAGTAATTCATTAGACATTATGAACTATTCTATTGATGGCAACAATGAGTATAAAAACTGTAAACTAACTTAGCTTTTAAATGACACAAAAGTCCTCCTAATCGGGGGAGGTTGGGGTGTAGGGTCGAGCCACGGGGGAGGTGAAGAGGTATTGGCTAGTACAACTCTGGAGAAGGTAAGGATAGTTTTTATTTTTTATTTTATTTTGGTAGAAGGTAAGGATAGTTTGGATCACATGCCACTCACCCATTGGAGATAACACCAATTAATTTCAATTTATGATTTCATTCATGTGTTTCATACATGATTAATTTGATAAGGAGACTAACTTTTATTGAAGTAAAATTTAGCCAATGTCAAATGGAAAATGGGCCAATTTATTATCTTCGATTTAGATTCTTAATAGCTGGGCCACATTGATTAGTCTCTAGAATTTCCTACGAGCCGGAACAGTTTGACCACATAAGTGAAATTTACCGGATTGACCATTCTACCTTTCAGCAAAATAGAAGCCGTAGATGCACCAATCAGTACATGTCTCTTTCATACTTTTTTTTTTTTTGCTATTGGAGGGTTCCCAACCCTTTGGGCAGAACTAATCCCTCCATCTCTTTCATATTTAAAAACTGTTTCCACTCATGAATTTGTAGAAAAAATGTCTAGGATGAGAAACATGAAAGCCACTTGTGTGGTAATTACTCAAGGTGGTTTTGATTAAGTGCTTTGTTTGTTTTGGAATTGATTTTGTGCTATGGATAATAATTAAATCGCTTGTGTCCTATAGGAAAATCCATTAATGTAGAATTGAGAAAATTTAATTTGAACTTTTTCTTTAGGCTGGAAAGCTCAAATAGAAATGTAGTTGTGCGGATGCTTTTCAGCGGAAAAGATGTAGAAATGGAATCGGTTTTTAGCAACACTGAAAGTTCCATATTTGGCACGGTTGTTTTTTTACGATTCTCATAAAATATTTCTGATGGATCGAGTTTAGACTTGATTTTCCATGAAAATTGCAAAAGGTTGTGCACAGAACTGGTTTCCTACGAAGTAGCACAATTGTGGCCCCAAAGATTAAATCATTTTGCTTCTATATCACAAAATTATTGGCATTATACAGACGTGCCTTAAATCCAGGCTAACGATAGATATAGGTGGGAGATGCTCCTGTGAGAGATGCTCTCACCTTACTATGAGAGATAAGGTAGGGGCCCTCACATCCATATCTAATGTCAACAACTTAGATTTGATGGTCTTTACCTTTATATATCATAATAAGGTGAGAGTGTCTCTAACAAGAGCACCTCCCGATATAGATGTATTAAATCTTTTGGCAACTTAGAAGTCCAGAGCGGCCAGCGGTTTGGTGGTAGACTGGTAGGTAAAAGGGATGACAAGGGGCTGCAGTGAAATTACAAAACAAGGCAGGGGGATTTAGGGAAAAAAAATCCTAAGTAATATTGCTTTACTATAATCAAGAGAGATGAGATCACCATTTTTAAACCATTTTGACTTAGATTCAAGACGAAACCCCAATCAACAACTCATCCCTTTGGCCTTTCACATGCCAATTGCATTGAAAAAGATTATGAAATTACATATGGAGGGAAAGATAGGAGAAATGATGGTAGGGTGTCGGATCAATGTTGCTACTTAATGGGCAGTGGCATCAAGATTCAAAGCAGAGGAGAAAAAAAAAGAAAAGTAAAGCATAGAAAAGGAGAGACAGTGAGAGAAGATGCCAGAGTACTGTTTAACAGGAGGAACCGGATTTATAGCTGCCAACTTGGTCAAGGCCTTGCTTGAAAAGGGCTACGTTGTACGCACCACTGTTAGAGACCAAGGTCTGTTACAGCAAAATTACTCCTTTTTCTTCCCTTTTTTTCTTCTCTGTCTTTTGGTGATTTCCCCACTAAGTACTATGCTATGTGTTTTACTTTACTCCTGTTTCTTTCTTTTCTTCTCTTCATTTTGGTGGTGTTTTACTTTACTCCTTGTTCTTTCTTTTCTTCTCTTCATTTTGGTGATTTCCCCCTTCAGTACTATGCTAGGTGTTTTTTTTTTTTTTTTTTAAGTATCCATTGAAAACAAGTTGGATGGTTTGGATCATGTCCCAGTCTGTCCCAATTAGGTTGGTACCGGTCATTTTTTGTCCTAATGGTTGCAATGTTCTCTTTGGGCTCACTGACCCACCCATTTTTGAGGAATCCGGATCCCCTTTTTGGTCCAAACAGGATTTCAAGGGGTGACAGGATTTCCCTGTTTGGGATCCGGTTTCATTTTTGAGTCCCATTCTCAGTTGCTTTGACTTTTAGAGAAATTTTGATTAAAAAGAGTATAACTCCATGGTGGGTCCCATTAATTGAGAATCCAAGCCGTTCAAAATAAATTTCCTTTTTGCATATAAGGTATTTCCAAATTTTATCCTAATAAGAGCTGGTCCAATTGTTAGAAATATCATTGGATAAAATTGAGATAATGAATAATGTTTAAGATTTGTGTTAATCAAAATTTTTTTTTATCAAATTGTCAATCATACGATCGGACCAATTCCTATAGGTGTCAAATTAGGAGATACTCATTAAGTGAGAGGACATTTATTTTGGGTGGCTCAGATTTTTAATAAATGAGTGATACTTGGAGTTCTACTCTTTTAACCTAAGATTTCTGTAACTCAAATCCTTAGAGGATCTGGACTCCCCATTGGTCGGTGGCTAACAAGGGAGCGGTTTCAATAGGGCTGATTCAGCCTACGTGGGCCCAAGTGATATGACTCCAGAATTTCCTTGTGGGTCCTAGTGATCTCCCACAGGCTTCTGGGAAGTGGAAGTAGTGGAACCCAGAGTCCAGCCCATCTAATGAAAATATAAGCTGCTCAATATGAATGTCCACATTAATTATAAAAAATTGTGAAAGGGGGTATTCCATTATTTGAAGTCATCTGTTCCAAATAAAGTTAGTATAGAACTTATTTTTGGATAAGAGAAAATTTAGATTTGGATTCAGATCCATGCATAAGGACCTAAAACATTTGGATCTGAAACCGGATACTTGTATGTTCCAATTCGAGGATCCGAACCTAGGTCCTTGTATGTTCCGACTCAAGGATTTGGATCTAAGATGATTACATTCATTATGCTAACTATGAATCACGTCCAACCAATAAATAGCTAGGATTCTGGTTAATACTTTGTCCTGTTTGTTGATACACAGTGTTGTTTTGTTTCTGTCTCATGATACTCGTTTGAGTTTGCTAGGATTTGTCTAGCCAATTTGCTCATGGAAGGGCCTAAGAGCGCTAGGTTTTAAAGTTGAAGACCCACAAGTGACCATCAGAACTAGGGATGTCAAATGGGCCGGCCCGGCCTGGGCCGGCACGCTCCGGCCCGCCGGTCAACGGCCCGTGGCCCGGCCCGGCACGGTCAACGGCCCGGCCCGCACATGGGCTGGGCCGGGCCTAGGTGGCTGGGCACGCTGGCCCGTTCGGCCTGGGCCCGCCAGGAATGTGGGCTGGGGCTGCAACCCACCAGGCCCGTTGGGATCGGCCCGCCAGCCCGCCCCGCATGGCCCGCTAGGCACGGCCCACTGGCCCGCCCAAAAATGAATTTTTTTTTTACAAAATTCTTCATTTTAACCTCCCAACAGTCATATAAGGGGTATTTTGTGTCATTTTTCAATTTTACAAAGTCTATAAATACCCTAACCCTTTTATTCCTTTTCTTTTAATCAAAGTTTTATTTACCAAAAAAAAATATATATATATACAAAGGATGAAATTTGACCCTTTTTTTTTCACCCTTTCTTTCAATGTTTGATACAATATCTTTCATCACAGGAAGAAGAAAATGGAGTCATTTTCTTTGGTAGTGAGGATTTCAACTGCTTATAGAATATGAAAAAATGAAAATTTCAGTCTAATAGAAAATTGAGATTTACAAAGAGCAAAAGTCCATCTACAAACATGTTCTTAATGTTGAGAACAAGGGGTAGTTCAGTTGGTTGGCTCCCAATTTCTTATTGGTTTCATATCTTAGCTTCTTTTGTAATGAGCAGGCTCCCTTCATGTTATATACATGCTTCTTTCTTATGAACTAGCTATTATATAAAAATAAATAGTCAAAATCATTTATTTTTAATGGTCATTTGTTTGTATGAAACCAAGTAACAAGAACTCATGATATAAAAGGCTCGCGTAAATAAATATTAAAATGGTAACTAAGCAGTAAAAGATATAAGATGGAGATATAGATGAGACCGTAAATTTTCTACATTTGAATTATTAGGGTATTAGTTGGATATACAATTTTCATTTTTCATTGATTTAAATTCCATTTGAATTATTAGGGTATTAGTTGGATATTCAATTTTCATGTATCAAAGATAAATGGACC
This sequence comes from Umbellularia californica, assembly GCA_028538565.1. NCBI lineage: Eukaryota > Viridiplantae > Streptophyta > Magnoliopsida > Laurales > Lauraceae > Umbellularia > Umbellularia californica. The sequence continues at coordinate 12,666,470 of JAPQWN010000006.1, forward strand.
TTTCCCAGTTAAATATGAACCAATGGTTTATCTTACTCTCATCAACCATCTGCAGGCTCCTAAGTAGTTCAGGCTTCTAAGTAGTTAAGACATGGGAGTTTGGATGCTTCAATAGAAGCAAACTTATCCACTATTTATACGGTCTGGATTCTGCAAAAGGTAATGCTCACAAGTCAGTATTGCAAATTACCTCCTACTAGAAGGAAGGTTCCATTTTTTTTCCCCTCACTTTTAATGGTTCATGTGGAGGATTATAGATCGAACGGCCAGTAGCATGAAACAATTACAGACTTGGAGATTCGTGCATGTGTCCCACGTGAAATAGATGGAACATGGAAGCGTGTTCTATTCTTTTTTTTTTTTAATACTGAAAAAAAAAAAGTGCAGGCCCACCTGGCCCAGGCCGTGCTGGGCCAGGGTTTTTCCGGCCCGCTAGCTGGGACGGGCCGTGCTAGCCCGGCGGGCCGAATCTGAAACGGCCCGGCCCATCCCGTTTGACATCCCTAATCAAAACACCCCCCTTTGATCTCTACCTTGACCTTTACCTTTACCTTGACCGTTCACTCTTCACCCTTCCTGGATAGAAGCCTTTTGCGGTTTTTCCCATGAATTCAATACACATTAATTACATGTTTGCCTACTTTATATGAATTCTTTGGAGTAAACAGTAAAGTGGGTCCTAAAGACTGTGTATTAAAAGGCGAAAGAATTGTTTGCTCTGTGCCCACCATGCTGCTATGTGGTAAAGGATATATATATATATATATATATATATATATATATATATATATATATGAGAAATATTCAAGTGAGAATTAGTTCTCACATATTTTGTAAGAAGTTTTTTTGTGGGGCCCAATTGTGGGCCCCATGCTTTTCAGGATTTGATTTATGGCGCTGTTGGATCTTCATCCCCAAGCCAATTTAAGCACTTGACTTAGCTCTTGTGGATTGTGATTATGATATGCCCTGTCAGCAGTAATCAGGTTTGGCATGCAACTTCCTATTAGCAAAGTGATCTGCTTTATTGAATTAGCACTCCTCTTGACATGATGAAAGGATGCATGAGCTAGATGCCTGGATCCACCACCCGTTTTACCGAGTCAACCATTTCCAAATGTCCATGCTTGCGTGTGAAGCCTACCACCGCTCTTCAAACAAAAAGTAATCTAGTAAATTTCAAGTGAAGTAGAGGCCCCATTATCCCAACAAGAAAAGGCCAAGAGGTCATATCAAAGTACACAAATTCAAGATCTCATTTTTTTTTTTTTTTATAAAAACTGAAAGCAAAAAAGTAACTTCCTCTCTCCACTAAATGGCAAAAAATTTAATTTTTTAAGCAAAAAGTAAGAAAGATTTCCAATTGAGCCACTAAACACAAAACCATCCCTCATCTTATTTTCGCTTGGTTTGTTGCTTCACCTCATTCATCAATTTACCATCCACTTTATAATGCAAATACTTCAATCCAACTTACTTTTTGTATCATTCATTCATTCCCCACTGAAGGTGAGGCCTGCCATATTAATAATCTGTAACACTACGAAAAGGGCCCCAAAACCTATATAATGTGTTCAGTTTGAAGTCCGTTGTTGTTAGGGATCTTTATGTTTGTGATTGTTGTTTCTCTTTGCTTTTTTTTTTCCTTTTCTTTTTGTTAAATGAAGCTTCTCCTTTCAGCCAAAAAATAAAAAAGAAAAAAGAAAGAAAAAGAGAAGGGCCCAAATGCTATGACACCTAGATGCCTGAAGGGACATATTACGTACACTTAAAAATAAAGAATCGTAGTTCACATGTAAGGATTGAATGGTTTTCAAACTCCTATAACTTGTAATCAAGTTTAAAATGTGTCATAGATTTTATATCTCTCCCTGCTTGATTGTTGATTCAATCAAAAACATAAATAAAATTGTTTCCATATCTTCCTTCTTCATAGATGATTCTAAGAAGGTTGGTTTTCTTTGGAGCATGAGTGGTGCCAAGGACAGACTAAAAGTGTGTCACGAGCCGGGCCCGAGATCCGGTAACCCCGAGTTGTGAGCCCATACTTACTCCCGTAAATCCCGAATTAACCGAAGTTAAAACGAAATTCACAAGGGATAACAATCTCAATAAACCTGTCAATTACACAATTCCGCGGAAACAATTTCACTTGACAACAGCAATTAAGATGTACATGTATACAAAATAAAGTTCCTTATACATGTATACTATCCATCAATTAATTATCAAATAGTGCATGTCCAAAATACTGTGCAATGACCATTAATTACAACCCAAAATGATTATACAAAAGAATGACTTCACAAAATATTTCTAAAAACATAATATTCCTTCTCGCACTCCGATACCCGTATCAAATGGTATCCCGGCCATTCCATTCGATCAGTCCTCCTGGAGGAACCGGAGCGGTCTCCTCCGCTCCCGCAGGGGGCGCTGCTGCACCGGCAAGGGCAACCGGGCCTGTAATGTCATCAATAACACTAATGAACACGACGGTTCAACAATGTATAAACAAATATTGTAATAGCATGTTAATCCATAATTAAACTCATTCCATCTATTAATAACAGTTCCAATACCAGATAAGTCTGGAAAGTTCCTACAATAGGATGTGTGTACATAAAAACTAAACTTGTGGTCATGCGTTGGGTGGACACTACCATAGCATTCATTTTCCATTTCATTTCATTTCATATACCATCTTCCCTCAAAGGAAGGATTCATCATTGCCATCTTCCCTCAAATGAAGGATTCATCATTGCCATCTTCCCTCAAAAAAAGGATTCATCTTCCAAATGGAAGACATCGATCAATACCATAGATATGATCGGAATTGGTGGGACTTACTAGTGTCCGGGACAGGGACAACTAGCATCACCACGGAGCTCCGGAACGCCCCCAAATACCATCTACTGCAGTAGGATTAGACATTTGTCTCATTTATTCATTTAATGAACTTATTTAGAGTTCTAGTACAATTGCTAGGTAGTGCAAAACTCCAAGGTCAACATTTCTCAGTGAACAATCTAATCCTAGATTCGATTCAATTCAATTCAATGATTCCCTTCATAGTAGGAGAAGAGAAGGGTAATAATACCAATCACATTAGATTGGGATACATTGTTACAATAAGAATTGCTGGACAATTATGATTCTATTTAATTCTTTCTTAAATCTAAACCACCATATAGATATAGTCAACGGTACTAAATGCACGTGTTATTCTTGATGAGCATCACATTTATATTTAGTGTGTGCATTATAGTCCCCGTGGTTAACATCCATGGAGTTTTAGACCACTATTTATTAACCATGAAGTTCTTCCTTCATTATCCTTAAATTCTCAATCATTTCACTTTACTCCACTATTAGTCTTCGAACTAATTTAGGGAGCATTATACTCACAAGGAGTGCTACAAACTTTCGCGAAAGGAAAATTTTTTACTAACATTCTTTCCCTCGATTTTCTATACTTAATAGTCCTTAACTATGGTACATTTAGTTCTAGGACTCATTTGTAGTCCATTCTCAATCATAAATAAAGTACCGGCACAATAAATCGCCGATCTCAACCGGACTCAAAATGAACCCTCCGATCGATCGGACTGAAACCACGTCCAGTTAGTGACTTGTCCGATCGATCGGCCTGTAGGTCCGATCGATCGGACTGAAAACATGTCCAGTTAAGGACAGTCCAATCGATCGGACCTGGGACGAAACTCTGCTATGAATCAGCTCACAGCTGATTTCCTCTTCCTCCTTTTCTACTTCCCATACATTCTAAACTTTACAAATCAATTGGAAACCTCCGGTTTCTCTCCTTATACACAATCCATCAACAAAACTACACATTTAATCATCCATTTGTCATTCTATTCAATCCATGAGAAAACTCAAAACTTAATAATATGCACAAAATCTAAATCCATGGAAACTCCAAGCATTTTTACAATGGTTAATAAATACTACAACCAAATGCTTATACTTGCCTCTTAAATGTTAGTTAGCTCAAGATCCTCTTTGTTTAGCTTGCTTTGAAGATGAAAACCCCCAAATGAAGCCCTAACTCCATGAAAACATGAAAATACCCAACCATTGAGCTATTTGTGCTAGAAATCTTTGCTAACCAACCAATGGAACTTGAAAGTTACACTAAAACACTTATCTACTTACTTGAAGTTCAAAGGAATGGATTTTGAGACTTTTCTCAAGCTCTACACTTCCACAATGGAGGGATGGCTTGAGGAAGAAGATGAAGTGGAATGTCAACTCTTCAAAACCCCTCTTTGAATCACTCCAAGCCTCACACTTGATGAAGAAGAATGTAATAGAAAGGAAGAGAAGGAACCTAGGGTTTGTCTTGAAGAGAAATGAAGGAATGAGGCTCATTTCCCTCCTTTCATTCTAATATATAGTCCTTTCACACCAAAACTCCCTCATGTTTAGTCTTATTTCATTTTGAGTCAAATGAACCCTCACTTAGCCCATTTGAAGCCAAACGGGACCGCGCCTATTACGAAAGTTAAAGTACTATTTAAGATACACATGTTGGTATCAAGAATTCCCGTATTCGACGAAATATGAGAAAACTCATATTTACGAGAAAGTCCTTAGCCCACTTTATCTAAGTCTAAATTCATTTTAACCAACTTCAATTCCATTCAAATTCATTCCATTATGCTTAATGCATCACTTGAGACTAATTTGTCTCTCTTTGGTCATTAACTTCATTAACCCAATTATCCGTGCTTAATTAGCATAAATCCTAATTAATTAGCATTAATTTCGATTAATTAGATTAACTCGAGGCAGGGTCTTACAAAGTGATGAAAGCCGATCTACTGGTGGAATTAAGGAAGCTTCGACAAGGCCGTTGATGGGGTGGATGGTGTGTTTCATACAGCAGCACCTGTGCACAGTACTGGTCATGCAAGCACCAAGACACTTTAGCTGTTTAAAGAAAGACATGAACGCTATGATACCTACATGCTTGTATAAGTCCAACTATCCTTCTTGCATCGATACAGCACTCAGGATCAGTATCCTGATATTACATTGATACTCCGAGGATACAAGTTTAGCATATCCTACTTACCCTGTCCATTATTTCATTTGATTCTTCAAATTTTCTTACCACTCAACCTCAAGAATATTTGAAAGGAGCCGAATCCAAATTTGTGTCCTAAAGTTTTAGAAGTGCATAGTCGTATCTCTTATCCTCGTTGAACGCGCGTTGACTCCATTACAAGCCATGTTGCACCAATGTGCAAGACCAGAGTCGAGGACCTGGCCTCTGATATATATGGAACATGGTGCACCTATGTTCAGGGCAATTGCCAGGCACTTGACATGGCCAACCTAAACCTTATCCAGCACAAGTATGAAGATGAAATATGTGCATGGGTTTGACAATTTTGAGAACAAATCTTTACAGTAAAATTTCTTTATTGCAGGCATCTCAGATCGATCCATGTATAAAGGGAACAGTGAATGTTCTGAAATCCTGTGCCAAAGCAAATTCTGTGAAGCGAGTTGTAGTGACCTCTTCTTGTTCTGCAAGCCACACAAGCTGCCCCTCTCAATGAGTCCCACTGGAGTGACCCTGAGTACTGCAAACGCTACAATGTAATGGCTGGAAATTTTAAGTTTTGAGGCGATTTAACGATGGCCGGGACGGTTGGAAACTCTAGTCCAATTAATAAGAGCTAATTTGATTTAAGTCTAATATAAAAAAGAACTATTTTTAAAGCTCTAATTAACAATTAAGGTCTACTTGTTTGCATTAGAATACATAGGAATTGAATACATATGTTAGTTAAAAATGAAAATTAAAGGTAAGTTTTCAAAAATGAACATCAAATAAAATCAAAAGAAGATGCGATTTGGTCCTCATTTTTGGGAACTTATATTTGATCTTTATTTTTAACCACCCTATGTATTCAATTCATGTGTATTTTAATGCAAATAAATAGGGCATTAGTCTGATTGGTTAAAATTGTAAAAAAGCTCCTATTTCATGAGGAGGTTGAGGGTCAGCTTTAGAAATTGCTGTAATTGGGATTCATCTTTTAAAAATTTGCAATGTAGAACCCACCATTTGCGGCATTTTGAAAAGAAATTAGGCCACTCTGATTTCAAAATACTTAAATTTTTTGCATTGTCCACTTCAATCCACTTTACCTAAATAAAAATTTTTTTCTTTTTTTTTTTTTTTTCTAAAGAAGCAACATTAGCTTATTTTTTTAGAGGGAAAAACTCTATTTTTTTTAAATAAGCTAAAAAGTAGAAAGTGCAATTAGAGGTTTATCTAATATGTAAATAAGCAGGTTTGAATTAAAAAAAACAGAGCTTATTTTTAGAGTGATTTTCATTATTCATGAACCTAGCGATCTAAGATGACACCAACATTTTTTGTGCTAAATATTTTGTACATGCACTTGTGGTATCCATATGCAAAAACACTAGCAGAGAAGGGTCTGGCTTGGCGGGTGGCAGAAGAGAGAGGGATTGATCTTGTTGCAGTGAACCCATCTTTTGTTGTGGGTCCCTTGATCACACCACAGCCAACCAGTAGCCTCCCTACTGATTATCAGCATCATGAAAGGTTAGGGACATCCACATTTATTGCAATATGAGACTTGGATTTTATAATGTTTACATGCAAGATAAAAGACTAATATCTGTAACCCTGAACTTTATAACCTCTAATCAATTAGTGGGAAGTGCACCACACCATGAAACCACCGTGCATCTTTACAAACTTAACTTCCAATAATTTCTTAAACTATGAGGAGTTTAACCTTTCCCTTGGCCCCTATGTAGACCATTTACATGCTGTATAGTAATCATTGTGCTAGCCATAAATTACAACACATTTGATATAGGACCATTTGAAACCTCTTTCAATCTAGTGATTAGCTATTTAGCTCTATTATAACAATGATAAAACAAATAATGATGTTAAAGGATCACATGTATAGTTGTCTTTACATTTTTTCTTTTTATCTGTTGTGAATAGGGACCGCCAGAGGCACCATTGCTTGCGTGTGTGGGTGCGGACATACATGTGCATGAGCTTGTGTGATGTGTATGCACACCTGAGTGTGTGTGGAGGCACTAGTAGTAATGTTCTTCTGTGATGGAAAATATTTTACGATATCGAACAATGGAAACCATTCGTAGAAAGATGGAATCTTCAGTTTCCATTACATGCATGCAGGAAATGAAGTCTGTGAAAATAAAATGACTTCCATAATTTGTCATGCATAAACATAGCCTAGGAGGACGTTCTCTTATGAGCATACTGTGTATGCTTATATGCAATCCAGCTCGCGGGGTCCGTTTAGATGCATGGGAGAAGGGCGGATCGAAAGGTTTCTTTCTGGACAAAGGGAGCCAAGATATCAGCCCTACTATATTATCCTAGCCTTTGATTTAATATCCTTAAAACTTAATGGCATCTTAACTATAGATTCTTTAGAGATTCAATCCAATGGTGAGTGATGATTCAATGCATGTAAATTTAAGCCTATTGCGAAATCATGGGATGACAAGATTACCAAAGAGACACTAATTTAAAATTGGGCCCAATTGAGCCCCATCCTAAAGGACAGTGCTTGCGTAGAATATTTTCCACCTGAGATGCGTACCCATGTTTTTAGTTGCCTTCCCTTGCTTGTCAATTACTTTCACTATTATATCCTTGGGAATTCTAGAGATTTACGGTAAGGTAGCGTCTACCAAAGGAATATTAAAAAGGTGGGGAGCAAGTGATTTCGGATGGAGATGCTGGGATATCACATTGCTAAGATTTAATTTAATAGGATGACGGATGGATAATCATTTTTCATCAAAAGAGAGTTTTTTTCATAATGGTAGATTTGTCTTTGATTTACCATTCAAATAAGGAAACTTATTTGTTGACTTATGAATTTCACCCTTTTTTTGTACAAGTGAATTTCAACTTTAGTGCTTCAATTTCAGCCCCACTGATAAGGAAAGCTTTGCTTACAAATCCTAGGAATTCAATACCAAGTATTTTTAAAAATTTTTAGTCTCTTTCAGAATGTTCTCCACCCTAAAACTCAATCACTTGGCTTGGCTTGAATTTGTGATTGTCAATAACAGGAATCTCCTCCAGAGAGATTAGAGATAATATAAACAACAGAAATCTCCCAATGCAGAATATTGTGTTTTGTAGGACTCAATTGCACTATAATCTAACATGTAATGTTATGCAGGAGAATGCAGTACCTATCCAAATTTCACTGTCGGTTTTGTCCACATAGATGATGTGGTTTCCAGCCACATTTTAGCCATGGAGGTCAGTAGAGTCACAGGCAGACTTGTATGTTCGAACTCGGTCGCCCATTGGTCAGAGATCATTGAGATGCTGAAGGCCAAATATCCATCCTACCCGATTACAAACAAGTGGGATTTCAGTGAATATTTTCTATGTTTTCCTTTTACAGCTTTCATCTTCAATTTGGGTTGTTTTAATCAATTGAATACAACTGATATATTGTCAGGTGTGGAGAACAAAAAGGGGACAACTTCCCACATACCATGGATATCGGCAAGATCAGGCAGTTGGGATTCCCGGCTGGTTTCAAGACACTTCCTCAGATGTTTGATGATTGCAGCAAGAGCTTCCAAGAACAGGGTTACTTTGAGATATTTGGTTGCTACATTTTACCAACTTTTATTTAGGAGATGCCTACCATGCACATGGGCAGCCTGCAATACATACGGACAGGGGCTTCCTACGGTGACATGGCGGGTAGTAGTGATTGGTCCACTCACAGTCATCATGAGGAAAATCCTATCCTTAGAGGATCCCGATTTGTAGGCTGTAGGGGAGAAAATCTCTTTTCAAACCTTGTCATTCTACCTTTTAGTCAAACAAAAGGTCGTCTTCTCCAAATTCACATCTTCTCCATTATATGTGCACCTAGGGGTGCCAAAATTTGAACCAACCTGCATAACCTGACCAGCAATATATATATATATATATATATATATATATAAGTTATTCATAAAACCACCAATGGGTTGGTTCATGGTCAACCTGCATACATAGACCCATTTAATTTATTTGGTGGCTTAATATTTTCGTACTTAGAATAGTTCATTCTATATGGATTGAGAAGCGCTTTGTGTTGGGGCTTTCTTTGGCTTGCAATTTAAGTCAAATATAGCATTAATATTTGAAATAGATTAGGTTTAGGTTAGGCTTCAAAGGTTGGGTCGATTAAATTAAAGAAGCTAACCCATATTTTGGTTGGTTGGGTTGACCCGCAATGTGTGTGGGATGAAGTTACTTGACTCTATTTAAAAACGGGTTGAACATAGGTTGAGCTTCAACTTATAGAAATGCCTTGTCAACAAGACCCATGTGCCACCACTAGGTGCAATCCTAGTCCACATCTCTCTCCTAGGTTCATACCTCCATTGCTTCTATCATGTCGTTAAAGGTAAAGCAACCATCATTCTCTTTTAGGACCTATTTTTTTGGATGTATTTCTAAGAAGAATTTGGTATTTCAATGTTGGAGTTCTAATAACAACCCACCTGAAAATTCGCTTCTAGCCTTTAAAATTCTTAGAATCTCAACATTTTGAATGTTGGATTGGCCATGAGCATCTGGAATTACAATTGGCGGACAACATTTGAAAGTTTTCAAATTCTCTAAAAACTGTCAGAATTCGTGTAAAAGAACAAGCTCTTGAGAATTCATGGAAGTTCCATTTCATTTCTCTCATTTTAGCATTTGCAATATTTGTATTTCTCATTGGATTTAGTTTGATTTAAGCACTTTGCAAACTTCAAATCCTTTGAAGGTTTTGTAAGGAATCTAAGCATAATATCCTTTTTGCATTTTGCACGTGAAATCTTTTAAACTTTTGTGATTTCGTCTTTTGGTGATTGGATCCTACCCATTTCTCAGTATTGTTCTCTATTTAATTTATAGAAAAAAGGAGGACTTCTTCATCAGATGTCTAAGATGAAAAATGTGAATGTCGCTTCTTGGGCTTTTTTTTTTTAAAACAATGGTAATAACTCATTGTGGTGTGCTAAGGGTTTGTTTGTGTAAAATTGAGATTTTGCGCTGTGGAAAATTCATGTCTTTAAGAACAAAATAAATCCAAGAAGTTTTTACCAAAAATCAAGAAACACTAATTAAAGTTTTTTCATTCAGGAAGCAAATTTCCACATAGAACTGTAAAAAAACTGTGCCACTAAAAGCACATTTGTGTATATCTATGGAAATCAAGTTCAGCAGCATAGAAAAATAATCTTTTCCCGAAAAAAGGCCTTTATGAGGAAAACTGGAAATGCGGCCCCACCGCACTCACCAGACATAGATAAGAGTATTTGACCCATGAAGACTAAGAAAGTCCTCAAATTTCAACATCGACCAATAAGGCTCCCCCCCCGCTTGTTTATATTTTTATTGTTTTTATTGTTGTTTTGTTAAGTGGCGATATTGCAACTCACCCAAGGTTGTGGGTTCGAAACTGCACTATCATACCGGAGCTACAGGGGAATTTTATCCGGTTTTTTCTCCTGGGCCCGAAGGGATTATTTTGGCCCGAAGTACTAGGAACCCTACGTTATTAAAAAAAAAAAAAAAAAAAACCTCATTTGAGTAGGGATTCGCCGTTCATTTCTTCTACTTCACCTTTATACATGAGTGAAGATATTCCCGTCCAAGACCTTCTTTGTTAATATTGAAGTTTGATGAACTTTTTGGTCTCCATAAAGTCTAAAGGGACTTTTTCGATAAAACCCACTAGAACCGTGCACACAAGGACCAGGGTGCCAAAAATGGTGGCGTAGTGGACTGGCTATTGAGGGATAACAAAATAATAGAGGGGCTGCAGTCAAATTACAGAATAGGATAGGGGGCATTTAGAAAACGAACAACTCCCCCTTTGGCCCTTCACATGCTCAATGGCCCATGCATTAAATAAAAATTATTAAAATACATGGAAGTAAAATAGAAGACCGTGAAACCATGGTCGGGTGTTAGATGTTGCTATTTAAGTGGCCAGTGACATCAAGATTCAAAGCAGAGAAAGTAAAGTAAAGTAAAGTAAAAGCATCGGAAAAGAGAGAGAGTGAGAGAAGAACGAAGATGCCAGAGTACTGTGTAACAGGAGGCACCGGATTTATTGCCTCCTACTTGATCAAGGCCCTGCTTGAAAAGGGCTGCATGGTCCGCACCACTGTAAGGAACCCAGGTCTGTTATAACAACATTACTCTTTTTTTCTCTTCTTCTTCTCTTCTGTCTTCTGGCTCTTTTCCCTTTGTACTATGCTTGGTTGTATGTATTATCCCAGACTGGGTGAGGGATCAGAAACCCATGCTTGCCGGATCCTCTTTAATTGATGGACCACTGAAAAAAAAATAAAATTGGACTGCTTGGATCCTATCCCATTTACCAGGTCCGGGCAAAGTTGAACAATAGATGGTAGAGTTGGGACCCACCTTTGTGTGAATCTCATAACATACAAACTTGTGGTTGTGACAATCTAAAATTTGGGGCCTTATAAGTCTCAAAATTCTATTGCACGCATGACCCATCAAAAGAAAAATGTTCTCGAAGAATACATGTAAGTAATATGCATAGTGTAACTTGAACTAATCATGTGACATGTGGGCATCTTGATGAGAATCAAAGTTTTCACCATGTACAAATTAATGGTTTTGCATTTGCCACTGTAAAAAATCAGATATGTGGGGCATGGTAGCAGTTTTGATGTGAGGTGATGGTTGTGAGAAACTGATTGATTTTATACTGAGCATATCTATTTCAAAGCCTTTCATATTACAATTCTCATGTACTTAAAAACAAGCAACATTTTTATGGGTAAAATCTATGTACTTTGTCCATCCTGCCAGTTGAATATGATTACTAGAATTGTATGATGGAACTGATAATTAATCTAAAGGGATTTGACTGGAACTGTCAGTCCTGTCAAATCACATCCAACACTTCAACAAATCTAGGTGCATGATCTTGTTCAAATTGTACACATACTCTGAGTTAAAAATGCTTTTCTCCATGGGATTATGGTTTCCAAGTGTGTTTTTGTGGGAGTCTTATGAATGTGGTTTGATGGTTTTTTTATTTTTGATTTTTTTTTTCTTTTCGAAAATGTCATTCTACATTGTTTGTTTGTTGCTGTTTGGTTCACATTGACTTCCTAGGATTTTCTAGACAATTAGCTTATCCAGGGGCCTAAGAATGTATGGGTTAATTGTGGAGACATATAGGAGACCATCGAAATATATCCCTTTAATGAAAACAATTGCCAACCTTTTACTTTAGTAAATTAGATCCTTGGAAATGGATGATCCCCTTTAGATCTTCCCCCCTACCATTCACTATTTACCCCTTGAAGTATCCCTCAAAGGAAAGCCTAGTTACTGTGAGTTCCTCGGAATTTAATACACATTAGAGGCCTGTTTCCTACTTGGAATCCATTCCCATGAACTTATATTAATGTGAGTCCTATCGAAGGAGTATTAAAGTGGTGAGCAGTCCAGTATATGAAGTGGAGATGATGAGACACTCACTTTCCTAGCATTTGATTTATTGGGATGATGACTTGATAAGTCTTTTCCTACCAAATGAGAGGCTATTTGATGGCCCTTTGTGTATATTCACCTTTACTTCATTAGCTCCTTTGATTGGAAGGCATTGCTTAAATTCCTAGGAATTCACTTCCACCGGTCAACCTACCAGGTCCTAGACAAACAGCCCCCTATGTATTGTTCAATAGACAAAAAGACCACTAAGTGTAAGGTAAATACTTCAATCCTGCATACTTTTGTATCTTTGTCACTGATGGTGGTGCTTGCAATATCAATAATCTTTAGCGCTTGTTGATATACATTGTTGTACCATTCACTACTAGCTCGAGCTTTTGGTGTTTCTGGTTATTAACATGGTATCAAAGCTGGTGGTCACGAGTTCGAAACCCCTGGGAGGCATGTTACCTCCATCTATCTGTCTGGTTTGTTCAGTTCCGTCTGTCCGGGTGTTGATATACATTGTTGTGCCGTTCACCACCATCTTGAGCTTTTGGTGTTTCTGGTTATTATCAATACTAAGATAAGGGTCCAAACGCTATGATGCCTAAATACGCAAAGACACATGTGACATGTGAAACATAAATATGAAGTATCAGATTCTATGTGGTATTATATAACATGGATTCATTATCTTATTTGAAATACCTGTTGTATTGTAGCTTACAAGAAAGGATTGGATAGATTTAAAACTGCCCTAAACTACAATCAACTTTAAATCTTAGTCAATGGAATTTATATCTCCCTCCTTAATTGCTAATACAATTATCCACATCAAGAAAATAGCTTCAATATCTTCCTTTATTTATAGATGATGCTGAGAAGGTTGGTTTCCTCTGGAGTATGAGTGGTGCCAAGGACAGACTAAAAGTGCTGAAAGCTGATCTATTGGTGGAGGGAAGCTTCGACATGGCTGTTGATGGTGTGGATGGTGTGTTCCATACAGCAGCACCTGTTCTTGTGCCCTACGACGAAAATGTTCAGGCAAGCAAGAAGACACTTTAACTGTTTAGAGAAAGAGATGAACATGGACTCTGGTATGGGCCATGTTGTACCAATGTGCAGACGGTAGTCTATGACCTGGATGGGCCATGGTGCACCAATCTGCAGGGTAGTTGCCAGGCATTTGAGCCATAATATGGCACAAGTATGTAGATAAAGTATGTGCATGTATTTGACAGTTTGAGACTAAGATTTTTACGCTAGAGTCTCTTTTTTGCAGGCAACTCTGATCGATCCATGTATAAAGGGAACAGTGAATGTTCTGAAATCCTGTGCCAAATCAATTTCTGTGAAGCGAGTTGTACTGACCTCTTCTTGTTCTGCAATCAGATACCGCGATGACATCACACAAGCTTCCCCTCTCAATGAGTCCCACTGGAGTGACCCTGAGTACTGTAAACGCTACAATGTAAGACTTCCCAATTCTTGCCTTAATGGCTGAAATGGCTGGAAAACTAAGTTTTGAGACAATGCAATGATGACTAGGTGATTCTCATGATTCATGAACCTAGCCATCTAAGATGACGTTTGCACTTTTTGTGTCAACTGTTTTATGCATGCAGTTGTGGTATCCATATGCAAAAACAGTAGCAGAGAAGGAAGCTTGGCGACTGGCAAAGGAGAGTGGGTTTGATCTTGTTGCAGTGAACCCATCTTTTGTTGTGGGTCCCTTGATCACACCACAGCCAACCAGTGGCCTCCGACTGATTCTCAGTATCATGAAAGGTTAGTGATATCCACATTCATTGCAATACGACTCGGATTTTATACAGATTGCAAGATAAAAGACTAAAAGTTGTTGCCCTGAACTTAATGATGAGCTCTAATCAAATAGTGGGAACCACCATGAAGCCACTGTGCATTATTTAGAAACTTAAACTTCTAATAATTTATGTAAATCAGGGATCTTAAAAATTGAACTATGAGAAATTCTCTCTTTCCCTTTATGCCTATGTAGACCATTCACATCTGTATATTTATCATTCTGCCACCCCATACAATAAAAAGAATCTGATATAGACCATTTGGAACCTGTTTCTTTTGGAATGCATAACCAAAATAAAGAAATCATATATAAAAAAAAGAAACATTACATTGAGATTGTTGTGCATATCGAACAGTGACCTTGTCATGCCAAAGGGGTTTTGGTTAAAAGGAAACATGTAACCTTCCTCTGGGTCATTTAGCTGTTCATTCTCACCATCCTTTTGAGCAACAATCACCACTTTTAAGGGTCCTTTCATTCTCAGTAATTGTATATTTTGATGGACAAAATTAGGATGTGATTTGATAAATTTTAAATATTTTTCTCAATGTGCATCTTCTTAATCTTTCACAAAGAACATTTGCATCATATATGTAAATCAGGCTGCATTTATATGTTTTTGTGAATTTTGTTGAGAATGATATGCACCCTCCCTCTAAATTAACTGATGCAGTATGAAAGCTCTAGGCCTGACAAGCTCACTGCAAGACTTACAGTTGTGGTCCATCTTTATAATGCAAAGCCCAATTCTCAAGCACATTTTAAAACTTCTCTGTTCTTTCTTTCTTTTCTTTTTTTCCATTGGAATGGTGTTATAACTATTTGGTTGTTCCCTGAATACCCATTTTGTTGGTATCAAACAAGAAATTCAACCCTTGAGGAGTCAAATACACTTGTTAAATGTAAGGTCACCAAATAGGGATCTCAATTGACCCTTAAATTGGCATTGATTACCAGTTGCAGATTTCAGTAATGAGACTGTAGAATGATTACAAATCTGGAGATTGCAACTTGTGAGGTTCCCACTCATCACATGTTCCTCCAGTGGCATGATATGGTTAAGAACAAAATGGGTAAATAGGCACTGCTCAATTCACAATTTAAGATAAGAAACGATTTGAAAAGCACTCAGATTGGAAGGCGAGGGGTTTTCTGATGTTTTTCACCGTCGTATCCGATCGATGAAGAATGACTTGCAACAAGGGGGTCCCAACAGAATCAATCCTATTCTGAGTATTACCTTCAGTTCCCTTGGCCTAAAGTAGGGTTCTATATTCAATTAAATGTAACCTTAAGGTTCCAAGGGTAAGCGTGAACATACTTTGTTCAATCAACAGAGACATGGAATTTATCAGGACAAAACTGAACTATATGGACTTGTTTGTCACTGCATTATACTTCCAATAAGCTTTATACTTGTACCTACCAATATTGAAATCAGCTGTGGAAGTAGTAAATTTGCCTTTGTCTAATGCTGCTATTTCAGCCTTTCTAATAGGAAATGATTACTTAATATTGAGTAAACAAATGGGCTTCTATATGTATTTGCTTGATCCTATTTCTCTAGTCTCTGACTGTTCCCTCCCCTAAAATTCAAGCGCTTGGCTTGGTTTGGCTCAGTCATGGGTTCCTGAATTTCTGATTGGTAGCGAATATCTCAAATCTTGGATAGGCAAAAAATAGAGTAGAGTGAAGTTAAATGGGCCCTAACAGTCTAACATTCCAACTCTACCTTATTTGGATGTGTCTGGCCGGATAGATGAAGTAATGTTGTGAGCCACATGTACTCCATTTCACTTTAACTCTAAATACTTCCATTTCCTTGAGTAAAAGTGGATTCTACTCCAAACCTTTACTTTAAAATAAGCATACAAATGGAGTGAAGTGAAGTACTCTATTTAACTTCAACCTACTTCTCTTCCACTCCACTCCACATGTGAAATCCACTTCATTTTACTCCACTCCTCATTTATCTAAATGGGCCCAATAGAGAGATAAACAGCGGAAATCTCCAAATGCAAAATGTTGTACATTTTAGGACTCAAATGTACTCTGACATGTATTGTTGTGCAGGAGAATGCAGTGCCTATCCAAACTTCACTGTGGGTTTTGTCCACATAGATGATGTGATTTCCAGTCATATTTTAGCCATGGAGGATGATAGAGTCACAGGCAGACTTGTGTGTTCAAACTCAGTCGCCCATTGGTCAGAGATTGTTGAGATGCTAAAGGCCAACTATCCATCCTACCCAATTACAGACAAGTGAGATTCAGTGAATCTTTATATGTTTTCCTAATACAGCTTGCATCTTCAATTTGGGTTATTATATTTCATTGACTCCAACTGATGTATTTCTAGGTGTGGAGATCAAATAAGAGATAACATCCCACATAGCATGGATACCAGCAAGATCACACAGTTGGGATTCCCCAGTTTCAAGACACTTCCTCAGATGTTTGATGATTGCATCAAGAGCTTCCAAGAAAAGGGGTTACTTTGAGATCTCTGATTTCTACATTTTGCCAAATCTTATTTAGGCCTCAACTCAGAATTTCAATATTTCCTCCAAGTGTTACTTACTGCTGTAAAACAGAAGTGTTTGAGAGAAACAATTTTCTATTACTAGTAATCACTAATAATTTTCAGGGACTTCTTCCTCTACTGTAAAACACTCATGGGTGATGCCTTCAGTGGTCTCTAAAATGTTGTTCAATAATATATTAGAGGAGTTTCCATATTTAAATTTTAGTGTGTCAATTAGATATATCTTTAGTAGAGCACTAAATTTAGAGGCCGCTGGTTTGCTTGGTAATGAATTTCTTGGAATTCAAGCAATGGCTTAATATCAAAGGGGATAAAATTGAATAAGTAAAGATGCAGATCTAGAAATGGCCTTCAACTGGTCTCCACTTTAGTAGGAAATTATTACCCAGTCAATCTCATAATCATCTCAAACATTATATCCTTCACTCTGACCTCCTTGAGTTTCTTATATTCCAACTGATTATGAGTATGAATTCCTGGGAATTCAATACCTCATTAGCTATACAGGCAAAATGTAGAGGGAGGCATGGGCTCTAGCAGTTAGCACAAACAATCAGGACATTAGATTGCATCCTAGTTTTCTCTCTCATGTATAAACACATAGCACACATGGATCCATGCCAACATGCAAGCACAAAACAAAATTAGATGTAGCCAACCTTCTGCCATTGCCTGATACTGAGGGCCCATTTAAACCTTATGGGGACAAAGGCTCAGATCCAAACTGATTTGATTGCTGGACCTATTAACCTTGACAGTCCAAAAACCTGAACCAAACCTTGAGCGGTCCAGCTCAGGCTAAATGGATTTTTGTATTTTAGCTGTATCCCTCTTACCAATATGGAACTCACCATTGCTTAATTGGTTGGATTTGCCAAAGGTGAATTTTACAGCTCCTATACTACTTAAGGCTGTAATTTCCCATTCCAACCAGGCTCGAACCTAACTATCCTGCCTCCTTCGCCTTCAGAGTCGGGATGGCAATGGGTCGGGTTCATCAGGCGACCATTAGTTGAGTAGGGGCACGTCAAGTGACCTATAAATTGGAATGAACATGGATGGTTCGGACCAGTTTAGCACTAAAACCAACCACCAAACCAAATTTATTAGTTTTTTAGTTAACCAATCAGATCCGATTGATAGAGAAGGTTTAGACCGGACCAAACCAAATACGTTAGGTTCGGTTCGGCCGAGTCGGTTAAACCATTTTTTTTTTTCTGATAACCTAAAAAAGGTACCGCTAAATTGGGGTTCCAACCGATATCCGACCGATTTAGGCGGTTTGAAATTGGTAGATCGAACTGATCTAAAGTAAAATTGATTCGACCGATTTAGGCGGTTTGAAATTGGTAGATCGAACTGATCTGCTGTAAAATTGATTCCAACCGCACTTCGGTAGGTTCGGTCGAGTTTAACGGTGATACCAGAATTTCTCTGCAGCCGACCTATAAAAATCGAAGCGGGGGCTAACCGAAAGTCGAACGCTCCAAGTTCAGTCCCAATGAAAACCCATTCCTCTTGGCGCTCGAAATGCCACTTCCGCACGCTCGATCCTCGAATTCGCAAAAAGCAACGTAGACAACAAGAAGAAGGAGAGAAGAAGAAGAAGAAGCATCGAAGCTTTGATCGTGAGAAAAAGAGGAAATCGAGAAACGAAGGAGAAGAGTACGATCGCACGAGCGAGAGAACCGAAGCCCCTCCAACTACTAGTATTAAGCGGAAGCATGAAAGTTCAGATCGAGGGGGAAAGAAGAAATCAAGAACTGAACGAGAATGGCATGGTCGCAAATGGGTCTGTTCTCCACGCGATTGCTCTGATTACAAAGGTATTGAATGATGTTAATGGCTTCGTTTTTGGGTGTTTTTTTTTTTTTTTTGCCCCTCTTTTTACCGTTTTGTTTCAAGATCTGTTTGGATGTATTTCGATTTCTCCACATCCAAACGGCCATTTGGTGATATAAACGTGCTGCAGAAATGGCTGATTTTGGAAAAACCCTAGTTGAGCATGATTTGGCCCAGTCCTTTCTAGGTTGACCCAGGGCTGACTCGTTTACTCAAAATGCCTCATTGTTGGTTAAAACTGGATTCGCTAGTGGGTCGGACCAGATGACCCAGAGGCCGTGACAATCTCATGTGGGTTGAGGATGTTCGGACCTAGCAGGCTTTTGGGTGGGTTAGATCAATCCATTGGTGTATATGCTTGGGTGTTGGGGAGAAGTGGAAAGTCTTTCCAAGATGGACACAGTTTCAAAAAAGTATTAACACTTATAATTAGCTCCAAAACCAACCCAAAATTCACTTGGGCTCACTCACTAATCAAATGCGCGGGGAGCCTGCTCATTTACTAGAAAAGGTGGTGCCCGGAAGGTTCGAACCCTTGGTAGCGAGGTGAGAACTTAGGTTCCTTAGCCGTTAGCCCAAGAGTTAACTTGATTTAGATGATGATAACCATTAAATTGCGTTAGTTTCTCAATCATTTGGAATCTATATACCGCCGGGTCGTTTATCTTAAATGATTTATTGAAAAGAATATTTAAAAAATTACATAAGGGTATTTTTGTCATTTTTCTTTTCGTGTTTGGTGTGGTCTTAGATTGAAATAGATATGGAAAACTTTTGTACTCTTTCGAAATATTCAAATATTCATCTACTTTCTTAAAAAATAAGCTAAAGTTCTATAACAGTTTGGCCTGAAATCTCATGTCTTTGCCAGCCCATGGGCCAATTACCAAGACGATCCTCAGCCCATGTAGGGCTGCTGGATGGCTTGGCCTAGTTGCAGGACTAAAGGCAATGTGCTAGGGAGAGGTCAATAAATTTAAGAAAAGCTCTGCGCGTATTGATTCTACTCGGTTGCCACAGATACAATGTGCTGTTAGTAAATTGAAGTGATTTGATTCATTATGAATTACATACCATAAGCCGATTTTGAACTGAAATGAGCAGTGAACATAGTAGTCACTGAACTGTAGAGAATACTTTGAATGAATGATTTAGGTCATATTTCTAAGTTTGAAGTCTTAGCGAGAGTGTTTGTTATGTAGGAATTTCTAGGTTTTTTTGGATGAGAAAAATAGGATAAATATATAAATTATACACAGTAGATTATTATTTATATATTCATTTATTTTGATTAGAGTGGCTTGATTCAAGTAGGTTGGGGTGCATTTTATTATAACCATTTCTATGTTAGTAATTTTATTTATTTATTTTGGTGGGTGGTGGTGGGGTTTGGTTTGGGGGGGTTGGGTTTACATGTTAGGAAAATATCGATGGGTGGGGTCAGGGTGTTTTTGGATTTTACAATTTGCAATTACCAAGAGATGTATGAGGTAGGGAACTTTTAATTTTTAAAAGGACCGTGATACCTTTAGAGGTCATCAAAGCTGTAAAAGTTGTTGCTACAATTTAGCAGGAGGCCAATAAATTGAGGGCTTAGAGTTGAAAGATATTCCCAGTAATTAGAAGTTAGCTAAACTATGGAATTCTGTACTGTTGTTAGACAGTGAGCCTGAGAGAGTGCTATCGCCAATCACAAAGTGGGCGAGTGCTATCTATATATTCACCACTTTGATGTTTTGAATTTCTCCTCTTTGATATATATTTTCATATTGATCCCATAGGGGCAGTTCTGCTTGTATCTTGCCGTTAGTTCAGTGAAGCCCATAGCCTTTGTTATTGATAAAGAGAACTTATTAACATAAGCTGGGGAAAGGGGATTCACGCAAGATGTTATAACGAGGGATTTAAGAAATTTGGATTCGAGAGTGATTGATATTATTAACAGATATGAGAGTGAATAGCAGAGAAGACTTTCTATGAGATAATGATGAGATATGTGACAGTAAAATAATGAGGGGATGGTAGGAAGCTTAGTGGCTTCTAAGTTATTTAGAGGTGGTCATGAGTTGAAGTGATTGGTATCTGAGGACTGTTTTAAAGAAAAAGAAAGGCAGTTATTCATTTCTTTTGTTTCCGGTGATTGATTATACTCGTTCTTTTTGCTGTCTTTGAAGCTCTATTAATTGGTATCTCTTCTTTGAAGGTTGTTTTGAAGATAGCTTGTGTTTGTCCCTTCTTATTGCACATCTATCTTCTCTACTATCTATTTTCTTTTTTGTGTTTATTAGTATTTTAGGTATTCTTTCTACATCAGTTTTAACATAGGTACTGAATCTTTATGTGTGCTATGCTAAAATAATGCTTTTGTTTTTGCAGATAGGTTCGTAATAGTTTCATATAATATTTTAGGTGTTGAAAACGCGTCAAATCATCAAGACCTGTATAGCCAAATCCAATCCAAATATTTAAATTGGAACAGGCGGAAGAAATTGATACGTGAAGAGCTTCAAATTTACAAGCCAAGCATTTTATGTTTCCAAGTGAGTTTCATTTTCTTGCACAAAGGTTTTTATTTAGGGAGAATTCGGTATAAAACTCGAATATTTGAATATTTCAAAAAAGTATTCAAAATTCTTTTAGTCAAGTCCTCTCCATAAAAAAAAAAAAAATCCAGAGAAATGACAAAAATACCCTTATATCATTTTTCAAAAATATTCCCTTTAATAAACCATTTAACAGAACTGATCAAGTCCCACCCAAATGACCTAATGGGGCCCACTTTGACTACCTTTATGCATGGATTGTTAAAAAAGGGGATTCCAAATTATTAAAAAACTAACTTCGTTAAATGGTTATGATCATCAAAATCAAAATGACCAATTTTGGGAAGAAAAGAGGTTAAGAAAAGACAAAAATCTGCTGGTATTTTTGTCATTTCTCAAAAAAAAATTTATGGAGAGGACTTGATTGAGAGAATTGTAGAAAACTTTTATACTTGTTTTGAAATATTCAAATCTTCATGTAGTATTTTGAAAATAAGCCAAAAGATATGAACTTTCGTAAAAATTTCCCCTTTATTTATGTTCAATGCCATGCATAACAAACAAGTAGAGATTTGACTTCTCGTGCTTAATGCAATGAACCTCTTTTAAACTTAATATATCATGCACCATCTTTGTAGACTATGGACTCACAAAGCCAGCCCATGATAGATGGGATAATGCTTTGCTGATGACCGTGATGATGATGATTTTATGATATCAACTTGTTGCAATTGCATCGCTGTTTTCACTAACTGTGATTAATATTACTTCTATTTGCACTACAACTCTATAAGTATATTACTTCTATATGCACTACAAGTTTACAACACGAATAAATGTCTGCCTTGTATGAAATGCATTTGTAAATGAGAAATATTCTCTTACGAGCAAGAGAATATACAGTCCAGCTCCGTGGGACCCACTTGGACCCACCCACCTTTGATCAGTCATCCTCATCAAAGCTTTACCCACTGTTGGAATAAATCTCAAAGAAATCTATGGTTAAAAGACCACTAAATGTTGAGCCTGTTAAATCAAGGGCTAGGATAATCTCCCTTTTTTTGGTAAGCCTTATCAATATGGATAACCTTCCATCTCCCTATCCCCATAGCTAAGGAGGCATCTAAGTGGGCCCCATGAGATGGGCCGCATAATCTTCACATGTAGTCTGCTCGTAGGAGAACATTTCCCTTTGTCAATTGCAGTCTTATAGTTTGGGTTGTGACAAAATTTTACGCTGGTTATCAACCTACCTATATTCACTCACATGTGAATATAGTTTGCAAACCATCTTGGTTGAAATAAGGTGTCCATGAGGGTTGCAATTGGCAATACTCTTATGAAATCGGAGGACATAAATATAGAAAATGTAATAAGCCGATAACTCCTTTAGCTTAGGAGTAAAATTGTTTGTCTAACTATCTCTTAGCATTAGTTGGCAAGGAGCTTCACTATGAAGATGGCTTGGTTTGTGGAGTGGGGATAACATGGGGAACTTAAGAGAAGAGATGGAGGCCTCTGTTGTTGAGACCCCTGACCAGATTATGGCAAGCCCCAAGGTTGTGGCGGTGCACAGGGCATTAAGATAGAAAATTTCACCCTTGCGCACGATGTCCCATAGGTTTCTGCGTGTGAGGATGAGTCACACTTAATCAAGCATATATTCGAACCTTTTAGTGGAAGCTAGTAACAAATCATACTTAACATACATATAGTAATAATGATAAGACAATATGAGAGTGTAGATAATCTGAAATGACATTCCTATTAATATTGAAGTTACAAAATGTACAAAAGAAAGTTTAGTTGTATTTCCCCAAAATAAAAGGCCAACATAGGCTAGTACATCAAATGAAGACCGAAAATACAGATACCCACTCCCAAATTATGAACGGAAGATCTAGTGCAAACTGGATTCTATTCGACATTATCAGCATACCACTTGGACGCCTCTTCAAGCTCCTCCTTAGAGACAACGGGGTCAATACTTATAGCACCAAGTGTAGCGAAGTCAGGCACGATGACCTGGCGGGTGATTGAAATAAATGACACAGCATGTTTGCTGCAAATATGAATGTAAAGACAGATGATTATAACAAAGTTCCAAATGAATTCTACAGCTAGGCAACTAGTGCATGAATAGTAAGATTGAGCAATAACTAGCATGAATTCAATGTAAGACAGGTCTTAACGTCACATACTTTCTAGCACAATGGCAAAAAACCACATATAGCTATATTCTCTCAGCTACACGTTTGTGGCCGTGGAGAGATCCAACAAACAATGTAACAAATATAAGCCACACTCCCAAAAGGAAGTTTCCTACGTGGCCATCAAATCAAGATATCGTGTGCGATACCAAAAATGTGTAAAGCAAAAGCTATACTGCAGATGGTGGTAATAACAAGTCCAAACCTCACGGCGGCCGGGTCCAACCAAACTGGGATCGAAGTTAAGTGGTTCAGACTCAAGGATTCAACACAAAATGGACTGACTGGACTCTACCCCAAAGACAGTAGGCAAAGATAGGGAACTACTCCAAAACAGGCTAAGGCGAGTGAAAGCACACTTACCGAAAAGAATAGTCCTTACAAATCTAAACTAGCTAAGTCGGTCTGACACATAGACAGACAGAACTAGACGAACTATATTACTATAAAGGCTGAACTAACATGAAAATTGGACAAAGCCTAGGGATACGAAATGGGGCAGACAACATTTTAGTAGGAAAAGTTCCAACTCGAAAGGGTAGGAAAGGTATAAATAAGATCCGGTGAACGAGGACGTCCGCGGTGCATCGAATGCGTACTGCGAACCTCACACACCATAATCTAGGACCCCTTCACCTTAGGGAGAGAGTGGGCAATTCAATGCGCGACACTCAAAGCATGACTCATAAGTCACAAGGCTAAAGTACTACACTAAGGCCGGGGATGACAACAGGCATCGTAAACAACCACAGCTTGACATATAGGGAATGCATGCACCATGCACGTGAGTAGACGAGTACAATATATGAAAAACTGATACCATTACAAACCGCTAACCTATGCCATAGGTTGCCATTAACATCTCGGGTAATACGTTTCAACCTTACGCGTATTTAGGGTCCGGATATTAGAGAATGCAAGTCCTTAGTGCTCTGGATGGTTTTGATAGTCAAAATTCTAACCATGTGGATCCTTGACTTAGTATTACTCCAACATGTCTTCGGACAATCCCGGAGGTAAATGTCAGCTTAAACACCATCCCTCTAGGTCATAAATCCAATTAATATGCCAGGCTAGGGCACCAGTCAAATTCTAAGTCCTAAGGTCTATAGTTCCGACCCAAAGAACAGGGTTTAGATCCACCAATTGATCAATTGGAGTGAGCAATTGAAGAAGATCCAAGACAAATGGCACAAATCCCTAAAACAATGGTCAAGACATGGTAGGAAAACCGGGTTAACATGACCTTTAATCTTGGCTTGAAACCAACCAGGACCCTGCCAGTCGGCTGGTGCACTGCTGCCAGCTGATTGGCAGTTGTTCATTTGGCTGGTGGCCTGGCCTGGGCCCAACAGCCGAACAGGATGTGGGACAGGCCATTCTTATGGCATTTTCTACCATTCCCTTGGGGATTTCTGACCACTAATTGGGGCATGTTTTTAACTTAAGCCATTTTTAAGTCAAAACATCTCTACCATTAAACCAAAAAATAAGAGAGCTAACGATGGTGTCTAGCATTTAGTATAATTCAAAGAATCATGGAAAACAATCCATGCATGGAAAGTGACTCAAATTAATCACTTTCCCCAAGTCTCTAAGATCCAGAAGACACTCCAACTACTCAAACTTAGTTGGAACCAACTTGGAACAAAACCCCCAAAAACCTATACCAAAAAGCACAAAAAAATCACAAGTGGATAAAGGCATGGAATCTAGGCTTGCATGTGAGGATCCCTAGTTAAAGTGGTTCCCCAAACTGGAATATAAAAGATGGAAAGGATTGCTTACCTCTAGCAAGTTTAATTGAATTGAATTTGAAGGTGGGTGGGGCGGCCAAGTTTGGAAATCGACGAAAAGGCTTCTAGATTCTAGAGAGGAGAACAAGAGGAACTCGATGGTGGTGTCGAAAATTGGAGTGGCAACAAATTGGGCTTGATTCAGGGGAGAAACGCTGAACAGAGGAAGAGAGGGCTTAGCTTGTGTCGTTGCTAGATGCTTTACAGGGGTGGAGAGCAGCTATGACTCCTTCTATGAAAGGACTAAATTCTCTATTGCAAGTTGGGTATTGATAAACCCCATCTTCCATGGTAAATCTGTTGATCAAATCATGCTAAACCGGAAAGAAGTTGCCGGGTTAAATGTCAGGTTGTAGTGTATGGCATGTTTCTTGTTATTTTCCATGTAATGCTTGTTTTGATGGGGTTTCTTGCTTGTATCCTTTTCTTGTTTTCCTTTGGGTTTTGAGCTTGCTAGTATATGTCTCATGCATAGTTATTAGGATCCTACGATTCGTATCCCGAATCTCAAGAAAAATGATTCGTATCTATGTAATGAATCCTATTTACAAATGAATCTTAGGATTCAAGTGTGAATCCTACGATTTGACACTCGTTTCATCAAATCTTACGATTCAAGCGATTCGGCTAAGCGAGAATGGCTACAGCCGATAAGTTAATATTAATAATCTTTTACCTTTTTTCTTTCTTTATTCTCTCTTTCTTTTATCGCTTGTATTTTAAAGGTTATTTAGTAGTTAATGAAACCTCGTAAGAGTTTTTTGCGGCTTTGATAAGGTTTTAAAGATGAATAAAGAATATGCATTTAACTAAAAAAATCGACTATACGTATGGTGTTGTCTGTATCTTCTTCTTTTTTTTAATCTATTTTGGTTTTTTTTTTTTTTTTCTTCATGAACCCTTTCTTAACTTTAAGAGATATCCTACCATGTAAGATTGATTGTTTGGATTTTAATTTATTTTTATATTTTGATTTAAAGATAATAGAAAATATATATTGATACTTTAAACTTATTTAACTATGTACACATCATTTATTTCATATATATATTAATATACGTCATGATGTTCTTGATATGATTGTATGATAGACTTGTTATTATATTTATACTACTATAAATGGGAAGATGGATGGTTATGAATAATTACTTTTTTTTTTTGTTTTCTTTTAATTTTTTAATTATTTTTTATTTTTATTAGAAAAATAAAAAACCCTACGATTCGCGATTCGATTCGATTCATGGGTATGAACGATTTGCGATACGATTTTGATTTCGAAAACTATGGTATCATGTACTGCTTGCCTTTTTCTTTAATGAAACTATGAAAGTAGCCATGAGAGAGAGAGAGAGAGAGAGAGAGAGAGAGAGAGAGAGAGAGAGCAAATTGTCAAAATTCATAAAGTCTTAATGTCCTACTTTTTAGCCTTGGAGAGCAAATTGTCAAAATTCATAAAGTCTTAGCCCCTGTTTGGCATATCTATTTTTTGCCTCTAATCCTCTATTTCTCTAAAGCGGGTAGAGGTTTTGAAATTAGAGGTGTTTGGCAGTGATGACCAGCCTCTGCCCACTCTAGAGAAATAGAGGCAAAGCCTCTTAAAAAGAAATACCCCAAATCTGGGCATGTGGAAATCAGAGGCATTCTCTCTTGAAAAAGTAGAGGCGGAGCCCATTTTTTAAGACAAAAATGCCCTCCGACGGTGTTTTATTTCCAACGAAATCCTTCCAATAAAAGGGACGGAAGCCTATTCGTTTTGAGCAGGAACCAAAAAAACACACTCTGGAAAGGGAGAAGACGACACAGAGAACGGTAAGCATGTGTACAGTTCTTCTCATTTTGTTTTCATTTTTTTTTTTCTTGTTTTTCTTTGTATACAGAGCATCCAGTCTACTGTGTGTCTTGATGTAACCATGGATTCCACAGTTGTTAAAAAAAGGGACGGAACCCCAACTTTTTTTCTTTTATTCCCTTCTTCTCTATCGATCCCATTCTATACTATAGTCCATTTTTTGATGTAAATGAGGTGAATCAACTTAAGTACCTACAGAAAGCATCTTCAAAAGTTCAACCCATCAAAGAGATTTCAAACGTGCCTTTTGAAACTTAAAGGGAAAAAAAACCCATGTTAAAACTCATGATTCTGTGTAGAAAATCATGTAAATAAAAAATAAACAAGGAGCTGCTCAGCTATTTCACAAAAAATATAATATACATGGACCACAGAATCATATTTAGAAGAAATGGCATCAGCGATGATGGGCAGAAATGATACTGGTTCTCAAAAAACTTATCGTCAATGCCATTTAGAGAGAGAGAGAGAGAGAGAGAGAGAGAGAGAGAGAGAGAGAGAGAGAGAGAGAGAGATGGCATCGACTTTGATGAAGAGCTTTGTGAATTTGATTTCTGGAAGCTTGAATTGCTTCTCAGACATTCCATTGCAGTCAGTCCATAGCTCAGTTTTTCTATCTCTGTTTTGTTCCAAAAGAGCCTTTTTGATGTTCTTATAAAGAGGGAGAGAGGGTCTATAGTGTAAACAGAAGATAGGTGATATATGATTTTTTTATAGTATTTTAATCTCTGTTATGTTCCACAAGAGCCTTTTTTGGAACCCTGAAGATGATGAATGAGTTGGGTAACAACTCAAGTAGGGAGATGGAAAAAGTTGGGGAAATATGGGATGTTTTGGTTAGACATGTGGAGTTTGCTAAGCATTTTATTCGAGCAAATGTAGAACCAAACGGATGGTTTTGTGCCCATTATCATTTCTTTCTCATCAGTTTAGACTAATCATTCAGTTAGCTGGTGGTAAACTAAACGAGTTCATGGGTTTCTGTGTTATTTTTATTTTTATTTTTTGTAATTGAGTTTTGGGTGGGTTTGATCTTGCTTGTTTTATGTATGGCTCCTTTTTTTTTTCATTTTTTTTTTTTAATATTTGTAGGCTTTTCGTTGCTTTTCTTTCAATATAATTCTGTTCCTAGATTAGATGGCGGTCATCTTACCTTGCATTTTTTTATGTCATGGTTCTTCTTCTTCTCCTTTTTTTTTTTTTTTTTTTTTGTATTTTCAAATTAGTGTCTGTCAACGTTCTTCCTCTAAAATTAACTGATAATCCACTGAACCTTGCTTCAGGTTAGTGATTATTTAATTTAAATTATAATGGGTTTGCAGCTTCTTGATCTACTTGCCTGTTGAAAAATAAAAAGTACATCATCACTGCTTTTATTGCATTCACATTATAATATTGTTTTTTTCTTTTGAATGGTTCATTACTAGATATTTATATTTTGTTGATCAGTTACTACTATTATTTTTTTCCACAGGAGGTTGATCAATTTGATGATTTAACTAATATTCTCGAAGAAGATGGATACAAAGGTGTTTTCAAGGTATTAGGAAATAAATAAATTTTGTTAAAGCTTGTTAGAGGAATTATGGGAACCCACTCCGGAATAGATCTTCAAGTTTCCGTCTCTTCCTCCCACATCCAGGTCCTTGTTTCAGTAATTTTGGTCATAGAAGTGATTTCTACAATAGATGATGGATGTCTTTAAATTTTCCCAGATTAGATGGTCCAAACTCTCATCAGTGATCCATAAATGGTTGTTTGAGAATTGAGTAGATGGAACAGTTGAGGGAAATCCAAAGAATTCTGGCTAGGACCTTTAAATCTCAAGAGGTCTGGAATATCTTTCATCGCTAAACTATTTGCGATATATTTATGAAGGGGAGCGCAAGAAGCTATACATTTAATGTGGAGTAGGGCCTGTTATTTCTCTTGTCAAAATCTTGGCATGTAAAGTTGTGACAAAATCTTATTTCAAGTTATCATTGGTTCTAGGGACGAACAGGAGATGCATGTGATGGGTGTGCTATATTTTGGCAGGAGAAACAGTAAGCTTTTCTTCCAGAAACTAGTAACAAATATGATATTTCATTTTCTTTTGACTCCCTATATTTTCATGATCAATAAATTTGCTTCTAAGTTGCTTAAAGATGCACTTTTGTCTAAATCAATGTTCCAAAAAGTGAAAAGGAAGTGACAATTATAACAATCAGCACTTCAGTTATACGAAATGAGCAGTCTACCAGTGTCAGACATGACTCATGTTTTGTAGTTAAAACAATGTTCATTAGTTCTTTGTTACTAATTTAAACATTATTTTGTAGTTGACAAAATAATATTACATGTTTTCTTCTTTCAAATATAACTAAAGAAATGAGGCATTTATAATTTGATAATTTATATTAAGATTTGTACACAATTTTCTCTCTCAGTAGTTCTTTGCATATTGCTTATGTGTGAAAATGACATTTTTTTAAAAGTTATTTGAAATTTTGAATATTAGGCCAAATCCATGAATCCTATGTTTGGGATTTGCCGAATCAGACATCCTGTAACAATATTAGATTCCGACATTGATGGAGACTAGTTTTATCCTGTTAATTTGAAGCAATTGAGGAGTTGGCCTCGAACTACATGGCTCAACAGGACCAAATCAAGAGGCCAAAGGCTCAAGAATGGTTGAAAGGCCCAAAAGGGGACCCAGGTGCAAACGCCAGAGACATTATTGGGATAGCTTAGGATTCATGTAGGTGATACAGATTGTCGACCATTCAAGTGTGGTGATTTTGCCAATGGTTGTTAATACATGTGATCAATACAAGAGCAGATTGACGACCATCAGAGGCTGCAGCAGACACGGAGATAAAAGAGAGCGCAGATGGCAGCAACAAAGTGCAGACTCGAGGTTGATTCATTGTCAGGTGAGGGAGGTGACAACATCCAGCTCTGTGCAGCCCAATTTGATGTGACTGTGGAGTTGGCCCTGAACTACACAGCCCAACAGGACCAAGTCAAGGATCCAAAGGCCCATAAATAATTGAGGAGTCCA
This sequence comes from Umbellularia californica, assembly GCA_028538565.1. Classification (NCBI taxonomy): domain Eukaryota; kingdom Viridiplantae; phylum Streptophyta; class Magnoliopsida; order Laurales; family Lauraceae; genus Umbellularia; species Umbellularia californica. Next base: position 12,696,670 of record JAPQWN010000006.1, read on the forward strand.
GCTGCAGCTGCCTGGCCAAATAGGCCAGCCTGGCTCAACAGCTTTGGAACATCGAGGTGCTGTCCAAATCCATGAATTTCCAGTGGATGGATGTGATATTGTGCTGACTATCCTCTTTTAGTGCTGGTAGGTGGGTTTTGGAACATTGAGGTGCTGTCCAATCCCTGGATCAGCCACTTTTGTTGTAGATTGATCTCAGAAGGCCAGTTCTACATGAGATATACGTACCCATACTCATGCAACTTAGTTTATAGGATTCATTGCAAGGGAACAAAGGCATGGAAGATAATATTTTAGTTAATGGTTTTAAATACATAGAAGTGAAAAAAATGGCAAAGTAGTATGTGAGTATGGTAGAGTATTTTTATGGAGGAGCAGGGATCATCTATTGAGAATAGTATTTATTGTTAGATGTGGGTTGATTTATACATTTCTAGCAATCTTGCAAAATGCAAACCTTTTTTACCACCTTTTTTTCACATATATTTCAGTGGTCATGTAGTGAACCCCCAGCCCCCTCTTCCGTCCTCCTCCTCATCATCACCATTCATCCTTTTTCTATCTTCTTAATTCTGTCTTGCTTGACACATTTAAAAATCAACATGTTTTAAAATCATTAAGAGCTCTAAGGATCTAGTGACTAGAGAGTAATTGACTAATTGTCTTGACTCAGGGAAGGAAAATAGTTATATTTTGTTATATGATGGGCTACCTCCTCCACACAAACCTTCATTTGTGGTCTTTCTTCATCTCACATACCCCAAGTCTGTAATTAAGGATTTTTCATGCCTGAGTGGAAGGATGCTAGTGAGATGTGTGCCCTAGAGAAAGACACTTGTGATTGATGCTTCTAGTAGCTGGTAAGCAGCCTGTTGGATGGAAATGAGTTTCCACCCTAAAATAAAGACAAACAGATTGGTTGATGGCTATATGACTAGTACCAAAGGTTTAGCCAAATGTACGGTGTGGCAAGCTACAAACATTTTGATAATTGTTGCAAAACATAATTCTGTGAGCTTTGCTTTTCATGTGGGTACTAGTTAGACTAGTTTTTTTATTCTTCCATGTGATATTCATGAGGGAGTTTCAGGCTTTCAATCATTGGTCCACTGCCATTCTTGGTTTCCGATACTTCCATACAATTTTGTTGATTTAAGAAGGCAATATGTGGACTCAAAAGAATTGACTCGAGCTTGGTTCAGTAGTTGGTAGTAGTTACAATGCGGGGGTTATTTGTATGGGTTTTCAACCAAGCTCGTTCTGGTACTCATTTGTTCATCAGGCAACTAGCAAGAGTCTTGGTTATGTGGATAATGATAATGTTTTGGCAAGGTACACTAATGCTTTAATTTGAGGAGTCAAAGAGGAGAAAATATGGTTTTTTTTAGAACGAGGGTTTGCTCAGTTGGTTGGCAACCCCACCTCTCACCCTGATGACTGGGGATCGACCCTGGTCACCCCCCCACTCCTCGCATGTCTGAGTTGACTCCCCGCCCATGCTGGTTCTCTCTCCTTGCATGTGTGAGTTTCTCTCCCCACGTGTGTGGATTCTCTCCTAGCATTTGTGAGTCTCTTGGATTTGGGGTCCCAGCCCCCTTAGCTAGGGAAAAAAAAGAAAAAAAGAAAAAGAATAAGGACGTGGGAACCATTCAGAAAAAAAAAAAAGAAAAAGGAAAAGGAAAAAAGACTTGGGTTGAGATATTTTCTTTGGAGACTCAACTCTTAATGGTCATTGTATAGAACAACCATCAGTCTTAATATTGGAGGAGGTCCTTGAGGATCCACTGCTCTAGTCAACATCTTGTATGTACATGCTATAGACTTGCGTAGATGCATGTGTATATATGAATTTTTTATATTCTTTTGAGTAATGATGTATGAGTAGCCTATTTTTGTTTACAAAAAAGAAACCACTACCTTTTTTTACGATTTGTTAAAATCTATAACACACAAGTGTCATAGTTCCCAAATCTCGCATTTTGATGGGTATCAGTTGCTAAGGGTTTGTGCCATTGATTAATTTGGTCTTTCTTCATCGTTTGATTGTTTCAAGTGTCCAATACTTCAATGTCATTGAAAGATTTTATTAATGGATGGTCAGCTTGAAGTCTAATATGTAAAAACACTTGAAAACCTAGGTGCAGAGAGAACCTTTTACAATAACCATACAGGAAGTTACTTTTTTAAAATCCATACTAAAATGTGCGGCCAAGATTGGTGACATGGCCAAGATTGGATTTACACTTGCTTGTATTTCAAACCTGAAGTAGTGGTGATCCTGCAACAGACTAGACAACATTGCCAAGACGGTTGTGTGCATCTTTGTATTTATCTTCAACTTTAATTATTTATTGCGTTGTAAATCGGAAGTGATGTTTACCTCTTTTCAGAGCTAATGCAAATAAAAAAACCCATTTTTTTTTATACAGATACACAATATTACAGCAAGAAAACATTGAATTCCAGAAGTTTGGGCTTCGAAACAATGTTGCTCAACTTTGTGTTTTGAAGGTATGTTGAATGCTTTACGCTTAGAGGCATGTTTGGTTTATATAATTAAACATTCATCTGACCTATGGTGCCTGTTATCATTATTTAATGTTTATCTCTAATCCTACTGAATTATGCTAGCCTAACTCTGTTGTGCATATAATTTTTTTTTCACTTATATTTTAAGTTTTATTCTAATGCTAAATTTAGAGTCATGGCACCAGACTGTTGGGTTCAAGTGTTGTGTGACTCAGATTCTTAGCCCTACTTGACAGCCCTATTTTTCCCAAGTAAGATAGCTTTTCTTTCAACATTTCAGACCTTTGAGTGGGGGTACTGGTAACTAGCAATCCTTTACTGCTTGCTGAGGAGTGCAGACTTAGACTTTTAGGTCTCTGCCATATATGAGTAAAATGGTGTTGGTGTTGAGCAGCAGTTGGGTATTGAGAAATTTAGCAACTTTTATTTTTTATTGTGGAGACACAATGCAAAACCATTCAATTTTCTAAGGACTTCTCCAAAGGATTTTATGTTGAAGTATACATTATACGACTCTTTGGTTATTCTGATGAACTTCCAAAGTTAGTTTTTCATATCAAGTTTGTATGGGCCTACCGTTATATCACATCAATATGATGGCCCCTTTTTAGATGATAAAAGAGCCATTATTTAAATGCTATCAATGAAAAGAAAATATTACTTAGAAATGACGAAGACAATGTTCAGAGGGCCTGAAAAGGTGTACGTTAGCAAAACGTGGAACTAAGAAAGCCACAAGTGAAGCCAAGTATGAAGCTTATGACAATTTGTATTTTAGTTTGCGGCTAAAAAGGGATAGAAGGGTATCTATGAACTTGCCTGGAATGGATTAGATTAAAATAAGAGGCCTCGATCATTTAAGGTGCATCAAATATGAAAGTAGAAGAGTATTGGTAAAGAGGGGGTTAGGGATGTTAAACAGGCCCAAGGCCCTGCTCATCTAAAGGCCCATACATCTCACGTGGAATACATTGAGTCAATCTTTGACAGTTGTACATATATCTTTCTTTAGTTGCTTTCCTAACTTAGATATACTAATTGATGTAATTAGTTTCCTTCTTAACTTAGAATCCTAATTGATGTAATTAGTTGCTTTCCTAACTTAGGACCTTGATTAAAGGCATGTAATACCTATATATTGAGAGATAATCTCCATAGAAAGGGACACTGAAATAATACAATCTAAAGAGCATTCCAAAACTCTTTCCCATCGTGAGTTTGTCATGGTATCAGAGCAAGGCTCATGAACATCTAGTTTTTTTCTTCCAAAGCAATCAAGGTCTAGAGAGGAATAAATCTCTCTCGTGTAGTAAACAGATCCTGGCATCTGTTCAAAGCAATTTCAGCGTCATCCACCTTCTGCGACAGTCTCATCATCTTGGTGGCCCACCCCTGATCATCAGATCAATCTCCACAAACTACACAGACATGGTCGCCTGATATTTCTAGGATTATTAGGGTTTTTTTCAAGATTTTTCAGCACCTCCAGGTAGTCTCTCTGATCATTCTTGTGTTATTTCAAAAAATTCATCAAGTTTCAATCAAGACCGTCCAGTTTCTTGGATATTCAGCGGAATAGGTTCAAACCTGTTCCAGTAGGTGCGAAATTACTGTGCCTTCTTGCATCAACCTTCTGATCAGTATTCTGATCCATCTGTGGGGCCCACGTTGAGATTCTGAAGCTTCAGTCTGGGTCGTCTGAGGTTTTTTTTCCACTATTATTGGCCTGACTTGGTTTTCTCTTCTTTGCTTGGTTGGATCTTGCCATCTGCACACCCAAACAACTCTTCAGACCACTGTTGCTTGATTTGATTACTGTTTTGTTACTTATTCAATCAATTTTTTTCAATCTAACATTGAGATGGACAAATCTGAGGTTACTTTGATCAAATTCACTGGACAAAATTACCCTGCGTGGTCTTTCCAATTCCAAATCTACCTCGAAGCTAAGGAATTGTGGGGTTTTGTTTCTGGTGCTGACCCTAAACCCACTGAGGATGAAAAAAAGATCTCCTCTTGGCATACAAAAGATGCCAAAATCAAATCCTGGATTCTGGGATCCGTTGAGCCTCATCTGATAATGAATCTCAAGCCTTACCCCACTTCACAAGCCATGTGGGGATATTTGAAGAAAGTATACCATCAAGATAACTCTGCCCGACAATTCCATCTTGAATGTGCCATTGCTGAGTATACACAAGGGACTTTGTCCGTACAAGACTACTATTCCGGTTTCCGTACACTCTGGTCGGAATACGATAGTATTAAGTATGCGGATGTGGCTGACAATGTGTTGGCAGTAATTCAAGACCTTCAGGCCTCTAATCAGCGAGATCAGTTTTTGATGAAACTGCGGAATGAATTTGAAAGTGTCCGCTCTGCTCTGATGACTCGGACGCCTCTATCTTCATTAGATGTCTGCTTGAATGAGCTCTTACGCGAAGAACAGCGCCTTCTCGGCCAATAAAACTTCTCAGCCTCCGCCTCGCGACTTGAGCAAAACCCAATGCTACAGTTGTCAGAAATTTGGGCACCTTGCATCTCAGTGCAAACAGAAAGTCTGCAGTTACTGTAAAAAGTCGGGACATATCATCTTTGAATGTCGCCGCCGTCCACCACGTCCGTCAACACAGTATCAGACTCCACAATATCCGGCTCAGCAGTATCAACCTTCACAGTCTCAGACTCCACACGCATATGTGGCTTCCTCGGTTATGCCTGCTCCTCCATCTGCCTCACAGCTTGGGCTCTCATCATCTCTCACTCCTGAATTAGTTCAACAAATGATTATCAATGCCCTCTCTGCTTTTGGTCTCTCAGGTAAGTCACCTCCATCTTCTACTTGGTTCATTGATTCCGGGGCATCTAATCATATGACAAATTCCCCCACCCCTTTCTCCACTATGACAAGTTACAATGGCCATCTTCAAATACAAACTGCTGCCGGTGGACATGTTCCCATTACTGTTGTCGGCAATATCCCTGGTCCCATCCCATTGAGAAATGTTTACCTTTGTCCTAATTTAACTTCCAACCTATTGTCAGTAGGACAACTTGTTGAAAATAATTGTAACATCTCTTTCTCTTCTTCTGGTTGTGTTGTGCAGGACCAGATGTCCGGGAAGGAGATCGCGAGGGGGCCTAAGTGTGGACGCTTGTTTCCGCTGGATTTTTCTAAAATTTCTAGGACTCCATTTGACAATAATGTGTTTTGTTTTTCTCTTAGAGATAATTGCCGGTTGTGGCATAATAGACTCGGACATCCAAATTCAAAGGCTTTGTCCCTTATGTTAAATTCTGGTTTATTAAATAAATCTCTTGGTTTTTCTTCTTATGTGCCTTTTGATTGTGCTACTTGTAAAATGGGGAAGAGCAAAACTCTTCCGTTTCCTCATTCCACTTCACACACCTCTAAGTGTTTTGATTTAGTTCATAGTGATGTATGGGGAATTGCTCCAGCTCTTTCCCACGCTCATTATAAATATTTTGTGACTTTTATTGATGATTTCAGTCCGTTCACATGGGTCTACTTTCTCCATTCAAAATCTGATGTTTTCATTGTTTTTAAAATATTTTTGGCTTATGTTGAAAATCAATTTTCCACCTACATTAAAATCTTGCGATCTGATTCTGGCGGGGAATATATGTCCTCTGATTTTCAACGGTTTTTGCAACAAAAAGGCATTATTTCTCAAAGATCTTGTCCTTATACTCCCCAGCAGAATGGAATCGCTGAAAGAAAAAATCGACATCTCCTTGATGTCACTCGTTCCCTTCTTTTGGAGTCATCGGTTCCTACTCGTTTTTGGGTTGAGGCACTGGCTACAGCAGCTCATCTTATCAATCGTATGCCATCAACCTCCATTGAAAATCAAAGCCCATATTACCGTTTGTACAAGACCACTCCATCCTATGCGGATCTTCATGTTTTTGGCTCCACTTGTTTTTGTGCACTTGCCTCCTTCTGAGAGGACAAAAGTCACGGCCCAATCAACTCAGTGTGTGTTTTTAGGTTATGCACCCTTCCAGAAAGGGTTCCTTTGTTATGATCCTCACATTCGTCGTGTCCGTACCTCTAGGAATGTCGTTTTCTTTGAACATCAGTATTTTTTTCAAAAACACATTGATCCTCCTAACTCCTCTTTTGTGTCATTACCTGGTTTTTCTGACGACCCGTCAGTTGTTCGTTTTAATCCTAACTTTGTGTATCACAGACGGAACAGCACAGCGCCTACCAGGGATCCCCCTCCTGATCTTCCTCCGGCATCCGGTCCAACACCGGCAGTTGATCCATCCGGACATCCTTCACTGCGTCGCTCCACTCGGATTTCGGTACCACCAACCCGTTATGGGTTCTCCCATACTTCCTTAATGGCCACTTTATCTTCCTCTTCCATTCCCCAATCCTATTCTCAGGCTGTGCAGGACCCATGTTGGAACAAGGCTATGCAAGAGGAATTGGATGCGTTAGCACAAAATCATACGTGGGATATTGTCCCATCTCCTGTGGGTATCAAACCTATTGGCTGTAAGTGGGTATTTTCTCTCAAGTTAAAATCTGATGGATCTTTAGATCGATATAAGGCGCGTCTTGTCGCTCTTGGAAATCGGCAGGAATATGGCATTGATTATGATGAGACTTTTGCTCCGGTTGCCAAGATGACCACCGTCCGCACTATTCTTGCTGTTGCTGCATCTCAGTCTTGGCCTCTCTATCAAATGGATGTAAAAAATGCGTTTCTCCATGGTGATCTCAAAGAAGCTGTTTATATGCGACTACCTCAGGGCTGCTCATCAGGGACCGGTATGGTTGCCAAACTTCGTCGCTCTCTCTATGGTCTGAAACAAGCTCCTCGCGCATGGTTTGAGAAATTTCAGGCTGCTCTTCTCCGCTTGGATTTTCATTCAAGTCCATATGATCCTTCTATGTTTTTACATCATGCTCCATCCGGGATCACTATACTCCTTGTCTATGTTGATGACATAGTCATTACTGGTCCTAATGCCACCATGATTCAGAAGATCCAAGCGTCTCTTCGTGAAACATTTCACATGAAGGATCTCGGCCCCCTACATTATTTCCTTGGTCTGGAGGTTCATCAATCGCCTCAAGGCATAGTTCTTAATCAGCACAAATACACTATTGATCTCATTGCCTTGGCTGGCCTTACTGCTTCAGCTCCTGTGGATACACCGGTTGAACTGAATGTCAAACTTAGTCGCGAAGAAGGTGATCAAACTTAGTCGCGAAGAAGGTGATCAAACTTAGTCGCGAAGAAGGTGATCTTCTCTCTGATCCTACTACTTATTGCCAGTTAGTTGGCAGCTTGATCTACCTCACGATCACTCGCCCTGATATCTCGTATGCGGTAAACCTGATGAGTCAGTTTATGACTGCTCCTCGTCACCTTCATCTCGCTGCTGTTCGCCGCATCATTCGGTACCTTATTCGTACACCGACTCGTGGGTTGTTTTTTCCATCCAACAATCCTCTATCTCTTAAAGCTTATTCCGATGCTGATTGGGCGGGTTGTCCGGATACTCGCAGATCGACGACTGGCTGGTGGATGTTTTTAGGTGATAGTCTCATTTCTTGGAAATGCAAGAAACATGACAAAGTTTCAAAATCATCTTCCGAGGCTGAGTACCGCGCCATGTCTGCTGCCTGCTCCGAAATTCTTTGGCTCCGTGGCTTGCTTTCTGACATTGGTTTTCCAGCAGTAGGAGCTACCCCACTCTATGCAGATAATAGAAGTGCAATTCGGATTACTGAAAATCTGATTTTCCATGAACGCACTAAACACATCGAGGTTGATTGTCACTTCATACGTGATGAGTTTAAACGTGATATCATCAGTCTTCTGCATGTCTCCACTGAACTTCAACTTGCTGATCTTCTCACCAAAGGTCTTCCACGACCATGCCATCAGTTCTTGGTTAGCAAATTGATGCTGGTTGATTCTCCGCATCAATTTGAGGGGGGGTGTTAAACAGGCCCAAGGCCCTGCTCATCTAAAGGCCCATACATCTCACCTGGAATACATTGAGTCAATCTTTGACAGTTGTACATATATCTTTCTTTAGTTGCTTTCCTAACTTAGATATACTAATTGATGTAATTAGTTTCCTTCTTAACTTAGAATCCTAATTGATGTAATTAGTTGCTTTCCTAACTTAGGACCTTGATTAAAGGCATGTAATACCTATATATTGAGAGATAATCTCCATAGAAAGGGACACTGAAATAATACAATCTAAAGAGCATTCCAAAACTCTTTCCCATCGTGAGTTTGTCAAGGGATAGATATGGTATGTATTTTAACTTTTAAAGACTAATTAAATATAGAATATGCACATGACCCAAACTATTTAGAAGCAAATTAATCAGTGACCAAAGAAACATCTACGACAAAAGTGAAGAAATTCTTACCTAGGATGAAGGAAAGTACAACAGTAGGACCAGATGGCATACCTATAGAAGTACGAGTTTTAATGGATGATATTAGGAGTGATTGGTCAACCAAATTGTTGGATAAAATATTGGGTTTAAGAAAAATCCTCGATGGATGAAGAAGGAGCACTGTGGTTCTTTTCTACAAGAATGAAAGGGGTATTCAAAACTATGCAAATTACCAGGCTATTAAACTTGTGAGCTATATGATGAAATCTTGTGAGGGTAACAGAGAAATGTCTACGATAAGGATCAAATGCAAGGATGAAAATAGCGGCTACGCCTGCCGCCAAAACGCTACGTAGCGGCGTAGCGGTGTGATTTGGAAAAATCGTCAAAAAAATATGAAATTTTTTTAGAAAATCTAGAATATTGGAAAATGAGAGAAAATGTATTTTTTCTGTAAAAGTAACTAAGGTAAGGGGGTGTAGCGGTCCCTTCACTGTATGAGGTCCTGTATCGCTGTATAAATAGAAAATAATAGAATGATCATTTTTTTTCACATGTGTTCATGTTGCTTAGTTATGCTAACTTAGAAACTAATGAAAGGCTTATAAAAGAAAAAACTATATCATGAAGTCAAGACTTAAGAGTACCTAGAGAAAAAAATGCATCTACCAAAGGGGGTGTTTAATAGGATGTACTTAAAGAAGAATCATTGAGAAGAACTCTTTGTATCGACTGTAATTCGGCAAGATCATGTGCTTTTTGGTGTTCTTTTAAACATAAAAGGGTAGAAGAGTTGTGTAGAAATGTTATTTGGAGAGAAGAAGAAAAGAAATAAGTCTTATTATGAATTTAAAAAAAATTTGAAAAGCAGGATTTTTTCTCACCCCGTAGCGGCCCGTAGCGGACGTCGCTGCCGCTACGGGTGCGACGGCCGATAAATCGGCCGTAGCGTAGCGGCCACTATTTTCATCCATGATCAAATGTTCTTGAGATCTAATTTGGGTTTATGCTGACTGGATCTACCATAGATGCCATTTTCATATTAGGATCTACTATAGACGCCATTTTCATATTAGGCCTACTCATGAAAAGGTTTAGCGAAGGAGAGAAATTTATGTAAGGTATTTATTGATTTAGAAAATTCCTTCAGTAGAGTATTGATCAAGGTTTTAAATTATGGTGCTGCTATCTGTGCCAGTTAGGGACTGAGACGAGTGGGTTCCGTTTATGCCATCCTGCCATTCCTGAAAAAGTCCAAAAGAATCCATAAAAATAAGGGGAAAATTTTAAAATAGGTAAAATGTGCAAATTATGCTGTTTAGTTGGTATCTCAATTCTCATCGCATTTATAGTGATGTTTAGTCTGGTTCAATGCTGTGTTGCTGATGTGATGCTTATGACTTCATGGAAAGCCCATAGTGCTTCTTTGATTGCTCAAGCTTTTCAAGTATAGATCTCAAAAATGGGGCTTGGAATCTTGATTTCTACATACAGAGTTCGTAAATCTAAGCCCTAGAACCCTTAGAGAGACAAATGAAGTGTAGGAATGAAGAAAATATGAAAAGACAGAAGAATAATAGAGTATGCAAAGCCAAAGGACTTTGGATGATTAAATATTGTAATGAAAGAGGTGTGTAGTCCACAAAACCAACTCTAGGAAGCTTAAGAATTGAGGAAAAGGAGAAATTAAGCAAAACAAACATGTTAGTGTTGTAAAATGACAGGGAAAAAAATATATGACTATAAGCCCTGTACAAATTGAGTTGGACGAGTTGCCTGGGGCGACTCTACTCGACTCATTGAGTTTCGTTCTTTGCTGGATGAGTCGGGACGAGTTGCCTCTGACTTGTCTGAATTGAACAAAATAGGGCCCAGTACAGTGCAAAACAAAGAATGGGCATCGCCAGTCATCTACCACCTTCACTCAGTACAGTAGGCCTCGCCTGTCATCTACCTCTAAAAAGTAAAAATAGAATTTCATTTTCTTGCGATATTTCAAATTTTGATGACATTTTGGAAAAATTGCGATATGACTGGGAAAATGCTCTTATGGATACATATTTGAATTTTCTGAAAATGTTGCCGAATATTTATGATAGGGTGTGAGAGCAAAGCAACTATTGAGCAAAACAAAGTTTTGAGTTGGATTGCAGGATTAGCAAATAGGATTACACTCTTTCCTCTATTTTTTTTTTTTTTTTTTTGTGGGGCTATTGTTGAGTGTCACCCCAATTAAATGGTTGCTTTTACAAGACAACAATTAGGCTTCCTTTGCCATATGGAGTTGGATGGATGTTGGGGTAAGAAAGAAACGATAAGAATCAATCAGAACTACTCGGACATATGCGCATGTTAACGGGGTTTTGTGGAGCTACAAGAAAGGATGGAAGTAGGAATCAGCACATATGAGGGGACATACAGGTAGCTCCAACCAAGGAGAAAATTACAGATATTCATTTGAAATGGAATGAACATGTACATGAAGACCCAAAACAGCACCCTTTAAAAGATATATTGAAGGTTTACATGTTTATGGAACTATAAATGGAGGGAGATGATTTTAGACCGTAATGAATTAGTGAGAAAAGATGTGATGGATTGTGGAGTTGCTGAAGACATGGATGCGAATAAGGTTGATTGGAGAAAAAGAATTCACAAAGTCGACCCCAAATAGATGGGATACGACTTTGACAACGACGGGATGATAGGAACCATCTAATAAAACACTTCTGACAATTTCTTAATACAGACTCCACCTTCGTGTATCATTTCCGGTTGATTGATTTTTCTTTCTTGTACAGATGAATCTTAATCATTCAAGCAAGTCAAAAAGTAAAGAAGCAAATCCTCCAATGACACTGTAAGTTTGGCAGACCTCAATGTAAAAATAAAAGAATTGTTTAGAAAATTTCACAATTTACAGTTCGAAGCTTACAATTTCAGTTAAATCTTATAGAAATGCTTTGAAACCTATGCTTGAATCTTTCTGTTTTTATATTCTTAAAATCTTTTGGCAATTCCACAATTTCCAAAATGAACATTGCAATATACTTTATTGATGCAATCTAGTTAATAAACTCTGATTGGTTTTCTCAACCTATAAAAGAAGCAAAGGCCAAAGACTAAATCAAGAAGAGAAAACAAGGAAATTGTTTTGGAAAATACCTGTATGAAGTTGATTGACGTACCATATATCTCAATAAACAAGTTTTTTTTTTTCCTTCAGGTGACCGACCATTAAAGAAGAAACTAGAAATTTTTTTAAATTGCTTATCTATGTTTTCTAATGTAAGCAAGAATAAAAATAGCGGCTACGGTGGGCATAGCGGCCAGTAGCCAAAACGCTACGTAGTAGCGTAGCAGTGTGAATTTTTTAAATGGAAAAAAAAACCTCGAATCTTGTGTTGTAGCTGATCTTGTGTTTTTTTAGTGATTTGGAACCATATAAGGGTAAAGATGACTATAGGAAAGGCTATTGAGGAGAAGAAACAGGAAAAACAACGTTATACATTAAAATTGCTTGGCTCTAGTAGGTCTTATACCGAGCGCCGCTATTTTTAAAATAGCATAGTGGTTAGTGTAGCAGCCAGAACCACTGCAGCCGATAATGCGGTCGCTACATTGAACCATGAATGTAAGTGAAGTCTAATTTACATATAAACCAGTGCATCGGGTCTAAGATGATTTAATCATGTCCCTATAAATATGTCATAAAACGGTTGATTGTTTTAGCATTCTGAAACAGTTGAGCTTTGTCGCTGTGAACATAAGACAACATCTATTCCTTCGGTTTCTCATAAAGTTCCATTTCTCCCACGAGACAATGCTCGACCAACACTGCCTGAGCAGCTTTTCTTGTGATTAGAAGTTGCTGTGATAGGGCCATCCAAGCAGCGTTGTGATCAGAAGTGTGTTTGCATGATCAGGCTGTCTGAGTAGCTGTTGTGATTAGAAGTTGCTGTGATCAGGCCATTTGAGCAGCATTGTGTATCAGAAATGTGTTGTTGTGATCAAGCTGTTAGAGCATTAGATGGTATGAATTGAGCAGTAAAGGAAATGATGGCAGATTGATCTAGGCTGTTAGAGCAGTAGCTGTTGAGATCGGAAGCTTGTGCAATTGGGATCCTGATGGTTTCAATGCAAGATAGGGAATCAGGGTTGGGTTCTAGAACATATACATGAATTTGGGGCTTTAGGTGAGAACACATTAGATAGGTGATGTAGGATGGAAAGGAATGACGGGTTTCAATTCTGTGGGCATAGGAAATGGTAGGGTTTGGGCATCACAACCGCAGCAGGCAGATTGGTGATCTGGAATGATGCTTTGCCTTTTCGTTGCCTAGACCACAATAGGAGCAGGAGGATCAGTAGTCTGCAATGGAGACTTCCAACTGGAAAGGTCACTTGGACAGCCATTTTTCTGATTTGAGTTACTGAAACCAATGGAAGCATTTCGCAAAGCAATGTAGGGTTAGGTTTTATAAAATAGGGTCATGTGAGGTCGAGTTCAGCGATGGTTGACAGTGATCCAGCCCAAATAGAGGCAAAAAATTGGGTGTGGATCATAGGTTAGGTCCAATACAAGGCCCAATATGCCCATCATGAGGCCCAGCAGGTCAACACTAACACAGCATCCATGCATAATAGACTTGAAGAAGTGATCATTTTTTTCATGCTTCCATTAAAAACATCTGAGGTCTTCACATGGCTTGCCAATTGGATCCATAAACATTGTCATTGATCTGGCAATACACAGCACGGTCCAATCTTCTTTTTCTTGATCTTGCTCTGTACTGGCGGAAAAATGATTTTTTTATAAATTAGCTCAAACCATGTGTCTCTCTTCAAAATGCCAACAACCTACACCTCCTGTTGGCTATCTCTTTGTACTTCTGTTACTCCCCTCAATCTTCTCATGTTGATTATGGCCTTGATATGAAACAGTGACAACCAATCTTTGACCTATATTCCAGCCTCATTTGAAATTCATAATTCCATTCTCTCTGAAAGAAGTAGCTCTTTAGGTCCTGATGGATTCACTAGTGCTTTCTTCACCGCATCCTTGCACGTGATTGGAGATTCTGTTATTTGAACATTGCAACATTTTTTTTTGCTTCCGGGAAGACCCTTCCAAATGGTTCATCTCCTTCTACTTTCTCTTATTATAGGCCTCTAAGTTTGCCGAATTCTCCTACAAAATTATTTATAAAATTATGGCATCTAGACTTGCTGATGCACTGCCTACTGTCATATCACCAGGCGGTTGTTTCTTTTTTATTTTATTTTATTTTATCGGGAGGTCAATTCATTGTCACATTGCTCTTGCACAATATTTGTACCAGAGGCTTAATCACAAAATCAGAGGTGGTGCCATTTGTTTCAAGTTAGATATATCTAAAAAAAAAATTATAAATTAAACTGGATCTTCCTTTTTATGGCCTTGAGGTTCTTGGTTTCTCTGGAGAATGGATAGCCTCAATAAGGGGTGTGTTTGCACGGCTAAAGTCTAATCCCTTATTAATAGGGAGCCTTGTGGCTAATTTGCCTCTGAATGTGGCGTTCGGCTTGGAGATCTACCGATTGCCTACCAAGGATCAAAATAGCGGTTGCGGCAGGCATAGCGGATGGTGGCCAAAATGCGACGTAGCCAGCGATATTAGAGGCGTAGTGGTGTGAATTTTAAGTGCTCAAGAGAATTCAAATCTTGTGCAACAACCAATCTTGTTTTCTTTTAATGATTTGGAATCATGTAAGGGTAGAGACAACTTTAAAAAAACTTCTATTGAGGAGAAGAAATAGGAAAAACAGTGTTTTAAATTAATTACTAGGTTTTAGACCGTTGTGCCTCTCTATTTTCAAAATAGCATAGCAGGCTCAACCACTATGGCCGATAATGTAGTGTAGCGGCCGCTATTTTGAACCATGCCGTGTACCTGTAATCATAGCTGAAGAAATCCTTGCGTACTCATTGATGATCTTATAAGGAAAGGAGCTATTAATACGGTTTCTTCTCATTTACTGTTAATTTGCCACCTTCTCTATTACTGATGACAGTTTGCTTTTCCTCAGAGCTTCCAAGAAAAGTGCCTTAGCAATTAGAGACCTTCTGTCTAAATATCAAGAAAGAACTGGTCAATGGTTATCTTATAAGAAGCCAAATTTTTGTGGGGAAATCTAGTATCAAGACCAAGAATTGTGTAAACTATTTTCTAGACATTCCCTTTGCTTCCTCTTTCTCATGGTACTTGGGTGTCCTTTTGTTCATTGGAAGCCTGAAATGGCCTACTTCTCTTTGATGGATGGTTTCCATAAAACACTCTCAGGCTGGGGAAGCAAACTACTTTCCTTCACTGCTCGGCTAGTGCTTGTGAAGCATGTGTTGGCCAATATGCTCCTTCATATCCTTATGGATATTCCCATTCCAAGAAGAGTCTAATGAAATTGAGAAGGTTATGAGGGATTTCCTATGGTCAGCTAGCTTCACTCCACTGAAATGCAACTTGGTCAGATGGGAAATTATTTGTCTTCTGGAGAGGGTTGCGCCTTGGTGTGAGAATGGTCACTGAAGTCAATGATGCTTGTATGCTAAAGATGAGTTGGCAAGAAACAAGTACCTCAACTTTATAGGCTCAATGGTTGCATCCAATCCAGCTTCAGGCTCATGCATTTGGAGAAGAATTCGTTGCCTTTCTTTCTTTATTCAGGAGGGTAACAAATGGACTGTAGGTCATGCCAGCCATATAAGGATTTGGCATGATCTATGGCTTGAGCAGGTTCCTATTGCCTCTCTATTTCCTCATTTATTCTTCTCAGTTGAGGAACGCGTCTCAACTCTTATCAATGATAGCTTTTAGATCATGCCAATTAGTCATGCAAACTGGGCCGGGCCACCCAGCCCGTGGGGTGAGACGGTGGGTTCTGTGGGTTTTGGTTTGTATAGGCATAGTTGATGTAGAGATGAAGCTGAGGATCAGTGGAGAGGGTTGTTGGATGAGTCGTGAGAGAAGATGGGAGAAGGTGGGTTGTGTGTCTTGGAGTTGGTGAAGATGATGAAAAAAGGAAGTATGATGCAGTTGAGGTCTCGGCCTGGTGGTGGGTTTGTGAAGGTTGTGTTGGTGTGGGTGATGCAGAGAGGATCTGTTGGTGGGTTAGATGAGTAGTTGAAGGTCTTGGTTGGGTTTAATGGAGAGGTGCAAGGTCTGGGCTCAAGTTGGTTGGTATGACTGCTGGGTTTTGTAGTTATTAGATGAAGAATCATACTACAATGTGCAGGCTGGTTTCCTTGAAGTGGGTTTCTTCCGGCCATTGGCTTTTCTCATGAGACAGCAAAAAAGGACAGTGTCAGTCCTCTTTTCCCAACAACAGTTTTCTTTTCAGTATCTCATGAGAAGAATGTTAATATCACCTGTAGGCTGTATGTGATGATATATTGCTGCTTTTTAGGCAAACTTTTTAATCAAAAGGTTTTTGGCCCGTGGGCCCGCCAGGCCCATGGTCGTGCCTCCAGGCTGTGTTGGGCTGAGGCCTTGCCATCCTGGACACGGCATGGCATGGCATGACCCATGAATTTTCACAGGGTGGCACGGCTGGGATGAGGCTTACATGCCGGCATGACCCAGTTTTCATCCTTGATGCCAGTTTATCTTAGACTGCCTTGGTCAAGCCCAAACTATTCAGTTGCAAGACTGTCTTCAGCAGGACCTCTTGATTTGGAAAGGCTCCTTCGATGGCAATCTCACTTTCAAGGAGGACTGGCAGCAGCTTAGATCTAGAAGTTCGCACCTGTCCTGGGTGCCCTTTGTTTGGAATCAGCTCCTTCATCCAAATCTGTCTTGCCTTGCTTGTTGTTCTCTTCTTAGGAAGACCCATACTGAGAGCTGGGCCCAATTTGTTGGAATGCAGCTTGCCTGACATCTCAAGATGCCCCTTATGGATGAACAATGTGGAGACTCATGCATTTATTTTTCAACTGCTCCTTCTCTGTCCAACTGCAGACTTGGATTATTAGAATGACAGGTTCTTGTTTGCAACAAGCTTTCACAGTCTACTTTATATGGGATGCTTTTCTACTAATTGTGATGCTTCTTCTAGAGAAGGAATAGGTGCAAATTTCTTAACAACTGTTAACACTCTCTGGTAGATAATGAACCATGACAAATTCAGGAATCTTAGGCCT
Organism: Umbellularia californica; assembly: GCA_028538565.1. Classification (NCBI taxonomy): domain Eukaryota; kingdom Viridiplantae; phylum Streptophyta; class Magnoliopsida; order Laurales; family Lauraceae; genus Umbellularia; species Umbellularia californica. The sequence goes on from JAPQWN010000006.1 coordinate 12,713,775, forward strand.
TCTCAGAACAGAGCAAAATACTATCCGGAAGATCATCTTTCTTTAGCTCCTTGTCAAATGAGAAAGCAACTCGGAGACCAGTCTCTTCTGTCCATTCTAAATTTTTTGGGAGTTCAACTCCAATGATTTCTGTTTTCTTCCCTGTTTTTAGTATCATGTTTCTCTTTGTCCAGATTGTATAACTGTTCCTTTTGTTGTCCTTTTGGGGGCTTTCTTCTCTAAGCACATGTAATTCTCTTAAAAAAATAAAAAAAAAAACCCGAGTGATTAAGATCTATGGCCTTGATATTCTTTAGGAATTATTTTGCAACCCATTTGGACTTTTCGGGCTTCTTTATAGGTACCAAATCCAAGATACGGTTAGGGTTAAGCCCCATACACTACCTCTGACATGCTAAGCTTGGTAGTTATGTTCTTTGAGTTGTTATATGGTAACCCTGCTTTAGGGAAAACGGGGTTCCACTGATTTGATGATTTACCGACTCGGTTGCACAATAAATTACCTGATTTTCTGTTTATTGCTTTGGTCTATCCATCGATCCTCAGGTGACGATTATTGTTGAACCTCATATTTTCACCCAACCACTTCCATAGCGTGAGCTAAAAGTGATTTGCACAAAGTCTATTTTGACGTCCTCCATGGTGTAAGTGGTACTTGTTACGGGTAGTGGAGAGCGTAAGCCAGTATTTTGAGTCAACGCTTAAATCTTTGGTCTGCATGACAATGGTTCATTATCCAATATATTTATTACCTCATGCTTTGCCAATTAATTAGTACCGCCTCGATTATGCAGATGTTACATCCCTTTTGGGTGATTATTTAATCATAAGAGATCTTGTATAATTTCTATTTACAGTCTCTTAGATATGACCTGCTCTCTAAATATAGCCAAGGTATAGTACATGGCAGGACAACATAAGTTACAAAAAACTATATATTTTCTGTGGTCTGGACTCTGGAGGAGTATGTTCTCTATTGATGCTTCATCTGATATATCTCTTCAGTTAATACATAATAATATGCTTTAGTCTCCCTCTATTTGTTGACTAACGTGAATCAAACTGTACAGGACTGCTGCAGCCAGCCGAACTTTACTTGTTGGGAACATACATGTCTTATTTAACCCTAATCGTGGAGATATCAAGTTGGGACAGGTAAAACAATGTTCAATGTTTGCAAGCTGGGCATAAGTTCACTGCAGCTTGCCTTTTTTTTTTTTTTCCTCTTTTTATTAGTCCTCCATTTTTTTTTAAAGTAGTTATCACAAGAAGGTCATGTGGACATGCATCAACACATAAGATAGGAAAATGAAGTATTTTAACTTTTATTCTTGTATTTAGTAACACTTAGGTATAAACAGGTCCATTAATAAAATTTTCAAGTGAGTGTGTGTGTGTGTGTCACAAGAAGGTCATGTGGACATGCATCAACACATAAGATAGGAAAATGAAGTATTTTAACTTTTATTCTTGTATTTAGTAACACTTAGGTATAAACAGGTCCATTAATAAAATTTTCAAGTGTGTGTGTGTGTTTTTAACGTGTGTGTGTGTTTTTAACAGGGTTGTTGACACAGTTTACTTGTGTGTGTGTGTGTGTGTGTGTGTGTTTAACAGGGTTGTTGACACAGTTTACTTGTGTGTGTGTGTGTGTGTGTGTGTTTAACAGGGTTGTTGACACAGCTTACTTGAGCCATTTTGGCTGTGTGTGTGTGTTTTTAACAAGGTTGTTGACACAGTTTACTTGAGCCATTTTGGCTGTGTGTGTGTGTTTTTAACAGGGTTGTTGACACAGTTTACTTGAGCCATTTTGGCTCTGTGTGTGTGTGTGTTTAACAGGGTTGTTGACACAGTTTACTTGAGCCATTTTGGCTGACACAGTTTACTTGAGCCATTTTGGCTGTCTGGATTCTCCAACAAACTGACATCCATATTCCTTTTTTCTCCACAGTGCATAAATTTGGTTCCCAAAAACACCCCAAATTGTCACCTGCACTCTTTCTGCTTGTTGCTGCTCATATATCCCATGGCATTATTCACGGAGATAATAAGATAGGGAAATGACTCAAATCTCATATCCCCTTGGATATCCCAATTGGATGTGTACCAAAGTATAAAAATGTCCATCAATACCCATAGAAGAAAACACTAGGAAGGTATATAATAAATGATAAAGTACAAATTCTAAAACTCTTAAGAATATTTTTACGAGCCCAGTGCTCGTTGAAGTTTTATTTAAGTCATTTATGTTGTGTGGATGTCTTCTTATATGCCCTTATTAATTGGTAGTGTAAACCTATTCTTATGTATTCAATGTTTGCCTTGGTTCTGGAATTTACTTTGTTTTATATGCCATGCTGCTTTCTTCATCATATCATCTATTAGTATGCTTTAATTACTTGATGTGGTTACCTCAAAATGTTGTAGATCCGAATGTTCCTCGAAAAGGCCCATGCATTGTCACAGGAATGGGGGAATATTCCCGTTGTACTTGCTGGTGACCTCAATAGCGTTCCACAGGTGGTACCTTGCAATGTTATTATTCATGGAAAGGTTTATGATTATTTCATCATCTGGTTTTTAATTGGAGTTGTGATTTCATCTTTACATCACAGAGCGCGATATATCAGTTTCTAGCTTCATCTGAGGTGAGCAATTTGGTTGTTAGGAATTATTTAGATCCTAGATATCATCTTTGCAGAAAGTGCATAGTTTATACATTTCGTAATATGCTTTTCAAATCCTTCCTTTATTCTTTCTCAAGAACTTTGCAAACCCCACGATTGGATGTCCGTCCAATCAATTCACACAACTACGTGCACATTTCATGTGTGTTCTATATCCAAATGGTTGGCTGGTGCTCTCTTCCGATTGGTCAGTTGTATGTCAAGATGGTTAGTCAAACCTTTTCAAGTTTTCATCTGTGTGGCTGCACTGATGAGTGGACCCAACTGATTTGGGAAACTAATGTACATGTCTGGGTCCACCTATTGTGTGTCTTGAATTCAGCACATGTACCACATCCACCCATGTGGCCACCTCTAGAACCCTGCATAGAGAGCTACATGCATGTGTAGCTAACCCTTTCCACCCCTCCCTGCCCCCTTTAGCCCAATTCCTAAATCTAAACTTTCATTCTAATTTATGGCAGCTGGATATTCTCATGCACGACCGCAGAAATATTTCTGGACAGACTGTATATCCGTCAAGAACGAAATACTTTGCCCCTCATACTGAGGCCATAGTAAGGTCTGCCTCTCAACTTTCTTTTGACGTAGAAGATTTGTAGCCTAGGGTTAATGGTATAATTGGCGATTTGAATCATACAATTCAAACTGGATGTAGGAAAATCAATTCAAATTGCTTCATGGTTTGCAGTTTCATCAGGACCAAATTGATGACCCAATGCCATTTAGTACAAGATTGGGACCAGCACCAACTGGCATGAGACTGGTGTTAAGTAGTTAGTTTACCACACCTTTAACGCCTAGGCATTTTGAGTGTATTGATTAACAACTTGAGATGGTATCACAGCCAACACATCCTGGGTTCAAATATGCACAAGGCAAAAAAGGCCCCATTGCCACGTCTTGTGTGTGGGTGCATGTGCACAGGCCATGGGACCCAGGGCAAAGAGGTCCCATGTTGCGTCTTGGGCGGGAATGTGCTTTGAGTCTGGGCAGTGTCCCGCCCAAGGGGGGTCTTAAGTAATTAGTTTGCCGCACCTTTAACGTCTAGCCATTTTGGGTGTATTGGTTAACAACTTAAGATATGGGACTGGCAGCGATGGGCATGGAATTGTACGAGATTGCTACGTACTGAGTCACATAATAACTCAATATGTGATATGGATGATAATAATAATAATTTAGCTGGCTAGCTGCACAGTAGAGTTGACTTTACTTGTGAGACTTGACTTTGACAAATGAGAAGTGAGAAGTTATAGTTTGGCATCTACTCTTTACATTGTATAATTTCTTGTTTATAGAGAAAGCAACTTTATTGGCAATTTAAGTTTGGAGACAATCATCCAGCGATAGACAGTATTCATATTTTGCATGGTTGTTAATGAGCTTCCATGATTACTTGATTAGTATAAATTAAAAAAAAAAAAAGAAGACTTTCTTATATTGTAATCTTTTATATTCCTAGTACAATTTTTGGTTTTCAATTTTTTTTTTTCAAAAATATTTTGTAGGGATGGCAACCGGGTGGGTTGGTAGGAGTCGGCCTAAACTCGAACCCAATCCTATTGATACATCCCCTGCCCCATACTTGACCTGTCCTGACCCATGATCGGTCTATAGTTTGTGATACCATACCCACTCTGGTCAAGTTTGTGATATGATGATTCCTTGGGGTTTTCTCCACAAAAGGTTTGAGAAATCTAATAAAAGAAAGATTGAGAATAAAGAGATGGAGGTTGAATTCAGAGAAAACTCTCATAAGGTTGTGGTCCTAGGGCTGGGTGATACTCCTATTTATACTTTATTATGCTTCTGAAAAAAACAACCTTAACCAAGTCAAGAATGTTATCGCCATCCTCAGATGCTTCAAATCTATATCCGGCCTCAAGGTCAACCTCTCCAAGAGCGCTTTACTAGGGATTTTTCTGGATTACATGTCTTTAGACCACTTTGCCAGCATCATGGGTTGTAAAATGGATTCCCCTCATACCTAGATCTTCCTTTGTGCCTAGGTGGGGAGCCTAAATCCACATTTGAATCCGGTCGTAGAAAGAATTGAGAAAAAAATGACTTACTGAAAAGTAACATGATCATCGCCAATGCTTGCCCACTTTGCCTCCCCGTGGAAGAATCGGTGGAGCACATTTTACTCAATTGTAAGGTGGCGAATGGTTTATGGATCTCAGTTGTTACTGGCTTTGAGTGCAGTGGGTGCTCCCCTGGTCCATGTCGGATTTGTTTGACGCAACGGTATGCCCCCTAGTTTCCTCAAAAGACAAGACTATGTGGCACTTATCTTTTTTGGCTAGTACTTCGACAATTTGTAAAGAGAGGGACCTTAGTTGCTTTGAAGGAGTAGCTTCTCCTTAGAAGAAATCATCCGCAAAATGAGATTTTGCGTCACCTTCTGTACTTCTATCCTTCCTGAATCCTGAGCTCTGGAGCCTTACTCTAGATAACATCATGCACAATCGGAGGGAAGTGGTTTTTGTCCCCCCATTCATTGTATGGTTTTTGCCTATCCTTTTGAGTGGTGGCTGTGTTTTTTGGTTTTGGGGGTGGGGCCAAAAAAAAAAAAGAGCTACTCTTAACACGTGCATGCATGTATTTAAGCATACTTTTTAAAGTTTATTTTTGAGATAAATACATAAAAATTCTAAAAAAAAAAATAAAAAATTATTAAATCTCCCTTGATTTTTTCTTTCTTTTTCAAATCACTTATCTTTTATGTATTGATCATAACAACAAAATACTAACCCATTAACTAATTTCTTGAAGAAGTATAAAAAAAAAAAAAAAAGACTACACGTATCCCTTTATAAAATTCACTTAAGCTGAAGTCGGCATGCCATGTTTTGTCTCATTTAAACAAAACCAAGTGTTGGTATCTTTCACACGAAAGTTAGCTGTCGCAAGGCAAGAAGGCTCTTTGGTATGTTCTATCACAACAAAGAACCCTAACAGGGCAAAGGAAGAAACGTTGTTTTATTTGGAATGTCAGGTGAGAAATAGAACTGATATGATTGATAAATTGGTGTAGTGCTGTGGTACGGTCTGATAATAGTAGAGATTCAGATTTTTGTCTCGGTATTGACTAACATATTAGCTGGTCTTTTGAACCTCCACTCAGCCCATTTGCGTGGACTGATGCATGCAGGCAGGACCTTAGAATTCCTATAGCCATCAAAGTGTGCCTTTTATTTTTATTGATTTTTTGTAGAACACATGTAAATTATATATGGTATTATTTCCTTTTGCATTCTACTTAATGGGTGAATATTGATGCTACCGCATTGTCTTCAGTTCTCAAATGTCTACTTCTTATGGATGGACATATGGATGGAGTGAGGAGGAATTACGACTTGCAGCTGGCATTAGCGGATGCACCCATCTCCAGCATCATCTGAAACTCCGCAGTGCATATTTAGGAGTTCCTGTAATTTTCTCTGACACTGATCATTCCTTTCTTTGCTGGTGTCACACTTGCTTAACCATTTGTAGGTGAAGCTTTTGAAGATCCTGTTTCCGAGAAATCCTGATCCATTTGGGTCGAGATTGAGACATTAGTATTTATGTAAATCTGTAAGTAGTGTGTGTAGGTCCTTATCCATGTTAATAATCTTTGCTTCTCAATGACATAGATATTAACAAAAGCTGAAAAAAAAAAAAAAAAAAAACCATATATGTATGATGCACATTTATAATACTCCTTTTTTTTTTGATGACTTCAGTTTATAAATTCTTGGTGCACACTTCTTCAGACATTATTTGTGAATAAAGCTAAACATCTGTAGACTAGTAAAATCAAGCGAAACTTCTCTAGACTAATAAAATAAAGATTAACTTCCTGTGAGATTCAATTATATTGATCATCATCATCATCATTGTCGTCTTCTTATTCTTAATCTTTGCCTTATCCATCGATTTGGGGTTGGATTAAGGTGTCACATTTTAACCTCCCTGAATCAGTGTGAGTATGCAGAAGTTTGCAAAAACACGACAGGAGATATACGAGATCAACATTGACACCACAATCATGGTGTCGTCTTAATTATTTAGGTTCATCTTCATGATTTTTTTACTTTTCACTCGACACTGTTAGAGGTCACATTCTCCTTAACTATACTGTCTAATGTTTTCCCTCACTGCTTCATCCAAGGTCTTAATTACTCTCCTCTTCTCATCATAACTTGTGGCATAGGGACTGATTTAGGCCTTCTGTGCTCATGCCCAGACTACCTCAAATAGTATTCTTTGATTTTTATTTTTATTTTCCCTACTATTGAAGCTACCCGTAGGTTCTCTCATGGTCTCATTCCTAATTCTACCGTCTTTTAACTCTGCACATCCACTTTGGCATGCACATTTCGACCTCTCGGACTTATAGCTTCTCTCCATTTCTTTATTGACCAACAATCAACTCAAGACATTAGAGCAGATCAAACTGCTGTCTTATAAAAGTGGCCTTCACTTTAAGTGCCACTCTATGATCACATAGCACTCCATTAGCTTGTCTCCACTTTGCCCATCTTTGCCAATCCTATTTGCTATATCCAAAGAAGCACGGACACGACACAACACGCTGACACAGCAATTCTTAAAAAAGTAGGACACGGACAAGTAGGGGACACGTTAATATTTAATAATAATAATGTATCTAATCATATACTAAAAGATAATATCATTTTAACTTTGTAATCAATTTAGCAATCAAATAAATAAAAATTCAAGTACCAGTGTGCCACTGTACCAACTAACAAACATATCAAATAGCAATACAAAACTAAAACATAATTCATAATCATTAAACATGAAATATCCATAGTTCCATAAAATCCATACAAAGAAAAGGGAGGATCGTCAATTTCCCCTCCATTCCAAAAATACAAAAAGCAAAAAAGAAGTCAATTTCCGAAAAATAAAATATAAAAAAACAGCCAGCGTGTCCCCAGCATATCCGGGAAATAAAATATAAAAAAAATAAGCAGGACACCATTTTTGGTGTGTCGGACACGTGTCCGAGCGTATCTGGGTCCGACACATGTCGGACACTGACATGTCGGCCCCGGAGAGGTGTCCGTGATTCCTAGGCTATATCCATAAAACCAAAAAAAAAAAAAAATATGGATTTAAACATATTGAACAATGTGTAGTATTATTGAAGTAAAGGAAAAATAAATTTGGAACCAAGAAAAGAAGTACCAATACACAAATTCTTAATGTTTGCAAACAGGAACAAATTATAAATTTATTGAAAAAAGAAAAGGTATCCCAAATATGAAAAAGTGACATGCACAAGGATATGATGGTACAGAATTGAAGATGATAATAACATATAAACACTTATTTTGTATATACCAAACCAAACCAAGCCTTTTCCCACTAGGTGGGGTACTTATTTTGTATATAATGAAGAAAAATCATATGAAAAGTGTTCCACATTCTAAAATGAAAAACCCTAAAAATATTCTATGATAAATAAAATGACCACATTTTTTTTAGTGAAAATGAAGGACTGGGGACTAGCATGTGAAAATCTGTTGGTACTGACATAGATAAAGGATAAATATCAAAAAATGTTTAACATAGGAAAATGGAAAATCTCCAAATCGATAAAATTGCACGTAATTCAGTTGATTAGATCTAATATTTAATCATTTGGATGAGTTGCCCAATCACATAATTTTTTTTTTTCGAAATGCAATCACACCATATTTTGATAAAAGGAAAGGAAACCACTTTTTTAATATTTTCTTTTTCTTTTTTCTGAATGGTAATTATTTTTTTTTAAGAGCTTAAACAGTACAAGCGAACTATACATATGAGCTAACACCACAGAGAAACAATGAGCCCAGGCGGAAGAAAGGGTAGCTCCATTCTTTTCTATAAATAGGTTTTGGTGATTATTTCTTAGCCAAATGATCTGCTGCCCTGTTTGCACACCTCTGTACATGAAAATAACAGGCCTCCAATGCTCTAGCTATATCAATCACCTCTTCCACAACATCGGCTAGAGACCAAGGAGCCCTACACAAGCATCCACTATTTAGGAGTCTCCCAATCCTGGATGACAATAGATATCTTTGGAATATGGGCTTCTCCCTCTAAGAAGACATTGAATAACGACATGGCATTATGGTTCAAAATAGCTGTTATGGTCGGCATAGTGGCCGGTGGCCAAAACGATGCATAGCAGTTGTGCTGATACATAGTGGTGTAGCGGTATGAATTGAAAATGTGGTAAGAAAAAATCCGAACAAATATCAGAGCATCCAGAATATTGGAAAATGCTAGAATTTATTTATTTTTTAACTAGTAACTGAGGTAGGGGGATATAGTGGACCCCTCATTGCATTGGTCTTGTATTATTGAATGATTAAAAAATAACAGTATTGATCTATTTGCCTACATATATTTGTGTTGGTCTTCTATATTAGTTAGGTACTAATAAAATGCTAATAATCAAACAGCCTCGTCAATATTTCATCACTATTATACCAAACCAAACCAAACCAAGCCTTTTCCCACTAGGTGGGGTCGGCTATATGGATTTGACGACGCCAATCAAATCTGTTTAGGGCCATGTCCTCCGTTAGATCCATGTAGGCAAGGTCGTGTTTAATAGTTTCTTTCCAACTTCTCTTGGGTCTCCCTCTCCCTCTCCTACTCCTAGCAATCTCTATGCCTTCACACCTTTTAACAGGTGCTTCCATTGGCCGCCTTCTAACATGGCCAAACCATCTTAGTCGATTTTCTCTCATTTTATCTCCAATCGGTGCTATTCCTACTTTGCCCCTAATCTCCTCATTCCTAATCCTATCTGTCCTTGTGATCCCGCACATCCATCTTAGCATTCTCATCTCCGCAACTTCCATCTTCTTAACATGATTATGCTTTACTGCCCAACACTCTGATCCATATAACAATGCTGGTCTTACCGCCACCTTATAATACTTTCCTTTAACCCTGAGGGGGACTTTCCGATCACACAAGACCCCCGAAGCACTCCTCCATTTGGTCCACCCGGCCTGAATCCTGTGACTTACATCAGTATCAATCCCTCCATCCTGTTGCACCATCGATCCAAGGTACCTAAAGTTTTCTTTCTCTACAATCTTTTGTGTGTCTAAACTTACTTCTATGTTACCAAGTGTCCTACTTTGGCTAAACTTGCACTCCATATATTCCGTCTTGCATCGACTTAGCCTAAACCCTTTTGTCTCTAACGTTTTCCGCCATACTTCTAGCTTAGCATTCACTCCTTCTCTCGTCTCATCTACTAAAACAATGTCATCTGCAAATAGCATACACCACGGCACCTCATCCTGAATATGTCTTGTAATCTCATCGATAACTAGGGCAAACAAGTACGGGCTTAACGCTGAGCCTTGGTGTAGACCAATCGTGATAGGAAACTCCTTAGTCTCTCCGCCAGTCGTCCTTATAGATGTCACGGCTCTATCATACATATCCTTTATCGCCTCAATATATGCGACACACACTCTTTTCTTTGCTAGTACTCCCCATAGAATCTCCCTAGGAACCCGGTCATAGGCCTTCTCCAAGTCAATGAACACCATATGTAAATCTCTCTGGCCTTCTCTATACTGTTCCATTAACCTCCTCAGGAGAAAGATAGCCTCCATGGTTGATCTCCCAGGCATGAAACCAAATTGATTATCTGAAATGTTTGTTGTTCTTCTTAGTCTTCTCTCAATAACTCTCTCCCATAATTTCATCGTATGGCTCATCAATTTAATCCCGCGGTAGTTCGCACAGTTCTGAATATCTCCTTTGTTCTTGTATATGGGTATAAGAATACTTTTCCTCCATGCATCAGGCATCTTCTTGCTCTTTAACACTACATTAAAAAGTTTTGTCAACCAATTTATGCCATTCTCCCCCAAGCACCTCCAGACCTCAATAGGGATACCATCTGGCCCAACCGCTTTCCCATTCTTCATCCTTTTCAATACTTCTTTAACTTCTTCCCTACTGATTCTCCTATAGAACATATGATTCGATTCTTCCCTAGAAATGGTAAGCTGTCCCAATTGTATGTCACTACTACTGCTTTCGTTAAATAACTTGTAGAAGTAGCTCTTCCAACGCTCCTTTATCTCATCGTCCTTTACTAATACCTTTTCATCCTCATCCTTAATGCATTTAACTTGGTTTAAGTCCTTGGTCCGCCTATCTCTGGCTTTAGCAAGCTTGAATATTTCTCTTTCACCTTCCTTAGTGTCAAGTCGCCTATATAGCTCCTCAAATGCCTTTGCCTTGGCCTCACTAACTGCCTTTTTGGTTTCTCTTTTTGCTTCTTTATACTTTTCCAAGTTTGCTGCATTTCGATCCTTTTGCCAAGTTTTAAAACTCTCTCTTTTAGCTCTTATCTTGTCTTGAACGGCCTTGCTCCACCACCATGCCTCCTTCTGTGCCGGAGCACCTCCTTTGGATTCTCCTAAGACTTCTTTCCCTACCCTCCTAATACACTCTGCTACCTTATCCCACATATTATTTGCACTCTCATTTATCGCCCAAACGTCTTCCTCTAGTACTCTATCCTTAAATGCTAGTTGCTTATCACCTTTCAAGTTCCACCATTTAGTCTTTGAGCATCTATACAACTTCTTTTTTGTAGTCCACCTTTGTAGCTGCACATCTATGATCAACAACCTATGTTGGGAAGTCAAGCTCTCCCCCGGTATCACCTTGCAATCTTTACAAGCTAAGCGGTCTCTTTTCCTAATTAGGAAGAAGTCAATCTGTGTCCTTGAGGAGCCACTCTTATAAGTCACCAAATGCTCCTCTCTCTTCCTAAAAAAGGTGTTAGTCACCATGAGATCATAAGCCACTGAAAAGTCCAAAATATCCTTCCCTTCTTCATTTCTATTACCGTATCCAAGTCCCCCATGTACTCCTATATATCCATCTACGTCGCGTCCTACATGGCCATTCAAATCTCCTCCTATGAAGACCATCTCGCCTTGGGGTATCTCTAGTAGCACTCCTTCCAAGTCTTCCCAAAACTTCTCCTTATGTCCATCTCCTAAGCCCACCTGGGGGGCATAAGCACTAATTACGTTCACTATCTCTTCTCCTAACACTAACTTAATTGCAATAATCCTATCTCCACAGCGCTTCACATTAATTCCTTTAAGTCCTTGCTCACTACTATACCAACCCCATTCCTCGCTCTATTAAGTCCCGTATACCATAACTTATACCCAGTCCTCTCGATCTCTTTAGCTTTTTGTCCCACCCACCTTGTCTCTTGCAAGCAGGCAATTGCGATTCGTCTCCTTTCCATTGTATCCACCACTTCCATAAGTTTCCCAGTTAGGCTCCCAATGTTCCAAGTACCTAATCTCAGCCTTCTATTTTGGGCTAGCTTCCTTACCCCCCGCACTCGTCCAATAAAGTGTGGGGACCCTTGCCTATTTAGCACTGCACCCGGGCGCCGATGCAGCGGTCCTTGCTCACTTATCACTGTACTCGGACTATACAGCGCGTCGCTAAGTAGGGGACGCCCCAACGAAATATCATTTGGTCTCAAATCCATAAAGAAATCCGACTGAGTATTGTGCTGGCTGTCGGCTACCTAACGCACAACCCTCCTCCTTTGTCCGGGCTTGGGACCGGCTATGTCAAGGATACCCCAACATAGGCGGAGTTATTTCATCACTATTATGAATTTCTAAATTCTAAATTCAAAAAAGCTATTTAGCATAGTTGCACAAAATAAGATATATAAAATAACTTTTAAGTAAAGTACTATTTAAAATTCAAACACAAATGTATTAGGATGTATTTATCAACGAAACAATGTATTTTTTTTAGACTTGAAAAACATAGATCTACAATTTAGAAAGCACTTGGATGTGATCTGGTTGGCCCACTTCCAGAAAAAAGTTCATTTAAAAAAACCCTCAAGAATCAAAAAATTAGTAACAAAAACAAAAAATTAAAAAAATTAAAGGAACCTCAAACCATTTGGCATTTATCAGTGAGAAACATAGATCTTCAAGTTAGAATGCATTGGGATGTGATTTGATTGGCCTACATTGAGAAAAAAATATTTCTTTCCTATGAAATCTCCAAAGATCTGAAAATAAATAGCAAGAAGAAGAAGAACCTCAAACCATTTGTGATTGATCTTTGGGGAACATAGATGCACAAGTTATTGGGAATTTTCAAGTGGTTAATAAAAAAATTGATGGGTGAGTGGCGTAGCCCCGGACCTTTGATCGAATAGACCAACCTCTCAGATGAGGTTGATCTAATCCAACAAAGGGATTTCACACAAAAGAACATTCTCAGCCATGAACTCATGGAGGAAAACTCACGATAATCTTTATTAATTGAATAAGCATGATAAAAACAATAGATCTCCTCTGTTTATATATAACATTCTGTTTCTAAAACTAATTATAATATTGGAAATAGCAACTTACCTATTCCTAATGAAATTAGAATTCTAGAAATCAATTCCTATTAAGCAACTAATTGATATTACTAATTTAGATAGATAGGAGGTACTACTTTAGATAGAACGGGATCTCTGATTGAATCAGGGATCATGTGGACCCTATCAGATGGTCCATCAAGGGGGCCTGCGGGCCCTAGTCTTCTGTCGGGTTGCATCAACTCTCCCCGGCTTGAAAGAACTCGACTCCGGCGAGTTAATTGCCTGATAGCGCTCATAAAGATTTGCTTTCAAGCGTTGAAAATCAGTGGATGTAGCATCAGAGAGAGGTCGATTCTTCCAGCTGACATAGAACTTTTGAAAACCTCCTTGACGAATGAAAACAATCTGATCATCAAGCACATCAATAATCTTGTCGACAGCTGGAAGATTCGAAGGGAGAGAAATAATCTGTTCTTCAGTTTCACCATCATTGTCATGACCACGGTAGAGTGTAAGATCCTCTACGTTGAAGGTAGAATTGACTCAGAAATCGGATGGTAGATCAAGTACATAAGCATTGGAACCTATCTTTTTGAGAATCTTGTATGGACCAGCATTCTGTGGATGCAACTTTTTATAAGTGCCTGGAGGCAGACGTTCTGGACGGATACGGACCATGACCATATCTCCTTCAGCAAATTCAAGAAATCGACGATGCTTGTCTGCTTGCTGTTTATAAGTGGCATTACTGGCAGATATATGGCGGCGGACTTCATTGTGCACTTGTTGCATGTAGTGAAAAAAACTTTCAGCATCGGCACTTATCCGAGCATCTACTGGCAGAGGGACAAGATCAACAGGTAGTCGTGGTCAAACCCCTGTAATAGCTTCAAATGGAGAAGTACCAGTAGACCTATTGACCAAATTATTGTAAGCAAACTCAGCCATAGGTAATGCTTGATCCCAAGTTGTGATGTGATTACGAACAAGGCATCATAACAACTGTCCAAGACTTCTGTTTACCACTTCTGTTTGGCCATCAGTTTGAGGGTGGTAAGCTGTTGAAAATTTGAGATTGGTGTTGGACAACATCCATAAAGTCTTCCAAAAATAACTCATGAATTTGGTGTCTCAATCCGAAACAATAGTCTTTGGAAGGCCATGTAGACGCACAATTTCCTTGAAAAAGAGTTTTGCAACCTTGTAGGCATCACTAGTGGAAGTACACGGAATAAAATGTGCCATCTTTGAGAAGCGATCAACGACAACAAAAATAGAATCAACTTTTCTTTGAGTCGTTGGCAAACCTAGCACAAAATCCATGCTAATGTCTTCCCATGGAGTATGAGGAACAGGTAAAGGCTGATAAAGTCCAGTGTTCTTCTTGTTTCCTTTGGCTAGCTGGCATGTCCTACATCTTTCGCAAATGCGAATAATGGTAGTCTTCATTCAAGGCCAATAATATCGATCGCTGACAAGAGCAAGAGTTTTGTCGCGTCCCAAATGGCCACTACATCCTCCCGAATGCAACTCTCTAACAATTTATTCACGAATGGATGTGGCAGGAAGACAGAGTTGTGTACCTTTAAAAAAAAATCATCATGAATGCTATAATGAGGATGTTTACCCAGATCACCATTGTTGAGGTCTGCATAGATAGAACCAAAGTCTGGATCATCCGCATAATCTAACTTGAGTTGGTCAAAACCTGGTACACTAACAGACATAGTGGTCAACAAATGCTTTTGTCGACTGAGTGCATCAGCTATCAAGTTATCCTTTCCTGCTGTGTGGCGAATGCTGAGGCTGAACTCCTGTATATATGTGCTCCATTTGGCACGATTGGCACTGATCTTCTGTTGTGAATGTAGATGTCGCAAAGCATCATTGTCTGAGTAAAGAACAAACTCGTTGCCAATCAAGTAATGTCTCCAATGACGAAGTGACTGTACAACGTCATAGAGTTCCAGATCATAAGAAGAGTACTTTTTCTTGGCATCAGAAAGTTTCTTGCTGAAAAATGCAATTGGGTGTCTCTCTTGACTAAAAACACCTCCAATGCCTACATTTGAGGCATCACAAGCAATTTCGAAGACCTTGTCAAAATTTGGAATTTGTAAAACTGGTGCCTCTGTGATTTTACGCTTGATTTCTGCAAAGGCTCTAGTGGCAGAAGTAGTCCACTGAAATTCACCATTTTTCATGCATTCTGTGATAGGAGCCATGATACTGCTGAAGTTTCGAATGAATCTCTTATAAAAGTTTGCAAGACCATGAAAACTTCGAACTTCAGTGAGTGTAGTTGGAATGGGCCAGTCCAGAATTGCTTTGACCTTCTCAGGGTCCATTTTAATTCCCTGTGCTGACACAACATATCCCAAGAAGATAACAGAATCACTCAGAAAAGTGCACTTCTTAAGATTAATATAGAAATGTTCTTGGTGAAGGAGTTGGCAAATTGTATCCAGATGTTGAAGATGTTCTGCTTTTGTTCTGTTGTAGATTAGTATATCGTTGAAGTAAACGACGACAAACTTTCCAATATAAGGTTGCAATAACTGTGTCATGACCCGCATAAAGTATTAGGTGCATTGGTCAACCTAAGGGGCATAACCATCCATTCATAAAGACCATCTTTGATCTTAAATGCAGTCTTCCATTCATCACCTGGCCTTATATGGATTTGATGATAACCACTTCGCAGATCAAGTTTAGAAAAAATACATGCACCAGTCATCAAATCTAGCATATCATCTAATCTAGGGATTGGGAAGCGGTACTTTACCGTGATTTTATTGATGGCACGACTGTCCACGCACATATGCCAACTTCCGTCTTTCTTTGGAGTGAGAAGTGCAAGTACTCCACAGGGACTGAGGCTTTCCCTAATATACCTCTTTTGTAAAAGATCATCAACTTGCCTTCTTAATTCTGTATGCTCCATAGGACTATTCCGGTATGCAGGCAAATTTGGCAAAGAAGCGCCTGGGACAAGGTCAATGGCATGCTGGATGTCACGTAATGGAGGCAGCTCCTTAGGCAACTCATCTGGAACTAGATCAACAAACTTCTTCAAAAGTGACTACTGCTTGTGGGACAGATGTAGCAGGAGATTCTTCCGGAACTTGCCTAGCAATCAATGCATACATAATGCCTTGTTCTTTGCTTTCATCTTTGAACTTTCGCATGGTCAATATAGGAAGTGCTAGAGCTGTATCAGATGTGGAGGAGGAAGATTTAGCGGACAATGGAAGCAACCTAATCTTACCTCCTTTCCAGTTGAAAGTATAAGTATTATGCTCATGATCTGTGATAAACTTAAGTTTCTTTAACCATGGTCGTCCGAAGAGAATGTGTAACGTTCATTGGAATGACGTCACAACGAATTGTATCTTCATAATTGCCAACTCTGAAAGGGACGACACATTGCTTACGGACAGGAATGGAGAAATCGTTGACCCATGCAACTTTATAAGGTCTTGGATGCTTCTCTGTTGGTAGCTTGAGTTTCTCGATTGCCTCTTGAGATATAACATTTATCGCGCTGCCACCATCAATGATCATGTTACAAGACTTGCCCTTGCAATTAACTCGTGACCGGAAAATGGATGCATGATTCTAGTCTTCATTTTCTTCCACTGAATCAGTTACTAGGAGATGACGATCAAGGAAAAGTAGTGG
This sequence comes from Umbellularia californica, assembly GCA_028538565.1. NCBI lineage: Eukaryota > Viridiplantae > Streptophyta > Magnoliopsida > Laurales > Lauraceae > Umbellularia > Umbellularia californica. The sequence goes on from JAPQWN010000006.1 coordinate 12,730,551, forward strand.
AGTGCCATCATCAGCTTCTGTATCTTGCAATTTATCTACTGTGGTTTCATATTGAGGCTCTGCATTGAACGTCTCCGCTTCTATTTCCTCATCATACTGTTCATCATCTTCTGGCTCATTTGTAGCATATAAATTTCTATGGGGACACTCGGCTGCATAATGTCCCTTTTGTTTGCAGGCATGACAAACAATTTCTCTTTTATACACCCGCTGATTTGGTTGTGGCAAAGCTTGCCTTTGCTAAATGACTTGCTGTGGCCTCTATGGTGCTTGTTGGAATGGTTTAGGAGGAGGAGGACGAAAACCTTGCGTCTGAGTACGGTTAAAAGTAGGTTCAGGTCCTCTTCTAGTGGAAGACTCCCCGACTTGAAAAGTGCTGCGTCTCCGCAACTGAAGTTCATGTTGAGCTTTCCGGGCTTTACAAAATACCTCATCAACTCTGGTGTAATCAGACATAGCAACTTCCCGTCTGATATCATTGCGCAATCCATCTCGATATCGAGTGATAGTGAGACGATCATCTGTTTTCAAATTACAATGAACAATATATTCGCGAAATTTTTTTGTATATTCTTCTACAGATAGATTGCCTTGCTGGAGAGTAAGATACTCTTGGTGCAGTGTGTCAATGTAATCAGAAGGAAGGAAATTGCTTTTGAGCCTTTCTTTCATGTTTAACCATCTGGTAATGGGTTGTCCCAAAGCAAGTTCATTATTTTCAACACCATACCACCAGATTCTAGCAAGACCCTTAAGTTTAACCTTCGTAAAGGCTATCTGCTACTCATCATTCATGTTATACCAAGCAAAATAGTCCTCCAGGGAATTAAGTCAATCAACAAAAACTTTTGGAGTGACATCTCCAGAAAAATCAGCCACATCAATTTTAACTTTCTTTGTGATGTCATCAGTGCGGTGTGCAATCATGGGCCCTGGGTGTCTCATTCAGCGATGAGACGCTGTACAAAGTCATGCATGGATTCACGTTGCTCAAGCCTTTCTGTTTGGATGGGTGTGACTAATTGTGCGGTAGTTGAAGACCCTTCCTTTGCAACCAACTGTGTACTTTGCAATTCAATAAGTGTAGTCTCTACTGTGCATAGACGATCCATTACTTCATCCATATCTTGGCCCAATTTGAACAATTGTTCATCACGTTCCTTGTCCGTAAGCCAATGACTGAGATTGTCACCTCTTCTAGGCATGGCTGGAAAAAGAGGTTTTTTTTTTTTTTTCAAGTGATTTGGGTCGGGTATGGACTCAATTCAAGCCCAATGGCAAGTCAGGCCCAAGCTTTGGCCCAGAGCAGTGCGTCAAGCCCACGTGTTAACAGAGATAAAAAAATCTATTCTCTCCTCAACTTTTGTGTGCAGAGAAAATAAAAGAACAGGGCTGGGAGGGCTTATTGTTTGGACGAAACGAAGGAGGGGGTGTGGGAAGACGATGGCCAAAGGTGAGGTTCTTCGCGCGACAACGACTAGGCGATGCTGCTTTGCTGCGATGAAGATGGAGTTGCAGTGGAGATGAAGACAATGGCGTTGCTGGCGTGCGTGCTTGTCGTCGGTGCAAGGTACGCCTTCCGATCTCAAGCCCTCTCTTCGTTTCTGCTCTGCTTCTCTCTCTTCTCCTTTTTTTTTTTTGTTCTTTAGTGTGGGAAATTCCGACGAAGGGTCTGGGCGACTGCTGGGTGGGGTGTGTTGTCGCTGGGAGATGAAGGGAGTGCGCTAGGGTTTCGGATTAGGGAATTAGGGTTTGGGATTTTTTGGGGATTTGGTGTTTTTTTTTTTTTTATAGGGGTGGACGGTGGATTAGGGTTTGGGAAGGTGGGATTGGTTGTCGATATTGCTGGGACGTGGTGGAAGGGGTTTCGGTGGTCTGTTTGGATGGTTTAGGGTAGAATGTTGGCACAGAGAGAGATGGAGAAGGGGAGAGAGAAACGGTAGATATGGGTGGTGGATGGAATCCGAGGAAGACTATTGTTTCCCCGGCGATCGGATCTGGGCTCTAATACCAATCTGGCGCAACCCCGGACCTTCGATCGAATAAACCAACCTCTCAGATGAGGTTGATCGAATCCAACAAAGGGATTCCACACAAAAGAACACTCACAACCATGAACTCATGGGGGAAAATTCACGATAATCTTTATTAATTGAATAAGCATGATAAAAACAATAGATCTCCTCTGTTTATATAGAACATTCTGTTTCTAAAACTAATCATAATATTGGAAATAGCAACTTACCTATTCCTAATGAAATTAGAATTTTAGAAATCAATTCCTATTAAGCAACTAATTGATATTACTAATTTAGATAGATAGGAGGTACTAATTTAGATAGATAGGGATCTCTGATTGAATTAGGGATCATGTGGACCCCATCAGATGGTCCATCAAGGGGGCCTGCGGGCCCTAGTCTTCTGTCGGGCTGCATCAGTGAGAGAGAGAGAGGGATCAAAATCTGCTACGTAGTGGTTGCTATGGCAAAATAGAGGCTCCTACGCATGTGTGTGCTGCTTTTTTTTTTTAGAAAGTGTATAGCCAACATTGTGGCATAGAGGCCGGTATTTTGAACCATGCATGGCATCACATTATGAGAGTAGCTTCATTCTACTACGAGGAAATTGTCTTCACACCAAAATTTGAGGCATCAAGCATGCTTGAACACCGATTTTGTCTTTTGTTTCTCAATTGAAATTACCTTTACACATTAAGAAACCATAACTTGATCTATAGAATTCCTTGGTTTTGCTGTCTAGAATTGTCATATAGATGGAAATTTTGACAAATACATATATAGTCTCCAAAAATGCAGTCTTGTTGATTCGGAATGTTTTGGCCAGCATCATTGGTTCAGTGCTCAACAATTTATAATGCCCATTGGTGTTAAATAAGTTGGGCGAGGCCTGGCCAACAAATTGGGCTTTATTGAATTGTCCAGCCACTGTGCCTAAAAACACGTAAAATCCAGCTTAATGCAGGCTTGATGTTCGCAATCCCACTGATGATTCAATAGTGTGTGGACATTGGCGCTTTCTCTTGGTCTCGTGTTCTACACATTTTCACGATTCATTCCTTTTTGAGCAGGGAAATTGCGACACGAGAGATAGTTGTGGAGAACCATCTGCAACGTCATATCATTCAAAGTTTATGGGAACTGTCGATTATATCTGGTGATTTAATAATATTGTTATAAGAAAATTTTTCATTCAATATTTTTGTTAGAAGCAAATTTGTCAATGGCATTTTGATTGTTCTTATATTTGATACCCTCTATTGATTCATGCAGGCATTCTGAGGAGCTTGTTCCTGTGAAAGTAGTTGAAACATTACCAGTCAGTAACTTAAAAAAATTGCAAGGGCTTCCCAGTGAGGTATTTATATCTACCTTCCCCTTTCAATTTTCTGCTGTAATTCCATTGGGAAGAAAAGATGCAAATCCATTGGAGTGATTTCCATCACTATGAAGTCGTATGCTTTTTTTTTGGTTCATTTTTTAAAAGTTGTATGCTTTTCTATGTGATGCCCAGTTACTTCAAAATTGGTCATGCATATCGTGTTTGATGTTTCTCACTTGTAGTGTCCACTACATTTAGGCATCATAGGCTTCTTGTAGTTTTTGGACGAAGTGTTAGATAAAACAATGTGGTAACATCTTCATTTGAAATTTCTTTCTATTTATACTATTTTGGTTCTTGCGGATTTTTTTTTTTTTTTTTTTCTGAATTGTGTCTTGACTCGAGTATGTTACTATCTAACCTCTTTAATTATTTCACCAATAAAAACTAGAACTATCAAAAAAGAAATGTCATTACCCAGCATAAAGTATGTTATTACCCAACATGGAAAAGGCATCAGTTTTTAGGTAAAAGAATTCAGTGGACATTTAGGTTAGAGAAACGTTGTGCGAAGTAAATATTGGTATTCTAGGTCTGCCAAAAAAAAATGGAAAGAAAATAAAAAAATAAGAACGAGTACAGGTGGTTCCACTTTATTGGTATCACTGTTCCTCAAGTGGGGCTTTTAATGAATGAGCAATGCCCAGAAAATTTTCTCTGTTGCAAAATCTTAGCCCTACTGTAGTTGGATTTATCTATTGAATTTGAAGTATGGACCATTGGGGCTAATCTGTCATTTTTCAGGCCACCAATCTTACAAATAAGATTTCTCTTGAGCAAGACATGTGATTAACACTACAAGATAATCAGTGGATTGTAGCAGGGCAGTCCCTTCCAATGAAACACATTTCCTTTTATCTGCATCTTGTAATGTCTTTAGGTTGAGATCAAATCTCACCCGGACCGCTATTTAGCAAACATCAGCATGCTAATTATTGCTCCGTATCTGGCGTGGTTGAGAGCAGTAGATACACTGTTTAATTGAACTGTAATAATGGGTTAAACATGTCATAGGATGTTGTTCTAAGGATTCAATTGACCTGAATATTCATTGTATCAGCTCAATTGGAGCCAGAAGCATGGGGTTTTAATGGACTAAGTATGCAAAACCACAAATATAGGGATTGCCCAATGGAAAAGTCCAAGAAAAACTTGCGGGACTTATCAGAAAACTGAGATCTCTTGTGATGAACCATGGTAGTGAGCATCTATTGCTGAGCATACAGATTCACAAACATATTGATGCATGAAATTGCCGGTGGTTAACTTATATCATCATCACATTCTTATGATCATTTAGAATGAGAAAATGCTACTGTCATTATTTATTTCAAGGTGAAGTTATCTAGTAATATGCAATTAATACTGGTCCATGTTTACAATTGGTTACATTTTGCATATCATCTACAATATTCTTTGACTGGTTCAAAGCTTTGGCTGCTTCTTTTTGCAGAACTGGGGAAGTGATCACCTTGCTCTCGTTTGTGAACTGGCCTTTGCAGATGATTGCAACAAGACCAGTTCTTGAATGGTGTATCATAGGTACATCCTATCCTTATTGGTTATATATGGCTGCTCTTAATTGCTGTATGCAGGACACAGTCGAGCCATTCAATTCGTAACAAGGTTTTTGGGGAGTTTTAATGTGGAGGTGGACTCATCCCCGCTTAGTCATTAAATTTGGGGTAGTGTAGAAAGTGGCAACTGCATTAGGCTAGTTTCCAGGTTAATTCCTGAATGAGGGACCATGTACCCTTTTTCTTGCTCATGCTGATTTGAGGATAGTGGCAGCTTTTGAATGAACGGGAACTGAAAAGAAGAAAAATCTTTTGGTTGGAAATTTGGTGATGAGGAATGCATTATCATTTTTTAATCCAATATGCCTTATTCTGCTTTTCCAATCTCTTGTAAATCTCTTGAGAATTTTCTCATTTAACCATATTTAGATGAATGTTGCCGACATGCATGCTAACATTTTGATTAAAGCTGATTTTGGGATAGGAAGTTGTTTCTCTTTGCTAACTCATGACTCGGTCCTAATGAATGTCTAGTGTTTGGAGTGGTGCCGCCGCAATGGATCCAGTCACCCATCACATGGACTGGCTGGTGTGATTAGCTTTATGGCGGGGCATGGGCCGCACTTACTTGGCCATCGGTCAGTTCTGGCGTAGAACTTAAGAAAGATCTTCTTATGTTATCTTTTTGAGGAAAGAAAAATAAGAGTCAGAGGAATCTGATGCATAGAAAGGTGTTGCTCTCATCCTCTGAGAAATCTTTATCCAAAACAAAAGAGGAAGTTCAAAGATGCCTCAAATAGACAACTACGTCTCATGTCATGCCACTCTTCTGTTCCCACCAAACAGCATTGGCACCGTTCTCCTCACTTTTACATTGGACAGAGGGCCTTTAACTCGGAAAGTAACAAACCAGTTCTGATAGAAACCGTGCTGAAGGAAACTGAAACTTTAGCTACTCAATGCACAAACAAGGTTCCTTTGTTCCCACCAATTTCAGTGAATAGGCTTTTCTAGGCCACATCTCTTCCTCTGTCATCACTGACATTTTACATATATCCCCTCTGCATCTCTTGTCTGCCTGTGCTGAGTTTCTAGATGTTCATTATAAAATGTGCTCCTAATTTAGGAAAACAATAAAGAGGTGAGAGATACTGGATACAATGTGGGATAGGATTTGGATTTTTTTGTCCCCATGGTGGCCAAGAGGGACTAGTAGACGCGGAATAAATACTTTTTAATACTCCCCTTTGGATGAAGTCCACTACTCTACACTCCCTCTTAGGTAAGACCTGGTGGCACACTTAGGGCAACACGCTTATATTTTTTCTAACTTGGAATCGGTTAGCTCTGATACTGCATAAATTCGTTTCAATACGGGATACTTCTTACTAGTGAAGAGACTACTTGATGTTCCACTGTGCATACCTTCTAGAAATTCAGTGCCAGGCAAACTAGTAAGTGTGTAACCAAACCCCAAATGCCATCCCTACTTGAGTTTGATGTAATGAAGATGGTCCTCCTATCGGAGAGGATTGTTGCCATGATTGGCATGACTGAGAATTTCTCATTTTCAAGTCAATGGCCACTATAAAACACTGTCTCCACTGTCGACGTGTCCTAGAGAGCATCATTCATTGAAATCTAGCTTGACTTTTGAGAGCGATTTGTGAGAAGATAACTAATGAATAAAACGTGCAAGCTCCCCAACCCCAACACACATACGGTTGAGTGGTGTTTGGCACCTCGGCATCACATGTAGGCCAAAGATTTCAGGTTGATATATCACTCCCTGCCACTAGGCCGGCCTAGCAGAAAAAAAAGGAAGAAAGTTTGAAAGCTCAGGTTTATTTTAATGAATGCCCTATCTTCACTACAAATAGTGCAAGCTCAGGATGGCAAAGATCAGATTTGTGCTGGGTTCATATTTTACCAGACCCTAATCCATATTGCTACTGTGGACCTGTATTGTACCCGAAACCAATTAATGGCCAGGTTACAATGGACCAGAATTTGGAACCAGAGGCAATTAAAGTCCCTAGATTTTCATGTAATCGAAGGGCCAATTAGTTGTGTAATAATATAATACGCTTATATATACTGTATATACACCTATGCATATATAAAATATGATTACAACATTGGTAATTCATTTACACAAAAAAAGAATGGTTATTCGGGTCCTTGGGCATGAAATCTATGGAGCTAAATCCAGGTATGAACTTTAATCCGGTCTATGCAGTGGACCTGAACTTCCAACCTGAATTTTTTCTTTTCTTTTCGAATGGTAACACCAATTTCATTAAAAGAGAAACAAGAACAAAGAAACAACAAAGCAAGGGAGGAGGGAGGGAGAGGCTACAGGATTATTGTGCCACACTCCCACCCCAACTACAAGCTCACACCCATACCAATGACAAAAACATACCCAGTCACCACCCAAACTACAAAATCACACCCACCCAAGGGGACACCGTCTCAACCCCTTTACTTGGCTAAAGCATCAACCATAGAGTTGGCGGATCTGATTTCATTAAAGAAGGAGACATTGCTGCTAGCCGAGAGCTCCCTAATTTCGTTAAAAATAAATATCGGAACCGTATTTGGTATTTACATCGATTACCCATAGACCCATTTTCATCCCGAAATGCTTTGTTAAGGTATTAATCAGATTCAACTGATTGGCCTAAACCCTAGGCTGAGGCTTATCATTTTGTAACATATAACCCTATTGACAGTCCATATGTCTTGACTGGTTTGGGCACCTAGTTGGGCATTTAAGCAGACATTGGACTGCCCTTTACCACAAAAAAACAAAAAAGAAAAGATAAAAAGCAGACATTGGTCTGCCCCAGTTCTTTTAATTATCAGGCCAGAACAGCAACCCTTAGCTTATCCAAAACTTTGGTGGGCCAGCCTCTGGCCTGATTTGGACTTGCCTGGCCTGTATTTTAAGGATGACCCACTTTATGATTAATTTCAGGTGGAGATGTTAGGGATGAAGCATCCCAAAACTTAAAACTGAAAGTTCTAAGCTAAAACACTTTCCAACTCTGATTTAATTAGAGGACTGGAGGAAACCATTTACCATGCCAGCCAGCATCACAGCCACAGGAAATACAATGAACGGATATAAATTTCATGATATGATATGACATGACATGACTTCATTAATAATACAAAGGGATTGTGATAATAAACAAGCGACAACATAAACCGCCCCATATGATAATAATGTCTGGAAGATGCATCCCCCCTGCAAAACAATTTCTTGAGATAGTCAAAGCCACGTCAGAGGCCCACATCTCATCTCTTGACAAAGGTGCTATCCATGCCCAAGGGTCGCCACATTACAATATTACTTTCATAGAGAAGGATTTTGGCATTTGCATTATGTGGCCAAACTGGAATCCTATGCCTATACGATTGGTTTGTTTGTATTATGTCCATGTTCATGTAAAAGCTGATGTTGAGTGATTCACATGGATTGACTAATGTCCAAGTTTTTCTTTCGACCGTCGGATTCACTATCTTGAATGATTTGGATCAAGCCATCAAATGACATCTTAAGGCATTTTTCGCATCCACTTGGTAAGAGCCAATACTGTATTAACTGGTAATGAAGGTCAACTAAAGCTAATGTTGATTTATGGTTGGTTACGCAAAAATCAACCCAACACCCTGCATGAATGAAGCCGATGGAGAAAAAGGAAAAAGTTTGAGATTCTAAAACATTGTGCGGGATTGTTGGAAATTTTCAAAAACATGAAATCTGAAATTTTGATTTACAGTTGCAGGCCTAAAATTCTCATAATCATGCAAATTTCATGTAGAAAAAGTGTTAAAAGTTTCATAGAAAATAGCCATTTTGATAACCCATTTCTATTTTATAACTTGTCTTTTTGCCTTATTTTAAATAGAGTCCAAGTAAGTTGAGGAGGAAGTAGGCATTTATAAGAGATCTTTTAACTAACTGTCTTAGTCTAATAGACTTGAATCCTAATGGACGGGCTCGGGAACTGAGTTGGCATTCTTTTATTGAGTTGAATCAGATTGCTTTTAGGCCAAATTGACTCAATCTATTACTGAGCTGAATCGAACTACTTCTAGACCAGGTTTCACTCACAACAACCTCAATATCAGATTTCTCTTTCATCTGTAGAACACAGATGAAGCAATGTAACAATTTTTCTCTAAAAGAGGACAAGACCGCCGGCCTCTCCACCAGCAAAAGGATGCCATTGACAAAATTCTTAACTAAAAACAACAGATGGTGGGGTTCCCATATCAAGAGATCCATGAGCATTTTTCACAAGAGGGCTTTTATTGGCACCGCGGTTTTATCTCTCCACACTGGAAAAAAAAAATCCAAAACTACCATTCCCTCCCCCTCCCCTTCCACCCTCTCCCTCCCTCCCTCCCTCCCCCACAGTCTCCGGCAGGGAGAGAGAACGGCTTGCAACTAGCAATGGTAGCCCTAGCCAACCGCCGTCCCACCCCCCTTATTTCTCTCCCTTCCTCTTCTTCTCTATCCTTCCCTCCTCGGCCGGCCAGCCGGGCTGCAGCAGGGAACAGAGGGGGAGGGAGTTGGTTGGCTGCCGGCCGTTCTCCCTCGCTGCCGGAGACTGGGGAGAGGGAGGGGGGGAGGGTTTTTTTTTTTTTTTGCGGTGTGGAGAAACAAAATTGCTATTGGGTGTACTTTCAGCATTAGCCCGATATCTAAGCCTGGCCTAAATTACATGAAAATTGACAAAGTCAAGCAAAGTTTCCCTATTTGATGGTCATAATCATATCCCAAGAGCGTACAATTTTTTTTTTCTTTGTTCTAATTGTTTATTTTGCAAGCTCATGATTCAATGGTAATGATCATCAAATCAAGAGTTTTTTTTTTTTTTTTTTTTTTCTGCATGTGGGGGTTGACAAAATACAGAGAGGTGTATATGTCATTAGAGACATGTCCCCATCAACCACAATGGGATCATCAAATCAAGATGAAAATTCAAACAGACAGCATCCCATGATTTTTGTTTTTTGGTTGGACAGCATCCCATATTGAAAATCCAAATCTCGTCATGCAAGAACTTTTTGCAATTGTGTTTTAAGAAACAAATTGCCGACGTCTACTTTACTTTCCGCCATAAAAAACGTGGAAAAGTAGGTTCCATAAGAAGGACTTTTGGGCATGTTTTTGTTGCATTAAAATGCACAGGAATTCAATATATATATATATATATATATATTTTGTATGTGTGTGTGAAGCAGTTAAACATGAAGATCAAAGAAAGATTTTCAAAAATGAGCATCAAATAATTTTTTTTATGAAAATAGAATCAAAGGAAAGAAAGATAAAAAATGAATACATAGAGTTTGCTCTTCGCTTTTAACTGCTTCAAAATATTCTTATATATTGAGTTCCTACGTGTTTTAATACAAACAGGCAGGCATGCCCTATTACAATATATTAAGCTAGAAGGTTTTGTATTTAATTTTGATTTTACTTTTTTAATTTTGACCAAAAGTTATTTTCATTTTCTACAAAATACTCTCCCTCCACTTATGGACTCCCACCTTCCTCCTTTTGAACATACATAGATTCCTACCTCTTCATGCATACCCGTGATTAGCACGGATTTTTGTAGTCTCCACGTGTTTACGCAGCGATTGATAAGAAAATGGCTTCTAGTTCTTCAATTAATAAAATATCAAACAACAACAAAAATACACACTTCAGGTGAAACGGACTGGTCTCCTACTCTGATTTCAGTATTGGAGAAAATTCACAATCGGCTCACATGCATTCAATTTTTTCTTGATCTAAGCTTTCGATTTCATACAAGTGAGTAATATTCACCGTTAGATTGATCAATATATACAAATAAAATTAACTAACAAAAAAAGACCCTATTATGACATAGATTGGTCGAACTATGAATGAAGCGAAATTTGGTGGGGTGCATTTTCAAAGGCGGCTGGTGGGGTAATTATAGTATGGATCAAATAGATGTGGAGCCGATTGAGGCCAATCTAACTCGGCAAAATGGAGTGTCCCATGCATATTTCTGTCATTTGAATCTTGTCATCCGTTATAATATATTAAAGTCAAGGGTTTTAGCTTTAATCTTGATTGGAAGTTTTTAATTTTACCTGACATTATATCTTTTTGTTCGAATGTTCCACATTCTCTCTCCACTACTTATCAAATGCAACTACCCACCATCTTTTTCATCAAACCACTCCCCTCTGTACCAAACGACTCAAGTCTACTAATCACTTTTTTAAGTTTCAGTTCTTCCTTCATGTAAAAACTCTACCCCAATTTTCATATTTCCATTTCATGCAACTTGCTCTATAAAATGAGGTAATTTTTAATGTATAATTATTTATTTTGTAATGCATAGAGATTTCGTGTGGAGCATAGGTTACTGTACTGGTCTTGATTAAGATTTGATTGAACTTGTCTGTAGCACTCTTAAAAAGTTGAAGTCCAAGACTCTTGAGTGTTTTAATTTGCTCACATGTCTTCAAGTGGAGGAGTGAAACTCACTAACGACCCACTTGTTCCAAAACAAAACTACTTAAAAATGCATGCCTTCCCCTCATATGGAATGTCCTCATCTTTTACTCTAATAAATCATATAATTGATAATATGATCGATGCATATGATTAATAGTTCATTAAAATATGATTTATACATTATTAATAATTTACTTTACCTTATAGTGAGACCAATTTATTGGAGTAAAAATCAGTTGACATTCTATACAAGGAGAAGGCATACTTTTTGAGCAGTTCTGATTTTCAACAAGTGGGCCCAAGAAGTTTTCATTCCTCCACTTAAAGATGGAACACACATAATTTTGGACTTTATTTCTGAAGATTATAGTACGCCTTTGTTTTCTTAGCATTTTTCTTATTTTTTAACATTTATCTTTTTTTCTTTAATTTTAGTCACTTACAAAAATATATTATTTAGAATCTCTAGGAATTCAATTCCATGAAACAAACCGACCCTAAAAGCTGCTGCAGAGCCAATAGACGTGTGTTAAGTGCTTTCAACATTAAAATGAGGATATATAAATATAGGGAAATATTCATATGCATCTATAAAAATACAAAAGTACCCTTCTTGTACTTGAAACACCCCCAAAAGGGTGTCCCTCACCAAAAATGGTGAGGGATAGATGCACATGAAGATCCCCCATAAATATATATATATATGGGGAGTCTTCATATGCATCCATCCCTCACCATTTTTGGTGAGGGACACCCCAAAAGGGGGAGTTTCAAGTACAAAAGTGTACTTTTATACCTCACATCAAGTACACTTTTGAACTTGAAACTCCCCCTTTTGGGGTGTCCCTCACCAAAAATGGTGAGGGATAGATGCATATGAATATTACCCTATATATATATATATATATATAGATTTTTAGTTCAGGTTTTTGTAGAAGATCAAGAAAAGCATGAGTGATATTAGCTAGTGTTTTTATAGATTTGATATTTTTGCACTTAGGCCTTTTAATTGAAATGTTTGTTTAAGGATATAGAATATCATAAAGAAGGTAACAAATCTATGGTGTTTAGGTTTTATTATTTGAGTTCATTCATATAGAAGAATCAAGATGGAGATTTTAAATTATCATTAAAGCCGTAACTTTTCTTTATCATCCCCCGAATACTGTATAGAGTATGTCACAGACACATTACATTTTCATACCTTATTTCACCTCTTCGTGATCTACCCTGAAACTTAGATTCTGACTCAAAACTTCTAAACTTCAACAAAGTTTAAAAGGACAAAAATCACCTATATACTGCAAAATAAAAAATAAAGGCTCTTTATATGTTGAGAATCAATGTCGACCGGAAAAATTATGAAATGTATTTTGATAAAATAAGATACCGTGAGCTTGAAATTTAAAAACTAACTTTGATTTAAATAAGGGGATCAATATCTCTTGAGAAGTCTTTTATCATCTAAATTTAATAACTTCTGTGTGGACTGTTTCCACCGAAACCGATGTGATCCCGGCCTCGGCAATGGTACCAATCAGAAAAGGCCTTAACCCCTACCTTTCTGGCACAACAGCATTTCAGCCGTTGTCAAGGTGGGACTGGTCCCGGTAGAAGTACCGACCACATCCTTCCGAGCTCAGCCTCGCGCTGGCATCCTTGTCCGATCTTAGGCATAACTGACCTCGGTGCCTTCTCCAGTTCGGCCCCTCGGCCGAGGTGAACACTGGGCGTCCAGTTCTCATTATGAGATGGGACGGGTGCTTTATAGGGAGTCTCTGACAAGTAGGGTGGCCACCGGCCATTGATAAGGGCTCGTTCCTATCAACAGATCACATCCACATTTATGTGAGGGATTTGAAGGGAGATCTGATGGGACAAGTATCCTCACCTACCCCCATTAAGGATCCCAAGTGTGGACTGATGGGACAAGTATCCTCACCTACCTCCACTATGGAATCTTCTACTCTCCTCTATATATGCCTGCATGAAGAGCCATGAACAGGTACATGCAATATACAGCCTGCACTGTTATTCTGCTAACACCTTCTTCTCCACTTCACCCTAGTTCAGTGACTGCACTAACTCAGGCGTCGGAGTGCCTTTGGCTGACAGCAGCCTCGGGCCCTGACCGTTCTTTCTTCCCTTCTTTCAGGATTCAGGCCGTCGGTGACTTCTCCGATCAGCTGAACAGGATTTTCCTAATCCCCTTCATCACCTAAACTAAGTCCGTAATAATTTAGGCACGCACAATTGGCGCCGTCTGTGGGAAAGATCTGAAAATTCCATATTTTCATCCTAACAGCCATGTCTCCTAAGGCTAAGAAGGGAAAGAGCGTCGCTGGACCGACCAGGTCCAAGCAGCCAGAGACATTCCTGCCTCTCATGCCGCCTCCACTGGTGACGAACCAGGCAGGGGCATTGGCAACAAGCCAGCAAAGAGAGGCCAGGCAAACTCCACCCAACCCTCAGTCGAGAAGAGCGGGTGGAGAACCCGCTATTCGAAGTGTAGGATCACCCGTCACGGTGAGACACTCATCGTCAAGAGATGCAGCGGCGTCTCCTCGGCACGGTCCTGTAACAGAACGGGCCCGGCCAGCGACCTCTCAGGCAGAGCGCCCACGTCTAGAGGTTGTTTTCACCGAGCCACCTCGTAAGGACTTTCCCCCTCAGGAACAGTCCCAACGAGGTAGGACTCCTGTGCGCCCTCATCCTCATCGGTCTCAAAACGAGGACCACATGGAAGAGGACCACGTCCACCTCGGTGATGAGGGTGACGACGACATGGCCCTAGAGGAAGATGTTGAGGCCCAAGCTGAAGCAATCAAGGCTCAGAACCTCGTCATTGAAGAACAGAAGGAGCAGATCCACCAGCTTCAGCGACAGCTTGAGGCAAAGGACGGAACCCTGCCCGAAGCCTCTCACACCCCTCCTCCACGGCAGCAGGCTCGCCAAGGTCCTGAGGGTCATCCAGACATAAGGCATCAACTAAACAAAAGGCGTGCCCGAGCTCGGGAAGAGGGCTCGAGTAACACCCACGCCAGCGCCGACCAGCAGCGGCGCCAGAGACAAAGGCGGGAGCCCGGGGCCGACACCGACATGGCTGCCTATATTGATCAGCAAATTAAGCTGGCCGTACAACAGAACCTGGAGCACGTCGGCCTCGCTCGAGGTCGGTTGGCTACCAGGCATAGTGACATCCACGGCACATCTCCATTTACTCGGGAAATCAGAGATCATCCTCTCCCTGATAAATTCAACGTCCCGCGCTTCAATCTCTATGACGGGACGTCAGACCCCGAAGCTCATCTCCGACACTTCACCCAGAAGATGTCGATATTCAGCGGCGTCGGCAACCTCGATTGCAAGGTTTTCTCCTCCAGCTTGGGTGACCTCCCGCTTCGGTGGTTCTGTGCACTCTCCGAGGGATTGATTTCGAGCTGGCGACAGCTCCGAAACTCCTTCGTCGAGAAGTTTTAAGCACACCGGGTCATCCCGAAGACTGACGCCGACCTAATCTCCATCAAGATGAGGCCGACCGAGAATATCACTCGATTCGCTAAAAGGTTCTGGACCATCTACAGCGTAATCGAAAATTCCAATGACGAGGTAGCCGTCACGGCCTTCCAACAAGCTTTGCTACCAGGCAATGAGCTTCGGAAGAAATTGGTGCGTCACCCCGCGGTTTTAGTAAAGGCACTCATGGCCTGGGTGAACCAGTACGTTGAGCAAGAAGAAGATGAGGTCCGGGCTCGGGAGAGCCATAACCTTTGGCCCCCGCTCCCAGAGGGCCAACCTTCTGAGGGCCAACCTTCGGAAGGCCGACCTTCAAGGAGGGAAAAGAGGCTTGCTATGAGGGAGGCGGACCGAAATAAAGAATCATCCAACTCGGCAGCATGTTCTGTTCCCACCTCGGGAGGCAGCGCAAAGCCGAGGCCAAGTGGCGCCCCTCACAAAGCCGTTAACACCATCTTCAAGGAGCCCATTTACAAACTCCTCGGCAAAATCCAAGCTCAGCCCTTAATCATATGGCCCCAGCCTATGAAAAGTGACGCTGCCTCACGAGATCAGAGCAAGTTCTGTGCCTACCACAAAGATAGAGGACACAGAACCGAGGATTGCCATGCCTTCAAGGTGCACCTTGAAAGGCTCGTGAAAGATGGGCACCTCAGAGATCATATCAAAGAGGAGGGTAGAGTAAACCAAGCCCAGCAGCACCACCTCGACGACAGGGATAGCGATGGGCCTATAGGGACCATCGATGTCATTCACCTGGCCCCCGCTCCCAGAGGTAGTGATCAGGCGTGTGCCGAGGCCAGGAAGGCCTAGCATGGCAAACATGTGATGGCGGCCGAGCTCGGTCCCTCCGCAAAGAAGGCGCGTGTAGAGAGACCAAAGATTTGGTTCTCTGACAAAGACTTGGCTGGGGTTCAACTACCCCACAATGATCCTCTTCTTCTGACTATGAGGTTACAGAATTTCAATGTCAAGAGGATCCTAGTGGATCCCGGGAGCTCCTCAGAAATCTTCTATTTCGACTGCTTCAAAAGAATGGGTCTGAAAGAGGAGGATCTGCTGGAAGCTCGCACCCCTTTGGTGGGATTCAGCTCCAAGACAGTATATCCCAAAGGGAAGATCTCCCTCAAGGTCGAGGTAGGAGGGGCCCCCATGACAGCAGACTTCCTGATGGTAGATGCTCAATCTCCTTACAATGCCATCATGGGAAGAACCTGGCTTCATAACATGGAGGCTGTCCCCTCCACCCATCACCAAAAGCTCAAGTTCCCGTTACAGAACACAGACGGGGGCTTCGAAGTTGTCATAGTCCGCGGTGACCAGCAAATGGCCAAAGAATGTCTTATGGCCGTTGTCCCCGGAGGAGCAGAACCACAGCGAGTCCATGTGACCGAGCTCGAAGCAGAGCTCGATGAAGTTGGCCGAACTCCCGAGCAGAAGAGCGTTGAAGAGCTTACCGAAGTCAGGATCGACCCTAACGATCCGGAAAGGTTCTTCGTGCTCGATAGCCGGCTTGCTGATTAAGAAAGGACCGAGATGCTCGACTTTCTGTTACAGAACAGGGAGGTCTTCGCTTGGACCCCATATGAAATGCCCGGCATTGACCCCGAGGTCGTAAGCCACAAGCTGAATGTGAGCCCCAGGCACAAGCCTGTAGTCCAAAAGACTCGCAGGATGGGCATCCAGCAAGCAGAAGCTGTAACCGAAAAGGTCAAAAAACTGTTGGATGCAGAGGCTATCAGAGAAGTCCACTACCCTGAGTAGTTAGCAAACACGGTGGTGGTCAGAAAAAAGGACGGAAGCTGGACCTCAACAAAGCCTGTCCCAAAGATAGCTTTCCCCTCCCCAAGATAGACCAGCTGATTGATGCCACCGCCGGGCATGATAGAATGAGTTTCATCGATGCCTACCGAGGTTACCATCAGATCCCGATGAACGGGCCTGATCAAGAGAAAACAGCGTTCATAACACCTAGAGGCATTTACTGCTACAAGGTGATGCCCTTTGGGTTAAAAAACGCTGGTGCCACTTATCAAAGGCTGGTAACCAAAATGTTTCAGGCCCAGCTCGGGAAAACGGTTGAGGTCTACATTGATGACATGGTCGTTAAGTCTAAACGGTCGCAGGACCACTTGACTGACTTACATCAGACCTTCGCCGTCCTCAAACAATACAAGCTCAAACTGAACGCCTCCAAATGTGCATTTGGCGTCGGCTCGAGCAAATTCCTGGGTAGCTTGGTCACCAGACGAGGAATCGAGGCCAATCCCGATCAAATCTCGGCGATAAGGGCCCTACAAAGTCCAACCTCGACAAAGTAAGTCCAGAGACTTACGGGAATGGCAGCAGCGCTGAACCGCTTCGTTAGCCGAGCTTCAGACAAATGCCGTCCCTTCTTCCAACTCCTAAGAAAGAGCTCGGGGTTCCAATGGACGCCTGAGTGTGAAAAAGCCCTCCAAGAGCTCAAAAGATACCTCTCTTCGCCTCCCCTGCTTTCCACTCCGGCACAGGGTGAGGTCATTTACTTATATCTAGCGGTTTCGGACCATGCAGTAAGCTCGGTACTCATAAGAGAAGATGACGGGCAGCAGAAGCCCATTTATTACACAAGCAAAATTCTGCTGGATGCCGAGACAAGATATCTGCCATTAGAGAAGCTCGCATTTGCACTTATCAGTGCCTCCCGCAAGCTCTCTCACTAATTCCAAACGTATTCCATAGTGGTTGTGACAGAACACCCACTCAAGTCTCTCTTCAGAAAAGCAGACTTCTCTGGGAGAGTGTCCAAATGGGCTATTGAACTAGGACAATATGATATCCAATATCAACCTAGAACAGCTATTAAAGCCCAGGTACTGGCAGACTTTATTGTGGAATTCACTTCTCCTAGTTCGGCACCGAGTCTCCTCGAAACCGAACTGGGGGGCAATGGGGTGGAGACGACCACCGAGACCAAAACAGAGCAGGAGCGGTCCTGGACAAAATTCCTCGACTCATCTTGGAAGGTCTTCGTCGATGGGTCCTCAACCTCCAGAAGGGCTGGCGTTGGCATCGTCCTCCAGTCTCCAGAGGGCCTCGTCACTGAACAAGCCTTGACCCTTGACTTCAAAGCATCTAACAACGAGGCTGAATATGAAGCACTAATAGCAGGGCTGAGCAGTGTAAAAATTCTGGGGGCATGACAACTGGTGGTCTTCAGTGATTCACAGCTGGTGACGAACCAACTAAATGGAGACTACCAGGCCCGTGACGACAGGATGGCAGCCTACTTAGCCCACACCAAGCAACTTCTATCTCAGTTCCAAAGGGCTGAAGTCAGGCAGGTCGGTAGAGATTCCAATTCCCACGCCGACGCACTTGCAAACCTGGCCTCTGCTGTCGAGGCAGGAAGAAAAAGGACTGTCGAAGTAGAAGCACTAGACAGACCGAGTATAGAGCTCCACCCACCTCAGCAGCAGCAAATCATGTGTATCAACCTCGGTCCTAGCTGGATGGACGAGTTGATTTCCTACCTCAAAGACGACCAGCTTCCAGAAGACAAGAACCAGGCCCATAAGACCAGGCTGAAAGCAGCTCGGTTCTTGCTCTCTCCAGATGGCAAGCTTTACAAAAAGTCCTACAATGGCCCTTACCTCCAGTGTGTTCACCCAAGCAAAGTCAACGATTTCCTTTTTGAAATCCATGAAGGAATCTGCGGCAGCCACATCGGAGGTCGGTCATTAGCTTACCGAGCTATCAGCCAAGGTTACTGGTGGCCGTACATGCAGAAGGACGCCCAGATCTATGCAAGGAAATGTGAGAAGTGTCAGAAATTCTCTCACTCTCTCCATCAGCCAACTCATGACCTAAGTCCTCTTTCCAGTCCCTGGCCTTTCGCCCAATGGGGACTGGACCTAATGGGACCCCTCCACCGAGCTCCAGGAAATAAGAGATGGTTGATCGTAGCAACTGACTACTTTACTAAGTGGATAGAAGCTGAAGCGCTTTCCTCCATCACCGAGAAGGACACCAAAAACTTCGTATGGAGGAACATCGTGACAAGATTTGGAGTACCTCGAGCCTTGGTCTCGGATAAAGGGACTCAGTTCGACTCCAACTCCTTCAAGAGCTTCTGTCAAGATCTTGGGATCAGGAACTACTACTCCACTCCAGCTTACCCCCAGAGCAATGGACAGGCTGAAATCTCTAATAAGGTGGTGCTCGATGGACTCAAGAAGAGATTAGACCGAGCCAAAGGGAGATGGGTAGGAGAGCTTCCGAGTATCCTTTGGGCATACAGGACTACCCCGAGGCGCTCGACCTCGGCTACTCCCTTCTCCCTAGCCTATGGGATGGAAGCTGTAATTCCACTTGAGGTCGGTCTCCCGACCCTCAGGTCGGAACTGTTCGACCAAGGCCAAAATGATGTGAACCTCGCCACAGAGCTCGACTTAGCTGAGGAACGAAGGGATGACGCAGCCATCCGCCTCGCTTCTTACCAGCGACAGTTGGCTAGAGGGTACAATCAAAGGGTCAAAGAGCGGAAGTTTTCCCCTGGAGAATTGGTTTTGAAAAAGACTCTTCCAGCAGACAGAAGTCCTAGCGAAGGAAAGTTTGCACCGAACTGGCGCGGGCCATTCAAGGTAACTTCGATTGCTGGGCAGTCCGCATATAGACTTGAGGACATGGAGGGTAAAGAGCTACCACGCCCGTGGAATGCCACCCACCTCAAGAAATTCTATTTTTGAGATGTAATCCGATTTCGGAAGGTAATAAACTGGTTCTTTTTATAAAATATGTTTTTACTTTCCAAATTATCTCCTATTCTCAAAGAAGATGGCCGAGTTATGGAACTCGGCATATACATACAGCTCGGTCACAGAATCAGCTTGTATTATTTGTTCGGTTACCAGGATCGACTACTTCGGCCCGGCCAATGGACCAGTCGAGTTTTGATTATAAAACCGGACTCAGCTTTGGTCATAGGACCGAGCGCCTCTAGTGTTACCGAGATCAATGCTCGTTATGGTTGCAGGATCAATGCGGCACCTCGGGTTACAATAAATACATTAAGCACGGCTGCGGGCCGAGCTCATTTACTTTGTTTTTTTCCTGTTATTTATTCTGGTTGTCAAGCCAAACACATAAAGAGAGGAAAAAAAAGAAAAGAAACATTCACCACAGATGTTCAAAATTGGAAACAAAGCCAATTTCATTTCATTTAAAATTGAAGAATGATTACAATCTCTTCCGAAAACAAAGATATAAATCTTCCCCCCAGTGCAGAAAATAAAAAAAAAATACATCATATCTTTTTCAAGCCACGGCCCCCCTCGGTGCCCCCTACAGCAGCGTCCTCCACGACTTCGGTAATCACTTCTTGTCCGGCGTCAACGTTCATTCCAGGGGCAGTGTCTTCGCCTTCCCCGACAGGGACCTCAGGAACTTGGCTCGGTGTGGGCCGAGGAGGAGGAAACTGGGGGATCTCTGTATACACAGGGCTGTCCTCGGGGACCCCTGCTGCTCTCAACGAGCTCGTCCACCCCAGCCTCCAGGCTCTCAGGCTGACCTTCCGGACTTCGGCGATATAATGTTCGGTGGCTTCTGCCACCCCTTCATCGAAAGCCTTCTCGACTTCAGTCCGCAGTTTTTCAGCATCGGCGCGAAGTTCAGTCTCTACCTCCTCCCACTTCTTTTCAAGCTCGGCCGTTGTCCTGGCTTGGTTTTCCAATTCTGCTCTGGCCTTATCAAGCTCGTTTTTAAGGCCCGTGGCGTACGTTTCCTGCTCGGCCGCCTTCTTTTTTATTTCCCCGAGCTCCGCCTCAAGTCCCTTTTCCCTCTTCTCCGCCCTCTCTGCCCAAGCAGCGCTCTGGTGGGCTTTCTCCGCCAACACCATGATGGAACGCGCTCCGAATGCCGTGGGTGCTACCGGGGTCGGCGGACGTGGGAGTCCGTTGGGTCCGGCCCTTTCGCGCCCGGGGGGCATGAAGCGTGCATCAACATTTCTTTTGTGTGGGTGTGCCAGATTTTCTATTTTACTTGGAATTGCAAGTGGTAATCTGGAGATCAACCTTCGCAAGTAAAAAGGAAATCAACTTCTTTCAAGTTTTCCATTGCACAAATATTTAAGAAAAGAGACATTTTCTTGGTTTGCCGTGAAAGTCGATTTTGTTTGGCATTTATAGCCGATTTTGGCGTTTATAGCCGATTTACAATTCTCATCAATAATGAAAGACAAGAGTTGTGATTTTTGTCTCTTTTAGAAAAATACAAACTACAATGAAAAGCAAGAAAAGGAGGATCTAACTTCTCAGGAGATTGTGGGGGACTCGTTCAGATTGACGGTCGCAAGCCATGTATGGGCTTCGCCATCATCCATGCAGATGAGAACAGAGGATGCTCTTGATTCGCTTGGCTTGGCTATAACCTCAGATTTTTAGAGGACAAAGACCAAGAGGAGGTCCTATGTCCGATAAAAAGCTAAGTAGACAGGCTGAAAAGCCACGTCTAAGCCATTGGAGGCAGCGGGAGAAGGCAAGGACCTTGGGGGGGTACCCCTCAAGGGACTTTTGTCACCTTGTAGTGGTGGCCGGTGCAGAACTTCAGCAGAGTTTTTCTCTCTTTTTCTTTCTCTCAGATTTCTGGATCTGTGGTACTTTGGAAGTGATCTCCGATTGATCGATCCGGATTTCAATGGAATGCTCTCCTATTTATAGGCTTTTGGTAGCCATTTAGGAGAGTTTATGGGCTTTAATGGCTTTAATGGGAGGAGTTACAAGATTTATTTCTTGATTTTGTAACTCCTTTTTCCTTGAATTTGATTGGCCGATGGAGATTAAGGGCTTTTAATCACCTTAATTACCATAATGGGAGGAGTTTCATGGGTTAAATGCCATGAATCAATTGACTTGTAACTCCCAAATGCTTGCTTCTGATTGGGCCGTCCAAAGAAATGAATTAATGACTGCAATAAAGCTAGTCAATTAACCATATTAATTGGTCGCCGAGCAGTCGAAGAGTCGCGGGCCGTGCCGTGTCTTCTGGAATTCTTCTGGCGATGATCATCGATGGATCTTCATGCTAATCGACATCGGATGAACATGTAACTTCAGACAGTGATAGCTAAGAGCGGGCCGGTGACATCTGTCCTGTCGATTTTTCGATCGATTGGGCGGAAAGTACACTTTTTTGGTCGACCGGTTGGCGATCAATGTTGATTTTGATACTTTTGGAGGTTGACCCGTGATTTTGACTGATGTCGGAGGACATGAGTCAATTTCAAGCACTAAAAATCACATTTTCAGGAAACCACATGGGCCAAAGTGCGCGAAGTGCGAAAAAGGACGGAAAAACGGGTCACCGGCGAAAAATCCGGTGACCCGGACTTCCATGGTCGCCGGCGACCCTGGGCCATGGTCGCGGGCTGCGACCCTGGGGGTTTTTCCCCTGTTTTTGGTCCGTTTTGTGGTCTTTTTCGTCGCCGTTTTCTTCTGTATTTTTCTTGACATTTCTTCTCATTTATTGGCTTGATTTCCCTGTAGAAAACCTGATGAGAATCCTTGCATTTTTAGAGTGCAAAGTTTCCAATTTTCCGGGAAAGCCGAAGACTTTGTCGCGTAGAGCTGCTGATTTTCCGCCAGAAGCTTAAACTTGGTCAAACGATGTCGGAATGACCTGAAATTTGAGGTGAAGCCTCCTGAGCAATAAATAAGACCAACCATAGGCTTTTGTTTGAGTTTTGAAGCCGTTTGGGGTCCCATCGATGCTTCACTTAATTTTGCTGCGGGGAAAATGCCGAGCTTTGATATGTGGCCAAACGATGTCCGATTGACCTGAAATTTGACGGGGAGCCTATTGGAGTCATTTTGAGACGTTCCATGGGCTCCGTTTTGGATGTCATGGTCTCGGATTGCTCCGCCGCCGGTAGGCTTGATTTTCTCTCGGAGCATCGAAACCCGGTCAAACGTTATCGGAATGACCTGAAATTTGACGTGCAGCCTTTTGGAAGCATGTTGAAGCCACTCATGCACTTGGTTTGATGAGCGAAGGCTTCGGTGGTTCCCGCCGCCGGGAGGCTTGATTTTGCTGCTCGAGCATTGATGGAGGGTCAAACGTTGTCGGTTTGACTTGAAATTTGGCATGGAGCCCTTTTGAGACATACTGGAGTCATCCGTAGGCTCTGATCGAAGTTTTGACGTCTCCGATGATGTCGCCGCCGGGAGCGCCATTTTAGCTGTCGGAGAAGCGAAGTTAGGCCAAATGATTCTGAAATGGCCCGAAACTTCATGTGTACTCTTCTCTTGGCTATCTTGAAGGATCTTGCAGTTTTTGTTTGATTCTGACAAGATTTGATTTTTTGGAGAAATTGCATTGTCTATTTATGGCAGGTTGTGACTTCATGCAGCTTTCTTGATGTTGAAGAGACAAAGTGACATTTTTGGTGTCAACACACCAGACCCCTTTGCAGGATCTGTGAAAACAAGTGTTACAAGGGGGTCAATATTGGAAGTACAGAAGTCAAAGGAGAAACACAAGCTCAGAAGAAGGAATTACCTTGAGGGCGTCGCCCATCTGGGCCACATCCAGCTCCACCTCGCTCAGCTTCCAGTGTTCTGCCATGTCTCCAGGCAGAGCGCAGGCGTGCGCGAGGGCATTGACAACAGAAGTGCCGTCAGTCAACCGGGCGTCCGACGACAATGACTGGCCATCCTCCAGCAGAAAACTAGGGTTCCAGAGCGGAGGGCCGAGCAGCGGCGAATGCCGAGGGACGGGGTTGGGCTCATCCTTGACTGGATCTACAATCCTAGGTCTTTTTCCCAACCGAACCGAGTCCCGATGGGATTTGGTGGGACGCTCAGTCCCTGTGGAAGGCTGAAGAGGAGACTGAGTCGGGGGAGAGACGACTGTGTCTTCCAAGTTCGGAGGGAAAGCGGTTCCCGAGGGGGTGGGCGAGTCTCCGAAGATGACATCCTCGAGGCTTACAATTGCCGCACGGCGTCGCCCCATCTCGACCTCTTCGTCTGACCCGGAAGACTGGAGGTTCACAAGCTCCTCTCGCCGAGCCTCCTCGGATTCGCCCTCTGACTGGCGCTCCTCTTCGGATTCGGTCTCTGCAGCGGCCTCAGCCTGTGAAGGCCCGGCTTCGGCAGAACCTCGAAAGGGTATGATCTCGGGGGGCACTTGTGCAGACCCTTCAGCTAGGGCTGTTTGCTCTTCGGCTTCGGCAAGAGTTAGAACCTGCGCCCCCCTAAGGTTCTCGTGCCGTCTTCTTATAAAGGATCGGTACACGGGCTCATACCCAAGAAGGGCTGAGGCTGATCGGGTCCGGCGATCCTTGTAACTATAGATTCTTTTTAGCCAGGCGACGTTTTGCCGCCACCTGGAGTTCTTCTTCTGCTGTTTTCTCTCCTTATGACCTGCACGCCAAGAAATTGAGCGTCAGTTCGGCAGAACAGAAGTACATCAAAAGGACTAGAAAATAAGATATTTACTCAGTGGTACTCCGAGATGACGGGGTATGTGATCCACCCTGGGCTCTCCGGGGGCATACTCCCAGCTCCCGGTGACGTAAAGGCAGTCATCCCCGGCGTATTTCGTGTTGTCCTCGAGCTCGTTGATTATGGGATTCCCCTTCGACCGAACTCGGAGGTAGTATGCGTCGTCCTTTGGAGATCGACAGAGGTCGTAGACATCCTCAATATCCTCGACGCCAAGGTCGGTTCCCAATATCCTATTGAGTTCGGCTATACCCATGATTATCTTGAAACCATTGGGCATTAGTTGGCAGGGGGTAAGGTTCCACCTCCTGAGACAGGCCCTCAGGAGGGGATGAACTGGGAATCGCACCCCGCCTTCGATTATGGCCACTAGTGGGAAGGGCATCCACCCATCTACAAGAACCCGAGGTCGGATTCGGTCACCAGGCTCATCCGCCCTAATCTGGACATTCTCTGGTATCTGATATTTTCTCCTAAGCTCTGCTAGGGCAAGCTCTGTGTCTATCCAGTGTCTATATACCCTCATCTTCCCCAACATAAACCGGAATATAGGTGACGGCGACGGAGAAGAATGACAGAAAGCACAAACCCCCAAAAGAAAAAGACCCTAGAGAAGGACAAATGGCAGAAGGGCAGAGAGGAACTCACTAGGAAGCAAGGCCGGAAGGAATGTAGGGACAACGGAAACTCGAACTTCAAAAAGCAACGAATGGACTTCTCGGACGACGAGGCTTCAGGCAGAAGCTCCAAACGCAGTGACAGCAAAAGTAGTCCTCCTTCGAGGACGAGAGCTTTTATACAGAGATGAAAAATCTGTGCGTATCCCGAAAGGCGCGCGCGCAGACACTGCCTCGAGCACGCCACCCGTCTCCTCGATAAGACGTCACGACCATCAGGGACGTGACACGTGGCAGCACCGCGTCGCCTTCATGATGATATGGGTGGGCTATTAAACCGCCTCCAGACAGCTAGGCGCTATTAAATGTGCCTCGGAAAGCAAAACGACACTCCACGCTTTTTTATAAGCTACGGGATCGGTTTCGGGAAATACCCGTCCTATCACTCCTAACCCCGTGGTGTTGTCCAGGCCCCCGAGGTCAGGAGTAGGGGGCAGTTGTGTGGACTGTTTCCACCGAAACCGATGTGATCCCGGCCTCGGCAATGGTACCAATCAGAAAAGGCCTTAACCCCTACCTTTCTGGCATAGCAGCATCTCAGCCATTGTCAAGGTGGGACTGGTCCCGGTAGAAGTACCGACCACATCCTTCCGAGCTCAGCCTCGCTCTGGCATCCTTGTCCGATCTCAGGCATAACTGACCTCGGTGCCTTCTCCAGTTCGGCCCCTCGGCCGAGGTGAACACTGGGCGTCCAGTTCCCATTATGAGATGGGACAGGTGCTTTATAGGGAGTCTCTGACAAGTAGGGTGGCCACCGGCCATTGATAAGGGCTCGTTCCTATCAACAGATCACATCCACATTTATGTGAGGGATTTGAAGGGAGATCTGATGAGACAAGTATCCTCACCTACCCCCACTAAGGATCCCAGGTGTGGACTGATGGGACAAGTATCCTCACCTACCTCCACTATGGAATCTTCTACTCTCCTCTATATATGCCTGCATGAAGAGCCATGAACAGGTACATGCAATATACAGCCTGCACTGTTATTCTGCTAACACCTTCTTCTCCACTTCACCCTAGTTCAGTGACTGCACTAACTCAGGCGTTGGAGTGCCTTTGGCTGACAGCAGCCTCGGGCCCTGACCGTTCTTTCTTCCCTTTTTTCAGGATTCAGGCCGTCGGTGACTTCTCCGATCAGCTGAACAGGATTTTCCTAATCCCCTTCATCACCTAAACTAAGTCCGTAATAATTTAGGCACGCACAACTTCGAAGGGTCGGTAATTTTTCTAATATTAGGTTGGATTTTGCCGAGCTTATCTTGTTCAATTGAGAATCTATATATAAAAAAAATAATATGACTAGAGAGCCTACAAAAGTCGAAAGAGTGGCATACCTAGAGATCAGTCTATGCGCAACTGGGTGACACGCGGGGTTACAAACCAACTTGGCGATCTCTTATTGTTAAAAAAAAAAAAAAAAAAAAAAAGAAGACTCGACAAAAACTAAATTTTCTCTTTTCATTTTTTTTTTTTTTTAAATCTTTTAACTTTGTTCTTTACATTTTAGCCGTCAACTTGTATGTTTGGACTCTGGAGAGATGGAAATTGGATGATTTTGTTAACTATAAGCAAGATGGTTTCATGTAAAGCTCATGTATGTCCTTTTCCACAAGTCCTTATAATAAGTAGGTTATTCACCTATTCATGTACTAAACGGCACTAAGGCAGGAGAATCGTGGGATAGCCCAATGGTAAGGGGCATCCCCAGCTCACCTTAAGTGCCAGAGATCGACCCATGGCACCAGTAGAGCACAAGTAGTAGACTATGTGCCCAGAGCATGGAGCACTTAAGCAGAGCATTATGGTGGAAATTGACCCTGGCGGAACACAACCCTTGCACTAATGAATTAGGCTAGTTTTGGACTAGATAGTTTCAATTCCAAATATTCACCTCCGAGCTACAGGATATGCATTCCAGTTGTGTTGGGCCCACTTGGGTACACCTTTCATCCGTGGTGGCCTTTTCACATTCTCAACCCCCACCCACCCACGCCCCACACACACACACACACACACACACAAATGATCTGGCACTAGGCCTAGTTTCATTCTCATAAATCTGTTATCCACGGTCCACCATTCAATTGAATCTCAAAGAAATCTACAGTTGACAGACCCCTCAATTTTAAATCTATTAAACCAACGGCTAAGGTGATGTGACAGGGCTGGTATTTTTTTTTTTATCCTAATTCAAAAGAAAACCTTCTCCTTTACCTCATCCCCACTAATAAGAAGGTATCCAAGTGAGCCCACGATCTGGATTGCATATGAGCAATATGTAGTCTACTTCCGGGAGAACATGCTTCTGTATTTCTTTTGATACTGCAATGGAGAGGAAAACAATTTTCATTTTATGTACTATACACTATTTTGTTGTTTGGTGGGATATCCATTTGAAAAGAAATAAATTAATTTCTTTAATTAAGTGGATTTTGATTTTCGATGAAGTGGTTCGAAACCCCCGGATTTTTTTCTCAGTACATCTAAGTAAAAATAAATCAGGTTGTTGCACAAACAAACCCTAACTTTATTTCCTATCCATTCCAGTTCTCTTATGTGCCCATTTACTTGTTTCCACTTAGATTCTTTTTCTCTCCCTAGGAAGCAAAGGTTGAAATGGGTGACGAAAGCTTTTATTTCCACACACTACTTTCTCTGATTTATTTCCACACACTACTTTCTCTGAGCTCCATTTATCTTCTTGTCTGCCAACTACCCTTGTGTCTACTATCATCTTACTTCACTACTTCTTTCTTTATTGACAAAATGTACAGTAGTACAATTTCACCTAAATCACGAGGCAGATTTCTTTCAAAGTACAGATACCACAATGAACCTCACCAGTCACCACCTTCCCTGTCATTCCAAATGAGGGATTACATCTTAGCTGTTGGCAACTGTGGATGGGCCAACATGTAGTCGCCCGTGAGTGTGCCAATCATGGATAAGATACGCCCTTCACATTTGAAAAGCACACCTTCGGCTCTTGTCCCAGAAAGAGGCTCCTCATCTTGGATTAAAGGTTCCTCATCGATCCTCTTCTCATAAAAGATTCATCTTTATCTTAAAATAAAGGTTTGTCATCCAAGCCGTTCATCATCTAATTCCATGATCAGACTATTTACCATTGCCCCGAATTGTCCAATGCAAAAAATAATGAAATCTACCAATCATAGATAGGCCTGTCAATCCGGCCCACGGACAAGAGGATGGACTGGCCCTCAAAACTCAAAAGTCACTTCTGTTTTTTTTTTTTTTAAGAAAAAACCCAAGGGCTGAGCTTTCACACATCTTTTGTAGATGCACAAATTTGAGGGGTCATCCTTAGACAGTACTAAACCTGACCCAAATCTTCTATTTTTTATTTTATGTAATAAATATTTAAGTATTTACATATATACTAAAATGGCTTTTTTAAGGTATTTCTAGGGCTTTCTTTTGTGAAGCTTTGTAATTAGTTTATTTCTTAGGACAATAAATAATGGGTTTATATAAGAAAATATGTTGCTCTTATATCTCTAAAATGAATCTATGCTTGATGATTAGCATTTGATCTTTTGGATATCCTTTTGTTCTAACATCTCTTGGATTTAAAAATTAAAAAAATAAAAAAAAGTTGCATCAACTGCCTAGTCTCTATCAGAACGGCCTCTTACGTAAGAGGTGACACTTCTTATCTAGCTACCAAGGGTACAAACCTGGGTAGTCACCTTATCTCACGAGAGGACTACCTCATCTCATCCGAGTCTACTTCCCTCACCTGAGGGTTGGATTTTGCCTGTATTAAAAATAAATAAATAAATAAAAACTGCCTATGCTCTCTTGTTGTAATTTATACGGCTAGACAGCATATTTATTGTTTGTGTGCATGCTCAGTTAATACACATGAGGGGTAGGTCATTTCCTCTACTTCCCACCCCCTATCATATAGTCCATCAGTTAGAAGTGTAGCATGAGTTCAAAAGTATTCATTTTATCAATATTTTCTAAAACCACATAAAGGTCATGTTGTGTCTGAAATGAATACCCAGTTAAAGTTTTTAATAAGATGCAATGGAAAAGGTCAACCTTTTTTAATGATGTTGATTTCCTTTATTTCAATTTTTAGTCACCATGTTTGTTATATTTCTTCTTTGCAATAGGTTAATTATTGTAGACAAGATAAAGTCAATATCGCCGGTTCCAAGCCCAAATAAAGGAGAATGGTTTACTGTCGATTAACACCTTGTATGTATAAAAAAAAATTCTGATTTTTTTTCGTTTTCAGTCCTTGGGCCAGCCTTGGCCATGAAGGTAGAGTAAGGGCCTTGATAGTGCAGCTTCTCGGATGAATTTGTATAGGCTGAGCCTATCCCTACATGTACCTAGGGACTGCCCTACTACCAAATATAGTTCATCTTGACAAACATGGTAGCTGATTCACATAGCTGATTCACATCCCCTCTACAACAATAACAACAGGATTCCAATTCCACACTTTTCAAACAAGCCATTGGCAGTCTTTTACAAAGAGCTAAAACGTCAGGGATTACATACACATAAAGAAAAGAAAAGTCTGGGGTTTATGAGAAAATGAGAACGATTCCACATGGTGGGCCCCAATACAAATCCCACTCTGGGGTACCAAGACTTCCAACAAGCTGCTCTTTCCACCACCAGCCCATGATTTGTGTCTCCTACCCTCACTCATACCGCTGTGATAGACCCATAGCATAATTTCAACATTTCAACATGGACAGAAAAAGTAGGTATCCGTATCCCAACCACCACATTATAAAACATGCTTTTAACTCCACACACATACGCCCATTCAAGACCACCCAAGGTCCCGTGACTTCAACTGAGAGCAAAATCCCACCACCCACTCTGATTTCTTTAATGCTGTGATACCAGTTTTCTCAGACCTCGTGACAAGAATTTTGTATCCATGCTAGATCTCATAAACAGTTCTGCTGACTTTTCTAAGATGCTAGGACTGTCCCACTGTGTGATGGAAATACAGGAAATATTGACCTTTAATAGTTATTTTAGAGGTCCCATAGGTAGCAAGTAGTACTAGTACAACATGCAAACTTCAGGACATTCAAGCCCACCCACCAGGATTTCTTCCTATATCAATGAGAATCCTGGAAGTTGAAGATCCGGCTGAAAAAGTATACTCCCAAACGGGCAAGAAAAATCAAAGAACACAATCTACAGAAGTATAAACAGTTCACACCAGATGACAGAACATTCTCATTGTCAAATTACATCAAGATACCAGAGATTTTCTTAGTTAGCTAGCTCAGTTTTGACATAAAATGAGGACGATTCATGCATTTTTGGGTGAGAGCTGAGTGGGGTATCTTTCATTCACAGTTGTATTATTCATTGTAATTATAAATTATGGGGAAATGAAGTGATTTAGAGGGAAACTTAGTGCAGGGAAATCTATTTCCAAGGATCCAAACATTTATCGATCTTTCTTTTCTATTTTTCTTCACTCCTTTTCTAATGGCTTCAATTTTCATGTAGAATTCAATCATGTTCTCATTACACTTGCAAATTAAAGACATAACAGACAGGAAACAGCATAGTTTCAACACCCTCATATACTTATTCAAGTGAATAGAAAGTAGAGAGACATCTTGGAAGGCTCTAAAGCACAGAAAAACCCAAGATTCTCTTTTATATCTCACTCAAAACTCTCAGAAAATACAAATTCTCATAAACCCAAAACTTTTAATAGAAGAAGAAAAAATAGCTAAACTGCAAAACTGATAGGAATTTCTTTCACTGGATCTTTAATCCAAAACGGCACCTCTGTATCCAGATCCCGATCAACATCTACTTCAAAATTGCAATCTGGGAGTGATTCAAAATCATCAAGAAACTGCCCCAAATCGTGCTCTACAAATAAGGAATCAAGATCCAGCAGCTGTTCAAATGTTGGAAGAAACGGCTCCCGCAAATCTCTTATGGGCTCCTCCCCTATCCACACTGCAGAGTTACTCTGTTCTAGAACAGAGGAAGGTGATGGAAGTGGGGAACAGGGATTCTCTTTCCACACTGCAGAATTCCTCTGAACAGAGGAAGGTGATGGAAGGAGGGTTTCATATTTCGTGGAATCTTCTTTCCACGCTGCAGAATTCCTCTGTTCTAGAACAGAGGATGGTGATGGAAGTTGGGTCTCAGAGTCCTCTGGTGCTGCTGATGTTGAAGGCAATGATAAACAGCTCTTCTCCTTCTCCAAGCCCTCACATTTCTTCGAATATAAAGCGCTTTTGAATCTCTTAGAAGCCATTTGGTAGGCTTCTGAAGCCTCCTCAGCGGTGTTGAATGTCCCCAACCAAACACGAACTCCTCGAATCGGGTCTCGAATCTCTGCAGCAAACTTACCCCACTTTCTCTGCCGAACGCCTCTGTATTTTGACTGCGATTTGGGGGTTTTGGCTAAAACCCTTTCAGGGCTTTTACAGTTGATGGGTCGTGAAGCGCCAGTAGATGGAAAAGGCCTCGTTGGAATGTGAATCTCTTGAATGATGCGCTTGCAACCCATCAATCCCTTTCTTTTAACTTCTGTTTCTTCATCCTCGCTTGAGGAATCCGTAGCATCCGGATCGTTAAAGAGAACCCGGATTTTTCTCACAGATTTGCACTCATTCTCTTCAAAATCCACCTTCTTCTTCTTCTTCCCCTTTCCCAAAACTCTCAACAACTGACTCTGAGTTGCCGGCATGTCTTATTAGACTTGAAATAAAGAACACCAAGAAAGACAAACAAAGAATACAATTCCAAGTACAAAATTTTCAGGAATCTATCAAGTGAGAGCGCCTCTGAAAAACAAGAACAGAAAGTAAAACCCCTCTACTTGCAAGAAAAACCTGCAAAACCCCAAACCAACAAAACCCCATATCAGTTAAAGTTTTAAATAAATCCAAGAAGACTTTTTTTCTTCTTTTTTTTTCACACAAAAGTAGCAATCTTTAGGGGTTAAACTTGGAAAACAACACAACCCATAATCGAAGACACGTACCTTTTGGATGGCAGATGCATCTGCAAGCCTTTTCTCCTTAGGAAAGAGCGAGAAGATTGCATGCAGACAGGTTGAGAGGAGTAGAAGGTGGGAGTAGAAGAAGAGTGAAGAAAAGGAGATAAAAAGAGCTGCTTTTTAGCTGCTCTAGCAAACAACCCAAAACCCTGTGTCATAAATCCCTCCCTCACCCACTCCTACTACCCCAAAACCTCTAAAAGAGAGAGATGAAGGTAGGAAAAGATGCAGCATATAAAGGGAAAGCAACCCAAGAGAGTGAGAAAGTGATGGATGAGAAATCTGTGGCTGTGATTGATGTCTGGGTATATGACAAAGATCAAGGTGCTATTTGGGTATTAGATATAAAACCTCTGAAACAATTAGCTAAAGGGGATTGAAGAACGGGTACAGAAGCAAACGAATCAGAGATGACAATAGAAAAGCAAAGCAAAGACGGCAAAATCTCGTCTCTTCTTCTACTGTACAACCTCTCTCCTCTGCTTCTCTGTCTGTATCGCTCTCTCTTGCAGAAGCAGCTAAAGTGTTCTTGCAGAGCATACCCTGATAAATAGAGGAAAGCACTGCTGGTGTACACGTCGTGAGCACAAGAAATGGTACACTTACCTTTTCTAAAGAGAGTGGGACATGGTTGGGAAACAGTGGGAAGCACGAGTTAAGTGGAGCCTGTGCCTTTTGCTTGATAAGACAAATTATATTGTTATTGGATGGCCCTCAACTCACTACTTGATATGTATATCGGTTACACCCTAGATGTAGTGAAATCTTGGATAAGTATCTCTTAAACTCAATGCCTATTTATTTACTAAAATTCCAATTCATGGTGGAAATTTTAAATTCTCCAAAAGTCATTTCATCAGGTGAAATTTTAAATCCCTCCTCTTGATGGAACACTTAAAATTCCAATGAAATGCATAAAAGGTGAAATTACATAAATTTAAAAAGGCCGTTTGAGTTGTTTTTGGGTGGTTTGAATTTGAAATTCTTGTGAAAGAAATATAACATTTCAAATGTGATAGACAAGATATCATGTGATGTTAAAAAAAAAAAGAACCAACATACCAAATTCTTTTCAGGAATCCCAATAAAGAAACAACCCCTAATAGGTTTCAGAATGGTGGGTCTTTTCTTTTTTCCATGATTTGATGGCACATCCCCCGATATTTGAAATGTCATATTTCTTCTTTAACTAAAATCTCAAAATTTCACCACTTAAAAATGTCTTAAATAACCTTTTTGGGCCTATTTCTTTACCATACAAGAATTCATGTCTAGTTGACCTCTTGAGGTCAAACTTCAAAATCCTCCTTTTGAAATTCCAACCAAAAGCAAAGAATTTCAAAAGGTCATTTAAGACGGTTTAGGTGACTAAAACTTGGTATTCTTGTAAAAGAAATATGAAATTTGGATTTTCACGGGACAAGCCATCACGTCATATTCAAAAAACCTCAACATGTCAAATTCTTATTAGAAATTCTAATAAAACAACAAGCCCATGGGACAAGTTTTGGATAATTTTAAATTCTCGAGATAATAATTCTAATTTTTATAGGCCAATGAAAAAGATTTAAAAATGTGGAGGTGACCTTAAAAGAAATGCAGTCGAATATTTTTGCATCATTTTTCTTACTCCATGAGAATCAAGCTTAAGAGGCATTAATCCATAAAAATCTCATAAATATTTAAAATATTTTAGACTTGTGATTTTAAGATGTGACTTTACTATGAACCCCACTCATCGCATGTCATGTATTAGCTCCTGTGAGCATGATGCTTATGGCAGCACATGATCTTTCTCCTGTAAGATGCATCACCAATAGAGAGTAGTTCTCTCTTCTGGGCCTTTGATCTAAGATGGAATCTGAGCACAAAAGCTGCGGAATTTTCAAATTAGAGAGCTCTAATCATCAAATCAGGGGGGGACCCAAACATGAAATTAAACCCAAGTCAGTTGGAGGCCCATCAGATCAGTG
The DNA here is from genome assembly GCA_028538565.1 of Umbellularia californica. Classification (NCBI taxonomy): domain Eukaryota; kingdom Viridiplantae; phylum Streptophyta; class Magnoliopsida; order Laurales; family Lauraceae; genus Umbellularia; species Umbellularia californica. The sequence goes on from JAPQWN010000006.1 coordinate 12,764,655, forward strand.
GTCTGGATAAGAAAATGGGTGCCAGGGTACAGTAAGGAGAGATCAGTAAGCTAATGCCATACAGAGCTATTCATTCAAAAAGAAAGAAAAACTGAACTTTTGTGAATCGCATGCCATTTTTGACTTTGTTCTGTAGATCTGGAGAAAATGATGAGAGAAATCTTCTTGGATCCCTTTGTTTTCTCCGCAAGTAAAGATTGCCTGCACTAATGAGGCATCAACCCTTTCTTTGATACTTGAAATTGGTCAATAGGGAGGGCTAGGAAATAATTTCACTATGACTATTCTTGGGCACAAGAAAGGGACACCCAAAAGAACAAGGTCCCCCAAATTCAAAGCCCATGTGTAGTTAAGATCAAAGGAATTGATTTTGATGTTTCAATGATAATTTGTTGGTGCCTAATGTGTGCTTTTCACTCACAAAAAATATATTCATACAAAGATTAATATAATACAGAACCTAATTTATGTCCCCAGCTTTAGCTTAGTCAGGAACATGGGGGGTGTATGAATAGCCATTGTTTTATTGGCTGAGAAGGTCTCTTTCATGGAGAAAGGCCATGCAAAAAATCAGCACCATCAAATTACTATTGCCCTTTATTTCCTGTGAATAAAAAGCTTGATTAGGATAAAACTGAGCACATTCTACAATGATCAAAGTTGGAAGTGGGCCCCATGGAATTGGACTATGCATGCAGAAGAGGATTCTACATGCAGTGGGGCCCACTTTGGGTGGATGCCACCAGTTACTGTAGCACTTAGCCAAGTGAGCTGCAGTCAGCCAGTCACTGAGTCACTCACCCTCACTCTCACTGATGCATGCAATATGCATAATTGAGAGAGGAGTATACTATTTTGAGTAGTCCTGGAAGGAAAAGTCATGAGCTTTCCTCTAGAAAGAAGGCAAGAAAAATGTGGGGCATGGGTGGGATGATGTGCATGACTCATCATCCCCAAAACACATGCATTAGGTACGGCATGTCAGTCTGGTCTGCGCCAGGAATGGGATCCAGGGTCCATACTCTAGATCTTGGACCCATCACTACCTTTAAAATCACGCACAAATGGGACCCCACCCTATTTCGGATTCAACCATCGGCCATGTGTCGGTGGCTAACACAGGGTTGATATGATTGGAACCAATCTACTTGCTACCTTGATCCTTGAATGAATAACAATTTTCGGATTCCGGTCAAATCAATCTCACAACCGGTTCAACTTTGATTTTGGTGTAATTTGGGCCGTGGGCCCCTCATTTGGGTTCTATCAGCCCAATGAAACGTCATTCCATTAAAATTTAACCTTAATCCCGCATGGGAGAAGATTTTCCCTATCAATTGGAAACCGATTACTATGTCTCAAGTCAAAGTTTTATGGACGCAGTACGCAACTGCTCGTTGAGGTAGTCGCATTAGGGGTTGATTTACTCACTATGTCTTGTAACCCACTCAAATCTTTTTTATATGTATTTGTGTGGGTTCAGCTTGGCCACCGGGAGGTTAGTCCTTTTGGGTCAAAGACATTATTGGTATATATGCATGCATTTGTGTGGATTTAGTGTCCCCATCGGGGGATTAGTCCTTTGGGGTTTTCTTTCTTTCTTTTGTTTTTCTTATTTTTATTTTTATGGTACTCCAACCAAAGGGCCGAAAGCAGCCCACTCAAGTGGGAAAGAAGCACTCATAAGAGGAAAGAGGTGACGTACTAAGGGTTTGAACTCCAGACAGCTGGGTAATAATTAACTCTTCTTATCGCTCGGGTGAGGAGTTGTTCTTAGTGCTTTGGGTTAAAGATCTCGTAGATACCCTCGTCATAAATTTAAAAGAAAAAGGTACAACTTTTATGTAGTTTAAAGAAGCAATGTTAACCTTTAGTGCGTGTTTTGGATGTACGGTGAATTGAAGTGAGGTGAAGTAAAGCCTACATTCTCCAGATAAGAAAAGACAAAGGGTCATATCAGAAGTAAACAAATTTAGAATTCCCTCCTTTTAAGAAAAAAAAAGGGTTAAAAAAGTAACCTCCTTTCTCCACTAAATGACAAAAAACTTCTTTTTTTTTACACAAAAAGTCAAAAAGATTCCCTATCAAAAAACTAAAAAAAAAACACTAACATAACCCTCTTATATTTTATTCTCTCGTGACTTGATACTTCACTTCACTTTAAGAACTATTTGGTTAAATACATTTCTAACAAGGAACTGGGCCTGTTGGGAATTTCTGACATGATGTGACATTTTGTCCTCTGATATTGCAAATAATTTATTTGATGCAAGAATTCAGAATCTCAGACCACACGAAAATGCACGTTTAGTCTTATAAGTTCCTAAAATTCCAGACTTTTACAAATGCCAAAGGGGTTAGGCATTTGAAATTCTACTTTGAGAGTTGCATTTAAAATTCTCGTAATTTCTTGAGTTAATAATTGTCACCATTCTTCTCAACAAAAAGGCCCATAGATTTGGATTTTCAAACGAGGCCCTCACTGATAGTTTGGGAATTTTAGAGGCCAGCCCACTAGTGTTATATTGCTAACATATTCCCAGGAAGTAAAGCTAGTGATATTCCCTTCTCCAACATTTTTTAGGCAATTGCTGCATGTACTTTTCACTAGGAATGGCAATGGATCATATAAATGGGTGACTCATCACGGCCTACTCATAATAATTAGAGGTGGGCAAATATGGATTTGTACCCCGAGCCGGTTTGGGGGATGGTTCGGGTTTTGGAATATCCTAATCTATTTCACCTCCTTCATAATTAGTTTAAACATTCCTTTTCTCTACTCTTATAAAAGAGGTAAGATTGCAACTTCTTTTCACCCAACCACTGTGGGGCCCACCCAAAATATTATAATAATATATAATAATAATATATTATTATTATATCATAATAATAATAATATAATATTTTTTTAACCCAACCATTGTGGGGCCCACCCAAAATATTATAATAAAATATAATAATATATTATTATTATATCATAATAATAATAACATAACATTTTTTTCACCCAACCATTGTGGGGCCCACCCAAAATATTATAATAAAATATAATAATATACTATTATTATATAATAATAATAATAATATAATATCTATACCCTTATTATCTATCTATCTCATAAACACTTTTTCACTACACCAGTGTGGGGCCCACCCCCAAATATTATAATGTAATATTATAATATATTATTTGAAGAAATTGCGAACTTTTTCACTACACCTTTGTCGGGCCCACCCCAAAACAATATAATGCAAACTTTTTCACTACACCATTGTGGGGCCCACCCAAAATATTATAAGAAAATATAATAATATATTACTATATTATAATAATAATAATTTAATATAATATCTATACCCTTATTATCTATCTATCTCATACAAACTTTTTCATTACACCATTGTGGGGCCCACCCCCAAATATTATAATATAATATAATAATATATTATTTTGAGATATTGCAAACTTTTTCACTATACCTTTGTGGGGCCCACTCCAAAATATTATAATGCAAACTTTTGCACTACACCATTGTGGAGGCCCACCCCCAAATATTATAATGTAAACTTTTTCACTACACCATTGTGGGGCCCACCCCCAAATAGCATAATATAATATAATAATATATTATTATGAGAAATTGTAAACTTTTTCACTACACCATTGTGGGCCCACCCCCAAATATTATAATATAATATAATAATATATTATTTTCAGAAATTGCAAACTTTTTCACTACACCTTTGTGGGGCCCACTCCAAATATTATAATATAATAATAATAATAATAATAATAATAATAATATAAAATCTATACCCTTATTATAAAAGAGAAGATATGTGGGCCCCCCAAATATAATATAATATAATATTTTTATTATATTATAATAATAATCATATAATATCTATGCCCTTATTATAAAAGAGAAAAAAGTGTCATGCTTTTTCTCTACATATCTATGGGCCCCACTTAGTATTATGATATTATATATATAAAATAAAAGAGAACTATATATATGTGGGCCCAATAAAAGAGAAGAACTTGTCATGCTTTTTCTCTACACATATGTGGGCCTCACTTAGTATTATAAATATAATAAAAGAGAACTACATATCTGTGGGCTCCACTTCGTAGAAGAACTTGTCAAGCTTTTTCTCTACATCTACACATCTGTGGGTCCCACTTAGTATTTTTATATTATACCACTTAGTAGAAGAACTTGTCGTGCTTTTTCTCTACACATCTGTGGGCCCCACTTAGTATTATTATAATATCTGTATGCCCCACTTAGTATTATTATATTAGATATACATATATATAATAAAACGAGAACTACACATCTATGGGCCCTACTTAGTAGAAGAACTTGTCATGCTTTTACTCTACATCTAGACGTCTGTGGGCCCAACTTAGTATTATTATATTATATATAAAATAAAAGAGAACTACACATTTGTGGGCCTCACTTAGTAGAAGAACTTGTCATGCTTTTTCTCTACACATCTGTGGGCCCCACTTAGTATTATTATATTATGTTATATATATAAAAAATCAAAGAGAACTATACATCTGTGGGCCCCACTTAGTATTATTATATTTCGATGAAATGCTTAGCTCAAGTGATCATGAAAAGGGTTGTGTTTGAAGAATTTGTTCATTCGCCGCAAGAACTCAAATGAGAAATTTTAGTTTAGATATTCATGTGTTGAAAATTTCAACTTCGATCCCAATACCTGTAAAGACACGATTTGCTTGTCAGAGGAAAAGACGAGAATGCCAAAGATTGCTTGGAATCCTTGTGATTTGTTGTTGATTCGTTTAAAGCTATGAGTTGGATACTGGTATGTATTTGGCGCTAGGTTTTAGACAAATTTTAATGGGAAATAGGCCGGACTATCAATCTATATTGAAATTAGTGAATGTTTTGCTTAATCATGTATGGCCAGAAAATGTTGGTATTCAACTTTTTTTTTAATTAGTTTCATTCCATATATCTTGTTATTCCATATTCTTCTTACTTTTTTATATGGAAGTTTTTTACTAAATCTCATAAGAACAATGAGTAATTGTAAATTACTTAATTTGCCAAAAAAATGAGCTATATGTAAACTGGTCATTCTCCATTGGGATAGTTAACATTGAGTTTTTCAATGACTTTATTTTTGCAGATTATCATACTGAAAGAGTATGTTCCTTGCACGTGCAGGGCTCCACTAGTATAATTTAAAAACTGGGTAGCTTTATTGGTTTGGTCATGCATTTGTTTGCCAACTTTCTAGTTATTAAAATATGGCACAAAAAGTAGGTGTAGGCTTGTACCTCATCTTGGTAGAGGCATCTTAAAGGTGAGAGTACAGGTCAAGATTGTGATTCCTTTTTGACTCACTTACAAAATATGTAGGTATAATTTTAAAGGGTTCTTTAATAAAAGCATCATCAAATATCATTATATTTCTAAAAATATCTTTAAATACATATAATGTCCAAAAGCATTTTATATAGTATGCTCTAATTTTTTTTGGGACTAAATTACCCCTCCAACTCCTTTCTTATGACATCGAGATTTGATTTTTGGACATCAAAACTTGATTTGGCACATTAAAGTATTTCGAGGCTTGTTTAGTTGTTTTTCCCGCGACATCGAGAATTGATTTCAAAACATCAATATTTGATTCCGCTTGGCACATCAATATATTTCAAGGTTAGTTCAACTCCTTTCTCATGACATCAAGACTTGATTTGACACATTAAAGTATTTTGAGACTATCTTAACTCCTTTCGCGCAACATCGAAATTTAATTCCGCGATATCGAGACTTGATTTGGTGCATTGAAGTATTTATAGGCTATTTTTCCTCCAATTCTCAAACTCACTGGTTGATTTTTTTTCCTTTTCTCATTAGCCCCTAGATCTGCTCTTCAAAAGTCTGTAATTCAAAGATCAGAAGATCTAAGGGCTAATGAGAAAAGGGAAACATCAACTAGGGAGTTCGAGAAATTAAAAAAAAAAAAAGTAACTTAGAAATACTACAATGCGCCAAATCAAGTCTCGATGTCGCAAAACCAACTTTTGATATTGCGAGAAAGGGGTTCAACTTGCCTTGAAATACTTTAATATGCCCTCCCAAATAAAGTCTCGATGTCGGCCGAAAGGGATTGAACTAGTCTCGAAATACTTTAATGTGCCAAATCAAGTATCGATGTCACGAGAAAGGGGTTGAGGGGCAATTTCGTCCGAAAAGAATCAGAGTATATTGTAAAAGATGCTTTTGAACATTACATGTATTTAAGGATGGGAAAAAAGATATTTTGAGGATGCTTTTGATAAAAATCCCTAATTTTAACATTAAGAAAAAATAATACCACGATTAAACTCAACCCAACATGTACCCAAGGTGGATCAGGTTTGTTATCACTGTATCACATATTGTGGACACTTGTCACAAACAGGTCAACTTTGGATTGAGTCGAATCAAGTTCAGGTTTATCCTGTACCAAATTTTCTCCATTGCCCCCTCGTTTGCACTGCCCATTTAAGTCACCAAAGAGAAAGCCAAGCGGATATATGTGTGGGGTACCAAAAAAAAGTGGACATATGTGTGGCAATATTGGAGTTGACATGTATTGGGGGTGAAAATGTGGTTCATAGTATAGTCAGCCAAGTTGAGTTGGATTCAAGGTCAAGTTGGTGCACTAAATAAAAAGACGTCGACCAAAATATAAAAGGTCCACACTCCTTTTTATTAGGTGCTTGAACTCAAGTGCCATGCACAAACATGAGATCAGGTGCAACTGTGCCACCCCTCGGGTATCCAATTGGAGTTCAAATAAAATTCATACGGACAAAGCCTTTAAAAAAAAAAAAAAAAAAATTTACGCCATGCTTGTGCACTAATAGAATTTTACATTATTTAGATTTTCATCTCTCCGATTCCAGTTCCAAAACCACCTCCACCCACCCTACCAAACAACAACAAAATAACAAGTGCGGAAAAGAAATTTTTTTTTCCAGAATCAATATTACACAAACTTGCCCTCAAGAAATATATGTCAATATTCATGTAAATCCATTTACCAATTGAAATCGATTACATTGTAGAATTGTAGGATCCGTTGCCTTGTTAGATATTATATCACTTCACCATCTAGCAATCTTTACCAAAAAAAAACAAAGAAAAGAAAGACAACAAATTCATTGGCATCCATGGATTATGGTATATATCAAAGGCCATCATGATATACATGATAAGCAAAACCTGACTGTCCTTTAAATGATCTTTTTGTGAAATATCTTGACTTTTCTTCATGAAATGGATTTAAGTCATGCTAGATTTATATCCAATAAAAAAAGTCCCACATGTTTCAACTTTTTGTTTTTTGTTTTTTCTCCTAATTCCTTGTCCCAGGATACTATACTACCTGGATTCTCGCGTGTCTCTGAAGAAAAATGCACATAAAACCATATCCAAATGCATGGGGACAGAGATATGGTGTCCAAGTGGACCCACACCACCTCATGGGGAATGGCTTTACAATTACGTTTCTGATAATGATAATACAAGCATCCATTCAATGTGATAGTGAGGATATTAGAAAGGTAAGTGGGTGGGGCTATCCATGATTTAATGCAAATGGGTTAGGTCAACCCCATTAGAATGAGCTTGGTCATCTCAAGTCCAACATGGAATCAAGAACCGTCTCTGAGCCTAGTGGTAAGAGTGTAAGACCCAGCAATTCTCATTAGGAGATTTCAAGTTTTTTGTGCTACCATATTAGGGTCACAGGAAATTTACCCGACTTCCCTTGGGCCTATAGGGATTAGTCTAACCCAAAGGGCCAAAAAACCTTCGTAATAATAATATTAGTAAAAAAAAAAAAGAATTTCGACTTTCTCTCCTCATAGGTATGAGTTATCACTCCCTGTGCTTGTGGGTTCTCTCCTCGTATGTGCAAGTCTTTTAAGGACCAACCCCCCTATAATTGGGATACCAAAAAAAAAAAAAAAAAGTCTAACTTGAAATCTATCTATATGTTCATTATATTTTACAAAGTATACTTTTATTTAGTTGAGAACTTCAATTAAGGTTATAGTAAAGAATAAATATAAGCTTAAAAGGCCGGTTGTAATCGGTCCCACCTGCTATTCACGTGCCATTTCTAGATTTCTGAGAATGGTTTGGATGCTTGGGTTTCCATTAAAATATATCTATATTTTTTATCTAACTATGCACTTGATCAAACGACCAATGATAAAGAATTATTTTTGTATATTCAAATATTATTTGCTGGTTTTCGTTTTTCAATACAAGAATATTTTTCATGATATTTGCAGAAAGAGGAATGATAATCAAAAGGTGAAAAAACTTCAAAGGGTAACTTAATTGGCTTAGGACCATGGTTTGTATCCGAAGGTTGTAGGTTTGAAATTGTACTACCACACTAACGCTACATGAGAGTTTACCCGACTTCCCTGTGGGCTCAGAGGGATTAGTACAGCCAAAGGGTTGGAAACCCTCCGATAGCGAAAAAAAAAAAAGGAAACTCAAGAGGTGAAAGATCTTTTTCAATTCTATAGCCTTACACAAGAGATGAAAACACATTTCACCAAGGAAAATATTTTATATGCAACAAATGATAAAACACAAAATTCCAAGAAAATGAAATATTCATACACACACAAAGCAAACTGGCTGGGCCTAGCTAAGCAAAGTCAGGGACCATGATACCATGATGCTATTCTTTAATTAGAATGTTCTACCACGGCACGTTTGTTTGGAGATGTTTTCGAGGAGGTGCGAATTAGATAGAAGGAATTTCCATGGAAGGGTGCTATTCTTGTGTTGTTTCCCACTTTCTCTTTCAAAAGTGGAAACTATGTCTGAATCCACTCGCCCGCTTCGGGACTTTCATTTCATTAGTTTTCTCTAATGCAGTGTTACACAAATAAGCCCTAAAATGAGTAGGCAAGAGAGGGACATGGGGAGCCAAACACTCTCATGGTTGAGTGTTGTTGGCAAATTAGGGGCTATTCTTTTTGTAGAGAGTACAAAGAATTCATGTCTCTAGAATTTCTAATTTTGTGCGAGTTGTCCCCTGTAGGGTGGAGTTCCTCAAAATCCTCTACTTAGGTGAGCAGTTTGCAAATATCAAGGTGGTTAGAATTCTAAAGGTCTCAAAGATCATTAAAGATCATTAGAGGCTTTTCAAGTGAGAGAAATTTAGAGTTCTAAAGAAAAAAACATGACATTTGCGGATGCTAAGAGGAGAAGCCATCATATCATATCTATGAATTTTCAACATCTCAAATCCCCTTAAAAAACTCCAATAAAATAACAAGTCCTTAGTTTCACAATCATATCACGAATCAATCCCTAGCCTTTAAGTCTAAAATATCACTCCTAACTAGTACCCAACATAGCAAAAAAAAAAAAAAAAAAGTGAAAACCTGCCATGAGGAGATGAAGAATACACTAAAGGGAAAAACGTGCATCCAAACACTTTTGAATTACCTAAGAAGTTACCATGGAGATTAAAATAGACTAACATTGGCTAATCTTTATATTTTTATTTTGTTTGGTAAGTGCTAATATTTTATTTAAAAAACATGATTCTTAAAAGTGAGTCATTTCCAACTGACTATGACCCAACAATATCCCTAACAACCAGGGCACGATGAAAAGCATGCCTGATATGGGTCAATCTAGATAGACTCAGATGTGGCTCATTTATAAGTCGGTCAAACTTGTCATTCAGCCACTTCACTGTCACTGGGCTGACAAGGGACCAGATGTTACTGATGAAAGAAAAAGCTTACTAGTCTATATTGATTTTAGAACAAATAGCATCCAAGCTAAAAACATTAAAAAAGAAGAAGAGGAAGATAAGATCTCGGGGGAGCTCAGGATCCAAAGGAAGATATCAGAGTGATGTATCAATTTACTTGGTTCGGTAAAACCGCCTATAGTTTACAAAAAGAACTTCTTTCCCTTTGTTTTTTTCTCTTCATTGTGTTTGAGAGTTAAGTTAGACTTTATGTGATATATAATTTCTACTTTTTTAGCCTTAGGAAAGTTTTACCCCGAGAAAACTACTGCACAATTGCACACCAAAAGACCCCAATCCCAGTTACACCCAAATTAACACATATTAACTAATATGGCTCACCCAAAATACAAGAAAGAAAGAAAAGAAACAAAATTAGGCTCATTGATATTATACTATAGGCTGGTCATCTATTAATATTTAATGAGCCTGAGATTTTTAGGATAGATTATCTGGAGTGAGATCCTTTTTAGGATAGACAAGCTGAGCTCTAGTTGAACCTAGACTACTCTCTTAGCAATCCAGCTTAAACTGAGCTTAAGCATAGCCAAGCTGAGCTGATTGTACTTTGAGCTTTGTGAGAATATGAGCTCAGATTAAGACTGATCAAGCTAAGTCGACTTGGCTTGTTGACATTCTTGAAGAAAAAAGAGGGGGAGATGACATTCTATTTTTTAAATTGTACTATGAATAATTTTCTTCACTTTTTTCTCTCCACCTCTTTCCTCTAAAATTCAAACAGCCCAAAAGCCATAAATGCCTTCTTTTTTTCCTGCTGGAGCCACGTTGAATATACAATCCTTCAGTGGAGATCTTAATGGGACAAATAATAATAATGGATGAGTTACAACCATTGTCACACTTGCTAGATTAATTAATTAGATGACCTTCCAGGTCTAGTTTAGTTTAAACATTCTTTAACACTGGCTCGTTACACTCCAAAAGTTATGGGTGTGGCCACTAATGGCCTATTTGTTTGCATTAGAATACATACAAGTGAAATACATAGGATTCATCCTATAAGTGGTTAAAAATGATGAACAAAAGGTGAATTTAAGAAAAAAAATCAGAATCAAATAACTTTACCTTTTAAAGAAACATAACTAACTAGCAATTCATTTCTTATCTTCTTTTTATTATATTTTTTTCTAAAATGAGAGGATATTTGACTCTCATTTTTTTGCATTCACCATTTTTATCTTCATTTATATAAATCACATGTATTCAATTTCTTTATTTTTTTTTATAACGGAGGGTGTCCTAGCCCTTTGGGCCAAACTAATCCCTACGGGCCCAAGAAGAGTCAGGTAAATCCCCTGTGGCCCTAGTGTGGTCATGCAAACTGGACTAGACGAGTATTCAATTTCTATGTATACTAAAGCAAACAAATGAGCCCTAAGAAATTGGACGAGGCGAGTTAGACCTAGTCACCGTAATATCACGTGGACGAAATGACCCATTACATGGCTGTTAAACAAGATTGAAAATAGCTTTGCATTGTATATATCATTATAGGTCTTCACAATTCACCTCATCATGATTTAATTAATGGCTTTTAAAATGCTTTCCTCTCAGCCACTAATGTCTATCTCATGCAAGCAAAGTGGTTGGTCAAACAATTACAACTAATTACCAATCAATGGATTTTCACCTCCTGAGAGTGTAAATTGATCTACATATGATCAATTTGACATGGTCCTATTCTAACTGGAGTGTAATACAGTCTAAAGCTAAAACAAGGCTGAAGGGTTAATTTGAGGGGTTTGAATTCATTGTGTGGGCCCTTGGTACTATTGTGTTTTAGCTGTCATCACTGATTTATGCAAAATTATGTCTCAAAAAATGTTCCAATATTCTCAAATTTGGTACTATTTTTTTTAAAAAATGTTACTAAAAATTGATTAAATAATTAAAAATAAATCAATAAATATAAAGTATTGTAAAACTGTTTATAATTGGTACCGTTTAGCATAATGGTGAGAACTAATGCAATCGTCTCAAACGATATTCCCCAATGAAGAACTAGCCATTGAAATGAAAGATAAGGGTGGGCAGAAAAAACTTGCCTTTAATTTTGTCACCTGTGGGTCACAGGGTCTCATACATTTCAAGAGATATTTTACTCTCGGCCCATAGGCCCAATGCTCCTCGTACACAAAACTGTAAAAAGAAGAGAACGAGAAGATGGAAGGAAAGTGGAGAATGGTAGGCTAGATTGCAGACCATTTAAACAAAATGAGCACTTGTGTTGTATGTAATACATAGAATAAGAATAAAATGGTCCCTTTCTCAAGTGGGGAGGAATGGACAAGAACCAGTACTTCAAAAGTATCTCTCCCCAAGCAGAGAGAGAGAGAGAGATCCTTAGAACCTCTACGTTAATGGATAAAGAACAATGGAGGGGAGAAAATAGCCGATGTGCTGGCAGCCTGGCATAGGAATATATATGTGGCACAAATTTTACTTTAATTTTGTTTGGTAAAGGGCACACATTTAATTTTTAAAAAAAATGAGATGGGGTTATTGATTGTTGAAAATTTCATATGTTTTTAAAGGGCATTTTTAAAAGAGACAAGTGTGAAACTCTTTTGGAGTTATTCACCAATAGTTTTTATTTTTTACCCAAGCCAAGGTGTGGGGCTTGACATATGAGAGCCTGCAAAGTGGGAAGAGCATGTAATATACCTAAAGTTTGAACCCTAAACAGTGACGTAAGAGTTAGAGCGCCCCAAATTTATTATGACCATTTTCTTCAAGAAATTAAAGTCCTAGGTATTTTATGACTTTGCATCTGTTTTTCTTTTAAAGATTGCATTTCTATAAATAATTAAAAGTGAAAAATCAAACGTAAATATCCAAAATTGATCATGGAAATCACTTTCCTATATATGATGTAAACCAAATCAATAAAAAATGAAAATAAATACCCATCCATCACCCTAATAATTCAAATACTAGAAAAGTCGGTCTACCTTGCTACCTTATATTCATCACTTCTCTCTCCTCACTCTTTAATAATCTTTCGTGAAGTTCATTTAACAATAAGCTAATTTATATTTTATGTAAACAAGCAAGCTCTTTTCGAGTTTTGTCAAGTCCAGCAAGTCCTTATACCTTTGGCTTTGGACAAGCCAACTTGTTCCATGACTCATGACCATACATAAAAGTGATGACCTGGAATGCAATGTCAATGTGAAGAAGCCATTGTACGCATGGTGTAAGGTAAGGAGAGAGAGAGAGAGAGAGAGAGAGAGAGGCTGCATAGAATCCTGCCAAAAAACACTGAGCTGGAACCTTGCTCCACGTTGTGAAGCACCAGCTGGAGGATGACGGCGTGTTGGTGAACACGTAGCCTCCAAAGCCATGTTGATGTGAGATAGATGAAGAGAATATATGTAGTAGCTTGGTGCTTTAGGCTTTAGAAAGAGAAGAGGAGATGAGGAATTGGCATCTATCTTCTTTTGGGGTTTGGTTTTGTTTTGTAGTCAGCCACACGCACTGCAATCACCCCCCACTTGTTGTTGCCAATCTGACGTGTTGATGACAAGTATATGGCACTCTTGTCTGAGCACTAGAAAATTGAATTTAGGATTTCTTATAGGATCTGATAAAAAATGCTAAATGAATAAGATTCGCTGAGGAGTACCAAAGTAGCTAATAAGTATCATGCCACAACCGAATTTATCTTTCCTCACCAAATCTTAGACCCCATATGAATGAAAAGAACTAGTTCCCTTATCTTTTTCAAAAATGGAAGAGCCTTATTTGGAGTTTGTAATTACCAAATTTGGATATATTTCCAATATGTCCAACTGCACAAAATTGATGAACCATCCTCAGCTTTGGAGTCTGAGCTCACCAAAATAAGATATATTTCCAATAGCCCAAATGGATGAACAAACTGTCACGCGTGGTATAACTCAGCATCTTTTACTCATATGAGGCAAGAGCGTGTGAGTTTCAGTCTCCTCTTAAGAGAAAAAAGAAAAAAAAAACCCACAAAAAACATCTTATAGAAAACCAAACACCAAACCACCCCCACCTGCACCCCCACAATGCTTAGGAGAATTATAAGACATTTTGCATGGACACAAATCTATTTTGTTATTATATTCAAAAGGATTGAGATCTTAACCTATTCAAGTTTAATCTTAAACCAAAGTGGTTAATTTTGTTAATTTGACCTACATCGAACCAACTTACACAATCTGGATTGGCTTGAGAATGGCCTCTTGCCACAGTTGTAAGGGGTATCAGTTCTTACATGGCTACCCTGGGTTCGAACCATAGGCATGCCCCATTCCCTCACTTGAGGGCTCTCTCACCTCACCTAGTACTTCCCTCACCCGAGGGCTCCATCACCTCACCCGAGAGCGGGTCCCACCCCCTATATTTGGTTAGCCAAAAAAGAAAATAGTACTTATGTTTGGGTTAGAGAGAGATAGGTTACCTAAGTCATATCTGACTCCACCAGGAATGAGCTTCACAGGGCTTCTGGCCTGGTGGTTCAGACTGACTAAATCTGAATGGTTCAACCTAATTAGTCGCATTTGAAAGAAGTCCATGGCATTCAATTCTCAGTTTCAATGAAAGCAAGCCCAGCCCAGTCAATGTACAATTTGGCATCAAGGCTTCTCTCATTTTCATCTTTTATCTTTTACAGGGTACAGCTTATAATAACCTGTTGAGTAGGGATATAACTCGGACAGGTTCAGTATGGGTCGATGAGGGACCCAGACCCAGACCCAATTTAGAATAAATGCCTGGGCCCTGACGGACCTGACTCTGATGGACTGAAAAGAAATGAATTGTTGGGAATACTTCTTCAATGATGCATCACAATCAAACTGGGTAGGCCAAGAAATTACTTTGATTTATGCTTCTAGTCACCTATTTAATGGCATTTATAGCCGGGCCATCTACGCAACAAGGGTGGGCCAGGAAAGCCAGAAAGAGTAAGTCTTGCAATTCTCATTTCCATGTCTTTCAATTTTGATCTAAGATCTGTGCAGTAGATCTCACCTGTCAAACTTATGCCATTGGATTAAAGACTCTCTAAATGAATGGTAATTAATATCAACCGTCGCCAGAGCAGAATAAACCATTCCATTGTATCAGTCTTAAGGACATTTGGGCCTAAGGCCCTTTATGAGGGACATTTGAGCCCAATAGGTTTTTGCTTTGGGTCATGTGTAGGTTTTGATGCTAGCAATGGTATTCTCCCTTCTAAAGTTTCTTTTCATTTGCAAAGAATAACGGTTTTATTACAAAGACTAGATTACATATAGGTTTGTAAATGGCTACTCTGGCCCATTTGGCCTTCATTCTGGGCCACATTCTAGACTGTGCTTTGATAGACTCTTAGGCATGTGGGGAAGGGTCAGGATTAAAAATGGCTTTTGATTCTCAATGGAAGGGCCCAACACCCAAGGCTTTGCTAGACCTCCGGTGAGGTGACAAAGCCCTCAGTGAGGAAAGGTGGCATGCCCACAGTTCGAACCCTGGGCAGCCAACTTGATCAAGCGTATAACTTCGGTCCTTATGTGATGTAGTTACACTTGAGCTGACTCCATCCAGCCTTTATTTACAATTGAAGCTGCTTGGAGGGCCTGCCACCTTAACCTCATATCAATCAACATTAAGTTGTTGGGCGGCCATTTTTCATTTCAACTTTCTGCAAGTCTTTATCCCATGACATGAACTGTTTGAACTGATCTACCGATGCCTTGTGTAATGCGGCAGTGATACAACCAAGACTTATATTAGAGAGCCAATAGAATAATAGAGATACTCACTATCCTTATTGAATAAATAGTATCCAACTGTCCATTGATTTGAACATGGACCAATCATGACTAAGTCATTAGTCAATCGTCAAAACCCTGTCCAGATGACCCACAAAAGCTTTTCATTTATTCTTGTGTATGATCCCATTCAGTTAGCACTAAGAAGGTTTCATGAGTAGGTAAGTCAACCAAAGGCAATAAGGAAGAAAACATTTTAAAGTTGGATGATGAAATTTAAGAGCAATATTGTTCCAAGAGAAATAAGATACATCACTCTTTTGGAAATTGATGGTTTTGTACTTATTCTGGTGTATGTATTCAGATTCTTATGAAGGGAGATTCCAATATCAAGCATAGTGTGATAAAAAAGAAGGGAGTAGTATTTAGGAAATGCCAAATGCCTCTAGTTATCAGTTCTCACCTGTGGTTCCCCATGAGTAAGCTCTCATTTCAGACATTAATTGATTGAGAAAATTAAATGTTACTTGTGACTTCTCTTGCAGGGTGTTCTTGTCATGAGTCACTGGTAGCAAAGAAAGTCTTCCTTCCTATGGTCAAGTCATTAAAAAACATCTGATTTGAAACAAAGAGATAGAGATCCAACTGTCTTTAGGAAATTGTGAAAGGGGGTGCTCTTCTAGTGTGGATTTTGTTTTTATATCATTCTGAATTCATATAATGAAAAGTCAGGGCATTATTAAGGACCAGTTTATTTGCTAGGAATCCGAATCCAAGAAATTAATAAGTATTGCTTGGTATCAAAGGGTTTACAAATGCTATCAAATAGTGTCCCTTTTGGCGGGAATTGATTACTCAATCATCGTCTAATAATTTAAATCTTAGAAAATCTGACTCCTATATTACAAAACGGCCTTATATCCTTTACTCATCATCTCTTTAGTTTTTCATTTTTTGAAATCCACTTTACAATGAGTCCCTAAGATTTTAGTATGAAGAAAGCAAACAAACTAGTCTTTAAGCGAACAGTGATAGGATACATTACTGGAATCACTGTCTTGTGAATTGTATGGTTTTGTATTTATTTTGGTGTAAGTATCTGAGATTTTAGTATGATAGGTGCAGAGTGGAATGCCATCTGCATTTAGGTTATGAATTATGACATTGAGTTGAATATGGCGTGATTGGAAAAATTGTTACTTGTGACCTATGGTGGAAGGTTTACTCTCTTAATATCTTGGTAGCAATGAAGTTTCTCTCTGTAGTACTTCACGAATCATTCATTATTGGAGCTAGTCTCCCTCTTTGTCAGATTTCGTTGTGGAAAAAGAACTAGTACGATCCAATAGAGACCCAAATGTGACTTGAACGAGTCTAGAGGACTTGACCCACTTTATGCATTTGTCACATTAAACCTGTCTACATGGAGAAGAAGAGTTCAAATTAATAAGCTCCTAACCCAAAAGAAGAGGGAGGGGAGAGGAGAGAGATTCACCACAAACAATGATGTAAATGGAGCCAAGCCAAGCTTGATTCAAGGGTCCAAGCTCTTGTTCAGGTGAAGATTAGAAGCTAGGGGTGTTCATGACCCAGTTGGACTAGGCCGAAACAGATCTAGGGCTGGCCCAAATTCAGAAACACAGGCCCATATTCCGCCCAAGTCTGCCCATTTAGTCGATTGAGCCGATCCAAGACAGATCCAGTTGGGCTTGGCCACGCTCAGTTCTAGGCTTTTTCTATCACCAAATTCAAACCAGCCCAAACATTAAATGGGCAAATTTTATATACCCAGGCCCGGCCCATGAGCACGCTATTAGAAGCAAGCAAAGCTAAATTAAGCTTGAGCTTAGTTTTATTTTTCTTCAATATCACTATATAAATTTTATTTTTATCATCAAAGCCTTGTCTCAACTATATTGAAACAGCTACATTATTTTTGTTTTTCAATTTCAGTTTTTTTCAGGGCAAAACCCTTGGAGGAGTTACAATTATTTAAACCTGTCCCTACTACTTCATCTATATCTTCTTCGGCCTAACCCTTTTTCCTTGAGGTGCTATCAACCTTAATAGAAAGTCCTTTCTACCCAATGTCATTGCTGACCATTATTAAACGTGTCCAAATTAAATTGTAACAAATGAGTATTTCTTACCTTCTTCTAATTTTCCCATGCGCACATTTTTTATTCCATCTTTCATAGTTTTATACACATCCATCTCAACATTCTCATCCCTTTTGCACTTAATTTTTTTGCATGTATGACCTTTTAATTGGCCAACATTCTTCTTCCTTTGTCATAATTGATCAAATCCCTCATTATGTAAAAATTTTGCTTCAATCTTAACAGTATGCTCCAATTACAAATCAATTTAAAACCAAGTCTCTATTTCAACTATCCAGCTTTAATCTTATATTCGATATCATCCTTAATATTTTTTTCTATCCCAACTAGTTCTAGAGTCCGGTGATCAAAAGGAATTTCTTTGTGATATCTCTTGAACTTCATATCTAACAGAAGTTGCATTTTGTATACTTTGTCTTTGTACAGTTTATTTCAAAGCTTTAGGATTATAAAGCCTTTTGTTATCTCTGAAGGTTCAAATTGATGCTATCTCTTGATTTATCCTCCAATATTATATCATCCGTAAATATATACATTAAGCTACCACCTCGTAAATATGAATAATTAACTTGTTCATAATCATTGCAAAAAAAATAAGGGCTTAAAGCTAACTCTTGTTCTAAGAGTGTGACTAATATGTTTAATCCCACTATAATTGGTGCAATTTTTAACTTCCCTTAGTTCTTGTATATAAGTACTAGCATAGTTTTCTTTTCTATTCATCGTGCATTTTCTCCAACCCCAATATCTGATTCAAAAGTACCAAACCTTTGTAATTTATCCTAAGCATTTTAAAGAATATCAGAATGTCATCTAATCCCATGGGATTTTGTGGGTTCATTCATTCTTATCAAAGCTTTCTTCACTTCTTTTCTTATCAATTATTCACTTCTTTCTTCTTTTTTCCCCCAATGAAAGGCATGACCTACTAACAAAGTATCATCTCTCATTCCTAAGATTCCTATAAAATCTTTATTTTAAAGTGAAAATATTCTCTCAACTCTTTCTTTAATATTAATATCCTTCATTAAAATCTTTTCTTTGTCACTCTATATATCTAACATGATCGAAGTCCTTACTCTTTTTTTTCTTGAGAACTTGAAAATACTTTTCTTTCTCTCATGACCAACTTATTATATAGGTCATATTATGCTTGGGACTTTACATCACCTACTACTTTATAGTCGTTATTAACTTCTATCTTTGTCTTCTTAGACATTTCATAATTTTTTGTATTACTAGTTTCCTACCTAATTTTGTAGTATTGGTTTTTTCCTTGCACGGCTTCTTGTGCCTCTACACTTCACTATCAAGTCTCTTTATCTGATTGTCTTTCCTTTTCGAATCTCCAAATATTTATTTTCAACCCTTGTAATAACAAGCAACTATTTGGTTCGACATCTACATAGTTTCTTACTCTAGATTTTGTAGTTCCCCTTTTAATGACTTTTTGCTTAATTGTCGTTGCCCTTTCTCCTATTAAATTCATCACGGATTGAAAATCACACATATTTTCCATGTAGGATTGCCAAAGGTGGAAAAGGCACCCTCATGTAATATGTAAGTTATGCAATAAAAACATATTGGGGAGCACATAAAATAAATATAGATATAGAGTTTTCATGATCCTTATTAAATAAAGGGGTTTTGAACCTATAGGTGCTCTAAAATCGGACTTTTGCCTCATAGGTGTTGGCATTTTAAGAAATTCCTATAGAACGGTTAATGCGACAAAGGACACTTCAAAAATCACAATATTGCTCTTATAGTATGAGACATTGTACACCATAGGATATAACACATATTCACCTTTTTCCCTGACTTAAAAAACTTTCTTCACTTTAAATTGTTGGGAAAGCGGGATTTTGTGTGATATCCGAGCATAATAGTGCATAGTATAAGGGCGGAATTATCATTTTTGTGAAATATTTTATATTGCATGATTCTTTTTAATGTCAACACCTACAAAGCAGGATTCAAGTTTAGAGCACCTATACCTTCAAAATCCATTAAATTAATGATATCTGTCTATTCATTGGTTTGAAGATGGGCCACCAGGACCAAGTCATTGGACAAGCATCATAAGCTTTTCAAATAAGCCACAAAATCTTTCCATATATCCCTGCGTGTCCTAGTCAGTTAATAGGTTCAATTGGTATTTAAGTCAAACAAGGAATTATAAAGAAAAGATTCTAGAGTTACATGATGAAGCTTGAGAGCATTATTGTTTCAAGAATGATAAGATACACAACCCGACTCAATCAAACTGTTGGCTTTGTATTTAATTATTTTGATCTACTCATTCGGATTCTATAATAGAGATTCCACAATCAGGTGCAGAAATAACCAAGAAGGTGGTATTTAGAAAATTCAAAGTGCCTTAGGTTAGGAGTTCTTACTTAGGGCCCATTTCATTGCACTTTGATTGAATATTGACAAAATTGTGAATTGTGACTTCTCTTTCAAGGCTTTCTAGTCTTGGGTCGGGGTAACAAATCAAACCAAATCTTCCTTTCAATGTCCTTGAAAAGTCAATAAAAAATATTTCTGAATTGCAACAAACAAAGCTCAACTGTTACTAGTTCAATACATTTCAAAACCAAGTTGTGAAAATTCAAAGCATTATTGAGCATAGTCTCTCTCTCTCTCTCTCTCTCTCTCTCTCTCTCTCTCTCAGAGCAATCAATGGTTTTGTATTTTTCTCAAAGTTGTATTAATGGAGATTGTAATATGAACAACGGGAAAGAGGGGGTATTGGGATCATGAAATGCCCCGTCATTTGGGTTGAGGAATTATTACATGGGGCTGAAGATGATTTGATTGGCAAAATGGTGACTTGTGACGTATGTTGGAAGGTTTCCTCGTCATGAGTCATGACAGGGAGAAGAAGTTTCTTTATGGGGTACTTCACACGAGTCATTATTGGAGCTAGTGGCTCCCATTGTCAAGAGTTTGTGCGGAAAAAGAACCAAAAGAATCGACTTGTGAGGCTGTAACAAATAGAGACCCAAATGTGACTCAAACGCGTATAGAAGACTTGACTGAAACATTTGTTCCACTTTCTCTTTCGAAGTTCTGCAAAAGTATTCAAATTAGGCAAGATTTGAGAGAGAGAGAGAGAGAGAGATATTCATTAGACTAGTTAAGACCAAGTCACGGGTTTTCCAACCTTGCATAAAGCCCATAATATCATATTGAGTACAAATTTGATGAGTGGGCCTTACATGGAATATATATTACATCTACAATTGTAGCATAATACGATTTAATATGATGACATAATATATATATGATGTTTTAAGTTATATAAACATGTATAATGAGGAAATCAAACGGGCCAAAAAGCATAATTAAGCTCATGTCGATCCCAGGCCCTTTGCAAGCTGAGCTCAGGCTGATCAGATGAACAAGCAGTAGCTTGAGCTATGCTTGTGAGCAAATTGAGTCAGCTTGAGAATTGGCTCGATTAGCACAAGAGAGCCAACCTTAAGCCTGACCTCAGTTGAGTTGGGATGAGCTGGCTTGTTTATATCCCAACCTATGAATGACTTGTGGGGTTGATCCAATATTTTCAGAAAAGATTTGATTTAGACATCTATCTACCAAAAACCTCATCAAATAAGGCATGCACTAACTAACCATTATGCTGTATCCAACCTCCGTCCCTAAAAGTTCCTAGTTGCTGACAAGTATCTCCTCAACCAATCCAAGTTATAGCCCACCAAATTGGTTGTTGACTTGTTGTACAATTGGTAATTGGATGTTGTGATCATCGCTCATGTTTTACTTCATTGATCACAGGGTCAATACGTTCTAATCAATCTCCATTTTACCTGGCAGTTTATGAACAGAAAGTAGGATGAATGAAGTGAGTGGTGAGGATTTAATTAATGGAATGTCCATGTATCAATACTTTGCAAAGGTGGAAATGCATGCATCCAGATCTACTTGTGTTAACAGGCACTGAACACTTCCATAGAAATCGCTTGAAAATGTAGTGTGCGGAAGCAGAAATATTGGATCAACAACTACAAAACGCAAACACACAAAGGAAATCACACCAAGAGATTTGCAAGCTATTAACATTGCTAGATTTTTAGCTGGGCCCTGGCCTTATGGTGGGCATTGTGAAGAAGTAGAAATAATTTCATCTGTAGGGGCATGAGTATTCAGCCTATACAAAATATTAACATTGCTAAAAGTATAGTTGGTAGCCTTATGGGCAATATCTAGAAAAGCCATCCAAAGAACCCACACGTCTTCCCACAATGATTTTAGTTTGAGGATCTGAAAAAGTGCAGGGGTCTCCGGGATTTCTAGATTGGTTTACTCAAACAATCAACCAATGTGTACAGAAATAAACAATATGCAGCGGAAAATAAATCAACAAGCACACACCATAAGGACACCAATTTTAAGGTGGAAAACCCTAACCGGGTGAAAAACCACCGATCCAAACTAGATCAAATCAAGCACTATGAATCTCGCAATTACAAGAAACTCAGATCTCCTCCTTAGATATACCCTACCCAAGGACTGAAGTTACCTTGTGTCGCTTCACGCTTCAACAACTTCACACCGTTGATTGCACCAGATCCAGACCAGCACTTGACTCCTCAGATCTTCTCGCAGGAAGATAATCTTCTACAAAGGATGCAGAAGAAGTGACTCTAGAGAACTTGGCAGCACAACTTCATAAAGCTCTAGAGAAGAACTCTCTCAATGATAAACTCTAACTCAGCACTATGAGAGGTGAGGTGTAACTTTGGAATAGCCTTAGAACCCTTTAAATAGCCCTTGGTTCGTGCTTAAGGTTTCCTAAGATGTTTAGGACTAAAACAAGCAGTTTGAGCATAATCAGAATATCAAGTTTCCAATTTCATCTTACTGTCCGCGCCAGGTTCGCTCGAGCGATCTCTCGGTTCGCTCGAGCGAACAACCCTCTGTTTCAGAACTGGGCAAGACAGAACACTGTTCGCTCGAGCCAATGAAATGGTCGCTCGAGCGAACCCTTCTCTGGATATGTTACGGAAATTCAGCTCTCTTTCTCCAGCAGACTTCTTCTAATTCCTTCAGGCTTTCTCCTTCTGAGTCCTTTAGATCTTCTAACTTCAGAGGTCTTTTCTAAATAAAACATTACAACTCAAAGACCCAGAGTTTTGTCCAACCCATGAATTTAGCCAACACTAAAAAACCTAACAATCTCCCCCTTTGGCAATTCATGGACAAAACTCCCTAAGACAATACAATTTGATCTACCCATAATGAAAACCCAAAATACATTAAAAAAAAAACATAGCAATGTAGATCTGCATTGTCTTTGACTCAGTTTGATCTTCTCAACTTGATCTTCTCGAACTCCCCCTTGATCAGTCATTCTCCCCCTTTTTGTCCATAATTTGACAAAGCAAAAAAAAAATGCAAACATGCAGCTTTCTTGTCAATTAGGATCAATAGCTCCCCCTCAAAAGTAACTCCCCCTGAATGTAGCTTCGTAGCAGCGTTGGGGGGTGGGAGCTTGTTCTCCTTGATCAGGGCTTTTTACATGTAGCCACCCACACTTGTGTAGTTTGATCTTTCAGCAGAGTGTGAGCAAACTCCTTAGACAAGTCTGATTTTCTAACCCAAATTGGAGTTGTCTTGGGTGGAGAAAAATTCTCCCGCCATTGCTTGGTCTTAGGTAGACGTTGCAACTTCTTGTAATGGGGACGAATGTGTCCTTTTAATCCACAATGATGACAAGTGGATGTGCGTGCAGCTTGTGACACATTCTTTTTCTTAATGCTACTCAACACATTGTTTGAAAGTGCAGTATGTGGAGTAGCATGTGCAACACTTGAAACAAAAATTGTTTTACCTTTAGCATTTGAAGTGGATGCACCATGATCATAACCAAGACCGCTTCTGTCAAAAGAATGCTTCTGACTACACAAGATGTTTGTGAGGATCTTCGAACCAGTGTTCATCTTGTTGAGAGAGGCTTGCTTGACTTCTAGCTCAGACAGAGTGATCTTCAGTCTCCCTTGCAGGTTTTGATTTTCAGCTTTTAATATCACTATCTCTTTTTCAGCATTTTCAAGTTTTTGACCATCAGTAGTCAAATTTTTAGCCGTACAATTTTTTTGACTTTCCAAAAGCTGAATCTTTTCAAGCGCTTGCTCTAAATCATTCTTCAAAGCAGAATTTTCTTCACGAGCAACCTTGTACTTGATAGTGATCTTGTTACCATACTTTGTCATCTTGACACAATCAGCATAGGTGGCATGGTACAATTCTTCCCAATCTTTCTCTTGGTCTGATAACTCATCTCCATTATCTTCATCAACATCACTGTCAGACACAGACTTAGCCATGAATGCTACAAACTTGCCATTCACATTATTAGAAGGATCATCTTCGGGATCTTCTTTTTCTTCTTCAGAAGATTCTTTATCCCAAGTTGTGTTTAGAGCCTTTTGCTTTATAGCATTTTTCTTGTTGGCACACTCATTAGCATAGTGACCATAGCCTTGGCATTCAAAACACTTTGTTCCTTTTGCAAAATCCTTCTTCTCAAATTTGTAATTCTTTTTATTGGCTCTCTTTGTCTTCATGTATTTTTGATAATACTTCACAAACTCAGCCATATCATCTTCAGCTTCAGTTTCAGAATCAGACTCAATTTTCTTTACAGGCTTCTTTCTTGATTCTGATGTGGCTTTCAAGGCAATGCCCTTTTCTTTTGATTTGCCTTTATTTAACCGGTTTGCTTCGAATGTCTGAAGATTTCCAACCAGTTCATTCACCTTGAGGGTATCCAGATTCTTATTTTCTTCAATAGCATCAACTTTAAAATCGAATCTGGAAGGTAGAGACCTCAAAATTTTCTTGACAACCTTGTGTTCTGGTATTTCTTCCCCCAGAATGAACACAGAATTGACAATTTCATTCAGATTTGCATAAAATTGATCAAAGGTCTCATTCTCTTCCATCACGATGGTTTCAAAATCTTTATTCAGCCTTTGCAATTTGGCTTGCTTCACCGTGTCTGTACCCTCATAGACTGTCTGCAAGACGTCCCATGCTTCTTTTGCAGATTTGCAAGTAGAAATTCTTCTGAACTCATCAGCAGAGACTCCATTGTATATGCAATTCACAGCCTTGTTATTACAATTGGATCTATACTTTTCATCCTTAGACCATTCAGCTTTAGGTTTAGGAACAATTTTTCCATCAACCACAGATGTTGGTCTAGAAAACCCATCTTCAACAATATCCCAGACATCATCATCAATGGACTTAAAGAACCCAATCATCCTTTGCTTCCAATATGAATAATTAGAGCCATCAAACAAAGGAGGCTTGGAAGTTGATGTCCCTTCTCTATTGAGCACCATTCTAGAATTCTAGTAGGACCAGACACAACAAAATAGTGCAACCCGCTCTGATACCAATTGAAAAAGTGCAGGGGTCTCCGGGATTTCTAGATTGGTTTACTCAAACAATCAACCAATGTGTGCAGAAATAAACAATATGCAGCGGAAAATAAATCAACAAGCACACACCATAAGGACACCAATTTTAAGGTGGAAAACCCTAATCGGGTGAAAAACCACCGATCCAAACTAGATCAAATCAAGCACTATGAATTTCGCAATTACAAGAAACTCAGATCTCCTCCCTAGATATACCCTACCCAAGGACTGAAGTTACCTTGTGTCGCTTCACGCTTCAACGACTTCACACCGTTGATTGCACCAGATCCAGACCAGCACTTGACTCCTCAGATCTTCTCGCAGGAAGATAATCTTCTACAAAGGATGCAGAAGAAGTGACTCTAGAGAACTTGGCAGCACAACTTCATAAAGCTCTAGAGAAGAACTCTCTCAATGATAAACTCTAACTCAGCACTATGAGAGGTGAGGTGTAACTTTGGAATAGCCTTAGAACCCTTTAAATAGCCCTTGGTTCGTGCTTAAGGTTTCCTAAGATGTTTAGGACTAAAACAAGCAGTTTGAGCATAATCAGAATATCAAGTTTCCAATTTCATCTTACTGTCCGCGCCAGGTTCGCTCGAGCGATCTCTCGGTTCGCTCGAGCGAACAACCCTCTGTTTCAGAACTGGGCAAGACAGAACACTGTTCGCTCGAGCCAATGAAATGGTCGCTCGAGCGAACCCTTCTCTGGATATGTTACGGAAATTCAGCTCTCTTTCTCCAGCAGACTTCTTCTAATTCCTTCAGGCTTTCTCCTTCTGAGTCCTTTAGATCTTCTAACTTCAGAGGTCTTTTCTAAATAAAACATTACAACTCAAAGACCCAGAGTTTTGTCCAACCCATGAATTTAGCCAACACTAAAAAACCTAACAGGATCCCAGTAGGCACGGCCGACTTATGCTTCATTTTGGGTTGTGGATGGAAAAGCAGGATTTGGATTCACTATTTAGTTTGACGTTTCTTTGGTTCATGCAAGATCACTCGTTGGGCCCAAGGTCTCTTCTCCAAAAGAAGTTGAGGCAAAAGTGCGGTGTTTTCACAAGATCCGCATATACCCAATGCATTAGAAGTGATTTGAGCAATCAATGGCTCCCTTGAGTGACTATCCATTCTATGTTGACAAACATTAATGACATCTCTGCGAACCTTGGTGTTATTGTTTTCACTCATATTCCCAAGAGTCTTAATGGTTTTGCGCATAATCTAGCCAAGACTCTTATAAGAAGGGTGATTTTGTGGGTTAGGGAGGGAGGGTTCTAAATATGTTTTCCGGGTGAAATCTGTTTTGTTGTTTCCCGTTGTCACTTTTGTTATTTTTTTTTTGTTTCTACTGAAAATTTATTTCTACTCAGAGAGAGAGAGAGAGAGAGAGAGAGAGAGAGAGAGAGATTTGCAAAGTCTAGTAGTATGCCTACGTCCATAGACAAAGAGAAGATTTCACTATTTCTAACTTAGGTCGAGCGTTTACAAGTTATATCTTAAGCCAAAGCACGGTAAAGTAACTCTTGACTCAAAATTGGCTAATTTAATGGACCAATATGATTAACCAAGAACACAAGATATCAATCGCAGATTTTACTTGTGTTAACAGCCACTGAACTGTTGGTCCAGCAGGTACAAACTAGAACACGCAAATCATACAACAGCGTCACTAGATGTGGGCAAGCTTACCATGCATGAGTGCGAGGACCCAACCAAAAAGGGACCTTTTTTTTTTTCTGAAGTATAGTTAGGATGGTGTTATCCTTTTGTTAGGTGAAGGTGAAAGAAGATTTATTAACAGACTCATTTCACGCAAAGCATATGTTGTCTCTCTCTCTCTCTCTCTCTCTCTCTCTCTCTCTCTCTATATATATATATATATATATATATATGTTTTCAATTTCTAAGTTGCAATTAAGAAAAGAATATGGTCAACTGGTTGGACTGGAATTGCAGTCCAACCCTCCTTCTGGTTTATACTACAACCACTTGAATAACATGCTTCATGGGCCTAACTATAGACTCGATGATCATAGCCATAGAAATAAGATTACACTATTTGAACATGTGGACAAGACTGCTCTAGCCATTTATTTTAGAGGCCTCTAAGATTATGCTATTTGAGTTGTCACCAGCCTAATTTGACAATAATCCAAGTCTCATAGACTGGTTTATGCACCGTGCAAAAAGTGGCATTCATATAGTTTTATCTAAGGTCTATCGGTAAGTTCAGTAATTGGTAAGGAATCCATAAAGAATTCATAGATATGTGGATTCTTCAATGTTGCAAAATTTATATAGCTGAGGATTTCACGTCATTTCGGTGCATATTGGTACATATAGCTAAGAAAAATTGGTATCAATACTTAAATCCATGCAACCCAACATTTTAAATTCAATGGAGAAGGGCTGGACTTGAAAATCATAAGGATTTCTGAAATCCTTGTGAAGAAAAATCGGTGAGCAACCCTGAAGATTTTGTTGCCAAAATTTCACGGTAAGACTTAGACGTATAGATCAGAAGAATGCCTTTCAAACCCCAGTCCCCTTTCATTTTTATTCATCTAGATAGGTACCATATGAAGGAGATTTCAGTAGCCCCAAAAAGGTCAAAGAAACCTGAGAGAGAGAGAGAGAGAGAGAGAGAGAGAGAGAGAGAGCTCTTTGGGCTCCATCTCACCCTTATCTGTAAGGCAGTTAGTTCATTCACATGAATACCAACCTTTCACATGCCCTCCATGCGACCCTATCCTAATTCCTAAATCTTAATTCCTAACCAATCAAATCATGGCCCCAGCAGCTAACCAGCCATATCACACCCATACCAAAACTTCTATTTGATGGTGGTCATGGAACAATCTTCACATGACAAGTGTCGACCAACTGCACCTTCCATGAGTAGATAAAAAGATGAGAGAAAGAGACCGTTTGTTTCATGTTCCTTCCAGAAAACATCAGTAAAACCAAATGCCAAAAGTTTTTATAAAACAAGGGGTCCCACTGTTCAGTCTGAGCAAGAGTTTGTTTCTAGTCTATCGATTACTTCAAACCAAATGTCCTTAAAACCAAGGAAATAAAGAAATCCTTGAGAGAAAAGAGAGAGACTACAAGACAAACTGACAAGAACATTGGTTACTAGTCCAATAATAACCATTTGCCGCTCAAACCTTTTGAAATGAATGGGCTATCCAACGCACCCACCATGAAATGAATATTACTTAAATCAGAACTGCTCACCTAACAGTCAAATGTATCATTATCCTATTGTCATCTATCTATCTATCTGCCTCGTCAAATGTTTGTATCTCCGAACTTATTAGGAATAAATTATTTTGTGATAAATGGGTGGGTTTGGCATGGGCCCAAGTAAAGCCTTTCCCATCCTATACCACACACAAAGGAGTGAAGGACCCTCCTTTTCAGGTGGGTTATGGGTGGGATAGCAAACCCACACCAGAATGGTACCAGTGGAATTGATTAATAAATCTGTACAGAGATTATGATTCATGCATGCCCATAAAACTTTTATAGGGCAACCCATACCCAAACAACCATAAATCCAAGTTGAGTCGAAGTTTGTCTAGGAAGGGTTTGAGATCTCTTAATGGAATTCTAAATGTTCAGGTATAATTTAACATAAAAAATTAGAAAAAAAAAAACTCTTTTGAAATAATGAGTATTCTATAAGCTCGAGAATAGAAAAGGCGAGAAGTGACTTATCAAAATTTTTATTAAACAAATGTAGAATTCCAAATGCCCAAGTGCTGTGATACAAAACAGCATCCAAAATCCCCTACTCCCACAAATTTGATCCGAAATACCTTCGAACAAACAGCCGAAAACCCACAGGCACACCACCTCTACTAGAAATGGAGGGGGCCCATTTCATCCCGAAACAAAAGATGGTGGTCGCAGTGGTTAGCTGCAACATTTGTTGCTTGGAATTTGCTCAGAGTCAGTTAATTTGCACGGAACTAAATCGTAGGAAATCTAAGGAAACAAAATCCCATCGAAGTGGCTAATCGGTGTTTTGTCTTTATCGAAGGTGAAGATTGTAGAAAGCAATCAAATAGTCTCCTCTTTCGTGCAAAAATAATACATTGTTTTAGTAAATCTAACCCTTCAAAAGTCTTGAGTCTCATTTCATCTCCGCCCATTTCCTTCACCTTCCACCCTTCCACTTCTTTAATAATTTCCTTTTCTGAACCAGAATTCAGTCTTAACAAATGGGCCCATAAGCAAAGGAATCGGTAAACTCTTCATTCATGTTTGCATATATAGAACAAGAAAAAACAAAAAAAAAAAAAAAAAAAACCGAATATCTACTACGACAGAAAGCTTCTATTTTAAAAGGAAAAAATTGATGATGAAATCTGCCAATTTGAGAAATATATACACTTTTGTCAGACTCTTTAGGAAACCTATATAAAACAAAGGGTCAAGGGTAGGGATGTAAATGGGTCCCCGATTCTCCGATGGTTCCGATCCGTTAAAAGCTAGGTCCGGGTCTTTATTTAAGCCCCGATAAGTAAATGGTTCTAGATCTGATTCCAACTTCGTTTGGATCCATGGACCCGAGACTCGACATATTACCTCAATTTTCTAAAATCTCTTATAAAAATTATGTTTTTTTAATAACATTCTTTACCTAGAGCTAGACCCGGATCCAAACCCGTCCTATATATGGTTTTGGTTACGATTCCAAAGCCAAAAAACCAGTTCCGAAATAGTTCCGGGTCCAAATTCTTCTCCTTAGCGGTGAACTCGGACCGGAACCGACCCGTTTACAACCCTAGCCAAGGGTAGGAGCTGCTTAATGCTATATATAGAAATCCAAGTCAAAGAAATTCTATTTACAGGTTGGTTGTCTATGAGAAATTTATTTAATATTATTTAGTACACGATGCAGCTCCTGAATAGGTTGGAACCTTGTTTATTTTAAAACTGTGGAGCATTATATTTTTATTAAGGAACTATTCTGATTAATTTTAGGCCCATCATATCAATGGAC
The DNA here is from genome assembly GCA_028538565.1 of Umbellularia californica. Classification (NCBI taxonomy): domain Eukaryota; kingdom Viridiplantae; phylum Streptophyta; class Magnoliopsida; order Laurales; family Lauraceae; genus Umbellularia; species Umbellularia californica. The sequence goes on from JAPQWN010000006.1 coordinate 12,794,812, forward strand.
TTGAAATTTCAGCTCTTAATAAACTCAAGCAATATTATCTCTCTTTTACCAAAAACGAAGTTCTATTATATCCCGATATCCAAATTAAAAAGGCAAAAGTGAGGCCTATCCTCTTTGTTTAAGGACATAAAAAAGCAAAAAGTTAGGCACATCAAATGCTCAGATGCGGCCTTTCCAAAGATCACCTCTTTTCCCACGCTTAGCTTCATTATTTTGGACATTAATGCTTTGTCTTAGACTATTTGCCTATTCTATTTTTTCACGCCCGCTAAAGGAGCCGAAACAAAAAAACAGAGAGACCGCACATAGAAATATAGCCCACTCACATGGAAAGAGGAATCGATCCCCAGCTTGGTCCAAACAGGGCAACCGTGAGTGAGAGTGACACATGGGAGGAGATGTCAAATCCCATTTCCTTCAACGAATAAAAAAAAATCAACTCTCCCACGTGGCACCCCTGATTGTTCCAAACAAGATTTCCTGTATTATCCAAACAAGGGATCCGTTTTCATGGAAAGAAAAGCCCACAAAGGCTTCAAATCTCGGGAAGCCGCCGGAGTCCTATATTTCTAGAAACTTCTATGGAGTAGCTCTTTTTTTCCCCCCTAATCTTTAGTCCCTTTTTGAATTAAGACTTCTTTTGTGATGGAATTCTGGCAGATGGGTTTTATTTTGGCCCTTGCATTTCCATTTCTTTGTAATGAATTGTCTTTCTACCCCCAAAAAATTAAAAAATCAATGCCCATGTATTTGATCCATGCATTTAATCCTCTGAAACCAAATTGCCTCTACTCTGGGGACTTGAATGTTTATATAAGTAAATTTCAAAAGCAAACATAGTCTAGTCTGTTAAGCAGATTAAAAACGAAGGGTACTAAATTAAAGCAACCCACGTTGGCCCCGGTCATGTACTGAAACATTGAACACACGTGTACAGAAAAATTGATGCTGCAGCATGGACCCACAATAAATATTGCCTTTTTTTGTAATTATATACTTCCTTGAATTTCTTGGATTTTCAGAACATTTAAAAAAAGATAATTCTTGGGTTTTCCCACTGGAAGAGATAAAAGTTAAATGACTAAAACACCCTCATCATAGTCGACAAAGTTAACCAGAAATTCCTAGTGTATTCATTAATTTCAATGGACAGTTTAGTAATTCCATCACTATATCTATCACCTTTTCCTTAGAACAGAATAAAACAAATTCCAGGAAATCAATAAATCGACGAACCACTTGATCAACGGTAATGATTTAATCCCTACCTAAAGTTTCATTTTTTTTTCCTTTTTCTTCCCTTGTGTCTTTCTTCATTTACAACACTGGTATAAACAGACCCCTGTGTCCCGGCAACGAAAAACAGCCCGTAACGGGCCGATACAGCTACAGTGCCGGGAGCGACTCGGTCCGCCAGGAAAACTCGGACACAGCATCTGAGTAATCAAACAAACCCCCCAAAATCACAGGCTCCTCTTCTTCCACACAGAAACCAAACCCAGAACCCATGATCTCATCTCCAAATCCCCAAATCGGATCGAATCCAACGGGCTCAGACACCCCACGTAAGGCATCAATAAACCCCTCCTTCTCATCTTCCACACCGGACGAGGTTGGGGGGAGACCAAGCTCATCATCCGAGGCCTCGAGGAGGAAGCCCAACTCGGGCCGTGACTCGGCCGAGTCGGGAGCGGCCGGAGTCGGTGTGGTGAGCGAGTTGGATGGAGAGAGGCCGATTTCTTCCTCGAAGCTCTTCATGAAAAAGGCGAGGTCTTGAGTGGCGTCGTCGCGGTCTCCGGACTCGTCGTCTAGGATGTCGATGAGGCTTTCGCGGATGCGCTTGGCCTCGGGTGACTCGGTCGGGCCGTCCGAGTCGACTCGGGGACGCTTGTTGGTCGCCGTTGGCTCAGCCATGTATGGTATTTGAAAACGGGAGAGAAACGGAAGTTACGGTGTATGCGAGAGAGATGAGAGAGGATGGAGAAGTGGAGAAAGTGGTGTGGATTTTATATAGAGGGAGTGGGGGGTGGTGGGGTCCACGAGGAACGTGTTATTGCTTTTACGTCTTTTCCTTTTTCTGCTGCGGACTTAACTCGTTTGGATTGAACGTTTGGAGTCCGGACCGGGTGGGCCCAAGTGGGTTTGTCCCGGCTCGGCTTTTGGATGGAGGGCTCGGCTTGGGGGAGTTGAAGCTGGAAAAAAACGTTCTTTTCGTCTGCTTGCGGTTTTGGATGGTCATGGGAGGGGGGGATTAGTCGTACGGGGAAGTTTGCCGTAAAGTAAAGTGATGTTGCTTTGGAGTTATAACGACAAAAATCCATGGAGTACGGATTGCATTAGATTAAACACATGATTGGTAAAGTAAAGTAAAATTTTTAGAATATTATAAGATTTTTAGCTTATTTTCAAAGAAAATTAAAGAAAGATTGGATTGGTTTTGAGGACGAGAGAAGTTAAGAAAGGGGAAAATCTTTGTCAAGAGGGTATTTTTATTATTTTTCAGAAAAAATGAAAATAATATTAACCATTGTAGTAAATCATGTGAAACTATGGCTAAAATTAAGTGCTCGTGCTCCAAACGTGAGTGTAATTTTGAATTGATGCAAATTTTTATAGTTTTTATGGGGAGAAGATTGCGCTTGGACAGTCTGGATCATCATAAGATGGGCTTCATTGTGCATAGAAAATATATTTTTTAAAATAAATTTTTCTTGGTTTTTTAATCACGTTCTTTTTCTTTTTTTTCAATAAGCGATGATTCACAGGGTCTTTTGGAGATGAACTGATACATACTATAGGTAGACATAGTGAGCCTAGTGCTTGAGATTTTTAAGTATTTATAAGGGGAATCCCATATATTTACACTTGATCTTATCTTTACTTGACCAAACCATGTGAACAACCTCGTACATTATGCATTTAATAATAAATCCGATGTGTGTGTGTATATATATACATATATATAGTGACCCATAGAGACTCCGTCAATCGAGCCCCATAAGTCTCTAATTCATTGCTCATGTAACCTATTGGGCTCTAATGGGTAATCCTTCAATGTTTTAAAACCTATTAGAGTCTTAGAAGTTGGGCTAAGTTATTTCGGCCCAAATTTCGTATTTCATGGCCCATTTAGCACGCGATTTATTGATGGCCTTATTGGAGCGGTTCTTCGCATTCCATGATCGCAAGAGAAACTTTAGAAGTGAACCCAAGTTGTTTTGGTTCAAAACCTATTGACTGTTGTCCACCCATTCCAGGATTACCTATTTTATTCTACTAAGGAATCCTCTTTTATTCTAGAAAATTATGGAGCCATTTGAGGCCCACCGATCGCAGGAAAATCCTAAGAAACCAGGGGGATAACTTAAGTCCGAAGCTATTAATTATGCCCAATTTACATATGATTAGCTTGAACAAGCTTACCTAAGGCTTCACCTCAAATTCAAAGCCTCTCGAAGCTATTTGAGTCTATTTTTGGTCACAAAGTTTTAAAGTCAATAGAAATTTAGCATACTTAGAATTCAATATGTATTGTGGGGTTTTGGGTCCAAGCTCACAGACAATTCTAGTGCTATAATCAGGGGATTAAGTATAATTTTATCATATAGTACTTTTTACAATAACTACATTCTTTTTAATTTTATTCATGATTTGATCCATAATATTTTTTCTTCACTTTTTTTTTTAAGTGGTGCACAATCTCTTGGTGTTAGTTTTTGATTGAGAATGTTGAGAGAGGAATGGGAAAGAAAAGGAAACGAGGAAAAAAACCACTCTTCACATCAAATCCATCAATTTTCTTAGTTTTCTCATTAGGTATCATCTCAAAGCATAAACAATAGTGAATAATAAGAGTGGAGACTTTTAGTAAATCTCCTCCTGCCTGTTGAGAATACCCAATCTCATCTTATACTTAGATCGATCTTATACATTATAGCAAATGCATAGCACTCGATCAAGAGCTTCGGCAACAACCTCGGCCAACAGTACACATGATTAATTTGTTAATAGTGTTACTTGTGATTAGAGTTAAATTTAGCCCGACGCCATACACAAGGGACATTGATTTTAATCACTATAGATCTCGAAGGTGGACTATTGTTGGAAGATCTGCAAAACCACAAAGAAGGTGAAATCTTAACCTGTGGAAAGGTTTGCATGCAGACATTTCAAACTATCTAGAGAGCACCCTAATGGTGACGAGCGTATGAAAGGTCAGCAGGAGAAAATCCCCTTGGAAACGCAATAGGAAGCAATATGATCGATTTGTTTATATGGTTTCACCAATAGAATGCATGCAGCCAACACAGACTCTAAGTAGTTGTCAAAAGATCTAGAAAAGCCACCCCATGATCAAGCTCTTTTGTTGGGCCCGGTCTGGTCAGACTTGGTCAGCCACTTTGATCCACGGATCTCAAGCTCTACATTTTCCATGGCCCATCGCTGCTTCTGCTACTGTCTTGAACTTAATATGGAGTTAGTGTTGTATTTATCATTAATGGGATAACTCAATTAAACAAGCTCTTTACAAACTATATTTTTTTCATTGTAGGGATTTGAGATGCACACTGTTACAACCGAAAAGATAAAGCTACAACTAATAAGATAAAGAAGATATACAAGAATGGGTCAACATAGAATAGGTCAATGTACTGCTCCTCCATTTCATTCATTTTAAAGACTAAATTGAAGAGTTCGAAACTGCAACTTTTGACCCACCTCTGATCTGTCTACCCATCACAATCATTGCCATTGTCAAATGTTATTAGCCTTTTAGGCCTATTTTATACTCTTCACTGCAAATATACAATGCTGTTTGGATGTATGGTGAATTAAAGTATGGTGAAGTGAAACATCAAATCAAAAAAGAATAAAATATAAGATGTTATGATAGTGTTTTATTCTTAGTTTTTGGTATGTAATATTTTTGATTTTTTGTATAGAAAAGTGAAGATTTTTTGTTTTTTAGTGGAAAAAGGAGGTTGTTTTTTTGACATTTTTTTTAAAAAGATAGTGAGAATTTTGAAATTATTTACTTTTGATCGATATAACTCATTGTCTTTTCTTGTCTGAATAATTGAAGTTTTACCTCACCTCACCTCACTTCACCACACATCCAAGTTAGGACTGTTACTTAGAAAAATCATACGCTGATCATTTTATGGTAAATTATATGATGGGATAAATTTTTATTGAAATAAAATTTGATACATCTGAAACATTTAAAGGCTTTTAAATTAAGCGGATTAGATTTCCAATAAATAAACCTCACGCTCCAAGTACTAGCCTCAAAGGATGCTGACTGTGTGAGGGAACTTATAAAGTCAAAGGTTTGGATTAATTTCAAACCTAATCAGGATGAGACCATTCAATCTTTTCCCATCTCACTATGAACCTTCTGCACCTTGTGGGCCCTGTGACGCGGTTGCATCCTTCTGAGGATAAGACCTTGCAGCAAGACATCAATTCCAACCTGACTCATCTTCATAAATTTTGGTCAGATACGATAGGAGCAACACCGAGGCAGTGTGTTTTGAAGGGACCTTTGGTCCAGCTGCCATGTCTGAAAATATCAGAATCAATGCAAATTAGTTGGGAATTGGGATTTTTTGTAGGGTCCTCTGTCTTTCACGCAAGGGATCTAAAACTGAGATTTTCGAATGGTAAAAGATTTCACACGTGAAATTTACCCATGTAGAATGGAAGCATGGGAAATACAATATCATATTTGGTTTAAAGAACCAATTTTGTTTGAGTAAACGTTGAATGCTAGGAATTATATATATAAGTTTTTCTCTCAAAATATATGAATATTTAGGAGGGGAATTTTTTCAAAAAAATCCCCTTAAAACGTGTGAAAACGAAAAAAAAAACCCTCAAATTTCAATATAGATCATAAATACATACCTTCCCGCCACTTTCTTATTTTTCTTAATTATAATTTGTGGAACAGCAATATGTATAACATGAGCTGCAATATCACCATGTCTTCTTCTTTCCCCTTTTGTTGATCTACAGATCTGTTTTCTCTGTTGGGGAATATGACCACCGCGTTATTGGTTTGGTCTTCCTACAACAGAGGAGAGATAGGAGAGTCGTAGAGCGATGCCGGATTTTGTGCGGAAAAAAAAAGAAATATTGCAGAACCCACTCTCCTCTATATTTTTTATTATTGTTTTGATGATTTTACCAGAAAGAGAAGAAGGAAGGGAAAGATTTGAGTTAAAAAAAAAAAAAAAACAACAGGCATTGATGAGAGAGATAGAAAAACTTCTTTTGTGTAGGAAAATATAGATGATAGAGGAGAAAAGAGGAACAAGAAAAAAAAGGAAAACGAGTTTTTAGGAGTTCTATTTGCAAAAGCATGGCAATATTGCCGCTCATGTGAAATTAAAAACGAAGTAAACAAACAAAAAGATCCCTAAGACCACTATGGTAGATGTAAAAAGTTTTAGGGCCTTCTTCTCCTTCATCCTCTCAAAGAGATTTTAGAAAAAAAAAATATCCCTCAAAAACTGGATTTTGTTTTTTGAAAAACCCTAAAACAAAAGGAAGATGCTCAACGTTAGACGACTTGGGTGGTCAGATTTGGTCAGCGTGTGTCCATCCCCATCGCTTGTGAGAGAATCAAGAGTTTCAGACTCCTTTTTGGTGCAGAGAGATATCAATGGACTCATTCCCATTACCCATGTCACGTGCCCATATGTCTTGCCAAACCATATTCTTTGGTTACAGTTGTTAATTGGATGGTCTCTTTCACAACGGTGAGGTCCCAGTTCCCAACACCCACGACCCACCCACCTTTCACTCTCTCACGCAAATCTCGCCATCGCCATCGTCTTATCTCTCTTTCTAATAAATCCAATACTAAGCAACAATCAAATCACCAAACAACATAAAAGAATCTCACCCACTCAAACTACTAAAAATTGGTCTCATTATCAAAGACATTTTTAGTTGAAACAATGGGCCATGACATTAAACTTCCTTGGAATATAATTTGTTTCGTTTTTTTCTTGCCAGAGCTATAGTGGGTTAGGACTCCTCTCCCGTGAAAATAGTAGACTTTAGGGGCACGTTTGTGCAGGGAGAGATTCAGCTTAAACCGTTGCCGACATGGCGTCTGAAATTCCGGCTACATCTTGCTATTGTTTGGTGCAGGGCGGAATCCATCCCTCCGTAATTTCCGGCGCCTTTAAAGCCTCCGACTTTCTTCGCCAAGAGGGGATGCGCAAGTCCCACCTCCACAGCGGGAAACGTCTTGCCGCAGAAGAGGAAAGAAATGTTTCATTTTCCGTGGCTGTGCACAAACAGACCCTAGATGAGGTGATGAAGTCCCCTGTTGAGGGAAGGTGGCATTCATGTGAGAACTACCACCGCTTACGGTTGAGATAAAGGGTCATTCTCTCCAAAATCTCTGTTCATTTAAAACCTAATTTCCCAGCTTCCTATGAATTAATTATACTGAATTCTCTGGATGTTTCAATAAAATCCAAATGGACATACCTATTTAACCAATCAGACCTGTATTTCCTTTAATGCTTTAATTACTTTATTCCCGTCGTACAAAACATGACCGTTGGAGCCCCTTAAAATACTGTGATGTTATAAAGTATTTCCCAAAATTACTTCAAAAATTGACATTCTATTAAAAATGTCATAACATTTTAAAAGATGCTACAAAAATTGAAGATGTTGCGATAAGATTGAAATATAAACTTTATAACTTGAGAATTTTATCCGAAAAAATACCTTAGAGGTCCACTAATTAAAAAATGTACCCATAGTTTTGATGCAACAGAACTGGTATTCCTGCCAAAATATTCTTTTTTTTGTGCCTGTTTTCAACAAGCAACGATGTTGCCGCTTAATATCGAGAGCTAGTGTCGAAGTGTCGACGTCGTCGCTAATTCGTCAAATCTGACTCTTCTCCAACCTTTATCATCTGCGATTGCTAGTTTTCTGTACCAAAATAAACCAAAACAAAACTCTACCCCTACATTGAATATTTCTTATGGAGTTTGTTGATCTCCATTAATAAGGTAGACATAGCACAGTTTGACATTCTTTCATGCATTATCTACCATAGAGCCCGAGTTTCATATTTACTTTTCAAGAAAAAGTTCATTAGGGTTTTGTTATATAGTTTATTCATTTCATTATTTTTATTGTATGATTATTTTTGGGTGGCTAATGATGGGTTGGTGAAGCCTGATCTAGACTTTATTCTATTACAAAGGTTTATTTGTAATTTGTCGGTTTAATCTGGACCATCTGTTATAAGGCCAGATCCGATTGTTGTGGGTGTGTAGAGGTCTAAGGCTTCATATATTTATACTAGATGTTAAGAACATTGCACTCAAGGGTGATATTGAGAAAGAATAAGAGAGACGGTAAATGCTTGTATTCTTATAGGAATCTCCAATAATAGTGAACAGAGTGAATCTCTCGTGGACGTAGCCAATTTTGCCCAACCACGTAAATCCGTGTCTTGTGGATTGATTGTGTGATTGGTGGATTGATTGTCTCGTAGATCGTGCTCGTGTTTCCCATCTTACCAGCTAAATCATCAAGTAAGCACCTTTTAAGGAAGGATAAAAAGAAACCACTAGAAAAAGAGAGAAAACAATAAGAGGAAGAAGGGGAAATAGGGAAATGGGATTTTAGAGATTTGAATGCGACGACGTCGTTATAAATTTAAATCTTTAATAAAAAAATGAAAGTAGTCATGAAAACCACTTCCGTACTTATATTGGCCAGTGTTGTGTTTTTTTTTTTTTTTTTGGTTAGTGGCCATTTATGAATTTTTTGAGCTGTCTCTTATAACTTTATACATGATGTTAGTGGAAAAGTCCAAACCCATGCCGCCGAGGGGAGCCGAGCTGGTTGGTTTCGTGTTTTGCAATTTGATCAGGCACGCCGCACGCCACACGCCACACGCCACATCCCATGACCTATCTACCTCGATCGCCACGCCAGAATTGAATCGCGCGTCGCGGCCGACAGAACGGCTCCACGCCGAATCCGCTTTGCTGACACGTCCACTCGCATCTTCCTCCTCCTCCTGCACAAAAAGCAAATCTCAAAAAACACAAAGGAAAGCCGTTTGTTATGTTACTTCCTTTCCCTCCTTCCACTTGGATTCTTTTGTCGCCCGTTCCAAAGTCCGAAAGAGACGCCACGACGCAAGGGCCTCGTGGGAAGTGCACTGGTACCATGCCCGATTCACGTGGCCGTAAGTTCAAGCATCCATACCTCAGTTCTCTCTTTTGCCTGGTGGTGATATCCACTCCAGCACTTTTGGGGGTCTCAAATGACATAAGGAAAAAAGAATTTTTTTTTTTTTTAGGTTGAACCTCACGGGCCACAGCAGGATCGGTAAGGCGGTCAATTGTGTCGTATTGACAAATTCAGATTATGGGTTAACAAATTCATCTTAAAATCTCAACTCAATCCTTACACGACTCATTAACTTAAAAGGTAAATAAATCAAATCTGAACATGATCTGTTATTTTAAAAGGTTATACGACCCAATCTGTTAATCCGTTAAGTAATTAGGTCACTTCAAAAATTAAAAGAAAGTTCATACAAAAATATATAAGGAGAAAAACATATCAGCCATCCGAAACTCTAAGTGAGGATCTCGAGTGGATCCCACCTAAAATCCCACTATAAAATAATAAATTTCAATTTCTTCTTTATAAATATAAATTAATAATAGTTACATTTAGGGACTAAAAAAAACTTAATGGGTTAAGCGGGTTTTTAACGGGTTGCTGGTTTAATTCATTCACGACCCGTTAATGATCTGAACCCATTAAAAGTTTATTCGAACCCCTGAATATCGTGTGGGTTTGTGTTGTTGAATTAAAGGCAAAATTGGAACTTATAAACTCATATCAAGAGAATATTGACTTTATACTCTAAAATCTTTTTCCAGAATTTTTTTTGATCTATATCATCTACTATATCTATACACGGAATACATGTACAATTAATCCACACCGTTCAAATCTTTAGCTACTCTAAATCAAGCAAAGCCCTCTATTCGTCCAGGAAAGAAGTACAGCACTCAATTTTTTACTTTCCTATATTAATCGGCCAACGTAGCTTGTAAACATTTTATTATCGTTTACCAAACAAAACACATGGATCATGAGAGACGGGGATCCCCAAATGTCAAAGCTCATATATGTTTTTATTTCTGTATGTTCTTGTGTCATGTAAAGGCAACCCCTAAGGGGTTTGCCGAGTGATCAGGACCACGGTTCCTCACTCTTTGGGAGCTAAAGATCTTGGTATCAACCCCTGGTTTCCCCCTCTTTAGGAACCGAATGTTGAGTCCACTTGTGCTATCACTTAGGGGCTACAGGGGTTTTACCTGGCTTCTCTCTAGGTCCGGAGGGAATAGTCCAGCCCAAAGGGTTGGGAACCCTCCGTTAGTATAAAAAAAACAAAAAGGAGGAGGAGGAGGATATTTGACTTATCAAAAACACATTATTACATTACCATATTCTAGTCTAATATTTTTTTCCACTTTTCCTCTGTTGCCCTGCACCACACTTCAAACTTCAAAGCACCCTTTATTTTTTCTCTGTCTTTCCATTTTAGAAGGCTGCCCATCCCAAACCACTACCTCTCATTCAAAGTTCAAGATACTGTTCGCCCAAACAAATCAAAGATCACCATAATAGTATTGATTTGATTCCTTCCTACTTTTTACTTTGGTTATTATATGATCCTCGGCCACTGACATGGCAAGCATTCTTGGGTCTCCAGTTTTTAAATGTGGGGCCACTTTCAAAATAATCCACACCGTTCATCAGATGTATCCATCCAGGCAAAGGATAATCCAGACTGGAAGTTCCCAGCCATCATGGTGTTTTCAATTCAGTCAATATGTTAGAATCCTACAATCAAGAAGATTTGATTGATGGGGTACCCACTATGGGGTGCATGCATTGGCTGAACGGCTCAGATCATTGAATCATGAGTGTCCCAAGTTCATGATCAATGCCCAAGGACAGTTTTGTGAGTCCTGTGATCATCAGTATCCTTTCTCTTTTGTTGCTGTTTCTTTTCATGGTTGGTTTCCCTCTTCCAGGAAATTGCTTATTCCACTTTCATTTTTAAGTAGTCAAGTAAGTAGATAAGGAAAGTGATCTGATTTTGCTACTTTCACATTTTTGTTGTGATATGCTTAGCTTTCCAGGAATCATATCGTACTTGAACTGTGGTGGTGGTGATGGTGGTGGGCCATCCTCTTCTATCAATACAAAAAGATCCTATTCCGCTTTAATTGGGTTCTTTCCTTCCTGCCTCTAATCTACTTCTTGTTAGAAATTGACCTTAATCTACTTTCTTTAGCGAAAATGACAAGAAACTACCTCTATAAATTTCTTGTTATTAATTTAGATAATGGACGACACAAGGAACCAATAAAAGTAGTTGCAACTGGGTCACGGCAGATCTACCCAAGCTCATATCTTATAACACTTGGTACTTTCTGGATTTGGGGCATCTCATAACCCTTTTCAATTGGACTTGGATCTAGTCTAGGGTCAGTATCAGACCCAGGACCAAACCCTGACCCATATGAGTGCAGCAAATTAGTCCAGTTGTGCTCTTTTTTTTTTTTTTTGGGATTTTACCGGGAGAAATAGATTAGGTGACCATCATGCCGAAAAGATCATTTTAAGTGCACTTGCACCAAATCGGTTATTTTGCCTGAAAACGTAGTTTTTTTTTAGCATTCTCTACTAGGGTTCTTATCGACCTTCATTTGTAATGTTAAGGGTGGATTGAGAACCTGCGGTTCATCCTAACTTTCATAGAACTCTCATTTACTTTGTTTGTAAGGTATCAATCGACCTTTATTTGTAATGTTAAGGGTTTCTATGACTCTATTGACCCTTCGGTGTACGCTTATCAATGCATGAAACTCATTCTTCATCCCCTGTTCTTAGTAAAAAAGCGACTACCACCATGGCTCGATGGAGGATAGCTGGGAACCACTGTGAATACGCCTAGCCGTTGATAGTGCTGAGCAAGTAGGTACCCTTAGCATTAAAAAAAAAGTAGATAGGGACCCTAAAGTTAAAAAAAATTACATTTTCGGACAAAATGACTAATTTAGTGTAAAGGCACTTAAAATTACCTTTTCAATATGGCAGTCACCTAATCTGATTTTTTAAGTAAAAAGTTTTTTTTTTCTTGAAAATAGGTGACATTTTTCTAAAATTCCCCCAAAGTATCTACTTTTTGCATATTGTGATCTGCAGCAGGACTCCTACATTTAAATCAGATGCAGTGATCTCATGTGAAAATGGAGTCTGCATATACATATGGGAAATCTCAGGTCTTATGTATTAATGTGACTAGACTGATAAGGATTGATATGATGTGTTTCGTCACTAATAAATTTTTTCATTTGGACAACCTTCCAAGCTCTTCCAATAAGTGAAAAAACAGAACAAAATGTCTTTCCTCTTATGTCGCTAGAGAATTTTCCTCTATGAAAAATAGACTTTTCCACATGGAGAGAGGTTTCTCAAAGGGGGAAAATGAAGATGCCATGTAGGAGTTTTCAAATTTTCGATATGAGAAATCTTAATAAAGTCTTTCAAAACAACAAAAAGCCAACCCGGGCAAACATGTGTATATTCTTTGGGGATTTTGGCCATAGGTCCCGCATCATTTGATTTTAAAGCCTAAGGTCCTGGACATCTTTTCGTAACGGCAGCGGTCCTCTATGAAAATGACGCAGCAACAAAGACCAAAATGCCCCTCCTTATACACGTCGGCATATACGTCAGCACAAAAGCTCTCATCTTCTACTTCTTCCTCACTTACCTCAAGCCAAAGGAAAAAGCAATCGACAGTACAACCAAAGCAAGAACAAGGTCAATCAAGAAACAGATAGGATTTTCTCAGTTTTAAACCATTTTATCTTACTTTCAAATCTATCAAATAAAAAAGGACTTCAAATTAATTTATTTCTTTCAAACTCGGTCCAGACTCAGATAAATTTGTTCGCAACTCAAAGAAGTTCTTTAAAACTCAGATAAATTTATCTGAGCTTTGCAAGATGTTAAGATAAGTTTTCAGAAAACTCAGATAAATTTGATATTTCTCTGAGTTTGCTGTTAATTTATCTGCCCGAATAAAATTGCTTTGGTCCAGACTCAGATAAATTTGTTCGCAACTCAAAGAAGTTCTTTAAAACTCAAATAAATTTATCTGAGCCTTGCAAGATGTTAAGATAAGCTTTCAGAAAACTCAGATAAATTTGATATTTCTCTGAGTTTGCTGTTAATTTATCTGCATGGATAAAATTGCTTTGGTCCAGACTCAGATAAATTTGTTCGCAACTCAAAGAAGTTCTTTAAAACTCAGATAAATTTATCTGAGCTTTGCAAGATGTTAAGATAAGTTTTCAGAAAACTCAGATAACTTTGATATTTCTCTGAGTTTGCTGTTAATTTATTTGCCCGGATAAAATTGCTTTGGTCCAGACTCAGATAAATTTGTTCGCAACAAAGAGAGGTTCTTCAAAACTCAGATAAATTTGTCTGAGTTTTCTGAGAGGTTAAGATAAGTTTCAGAAAACTCAGATAAATTCTGAGTTTGTTGTTATTTTATCTGCTCGGTCAAATTTGTGTTGGTCCAGACTCAGATAAATTTATTCGCAACTCAAAGAAGTTCTTCAAAACACAGATAAATTTGTCTGAGTTTTGCAAGAGGTTAAGATAACTTTTCAGAAAACTCAGATAAATTTGATATTTCTCTGAGTTTGCTGTTAATTTATCTGACCGGACAAATTTGCTTTGGTCTAGACTCAGATAAATTTGTTTACAACTCAGAAAGGTTGTTCAAAACTCAGATAAATTTGTCTGAGTTTTCTGAGAGGTTAAGATAAGTTTCAGAAAACTCAGATAAATTTGCTGTTTTTCTGAGTTTGCTGTTATTTTATCTGAGTTTTTGTCTATGTTATCTAATTTTGGCATGAAATTATCTGATTTTAAAATAAAGTTATCTCTGTATTTATATGAATTTATATGTCTTTTTGTGTTTATCTGTACTTTATAGCAACGTCAGAACAAGAAGAAGAAGAAGAGGAAGAAGAAGAAGACGACGATGAGCTGGAGCTATAAGCAAGGATAAAATTGCATGACAACTATACAAACAGTTAGAAGGGCAGATGAGTCATAACAAAGTATGACGTGTCACGCAGGGACCACCGCCCAAATTAATCCCATGCGCAAGGGACCTTAGGCATTAAACAATTATGCTCTGTAGTGGAGACTTTATAACCCAGTAATCAGGGATGTTTCGCTAATTTACCCATATTCTTTCCCATGTTAGCTTCAGATTTTAGGATCAGAAAAATATTTTTCAAAGGATATCTTGCATCTTCTCAGACATGTATAAGGTATTCAAAGATTTTATGGACTTTTATGAAAGAATCCCTTAATTAAAAAGTAAAATGGAGGGCTCAAACACTTCATAATCACGACAAAGAACTACTATTCCATCATATCATGGAATAATCTACACGCAAATTTTTTCATGAAAAAAAAGAAAGGTATTCCATGATAGCATTGAATGTTGGGTCATTCCATGATATTATGGAATAAAGATTCTCTGCTGTCATTATAAATATTTGGGTCGTCCCTCGTATTTCTCAACTTTAAGAGGGTTTTTTTTTTTTTTTTTGGTAATATAAATCCTTTCTTTGTTTAAGTATCCCCACCCATCTCTTTTATGCCTTGTATGTATGATTCTCTCAAAAATCAAAGTACAATATTGGGATTGCAAAAGTGATTTGTGCAAATTAAGGACGTGTCATATCCCTTATCAAGTGGGCTCAGATCGGTTCCAGGGTCAGATTGGATCTTGACATCATATCAGCCATCAGGCCAGCCAACGCGCCCATGTAAGTCCAATATCCAAGTCAAGCCAGTTGGATCCTTTTTCTTGTTAAAAAAAGAAAGGAATCATTTTGTTAATCACCCACAAAGCAAAACTTGGTGATGCTCTCCACTGTGAGAAGTGGAATTTAGGTAAGCCAACAAAACCTTCCAAACTGGGCCCCATTTAAGATGGTTTATAGCTTGAAAATCACATTTGGTACCCATCATAATCATCCAATTGGTGGGACATGAAATAGACATTGGGGAGCAATTAATGTGAATGGAGGTTGTTCAAACTCAACACAAGGGTGTGGACAGTGAAGGGATGGTTCAACTTCAACCCTTGTTCCAACCACACTATCCATGGTGGGACCCACAAACAAGGTAGGCAGTCTGAATTCACCACCGTTTTCATTGTGGAAAATGCCCTCTCATTTGGCAGTCT
Source organism: Umbellularia californica (assembly GCA_028538565.1). Classification (NCBI taxonomy): domain Eukaryota; kingdom Viridiplantae; phylum Streptophyta; class Magnoliopsida; order Laurales; family Lauraceae; genus Umbellularia; species Umbellularia californica. The sequence goes on from JAPQWN010000006.1 coordinate 12,810,170, forward strand.
TTTCATCCAACCATTGGCCCACCACCCACCTGATGAATAGTCTGGATCCATAACCTAATTTAGGTTTCAATTGCTAAACGAGTCTAGTTCAAGATCCATATATAGTTTTCTAAGTGTGGGCATGGAGGCCGAATCATGGATGTGCATCTTTAAGACAAGGAATTTGACTTTGTATAGACTAATTTCAAAATCTTAACGTAACAATCTATATATTAGTTCTTTGAGATTTTTCAATTGTGGGATGTGGACTTGATGAACTGTTATTGAGTCGAATGATAGTCGGCACGGCTTCCAAACCCGACCCAGTCCTCTTATCGAACCAGTTTGGAACCAGGAAAATAGGTTCCAAGAAATAACCGAATCCGCCTTTATGAAATCGTCCTGATTCCAAGTCTAGTATGGTTCCAGCTCAAAACTGACTAGTTTGCATCCCTGTAGTGCAAGGGGTTGGATGGATTGGGGGCCAGGTGGGCCCCACAAGTTATCTCCCATGGTGTGAGACATCTGCACCTAAGTGAATCTCCATAAAATATATATATATACACACTTTTGTTTGTGTAAATATATAATATTAATATTTTTAATTATATAAAATAAAAATGGATATTTCTCATCTACAAATGTATTCAGTCCCATGCTAACAAGTAGGCCCATTTGAGTAAGTTACCCCCTATGCATTCCAATATCATACAAAGAAATAGACCGAGCTAGTTTTAGTTTCTTCCAGTCCATTCCAATTTCATGCAAGAAAGCTGAACGATTTGGATCAATTACTTCTTGTGTAATCCAATTTCATGTGATCAAACAAAGCCCATTCCAATAATGAAATCCTATGTGTTTCAATTTCATCTAAACTAACTAGCATGCCCATGCAAACAATCAGGCCCATTTGATACTATATAAGGTCGTATGTATTTCAATTTTATACAAACAAGCAAGCCCATTTGACAATGAGTGATCATGTATTCAATTCCATGCAAACAAACATGCCCATACGAGCATATAGATTCCAATTCTATGAACACATATGAGTCCATTCCATTCAAAGCATAGATTAAAAGGGCATAGTTATTGTTGCAAATCTACGTACATGGGAGAGGTCGACGTACGTGCTCTAACATTTGCTTCTATACCCAAAAGGAAGTCTAATGAATATAATTCTATTCCTTCTTTAAATCATATTTTTAGTGAGGTATGAGAAGTGAAAATCCCAACACAAAAAAATGGTCATTTAGACATTTACACTCCTAGATGCCATATGACTTTTAACTATGTATCAGTCCTTCACTTGGAGAGCCTTTACAACAATAACTGAACCATCTTCTTACATGATTGATCACAAGTTTCCTAACTATTGTTCCCTTGGAGAGAATTTGGACATAAATCAACAAGTGTGGTTCGAGAGAATTTGATCTCACACATGCAGCACATGTGAACACATGTGCCCCATGGGACTAAGAAGGTGCGTGTGGGCTGAGCAAACCTCTTACAATTATTACACATTTTTTTGGCTGTCATCATCATTAATCCACAGGCTTAGCTTAGCTTATTAGGGTGGGGAGTAGATGGATGCTTGAAAGGATAAGCTTCAAGTTCTCATCATATACATAAGCATCACAGAAAGAAAGAATCAAAGCCCCAACTTCCACGCATATGTATATCATCACATGGAGACAACTTGGGGCGGCCAAAAGGAGACTTGAGAACATGGTTTCCCCACTGCTTTTCTTTGTCTTCCAGCCAAATTGGATGGATCACAACAAGGTCAAGACAAAAGCCATCTTATTTCCATCACTTTCCACACTTCAGAAGCATCTTCTACGCCTAGAAGAATAATTTTAAGGGCTGAGATTATTTTACTATCTTGGGGTGTAATGAATTGTGTGTTTTAAGGAGTGGTCAGGATGTAATGGTTGACATCACGTGTATGTAATTCGAATAGAATAAAGTAGAGATCAACGTGGGGCTATTTTTATGTATAAAATATTGCTTGCTAACAGCTGATATCAGCCAAAATGGATGCAGACAAGCAAGAAAATGGGGGGTGGATCTTTGAATATGATCGCACACCACCCTCATTTGAATATTTGGATTGGTGGGTCTAATCAATGGTTGATTAAAAAATGTGTTTTAGATACTTACAATCTCAGGATCTATTCAAACTTGCTAGATGCTCTACTCAGAAATTTGGGTTTGTTTGTGTATGGGAAGAGAATGGAGAAGTAGAAGAGTTTTTGTATTGCTTTGATGAGTAAATTAAGATCATTGACGTAGTACTCTGCATTATTTTGAATAATATGAAAGGTTCATTGAAACGAACCAGCTAGAAGCATCAGCTGACGTGTGAATGGTTGGATTAGTGGAACACTATTCCCTGGCCTGATTAATAATTAGATTTGCATATGTGGATGGAGAGTTTTTTTTTTTTTTTTTTTGGGCTAACATACGGTTTCCAACTCTTTGGGCTGGACTATTCGCTCCGGGCTTAGAGAGAAGCCGGATAAAACCCCTATAGCCCCTAGGTGGTAGCACAAGTGGACTCAACCTTCGGTTTCTGAAGAGGCGGGAATCGGGAGTTGATACCAAGACCTTCAGCTCCCAAAGAGGGAGAAACCGTGGTCCTCACCACTCGGCCAACCCCTTGGGGTTAATGTGGATGAAGGGTTCAAAACGTCAAGCACAACTCAGCTTGAAAAGTTATCGAGCCGAGTCATTTGGACACATATATGTCAACAACAGTCGAAGTCACAACTCAATCACAATATATAGTAATTTGTAATGTTTCTTCTGTTTTTTTTTTTTACTGAGTTTTAGTTGAGTCAATTGAGTCTCCATTGAGTTTGGCTGATTCACCTCATCTTGACCAATTTAATCCTGAGTCTCACCTAAACTCATTAACAATCTGTTTCTCATAAGTCAGTTTTTCTATTAATACAATTAACCTGGCCAAGTTTAATTGACTAAGTCCCTCCCAATAGAATCCAGCCAGTATGATTTCTCCTCTGTATGTCCCCGCAGAACACCGGAGTCGGACTTTCAATTTTTTGCATCCTTTTACTTCAAGTGGGAGCCCATGAATTAAAGGTAGCTCGAAAGACAAAGATGCTATTAAATTAAAGTTAACCTCCACTGTTTACTTTTGATTAGATTTATCATGCGAATAAACGATCATATTAACTATAGTTGTGATTCTAGTAACTTGGTCCTTTGGTTAAGTTATTCTAATCATGATTACACTAGAAAGACTAGACAAGGACCTAATTGATATTGTTCGGACAAGATAGTTGATTGAATGTGAAAAAACTAAAAATAGAGATGCTTGTGGGTTTAGCGGGCACTATGTGGACGATTAGTTCTGTTGGGTCAAAGACCTCAAGCATACCCATGTCATTAAAAAAAAAAGACATATATAGTTGTTAGTTTTATGCGAATTTTCCTTCTCTTCTTAAAACTATCATTTTTTTTTTATTTTTTTATTTTTTTATTTTTGTTTTTAATATGTTGGACTAGTGGTCAGGAGTGAGACTTTTGAGTACATGGGGACTGATTCTTGAGCATGTATGTGAAACTAAGGTTTTGGGGTGGTGGGGGGTGGTTATCGTTATTAAAAACAATGGGGTGGGGTGGGGTGGTGAGCTTACTTAGTAGCTCAACCTATTTGTTTGAAAGTTAAACTAATAAGCTTAGCTTGATTAACTGAGTGAGTGTTTGTGAGTCACAAATCCATATTTTTAAGTCAATTGTCTCCAGATATTAGAGGAGAAAGGAAGTTGCTGTTTGGTATGGAAGCTTTTCTAAGCCTGCTTGTTTTGTTTATTTGACCAATATTCAGGTTTCCAACCCACAGGCCAGACAATTAGCCCATGGTTAGGTCCAGCACAACTGCAAAAAATAGATACTCCCTTTATGCTTAACAGTGGACCTGGGTCTTTAAGCATACCTTGGCCTAGACCCATCCCATTTAACTACCAAACCAGAAAGTTAGGACTATGTCAATGCAATGGACCTTAAACACAGCCCAAACCCAGCCCAACACAGGTTGGACTTCCTTGGCCCATGAGTACCCAAGACCAGATCTTACACACATGGACCTGAAGGCTTAGCCCAATACAGTCCTTTCATTGGAAATAAAGACTTCCAAGTATAAATAAAGAAGGTGAAAAAGAAAGGTAGGGGGTTGGAAATTGGAATTATTCTAAATTTTACTCATTCCTAAGAAGAGACATGAACAGGGGCATGAAAATGACTATAATGATATTCAAAGCAAAGCAAATGAAAACCAAATTCAAGGGAAGAAAGGCAAGGCAAAGAGAGAGATAGCGTTTGTGTGTGGAACTTTCAGATATTGGAGGGTCCCAACTTCCAATAAACTACAGCGTTGAATGATTCTTATTCAAATGGTGAGAAAGAGAAAAACAAATCAGTGGGACTCCTGAAGATGTTGGGCATTTGTTCACTTTAATTCAGGAATGAATGACACAAGATACTGGAGTGTACCCAAAAGATAAAAAGATTCCACACTCATAGCCATTATTAGCTTAAATTATCTTTAGCTGTCAATTTGGACCCTTTCTTTCCTCTTTTCACTTTGGTTTTTTTTATGGGAATAAGCTAATAAGAGATCATGAGATATATTTCTGGTGGTGGCATCAACCAGGTAAGTAACTATCATAGTTTTGGGCAAATCCAGATTGAGGCTTTGTTGACTTGGCATTTGGCAGTCCTTTCTAACTCCAAGTCCTTTTATTACTTGTTTGGATTAATGATGTCAATGGGCCTGGAATTAGGTTTTTTTTCTTTTCCCTAGATCTGAGATTCGAACTCAAACGCCCATCTTCATAGCCAGCTGAGCTACAACTTAGGGACCCCGCAATTGCTGGTTTACAAGTGCAGCTTGAACTTACCATCCTTTTTTCAAAAAAAAATTTAACCAAAGGATCAATGAGCTGAGCTGCACTTGAGCCTGATCAAGCGCGCTCAAGCAAGCAATGAGCCAGCTTTGCTTGTTTACACCCTTGCCAGTTACCAGTAAAGGACCAGACCTAAAAAAGTTGAGTAGAGAGGTTTATTAGGCCCAGAACTAAGGGGTACTGATCCAGTCCACAGTATGGGCCCTATTTATAATCAAGATTGGGTCCAAGCCTGGCCGGATCATACCTAAATACCCATGTACCAAGAGTGTATTATGACAATGTATACATACACATTGTTTTGGTTTGGCCTGTAATTGGATTTGTACCCTTTCATATCCCAGGAGTCAGGTTGTGTTCTACTTGGGGGCATATAGGGCTGTATAAATGGCCGAGCCCATCTTGACAAAATATCTAATGAATGCACTGGGCCAGACCTGATGATCAATTTAGGATTTTTAATTAGGCCCAATTTGAAGATTCTAAACATTTTTTATTGACACAAGTTAATTTAGACTGTAACTGGTTTCTTCTTAACCATCCATTTGAAATTTGGATCCTTGAAATCCAGGTCTTAGAGAAGAGAAAGGCCAAATCTATTTATCCACCATTGTGGCCCAACTCTTAAGTCTAAACTACTCATAAAACTGCAGTCTGTGCAGCCTACAGTCTTCAGTGTTGAATGAGCAATGGGTGGGTGTTATGATGTCAATTTGGCTGCTGACAACAGGGTTATGATTTACGGTTTAAAACATCATTTGTACGATTGGGCTGGGCCGGATGTGCCCAGGCCCAACCTATTAGTAATTTGGGCCTCAAAACTAGTTCCGGTCCTTCCCTCTTGTCCAACATGTCAAGAGCAACCACAGGCCTTGCAGATAATGTATAGCCCAAGAGTTCTAAGTATGAAATGGCGAGTGGGAGTCCCAAGCCCAAATGTACCCCGAATTCGAGATGGGCTTCAAAATGCAGGCCTGAATCCAATCCCGGTACGAATTGCATTTTCATGCAGCATAGGGGCCAGATCTGACCCAACCTGCAGATCTATTTGAACTCCAAGTTCAATGAGGTGCGTGTTGGTCGGCCATCAGCATCATACATGTTACCAAGACACTCCACAGGGGCCTCACTGTCGATGGGCTATCATCCAATTAGTAAACTAGGGATTTGGATGATCAATATTTATGATCCAAACATTGGATGGGCTCTGACTACACCCATTGGCTTGACCCACTTGAAAATTGGACCATATCATCTGATCATGCTGCTAATTGTACGTTGGTGATGGTGTTCGCCAGGCACACCACAGTAGTAGAGTGGCTCTCATCCTAACTAATTCACAGAGTAACTCCTGGACCAGGTTGATATGTCAGGCCCATGAATTGAAAATATAAGTAGTTTCAATTTAAAACACGTATTTTCCCCATTCCTTTTTTCCAATAGCCTTCCTTAAAGTCGCCTCTAGCCTTATATCGTTCCAAATCACTAAGAAAAACACAAGATTGATTGCTATACAAAACTCAGATTTTTTAACTCCTTAGAAAATTCACACCGCTGTTCTATGTATTGCCATGACCCCTACGTAACATTTTGGCCACCGGCAACTTTGCCCTTCACAACCACTATTTTGATCCTTGTCCCAAACAGCCATGAAGATCCATCCATTCTATAGAAATGGGTTCCATAGAATTCACATAAATGAGCCGGGCTAAGCCCTGCTTTGGAAAGGACTTGTATTAAAGCAAACTAGGCCTCATTTAGGCTTATTTGCAACTGTCGCTAGCTTAACCCTGCCAAACTATCTACCCTTTTAAAAGTGGATCAAAGACCTTGGCCAGACTTTCAGGCCTAACTTGAATTGGTTGAAACTGAGCCAATTCTTACAAGGGACCGACCCAGCCCATTGCATCACTCCTCCCCACAAGAGCCCATGCCAACCGTCCCAACTACCAGTGTCATATGCCCATCTTTATTGGAATTTGTAACCACCCAACTTCCAGTGAGTGTATTCTCAATGAATTCCCATTGGAGCCTTTGAGGTAATTTCCATCAAATAAAATCACCAGGACCCCTTGCCGGACCCAAGGGTTTATAGATCAGAAAGTATTATAACCACAGCTTCAAGCATATGAACCTCAAAATTATAGAGAGTTTGTAAGGCCTGACCATTGATATAAATTGTTGTGCCGTTCACAAATAACTCGAACTTTTGGTGTTACTGGTTATTAACACTGACACTCACATCTCTCTTAAACTGCCTACCAATCAATTCACGTGCGATTCAATGGCATTAGTAGAATGATGAACAATAGATGAGCAAATGGTTAAATTGCAACTGCTTTGAATTCGATAAAATTAGAAGTATTCTAGATATGGTTCAATCAAGAATCCACACTCATTTTTAAGGAAATGACAAGACAAATATCTTCACTGTAACAAATGAAAACTAATGTGTGCGAAGTGGGTATTCAACAAAAGAAAAGATTGAAGATTCTTCTACTTTCAAAGTTGAAATATAATCAGTACTGAAGAATAGCTGGGCAGCCCATTAAATTGTTAAATACAACAACACAGTAGAAACTTTAATAATTAGTAAACATAACTATAATGTATGTCTCATGTGATTGGAGAAAATGGCTCAACTGTCTTTACATATAAGTTCTATATATACTAACAATCACCAAGTGGAAACAACCACACGCTCAGGAAGAAAACACAGAAACGAAATTGACATTTACTGTACAAAACTGGTACTTCCTTGTATGTATATTTCGCAATGGCTTATCTAGCATTAAGCAGCATTCTCACCACATTTTTCATCTTGGGCCTTGCCTCCGGTGAGACACACACACAAGCCTGAGCAATCTTCAAGACTGAGAGCATCTGACTGCGAACTGCAACTGATGTGTTGCTCAGACTGGAATCAAGAATCTGATCCCATGCATCATCTTGTGCGGATTTACTCGACACCCACTTAGCTAGCTCAGTACCCGCGCTGACTGCTGGCTTTCCTGTGAGTAATTCCAATAAAACGACCCCAAAACTGTAAACGTTTCCAGCTGTTGTCACCCTCATTGTGTATGCGTACTCTGCAACCATAAACATGAGAAACTCAATGTCAATGCATAAATTCAGGTTGGAGTACCTAATCTACAAGTATACTTAATAGGTTCTGTGTCACTAGCAATTTGAATTGCATAAGAATAATAAATTAACCAAAACAAATCTTAGGATAGAATTACGAAAAAATAAAAAACAACCAAACGAGGAATTAAAGGATAGAATTATTTGCTCATGGTAGGCGTCTAGTACCAATCCCATATAGAGAATTGCTCACAGCATTTCAGGGTCTCAGAAACATTAACACTTGAATTAGGAGGAAAACTCAATAACCTTCTACTTCTGTATTTACTAGAGATGACATACAATGAACTACAATTATATAATAATGCCAATGCCTTTTCAGTTCATGGAAAACCACTCTATTTACTACACACATCCATGAACTAAAATTACATAATTATGTCTTCTGCAATTCATTTTTAGCTATGAGATGTGCCAAAATATGGTGTGTTTCCACAGTTGTTTGCGTGCGGACAACCTTTCTATACATAAGAAATGGTGTGTGCAGACAGATTATAGAAGAATAGCAGCTAATAATAATAAAGAATGAAAGGAGAAATGGTAAAGAACTAGAAATCAGTTTCCAAACAAATTAGACAACAAGAACATAACAACATAAACAGCTCACCTGGGTGTATATACCCAACAGACCCAGCCACTGTGGAGAGGCTCCCAGTGCTCTTGGAAGGATCTATGACCTTGCAAAGCTCAATATCCGCAATCTGAGGCTCAGTCAGTGACTTTAGTAGGATGGTCTTTGTTGAAAGATCAAGGAGGAGAATTGGGTCACTGCACCCATGGAGAAAAGACAGGCCCTGAGCTACCCCAAAAGCAATGCTGTAACGACACGTCCAATCCAAAGAATGGTCTGAGCTTTTGTGAAGAAAATCAAACAGGGTTCCCATGTGAGCATGTTCATAGAACAGGTAAGCATTATCAGCTGTCAAAACATAGGCCAAAGGGATCATGACTCTTGAATTGTTAAGCCTCCCTAGGATCTGTAACTCCTGTCCAAACTTTTCATGACTGCCTAATTGAAATATCTTGTCACTCCAATTAAGCTTCTTGACACAGTAACTCATTCCAGAAGGCATGAGGGCCTTGTAGTAGGTGGAAAACCGGCTCTTCATTATAACATTAAGAGGATAACTGACAGCTTCCATAGCTCTAGTGAAATTGATGCTGGATTTGTGAATGCTATCTGTAGTAATGAGATGACCATCAATTACCTGAGGGAGGTTTTCTTCTAATCCTTGATTTTCATCATCGACCCGATAAAAGCGTCTCGACACTATGAGAACCACTGCCACAATGACTACAGCGACAACAGCACCCAAAACTGCCACAATAGTCACCAAAATGGCAGGACTTCTTTTCCTTCGCGAAACAATAGTAGGACTTGGAGATGGAGTGGGAGTCGGAGCTTTGAGATCCTTATTCCCATCGTATCCAACTGTGGTCCTCGGATTAAAGCGTGGAAGAAGACCTGATAGGCTATTATTAGAAAGCAGCAGCCGGGTCAGGCTCCATAATTGAGCCAAGAACGTGGGCACCTCCCCTGTAAATTGATTGTTTGAAAGGTCCAAAACCTCTAAGCCGGTCAGGGAACTGAGAGTTGAAGGAATAGGTCCACTGAAATGGTTGTTACTGAGATTGAGGGCTATCTGCAAACTACTTGGCATTCGCGGAATATCTCCGCCAAGCATGTTTCTTCCAAGCTGGAGTTCTAACAGTGAAACTAAGCCGCTTATTGATGCCGGTATTGAACCATTGAGATTATTGCATCCTAAATTCAAAATCGAAAGCCTTGGCAAGCTGGGGATCCCCGAAGGTATATTGCCAGTAAGCAAATTCGAGCTGAGATCAATGGTAGACAAATTCGTCAACTGGGAGATTTCAGGGGGAATTTCTCCAGTGAATTTGTTACCATATAGCTTTAAAACGACCAGCTGAAGAAGCTTGCCTAATCCTTTGGGCAGGGGACCTTGCAACAAATTACTAGCAAGATTCAACAGTGTCAACTTCACGCAGTTCTCCAGCTCCAATGGAATGTTCCCAGTCAGCCAATTGCCATCTAATTCGAGATATGTTAAATCCGGAAGCTTCCCTATCGACGAAGGGATCGACCCATTGAGCGAATTCTCGCTCAGGCGCAGTCGAAGCAAGTTTGAGGAAATATTTGTTGGGATCTCCCCTTCCAAACGATTTTTCATCAAATCTACCGACTGTAAATTCTGAGGTGATAGAAGGTCAACTGGGATGGGCCCAGACAAACCATTGTAACTAAGGTCCAAGATCTTCAAATATTGCGTGAGTCCTGGAGGAATTACACCTCTGAATCTGTTTAGATTCGCAGAAAATCTCGAAAGGTTCGGCATCTTCGATAGAGATTGAGGGATCTCTCCAACCAAATTATTATCAGAAAGGATGAGAGTTTGTAAGTTGGTAAAATTTCCCAACGTTATAGGAATAGACCCAGAAAGTTTATTCAAACTCAGATCGAGTAGAATCAGTTTTGTGTAATTCATCAGGTTTTCAGGGATTGGACCCGTAAAATTGTTGTTTGAAAGCTTTAATTGCTGCACACCACGATTCTTTCCAAGTCGAGTAGGAACATTTCCACTGAAGTAATTTTTGCTCAAATCCAAGTTTTTTAATGGGACCAACCCATCCAACTGAAAATCAATAACCCCACTCAACCAATTATAAGACAAATCCAAGGACTCCAGAACAGGAAACCCACTAAAAGTAGGCAAGGGACCAGCCAATCTATTCATGCTGATGTTAAGCAGATTCAACCCCTTCAATTTCCCACAATCATTCAAGAACCCATCTGGGATACCACTGATTTGATTGTTGGAGACATCAACTGACTGTAAAGAATCAATCTTGCACAAATCAGTGAGAATACCAGTGCTGGAGATCCCAAGCTTAGAAAGGGAGATACCAGTTATGGAGTTTCCAGTGCATGTGACTCCTTTCCAAAAACATGGGTTTTGATCTGTTGTGTTCCATGACGAGCTGGAGATGTTCCTTGAGATGGTTTTGATGATATCTATCTGGTTCTGAGGGGGGAGCTGTGAGAAGGCCAAAGGGATGATAGAAGAGATGAAGATGATGAAGAAGAAGGAGGAAGAGAAGGCCATGTGTGCATACCTGCTCATTTTAGTGGGTGGGAGCTTATCCTATGCTTTCCCTTCTTCTCTGATATTTGTGAGGAGATGAAGGAGAGATTATGATGCTTTTGAGAGGAAGAGAGAGAGGTGCGCGAAGGCAATATCGTGGAAAGAGGAGGTGCGTTGACTGTAACGAAGACTCTGACAGAGCTCCTGTTTGTTTGACTTTGACTGGAGGACCTAGTCCTTAGTAGGGCCCACCTCTTCACCAGATAATGCCCTCGGGTCTTGGGTATTTTCCTAGAAATTAAGCCTCTACTGGATTCTGTTGGAATTTTTGCTCAGGGGCATGGGAAATGTTTCCATGGAATAGATTCCACCAAATCTCAGTGAATTCTATCTCCTGTAGTATTCCACCAAGTCTCAGTGAATTCTATCTCTTGTTGTGTACTCCCATTTCAAATACAGCTCTCCACTACAGTCCATCCAGTTATAAGGGATGTAACTTGGTGACTCTGCAAGTGGCTGATCCAGAACTTTCCTTTTGAGATTTAGGTAGTTGGATTTTGCCAATAAATCTAAAATTTTTATATGAGTTTTGGGGGCGGATTCAAAGTTTTCGTATGGGTTTTGAGGGTAAATCCTAAGATTTTGTGCAAGTTTTAAACCCGGACTCAAGTATGATGGTGTGCACGTGAGGGTCTCACTAAGGAAAATATAGGGGCTTCTATGCGGATAGGACTCCTAGATCTCACCATACCCACAAACGATTAATCCTTGGATAGGTAGGTTTAGATAGTATCTCACTAAAAAGTATACCTATTGGGAAAGGGCACCACTCCGAACAAGGTCAACAAGCTATTAAGAATATTATCCGATTGAAATGAGCTCCCTCTTCATACATTGATATTCTCAAGTTTTACTCTAATATGAGATAATTCTATCGAAAGATTGAAAATACTATTAATAACACAATATGAGGTCCGAACTCAACATGAGTCAGTATGGTTTAAGTAATGGGACCAACTCTTGTGTGTTTAATTATTTGAGGCAACCCTAGTTGCATATCAAACAGCTACAATGTCAAAACTAAATCGTTCGGAAAATAGTTGAAAGTCAGAAAGTTGGGGTGAAAAATGTGTTCGCTTACATCAATGGAGCATATAAATATTGGGTTCAATAGCAAGAATATAACACAGATGGAAATATCTTCATCACATCAAAATTTAGTATCTTCAATCAATGAATAACCATCCAGTTACTGAACAAGACCTTAAACAATTGCAACAGATATTAATCATAGGCCCATATGTGGACAACTATGATCCAGCATTCCCCATCTGATATGTGAAGTAGAGTCCATGAAAGTTGGGTAGAGTGGAATCTACAGAATCATTTGCCTTTTGGGAGGAGGAGGAAGACCCTTGGGTCTTGAGAAGAACAGATGTGCCCTTGAAGGTTGTGGCGTAAGTTGCGGGGCAAGGAAAATGTTGTATTTTATGCACTTTCTTCACTTTCTCTGCATCGTGCTCCGCGCGTCTTTCATTAGTCTGACTTGACGCATTGGCGTTTGAATCCGAACCCAGGAGATGATCAAATTCAAATCAGAGGTGAAAGGACCAACTTTGGATTAGGCACAAAAAAATCAGAATAATTTGGTCTCTTTGATAGAATCCCCCTTTCACACAAACACACCCCTCCCTCGGAGATGGTCTGTTTAAATGAGAGGAAGAGTAAAAAGGAAAATATGGGTCAGATTATGAATACAGGAATAGTCAGTCTACATGTCCCGATTCTTGGCCTGATTTATGGCCCGACCCCATTCAACTTTTCAACTCCCGCCAGAAAGTTGAATGGGTCGGGCCATAAATCGGGCCAGAGAATCGGAACATGTAGACTTTTTGATACAGGAAAGAGGGGAAGGTTAAAGTTAAAAAGCATTACTCAGCAATGTGAATGGTCATTTTAGGAAAGAACAAAGAAAAAATGTAAAATCAGAAATTATTATATTGTAAAAGACACTGCTACTTTCTTTATAAGAAAAAAAAAAGTGAAATACAACTTTTCAGTACCACTAAATAACAAAAAATTATCTTTTTCTTTAGGTCAAAAGGTTAATTCTCATTTCATTGATTGACAACAAACCATCACCTTTTGTCTTGAAACCTCTTCTTTTTTTGTCTCTTAATTTAAATATATATTTACCTCACTTCGATTTATTTTAATAGTAAAGTTAGCCTCACTTTTCTTATTTCTTATTAGGGAGGTGCTCTAGCGAGAGACACTTTCACCAAGTTGGTGAGAGATGGGTGGGGGCCCTCACATTTAAGTTGGAGGTCCTTGCATTTAAGTTAGTGAGAGTGGATATGGAAGTAAAGTCCTCCACCCATCTCTCATAAACTTGGTGAGAGTGTCTCTCATAGGAGCACCTCCCTTCTTATTACACTTGGGAAGAGTTATAATAAAATGGAGAAAACTGGGGTAAAAAACTTGCTTTATGTTTCATTGAAGATTGCTCTCCTCTCTCACTTTCCCATCCAAACAGCATGAAGTAAAACTTCCATGAAAAACTAGTTTCACCAAAATTCTCATCTTTCATTGGAAATTTTTTATTTTCAACCCACCCACCCCCGTAGGAGTTTATTTTCTAATGCATTATGAAAGATTTAACCTCACTTTTTACAATTTTCCATGAGTAAAAGTGGCCACACCAAACATGAATTTTATTGTAACATAGAACATTATTACCACAATTCTCACTGTTTTCATAATAAACCGACTACATAAATAAACCCTTATGTGTACTCTCCAACCTGCTAAACAAGCAGGCTCTCTCATCGCAAGTGCTTTGTCATTAGCATTACGATCAAGAATTGATCCCGTTATTATTGTGGAAGGGAGGTGCCTACCACCCGCGGGTGAATTGGCTGATGCATAAATGCCACCCATGTACAATGTTCATAGATACATGTAGCGAGTGCAAAAAAAAAAAAAAAAAAAAGACCCCTTCTAACTTGTGACAGGCAAAGGCTTTGCCAACTTTTGTCTGAGTCTCTTACATGAAAGAGTTCATAGCATGGATTAAGCCTTTTTTCTCTCCATAAAAGTAGGTTTTACCATTGAGGGATATGTTGTGCGCGTGTATGCGGAAAACGTGAATAAGCGATCGAACAAACAATCAACCACACACAAGAACAAGAGAATTACGTGGTTCGGCAAACTTGCCTACGTCCACGGGAAAGAAACTCGACTCTCCTTTGGATTCATTCTCTGTATGATATGCAGTACAGTTCTCCCATGGGTTACACATTACATGAATATATAATGCTCTCTTTCTTATTCCCCAAGAAACCCTATCCTAGTCAATAAGAAAGTCCTGGTACAATTACCAAATTACCCATAACCCTGAACCCAATTGGTCTGGACCCACTGGGCCAACAATCTCCCCCTCCAGACCATGGGGAAGACGCCTCTGAACCCCCCTTACTAGGAGTCCAGTCCTGCCAACTCTGAACACAGCTCCAGCTTTCCCTTAGACACGACCTTAGTCATCATATCCGAGGGATTCTTGTCAGTATGAATCTTCTCCAGCTTCATGAGATTCTTTTCGATGACCTCACGAATCCAATGGTATCTCACATCAACATGCTTCGTGCGGGCATGGTATGTAGCGTTCTTGCTGAGATCCATAGCACTTTGACTATCACAGTAGACTACATACTCTCCTTGCTTCAAACCCAGTTCTTTGAAAAATTTCTTCAACCAAATCATCTCCTTCCCTGCTTCATTAGCAGCTATGTATTCTGCTTCGGTTGTAGACAATGCTGTACACTTCTGCAACTTAGACTGCCAGGAAATAGCTCCCCCTGCAAAAGTAAATAAGTACCCAGAAGTAGACAACCGACGATCAAGATCGCCTGCATAATCAGCATCTGTAAAGCCTTCAAGTACTGGTTTTGAGCCTCCGAAACACAAGCAAAAATCTGATGTACCTTTCAAGTATCTGAAGATCCACTTCACTGCTTCCCAATGCTCTTTCCCAGGGTTAGAAAGAAATCTACTCACTAAACTCACTGCATGAGCAATGTCTGGCCGTGTACACACCATGGCATACATAAGACTCCCAACTGCTGAGGAGTATGGAACAGAAGTCATCCGTTCCTTTTCTTCATCTGTAGTAGGACATTGTCTCTTACTGAGCTTGAAGTGACTGGCTAAAGGCATGCTAACTGGCTTAGCATCTTTCATGTTGAACTTTGCTAGCACTCGTTCAACATATTTCTCCTGTGACAACCACAGCTTCTTGGCATTCCTGTCACGACGTATTTGCATTCCCAAAATCTGTCGTGCGGGACCTAAGTCTTTCATGTCAAAAGTCTTTGACATGTCCCTTTTCAACCTGTCAATCATCTTAATATCATGTCCAACTATCAACATATCATCTACATATAAAAGAAGGATGATAAATTTGCCGTTACCAAATTTACGAATATAAACACAGTGATCTGCAGCTGTCCTCCGATACCCATGATTTACCATAAATGAATCAAACTTCTTGTACCACTGCCTCGGTGCTTGTTTCAGCCCGTAGAGACTCTTCTTTAGCCTGCAAACCAACTGTTCTTTTCCTTCTACCTCAAAACCCTCCGGCTGAGTCATGTAGATCTCTTCTTTCAGATCACCGTGAAGAAATGCAGTCTTCACATCCATCTGCTCAAGTTCAAGGTCCATGCTGGCGACTAGACCCAAGACAACTCTGATAGAAGTCATCTTCACAACTGGAGAGAAGATTTCATCGAAGTCAATACCCTTCGTCTGCGCAAAGCCTTTAACCACTAGCCGTGCTTTGTGCTTAATCAGTTTTCCACTGTCATCTCTCTTCAGCTTGAACACCCATTTGTTCTTCAAAACCTTCCTGCCTTTTGGAAGTTCCACCAGCTTATAAGTATTGTTCTTTTTCAAAGAACTCATCTCATCCTGCATAGCCTTCATCCACTCATCTTTATCTGCATGAGTTTTTGCTTCTGGGTAGCTCTCTGGCTCCCCCTCATCGGTAAGCAAAATATAATCTGCTGCAGGATATCTTGTTGATGGTTGACGCTCTCGAGTAGACCTCCTAACCTGAGGTTTTGTGGTTTCTGACTGAGGAGACTGCCCCCCCTGCTCAACACCATGTTCATCTGGCAACCCCTGCGCCTCATCACGATTCAAATCGTTCTGTCCACCTTCTCCACCTGTAGTCTGCACTGGAGAAGAAGTCGGTGTGAGATCAACCACTCCATCAACAACTTCTTTAGACTTTTCGGTCTTCTCAGTATCTCCAAAGAACTGGTCTTCATGAAACACCACATCCCTACTTCTGATAATTTTCCTCTTCTCTGGATCCCATAATCTGTAACCAAACTCAGCTCCACCATAGCCAAGGAAAATGCAACACACTGCCTTATCATCCAGCTTTGAACGCTGCTCCTTTGGTACATGTGTAAAAGCCTTGCAACCAAACACCTTCAAATGAGAATAAGAAACATCTTTACCAGTCCATTTTCTCTCCGGAAGGTCAAAATCCAAAGGAACTGAGGGAGACCTGTTAATCAGGTAAACGGTAGTCAGGACAGCTTCACCCCAAAATGCTTTGGGTAGCTGTGCCACTCTAATCATGCATCTCATCCTTTCAAGAATAGTGCGGTTCATTCTCTCTGCCACACCATTGTGCTGTGGAGTACCCGGAACTGTTCTTTCATGTCGAATACCATGTTTTGAGCAATAGCCTTTAAACAGGTTGGATGTGTACTCTCCACCATTATCTGTGCGGAGACATTTCAAGAGTTTTCCTGTTTCTCTTTCGACCATGACATGAAACTGCTGAAATACCTGGAACACCTGATCCTTCGATTTCAATGCATAAACCCAGACTTTCCTGGATGCATCATCAATAAATGTGACAAAGAACTTATTGCCACCCAATGACTCCACCTCCATAGGACCACAAACATCAGAATATACCACAAATTACCCATAACCCTGAACCCAATTGGTCTGGACCCACTGGGCCAACAGGATAAAAAAAAAGGAACGTTTTATTAAGGAGGTAAGACTTACATGCAAAAGAAGAATCCTTTATATTAAAGATTTGAGAGTGAGGAGACTACAGATTTTGGAATTAGACGCGTATAGAGATAAAGGCTTGGTTGACAAGTCAAGAAGGGAAAAAATGATATTTATAGAATACTGTTGTTGTGGGCCATTAAATTAATGTCTTCTTCTTGCATTTCATTGTCTTCGTTGACTGACTTGCTGGTCCCAAATGCAGTCTGTGTAAGATTGATGGGAATGCGTTTGGAAACACGGTGCCTTCCTGCTGGAAAGAGATCCAGCTCTTTTTGGACTTGACTTCAATACAAAATCCATTTACATATCTTTTCATCCTTTCCAGCCGGCCATTTTACATGTTATAGAAAAATCTCACACTAGCTAGGAAGTGTTATATTATAAATGATGGCGACAATTTTTTTATATTAAGATGTAGCATTAAACTTAAATCAATCTGACAAATGTCTCATTTAAACTTGTTGGCATTGTCAACATCATTTTCCAAGTCTCGTCTCAATTATACTGCAGTCCGAATGTCCTCTTTAAACTAAAGAATATAGATAAAAACACATTGTCTTCGGTTGTAGCTCGGCTAGTTAGGGACATTGGCTCGGGCATGTAACTTCGATGCCTGTAAAAAGCAAATGATACAACATTTAAACTTAAATGAGTTTTTGATTTTAAAGTGTAATAAGATGATTATAATAGAATAAGCACAAGGTTCACTTCAATCAAGTTTCCCCAGAAGTAGGAGTGCTCATGGACTCGTGGGTGCTTTTAGGCCCGCAAGATTTTGGAACTGGATCAAATGAAATCAACCATCCTTTTGTGTAAACAGATCATGTTGGGTAGGGTCCTGATCTACCCAGACCTAGACCCACTTGGCGTTTCAAGTACCTGGACTCCGACCCAATATGATATATAGGACTGATTCTCATGATCCAACTGAAAGCCAAAGCTAATCGACTTCAAACCAAAATACATGAACCGATGGCTTGTACATTGTTGTCACCTTTCCCATGTGCTTTGTGCATGTAAAGAATTTTAGCTGGATTCAAGTGGTTTGAACTTTGAATTGGATTGTGGAAAACTTGGATGATTGTATGTTGTTTATGGGGTGTGGACTGTGGATCTCACTCTCTCAGCCAACTGTTTCTAGGTTTAAAATGGCAATTGCATCAGTTGGTCAGTATAATTATTGTGACCCTTTCATTAACCATCCATTTAGTTTGATTATAAGGCTTCCCTAATGTCACGACCCAGGCCCGAGATCCGGTAACCCCGAGCCGTGAGCCCATACTTACTCCCGTAAATCCCAAATTAGGCTTGTCAATGGGATGGAATGAAACGGGTAAAAAGCCCGGCCTGGCCCATCCCAAGCCCGAAAATACAGGGCTTTTAAAAAAATTTGAGCCCAATGGGACTGGGTTTGGACAATACATTTTAAACCCCGGCCAAAATGGGACTAGGACTGGGCAGAAACAACTCAGCCCATTCAGGCCTGGCCAGCCCGCTACAAAGCCCTTTAATAATAATTGTATGTGTGTGTGTGTATATATATATATATATATATATATATATATATATATATATTGAGGAACAACTCTAGGGGTCGTTCTTACAAAAATACAATAGAGAATGAGGAGAATATTGAGGAACAATTATGGGGTTCACTGATATATGGTCAATAGAGCGGAGCCTCAACTGCTCTTGTGTCCATTGTGGCTCACATGCCAATACCCTCTTTTTCAAAGGCACCATTCTTTATCCACCTGAAGCCTGGAAGTATTTTTCGATCCAACCAACCAACTCAGAACTTAAATGATAATCACATAAGCTACCAATTAACATATATGGTTGATAGACACCATTTCCTGCATCCAATTGAGATGAAAATAATACTGAACTAGAATTGTGATCTAAATCTCTCATCCATGGAGGGTACTGATGCTACAGGACAACAATCGTTGAATGAGAAAAAATCGGTAGATTAAATGATTAGGATCATCAAAAGCAAAGCCTATTATGATAGATGATATTTCTCTTGGTATAAAATAGCTGCTTGAGGCATCAACTCAAAAACACTCGAAGGTCCCAACTATACCACCTCTCTATTCAAGTGTCTTGAAGAGGGTGTTTACCACCAAGGCCTTGAGTTTATGATGCAGATTGCTTGTAGGACGACCCCTAAAAAATCTCCCAAATGTGTCAGCCATATACCATTACAGCTGACCTGAATGTAGAAAAGTCTAGATGATGGACCCATAGAATGTTACAAATTACTGAAGCATAGAATGGGTTTTGCTTACAAACCTGAAGGTCCCAATTAGATAATGTTTTGCTTATCTCCAGAATTGGGCTAATCCCAGGCCCGGCCCTGTCCCAGCCCGGACCCGTATGGGACGGGATTAGATGTAGGCCCGTTCAATTTAGGGCCGGGATTGGTCAACACCTGGCAGGCCCGTCCCATTTTCGGAACGGGATTGGACAACCCAAGCCCAGGCCCGGCCCGGCCCATTGACAGGCCTATCCCAAATTAACCGAAGTTAAAATGAAATCCACAAGGGATAACATTCTCAATAAACCTGTCAAATACACAAATTTGCGGAAACATTTATATTTGACAATATCAATTTACGATTTACATGTGTACAAAATAATGTTCTTTATACATGTATCCCTTCCATCGTTTACTTGTCAATAAGTGCATATCCAAAACATTATGCAATGACAATTAATTACATACCAAAATGATTATACAAAAAGAATAACTTCTCAAAACACTTTCCAAAACTTTCTCTCAAAATGTTCCAACTCTGTTTCGCACTCGGATACTCATATCAGATGGTATCCCGTCCGTTCCATTCATTTAGTCCTCCTAGGGGAACCTGAACGGCCTACTTCGCTTCCGCCGGGGGCGCTGCTGCACCGGTATGGACAAACAAGCCTGTAATGCCATCAATAACACTAATGAACACGATGGTTCAACAATGTACAAATAGATCTTGTGATAGCATGTTAATCAATAAATTAAACTTATTCAATCTATTAGTAATAGTTCAAATTCTAGATAAGTTTAGAAAATTATTACAATAACAATGTGTAACGCAAAAGTTAATGTTGTGGACAAGTATAAGGTGGTCACTACCATAGCATTCATTTTCCTTTCATTTTATTTCATTTACCATCTTCTCTCAAAGGAATGATTCATCATTACCATCTTGCCACAAAGGAATGATTCTTCTTCCAAATTGAAGGCACCGATCAATACCCATAGATATGATCGAAAATTGTGGGATTTACTAGTGTCCGGGCCAAGGACAACTAGCATCACCACGGAGCTCCGGAACACTCCCAAATCCATCTACTGCAGTATGATTAATCATTTGTTTCATTTATTAATTTATTGAACTCATTTAGAGTTCTAATACAATAGCTAGGTAGTGCCTGACTCAAGGGTCAATACTTTTCAGTGAACAATCCATTTCTGGATTCGATTCAATTCCATGATTCCCTTCATAACAGGGGAAGGGAAGAATAGTGCTACCAATCTCATTAGATTGTGACACAATGTTACAATGAGGGACTTACTAGTCAATCATGATTCTATTTAATTCTATCTCAAATCTAATTAACCATTTAGGTGTAATCAACAGTTATCAAATGCATATGTTATCTTGATGAGCAGCACATTTATATATTTAATGTGTGCATTATAGTCTCCGTAGTTAACATCCATGCAAGTTTAGACCATAATTAATCAACTATGAGATTTATCCTTCATTATCCTTAATTCTTAACAGTTTCACTTTACCTCATTATTAGTTTTAGAACTAATGTAGGGAGCATTTATACTCATAAGGAGTGCTCCAAGCTTATGCAAAAATCCAAAATTCATTGGACTCAAACTGGTTTCGCCAGTATCAAGTTCGCTCAGCAATTATCTGGCGGTTAGCCGAAACTTGGCCTGCGTCTAGCCGGAATTTGGCTGGCGGCTAGCCGAAATCTCAAATGCGGTTAACCGCCATACAGCGGTCCGCTCGCGGTCAGCTTTCCAGAAGCTGAAATTTCTGGCAGGGGTTTCTGACTCAATTTCGGTCAGCTTACGGTTACCTCGCGGCTGAAATTTCGGCTAACCAAAATTTGGCGGTTAGCTTTTCAAAAGCTCACCCATTTTATGAATTTCTACGGTTGGTTTCACTGTTAGCCTTGCGGCTAGCCGAAATTCAACCAGAACTCCATTTTCGAACTTCAGAACTTCTGAAGCAAATTTTGAAAACTGAGTTCCTTGAACTCTAATCACTTCAATAAACTACAAAATCCTAAGAAAATGTACACATTTGGAATAACCATTGGAACCTCCAATTCCCTCCTCCATCATCCATTCACAATAATACTTCTAATACCCATTAATCATCTCAAGCAATCCATAGAAATTCTATAAACTTCTACAAGGATTAACACTAATCACAAGAAAATATTTATACTTGCCTCTTAAAGGTTAACTAGCTCAAGGTCCTTTGCTTAGCTTGCTTTTGGAGATGAAACCCTCAAATCTCAAACCCTAAATCCATGAAAACATTAAAACACCCAACCTTTAAGCTATTTATGCAAGAAACCTTCCCTCACTACTCAATAGAACTTGGAAATCATAAGAGAAGGCCAACTACTTACTTGTAGCTCCAAGTAAAGGGATTTTGGGTTCTCTTTCAAGCTTGACACTTCAAAAATGGAGGAATGGCTTGAGGAAGAAGATGATGACGAAGTTGGTGAAGCTAGTAACCCCATTCAATCACACATGTAAGCTCTCAACTTGTCGTTTGATGAGGAAAATGGAAGGCGAAGAGAGAACGAGCCTAGGGTTTTGTTGGAAATGAGTTCATTCCCTCATCTCACTCTAATATAAGGGGTTCTCACACTAAAGTCCCCTCTCATTAAGCATTATTACAACTTGAGTCAAATGAAGCGTCCTTGGTCCATTTGAGGTCAAATGAAATCGCATCTATTATGAAAGTTAACGTACTATTCGAGATACACACGTTGGTATCAAGAATTTCCGTATTCGACGAAATACATGGAAATCCGTATTTACTAAAAAGTCCTTAGCCTACATTGTTTGAGTCTATACTCATTTTAACCAACTCAATTCCATTCAAATTCATTCAATCATGCTTAATGAATCATTTGAGACTAATTTCGTCTCTCTTTGGTCTTTAACCTTTATTAACCCAATTATTCGTGCTTAATTAGCACTAATCCCAATTAATCATCTTTAATCAAGATTAGTTCGGGTCGGGGTGTAACACCTAATCAATGGTTACGGTTGCACACATGATGCAAAGTCTACTAGATATCCAACTCAAATTGGGTGTATATATGAATCTCTTGCGCCATCTGTTGATAAGACATTAATACACATAAGAGTACCTACTACCAGTTTTGCTAGCATTCTAGAAATTAACAACCTACAAGGGTGGGGTGGGGTGGGGTTCAAGCGCACTCAAAATGCTAACCCGAGTCAAGTCAAAGTCTGAAAATCCATAAACCAACCTGATGCAGTTGTTAGTTCAAACTGACCCTTTTTTTATAGAGAATATGTTATAGATGGAAGAGATTAGAGATTGTGGTCGAAAACTCTTTTGTTTTTCTCTTCTATAAACTGGGATCTTCTCCAATCTCCGACTTAAATGTCTTCACTTTTGGCCTAGTCTTGTTTAGATTGGATGTGCATTTGCTGCCTTTAATGGTCAGGTGGACTTTTATGACTCAGTTCAACCCCTTTTGCACTCTAATCTGTCTCGCACTAAATTCAATTCTAATCCAGAAGAATAGACCTATTAGTACGGCACATGCAGCACCGATGACTTCTACAAAAATGAGATCAGGAAGATTTAAGACAATAGAATTTCCGGGCAAGAATACTACAGTGTCCAAATTTTAGACAACATTCTGGCATTTGTTAAGAAACTATTGATGAAAAGAAATTCACTTCCTGGGTTCCTTCACGCACACCAAAAGGAGAAGTGTGCATTCTAGAACTCAAACATACAAACCTAGGCATTAGTAGAGGCTGCATAAATACTTTTCAATACTCTCATTCGGCTGGAGCCCACTCCTCAATAATCGCCCTTAGGCGGAATCCGGTCGGTGCACTTTTTGGTGACACGTAATTTTTTTTAGCTTTGAGTCGTTCCTCCTGGAATTCACGTCTAAAAATAATTTGAGATTCTCTTGTCCCTTGAGGTGGAATTCCAAATTTCTCTTCTTGGTAGAGCATTTGAAATTATATTAAAAAAGATATTAAAATCCCAATAATTCCAAAAGGCCATTTAAGGGGGTGTGTGAAAATCATATACTCCTAAAGATTTTGGTATATTATCTCCTACTTTATAATAAAATCTACACACTTAGATTAGGTGTTTAGAAAACTTAGAAAATATCCTACAATAGCTCACTTTCTCGTAAAAGCCCACAAATTAAAATATTCAAGTTTATACTGTATAAAAAAATTTTCTTTAAGAAAACTACCCAAAATAAGGGTAAAGAGTTTTTGCAAACATGAATAGAAGTTCACGAGAAATTTCTACCGTGGTGGCCCACTATATTTTTTAACATCGATCACTTTAGTATAATTCTTTTTAACATTGATGGTTTCTATAGGAGTCCTTCTTTGACTCTCAATATTAGATGTCCCTTTAGTGTTTGTAAATTTCACATGGATCCCATAAATCTATATTCATTATATAGTTTCTTTGTGGATTTTTAATATTAGGTGGGACCTACAAATGTCACATTAAATAGCCTCTATCATGATTATCAATATTAAGTGGGTCCCATACTACCAACATTAGATGGGTCTCATACTAATTACCAATATTGGATTATGTAACTAATTACTAGTTTGGTATCATTAAATAAGCCTCATTGTTTAATGCCCCATAGATATTATTATAATTAGACAGGTTAATATGACTATTGATATTAAAAAGATCCTATATTGATTTTTCATATATGAATTCCTCAATAAAGACTAACACTCGATAGGGCTCTTTGTTATAATCATCATTGGATTTATTACATTTATGGTTATTAATATTTGGAGGACCCCCATTGATAAAACGACATTGCTCGTAGTTTTTAACATTTAGTCCAATATTTTTTTAATTAAATGGGTCCTACCATGGTTACCACTATTAAACCACTCTAGTGTGACTATTAGTTAGTGGGTTCCAATTGGGTCAATCATTCCGGTTTCTCTATTTATTTCTTATTTTGGTACATCATCTAATGAGAATTTTATAAATTGCCAAACACTTCAAAGGTATATTGGAATTTGTAGAAATTCCCAAACACCATAAGTGACACAATATTAAAATATGATACTATCTTATTATGTGATAATGAAATCTTATAATATTTAAATTTAGGTGGTTGGATTTTGAAGTTTCAGAGAACAAGCCATCACATCATAGCCAAAACTTTTTTAACATCCCAAATTCTTGTCGTAAACTAGTAAAGAAATGCACCATTAGGGATGGCAATGGGGGCTTGGGTTTAGCCTGACCCAAAAATGAGCTGAATCGGATGTCATTATTTAGGCCTTGTTTTCTCCTTATAAGAATGTAGTGCCTCTTGAAGATCTTCACTTTTTACTTAGGGCCTTTTTTTTTTTCATGTAATAGAACACAAAGGAAATAGACTTCTATTTCAAAAAATGGTTAAAATTGAAGAAAGAAATGTGAAATTTCAAAAATGACCATCAAACTGTCTTCCCTCTGTTGAAAACTGAATCAAGGGAAAGTAAGAAATGAATACCCAGCCACCGCCCTAGTAATTTAACTCCTAAGAAAGTGAGTGTTGCATCTACATTAGTACCTTTTATCCTACGCCTCTCACCTCATGTGTTTTTCCTCTCACCTCTTTAATAATATTTAGGAGGAGTTCATTTGAGCTCAAATCCATATTAATCGATTCCTATGTATTTTATGCAAATAAATAGTCATTATCGCTACCTATGCTTGCTTGTTTCAAAATTCTTGGGTGAGGGAATTTTGAAGTCTCAAGGTGGTCACTAAACTTATTTAGAGAAAATTAGCAAAAGGCCCCTAACTGTATCATTTAAAGGCGCTGCTCCACAAAAGTTCCGGTTAAGGCCGATATATTTCGGGCAGAAGTCCCTAAATACGCCAAATCATACATTCTCATGACTGATTTTCCCCTGTAACCATTTGAAGTTATATTACGAATTTAATCCCTAGTTTTAAGCTCCTTAACATGATATTCCATGACTTATTAATTTGCCCTCTAACAAATTTTATTTCCTGGTTCTAGATGAAGTTTTGACGTCCAAATGGGAGGGAATAGATCAAGTTTCGGAATTTAAGTGTGAGAGAATAAATCAAGTTTCGAAATACGAATGGGAGGGAACGAAATTCCTAATTTTAGATGATATTTCGAAATTCCCCGGTTTCCATTTATTCTTCTAGTTCCCGTTTGTATTGGATTTTGGGAACTCATGGATTTCCATTAGTGGTGTTCTTGGTTGCTTCTTGTTCTTTTTGTTTTGATTGCTGGTCTTATTGAAGGAGGCGACACTGTTCACGATGACGAGGATGCTCCCAATCAGCCCGAATGTGAGAATAACTTCGTTCTGAAAGTATTATGAGATCTGGGTCTTGTTTTTTCTTATGAAATTTTAGTTGGGGTCTTTCTTTTTGTGACTGGATTTGAAGGAAGGGTGGAGAGTGGGGTTTTTTTTTTTATGAGACTGTGGATTTGATCCTCCCTTTTCTGAATTTATCTTAGTTTAGTTTTGCAAAAGGTCTTAAACACAATATTAAGGGACCTCTGTACAATCCATTCATGTCGCTAAATTGGATAAATTTATTTGAGTTTTGTACAAATTTATTTGAGTTATGAAATAAATTTATCTGAGTTCTGGAAAAATTTATCTGAGTTTTGAAACAAGTTTATTTGAGATTTTTGACAAATTTATCTATATTCTGGAACAAATTTATAGGAGTTGTAGAACAGTTTAATTGGATACGAGGCTCAGATGCTTCCAATTAAGGCCGTTCATCTGATGTGCCCCACTATGAATAAGGCATTTTGAGGGACATTAGCTTTGATTGGGCAATATTAGCCGCCCAAAAATGTTAGTTTTGGGTGGAATGTTTTTCACCAATTTGACAGTCACGAAGGTCTGGTTGATTGGGTTTGTTGATCGATGCTCATCTATGGTGGGATCCACCAGATGAACTGTCTCCTTTCCTGATTCACTTTCTTTCATGCTCCTTGCGCCTGATGTTTGAAATCCTTAATTTCTTGCTTTCGTTCCTTCTTTGGCAAGTTATCACGATTTTACGTTTTTTTAATAAAGATATAAGAAAATACAAGGGCATTATTGTCCTTTCAAGTATATGAAATGGTGGAAGGGACCTTTGCCTCCATGAAATTAATTCGGGGCCGTTTGCAATAAAAGCCAATATTGAGGGACCTCCGGCCAAATGCCCCTCTTTATTTATATAGTAGAATAATGTAAATGCCATGTCATTAAAAATTAGTGGTGGTTTGTTTGAAAGTAAGATTAAATCCTGGATTAAATAAAAACGGTAAATGATTGTACCATAGAGAAAGTAACTTATTTTATTTTTTTTATTTTTATAAAACTGTTTGTATGATATCGAATGGACAGAACCAATCATGTGCTCCATCGGATGGTGGGTCTCATAGTTATGGATATAAAACTTTAGTATAAGTTCCTGGAGGGTATGAGATTCATCTTGAATGATTCATATTATCACTAAGAAGGCTCCATGATGGATACTTGGGCCGATTTGCTTGTTCCTGACATGAAGATAATCATATTTATATCAAGTGTTCAATCACACAGTAGGACCCATCTCTATTGAAATGAAGTTTCTGGATCAATAATTGGCTGGGATGACATTCACTTTGAACGGTTTGAATTATCATTATGTGGGCTCACAATGAGTTCCCAGAGACCATTAAGCTCTGGTGTAATGGCTGAAACTGAGCACCCAGACTCGCCTTCTCTGTTTTAATCACCACCGAAACATAAAGTTAATCACGTTTCCTGGATAATCCAACGGTTGGATCCCATCTTTCTCGGTCTGATTACCCGTGACCTGAGTTCACCATGGAGTGACACTAACGACCATACGCTTCTGCCGAAGACGAAAGCCATGAAGGGCTTGATGGCCTTTTGATTTTGGGAATAGGGTTTGATAGTGGTGATGGATTTTGGGGGTTTGAATGGTGCAGTTAAGTGAGGTGAAAGTATTGATTTACTTCTCCTCACCTAAAACCCATAAATAAAATAATAAAATAAACGGAAGAGTGAAGTTTTTGGACCGTTTGTGCTGATTTGATGTATTACTTAACTGGTAGAGCATCAAAACAACATAAATATCAACTCATAAAGTGGAATTTCAAGTACTCAAGCCATTCTATCATCATCCCAAATGCTGAAATTCTATCTATTTAAAAGGCTAAAAATAACTTTCCAAGTGGACTGATGTGCAGAATTCTAGCAATCAATGGTCATGGGACTAGGTCTGAAACCGTTGACAAGGATCCAGCAAGGTCAATTCCCGTGTTAGAAATACTAGCAAACAAACATGCCCTTAAAATGGTCAGCTTTACTTATGGCTCAGTTTGACGACCCCTTTTGCACTCCAATCTGACTACCGCTAAACTCTAATCTAATCTACCATAATAGACCTAATTAGAACGGTATATGCGGAATGGATGATGAATGATGATTTGGCCTTGCATTACACAAGCATGACCATTCCTATGTGGGGACCATATCCCAAGAGGAGAGTGATGAGGAGTTACCCATGAGGTGTGGGTAGTTTTTCTTGAGTCATGGAGAAAGTAATGGGTCATGAGGTGTTAGTTGGTTTACCTATGAGTACTAGTTTTCATATTTGTACGGGTGTGAGTATTGGGTACGGTTATTTGTAGGAGTTGTGGTAAGTTGTGGTAGTTATAGAGAGTGGGTGAAATTGTGGTGGCTATAAGTACATGTATGATGTATCTTGTTGTATTTAAAAGGTGACACAGATTAATGAAAGGATTATCCTATCTCTAGCAACTTTTTATTGAGTTATTGGAGGGCTAAGGTTCCCCTCAAAGTGAACTTGCCGATTTTTCTTTTACCTTTTTGTGAAAAAGAAGTGTACACACAACAGTTGACTTGTACAAAATTGAGCTCTAGAAGGTGCATATTGTGTTGCGACAAAAGAATTGACGAACAACAATTCTACACCATCCAAAATTTAGATAAATTTCTGGCATTTGATAAGAACTACTAGTTGCCAGTTGGAAAAATAATATTTCGGTTCCATGTTCCTCTCTAAATTCTACACGCACAAAAGCAGATGCGTGCATTGTGGAATTCACAAAGTGCCTCCCCATAAAGATGACCGCACGGTGGGAGGTCACCTATAAAGATATTTACATGGTTGGGCTCACCTATCTATTTGCATTTTGTGAGAGTGAGATCCACTACTCAGTTCCAAGCATGTAGTTGTTAGTTCCAAGCATTTGTTCCATTGTGGGTTGGGGTGTAAACGGGTTAGATCCGGGACAATGCCTTGGATTTGTTTTTGGATCCGACACAAAACGTATGAGCTGGATGTTGACCAAGAATCAATTAAACAAATTTAAGATCCAATGTTGAGTAAATTAAACTCATTATTTTAAGAATGCATAAGGGCCCGTTTCTCAATTTACAATTAAAGTAGAAGTATAGTAAAGCCTCCATTTTTCATATAAGAAAAGACTAAGGTTATATCAAAAATACACAAATTTAAAATTCTCGACGTTCTATTTTGTGAAAAAAAAAATAAACAAAGCAACATCTTTTTCTACTAAAAGACAAAATAAAAATAAAAAATTCTCTTTTTAATTAAAAAGTAAAAAAATTCCATACCAAATAACTAAATACGAAATTTCATAAAAGCCCATGTATATTTTACACTCTCTTAATTTGAGGCTTTATTTTACCTTTATTTTACGAGAAACTTTTACGAGAAAATTGCCGAAGATGCCCGAGAATTGGCTCTTCGTTAAAACATCAATTGATCATGTGCAGATTTGACAGCTTTACGGAAATTGATGTTGGATCTGTGAATCCTGTCTGCAGCACTGAGATGGCCATCGTTTAACTGATGCAGGTTTTCTTCTAATCCTTGATTTTGATCAACCCGATGAAAGCGTCTTGATATTTTGAGAACGATTGCTGCAACGACTACAGTGTGAATGGCACCACCCACAACTGCCGCAATAGCGACCAAAATGATCGGGTTTATTTTCCTTCGCGAAACAATAGTAGGACTTGGAGGTGGAATGGGAGGCGGAGCTCTGAGATCCTTGTTTCCATCGTATCCAACTGTGGTCCTCGGATTAAAGCGTGGAAGAAGACCTGATAGGCTATTATTAGAAAGCAGCAGCCGGGTCAGGCTCCATAATTGAGCCAAGAACGTGGGCACCTCCCCTGTAAATTGATTGTTTGAAAGGTCCAAAACCTCTAAGCTGGTCAGGGTACTGAGAGTTGAAGGTATAGGTCCACTGAAATGGTTGTTACTGAGATTGAGGGCTATCTGCAAACTACTTGGCATTCGCGGAATATCTCCGCCAAGCATGTTTCTTCCAAGCTGGAGTTCTAACAGTGAAACTGAGCCGCTTATTGATGCCGGTATTGAACCATTGAGATTACTGCATCCTAAATTCAAAATCGAAAGCCTTGGCAAGCTGGGGATCCCCGAAGGTATCTTGCCAGTAAGCAAATTCGAGCTGAGATCAATGGTAGACAAATTCGTCAACTGGGAGATTTCAGGGGGAATTTCTCCAGTGAATTTGTTACCATATAGCTTTAAAACGACCAGCTGAAGAAGCTTGCCTAATCCTTTGGGCAGGGGACCTTGCAACAAATTACTAGCAAGATTCAACAGTGTCAACTTCACGCAGTTCTCCAGCTCCAATGGAATGTTCCCAGTCAGCCAATTGCCATCTAATTCGAGATATGTTAAATCCGGAAGCTTCCCTATCGACGAAGGGATCGACCCATTGAGCGAATTCTCGCTCAGGCGCAGTCGAAGCAAGTTTGAGGAAATATTTGTTGGGATCTCCCCTTCCAAACGATTTTTCATCAAATCTACCGACTGTAAATTCTGAGGTGATAGAAGGTCAACTGGGATGGGCCCAGACAAACCATTGTAACTAAGGTCCAAGATCTTCAAATATTGCGTGAGTCCTGGAGGAATTACACCTCTGAATCTGTTTAGATTCGCAGAAAATCTCGAAAGGTTCGGCATCTTCGATAGAGATTGAGGGATCTCTCCAACCAAATTATTATCAGAAAGGATGAGAGTTTGTAAGTTGGTAAAATTTCCCAACGTTATAGGAATAGACCCAGAAAGTTTATTCAAACTCAGATCGAGTAGAATCAGTTTTGTGTAATTCATCAGGTTTTCAGGGATTGGACCCGTAAAATTGTTGTTTGAAAGCTTTAATTGCTGCACACCACGATTCTTTCCAAGTCGAGTAGGAACATTTCCACTGAAGTAATTTTTGCTCAAATCCAAGTTTTTTAATGGGACCAACCCATCCAACTGAAAATCAATAACCCCACTCAACCAATTATAAGACAAATCCAAGGACTCCAGAACAGGAAACCCACTAAAAGTAGGCAAGGGACCAGCCAATCTATTCATGCTGATGTTAAGCAGATTCAACCCCTTCAATTTCCCACAATCATTCAAGAACCCATCTGGGATACCACTGATTTGATTGTTGGAGACATCAACTGACTGTAAAGAATCAATCTTGCACAAATCAGTGAGAATACCAGTGCTGGAGATCACAAGCTTAGAAAGGGAGATACCAGTTATGGAGTTTCCAGTGCATGTGACTCCTTTCCAAAAACATGGGTTTTGATCTGTTGTGTTCCATGACGAGCTGAAGATGTTCTGTGAGATGGTTTTGATGATATCTATCTGGTTCTGAGGGGGGAGCTGTGAGAAGGCCAAAGGGATGACAGAAGAGATGAAGATGATGAAGAAGGAGGAAGAGAAGGCCATGTGTGCATACCTGCTCATTTTAGTGGGTGGGAGCTTATCCTATGCTCTCACTTCTATGATATTTGTGAGGAGATGAGGAGAGATTATGATGCTTTTCAGAGGAAGAGATGATGCTTTTCAGAGGAAGAGATAGATGTGCGCGAAGGCAATATCGTGGAAAGAGCAGGGGTGTATAAAAAATCCGTCAATCGGATCCGATCCAATCTAATCCGCCGATTTTAATCCGATCCGAAGGTAAATGGATTGGTGACGGATTGAAAATCCCGTAATCCGTTAGCAATGGATTGGTGGCGGATTTCATCCTCAATCCGCAAATTCAATCCGATCCGATATGCCGTCATTAAATATAAAAAAAAATTAAGGGGTCTAGATATAAATTAAGATGTCTAAATATAAAAATAAAAATAAAAAAGAGAGAAAAATTATAGGGGCTCAAATGTAATTATTTCCTATGAATATTTATCCCCAAAAGGCCAAAACCCTACCCATTACCCAATCGTTCATTCATCCTCAAAAGGCCAAGAGCAAGAACCCAAGCTGCCAGTGGAGAAAACCCTCTTCCCTCTCCCATCTCTTCAATCTCTCTCTATCTCTCGTGTTTTCTTCATCTCCCAAGAACAAGAAGAACCCTAGCCGCAACAACAACAAGAGGAAGGAATCCATTGCAGGTCTTTTTTTTTTCCTCCACTGTTTTAGGAAGAAACAACTTCAACCAATTGTATACTGTTTTACATTTGCACCGTCCAAATTTCAGATTCCAAATCAGTTTCTCAAGTTTTTGGGTTTATATGATTCGTCATTAAGGGATATATGAAACCGTGACTTCTGATGATCTAGTTGGTCAGTTTGTGGGGCCCACCATCACCATCGACCTTGTAGAAAGAGGATCGACTCTCTGTTTTCTGCAATTTCTGTGATCAGACCACAGATTGGTTCTTTTGGGAGTTTGTTTTGAAGATTTTGATCCTTCCATCATTTGTTTGAGAGAATTTTCTGCATTCATTTGTGCAATTTAGATGCTAGTGATGATTATCTTACTTCCTGTGCATTATTTAAGGGAGCAATATTACTGATTACACACAACTTCCAATCTCCTAGTTTTCGAAGGGCAATCTTAATCTAGGGCTTCGATGTATGGACATAATCCACGAAAGAAGGGTGTGAAGCATAGTAGTACATGGTTTTTTTTTCCCATGTAATGTACAGGGACGGATTGAACGGATTAATTCGATCCAATCCGGTCATCCACGGATCGGATCGGATCAGATCGGATTTTAATAGCCACGGATTGGTGACAGATTTCAAATCTGTCAATCCGTAGGTAACGGATTGGTGACGGATTTGGCCCAATCCGATCCGTGTACACCCCTAGGAAAGAGGAGGTGCTTTGACTGTAACGAAGACTCTGACAGAGCTCCTGTTTATTTGACTTTGATTGGAGGACCTAGTGCTTAGGAGGGCCCACCTCTTCACCAGAGAATGTCCTCAAGTTTGGGGTATTTTCCTAGTAAGCGTCTACTGGATTCTGTTGGAATTTTTGCTGAGGTGCATGGGAAATGTTTCCATGGAATAGATTCCACCAAATCTCAGTGAATTCTATCTCTTGTAGTGTACTCCCATTTCAAATACAGCTCTCCACTACAGTCCATCCAGTTATAAGGGATGTAACTTGGGTGACTCCGCAAGTCGGGGTGAAAGTGGGCCGGCCCGCGGACGGCCCGTTATAGCTCGGCCCGAGCTCGACTCAAAAGACAAAAAAGCCAAGCTATGACCTAATAGGAGACCCGTTTGCTTAAAAGGGCCGAGCTTGGGCTTGATGAAGCCCGGCTCGTAAGCCCTAGGGTCTACATATATTAATACATATTTTATATATATATATATACACTATACAGTATATAATACATATATGATATACCATAATCCATAAATCCTAAACCTTAGTTTTAATCCAATATAAATAATCCCTAAACCCTAAACACTAAACCCTAAGCACTAAATAATCCATAAACCCTAAACCTAAGCACTAAACCTTAAACCCTAATTTAAATCCAATATAAATAATCCATAAACCCTAAACACTAAATAATCCATGAACCCTAAACCCTAAATCTAAGCACTAAATAATCCATAAACCCTAAATCCTAAACCTTTATTTTATGATGCTAACCAAATACTTTATTTTATTCTATGATGCTATTGAAGTTTAATTTGATTTGTATTATTGTTGGAGTTTGATAATGTTCATCTATATTAACATTGAACCATTATAGAGTGTTGGAATTAGGCTCCCTTTGCTTTTATGGAGTCTTTCTTATTTTAGTTAATTTTATTACTGCAATCCAAATTATGGGAATGAGAATATGGGATGAATGCATGCATTTGACTATTTTTTGTTCTGGTTTGCATATGCAGATTTTTTGAACTCCAACAGGATTTTTTTTCCTGAAAATATTTTCTTGCAGCTAGTGTTATATCATTACAAAACAGGCCGGGCTCACGAGCCGTGCCTAGGGCCTCAATCGAGCCGGGCTCAGAGGGCCGGCCCTAGGGCCTCATAACTTAATAAGAGCCGAGCCTGAGCCAGGGTTTTTTAGGCCCTCTCGAGCTCGGGCCGAGTGAGGGCCTACTGAAAAATACTAGGGCCGAGCCTAGGGCCTCTCAAAGCCCGGCTCGGCCCGTCCCACTTTCATCCCTATTTGCAAGTGGCTGACCCGGAACTTTCCTTTGAGATAGGTAGTTGGATTTTGCCTATAAATTTAAAATTTTTATATGAGTTTTGGGGTAGACCCAAAGTTTTCGTATGGGTTTTGAAGGTGAATCCTAAGATTTTTTACAAGTTTTGAACCCGGACTCACATGGTATGCACGTGAGTGTCTCACTAAGGAAAATATAGGGACTTCTATGTGGATAGGACACCTACATCTCACCATATCCACAAATGATTAATCCTTGTATATGTAGGTTTAGATAGTATCTCACTAAAAAGTACACCTATTAGGAAAGGGCACCACTTTGAACAAGGTCAACAAGCTGTTAAGAATATATCTCGATTGAAATGAGCTCCCTCTTCATATATTGATATTATCAAGTTTTACTCTAATATGAGATGATTCCATCGAAAGATTGAAAATACTAATAATAACACAATATGAGGTCCGAACTCAACATGAGTTAGTATGTTTAAGTAATGGGACCAACTCTTGTGTGTTTAATTATTTGAGGCAACCCTAGTTGCATATCAAACAGCTACACATGTCAAAAACTAAATTGTCTGTTAAATAGTTGAAAGTCAGAAAGTTGGTGTGAAAAATGTGTTTGGCTTACATCAATGGAGCAGATAAATATTGAGTTCAATAGCAAGAATATAACAAAGATGGAAATATCTTCATCACATCAAAATTTAGTATCTTCAATCAATGAATAACTATCCAGTTACTGATCAAGACCTTAAACAATTGCAACAGATATTAATCATAGGCCCATATGTGTACAACTATGATCCAGCATTTCCCAACTGATATGTGAAGTAGAGTCCAGGAAAGTTGGGTAGAGTGGAATCTACATAATCATTTGCCGGCCTTTTGGGAGGAGGAGGAAGACCCTCGGGTCTTGAGAAGAACAGATGTGCCCTTGAAGGTTGTAGCGTAAGTTGCGGGGCAAGGAAAATGTTGTATTTTATGAGACGTGTGATTACTTTCTTCTCTTTCTCTGCATCGTGCTCCGCGCGTCTTTCATCAGTCTGACTTGACGCATTGGCGTTTGAATCCGAACGCAGGAGAGGATCAAATTCAAATCAGAGTCGAAAGGATCAACTTTGGATTAGGCACAAAAAAATCAGAATAATTTGGTCTCTTTGATAGAATCCCCCATTTACACAAACACACCCCTCCGCAGGGGATGGTCTGTTTAAATGAGAGGAAGGCCCCGTTTGGCGTCACTTATCTATACGAGATATTTCTATATAAAATAGATCTGTTTCAAATGGTCCTGTTTGAAATAGATGGTGTGGAAATAGTTTGTTTGGTTACATAGAAAAAATAATTGAAATGGATATTTTTAAAACAATGGTTGAAAATTTTTCATAAATATCTCAAAATCCATGAGGCTTCAAGTATTGAAATTTGACGTCGTAGTTGTGTTTAGCCTTACAAAAGAGAATTAATGGTTTGGATATTGCATTTGGGGGCCATGGTTTTAAAAAAGGTAGATATAAATGTTTGTGGTTTTTTCTAAATCTATGATGATCCAACGGCTAAACTTTGGACCCATAGTCGTGCATGATCTTCTAAATATATCCAATGGTTTGGATCATGACTTTTGGTGGCTGAATTTACAAAAAAAAAAAAAAAAAAAAAAAAAAAGCAAAAAAGAAAAACCACACTGCCTGTGTACGATTTCAAAACTCAGTCAATAATCATGGTACATTAACCGTCAAAAACATTTTTATAAATATCTCAAGATCCACTTGGATTTAGATGCTCATTTTTGGACCTATGGCCGTTGTTGGCCATCCAAAGAGAATCAACATATCAGATCATGATTATGGGGAGCATAATGTCCAGAATATTAGATCAAATGGCTCACATTTTTTTGCAAATGTCTAGAGATTCGAGATAGATCAACGGCTGAGATTTTGATACGTGGGCCGTGTTTGACATTCTGAATATTTCTAATGACTTGGATCATGATTGTGGGTCCCATAAATTAAAAAGAAAATGAAAAACCGGATTGTCCTAGGAGGACGTCCATAATACTGTAGCAACATCTGTCTACCCGCTTCAGACCACTTCGTCAAATTTGATTCTGCTACTTTTTGGGACTTCATGAAATAGACACTTTTTGTCTTAATGTCATATGAAATGGATACAGTAAAAGCTCATACCAAACATGCTAAAACCGGATTCAATCAATTTTAAGACAATAAGAGGGGAAAAGTAGAGATGTCAAACTGAACCGAAGAGTAAAAAGGAAAATATGGGTCAGATTATGAATACAGGAAAGAGGGGGGAGGTTAAAGTTAAAATGCATTACTCAGCAGCGTGAATGGTCATTTTAAGAGAGAACGAAGAAAAAATGTAAAATCAGAAATTATTATATTGTAAAAGACACTGCTGCTTTCTTTTTTTTTTAAAAAAAAAGTGAAATACTACTTTTCAGTACCACTAAATAACAAAAATACCATCTTTTTCTTTACGTCAAAAGGTTAATTCTCATTTCACTGATTGACAACAAACCATCACCTTTTGTCTTGAACCCTCTTCTTTTTTTGTCTCTTAATTTAACCATTTACTTCACTTCATTTTAATAGTGAAGTTAGCCTCACTTTTCTTATTTCTTATTACACTCGGGAAGAGTTATAATAAAATGGAGAAAACTGGGGTAAAAAACTTGCTTTATGTTTCATTGAAGATTGCTCTCCTCTCTCACTTTCCCAACCATACAGCATGAAATAAACTTCCATGAAAAAATCGTTCCACCAAAATTCTCATCTTCCATTGGAATTTTTTTTTTCAAACCCCCACCCCCATAGGAGTTTATTTTCTAATGAATCATGAAAGATTTAACCTCACTTTTTACAATTTTCCATGAGTAAAAGTGGCCATAGAAAACATGGATTTTATTGTAACACTGAAGATTATTATCACAATTCTCACTTTTTTCACAATAAACCGACTACATAAACAAACCCTTATGTGTACTCTCCAACCTGCTAAACAAGCAAGCTCTCTCATCTCAAGTCCTCCATCATTAGCATTATAATCAAGGATTGATCCCATTATTGTTGTGGAAGGGAGGTGCCTACCACCTGCGAGCGAAATGGCTGATGCATAAATGCCACCCATGTAAAATGTTCACAATTATATGTAATTATAAAGAATGAAGATATGACCCAGTCAAGAGCAAATCAAGGAAGAATCAGTCAATTAATTCAAAGCAATCCAAATCCAGAAAAATAGCCTTATCTACTGCTAACAAGATTTGTATTAACCTCTATTCAGGCAAGATTTAAATTACTGTGTAAATTTTTAACTGTCATATCACTGCAAATCTGAAACTGATATATTGTAAATCTGTATATAAATACAAAACACGGAGTACTCTTTCAGTGAGACGACAGTTACAGATTTACACAGTAATTTAAATCTTGCCTAAACAGAGGTTAATAGAAATCATGTTAGTAGTAGATAAGGCTATTTTTCTAAATTTGGATTGCTTTGAATTAATTGACTGATTCTTCCTTGATTTGCTCTTGATTGGGTCATATCTTCATTCTTTATAGTAATGAGTGAAAAAAAAAAAAAAAATGACCCCTTGTAACTTGTGACAGGCAAAGGCTTGGCCAACTTTTGGCTCAGTCTCTTACATGAAAGAGCTCATGGCATGGATTAAATCTTTTCTTTTTTCCCTCCATAAAAGTAGGTTTTACCATTGAGGGATAAAAAAAAAAAAAAAAAGGAACGTTTTATTAGGAGGTAAGACTTATATGCAAAAGAAGAATCCTTTATATTAAAGATATGAGAGTGAGGAGACCATAGATTTTGGAATGAGACGCGTATAGAGATAAAGGCTTGGTTGACAAGTCAAGAAGGTTAAAAAATGATGTCTATAGAATACTGTTGTTGTGGGCCATTAAATTAATGGCTTCTTCTCGCATTTCATTGTCTTTGTTGACTGACTTGCTGGTCCCAAATGCAGTCTATGTAAGATTGATGGGAATGCTTTTGGAAAGACGGAGCTTTCCTGCTGGAAAGAGATCCAGCTCTCTTTGGACTTGACTTCAATACAAAATCCATTTACATATCTTTTCATCCTTTCCAGCCGGCCATTCTACATGTTATAGAAAAATCTCACGCTAGCTAGGAAGTGTTATATTATAAATGATGACGACAATTTTTTATATTAAGATGTAGTATTAAACTTAAATCAATCTGACAAATGTTTCATTTAAACTTGTTGGCATTGTCATCATCATTTTCCAAGAGTTGTCTCAATTATATTGCAGTCCGAATGTCCTCTTTAAAATGAACTTAGATAAAAACACATTGTCTTCGGATGTAGCTCGGCTAGTTAAAGACATTGGCTTGGACATGTAATTTCGATGTCTGTAAAGAGGAAATGACAGCATTTAAACTTAAATGAGTTCTTGATTTTAAAGTGTAATAAGATGATTATAATAGAATAAGCTCAAGGTTCACTTCAATCAAGTTTCCCCAGAAGTAGGAGTGCTCATGGAATTGTGGGTACCTTTAGGCCCGCGAGATTTTGGAACAGGATCAAATGAAATCAACCATCCTTTTGTGTAAACAGATCAGGTCAGGTAGGGTCCTGATCGACCCAGACCTAGACCCACTTGATGTTTCAAGTACCTGGAATCCGACCCAATGTGATAGGACTGATTCTCATGACCCAACTGAAAGCCAAAGCTAATCGACTTCAAACCAAAATACATGAACCAATAGCTTGTACATTGTTGTCACCTTTCCCATGTGCTTTGTGCATGTGAAGAATTTCAGCTGGATTCAAGTGGATTGAACTTTGAATTGGATTGTGGAAAACTTGGATGATTGTATGTTGTTTATGGGGTGTGGACTGTGGATCTCACTCTCTTAGCCAACTGTTTCTGGGTTTAAAATGGCAATTGCATCAGTTGGTCAGTATAATTATTGTGACCCTTTCATTAACCATCCATTTAGTTTGATTATAAGGCTTTCCTAATCAATGGTTACGGTTGCACACATGATGCAAGGTCTACTAGATATCCAACTCAAATTGGGTGTACATATGAATCTCTTGCTTCATCTGTTGAGTCAAGTCACTCAAAACGCTAACACGAGTCAAGTCAAAGTCTGAAAATCCATAAACCAACCTGATGCAGTTGTTAGTTCAAACTTACCCTTTTTGATAGGGAATATGTTATAGATGGAAGAGATTAGAGATTGTGGTCCAAAACTCTTTTGTTTTTCTTTTCTATAAATTGGGATCTTCTCCAATCTCCCACCTAAATGTCTTCACTTTTGGCCTAGTCTTGTTTAGATTGGATGCGCATTTGCTGCCTTTAATGGTCAGCTGGACTTTTATGACTCAGTTCGACCCCTTTTGCACTCCAATCTGTCTCGCACTAAATTCAATTCTAATCCAGAAGAATAGACCTATTAGTACGGCACATGCAGCACCGATGACTTCTACAAAAATGAGATCACGAAGATTTAAGACAATAGAATTTCCGGGCAACAATTCTACAATGTCCAAATTTTAGACAACATTATGGCATTTGTTAAGAAACTACTGATGAAAAGAAATTCACTTCCTGGGTTCCCTCACACACACCAAAAAGAGAAGTGTGCATTCTAAAACTCAAACTTGCAAACGTGGGCGTTAGTAGAGGCTGCATAAATACTTTTCAATACTCTCATTCGGGTGGAGCCCACTCCTTAACAATCACCCTTAGGTGGAATCCAGTCGGTGCACTTTTGGTGACACCCATTATTTTTAGCTTTGAGTCGTTCCTCTTGGAATTCACGTCTGAAAAGAATTTGAAATTCTCTTGTCCCTTGAGGTGGAATT
Source organism: Umbellularia californica (assembly GCA_028538565.1). NCBI lineage: Eukaryota > Viridiplantae > Streptophyta > Magnoliopsida > Laurales > Lauraceae > Umbellularia > Umbellularia californica. The sequence goes on from JAPQWN010000006.1 coordinate 12,850,082, forward strand.
CCGAAGATTTAAGACAATAGAATTTCCAGGCAAGAATTCTACAATGTCCAAATTTTAGACAACATTCTGGCATTTGGTAAGAAACTACTGATGAAAAGAAATTCACTTCCTGGGTTCCCTCACACACACCAAAAGGAGAAGTGTGCATTCTAAAACTCGAACTTGCAAACGTGGGCGTTAGTAGAGGTTGCATAAATACTTTTCAATATTCTCATTCGGGTGGAGCCCACTCCTTAACAATCGCCCTTAGGTGGAATCCGGTCGGTGCACTTTTGGTGACACCCATTATTTTTAGCTTTGAGTCGTTCCTCCTCGAATTCACGTCTAAAAAGAATCTGAAATTCTCTTGTCCCTTGAGGTGGAATTCCAAATTTCTCTTCTTGGTAGAGCATTTGAAATTATATTTAAAAAAGATATTAAAAGCTTAATAATTCCAAAAGGCCATTTAAGGGTACTCCTAAAGATTTTGGTATATTATCTCCTACTTTATAATATAATCTACACACTTAGATTAGCTGTTTAGAAAACTTAGAAAATATCCTACAATATCTCACTTTCTTGTAAAAGCCTACATATTAAAATATTCAACTTTATACTGTATAAAAAATAATTTTCTTTAAGAAAACTACCCAAAATAAGGGTAAAGAGTTTTTGCAAACATGAATAGAAGTTCACGAGAAATTACTACCATGGTGGCCCACTATATTTTTTAACATCGATCACTTTAGTATAATTCTTTTTAACGTTGATGGTTTCTATAGGAGTCCTACTTTGACTCTCAATATTAGATGTCCCTTTAGTGTTAATAAATTTCACATGGATCCTATAAATCTATATTAATTAGTTTCTTTGTTGATTGCTAATATCAGGTGGGTCCTACAAATGTCACATTAAAAAACCTCTATCATGATTATCAATATTAAGTGGGTCCCATACTACCAACATTAGATGGGTCTCATACTAATTACCTATATTGGATTATGTAACTAATTATTAGTTTGGTATCATTAAATGAGCCTCATTGTTTAATGCTCCCCTAGTTATTATTATAATTAGATTGGTTAATATGACTATCAATATTAAAACGATCCCATATTGTGATTTTTCATAGATGAATTCCTTAATAAAGGCTAACACTTTATAGGGCTCTTTGTTATAATCATCATTGGATTTATTACATTTATGGTTATTAAAATTTGGAGGACCCCCATTGAAAAAACGACATTGCTCGTAGTTTTTAACATTTAGTCCAGTATTTTTTTAATTAAATGGGTCCTACCATGGTTACCAATATTAAACCACTCTAGTGTGGCTATTAGTTAGTGGGGACCAATTGGGTCAATCATTCTGGTTTCTCTATTTATTTCTTATTTTGGTACATCATCTAATTAAAATTTTATAAATTGTCAAACACTTCAAAGGTATATTGGAATTTGTAGAAATTCCCAAACACCATAAGTGACACAATATTAAAATATGATACTATCTTATTATGTGATAATGAAATCTTATAATATTCAAATTTAGTGACATTATGTTCTGTCTTTTCCAAACACCCCCTAAGACTTTTTAGGTGGTTGCAATTTGAAACTTCAGAGGACAAGCCATCACATCATATCCAAAACCTTTTTTAACATCCCAAATTCTTGTTGTAAACTAGTAAAGAAACGCTCCATTAGGGATGGCAATGGGGGTTTGGGTTTAGCCTGACGTAAAAATGAGCTGAATCGGATGTCATTATTTAGGCCCTATTTTTCTCCTTATAAGAATATAGTGCCTCTTGAAGATCTTCACTTTTTACTGAGGGCCTTTTTTTTTTTCATGTAATAGAACACAAAAGAAATAGACTTCTATTTCAAAAAATGATTAAAATTGAAGAAACAAATGTGAGTTTTCAAAAATGACCATCAAATTGTCTTCCCTCTAATGAAAATTGAATCATCAAGGGAAGGTAAGAAATGAATACCCAACCACCACCCTAGTAATTCAACTCCTAAGAAAATGAGTGTTGCATCTACGTTAGTACCTTTTATCCTACGCCTCTCAACTCATGTGTTTTTCCTCTCACCTCTTTAATAATATTTAGGAGGAGTTCATTTGAGCTCGAATCCCTATTAATCGATTCCTATGTATTTTATGCAAATAAATAGTCATTATCGCTACCTATGCTTGCTTGTTTCAAAATTCTTGGGTGAGGCAATTTGGACGTTTCAAGGCATTCGTTAAACTTATTTAGAGAAAATTAGCAATAGGTCCCTTAACTGTATCATATAAGGGCTCTGGTCCACAAAAGTTCCAGTTAAAGCCTACATATTTCGGGCAGAGGTCCCTAAATACGCCAGATCACACATTCTCATGACTGATTTTCCCATGTAACTATCTGAAGTTATATCACGAATTTAATCCCTAGTTTTAAGCTCCTTAACACGATATTCCATAACTAATTTGCCCTCTAAAAATTTTTATTTCCTGGTTCTAGATGAAGTTTTGAAATCCAAATGGGAGCGAATAGATCAAGTTTCGAACTTTAAGTGTGAGAGAATAAATCAAGTTTCAAAATCCAAATGGGAGGGAACGAATTTCCTAGTTTTAGATGATATTTCAAAATTCCCCGGTTTCCATTTATTCTTCTAGTTCACGTTTGTATTGGATTTTGGAAACTCATGGATTTCCGTAAGTGGTGTTCTTGGTTGCTTCTTGTTCTTTTTGTCTTGAGTGCTGGTCTTATTGAAGGAGGCGACATTGTTCACGATGACGAAGATGCTCCCAATCAGCCCGGATGTGAGAATAACTTCGTTCTGAAAGTATTATGAAAATTGGGTCTTGTTTTTTCTTATGAAATTTTAGTTAGGATCTTTTTTTTTTTTTTTTTGTGTGTGTGTGACTGGATTTGAAGGAAGGGTGGAGAGTGGGTTTTTTTTTTTTTTTTTTATGAGACTGTGGATTTGATCATCCCTTTTCTGAATTTATCTTAGTTTGGTTTTGCAAAAGGTCTTAAACGACAATATTAAGGGACCTCTGAACAATCCATTCATGTCGCTATCTTGGATAAATTTATTTGAATTTTGCACAAATTTATCTGAGTTATGAAATAAATTGATCTAAGTTCTGGACAAATTTATCTGAGTTTTGAAACAGGTTTATTTGAGTTCTTAGACAAATTTATCTAAGTTCTGGAATAAATTTATATGAGTTTTAGAACAGTTTAATTGGATACAAGGCACAAATACTTCCAATTAAGGATGTTCATCTAATGTGCCCCACTATCAATAGAGCATTTTGGGAGACATTAGCTTTGATTGGGCAATGTTAGCCGCCCAAAAATGTTAGTTTTGGGTGGAATGTTTTTCACCAATTTGACAGTCACGAAGGTTTGGTTGATTGGATTTGTTGATCAATGCTCATTTATAGTGGGATCCACTTGATGAACTGTCTCCTTTCCTGATTCACTTTCTCTCATTCCCCTTGTGGCTGATGTTCAAAATCCTTAATTTCTCGCTTTCGTTCCTTCTTTGGCAAGTTACCACGATTTTACGTTTTTTAATAAATATATAAGAGAATACGAGGGCATTATTGTCCTTTCAAGTATATGAAATGGTGGAAGGGACCTTTGCCTCCACGAAATTAATTCGGGGCCATTTGCAATAAAAGCCAATATTGAGAGACCTCCAGCCAAACGCCCCTATTTATTTATATAGTAGAATAATGTAAATGCCACGTCATTAAAAATTAGTGGTGGTTTGTTTGAAAGTAAAATTAAATCCTGGATTAAATAGAAATGGTAAATGATTGTACCATCCAAAAATTAGATAAATTTCTGGCATTTGATAAGAACTACTAGTTGCCAGTTGCAAAAATAATATTTCGGTTCCATGTTCCTCTCCAAATTCTACACGCACCTAAGGAGATGCGCGCATTGTGGAATTCACAAAGTGCCTCCCCATAAAGATGACCGCAAGGTGGGAGGTCACCTGTAAGAGCCATGCTACTTGTCCCGGGACAAGTAGACTTTTTGCACCTGTAAAGATGTTCACATGGTTGGGCTCACCTATCTATATGCATTTTGTGAGAGTGAGATCCATTACTCAGTTCCAAGCATGTAGTTGTTAGTTCAAGCATTGAGTTGTTTCATAGTGGGTTGGGGTGTAAACGGGTTAGATCCGGGACGATGCCCTGGATTTGTTTTTGGATCCGACACAAATCGTATGAGCTGGCTGTTGATCAGGAATCAATTAAACAAATTTAAGCTCGAGTATTGAATAAATTAGACTCACTATTCTAAGAATTTGCTTTACATACTAATGAGTAACAAATCTCATCCTAATACCAAGTCATCTAGGCCCATTTTTGAAATCTATAGCAACCCAAACACGAGAATCTAGCCTACATATTCGAAATTAAATGGAAACGGAAGAAACCCACGTCTCATTCTCCATACTCCTTTTCAGCAACCTCAAGCCTTTATTTGTGTAATCATTTCATTTCTCTTCTACATCTTCTCAAATCAAACTTAAGGCTATGGTTTTCTTTGGTATTGAGATCTCAAAAATAATTCTAGGATCACATATATCTATGACTCCTCTTCCACGATCTCAAACCTATATTTTCATAATATTCTATAACACCAAAATCCGAAGACTCCAATCAAGTTTTTTTTTTTCTAGCTAACTTTCTTTCATGTTTAAATAAAACTCTAAGCTAATTTTTTACCTCCTGATCTTCTATAATTTTGTTTTTCCCTTTTCTTTCTAATAAAGCCTTTTGGGTTTCCTTTTTCTTTAACCTTTTCTTACAGATTTTCTTTTAATGGGGCATCGATTTTTGCAGAATGTAAATAACCGTGTGTCAGATAACCGTGTGTCAAAGACTAAACCTCAAATAGGGTTACATCAAAACTAAAATAAGGTTGCCAATGCAAAAGAAGGTTAGAGAAGGAGGGATCTATATAAATTGTAATGAACATGTAATTTTTATATATTTCTATTCTCATTGAATAAAAATTTCTAAATTTTTGTTTGTGGGCTGTGGGGGTTGCCACCTCACCCTTGAAAAGTCTCTCTTTCTAATTTTTTTTTCTCTTTCTATATTTATTCTATCTATTTTTTATTGAGTTAATGAGTATTTAGGTTGTGAATTCATTTTCGTATTTTTTTTACTATTTTCTCTTCAATTTCATTTCTTATTATTAAAAACATTGCTAAATCATATTTTTACCTTAAATCAAATTCAACATTGCTTGCTTATGATTAGATGAGTTTTTGTCAGTAAGGCAATTGGAAGTGGAAACTACCTCCATGAATCCAACTCCCAACATATGGTGTAACAGCCGTTCAAAAACACTTGCCTGAAGAAGTAGGGAGGAACACTCGAATGTGTGCAGGTGGCCCAGAGCAGCCTAGCTTGGGAAATACATGGGCCAGACAGAATCAAAGGAATCCAATCTCGAAATGTTTCGTCAACAACTATATTCACTAGGCTGTGTAAGAAATTAGAAAGATAAAACACCACTCTCACAAAACCAGCTCCTCTGCTAAAGATAGGCTGATGGGCATGAAGATTAATATTGTACATTCTACTAATACTCGCTTCATAAATCTGGCTAGTGAGTTTATCTATTGTGCATAAATACATCAGTAATGATCACAATTTTTTCCACCTGTAGGTTCGCTGTCTGCTTAGGAGAATTTTTTATTATTTTATTTCTTTCTTTCTTTTCATTCCTAATGGCTTAGGAATGCACTACAAATGTGAGCAAAGCAAAAATAGATGGAAAGAAATATTCCAAGAAATGTAAGATTTTTTATCGAACACATACGAGTATAATAAACATATAACGTGGCCATATCATTTGTTAATGATGAGCAATTACATATCTATGAAGAAGGATCAAACATAAGAATTAGTCAGAACAATCTTTCATATACTCACGCTTAGGATGTAGTATTTATTGATCAAATATAAGCACCCTGAAACCATGAGCCACAAGTTAAGATGTTTTATTGGAGTTGTTCCAAGTATGTATAAACATGCACTAAAAACATATAATAATAAGAGGTCATATCATTTGTAAATGAGACCATTAAGTACAAAAGATGAGAATTAGTTAAACAATCCTTCAGACTTACACTTACAATTTAGTATTTTCTGATCAAATAGAATTGTGAAAGCCACAAGCACCCATTTGAAGTGTAAGTGCATGTACCTGCTAAGATCTACCTTTGACCAAATGGTGTAATTTATAGAAGGTTTCTCTGATGTTAAGGCAAAATTTAAACATTTATATTCATTTAGATATCTTATTTTTTTCCTAAATTCTCGTTTTATTTGTAGGTAGACATTGAAAGAGAGATTCCGGTCAACTAAAGCTAGACCTTTTTTTCATTGAGTATGGTACAAATTGAATAAAAAATTTAAATTTACAAAGATTTAAAAGGTGTCAGATTTCAGCAGGTTTATTTTCAAATATTTTTCTTATATCAAGAGAAATTAATTATATCTAATTTAATTATTTTTTATTAGGCCTGGGCTTAGCACGAGGCTTTGTTGCCTGTTTATTATTAAAGCTTTTATTTTTCATATAAGAAAAGACCAAGGACATATAAGAATATACAAATTTAAAATTCTCTCATTCTATTTTGGAAAAAAAAAAAAAACAAAGCAACATCCTTTCTCTACTAGAAGACAAAAAAAAAATCTACTTTCTACGTAAAAGTAAAAAAAGATTGCATACCAAACAACTAAATACGAAATTTCATAAAAACCTACGTATATTTTACACTCTCTTAATTTGAGGCTTTACTTTATCTTTATTTTACAAGAAAATTGCCAAACAGGCCCTAAGGGCCTTCTAAGCAGGTCGAGAACTGGCTCTTCGTTAAAACGTCAATGGATCCTATACAGATTTGACAGCTTTACGGAAATTGATGTTGGATCTGTGATTCCTGTCTGCAGTACAGAGATGGCCATCGTTTAACTGATGGAGGTTTTCTTCTAATCCTCGATTTTGATCAACCCGATGAAAGCGTCTTGATACTTTGAGAACGATTGCTGGAACGACTACAGTGTAAATAGCACCACCCACAACAGCCGCAATAGCGACCAAAAGGATCAGATTTATTTTCCATCTAGGAGATGGAATTCGCGAAACAATAGCAGGACTTGGAGACTGAAAGGGAGTCGGCGCTTTGAGATCCTTGTTTCCATCATATCCAACTATGGTCCACGAATAAAAGCGTGGAAGAGTACCTGATAGGCTATTATTAGAAAGCAGCAGCCGGGTCAGGCTTCTTAACTGAGCCAAGAACGTGGGCACCTCCCCTGTAAATTGATTGTTTGAAAGGTCCAAAACCTCTAAGCCGTACAGGGAACTGAGAGTTGAAGGTATAGGTCCACTGAAATGGTTGTTACTCAGATTGAGAGCTATCTGCAAACTACTTGGCATTGGCGGAATCTCTCCGCCAAGCATGTTTCTTCCAAGCTGGAGTTCTAACAGTGAAATTGAGCCGCTTATTGATGCCGGTATTGAACCATTGAGATCATTGCCTCGTAAATTCAAAATCGAAAGCCTTCGCAAGCTGGGGATCCCCGAAGGTATATTGCCAGTAAGCAAATTCGAGCTGATATCAATGGTAGACAAAGACGTCAGCTGGGAGATTTCAAGGGGAATTTCTCCAGTGAATTTGTTACCATATAGCTTTAAAACGACCAGCTGAAGAAGCTTGCCTAATCCTTTGGGCAGGGGACCTTGCAACAAATTACTAGCAAGATTCAATAGTGTCAACTTCACACAGTTCTCCAGCTCCAATGGAATGTTCCCAGTCAGTCTATTGCCATCTAATTCGAGATATGTTAAATCCGGAAGCTTCCCTATCGACGAAGGGATAGACCCATTGAGCGAATTCTCGCTCAGGCGCAGTCGAAGCAAGTTTGAGGAAATATTTGTTGGGATCTCCCCTTCCAAACGATTTTTCATCAAATCTACAGACTGTAAATTCTGAGGTGACAGAAGGTCAACTGGGATGAGCCCAGACAAACTATTGTAACTAAGGTCCAAGATCTTCAAATATTGAGTGAGTCCTGGAGGAATTGCACCTTTGAACCTGTTTTGATTCGCAGAAAATCTCGAAAGGTTCGTCATCCTCGATAGAGATTGAGGGATCTCTCTATCCAAATTATTATCAGAAAGGATGAGAGTTTGTAAGTTGGTAAAATTTCCCAACGTTGTAGGAATAGACCCAGAAAGTTTATTCAAACTCAGATCGAGTAGAATCAGGTTTGTGTAATTCATCAGGTTTTCAGGGATTGGACCTGAAAAATTGTTGTTTGAAAGCTGTAATTGCTGCAAACCACGATTCTTTCCAAGTCGAGTAGGAACATTTCCACTGAAGTAATTTTTGCTCAAATCCAAGTTTTTTAATAAGACCAACCCATCCAACTGAAAATCAATAACCCCACTCAACCAATTATAAGACAAATCCAAGGACTCCAGAGCAGGAAACCCACTAAAAGTAGGCAAGGGAACAGCCAATCTATTCATGTTGATGTTAAGCACCTTCAACCCCTTCAGTTTCCCACAATCATTCAAGAACCCATCTGGGAAACCACTGATTTGATTGTTGGAGACATCAACTGACTGTAAAGAATCAATCTTGCACAAATCAGTGAGAATACCGGTGCTGGAGATCCCAAGCTTAGAAAGGGAGATATCAGTTATGGAGTTTCCAGTGCATGTGACTCCTTTCCAAAAACATGGGTTTTGATCTGTTGTGTTCCATGACGAGCTGGAGATGTTCTTTGAGATGGTTTTGATGATATCTATCTGGTTTTGAGGGGGGAGCCGTGAGAAGGCTAAAGGGATGATAGAAGAGATGAAGATGATGAAGAAGAAGGAGGAAGAGAAGGCCATGTGTGCATACCTGCTCATTTTAGTGGGTGGGAGCTTATCCTATGCTTTCACTTCTTCTCTGATATTTGTGAGGAGATGAAGAAGAGATTACGAAGCTTTGGAGAGGAAGAGAGAGAGGTGCGTGAAGGCAGTGTCGGGGAATGAGGAGGTGCGTTGACTGTAACGAAGACTCTGACAGAGCTTCTGTTTGTTTGTCTTTGACTGGAGGACCTACTACTGAGTAGGGCCGACCTCTTCACCAGAGAATGCCCTCGGGTTCTGGCCCTTCTGGGTATTTTCCTAGAAAGCTTCTACTGGATTCTGTTGGAATTTTTGCTGAGGAGCATGGGAAATGTTTCCATGGATTAGATTCCACCAAACCTCAGTGAATTCTCTCTCTTTTAGCGTACTCCCATTTCAAATACAGCTCTCCACTCCGGTCCATCCAGTTATAAGGGATGTAACTTGGGTGACTCTGCAAGTTAAGGGTGTAACGGTTCACTTAACCGGTCAATTTAGAAAAACTGTTAACTGAACTGTAACCACGGTTTTATGTATTTTAAAACCGTAACCGTATTCACAAAAACCGTATAAAACCGTAACCGCGGTTAATCGTATTAAATGGTTCGGTTACGATTAATAACCGTGAAATGCCTTCCTCACATAAAGTGATAAATGTAAATGATTGAAGGTAAAATGACACATAAGGAGCAATTGAATAAAAATCTCATTGATCGGTAATCTTTATTATACGGTTAACCGTACGGTTACGGTTCCTTATTTTTTCTTTTATTTGTAAACTGTACGGTTAACCGCATACGGTTAACCGAACCGTATTATACGGTTGGTTCGGTTAATAACCGTGAATTATTATGGAAAATCGTAACCTAACCGAACCGTGCGGTTTTTGGATTTCATTAACCGTAACCAAAACCGAACTGTGAAATACGGTTATTAACCGCGGTTCGGTTCGATTAAACGGTTTTCCGGGTTTTTTCCCCCCCTACTGCAAGTGGCTGACCCAGAATTTTCCTTTGAGATATTAGTTTTAGGGGCGGACCAAAGTTTTCGTGTGGGTTTTGAAGGTGAATCCTAAGATTTTGTGCAAGTTTTGAAACCGGACTCAAGTATGATGGTGTGCATGTGAGTGTCTCACTAAGGAAAATATAGGGACTTCTATGTGGATAGGACTCCTAGATCTCACCATATCCACAAACGATTAATCCTTAGATAGGTAGGTTTAGATAGTATCTCACTAAAAAAGTATACCTATTGGGAAAGGGCACCACTCCGAACAAGGTCAACATCCTATTAAGAATATTACCCGATTGAAATGAGCTCCCTCTTCATACATTGATATTATCAAGTTTTACTCCAATATGAGAAGGTTCTACCGAATGATATCAAACGTGAGTTAGAATGGTAATATGAGAAGGTTCTACCGAATGATATCGAACGTGAGTTAGAATGGTTTAAGTAATGCGGCCAACCCTTGTGTGTTCTATTATTTGAGGCAACTCTAGTTGCATATCAAACAACTACATATGTCAAAACTAAATTATTTGGAAAATAGTTGAAAGTCAGAAAGTTGGTGTGAAAAATGTGTTAGCTTACATCAATGGAGCAGATAAATATTGGGATTAATAGCAAGAATATAACAGATGGAAATATCTCCATCACATCAAAGTTTAGTTTCTCAATCAACGAATAACTGTCCAGTAACTAAACAAAAATGTTCACAATTGCAACAGATATTAATCATAGACCACCCCCCTCCGGATATGTGAAGTGGATGAAGTAGAGTTTATGATAGTTGGGTAGAGCCGAATCTACAGAACCTTGGGTCTTGAGAAGAGCAGATGTGACCATGAAGGTTGTAGCGTAAGTTGTGGGGCAAGGAAAATGTTGTATTTTATGAGACGTGTTGTATCTCTCTCTCCTCTCTCTCTGCATCGTGCTCCGTGCGTCTTTCATCAGTCTGACTTGACGCATTGGCCTTTGAATGAGAACCCAGGAGAGGATCAAATTCAGATCAGAGGTGAAAGGGCCAGCTGCTTTGGATTAGCCACAAAAGATTGCTCTCCTCTCTCCTCTCTTCCTTTTCCATCCAAACCACATGGAGTAAAACTTCCATGGAAACTGGTTTCACCAAAGTTCTCATCTTTCATAGGAAATTTTTTATTTTCAACCCACCCACCCTATGGGAGTTTATTTTCTAATGAATCATAAAAGATTTAACCTCACTTTTTACAATTTTCCATGAGTAAAAGTAGCTAGACCAAATATGGATTTTATTGTAAGACACAAGATTATTATCACAATTCCCACTTTTTTACAATAAACCCACTATATAAATAAACCCGTATGTGTACTCTCCAATTTGCTAAATAAGCAGGCTCTCTTCTCACAAGTCCTTTATCATTAGCATTACAAACAAGGATTGATCCCATTATTGTTGTGGAAGGGAGGTGCCTACCACCTGCGACTGAATTGGCTGAGGCATAAATGCCACCAATGTAAAATGTTCACAAAAATATGTAATGGGTGCAAAAAAAAAAAAAAAAAAAAGACCCCTTGTAACTTGTGACTGGCAAGGACTTTGCCAACTTTTTGGCTTAGTCTCTTACATGAAAGAGTTCATGGCATGGATTGAATCTTTTTTTTTTCCACCATAAAGGTAGGTTTTACCATTGAGGGATAAAAAAACCTCGGGATGCATTGCGATTTTTGACTGAAGTAACGTTTTCTTGGGGGTAAGACTTACATGCAAAAGAAGACGCGTATAGAAGGAAAAAACTTAATATTTATAGAATACTGTTGCTGTGGGCCATTAAATTAGTGGCTTCTTCTTGCATTTCATTGTCTTCGTTGACTGACTTGCTGATCCCAAATGCAGTCAGTGTAAGATTGATGGGAATGCTTTTGGAAACACGGTGCTTTCCTGCTGGACAGAGATCCAGCTCTTTTTGGACTTGACTTCAATGCAAAATCCATTTACATATCTTTTCATCCTTTCCAGCCGGCCATTTTACGTGTTGTAGAAAAATCTCACACTAGGAAGTGTTATATTATATTAAGATGTAGTATTAAACTTAAATCAATCTGACAAATGTCTGATTTAAATTTATTGGCATTGTCATCATCACTATCCAAGTCTTGCCTCAATTATATTGCAGTCCGAATGTCCTCTTTAAAGTGAAGTGTACAGATAAAAACACATTGTCTTCGGGTGTAGCTCGGCTAGTTAGGGGCATTGGCTCTGGCATGTAACTTCGATGCCAGTAAAAAGCAAATGATACAATATTTAAACTTAAATGAGTTTTAGATTTTAAAGTGTAACAAGATTGTGTGGGGATATTTCCTCCCCCATAGTCCACCTCCTGCCAAGTGCATGGCTCAAGATGGCCTGATGGGATTGGGCCCAGAGGTCAGGCCCGATGGAAGTGCAGTTAGAGGAGATTGGACTGTGATGGGATCAGGCTCTGACAGAGCCTCCCTCTTGTCTCCTCTCTTCCTCTATATGAACACAGCAATAGCTCCAGAACATGATGGCCAACGAACACCACACTCACTGGTATGTCATTTCTTCTCCAAGTACATCTCCAACCTTTATTTAGTCCTGCAACTAACTTAGGCATTGGAGAGCCCTGCGCTGCCCAAGCCAGGGTCCTCTGACCTTCTTCTTTTTCCCCTTTCAGGCTCGAGGCAACGGTTCTTCAATCACAACCAAGAAGCTGCAATCTCCAGCCTCCTCCAGTGGGCCGCAAAATCACTCCCCCCGGGTCTATGAGTTTTTGTGCCCTTACAAAGATGATTATAATAGAATAAGCTCAAGGTTCACTTCAATCAAGTTTCCCCAAAAGTAGGAGTGCTCATGGATTTGTGGGTGCCTCTAGGCCCGCAAGATTTTGGAACTGGATCAAATGAAATCAACCATCTTTTTGTGTAAAGAGATCAGGTCGGGTAGGGTCCTGATCGACCCAGACCTAGACCCACTTGGTGTTTCAAGTACCTGGACTCCGACCCAATATGATAGGATTGATTCTCATGACCCAATTGAAAGCCAAAGCTAATCGACTTGAAACCAAAATACATGAACCAATAGCTTGTACATTGTTGTCACCTTTCCCATATGCTTTGTGCATGTAAAGCATTTTAGCTGGATTCAAGTGGTTTGAACTTTGAATTGGATTGTGGAAAACTTGGATGACTGTATGTTGTTTATGGGGTGTGGACTGTGGATCTCACTCTCTCAGCCAACTGTTTCTGGGTTTAAAATGGCAATTACATCCGTTGGTCAGTATAATTGTTACACCCCGACCAAATTTAATCCTATTTAGTGCTAATGAATCATGATTTAGCTAAATTAATTGTGTTTAATTACTAATTATGGTGATTAGTGTTACTTAGCCTCTACAAGTTGAGTTAGTTGAGTCTTGAACCTTAGATAGGTGAGTTGGAATCGATTTGACTCGGTTGGATAGAGTCAAGGGCTTTTTCGTAAATATTGATTTTCTCATTTGGCATCGCGTCATCGCGTGTATTTTGTTGAGCATATCGATTTTCCTATTGAATTCCATTTCATTCGAACTACCGTTGAGTATTTGGACCCCCATTTGGCTCAAAATGGAAATATACTATTTTTAGTGGGCTTTCTTGCAAAAAAGGTATTCTTATCCCTTTATAAATATAACTACCCCTTTTCCTTTCATTCTCTTCCATTTCCTCTCTATTCTTCTTCTCTCTACTCTTCTCCTTCTTTTCCTTCATCAACATCTAGTTGAGGGTGATTTTGCAAGCTTTGGGGGCAAGGAGTGGACCCCCATCTTCATCTTCTCCATTTCTTTCATCTTCCTCTCTTCCTGGTGGACAAGAAACCACCTTCTCCATTCCCTACTCTTTCCAAACTAGGGTCCCTTGTCAAGTTAAGAGCCATACGTACCCTCCTTGTGTTATGTTTGAGTTGCATTCGAGTTAAAGGACTCTTGGATAGTCATGCATGTAGATTTATTGCCATTTTCATGTGTATTTGTGATTAGGGTTTGTTAAATTGGGGTTTTTTTTATTCTTGTGAGCTAGAGTGTGTAAAGAAGCTTTGGAAAGCATCATTCGAGGCAAGTATAAGCTTGATTTGGATTTACTTTTTGTTAGCTTCCATTGATTCAAATGAAACTCTTTCTCATTGATTCTAATTTCTTAATGAATGAATGGGTTGAAGGATTTTATGATTTTAATTGATGAAATGGATTGGAGGAGTTATATGTGGTGAAGGGGTGCAAGGAGGCTCCATTTTGTGCAGGTTTTATGGTGGGAAAATGGTAAATTTGAATGGGAGAATAAATAATGAGAATTCTGGAGCATTCGCTTGAGCAAACCCCCTCTTAAAGCACTCTATCGAGCGATCAAAAGGACCGCCCGAGCGACCAACTCTCTGGATAGGGTCGGCTCGAGCGAACACCTTTCTAAACCTACCGCTTAAGCGACCGAAATGGGTCGCGTGAGCGATCAAGCCTTTGGATGGGGTCCGCTCGAGCGAACCTAAAGCTGAATCCTGGGTCCTTTATGACCCTATTCTTAGGGTGAATTATTGCCCTTAACCTATCATAGTTCAGCATAATCTTCTCTAATAGATAATTATGATGCTCACCCTTATTTCCATAGGAAGTTCGGATCCTTAAGACCCTTATGACTTTAAAATGGAACCATTAACCTCATTGATTGGTCCGATGGGTATTTATCAGTCTAGCACTATACCATGAGGGTTAGTTTGGAAATTCAATGTACTTCTCATAAATAGTAACACCTAACAAGGTAGTAGTACATTGACATTCCAAAATTATCTTGTATTGGACGGTGAAAGACTAAAGTTAATAATCTAATATTGGTTAGTAAAAATGTCTTGATTCTTTTAAATTATTGAATTTCATATGCAAGTACAACTTCGTTATTGATCTCATATCCTACTTAATAGATTGGTTGCATTATTAGCATTCACTGTGGTTCGATTGTCTAAATTCAATTCGTGACTTAATTATTGTATATCCGATTCAGTATTCGTCAGTAATATGGACTGAGTAAGTATTTGAGTATATGGGATCACTATTCGATCCGATTATTAATAAGTGATTGTAAACTTACTCAAATCAAATTATTATTTGACTGTTATTTGATTCGATTGAGTCGGCACTACTTAGCTTTGACCCTGTGATACCCGACGGGGTTGAACTTGATTTAGTTATTCGATATTATTACAGGAAGTCATCTAGAGCACCGAAACTCTAGACCTGAGTAGCCAGCTAGCGTTTGGTCGGGCCACTGGTGACATCCCAACTAAATTCGCTCTCTTTTGAGAGGATGAGCTCAATGTAGTAACCAATTAGTATGTTTTTATTTTCCTCAACTCACAAGCATAAATTACTCGATTTTCACACAATTTGCTTAGTTGATACTTATCATTGACATCTATTAATTTAATTATCTTTTCAATTCAAGTTGTAACATTATGTACTTCCTTATTAATGCCTATACTTGCTGGATCGTCGTATTGAGATACTACTCTTGGTTTCATAGTTGCAGGTGCAGCTCTCGGCCTTGAAAAGGCCAAGAAGGGAGAGGAGGTTACCCAAGAGGCTCATCCAGGATTAGAGGAGTGGCCAGAATCAGGGCCACCTTAGATACCTTCCTTGGAGCGTGTGTTGATATTTTGGAGATGTTGTAGTTAGTGTGTGGCTAGCCCCTTTTTGTGTGGGTCACAATTAATCTTCCTTTGATTATAATTTTGGTAGTGTTATATAGGGTTTTTTTATACACCATCTTTTGTAAAGCAATGTGTTTACATGTGTAATTCTTTTGTATTAAACTTGAATATTTAATTAGACTGAATGGGAGATGATACCTTCATGTATATGAATTACAGCTTAAGCTATGATCAAATGTTATTAACAGGTTTTAGTGAGCTTGTCTCAAGTGTGGAAAAAATTATTTTCCTCTCCTTCGTGTGTTGTATTTGGCTCGAAACAGGTACTTCATCATGGCAGTATGTGTGTCTCACCTCGGGAATTACCCTAGACCAGGGTGATTCGGGACCGGGATGTGACAATAATTGTGACCCTTTCATTAACCATGCATTTAGTTTGATTATAAAGCTTTCCTAATAAATGGTTACGGTTGCACACATAATGTAAGGTCTACTAGATACCGAACTCAAATTGGGTGTACATATGAATCTCTTGCGCCATCTGTTGATAAGACATTAATACACATAAGAGTACCTACTACCAGTTAAGGATGTCAAACGGGCCGGGCCGGCCCGCTTCATAGTCGACCCGCCATGCTAGCCGGCCCGGCCCGCCACGGGCCGGGCCGTGTCGGGCCGGCGGGCCTGCATTTCTTTTTTCAGTATTAAAAAAAAAAGAATAAAACAAAAACTAACATGTCTTTCAAGATGTGAAGTGAAAAGTTGGCAAATGGTAGTGTAATTACTTTACTTGTCTTTTAGAAAGTAAAATGTTTAGGTTCTGGTAAAGTAAAAGTAAACTTTTTTATTACTAAAATTTGTTTTACCATTTGTCGTGAACAATCAAACATAGTTCACTAAAAAAATTCGGGTGATTGAAATGATTTAACTATAGATTTTTAATATTTCGTGATGCTCTACAATAAGGCTTCAAAAGGATTTTATGAGCTCAATACTATAAATTCATCAGTGATTGTAACAAAAAATAAAAATAAAAATTATTAGTGGAACTATTTGTTTATAATTACCATCATTTATGTTTGTTCGTATAGAATACATAGAAATTGAGTTCATATAGAAAGAGTCAAAGACACAGTTAGTGTAAGAGAGAACCATTTGGATTTTAACTGGCATTATAGCCACTGTATTTTCAATAATGAAACAATTAAAAATTAATGGATTTTCTTTACAGTGGCTATTGAATTATCATGGTGATTGGCCATTTAATAGACGGTCTGATGATAACATGAAACAAAGATGGGAAAGCTTTGTAGTTGGTAATCAATGTTCAGTGCTATTGGGAGCTGCAAATTATATGTGGGGTATTAGGAAATGTAACATTTTTGCTGAGTTGATAGAAATATATGCACCCATTAGGGGAGGACAGAAAAGTGAGAAAACTGAAAATCACATTAGGTGTGTTGGTGTTTCTTATTTATTTATTTAATTTCTTTTCCCCCTTTTCATGTTCTCTAAACTCATAGGATTAAGTCATAAACGGAAGACCCCAAATAAATGGGATAAGGCTTTAAAAATTATAATGGTGATTGGCCATTTAATAGATGGCCTGATGATAACATGAAACAGAGATGGGAAAGCTTTGTAGTTGGTAATCAATGTTCAGTGCTATTGGGAGCTGCAAATTATATGTGGGGTATTAGGAAATGTAACATTCTTGCTGAGTTGATAGAAATATATGCACCCATTAGGGGAGGACAGAAAAGTGAGAAAACTGAAAATCACATTAGGTGTGTTGGTGTTTCTTATTTATTTATTTAATTTCTTTTCCCCCTTTTCATGTTCTCTAAAATCATAATTCAGAAGAAAGGTAGCATACATGTGAGGCCCACAGATTTTGTGATCCAGATTTTAGATGTGGAGATGCTCCAACTAATTTTTTTTTTTTTCTCCAACTAGGGTCTACAAACTTTGATTTTTTTGCAGCAATTATCATCAAGCCATCTATTAAATGCCCAGCGGGCCTGGCGGGCTGCAGTGGGCCGATCCCAGAGGGCCTGGCGGGCCCGGGCCGAACGGGCAGCGTGCCCAGCCACCTAGGCCTAGCCCAGCCCATGTGCGGCCGGGCCTTGGCGGGCTGGGCCGTTGACCGTGCCAGGCCGGGTCATGAGCCGTTGACCGGCGGGCCGGAGCGTGCCCGGCCCGGCCCATTTGACATCCCCACTACCAGTTTTGCTAGCATTCCAGAAATTAACCACCTATAAGGGTGGGGTGGGGTGGGGTTCAAGCGCAATCAAACCGCTAACTCGAGTCAAGTCAAAGCCTGAAAATCCATAAACCAACCTGATGCAGTTGTTAATTCAAACTGACCCCTTTTGTTAGAGAATATGTTATAGATGGAAGAGATTAGAGATTGTGGCCCAAAACTCTTTTGTTTTCCTTTTCTATAAATTGGGATCTTCTCCAATCTCCCACTTAAATGTCTTCACTTTTGACCTAGTCTTGTTTAGATTGGATGTGCACTTGCTGCCTTTAATGTTCAGCTGGACTTTTATGACTCAGTTCAACGCCTTTTGCACTCCAATCTGTCTCGCACTAAATTCTATTCTAATCCAGAAGAATAGGCCTACTTAGTACGGCACATGCAGCATCGATGACTTCTACAAAAATAAGCTCGGGAAGATTTAAGACAATAGAATTTCCGGGCAAGAATTCTACAACGTCCAAAATTTAGACAACATTCTGGCATTTGTTAAGAAACTACTGATGAAAATAAATTCGTTTCCTGTGTTCCTTCGCACACACCAAAAGGGGAACTGTGCACTGTGGAACTCAAAAATGTAGGCGTCAATGCTGCATAAATTCTTTTAATACTCTCCCTCGATGGAGCTCAACTTGTGATCAGTTGGCTCTAATACTGTTTTAAATTTATTTAGCTAACAATTCCTACCAAAACCTTCATGCATCAATAAATGTTGCATAAATACTTTTCAATACTTTCCCTTGGATGGAGCCCACTCCTCAACAATAAGTCAATAACCACAAGGAAAAAGGCCACTGGCCACCGGCCACCTATAAAGATGGTTAAATGGTTGTTCTCACTTTTCTATATGCATGCTCTGTGAAACCCACTATTAAGTTCCAGCCATTGAGTTGTCTGTGAAGGTTGTAGATGCAGCGGAAGCATGGATCTAAATGAACAAGCTGCTACAAATGTGATAAGGACTGCGTCGGCTTGAATCAAGCACTATTTATAGAGATCTATGACTATCTACAAGAGATCAGTCACTTGTGATTCACTCTTTAAGATCCAGGGGCAAGAATGGACACCCTGGATGTAGAAAATGATAATGGAGAATTGTAGATCTAGTGGAAGGAAGATTTATAGAAAATTTTTTCCAACTCATATCGCTCATGTCTATATATAGCCATTTGGGGCATGAGTGATAAGATCTCTATTCAAATTCGAATTGAGAGATGATAAGGAATAATAGGTTGGATCAAACTCTCTCAATTTGAATTTGAATAGAGATATGATAAGGATAGAGAGTTGGATTAAACTCAAACTATTCTTATCCATATCACCATGAGATTCCTTGTGAGGGGTGTCTCTTTGTGAGTGGGGTCCACCCACATGTAAACACAAGTGAGCCCCATCACAAATGCCAACAGTTTGACAGTGGGTCAGGGGATGTAAACGGGTTGAATCCGTGACAAAGCCATGGATTTGTTTCCGAATATTCAACAAAGATCCTATGAGCTAGATCTTGACCAAAAATGAATTAAACAAATTTAAGATCCGGTTTTGGACCGAGATTCAAGATAGAGCAGTGGGGCACAAGCTTGCAGCAACTAAACCATGAGACCCTCTTAACTCATCTTGAGCAACACCCTAACACCGGAAGAATGCCCGAGGCACATGAGAGAAGGTCATGATAGCTTGTATCCCAACTCCCAAGTAGGCAAGTGGCCAGGGCTCCCCTAGATGTGGGGCTAGGATTTCACTCTTCATGTGTTTCAGCCAGCTGCATGCACTAGCGCAGTCTCTCTCTCTCTTATGGCATGCACATTATTAAGGGCATCCAGATACACTTTATCCTTTTCCTTTCCCTGGATATATGATGTTTATTTTCATGAAAAACACAAATCAGCCTTGCCAAATGTAATCCTATTTGCATCCGGAGGTTGTAGGTTCAAAATTGCAGAACCACACTAGGGCTACACGAGAGTTTACCCGATTTCTCTGTAGACCCGGAGGGATTAGTCCAACCCAAAGGGTTAGGAACCCTCCGAAGCAAACAAAAAAAATGCAACCTTATTTCTCTCATTCAAAGTGTGAAGTAGAGGGAAGATGTGTATGTAAATCACATTCAAGTAAGAGAAAATGTGTACATTTTCCATTGGAATTCAAGCATTCCAAATTACCCTTTAAAGCAAGGGTGGAACCAGTCCGGATTGATCCCTGGACTTTGAGTGACTCACTTACTCTTCAACAATGGGACTGTCAGGGTCCCCTTGGAAATGAAGGCCTTGCTCTTTAATGGGTTGTTTCCAAATTTTATTCCAATAAGAGTTGTCCCATTGGAATATTGAAGATATAACATTCTTAATTATGTGATCTATCTTATAGTAGGACCAATTTCTAATAGAGTGAAATTTATGTAAAGACCTTTAAAGGAAAGTGTGTTTAGTTGAGCAGTTCAGATGTAAAAACACATGAGCCCCATTGTGGAGTTACATGTACTCCTAACAAGAAGTGAGACTACTCAAAGGATCCGGACTCCTAACTTGCATTATCATTTCATTTGCCCCATAAGAGTCCACCTGGTCATGGCTTGGTGAATGACTTTCTGTTATGCTATTTCAACATCCATGCTATTCAAAGCATTGTCACCCATCAAACGGTCTTGACTAACCAATAGATTTACATGTGATCAATCTAGCATAAGTCCTACTTTGATTCAAGTGAGATAAAACTCCCAATGCTAAAACAAAGAGTAAAAAAATTGTCATCAGCGGTTCGATTCATTATGATGAGCCCTAGCATTTTAATACTTTAACTGCCCTTGTAAAGTTTCGGAAAATTATAAATTTGAAAATGTTGGGGTATTTACAAATTTAGGTCTTTTTTAAATTTTACTAAAAAAGTCAAAATATAGATTATGTTTTAAAGATTAATAATAAATTAATAGATAGAAAATTTTTATTAATTGATCATCACATATCCCTTTTGTAAGAAAATACTGGCTCTGCCATTGCTTCAAAACTTTCAACTCCCTCGATTTTCCACTACTCAAACTAAATAAACTTTTAAAAAAAATGTGGTTTTTCTAAATTGATTGCATTTATTTTTACTAATAGAAACATCACTTGGACAGTGAATGATAAAATAAAAAACTTAAACTAATCATAAATCTAACCAACTTTTTCATATCAACCATCTAATCCTACACTTAACAAATCATTATATCATCAACTGATATTTAGATATATTTGACATATCATCTACCTCAAGCATGTAGTGACTAGTGAGGTCTCTAACACATTTCATAATTAGGGCTATCAATGGGTCAGGAGTCTCTCTTATGTTGAGGCCCAAGTCTGTTTCTAGCGGAAGAGTCCAAGTTCAAATCTGGGTCCAACATAGAACCTAAGCTCAAGTCCACGCTTCTGGGACCAGGCAAGTCCTAAGTTTGAATGTTTAAAGCTTCTTAGTACAAGTTCCAACTTCCTGGTTGCAAAAGAATAATAATAATAAAAAAACCCTGTGAGAAAGACCGTAGAATTCCTTTTCTATATGTTGTATATGTATGTGCTTCACATAAATATTATTTTATTAGATATATATATACACACACAAAAAAAGCCGGAACCAAGATATATACAATGGTGGGGTTACTGGGAAAAATTTTTCTTTGGTTTCAAAATGAGAAATTGCTGAAAATCTCAATAATAATAAGGGATTTTTAGAAATCTTATTGGGGCCATGGCCACCCTCAACCCCTTAGTTCCGCCCTTGCATATACATGACACATGTATGCATGGACCTTCAAAGTGGGCTTGATAAAAACCCTACGGCCTGTGACCCTCCCCCAGTCTCAGTCAGTTATGGCCTTTGGACATGTTTCTAATCTGGCCCATCAAATCAGATCCCCTAATGACTATTACAAGCTTATCTGGATGCTTTTCATAAAATTCTCAAAACCCACAAAAATCTAACATATAAAACTAAACATCTTGATGCTTTCGTTAATATAAGAATACATGTGAATATTTTGGATCAAAAATTGCGAGCCTGCAAAGTTCAAAGAAATTAAATCTATTAGTTGGAACATCTTCAAAACCTAAATAAAATCAATGAATATCAAAGATAATTAGCTTTAAATTCTTAAAATTTATTAAATCAATAAACAAGGTGAATGATTTAGATTACACGTAAAGGGTTCACAAGAATGTAAAGAAATAAAGTCAATTGATGGTTTCCACTTCCCACCCATGAAATTGCAATCACTGTATAAGAAATGTACAAGAACCTTTTACAAGAGAGAAGTAAAAAAACTTTGACACATAAATGACCTTATTTACACCATTTTCACCTCACCCAAACAAACAGAGAAACACATAAGACTGCAAATCAACCCATCACAGGATTACAATCAACTATAGTCAAAGTAGTAAATCTAATGACTTAACAAGCACCATGCTAAAATTAGCAGTGTCAAGTGAGTATGTGAATGTGAGCACTGAGCACCACCTGTTCCTTTTTGTATGTTTTCATTTCTGTCTATCCATCCAGAAACCCTGTCCTTTTCTCCCTTGTTACTACTTTGCTTCTTCCTCCTCAACAAAGCCTGAAATTTCCTCCCATCACCTTCTTTCCTTTTAAGCACTACAGATCTTCAATCTCGAACGTCCATTCCCATCTCCCCAAGATCTGCGGCTGTAGCATGGAGATCATGGGGGTGGCCCACTGATGGATATTCATCTTCCGCCATGGATCTCATGAGATGGACGGCCCGGATCTCTTGATTGCTTCGAGCGGTGCACCGCTATCAGTGTCTTCGAAATGGCGGAGAAGGCTAGTCGGAACTGGATGTCTTACAAGGGCATGTCCTCGGACAACATCAAGGGCTTAATTTTAGCGCTCTCGTCGAGTGTCTTCATTGGCGCGAGCTTCATTGTCAAGAAGAAGGGATTGAAGAAGGCTGGGGCTTCAGGAATCCGAGCAGGTAACACACCCAACTGAGATCTTTGTGTGTTAATGGTGAATTTCTAGTTCAGTTGGTTGAGTTTAGTGGTTTTTTAGATCTGGGGTTCGTTTGTTTCGATCGGATTCCGCAGTTTCTCTCACTTTTTCAATCAATGTGAGTATGAGTATGCTGTGATTGTAGTGAGGGTTTAGTGTACTTGAGAGGATTGGGTATTTCGGGATCTGGGTTTCGTTTGTCTCAATCGGAATCCGCTTTTTCTCTCTTAATTTTTCCAAGTGGGATGATACTGTGAGTTGTCGTGAGGATTTAGTTTACTTTAGAGGATTGGGTATGTCGGGATGTGGGTTTCGTTTGTTTCAAAATCCGCCGTTTCTCTTACTTTTTTTTCGTTTACGGATTGATTGGTTTTCATTCCGTATGTGGTATTGTTGTGCTAATCGAGTTGTTGTTGAAATGGTGTTTTGGGTTTGTGGACTGGTGATGAAGAAGACTGCAAGTCAATTTTGATGGGGGATACTGTGAATTGTAGTGTGGGTTAATTAGTGTGCTTGAGAGGATTGGATTTTGGGATCTTGGTTACGTGCACTCGCTTGGATTTGACTCAGCAGTGGTTTTTCACTGTTTGTAGACTCTGTTTTTCTTGTAAGATGATGCAAGTCGATATTCTTGTTCGGGGTCCTTAGTTTTTGGTTTTTGTGATGTTGATATCAATGCTTTGAATGAGGGGAGTAGAGGTGATCATAAAGCTTGGTTCTTGAAATGCTATTTTATCTTTATCAACTTATATTCTATGCAATTGGTTCCAGTTCTAAACAAATTGATTTGAAAATGGTCTTAGTTAAAAGCTTCTTGAGCTATATTCCTATGAACCCAAGACTAGCATGAACGAGAAATGAGAGAGAACAGTGATGAAAGGGCAGTTATGACCATTCAAAAAAGATGAAATATCAATTATGAAACTTAATTTTTATTAGTGGATTAGCTTTGGTAGTTTTGTCGAAATTAAGATAATAAATCATGATAAGATAGTAGAACTATGGAAGTTTATGAAGGTAACAGATTAAAGAAACTAGTTGACCTGCTTAGAAATTTAGTTAAGGTTTTTCTTTTCTTTTGTTTTTAAAGTTGACGAGGAAAGTCATTTTGGTGTCTTGGTAAATTAGGAATGGTTGTTAGGATGATAATGGGGAGTGAGGCAAAACTATATGAAATAAGCAGATGTTAGATATTAGATAGTGACCTCAGTATTGTATTATTAAGCTTTTCTTCCCCTCCTCTCTTTTTTCTTGTCAATATTTTCTCTGTCCCTTACTCTCCAAGTTCTAGTTCAGTTTCCAAATTTTGGTCACCTCATTTTGCTTTGAGCTTTTGCAACATTTTGCATTGATGAAATTGATTGTAGGGTGGGTGGTGGGGGGCAGCAACTGGTAAGGTTGGGGAAGGGATTTTGCCAACACATGTAGAACTTTGGATTTTTGGAATGCTTTATTATATTGTTAGATTTTACTAATATGTGAGGCTCTGGGTGCTGGATGTAATGCAGCAGGGACAGAGGTTACTGGTAGGGGTATTGCAGACATAAGCCCCCTAGTTATGACTAATAATAGGGTAGGGCCCACATCTTTGGAAGCATATGAAACCAGATATTCTCAAATGTGATACTTAAGTAGAACTATATGTAGTATGCAATAGGGGGTAATTTCTTACAAGACTTTGTATTGTGGATTTCCTTTGTAGGGTAGAGGATGACTGAACTGAAAGTTGACTATTACAAGAACCAAAAGTTGAGGAAAATCTTCATTACATCATGGGCTAGGCACAAGGAGTAATGAAATACTTGTGGAGGACTGGAGGCCTTCTTAATTTTTGATGAAATTTGATTTCTATCTCATACACAATTTGACGGCGGAGGCCTTGTCCCTGCCCTCCAGTTGGTTTCTAGTCAGCATAGACCAAGTTGGCATCCTCTCCTCCGGAAGGTTCCTTCAAACTAAATTTTTTTATGGGAGTGCTAGGGCAATTTGGGATTAGCGGGCAATGGAGGAATTATTTGGGTCTTCTATGATAAGCCTATACTTTCTTTCTCGGGCTTGGCTGGTCTCTACTTGGCAAAGAAGGCGGAGCTGTTTTCTTTGAGGGTAGGGCTTTTGAAAGCTCTTAGGTTTTATCCTTACGGTATTTTGGTGGAGGCCAATTCAATATGTTATTAGGTGGGATTTAGGACGTTGCAAGGTGCCTTGGAGAATGGCTGACGAGGGAGAAGAGAAGTCAGGGCTGTCAAAGGGTCGGGCCTGGGCTGGGCCTAGGTAAGCCCTTATCCTACCCTCATATTTGTGGGCCAGGCTGAAGTAAGCAAAAGCCCTCGACTTTTATAGCGGGCCTATAATTTTTAGGCTCTTACCCTACCCTTAAGGGTCAGGACTGGGCTAGGGTCGGGCCAGTGCCAAAAGAAAGGAAGATTCTATTTCTTTAAAGAAAATATATCTTTCTTGTGCCACTACCGACTTCCAACTTAATGCTAACCCTCCTCCTTTGTCCGAGCTAGGGACTGACAATGCACTGCAAAAGATAGCATGGCGGAGTTAAAAACTTATTTTCATTGGAAGGCTAGTGGTGGGATAAAATAATTTATATAATGTAAAACATAGCATATAACAATAATTCCATAAATGATAATACATATAAAACAAATAGCAATAGTTTTTTATTTAATTATTCAATCTACTTTTAGAATATCTAAAAGATCAGCTAATGCATTATTAATTTACTATACGTTGTTTTTAAATCTCAATATTTATTATATATTTTCAACATATATATATTTATGATTTTTTTGAAACTTAACTCCGAAACATATTGCTGAGATTCCGATTTGGCTGAAACATTTCAGTTTGGACTTTGGTGGCCAAACTGGAATGGGGTGGAAACGAAATTCTCAACTATGGTTATCATTCAAAAAAGAAAAAGAAAAAATTGATTCTATCTTAGGACTGAAGATAACTTTCATACATGGAAATGGAATGGAAATGTAAATGTTAACTTTTTGGCTAAATGAGGGATGGAAATGAAGGTGCTAATTGTGTAGGACATACATTGCCAACATCAGTTGGAACAGCGTCTTGGTAGTAGTATATCTGTATATATAGATCAAACAAATTTTTATGATGTAATGAGATTTTTCCTAATGTTCTTTCTTGTTCTTTAGTGCCTAGCTGAATCATGTATGTAACAATTCTACATTTTTATTATTCAAAAAAAAAAAAAAAAAATTCTACATTTTTCTTGAAGGAACTTGATGTCACTAATAGAAAAGAAGTTGTTTTTGAAATGTGAAAAATAATAATTTAGAATAAGGGAGTGTAATGATTTGTGTCAATACTTTTTTCATTTGCTGCCTCACCTTGTTTTCTTGATTAGTGCCTCAATAGATGTGTCATTTGCTTATAGACTAGTCCACATATCTACATAACTGGATAGTTACTTCCGGCGTTTTTGGTTGGTGAGAGCCATTTAAATCTAATTATTCTGCTTATTTACAGGTGTTGGAGGCTATTCCTACTTGTATGAGCCACTTTGGTGGGCTGGCATGATAACAAGTGAGTTTGCTTTTATTTTTCCATCTAATGAATTTTGAATTCCCGAAATACTGTTTATGATCTTTTTGCTTCAGTTTGACTTAATTGGAACCATTCGATGTATTTTTTTTTTTTTCAAAATTATTCTTGACTGTTTAGATCTATATGACACCCACCCCTTCACTGTCGTGGGGCTAGGCGAAAGTTCCACGGTACATGCAACTGAGATGTTGCACATCCACAAAATTCCATATGAGCTTATTAATGTCACCTGAATACTTAGTTGTTTTGTGTTGGCTATTCATTTTATGGTTGGCAGCTAGTAGATAAAATTGAATATCCTTTTTAAAATGGTGGCAGTAGATTGCTAGTGATCTTTAAAATGGTAGAATTATCTTTTTCATAATGAACATCATTGTCACCTTTGAAGCTGTATCCCATCTATTCGGGATCAGATTTGTGACTTCTGCTTTTTCACTCAGCAGCCCTATTCAGTTCATATCTCTATAATGCCTCTCCTTACTACATTCCTAGGTTTTTGGTCTGTTCCCCCCTCTTTCCTTCCTTGAACCTTCAACAATATACTTCTTTGTTTGGGACGGTTTTTAATCTTCTGTGTTTATGCTCAAACCATGGCAAGAGCCACATGTAGTTTTTGTTTTATGTACTCATTTCTGACTCTAACCTATCATATAACTTTACAAATCAATCTTGGCAAACACTTGTTAGCAACATTTACTTCAGCTTCTTGTCTTTTCTTTGTTATCCAAGGACGCATGAATATGCATCCTAGGACGTCTAGAGTGAAGAAATATGAGAAACTACATTTTCATAGAATTCAGCGTATTCATTTCACAAATCCATCTCTATTTATAAGGCAGCCCCTAATTTAACCATAATTCTGATTCAGACTTATTTAATCTAATTAAAACCTAGTAGTTCAAATTTATTCAGAATTCTAATTTGAACTGTTTAAACAAATCTTGTCGTCTAACATTGCTTATCTACTAGTCTGCTTCTTCATGTATGACTAGGCTTTAATTTGATGACATAACACTAGATTCTAACGTTATGTTCTATACACGTACAACTAGTTAACCTAGTGTTATGTTTTGTATCCTACCATTGGATAGAGTATTCTAATTGAAATGCACTTAGGGCTTGTGGCCAATCTCCAGTGTTCTCCTCACATACAATCTTGAAACTACAGTCACCACTAAAGAGTTTCGTGTGATTAACCATCAATGAAGTTTCTGATATTTCTACGGGGTACAATTTCACTAATACCATTTTCTTTTTTTGGTTTTTGCTTTGTTGTTATCTATGTTTAAACTATTAGTACTCTACTTGAAATTAGTATTCTATTCTTTGGATATTTTTATTGCTAACTTTTAGGTGTCAGATATATGACTCGCAATCATAGGTAGAATAGGTTGTAGGTTTTATTGCTTGAGATGAATACTAATTAGATGACTGTCAATGCAACAGTGATTATTGGGGAAGTTGCTAACTTCGCAGCATATGCATTTGCGCCAGCAATTCTCGTCACTCCTCTGGGTGCACTCAGCATAATTATCAGGCATGAGTACTTAAATTCCAATTTGTATCGATACCTTATTTCTTCTCATGTCTGCAGGCATTAATTGTTTTGCAGTGCTGTTCTTGCTCATATCATTTTACATGAGAAGCTTCATGTGTTTGGTATTCTTGGTTGTGTTCTGTGTGTTGTGGGGTCAACAACGATTGTTCTATATGCCCCACAGGAACGTGAGATTGAGTCTGTGACGGAAGTATGGGATCTTGCTACAGAGCCAGGTATATGTTTCATTTCAAGGGCTTCCTTCTGTACATTCAATCAGTAATTCAATTATACTTTTCACACAATGGTTGTTTGATGTTTAGATTCTCCTGTTTCTCTTTTGATTAGAATATAAACAAAATGCTCAGTTAACATTACATGCCTTGTGCAGCTTTTCTTTTCTATGCGGCTTTAGTGATAGCAGCAGTTTCTGTACTTATATTCCACTTCATCCCCCAGTATGGGCAGACACATATAATGGTGTACATTGGCATTTGTTCACTTGTCGGTTCTCTGTCGGTATGCATATCTTGATCAAATTACCACACCACCACCAGCAGATTGTTCACAGTTGACAGTTACTCTTTCTTTTTATTTAATAGTAACTCCGTGTGCTTTTACAGGTCATGAGTGTCAAAGCCCTTGGAATTGCTTTGAAGTTGACATTTTCTGGAATGAATCAGTTAATATACCCTCAGACTTGGGCATTCACCTTAGTTGTGGTTATGTGTGTGGTGACTCAGATGAACTACTTAAACAAGGTAATGTATTTCTTTCACATGTTCATCTACTTTATGGAACAAACAAAATGCCATGTTTAGTGGTGTTTTGAGTGTCTTTTCCTTTATCAGTGTCTGTTGTGTCTATTCAATGGCTATTTTACCAAGGAGTGGAAGGATTGTTCGTGTGTTAATGTGTTGATGCTTTTTCATTAGTTTTGGGTACTTCTTTGTCTTCTCTTTGAACTGTTAAAACTCGCATTGGGCTCAAAACCAAACGTCCTTATTGACTTATTACTAGAGCTAAGTTGGGCGTCATTTTTCCTCTTTTCAAGAGGTCTGCTAATGAGGTGGCCAATAGTCTGGCTAAGGATGGAGTGGGGAAGCAAAATTTAGTTGTAGAGACCTTCGCCTAGTTTTTGGCGTCCGTCTTGGGGTTTCTTTGTATCCTTTCCTTAGCCTTTGCTTTTCTGTTACTGCTTCTCAGTACATGTCTCTTATGCTGTTTTGCTTCTAATAAAATTGCATTAGCATTATATATATATATATAGAAATATTCAAGGGAGAACTAGTTCTCACCTATTATATGAGAACTTTTTTGCGGGGCCCAACTAGCAACCCATCCAAACCTAGCAACCAATAGGGAACCCCCTGATAATCACTAATCCCTAGGATTGGCACACATCCGAATGGACTGAACCATTGGATCGAGGGTTGGATATTTTTTTGAATATGAAGCCATTAAACTTGTAGGCCACAGCTGAAGGGGTTAGGGGCATGGGTTTGGGTTCAAACTTAATACTTGGGGTGGTCTCACATAGATCTTTCCATCCCTCCTGTTCCCATCCCCAAATCCCCACAAAAAAGTAGTTCCCGCCTGAATATTACCCATATATATATATATATATATATATATATCATTGGAGGTAAGATGTGAGGGTGAAATTGTCATGATTATATTACCAATAAAATGGACTGATAATTATAGTGACAACATCATAAAGGAAAAGTAACAATGACGTCTTCAGCATTTGAATCACAATATTTAAACATGGTAAAATTCTCCCAGTTTTTTTTTATGATGATGGGATTTGGTCAGGGTGTCTCAGGGAGCTCAACTGCTCTAGTCTCAATATATCAGTGTGGGAGGCTGTATCATTTCATGCATCTGCTGGTACTATGTGACCATTTTTTCCTAAATGAATCTGAGAAAAATGTCTAAAAATCCCAAACATTGGAAAGCATTAAAATATGTGTTCATGAGCAATAATTATCAGTCCCATTTATTGGTATATAATCATCGGAATTTCACCATTGAGAAAATGTGTTCACGGGCTTGCATTTTGGTTGATCTGTGTGTTTTTATATTAGTAGACCATACTTGCCTAATTGGACTGTGGCCATAGGACATTTGATCTTCAGTGATTGTTAAGATGTTTAATACTGTTTGCTTGTTTTAACTTACATCAATAAGCTAACATGTCTAACTCTCTAAATTTAGTCTTCTTTAAGCCCATACTTGCCTAATTGGGATCGCAGTTTAGGGATTCTTTTATTAGTCATAATTCATAAATCATCTCAAGTATCAAGTTACAAACATGAGTCATTGGATAGATGCTAGGCATATTTGAGTAAAGACCAGAAAAATGGAAGACACAATTGGTGAAAAGAAAAATGTCTCGAACTAAAAGTGAACATACCTATTTCTAGCATAGATATTGTATACGATAGTACAAACACATGTATTAGGTATATTTAAGGTGTAGAAAAAAAAAGGAAAGTGGAAGATGAAATTATTTTAAGTAAAACATCTAAAGAAATCAAGAAGTGATGCCTATCATCCCAAGTGTATACTATATAAATTGGTTGTTGAAGTGCTGATCTTGGTGGTACAATCTGTGAGCCTATCATTCCTTGAAGGGAATATACTGAAAAATGAGCATAAGTAGGCCACAAGTGGACCAAATCATCCTAGGTTAATGGGAAAGGCTAATATGATGATTTTGATGAGACCAAATCATTCAAAACAATGCCATTTGGCATAAAATCTTGCATGAGTTATGATAGACCCTAGGATGGTTCGAAGGTGCTCACTGTTGTAACCATGAGGTTGCAGGTTCAGTTCATGTTATCTATCAAGAAGCAGGGAAAAAAAATCTTGCTTGAGTTGGTAATTAACCTCATTTTGGGTTGAAGTAAAAATAAAGAAAAAGTTTCAAAAAAATCTTGCATTCCACCTCATTTTAAGTTGGAGTAAAGACCAATAAAAAAAAAAGGAAAGGGAAAAAACTTTAAAAAAATCATGATTGTAACATATTGCAGTTTTTAAAAAATAGGAATGGTTTTTGGTTTTTTGATCCATTGGTTGGGTCCTCTGTATGTGTTATGCATGCTCAAATGCAATAGACAATATGCCAGAAGAGCTTTCCCCAAATCATTTCACTAAAAACATGTGATAATAGACCACAAAATTTGAGAAGGGGTTCAAAGACAGATGCAACAAAGGAGGGGAAGAGTAATCAATGATTACTCTCAAACGGAAGGTTACTAGAGCAAGTACATTCATGTGTCTAGGTATCATGCCCAAGGTTTTAAAAATCAGACTAGGGGAGTGAACCAACCCCCCTCCCCCACCGAGAGTCAAGTTGACTTAACCAAGTCATGCGTATAAATTTAGAATTTTGAGACTCTTCATGTTCAGATACTATGAATTAATTTAAGTATAAATAATTGTCCTCATTTTCTGTTCACTCAACCAAGTGAACAGTGCATCTGATCTTTGCTGCTTAGATCTTCCACAAAATGTAGGTTTAATCTTCTAACAGTATAGAGGATCCCCAAAGGGCGCCAAACAATTTTCTAACAAGAGAATAGGGAGAAACGATGCATTAAAGTCCTTTTTTTATGGGGAATCTGTGAGGTGTTTATTCTTTTTTCTTCCTTCCTTCTTCTTCGGGGGGGGGGGGGGGGGTGGGGAACAATCAACACTAAGGCCTTGTCTGGTATCTCTACTCTTATTCTGATAAAGCCATCCAAAAAAAGAGGCTAAGGCTCTTATTTTCGCAAGCCTAGAAATGGGGCCTTTCATTTTAAGAGGATTTGCCTCTACTTCTCTAAAGTGGGTAGAGGGCAGAATCATGCGCCAGGCACTCTTATCTTTCAAACCTCTACCTGTTTTAGACATTTAGACAAGCAGAGGTTGAAAATAGAGATGCCAGACATGGGCAAAGATAGAGAGATAATATACATATTCATTGAGTGCTTGAGAGGAGAGGATCCATTCTTCTATAACGTCCTTAGAGGATGGATCACATATGATCTGGCTAGTTGTTTCACTCAACTTTAGCTATCAAATCCTATATTACTAATTATTGCGCTCTTTTACCAATAAGGACCAAATTATTGCACCCTTTTGATTGCCATCATGATAAGATCTTATCAATCACGGAATCTTCATGATGCAGGCCAGACCCAAGGTCAGCCAGCCCATTGGGCTCAGCCCACAGGCCAAAAGTTTTAACATACGTAAGTCTGAGATCGTACCTGATTTCAAGAGATCATGCTAGCCTATTTTTAGTTGTAGCTAAAATATAGAGATTTATGCAAGTATTTAGCAGGACTTTTTCTAATTTTCCTCCCGTACTGCTTGCTTTTCTAATGAAAGTCTCTATTAATTTTTTTTTCTTTCTAATTTTGCATTTAGTCATTAGTGTCCCTTGTCTATGCAGTTGTGACTCAAGATTTGTTTCCTGTTCATATGTAAAATGCAGGCGCTTGATACATTCAACACAGCTGTTGTGTCACCCATATACTATGTGATGTTTACATCATTTACCATTTTGGCAAGTGTTATCATGTTTAAGGTAATCCTTTCTGTTAATTGATTTTCGAATACTTTAACCATGACGTGATTGGGTAAATTCAGAGGCATTTTTACTGTCAAATACACCACTGTAATACACTGGTACTCACATGTCTTTTACTTGTTTGCAACTATTGTTAGGTCAATACCCTTGAGGAAATCAAATCACTTCTAGTAAAACCAATTTTATGACATTTTGTTTCTTTCTTGAAATCGTGGCTTGTGATGGGTAAATAACGATGAGTACATGAATGAAAGGGAAAGAACCTTTTATTTTCTTCCCATCTCTGGTGTGAAAGGGTGAATTTTTGCGAATTGATTATTTGGATCTAATAGTAATCTTTGTGCTCCTCTTTCTTTATTGGGGTATTTATGGGTGCAATGATTCTACTAGGTTTAGATTTCTGTAACACAAAAATCTTTCTAATGGTTTAGAACTATCTAAAGGATATCAGTATAAAGAGAGTCTTTTCAAGGCTCATGAACTTGGCCTTTTCCCCTGATGGCATCAGTGGAGAATTAAGAACTCAGAGGTTCAAACTTACTTAGATTGAACTAAAAACGAAACAAAAACACAACTTATATAAGCAAAAGGAAGGTAGATCAACTTCAATTATGCAGGAAAATACCACAATTGGGAGTAATGAGTAGTATGTGATGGAAATTAAGGTTTGGAATATTTAATCAATAATAGAAATATTATCTGCTGACCCTAGATAGATAAGACTTGACTTCAGTGGATGATGGTGATTGAATTTTAGAAACATTAATTATTTTATGATTCCATTTGTGTATCCCTGGAATGTAAGGATAGTATACTATGCATTGCCCGTTAGGAAGTACAGTTTGTTAGGCTAATCATTCTGTGAAGCTGAGGTCCTGTCTTATAGTGCTGGTCCTTCTTCTGTTGAACTTAATTTGATGATTGATGCTGCAAATATATACCCCATGGAGAAAAATCCTAACTCCTAGCCATTGCATATCAGCCTGCAAATTGGATGATTAAAAAGACTCTATTCCATGTTTAACTGCAGACCAATGATATAATAAAAATAAAAAAGGAAAATCCTTGTGTAACTGTTGAAAACTTCGGTTGGCCATTTCAAGGGGAAAAAAAGTTGGATGATAATGATGATTCGGATTAAAATTGTTATTCTATTACCTATCCTTTATGTAGGCTTGTCAACCGGGCGGGGAAAACCCGCCGACCTGGTTGACCCGACCCAGTCGGGTCATAAATTACACCCCCCCCCCCCCCCCGCGTTCGGGTCAACGGGGCGGGTTGACCCGGACCCAGTCAAAGAGCTGACCGGATCAGGGTTGGCCATCCCCATACCCGCCCCGGATATATATAAAAATAATATTATATTTAAATTTATGCATATTATATATGTAAACATATAGTAATTATTATAATTCTTCTAAAAAAATTATAATTAATTCTTATAGACAAATTAATTATAACTAATTATATGTAATATGTAATGATTTGTAAATAAGTAATATATTATCTAATATGGGTAATTTATTTGTATTTCTATTAAGTATATCAAATTGACAAGTGTCAACATTAGAAAATTAGAATAAAAGATTTCACACAAATATATGATAAATTGATTAGTTACATGAAACTTAAACTCTAAACCCTAAACCCTATTCCATAAACATTAAAGCCTAAACCTTATACCCTAGTAGTCCTTAAGGCTTAAACCCTATTGTATATTTCATGTTTGTAATTCATCTAATATAGTAATATGAGTAATCTATTAGTATTTCTAATAAGTATTTAAAATTAACAATTGACATTTGACACAAAGTATATTAGAATAAAAGATTTCACATGAAATTCTAAACCCCAAACCCTAAACTATCCAACTTAATGTAATATTTGTCAGTGTTTGTCATGTGTCTTGTGTTGTGTTTGTGGCTTGAAGGATTATGTTAATTGTTTGGTGTATGTTAATTGAAGGATTATGTTAATTGTAGCTTCTGACCTTTGCAAAATTAACAAAAAAAATATGCTAAGAAACTTTTTTAGTCTTCATTGGTCATTAAAATTGAGAATATGGCAGGGTTTGAATACCGGGTAAACGGGGCGGGGCGGGTTGCCCGTAGGGCTGGCAAAATGTGGCCCGACCCGATGACCCGACCCTAACCTGACATGTTTCTGGCCCGCCAAACCCAACCCGCCACATATACGAGTCAGCCACGGGTTAGGATTTGCTGACCCGAATAGAAACGGGTCGGGTTAGGGTTGGCCCGCCTAACTCAGTTGACCCGTTTAACTTAACTCTTAGCATCTTGCTGACTTAAGAAATATGTGGAGTTTTTCCATTTTAATATGCTGATGATTAGAATATAATAATTTTATAATTTAGAAGTTTGGTATTTATAGCATTGATTTATCGATTTGGAGAATCAAAGATTCATATTTTTTTTTAAATAGTGGATGCTAAAATTTGCTCAATCTTAGAGTTATTTCAAATGTCATATCTGTTGCATTGAGATTATAGTGCTAAATGCATTTTATGATTTTATCACGAATACCGTTCTCCTATGATAGAATTGCACATTCTATATGAATGATTACTTTTTAATATTTATTTTTAATGGTGATCCTCAAATTTGAAAGGCTATCAATGGGCTAGATTGAAATTGGCTAAACTAGTATTGACTTATACTCTTTTCTTCCATTTGCAAACTCAAAGCTTGATTTCTCATGTTTGTCTTTTCTTAACAATGTTATTTTCTTATGAATTATAATATCTTGTTTTTTTTTTTTAATCAATTTCAGATATTATATATTATTTGGGTTTAGTATTACTATATATATAATGATTATCATAAATGATTAATGATTTCCCATATAACTCGACTACCCGTGCTTAAAGTACAACCCAAAACGGCATAAGCATGAAAAAATAATAATGAAAATATTTGTAGGATTCAATATTCTATTACTTTTCTAGACACATCACAAAGTCTAAATGCTTATTTTTTTTTTTAAGATAAAACAATGCACAAAGTAGTGGGGAGTTCTATTTATTTTTTTTTTAAGATAAAACAATGCACAAAGTAGTGAGGAGTTCTAGTGGTTTAGTTGTCATTTGAAAGAAATAGGTCTTGAGTTCGAATCTCCTTATCTACTTTTTCACAAGGCTCAAACCCATTTAAAAAATGAGCAACTCGGGTCAGGTCAGCCCGGCCTGACCTGGCCCATATTTATTGCGGGTTAGGCGGTTTAGCCCGACCCGAAGTATAATGGGCGTGGGCTGCAAATCTTCAACCCGTTTTAAAAACGGGTCGGTCACGGGTTGGGGGTCCAAAGAGCAGATCCATCTATAGCAGCCAGGTCAGCTGGGCGGGGCGGGTTTCCCCGTGACCCGACTGGATCCCCATACCCGCCCGGGTTATGGGGCGGGTATGGGGATGGGGCATGGCGACCCGCCCCATTGACAAGCCTACCTTTATGGGTCTGATTGGACAATGGTCTGGAGTCTGGACTCTGGATCACAGGCACACTGAAGATGATGAGCCCCACCTCTGCAGAATGCTTGGCTGGAACAAGTGATAACCTATTTTCTTGCTAAAAGAGTGAGTTGGGGGCAGTACCAAGATCTCAGGAGCTGGGCCAGAAATTTGGTGCAAGGTCTTTCTGTGGTCGTTAGTCTTTCTGTGGTCGTAACAAGCACTTTCAAACTGTGCTGTGGTCTCACCCTTTATTTGAATAGTACATCTGGTGATAAACTGTTTCTTGAGTTCTAGGTTTGAAAGTACTTGGTCACAGTGTTTAACATTGAGGATGTCTTCTTTGTTTTCAATGGAAGCAAATGGGTTTTTTTTTTTTGGCTTAGATCAACTATTGACAAATTCTCATCCTCTGAATCACAGAAATAAAATGTGTAAACCTTTAATTTAAATTTAAAGGAAGTTAAGGGCTTGTGTGGATTCTCTGAGAGTGAAGCCATCCGAGGACCATGTTTGTATTCTTTCTTCAAAATAATAATAAATGAAATCCAGTACTCCTTGGATACTGGATCGACATTAACAAAGAGATTTTCTTTTGTTGCTTAGGCCCATTTCAATTATTTTCTTAGAATCATTCTTTGAACTATGAGCTAAATGTTCTCCATGATATTTTTTGTTGACAGGTTAAATGGCATTAGAGAGAAATTTTCTCAACAGGGCCCCCTTCGGCCCACCTTTGATCAATGTAAACCTCCCACCCACCACCCTAAAAGACAGTTAAACTTCAACACTGTTAAATCAAGGATTAGGATAATTCAGTGAGGCTGTTTTTAGTGAGGCTGTTTTTATTTTTAGCTGTTCGTTATCCATGATGAGACATTTCCATCCCTCCTCCCACCCACTGATAGGCATTCATCTAGGCAGGCCCAATGAGCTGGATTTGATATGAACAGTGTGCAGTCTGCTTGTAGGTTAAAATACCCCGTAATTAGATACTCTCTGAAATTTTCCAGAATATAGTATTTGCGACTGCTGAAGAACAGCACTCTGTTTTTAAGTCACCCCTGTAGAACACCATATGGTTGTGTTCAGCATTTAAGCCTTATTAGTCATTCCATCCATGTGGAGCCT
This sequence comes from Umbellularia californica, assembly GCA_028538565.1. Taxonomy (NCBI): domain Eukaryota; kingdom Viridiplantae; phylum Streptophyta; class Magnoliopsida; order Laurales; family Lauraceae; genus Umbellularia; species Umbellularia californica. The sequence continues at coordinate 12,887,205 of JAPQWN010000006.1, forward strand.
TGACTACAGTCACACTACGGCCAGGTTTTACCGTAGCACGTAGCTTTAGCATCAGGATTAATTAACCAATAAGAAGTCGCTGGAGTATGGCATAGTTTTTATAATAGACTCAATCCGAGGAGATCCTCTTCTACTTGGTCTATGACCAGAACTGGGAGAGCTCTTCTTTCCACTCATCTTATTTTCCCATTTTAGCCATGTTGTTAGCCTTGGTAAGAGAGATAAGAAGGGTAAGTTTCAAATAAGGCCTTAAGTTTTCTTCTCCTTATTTCAAAGGACACAAGTTTCAAGACTTTTCAAATTAGGGCCTAAGTTTTCTAGTAAGCGCTATCAATTTAGGATATCCGGCCATTTAAAGGTATTTTCTAGCAACTATTTCTCAGTTTTTTTTTTTTTTTTTAAATAGCCAAATTACCCTTTATTTAAAGCCATGGAATGCTTCCGACAGCCAACACATGTCACCGATCACCATGGAGACGCTGATCGTCGTTGATCACCATGAGGACACCGGTGAAGGAGAGGAGGAGGAGATGGATGAAGTGAAGGAGGGTTTTGTTTCAATGAAGGGTAATTTGGGTATTTTAAAATATTGAGGGAAAAATTCGTTGGAAAATACCTTTAAAAAGCCGAGTGCCCTTAATTAAAAACTTACTAGAAAGGTAGGCCCTAATTTGGAAAGTTTTGAAACTTGTATCCTTTTTTTAAATAAGGCAAAATATTGAGGCCTTATTTGAAATTTTCCCAAAAAAAGAAAAAAAATTGTATTTGTAATATTTCGCATTCATGTTCTATTTTATTTCAATGAAGAGTAATTTGGGTATTTTTAAAAGAATGAGGAAAAAAGTCATCGGAAATGCTTTTAGAAGGCTGGATTTCCTTAATTGAAAACTTAGGCCCTAATTTGGAAAGTTTTAAAAGTTGTCCTTTTTTTGAAATAAGGCAAAAACTTAAGGCCTTATTTGAAATCTTCCCAAAAAAAGAAAAATTGTATTTGTTATACTTTTGTATTCGTGTTCTATAGGACGTGTCCAACAAGGAGATCATGATAACTTTCGCTCTTGTTTTTCATTGTTAGATGTGGATTGGATTTTCTTAAAATCTAACATGTGGTGAGATGAGGTGAACTATGTGAGATGGGAATTGTCTGAAATACTTTACTTTTCTAGTTGTTCCCCCCAGAAATTACCACCAACTACTGGATGTTACTGTATGAACTCAATTGACATATTTTCGCGCCATACTAGCACACTTGCATGGAGACTTCTCTAAATCCTGGTTTGCTTTAAGACTGATTATTGACCTCCAATTCCTTATGCAATAACCTTTATGTAGTCTTCAAACTCTTGTTGAGTCTATTTTTATTGTGTATATGGTTGATCATCTAAAAAATCATGAATTGTAGAAAATAAAAAAGCCACCTGTTTCTTCCATGCTGTGTACCAGTTGTTGATAGTTGTGATATTCTGTATGGTGTGGTTAGTTGTTGTTGTTGTTCCCCCCTTTTTTGATGCTTCATAGAGTACTCAAATTCACACACACTCAACCCTCTCATGCCCACGTCCCTAACTAGCTGAGCTACAGCTAGGGATGTGTAGGGCGTGATTAGTTACAGATGGTCCTTGAGCTGATTTTCAGTTTTTTCATATCAACATTTTTAACCTCCTTGATCAGGACTGGGATCGACAAAATCCAACACAAATTGTCACAGAGATGTGTGGATTTGTAACCATCCTTTCTGGTACATTCCTTCTCCACAAAACCAAGGACATGAGTGATGGTATGTTTTGCTATATTGCCCCTTCTTTCCCTGGTTCATATTTAGTCTCTTGCTATTAATGTTGATTACCAACACTATATTACAGGTTTATCGCAGTCTCTATCTATTCGTCTCTCAAAGCACGCGAACATCGATGGCTTTGATCCGGAAGGGATTCCTCTGAGGAGCCAGGAAGCCATGCGGCCACCATAGTTATCTCATCATCACCATGCATCCATTATTGATCATTCATGCCCTTTTTTGGGGATTCATCGCAACCACACAATATCTTACTTATATCTTACATTCTAGTTTTGGACAGAAAAGGGGATTTTTTTTGGTTGCCAAAATGAAGCAGCCCCCAAATCCCCCGGGGGAGAAGTTGGAAAGTATATGCGAAGAGCACATCAAGTACACACTGTAATCTGTTAGCTTCTGATTCATTGAGTGAAAGTAGAACTGCATTTTGGCATTATTTTGGATATAGAGTTTAGGTTTAATTGGAACTTCTATATGCATTCATTTGTAGAATGCTGGAAACTTAAAATTTGTTTAGCAAATGGAATCAAGTCATAAGGTGTGCATAATCATTCCAGATGGAAGCAAAGTGAAATGTGGGTCCCTACATTGGTGAGGCTCGCATATGAATATAAATTGTACACCATTGATTGAATAGTTAATGAAAATAAAATTCACTCTCCTCCCCAATGTTAAAAGGAAAATCTGATCTTAGCCTTTTGTTTCTTTAATTGGGTAGCATGCAATGTGCTAATTCGAGAATTGATGGGATAAGGGGAAGACGACGATGATTAAATTTTGATTGCAGGGAGTGTCAGATGCCACATTTGGATCCGAAAGAGGTAAAATTTTAGCAGTTGAGGTACTGGCTTCACCTCTTACCCACCAATAAATTCAAGTGAGCAATCTCAATATCAATATCAATTTTGTGTATTGCACGCTTGAATTTCATTCGCCCATTAAAATATGAAGGCTGCCTAAGGTCTTTGTTATCAGAAAAAAGAAAAGGTTAAGTCTATTACATTGGCATCCTTTCTCCTAACCCCATCTTTAGAATAGCCTATTTTAGGCACTCTTTTTTTAAGACTTCGGATAAAAATAGAAGTGTCACATTAATGGGTAAAGTGGAGGACGAACTTTTCCAGCTTTTTTTTTCAAAATTCCTCAAAAGCCTTGGAGAGTCGGATTAGGTGAGGGACTCCATTTTGAGGGAACTACAAAGAAACTCCTTATGTTAAGAGCTGCCAAGTTGAAGTTGATGACTCAATTACAGAGGTCCAATTGTAACTCTTCAAAAGGACCAGCAGACCTGGGTGGTGCCCAAAAATACTTGCTGAATGAGGCATGGGGTTTGACCTTTGTGGAGGCTTAGATGGGCTCAGCCTCAAAGTATCTGTTTTAAATACTTTGGTAACCTGTGAGCTGGCCTTCTATAACAAGGATTGTAGGTGAACAGTTGGATGGAAAGGAACGTCCAACATTCATTGACAGCCAGCTCCCAACTCCACACAACACCATTGTTACCGCCCTCTTGCCTCAGGACGTATACAGTAACACCCTTGGGCCTCAACTGGATGACTTACACCATTAATAAGGCATATACCCTTTTCCATTTGGAGAGCCCACCTATAATCAATCTCAAATAACCTTTCAATACAGTTGTCCCACCACTGCCACCACCTGTTGCAGGGAACTCATTCGTTCCTTCTCAGAATGGACCATATCGGTATGTTACCATAGGGCTTCTTCCATTCCAATCTTTCTATTGCAGGGAACTCATTCGTTCCTTCTCAGAATGCACTATTCGACTTCCTCTCTTTCCTTTCCTTTCCTTTCAGGTAATACTCCCATTACAGGTAACCCATTCCACCGAATACTTCCATCACATTCTTTCTGTTTGAGTGCAATTGAATTCTTTTGTCTTCCTTCTTCCTTTCTCTCTCTAAGGCAGCTCCTTCTTTCCCTCCTAACTCCATTTATATATACCTACAGCCCCACCCTCATCTTCATCCATTGCATATATAGCATACTCATCCTTCCAATTCCAGCATATCCAATCCATCTTCTCCATTCCTAACATCGAAACCGTCTTCTCCATTCCTCATATCCAAACCATGTTCTCTATCCAAACCATGTTTTCAATTCCTAAGATTAAGAATAGCTATTTTTATCAAACAGTCATAATGGGTATTAAGGCCACTTGAAGGAACGCACCTATCCAACTGTGTCCAGCATTATTAATAAAATCTTCCCATAGTGTATTAATTGGCTGGTGATTCTCAATGTTGGTGGCATCTGGTGTCTCTTTTCTTCTCTTTTTTTACAAGACTATCATCCTCAAATTTCAAGATACATTGATTTTTTTTGCGAGCAATTTTCTTCTTATGGGGAGTAGTAGTTTTGACATCGTACTGTCATATGTTTTTTTCTTATGTGATTATCATTTTAATCGGAAGTCTTTTTATAGAAGTATTCTCGTGCTTCAAGCGCTGGGGCCCGAGAGTAACTACGGTTGTCCCACCACCACCACCACGAGTCGACAACTACAACCACATGTATTTAAATATGATTGTAATAAATTGTAATTGTAATGAAAAGTGATCCATCTATATTTAAATATGATTGTAATAAAATGTGATCGTAATGGAAGGTGAATGATTTATAGAAGAAAACAATAAGCTTATAAATTTTACTAGAAGTAAATCTTATGTATACTATTTGATTGTATCAACAATGGTAGATATTATATAATACTTAAATATGAATTAATGGAAAACGGATGAGACATGTATTCTCACATCAAATTTGATTTTAAATAACAACATAATTTAATGCTATTATTTTAGTTTCTTTTAGTGAATGCTAATTTTGATTTTAGTTTCATTTTTCGCATCTTAATCTCAATTTGATATGAAGAAGTTTATCTACATACCAAATTTCAATGCTGTTATGCATACCAACTATATGTTTTTCCCTACCATCTCCTCTTTTCTCCCACTTTTCTTCTCTTTCTTTCATCTTCTTCTACCATCCCCTATTTTCTCCCAATGTCCCTCTTTTGCTGCTGGTCACAGCTGCCAACCTGCCTGCTAGGCGTGATGAATCCAGTCGCTGGACGACATTAGGATCCAAGGTAGGGCAAGGGGTAGCAGGGTGATTCGGCGAAGGGGATTGCAGCGGCCAGTTGTTTAGCAACCGGGTGGCATGCGACAACTGCTACTGTCATTTTTCCAAATGGCAGGGGTGTGAGAACTAGCCGTAGTGCCTGCTGGCATCCAGCTGGAGTGCTAGCTGTTGGCCGTGGGTTTCATTAGGGAAATGGGCTAGTGTGAGGCCCACGGTTGAGGTGTTTCAGGCACGGTCCCCGACAGATTTTTGATAGGGTCCACAGGCTGATCGTTCAAGTGAATGAAAGCCCAAGAATTCAAGGGTAAATTACCGATTGAGTTTATCTATCAGTCATTAGCTAATTAATCAAGGGGGTGATTAATAAAACTAAAAAACACCATGATAGACAATGCTAGAGGCTAAATCATTCACGATAATAAACATGATTCACAAAAGTCTTTTCCCAACATAACATGCTCAATGATCTAAGATCAATTAGAACTCAGTCGCCAATAAGATATGCAAATTAATTAGATACTTGCCTCTTAATCAAGAACAAACTCAGACCTCACAGTCAAGACAAGCTCCAAACAAGAGGGCTTTCTCTTCCAACAAAACCACCCAAAAATCTCTCTAAAAATCAAACTCATTAACTATCAACAACCTACACCCATATCAGCCAATACAAATAATGAAAATGGGTTCTAACTAAAAAAACATTCAAAAATGGAAGAGGGTCTGTCTCTTAGAAGTTCAAGAAAAAGGGCGATGGATGAAGGGGTTGCCATCAGTGGATTTGCACCAAAATAGAATTGTTGCGTAGTGACATGGAGTCGATTGGCCGGGTTAGATTTTTGCAAGAAGAGCCTCTAAGTAGATGCTTTCCACCATGCCATGGGAGGAGAAGAGAAGGAGAAGAAGAAGAGAGAAGTATTTTCTCTTGTTGCTGGCCGATAGAGTAGAGAAGTAAATGAGAGAAGGTAGTGGTAGGTGGGAGCATTTAATGAGGTAGGTGAGGGCATTTAATGAGAGAGAGGGGTTGGTGAGATATTTTGTAATAGCTAGTATGTGAGTTTACCATATTCAAGTTGAACTTGGAGTGCGTTAATGAGGATCTTCAGGGGATGGTGGTGGTTAGGGGTTTTCACGAACAGTTGGGGTCCAATGGGCTGATCATTTAAGGGAATGAAAGCCCAAGAATTCAAGGGTAAATTACCCATTAAGTTTATTTATCCATCATTAGCCAATTAATGAAAGCGGGTGATTAACAAGACTAATAATTTATTCACAGTAATAAACATGATTAGCAAGAGTCCTTTCCCGGAAACATAGGGATGGCTTGTTGGTAAGGCATCCCGCTCCCATCCTTCCCACCAGGGATCGGTCCCTAGTGGGAGGTTTGAACCTCCTTCATCCTGGCCAGTTTGCCAAAGCAAAAGAAAAAAAAAGTCATTTCCCAACTTAACATGCTCAATGGTCTAAGATAAACTAGAACTAAATCACCAACAAGATATGTGCAAATTAATTAGATTATTGCCTCTTAATCAAAAACAAACATAAGCCTTACACAGTCAAGCTAAGCTTCAACAAAAAAGGCTTTCTCTTTCAAGAAAACCACCTAAAATTCTCCCTAATCACTATCAAGAACCCACACCTTCAGTGAATACAAGTAATGAAATTGGGTTCTAACTCAAGAAACAGTTAAAAATGGAAGAGAAGAGTTTGACGGAGAGTCGATTGATAGGGTTGGATTTTGCAAAAAGAGCCTCTAAGTAGATGCTTTCCACTATGCCATGGGAGGAGAAGAGGAGGAGAAGAGAAGGAGAAGAATAAGAGAGAAATATTTTCTCTTGTTGCTGGCCGATAGAGTAGAGAAGTAAATGGGGGATGGTGGTGGTAGGTGGGAGCATTTAATGAGGTAGGTGAAGGCATTTAATGAGAGAGAGGGGTTGGTGAGATATTTTGTAATGTCTAGTTTGTGAGTTTGTCATATTTTAGCTGAACTTGGGTGCGTTAACGAGGATCTTCTGGGGAAGGTGGTGGTTGGGGTTTTCAGGCACGGTCTCCACCATATTTCTAATGGGGTCCTCGAGCTAATCATTTAAGTGAATGAAAGCCCAAGAATTTAAGGGTAAATTACCCATTAAGTTTATCTATCAATCATTATAGGTAATCAATCAAGGCGGCAATTGTGAGGCCCCATCCTGGGTGGGCCCACATTTTGAATTTGAATATTACTAATTATGGTAATAAGAGTATAATTGTACTAATTAATAGGGATTATCAATGGTAGATAGATTTTTTTCTAAGTTTTAGCCTATTTTATAGGATTTAGACTTATTGTGTATTTTATAGATCTATAGAATGTCTTTTTATAATTTTTGTAGGGTTTTAGGTGCTGAGGCCCTTATTAGTAAATGAGTTTTTATAGGATGAGTTTTCCACATTTAATAACATTCTAGAACCTCTACCAAAAGACTCTTTTTACCCATTTCTTTATTCACATCCTCATACAAACTAAAAGGCCCTTTAGTAATTGTCCCAAACCCTAGCCTATATAAGCTAAACTATTACATCGGGAATAGAACTCTAAATCCACACTCATTTATCTCTCATTTCACAAAACCCTAACTCTAGAACCGTAGCTAAAACCCAAATCCCAAAACCCTAGCTACTAGGAGAAGAAGGAAGCCACCTCCTACTATTGCTACTACAATCTCTTAAGGAATCCTCCCCTTGTTCATCTCTTCTTATTCTACAAACCAAGATAAGGCTCCTTCCTTAGTTCAATTATCATGTGATTCTCTAGGATTTTATTTCTCTTTAGATTTCCTTTCTAAGCCTTGGTTCTCTTATGGATTGGGTATTAGGAGCTGTAGATTGGATTGGTTTGGGTGTGAGAAAGTCATTAGAGGTTTGGACAGCTTGTGTAAGGTTCGTGACCTTACTGGGTCAGTTGGACCCAATAACCGGCCCGTTGACCCATTTATTTTGATATTATTATTATTTTTGTTTTGTTAGATACTTAAGTGGGTTTAGATGGTGAGCGAGTTTCTTTTAGCGTTGGACTAGTGCCTGCGGAGTTTCGTGCGATTCTGAGTTCGTTTGAGCCTAGCAGGGGGATAGTTTGCAATTTAGGGAAAATTGAGTGTTTTTCTGAAAAATTCCTATCGCTGTGATTTTGAGTTCGGTGGAAAGGTCTCGTCGCGATGATCATTTTTGTCTTCTGGCTCGTTGCGATCCGACGACCAAAAACCCTTCTAGTAATTCATTCTTTCACCGGACTCACTTAAAGGACAAACTTGTTTTTTCCCCTCCTTTCTTCTTAATCAAGAGATTAACCTAATCTCTTTTCATTCTCTGCAACAAACGAGAACTGCCGCAGACATTCTTCTTCTTCCTCATTTTCCAAGGCTCCAGAACTCCTTCCCTGAGAGATCACTTTCACGATCCAAGCCGCTCATCTTCTTCCTCTCGATCTTCCCTCTCTCTTGATCCTGGTTTGGGTAAGTTTTACTCACTTTCATCTTTTCAATCAATTCTCTTTGGTTTATATTTAGGCTTGATCCCAATCTTTTCATTTCTTTTCTTTTCCTTTGCGTATTAGGTTGCGTTTGGTCGATTAGATTTGTGGGTTTTATGATAGAGAGCTTCTCCTCGAATTCCCCGATTGCAATCTTCTTCTTGGTTGAGGCAAGTAGATCTGTAATTTATAATTGAGCATGTGTGTATGTTTTCCATTGATTGGATGTGTTTTCTTGTTAGATTTCCCTAATTCCAAGCATATTCCTGTTATTAATTTGGGATTAATATGCTAGAATAGATTTTTGGGTAATCCTCTGATTTAATTGTAATTAATTCTCTAATTTTATGAAAGTGGAAATGATGATGGATGGAATGAATTATTGGGGGAGCACGGTGGCTCGGTTTTGTGTAGGTAAACTTTTGGAAGAGTTTGGAGTAGATGGGAAAGGGTTTGGGTGAAATGAAAATAAATAAATAAAATAATAAAAAAAATATTAGCACTGTTGAACGTTTAGAACGTTCTGAACGTCCGGTCAGGCACAGGGAATAAAATAATATAAAAAATATATATATTTATATATATATATATAAAAAGCGGAATATATCATGCATGGGTATAGGATGGGGCGTTAAAATGGTATCAGAGCCGACTCTCGACTAGTTCGAGTGTGGGTCCCCTACCGTGGTCTCGTGCAAGTGGGCGGGTCTCCATGTAGGCGGGCCAAGAGGGCTGACAGGCTACAGGGACCGGCAGGCTACTGCACAGGGACGTGCAGCCCTAAGAGGGGTGGAATGTGATGCCCCAGAGTCCCACATCGACTATAGAGAGGAAAGTGAATGGGGTTATATGTAGAGCTTACACCCTTACCTTGAATGAGGCCTTTTGATGGGTTGAGGCTCATCAGAAGCAAAATCGTGAGGCCCGTTGGCCAAAGCGGACAATATCATGCGTGGGTATAGAGTGGGGCGTTACAGCTTGGATTCCTTCTTCTTGCCATTTACCTTTGCAAATTCGGATTTGAGGCAAGTGCAATATACACACTTAGCATAGAATGCATGTTTACTGTTTTTATTCTAAAATTCTATTCATATTATGCTAGAAATGCTTAAGTTTACTATGAGCTTGTTTCCATGGGTTTGGCCAATAATGGATGGGTTTCTTACTCATTTGGAAGATTAATGGGTCAATGGTGATTGAATAGGTTGTTGGAGTGGGATCCACTCAAATTCACCAGGGCCAGCGAAGGAACAAACTTGTAACAGGTTCCCGGAGACGGAACCGTGAGGGACTGTTTATGCGCATTGATTGTGGGACCCAGGTGGGCCACCCGATGACCAATCTCATCCGTGGATCCAAAGGAGGACCCACGGCCCATGCGAGGTGGGCCCTGTTTGGCCCACCATCCAACACCTGATGAGAGAGAGAGAGGACGTGTTTTAGGGGAAATTTAGTTCCGGCATTAGTTGATTGTGGGCCCACTAGATGACTTGATCGAGGATCGGGTCTGCTCCAATGGTTATATAGGGTTGGGCAGTCTTACTAGTGGGGACTAATCTTGACTCTTGATCATGGTTCAAAATCGTGGTTCGCGGTCATCGCGTCGCGGCTCGCGGTTCGCGATCATCGCGTCGCGGTTCGCGGTCATCTCGGCCCATTACGGAGCGAATTTTTATTTAACCCCAAAAAAATCCGAAAAAATATCCAAAAAATCCATAATATTATAAAATGATAGAAAATAATATTTTTTTTCCATTAGTGTACACTTTAAAGAAAAATAACGGTCCCCTCAAGTTATAATATCCTGTATCATTGTTGTATCAATTTATACACTAAAATAAGCTGAAATATCATAAAATTGACATAATGCAACCATAATTTTGGGCAAACTAATGGTGTTAAACATTTAAAGTCTACAAGCAAGCAATAAATACTAACAGTGTTAGTGCATGTGCCTAATGCCAGAACGAGTGGCGGCCTGGCTCGATATTATCATCATCATCATAATTTCTTGAAGGGTAGAAGGCACCAAATTGTTGTGTTACACAGCCTCCACTCCCATAGTGCCCATAAGGTTGTTGTGCCTGTGGATATGGTTGAGGAATGAAGATTGCTTCATAAAGTGAGGCTGAGTTATTAGTAGACAAAGATGACTAAGGGTAGTCTTGGTGCTGCCGATAAAATTCATGAAAAAATAAAAAATACTACAAAAAGTGCTAATACTCACACTTTTTTGTTCCAAAAGTGTAGATCTATTTTAAACTAACACATTATTAATGCATTTGAACACTAATTTGAAAAAATGTAAATGATATCAAGAAAAGCCCCAAAATTTTAAAATAAAAAAAAATCTAGATCTACACCTTAAAACACTAAATCTAAGGAAAAATTAGTGAGTAACATCATATCTAACTCAATATAAAGCCTTTGGTCCATGTATTACACATTTACACAATCTTTTTTTTTTAAAAAACCTAAAATAATTCGGATTAAAATAATGAAAACATAAAAAAATATTACAAAAAGTGTTAAAACTTGATCCAAAAGTATAGATCTAACACATTTCGACCATCTCTAAGTTATTTTGATGTTGAATCTTGAAAAGAACTCCAAAAAAAAAAAAAAAAAAAAAATCTTACCAAAGAGGTCCCTTGAGTTTGAGTAGCTTTCCCACATACAAATCCACCCAAAAGTAGCTTAGATTTAAGCTTTTCCATGCCTTAGAAGTTGAAGCAGCCCTTAAGTAGCCTTAGAAACCCTCAGGAAGAAGAAGAATGAAAAGGGTGAAAGAAGAAGGCAGCAGACGTTTTTTAAAAAAAAATATCCTTCAGATGATATAACGGCCGTTATATTCCGTTATAACGGTACGACCGTTATATTCAATATAACAGCCGTTATAATCCGATATTTTGACGATATTTTGTACCGTTATGTATTGCGGGCGTTATATGCAATTTAACGTCACGATATTTGAACCCTACTCTTGATCAATGGAACCCACTATCCGAGTGACCCAGTTTCTTTGGGCATCGAACTCCATCACCGAAACGAGTTATGTGTTGAATAGGAAGAAGACGGGTGACCTATACCTATAGTGAGAATGAAGAAAGGAATAAAGGGGGTGACCTGATGACTTGGACCTGACATGAATAGAAATAGAGAAGGGAAAAGAGTGATGGCTATACATGTTTTGGGATGAGTGCATTTGACCTGGGCATGTTTTTGGATAAGGGAATCAACATGCTACTTTTAGAATATTTACTTTGACCCAATAGTTTTTAAGAATTAGAACAAAGCCCTGGTTATTTTTATGAACCAAAATTAGATTCTCAGCTTATTTTGAAGAAGGAAATTATTTTGGGTAGAGGCCCATTAACCATCCAAATAGACTTCCATTGATGTGCCAAGCAAAAGTCAATGATGTGGTTCAACCTTGACTCGTGGGGCCACTAAGTAGGGTCTAAATTTTGGATTTGACGTCGATTCGATCCTTAAGTATCGTCGAAGATGCATGTAACTGCAGGAGCACCAAATACAGTATTCTTGGCATCTGAAACTTCATTTAGGATCCAATTAATTGAGATGGACCTGAACCTGAATGTCAGTCATTACTTAGAATTGGACCTTTGATATTCCCTTTGATTCAATTACTTGGAGTTTATTTCACTTATTACATTACTGTCACTCTTATGTCCTTGTTCTTGCTTTAAACCTGTTAATTTAAATGGAAAATGAAGGACCTGAACCTAGGATTATTTAGAGGTGACCTGGTGATGTAGTTGGGTGCACTTGACACGTGTCTATGTCTAGGCGGGCCCTCATACGGCCTAAATTGTATGTGTGAACCCTAGGATGGGAAGGTGGTTGTGATTGGACTTGTAACTCATTTTGAATGAGTATGGATTGTTTGATATTAGATTGAGATTGGTGATATCTCCTAGACTATTTAGCCTAAGGCCATGGCTTGGTGGACCTTGGTATGGAACCAATGATTGGACTTGGACTGTGTTCCCTAGTATTTAATTGGTATTTGGACCTCTTAAGGATTTGATAGAACATTGCTCGCACAAGGAAAGCCTAAACAGACACAGACCTGTATCTTGGTTTTCTGAGTCGGCACAAACATTCACTTAGTTGTTCTAAGCTCAGCCTGTTGACTGATCATCACTGGTAGGAGCTATTTATGAGTATTGAATGGGCTATTATTGTAACGCCCCAATTCCGAATACCAAGAAAACCATCAAGGTACCCGAATTTGGCGCGCTACTTCTCGAAAAATCCGGGACCTTCCAAGATCGTAGGTCCGCAGTGAGGTCTAATTTAAAACTTTTTAACCAAAATATAATCAATGGTTAAAATTTATGGAAGTGTAAAGAGTAAAGCAGAAGCATAAGGTATCATAGAGATAAATCAAGTGTAGCAGGGCTGAAGTCCAGCCTAAATCTCAAAGTATAATTAAGAACATGTTTATAAACATATCAGACTAACTCCCTGCTCACCACATAAAAACACTCAAACCCAAAAAAGATAATCTCTCAACCCCTGGTACAGGCGCTCCATCCTCCAGCTAGACCCCCTGGTCGGCTGCTTCCCATCCATAGACTCCAGCTATGGGCACCTCGACGAGCGCGTGGTTCTCATAATCGGGGTCAACACCTAAGCACCAAAAATGGATCAGATCCAAGGATCTGGCAAGTTACAGTATACAAATAACATATGATATATGCATCAAATGAATAGAGATAGTAATAAGATCAATAAGAATATCCAATGTAAAAATACTAGGCAATTGAGAAAGATAAACATTTAGAATCAGGAAAATAAGATAAGTCAATCTATCTACACAACATGGCACATTCACATAAGCCGGATACCACAAGATATTATGCCGCGGCCCTTCCATACTGAACACAGTCGCGATGGGGAAATCTCACCAGTGCTTGAGATAACTAACCCCGCAAATCACTCATCACTTAAGAGACTGAACCCGGTATCCCACCGTCCGTCTAAAACACAGCTCATCATGATAGCCCACTCAACACTCATAAATAACTCCTACCAGTGATGATCAGTCAACAGTAGGGTTGTAAATAGGTCGGTTCTAGTTCAGGTCCATGGTGGACCCGGAACTGGAACCGTTAAGGAGAAGGTGGAATCGGATCCAGACCCAGAACCGCTTTGAAACCGATTTCTTGGCTCCGGAATTGGAACCAGAACCATATATGGGACGGGTCTGGATCCGGGTCCAAATTTAGATTGAGAATGATATTAAAAAAAACATGGTTTTTAGGAGAGATTTTTTAAAATTGAGGTAATATGTCAGGTCTCAGATCCACGAGTCCGAACCAGACCCGGACCCATTTACTTATCAGGGCCTAAATAAGAACCCAGACCAGTTTTTAATGGGTCAGAACCTCTGGGTAATCGGAGAATCGGGTACCCATTTACATCCCCCGTCAACAGGCTAAGCTTAGAACAATTGAGTGAATGTTATAGTGCCAACTCAAGAAACCACGGTACAGGTCTGTGTCTGTCTAGGCTTGCCTTGCGTGAGCAAGGTTCTATCAAATCCCTAAGAGGTCCAAGTACCAATTAAATACCAAGGAACACAGTCCAGGTCCAATCATTGGGTCCACACCAAGGCCCACCAAGCCATGGCCTTAGTCTAAATAGTCCATAAGAGATCACCAATCTCAATCTAATATCAAACAAGCCATACTCATCCAAAATGAGTTACAAGTCTAATCACAACCCCCTCTCCATCTAGGGTTTACACATTCAACTTAAACCGTATGAGGGCCCGCCTAGACACAAACACGGGTCAAATGCCTCCAAACTACATCACCAGGTCACCTCTAGGAAGTCCTAGGTTCAGGTCCTCCATTTTTTCCATTTAATTAACAGGTATAAAGCAATGACAAGGACATAGGAGTGACATTAATGTAATAAGTGGAATAAACTCAAGGTAATTGAATCAAAGAGAACATCAAGGGTCCAATCCTAAGTAATAACCCACATTTAGGTCCAGGTCCATTTCAATTAATTGGATCCCTAAATGAAGTTTCAGATGTCAAGTATACTGTATTTGGTGCTCCTAAAGTTAAAGGCATCTTCGACGATACTTAATGATCGAATCAACATCAAATCTAAATCCTAGACACTACTTAGTGGCCCCACAAGTCAAGGTTGAGCCACACCGTTGACTCGTGCTTGGCACATTAATGGAAGTCCATTTGGATGGTCAATGAGTCCCTACCCCAAAATAATTCAAGAATCTAATTTGGGTTAATGAAGATAACCAGAGCTATATTATAATTCTTAAAAACTAATGGGTCAGAGTAATTAATCTAAAACAAGCCCAGGTCCACAGGTCACTAAGTCAATCCCCCTTCTTTCCTTTGTTTTTATTCCCACTTCCTATAACTAATGGGCCAAGTGTACAACTGACCATAGAAAGGTTAAGTATTCAAAATAGTGGCCATGCTTTTCCCATGCACACTTAGACTACCGGACCACACACTCATTCCACAATTCTGTTACATGGTGAGGACCACATTTCCTCATGCACTCACAAAGCACTGATTCTACTCAACCCATCTTCCCATTTGAAAAATAAGTGCTCAGGTCAAATATTCCCCATCCACTCACGTGTCCATCCATCACTATCTCCCTTTTCTATTCATGTCGAGTCTAGGCTACCACAGGTCACTACTTTTCTCCTACTCTCACATACCACAAGAACCTCTCCATCTTTTCCACCTGCACCCATCTGCAACCCAACGATTCCAACAGCTATAGGGCTCCTCGCCTGGGACAAAGTTACTAAGGAAATCATGAGCCCCACTGATCCAGGCACAGATCAGGCCCCACCTACATGGTCACCTAGGCCTACATGGCGAGATGACTGACCCAGATTAACAATGGTGACCCACTTGGGCCCCACATTCTCCAAAAAACAGAAACCCCTCTTTCTTCTTCATTTCCGTCCTGCCCCCTTTGGGTCTTTGGATGGTGGACCAAACAAGGTCACCTCACATGAGTCCACATCCCTAACGTCGCCCCCACCATTTCCGGCCTGATGGTCGGATCAGATCGAGGATCGAATCAACCAGTGGGTCCCACAACCATCTACTGCAAAACTGGTTTTTCCCCTTAAACACGTCCTCTACTGATCAAGCTAGTGGATGTGGGCCAGGGGTATCCACTCCCTATGGGACCAGCCCCTCTAGGGTTGCCCGTGAGTCCTCCTTCGAATCCACGGATCAGATTGGCCATTGGATGGCCCACCTGGGTCCCGGTATTAATACAAGGAAATTAGACCTCACGGTTTCCATGTCCAGAAACTGTTACAGGTCGTTTCTTCACTAGGTATGGGTAGATTTGAGCGGAATCCTACTCCAAAAACCTATCATAAACACCATTGACCCATCAACCTTCCAAATGAGCAAGAAATCCATCCATTAATGGCTAAAACCCAAATAAACAAGCTCATAGGTAAATCTAAGCATTTCTAGCATAATATGAATAAAATTTCCAAAATAAAAAACAGTAAACATGCATTCTATGCTAAGTATGTACATTGCACTTGCTCAAATCTGGATTTGCAAGGGAAAATAGCAATAAGACTTAATCTAAGCTATCCAAACCAAATCCAATCTACCAAACCTAACACCCATTCCATAAGAGAACCAAAGCCTAGAAAGGAAACTTAGAGAGAAAGAAAATCCTAGAGAGCCACATGGAAATTGGCTAAGGAAGGGGCCTTACCTTGATTTGTAGAAGAGAAAGAGATTGACAAGAGAGAGTTCCTTAGGGAATTGTAGTAGCAATAGGTAGAAGATGGCCTCCTTCTTCTTCTTGTAATTAGGGTTTTAACTAAGGTTTCTAGGGTTAGGGTTTTAGCTAGGGTTTTGTGAGATGAGAGGTAAATTAAGGATAAATGAGGGTGAATTTAGGTTTCATTTTCCAATGTAATAGCTTAGCTTATTTAGCCTAGGGTTTTTGGGACAATTACCAAAAGGGCCTTTTTATTTGCATAGGAATGTGGATAAGGACATGGCATTTAGGTCATTTGGTAAAAATTCTAGAATGTTCTCTAGTGTGGAAAACCTCTTTTATAAAAACCTATTTACTAGCAAGGGCCTCAACACCTGAAACCCTACAAAAATTATAAAAAGACACCCTATAGATATATAAAATACACAATAGGCCTAAAACTTAAGAAAATATCTATTTACCCTTACTAATCCCTATTAATTAGTACAATTATGCTATATTACCATAATTAATTGTATTCAAATTCAAAATGAGGGCCCACCAAGGGTGGGGCCTCACAATAATGATGAGCTATGTTTTATACGGACGATGTGATACCAGGTTCGGTCTCTTGAGTGTTGAGTGATAAGTGTTTTAAGATTGATGAGTGATTTTGCGAGATTAGTCATCCTCAGCACTGGTGAGATTTCCCCACCACGACTGTGTTCCAGTATGGGAGGGGCCGCGGTATAATATCTCGCGGTATCCAGCTTGTGTGAATGTGCAATGTTGTGTTGATAGATTAGCTTATCTTATTTTCCTGATTCTAAATGTCTATCTTGCCCAATTACCTAACATTGTACATTGGATATTCTTATTGGTCTTATTACTGTCTCTATTCTTTTGATGCTTACATCCTATATTATAAATATACTATAACTTGCCAGATCTTTGGATCTGACCCATTTTTTGGTGCTTAGGATTCGACCCTAACTACGAGGATGGTGCGCTCGCGCACGTTGTAACGTTCGTAGATGGTGACTACGGATGGGGACCAACCAACCAGGAAGTCAAGCTGGAGGACAGAGAGCCGGCATTGGGGGCTTGAGCATTCATTTTTCTTTTGGGTTTGAGTAATTTGATGTTATGAGTAGGGAGATAGTCTGTTGTGTTTAAAATATGTTTTTAATCATACTTGAAGTTTAGGCTAGACTTCAGCCCTGCCACATTTGATATATCCTTTATAATACCAAATGCTTCCGCTTTGCTCTTTACGCTTCCGTAATTTTATCCATTGATTATAAGTTGGGCAAAAAGTTTTAAATTGGACCTCACCAAGGACCTACGATCTTGAAAGTTCTCAGATTTTTTTTTCGAGGAAGTAGCGCACCAACTTCAGGTACCTTAATGGTTTTCTCGGTATTCAAAATTTGGCGTAACAGTAATTAACAAGACTAAGAAAACCCCATGATAGACAATGCCAGAGGCTAAATCATTCACAATGATAACATGATTAGCAAGAGTCATTTCCCAACTTAACATTCTCAATGGTCTAAGATCAATTAGAACTAAATCGGTAACAAGATATGAGAATTAATTAGATACTTGCCTCTTAATCGAGAACAAACTCAAGTCTAACAGTCAAGCCTAGCTCCAACCAAGACGACTTTCTTTTCCAACAAAACCACCCAAAATTCTCACTAAAAATCAAACACATCCACTGTCAATAACCCACACCCATAACAGCGAACACAAGTAATGAAAATGGGTTCTAACTCAAGAAACACTAAAAAATGGAAGAGAAGAGTTTTATGGATTTTGCAAGAAGAGCCTCTAAGTAAATACTTTCCACCATGCCATGGGAGGAGATGAGAAGGAGAAGAAGAAGAGAGAAGAGAGTAATATTTTCTCTTGTTGCTGTCTGATAGAGTAGAGTAGTAAATAGGGGTGGGGGTGGGGGTAGGTGGGAGCATTTAATGAGGTAGGTGAGGGAATTTAATGAGAGAGAGGTTTGTAAAATATTTTGTAATGGCTACTTTGTGAGTTTGCCATATTCTAGTTGAACTTGGAGTGCGTTAACGAGGATTTTCGGGGGATGGGGGTGGTTAGGGGGTTTTAGGCCCGGTCTCCGCCAAATTTCTAATGGGGTCCATGGCTGATCATTCAAGTGAATAAAAATCCAAAGATTTATGGGTTAATTAGTGATTAACAAGACTAATAAAAAGTCACGTTAAACAATGCTAGAGGCTAAATCATTCACACTAATAAACATGATTAACAAGAGTCTTTTCCCAACTTAACATTCTCAATGGTCTAACATCAATTAGAACTAAATCGCCAACAAGATATGGACATTAATTAGATGCTTGCCTCTTAATTAAAAACAAACTCATGCCTCACAATCAAGCCAAGCTCCAACCATGAGGGCTTTTTCTTCCAACAAAACCACTCAAAATTCTCCCTAAAATGTAAACCCATTCATTGTCAACAACCCACACCCATAACAGTCAATACAAGTAATGAAAATGGGTTCTAACTCAATAAATTTTCAAAAATGGAAGAGGGCGTACCTCGTAGAAGTTTAAGAAGAAGAAGAGCGATGGATGAAATGGTTGCCACCAGTGGATTTGCACCAAAACCGAATATGTTGCGTAGACCATGACGGGGAGTCGATTGACTGGGTTGGGTTTTGCAAGAAGTGCCTCTAAGTAGATACTTTCCACCATGCCATTGGAGGAGAAGAGAAGGAGAAGAAGAAGAGAGAAGAGAGAAGTATTTTCTCTTGTTGCTCGTTGGTGGAGTGGATAAGTAAATGGGGGGTAGTGGTGTGCAGTGAGAGCATTTAATGAGGTAGGTGGGGGCATTATTGAAAGAGAGCGGTTGGTGACATATTTTGTAATTGCTAGTTTGTGAGTTTGCCATATTCTAGCTGAACTTAGAACGCAGTAACGATGATCCTTGGGGGATGGTGGTGGTTGAGGATTTCAGGCACGGTTAAGGGTTTTTTCACGCGTTCCACACCAAATTTCTGATAGGGTCCATGTGTTGATCATTTAAGGGAATGGAAGCCTAAAATTCAAATGTAAGTTACCCACTAAGTTTATCTATCATTAATTAGCCAAATAATCAATGGGGGTGATTAACAAGACTAAAAAAAACACCATGATAGACAATGCTAGAGGCTAAATCATTCACGGTAATAAAGAAGATTAGCAAGAGTCTTTTCTCAACTTAACATTCTCAATGGTGTAACATCAATTAGAACTAAATCGCCAACAAGATATGGAAATTAATTAGATTCTTGCCTCTTAATTAAGAACAAATCCAAGCCTCACAGTCAAGTTAAGCTCCAACCATGACGGCTTTCTCTTTCAATAAAACAGCCCAAAATTCTCCTTAAAAAGTAAACTCATTCACGGTCAACAACCCACACCCATAACATCCAATATAAGTAATAAAAATGGGTTTTAACTCAAGAAACATTCAAAAATGGAAGAGGGCCTACCTCTTAAAAGTTCAAGAAGAAGAAGGGCGATGGATGAAGAGGTTACCGCCAGTGGATTTGCACCAAAACAGAATATATTGCGTAGAGTATGATGGGAAGTCGATTGCCTTAGTTGGGTTTTGCAAGAAGAGCCTTTAACACTATGTTTGGGAAGTGGGGAGGGGAGGGGAGGGAAAATTTGAGGGGGAATGAAAATGAAGGGGAGGGGAGGTGAGGGAAAATTAATTTTACATCCTCTTGTTTGGATACTCAAAAAGTAGGGGAAAGAAGAGTGAAAATGCAGGGTTTTGTTTGTTTGAGAGGTAGAGAAAATTTACAATTTATCCTTACTTTGTGAAAAAGTGAAAAATTGAAGAGGGCGGTTTAGTAAAATGACAAAGATTCCCCTCTTTCCCTCATACTCTCCCCCATTTTTGAAGAGAAAGTTTTAAGGTGGGCCCCACACGAATTTTACCGCCACTTTCCCGCCCCCAACTTTCCCTCCCCTCTTCCCAAACACCCTCAATTCTCACATCCCTCTATTTTTTCCTCCCCCCAATTTTACCCCCTTCCCAAACGGTACCAATAGATGCTTTCCACCATGCCATGGAGGAGAAGAGAATGAGAAGAATAAGAGAGAAATGTTTTCTCTTGCTGTTGGCTGATAGATTGGAGAAGTAAATTGGGGATGATGGTGGAAAGTGGGAGCATTTGGGTACCGTTTAGGAAAGGGGGACAATGAGGGGGAGGAAAAAAAGGGGGAAAATGAGGGAAAATGAAAAATGAGGGTGTTTAGGAAGGGAGGGGCCCACTCAAAAATTTTCCCCCAAAAACAGGTGAGGGCAAAAGAGGGAAAATTAATTTCCCCTCCCCTTCATTTTCCTTCCCCTTCAAATTTTCCCTCCCCTCCCCCCCCCCCCCCCCCCCCCCCCCCCTTCCCAAACATAGCGTTAATGAGATAGGTGAGGGTATTTAATCAGAGAGAGGGATTAGTGCGATATTTTGCAATGCCTAGTTTGTGTGTTTGTCATGTTCTAATTGAACATAAAGTGCGATAACGGGGATCTTCGGGTTCCCGGACAAGCTGAGTCAAAGAAGAATAATTGTAGTTTATAAGAGGAGCTTTCCAATAAACCTAAAATAAAAAATTTCAGAGATTGGTGGCAGAATATTCACTTTTTTTAATAGCAATATACTCCTCGAAAAATGTGTCGGGGGTCAAAGTAGGCTTTCTAGACCTCGGATGAATTTAAACTAAACATGAAAGTTATTAGTCAGGTCAAGACCTAACTTTTGAGCTTAAGGTGCAATTTTTATGAAATTGAAAGATGCCCCTGAAAATCTCAATATTCTACCTTAACCTGGAAAAAGTCGAACTCTCAATTTAGCTATTTTCTCCCACTTTTCCTTTCTTTCTTCTATCGTCCCACCTTTTCACACTTTCCCTCTTTTCTCCCACTTTTCCTCTCTTTCTTCCATTGTCCCATCTTTTCTCTCACTTTCCCTCTTTTCTCCTACTTTTCCTCTCTTTCTTCTATCGTCCCATCTTTTCTCACTTTCCCTCTTTTCTCTCACTTTTCCTCTCTTTCTTCCATTGTCCCATCTTTTCTCTCACTTTCCCTCTTTTCTCCCACTATTCCTCTCTTTCTTTTGCAATGATCATTCCTACCTATTGCTTATTCGTGCGTCTATAATTGAGAGTGGACTATGTGTTACAACCCGATCCGACTTAACCCTGATTAATACTAATTAATCGTGTTTTAGCTAAATTAAATGTGTTTAATTGCTAATTGTGGTGAATAGTATTTATTAGCCCTATTAGACTGAGCTAGAAGAGTTTTGAATCTTATACAGGTGAGTGGGAATTTAGTTGACTCAATTGAGTTGAGTGAAGGGCTTTTTCGTAAATATAGGTTTTCGTGTTTTTCATGATTTGTCCGTCATTTTGATATCATCGCATGTATTTTTAAGAGTACAACGATTTTTGTATTAGACATTTCTTCATTTGACCAACCGTCAAGTATTTGAGCCCTCATTTGACTCAACGAGAATATATTAATTGAAGGAACTTTCTTGTAAATCCCAATCCCTTTTATGGATAATGTAACATCCCGACCCATAACCTATATTAATTATAATTAATTGCTTGATTAGTTAGTAAGTGTGTTTAGAGTCTTAGAGAGTCGGGTTTGACGTATGGATCTCGCGTGCGAAGTCTCGCGCAATTCGGAGTGCGTTTGG
This sequence comes from Umbellularia californica, assembly GCA_028538565.1. Taxonomy (NCBI): domain Eukaryota; kingdom Viridiplantae; phylum Streptophyta; class Magnoliopsida; order Laurales; family Lauraceae; genus Umbellularia; species Umbellularia californica. The sequence continues at coordinate 12,909,090 of JAPQWN010000006.1, forward strand.
GTACAGTAGGGGTGTGTGTTGCTATTTCCGAGAAGTTTGGAGGCTTTTTAGTATTTTCCACTTTTTGAGATTTTGGCACCATCGGGTAGATTACCTAATTTCCCGAACTTTATCTTTTTGTTGGATCTCGATCCGAACCTCCGAACCCGACCCAATACCTGACCTGACCGAAACCCACCTAAGTTATTTTATTAATTTCCCAAAGTCAAACCCCACCTAATCTAATCCCATATGGACCCCACCTCACTCCCATCATCTCACTCACCTGATGCCCCACCCTCCTTGTATCCCACGTGCAAGCCCCATACCCATTCCCTCTTTTCATTTACTAGGTCAAACCCATCTCCCTCTCTTCTCATTCCCCACTCCAACACAGCAGCCCCTTTCCTCCTCATCTTCACATCCCTCTCATTCTCTCTCTCTCCCCCACGACTTGCTGCTAGACCGCCGCCGGACGACGCCGCTGCAACCACCACGAGGGGTCATCTTTCTTCTCCATCTCTCTTCTTCATCTTCTCCCCTCTTCCAAACACACTGCCACCCATCTTCTTCCTTCTCTTTCTATTTCTTTCCCCATTTTCCCTTTTTCCATTTCTCTTCCTTTCCCTGTTTTTCCCATCCTTGCTGCCAGCGTGAATCACCCATCTGTGTCTCCATTTTCCACTCTCTGTTCTCTTTCTTTCTTTCCCTATTCTCTTTCTTTGTTTACTCTTTTCTTCATCACCTTGCTGCCAACGTGGGCAACCCACCTCACCCATTTCATTCTCTCATTTTCTCATCTCATCTCATCTCCCTCACCTCACTCCACTCACCTCAACATTGACTTTCTCCCCACCATCTTTTCACTTCATTCTTTCTTTCTTTCTTTATTTCTTTCTTGCATTCTGTCTATTCCATTTCTTTGTCAATGGCCACTAATCTAGTGGGCCACCAATCAAGTAGGCCCCACAACCCCGATCATCGCCATCATCTCCGCGTGGACCCCACGAGCTTCTCATCTCCAATTTGCAAGCCACCACTCCATCCACCCATCTATTTGGTAAGATTCCCTTCCCCTATGTTTGGTTTATACTTTGGGTATAGAGTTATGTTAAGCTAGCTTAGAGCTTTCCATTCTTTTAGTTTTATATTTTAATTTAGTTTTATTTTTGCTAATGCTTCCTTAGGTTTGTTTTGTTGGGCATTGAGCTAGGATTTTAGATTTGGGCATTTTCCACCAAAGGCAAGTAGATATTTATATATATATTCTTGGATATGTTGTCTTTCCTTTGATTTGATGATTGATGATGATTTAAATGGCCATATTCTCATTGATACTTTAAATGGTTGAAATATGATAATATAAATTGAATGGTTGGATTGGGATGGATGCTGAATTGAATGGACTTGATGAGAGGGGATATGGTTGTATGTGGAGAGGGTTTGGCCCCATTTTCTTTGTTTGCAGGATTAGAATGGAAGGTCTAGATCCTTCATGTTGACTGGTTATATATTCTGGGATTTTGAAAAGGGGTTTCCACAATTTCACTTATGTTAGAGAATTGAGGTTTTGTAACTACAGTGTATACGGTTGACTAGCCAAGGGGACCGGGTCGATCTTCCACACACAATTAGGCTCCTTGGAGCCGATGAAAAACACTGTGCACTCCATTTGTTTACAACTTTCGATTGACCGGACTGGGTCGGGGCAATCGGGTACTCTGTGTAGGATGTCGACCGACCAAGGTCTGGGTCGACCGAGTGAACCACGATTACCTTTTTGAAAGGGGCTTTTTAACCCTATTTTAGATGGACTTAGGTGGAACTTCGGTTACCCTGTTTGGACTCATTTGATTATATGTGAAGATGTTTTGAGCTGACATCTTTCATGGTTAATCCGGTCGTATCGAGTTACAACATATCTCAATCTTGAACGGTACGGGACATCGGGATACCCCCCTTTATATCTATGCACGAAGATTGTTTGTCTGGGTATCGCGAACCCTACTTTCTTTCGTTGACTGAGTATGGTTGTACGATGCCTCTAGTTTAACATTGTACCAGAATTGGATTGTTTATCGCTTCTAATTCCGAATTGTACCGTCTGGTACTTGTCTACATACTATGTTCATGTTCCTTAGCTTCGTTTGCTTTGTTTTGCTTTGGATCACTTGATGAACTTAGATGATGAATTTAGGATCCCTTTTGATGTTCCGCTTGTTTTGATGATTGATGGAAGTGTTGAGGCTAGGTGACTTTGATTGTAAAAGCTTAATGAGGACTACTTATGGTATTGACATTTGAAGAAGTTTGCTTGATTGATCTTGACTTGATAATGGAAAGTAGTCTCTCTTTTGTTGATGAATCTTGTTCATGCTAGAAAGCCTAGCCCTCACTATTGCTTGTCTAGGAATCTTTGTGTCAGGCACCACTCAGTTGTATATCGCCCAACACAAATGGGACACCATCTATGTGAGGACCTTGATGAACGTCTGCACAGTACGACCTTTTACTTGTTGATGTATCTTGCTTGTTTACCGGGTCATTACCGTGCCTTGTTGCCGAGTTACTACTCGTGCCTTGTTGCCAGGCTTTAATCCTGTGCCTTGATATCTCCACTACAACTCAGTGAGAGTAGGGAGGGCAATGACACTATCCCGTGGTAATTAACACATGTGGACCGCCTATCTTGCTAGATGTTTATATTAGTTTGTTCATGATTCGTATGCTATGCACTTCTTAAGATCAGGATGCTATGCATATTATATGATTTTGTTTATCGTCTATTCTAATTCATTCTACATATCTATTGATGTTTTATATTTATATATGCCTGCTGATGAGTTCACAAAAAAATATACTTTCATAGCATATTATTTTATGATTTTTCAAAGATAAAAGAACTCAAAACACTATTTTAGTAGAAAAATAATAAATTTCCTCCCTATCATGCTTTACTCATATCTTTCCATTATAGATGGCCATTTGTATGCATTTATATGAGTTCTAATCGCTTCCATACAAAATATGTTTGAAAATACTCTCAATTATGTTAATTTCTCTTTATAGATATTAATTGAAGATTAAAGTTGAGATTCAAGTGTTAAAGAGAGTAAGGATAAGTTTGGAAGACAATTGGATGAAGAAATGACAAAGTTAGGCCAATAATAAGAAGAAAAATGAAAGACTTAGATTGGTATTTTGACCATATCTTTTTACTTGGGTGTCCGATTGAGGTGATTTTAGAAGCATTGGAAAGCTTGTTCTAAGATCTACAAATCATATTTCACAACATTTTTCCCAATTCGGACGTTTCGGGGGTCAAAATCGCACATCAATCTGGGACCTGTTTTCTAACATGAGATCACATTCATATGTTCATATTTCCATTCTTGTGAAGTCTCACATCGGAAAGAAACCAAATAGAGTAAGGCAAATGTTTCTATATAAGGAAGGGAGCTCTAGGCATTAAAGAAACAAGCAAGGAGAGCCTCCTCCTCTTTACTTAAGCTTTTTATGTAATTGAGAGCAAATTGTAGAGAGAAAGTGAGGAAAGCCTTGTAAAATTTGAAGATTTGTAATGAAAGCTTTATCTTCTTCAATGGGTGGCTAATCACTTGATTGGATCTTCTGGATGAAGCTAAGTTAATACTATTCTTTTTGCTTATGCTCATAATTCCCTTTGTTTATGTGCTTAACATGTTAGAATAGATTTTTCTTTATTGCAATGTCCTCCCTTCCATGCTTATTTTCTTTCTTAGCATTCTTTTTAGTATCTATACTTAGGTTTGATAAATCATGCTTAGGAGTTAATATCTTTTGATGGTTTATGCTTACTTTTGATAGATAGTCATTAGGAATCTTTTCTTTTATGAAGGGAAGAAAATCTTAGCTATTAGATTGTTAATTTTTATCTTTGAGTTTTAAAGTTATATTTTCCAAATCTAAGCATTGATTTGTCATTAGATTTGAGTCTTTGTTTGGGAAAAGATAAGAGCATTAGTATTGGATTAGTGTTACTTAGTGGATTCTAGATGATTCAATCTATCAATTAGTATTGTTTCTTACTTATTTTACTCACTTTAGTTAGATTCTATTCACATTCTCACACATTTATTCACTTATGTTAATTCTCACACTCCATTTCTTTATTCACACAATCAATTTCACCTTTGATTTTACACTTTTAGCACATTTCTTTTTATGTCTATCCACTCATTTTCTATCTTGTTCTCCTTATTAGTTAGTTTTCATGGATGCTTTTAGTTTCTTTTTATCTTGATCTTGCACTTATTTTCACACACTTATTCACTTGATCTATCTAGCATTTATTCATTGTTCTTGTATTAACCTTGTCATTTTATTTTTGTTATTAACTTGTTACTAATCTGTTCTTGGTTTGTTCTTACTTGAGTTTTTCTATTAACATCTCTTTGTTATTTAGTTTCTTGTTTTTTTTTAGTTTGCATTCTTTTATTTCCATTGTTATTATTTTGATTTGTATTTCCATTGTTTTTGTTATCTCCATTTGCATTTGTTAGCTATATTTGAATTGATAATCATTTTCATTGATCATTGTTATTTTCTTTGTAACGATCCTCGTGGGAACGATAATCAGACTTCCATAGTCTATATTACTTGAGACAACCGTATACTTGCGGGAATCGGCAAACACCTGCCGACCGTCGTGTCTGATGATGCTACTCTTGGTGCATAGGTACCAAGCCCTTATACCTCGAGGAGGAGATGACGGAGGAGATTCAGGCGGATCAATCTGATGACCTTCGATTCTAGACTATAGTACAGACGGCATTGTATAGCCGTATCGACCCCGTACTCGAGTGCCTCATGCTTATTTTGGATAGATCTATCTTTTGGTTTATTTTTATTATCATTTTGGTTAGGCCTAAGTTTTAGAGTGACATTTCATGTAATTAATACTTTTATTTAACTGTTTCAAACTTGAACTTAGATAATATATTTCCGTATTGCTCTTAACTATACATCTTGAGATACCACTTGTTTGTACGAAGCTTCCACTATTGATTTATGTATTCGAGGAAACATTCATACCTCACAGCAATCTTCGATCCATTTGGGACATGATTGGGGCCAAGTGTTATTATTATTATTGTTGAAAAATTTTTAATTGGCCCTAATCTCACGCATAACCCCGGTTTCACTTCTGGGGGCGTGACAGATAACCTCAACCCTTTCTTTCCTCCCTTTTTCATTCTCTTCCTCTCTGCACTCTTTTTCATTCTCTCCTCCTATCCTCTTTCCCTCTAACTTTCTTCTTCTCTATCACTACAAAAGCTTGGGGTATGTGCTTTGGGAGCTAGGGGGAAATCCACCTTCATCTTCTCCATCAACCTCTTTTCCATGTTGATAAGAAACTATCCCCACCCTCTTTCAATTCCTCTAATTTCGGAATACTTTCTACAGAAAGGCTTTAAGCATTTTCTGGTTAGATTTTAGAGTTGCATTTGAGTCAAAAAGGCTCTTGGATGAGCAGACATGCACATTCATATAGTTTTCCATGTGTTTATTGTGATTAGGGTTTGGTGATTTGGGGTTTTTGGATTTCTTGAGGCCAAGTGTGGTGTAAAGCTTTTGAAATCTCCATTGAGGCAAGTATAAGCTTTAATGATTAATGCATGTGATTTTATTCTTTGATTTGATATTAAATTCTATTATTTTCCTTTTTACTATGATTAGCCTCTTTAATTTTAATTAGAGAATGATTAGGGTATGGACTTGATAAATGGGTGTGGAATAGTGTGTGCAAGTGGAATTGGAAATTATACATGTGTGTGGAATTGGAAATTCTACATCTGTAACAATGGCATGTGGAATGAGTGGTGATGGACCACACTCATGTGTATTTTATATGATGGAAAACAAGTGGGGACTTGAATGAAATCATGTGGAGGATTTTTTATATATATATATATATATATGTGTATGAGAATTGGTGAAATAAAATACTTGCATAATGAAATGTGTTATGTCATGTTGGAAGTATCAGTAGGAGGAAAACAACATGTGAATTGTTACTTGATTTTAATATGTTCAGGTGAGAGTTTAAGTGAGCACAGGACGTAGTCCTCGCTATAGCGAGACCACCTTCTGGGTGGGTTCGCTATAGCGAGCCACAAGCTCGCTATAGCGAGTTGTGGTTCTGTACTGGGCCCAGAAATTTTGACCAAATTTGCTTCTTTTTGTACATTGAAGATGACAACACCATATAATGTGTATTTATGAAACCCATTAGGGATCTTTGACTCCAAGTGACTTATATGACCCTAGAAAATGGCACCTTTGACGAGATCAATAGACCAATGGTAATTAACCACGTGAGAAATCATTGAGGCTTAGATTATCTCATATGAAATTTATTCTTTTCGTCAAACACCTTGTCATAGATGAGGCTCGGAGAAACCGGTACACTTCACTTATATAAAGTGGCACCAAATTAAAAATAGCTATGCACTGGATTTCCAATCCTCATCGTGTGAGAAGGTGAAAGATGAAAGCTTAGTAAATGATCCTTGATTCTTTTTAATCAATGCATGTGTATATTGACATTTATTTTCTATTCACCTTCCAAATTCTAAAGAATGATTTATATGCATAAATTTTTTTGTTTTCTTTTTTTATATTTGTACGGTTATACGATATTCAATTGAAATTCAAGATGAATAAGTTTATATGTGAAAAAGTCTGGATATTAATGATTCGATTTGATTCAAGTAAAAACAGTCTTACTCATATATGTATTTATTTGATCCGATTGGTCTGGCACTACTGAGCTTCGACCTCGTGATACCCGACGGGGTTAAACTTGGTTTAGTTATTCGAGATCACTGCAGCAGATCATATGGAGCACTGTAACTCCAAAACCGGGTAGCTAGCTAGCCTTTGGCCGGGCCGCTGGTGACATCCCAACTAGATTTGCTCTCTATTTGAGAGGATGAGCTTAATGTAGTAGCCAACTAGTGTGTTCTATCCCCCATTGATTCATAAAGCATAAATTATTCGATTTTGGCACGATTGCCTAGTTGTTACCTGATATTGACATCTTTTAATTAATTGTCTATAAGTTATATTTGATACAACATGTAATTTATTATTAATGCCTATACTTGCCGAATCGTCGTATTCATGATGCTATTCTTGGTGTCACAGTCACAGGTGCAGCCCCCGGCCCTATAGAGGCCTCGAAGGGAGAGAAGGTTGCCCCAAAGGTACCTTCGGGATTAAAGGAGTGGCCAGTGTCTGAAGCCACTTAATTACCCTCCTCGAAGAGCGAATTCTTTTGAGAACTTTAGTAGTGAGTGTGGCTAGCCCCTTTTTGTGTGGGTCACACTCTGTGTTATTATTCTTTTGTTATAATTTTGGTAATGTTGTTTAGTTTTTTTCTACACCCTCTTTTGTAAACAATGTGTATTTAATTGTATAATTCTTTTGTATTAAAACTTGGAATATTAAATGGACTGAATGGGAAACTGATATCCTCACATGAATTACAGCTTCCGCTATGTTTAATTGCTATTGATGTATTCTAGTGAGTTCTCTCTCACGTGCATGGAAAGTTGTTTTTCTCTCTTTCGTGTGTTGTATTTGGCTCGAGACAGGTACAGCACGCGGGAGTACGTGTGGCACACCTCAGAGATTACCCTAAGCCAAGGTGATTCGAGACCGGGATGTGACACTATGCTTCAAAGTTCGAACGTACAACACAATCCATAATGAATGAAAGAGAGAAAAAGTTTGAGAAAAAAGGGAGCGGTTGGCTACGAACCCCGTAGTGCTACTCGAACTATAGGAAACTTTTTTCGTGTAATGGCCATCTACTCAAAATTTCTCTGTAAAATTCTCAAAAAATTAAAAAAAAAAGAAACAAAATTGAATATTCAAATAAGACACAAAAAATATCAGCTCTTCTCGCTATAAGCTCATTTAAATCACTTTACTATAACTAGCATCTATACCAAGTCCATCCTCCGAATGTAGCGGTGTATTTATGTGCATGCAATGTTACACCCCGACCCAATTAAACCATAATCGTGCTATTTAAATATATTTGAACAAAAATTAATTGTGCTTATTTACTAATTATGATAATTAGTGTTGTTTGGCCTCTATAGACTTAAGTAGTTGAGTCTTGAGCCTTGAATCGATGAGTTAGAGCCGAGTTGACTTGGTTGGGATGAGTCAAGGGCTTTTTTGTAATTGTCGACTTTTACATTTTGCGTTATTTACACTTCATTTTAGCATCATCGCTTGTGTTTCAACGAGTACGTCGACTTTCGTATTAGACTTTACTTCATTCGAACTATGGTTGAGTATTTGGACCCTCATTTGACTTAAAATGAGAATATATTATTTTAGTGGGCTTTCTTGCAAAATGGCATTCTTACCCCTTTAAATACAACCTTAGAGCATCTCCAAGATTTACTTCAAATCCTCATATGCCTTTTCCAAAATAAAGGCTTATGTGGCAAAAAAAAGGCATATGTAAATTTGGCATCTTACTTAGGCAACTCCAAGAGAGATTCAAATTATTATTTTATTCTTTTTTCATTTAATCCTCATTTGCTTTATTACAAATGTTCCATCCCACGTGATGATTTGAAACATACATTTGTATTATTATATTTAAAAAATTATTTGAAGGCTACTTTTTGGTATGCCAAATTTGGCATACCAAGGCCTATGTCAATTGCCACGTTTGTTATACAGGTTCTCTTGGAGGGCTTCCCACATGCCATTTGCTACCGTTGAACATCACATCCATGCTGAGTTAGACAAATAGAGGAGCTGTTGGAGTTGCTCTTATCCTTTCTTTTTCATTTCCTTCTCTTTCCCTTCCTCTCTACTCTTCATCTTCTTCTTCTTCTTCTCTTTCTTTCATTCCTTCTTTCTCAATCATCAAGAAGCTAGTGGCTTTGCATCTTAGGAGCCAAAGTGGACTCATCTTCATCTTCCTCTCGTCATTGTTGACAAGAGCTCTACCTTTCCTAATTTGGATCCCCTTGTCAAGGTAAGAATCAAAACCTTTTTATTGTGACTTTGGGAGTTGTGATAGAGTCAAGGGACTCATCATTGTCCATACATGCATATTTATTTGCCATTTTCCATGTGTATTTGTTGTTAGGGTTTGGTAAATTGGGGTTTTTGGGTTTTTTTTAGTCAAGTGGTGAAGAAAAGCTTGGAAAGCTCAATTTGAGGCAAGTATAAGCCTTGATTATAATGCATGCTGTCTAATTCCTTGATTCGTTATTAAATTCTATTTTACTCCCCTTTCTACTGTAATTAGCCTTTTTTGTTTAAATGGAGAATGAATATAATTTTCTATGGGTTTGCTTGGAGAATGATAAAGCTGAGTGGAATTATGAATGGGTGGAATAGTGCAGGTGGAATAATGAATGAGAAGTGTGGAATAGTTCCTGTGCATGTAAAGCGTGGATGGAATCTTTTATGCATATTCCATGTGAAATGGGTAGTGATCAGTTATGTAAAATGCATGTGGGTGGAAGATGTATATAAAAGTGTGTGCACATGGAGTAGGCAAAGTGCAAGTAGAAAGAAAAACATGTGCATTTTAGTGTGTGTAATTGGAAAATGAAAACGGATATAGAAGTGTCCTCGCTATAGCGAGGATGGACCCCCGCTATAGTGACGTGAGATTCTGTCTGGGCCCGGATTTTTTGACAAAAATGCTTCTTTTTCACACTAAGAGTTGACAAATACCCTTATATTATATACTTACTCAACCAATTAGGATCTTGGATTCTAAGGGATTTATAGGACCCTAGAAATTGGCACCTTTGACGAGATCAACGGACCAATGGTAATTAACCACATGAGAAATCATTAAGGCTAAGATCATCTCATGTGAAATTTATCTTTCGTCTAACACCTTGTCATAGATGAGGCTTGGAGAACCCGGTGCACTACACTTATACAAAGTGACACCAAATTAAAGATAGCCATACACCGGATCTCCAAACTTCATCGTGTGAGAATGTGGAGGACAAGAGCCTAGTAAATGACCCTTGATTCTTCTTAATCAATGCATATGCATATTGAGATTTATTTTCCATTTATCTTTCAAACTCTAAAGAATGATATATATGCATAAATTATTTCGTTTCTATTCATTATACTTGTACGGTTATATAATATTCAATTGAAATTCAAGATGAGTAAGTTTATGTGTGAAATATTCTGGATATTAATTATTCGATTTAACTCAAGTAAAAACAATCTTACTCATGTTTGTATTTATTCGATTCGATTGGTCTGGCACTACTGAACTTCGACCTCGTAATACCCGACGGGGTTAAACTTAGTTTAGTTTATCGAGATCATTGCAGTAGATCATCTGGAGCACCGAAACTCCAAAAACGGGTAGCCAGCTAGCCTTTGGCCGGGCTGCTGATGACATCCCAACTAAATTCACTTTCTATTTGAAAGGATGAGCTTAATGTAGTAGCGAACTAGTGTGTTTTATTCCCTATTGATTCGTAAGGCATGAATTATTTGATTTTGACACAATTGTCTAGTTATTATTTGATATTGACATCTTTTAATTAATTTTCTATAAATTTGATTTGATACATCATGTGATTTATTATTAATGCTTATACTTCCCGAATCGTCTTATTCATGATGCTATTCTTGGTGTCACAGTGGCAGGTGCAGTCCCCAACCTTGAAGAGGCCAAAGAGGGAGAGGAGGTTACCTAGGAGGTACCTCCAGGACTAGAGGAATGGCCAGAGCCAAGAGCCATATAGATTCTTCCACTCGAAGTGCGTTGTATTCTTTTGACAGCTTCTAGTAGTGAGTGTGGCCAACCCCTTTTTGTGTGGGTCACACTTAGTGTTGTTATTCTTTTGTTATATTTTTGGCAGTGTTGTTTAGAGTTCTTTTATATACTCTCTTTTATAAATCAATGTTTATATGTGTATAATTCTTTTGTATTAAACTTGAACAGTGATTTGAATTGAATGAGAAATGATACCCTTCGTATGTGAATTACAGCTTCCGCTATGATTTAAATGTCATTGATATGTTCTAGTGAGCCAGACTCACGTGTGGAAAAGTTATTTTTCTCTCCTTCGTATGTTGTATTTGGCTAGAGACAGGTACAGCATCACGGGAGCACGTATGTCGCACCTCAGGGATTACCCTAGGCCAGAGTGATTCGAGACCGGGATGTGACATGCAACGAGTTTCCCTTTTCGATGATAGCACTGATTTGGGATTTCAGGTTTCCTTGGTCTATATGCACATGCCAAACATGGGTGTTCCATAAAACCGACAAGCATTCCGGCCGGATGACCATTGCCAAACGTGTTTTGAAGCGATAAAAAATTAGAGGTAGAAACATAGGAGCCAAACATATGTTCTCTGTTGTTCGAAATAGGCGGAGGTCGCAAATATGGTTCCAGCCTTTTTTAAAGATACAGAGAGAGGAAGTGAAAGAGGATAGGAGACCGACCCATCCTAACCACAGATGGCCAACCGACGATAAGTACATTCATTGCTTCTCAGACTCTCCCACTTCCCTGCCGAGAAAAAGAAAATATTTATTCTACAAACACTCTTCCTCCCATCCCATTCCAGAAAATACTCCCATCCCACTCTTTCCTTTTTAGGGGATACTTTCATCCCACTCTTCCTATTTGAGAAAATACTCCCATCCTACTCTTTTGGTTTGAGGAATTACCACCGTCCCTTCCAAGATTTCAATGATTTAATTGCTTTTGGATTAAAAAAAAAAAAAAAAACTTGTTGATGAGTTTCTTTTGTTGTTTTTTGATTCTATGGTTTCTTTTTTCTTATTCATTCCCCCTCACGTGCAGACACCAGAATGACAAGAATGAGATCCGCTCTGATACCATGTGCCAACCCAAAAGCTTAAGCAGCTAGGTGGAAGGCTTAAACATGTATATGAAGCATTGTCAAAGGAATTACTTAGGTGATGTGGGATGTGGGACTTTACCAATAGTATGTGTACGGTGGTGTTTATGATATTTGATATGGCTTCGGTTCATGGCTTGCAATGTTGTATATGTTGTAGACATTGTTGTATATTCATGTTGGAAGCGTGGGTGATGAATAACGGTGGTTAATGAATACATTTGACAAATGAAAGTTGATGAATGGTGGTGGTTATTAAATTTGTGGATTCACCTGCAGTTGGATGTGTATACTTTTGCATATGTATATTTTTGAATGAATGGTGGTGGTTGAATGTATAAGTGGCCTATACACAAAAGTGCCCGAAGTATTTATATGAATATTATTTTAACAGATACCTAATAGGTTGAAAAAATAGAAATGCCCTCTTGTTACACCCCGACCTAAATTAAACTCATTTAGTGCTAATTAATGATGTTTTAATTGATTAATCTTACTTAGTTGTTAATTAAGATAGTTCATGCTTATTAGTTCTTTATAGATGAGTTAGTTGAGTTATGAGTCTTGAATAGTTAGTTAGAACCGATTTGACTCGGTTGGGTAGAGTCGAGGGCTTTTGCGTAATTATAAGTTTTCTCATTTTACGTCATATGCAATCATCTTGGTGTCATCATGTATATCTTGTTGAGCACGTCGTTTTTCGCATTGAACTTTACTGCATTTGATCACTCGTTGAAGAAGTGGGCCCTCGTTTGACTTAATATAAAAATACACAAATTTAGTGGACTTTTGTGCAAAATGGGCGTCCTTATCGCTTCAAAACACTCAACCTATCTCATTCATTCGATTATCACTGTAGCTAGGCGAGAAAAAACCATTTTTCCTCATCTTTTCTCTCCATTTGCTTCTCCTTTCTTTCTCATTTGCTAAGAGTGGGTTATTGCTTGGGTTTGGAGAGACAACTTGGAGTTCTCTCATCTCCTTCTACTCTTGTTTCCAAGAACCATTTTCTTGCCCAACTTCAAATTCGGATTTCTTGTTAAGGTAAGAATCAAAACCCATTCCTTTTATATTTTTGAGTTGAAATAGAGTCAAGAGACTCATAGATAACCATTCATGCATATTCATTAGCATTTTCTTTGTATTTGTGATTAGGGTTGACATTTGGGGTTTTTGAGTCATTTGAGCTAAGTTTAGTGGAGAAAGGTTTGGAAATCTTGGAAAGCGTGATTAGAGGCAAGTAAAAGCTTTAATTAAGAACTCATATTAGTTACTTCTTTGATTTGGTACCAAATTCTATTTTGTTTTTCCTTTTATTGTGATTAGCCTCTTGGATCAAAACTTGAGAATGAATATAGTTTGAATTTTGTGGTTTTTGTTTGGAAAATGGTAATTAGGAAAATGGATGGAATGGTAAGATGAAGGAGAGCAGGTGGGCTCTTGTTTTATGCAAGTGTAGTTTTTGAAGGAAAATGACAAACAAAAGGAAAGGGAAGAGGAACACAGAACATAGAAAATGATTCTGTGCCCTTCGCTATAGCGAGATGGGGTTCTGTTGGGCCTGGGTTTTTTTTAGAGTAAATTAGCCTCAAGTCCCTAATCACGGTTTTTAAAGGTAGCCAGTCCAACAACTTTTTCTTTACTATCCATAGTACATACAGCTGGAGATATTTTGGTGAGAGGTCCCCAATATGCTACATCATATATTTTCATGACTAATTTGCCCCTTTCAACAGTTTGAGCATAAAAGTTTGAATTTTAAAAGTTCAAATCGTCAATTCTCCCTCATTCTTAGGCCAAGTTCTCTCTCATTCTCTGTTGTCCCAAAAAACCCCTTCCGTCTTCTTCTCTAGGAACGAAGGACTTCACTAGAAAGCTTTGTAGATCGAAGTTGGCCATCTCCGATCGACTACACCAGCAACGATGGCAACAGCCCGGCGATGGAAACACAACCGGTCCTAGCCTTCTCCTACGATGGGTTCTGCATAACACAAAAACCCGTTGCTGTCTTTGCCTTTTCTTTCCTTTTTCCGTTTCGTGTAAATCTAGCTCTTGCAATCATAGCAACAAAAAATGAGGACTCTTTCTTATAAGAAAATTGTTGCTATTCATCTGAGTTTATTTGAGTTCCAGAACAAATTTATTTAAGTTCTGGAAAAATCTAGCTGAGTTTTTCTCAAATTTATCTAAGTTTTGAGTTTTTGTCAAATTTGTTTGTGTTTTATACGAATTTATCTGAGTTTTGGATAGATTTATTTGAGTTCCAGAACAAATTTATCTGAGTTCTGAACAAATTTAACTCAGTTTTTATCAAATTTATCTAAGTTTTGAGATTTTGTCAAATTTATTTGTGTTTTATATGAATTTATCTGAGTTTTGGACAGATTTATTTGAATTCCAAAACAAATTTATCTGAGTTCTGGACAAATCTAATTCAGTTTTTATCAAATTTATCTAAGTTTTAAGTTTTTGTCAAATTTATTTGTGTTTTATACGAATTTATCTGAGTTTTGGACGGATTTATTTGAATTCCAAAAAAAATTTATCTGAGTTCTGGACAAATCTAGCTTACTTTTTATCAAATTTACCTGAGTTTTGAGTTTTTGTCAAGTTTATTTGTGTTTTATACGAATTTATCTGAGTTCTGGACAGATTTATTTGAGTTCCAGAACAAATTTATCTGAGTTCTGGACAAATCTAGCTCAGTTTTTATCAAATTTACCGGAGTTTTGAGTTTTTATCAAATTTAGTTGTGTTTTATAAGAACTTATCTGAGTTCTGGACAGATTTATTTGAGTTCTAGAATAAATTTATCTGAGTTATGGACAAATCTAGCTCAGTTTTTATCAAATTTACCTGAGTTTTGAGTTTTTGTCAAGTTTATTTGTGTTTTATACGAATTTATCTGAGTTCTGGACAGATTTATTTGAATTCCAGAACAAATTTATCTGAGTTCTGGACAAATCTAGCTCAGTTTTTATCAAATTTACCTGAGTTTTGAGTTTTTGTCAAATTTAGTTGTGTTTTGTACGAATTTATCTGAGTTCTAGACAGATTTATTTGAATTCCAGAACAAATTTATCTGAGTTCTGGACAAATCTAGCTCAGTTTTTATCAAATTTACTTGAGTTTTGCGTTTTTGTCAAATTTAGTTGTGTTTTATACGAATTTATCTGAGTTCTGGACAAATCTAGCTTAGTTTTTATCAAATTTACCTAAGTTTTCAGTTTTTGTCAAATTTATTTGTGTTTTATACGAATTTATCTTAGTTCTGAACAGATTTATTTGAGTTCTAGAGCAAATTTATCTGAGTTCTGGACAAATCTAGATGAGTTTTTATCAAATTTATCTGAGTTTTAAGTTTTTGTCAAATTTAGTTGTGTTTTATACAAATTTATCTGAGTTTTGGACAGATTTATTCAAAATTTTGAATTCTTGAATCTATTTCTGTTTTTGAATTTTATTTGTCTTTTGAAATGGTAGTTAACCATTATTAATGACATGTCCCACTAATCATGGGATATGATTTACATTTAAAGAAAGGGTAACTTAGATATTTTAAGTCTTCAAGTTGGAAAAAAGGATCTACCACATTATGAAAAGAGATGGTGGATCTAAGGTCATAAAATCAAATGTTGAGGGACCTATCACCAAATGCCCCTTTTTTTTACCAAAATGCTCCCTTCTGAGCATTGAAAGTTGACGAATACTCTTATATTATATAATTATTAAACCAATTAGGATCTTGGACTCCGAGGGACTTGTAGGACCCTAGAAAATGGCACCTTTGACGAGATCAACAGACTAATGGTGATTAACCACTTGAGAGATCATTAAAGCTAAGATCATCTCATGTGAATTATATCTTTCGTCTAACACCTTGTCATGGATGAGGCTTGGAGATCCGATGTACTATACTTATACAAAGTGTCACCAAATTCAAGATAGCTATACACTGAATCCCTAAACTTCATCGTGAGAGAAAATGAAGGACGAGAGCTTAGTAGTTCATCTTGGCTAGTAAATTACCTTGATTCTTCTTAATTAATGCATGTGCATATTGGGAATTATCTTTTATTTAACTTCCAACCTCTAAACAATGATTTATATGCATAAGATGTTTATTTTCATTCATTGTGCTAATTGTGTACAGTTGTACTTTATTCAATTGAAATTCGGGATGAGTAAGTTATGTGTGAAATATTTGGGATATTAATGATTTGATTCGATTCGATTCAAGTAAAAACAATCTTACTCATATGTTATTTATTCGATTCCCATGGTCGGCGCTACTTAGCTTTGATCGTACGATACCCGACGAGGTTAAGTGCGGTTTAATTATTCGAGATCACTGCAGTAGATCGTCTGGAGCACTGAAACTCCAGAACCGGACAGCTAGTTAGCCTTTAGCCGGGCCGCTGGTGACATCCCAACTAGATTCGCTCTCTATTTTGAAAGTATGAGCTTAATGTAGTAGCCAAATTAGTATGTTTTATTCTCCAATTGATTCATGAAGCATGATTATTCGATATTGCACAATTGCGTAGTGTACTTAACATTGGCATCTTTTAATCAATTGTCTTTTATTCGATTTGATACATCATGTGATTTATTATTAATGCTTACACTTGCCAAATCATCGTATTCATGATGCTATCTTTGGTGTCACAAACACATGTGCAACTCTTAATCCTGGGGAGGCCAAGAGGGTGAGGAGGAGACCGAATAGGTTCCTCCAGGATTAGAGGAGTGGCCAAGAAATGGCCCTATGTAGATACTTCCATCGGAGAGCGATGAGAATATTTTGAGAGCTTCATTGTAGGGTGTGACTAACCTTTTTTTTTGTGTGGGTCACACTTAGGTTTCCTAAGGAATTTTGGAATATCTTTTGGATAGGTTTGTAGCGTGATTTTTGTAAACCCGTACTTTAGTTATGTGTAATTATGTTTTGTATAAACTTGACACTTGACTTTAAATAGGACTGTTCAATGAAATGGTACTTAGTGGCTTATGAATTAAAATGCTTTCGCTATTAAATGTGATTGACAGGTTAGTGAGCTAAACTCACAAATGGAAAAGAGAAATTTTCTCCTTCGTGATGTTGTACTTAACCCGTGGCAGTATAATATTACAGGAGTACGCGTATCACACCTAGGATATTACCCTAATCCAAGGTGATTCGGGACTAGGATGTGACACCTCTCGTCAAGGGGAGACTATGTCAACATTTTAAAGAGTGTTTTCCTAAGTTTGCGAAGTTTAGGTCTATCATTGTTTAGGATAGGGGTGGGTTAAATTGGAGATGATGATTTGGAATGTAAGATATCATGGGTGGCGGTAATGAATCTGAGATGGAGATAACCATTACTTGTTTATCATTAAAAAAACATTCGTGGATTCTTTCCCGTTACCAAACTTGGGTTTGAAGGAATTATCTCTGATTTCTATTTGCTAGTCAAACTTGGAATGCGATGAGTCCTCTCCCTCATAAATCCTTTTTGAAGAAATCTGAAGAAAGTCTAAATCCATCCATGATAACAAGGATTCGTTCAAAGAGAGGATTCCTCTCCCATTATCAAACGTGCCCAAGAATCCCAGTTTACTCACTTTAACCAGCAGGCAGAAGCTAATCTTCCACTGGTTGAGAAAATTAAGACTATTATGTATTGGGTTTGCTCACACCACTTTCATTTAATTCAATGAGCAAAACCTTATCACAAAGTTCGAGATTTTAAAGTTAGTACCTACATTCCTAATGCACCCAAACATACAACCTGATACACATCACCAGTTAGGCCTTGGGTCTGTCTCTTCTCCTTGTTGTGGTTATAATGTGACCAATTTTAAAAACAGTTAAAATGGTCTCTATAATCTCATGTCATGTGTGTTGACCATGTACCTTCTAATGCGTAGAAATATCCCAAGAAGAACCATTCTTCCATAGCCATGTGTGCAGTAGGCAGGCTATCCATTTTCTCTAATAAAAACAAACTTGTGAAATGGGTTGAGAAAGTTCCACCACTCCACTCAAGAAAAAATCCTAACCCCCATCAACTCTTATAGGGGAAGAAACCAGCATGTCTACTTCCAGTGGCCCAGCGTAGAAAAGAATCTCATTGACGTTAGATTCCTGCTATTGGAGAAGAAGGCTAGGTGGGCCTTGGGATGGCAATGGATCTGGTTGGGTTGGGCCCAGTTGGGTAGCATGTACAGGCTCAGCTGTCTCGGCGGAAGTCCCAAGACCTTTCTTTAATTAGTCATCATCTTATAAAACATCCTGTGTTTGTTTGGGCCCCTTTCTATCCCAAGAAGAAAGTTTGAAAAATCACTTTCAAAATTTTTCATTGTTAATTCCTCTTAGGATGTCTTAGATTATAAATAAAATAACATACAAGTCGACATTAATTGGTCATGACCAATTCCTTTATGCCACTGTGATGCAAGACACTTTTGGCCAAGTTTTACCAATGACTAGGATGGTCAAATCTTGCAACTCATGATGAACAAAAGAAATGGGTGCAACTCAGACAGTTGGGTTTGTTTGGGTTTAGGTTAAACCTCAATTCTAGAAGGCCAACTCAAATTAACCTTACTTCAACACGACCTGACCCAACCCAACCTGAACAATAGTGATGTCTTCTCGAACAACGTTGGGCCAGGTTTGTTGTTGGGTTGTCCTACCCTGATCCAAGCTTAGGTAGTTGAAGAATTTCAGGCTCAGACCAATCTCAAGCCGCCCATTTTTGGATTGGGCCGATCCAAGTCAAAATAGTGAATACCAATCTATTACAATTTACAGGGGCACAGTGCCAGTAGTTTGTTTAGATCCAAATACACACAACCAATTTTTCAATGTCCTAAGTGGGCACTCCCCAACCTATCTTTCCACAATGTCACCATCATTTGTTTGCTGTATGCATTGTTTTAATGCTCTTAGTTGGGAGCTCTTAGTTGGGAGAGAGAGATATTTCATAATCCAACGGTTAGTTTTCACACCTTGAATATAAGGGATGTTTGTTTGTCATCCTTATCAGGCCGAAATGATCCAAGACTTAGAGAGAGAGAGACCCGGAAAACACGGCGGTAGATTAGATGCCCAACTGCCACGAAAACGAACATTTGAAATGGTGGGACCCACCCCCACTTCCCCAACCACACTACTCTGTCAATTCATAAACCCCCTAATCAGCTGAATTCAATTCCATCCAAGGAGCAGTAAAAGAAGAGGATAAGCTCTTTCTCTCAACACCCCAACTACAAGAGGAAGAAAAACACAAGCAAAAGAACTCAAGCAGAGATGATAAAAGAAGCCACAATTTCTGAAGATTTCACCTTCCCTACAGTAACAGACAACAATTCTCTCTACCATCTTCACTTTCCTAGTTTCAACACCTCTTCTTTATGGCATGTATCTCCCACAGTTTCTGATCTCAGCGATGCGAAGCAACCACCCCAAGGAGGCAAAGAACTCACCTTGGAACAAAAGACCCATCAGAGAAGAAGCTTCTCCTCAGTAGAAGGTGGCAAGAAAGCGGAGAATTTGTCGAGAGAGCTTGAATTCTCACATTGGGGGCATCCAAATTTCAATGGCGATGATGAGAAATCTGAGTTTGGTGGGGATGAAGAGAAGATGGACATGTTGTGGGAAGACTTCAACGATGAACCATGTCGGCCTTCTTTGGATAAAAGAGAAGGGGACAGGCCAAAGGCGCGATTTTCTGATTCTGCAATTCAATATGAACCGGATGCTGATGCCAGGGAGATGGCTAATTTGTACTGTGTGCAGGCCTTGAAGATGTCCAAGAGTGGTAGCATGATTCATCATAGAAGAGGAAGCTTGTTGGTGATATTGAAGGTCCTGAAGAAGCTCTTTCTGATTCATAGCTCTCACTCCCCAAGAAGACAGCAGGTGTGACACTCTTAAATTCTGTAAAAAGCTCTTATTGTACACCTTGTTTGATTATGGATGAAATTATCCCACCTCTCAAGCAGATGACATTATATATATATATATATATATATATATATATTTGTATAAAGTAGGAAAAACCAAGAGCTTGATGTGCAATTTATGCTATTGATCTGGAGATGGTAGTCTATAGAAAGGGTGCTAATTGCATTGGTTTTTGGTCTTTGGAGGGGTTATTGATGCAAGTTTTTGTTGTGGTTGGTTTTTGACCTCATGCCATTATTGCCCCTCTTTTAAAGAGGAAAACATTCAATTAATTATTCATAATTAGTTTCCATACATGGAACTTTGATTGCATTTGACTTGCCTTGTGTTCTTCCCCAATTCATCAAAGTACAATTGCATCTTGAGCACTAATTGGTGGGGCCCCTTGTGTCATGCCCAAAGAGAATCCAAGGTACTTGAAAGTACGTATTGCCATAGTTTCTATTCTAATTAGAGTATTTATAGGAAAGAAGCATTTATGTAAGACAATGTAGCTGAGCTACCAAATTCCTAAGGTTTATTTATTAGGATAAATGGTGGGCAGTAATTTCTTATCAAAACATGAAAATCTTGATGGTCGTTTGGATATAAATCTCCATCTTTAATCATTCACTCTTAGTCCTTTGGTAGAAGCCAATTTGTTAAGAAATCCCGGATATCAATACCAAATGGGAAAAGTCCTTGAGAGGGTGGAATGTCTGTCATTTTTGTATCTTTCACCGAAAATTGGTGGGTGAAAGGTGGAGGATGAGGGCATCAGAATTTTCCACATGTGAAATTTATCTCATTGGGGAAGAGGGCAGGAAACTATTTTCAATCAAATGGGAAAGAATTTAATTGATAATATCATTTCTCCATCTATTCACCCCTTTGATCAATGCCACTTTCCTATGTAAATCAGTAGGGCAGGTTCATGTAGCTCTGCGGAAAACCGATTCCACAGAATTTTATTTTATTTTTACCCCATTTAGAAATGCTTTTCCACAAATCAAAGAAAATTTAGCTCATTTTTATGCTTTTTCCTCAGCACTGCACTAAACGTGTAAATTTTTTACTGCAGAAAAAGCAGCTCAATCTTCTTTACCTTTTTTCCATAACTTCGGCTGTGCCTTAAGAAAGTGCAAAACATACTTTTTATCATGAACACTGACCTTAAAAAAATTAAAAAAAAAATCTCATGAATCCCTGTTTCCTTATGCCCCAATTTGGATCCATGAAATTTGGATGCCCTATAATCAGCTTACCTATAACTAATTATCTGTTATTGATCATGACAAAGGACAAAAAAAAAATGTGAGTTAACTGCAACTCAGGGCAACCAGAGGAAAGCAGAATCCATGAGTGCAAACAAAAGGAAAAGGCCAGGGGATTTATGGTTCTCCAAAGGGAATCTGATGGTGAGGGGACCATGCCATTGGAATTTTTCTAGCAGTGCAAGTATGCAACACATGTGGATGACATCACACACAGCAAATGCTTCATGATCGGATATCAACTTCAAATGATACCTTAATTCATAATAATCCATAAGATCCATTTGACTTTTGAGTAATGAACTTGATGGACCACCAAATTTATAAGGCAGGCAATCTTCCATTGACAAAATTGTTCATAATTGTAAAGCTGGAAAAATAGAAAAAGCTTATAATATGGGAAACACATCTTGGATCATTTTTCTAAAATGAACATTATTGGGACAAGGCTTTGATGATGAGACAGTGAAAATAAACCATTTTAGAAAACTTCAACAAATATATATTCGTCGTAACCTTGTCTCGAAAACATGTATCAGCTTAATGCATTATACCATTTTTCCTTTTTTCCTTCCGTAAGAGAAACTTCCATTATTCAAAAACCAACTTAATGACACAAACATAACCAACACTACAACTAACCCAGAACTTATCCATCCATAAAAAAAGTGAAAAAACAAACACAACCAACAGCACAACCAGCCCAAGAATTTTTTTTGATACCCCAGCCAAGGGAGCTGGGACCCATGTGAGAGCCCCACGCACATGGGAAAGTAAGTCAGGACACACAGAAAGATTCGAATCCTAGACAGTTGGATGAAAGACGGAGATGCTAACAGACTTTATCCTTGGTTTTCAATCCGTCCATAAAACCTCATCAGCACAACTGACACCAACTTTCAAGGCTCTCTCTCTCTCTCTCTCAAGCAGAGACTTCTTTTTTTCCTAGCGGGCCACCACACTGGCCGAGGCAGAAATATTTCGAGCTCTGGTTCTCTCTATGAGAGTTAATGTTTCTACCACCATACATGGTATGTATTCATATCGGTTGAATCCACATTGATGATGATGTTCAATTCTTTCAAGAAAATACATTATTACACCGAAAGCAATTGAGTCACAACCTCTTCTCTTTCTTATGATGCCTTGGCACAATGTGTATATATAGGGACGTAAATGGTCCCCGATTAACAGTTAAAAACTGGGTCTGGGTCTTTTTTCAGACCCCAACAAGTAAATAGGTCCGGGTCCGAGTCCAGTTCCACCTTGGTTCGGACCCGTGGACCCAAGACCCGACATATTACCTCAATTCTCGAAAATTTCTCCTAAAAACCATATTTTTTTAATATCATTCTCTACCTAAACCCGGATCCAGACCTGTCCCATAAATGGTTCCGAAACGGTTCTGTAGCCAAAAAACCAGTTCTGAAATGGTTCCGGGTCCGAATCCGGTTCCACCTTTTCCTTAACGATTCCAGTTCCGAGTCCACCATGGACCCGAACCGGAACCAACCCGTTTACAACCTTATGTATATACCATTTACCAAGTGTCCGGCCCTACATGATTTTTTAAGACCTATTTGTTTCATGCAATTAAATTCTTAAAAACCTCGACTTTGTATTTCCGTAAGTAGTTAAAAATGAAAGATCATTCAAATCCTAAGTTAAGGTCCCATATACGTTGTTGCCTCGTATCCTTTACCCCTCACCTCTTTAATAATCATTTGATAGAGCTCATTTTTTCAATGAATTCATGTGTACTTTATGCAAACAAACAGGCCATTACTGATCACACCAATCTCATAAACTTTGGTTAGTGCTAGATGTCCAATCCCCAGGCATAATTATGGTCTGGGTTTTACTATGCTTTCCCCATTGTGGCTTGAAAAGATTCAACCTTTCAACGTTGGCCTAAAGAGTTTAATCCTCCATGCAGGAATGAGAGATCCTATGGCTAAGTTTATAAAGTCTTCAGCATGCCCCCTAAACTGCTTGAAGCAAAAACATCCCTTGCATACGGGTTTTTGGGCCTAATTGTAGTTCAATATGAGTTGGTCCCTCCTTCAAATTGATCACATGCAAAACCTCATAAATAAATACATAACAACAAGAAATTGAAATAATATGATTTACATGTAATCAGTCTAAGATCAAACCTAATTTCACATCAATCTTGGCCAAGCCTTTCTTTTGGACTTTTACATTTTATGACCCCACAAAGCAATTAACATAGGCCTGCCTGTATAGAGGATCCAGACTAACATGAAAAATATAAGTGCTTTAATGTCAAATAATGGCCATATCTGAGCTGTTGCATCCTTATCAACACATTTATGAGCACCCACCCTGAAGGCCTCACACATTCAAAGTGACCTCTTGACACCTCATTGTACCTTTTGACACCTCACTGTCTGTGATATAATGTGTGTCAAAGGCAAGCCAAAGGATGCCTCTGGTATATTAATAAACAAACCCTATTGATAGGAGGAAGCAACTTTTTCAGTCTTCAGAAGGAGATAATAAGTAAAGCTATAAAGGTACATTGGAGAACTTACTAGGATAAATTTGAACCCCTGCAGTCCTTAATTGGAAAAAAAAATATAGAATGTCAAAGTTGATACATTTCTCTAAAACGAATCATGCATTGAGCATTACACAGTTCATTCCCAGATTGTAGATAAATTTAACCTGCAGTAAACAGGCCAGGTAGAGCTGATCCTAATAACCTGCACAACCTACATAACCCATTTAAATGGATCAGGTTAAGGTCTACTTTGTTTAAAATGGTTTGGTGGCTTAATATTTTTGTACTTTGGACTTGTTTTAGGCTACAATTCAGCTCTTGTAATGGATTGAACTTGGACTAAACTTCTATAAGCTGGATTAGGTCGGATCGGGCTAAATGGGTTGACCACACTGGATGCGGCTTATGCAGGTCAGGTCAGGTAACCCCCACATGATGTGGGTTGGGTTGGGTTGAGTAGGAATTCAAACGGGTTGAATCTGGATCTGACATGGAACCTATGTGCTCTATCCGAATCCAACATCAACTGTAGAAAAAAGGATCCAGATCCAAACTAAGATGTTGAATGCATTCGTATGATTGGATGAAAGGACTTCAAAATAAATTTTAAAGTGAAGCTATTAACTGGTAAATCATTAAAGCTAAGTAGATCATCAAATATCAATACTACTCAAAGCCATGTAGGCCCTTAAAATTTATACATTTTTAATATCTGAGTGTAATCATCCTAGACCAAGAACCTCAGGTGGCAACATACCTGGATCTAGATCCTGATTGTGCATGCTTGGATCATGATCCGATTTCAAATTTCTCCCCCATCGAAAAATAGGTTCCATGCCCACTTTATTCTAAACCAGTTACTTTTTTTTTTAATTGAAAGGTCGAACCAGATATTCCGAATACTCAGAAATCCAATTCCAGCCCTAGGGTTAAGGTTACCTAACCCATTTTAGAAGTTGGATAAAAATTTTACTTCAACATGTGACAACTCATGTCAACTTGACCCGACCTGTTATCCACCCCAATTCTGCAACATATCAACAGCAGCTACTTTTACCCACCATTGGGTGGGTGGGAGAAGAGGGAACAGGAAAGTCTTGGTTTTGACTAAGGGTATTAAATTAAGAAAGAAAGTCACATCAGATCTTGATTTATACAGAAAAATGGGTCACTGTGTGCCTGCCAGTTCCTAACTTGAATTGATCATAAACGAGTACCCACATTCGAGTTCCTAACAAATTAAAATATGAGAAAGGTTGTCAGTAGAAAATCATCACTTAGCAGCCACTAATTGGAATGTGGTTGGATGCAGCTAAAAAAGTCATTTGGATACTTCGATAGGATGGTGTAACTCTGAAAACATGGTAGGGAACTGCTTTTATATAACTATTGGGCACAAACAATCGTCATCACCAATCATCAATGCTGATTTCCAGGGAGAAAAAAATGTCATAAAATGTTAATTCCTAGTTAACAGCAGAATAAAAAACTTATGCTATTTTACCAACAAAACACAAACTTTCTGCTAAACATCAAGGCAATCAATTGCAATAAGAGCCCATTCAAAATTTAAAACACAACCTAAAGTTAGGAAAAGTTAAGTTGCATCTTCAATTGAGCATAGCTTCAAAATTATATTACCAATATAATGGTTTACTCAACTCAGAGACAAAATTTTAACATAGATTCATGTACACTCAATCTCAATCCATCCTTGTTTTCACATCACATAGAGATGTATTACTTACAATCTATGCATTAGTGATACTCTGTTCTCTCGGGTTAGAGTCAAATTTTTTGTTGTCAGCAACGGTTTTGTTGTCTCTAGTTGTAGCTTGCCTGTGATAAGTACAAGAAAGTGGATATTCAAAATCTACTACAGCCCTATCAACAACAGTTTATATATAACAATCTCATTACATTCATATCAAACTTAAGGTATTACATGATGCTCAACTAATGAAAAAGCATTTCATCAGCCAGCCCATTAGTTTTCAAGGCAGGAACACAAGTGCAAATCCAGGCCATGAATCCGGTGGGCTCCACTATAAGTCATGCTGAGGAACACTTCTCAGGAACATGCTCCAATTACAGGCCTGAAACGAAACTTAGACAATGGAACACATTTCACAAGTAAATCTTCTCCGGTTGCATGGCTTGGAGTACATATATTGGGGCATGAATGATTCAAAATGACCCACTAGTATGATGCTGGCTGATCTAAAGCCATTGACTGCACAATTGAGCATTGCATAATACACCTCCAACATACATGTCTCTTTCCTAAGAATGCCCAAACAAGGACCGAATTTTCTTACCTGCTGCTTGTCTTCAGGAGCCCGGATACAGAAGCACAATGTGTTGAGTTGTACTTGCATCTTTCACAGCATGTTTGCAGTAATTCAATGACTTTCAGGCATCTACACCGATGGATAACAGAAAACATGTTAATCTAACCAGTGTCATCATCTTTGTAATAGGTCATCATTCACCCTCTAACAGAGTTAATGGGAGCTTTTGACCCCAGTTCAGTTTTGATATTTTACAATTTCTACCAGAAAAAGGAATTTAGAAGCCTAGATCATGCAGCGTGTTTTTTATTTGTGTAATCTGATCTTGCATACTCCGGTTCGTGACCTCGCAAGGATATAGACCTATTTACAAGAGTGACCTCATGGGACAAAGTTCACACAAGCAAGATGCCTTCATACTCCAAAGAGCCCAATGATTACAACAAAAGACGCTTCAATAACCACATTCAAATCATATGGCAGACAAGACAAGACATTATCCAACAAAATAATTTGACTCTTCAACCCTGGAAACAATGAGCTGAAAGTGCAACACACATCATGCCCCCTACCTAACACATTCAAAGACTAGCAATAGCATACCCCTCAAGCCATCTCACAAATGTAAGGTGGACACCACTAAATCCACAAAGAAGTTGTCAAAATTGAAGACAACTATACCTGTTGTGTCATGCATTAAGTCACATATACACTGCATAAAATCCAAACTTGGAAGACCATGACAATTTTATGCATCACTGCAGTTACAACTTACAACTGCCATTAGCCAAACCACGCCAGCATCATGAATGAGTGGGGAACAGAATGCATAAATTGTAAGCGAAACAAACCAAGGGTTGGAATATCTTGGACCAAAAATATAAGTTTCAGCAACTGCCCAGAAAAACAAATGTGGAAGAAACAGACTCAACCAGACAACCCTGATCATGTGCCAATCCGGTTGCTGCAAAGCACAAACATGAAAATTTCCGCAAGCTGATACGTGCATAGGAGAATGAGCCCTCAATTATGCTCCTAACCCTCCAAACACCCAAACTTTGGGTTGGAAGTTGGGACCAATTCATGCAATTTTGGAGAGTTGGGATCTTGAGATCTCCATTCTGCAATCAAATCAAAGGAGAAAAACCCAACAATCCGTTCTATGAATTAACAGCTAATTCAGTCCCTAATGCTAGAATACGACCAAGGCGCAGTGCAGTTGAAACCCACCCAAAGGTTTACTTGATTCACAGAAATATGCAATGAGGTCTTCATCCCATGGATTACAACCCCAATTCATATAAATGATGTCTGGGATTTCTTATTGTTGATAGGGATTGAGAAGAATGAAATAAAACCTCTGTGGAATGAAGTTGTTCTTGGTGAGACAAGATTGGATGTCACAGGCCTCTTTTTTGCATGGCTCCTTACTCGGCTGCGGCATCACTTGCCTTTCTCTCCCTCTCCCTCTCCCTCCCACTCTCTCCTCCAACAGCAAAGGAAAAAACACCCCTCTGGCCTCTGGCTTAATAATACGCACGGACCGACTTTGTGTAGTTTGGGAGAGGAAAATTTTCGGGCAACATTTAGCAGATGAAATTGGGGTGGGTTGAGTTGGGTATTGGGTCGACTCAAGCCCGAAAAGAAATGAATGTTGATGAAGGCATATTATATAAGAGAAATCCCAGGGACAGACGCCCTGGGACAAGCGGGAGACAACCATTGTGATTTTGGTATCTCGAAAAGCGTGCGTGTGTCTTGAAAAGCGTGCGTGCCTCTAACGACTGTCCGCCGCTTGTCCCGGGACGTCTGTCCCTAGCATTGCTCAAAAGACTGACCCACAACCCAAATGTAATCCCAATACATATTTGATTTTTTTGAGCCCGACCAATGTTGTAAATTTCCTTCCAAAGTGTTCCAACTTGGTTGACACAGGTTTAGTAACCAAGTTATTGTTATTTGTTTTGATTTTTAGAAAGGGTCTAAGATTTATAGATTCATATCCCATAGTGTGTATTGTATGTTAATCTACGATAAATAGACGTATTATAGGTGGGGAAGCAGTTTCAGCACCTAGGATGGAAGTTAATATTTTAAACATCTTTATGTCTTTTATAGATTTTGAAAGATATTGCTGTGTCCTTTTTATACCCAATATCCAGATTAGATGAGTGGGTTCAGTTGATTATAGCTGGGGTCGAAAAATAGGCCATATGGCATGATCCTTTGGTGCGGAGATCCATGCCTTCGATTTTGCCGACTGTAAGATCTATGGCCATTTATTCTTGAATTTACCCTCCTATAGGAAAATTCCTGATCCCAAAGATTAGCTTAGTTCTGCTCATTCATATGGTAAGTAGACCCCTCGTGTGTTCCTTGTCATCAGATCCTACTAAAATTTTACCAGTGGCAACATTGTGTTAAAAATCTTCATTTTACAAGTGATATTTTGGAGGCTGTAGTCTCCTGTACACCTCTTTGATGGACGGATTGTTTCAGTAGGTGGAAATTTTGCAAGAACGAACATGTGTGTTGATAGTTACACACATGGCATTTTTCGATAAAGAAATAGAAACTAAGAGAACAGAGTTCCATCTTAATTCGCATTCGAACTCCCAGTGAATACCAAGGGGGGACCATTTGGATCTTTGTAATCCCATTGAAGGTAATTGGGTTATAAATGAAAACTTAATCTGATTTACCTGTGACAGTTGTTTTGTTCTGATTACATACCCAAGTGTAGGTAATTTGATTTCCAGATAAACTGAGTGCAGGGTAATTAAGTTCCAAGTATCCAAACAAGGCACACAGTACACTCATATTGGGTCCTCAAAAATGGATGGATTGTTTTCTGTTGGTGTGTGTCCCTTCATGTGCGATGATCAATGGCCCCATCATGGATGGCCCAAAACTCACTTAAGACCACTGTCCACAGAAATACAAATGAATTTGCCGACAAAGAATCCAACGAGCTAAATAAAGTTCTCGATTACAATGAGAACCAAATGCCCAAATAAGGGAAGCAAGGTTAGAATTACAGGTCATCAGAAAACATGTTAGTACAGATAATGAGGAGCTTTCATGCCTCCAAAGAAGAGAAAACAAAACTGCATTGGGAATTAATGAAAGTATCATATATGATGGGATGAGAAGGCACATGAGAAATTTAAAGAATAGAAGCGACTTAAACTAACATCGAACAGTGGGAGGTAAAATGGAACATCCTCCATTACCTTTGGTCCTATCAAAAACATATTGCTTTTTTTCCAATCAGTAACATGACCGGGCCTGTAACTTCACGATAGTGACAGTGCGCACCTTCCAACTGCACTTGAGGCCCTTGTCAACAGTGCTTGAAAATGGTGATGAAAAAAATTGGGTAGCACCCGGCATAAGAATCGACACCAGCTCCAGATATTGGCCATCAGCATAGCATGAATGGATGTGGATAAGCTCAAGACTAGCAGAAAGAGAACAAGCCAAAAGGCCTGGCGAAATACATACTTCACCCTAGTGCTTGCATAGGAACACCCCGCTTGTCCTCTGCCCTATGATGGTATAGTTTTGCTATAGACCGCCTTTCGCAATCCTGCAAAAGAGAAGAAAATGAGCTTCTAAGCCTCCCTCTGTTTAATTATTCTATTCTTTTAAATGGTGTCATGTCATCAAGATAAGAAGCTGCACCTTGAACATGTTAAGATAAAAATGTTTCCCTGGATTCATCCTTTTCAACTTCAGGTACGTGTAAGCAAAACTCAACTGGTCACGAGGTGTAAACCGATCAACTTCATTGAACCACAGACAAGAGAACAAGTTTGACATTGGTGTATGCTCTCTCACAATGAAAGATCCTTCCGGAACATCTGTCCATGATATTAACACCAGAACGTAAGCGGTACAAGTAAACACAAGGAATGCGGTATAAATATTGAATTCAACAGAGTTGAAAGACTCGTACTGCTGGGTAGAAGTTTGTTGGGATCTGAAGCATTGAATCTTGTAAGCCCATCTTTCTGATAGAAGGCAAATTGTTCATCTATGACAGAATGGTTGAACTTATTTAGCTTCTTGTTTTGCATCACTTCTTCCCACACACAGTGCCGATCATAATGATTGGAAATTGCATGCTCGAAACCTCGTCGCCACAGGAAATATTCCAAGATGAGGATAGGGTCTCTTTGGAGCCGTAACTTGCTATCAAGCCAGATTGAATACCTGAAAAGAATCTCTGTTTGTATCAGATATTCAGATTTCATTATTCAGAAATTGGTTTCACTTGGAACATATTCAAAAGAATAGTCGTTCCACAAGAAAAGAATTCCAGTTCATATGCCCTGTAAAACATATAAGGATCTAATAGAAGCAAGCTTCCTTTTTAACTTATTGATAGATAACCAAGAGCTATATTAGAAGAATAAATGTACACAGACTGTATATAATATCAAAAAAACAGATAGAAGCATTTATCTCAAACTGAAAAATAAAATACATTTTCTATACATACATGGAACCTCCTAGTAATGAACAAAAGAGCACTGTATGTATGTATGTAAAGGTTTTAAAGCAAACAATTTTGCTCCATTAATTTTAAGACTAGACAGGGTATTAAACATTGGAGTGAACATTTTGTTCCGAACCAATTTGACTGCTAGCCCAATAGTGATGCCAAACTATCATAAAAATGAAATGAAAATAAATCAGATTTAGAAAAGTCACTAGTAATGATTCATACAGGTCCTACCCCCTTTGTGCTTAGCACGGACTACAAAAGACATTACCTGCCTCCTCCCTCCCTCTGGAACACCGTAGGCATTAAATATGATTCATATTGATAGATATTTTCTAGACCTTCACGTAGACTCCCATGCAGCAAGCTCTGCTAGGCATTTCACATATGTATCGATCATAGTAGTCTGTGCCTTTCACCCCTAAAAACTCTGAAAATATGAAAATCGAGAATAATGTAAACTTTAAACTTCTTAGGTTTTTAACTCCATGTAGAATATGGGTCTGTAATATAGTTGGGACAAGGCTTTGATGATGATGATGATGATGATGATATAGAATATGGGTCTGTAGAGAACTCCAAAAGGTCATGTTTGTCCTATATTGCTGTTTGAACCTACACTACTGAAATCTGTTGAAGTAAAGGGACGCTTGATTGGCTAAAATTATGACAAGAGCCCATGGCACACAGTGGAAGGTGTTCACTACTGCAGCCTTGAGGTTGAGGTTTCAAGTCATGTTCCCAATAGGAAAAAAGGCTAAAAGTTGAAAAATCGAAATTATATCAAAAGTAACTAATGTGCTATTTCACCATATTCATGAACTAAAAAGTAAAAAATTCATACAATGTGAAACTAAAGTACAATACCATTTTAGAAATGGCCAACGAAAATTTTCAACAAACAAAGCAATTAGGTAATTGGCTACAGAATTGAGAAATAAACAAATACAATCATTACTAGCAAATCCCTAATTAGAAAGTGGGAGACTTCGAGCATCAGATAGAACCTATCAATATAAATGGAATGTAGTATCAGAGTCAAAGAAATATTAAATATATATATTCATATTAGTGAAAACTAGCAAAAAATGCGGACTTCGAGCATTTGAACACATTAGAATATAATCAAAATGAAAATATCCAACAATTAGAGCTTTAATTAGAAATAAAGATGGAAAAAATGCGATGATTGCTTTCATTTGTTATTTGTCCCGGGCTGTAGCTCAGCTAGGATAGGGACACCAAACACCGCCTTATTACTCTATATTTTAGGTATCTTCGACAGCATTATCTGCTTAGCTCAATTCTCACCTGGCTGAAGGAAAAAGCCGATGTGTCAAAAACTTTGGTATTTTCCCAACTCTTCGCATGTCAGTGTAAGGTAAGTTCTTTACAACCACAATCTTCCACAAACCAATAAATCCCGTATTGTCAGGTTTTTGGCCTTCTGATGACAATGTCTGCAATGTGTATTCATCCATAAACATAACAAAGCAGACATTTTTCCTAGACAAGCGTGTGACCTGCAACAACAAAAGAAAACATTATACATCAAGTAAAACCAAAATCATGTTTCACAGATGATTTCCAAATGAAAAGGTACAAAAACTAAATATGTTTCCAACCTCAACAAAGAACATTTTTGTTTCAACCCTATTCCCCAAAGGACCTTATGGAGTGTCAACATGACTTAAATTCCATAGTGAAAATATTAAAAGAAACAAGTTTTCAATGAATAAATCAGTAACTTTACATGGCACAAACCTCCGACACATTCATTAGGATATGTTTGTGAGGACATGCTCCTCGTGGCATGTTTCCATGATGATTTCAACTTTTGTGAAAAACAAAATCAAAGACTTGATTTTCTGCAGATATCATTTACTGCCATTTTGTGTAGTACTGCCTTTATTTAATGTAAGAATTTCTGTTGTCAGGATTCTTACCTTGGTCTCTCAGCATTCTCTTCCCTTTAATGATTTCATTATTAGCAGGATTCATCATACGAGAAAGCTGAAAAAGAACTGTACAGTACAAGAAATGTGTACTGTAAAGAAACAAACTTCAACAAAATACAAGAATATCCCAGCTCCTTGGAACATCTATGTACGTCAATCACTAACAAATCTTACTATCAACTAGGGGTGTACAAAAAATCCGTCAATCCGTCAATCCGATCCGCGGATTTTAATCCGATCCGAAGGTAAACGGATTGGTGACGGATTGAAAATCCTGTAATCCGTTAGCAACGGATCGGTGGCGGATTTCTTCCTCAATCCGCGGATTTAATCCGATCCGATCCGTTGACATTAAATATATATAAAAAATAAAAATAAGGGGTCTAAATAGAAAAAAAAAGAAAAATTATAGGGGCTCAAATGTAATTATTTCCTATCACTATTTATCCCCAAAAGGCCAAAACCGGAAAACCCTACCCATTTTTCCATATAATACTTTCCCTACTCACTTTTTTTTCATATAATGTACAGTGACGGATTGAACGGATTAATCCGATCCGATCCGTTCATCCACGGATCGGATCGGATCGGATTTTAATACCTACGGATCGGTGACGGATTTCAAATCCGTCAATCCGTAGGTAACGGATTGGTGACGGATTTGGCCCAATCCGATCCATGTACACCCCTACTATCAACTACTGATTTGGCTGATCAATCCACCACATCTGTAGCCAATATCTTGAAAATACATCATATGCAGAAAAGATATGTAAGTAGAACACAAAAACTAATTTGCTACCCAACAAAGCAAGAAGCCATGACTTGAACTTCACTTGTGCTGCCCTGCAGCCTTCAATAATAAGATTTCAATTAAATTACTCTGCAAAAATCCATATAGCCTCTCAACTTGATAAGAGTTCTGCCCCATTAAAATCTTAAGCACCAACTGGCCCAGAAAACACCTTTAAAATAAGGTCACAGTGATCACACTCACACACAAACCTTACAGCCACAGGCCAGGACTGCCTCTTCACTTCAACATAAGAGGAGCCCATTAAACCATTGGTTTAGAACTCTTACACCTTCCAATCATCAGACACCTGCAATTATTTAGGAGGTTTGTCATGTTGAAGCCTCTCTAAGTTCATTCTGCTCCAAAATCCATATTGCTAATCTCACCTTTGCCAATTCAAAAACCTCCCCATCGAGTTCCCCTTTAAAAAATCATTTTTCTTTGGTGGTAAGCATGTTGGGAGAGATGGTATGAAGAGAAAGAAGAGTTCAAATACAAACTAAACAGTGAAATACAATGGTAGAATTTTAAAGGAAATGAATTGAGTGGTAACAAAATGTGTACTGGACTACTCGTACTAGTTTTTACTCTCCAAAAGCACATGACATTCGAAGGTTTCCTTCTTAAACCATTTAATAGACAGTTAGAACAAATATTCCTAACTCATCTAATCTGAAAAATCTATATGCAAAATATCGAGGAAAATAAGCCCAACACTAATTAATAGTCAGAACAAATTTTCCAATCGCATCCCATTGATAAAATATTTACACAAAATTGAGGAAGCTAAACCCACCTCAGAAATTAAAAATCTCTGCACAAACAGCAAAAAATACATTCAGCAGTGGAAAGTGGTTTCTTGGCAAAAGAAATGCCACTGCACAAACTCATAGTAAAACCATTGTGGTCAACGTGATTTGAAGAAGTTCTTTATATGGCCTATCACCTAGGAATTTATAGGTTTGGGCAATCACCTGAAGTCATTTGCCAGGATGTTTATGACCAAGGGACTACATGCACCATGAGGCAGGTACCACAGGTCCTGCTAAGAGATTTCTATGTTAGTCTTTGTAACCCAAGAAATGTGTTGAGAGATTTCTTTCCTACTCCCATGAGCCTCCAAAATACCTCGATTTCTTTCATAAACTATCAAACTGTCACAACAAAAGACTTCTAAAAATCATGTAGTATTTGAGAAACATGAACACAGGCTATGATACCTAGAGACTTCGAAAAAGGCAGAGTACCAATATCATGTAGTATCTGTTGCTTTGTCTTTGTGTTAAAGCCATGTTCACGCCATAACATGGCATGTTCCTGCCATATTTGGACAAAGGGGGCATAGTACAGGAATCCAAAGTCAAAAGAATGATTTTGCACCTACTGAAAACTGGGATGCAGATACAGGTGCCAGGTAACTGATCCATAACACGAAATTTCAAATTTCACATTAACATTCTTATAGAAAGTTCTACTTGTCTTCTCTAGAAACATTACTAAGTTAATGAGAATGTCATCATTATTCCTTTCAGTAATTAATGTTGAAGAGTAAGAAAAGCAATAGAACCATATGAAACCATGTCTTTGGAATAATATGATACGCAAAACCTGTACCCTACAAGTATCAGCACAGTATTCAATGCCAATACCAGTATCATATACCTTGGATACTGGTACTTCACTGATATTCCAGTATACAGACAGGTACCACAAGCCCTTAGTACTCGCATTCTTGCATTTGGTAATATTCCTGTATGCTACATCTTAAATATCATTCTATTATGAATGCATTAAACAATGATCCCATCATTAGTATTTATTGCATGTCATCTTGAAGGTACTAAAATATTGTAGGGGCCAATCCATACCTAGTCAAGGAAATTTTACAACATTTTTCTTTTCTAGATACCTAACTGGCAACAGATCAGAGAAATGGTTTTATTGACTATTGTTGGGTCCACTCTATGGTTGTGGCTTGTTGATGTGGACATGTATTCCTTGTGCATTCCTTTGGTCCATTGGGAAAGAAAGAAATGAAAGAAATTTTAAAGATTCTTGACGCAGCGTGGGTGAGGAAGAGTAGCCAAGGACTAGTCTCCATTCCAAGCCAATCACTTAGGATGGATTGACACTAGTCTTGGTCTCAAACCAAAGACAGAAAATTTCTCAGAGTAGAAAACTCAATTTCCTATTCATATTCAATGATCTTGAGAGGATTACATCTCTTTATAGTTTATAAAGACTAGTTAGTACTCTAATTTGGAAACAAATCTCAATAAAACAGAAACTTCCTAATTTATTTCTAAATTATAGTAACTACTAAAAATCAGGGAAATCTAGGAAATCTACTAAAAACTTGCAAACTTGGAACATAAAGCTGGAAAACATGACTCAGGATTCTTCTTCACTAGGCCTTGTTGGGCATAAGCCTTTGAGCATAGACTTTTGAGTTGGGCCCATTAGTCTGGACTGCATCAATTCTCCATCTGTGGTCGAGGATATTGTTCTCTTGGTGGTCCTTAGTTTCCCCAAGTGGATGTTGTGTAGGAAGGAATTTACAAATGTGAAACTTGATGACATTTCCTGAAATTAGGAAGC
The DNA here is from genome assembly GCA_028538565.1 of Umbellularia californica. Taxonomy (NCBI): domain Eukaryota; kingdom Viridiplantae; phylum Streptophyta; class Magnoliopsida; order Laurales; family Lauraceae; genus Umbellularia; species Umbellularia californica. The sequence goes on from JAPQWN010000006.1 coordinate 12,944,881, forward strand.
TTGCCTGGTTTGTGGTCCATCCAAGGGGAAGAATCTAGTTTCTTGGGGGCCTCCTCCCCTTGGGTCCTTAAAACTCAATGTTGATTGTGCTGCAATAGGTAAAACAAGTCCAACACCTATAGGAGTTCTTTAAAATTGGAAAGGGAGGTTTTATTCATGTTCTTCTCCAAGCACATTAAGGTGAAAGACTCCAACAGAGCTGAGGTTTTAGCCATTTTAGATGCTCTTAGTTCATATTCTGGCATTTTCCTAGAACAGTTCATTGTGGAAAGTGAATCCCTCAATGCAATCTCATGGGTAAATTCAAAAGAGGAGAGTCCATGGAAATTTAAGTTCATCTTCAACGAGATAAAAGCCTATCTTCTATTCAGGTGGCCTTTACTAATGTAAGCTAGTCCACTAATGACATGGCAGATGTTCTGGCCAAATAAGGGGTTGATAGGGTTTTTGTTTTGAAGGCTTCTTTTATATTTAGTAGAATCTTGTGTTGGGTATATCGTTCTTATACCTATGCGTGTTGTTTTCTTTTATTCATTTTGTATTTTGTAAGATTTTTTATCTTTAAATAATCCTTCTATTATTGTTTAAAAAAGGTTAATGAATGATTGGGCTGTGCTCAAGCACAAACACAAAAGTGAGAGCAATGAAGAGTCAAAGAACAAGGTTGCTTGTCAAATACCTCAAATGTAGGCCCATGCATGAGTAAGTTATACTGATGGTGTAAAATAAATTTCATCCAGAGTCCAAGCATTACATGGTGTGTGCCCACAGAATCACCATCAATTGTTGTTTGCCCTAAAGTCAAATTCTTTCATACTAACCAGATGAAACATACTCACTAACCAGATGGAACATACTCTTTGACACTCAAATCCACTAGCTTATTTAAAAGATAATAATTAAGATGTTGGGGTGTCACATGTGGATGTCCGATTCTCAAATAAAGGATCCCCCTTTATCCAAGACTAAACTCTATACACTCAAGCTATAAACTAGACCTAGTGCTATTTATTATTTAAATGAAATGTAATGTGACAGACATGCAAGGTGAAATTTTGTGATATTGTTGGGACCATCCTGAAAAAGAGGAAAGTATTTAAACGTGACTATACACTTTAAAAATCCTACACAACCTTTGCCCCAACCAATTAGCAAGAATTGGAGGTTGATGCGGAACGGTGATCAATGCGGGGTGGGCAGGGATGAAGATGGGAGATGTGGGGATAGGTTCAGAGCTTGTGCCTAAAGTGGAGGGGGCTCACGCCAGACCGTTTCACGGGAAAGGGAAGTGAACAAAAATCTCACAAACTATTTTCATTAATCATATTCTAAGTTTCCAAAGAGGCATTACATCAACATATAAGCAAAAGAAAAACCCTAAAACTAATCTCAATCATCTAAACATTACTGCGATTGAGATTAAAACATCTTAACTTAAATAAATTAAGAGACATAAACCATTAAAACAACTCTAAATAAAATAAAAATATTATAAACTGAATTGGTTGGGCCCAAAGGATTGGTCATGGGCCTGTCCTGCATTAAAGGATCTGTCATACACAACGGCCTTTACCATGTTCAAGGAATTTAGGATGTGGAGGATCTTTTTGTTCATAATCCCTGTCGCATTCTATATTCAACCATAATATGGTAACATAATCATGCACTGCCCTTATAAGCGGAAAAAAAAATAATGACTAGATTGTAACAACATAATATTCATAAACAATCATCATTATTTAATTCCTCTAAATCCCCTAGAACCCATATCATCATTAATACCAAGCATGATGAGGATATTGTTTTTTGCTTTCTTTGTTTCTCGCTTACATCTACAAAATCCATGCATGCCTAAATCGACCAATTAAGGATACAGATGTGACCACGTTGCAGTGCTAGAGAAAGCAAGATGCATATTCATGTTCAAAACATAGGACACAGGTATGCATATGGCATTCCATTTGAAACTTTATTGCTGTGAGATTGGTAAGGAAATAATAGAAAATTATGAATCTCATAATAAGGCATATCCTGCATCAAACCCTTATGTTTATCCATCATTAACTGGAGATGAAGTTTATGTAATTAGGTGGTTAAAAACAACCTCTATTGTGGACCCTTCACACAAGTTATTGTCCACAATGCAACATTGTGATATGAAACTTGTTCCTCATGACATCAGTAAATTGAAGTCTAGAATCTGATGCACAATTGCTTTTATATTAGCAGGAATTACTATGCAATGCCTAGAGTAACTACACAAGATGAGTCTACTGTGGCTTTTAAAGAGTGCAGTTAGTAACAGTCTAAAATTATGATAGATGACAAGTAAAACAGATAGCCATACCAATTTATTTGTAGGTGTTCTCAGGTTATCCGAGTTTCCAAAGATACAGGAAGATACAGCTATATGGCAACTATTCATGTATCTTGCATCATCTTCTGCCAAATCAAATCCAGTGCTTTGGTATCCTTCAGGACCTTTAATAAAACCGCAATTTATTTTTTGATCACGAGCATAAAAAGAATCTTCCCTTTCTTGGAGAGTCTGATGTCCAGCAAATCTTGGCTCCCAATTTTCAGATCCAATAGGCCTGTCTTCTCGTACTGTATACTGCAAGGAGAACCTTGAAAATTTTTTACCCTGTAAAGGTTCTACAAGCTCTGCAGTACTGTTTAAGAACTTCATATCACAAGAGGAACCTGAAGAAGTGCAAACATTAACATTTTAGTGAAGCAACATAAAACAGTGTAAGATGAAAAAGATGAAAAAAAAATCCCTGGTTTGGACAATCCAAAGAAGATTTCCTAGATCTAGCATACTCCTTTTAGAGAGTTGATTGCCATATAATCAAATAAAAAAGATGAAAGAATATCCTAACTAGAAAGGAGAGATTGCAATGTAATAAAATTAACAAAGAAGAAGGAAATCCTATCTAGAATCCCTAATAGGCAGGCTTATTGTCTCACCCTCTATAAGTGCTCTTCCATTCTCTCTTCTATACATACAATGAAAATTACTCTCCCCTCCCATCCATGTGACTGAATTGAGCATGTCTTCTCCTTGTATATGCTAGAGCTGTCAATGGTGAAGACTGAAGACCAAGGTTTTAAAACTTGATCTCGAGGGTGTTGAGTCGACTTGGCTGACTGACAGGGGACTCAACTGAGTCAGACCAAGTTGCACCTTCTTTCAGCTCTCCAATTTTCCAAACCATAAAAAAATAGCGAAAAATGATCAAGAAGTTAAAAATACAAAATAATCTCCCATGAATTTAAGTCATGTGTTTTAATTATTTAGAATGAATCTTAAGTAATAATAAGTGGCCACATTTTGGTTTTTATTCAATCAAATGAACATCACCTATGATTATTGAATGCTTAGATCTTCTAGAAAATGTAATTTTTAATCTTTCAGATCCATGCAAAATGGCCCCAAAAGCCTCCGACACGATCTCACAATAGGAAAATAGGAGAAAACTAGTAATTTTGGCATTTTCCCAATAGGACTCGGCTGGACTTGAGTGGAGGCGATACGATTTTCGTAGGTGGCAGAATCAATACAATGGCCAAGCATGAATGGTGAATGAGTGAACACTCCATCCATCTGAGTCCCATTAGAATCATAAGTTTACAATGAAAGCGAATACTACAAACTAGAGGGTGAAGACAGAAATGATCAAGCCATGGTCAAAGTAGCTAGCGCTAGAATTGATACAAGGTGAAGGTTCCAATGAAAAAGATACTTGAATACCATGAATGGAATGAAATCAGCCCATATCCAGGTAATTCAATATTTGGGTGTATTTTTTCCAAAAGTTGTGAAATTTTGTCAAGCCTGTTAATGTAGTGTGGGTCCCGGGATGGCTCAATCTGAAAGTTATTCCATTTCAGATGCCAGTCAAGTTTGGTCCTAAAATGGAACATCCAGGTGTTTCGGCAATTCAAACATTCCACTTCCTAAAAGACGTGATGGGAAAATGACGATGATGATGACGATGATGATGATAAATGAAAGCCAGTAGAAAGATAAAACAAAATTTAGAAGAAAAAAAAAACATATTTATATCATTTAAACATAATACGCCAAAATAGCAACCTCTAAATGTCAAATATGTCAACATCATGTACATAAATCACAAAATAATAAAAGAAAAGAAATGAAATGATCAATTGATAACAAGCAATTAAACACATATATGAAGTCTTAAAGTGCATTTGTACAATATTCTCTCTCATGAGCTCTCCCATTTGAACCATTCAAAAAAAATAAGAATAAGTTGTTCCACTTGGTTGAGAGGTCTAAAAGACTCCTATAGCCCTTATTTTCAGGTTAGAAAATTACAATTTTTAGAAAAACACAGACTAGAACAGTTAGGAAATCGGGCGAGAACTATTCAAGTGGGATGTTCCATTCCGGTTTGGCGAAAACAGTCCAGATTTGAAAGCTCATACTCCCAATGCCAAGTAAAATTACAACAAAAGATAGTGTACTTGCTTCACATCAAAATGGACAAGTAAGCTTCACACCCACAACATAATGGTTCCACACACCAGTGTTGAGAAATTCGTTTCGGAAGTTGATTCAGTTTGGCCACCAAACTGAAATATTTCGGTCGATTAGGAATTTTGGCAAAATATTTCGGAATTACATTTCGGAAAAATATAACTGTATATATGTGTAAAAGTATTTTATATAAGGGAAATGCTCTTATGAGAGTAAGTCTCACACTACAATGAGCGTGGGGGGTGGGTGGGGGGACCTCATATTTAGGCTGTCGGCATTAGATATGGATCCAATGGGTCCCCCCTTACTCTCATAGTAGTGTGAGAGTTACTCTAATAGGAGCATTTCCCTTTATATAAATATAAATATTAGAATGAAATGTGGTCAGAGCCAGTGTAATTATTAGTAGAACATTTAATTTATTTTAATTCAAGGCTCAAATATAGCTAAGGCCATGTAATTATTAGAGTGACATTTAATATATATATATCAATTTAGGGCTCAATTATGGCTAGGGCCCATGTAATTATTAGTGGGACATTTAATATATTTCAATTTAGGGTTCAAATATGGCCCTAAACAAATACGATGTTCACAAGTAGACCAAATCACAAATAAATGGGCTCGTAAAGTTGCCTATTTGCTTCACAAGATAGAAAACTCACCAGAAAATTTGCGGCGCTTCCCCTTCCTAGAATCTGTCTTCTTCTTAGAGCTAGCGCCTTTCATGGTCTCCCCATCAGAAATATTTCCATAACTTGGTTTCTTTTGAACATTTTTAGTGGTCTGGGAGTCCTCAAATGTATTATTAACGATTTCACCGGTAATCTCAACCTCCTTAATAGAATTTGAGCCTATATTTCGACCGCCATCAACTTCAGTCCCACCTTTTTTCACATCGGAATAGCCTACATCATTGTGACCGGTGTCATCAAGTTCTTTCCTAAAAAAATCCCGATAATCAATACCATCATAATAGGTATCCATTGGATCCACATCTTCATCTTGCAATCTCGTATCCATACTATTAGACAGGCTAAGTCCATTTGCATTTCCTTCGCTTGACAGCCCAATATTTTTCAGGGAGGCCTCATACTCTGCCTCATAAAGTTTCAACTCATCACGCCCAGCTTCATTGTACAATCCTGCACCTCTTCGGCCCTCACCCGGCTTACCATTTGTCTTCCTATGAGCATGGACTTCAGCAAGTTGCTCACTTCCATTGCCCTTATTCTTCAATGTATCATCCTTCTTAGTAGATTGATTAACATCATCAGAATTGGCAAGCTCCAAGGCATCAGCATCATATTCATCATCCCTTCTCCTGTCATCTCTGTCCCAATATCTTGAATCCCGCCCAATTGTACCAGAACCTCGGCCAAACTTGACGACTTTATCTCCCTTTGTCCTCGTCACATTTGATAGAAAATCCATATCAATCTTCCCATCATCATCCTGATTGTCATTGAAATCGTTGTTTTCTGCAAACACATCAACTGTTGTCATTTACAAAGAGAGGGAATGTAGTTGAGTATGATGAACATGTTTCTTTCATTACAAAAATGTTTTTTGGAAATGAATATGGATGGACATAGTTGTAGCTTTATAATCAAAGGGAAAAAACAAAAAATTGGTTGAAAATAATGAACATGTTGCCGCCAGTTTCTTCTCTTGCGTATTTGTTTGTTTGTTTGTAATTTTCTTCTGTTGACAATCCAACATGAAACAAGCACAAAAGCCCATGAACAACAAAAACATATTGTAACAAGCAACAAATTCAAGGCTGGATACCATCCCAATTATCCAAATCGCCACTACCTGCAAAGAACCTTCCAAGAACAAAAGCTGCACTCAGTATCAGATAAAAATCAGATACCATCTGCAACCATTCACCATAAAAGCAGAAGAAAATTAATAGAAAACCATGTCAGGAGAAGACGTGTGATTCCACATTTCCACTGGAAATGACATAAATCTCACCCTTCCCCCTCTCCTTCCCAAAGAAGAACTCAAATGCTGAAATTCAACTTGACTTGTTCTCTAACAATGTTTGTGGAATTGGATATCCCCAAGATTAGTAGCTAGTGAGGTTAAACAATTTTAGATCTGAAATGAAAACAAGTCCAAGCACAAAACATATATAGAAATGCATCCATGAAGATTGCATTTCAGTCCCATACTCCTCCCAACTGTGGCCACTGACAATTCAAGCCAGATTCGCTTTTGCCTCTACTCTACTCCGACCTTTCTCCTGTTAAAAATCATCCCTCTCAACTTTTTGTTACATCCAAACACTACTCAACTGCGCTTCCACTATATGAACAATCAACAAATTGAAATACATACACTTATACAAGGGATCATACAGAAGTGGAACCAAGACTAATCATTCTAACAGTAAAAACACACCATCTGTATTGAGCGTTCATCAAATCATCAAAATTAAGGGCTAATAAGTTCCAATTCCATCAAAATGCAAGTCAAAAGACACATTTCTCTCCAAACAAGCATTGATCCAAACACCAAACCATCCAAAAACAGCACAATGCTTACAAAATCACCATCACAGTTGCAGAAAGCAAAATCCTACCCTTGTTGCGAGAGATGAAACTGAAAGCGAAGACGGTGACGGCGAGGATGAGGCAGATGATCACGGCGAAGGTTCCGACGGAGATCCTCCGGCTCTTGTCTGCGCGCCGCCGGCCTCTGCCCTGCTTGTGCGGAATGCGGATCGGGATCTGGTCGGATCCTCCGCCTCCGGCGCCGTTCCCGTTTGCTCCCTGCCGGAAATCGTGGCCTCTGATCGCAAATCTCTCCGCCCCTGTTTGCCTGTACAGGGCCATCCAAACATGGTTTTTCTACACCTCCCTCTCTCTCTCTCTCTCTCTCTCTCTAGTTTTACGACTTTCTTCTCCTTCTTCTTCTTCTTCTTCTTCTTCTTCTCCTCTCTCGTTTTTATGATTTTCTTCGCTTCGATCTCTCTCTCTCTCTCTAGAATACACAGAGAGTAGAGGGAGAATGAGAAATACTAGAGAGGGATTGTAAGCGTTTCTGTGTTTAATGTGAAAGCTACGGCCTGTGCAGGTGGGCCACACCTTGTTGATAAACGGCCAGGAAATAGGGTTGGCCCACTTGATGAACATGGTGGGTTGGATCTTATGAGGTGTAATTTGCAAGTTGCATGGGACATCAATCTCTTTATTCTCTTTGATGTTGGATTCATTTGTCCATTTTTGGTGGAGCTGACAATTGAGATTGATTGCTTTAAAAGGGAGGGGACAAATCAATAGGGCCCATCTGATCTCATCCTTTCCTGTATGGATCTTGTTACTTCAAAATTAGCACAGCAATGCCTGTGTTGAGAAGGGTTTACATTGAAACCAACCCATGTGGGCTCATTGCAGATGTCACTGATATACTGTTGGATTAATCAGTTTGTGCATCAAACAGGTGATTAAGCTTTATTTTAACATACTAAAGAAACTTAAGGCGTATATTACTCAAATTGAAATGAAATTGAAGTGTTTAGCAACCCCGTAGTGTATGTAAATAGCTTGGTTTGAACAAAATTGAGTTCCGTGACATAAAAACTCCCATATAAAGTAATGGCGTGGCGGGCCCATGATATTTATTTGAAGGGTGCGGACACAAACATATAGTTGCCTTTTTTTTAGGGTGGACCCAAAATTTTCATGTGTGTTTTGGGACCAATGGAGACTAACACCAAAACTATGTATATATATAGAATAGATATGAGCTTGAGTCACTTGCCTCATCAAGGAAAGAAATCTTAAACCGTTGCATAGGTATCCAACTTAGATATACTTTTATTGTTGGATTCAAAGTTCAAATATTCAAATGATACTCATCTAGTAAATGATTTCCAAACAGAGAAAAAAACAGCAAGCATTCTGGAGAGAAAATCTATCTTCATGTATGAATTGAGGAGAGTGACCAGAATGGCAGAATTTCTTCAACATAACATTTATTCTCGTTGGTACCACATTGCATGTGGCACATGTGTACGTATGAACCTATATTGTTCATACTCGGGGCTTTGGTGTCAACAGATTGTATGAAAAACGCTGCACTGATCATGCCCACAGAAACATTGATTAAAGTCTAATCCATGATCGTTTAAACTCACGGTGAAAAAATTCATGTGCAGCGTTCTCCCATTCTTTCAAGGTCCTATGTAGCTGATTTGTTATAGTCTACTTAACTTTAATCATATACAATTTAATAGTCCAATCATATGTTTGAATATTTTATTTTGAAGCTCATACGCTCTATATTGAGTCTAGATTTGGATTTTAATCCATGTGTGGAGACGGCCCAGATCCTCTATAGTTCCCCCGAATCCGACCCATTTGCATCCCTAATTTTGCAAGCCATACTTATAGACGGCCAATTTGCCAATTAGGCAAGGAAATATACAAACGAAATGATAATTAGAGCTTACAAATGATAATTAGGGTTTACTTATTGTTCACTAAGTGAAATGATTAATAAAAATTAATAGATCTATTGTTTTATAAATGTCTAATTCACAACTTGTTTATACAAAACTAAACAAAGGCAAACCAAAAAATAATATTACATGTCTTTATCATTGATCATAAAGACAAACAGTCGTAATCACAGTATTTGTGTCCTAAAAAATTTCCAACATAATGTGGAATTGGGCTGTACAGTTGACTTTGCCCATTGTGATTTTTAATTGTATGTATACACTTGGGTTTTATTGATTGCACCAATGAAGTCAGCTACAATGAAACAATTAATTTTTTCTTTAACGAACTACATAAAAGAAGAGATGGCACTACCATTCTGACACTCTGCTACCCATCTATCTTCAAGGAGAAAGATAATATGATGTCTATAGATTGACAACATTTATATATCTATGATATAGTGTTGATGGCAACCAATAGTCCATTTAATATATGGGATCCACCTTCAATATTTGATTTAATTATTTTCCCATCACTCTCTGTATTTGCGTTCGTTTAAATTATTTAAATTTAATTGAAGTGATATACACCATTAGATTAATCAAAACATATATTTTTAATAAATTATTGATTCAATAGGCGTGTGGGTATGTTATGAACGGCTTGAATTTTAATAACTGTGGACCACAGCCACTAGCAGAACCAATATGGGCCCCCCAAATTCTCAAAATTGCCTTTATATATTTTGAATACTATATGCGTTTTTTCTATGTGGCCCTCCTAAGAATTTGTTTTCTACGTAGTGGCCACTTGAGGGAAGAATTTCTGGGCCTGCCGTGACCACGGCAATCAAGAGAGGTGATTGGCCCCCATGAAATCGAAAACCTCTTTGTGAGAATTAAAATGAAGTAAGACTGAAAAACTGCACAGTAGTTAATTTACTATTTTTTTTCCTGAGGTAGTAGTAATATTACCAATCTGAAGACTTAGGGTTCGATTTCTAGACACATTTATAATACGGAAGTGCCAACACCACTAAACTACCAGTATGTTGGTTGTACTTATGTGTTAGAAATGGCAAAGAAAATCTTTTTAACTGAAAACTTTGGATATTCAAATTCATGCATTCACAAAGGAGATCATGACATACTCAGTTGAATATAGAAAGTTGTCAAAAATCACATTTTTTAAGGTTGCTGCTGCTCCAAGAAAAACAGCACCAAGCATACCTAATTAGATGGGAGCGTAATATTTAGTTGTGCACTGTCTTGCGACCTAAAATGTGGGGCCCACTTGTATACATGCAATCATGGTACGAGGGATTGATAGGTCCTGTCATAGATTAGTTGTAGATGGAACTTCACATGGTTTTGATTTGTGATTGTGACTTTCTGATTAAGGGCTCCAATGTTCACTTGCTAATCAATGATAAAACCTAACAATCTCCTTCACCCCGTGATCTGCAACTATTTAGGAAGGCCCCACATCAAGGTTTTGTTCCAGCCAGTACTACTCGTAGATGAGATAAAGCTATTTTAGATGATGATGGTGGTGGTGGTGGTATTATTTTGTTAAGAACTTATTATGAACCCTTAAATCTCCTAATCATTTTGTTAAAAGCTTATTATGAACCCTTTAATCTCCTAATCGTTTTGGCAAAAATCCCATGGAAAGCCCAAGTTTCTATTTCCTTTCTTTATTTCATCGTACTTTTTTTGTCCTTTTTTTTTTTTTTTCTGATAACCCAGCTAGGGAGGCTAGGACCCAACCCAAGAGAGAGCCCGCACACACGGAAGACGGCCCATATAAGTGAAAAAGAAACTCACACTAGTGGAAAAAGATGGCGTATCCAGCGTACAAACCCTGCACAGTCAGATGAAAACTACCATCACTTACCAGTGAAGTAAGTGGCCATTCCCTTCTTGTTACTATATTCTCTCTATTATTCAAATCTTCAGTAATTCTTTAGTTTTCATTAGTATAACATGGGGTTGCCATTTCCCAATACCAATCACAGGCCAAAGGGAGAATGTCATTTGTCAAAATAAATGAAGTCTTTAATGCAGCTCCTTATAGTGTAGATCATGGTTCAAATTTTCAGCCGGATTAGTTGGTATGCTACGTTTCGATATCGAGCTGTGTGAATTAGTCTCGGCTTGCCCTACTAAAATATCTCCAAATGCTTGAAAAATATTAACCTACAATTTAAAAATCTCTTTTTCATTTTCTATCTTATAAAGGAGAGTCATCATCTTATCAAAGAATTTTCCCACCTCAACCACAATATCAATATCACTCACAATCAGTAGTACGGGAGTATAGGAGTTCGAGTCATATTATTATAACTCATATTAAAGAAATGATGATGACGACAACGACGACGATGATATTAAGCAAGAATATCACCCCACTTGGAATCAAGGTATGCATTCAAGTCCCTCCTCAGTCCTCTCATTTTAGGTAAACCATAAATATTGAATTGTTTTATCCTTTATCTTGTTATCCTGATGTAGTATATATGCTCTTGAGATTTATAACTTACTTACGATTGAGTGATGAGTACGGGCTTTAGTTTCTTAAATTTGACATTAATAGATAGCTCATAAGTTATAATTATGGTATCATTTTCCAACACTTACGGTGTTTCAACTCATTTTAGTATATACATATAAATCTCTTTAATTGTAAACAAAATTTATACAGTTTCATATAAGACAATGATACAAGAGGTCATGGTTTAAAGGAACGATATTTTGATTTATAATACTAATGGAAAAGAAAATATTATTTTCTAGGATTTTATAATTTTTAAGGTTTTTTGGAGTAACCAAAAACTATGACCAATACCGATACAGTATCAACTTTTGCAATTGCCCGATATCACAATTGAAACTGCGATTTTAAATCATGCAAATAAAGGTTATTGCATTTGGATGATTTAGTTAGCCGTAAGTGATGGTTGGAGGACCAAACCCACATTCGCTTGTACTAGAGGCGATTTCTGGCCCAACCCACCAATCCCACCTGAAGCCTACATTTTTTTTCCCTTGTATGCAGGAGGAATGGTAAACTACTCAAATCAAAGTCACAGGGATCGTCCCTAGGTTGCTCCACTGTAATGCAGTGCTCCGCCAGTGGTGGATCCCGTGGCACTGGTGGTGAGATAAGGCGCCCTTTACCACTTGGGGCGTCTTGTGCTCTCAACCTGAAGCCTACTTTATAATTCATGGTTTTTAGTTAACAATTCTTACCAATTAAGGAATGGGTTCAATCAGGTTGAGCGCATCTCACTATTCAAGCCAACAACCTAATTCAATTGGACTAATTACACTATGACTTGTCAATTAACTCAAACAAGACCCATTAACTAAATGTTTCATTTGGTATTTTTAACCCCATCAATAAATAGGTTGAGTTCAGTTTGGATTTATACAATTAGAATTTTAGGCAATGTGGTCAACTTGTGACCCGAGCCCTAGCCAAACCATACCCATTGCGACTCTATTCGCATGTGAACGGTGCACCAAATAGATAAAACAAGCTCATCATACAAGGGACAATTTTTATGAAGTCGACAGCTAATTGTTTGAAAGTCCCATAGAACCTACCTTCTAATGTGCATGTGACCAAAGGAAGATTGATGTATACAGACCACCTGGTGGACCTTATGGTGAAGTGCCCACAGTTTCTAATTCACACGAGCCATCCCAACAACCATTCCTTTCATTTTAATTTGATTAATAGAAGGCTGCCAAACAAATTAATGAGCTAGGCCAATTGATAATTGTGATTTTGAAGCATGAACTGCTGCTAATTATAATACAATTAAATCATTCCAACTGATCCACTGTCCAATTCTTTGTTTTGAGATAGTTTTGGATATTGCCTATATGTTCCTGCTCCTTGCCCTTGGGCCTTGAATTTGATCTGTGAGGTCTTTGTTGATGTGACGGTTCCAGTCCTGAAATAACATGATTCATGTATAGTATACAGAGATCATCTGTGCTTAGCAGAGTCATTTGTGCATGAAGACAGTTTTTAAGTAGTTGGACACATATATTAGCAGATCCCGAAGAATCTAAGAAGACTTTAGAATAGTTTTGAAGAAGGATAGGGATGAGAACAACATTATTTTTTTTTTTTTTTGGATGAGTATTAGAATGAGTTTGTTTACTCTATGAGACAGGATCTACAAAGTTTCTCTCATGTATCTTAAATTTTATCCAGGTATGAGTTGGTTCCACCTAGATTGAACCCATGATTAAGAATGTGATTTAACACAATTTCATGCTTTAATAAGTATATATACGCATTAATCAAATCCCTACTCATATATTCAATCAATGGGATCTTTCAAAGGTGTGCCCCACCTTGCATTTAATGATGGGCGCTGCACCATGCTACAATGAAACAATCCTGCATTGTAGTTATGCCCTCGATCTTAAGGTGGGACCAACTTCTATTAGGGTAAATTATGAATATTTTTTGTAAGCATCATATATTTATTTTGAGCAGTTCCGATATTCAATAGATATCCCCCACAGTGCCCCCACAGCGCTGGGAAGACAACTCTCACGGTCTTTTCAATATATTGTAAAGCAAGCAAGCTCTTACACATAGCTACATCCCATAACAAGCCCCCAATTTTTTACACGTCAGCTCAACAAGGTCACTTCATATAAAAATCAAAAGAACAAAAACCATAGTCATTAATTATCTGCTCCACCATAATTAATAGGTTGTGATATCTTGTGAAAGTAAATTTACTACAATCTTATTATCATAACCCCTAGGGGTAGCTCGGTTAGCCTATGACCATGATTTGCACCCGGAGGCTATACATTCAAAACTGCACTACTACACTGGGGCTACAGGGGAGTTTATCCGGCTTCCCTCTGGACCCAGAGAGATTAGTCCAACCCAAAAGATTGGAAACCCTCCGATAGCAAATAATAATAATAATAATAATCTTATCATCATGATCTCATTGCCAACAGATATGTCTAATGCAAATAGACAAGCTCAAGTAGAGCAGGTTGCTGACAGCTCATTGTATGAGACTATATATTGGATTAGATAAGGCACTGCACTACACGCCGGCAATTATTCAGATGGAGTGGGCCATTGTGTATTGCATCATTGCTTAAATTTTGATTATATAGTGTGCGTGTAGTGGAGTCTTATCATGCTGCTCCAAAGAGGGATTGATTCGGTTGGGACCCAGGGTTCTATATGGTCAAAATTATAGAATTATAATTCATGTCATATTTTTAATCAAATCTTACTCTAATAAAAATTATGCCCACCGTCAAATTGGTCATGTCTAAAACAATATTTGATTAGATTTAGGACCTAGCTAGCCAATTTATGTCATTCACCCTCGCCTCATATTCTTCAACTCTGACCTCTTTAATATCCTTCGATTGAGCTTATTTAACCACGAATCATTGTGTTCGAGTCCATAAGAGAGTGCTTTAATGCCAATTGCACTGGTTAAGCTTGTGAATGTCCTACTCATATATTTTGATCGATCTCACTCTTACTACTCAAAATAATTGCTTCCACGATTCGGCCTACTCAAATTTATGTCTTTCTTTTTTAAATTATATATATAACATGAGGAAAAATCATAATATCGTGATTACGATGATGACACCTTTTTTGAACCCCAACCAAGGGGCCTGGGACCTATGAGAGCACCCACACACATAGAGAAGGAGCGCTCGCACAAGGAAAGAATGAGGAGTAGGCACCAAATACACAGGAAGAGAGAACTTGCACATACAAGGAGAGGACACCTACATACATAAGCGTGGGAGAGACCCATGGATAATGACACCGTTTAAGCTTTCTATTTATCTCTCTACTTTTTGTTGCAGTTGGTGCCCAAAGTACCACATCTATAGCAAGTGGTTGATTGAGACCACTAATCCAAATTTAGGCAAGCCCACTTCTTCAAAACATAAAGTCATTTAGGGGAAAGAAGATTGCAATTATGAAGTTCATGGTTTTAAAATATCAGTTTGAGATTGCTAATCATTTAAAAGGTAAAATCTTTACGTATAAGCCAAGATATCAATCTTCCCTGTCATTCCCTTGTAGTTATAAGCATGTCTCTGAAAGTGGGCACCAATAGCCATGAGCTACATAGAGTACTGCATACGAGACTGACTGCTACTAAGTAAACAAATTCTAAAGATGTAGAATATATGCTTATCAAGCCGAGCTCAAGCTTGAACCTATTCACCCCAAGGTGTTGAATCACTAGGGTGAAAAATGTTCAGTCAAAATTGATAGCATTCTTCTCACAGAATGGCCATTTCATGCATACCTTTGTTTCATTAGATGGAATATCTACACAGATCATTATTTCATTGTGGTGCAGCACAAATTTTTTTCATATACATGAGTCTTTCCTCAATTCGACTCGGTCCTTATTCAAAATGAAGTGAATCGGCCAAGTTACATGTCAACTCGGTGAGTTTCCAGCCCTCCTGCAGTTAGTACACCTCACAGATCCATGTGTCTTGCAGATTTCTTTCAATCGTTTGATGAGAATTTTTGCAGTATGCCACATTGCATATAGGGCAGGCATGGGATGCAGGAGAAATTGAATGCCCAGTCTTAAAAGTGGAGCTTACATACAAAATTCAAAGTACTCAAAATAAATGTCTATATGCAATGGCTTTGCTGATCATGAAAGTTAGACCATTTTTAGAGTGAACATTTTAAAACACATGAATAAGAGGAAGTGAAATCAGAGCCCATATGTAGGAAATTTTTATTTTTGATCTTTTGATTTTATAGATTACAACCTACTGATCATTTACACTCTACAGCCGTGGGGATGAGATTTCTCTGATTCGTGGGCATATGAGAATCCGGACTGATTTTGCTGGATGGTTGATCTGATCTCATAGAACAGGACCCACAAACAACACTAATCCATGAAAGAATGATCCAAAGAGAGTTTTTCTAAAGGGAAAGATTATTTTACACTCATTTTTAAAAATTCATCCTCTGTGGCCTATGTATTTGATTCCTATGTAATATAATGCAAACTAAATGGTCCTAGCTAGGTGTGAAAGATCCAGTACGTGATAGTATTTAAGCCCAAACTAGCATTCACCTTGCATCGGGCAACGGTATTCACGTGGTCAAGAAGAGCCACTCTTTATAGTGGGTCATGAATACGAATTGAGTGGATTTGGCG
The DNA here is from genome assembly GCA_028538565.1 of Umbellularia californica. NCBI lineage: Eukaryota > Viridiplantae > Streptophyta > Magnoliopsida > Laurales > Lauraceae > Umbellularia > Umbellularia californica. The sequence goes on from JAPQWN010000006.1 coordinate 12,961,055, forward strand.
TAATTATTTCCCCACCGTCCTCCACCATTACTCTTCCTTTTTCAATCAGATCCTCCAAGGGCATGCCTCAAAACTCAAAAGGTAGGGTAGGAGTGTTCATGGCCACTCCAAAGCTTGCCCAAACCCAACTCATTTAATATTGGGTCTGACATTCAGGCTCAGGTCCAGTCCACAACCCAAGATCAGCCCATCTAGAAAATTACATACAGTGCCTCTGTCTGCACCCAGAGTTTAAGCATGCAAGAACGAAGGCCCAGCCAATAAACAATCGGGCAAGAAAGTAGGCCCAGGGGCAATCCCGTCTGAAAAGAGCCCAGATCTAGCTGTGGATTAGGCTCTAGCTGCTACAATCCAAGAGCACCTATTAGCTCAAGCCAGCCTGTTTGTTTGTCCTGACATAGAATAAGAATAGAGTAAAATAAACAATTACACTTTGGAGATTGCAAGTGACACCCAAGGATAGCTTTAAAAAATAAAATCTAATGGTCGCATTTTTTTTTCTCAAAAAATTTGTTTTTAAAGATTGCAACGACAAATAAGAATGGGTTCAAAAATACATCCGTTAGATTTTATTTCACTTTTATTTTATTTTATTATATCATATGGCCCTTTCGTTTTTTTTGAAGGGCATGAAAACTACACATCCATGGCTCTTCTGAGTTCATAATGAAGACAATTGAACCCAAGTTATTAAAAATGGATTAAGAAATGCTAATTGATATTGCCAACTCAGAATGAATGATCAAGGATCAACTTTCCTCATTTCCTTTCAACTGAAGAAATGAAGAAATGTTTAGGCCAGAAAAGCTCCAAGATTCAAGGTGTCATACAGTCGCCAGAAAAATTCCAGTGATATACAGTCGACACTTACAGAAAGTTGCTGTCCAAAAGAATTGGTCTGAGCTTTGAATTTAGGTAGCACAAAAGAATTCCAAATGGCTTCGAAAGGAAAACGTGAATTGGTCAGAGCCTCTTCCTTTTTTTTTTTCTCTTTTTTTTTTTTCGGCTCTAGTAAATACTCACACAACTTAACCCAAGTCCCGGAACCATCAGCACTACAACTAGGAATACAATTCCTGGTTGTTTTTTTGGAGAGAGAGAGGTGCCTCGGCACTAAGCTACCCGTGATCCAAGTTTAAGGATGTAAAACAACATTTACTCCAAAGGCTCCAAGAAGAACCAGTGACCCAATTCTCACATCCCACATGATCACCACCCCCAAACCAAGATCACAAAGGCCGCTGTAATCATACAAGTGCCTTGCTGGAATTTAGATTCGAAATGAATCAACCCCAACTCCTCACAGCAGCAACACATGCAGTTTTATTAAGGAGATAAAATTAGATTCTTAATTGTTTCATGTTTGCCATAACACTCCAGAAACAAAACCAGTTATAACCATGAGAGCAAGTGGGCTGATAATTTAAATAGTTTATCAGAACTTCTGTCTATATCTACAAATTGAAAGTTAGAAGTTCTTTGGATTGTCTCTCTACTACATTGTTTTTTCACACTACCCCTGAAGGGAGCCTCAACACAAGATGGCCGCCAACGACACTGCAGAACGAAAAGTTTCAGTCAGTAAAAGAGACACAAGGAAAACAACCAATGATGCCGCATGTAATGTGATTTGATATACGGCATATGGTCAAACCAAACGAAATCAAATTTTCTTACAAATGGAAATCACAAAATGGTCAGCAGTTCAAATATCAGGAATTGTAATTGAGTTCCAAGGATTGGACTAAATCCAAGAAAACTTGGGCCGAGAAACGTAAGGCATATATACTCATGCAGCATAGCCATATATTGTTACGATTTTATCCATAGTAAAGTACTTACCTCTTTACATAGTAGTAGCAGAAGTCTGCTAAGATAAATGTTTGAACAATCTCGGACAGGAGGACCATGGAAGGCCATAATCCATGACCCAATGCAGTCAATAGGTATCCACGGCTGTCCAAGACCTGCCAAAAAAAAAAAAAACGACATAACAAAACAAGCAAAACCATTTGAGTACTTTATGGAAATTTTCAAAAGGCATAATTATTTAAAACGATAAAAATAAATAAATAAAATCGATAAATAAGCTGTATTTTTAGCAATAACTAAGGATAAAGTTGTCTCACTTGGCAAATTTGTACTTCTTTATAGATTAAAGAAGTCACTCTAAAAATAGGAAAAAAATACATCAACGCATGGAACTGTGCCAATGTGCCTAGAGGTAATGAATTTATGTGCAACCAATTCCCTGTTGAAAGTATTTCAATATGGGATGAGTCGGATGACCAACTGATTTATCTACCAACGAGGAACACCCTTGAAAAACCAATAGAAAAGACTTTGCCTGTCTCATAGCTGGACTAATGGGTCTCAAGTCTTTCACATTCTTCACTCCATTTTCAGAAATAAGTATTAACGAAAGCATCCCATTTCTTTCTCATCTTAGCCTATCCACAAAACAAACAAATAATATTGACATACACCCTCTTATCATATCTTCATATTATGAAAGAAAGCCTATTGGTTGTCAATTGTCATCCAACCCTAGGGTCCTGTCTCCATTTGAATCAGACACTCCCCTTTCCCACCACCTCACTATCAGAGAGACCCTCCAGCCAGTCGACTTCCTCAACTAGTTGAAAAAGAGATCAAGGCTCACTATTTCCCAAAAGCCAGATGACAGTGCCTACCATGACCAAGTTGATCTCTGCAAGTTCCCCCACTGTAAAATCATCAACCGAAATATCGATTCACAAGATAACAAGAGAAATTGGAATTCCCGTGACACGATTCCGCAAGCCACTAGCACTTCTCTCTGTTTTCCACACATGATTTCCTCGGAAGGACTAATATGAGTGTAGTTGGTCTGACATTGCACTTACTGCCCCAGGACCTATTTGTCAAACTGAAGGTTCAGTTTTTCTTTATCAAGGCCTTTACATTGTATAATCCCACCTTGTCTTCTTTCATCCACCAGGAACCTTCACTAATCTTAAACTGCTATAGGACAAACTATTTATCTTTTTTTTCCAATTATGTAGTTAGCCTGACCTGTAATATTCTCTAAACACATTAACATGACTCAATTCTACAAGAATGAATAGGCAAGAAAAAAGAATAATACATAGAAAGGGGCGAAGATTAATAAGGCAGCACCATTAAAAAGAAAAATATGTGATTTGAAGTACAATTCTGTTAAGAACCAAACCTGGAGTACCCAATGTGCACAGCTCAAGAATCGGGCGACACCCAGTGCAAAAACATAATGAGCAGTGAATGACTCCACAATCTGCATAAATTTATTAAATTATGGAAAAGAAACTGCAAATATGTGCCGAGTCCAATCCATAATTGAAAGAAAGAAGGTAGTATTTGCATTGGGTCTTAAACTGAACCTTTGCATTTTGCATCACACGTAGCTGGGGTAAAACTGACACCGCCTCCAAGTAAACACAGAAAGCCCAAGAGATTCTGTTAACAAAATTGTGTGATGTTGATGGATGAACAACCAGTGCAAGTAAAACACACGGTATCACCTGTATCAAACCAAGGATATTAAACCATGAAATCTAAATCCAAAAGTACAAAAGATAATACGACGACCATACCAAAGTGCAACGATTTAAAAAATCTATACAAGCAACCTTCCATACCAAAATCTTTATGCTAGGAGGATCAAAAGAGCCATGTAACAACAACAAAGTCCCAACCAGCCTTGAGTTTTGAGAGAGAGAGAGAGTTGTTTGTGATAATTGGGAAAAGAATGCAGATGTCATTCAAGTAAAGCATGATAAGAAATTTAAAATAAGCGACAACATGTATCCCACAGAAAATTGATGAGATGGAATAGGGACTTATTTATAGTTTTTAAATTTTTAAGGACTGTTTTGTGTTTCCTAGAAATATCAAAGGGTTTATTGTTTATGAAAAATTGATTAGTATAAAAATATAGATATCTGGTCAACCAGCCCTAATGCAATACTCCAACATCGTTTTCTTTAACTTTGAAAGATTCTCTCTTCTCCTTTTAGTCCATACACACACACACAGAGAGAGAGATAAGTATGGGAACTTTACACATCTTAACACACTCCGACTTGGTATCAGAGCATTAGCAATCCAAGAAGACTCATGAAGCGCTAGAGAAAGGTGTTTTATAAACATTTTTGGTGTTTTCTAACCGTCAACCACTTTTGTGCTGACATCAGAACATTGAAGTCTTGGTGAGGGCTGTACAGCTAGTTTAAAGTGCGAGGTTGTTAGGGTTTCATGATCATGGAGGTGAGTGCCTGTATTTGATTGAAATTGATTGTGGAATTGTGGTAAAATAAGTCCTGAGTACATTTATTGGATGAGTGGTCAACCCAATTGATTTCTGTGGTTATTGGATCAGAGTATTCATCCTAATTGACAACTCATAAAGAGTTTTACTAGTTGACAGGCAGATTCTATCACAAAAAAGAGGGTGTTTGTTGTGGAGGGTGACTATGTGTAAAGAGTTTTGATCGTTGGGCATCAGGGTGCCTGGCAGATGTCGCAGAGGGGGTGTTAGAGCTAGCCTCAAAGCTGGATGCTCATTTTGTTCGAGACCTGCGTATTGCTAACAAGGCAGCAGAAGCTCTAGCCAAGGAGGGTGTAGGGTGGTCGGATTTGAGTAGATGTGTTTCCTTCCAAGCTGCTGTATTCTGTTAGACTTTCTGGCTGTTGCGGGTTTTTCTGTGGTTTTTCCTTTTTCAATGGCTTCTTGTTTTGTTGTTTTTCAGTATGGCTCTTATGCTAGTTTACTCTTTTACATAGATTTTTTTTTCCATATGAAAGGGAAAAAAGAGAGGATATTTCATATTTGAGAATTCAACAATGGAATGTGTGTCAACGGGAAAGAGTTCCCTGCAACCCACATTTCAGGGGGCTGTAAGGCCTTATAATCGAATAACGGTAAATCTATTTAATGGAAAAATTATTAGTAGTCATATTCTGCTTGAATGGCAATTTGTGGGACGAAAAGGCTTGGATACACAGATGGACGAGTTAAAGACCCACCTACCGATGGTCCAAGATATGGTGATTGGGAAGCAGAGAATAGGTTGGCCATGAATAAGATTCTCAATTACATGGAAGACAAATTGCAGCTAGATTTCTTTATTATCAAACTGCCCACTCATAGGAAAAAGAATGCTAGAATTTATCAATTGACAAATGATCTAACACAATTTTATTTTAGCAGAACAGTAAAATTATATTAATAAATAACAAGATCTATACAACAAACAAAGCAGAAAACCTAGAAAACCACAAATAGATATAAGAGCATTAACACCCTAAGCAAAATACAATCAGACAACGGGAGCCTCCTAGGCAGTGGACTGATTAACATGACAAAAACCACACAAGTAGAAGACACTTGGGACTAAATCTGAGTGAAGTAGAACTGAAATTTCCACGGGCTAACCTCATATGAATTTACACAAATGAAATGACATTGGCAGAGTCCCTTTCCACAATAAGCTCAATTAGAACCACCCCTCCCCCAATGCTTAGAGAACATGAGATTAAGACCCCTTTGCAATTCTGAATAACTCCTAAATTCCTATGCCCACTGGATCTAGCACAATTTAAACAAGGGAATTTATTTTTAGATCACTAATATGCCCAACTAAGAGGGTTGTGGTGTGACACTTCTTCCACCGGCATAGCATGGACCATTGATTTAGGTCCTACAGATCACATGACAATTATGCCTCTCTCTCTCTCTCTCTCTCTCTCTCTCTCTCTGAGACAAAAATATTAAAAAAGGAAAGGAAATAAACAGGGATCACAAAAGGAGAACTACAAGCGAGGGTTGAGGGGTAAATGAGCTAATACCCAAAAAAAAAAATTAGCAGATTACAAGGAAATAGAGTAAAAATGAAAGAAACTACTGCACAGCCCCGCCAACACATCCGCCTCTTCATTCGCTGAATGAAGAATGTGCCTAAACTCCACCTCCAACTCTGAAGATAAGAGCTTCATTTCATTCAGATAAAAATAAAACCTCCACAGGCACGTTGCTGAATTCACCCTCCAAGAGATAGCATTAAGAGAATCACTTTCCACGATCAAGGGATGATTAAACAAAACTTTATATACCCTTAGAGCTTCAAGGATGGCTAAAATCTCAGCTTCATTCGAGTCTTTAACTCCAATGTAAGTGGAAAAAGAAAGCAAAGACAGACCAGCATGATTTCAAAGAACACCACCTGTACCTGCCAAGCCGGGCTTCCCCCTAGCAGCTCCATCCACATTAAAATTCCACTTCCATCATGACTGCAAACATCTAAATCTAATATCCTATGACCATTCAAAAAAATCTAATATCCTAGTTGTGTGGTCAAACTCTCTTCGGGAAAAACCTTACAATCTTTACAGGTTAGACAGTCATATTTTATAAATAGGAAAAAAGTCTATCTAACTCTTATTAGTTCCACTGTTATAAGTAATTAAATTCTCCTCTTTCTTTTTAAAGAAGGCTTTTGTTATTACAAGGTCAAATGTCAATGCAAGTTCCAAGATAGTGTCTCCTAAGTCATTCATTTCTCTAAATCCTTGTCCTTCATGCACTCTCTCGTATCCTTTATCATCTTTCCCGCATGCCCATTTAAATCCCCTAGAAAAATCTCTTCACTAATTGGAATTCTCATATTAAATCATCCATCTCCTCACAAAATTATCTCTTTAACACTTTCATTTGATCCTGCTTGGGGTGCATAGGCACTAATGAGATCTATCAAATTCAGGCAAGTGGGCATGTGTGCAAAGGTATTTGATCAAAGGTGAGCCCCATATTCTGTCTGTGTATACATGAATTTAAGAGGGTCGATCACAAATTGCAATTTTAGGATCCATGATGCAGGATAGACCTGCGGGCTGACACATGGGGTCCAAGACAGCTTAGGACTTTTTTCTTAATTCCCTATTTGAGTTGTCATTAGTTTTCTAATTTTATTTAATGGGTTGTGTTTAGGATGGATTCTAATTTGCTTGCCTTTCCTGGTTTGATTAGGTGACTTAGCCCCTAAGTTTTCATTTTTCGTATTTATATGGCATTGTAGAGATTTAGATCTCGGAGTAGATGATTAATAGAATTTTATCCCTTTTGAGGTGCGTCTTCATGTGATCGTCTCTACATAGACTCCGTATCGTGCTTCCACACAAGCCCTAACCTTAGGGCCTGCATCAATTAGTATCGGAGCAAAACAATCCCTACAATCAGTTTGATCTTTTTCCATTGATTCCATTCCACTATCACCACACCCAATCCACCAATCCGAATCCCTAATGTCCTCATCCCAATCAAGCCAAATCTCTGAAAATCCCTGCTACCTGAGAACCATACCCATCCAAAATCCAAACCCAGCATCAAACCCAAAACCAAATATCTCCATCATCCAGAACCCAGACCATCCTTGTTGAACCCATAAAACCCTACTGTCCCAACACCTAGACCCAAAATCGATACCCAACACCGAAACCCATCCCCTCCTTGATCCCTACCACCGAACCATCCACTGCCCAAAATTTCTTCACCGAAACCCCTCAAACCTAAAATCCCTGCTCTGTTGAGCCAAAAAAAATATGTGAGAAGATCAAAAAGAGATAAAGAAGAATGTATAACATAAACGATATTAAGTTTTCATAGCTAACCATTCCTACCAAAATCTCAAGGCGTTAGTAGAGGTAGCATAAATACTTTTCAATATTCCCCCTCAGGTGGAGCCCACTTCTCAACACTCCCCCTCAAGTGGAACCCGGTCAGCACACTTTTGGAAACACATTTTTTGTAGCACAAAGTCGTTCCTCCCAAGATTCAAACCCACAACTGCTTGTCTCTGATACCAATTGATGTAGGCCCTACATTAGAACTTGCGTGAAAGTGTGCGGAAGTACAATATGAGGTCTTTGCAAAAACAATCACATGAGGACGCACCTCAAAAGGGATAAAAACCCACAAATTCTATTAATCGTCAACTCTAAGATCTAAATCTCTACAATGCCATATAAATAAGAAAAGGAATATTTACGGGCTAAGTCTCCTAATCAAACTAGGAAAGGTAAGCAAATTACATTCTATCCTAAATACAGCCCATTAAATCAAATTAGAAAAGACTAATGAGAATTCAAATAGGGAATTAAGAAAAGTCCTAAGTTGTCTTGGCCCCCATTTGTCGGCCCGCAGGTCTATCTTGCATCAATCCATCTCAAAAAGCCATGTGGACCCACCTATTATAAATCTAACCACCTTACAAAGCACACATAATATGGGAAACACTTGTAAGTTGTTGGCTTCAGTTCTAGCATGTCTCGTCCATGGTTCTTGAATCTAAGCAACTAAACCACCCTGAATGCATCCATTCCACTCTTCAATCTGCAATGTCCCAAATTTCACTCCAACTTGAATGGAACCCACCATTGGATTGAGCACGTGAATAGCATGCGTTAACTTCTCAAGAACACCATGCAGTTAATCACAAGTTTTTCCTATAATTAATATGAACAGTTGGCCAAACTTGGGTAATTTACAATCACTAGTTGTGGATAATTGAAAAGGTTAGCAATATGAATGGTGGGCCCCACGATTTTGAAACAAGCTCCATGCCCAGGGGGAGTCGGGTAAATCCCATGTGGCCCCAGTGTGGTAGCGCAGTTTCAAACCCTCAACCTCCAAAAGCAAACCGTGGTCCTAGGCCAATTGAGCTAACCCTAGGGTCCATGCCACCATTAGTATATGATCAACTCCTAGTTTGATGGGACAAGATATGGGGATGATAAAGGCAGCATATGATCAACTTCCTCCACACAGACAAGCACACACTGACACAGATTTAATCACAGCACACAAAAATGCACAATAAAATCAAGATGCCCAAGAGAAGTGCTGTGACTTGACATTCAGTGGATATAGACTCAAAAACCAAGCCACTAAATATCAATAAACTCTAAAGCAGGAAATTTCAAGCAGATATGAAAGCTAATATAAAATTGAGGGCAGAGGGCATTACCACATAGTATATGGCAAAGTTATCTTTGTCCTCCATGTAACTAGATCGCAGCTTAAAGCGGATCATGTAAATAACCCATAAGGTAGTGACCAGTGTGGCAGTGTCAAGTATTGTGTGTATGTCATATTCCATGACAAAACTACAGTAGAGTCTGACAGCCAAAAATATGGCAGTCAGTTCCTGGGATTTAAGTGAAAGTCCTGCCAGGCAATCAAACAAATATTAGCACATAATATATCAGAAGAGCAAAAGCAAAGTTAAATGAATTGTGACAGCATAGAAAGATAATAAAATAAAATGTTTCATTTTCATTCGCAAAAGTAGTTGCTCAGTAGCATAACAAAGAAGAATCTAATATCGACAGCATTCTTATTGAATAAGAAGGTATCAAGATCCTATGGGAAGTTAAAACTTCCATAAGGTAATACATAAGGATATGAGACAGGTAAATAATTAAGCACCAAATCAAAGGCCATTTTTTTCTACTTGACATGTTTTTTCCTTTTGAATATGTAACATGCCCCGACCCTGAAAACTCGTGGTTGGAATACATACTTAACATACATAGGATGGCAGACTGAATGACACCAAATTGGTTGCATTTGATTCGTTGTCTAATTAATTGTGTAACAAGCCCAAAATTGTGCAATATTGAGGAAGTTGTGTTCCTTTTTTATTTTGATGAAATTGTGTTCTTGTTTTTTTGATAGGCTGCAAATATAGTTGAGTTTTGGTCCCTGGCTGCTGGTCAGTTGATTAGGGAGGTGTGAAGCGTGTATGTATGCAAGTTAAAACCCCCCTGTAAAGCCTAACAATGATGATGATGATGATGATGATGATAGAGTTGAGTTTTGGAATTTTTTAAGGGATTTTCATCATCATCAAAGCCTTGTCCCAACTATGATGGGGTCGGCTACAGGGATTCTGTTTTTTTAAGGGATTTTCAGTATTATAAAATATTTTACAATGTTGTTTTACATTATAGTCCTGAGTCTAAGTAGAAAAGCTTTTAGAAAACCGCTTTAGATTAACAGATTGAATAAAGACAAGAAAACAAACACATGAGTCGTAAATCTGTAAAACTCGTGGGTGTGAATACCAGGAACGAAAAGTCATTTCTAATTGTTCGGAAAATTTACTGCGTGAATTTGTGGTGTCGATCTTCACGGTCCTGGCATCATTTTCTCCTTCTGAAGACCAATTTGGCTAATCTTTTGCTCATTTTATGCTAGTCCAATTTACCTACATTACAGGACTTCAACTGTTTAGTGTGTCTCGCTAATCAGAGTCTGCCATGGGGTAAGCACATGTGGGAGGATGATCACAAGATGCATGAAGCAACTTGGAAACACCAGACTTGGAGAAAACCCAGAGAATTTATAATCCCTTTCTCCACTATTTTACTGAAAGACACCTTTAATTGTTTCTTTGTTTGTTTAAACTAGGAATCCTAGCTTAGTAACAGTGTTAACTATTTAAGGGCGTTGATTTATTTGTTATTATATTGAAGGTCAGGATAGCAATTACGTTTACTTGCGTTATTTAATATGACTAAACAAAAGTAGAAATCTTGACCGATACAGCTTTCAATTGAATAGAATGAGGCACACAACAGTATATGTGATTTCTTCTTCAGTCTCTCTGTGTGAAAGATTTGGGTCCAAGTCCCTTCCATCTTCTGCTCTGGCAAAAGGCCTACGGTGGGCGCGAGGCCTACTTTTACTCTTCTTGCTGCTATTCATGGAGGATTGATTGCACTGTGAAGCCTGCAAATATGCTAGGAGATCTCCTCCTAGCTTGCAAACAGTAGGTCAGTACAGTAGAATGTCCAAATCTATTCAAGACATTCAGACAGTCCTAACTCAGGTTCAGGCGTGGTGGTTTTGGATGGGATGAATTCCTAGGTAGTGGCCTAAAAAGGGGCTGTTGGCACGTGGCAGCATAAAGTTGAACTTATATCATATGAACTTTCTGCAAATTGACAGCAGTCACACTCTGGCTGAACATTGCCAGTTGCCACCAAGTTATTCTGACCTTATAATACGATGAGAACAACAGCAGTATAAGAGCAAATATGTTGGTTTTTATTTATTTAAATCTTTGGCATTCTATTTGCCAGTCATAAGCAGATTATATAAGTGGCCATAGACAGTTATGCATGACCATATAGTGGAATTGGATTTTTTGCCCGGTAAATACTTAGAGTTGTTTGAACTTCCTATAGTAGGTTGTTCAGCCATCATATTTCTGCTGAATTTCCCAATTTAGCACAAGTGGGTAGTTGGACTTTTGCTGCCTTTAATTGCAAATTTACAGTCGGATTGAGTATTTTGGCTTGTGGGTTTACAATAGGATTTTGAATAATTTGATCTGATACAACAACATTACATCAGTTGCAACTTGCAAGCCCGGGAATTTGAATTCATTAAAGTAATAATAAAATGCTCATGAACATTGGACTGGAGAATTTTCTGAAATCACACTTACTAGAAGTAATAATTAAATGTACAGCCAGGTTAAGAGACTGAATAGACAAACAATTTTCAATTCTATGAGGTCTTTATTATATTATTTTTGACAGCTGAAAGAGCCAGAATAAGAAAACAAAAAGAAGACAAGTGAGAAAGTGAGAAGTGAAAGTGCAAAAATCACCCTCCACAATGTCCGTATAAAATATCGATCTTATGAAAAATCTAACCAACAACTTTTCGCACTTTTTTTTCTTCTTTCCGAAATGGTGACTTTATTAAAAGCTCAAAACAAACAGAATTATGTTATTTAGCTAAAATATCTTCTGAAACTCTATTCTCACTCTTAATTATATTATTAGTTATCAAAGATGGGACTCGATCCCTAATTTCGGATGACATATGCATTAAGTAGATGTTGCAGAATTCTCCACTTACATACAATTTAGATACCAAATCCAATAACCAAAAGTCAGTCACACCAATGTTCTAGCAATCAAATCAGATAGAAAAAATCATTACACAAGTAAAATCATAAACTTAAAAATTGTGTGTGTTGTGTGTATGTGTGTGTATACTCTGATCCAGTGAACAATGTTGCTCAAGGGTTTTTCATGGGCAATAGCCCATTTAGGGCCCAACTTTAATCAAATTACCCCGTGATATCCATTACCACCACCCACCCCATGCCCCAAACCGACTCAGATAAACTGGCACCACACCCAATTTGACACTCTTTTCAAATGATATACATTGTTGGATTTCACTTTGAATTCTTTGACATTTTTTCAACCCATTATCTTGAAAAAATATCCAGGGTTTGTTTGGTAAAAATACTTGTAGGGTGAAATGAAGTGAAGTGAATATTGAAGAGAGAATAAAATACTTGGGGGGGTCTAATCATAGCATGATGAAATTTTATTTTTAGCGGCTTGATAAGGAATATTTTTTACTTTTTGGGTAAAAAGTAGATGGATTTTTGTCTTTTAAATGCCTGAGAATGTTGCTTTTTGACTCCTTGTTTTTTAAATTACGAGTGGGAATTTTGAAATTTTATACTTTTGATAAACGAGATTGCTTTTTGATTTTTTTAGATAAAGGTGGGAATTTTGAATTTGTGTGCTTTCGATATGACCCCTAATCCTTTTTTAAGAGGCTTTACTCCACCTTACTAATGAAGTGGCCAAACAAACCCAGATTTACAATTAAAATGAAGGTGAAGTAAAGTCTCCATTTGCCGTACAAAAAAAGACCACGGCTCATATCAAAAGCACACAAATTCAAAATTCCCACCTTTCTCTAAAAAAATAAAAAAGGAATCTCGTTTCTCCACTAAATGACAAAAAAAATATCTACATTTTCACACAAAAAGTCAAAAATATATCCTATCAAGCCACTAAAGACTAAAGACGGTCGTGACCTACTTATATTTTATTATCCCTTTCTTTGATCTGATGCTTCAAATCACTTCATTCTGCATGTAATAAGTTCTCAAACCAGACATGTGAAATCCAATGAGGCTGACTGTCACTTCATTCATGCACAGACCTTTGTGGGTGGGTGGGTAGGTGTCTTGTGCTCATCTATATGCATGGAACGTCCAGGCATGTGGGGCTCATCAGGCCCCCTCATGGTCAATCAAAACCCTAATGTGATCTCAAACCCAGCTCCTCCTCTATAGATGAGAGATGCATTAATAAATGAGCAGTTGGTTCTCATCTTAACTATTGCCTTAATTTGTAACCAAATGCATTCATTTCAATTGAATCATCAGACGAATCTAGAACAAAATCAAAACAATAAACAGAAGAAGAAACAGACAAACCCGCGCATGTCCTCTCCTTGATGAGCTTGTAGATTAATACACAGATGCCGATAGCGTGCGAGGCCTCCGCGGCCACGAAGAGGTTGTCGTGGTCGTGGACGACGAATCTGAGGAATACGAGCGATACCATCCCTGCAATCACCGCCAGGAAAGCTTTCACCTTTGGAGGCTGCCTCTTCACCCATGTCGCCGCCACGTGCACTGGATTCTTGCTCGATTTACCATAAGAACCCATTTCTCTTCCTCTCCTTCTTCCTCTTCCTCTTCCTCTTCCTCTCTCTTTCTTTCTTCTCCTTGGTGGGCTTTGATTTTTGCTCTTCCTTTTTGGCTTCTTTGGGGACGCTAGGGCATGGAAGATGACAGAGATGAATCGGTTCGGTTTGAGTTTTGATTTTGTGGCAATCAAGAAATGGAAAGATGATGCCTCCGTAGATCGGACTTCTCTTTTTCTAGTTTTAGTGGATCTTCCATTGAGTACATAGTATTTTGCATTTGCCCCCATAACGTTTATAATATTTGTATATAAGCTCCTATAGTTTTGGTATTTTTAAATTTTTTCATTTCAATTCCTTCCGTGTCTCGAGAATCAGTAGTCCTAATGAGAATGAGCAAGCACCAGGGTTTAAAATCGCGGTTCGCGGTCATCGTGTCGCGGCTCGCGGTTCGCGGTCATCTCGTCGCGGTTCGCGGTCATCGCGGCCCATTGCGGAGCGAATTTTTATTTGACCCCAAAAAAATCCGAAAAAATATCCAAAAAATCCATAATATTATAAAATGATAGAAAATAATGTTTTTTTCCATTAGTGCACACTTTAAAACAAAATAACGGTCCCCTCAAGTTATAATATCCTGTATCACTGTTGTATCGATTTATATACTAAAATAAGCTGAAATATCATAAAATTGACATAATGCAACCATAATTTTGGACAAACTAATAGTGTTAAACATTTAAAGTCTACAAGCAAGCAATAAATACTAATAGAGTTAGTGCATGTGCCTAATGCGGTAATGCCAGAACGAGTGGCGGCCTGGCTCGATATTATCACCTTAAAACACTAGATCTAGGGAAAAACTAGTGAGTAATATCATATCTAAGTATCTAACTCAATATAAAGCCTTTGGTAGTTTGGTTCATGTATTAGTGTATTACATAATCTTTTTTAAAGAAAAAAACCTGTAATAATTCGAATTTAAATAATGAAGAAATAAAAAATACTGCAAAAAGTGCTAATACTCACACTTTTTTGTTCCAAAAGTGTAGATCTATTTTAAACTAACACATTATTAATGCATTTGAACACTAATTTGAAAAAATGTAAATGATATCAAGAAAAGCCCCAAATTTTTGAAATAAAAAAAATCTAGATCTACACCTTAAAGCACTAGATCTAGGGAAAAATTAGTGAGTAACATCATATCTAACTCAATATAAAGCCTTTGGTCCATGTATTAGTGTATTACACAATCTTTAAAAAAAAAAAAAAAAAACCTAAAATAATTCGGATTAAAATAATAAAAAAATAATAAATATTACAAAAAGTGTTAAAACTTGAATTTTTTTGCTCTAAAAGTATAGATCTAACACATTTCAACCATCTCTAAGTTATTTTGATGTTGAATCTTGAAAATAACTCCAAAAAATAAAAAAATAAGCTTACTAAAGAGGTCCCTTGAGTTTGATTAGCTTTCCCCACATACAAATCCACTCAAAAGTAGCGAAGATTTAAGTTTTTCCATGCATTAGAAGTTGTAAAAGCCCTCAAGTATGCTTAGGAAGCTCTCATGAAGAAGAAGAATGAAAATGGAGAAAGAAGAAGGAAACCACACTCAGCATAGTGAAGAAAAAACACAGCAGAACGTGTTTTTAAAAAAAAAACAGCGTCAGCGATATAATGGCCGTTATAACGTTACGGCCGTTATATTCAATATAACGGCCGTTACAGGCCGATATTTTGGCGATATTTTCCCTGATATCGTATCGGGACCGTTATATACCAAATATCAGCACGTTAACGGCCGTTATTTTAAACCCTGGCAAGCACACACATATGTGCATTAATTGTTATAAAACTAAGTGCTTTGCACTTATATTCATTAATTCAAAATGAGTATGTCATTATATACAAAAGTACCGTTATTTTATCCCGAGTCCCAGTGGTTTCACTCTTAAATCTTGATAACTCTCTCCTGCATGTAGAGTGTAATTTTGTATACATTAATCCAACGGTGTTTTGTGAATGGATTGGGTCAATTATAACTAAATATGAATATAGGTTGTGATTGATTTGGATTTAACAGAACGAACATTGTATTGATAAAAATAGATTTATGCAGGGTTACTCTTTCCTACTAAATGTGCTAAACTAATCGTCACTGTTACAAGCATTAGAGGAAAACAAACATGGGCTTTTGAAATTATACATCTATAGGTAAAGAAATGGGCAAATTTATCATTTTACTATAAAAGGTTTACGGTGATTGTAGGGCTACTGATTTCAAGACATGGAAGGAAGGCATTGGGTAATATGCAAATATTAAAACTATAAGTGTCTATTTATAAAAAATATATATAAACCTTGGCGGGTATTATATGTCTACATAGGTGATGATCATATCCCAGTACATGGAATAGAATAAACGAGGAGTGAAATAAACTAAATTATAGGGGATGCAATTCTTTTTTTTTTTAATTTATTTATTTAGAAACGTGTTTGGGGAGACTGTATGGAACAAATAAGGATAGCTTGGCCAATTAACTATCTTTATAAATAGAGTTTTAAGTAAAAAAATATAACCGTTATATTTTATTTTACTCTAGTCTTTATTCTATTCCATAACAAACAAGATAAAATTATCATACGGGGATAACACATATATTTATACCTTATGCTTGTTGGGTCGTATAAGATCTGCACTTTTCGAGATGGTCTTGAAAACGAATAGTTTGTTTTTGAATATGTTAAGAATCTAGGTAGGTTAGGAAGCTCGCCTTGGTCAGGGGGCTCAATAGGCTAGCCACGCTAGATCCAATCCGGGCCAATCACACTTCAAGCTAAGTTTGGGCCTTGTATTTTGTTACTAAAATGAGCCAGGATCTAAATTTTGGGTGCTCTAATATTTGGTCCAGGCCTGAATCTGTTAATAGAGATCCTCAAGTCCAGCCTGACCCAAATAAGCAGTGCCTATAGTTTGGTAACATAGTTCTCCAAACAAGAGATAGAAAGCATGGCCGGATTGACTAAATGTATAGACTAGGCTTGACATCCCACACTTAAGGGCCGTGTTGGGCTAGGGTTGCATCGTGTCTTTAAAGCCAGAACACTGCCTGGATATATCTCAGTCTGACTTAACCTATGGACACCCTTATGACCTAATTCTTTTGTAGAATTTCTACTAGGAATTCATTATGTTAGGAATTTTTGGACTATATCATGTCTAAGATCTCCAAATGCCATATTTATTTACTAATATTTATGAATTCCAGCCACATAATAGGTCCCGAATAACCTTTGAGAATTCAGAAATTCCACCCTCTTTGCATTTTGGTGGAATTCCTGGATGTTCAAGTCCACTAAAGCATCCAGGAGTTCCACTATATTCGGGAATTCAAGAATTCCCTAGACACGAATTTCTTGAATTCCATAAAAGAAATCGGCCCTAGATGTACTCTCTAAGGAGTCAATGTCAAATCTTGTTATATATTTACAAGGATACTCCTATGTTCTACAAAAAATGAAGTACACTTTATGAGTTTCTAAGTTTATATAAGTGCAGCTTGTGAAAATTTCACCAAAAAAAAAAAAAAAACACTCCTTTTATAATTAAAATATTTTTATGTGAAAAATGGGTTCGTCTTCTAATCGTTGAAGAAACCTCGCTATATTAGAGCCAAAAATTAAGAAAGAAGAAACCCCGCTAGAGAAATATTTATTATTCGTAAAATTCAAATGTAATTGGGTTTCATCATTATGCCCTCTCCACATCGCGGTAGGATAGATTAAAGAACAATTAATATTGGCCATTTTTTTAGCAACCTATGTGATTGATTAAGAGATTGTTACAAAAACATATTTGCATGGAAACGAAAAGGCCATCTTATTTATATTTATATCTTTTTATTTTTGTGTGTGTGTGTTGGTTTCAAGGACGCATATCTTTATATCAACTAAACTAACACTTCTTCTTTTTTCCTATGACGTGGGTATCCCCATCTAATTTTTGCCTAATAGGATTATTCCCTCGGGTAAGCCCAACAGGTTACTCTGGGGTGGGGCTCAAATATAAGATGTGGAGAGAAAACCCACACCTTACACTAATGAACCATTATCGAGGTGGATAACTAAACTAACACTCGATGAAGAGAAGTTTACAGTTCCAAAAAAACCCTCTTATTGTAATTTTATGGCCGGGGCTTGATTGGGAAGTTTTATTAAATTTTGAAACAAAGCTCGTTGAAATAAAAGTTTGAAAATATAGTTATTCCAATTAGACCTTCTTACAAATGACAGTTTGGCATGTTTGATTCAATTGGAAAAGGAAAACCTATCATATCATAAAAATTATATGGATAAAGTTTCATAAAGAATGTAGTATAAAAAAACAAGAGTAAATTAGCCAAAAGTCCCTCAGATTGGTCTTGTAAGTTGTAAGGCCTCAAATACAACATTATTGTTTAATACCTAAAGTCCCTTACGCATGGGATTTATTCGGGCGGCGGTCCCTTACCATGCCATGTTAGATTCTATTATGTCTTATTTGCCCTTTTAACCGTTTGAATAGGTGGCATGCAATCTAATCCTGGTTTTTAGCTCAAACTCATCATCTTTCCCTTATTACTGTCGAATTTAAATGTAGTAAGATGAGATTTCGACAGAACAATATACAATTCAGCTAAAATGATATCAAACTCATCCCAATTCAGAAACAAAGTTAGATAGAACCATAACAAAGTCAGATAAAAATCATAAATAAATTCATTTAAATTCACTTCAGATACAGATAATTTTATATCAGATTCAGACAAATTTAAACCAAATCTAGTCAAACCAAACATAATCTAGTCAGATAATTTTATATCAAATATAGATAAATTTATATTGAGGGGACACAACTTTTTTGTGAACTGGTTATGATTTTGAACACAGATAAATTCATAGAAACCCACATCAAATTAATATAAATGCACAGCAGACTTAGATAAACTAATTTCAAATTCAGATAAATCTACCTCAATCCAGTTTAATTCATATCACACTCAGATTAATTCACAGCAAACACAGATAAATTCATATCAAATTTATATAAATTCATACAAAACAGAGATATATTTAATTTAAAATCAGATAACTTCATGTCAAAGTCTGATAATTTATACAAAACTCAAATAAATTCCCAACAAACTCAAAAAAACTCATTTAAAATAAAGTTGAATATATTTCAAAGTCAAATAAAATCATTCGAAATCCATTTAATTTCATACCAAACTCATATTATTTTTAGGAATCTCAGATACATTCAAAAGAACATCATATAAAATTGTGTCACAGTCAAATAATTTTACTTGGAACCTTGTTTAATTGATAACAAACGCAGTTAATTATAAATCAAACTCAGATAAAATCATGTAATATACAGATAAACTCATTTAAAGTCTTTTTTAATTGATATCAGAGTAAGACAACTTGAGAACAAGCTTAGATAAATTCAGAGCAAACTTAAATAATTGCTTATGTTGCAGATCATATGACGGTCTGAAATGTTTTTAGGCGGAGCGTGATTACTGACGTATATGTTGGAATACTGTTGGGCCCTTAGGATAGGTTTCAAAAACTTTGTGACCCACTTGACTCAGTGATCATCTATCCCAAAGGGCATAAACCCAATCCAAGATGTAAACCCTCAATCTCACATATCAAGATCAGTAAAATATATCTATCTAGAAGATAGAACCAGCAACATGAAAGCTTCAAATAAATCTACAACATGCAAGGAAGTAGATTATACATTCGGAGCTTGGTTGTGCTCTCATGGAGAAGTTTTTACTTTCTTTGATGTCGAACTCTTTCGCAGATCAAATCAAGATCTCCAAGACCCAATTGTCTTCCACACTATGTCCCTTATCAGATTTCTTTTCTCAAGGAGATGGGTGAGATCTCCTAAAGAAAACTAATAGAGAACAACTAGAAAAGGAACTAGAAGAGGTGTGCAACAACTTGCACAAGAGAGGAGAAGAGAGAGAGGACAAGCCTTGCACAATAATGCTTGGGGACGTCCAAAGGGGGGTTGCTACCCTTTTATAGCCTCTTGCAACTCCTCTATTACTAATTCCCATAGAAGTCTCACTTCCATTAATTAGTAACATTCTTTTTCTAATTAAAATAGAAATCCTACTTCCATTAATAATTAGTAGCTTACTATTACCACTATTAGAAGTCTCACTTCAAATAGAAATAGTAATTCTTTAATTCCTTTCCATCTAGAGTTCTACTAGAATTAGTATCTATCCAATACTTGGGCTGTGTGGGGACCACTAGGGATTCCTTAGAAAGCTGGCTCCAACTAGGACACGCGACCCCACATCTCATGTGCAATCCGGGCCCACAGTTAATTGCAAATAACTCCACTAAATAAATGCAATTGAACTCCAGTCTTAGGAATAAATTACATAGAAGACCCTAAACTTCCCTATGACCACAAGTAGGCCCCTCCATCTATATCCATGAATCAATTGGACCTGTCCACCAAATTAGATCCATATTTTATTATCCTTGAGCCCCAATTAATTATAATGATCGATTGGTACCTATCAAATTAACTCTTAATCGGAATGGGTGCGTACTTACCAATGATAAATCCATTAATTGGCACAAGGGGATAATCAGAATAGATTCCATCTTGACCATTGAATGTTCTCACAGCTCTACTACCACTCACCCAAATCACTGAGGTGTTGACCTCCAATTGGCCTCACTCATTGGTGATTCAAAGCAAATGAATAGATAGAAACTTGAGTTCATTAATGTCTCAGGATTGAGAGCCTATTGCTAGGGAATTATGAGAACATACCTTAAAGTAAAGACAGTATTCTTAAGGTGCTTCTCATGGTCCTTCAATACATCCAATGTACCAGCATTATGATCCAGAATCTTTCATTCTGATGATCGAGACAAATTATACTATCTCATAGTGATCAAAGTGCTGCAACCTTGACAGTATGAGATGTCCAATCTCATAACTAGTTGCGAAGATATTTAAGTATAAGATTTGCTACACATGTCTCCTGCATGTGGATCTCATCCATACACGTGTGTTACATCTAATATACTTGTGGACACCGGTTCATCTTATGAACCATTATGTCATTCGTATTAGTTATGTGCAAACAAGTAATAAATCACTATTCATCTCATGAAAGGAAAGCAAGAATATATTAATAAATAAAGAAATTAAGCAATATATTCATCATCTAATGGATTGAGACCATAAAACTAACAGTATAAAGAGGGCATTTTTGTCTTTTTGACTATGTCAGTTTTAAAAGAGGACTGCTGCCTCTACAAGAAAGTATCTTGGACCCTAGGCCATAAAACACAACGACGAGGGACCTTCCGTCAAACGCCCCTATAAACAAGCTTGTTGTATTATAAAAGTTATCAGGAAATATTGTTAAGAAGAAAGTAAATAATGTCTTGCTCACATTTATGTCTATTTAAAATACCTCATCAAAACAATTTATAACTATTTTTCATGGATTATTTCCAAAGTCACTCTAACTTTACATATCACATAAAACCCTTTTCTGCTGGCAATTCACAGGGACGCCCCTTTCAAGTTTAGCAATAAAAATCTCCTTTATATGAGTAATTTACTCTACATCCACTCTTTTCTATATTTATAGAAAACTCCTTTCAAATACACCCTCTCTCTTTTGGTAATTACAAAAACTACCTTTCAAGAGCAAATTACAAGCCTATTCCTCTCTTTTCCACAACTACAAAACATTGAAAGAAATTTACAAATACACACCTTAATCATTTAAATGTATATGTGTACCCATGTTATGAAAAAATTACAAATAAACTTCCTCTTTCTTCAAATTAGGGCATGTTTGTATGCATTATCACACGCAGCAATTGAATAGATATAATTCATATTATAGATAGTTAAAAATAATTATTAAATGTAAATTTTAAAATCGAGCATCAAATAATGATTTTTTTTAGGGGAATGAAATTTAAGAAAATATGGAAAACGAAACAATAGGGTGATGGCAAATATTTTCTCATCTTCTTTTGATTTTATTTAATACTCATATTTTTTCAAAAATGTAACTTAATTTTTATTTTTAACTAATAATAATATTTTTAAAAACTTATTAATAATAATATGAATTGTATGTATTAGATTCCTATGTATTGTAATCCGAACAAAAACCCCATAGAATGACAATATTTTATGGTAATTTATCGATAGTACACTCTTGTCCCTGTAAACGTTTTCTTCCGTATAAACTGTGATTCCGATTGTAGGGGTTTTACCAAAACCCTCGTGCTCTTTCTCGTTCTCCCTCTCCCTTCAAGGTATGCTTCCACTTCATCTCCCTCTCATGTACTTGTTTTAGGCGATTTTGAAACCCTAACACTATCACCTGACAATCTTAAATCACCCCACATGTACAAAATAAGCCATCTCCTATCACTGCCCATCATATGAATATGAATGTTGGCGTGGTCTGGGATATACCCAAAAGCTCATGCCATATGATATCTTGAATGCTGATGTGAGAACAACTACTGGGTTGTATTAAGTTAGTGCCCCCCACAAGTAGAGATCCATGAATAATAGTATGCATCAATGTCAAAATGGGTTAGAAATGAATGGAATGGATCTCTCAATATGGTGAGATTGAGAGGATATCATCACATTATGCAGTTTGTGGAGTCGTATAAGGAGTGGGTTTGCTCCCACGTCTTGTGTAAGTTTTGAGGTTGGTTTTTTTTTTTCCTCAATTGTTTGACTATGTAGTTTGGTGTTAATTTCAACTTATACGGAGTTAGCAGGACGGAGTATGGCGAAGATGTCGTGGTCAAATTGAAAATGATTTTGTCCCACATTGCAATGAATCTAGATTTGTAGAGTCAATTAAAGAACAAAATGGGTGATTTGAGTTGGATAAAACTAACAGGTTCAAAGTAGGGTGGGCAAAGTGGAAACAAGCAAGCTGAGTTCTACGTGATCATCTTGTGTTGTTTAGATTAAAGGGGCATTTTTTTTTATTTAAAAACAACAGTTAGATCTG
Source organism: Umbellularia californica (assembly GCA_028538565.1). NCBI lineage: Eukaryota > Viridiplantae > Streptophyta > Magnoliopsida > Laurales > Lauraceae > Umbellularia > Umbellularia californica. The sequence goes on from JAPQWN010000006.1 coordinate 12,983,687, forward strand.
CTTTGGAGCTGAAGAGGGATGTAAATGAGCCCAGGGAGCTGAGTCTGACAGGGCTTAGCCTCAAGCTAAAATATAGTATCTGAAGCTTAAGCTTGGCTTTAGCTTGAGTTGAGCTTGACAATGCCGGGCCAACCTTGATCTCGAATTTAAACAAGCCAAGCCATGTTAACCTTGAGTGTGGCTTGATATTTTCCCTAATAATATGTTATATAATAGGTAGATTATATATACAACTTATATATAATTCTATCTGTACAAATATCACATATGAGAACTTGATATTTCATATGTAGATATAATATATAACACCCATAATATGTAGAATTCTATTAAATATGATCCCAGAGAAATGCATCGATGCTTCGAAGGATTGTGATAAGCATACGATGACAACTAAAGGGAATGAAAACTTCATAATCTTCTTTGTTCAATAAATTATGATTGTTCTTCAGGTCTCAAGGTGAAAGAGGTACATTATTAGGTTGGTTGTATATTAAGTGGGTACCAAAGTGATGTTGGTTGTTTAGTAGCTCATGTGCCTTTTGAATTTGGGGATAAGTTTTAATTTGGTTTTGCTTTTACTGTTGGGCTGTGTCGTTCTTTTACTGTTTTGAATAATATTATAATTACCATTTGCGTGCGTGAGAGAGAGAGAGAGAGAGAGAGAGAGAGAGAGAGGGATCCTGGCTTTTTTTTTTAATCTAAACAATGTTTCTCTAGCACTAAGGGCCCCTGTGTTTTTGACAATACAGAAAGCCTCAATTGTTGTTCACTACAGAATTCCTCTGCCTCACTATCTATGACCAATAGTATTCATCTAATTTATGAAGATCAACACACCCTTAGTCCCAATGACATGTATCCACCTTTAGGATGAACTCCAGTAGTCCTAAAAAACAGAAAACTCTGAAAAAGAGAACTTACCTTTGTACCCTGCTTCAAAAAGCTTAATTTTCTGATTTAATGGTTGTTGATGCTTTTTCCTTGTGAACAGCTTTAGCTCCTGCACCGCATGACATGAAAATTTTATCTCACCTACGGATCAGATGAATATATGTACTGGATCACTGCATTGATATGATCCCAATGGACATTCTGTAACCTATATCCTGAAAAAGAAGAGAATACCTTTCTGACCTGTTTGTAATATGCTTTTATTTTTTGAATAGGTTTATTTGCACTGTGTTTAGCAATGTTGTTATGAGAAGTCTGTCTCTTGTCGAGAAAAATTAAACCTTTTAGTTAAGTGCATATTCTTTATCAAAGAATGGGATTCATAAAGAGGCAAATATTCATAGGATCAAGGCTACCAGGATGGAGTTTACATTTTCTTAAATTGGATACAATCATCTGTAAATCTGTGCATGCATATAGTCTATTTCTCTTATATTTATAGTTTTAGCTTCTTGCATCTTCTTTCCCTTTTAAAGAAAGTTTGTTACCAATAAAAAAGAAAGAGAAGAAAAACCAAATCTTTCTCAATATCCTTTTTTTTTTTGTTAAAACATGGTTGATTTTGATGAATCTAGTTTTTGTTCAGTCTTGGATGATGGGAGGGGTGCCATAAAAAAGCAAGGTTTGTTATGATTCTCATTGTTTGCGATCATGCAGGTTAAGTATTTCTATAGGAAGTGTGGTTGGGCCAAGGCTCAACTGGCAGAGAAAGTAAAAGCAATGAAAGGTAAAATTTACGCTTGGGTCAAGGAAAATGTTGGGGTAGTAGTAGTATAGGGGGCTAAAGCAAAGTTTTAAGATACTTAAGCACTTAAAGCAATGGTCTACATAACACGTTGAAGGATGGAGATTAGAGCACCATGTAATGGCCTTGATGAGAAGATGCATGAAACAATCATTTTGTTGGATGGGGCCAGGCTTCAATAGGGAGAGGAGATAATAATGTTTATTGTGGTTGGAGCAAGATGTCAATTAGGAGGAAGTCAGGATGGCAATGTTTGATGAAGGGGTTGACAGAGATCCAACCTTTGATGTCTTTTATATGGTGTTTTTTCAGTCCGAGGAGGAGGAAAGATGTGATTGACTTTTTTTAATTGGTAACAAATTTTATAGAAGAAAACATGAAAAGGTACAAGGTACAACTATATCAACAGTAGAGGACTATACTTTTATTCCTTACAAGAGTTTGCCCCTTAGAATTTCCTCCCAAAACCTAAAAGTATGTTCTAAAAGAGTTAAAATAATATTAATAATAGATTCTCTATCTACTCCCTATTTTACCAAAACATTCCTTTCCTGTTTAGCTTCTCTATGGACATTCCATAGAATCACTTGAAACTTCGAACAACAAAACTGTGTTGATTCAAAACTCTTATGTGAAACAACATTTATAAAAAATGTGATCAACAACTTTGTCCTTCGATTCATAGTTCCACAGAGTTAGAACTGGCAAAGGCCAACCCAACCTGACCCGCGTAATATACGGGTCGGTCGCGGGTTAATCTTTCCTAACCCGCATTTAAACGGGTCGGGTTAGGGTTAGCTCATTTAACTTGCATGACTCGTACAACCCGTTTATTTTTTCTTGCAGCTAAGACTTATACTCAATACTTAATTCTATGGAGTGTATCTTTTTATTTTGATGTGATTTTCTTTTATGCAAATTTTATTTTTTTTCTATTAATTTTTTTATTCTATTTCTATAGTCACTATTTAAAAAAATGTATACTATACTTATTTTAGAAATAATTCCTTCTCTTTCTTTTTTCTCAAGTAGACCCTTTGTCAACTTAAGAATATTTTTGTGTGCTCCTCTCTTAGGAGGATTATGGAAATGAAGAAAACACAACGGATATGATATAAATAAAATAAAATAAAATAATCAAGTAATCGCTGAGTTCATGATGGTTTCCTCACTATTTTCTCTCGATGCTGGCACAAGCTTGAGAGAATGGTGAATTATGGCATCATGACCTATGCCTAGGCCTAAATTTTCAACTCAGCATCAGTTGAGTCTAAGTCTGATTTTAGAACCTATACGAAACAAATTAACATTATACTTATCATAACCCAAACATAGCTTGTCCATATTGCCTATCATGATAGGTTTTAAATTACACCAATAGGATTTGGATAGTTAAAGATTGTTCTTTTAGATCTTATCTCATTTTTATAAATTAACTTATCGATTTGGATCTAATTTAAACTTTGGGTATGGTTAATGCCTTAGATGATTGTTAATAAATTTAGGTTTGAGTACAAGTTATGCAGGCCAACCCAACCCGTACTAGCACGCGAGGGTTATACGGGTTAATGTGGGTATGGTTGGGTTAACCCGCAACGGGTGCGGGTTAGGAGTTTCTGACCCGTTTAATAAATGGGTCGGATACGGGTTAGGTGCATCTCACCCATTTAATAAACGGGTCCGACTGTTTAGTCCAACCTGACCCGTTTGCCACCTCTTGGTAGAGTGCAGTCTATTGAAAAAACGGATGGAAGAACTCCTCTTCTCCTGAGGTTCCTTTGTAAGTATCTTGTTGTCATAGACTAGCAGAACACTTCCAATCCAGGTGGTGCCAGACCTATCCGTGCTTAATAACAAGGAGGGGGGACAATGTTTTGAAGAATGACTTAGCAGCAGCTCTCCTGATGACAAGTACTCCACGGTGTCATGTCAAACATCTTTGGTGCTAATAATAAAGGCTCATAAATCACTAAGTTCAACTCAGGTAGGTTTCTCGTTTATGGGATACTGATTAACCATGACTCCCCTATGGACAACAACTCTATACGAGTCAGAATGATAAATAATACATAGGAATGTTGGCCATGGTGACTTTAGTTAGGGTGTTATGACCTTGCAAAGACAAATATCTCCTTTTCCAAGTTGTAAGTTTCATTTTTCCTTTGCACCAACGGATCCCTTTCTTCCCCAAAACTCCACCACCATTTGCTTAGCAATGTCTAATTTCCCCCTCTAATTCTCACAATCTCCAATCCCTCCTCTTTCCGATTTTGGATTATTTTGTAACTGTAGCTCTTCCCCACAAAATATTCCTTTCTTCCCCAAAACTTAACTGCCATTTAGCAATGTCCCTCACCCCACCACCCCCCACCCCCCACCCCACCCCTTCTCTAATTCTCACAACTAACTCCACTACCAGTTGCCCAGCAATGTCCTTTTTCCCCCCTATAATTCACACAACTTCCAATCCCTCCTCTTTTTTTAGTTGACACTTCCTCCAATTCGCCAAATAGGCATTCTCCTCCTCCCTACCTTCCCATATCTGCTTTTCCAAGTTGTAAGTTTCTGTTTTCCTTTGCACCAACGGATCCCTTTCTTCCCCAAAACTCCACCGCCATTTGCTCAACAATGTCGAATTTTTCCCCTCTAATCCTCACAATCTCCAATCCCTCCTCTTTGGGATTTTGGATTATAAAAAAAAAGAAAAAAGTGAAACCTAGGTCCCCTCTGATTTAATCTTATTCCTGTGTAATCCACCAACACCCTCTCCTTGGGGATCCCTACTCCTAGCAATTTACTTTTTCTCATACTGACCTTCAGCCCCAATGTGGCTCCAAAGCATACGAGGATTCCTTTTACAGTTCCTATCAAATTCTTCTGCATAAAAAAAGAATAATGTGTCATCTGCAAACTGAAGGTGTGTAATGCGATGGCCCCTATTACCTAGTTGCAGTAGTTAGGTTGTTAAGAGTTAGATTGCTTTGTTGAGAGAGTGGCAATTGAATGTACAAATAGCAATGAAAGGCAAATAATGGAGTTTGGTTTACTAATTCAAAGAAAATCCAAATCCAAATCCAAAAGGAAAGAGCTTTCCATCTTCATTGCTGTGTGGTGAGTTTTCCACCAAAGAAAGCAAGCACTTGGCTTGGATGGGCGAGGATTCCTTATTTACTGTTGTTGATCATTCTTCATGGACCCAACGAGAATTCCGGCATCTCCCATGACAACTCTGCCATGTCACTTAAATAGAAATCTTGCCTTTGGTTCTAAACTCTTGCTAGAGTGTGGAATGTCTGATTTGTTCTTCAACATTTCATAATGTGAAATTGTTTTTTTTCTATTTATTGTGGTTTAACATCAACTATACTCCTCCTTTCTGGATTTGTTAATATATACTTTTTTTAATTTATAATTGCAGCTTGATTTGGAAAGCATTCAAGGGAAAATAGGTTACTGGTATCATGGGAACTCAAGACTCTAAAGGTTTTCTAAAAGACATGGACTGGAAAGCCTTGAGTGATGTCCCTAATGCATCTGGCATGCCAGTTATAAAAAAACGTCTTCCAGGAAAGATGAGACAGATTCCGGACTATTACTTTCTCCCGCGAAGATCCCTACCTTCAGCTATTGCATTTTATGGGGCAATCTGTGCTGCAGGAATTGGTGCCGGGATGCTGGTGGAAATTTGGATAAACAAGAAGGTCAAAGGTTTGTTGCATGTCATCACTTCACAAACTAAATTTACTCAGCTAATATAAGCTAATCATATTGTTTGCATAGGAGTAACTTTATATACCATTGCTTTTATATGTAGAGTTGTATTTCTTAGAGCAAAATCTTAAAAGCTCTTTCTTTGCATTGCAGAGGATGGCGATAGCGTCCTTTGGGAGATTTGATGTACCTTGGATGGTATTGTTGTTGGATTTGTTCGGTTTAAATCAAGTGCAGACATTTCCAGAGACAGCTGTTCGTCATGTTCCAGCTTGTTTTTGTCTCAAAATATGGATTATGTCTCCATATCTGGATTCAATGATTTCAAATCATTCAGCTTTGAATTGGACTGTGTAATCTGTCTGAGCAAAATTAATCAAGCATGATAATTAATCTTTTACAGAAACATGTCTCTTTCTGGTTAGTCGTACAGGGGGAAAACAGAAGCATGAGACACGTTCAGCTGCTAATTAGATTTTGCATGTTCTTGAAGGTTATGGGTCATCTAAGGTAAATAGAAACTGATTATCATTTTTTATTTGTTTCGAAATGCATCAAAAACTGAATGAAACCAGAAATGTTTATCTGAATAGTCAGGGGAAGGTGCTTTTTTTTATTGGAAGCAGGGATTGGAAACAATAGAGAAACACAAGCAAACTCCATAAGCAATTGGCAATATATCAAACCATTATTTGTACATAAAGAAGAGAGAGATAACTGACACTGAAGAATGTACTTGTGAGTTCCCATTAGTAGCATTCAGATGCTTTTTAGTGTTCATGGTCGTTACTCAAATGTTTTTCACTGGGATCTCTGTTACTTGTTTCACATACATTTTGGCTTTCACTTTTCATATCCCCTTTCAATTTGGGTTCCCATCTATGTAAATATGGCTTCTGCAATTCGTTAGAAATTTCTTGGACTGCATTGTATATGGGCAACATTGAGACTAGCCCTGTTCTAGCCAACATTTGTTGGGTCTTCACCAAAATAGGGAATCTTAAAATCACAGATAATGTGAGGGTAGGCACATATGGTTGTCATGACTGTCAGGAAATATCCATTTTGAAGGCACTGATGGTTCATTGGGTTTGGTCAGAATGAGTTCAGTGGTGGGTGGGACCAATTGTTGAATAGTCCAAATAGATGATTAAAACTTGTGATGTGATCATTGTGTGGATTGTTTGTTTAGGTGGGCAATGATGGATTAGTGGGGATCATCCAATCTAATCTATATCAAAGAAACATGGAAAAGTGAGGTTCAGGCCTCTTTCCGATTTTCCATCTTGACAATCTAGATTGTTAGCTATTAATAAAATGATTCAAATCATTCTGTAAGTGACTATCAAGCGATATAGGTAAAATGAGATGGGATTGCAAGATGGGCTATCAAATTGATGATTGAATTGATATTTGATTGTGACAGTGCTTTTCTTTTTCACCCTGGTCATCATCATATGGCTAAAGTTGAATGTTTTTTTTTAATGCACAACTCAAATAATAAAATACAAGTGTGATTGCCAACAAGCTCAGTTGAATCGTGTGACTTGTGAGGTTCAACTGGCAAACTATTTGAACTATTTGAATTGCCAGTTTTTTAAAACCTGCCAACAAGTAAATCAGAGAAATATAGACAAATAAATTTAAAATTTTAAAGTGTTAAATATATTTCTTAGAACTTTAAAATATATTTTTCAATATTCTATTCAAGCATGAATATTGGTTTTTTTTTTCATGATATCTTTATTTTTGTAACAATTTTTTCAATTTCTTCAATTTAAAATTTTTTTTCATATATTTTTTTTTGTGATGAGGGTATCCCTATGGTGTGTGACAATATAAGACTAATCCTTCGTGCACACGCACAACAGTGCAACGCACGTGCGCCATTTAAATTTGGGGAGTGTTTGAACACAACATGGGGATCAAACCTATGCCTTACCCCAACGAATGAACACCTTCAGAATTGTGGTAACGTTGGGCCATCCTTTAGCAATTACAGCTCACCTTTAGTTACAACTTGGGTCCATCTTTTAGAAATTATGGTATGTGGGGCCCACCTTTAGAAATTTTGACGTCACCATATATCTTTTTCGAGAGGCGGTTGAGATTTCGTAATTCTAAAAACGTCAAATATATGCTAGGATTTAAAATTCCTCGCTTTTAAGCATTTGGAAATCTGGCATTTTTTAATTCCAAAATTCCTAGTGAAAAAAAGGAAGAAAGAATTTCTACTAGAAATTTTAGCTTCCCAAATAGTTGGAATTCCTATTAGAAAATCCAAGTAAAGAATCCAACTCTAAGCCTTTGTCTCGCTGGCCAATCTCGGTTTTAAAACAATTTTGTTAAAATATGTTGAAACTACATGATCTTTAAGGCATGAGAAAGGAAGCTAACAATTATTCAAACATGACTATCATGTGATGTAATCATATATCATTGTCTTAATCATGCAGCAAGACTCTTGCCTCTTCTTTCTTATTTAACAAATGGGCACTTTGCTTTAGAGCCTGAATTCATTAAGCTCATCACTATAAATGAATCATTAAGGCCTACATTTCCGATCCAATCGCTTAAGATCTTTGTCCCACCTAGTTTACATTAAAAAAAACTCTAATTACAGTAAGATTTATGTCCATCGGGGTCGTCATCATCAAAGCCTTGTCGCGACTATATTGGTACCAGCTACATGAATTCCAATTAATGATTTGAACAGTCCCATATTATTGTATTAACGGTAAATATCAGAACACTTAATTTCATATTGTAATTCTTCAAGTACTTTAAAATTTTACGAAAACACCCAAAAAATAAAATACGTCTAAAACTGTTGGATATAGTCATTTATTCGTGTAAAAAAGTTGATTTTGACAAACGATGTAAAGTGTTTCGCATGTGTGTAATATTATTATATATAGTATTTACATATGTAAATATCATTTTTCTATTACATAGGTAAAATGCAAGGATGCAAAAAGGTAGTTTTTTTAGAAAAATAAAATAAAAGCATTTTGACCATGGTGGCAGTACTTGCTACGGATTCTGTACACATTCAGAAATAATTCAAGCCAAAACCGTACCCTGGATAGGCCAAACATCACAATGCTCCTTTATAACCATTGAAGGACCCAACTCACATGCACCAACAACAGCATGCCCCAAAGGGAAAGAGGTAGTCAGTGGTCCGTGTCACCTGCCATCTATATCAGTCATCTTAGCCCTTCAATTAGGTGGGCCCACCAGTCACCCAGAATAGGAGATGGTCACCCCAGTTTTACCTGAAACTGGTTGCAACCTTCCATTTCAATTCAATGGAAAAATAAGGACGATAGAAAGGCAAAACTCATAGCCACAGTTAGTTTGGAACTTTTGGACCTGTTATTTTATTAGAATTTATGATAAGAATTTGGCATGTTGGGGTCCGCCTTTCGAATGGCTCGCTGCGGCCTGACTTTTTTTTTTCCTGGCTAAAAATCTTGCAAATGGTTTTCTCTTGGGTTTACTCCATTCCATTGTTATCTGTACAATTAAATACTTAATTTCGCAAGTGGGCCATCACCTTTGGGACGAAATACAATGAGTGAGATAGTGGGCCGCATAAATAAATAAGCATCATGTTGATCGAATTGGTAATATCGGATGGCTGGGATCAGTCGTTGGGCTTATGTGTTGTCTAAATGGGTTCAAATTATTGTCATCATCACCAAGGCCTTATACCATCAATTTGAGATCAGGTGAATGAGTTCTTTCTTAATATCCTCACTCACACTCACAAAAAAAAAAAGTTTGATTGAAAGTACAAAATCTACTATGAAATTATAAGGGCACCATTGCGCAGCAGCGAGTCTCCGATAAAGTAACAGATCAATATTTAATTTTCTACCTTTATTTTCTCTCATTTTTTTTTTACAGCAAAAGACTATGTAAAATCGGTCTCTCCTTAGATTTTTATTGCCATAGAAACTTACATTTTCTCTTTCGTAGCATTACACAAACAAGCTTTAAACAAGAAATAACGCTTCTCTCTCCCCCATGCATACGTACATATATACAAATTGCGATGTCAACGATTCCTTGGCAGCACAGGAGGCCAAAACCCCTGAATGTTATAGAAGAATTTATGCGTCCTTTGTTTCACAATGCATGACTTTTTTTTTTTTTTTTTTTTCCTTTTTCCTTTAGCTTTACGTAGTGGCCTCAAAGGTTAATCTATTGGTTGATTTTAAAAGCAACTTTTTATGCCTTCTATTTGTCTATGATATGGTTTGGTGCAGTGCTTTTTCATATAAAAAAAAAAAAAAAAAAACCTAAATCACATAGAAAACCATTTTTCTATAGAGCTGAAACCACTTTTCTACAGCTGTCCCAGGTGATGCATTCTATAGATTTTCACCTTCTGACCAACTAGAGATACACCTTCTCATATAGTCATATTTTAGACTATGTGAATCTCATTTACAAAGGATTCTTTATGTGACTTGTGAGTTATTCTCTTCCATTTATTTTAACCTAATTAAGGCCATTGTCCCAGATGCTCTACAACTACAAGATGCCCATGTCCATTCCATATGACAGGGCTTCTCCAGTTCTCCCACTCCCATCAAATGCCTCTGTACAGTAGAAATGCTATAAATGGCTAAGCAACCAGTTCATAAGGACCAAGGAAAGGGGAAGTTTGTAAATGTTGAAATGGTGGGTTCTCTTATATTCTTTGGGATTTGTTGAAAGGGGTTACAATAGATTGAATAGGAAAAAGGGCAGGAGCATAGCAGTCCTATCAAGAATCCTGATATGGAGGACCCAACAAAGAGCGTGTGATGCATCACTAGTAGTAAAACCTTGCTTTATTTGTGCACCTGACTGTGGAATAGTGCCATTGTTTATCACTAGTTGTTTATATAACCATACCTCTGCAATCTTGGAATGTTTGTGGTTGCACTGTTATGGGTCCAGAGAGATTTGAATTTTCAAGACGTTGAGGAGCCATGCCTGTGGAAGAGAGTGGTGCAGGGAGTGGGGACATACACTTGGAGATTTGTTACATTCAGGAGCCCATGACATAGGCCTTTCTAGGATTTCATTTACTACCACTCTGGTGGGACCCACTTGTTAATATATGGGATTCTGGATAGCATTGTCTGTAGCCTTGGGGGAAGGAAAAAAAAAAACTCAAATTTAAATTACTTTCTGTGAGCCAACTGTATATACTGTCTTCAAATCAGCAGCATCTTCATGTTATGCTTGGCCTACCACCCAAAGTGGTGTGTCCACTGTCTCTATCAACTAGGCTTGATTGGAGATGGCCCAAGTGGAGCCCACAAAAGCTAGGCCTCTAATTGCATGCCGTGGATAATTTATGATACAAACTAGTCCACAATGGACTCTTGATTTTGTGACTTGGAGGAAACTAGGACTGCAGATGGGCTTGCCTGTTGGGTCATCAGCCAGGTGTGGGTCAGATATGGCCTTAATTGTCAGACACAACGAATAAAAAAGGGGTTAGCTAGGGGCTGAAAGGTACAACCTATAGGTTTATTGTGTTGAGGATTGGTCAGCTCACCAACCCAGGCTTGTATCAGGCTGTGGATGGTGCAGGTTGGGGTTGAATTCGAAGGGTAACAGTTGTAGGTCCAATCCAAAGTCGACCAGCTTCTTGATCGTATTGGAAATGCTAAAAACCAAATCCAAAATTCTTGGGGTCAGATGCACGTTGGTTTCACGGGTTGAAGTACAACAAGTACTGTTGACTCGATTAAGATTGGATTGTTGGGCCAAGTGGCATATATGGCCCTAACCAGGATGTTGTAGGTTCAAGCGTTCAAGTCATGTTAACCCTACTCCCATTCCCATTCCCATTCAGGGCTTTAAAACTCCTTCAAAGGAACCGCAGAGGGATAATTTTGAGTCAGATTTGGCTGAATTGGTCAATAGGGTTACCACCGGGCAAACCCTATTCTACATTGTAGGCACTTCGCAGGCATACGATAAATTTGATTTTTTTATTTTTTATTTTTGATGACATGGTTAATCTTGAAGTCTTTGACTTAATAAGACTAATTTCTAAATCCACATAAATGCACACAAGATAAATCTGGAACGGATTTCAAACACAAAATATTCGAAGCAAACTCATACCTCATGCGACTCCAACAACTGCCATGGGAGTTGAAATTGGAATGATACCTTCGATGTTTGTACAAGCGTTTATAGGAGAGAAATTTATCAAAGTACTGGACCATCAAGTATTTTGTTGGGCCAGTGAATCCCATTAGATGAAGGGAATTATTTGCATTAACTTAAGTTTTTTTATTGTTAGCCATCTGATCTGACCTAAGGCTAACTTTTCACTCCATCTGTAGGAACTGAACTTGGGCATGAAAACTGGCAGAATAGTATTGGTTTGCACTTGGGCTTAGGTTGGCATGAACATTGTTCATTGATCACATACAATTCCAAATTCAACAAAAAGGTTCCTTCTGCATGTTTGTTCGCCCAAAATAGATAGAAGTTCATGGTAAAATGATCTCTACCACATGGTCATTGATGATGCAAGAGGCGAAGGATGTGAGTTCGCAATTTAGATGTCACCTTGAAATACTAGTTTAATTGTTAGATATTCATTTCTTTCATTTTCATTTTGATTCAATTTCCATTAAGTATGAGATTATTTGATGGTCATTTTTGGATATTCACCTTTTTCCACATTGGGATTGATGGTCATTAAGTAAGAGATTTGATCGATAACTGTAATCTTATAAAAACATGAAGTCTTTAAAATTCTAAAAATCTAATTATATGAAATAAAATAGGCCCTTATTTGTATAGATAAAATACATTGGAATTGATGGTAAAACAAGTTCTAATAAAGATTATTAAAGAGGACAGGGTCAACTCACACACTAACGCTCACGTATCCATATCAATGATACAAAACACCCACATATGTGCCAATATCTGTGACTGCAATTGTGAGATCTACCCTGATTGTATGATAAACAGCTGATCGGTGGTGGGCCCACTGACTGGATGATCAGTTCTGACTGGTGGTCCCACATATACTGGAATAGAGCAATTGATTACTCGAGGAAATAAAAAAAAAATGGAAAAAAATGGGGGCCAATAGTGTAGCTTTCCCTGGCATTTATTATTTGTTATTGGGTGATAAAGTTGTGGGTTGTGAGCATTTCCTGTGTTCTAATAATTTAAAAAGAGAAAGTGGGGCTGAGTGGAGTTGACTGACTGATGACTATTATTTTCCCATTTATTTTTTTTCCTACTATAATAATATTTTGATGTGGTTGTGTTGGGATGAGCTGTCCTTTGGCATTAGATGCTCATCTGACTCTCACCTGCAATGTCTGTCTGGCTCCTGCCTGCTATGCAAATCACCACAATCAGACTAGCAAGACCTGTCTTCTTTTGCCATGGCACTGGTTGGGTCACTGTCTTCAAAGTTTCTATTCATCTCTAATGGCTTCTTTTTCCTTCTCTTTCATGGAATTGAAGTCTTTGGAACTTCATCGTAAATGAGTGGATTGATTCACTGGGATTATGACTCATTGATGCATCAAAGAAGAGCCACCTTTGAAATTACCTTTTTCACAATTCCCACTTTAATTAGCTCTTGAAAACCAAACATGGACTAAAGATTGTACAATATTGGAAACCCTTGATTCTATTGAGAGATACACAAATGAACTTTCTAAAACTGTTTTTACTTCCCTTTTTTCGGCTCTAGCAAATATTGATCCGCTCACACTTGTATGCTACTCAAATCCCTAATCAAGAGAGTTAAGGATAGACCCTGGCTATTTCTATGGAGAAGGAGATGCCTCGCCCCCAAGCCTTGATTGATAACTATTAGACAAGCCCATTATTGAATTTCCAACTAGACGATAACAAAAGTTTAATTGTTAAGTTATATATAAAGCCACTATAATTACTTATTTAATATACAGTGGGAAATATAATATGCATGTTGAGAACAATTTGAAATAGAAATTAAAGATGCTCTTAATTAGATTTGGATCACAAAGATTATGATAAATGTCAAAATGTCTAATTGGATATTTTGTGTTAATTGACAATGACAAAAGATTTGGCCGTGTGTAGATTATAATATAAATATATTATGTCTATTTTACGTGCATTCTTTGTTCTTTGTTAACGAATGCCCCCTGTTATAACTTAATTATATTGGGTGACACTGGAAGGCCAATTTAGGGCTACAGTCAACAGCCACTGAAGATCCATGGGTAAATTAGATATTGCCTAAAACCAGCATGAGTTGGAACATCAATAAATGGGACCCATATGAGTTGGAACAATTCTAATTCATCAAAAAGGCAGTGGCAGGGAGGAACAGAAAGTAGGGGTAGATACACCCATAAATTAAATGATGTAATTGGAATAAAAAAGTGATATTTAACCAGTTGAAATGCATAATAAATCATTATGTAAATCCTCCCAATTGTAATTGCAAAAAACTCAAGGAATGAAGGAATAGTATGGGTGTTATAACTCTATTTGTTATCTAATTTATAGGACATTTATACAATTCCATATCTTTTAATTAATTGTACATTGGACAATTTTTTTTTTAAAGTGTACTATAGTCTGTAGGCCAACAACCATCATGAGAATCCATCTAACCAATGTACTCCGGCAAATATATATTATATCTGGAAATATTCTCCTTCGAACACATATTCACATGAGGTCCAACTTCTGGGGCTCATCGGATTATTCTGGCCTTTGATTTAATAGCTTTAAAATTTAATGACATTTTCACCACACATTTTTCTTATATTTAATCCGACGGAGTGAAGGTTCAATGAGAGTAAAATATTGAAAAGTATTTATGCTGCCACACATCGAGGTTTTGGTAGGAATGGTAAGGTAAAGAAATTTAATATGGTATCGGAGTCAACCGGTCACGAGTTTGAATTTCTAAAGGAACAATTCGATACGAGAAAAATGCGTACAGCCAAAAGTGCACCGACCGGATTCAACTTGAATGAGAGTGTTGAGGAGTATGCTCCACCCAAGAGGAAGTATAAAAAAGTGTTTATGCTGCCTCTTGTTAACACCTTAAGTTTTCATAGCAATGATAAGCTAAAGAAATTTAAGTTAAAACTGGAATAGGTATTAGCTCATGGGTATGTCAAAGGTGGCCCAAATGGGACCCTTTGAGTTGTACTACATATTCATTCTACTATATAGGAGGAGATTTGGGTATATCATTGTCAGGAAAATAGCATCTTGAGTAAATGTCAGGGTATTTTCAAGTTCTTTGTGTTTTTTCTCCATATATAGTTGAGAAAACTTTGTAAATAATAAATACAAATAACATGAAATAACCAAAAAATAAAAAAATATACAATTTATTATAAAACATTAAGCCTTATATAATTTTTACTCTATTATCATGATTTTAGTGTGTTTTCTTGCAACATTTTCAATCTTTATGAGATATATATATATATATATATATCATAAAGATTTTGCAATTTTATGATAATTCTGTGTTACATGTGATATTTTCAAAAAGAAAAAGAAGGCAATATTTGTGAAACAGCTGTACATTTCCCGTTGTTTCAGGATCTAGTAACTACTCAGATGCAAATACACAATATACCACATGGGGTCATCTCGTTCTTTCCTTTTACTCCCACCTTTGTGAGTAAGGTACCAGTGATTTTGCATCTTGAACAGGAGCAGTAGTACATATATGCTTACCAAATTGAAACTGTCTGGTCTGAGAGATTCTGTTAAAAGAAAGCAGGAAGCAAATTAATTAATACAGTTTAGAAGGGAGGTGAAGGAACTGTACTAATCCAAAGGGACTTGATTTTCTGTAGTTTCTTATGGCTTCAACTGTAGAATTATCTGTCTGTATCAGCTACGCCAGAAACGGAGATGGGTGGTTGTACTCGATCACTTTATCAAGAGAGAAAAAGAAGGAGTGGTGGTGGAGTTATTAATACTATACTCCTGTGGAGTATATATGGCAGATCATATTCATATGCAAATCTACCTTCCATGTGGCACCATACAACGACCACAAGCACTTGATAAGGGGTGTCACTGTGATGAGACATGTCCATCTAGTAGGGACTAACTGATCATATATTCCTGTGAATGGCCTGCACAGCTGTAAGAAGAACTGATTGATTGGTTAAGATCTGATCTATGTAGGCAACAATTTTAGAAACTAATGGCCCTCACTAAGTGAGCTGCACTATTTGCATGGATAATCTGAGTCAGTTGCTATATGCATTTAACATGCTAATTGATATCAGAAATGCAATGAAATAGTGCAGGTGATCGACCAGTACAAAGAATAAAAAAAAAAGAGAGAGATTAGTTTCGGTAGTCGATGGGGCCACTAATTAAAGAGATGATCTAATTAGCATTCAATAATCATTCATTCACTTTATAATTATAGGAACTATCCCTCCAGTAGAGCTTGGGTTACCCTAAATGTGGGCCTAAACCATTTACGACCTTATAGCTAGAGAAAGGAGAGAGACTATGCCAGAGAATCAATTGGTTACAAGATAAAAATAAAAGAAAACAAAGATGAGCATGCAGAAAAATATCAGATAAATTCGTTTTCTTCTAACTGGAATGGCATTATCATGACATTATAATGAAGCAACAGTTTATTGATGATATTACAATATTTTCAAAAAATCATAAAGCCTGAAAGGGCCCCATCACCTTAGCACCGTTTCTTGTGGGCCCCACCACCTAACTATATGTGTGGTGATAGAAGCTCGAATCATTATACCAACAACTTAATCATGGCCGATAACTTTTCAACATCCAAAATGAGCACATAATTGATCCAATGGTCTAGTCCATTATTTGGATGGGTGCCAGACGTGTGTTCGAAGACTATCATGGGGTCCTTGTTTTATGGTGCAATCAAATAGATCACCAAATATGCTTCACTATAGGTATTTAGGCCCATGTTACTCACTTGAGGTTTTTGTAGTTTAAAAATATGAAAAAGTGAACACCTTAATTGTAAAATTGATACAAATTATTGAAAGTTATATATTAATAACTTATAATTTTTTGAGTTTTTTGCATTTATGTTCTTTAAAATTAATCCAGTTTTCTTCAATGTTTTTGCTATATATAGTACATCAAGGAAGAATTGTCCTTGTAAGGGATTGATTCCTTGTGAGAATTCCAAATGTCGAAAAATCATTTAAAACAATGTCCATTGCTTGTTTATGGAGCATCTGAAAATCCTTAATTCCTTTGTTCTAGATTGTTCATGAATTTAGCTTTTTTGAAACATCACTTCTAGCCTTTCAAATTCTCATAATATCAACATTATAATTCAGAAGGCCATAAGGTATCAAAGGATATAGAAAAGCTATTGGAAGATTGCACGTGGGGAATTAATTTTTCTTTTAAATGGAATTCTCTAATACCAACAAGCAAATTGGTCTATTTCCTATCCAAAACCCAAAATTTTAAATAATATCAGCCTATTTTCTAGAAAATCTTTTCTTAAAAACCAAAGGAACAAATAATATTTTTGCCAAAGAAGGAAAAAATGTATATATATATATATATATAAGAAGATACTCCTATTAGTGCATTTCTCACTTTACTATAAGAAATAAAGTGGGGGCCCTCACATCCATATCTAATGCCAACAACTTAAATGTGAGGCCTCTACTTTTATCTTCCATATATATATATATTTGAAATGATCAGGTTATCAGATAAGTAGGTCTTACTAAATCCAAACTCAAGAGATAACAAAAAGATGACAAACCAGGGAAAAGTAAAAACAAAGAGAAGAAAGAGGAGGGAGGGACTACTCTTCCATTCCAGCAGTTGCGGAGCACCCAACAGAAGTTTCAGATAAATGTCACTGATAATTACTGGCTTAATTACATAAAGTTCTCATAACATTCCTTCCGAGGCCCCACGAGTGGGCTACTGCCTTCTCTCTATTCTCTACTTTTTCAACACCCCCCACTACTCACTGACTTGTGCCCTGTCTCAACCAATGAACATAAAAAAATATATATACACCCCCTCCACCATTGGGCCAGTCTGCCCTCTACCCCTCTCTGCACCTACACAAACCCACATTCCATTTCCACCCCCAATATCTTTCCCTTTTCTTCCTCCTTTCCCCCCTCTCTTCCACACTGCAGCCAGTCAATCAAGCAGAGATAGAGATACAGGCATAGCTGATCCCACCAAGCCCCCACGTGTGCATCCCCACCGTACAAATCACACCCTATTCTTCATTTCTTCTTCATCTCTCTCTCTTCCTCTCTGTAGTAGCAGTAGTAGTAGAGAGATGGGGTCATGAAGAGGAGAAGAAAAGGACTGAAATATTTCAAATAAAGATGGAGCCATCAAACAGCTGCAGCAACAACAACAGCAGCGACAAGCAGACGAGCTCTTCGGATCAAAGAGGAGGTGGAGGTGGAGGTGGTGGTGGTGGTGGTGGTGTTGCTAGTGGGCCATCTTCTTCTTCCCAGTTAGTGCCTTTTCATCATCCATCATCATCATCAGGTGGTGGGCCATCTGCGACAGCCCTCGACGCTAGCCTCGCCATTTCTACACGACCCGCCGACCGGAAGCTAGCCGTCGCCACCAAGCGCTCCGCTAAGGACCGCCACACGAAGGTGGATGGCCGAGGCCGCCGCATCCGCATGCCTGCTGCCTGCGCGGCTCGGGTCTTCCAGTTGACGAGAGAGTTGGGTCACAAGACCGACGGGGAGACGATAGAGTGGCTTCTGCAGCAGTCGGAGCCGGCCATCATCGCCGCCACCGGGACCGGAACTATCCCCGCCAACTTCTCCACTCTCAACGTCTCTCTGCGTAGCAGCGGCTCCTCCCTCTCCGCTCCGCCGTCCAAATCCGCCCCGCACACGTTCCATGGTGCTCTAGCCCTCGCCCCATATGCTGTAGATGCGATCTCCCATGCCCCCTTCTTGGGGTTCGGCCACCAGCAACAGCCTCCGCAGCAGGCGCAGCACCAACTACTTTTATCTGCAGATCCGATTGGAGACGACTCCTCCGCCACCTACATGAGGAAAAGCTTCAGGGAAGATCTCTTTAAGGAAGAACATGCGCCGCAGTCCGAAAGCAGCGCGGGGAATTCCTCCTCTCCATCCTCCACCAAACCCATGGCCACCGATCTCCAATTACACCACCAGCAGCCCTCCAACGTCGTCCCCGCTGCCGCAGCGATGTGGGCTGTGGCGGCTCCGGCGCCCACCACTGGAGGAGCCGGAGCGTTTTGGATGCTTCCGGTAACCACAGGCTCCTCTGCGCCCACTATGGCCACTGCAGCGGGCCCATCTGAGCCTTCGATCTGGACGTTCCCGACGGCTGGTCAATACCAGACGTCGATCCAGGCCGCCGGCGGAGGGAACCCACTTCAGGGGCCGCTCCATTTCATGCCCAGGATTGAATTCCAAGGAGGGCGGGTCGGGACTATGCCGCTGGGGTCGATGCTGCTCCAGCAGCCGGCGGCGGCTGTAACGGTGTCGGCGCCGCAGCAGCATATAGGGCTGGGGATTTCGGATACGAATCTGGGTATGTTGGCTGCTCTTAATGCTTATGGTAGAGGGGGTTTGAGTATGAATTTTGAGCAAAATCAGCAGTTGGATCACAACCCAGTTCATCAGCAGCAAACTGCTAATGAAAGTGGAGAAGATCGCCAAACTAGCTCAAAGTAGAGAGAGAGATATATATGAAGAGTAAAATTGAAAAAGAAAAGGTATATATCTATCTCTCTCTACATTGGAATTTATTGAGTTTGTTGCCTTTGTTCTTGATGAGTTGCAGGAGTGAGCTGAGTAGAAATGCCTTGAAACTATGAATCCCCCATGAAGAAGACCTTCCTTACATCTACATCTTCTTCTTCTTCTTCTTCTTTTCTTATTTTTCTGCAGCTTTGGATTTTTTTGGGGTTTTTTTGTTTACAATTTTCTACTTTGTTCTGATTTGGAGAGTTCTATTTAAGCTCTTTTATTTGTTTGGTCCAAAGGATCAAGAGACACATTGATCATTTTGTATAGAGAATGGGATTTGTTTGTGTAGTAGTAGAAATAATTCTTTGTTATGTATTGGGGGGAGAACCCTTGTCATCAGTGACATATTTATGCTTGGTTTGCAGTAATAGAATTTCAATATCTTTTGATTTCAAGCTTCTCCTCAATCAAGATTCAAAACCCACCTAACCAATCTATATGCTTCATGATGTTCTTTTGTTTGATATCTGTTTCATTCATTTTCTTTAACGAAGCTTTATCTTCTAACCAGTTTTAAATGATAGATGATATGATAAAAGTATTCTTGTATGGTTCTTCTTCTTCTTGTTTTTGTTGCTGTTGCTGTTGCTGTTGGGGTTTGCCTTTGTCATTTCGTTTCTTTCTTCTTACTCGTGCTCACGTTAATCAAGATTCTCATTCTCCTGGCATAATTGCAGCTACTGGGGGAGCACCAGCTCCTGGTGTTGAGGCAGATTTTTGGGGTTTGTGGGTTCCTTTCTTTTCTAGTTGTGATGTCAGAAAAAAATGGGAGGTGATGACTGATGATGTCTCTCTTAACCCTTTCCCAATATCAGCCAGCAACAGTAGGCTGCCCTTCAGGTGGGGGTAGAAACCCAGATTACCATGCAGATTAGGGTTTTGGAAAGGGACTAAATTGGGTTATAACTTATAACTTATGAATCGGTCAGGGTTCAGGAGGCAGGAGAAGTTGGGACTTGTGACTCGTGCATGTAAAAACAACAAATACTAACGTGAATCCGTAGTTTGTACATGCGCGTAAGCAGGTAAACGGGTCAGTGGTGGACCTTATTGGACCCTGACCCGTTGATATCTCTATGATCAAACCCAGACCCAGTGAGTCAAAAAGTTGTGGACCTGGACCTCCCACCCCCTCTCTGATGGGTGCAACTTGACCAACAGCTCTGATGGGCTCGATCCTACACAAATGCCGTGGGGAGTTTGGATGGTGGGATTAAGATTTCGATTCACAAGGATGCAGGAGTTTCCACTTCCACAGATTAAAAAAGTGGGATGTTTAATGATGTTAAGGTGGTGATCCATGCTTATGTAATCACTTTGATTTTTTATCCAAGTGGATGGATTATAATTATGGGTTGATGCATTATAAAGTGGTTAAAATTTAAGAGCCAAAGATCAAGAGGGTTTTTGGATGATTCTAATCTTCAGGTTTGAACGGCTGAAGGTGATGTGGATCTTTTCATCCCCCACCATTTCATAATTGTACTGCATCTGATCAGTAGGACTAAAGTCTCTCTTATTTATATTTTTTGGAAAACAGTAAGCCAAAAGTTGAGGTGCTTAAAAATGGAGAATTTTCTCCTATAAGTGGCCAACATGTGCAGGCTAGCTCAATGGGGCCCTCATGGGCTTATATTTTGATAAGTGCAACTCTTTTCTCACTCTTATTCCCCCGTGATGAGGCACCATCTCCAGTTATATGCCCATCAGCCTTTACTCACCGTTTGATTGTATCTTTGCCAATATCTAAGGAAGTGCTGGATGATCTACTCGGGTCCGGTTGATTCTTTGTGGGACTCTTATCCATAAATAGATTTTTCCATATGTCCTACCCCAATGATAGAAAAGCATCCAAGTGGACCCCATGAGTTAGAATTCTCTGCATCTGCAGCGTGATTGTAGGTGAAAATCTTCTGCTTAAAAAACTACTCTTGCATGATACCAAAGGATCATAACATTATATAATATCAGTAGACAATAGATTACATGTGTATTTGATATAAGACCCAACTAGACCAAGACCTGGACTTTATTATCATGAGGCCAAAAAAAAAAGGCTCACACCTAAAAAAAAAGAAGTTCTGGGTATGGGGCACCTAGCGGGAGCTGGCAACCAACATCCTTCTAACATGTCCATGATTTTTTTTTTTTTTTTTTGCTTGGAAGGATGGTTTTATTTAATAAGGATTGAGGATCCTTAGAGTTCTCTCACATGATGCAAGGAGTTATATAATACACATTTTGTGGATGATCAAGTTCAACCTCAGGTAAGCCATCCGCAGTTAATGCACCCCCAAGGAAGGGAATATATTAAAATACTGGGAAAGCATTTTGTGTGGATCCCTTCCTGGTTTTTCAATTTTAAAAATCCCCCAGGTTTCATTGTCAGACAAGACTAGTATAGCTTTTAAATTTATTTATAACTACAGTACAGCCTGGGCTTAATTTCTGTTAAAAGTGCCCCTAACTGCCACCATTATTTTAGAAACCTTATTATGAGAACAGGAGAGTCTTCTATTATTAAAAAAACTCACTTTCTGGGAAAAAACATAGTCTGCAAACTTTCTACAGTGAAACATTCTTAAAAACAAATTAGACCAAAGCAGAAAGTTCTATACTTGCTTTTCTTGTATGTCATGGTTGTTGCATATAATATAACATATTAGGAGAAGAAAAAAATGGTCCTACATGAAAGTTAGAGACGTATTTCTGACTTTTGCAAGAATAATCACTGAAAGTAACAATGGCGAATGTCATTTTCATCATCATTGTCATTAATAACAGCAGAGCCTTATCCCATCAATTATTAACATATTTTCAGCAGGTTCAAACATTCAATAGCCTAGAACTAGAAGAGTGTATGTATAAATTCATTCTAACATAGAGGTTTTTTTTTAACTAATCCAGAAAGTTGAAGGAGTGTTTTAAAATAAGATGAAAGATAATGGGGGCTACTCTGAAAAGAAAAAATAAGAACATAGGGTTAGCTCAAAATTAGAGTTTTAGGTACGAGGGAGATGGTTCCTAAATACAATCAAAAGCGGGAATATAGAGATGGCATGTTGGTAAGGAATCTCAATCCCATCCCCCCCACTAATGATCGATCCCTAGTGGGAGGTTTGAACTCCTTCCTCCTGGCCAGTGAGCCAAAGCCAAAGCAAAAAAAAAAAAAAAAAAAACACTCAGAGGCAGGTGGGGCCCAACAATTTCAGATCAAAATATGGTGGGCCACAATGCGATGATCCCAATTCCTAATCCTCTTGAGCTAGGTGGGCCCAGAAGTCAAAAGGGTTGTCGTCCATATGACTTGAATTGACCCAACAAAGGGACATTTGTAATAGTAGTAGATAAAAGCAAAAAAGTGAAGTCTCCTTTCCAGCAAGTTTCGAAGAGAATAGAATTATTCTTAACATCATCTATTTTAAGAATATATAAATATTTGCAGCATTGGGAGATTAGCTGGCTGGGAACATTCATACATAGACAATTTTCGAATTTTTTTGACAAATAGACATCCACCACAACCACATTAAACTTGCACTTTTCTTTACCAATCAAAACCTTCGGAAGGGCTCTTTCAAGAGATTAAAAATGAAGAGGAATCTTATCAAAAAGTGTAAAATTTCAACAATTAAACTTGTACTTTTTTACCACCACCATGGACAACAACAATTGAACTTAATTGCACCGAAACCATTGACTATGACATTGGGGCCAGCATAGGTAGACAGGCTATTAGAGGTGTAATTAGGGTCAACCATAGTCTCTAGCTTGCTATACATTGAGGCTCGGGCTCTTCGGGCTCTTTGAAAGGCCAATGTTGGGCTTTTTGGAAGGCTATTTGGGCTTATTTCTTTATAGTTATTTGGTCTCTTTGGGCTTATTTTTTTATAGTTATTTTTCACCCTAATTTTTTGTGTTGAGGATTTCTAACATTGATATGAAGTTGTCCCCTTCGAATCTCAAATGTTATGTTCAGAGGCATAACTGGAATTTTGAACTCGATCCAATCACCTGAAAAATTACAAATATATAACCTTCAGCATTCTCAGAATTGTAATGTTGAATGGGCCATGAAGATTTGGATATCCATATGTAAGACAACATTGGGAGAATTTCATATTCTCCGGACATTTACTCTCAGAATTCTTACAAAAGAACATGTCCTTTGGCTCGAAAACAAGAACAAAACAAAAGGAAGAAAATGCACAGTTAGGCTGGTGATCACCAACAACTTACAAGTTTGCCAATTTGGAAATGTGTTTCCTCTTTCGTCAACATTGGAAATGTGTTTCCTCTTTCGTCAACATTGGAAATGTGTTTCCTCTTCCTGTTAGGCTGGTATAACACAAGTTGCTGTACAAAATACTGGAAAAAATAGCCCTTTTATCCTCATTCCAAACATACCCTCGTTTCCATATTTCAACTCCCACTTTTCCATGCCACACTATACACAAAACAAGTCTTAAAATGACCTAGTCTTGTCTCGGGTGACAATCATCAAGATGGCCCCAGATGGGCCTACACACACACCCCTACATGATTCACTGTGGATAGAAAGAAAACAACTAAACTCATTATATGTTGAAATGGAGATTTGTCCTCATTCAAATAATCTCCTCCCCATTGAAGTCATGAAATGAGAAAGAAAGCGCCAACTACTTGTTAAGCTACCCAGTGCTTTATCAAACATTATGTCAAGCCAAACAAACCATGAAAATTACAGACTATGGTGCTAGCAAACTTATCATATAGTAGAAGCTAAGGGGTAAACTTGTTATTAGGAAAAATAAAAATAAAAGAGATATCTAATTACTTTAGAAACGGGGGCAATTTTTTCTTGTGGGAATTCTTCCCTTGGGAAATTTGATGCCGACCTTTAAAGCCCGTTTATTTGTTACACATAGACATGAACAATGATATTTACATGTAAAGTTTGCACCTGTGAAACAAAACCTTGTTTGCTTGGAATCACCATGGTCATTGTGTAGATATTGAGAGGTACGGATTGCCTACGTAAACTATAAAAAGAATCTCAAAATTTCTAAATGTCTAAAACAAGAAAACTAAACAAAATGGGGTTTAACGGGTCAATAAAAATATTAAATGCTAGACTAAAGCTTTTAGGGCCAGTAGAAGTTTCAAAAAATAAAATTTGGGGTTTTGATACTACGACATGTTTCCAATGATTTTTTTATATTGGCACGCTGTTAAACAAGGAGGTGTGTCATTGTTTCACACCTTTTTAATGGAGAAAACTTCATATGAGATAGGGATGGAATTTCTCACACCACATGCTGTGTAGGCTCTTATATACAGGAGAAAATTCGGCATAGAAATGATCAATGATTGAAAAGGTTATCTTTTCATTATCATTACCGTTTAAAAAGAGGGAAAAGACTAATGTTGAGACAATGATTCCCATGAACTGAACAGTTAAAAGTAATCAAAAGTCTGGATCAGTATTAATTCAAATATGTCTTATATATTTAAGAGTACTTGCCAAATGACACCTTTCTATATTTGAACTTTTGTAAGGTAATTGTAACTTTGGAAGTTACTTGATAATGTTTTGACTTCAATTCAATTAAAAAAAGAAGAAGAAGGAAACCAGCCAGGGAAGAGGCTACCATGGGCCGGCCCATGCAAATTGAATAGGCCTGGCTTGTATGAACCTATGGTGTATTGACAAATGACAAGATGAAAGATCAGGTCCATGGTGGACCTGGATTCAGATTTTACTCTAGATCTAAGCATTCTATACTATTAATTAAAAATTAAATTTTTTATTATCTTTGAGAATGTTCTCCTACAAAGTAGTTTTTTTTTTTTTTTTGATGATTCGCAGCAACGACCCCATTTTGATGAATGTCTTTCAATGCAAGGAGAGTAGATGAAAAGGTCTCCTCATGGACATAGGGGAACAAAAAACCTCAGGCCCACCAAATTATCCAGGCGCTTGATTTAATAGGTTTAAAGTTTAATGATTTCTTATTAATATTTTTTTATTTTTGAGATTCAATCCAATAGTAAGTGAAAGCTTAATAAGTATAAAATTAGGCTTGATACTAGATCATGGGATAACGAAATTATACAAGTGGCTGCGCATATCAAAGGTGGGCCTATAGAGCTGGACTTTGGTAGGGCCTAGGGTTGTAAAACATAGCACAGCCCGCTTTCAGGCTAGCCCAGCCATGCCTGGGTCATGCCGTGCCAGGTTGGTTGGGGGCTGGCCCAACATGACCCACGGGCTGGCCCACATGCCACTTTTATTATTTTTTATTTTTTTATATATATTGAAATAGATTTTTTGAACTTTTAGGAGTTTTCAACTTGAAATAAGGTTTAAATTATTAAAATAAATGCACGAATATTTATGCAAATTTACAAATAATAAAATAAGATTTTAATCATTTTAAGTTTTATATTTTATTTATATAAAAAATGAATTTCTTATATATAATTGTTGTGCGAGGCCGTGCCAGGCCTCGACCCTGGCAACTTGGCCCAGGAGGCCAGGACGACACGACTAAGGGACTTGCCTGGGCTGTGTAGTGCCGTGCTACTGCCTAGGGCACCTTGGTCCAGCACGACCCATCCTTTGGGTTGAGTGGTGTCATGCTAGCCCAGTCAACGCGGTCAACGGGCTTGACACGGTTTTTTTTATATATTGGGCCTTGCAGTACTTGTGTGGCCCGGCCCAGTTTAGACCTCTGGACCTCTGGTTGGAGCGTAGAACATTTTCCTATTAAAATAGGATATTATTATGTTATAAAATAAGGAGGATTTTACATAAAAAAATATACTAAGATGGCCAATGCAAAAAAAAAAAAAAAAGTTGACCTTAAACAAACCCACACCAAACCACCTAAAAAGTTTTTTTTTTAATTTTTTAAATCATCAAAAATAAGAGAGAGGACACTTCGGATCCTTTGTCTCTAGCTGCCTAAATGTAGGCATGTCAAATGAGCCGTGCTGCCCAAATCACGGCCCACTAGGATTTTTTCTTGGCCCGACTCGGCCTGCGACGAGCCGTGCGTTGAGCGGGCTAGGTTGTGTGTGCCTCTTTAATTTTTTTCACCTTTTTGGTATTAAAATTAAAAATTAGAACACAAGCAGGAGAATGACAAATGTATTTAAGTCGTTTGGTCAAACTCAACCTACTCCACTGAGATAAGAACCAATTGGATTTTAACTTCTTGAAGGTTCGTAAATATGATTACCTTAAAAAACTTCCAATCTTTTCAGAGAATGGCAGGCCTAAAATATAGAGCAAGTCATTAGATCCAAAGTTGGCAATGTCAATGGGATTTACTTTGATAAATGTTTGTTTGACTATGAGAAATAAAATCTTGAAGTACAAAAAGATGTTTTCCATTCCATGGCGAGTTTTTATTTTGCCGTGGGCTGTGATACACAAATACTTCAAAATAGATAATATATATATCCTACTTCGTTTTACTAAAGTTGCTGTGAGACCGGATAAAGGTTAGGTGACTTAGTGTTATATGAAAAATCCATTATTATATATTAAGCTAGAGGCTTTTTAGATGATTTTGACTATAACTGAAATATTACTTCTCAATCCTTATAACTACTGCCCACTTTTTATAACTACCCATTACCTCTTTTGTTTTTCTTCTTTTAATTTCTGTAAAATTACCTATTTTCCCACATCTTCAATTCTATTTCTACATTACTTTTTTTTACCTCACTTCTCATATTCCCTTTCTACTTTTCCAACTTTCAATTCTAAAAATAGGTACAGTCATATATTTCTTTTCTTTCTAAAAATTCATTGCTATGCATGAATATTTCATTTGCATAGCATGGGTGAATATTTAAATTTATTGATGTACCCATACTCAGCATGGGTAATTGTGCTAGTATCTCCTTTATATAAATGACATATTTATGCTGTATTTGAGTATTATAAGCTGTGACTGTGAGTAGATAGTGAAAAGTTAGTGGAGTTGGAAGAACATTTGCAAATGCTTTGAGTTGAGATGTAAAATTAACAAAAAGTAAAACCAAATAAACTTTTACCACATATTTTATCCACTAACTTGACATTAGTTGGCATGGAAGGTGAATTGAAAAATGAAAGTTATGATATATGTAATAGGCGAGCCGACTCGTATATATGTACAGAAACGGGCTGGTCACGCCCGTTCCCTCGGCCCAGCACAGCCCATGACACGGGCGGTGCCAGTGACAAAAATGGGCCGGCCGTCCCATTTGACATCTCTACATGAATGAGTAACAAATTTTGCAGCCTCATTGTGGGGGCACATATAAATGGATTTGAATGGGTGTCACCGGACGATTGATAGAGACGTGATTTAACGCCATGGGCGATGCCACGTCAGCTGTGAGCACGGGTGATCAATCGGATGGGGGACCACTCTTTTAGCCGAATATCAGAGGAGGGGATGAGATTCATCACAATGTGGGCCCTACACTGGATCCGGACCGGACTCAAATTTACCTCCTGAAAATCACTCTCTAGTTTCCACGACGCTCTCTTTCAAACGGTGGAAAAGGAGGGTTTGGGATTTCAGACTTTGAGAAGCTTCTCCTGGAAGCAGCAGAATCGCAGTGCTCAGTATTTATAATTCCTCTCTATCTCTCCCTCCCTCACTGCAAATCTCTCCAACTCCAATCAATAGAAGAAGAAGAAGAAAGATCGAGCAAACAGAAATCTCTCATTTCCCCCTCTTCTCCTCTTTCTTCCTTTCGCAAATTCGCATCATGGAGACTGGAGAATGTTCTGGAACAAAACCCGACGAGAATCCCTGGGCAAAACTCGGTATTTCTTCCATTAACTCTCTCTCTCTCTCTCTCTCTCTCTCAATCCCTATTTTTAACACTTTGATCATTTCTCTCTGCATCATCTTCTTCTTGCATTTCGAACTCGATGTCGGCATTGTGGAATCTGGTGCATTGTTCATGTTCTTGTTATGATTCTTTAATGATTTGGGCCAAATGCTTTCCCTAAGTAGCCTTTTTTTTTTTCTTGCAATTTGGGGGAAGAAGAGGCACAAAAGGCATTGTCTTGTTGGTGCAAAACTTTGAAATGGAAAGCTATGATTTTCATTGTTACGGTTTGGGGGACACCCAAAATGTGATCTTTGCGTCCGTCCCTCCGCGACTGAATTGCATTGCGCTAATCCGCTTCTGTAATGCTATTATGCGCTGGCCAACTGCACACGAACGTTCTCTTTTCTAATCTGTTTTGGTGTATGGGGGTGTCGGAGAGGTGTTCGATGTAATGACAACTCAGTCAGAGGGCCGCCATGTACTTGTTCTGGGTTATAAAACTAGGCCAGTCTGTTTCTTGGGTCAATGGTGGGTGGATATGGTAACTTGATCAGTGACAGTGAGCCTTTTTAACTGGGACATGCATGTGTATATCTACATTGTAATGGCCCCAATGACTTGGTTGAGAAAATGGATCCAGTGTTTGCATTTGATCATTGAGCCTTTACATTGGTTTTTTACATCCTAATCGTCCCGATGGTGCATTTCTCTTTTGATTTGGTATTGGGCTTTTGTGTTTGTCTCCATGTAAAGCGTAAATCAGTACAAGTTGAGAAGAAAATATATGTAGGCAAACTATCATAAAATCAGGAATAAATATGGATATTGTTTGCACTTGATGTCCATTCATGTTGCTCTGATTTTAAACAAGATTTATCGGTACTGGTAGGGTTGCTTAGTGCCAGTCTAGCCCCAAAACTGGTATATTCCAGTATGTGCCAGTATACCAAAAACATTGGCCTATATATTTTTCAGTTTTTCCCCGCTTTAGTTTTCTTATATAGGTTGTTTTACTCGTAGAATTGACCAATATTTTTCCAGCATGAATGTTATAAACTTGTCTTTATTGGTTCACTGGATCACTGGTCTATCTATCCACTGGTTATTGGTTATTGATATATTACGCACATATTCTGCTCGGATAGCTCAAAAAAGTATACTGTGGCCACAATGTTGTTTTAAATCTAATTATTATGGGTAGGAATATTTTAGCTTACGTTTTTTGCTTTTGAGTATTTTTCTGGTTTGTTGCAGTTTCATCTGACTCAAGATATCAAGATATTGACATTAATTCAAATGAGATGATGATATGTTCTGAGATCACGCCAACATCAACTGAGAAACATAGTTGGTGCAAGATAATGAGGGGTCAAGATCTAATATCTGCTACTATTCAGAACATAAGGTCAGGTTCCATTCACATTACTCTATTTATTTCTTATTGAATCCAGATCTGTTCATATCTCTGAGACTGTATCATCTCTCTCACACGCAAAAGTTTGAAGTCCTTTTGATTACAAGTTTTTCTTAGTTTGTAATAGATTTTCAGTATATTTGAGTGAAACCATAAAAAAGTTACTGCCATGTTGCTCTAATAATACCGTCATGACGAGGAAATATTTTTAATAAAGAAACCCATTTAACACCATTTTTTTTTTTTTTACATTTCTTTATTTTAAGAGTCTAAACGACACCAGTGGTTTAAATGGGTTGGTTATATCAATTCCGGAGTCTGCTTTAATGTCTCCGGGTACAGGCAGAATTCATGTCCATTCCCACTTTTAATTAAACCATCATTATGTCATGGAAACTTTATTCGGCTTGAAATGCTACTGGGTTTGGGTGATATTAATTAGGAGACTTGGCCAAGTCAAAAGGTTAAACTTAGTCCGAATGTATACAAAAATACAAAATAGGTATCTATTTTTTTGTATATTTTTTGTTGAAACTTGATCGAGCCTTGGCTAAGTCACCTGAGTCTCTATTGTCCTTTGCCAAGTCAACTGAGTCTGGCAAAAACTTGTTAAGGACTGAGTTTCTCCCTGAGTCCTTGGATTTTATACTGATCTGAGCGACAGCTGAATTATATAGTGAGTCCCAGTGTCCCACTGACTTTTGGAACTATGAATCAAACATCCTCATAATTTGGTATCAGTCGAGGATAGTATACCTGTATTGATCCCCGTACTATAATTGTTTTTGATGCTTGAGTACTATGAAAGTGGAAATCTTAACTTACCCAAAAATCTAAACATATTCAAACCCTTCTTCCTTTGCCTGCCAAAAGATTTAAAAGTGGATTTTGGAAATGGAACTCTAATTGGTCATTTTGCATATTGCACACTTGTGTTCTTCATAGACTATTAATCAGTTCAGAATATTCACATTTTGAGGTGCTTAATAAGTAAATGAGTTCTTGTCCATCACAATTCAAGACCATAATTCTATAACCTTACAAGTCATGATCATAAAACGTTTAAAGTCCCACATCCCACATCGTCCAAGTAATGGGTTTGATATGGCTTCATATACCTGTTTGGGCCTTCCACCTATCAGCTTAAGCTTTTGGGTTGGTATATGGTTTCTTACATGGTATCAGAGCGGATTCCGATTCCGTCGTTCTTGTCTAGCTCTCATGGCTCCTGTCGCTCTTGTCTAGCCCACGTGGCAAGCCGTTCAAGAAATCTATTGGGCCTGCACGTGGAGTGTTGGGATAGCCCCACATCCCACATCGCCCAAGTAATGGGTTTGATATGGCTTCTTATATCTGTTTGGCCCTTCCACCTATCAGCTTAAGCTTTTGGGTTGGTATATGGTTTCTTATATAAAGATCACTTATTTCTTTTTAAAAATAATTGTATGAAATGATAATTTTTTTGTATTTCTTTTCTTTTACTTTGATGATATAGTTCGCACACGATATCTGTTGACAAAGCTGTTCTCAATAAAGAAGAATCCATGGCCATCAAGTGCGGAAATGAAATCATTACGGGGCCAGATGGAAAAGGTTGGCAGATGTTCTGACTGATGTCATTAGTAGGATATTGGTAGTTACATCATTTTAATTGAGTCAATATGATATGATGACATTGATGTTTAGTGAATAGTTCATTATGAGAACCTATTCTCTGTACAATGATTTATCTACATTTCTGGTCGACCACATCGAAATGAAAATAAATTCAATAGAATGGTATCTACATATTAAATTTTGAGTTCCACACCTGTTAGTGTTTTTCTTTCGTTTTTCATTTTTTTCCTTTTTAATTTTTGGGAAAATTTCAAAATGGGCCTTTAGTTTCTGAGACATTTCAAAACAAAACAAAATAAAAAACACATTTTAAAATGGGCCTTAAGTTTTCCAATCTCCTTTCAAAACAGGACATCCGGCCACAATAACCATCATCCGGCCATTTCCCCCTCTTTTTCTTCAAAAACTTCGAAAATACCCTTATGGTTTCTTGTTGCAATGAATAAAGAAAAGGGAAAGGTGATTGGTCTCTCATCTCGAAATACCCTTAAATACCCTTATGGTTTCTTGTTGCAACGAATAAAGAAAAGGGAAAGGTGATTGGTCTCTCATCTCCTTCATCATTCTTCTCATTTTCCAGCTGAGAGACCAAAGACCCATTTATCAAGGGGTCATCTGTGTGAAAATGGATGCTTCCTATATGGCTATACCTACAAAACAACCATTCAGGCATGGATGATGACTCTGTAATTTCTTTGTCATCTGATGCTTCCAGTGATTCCATTGCCTCCTTTTCATCTGAACACTGCTTTTGTCATGACGATTGAATGTTTCTGAACTAATATAATTGATTTGGGATTTGTTCTAGGCTTGTTTGGAGTTGAGAATGAGGGGTGGGGAAAATACTTGTTACAGGAATGCCTGTGGAAGCTTTGTGGGCATGATTAAAGATGGCATTCAGTTGATCACAATCATCAAAGACAGGGCCTCCATGTGTAGAAAATTCAGTCCTTCATATAATCTCAACCATTGAAATCCACATCTGTCGAAATCCACACAATAAATATGGCCTTCATATGATCACAACCATATTAAACATGGCCGGCCCTTATATATGCAATTAAATATGTCCACAATTGTAGTCCGTAGTAAACTTGCTGTTAAATATGGCCTTCATATGATCACAACCGTTGAAATCCACATAGTAGATCCATTGAAATCCTCACAGTTCATGCACACAGTAGAAACTTGCCATTAAACTTGGCTTCCAAGAGCAGAAATGTGTCCAAACCATTGAAATTCAAGAACTGCCATCATTTATGAAGGCTGAATATTGGAGAAGGAAGAAGGAGAGAAGGACCGATCCTCTTCCCTTTTCTTGATTCGTCGCAACAAAAGCCCTTAGGGCATTTTTGGAATTTTTGAAGAGAAAAGGGGAAAGCTGCCAGATGGTGGTTCTTAATGGCCTGATGTCCTATTTTGAAAGAAAATTGGAAAATTAAGCCCCATTTTGAAATGTGTTTTTTTTATTGTCCTGTTTTGAAAAGTTCAAGAAACTTAGGCCCGATTTTGAAATTTTCCCTTTATTTTTTGCGTGGTAGATTACCTTTAGGTTTTAGCAATTCATTAGGACATAATTGCTTGGTCAAACGAACTGATTGATAATTAGATATGTCTCTGCCCTAAAAAAAAGCGGTGATTGATTCCATTACAAATTTTCTTGTCTGCAAATTGGATTCGACACCATAATACTCATATATTCTTTGTAGTTTTTTTTTTTTGGCTCTTCTGTTTCTGGAATGAAATCCGTCTACTCTTAGTATAAGTCACCTATTACAGTTCAAAAAAATGAAAATAAAAATAAAAAAAATAAAAATTCTGTATAATTTGCATCGTCTTTATATCACTTTGGATGGATATTAGTATATATCCATAAATTATGTTGCAGGAACTGAAAATCACTATGTGGCTAGGAATTTTGGATGTCTTCTTATCTCCCATGTTATGGGAAACCCTTTTTGCTCTGCTCAGCTATATTCCCTTCCAGGGGTATTCTAGTGACAGGCGGATTTATAGGCAGCGTATCATCCTATTTGGTCAAATCCCTTGTAACAAACTCCTATTTTCCTTTTCTCTACCATGTTCCTTTAATTACAATATTTCCGAACAAGTTCCTAAATGACAAGCATAAAGGTTATCTTATTGACGATATCGATATTGACGACAGTGACGATGTTGATATTGATGACAGTGATGAAGTCTATATTGATTTGTGTAATCGGGTGATGTAGTACTCATGTGTGGCATGTAGATCAGTTCACATGGATAATAATATGCACATTAATTGGTGCGTTGCTTTTATCCTCTGCTCAAATATTGTATACATCATTGCAACACATATACAAATGAAGACCGGTGATAAATACAATTGTAATTGGAGTAGAGTTGGTTGAAGCTCGTCCAAGCTAAATCCATTTGTTTAGAGGGCTCATGAACCTGGGCCGGGTCCAGTCTGCAGGTGGCCTCTTAAAAAAGGGGGGAAAAACAATCCAGAAAGCTGTTTAAGTGCACTTGAAGATATGACTGGGTCTTGTTTGAGTCAAAAAGTCAAAACTTAGCGGAGCTTATCTCATAGTTACTACTTTCTCTTTGGATCCTGTTTCTCTTTGACTCTAAATTGAAATGTTTTAGATATTTTGCATTTTTGTACCTGTTATTGGTGAAAGAAGGAAAAGAAAGAAAGAAATAAAGGAAGTAATAAAGGAGGAAGAGGAGGCAGAGAAGCCTATCTAGGTTGTACAAGGAAAAAAAAACTTTATTTATTTATTTATTTATTTGCTTTTATGGGAGGGCCCAGATGAAGAAGTTGAGAAAAGAAGTGTCCAAATGAAGGGTACTTCTTCCTGCATAAGGTGCTACGGCCCTTAAAGAGCTGAATGCCCTTAGTTTTGAATGGAAAAGAGCTAAAAGCTATTCATATTCTGCTTTAATGGATGTCATATTGGTCATAAGCCAACTCAGAAAAAAAAAGGGAGAAATTCTCTCCTTTATCAAGTTT
Organism: Umbellularia californica; assembly: GCA_028538565.1. NCBI lineage: Eukaryota > Viridiplantae > Streptophyta > Magnoliopsida > Laurales > Lauraceae > Umbellularia > Umbellularia californica. Next base: position 13,017,745 of record JAPQWN010000006.1, read on the forward strand.
TGGCCAAAATATGGAATTTTTTTCTTGTTCGACAGAAATCTCTGAATTTGAAACTGAATCAGGGGTTCCAGCCGAACAGGAACAAAATCCCAACTGAAATTCTTCTGGGGGGTTGTTTGTTTCGGCCCATTGACTGAAACAAATGGTTTCAGCCAGTTTGGCCGAAATGAACCGAAATTAACAACTATGGATCATTTTTTTTTGAATGGTAACTTGAATTAAAAAAGAGCTTAAAGTACAAAAGGATTATACCAAAAAGCTAGCACAAAAACCGCAAAAAACAAGCACCACTCAAAAAGGAAAAGCCAAAAACTACACATCAGAGCAAACTGCAGCCCAAAAAATCAGAACTGAAGACTGCTAATCTGTACCAAACCAAACCAAACCAAACCAAGCCTTTTCCCACTAGGTGGGGTCGGCTATATGGATTTGACGACGCCAATCAAATCTGTTTAGGGCCATGTCCTCCGTTAGATCCATGTAGGCAAGGTCATGTTTAATAGTTTCTTTCCAACTTCTCTTGGGTCTCCCTCTCCCTCTCCTACTCCTGGCAAACTCTATGCCTTCACACCTTTTAACAGGTGCTTCCATTGGACGCCTTCTAACATGGCCAAACCATCTTAGTCGATTTTCTCTCATTTTATCTCCAATCGGTGCTATTCCTACTTTGCCCCTAATCTCCTCATTCCTAATCCTATCTCTCCTTGTGATCCCGCACATCCATCTTAGCATTCTCATCTCCGCAACTTCCATCTTCTTAACATGATTATGCTTTACTGCCCAACACTCTGATCCATATAATGAAGACTGCTAATCTGTATAGGAAGAAAAAAAATGCACTGCCTCATGATACCGTCCTTAGCCATTACATCTGCCGCACCATTTGTGTGGGGTCACCATTTGTGTGAGACCCCAATCCGCTTGGGTAATCCCTTGAGGTAAGACCAGGTCAAGTGCTCCTGTGAGCCAAGAAAGGGGACTATGCAGGGGTAAGGGTTGAATGCTTCGGTTAGCACCATGAGGCTTTGTCCAAGTCCCACATCGGAAATTTCCATTTCTCGACCCTGGGCTTATAATGTGTGACCTGACCTTAAATCTGCATGAGGCATTTTAAAACCGTGAGGCAAGATTGGGTTGGAATCCCATGAGCCAAAGCGGACAATATCATGTGGATGGTGGGCCCAGGTTGTTACAATTTGCCTCCCTCTTTGCATGAGAAAAGGAAGCAAAAATAACATAGATAAGATCCAAAATCTTCTCTACAATGCCTGCAAACCTCTGTTGGGTGCTACATCTCCTTGAAGCTCACCCGATCACACAAGAGGAGTCACCTTCCACCAGAAGATTATCTATGTGCCAACAGTACGCTTCCCGAAGGCGCCTTCTTAAGGCTAAAAGCTCACCTTTATTCACTGAACAATTATCAGCAGGGCCTGAGAAGGATGAAATGACTGCTTCACAATTATGGATGACACCACCAATACCTGCCATAGTAGTCAAGTTCGTTTTGGTACGGCTGAAAGTTGCATATTACATCAGTTCGTACTAGAAACCGAACCGATCCTCAAATCCATGCACTCACTGACATGTTGCCGTTGAAGTAGCTTGAGAATTTTCCACCGCCGAAGCTCCATGCTACTGCTGGAGATATTTTTTGCTGCCATTGTTGTATTGTCGAAGCATGAATCCTGTGGCGGAGCTTCGGGTATGCTCCTTACTCCTTGCTCCTGCTGCTGCTCCTTCTCCTTTCTCTTTTATTTTCTTTTTATTTATGGGGTCAGGATCTTGGGGCGTTGAAGCTCTGGAAGTGTGGCCCATGTGCCCCATTTCCCATTAAGTGACACCCATTTAATAGACTCTCTGTGAGGCTCCTCAATTGGGGCCCACTTAAGAAAAATCAGAGCAATAGTCTGATTCTCAATTTTCTATAATCTTTTAGTTATTGACGCCTACGATCAGTTGATCTATAAGAAACGTTTGAGTTTTTTTAAAATATTTTATTTAAGTATTTCAAAAGTTAGCAATATGAAGTGGGCCATTTGATTTAAGCAAAGTTTAATGAGTACTGTTACTTCAGTTATATGAAACATTTAATTGTTTGGATATTTTGTAAGTTTGATGTCTGTATACTACAATTATATTTCATTATTAGTTTATTAGAAATATTTTCTAAATTTATATATATTTTAAAATTTTAACATCTTTCAGAATCGAAATTCCGAATTGGAATGCTGGAATGTCGAATCGACCGAAATATCTCATTTTGGAGCCAAACCGAAACATGGTCCGAAACTAAATTGACAACCATGATACCTGCTCTTCCTGGATTTCCAATAACACTGCTGTGAAAATTCAGTTTAAACCTGCCAGTAGGAGGGGGATACCACCTTATTCACAAAATAGATCTTCTGGGAAGGAAAAAGCGATCTCTTCCCAATATATCATAATCACTAAGATGGAGAACTCGCAAAAGTGGGGGAGGATAGAAACCCGAGAAGCCACAAGGGATTTTACTTTCTCCTTCAAATGATCAATAGAAGAGTAAGAATTTTCAAAGCATCTTGCATTGCGCTCTCTCCAAATTACCCAGATGACAGCTAAAAATGAAACTTTCCACATGATTCTTTGCCCTTTGACGATCCTACTGCCAATTTCCAGGACTCAAAGTGCTGGAGGAGAGGTTCCAAGGAAATTCAATCACAATCAAACCACCCCAGCACTACATTCGGGCCAGTTTGGCAACTCTACTAATAGAGTCAAGTAAAGTAAAGTTGATTTTGAAGAAAGAATAAAATATAAGTGGGTTATGATGGTATTTTTTTTTTAGTTGTTTGTTATGGAATCTTTTTGACTTTTTGTAAGGGAAAGTGGATTTTTTTTTTGTATTTTAGTGGATAAAGGTAGTTGCTTTTTGACTTATTTTGAAAAAGATGGGGGGAGTTTTGAATTAAAGTGCTTTTGATGTGACATCTTGTCTAAAAAATGAAGGCTTTACTTGACTTTTACTATGTTAGTAAAGTGCTAAACTAGCCCAAGGAATAGGCCACCTTACACTTGAGAAGCAAATGATCAACTGATTCCTCTTTATTTAGACACAAGGGACACCCGTTAACCAAAACAATCCTGTGAATCTTGGGATTGTCCGTAGTTAGGAACTTTCCAAGAAGAGCAGTCCAGGAAAAAGCCAAAATCCTTGTAGGGGCCTTAAAACTCCACAAACTGCACCCAAAGCTAGCAACAGAGTGCCTCTCTACTAGACTCTGAAAGAAAGAAGAGACAGAATGAACCACCTGTTGACACGGACCACACCCTTCTATCTTCTCCAAAAACTGGAATATACACCACTTCAATCTCAACGAGCATGGAGAGCAACTGAACATCCTCTTCTGGAAGATTTCTCCTGAAGATCGCAGCCCAAACAAAAGAGCTGCCAACTCTAGAAAAATAACTACTCACCTCAGCTTTTTGTCTATAGCACAAGAAAAGAGCCTGGGGTACTTGAGCGCGTCTCCAATCCATAAACCTAACTGAACTGAATCTTTTGCACACAACCTACCTTAAATCTCATATTGGAAAAAAAAGGCATGTTTAGCTGATAAATTTCCCCTCCATATACCTGGATATGTAGGGTTGGAATCTGGGACATCCCACCCCTCTTTGCCAACTCCATATTTCGCTGAGACGACCCTCTTCCACAATCCGTCCTGATTACTCCCTAGCCTCCAAAGCCATTTTCCTAGGAGAGGCAAAAGCTAGTCTAGATTCTCATCCCTCTTGCACTTAATGGCATGTTTAAGAGGAGCAGAAGAAGAAGCAACCAAAAGCTCAGGAGGAAATTTCTTAATTTAATGGATGATGAATGTGGTTCTTCTGCAGGGCGATTACTGCTGGATGGCTAGATGGATGGATTCTGGTGACCATCAAAGAGGAACGAGAAGGGGCGTTGAGATTATCTAAACTTTTTGTCATTATTCTTTTTGTTAAATTTTTTTGCTGTTTATTTGAGGCTAAGATTTTCATTCCATTTTTACCCTTTGAAAATTTCAAGATATCTAAAATGACATCCTGTCTCATTTTATTAAATAAGTCAGTACTTGAAGCATAGTTGTTAATTTTGTTTCGGACCCTATTTCGTTCTAGCCTCTAAACTGAAATGTTTCAGCTGATTCGGAATTTCGGTGAAACGTTTTGGGATTACGTTTTAGAAAAATAAATAAAATCAAAATATAAAGATATGCAAGAAAAAATACAAAATTGAAAATAAACATATAATCTATGCATTTAATTCATTATTATAAAACAATATTTAACATATAAGTATAAAATTTAAGCACATTCCTTACCACAATAAAGTTTAAAAACAATTTTCATAACAATAAATGTTAACAACCTTAGAGATTGAAGTTTGGACACCCTTCTCCATAACTTTTCAGCCATTTCATAAATTTTGGTCATTTTGGTCAATTTCAGCTGAAATCCAGGTTTTCGGCCGAAATTGACAAAAAGTCAAACTGAAAATTTACACTTTGCATTTCGTTTTGGCTTCATGGCTGAAATGAAAAATCTCGGCCATTTCAGCCGAAAGGAAACAAAATTGATAACTATGACTCAAAGTCAGTTTGGTTTGTCTTGTTGAGTTTACAATGTCATCTCTGAAACTTGCGCCTGTTGAGTACATTTTTCTGGTGAGTCATGTTGACTTGGCCAAAGTGGGTTGACTTCAGCCAATTTTTCAATTTATGTAGACTAGGCTGGGTGAGTGTATCGGGCCTGTGGGCAGATATGGACATGGTCCCTTCCTGCAACCGTTCTGGCTGCAGATTTGGTCTTGGTGCAGCCAGCATGACAATTGGACCTCGATCATGCTGGTTTGTGGATCTGGCCTAGATTTTGTAAAAAACCATATACCATCCCAAAAGCTTAAGCTGATAGGTGGAAGGCCCATTCCGGTATTATTAAGACATGTCAAGCCTATTACTAAGGTGATGTGGGATGTGGGACTTCCCAACACTCCCCCTCACATGCATGCCCAATTGATTTCATGGACGGGCGTTTCACGTGGGCTACACAAGAACGACGGCCATGAGGGCTATACAAGAACAACGGGATCAGAACCTCTGATACCATGTAATAAACTATATACCTACCCAAAAGCTCAAAGCTGATAGGTGGAAGGCCCATACATGTATATTAGGACATGTCAAGCCTATTACTAGGGTGATGTGGGATGTGGGACTTCCTAACAGATTTAACTTTACTAATTTAGATAATCCACATACTGCATCTAGGAAATGACAACATGAAAACTCTTGATCTAAGGTTTAAGACTCATTAGATATGAAGCTTTGGTTTTTGCTTGATGGTTTGGAGCCAAAGGAAATGGGTTATCTACTTAACTGCCCGATTATTATATGGCAAACGGGTTTGGTTAGATATAAACAGGTCAGATTGAGAGCGTGGATCTGGGAATTCAGACTTAACCCATATCCAATCTGACCCATGTTAATGTGGGTCAGGATTTCTTAACCATTATTTGACCCATATAAGGTGCGGGTGAGTTGTATATGGTTTGGATGCAGATTTTGTTTGTGGGGTCCATTAGGGTTGTCAATTAAGGTCTAACCACTTATAGTGGCAAAATGGCTGAGACGCTGAGTTGAGAGGATAAGTCTACAGGTTGAGATTTCCTAAGTGTGGGTCAAGATTTCCTAATCTGCATCTGACCCATATAAGCTGTGGGTCACATGTGGGTCAGGTTACACGGGTTGGGTTTGCTGTGCGTCTGGTTTTGCAATGTTAACTGTATTTCTTATTTGGGGGTTCTATTATAGAATCTTTGACATTCAGTGTATCCTTGGCCCTTGCCCAAAAGGTTGAATATCTCTTTATCTTTGTGGTGGAGGGGTGGGCCCTTTATATGGGTATCACTGTAGTGGTGCGAAGATTGCTTCATTCTCTTCTCTGGGGAGTACAGTTTGAAAAGAAAGAAACAGTACTGAATTGTTTGTAGCACAACTCATTTAGATTTACGTTTCAACTTTTCATGAAGCATCATGGAAAACAAATTTTTAAGTGATGAGAATGTGGAACTCCACAGTAGGCACTTGCTAGTTTTTGTTGTCTGGTCAGATCAGATCACTCTAGTTTCTGTATTAATTTGTTATATCTCTCTGTTTTCTTCCTCTGTTTATAATTTTTTTTGGTGGATGTTTCCCCCTCTCCTTCCTTACTTTTTATTTCAAATATTTAATGTATTTCAGATGCTTATTAAAAATTGGTGTATCTAGTTTATATATTATTATCTTATAACTCTAGCTGTTTTCTCCCTCTGTTTATAGTCTTTCTGTGGTGGATGTTTCACCCTCTTGTTCCAAATATTTAATGTATTTCAGATGCTCATTAAAAATTGGTATTTGATTTGTGTAATTTAAGGCTTGTGATCGTGAATTATCCTGAAATTCATGATTGTAAGATATTACTAGCACTATGACCCGTGCTTAGCACAGGTATATCTATAGCATTTCAATTTGAACACCCATAAATTTAAAATTTAAACAAACACCTGAACTTTTGGTTTTTGAAAGAAAACTAAAAAAGAAAGGATTATGAAAGTACCTCTTTCTACAAACCAAGAAGAGGTGGAATAGAAAGGGAATAAGAGAAGTGGATTAGGTTAGAAAGGCAATATGAGAATATGGAGAAATGAAGTTGTTGCATATGAAAGCGAAATGGGAAAAGAGAGGAGATGTGAGTAGTTGCATGTTAATGTGGAGTAAGTGGTAGTTACATGGGATAACTGATGGGAGATGAAAGCTGCATAAAACGTGGAGAACTGCAATGATTCAAGATAAAGGAGATAACTGTCGGTCAAAATTATGAAATAGGTTCCAAATTCTATCCAAAACCCTTGGATTTAATATATTATAATAGTTAATAATGGTGGTTTTGTGGTGGATGTCGCATCCCTTTCTCCGATAATCCTTTGTGCCATCGTCGCAGTTGTCATCACCACTGCCATCATCATCATGGTGCTGGTTAGTGGCAACTGTAATACGTATGCATCTGGGCTGTAGAGTTGTCATGGTGTGCGTGGCCGTTTTTTTCTTTTTCTTTTTTTTTTGTGTGTGTGTGTGTGTGTGGTGGGGGGGGGGGGGGGGGGGGGGGGGGGAGGGTTTGGGTTGGGTTTGCATGATGGACTTAATGTTGCTTGCAGTATGCTTCCATGGTACCTTTTGTAGTGCTCTTGGTGTCCTTGAGCTAGGATTATGGCGAACTTGTGCGGCAAGGTGGCATTCTGTAATCTCTAGTATGCCTTTTTGTGTGTATGTACATAATCTAGATAGAATTTTATATGAAGATTCGTTTATAATATCAATTCATTTCCATTTGATTGTGGTTTCTTTTACAACTGCCTTTCTTTTATATATTCTAACTGAGCATCATCATCCTTTGGTGCCTGGTGTCATCTATCTGGGGAAGGCTTAAGCTTTTGACTAGGATGCTGACATGTGGTGTTCATGAAAAAGGCTCAAATGTTATCATTTGCTTATTTTGAAAGTTTTGTCCAGGGTCCTTGATCTTTATTTTCAAATTAATGCCGATTCAGGAGCAGTGCAAGAATCATGTAGAGGTGACTTCCTATTATTCTTTGAAGATAATCCACAATCTATTTCTTCATTTGAATGGAATACTAATTCTTCATGATTTTGTATGTGTTTCTTAGATATCTTTGGATGTTGAGAATACAAAATGCAGCATCTGCTTAAACGTTTGGCATGATGTTGTTACTGTTTCTCCTTGTCTACACAACTTCTGGTATTGTTTATTAATATAGATTTGTTTTGTATCCATACAAGTATAGTGTAGTGTGTTGTTTATTAACGCAAACTCATGCTTTCTATTCTTTCTAGCAATGGTTGCGTTTCGGAATGGTTAAGGAGGTCGCAGAAACAACAAAAAGGTGTTATTTGTCCTCAGTGTCGAGCTGTCGTACACTCTGTGGGAAGAAATCATTTTTTGCATAATATTGAGGAGGTCATTTCTTATCATTCTCATGCATTTTATTTATTATTTAGACAAAACATTATTTTTTTAATGTCAAATTTGCCTTAGTGCCTGCATAGTTTAGAACGCACCCATTAAGCAAATCTTATTCTATTCAAGGTTTGAGATGGATTTCAACTCGTCACCACATCTACTGTGATAATTTGGATTATTCAAACTTCTTTTGCTTTCTCTGAAGGGTGTATTCCTAGCTTTTATCTTATCGAGCCTTAGTGCATTCTCTTTCTAAAATTTAGATAGTCTTTCTGTATTGGTAACAGAAAAGATTATTAATTAAGAAAGATAAGGATACAACGAAACCATACAACAAACACTGAAAAGACACCACCCACAGTGGGAGGGTATTGGACTGATATTTATTTTTCCATCATGTTCTCAGAAAATGCTTGGGTTTTTTGTTTCTTGTTTTTTTATCCATGTTTTTTAATTTGGTGGCTTGCAATATTATAATACTGAATTTTGGTGCTGCTATTCTCCGAACATGAACCGAAGTAACTTGCATATAGACAATAATTTTGCCAGCAATTGCTTGAAAAGTACATCTCTGGCTGTTTCTCAGCTTGTTAGGGCCTGTGTAGTGTGTATGGATATATGAGTCACTTGGAAAGATAAGAAAAATGATTGAAAAGTATAAAATCCATGGAAATAATTTTGAAGATTCCATATTTACAGATTATTTCAATTTGCTTGCCAGTGTAGCATAAGTTTTCATGCATTTCTCTGTTATCTAGTATAATAATGAAAGACTGCAGGTTACTGGTTTTGACAAATTGCTTTAATTGTAGCTTATCAGTACTTCAATTTTCACTAAAATCTTTCTTTTCTGCAGGTCGTATTGCAAAAATTTTCTTCACTAAGACGTTCTAATGAGGAACTGGCACTTCTAGATAAGTATGCATCAGTTAAATCAAATCTTGTAAGTGAAGTTTCCTGACTAATTGTGCTTCTTTTGTAAGAGTGATATTGTTACCAAACAAGTTTGTTTTGCCAAGTTGAATGATATTGACTTTTAGGAGTGATGTTTTTTTTTTTTTGCTAAAGTTCCAGATGACTTGGCATTCTATGCTCAGAACATGATGTGTTATTTGTAAAGAAAATTCTCTTGAGAAAGATTTGATTAAGTGAAACTTAAAATACTTGGTAACGGTTTGCTTGGGTGTACCCTGAATTGTATGTGGTTTGAATATTTGGAATTTAAATAAAAAGGTGGTGTGAATATTTTGCAGAATAAATGGCTTCCCATTTTGCTTGACACCAGAAACCACATCAGGTGGAATGCTTTTATTTATTTATTTCTTTATTACCACAAATGATAATCTATGTTGATTTCAGGGGTGGAAACTTTAAGAAGATATCTGTGCAGGAGCAGAAGATCCAAACCTTCTGGATCCTATATTGGATCGAGCCTTGTCTTATTTGGACCAATTCGATCGGTCCAATGGCTATCTAATCCGTTTAAATCGGGGCCCAATCAAACACAACGGCTCAAACACTATGATGCGCGGATAAGACATGGATAAGGCAGGGACACGTGATAGCACAGCGGGGACGCGGATTTTACACATAAAAGTGAAGTATCGGATACGATACAACACGATACTTTGCCCATTTTGCAGTATCAGTGCATCATAGCTCAAATATGAATTTAAATAAGAAAGCAATTTTGAAATAAAAGGCAAGAGGCACAAAGAGATTGGGATTCCTTAGCAAGGAATTTGGAAACCAAATATAGCAAGTAGAGAAATTCTCTTCATCATGGACGTCCAAGGAAGATTCAACCCAAGCTAACTTTTTATTTTCTCTCTTTCTTTACTTGTTTTTGGGATTATGTAATGATTTGGCTTATAATTTCCTTAGCTAAGATTAGATGGATGGTTAGGATTATTTTAGCATTTAGAGTTTCTTTGATGATTTATTTCCTTTTAATTAAAGTGGTGCACGGTTGGTCCTTTATCCACTTCTCCATTTAATTGAGAGTGAGTCTCTCAAAGGATTGAAGACAATCAACTGGGAATTAGCAATTTGGGGTAAGCTAATTTTCTACTTTCCTCGTTATTGCATTATTGGTTGTAGATCCAGGTAGAGTTGATCTTTAATTTGGGGTTTTTCGACTCAATCGATGTAAATATGTCTGGGCTCATTGGATAGTCTGATTTTGCTAATTGGAACTGCGTCATTATCTACTTAATTTATTAAATTTTGATTTCACTTTGACGATGGCTGATGTTGGAATGGAAAACAATACATTGTTCCTAAAAATTAAAACAGTTGTATATGACATGCGGTAACATTTTAATGCTTTATGGATATCTGCAATGACTCTACTTGATTTCTGGTGGCCAATTCTGCTATGGTGAGTGCTGATTTGGCTTCTTTGTCTATTGGCTACTTTCTGAATGAACTTGATTTCCTTGACATGATTTTAGTCAGGTTTAGAATACTACGCAAATGAAACTTTTTGTTATTGGATTAGCTGATTCCTTTTTTTCCCCTTCTTTTGCATTAATTGGGCAGTTCTTGGGATTATTGTTGTTCAAAGGACAGTTACACTTTTCGTGTAATTAGATTGGACACTATTTGATCATTGTGAAGTAGAGGAGTTCAGAAGCTTGGGATGATAATCTAAGGGGAGAAAGAAGGATGAGAGTGAAGGATAAAGAGATTAGTTGTACTAGTTCACGGGCTAGCGAGTAGCTCTTTTTAATAGAATGTAACAATTACCATTTAAGAACTATACAAAGGGGAAAAATAGAAGATGGTGTTTCACATGACAATATAGGATATCCTCCCATACTTTTTAGTTTTTACGTAACTGCACAATTACTAACTGATGCAACCCAAGAGGAAGCCATCATGAACGCCCAAGTAAAGCTCTGGGCCAATCCACCTGGCCCACACTAGGACCCATTTGGCCTTCATTTTTGTGCTTTCATTAAATGGTCAGCAAATGATGTGAAAACAACATGACTGTTGGAGGTTTTTGAGTTTTGTTTCGAATGGGCTCAAGTTGCATGATTCTAACTTTGTTGGAGAAAATTATGGCCTATTTTATGATAGGATGCAAGTTAAAGAGAGTTTGGGTATTTAGTCTTTTTAAAATTTAATTTGTTTAGGGTCATTAAACATTGTTAGATTAATTTGATGGTTGAGATCTGTTTAGGGTTTTCACTTTATGTAAAAACATATCTAAGCAATAACAGGTCTACACACACATATCTTATAGTTAGTGTGAAAATATTGATGTTTTATGGAGAGTTCCTGCCTGAAACCTTGAAGAGGGAGTGATGGAACCTTGAGAATTGGGGAAAAGTTATCTCAATTGGGATTGAGGAAATAAATTTCATGGTTTTATGTCAGCTTCCTACTCATTTCTGGTGGAGTTATCTTGTATTTATTGGTAGAGCTAGTGAATTTAGACCTCAAGAGGATTATCAAGTTGATAACTTGAAACCTTTGTAGCCTGGATTGGCCTACTTCACTGAATTAGGATCCATTTTAAAAGCTATTGGTTATGCTTCTTCTATCCATAATATGTTCATTATACCAATTGATTCATATTTTATTGATTACTACTTTATGCTTTTATAATTGTAATTTAGGAAATCTTCTAGTTTAAGTTTATTTGTTTTGTGTTTATAATTGTCTTAGGTCGTAAGGATTGGAAAAAGTGTTTCTCGTAAAAGACCATCACCATCTTTAAGTGCTGAAAACTATGAGACACAGCTTCTATGCCCACAATGTGGTAAACTGAGTTTGCTCTTGAATTTCCTTATCGCAGAATTATTGCTTCTTTAACTCACTTTTTTCTTTTTTTCCTTTTTCTTTTTTTTTTGTGCGCGCGCGCGCGTGTATAAGTAAGTTACTATCCCACAATGTAGTGGAGAGGTCAGTGTTATTTGTTTTCTACTACAACGTATCATTCTCATTATAGTTATTTTCTTATGATATTCAAGTGGGATAGCAATGATTTTTACTTGGAATACATGTGGATTCCATATCATCCTTAGGTGGGTCATTGAACTGAAAATCGAAAGCGTTAAGCCCGTACTTGTTTGCCCTAGTTATCGATGAGATTACAAGACATATTCAGGATGAGGTGCCGTGGTGTATGCTATTTGCAGATGACATTGTTTTAGTAGATGAGACAAGAGAAGGAGTGAATGCTAAGCTAGAAGTATGGCGGAAAACGTTAGAGACAAAAGGGTTTAGGCTAAGTCGATGCAAGACGGAATATATGGAGTGCAAGTTTAGCCAAAGTAGGACACTTGGTAAGATAGAAGTAAGTTTAGGCACACAAAAGATTGTAGAGAAAGAAAACTTTAGGTACCTTGGATCGATGGTGCAACAGGATGGAGGGATTGATACTGATGTAAGTCACAGGATTTAGGCCGGGTGGACCAAATGGAGGAGTGCTTCGGGGGTCTTGTGTGATCGGAAAGTCCCCCTCAGGGTTAAAGGAAAGTATTATAAGGTGGCGGTAAGACCAGCATTGTTATATGGATCAGAGTGTTGGGCAGTAAAGGATAATCATGTTAAGAAGATGGAAGTTGCGGAGATGAGAATGCTAAGATGGATGTGCGGGATCACAAGGAGAGATAGGATTAGGAATGAGGAGATTAGGGGCAAAGTAGGAATAGCACCGATTGGAGATAAAATGAGAGAAAATCGACTAAGATGGTTTGGCCATGTTAGAAGGCGTCCAATGGAAGCACCTGTTAAAAGGTGTGAAGGCATAGAGATTGCCAGGAGTAGGAGAGGGAGAGGGAGACCCAAGAGAAGTTGGAAAGAAACTATTAAACATGACCTTGCCTACATGGATCTAACGGAGGACATGGCCTTAAACAGATTTGATTGGCGTCGTCAAATCCATATAGCCGACCCCACCTAGTGGGAAAAGGCTTGGTTTGGTTTGGTTTGTTTTTTACATAAAATGAAAAAAACATAAGAATCTAGAAAAATTAGAAAAAGTAGTCATTAATAATGCATCCAGTTTCCATCCATAGAAACATCAATATTGCGACAAATAAGACTGATAACAATATCTTATGAATGATATATGTTGAATTGTTAGATATGTTTCTGATATCAATTTACTAGGAAAAAAATCAAATAAAAAAAAAACATAAAATTGAAATCATCCATGTTACATGTTTAGGGTGTCTCCCAAAGTTAAAAAAGTGATTCATGAAACAATTGAAAGAACCTAGAAAAAGAAGAATGTATGGTGAAACGTTCGATAATCAGCCATGATGGAGAGATTTAGGAAAATGTCGAACATAAGATAAGAGCGGAATGGTTTAAGTGGAGACTTTCTCTTAGAGTGCTTTTTGATAAGTGATTGTTGACAAGATTGAAGGGAAAATTTTATAGGATGACGATTAGACCAGCTATGACTTATGGAGCAGATCAACAGAATGTTGGCCAATCAAAATGCAATACATGCACATAATAAGTGTAGCAATGATGAGAATGTTGAGACGGATGTGTCTAGGAAAGATAGAATCAGAATGAGTGCTTTTGGGAGCATTTGGGGGTTTCATCAAGAGGTGACAAATTAAGAGAAACTTGCTTGAGATAGTTTGGACTTTGGACATGTCCAATGCAGGCCAACAATGATGTCTTTGAGGAAAATCTTTTCTATATAGGTTGATGGCCCCCCACCAAGGAGAAAGGGGTATGCCGAAGAGGACATGGATGAATAGTAAGGATAAATCTAAAAAACTGCAACCCATCCAAAGATTTGCTCAAAAGAGATTGGAATGGAGCTACAAAATTCATGTAGCCGACCCCGACATAGTGGGGTGAAGGCTTTGATGACGAGGATGATGGTACGATGAGATGTGAAACACATATGAGTAATAAGAGGCGTCAATCACTGCCCTATTCTTTATTCATCTCTAAATCCTCTCGAAAATGCACACAATGTTTGTGAGGCTTTGCTTAATCATTAAATAACCTTTAAAAATTGGAAACGCTAAAAAACGAAAAAAGAAAATTATAAGCCATTCAGCTGCAACTATTCTGCCTAGATCATCATCATCATCATCACAGCCTTGTCCCAACTATGTTGGGGGGTAAATTGCCTAAATCATAAGTCTTGATAAAGTATTGAATGTAAGATTCACTTTGAATTCTAAGATTTATTGTAAATGGGATTTGGTGTATGGATACAAATCCTTTTCCCTAGTGCTCTAAATGAATTTTCTGAGGGATTTTTGGCAAGAATAGCTGGCATTTGAGGATAATTGCTGGAATTCGTGAGTAATAGTGCTTTCTTCAATGATTTGGAGGGTCAAATAGCGCAGATGGGATAAAACCTGTAGATCTCACAACAATGTGAAGCTCACTATTCACACAGATAGAATCCAAGATTACTTGGATTGAACAGATAAGATATCCTGGGCTCTAATACCATGAAATAACTCATGGAACACAAAAGCTTTGGAGAAGTTGTTCTGTTGGTTGATGCTCCCAACACCTCTATTTATGATGGAGTGTCATGTACAACAATGATAACAAGCTTATCTAAAACAATATAATGAAGTTTGACTAACTACTTTAATGGAACGTGAGAGTCTATCAAATAATGGTGATCCTCTAGAAATTATGGTACACTGACGAGCATAGAAAATTGTGTTTTAATGAAATTAAGAGAGATTCATTCGAGATGGTTTGGTCATGTCCATCGTAGGCCAGCAACAACACCATTGAGGAAAAGTTTTTTTATACAGGTTGATGGCCCATTAAGAAACAACGGTAGGCTAAAAAGGACATGAGTGGAAGTAATATGGATAAATTTGAAGAAGTGCAATCTATTTGAGGATTTGGCTCGGGATAGATTGAAATGGAGAAATATAATTCATGTAGCCAACCCCAACATGGATGGGACAAGGCTTTGATGATGATGATGTGTGTGTATACAAAAATTTTCCATTGCACACAGGGCTCATTGGGAATTTCATACGCACCTTATAGTGGGGCTTACTTGATCACCTATCCGAATGGACCACACACGGGACCCCCATGAATTACACCAATCACATTTTTTTACACCCATCCGAATGGACTAAACCGTTGGATTAACTGTGCAAAAATCTCTAAGGGGTGAGGCTTTATGGTTGATTATCAAGGGGTTAGGATGCTTAGGTGGGTCCCGTATTTTGTACATAGGTAGGTCCCAACCAAATCTTTCAATCCTCTAACCTCATCCCCAGGTGGGGCCCACAACAAGTCGCGCATGGAAATCCCCACGTGCATTGTGTGCAGGTGATAGGGACTATCTATATAAACAGTAGTGATTGTCGTACGCTCCTCTATATGGATCCCACCTGGAGAGATTGGATTGGGGGATTTAAATATTTGGGTAGGCCCTACCTCCTTACCAAGTTTGAGGCCCACTTGATCTTCCGAATCCCTTGATCAATGGTCCACAAGTTTCAACGACTTTATATTAAAAAAAGATCGATCCAACTGTCTAGTCCCTACCAATGGTCCATTTGGATGGACCATCATGGGGACCTGGTGGACCCCATGATCAGGTGGCACCATGCACAAGGTGTGCACCTGATTACCAGCGTGTGTGTATGTGTGTGTGTGTCTATATATATATATATATATATATATATATATATGGAAATATTCATGCGCATCTATCTCTCACCATATTATGGTGAGGCACAATATAGTGGGGCCAACTTTATGAGCCATCTGAACCATCCACACACATGGGAGCCTCTGAATTATACTGCATCTATTGAGTTTTCACTGATTTGAATGGATTGGACTATTGGATCAAAGGTCAAGTTTTTTTTTTTAATATAAAGTCATTAAATTTGTGGGCCATGAATGAAGGGGTTAAAGGCATGAGATTGACCCCAAACTTGATATATGGGCCCATCCAAGATGTCTCTTCAACCCCCACCCACCCCACCCAAGTCGCATGATTAGTGGGGCTCTAGGTAGGCCCTATCACGGCGGGGCCAGCTCTGAGTGGATTGAAATTTAGACAAGAGATAATGATACGAATGGTGATTTTAAGTGGTTTGGATAGATGTGGGATGATGGGTTTGATAACTGGGTTGAGATTTAATGAAGGATAGTATTGGAAAGAGAATTGTTAAGAAAATGGCAAGGGTAAACTTGGAAAGATTGAGATTCCTTAAATAAAGGTGTATGAGGAGAAAACAGTTTTTAGTCTCTTAATTTGAGGAATGAGTTGGCAACCGGCGATTTGAGAAAGAGCGTCGCTGCAGCATAGCACCGAAGACGGCCCCTTTGACACTAATCTAAATTATACTCACCATTGAATTAAATTTCATAAAAAATGTAACATAAGAAACTGTTATACTTTTAGGCCTCTAAATCAATGGTTGTGATGATCTGATTGAGTTGATCTTTTCTCAAAATCATATCCTCAAGGAGACCTTTCCATTATATTATCATCCTATAATTAGTATGCATCCAAGTGGATACCTCTTTGTAGATCGTTGGATGTGAGTGTCAATTTCAGCTCATGCCAATTCATTTTTTTTGGGGTGTGGATCGGGGAGACTTTCTTCACCGTGTTTGGATGAAAAAGGTAAGAGTGGAGTAGTAAATTTATGATGTGAAACCACTAATCTTTTACTCCGCATTCCTCTGATTTTTTTTTATTACCATAAAAAAGTGCGACAAATTGTGGTGTACTAAACTTTATGACAAAAAGTGCTTTTTATCTACACTCCCTCTCTCACCTATGCTTTACCTCATGGCTTATACTATCCAAACAAGGATTTTAACACCTTTACATTTTACTTTAATATGCCTTTTACTTTTTCCATGATTTGACATCCATCTCCCCTTTACTACTTCACACATGTAAACAAACAGGCGGGCATTGGATTTATTATAGGGGTCCCAGTGCTAAAAGGAAGGGTGCTCTTGGATGATGATCGTATATGGGTGCTCACTTGAGGATATAGATAAACAAATTAAACCCATTTGGATTATTAATATATTCTTTGAATCCCTGCTACTTTTGTTATTGACTATTTTTTTTTTCCAACAGGCACTGATAGATAGATAGATTGATGTATGTATGTTTTAGACCCATCTTGATTATTAATGTATTTTCTGAAGTTCTTCTGAGTTTCTTCTTGATAAAAACTTTTTAACAGGTACTGAACTTGTTGGATATAGATGTGATCAGACTACTTCCCATCTACAGTGTCAAGCGTGTGGAGGAATGATGCCATCTAGACCTGATATTGGTGTCCCTCAACATTGTAAATGCTTTAAACCTGTCTTGGAACATATTTTTATTATCATGCTCATACAAATGATTTTTCTTTGGATATTTTCTGTCCTTTTACTTTCATTATCCACTAGTAGAGCTGTAAGTCATGGTTTATTTGTTCATTTTATATATTTTATGGATGATGACATAGTTTCTTCTCCATCTTTTAGAACCATGTAGAACAAAGAATATATATTTTTTTTAATCCAGAAAATTGCAGCCCATTAGCGGGACTTTTCATGGTAGAGGTGATTGATTTATGTAACCTCACTTAGCATGACTAAGTAACATTGAATAGGGAAGAACACCAAGGAGAGGAAATATTTCAGAGAGAAATTAGTTTCTGACACTCCCTCAATTTTGAGTATAGATATGAAGGTTAGATTAATAATTTGATTATTACATTTCTGTTGGTAATTGAAATTTAAAGATGAGTCCAACCAATAACTCATTTTTGTCCACATGATAACTTGCATATCCATGTTTCTATGGCAATTTGCACTTGACTCAGAACTGCTAGCTGCCGCTTAGTTTTCATGTTACCAAATCATTCTTAATGATTAGGTCTACTGGAGGGACAACCATACAAAATGTTGAGGAACGCCCAATTCAGTATGACAATTGTGTACCATATAATGTTAGAAATCCATTAGGATGTAGAGATTATTTTTTGATTATGATTGATAGTGAAAAAAAGGCAACCCAGTGCATGAGGCTCATGCCACTGCAGGGTTTGGGGAGGGTCAGATATACATAGCCTTACCATTACATGCTGCTTTCTCTAGGACCTCTTCTACTTCCTCTTCTGTCATAAACTGCATCCATACGACTTCATCATCCAACATTCTGATCTTGTCTGGCGTCTTACCCCAACATCTGTTTAACCATTCTTCTGCCTATCTATGCCCATTAGTGCTGGTCTTTAAGAATCCAACTTGACTACAAAATAATGACTTCTTTTGTTCTTTGACCACCCAAGAGGCTACCCACTCCTTATTCCTTGCCATCATCCACTATCCACCCTGCTGATCTCGGCTTCTGGGCTTCCTCTACATCTTCCCTTTGTATGGACAATCCCTTTTCAGTATCAGGGCCCAGCAAGACTTCCATGTAGCTTCTGTTGTGTGTCTCTTTACTCCACCTGGCCTTACCTCCTGCTACATCCCTTTCCCCTTTTGAGTGATGGTGAGCCAAGTTCGCTTGTATTTTCCTTCCTCTCCATGATCTTCCTTCAACAATGTCCACTGCCCTTTCAGCTTCTCTTTTAGTGTCAAACCCAATGAAGGCGAATCCCCTCCCTTTCCTGCTGCCCTTCTCGACAGGAATGAAGACGTCAACCGTCCTTCCCGCCCTGTAACAGATTGCCTCTAGCTCAGTCTTAGAGATTTGCTCTAGAAGATTGGATATGAAGACTGTGAAGGACTTCTCTCAGCCTTTGTATTTGTGTGGGTAGGGGAGCTCAGGTTCGATGTGTCCATGAGTGGTTTCCATCGTCTCTTTCCATTGTCTTAAATATTTAGTTTCCAGTGTATTTGCTTGTGTTTCTTAACCATCCAATTAGCACTACTATTACCATCAACATCCTCATCTCCACCATCCACTCTTCCATTCCTCCTGTGCAATCGATTGTTGGAAATCCTTTACCTCCTCCCATCACCAGTTCTTCGAATCGTCACTCTGCTTCCATGAGAATGATGCATTCTGAAGAATTGTTTGATCCTAAAAAATTTAGAGTCCCAACAACACAGGTCATTTCAGGCGAATGCCCCCCTAAGATGGTCTACAGAACACCGCTGCTAGATCTAAGAGATGGTGTCAATTAATTGCTGCTTCATGATGCAAGCTCTATAAAGTTGCATTAGGAATATTTAGGATGAGACATGACTGCTGAACTATCTCATTCACTGGATTACCTATGCTGAAAGGCATATCCAGAACATTGAAGGAAAACTGAAACTGGTCTAGAAAAATCTGATGAAATAAAAGCCGAAAAGAAAAAGGAACAGGAGCATCTTCCACAGAGGAAGAAAGCTGCTTCCCATGCTCATGATGAAAATGCACAATTTCTCCCGGAATAAGCTTAGAATTCGAAAGGAAAATACTATAGTCACCAAGAACACAATTCAGTTTGCAATCCTTAGCCATCACAATCTGGAGTCTAAAGGAAGAGATAACGGCTCTCAGATGTACATGATGCATTCCTGGCCTTCAACTCAATCACAACAGTTCTCCAACAACGTCATACCACTTAGCGTAGACGTTAAAGTGATCAGTATTGACAACACACCAGAAGACAAGATCAAAGATGAAAAATGTAATCCTGATCTGTAATCGGTTTATATGGCTCAGGCATCTATAAGAGCAACAAATGGACAAATATTTGAACTATTGCAATATTCACTCACTGGAAAAATTAGGTATTTGTGGCACTATCTTTCTCAGGTACCAAAACAAGGGATTATTATGGCCGGCCTTAAGAACTTGGAGCCAAATTCTTCAAGAATTCAGTTCGGATAGAGCTCGCCAAAGAGGATCTGACGTCCTCATGCTTGCCAGAATATGTGGATTTCCACTGACCTAGGTCGTCAAGGAATTATAATTGCCAAATGTGGATTTTCCGAGTCCTCAGGGCAATCTATCATGACCCAAAATCTGGGGTCCCTGTCGGGTTCCGTATTGTCTCCAACAAGTAGCATAACTCTTATCATAAATCAACTCAACATAAGCATAAATAACCAGGCATTTACCTAATCAATTCAATCTTTAATTAAAATGATAAATCCAAATCTTCAATGTTTAAGAATAATCCAAATTGAGAAATAAAAATATACAGATTCTCGTAAATAGTGTTTGCTGTCTAAAATGAACTAAACTAAACAATCTAAACTAAGCCTGTAATTTGATCTGTGAGTCCCCTTGTCTCTTAAGTCTCAACCGCAGATTTCAAATCCTATCACTTCATTTTCGGGATGCTCCTGTCCTTTTACGTTCTGGTTACCTGGGATTGGGGCATAAATACAGAAATTAGTAACACTGAGTGAATAGAAATCTAATTCTACATGTGTGCACAACATTGTGATAATAATAAAAGGGTGTCACTGATCATCAATAAAGTGACAGTTAGAGTTCTAAGAGGTTTCTAGATCTATCCTTAGGACAACCGCCTAACCACCCAAGTGCACTGGCCCATCTACTTTCATCTCATAAATGGCTTAGAAAAACAGAGAGCTGACTTGTAGCTAGTGGAAAGTGCCTGGCCTGATGGCCAGTGTAAACAATCTCTGTCTTGAAAGCCAGTTTTAACATATAACATTGGCTCTGGTGCGAGGATGTCAACGTCGCACTAGGGGTGCCCAATGGCTTGGTCTCACAGGTTAAATCATTATGTTTAATATTGAGACTTTTTAAACATCATTCATCGAGGAATAAATTTCCATTATTCCCAACACTTATATCGAGGTAGCGTGCAACCAGCCCAGTACATAATTTCCGGGTTTAGGATGCCCCTATTCCCTTTCTCCATAATTGGTACCCGATTGTGCTGGAGGGGCTGCAGAACTAGCCATGTTAAGTTTGAGACAACTCCATAATTATCACCCATAATAAGCATAGTGAAGTTACAATTTCAGTGTTGGACTTGTACATTCAGATTTAATGACAATTGAATCAAATATGCTATCATAACAAAAACTCAAGAAAACATGAAGAAAGCTAATTTGTATCTCACATAATCCTACACAAAAAATCAGCAATATGAAGGAGAGCAATTTGAACAATCTCAACCCCAAATTTAAGCATGGGCATAGGTTCAGCGAGCCTTAATAAACCTAGTCAACCCAAATATAAATATACATATCAGATGTAATACCCATCAGATCTTAAGGTTCGATTGACCCTATCATGCTATGGACCCGTTTCCTCTACAATTCAGAATTTTATGGTAAATCAATGTTTTTCAATCAAACCCAATTCTGTAAGATTCATCCTTTAATAATCAGAATCATGCCCCATATACAAAATAAAAATAGGAATCTACTCACCTCTCGTAGAATATTTTTGCTTTGGTGATGTGCAGGCGACTAAAAGACATCCACTGAGGCTCCTACCAGAAGATTCTTCTCTTTCTTCTTCACTTCTCCTTGCTTTCCACTATTTCTCTTTACGGTTTAGGTGGTTTAGAAGGCTAGAAGCAAGAGGGATTGTGTGAAGGGTTCACAAGAGATGACATGTAGATAGAACTTTCGGTTTCTCTCCATTTACAAATCGACTCCCTAATTAGCATGGAAATCCACTTTCTTGTCATGGAGCAGTCCTAAAGAGGACATGCGCATGTTCCTTTGAGAATATGGGGTATTGAACATCTCTTATTTCTAAGGAATTGAGTCCTACCTTTCTTGGTCAACAGGCCCTTAACTCATGAGTCCCCTGATAAACCAAACCAAACTAAACCAAGCCTTTTCCCACTAGGTGGGGTCGGCTATATGGATTTGACGACGCCAATCAAATATGTTTAGGGCCATGTCCTCCGTTAGATCCATGTAGGCAAGGTCATGTTTAATAGTTTCTTTCCAACTTCTCTTGAGTCTCCCTCTCCCTCTCCTACTCCTGGCAATCTCCATGCCTTCACACCTTTTAACAGGTGCCTCCGTTGGACGCCTTCTAATATGGCCAAACCATCTTAGTCGATTTTCTCTCATTTTATCTCCAATCGGTGCTATTCCTACTTTGCCCCTAATCTCCTCATTCCTAATCCTATCTCTCCTTGTGATCCCGCACATCCATCTTAGCATTCTCATCTCCGCAACTTCCATCTTCTTAACATGATTATGCTTTACTGCCCAACACTCTGATCCGTATAACAGTGCTGGTCTTACCGCCACCTTATAATACTTTCCTTTAACCCTGAGGGGGACTTTCCGACCACACAAGACCCCCTGAAGCACTCCTCCATTTGGTCCACCCGCCTGAATCCTGTGACTTACATCAGTATCAATCCCTCCATCCTGTTGCACCATCGATCCAAGGTACCTAAAGTTTTCTTTCTCTACAATCTTTTGTGTGCCCGAACTTACTTCTATGTTACCAAGTGTCCTACTTTGGCTAAACTTGCATTCCATATATTCCGTCTTGCATCGACTTAGCCTAAACCCTTTTGTCTCTAACGTTTTCCGCCACACTTCTAGCTTAGCATTCACTCCTTCTCTCGTCTCATCTACTAAAACATGGGTCCCCTGATGCCACAACTTAATTCTAATACCCAAAAATAGCACTTATATCCATTAAAGTAAACTTAAAATCTACTGATATCTAGCAATTAAACTCAATTCAAAGGAGAGCTGACAGCAAACCATTAATTGGTCTAGCACCACAAAATAATATGTAATAAAATAAAATGGTCCCACCAATTGAATTCAAAGAGCAATGCATTATTTAGAACAAGCAAATAAATAATTAAAAAATTAATAAATAATTTCTACCCCTAATGTAAATTCAGGGATATTACGAACACCTGTGAGGAATCCTTGAGGATTTGGTTGCTAAATGTGACCAAAATGTTTTTCTTTAATCTCGAATCTTCAACAATCCGTTTTTCTTTTCTTACTGTATATTTGATATCATGTTAAAAGTCCCCCCCTTTTTTCCTCGTGCACATTCTCCATTTGTTTAAGACGAGTGAATCTAGTCTCTTTTCTATTGGTTATTTATAGTTCTCATTGTCATTATCATCATCATTATTATTATTGTTATTATTACTAATGTTATTGGTATTATTATTATGCAGGTGTAGGTTGTAATAGAGCATTTTGCGGGGCTTATTGGCGGCTTCAAGGAGTGTCTGCTAATGACATTGCAACAGTGTGCAATGGCGAGACATTTGTACCTGTAAGCACTGCTCCTTAACAAGTAAATATCCTGTTAGAGGTTTGGATCTGAATTCCAATAATGTAAAATTGAATAATTTGGCTTCCCTTCGCTGCTTCATTTTACCACATTTTCTTTTGGCGATAATTGCTAATGAAAATTATTAATTTTGAGTAGAATAACATGGATTTTAAAATTTAGACAAACCATGCAAAATAACTTTTACAAGAGATTGACAAGAAGAATGTTAAACGTTCTTATGAGGGAATAAGATCAATGGCATGTAAAATTAAGAAATTGATATACAAGTAAAATATGACACATTGTGATAAAGATCGAAGTTGGGAGCCCTGGGACTTGCCTAAAATACAAATAGAATTAAAAGACGCAGTCTTTCATAAAATTTCTATTTTTGTTATCAATTGCAGTGGCTCTAAATCCATCCAACCATGGAAGGACATAAGATGGTGTGTGAGATGGAAGAGGGTAAGGATATCTAAATGGAGGTAAACTGGGAGAGAAAATAGGAGTCACATAGATAAAGAGAAAGGAGGGAATTAAATGTAAAGAGGTGGGATAACTCTCTCTCTCTCTCTCTCTCTTTCTATATATATATATATATAGGGGGACATTCATGTGCATCCATCCCTCACCACAGGGTGAGGGACACTTACATGGCTTTCCCTCTTTGCATATAAACATTTGTTTTCTGCATTTGACCATATATGATTTTTCCTCTTTTGCACATGAATATTTCCAATTATGTAAGTGTCTCTCACCTTATGGTGAGGGATCCATGCACATGAATATTCTCTCTCTCTCTCTCTATATATATATATATATACAGAGAGAGAGAGAGAGAGAGAGAGAGAGAGAGAGAGAGAGAGAGAGAGACCATGATGACTTAGTACTTGTACCATGATGACTTAACACTTGTCCACCAATGGTTGAAATTGGGGCACCTAGTTGGTTAACTCACATTGACTCTTTTCTGCTGGTATAATTCTTTTATACATCCATCTTTTCCCTATCACTGTTTTGAGGTGCTTTGTTTCATTGTAATCGTTCTTGTTTTTAATATAACTTGCCATCACTGACTGAAAAAAATGAAAAAGGATCTGTGTTCATCCTTGTTTTGTGCTGCCCCTACTTATCAACTTCCTTTGTACCTCCACTCAGGATACTCGTGGGACATTAGAAGGCACCAAGTGAAGGGTAAAAATTTACTGAATGTTATTTATCCAAAACGGCACCATGTTATGTCCCTGCCATTTTCATCCTCGTCTGTTTAACAGAACATGACTCTCTGGAAGAAAAAAAAAAAAATGACCTAACTGCTCCATAAACCAGCTTTGAAATTTGACTTTTCAGCTCTCTCTCTCTCTCTCTCTCTCTCTCTCTCCACACAAATCTTCTGTTGCCACAAATCTTCCGTTGGATTTTAATAAAAAAAATTCTACAGTAATGCAAACAATTTATCTTTTAGCTGACCCGTAATTTGCATAAACTTCCCATTCCCCTTACCATGTGATTAGCATGCATCCTTGTGGGCTTAGTTTGGATTTAGTTTAGGGCATGTTTGTTTACATGTGTGGTATAATAAAGTGAAGAGATTATCGCATCATGGAAAAGGAAAAGGTAAGGTATAATGAAGTAAAAGCAGAAGTGGTAAAATGTTTGTTTGGAATTGGATTATCCGAGAGAGAGAGGGGGGGAGGCACTGTTTTGTCTGAAATAACTTCACCACACTGTTTTGTCTGAAATAACTTTACCACACAATACCGTACTTTTTTTAGGTAAAAAAAAAAAAAGTAACTGTGGTGAAGTATATGTTTGGAAATGTCACATCATGAGATTACTTTTCCACTTGACCTTTTCAACCAAACAAGGTAAAAGTATAAAATGTCACATCTCAACAATCTTTACCATTACTGTTACTCCTTCCCTTCCTAAGCGAACATGTCATTCAATATTATGTGAATATGATTCCTATCAATGTGTATATTGTTTGCATGCCATTTGACGAGGGATGATTTAACTAAAAGGTTTGGGTGGTTCATACGTGGGTTCCATAAAAAGGTCTGAATTTGTTAATTACAACTAAGGTCACTTGGAACTTCTATCATCCTGTAATTATTTGTATATGTAAACATTCTGATTTTCTGTGTTCTATCCTGACGTAAAATGATGTCATGTGTTATTGCAGATCTCAGAACGTACCATCTCAAGGCTTCCTATTTCAACCCACCAAAACAATCGATATGAGCAATATGTGATATATCTCTACAGTTCCTGTCTTTTCCATATCATGGTAGATTTACTGTCAGGTATCTCACATTTTAATTTGTTTCTTAGGTTACGGAGAGGTGTATTCAACAGTCGGGGAAAACATTGCAAGATGTTATTTCAGATTGGATTGTGAAGTTCAACAATAGAGAAATTGGTAATATTTCTGTAAATTTTTAGCTGTTGCATTTGTATCTTTTTATATGGAAACTGTGGAGAGTTGTCATCCCTAATACACTTAAATGTTAGTACAATGCAATGTTGACAAGATAGGCTGAAAAGGATTCTGTTCATTATCAAGTGCTCCATGTTAGAATAAGGAAAAGTTGGGATATTTGTAATATACGAAAAATCTAAT
Organism: Umbellularia californica; assembly: GCA_028538565.1. NCBI lineage: Eukaryota > Viridiplantae > Streptophyta > Magnoliopsida > Laurales > Lauraceae > Umbellularia > Umbellularia californica. The sequence continues at coordinate 13,043,589 of JAPQWN010000006.1, forward strand.
ATATATATATATATAGTTTTTCATTCATCACCTTAATGACAGACAGTTCTAAGATATGTTGCCCAGCACCTGGGCAGGCAATGATCTCCACCATATCTCGGTCAAGGCAGACTGATACCATGATTCCCTGAACCCAGGACCCTTGCCTCACAGGGATGTCTCTCCCTGCTATGTGTGCTGGTAGGCAGCAGGAAATATAATTTCAAGAGTATAATTTTCCAGTACATCTAAGAGGCTACTCTAGCAATTATTTTTTAAAAATTGCAGGTCAGTTGTATATAGTGATTATGCTCTCTTTTCCCATTGCAGATCGGTCAAGGTTGCCATTGCTTCATGCAGAAACGATAACTGTAGGGACATTTCTTTGCTAGTAAGTTCATTTTGCACTTAAGCTTTCTTTTTCAGTGAGCAAATTATTATGCCATGACGCAGATATACTTCACTGTTTGATTAATGGGTCCTCTAATGAGGTCAAAGAGTCCAGCAAGTCAAACAACCAAGGAGTTAAACATCATCATCATCATCAAAGCCTTTTCTCAACTATGTTGGGGTCGGCTACATGAATTCTGTTTCTCTATTCCGATCTATCGTAAGCCAAATCCTCAGATAAGTTGCATTTCTTAAGATCTATTTAGTACCTCCATCCATGCCCTCTTTGGCCTACCCCTTCACCTTGGCTTGCCATCAACTTGCATAGCCAAACTTTTCCTTACCGTTGTAGTTGCCGGCCTGCGTTGGACATGCCCAAACCATCTCAAACGGGTTTCTTTAATTTTATCCCCTTATTGATGCAACCCCTGAATGCTCTCAAAACTTCTCATTTCTAATTTTATCCTCCTTAGTTTATTCACACATTCACCTCAACATTCTTATCTTTGCTACATCCATTTTGTACATATGTTTCTTCTTAATTGGCTAACATTTTGCTCCATAGGTCATAGTTGGTCTAATAACTTCCCATTGAAGTTGTGCTTCATATATTTTGTCTTTGTATGAATTATTTCAAAGCCTTTGGATTCTAAAGCCGCCTTCTATTTCTCGAGTTTTGTGTTCATACCATCTCTTGATTGATCCTTTAACACTATATCATCTGCAAACACCATGCACTAAGGCACCTCCTCTTAAATATGAGCAATTAACTCATCCATAATCAAAACAAAGAGGTAAGGGCTTAGGGCCGACCCTTGATGCAAACCTATGGTCACTAGGAACTCACCCGTCTCTCCATAGGTAGTTCTCACACTCGTTACTGCTCCTTCATACATATCTTTAATAATTTTAATATAACCTCTTGAAACATATTTAAAACCCAGCAAATTAAATTTCTAAGTAACCTATCATACATTTTTTTTCTAGATCAATGAAGAACATATGCATAATTTCCTCTTCGCTCTATATTTTTCCATTAATTGCGTATGTGAGAAGATAGCTTTTATAGCTGACCTTGCTGGCATAAACCAAATTGATTTTCAGTTATCTTGGTATTCTGTCTAAGTCTTTGCTCTCTCTCTCTCTCTCTCTCTCTCTCTCTCATAGCTTCATAGTATGACTCATAAGTTTAATCCCATGGCAATTGGTATAGTTTTGTATATCTCCCTTATTCTTATATATAGATACTACAACACTTATTCTCCATTCATCCGGTATCTTCTTTGTCATTAATATCTTATTGAAGAGCCTATTTAATTAAACACCCTCAACTCTTTTAAGCATTGTTGAGCCTCTATTAGAATGGCATCTGGTCCTGTAGCCTTTCTTGTCTTTATTTGTTTTAATGCTTTGCTCACTTCCACCACTATAATTTTGTGGAAAAAGTATGTTTTGCTAACAAAGTTTCCTCTCTTGTTTTTATGTCTCCTCCATAGTCTTCATTTAAAAGTCTATTAAAATATTCCCTCCATCTTTCTTTGATATTTTTTTCCCTTCACTAGAACCTTTTTCATTGTTTTTAATACATTTGACATGGTGTAATTCTCTAATTTTCATTTCCCTTGTTTTTGCAAGCTTAAAAACATCCTTATTTGCTTCTCTTCTTCCCAGCTTTTTATATAGTCATCATATGCGTTGAACTTTGCATCACTTACAACTTTTTTAGCTTCTTTCTTTGCTTTCTTAAACATCTCATAGTTTTCCATATTGCTAGTCCCCTGCCAAATTCATAACAATGTCTTTTCTTTCAAACAGCTTCCTGAACCTCTACAGTTCACCAATAGGTTTCTTTATTATAGTGTCTTTTCCCTTTAGCCAAGGAGTCAAAAAATCATATTAAATACCTTAGGAGTTGCAGAGTCATTTGCCTTATTCTTTGTGGTTTGGAATTTCTAAGATTTTCTTGAAAGTTTTTAAGTCACCTTGGAAAGTTCATTGTTTGGTTTTCTATGTTGAATGGGGTTAACATTTGGGTCTTTCAGGTCACTTAGGAAAGTTCATTTCTTTGCGGTTTGGAATATCTAAGATTTTGTTGGAAGTTTTAAGTCACCTAGGAAAGTTCATTATTCGGTTTCTATGTTGAATGGGGTTAATGTTTGGGTTGTTTAGGTCAACGAAAGTAATTACCTTTTCATTTCCAATGCATAGTCATCATTAGTGTGGTTGTTAGAGGTCTAGAAGTTTTCTTGAATGAATATAGCTCTTTTTTTCTAACTTCAATTAAACTTTTCCTTGATTTCCCCTTAAGAAATCTTGGTTCCAACGGAGGTTAGAGTATCTTTGTTGTAAGTGGATTGCTTCCCTATCTTGTTTGCTTTAAGTGGTATCAGAGCAACTACTTCGGATATGTGATTGTTGCATGTGTGTTGCCTCTTTATATACTGCACTATGGGTTGAGTTTGGTACACTGTTACAACATGTACAAATAAGTATGCTTATGTGGCCTTAAGAATAGGTCCTCTCTATGACCATTCGTTGGTTAGTATATAAAAGAACAATGGGCTTCTTGGCGACATGGATGGTGGGCCTTTCAATCCAATGGGCCTTTGCCCTTTTTATATTCATCACATCCCCCCTCAAGCTCATGATGTGTCACATTGTTAACCAATGATCAAAATAGTGGTTGTGGCAGGCATAGTGGCCGGTGGCCAAAATGCTGTGTAGCGGCCGATATGTAGCAATGCAAGCGATACGTAGTGGTGGGAATAGGTTGTCAAAATTTTTTGAAAAAATATCCAAACATACCCGCGACATGGAAGTGGTGTCCCCACTAGCAGTTGCGACATGGTGCGGAAATGAGACATACCCGAGACATGGAAGCACAGTAGGGGGTTTTACAATAGACATGGAGCCCACACACCCCGCCTAGCCCAAACCAGCATAAGAAATTGGACCAAGATGATTGGGCCAGCCTGAAATTTCGTCGAAGTCACCTGACATCCCTGCCGCTGAAAGGGGTCCAAACTCCTCATCCCCTAAACGTATGCAACTCTACAGAAGACTTGTCTTACTTAAGGAACTAGATTCGGAGAAGAAACTGTTGCTACGTCCCTCAAGGAAAGGGCCTTCCTAGAATCATTGCCTCTGGAAAACTATCAGATTCTATCCTTCTTCCTCCGGAGTAAGTTTTTTGAAAAATCGAACTCCCTTGTAGATTACATATACGATGACTCTTGCTGCTCCTCTTTTTTCCCATCTCTCTTCCCATATAAACCCTATCGGTTTCACACAGCTATTCCCAGAATCCTGCGCACCTTCCTCTTTTCTTGATACTTTTGTACCCAACTACTCTCTAACTTCAATCTTGAAAGAAAAGCCTAAGGTCTCAAATCTTCAACTCTTCGTTGATGAAACAGAAAGAATCTCCCAAATTCAAGTTTGATTTATCCACCATCCCCTTCACCACCCCAACCGACTTCCAAAATTTGCTCCCAATGGCCTTGAACACCTCCACATCCCAGACATTGAGAGGAACACCAAAACATGGAAGCCAAATTTACCACTGGTTAATCATAGGAGATGACACCCACCTTTCCAGAGAGCTAGAAACTTGAGAGAGATCGAAATCCAGACCTTCTAGAGATGAGCTAGCCTCCTCCAGGTTGGTAAATGATATGACACTATCTGATTGTCACGCCCCCAATTCCGGATCCTGAGTTTACTGCCACAAGGCCCGGATTTGGCGGCGTGACCCATTCCAGGATCGTAGTCCGCAGTGAAGTCCAATTTAAAACTTTTAGCAACATACTAATATGAAACATTTAAATGCGGAAACAATTATAACAATGTCCAATGATTTTTCCATAGTTTTGCCTCTTTCAGGAAAAGATCCAACAAGATTGTCATGTTGAGGGATGGGGACAGATACATCGAAGATAAAAACAGCATTTCCAACCACATTACTCAATTCTTCAGGGCTCTATATTCTAAAGATTCTTGGTTTCAGCCCACTTTGGATAATCTGCCTTTCAACGTGCTTGGTTTTGATGTGGCTTCTTCGATGGAAAAGTTGTTCTTAAAGGAAGAGATAAAAGTTGTTGTTTTTGAATTGGGGGACGATAGGGCTCCTGGATTGGATGGTTTTCCATTGGCTTTCTTTCAAAGGTTCAGGGTGGATATTAAAGAAGACTTTAAAGATTTGATGAGAGAATTCCATTCTAGAGGTAAACTCTCCTCGCACTTAGGAGCCACTTTCATTACACTGATTGCTAAGAAGTTTGGAGCTGTTTGTATCAAAGACTTTCACCCCATTAGTTTGATTGGGTCTATTTATAAGATCCTTGCAAATGTTTTGGCCTCCTACCTTCAGAAGGTATTACCCAATCGGATTTCTAGAAATCAAAGAGCTTTCTTCAAGGGGAGACAGATTTTGGATGGAGTTCTCATTGCTAACGAGTGTATTCATTCTAGGAATCTTGAGAAAAAGCCAGGTTTAATTTCCAAAGTGAATCTCGAAAAGGCATTTGATATGGATTATGGTGGATTGGGACTTACTTCAATATCCCTCGTGTCGCATGAGTTTTGGGCAGAGATGGAGGATATGGATTATGGAATGTGTTCAATCAGCTCATTACTCCATTTTGGTAAATGTCTCTCCAAAGGGATTTTTTACTGCTTCTAGAGGTCCGCGCCAAGGGGACCCTTTTTCACCTTGTTTGTTATTGTGGGTGAGGCGTTGAGTTGTATGATTGAAACAACAGCCAGTGGAAACCTTTTTAAAGGGTTTAGGACTAGCAAGAATGGCCCTACAGTCAGCCATTTGCAGTTCGCTAATGACACGCTTCTATTTTGTGATGCTGATGAGGACGAAATTAAGAATGTGAAGGCCACTATGTTGTGTTTTGAAGCGGTATCAGGGCTCAAGATTAATTTCTTCAAAATTGATTTGATTGGTTTTAGAGTGCCTGAAAGGCGTCTCCAAACTTTGGCGGCGCTTATGGGTTGCAAGGTTCCCACAACCTACTTGTGGTTGCCTCTCTGCATTGGTGCTCCACCTAAACAGTTGTGGTTTCCGGCGGTGGAAAGGCTAGAAAAGAGACTTGCTTTATGGAAGGCTAATCATCTATCTTTGGGAGGTAGAATCACCCTAATAAAATTGGGTCTCTCCAACTTGCCTTTATACTTCTTATAATTGTTCAAGTGCCTGATGGAGATTATCAAGCGCATTGAGAAATTACAGAGGGGTTTCTTGTGGCGAGGGTCTAAAGTGAGGAAAAATTCACTTAGGGCGCGTTTGGCAATTAACTAGTTAAGTTGAAGTAAAGTGAATCCAGACAAGAAATAACAATGGGTCATATCAAAAGTGCACAATTTCAAAATTTCCTCCGAATTTTTCATAAAAAAGTCGAAAAAGCAACCTCCTTTCTCCACTAAAAGACAAAAAAACTCCACTTTTTTTTATACAAAAAGTCAAAAAGATTACATACCAAACAACTAAAAACAAAACACCATCATAACACCTTATATTTTATTCTCTCTTGATTTGATGATTCACCTCACCATACTTCAATTCACCATACATCCAAACAGACCCTTGGTGAGATGGTATCTTGTTTGCAAATCTAAGAAAGGGGGAGGCCTGGGAATTAGATCTATTAAAACTATGAACCAAGCTCTCCTTGCCAAGTGGTTATGGCGTGGTGCCTGGGGGACGACTGAGTAGGTCTCGGAAGGATGTGCTTTCTTCTAAATACAGCGTGTTTAGAGGAGTTTGGGAGGTGCACGGCGATTCTCGTCAACATTCAGGAATTTTGAAAGGCATCTTGTCCGTGTGGAATTTGTTCCCTAAGTTCACCTGCGTGCATGTGGGGAAGGGAGATAATGTTTTTTTCTGGTTGGATACTTGGATTGGGGACTCTCCTTTAGCATTCCAATTCCCGGACCTTTTCCGTTGTGCAAAGAACAAAAAAGCTCGTGAAGGATTATGTGGATCGAGTAGGAGATAATTTAATCTGGGGCCCTATTTTTAGAAGAAACCTCACGACTGTGGAGGTGGGACAATTTACATCCCAGTGGATGGTAGAGACTTAAGGATTTGGTCTCGCTCTATGGACAGGAGCTTTTCCGTTGCAAGTTGTTCTGCTGCTTTCAATAGCGATAATTCAGATGCTTCTAGCATTGCCAGCTGTGGAAATTAAAAGCAACCCCCCCCCCCCCCCCCCCACCCCGGGAAAAAAAAAAAAAAAAAAAAAAAAAAAAAAAAAGGATCCTTGCCAAGTGGTTATGGCGTGGTGCCTGGGGGACGACTGAGTAGGTCTCGGAAGGATGTGCTTTCTTCTAAATACAGCGTGTTTAGAGGAGTTTGGGAGGTGCACGGCGATTCTCGTCAACATTCAGGAATTTTGAAAGGCATCTTGTCCGTGTGGAATTTGTTCCCTAAGTTCACCTGCGTGCATGTGGGGAAGGGAGATAATGTTTTTTTCTGGTTGGATACTTGGATTGGGGACTCTCCTTTAGCATTCCAATTCCCGGACCTTTTCCGTTGTGCAAAGAACAAAAAAGCTCGTGAAGGATTATGTGGATCGAGTAGGAGATAATTTAATCTGGGGCCCTATTTTTAGAAGAAACCTCACGACTGTGGAGGTGGGACAATTTACATCCCAGTGGATGGTAGAGACTTAAGGATTTGGTCTCGCTCTATGGATGGGAGCTTTTCCGTTGCAAGTTGTTCTGCTGCTTTCAATAGCGATAATTCAGATGCTTCTAGCATTGCCCAGCTGTGGAAATTAAAAGCAACCCCCCCCACCCCCACCCCCACCCCCACCCCGGGAAAAAAAAAAAAAAAGGATCCTTGCCTTCTAATGGGTAGCCTTACATGGAGGTACTTTAACCACAGATAATCTTAGACGCTGGACATTGTGCATTGTAAATGCTTTCCCCATGTGCTTGGCTGATGAGGAAACAGTGGATCACCTATTTCTGAGTTGTAGGGTTGCACAGTACCTTTGGAATTCTGTTTTCAGTTGGTTTGATGTTAGTGGAGTTCTTCCCTCTTCTCTATCTCAACTCTTCGATGTGTGGTACTTGGGAGTTGGTTGTCGAGGTCGGATAATGTGGAGATCTTCATTCGTGGCTACGCTATGGGTGATTTGGAAGGAGAGAAATAACCGTGAAAGGTATCTCAGTCGACCAAGGACACACAATCGAAATTCTCCAGGTTGTCTTCTTTTAGATCTGTCCAATTTCCATCCAAATCCATCCAATTCCGTCCAAAGCCATACACAATCATCTCCAAAACATAAAACACCTCCATCCATCATCAAACATCCGCAAATGGGCCATTGATCTTCCAAATGGGGGTTTCCCATCCTACAGATTAATTATATAAACCAATCCATTTTTTTAATTCAAAGAAAGGAAAGCATGCATTCTATGATAAATGTATATTGCACTTGCCTTGGCCTCCTAGATGGGTCTCCAAGCTTGATCTTCTAGATCCAAGCCACAAATCTCTAAATCCATGCTCTTAGGCTTCCAATTCTCTCAACAGCCCCAAGATCTACAGATCTAACCAGATCTACACCTCCTACAACCCATTCCCAAGGAGAAAAGTGCATAAGAGAGATGAATTCAGAAGAAGAAGCTAGATCTACATGGAATTGGAGCTAGGAGGTGAAAGTTACCTTGAATTAGAAAGGAGAAGGAAATCTAAAGAAGGAGATGAAGCTTCTTGGTTGTAGATGGCTGGATCCTAGGAGAATTACTTGCTTTCTTGAAGATGGAAGCCTTAGATCTAGGTATGGAAGCTCTGGCTTGAAGGAGAAGGAAGAGAGAGTGAGAGAGTGGGAGAGTGAGATAGAGATTGACATGGAGAAGAGGAGGGAAATAGAGGAGGATGAAATTTGTTGGAGGGGGTTTGGGTTTTATTTATAGGGTTTGGGACTAGGCAAAAGACAAAAATGCCCTCTCTTTAATTGAGGGAATTCTAGGTTTAATTGCACAATTCTCCAAGCAAAGCCCCTATTCTAACTAGAACAACTAAGGGCCTCTAACCAACTAAATCAAATAAAATACAACCAACCCCTAGCTATTCTAAAAATGGCAAATAGACCCCTAAGATACTAAACTAGGCCTAATTCCTAGGAAATTACCCATCTACTGTCACTAATCCCTATTACCGTCACTAATCCCTATTAATTAGCATAATAAGATGTAATAGGATATAATTAAGATGTAACTAAGGCAAGTAGGGGCAAGGCCTCACACTGACCCACCCTAGATACCTTCACATCTGGAAGCCATATGCCTCATAAATGCCAGAAATGGATGGAATAACTCCCTCCTACCTCATCGCTCCCATCAAATGATTGGACAACCAACCTGAGCTTTTGCTAATAGTCCCCCTTCTGGCATAAAAACAGTCGCCCTCATGACAAACCCCTTAGCCACGTCGGCAAAGCTTACCAAGACCGATGGAGGCCAAAATATAAGTTTCTTTCCCTTCATTTGTCTTGATGGCCTGCTCAGCTACAGGACCAGGATTTCCAGCTCTCCTCCTTTTATGGTCATTGTTCTCCACTCTTTTTTTTTTTTTTTTGAACCCATCCATATTTAGCCACCTTAATCTCCATCTTCCTTCTAGCAAAACTTTACCCATTCATCATTTTTACAACTTTCATGGCTGCCTCCATGTGTCCTAATCTCCTGAACCCAAAGCATGTTGCCCTACCTCTTCCACTAGAAGCAGGAATGAAAGCGTCAAACACCATACCCACCGAGGAAATAGCATACCTCAAATGGCAAGCCACAGTGGATCTGGTGGTTGTTGACAACAAACAACACCTGATCTTCTCACTTCACACTACTCTTGCCTCCCTTGAACTTTACCTACCCTAGTCCACTCTCCACTTCTTGCACCCTCCATCAGGCTAGAACTAGGCGGAATGTTTTAGGTCCATAGTGAAAACCTAAGCGGGGTCTAAACTGAAATTGACAACTCTGGTGGAATTTTTTAAGCCCGCTCGCACTTGATAAAGTAGAAAAATAAATATGTAATTTTTTTTAAAAACATATCAATTGATGATTTCTTCTTCTTTTTCGGTTTAAGCACTTGATTAAATACTTAATTACAATTTACAAGAACACTTAAATGTTTCCTTGTATCGTTTTCTCCTTTGAAAATGCTAGTCTTTTGTTGTCTTCTTTTCTTCTTCACTTCTATTTAATTTGAAACACTTAGATGGATACTTCTTTAGAAAAACACTTAAGTGTGACTGTGACTTGTATTATTGTTTCATTTGAAACTGTTGATTTTTGTCTCCTTTCACTCTAGTATCAATTGTGTTGTCTTTTACGCTTTTATGATAAGTTCTTAAATTTTCATTTATTTGCTTTTGTGCATAGAACTTCCATTGTTCTGCACATTTTTATGAGAAATTTTTGTTGTATATTTTCAATTTTATCCAGTGATTGTTATGAAAAATTGGTCGCATTTCTCTTATACTGGTACCGAGTTTCAATGCCTAAACGTGTAAGTTCTTTTGAGTTTCAATGCCTAAATGTTTAAGTTCTTTTTCTCATTTGGCATGCATAAATGTTGTAGAACTTTGTGGTAAGTTGTGTCCTGCAAAAGTATTTTTTCATATATTTGTATTGATTTTGATATTTAGTTTCTTTGTTATAATGCCTGTCTTTATAATGCCTTAACAAAGATACACGTATTTTTTGCTCTGAATACAGATATAAGTATTGAACATTAAAATGATATTTCTAGGTTGATTTTGAGAATAGAAACTGGAATTGGCCAGAATAATGATGCAAATTAATATAGTGTTTGCAAAGAATTTAAAATCCATAAAATAAATTCCAAGGAGAGAATGGTTATGGTCTTTGTGGATAACTCTAGGCAGCTTCTAAGGTTATTAGTTCTTACTTTCTCATGGAATGCTGTGGGAAGGGATGTTTTCATCCGAAGACCTACATAGTAATGGCAGGGAAATACTTCACATTTGTTTGGTTCAAAGATTTGATGAAAGATAGTGGTGCATGGAGGCCAATCCAAGTGGCGTGTAGAATTTGCAGGGTGGAAAGGATAAATGTAACCGTTACAAGTGTGTAAATGTAACATTTACAGAAGTGCAGCCTATCCGAGGATTTGGCCGAGGATAGAATAGAATGGTGAAACGTAATACATTTACCAGTCACCCAACATTAGTTAGGACAAGGTTTGATGATGGTGGTGGAGTTGGTGTGGCATATAAGTAAAACTTGAGGGGGTGAATAGAGTGTTGTCCTTTGGCTAAAGAGTTATAGTGTGGAGCTTCAAGAAATGATAATATTGAAAAGGTATCATTTGGAATTCCTTATTTTTTTATCAGAAAATGTTCCTTCTTGTTATGACAATATTATGTGTCTTCAAATATGACGGTCCCTGGGTCTGAATTCATTGTTCATGTAAACATAATGGAGTTGCTAGCACCTCTTCATCAAAACAGAAGGCCAAGCACTGATGCTACACCCACTCATTTGGAATTCTCCAGACTCCAAAGCAGCTCTCATCATCAGTTGGCCTATATCCCTCTTTCCAAATCCCCCCAATGAATAACGAAGGGCATGTGCCCCTTCCACATTGAAAGGATCCTTGAGCATCCATTGGTTATCTCATAGAAGGTGCTACTTAGTTCTTCACACACAAGGTTGGACTACTGGGCATGATATGCAAAGCTAAAGGATATGAACCTACAGCTGAGCATGTGATCCAATGCACAAAAATGAGTTTGAAAAGCCACAGAAAATTTGGCTATTTAAATTTTAGTTACTGCTCCATCAGAGCATGTGACATTGTCGTATCATTTACCTATGAAAGTAGAGAGTTGGGAGATGATTAAAAGGTGGAAGATAATGTGTAAATGAGTATCGCCAATACAGAAGACGATCCTATTCTCCCACTTTGGTTGGTAAATAGTTTCTTATCATCTTCCTAATCAAAATAGTCCTCTTCCCTACGAAGACGGAGAGGTCTTTGCCCTTGGCCATACTCCTTTGTACACTATCTTCCACTTTTGACCCCTCTCCAAACTAACCACTTACGTACATGATATGAAATTGTCAAACATCCTGTTTCAAGTCAGTTGTTTTATACCATAACTGGTGATGGTGATATGAAAGAGCAAGAAACAGTTGGCTGGCGCCAGAAGAAGTGGGTATGTCGAATGCCCAGCAATGTTATCCACCAGTTTGTATGGTTGGGGATATGTTTGATCTGGATTGGTGTTAGTCTAGTGATGTGGAAGAACTAGAAGCAGTAGGTGATGGTTAGGAGTAGTGGATAAGCTGAATGTCCACCTATGGTTTACACCTGTTGTTTATGCTATAGGTGTCCGACGCAGTCCCGATTTGAGGCAATCGGACTGTCTAGGGCCCAAATAACGAAAACCAGAAAATATCCAACCACTACACCAATATGCCGTAAAAGAACAGAAATCCAGAAATTAATGGTGTAGGAACAATGCCGAAAACCCAAAATCTGATCTGTATGAGCCTTCTCAATCTCGTAGCATCCACTTGATACAAGAGAGAGGTAAAATAAAGCCAAAACAATGCTTTATTGATGATATTGAAAATCTGTACTGTAGCTGCTACAGTAATTGTAGTGTTTAAATAGCACTCCAAAACCTACATAAAACCCTAAAATCTGCTCGTAAATGAATTTCCTTCTATCAATAGAATTCTTAACAAAAGTTTCCTACTCAAACATGCATGAAAATAGGAAGAAATAAAGAGAAATCTGCAGGATTTCTATAATCTGGACGTCTTTGATATCTTGCAGTAGAATTGCCGTGGGACTCACATGGCCCATCCTTTGATGGAAGCAATCTCCACAATCTTGAAGTGGACTCATGGGCGAACCTGCTGGTGCCCTTCTTTAGTGAATGGGGCAGTTTGACCCACCAAACTGTAGGCTCAAAAACAGCTACGTGAATGATCTGTTACTGTAATGAATTCTCTTGATATTGCAAAACAACCCCTCATATTTACTGTTATATTTAAACAGCCCCTGGCAACTAATTTTCTTAAATATTTGGGTATTGTTTGAGGCCAAATTGATCCTTTGGCCCACCTACAATTGTGTCCGCATCCTGTAGGTTCGATCATAAGAATGCAATAACTGGTTCTCTTTATCCTTGTCAATTTATGGAAATTGACCCGCATCAGTGTCACATCCCCAAATTGGATTACCTTCATGGTCCCAATTCCAAGATGCAACTAGTGTGAGGATTCAAGCCATGTCGACTCCAATGAAATTTTACCCCGCATTATACCACAGGATATCACGTGTGAAGATACAATGTATTTCTCCAACACATATTTTAAATTTCCTGCGGAAGCATATATGAACAGTAATAACATACATCCATGTCTCACAGTGTAAGCAGAGCATATACAGTCTCGAAATGTTTACAGCATGGGGTGCTTAAGTTTACAATATAAAAGAAACGTGTTTTATATACAATCCCAAAAAGGTTTCACAACAATCCACCAGAAAACTCTCCCACGTAGTGACCTGTGAGGTCAATACATCCATGATCCATCCACCCACATACACCATCTCATGTTACGAACTCATGCGGCCAGATGATTATATCACATCATCAGGGTCCACTCAGTTAACCCTTGAGGAGTCTCTTTGCCTGCCTCAGCCTCCTGGGTAGGGATAAAGGTGTTGTCACCTGTAACGCCAAAGGTTACAGCAGATAACTGAGCAAGTAAACATGTATACTAAACATAAACATGATGTATCAAATGTAAATAAAGAAAGGTAATCATAAGAAGATAGATGATCTACAACTATGCAGGCATGATAAGAGAATCAGAAGAAGACACATCTAACAATGTTTTCTAACTAGTTGGCATTTCCACATATGCTACATTCTCTCAGGATGGTAGTAACTGTGAAGAGAGCAGGTAGATATAAACAGATCAGTACCCAAGATTCCATGAATTTCATATAATAGTGTGGGCCATCATACATATAACAGACTGGTGCCTTGAGGACAAAGTCACTCCTATACAGACTATGATGCAACTAGCTACATAGACAAATACAATCCATCTTTCACCGTGTCCAGTTACAATAGGATCGAAACTAAGTGATGTCAACTCAAGAATAACATACAGGGTAAAACCGTACACACCTTTCTAATGGAAACAGAAACATTCTAAAACAAGTTTAAATTAACATGTTAAGTACTTAGTGCATAATCTTTTAATCTTAACAGACCAGGTAGAATAAACAGGATACATTTCATAGATATACAGTACATTGAGATGAATGAATTGATCAATATTGTGTAGCTTTGAGCCTCCATTATTGGCGCTATTGAAGTTAATTCGATGAGAAGGACCCTAGAGTAACACATTTTTTATTTAGCATTGCTATACATGTTTTTAAAGCAATCTGTAGGTGGATTTTAGTTCAAAACATCACCTACTATTGTCTCACAAAGAATTAGGGATGGTTAAGTACCATAGGGTTCCTTTCCAAACTAGAAAACTAGGTTTGAAATTATCACGAAAACAATTGTTCTACGGTTAGCCGTGGAACAGTGTGTGGTTAGCCGTGAGGTCACCTTAGTGCAAAATACACTAGGGAGTTAGGTTCTGGAAAATCTAGCCGATGTGTTCCCATGGTTAGCTTATTTATTATTTGTGGCTTATGGCTAGCCTTAAGTTTCAGAATTTCTGAAACTGAAGCTGGTTCGATTCTGTTTCAGACCCTGTTTCCGTTTATCCATGTTTCCATTCAGTCTCACTTCTAAAGCATAAAATCAAATATGGTAGCTCCTATTTAGACCATCAAAACCCTGTTTCATATTCTTACAACACTTCCAGTTATGATACACACATATACACGTCTGTAAATTCACATACTTTGTAGCTTCGCAACTGAGCGAAAAACTCAAGTTATCTATCAAGAAATGATATGAAATTCAGTAGAAATAGCATTCATGAAATGAATATGATACCAGCTACTTGCCTTAGTTTGATTCCAAATAGTCTCTCTCAAAATTCCCAACAAAACCCAAACCTCTGAACTTCCAATTAGTAGAGAAAGAAAGCGAAGTTGAAGATGGAGATGATGATGATTTGATGGGGAAAGAGAAAGAGAAGAAGAGGAAGAACTGGAGAAGGGAGGCAGGAGAAACTAAGATACATAGAGAGAAAAGGAGAGAAATGAGGAAAACAGGAGAAAAGTTCAGAAATTTAAAGAATGAGCTGAATTTCTAAAATTACAAAATGACCATATGTGAAAATGCAGTATTTCTGATCAAGTGAGAGTGTGAGACACATCAAATCATCACAGTCGAAGAACATAAGATGCTTAGAATAACGTACTCCATCCAACAAACCCAAAAACATGAAAATCTAATATTTACAAATATCCACTAACCTTCTCTCAAAACTGTAAATAGGTCCTTCTAGGTCCAAAAACCCATTAAATCTGTCCTATTATTAATCTAACACGCAAAACTAGTTAATTAGCTACTAAAAAGATTATTTAGATAATAAGCACACAATTAAAAATCAAGAATCTCACATTTTCTCACAATTAAAAATCAAGAATCTCACATTCTCCCCACCTAAAGACATTTGGTCCTCCAAATGTAAACATACCTCAGGTTGCAGATATGGATATAACTTTTGGACCTGATCTCGTAATTTATAGGTTGCTTCCTCTGGTCCATGATTCTTCCAAATAACTTTCACCCAATGAATAGTCCTAGTATGCAAAACTTGTTTCTTAGTATCTATAATGCGCACATGCTTCTCCATATCAGTGGCATCTTCCCGAATCTGTTGAGGCTCATGCTGAATTACATGTGAAGGACCTAGCACAGACTTCTTCAACATTGAGACGTGGAAAACATCATTAATCCCAGTCAACTCCAGTGGCAATTCCAATCTATAAGTCACGTCACTAATCCTGGACTTGATTTTGAAAGGGCCAATATACCTTGGTGCCAATTTACCTTTCTTATAAGTTCATCTCTATTCTATTTTTATTATCTCGGTGTTATTTTTGTGAGTACTGTTCATTCTTTCCATACCTTGAGTTTGTTTATGGATAGAGATATCCTCTCAGAAGGGTAAGAACTAAGAAGTGAGTTAAGCGTCCTTGTTGATTATGCTTATAATGTCAGACCTCTTTAGGGAATGTTTGAGGATACATATATGTTTTCTATTTAATGCTCGTTGCACGTTTCCTTCTCATTGAGGAGGGTTATCTAGCCTGATATGGTAGGAGTCTTTCCACTTGACTGTAGGCCAAACTTTATTATGTGTTGTTGGATGGTAGGGCCATCATGGATGCCATGGGTCTCCCTTCAATAACTACTGGACATAGCCAGCCGATTCAATCCCCACCCATCACTTAACTAATGAAAGAGGGAGACACAGCCCCGCTGCCATATGAGCCTGAGGCCATTATACTTTGAGTGGTGACTCCTATCTTAATTAAAATCATGCGGTCAAATTTAATTTACTGTACATTTGTCTATGCTTGATTGACAAGTGGACTTAAACAGTTAAGGCTGTGGTAACCCCTTCATCCAACTGTTCATCCAAATCAAGTGCAGGTTTCTGATTAGTAGTGTAATGTACCTCCTACCTCACATTATAATTTAGGCGCAGAGGTTTCTAACTGGGATCATTATACACATCACTTATTATCCTTAAACCAAATTCATTCTTATTTGAAGTACTCACATCACATGTGCTATTAAATGGCCATGAATTACACAGCACACTATATTTGTGTTATTTGTGCTGATATTCCTCTCTTTGTTTTACTTCGACTTTGTTTAGCTACTCCCACCTGATGCTTCTCAAAGGGAAGATTGTTGGTATGGTTATGACTGTCGTACACAACATCACAGTGAGGACCATGCTCAGAAAAGAAATCATGTATGTCGTCCGACGAGGGGCACCCATCGTACATAGCCTTGTGTACAGATGATGTCAATTCAGGAGAACTCCCAAAACATATCGGTTCCAATTGTAATTTTTCATCACTGTCATGTAAACTGTTTTAATTGTTTAAATCTTAAATGACCATAACTGTAGATTTCTTTCAATTAAAAAAAAAGATCATATGTTGATGAAATCTCAAATGGCGGGTGAAAGATTATAGTACCCAGTTGATCATCCTACTGTATCTACAGAGCAGGTATTAGGAAATATATAGTTCTGTTGGCAGTCTGAATATGCGTTCTGCAACTAAGTAAAAGCTCAGCCTTACAATTTACGCTTGTGAGGCCAACTAAAAAGAGTCCTTTTGACCAGAGAGAAATGAGTTTTATATGAATGATTTTGAGATTGCACTATTCATTTTGTCGTTCATGTAACTGATCAAGGCAGTTTATTTAGGTTACCAGAAACCTTAGCAACCAAAATGTTAGCTGATCACCCATGAGCCATTGGGCATTGGGCAAGCTTAAACTGCTGACCCACCAGACCTGCCATTTTTTTTTCTCCTAGACCAGACCTGCCTTATTTAGGGATGTGTTAGGTAGGGGCTGTGATGGGTTGGGTTTAGGTATGGGTTGAGTTCAGCTCTCTCTCTCTCTCTCTCTCTCTCTCTCTGTGTGTGTGTTGCGCGTTCGCTTTTGGTTGGACCTGACAAGATTACTAGCCACGTCCTTGTAAATTAAAATGTGTCGTCTGTATGACATTGTAATGTACAGAAAGAAATTGATTGCTTTTTGCTTCACCTGGGTAAATAACATTACACGGGGGAAAAAAAGGTGAAAAGAATAACGTATATAATTATAAACTAATAAAAATTGACTACATTATCTATCTTTGAGAGCTATCAGCAACTCCAAGAAGTTGATCTCTTCATGACAGGCTTCATCTGCCTATCTTCTTCTAGTGAGATCATTCCTAGATGAGAGGGGTCTTCCAGCATCATTTTCGCTACAAGATAACCAGCTACGGACCATGTCTGGAGCTTCCTTGCCTGTTTGCCAATATACCTTCCCAGCTTCCCATCATAATATTCTGGCCAATTGTCTTTCAACAGCCGGTTTTCAGCAAGTTCTATTGCTCGTCTGGCCATCTGGGGCCTCCCAGTCTTGATGCAGGCCGCAGTCAGCAACCACAGTAGTACTGTAGAAAAATAGAAACGAAAATGGCTAACAAAAAAAAAATAATAATAATAATCTTTCCAAAAGCAGAAATGGTATTTGTTGGTTAATTGAGCTATGGTTTTCTCCAACGATGAGTTTATAAGACATGCTAAACAGTGTGGCTGGTCGAGGGAAGAAGGCTGCTTATATGACAATTAACATGAATTGCATATTGTTTTAGGGCCAGAAACAATAGAAAGAATGGGTAAATGAGCTTTTAAGACAGATGCACAAAGCCATCTGTGAACTTATCAATGGACGGTTTCTAACCTCCACCCATGCCCCGAGCCCAAATTCCCAAATTGCAGGTTACGAGCTTGGCAACTTCGTTGCATGACAAAAGAAATGGTGAATTTCGATGTACACTTGAACAACGTTTTACGTATGCAGGTCTCTACAACTGAAGACTCGGAGGAAATGCAGCTGACAAATTAGATGGCAGAGTGATGTGACAAAATGGATAATCAGATCACAAAACCAAGACCCTAATAGATTGGATGATGATGACGATGAAAATGATTATGAGAATTGCAACCATCTCATATTGTCAGTGCATCAAGAGCATGCAATGCATCTTAACATCAGCTTCGACAGAACATATTGTGCTTTCCATGTTGAAGATTATATATCAGAAAATAAAAGTGCACTGGGAGTTCATGGCAAGGGGCTAAGAGCATCATGAGCATGAATGAGGAATGATACTACTGGCTTATATAGATGGACTAACCTGGCCAAGATCCTCCATTGTGGTAGCTCCATCTAGTATTTTTGGGGTCACAACCAGTTACAAGCCGCCATTCGTGGCTCTCAATCGCAGGATAAATTATTTTTAAAGGCATTTCCCCAACTAGCTCATCCCAGCGTGACTCAATAAGATCCATTATGGCAATGGATTGCTCTGGAGTCGCGAGGGAAGAAAGAATTGCAACACAGTTACCCATACAAAACCATCGAAAGTCCATCCTTGCAGGGCTTACATTTCCAACAAAGTAGCCACCGTAGGTTGGCATAAAATCAAACACCCAATCTGGGATTGAATCAGGAATGACATTAAATTTGTTAACAGCTGTGTGAGAATACTCCTCTGTTTTGTATCGGTATACATCATTCAATTGCTGAAAATCAAGCCAAAAGTAACTTCGCATGTGATAACTCAAGGCATGCAAGCGTTTCACGATTCGCTCTACAAACTCGTTCCCTTCTGTATCATGTTTAAGCATTGCCAAAGCACACCTCAATGACATAAAGAAGAGCGCTTGAATTTCAATTGGATAACCATAAATACCCTGTAAAATAAATTTGTACCACATAAAACAAACAAAAGAAAAAGATGTGTGAGAAGGGTACATTACCAAGCTGTTAAAACCACAGCATATCAACTACAAAGGTAGAAAAGGAAAAAAAGAATTATTAACAGGAAACTAAATACAATTTGAATAAAATTTTTGAAGATGTTGGAACATGCTTACCAACCTCGTCACAAAAAAATAAAGGATAACAACATTCTTGCTTCCCATTTTCTTAAAAAGGGGTAGCCTTCATTGTCCTAGGTAACATTATATTATTCAGATAGCTGGAACTCCTAGACTCTTCATCTCTTCCTGCATGTGCATGTTGCTCATTCATTTGGTCTCAATTTGTTTCAGGTTTCTTTTTTTTTTTTTTTTTTTTACAGATTGATAATTATAATCTTATGTGTTAATTTATTTAGTTAGTCTATGCCTCGTGTCTCACACATTGTCTACCTGTGAAAATCTGATATCTTGCAAAAGGAACTCGAGTAACATAGGTCTCTGATTCATTCTCTCCTCTCTTGGGAGAAATGTAGTCAGTTAACAACAAATAGGACAGGGTTTTCCTGTTTTGATTTCATTTGCTCATTTTTTGTTAAAAAAACCTAGCAGACTCACAGGAGGGGCCATGTAGCGGAATGGAAAAGTCGAACTGCCCAAGTGAGCGCACAGGAGGTGCCAAGAATTGATTTGTAAATGGTAAGTCAAGACGGTTCTGTGAATAACATGGCAGGTGGCAAACTAAATATAGGTGGTGTGTGTTAAGACGTAATCCAAGCAAAGAGGTAAATGCACGGTGCTTAGGGATGATGAAGGAGGTGTGAGAATGATACACTCAAGACTGGTTGGGTGGGGAGGTTGAGATTCTCAGAAGTAGAAGAGGACAAACATTTAAAAGGGACTCCAACTGGGGTCATTCTGTTCCTGTAATCTCATAGTGGAGGTTCATTCCTAAAACGCCACCTTCGACTATAAATCCAAACCTTGAATATCAGATACCGTACTAAGCCTTCGCGTTAATTCATTCGTGTAGATTGAAGTCTCAGAATCAAATGCAATGATGGATTCACTTGATGTAGAGAGCATGTTTAGATAACCCTTGAGAGTTGGGAACTTGTTCTTTGAGTGGGGAAGAATCTAGTTTTCTATTATTGTACTATACTGTGTACTTGTAGTTTCCTTCGGTGCTCTTTTCTCTTTATACCTAATCAATTTTTATTCACAAATGAAAATGGAATGGTCAAATAGCCTTCTATGAAGACAAAGATCACAACTGAACCAACCTCCAGCATTGCCAAAAAGATTAATGTGAAGATATTTTTGCTGGTTAAATTGAGGTAATGACATTAAACATTTGAATAACATCTGCATGGCAGACATAAAAGATGAAATAGTTTCTCTTCAATACTTCAAGCAAGACTCTGGGAGATGAGAATGCCCATGATGGAAATTAGCTTTGTCACAGTATTTTGATATAGTTCAAGGATTACTCCCATTCATATACGGCATCAAGTTTAGAATGTAATATCTAATGGATTAGATGGGGATCGACTTCAAGAGCAGAAGATTCAGGGAAGATGGATGCAACCCTTGAGATACTATACTGGGTTGCAAGTTCCAATAGTAGTTTGGAGTAGTCTGAACAAGATAAAAGGAAATATCTTACCATTCTTCGATCAATCATTGAGCATCCATCAGCACAGAGAAGTGTTGGAAATGTGTCGAATCCCTCAGAGAGACATAAAGACAATATAAGTCTCATTCCTTTTTGACATTCAGGTGTTTCTGCGAGAGTTAAATCTCCTGTAGATTTTGTGTAAGCTCGAAGCAAAATGATCCACCAGAATCCAGAATCAACAGGAGCAACTCTTCCAATGGCACTCTCACCAAAATCAGCCATTAAAGATTCAGTTTTTCGAACTGGATCATGAAGAACTTTGAAACTGGCAGGCATTGCACCTTCTCCAAGTTTGAACCGGTCTACTTTTTTCTCCCACCCTTGAAGGAGGAGAGTCTTCAAAAGAAAATTCTTAACTATTTCTGGTTCTCCATTCATTAGGAAAGCCAAAGCACTGGGCACAAAATCACGAACAAACACCTAGCAAGAGAGGAGTGAGTTGAACACCATTTTTTGAGCATCTACTAGAATACTTAGCAAGAACACAGTTTATGACATGGTTACTTAGAGTTACTACCTGTAATACCCACATCAAGTTGTTCAACCAAGACATACACATTGCTTAAATACAGAAGAATTATTCCATTTAACAACAATAAGTATAAATATTCCATTAAGATGCCTCAGCCAGACAAAATCAATATTAATCAACAGATTATTCATACATCAGTTAGTTAATAATCAACAATGATCACTAAAGTTCTTTTTCTTTTTCGAATCCAATTCTTCTTCTTTATATCCAAAATAGTTCACTTTTCACCAGCAGGAGAGATCATTTAAATTCTCAAGAGCCCAAAATACCGCAAGATAAAGTTGCCCAATGTAGTGAGCAGTCAGAAGAACAAGCAGACTATATCATTTTAGTTATGCAAACATATAGAATCAGTCTCGGTTCATCGCCATTATCTGCATGTGGTTGTACAGTTAATGAATCCTGATCATCTAAGCTGGTGGCCTTAACTATGGTTGACAAATCAGAAAATCATTGTAGCCCAATTTTTGCATTCAAATGGACATTTTTAAGTTCATTTGTCCACATTATTTTCCACATTAAAAGGAGAAAGTTTAACTGATCAGAAGGATAGGATCACCCAATCATGTAGTTTCAGCACCAACAGGCATCCATCACAAGGCCAGCTAATGAAAGGTCATCAACCACAGCCACATGTATAGCAATGAAGTAAGGACATTTCATCTCAATAAACAAGAATTATCTTCAAATTCTGCAAAGGTGAGACAATACATGAAACAAAGAAATAAAGCACCCATCTAGGTAAGAAAGGAATCGAATTTTCATTGCATCCATCTAGGTAAGAGAGGAATCGAACTTTCATTGCAAGTATAAAGCTATTACAACTTGTAACCACCAATGTAGGAATGCAACTTTCATCACCATCATAGGATCCTTGAATATTTTGGCAGAACCATCAATGGATGGCTAATGGCTATCCATTCCATCACAAAAACTGAAGCATCACATTGTCACGTGTAGTATTTTTACCACCCTAACAAGACAGATTACTACGATATGAACAATAATCAAGAAGAAAATGTAGACAAGCAAATATCCGTCCTACAATCTAGAAACAGCCATTCTGCCAAAATATTAGGCCCAGGCGGATCTTCAAGTGCTGGTAACTCAGTTTACACTGTTATTTGCTAAAAGGCCCATAACCAATTGAAGGTAAGCGGATTTACAGGAAATTAAATCTCAACAGGTGAGCTGAGTGCAAGGCAATTATGTTCAGAGGATTTGAAACAGTTGCGATTTCAAACAAAACAGACCAAATTAGATCGAGCAAATTCAAAAAAACAAGAACTAGCATTGGTCTGATGGCATATACCTGATCATAATTCAGAACCTCCTCCGACGCATGATCATAGGCGGCGATCGTCCCCACCGGCTGCCCCCGGAAGAACACCAGGGACCTCCTCAGTGCCTCCCACGCCTCCGCAAACATCGGATGAGGCTCAAATGAGGTCCGACAATATGATCTCGGCGTTCCCAATCCTGACCTTCCTCCAGGCGTGGACACATTATCCAAATTCTCCAGGCCTCTGTTCTCCGGTCCTCGGCGAGGTGAGAATCCGATGCTCAACTCGGTGAGAGAACGCTCATCAAACGATCTCTGCCGTTCAATGTTCAACTTCGGCTTATCAAGAAGCCGAGAGAGATCGAAATCATCTGCATCAGAGATCCAAAACATTGATCCTGCCTTCCTCGGCTCACAAGATCCGTCCATTCTCCTTTGATCTGCACCGTCCAAAACCGATTACCACCAAAAAGAAAAAAAATTGAAAGACTCAATCTAAAACAAGTTCAAATCTCTGATTTCTAGAAAAGGAGGTATGAATCAGCTCCGATTTTACGATCTAGAGACTTCTTCTACCAAGTGATTTGAATCATTAGAGGAAAAAAAATCAAGCAAACGAGAAGCAATTCAAGTCTCTGATTTCTATAAGCTCAAACATGAAAAATAGCTGAGATTAACAATGAACGAGCTGCATTATGAGATCAAGAGATCCCGCACGTCAAATTCAAAACGCAAACGACGAAAAAACAGAAGCATTTCATCAAAAGATCCCCAATCTTCGCGAAAACGAGCTTAAACACCTCGATTTCAGAACAACTACATGAATTCGATGCAGATTTCACAACAGAGCTGGATCTCACAACAGAAAATGTGAAAATGCATCACAAAAAAACAAGATCTTTCAGATCTGATCAAGAAAACGAACCGCGCGAAGATCAGATGGTGAGAAAAGCTATGATCTTTGAGATTCGACGGTCTGATTTCGGATTCTGGCTTAGAATCTGAGGCAGAAGAGAAGAGCAAGGACGTTTGAGAATCGTCTATGCGTCCGAAGAAGAAGAGGGAGGAGAAGCAAAAAGAAGCCATTGTTGTGGATGGAGATATTTATAGGCGATAGAAGTTGTGGGTCGCTATCATATGTCTGTTCGAGAGTAACCGGGAAAAGCCTGTGGGGTTACCGATTGAAGAGGTGGACAAAACGACAGACTCCCGAGACAATGCCGTCTGTCAGATTTCGATTTCACTTCTGATATTGCTTTTGGGAGTTAAATGTACTTTGTATTAGTTAATCATCATTAAGGTCAGTTGGAAATTGACAAACCATATTTTGTTTTTAAAGACTAGGTCTAGTTGCCCAAATTCAAATTAACCGATGAGACCCCATAAGTATTAAATTTACTCGTATTTGAACTAACGAGCAATTGGCTCTTATGCAATATTAAATTTTCTCTGCTTATACCAATTTTATTAATAAGTACTTAATGGGCAAAGCCCATCTTGAAATCCAAACATCTCAAAATTATTGTCCCGCCTGTATTGTCAATGGAAAAGTTCGACTTTAATCTAAGTTCGGATCATTTTGTGATTATCTTGTGTAGTCAATGTGAATGCAACTCCAATTCATGTGATGTTTAGTCTACCCCAAAATAATAGAAGGACAATTATTTTGAGGGATTGAATTTTGTAGCGGGGAAGAATAAAATTTATTGAATTCCAAGAGGAGCATGAGGGAACGTGTTCCATCAGAGTGGGTCTATCTTCAAGTTTGTAGACTGTCATTTGGTTTAACCTACCATAGGGATGGCAGTCTGCTTTGTAAGATTCCAATCACTCAATAAGAAAAATGATTTATTGTCTTATGGAAATGAACACTAGCAATTTTATGATCTCTACTAAATTTCCACCCCTCTTCTTTTGCATTTATAAAGCCCTCCCCCTCCTCAAACACAAAATCTCAATCCATCCAATGAGATTCATCATTTTGATTCGAGTGAAATTTGAGTAGCACTCAAAATATAATTCCCACGATTTTAAAATGAAGGCCCTACATAGGTCAAATTAAGTTGTTATTAAAATGCCGTATTCAACAGTAATACGAACTCTACCCAAAATAAAAATTAAAAAAAATTAATAATAATAATAATTCTTTTTTTCTTCTAATATAAAGATGTTCCCCTTGATGCAATTTCATAGGAAGGTGTTTTGTAAAGTATTTATAAGTTCAAGTTTTGATGGGTCATTATTTAGTAAGATACACAGTTGGTGGATCTTACCTTTTGTTTTTTCTTTCCCTAACAAAATAGAAAACTATGGGGTAGAGTCCCTGGTCATTGGAGGGTAATAAAATAAACATCAATACCATTTATGTAGTCTACCCCCAATAGTCCAATTCACAAGCAAACCAGTGGGTGGTCCCAACCATCCATACTTTATGATGATGCAAAATCTAAACTCAGTGTTGTTCCTTTGATTGGTCTCAATTAATTCTTAGCCTTCCACTATCAGTTCAGGTGCACTGTTCCAAAAGTATGCTCCTCTTATAGATTCACTTGGGTTTGTTGGTGGAGAAGACACTGCAGATAGGAAATGGGCCAAATAGTAGTCTGATTAGATAACTCTGACTCTTAATTTTGAAATGAGTGTCTCCTTCTTCTTTTTTCCCAGATGAATCAGCAGTTGTTACCAGACAGATCAACATCAAAATGGAGTCTGCAGAATCATGAGTTGATAAGTGTCAATCAAAAGACAGGGCTCTACCATACGAAATTAAAATGGTTATTGAAATAGAACTTGGAACAAAAAGGGCTCCATTTAAAAAGAAAAAAAAAACAATTAGATAAACAAGTCATTAATGAATATGTGAGGTATTTTGTAAATCCCATTTTAGAGACCTATTTAAGGTGAGAATGTTAATCACTTCATTGTAGGTGCAAGAATTATTTCATCAATTAATGTTGTTTTCAAATGTTTATCATAATATTGAAGGGCCTAATATTTGTTTCTTGTGATTGAATTACTAGGATTGTATTTCTATAAAGGTAAGTGTCTAAAAATAATCATCAGCTAAAAGTGTCTTATAAAATAATCATCAAATAACCTCTCCTTTAAAGCAAACTGAATAAAGGGGAGATGAGAAATTAGCACCCAACCATCATCTTAGTAATTCAAATCCTATAAAAGTAAATGTCAAACCTGCATCGCTACCTCATATTCTTCAACCATTACTTGATCACATCCTTCACCTTTCACCTATTTAATAATCATTCCATGGAGTTAATTTGACCATGAATTCATATGTATTCAATTCTTATGTATTCTATGCCAACAAAGAGGCCCAACAAGATGCTTGGTGTTCAATAATGACATTCTCAAATATAAATTACTCATTAGGGTTAAACAGTCAATGTTTATTTAATGAAAAAGAAATATCATTAATGTAACAGTTGCTTTTGCATCAAATAATACAATTTTAAAGAAGACTTGTTGGCTAAGCAAAGGCTAGCTAATTAGACAATTGGTTGTATCAGACATGTGGCATTAATTATGGTGGAGAAATAGTCAGGGTAAAGGATATGAGGTGAGCATAAAAAAATATAAGGTGGAGAAATAGAGAGACCTTCACCTTCTAAGTAATTGACTTACTTGGGTGATGGCTGATTATGCATTTCTCATCTTCTCTTTATTCAACTTAAACTAATGATGAGGTTATTTGACGGTCATTTTGGGATATTCAGTGTTTACTACTTCCTTTCTAATCATTTATAGAAATACAATACTAGGTATTCAAATACATGAAATAAAAAGGCCCTAAGTTTAATTTTAAGATTTTCACTTTAGCTCATGGGAACCACCTAAACACATTCAATCATATTGTATAGCGCAAGACAGACAAGATTGTCTTAAAATAGGGAACCACCTAAACACATTGAATCATATTGTATAGAGCAAGACAGACAAGATTGTCTTAAAATAGGGTATTAAAAGGTAGAGAAATTTTCTCTCATAGGACTTTGCCCAAGAGACAATACAGGATTTCCAATCCCCACCACCCATAAAAGTGAAACCCGCAAATTAAAGGCTCCCCCAAAATTCTTGTACGCCTTTTGTGCAGGATTTTCATAGGAAAAAACTACCCTTAATAGGCAAATATTATAGATAACATGGGCGTTAGCATTGTCATTTAAATCACTTTCATGTTGAGCCCACCTAAAGATTCTCAATTCCCTACTGAATAGGCGTTAGACGGTGAGAGTTTGTTGAGCCAACAATGTTAAAAGTTACATTGGCCAACATAATTCTCGAAATTTTGGATTTCCAAATTCTCTTTCTCCTTGAGCATTCTCCAAATGCTCAAGAGAACATATCCTCATATGCTTGCAACCAAAGAGGCCCCAAGGAAGTTAATATTATTTTATATATGCTGCAAATTTTTCTTATGTACTTCCTTGATGGTTAATGCTCAAAGCAATATAAAATCAGGACCCGTGTAAATTCAAGGAGCAAGCAGGTGTGTATGAAGCGATTAATTATCATATGCAAACGAAAAGAAACCCTATAACAAAGGGTTTGGGGAGAACTTTTCTTTATAGATTAGTTATAAGTTAAATCTTGATTTGCTCTGACAGTGAGATTCACAAAATCAAGAACTATCTACATGAGAACGGCCACTTATCTTACTAATAAGTAGCGGTAGTTTTCACATGTCTGTCTAGTATTCGAATCTCTAGGCATGCCACCTTTTCTCACCAAAGGGCTTTTACACCTCTCAAGAAGTATACTTTCTTCATCCAAGGGCTCCATCACCTCACTCGAGGTTTACTACCCTCTCTCAAGCCGGTCCCAGCCCCTATAGCTAGGGCTCCATCACCTCACTCGAAGTTCACTACCCTCTCTCAGCCGGTCCCAGCCCCTATAGCTAGGGTACCAAAAAGTAAGAACCATCCACAATTTTTTTTTTTTTTGGTAAAGGAAGAACAATCTACATAAATAGTTGAAACAAACTCTTTTGATGTTCCATTTGGAAGCTGACAGCCGTTGTCATCAACTGAAAAGGGACTTCTCAACCATATATGTAATCTATGTTGTATGCTCTGTAACCTGGCATCCAAGTTCTTGAAGTGAGCCACACAATACTATATAATCATTAGTGAGCCCAACTTGAGAAATGTCTTTCAACCAGCTATTTTTAGCAGCCAGTTGGGATGGCCAGCATCAATCATTTATTGAGATTTTTCAGTTACATCCTAACCCGTATCATCCAAATCCATGAATAGTTGGAACTGACAGAGAAAAGGACAATAGAGAAACTAGACATGACAATAGAAACAAGAACAAGTGTTGTGGGACCATGTACAATGTACTGTCACGGGCTAAACAGTCATTAACAGCCATAAAACGATTTTGGAAATTAATTAGGGAATAGGGCTTTACAATTCATAATTCTCTCCAAACAAGAATTCTTGGAATTCCTCTACCAAACAGGCCCTAAGGATAAAGATGAGCTAAACAGCACTTTGATCGTAATTTTAACGATTGGCATTAAAATCTCCGGTTCTAATTCTTTTAAATATTATTTTTCATAGACTAAGTATAATTATCAATAGTTAGATCAGCGTCAAATTAAGAAGCTTGTTTAATAATTCACACAACACAAGTCAGTGCAAAAGACACATTCCTCAAAGGTGGCCCCATTATACATAAAAAAAAAAGAAGGTAGGATGGAGATTAAATAATATGATAACTACTTGTAATATTTAAACTAAAACATTCAAGAAGAAGAACAAGAGCAGGTGACAGGGTCATTGAGGTTGGTGGGAAGGCAGTCAAAGTAAAAATCATATAAGGTGGCAATCTTATCCATTGGTAGGAAGAATAAAATTCAGTAGGTCCAAGTCAAAGTTCCTCGTTTCATGTCAAAATTAAAAATGTTCAGTAGTGGGTGGACATTAATAGTTTAAGGTCACGTGAACCTGGTCTTATCCTGTGGTTGACAGATTGGAACATGTACATGTTGATGAGTGATTTGGGTGGGCTCAAATCAAACCAGAATGGGCAGACCCAACAAAAAGTCCAAATTTAGGTTAGGATTTATTTCAGTTCAAGCTTGGGCAATTCGAAATCCCCAAATCCACTAAAGGACATGTGGTCCGGCTGTGCATTCCAATAATATAACAAAAGTAGGGTGTGGTAAGAGGGACAGCTCTCTTCCCACTTGTGGAGCCTTCTTTCTCACTAATGTAGGCCTTCTTTTCGCTTGTGCGAGATGTCTTTTCTTGTGTGTGTTAGCTCTTTCTTGGGTCACATCCCACTTCGTTGGGCTACCGTCACCGAAAAGAAAAAGTAAAAAAACAAACAAAAGTAGAGTATGACATGGGAAGGTTCGGTAGGCACTCATAAAAAGTTTAGGTTTAGTTTAGGATGGGTTTCTTGGATTTATCTTAGGTTGGGTTTCTAGAAGCCCTTTGAATGTGTGGGTAAAATTTCTTCTTGTATTTAATTTGGGTGTACTTGACTATTGGGTCAATCAGGAATCAGGATAGTGAAGAGCAGTTACGGTTTGTTATTTACAAACCAAAAGTGATTTCTTTGTAAAGAGGGGTTTATCAGGGCTTAAGAAAGGAAGACCAAGTGTCAGGTTTAACCCTAATGTATCTCACACACAGAGAGTTAAAAGTAATAAAGACTTACTCCCACATGGACATTGGGACATTGCTGAACCTCTGATTAATTGCTTGATTAGATTAGATTTGCTGTTTTTTGCATTGTAGGTGTGTATCAATGACATGCTCAGCAGGGACAGCCACTCAAATGAGCCTCCTAAGAAGAGCTTGAATCTCTTTAAGTCTTTGATTCAGGAGTTCCTGAGTTGAAGGAATGGAACTCCAAGGTAGGATAAATGTATTAAAATTCAACCCTCTCAAGCAGTCGCTATTTTGGGAAGTCTCCAAAGTTTACCCCCAACAAGAATTGGGCCGCCACAAATCATAAGATTGATCATACGATGAACAACATAATAAACAAATAATGCATTAGACTGTGTTAATTTTGCTATTCATAATACACTGACTCAATCTTATGGTAAGGCTAACTCCTGCTCGAGTAAAATTTGAATGGTAATTCTTATATCCAGATTTTCAAACATCAATGTGAGTTATTGTCCACACAGATCATTTAGAATTTCAGGCACAAACCCAAAAGAGAAAAATCATCTCCAAACAAACCGATCATATATTAAAGGCTTTTGACTTTCAATTGAGTGCTCATTTCTGAATCTGGAGATGTGGAAGCAGTCATTTTCCATTGGGTGGACTGGAACTGAGGGAAGAGGGAATTCCATCGTTTTGCCACGGCTTCTTGAGTGTTTAGAGCCAAGAGATAAAGAAGAGGAAATCGACCATGTATCATGTATGGTCTCAGCTCTAACCCACCATGAGACGTTACCGGACACTGGGGCCTTCTGTCCAGACACAAGAACCCTATTTGATACGATTATGCACATACATGCATGCGGACCATGTGTCAATGACCTTGCTCAGAGGGCAACAACATTTTTTATATCATTACGAATCTATAACCTTATCCTAGTTACTCAATACACGTATTAAATGTGCATTGTAGTTTGTACTATTGTACATGCAATTTTTTTCAGAAGTCGTGGCACGCAAACCAATATTATTCAAAACATACAGGTGAGAAATTTTAATCTCCTAAGCATGAGGGACCCACCTACCTTCTCTCGTATGCTTTATTTAAGACGGTGCCACATATTACTCCACACGTGAAGAAGTATTACGTATGGTTGGAAAACTCTCCGAATTAACTCTTGACTATTAACTCTTGACTCTCTTGAGTCATCTTGTTTTGACGAGACGAAGGACCCAGTCAAAATACAAAAAAACCTCGACCGGATAATCTCTTTTTAATAAGTTGTTTGCATTATAAACTAATCGATAGGTAGAATTAGTTTAAACAATTAAAATTTATATATAAGTAATTAAGCACGAGGTTTGGAGTTAGCAATTTAAAAATTATGATTGGAATATAATTTGAGATTAATATTTGACTTACAAAATTTGATATTTGGACTGAGAAGTTATGTAATATTCAGTTGTTTTTCTTTTATTTTCCTTTCTGTAGTACTTTTATTGCATATATAAATTTGTTGTCTTAAATTGATTATCATGAATGCATATAAATAAATATGTATTTATGTTTTATAAGTAATATATTTATTTTTAAATATTTTTAAAATTATTTTAAAAAAATATGACTCCCGAGTCTGTGCTTAACTCTATTTGAGTAAAAACAAAATTCATTAGATGAGTCAAATCCGAGTCATGAGTTTTCCAACCACATGCTAAAATCTGATATTCAAATTGAGATATATATATATATATATATATGGAGGTGCTCTAGTGAGAGACACTCTCACCAAGTTGGTGAGAGATAGGTGGGGGCCCTCACATTTAAGTTGGGGGTCCTTGCATTTAAATTAGTGAGAGTGGATATGGAAGTGAGGGCCACCACCCATCTCTCATAAACTTGGTGAGAGTGTCTCTCATGGGAGCACCTCCCTATATATATATATATATATATATATATATATATATATATAAAGCAAACTGGTTTCAAGAGCTCCAATTCTCTCTTATTGACTTTGACCCAGCCAATCAACTTAATTTAGTTTGACCCCTCTCTTTGTCCCCACATCCTCTCTTCTTATTAGAGCTAGCAAACGGGTCGGGCCGGAGATAGAGCGTATCTTTCTGAAAAACTATACACACACACACACACATAAATATGAAGCAAATTGGTTTCAAGTTGAAATTAGCTCCAATTTGCTCTTATGGACTTTGACTCAACCAATCAATTTAATTTAGTTTGACCCCTCTCTCGGTCCCCACATCCTTTTTTCTTATGCCAAAGATAAACACTTTTTGGACCTCCAACCCGTAGTGACTGACCCACATCTGAAAAACCCGCACCCATTTAGTCTCAGGTCATAAAAATTAATTATAGTATGTGTCAAGACTTGAACTCAAGATCATTTGAATTTCAAAGGGGTGATCCCGCCACTACACTACAAAGCATCTTTTTGTTAAGATTTATCACCAAAAGGTTAAAATTAGTTATTGAGTAAGGGTCCAAGGGGATCCTAGCACCACTTTAGAATATTGATCGGGGGTTGGACTTTATCTACGAGGTATTTATAAAATTATATTTTTAGAATATTGACCCCTATAAATATTCTTGTTATTATTTTCATTGTCATGCATTGTACTTTAAGCATAGGTGATCAAACTTTTGAAATAACTATTTTATTGATTTTCTATTTAGTCATTAATTTTCAATGATAACCATTTTACAATAAAACTAAACCCAAATGAATATATAATATATGAAATTGATCAACAAAAATAATAAGTTCCATAATTCATAAGAAAATGATAATATTATTGAAAAAATACAAACTTACGACATCAACGTGTATCTAAAGAGGAGGCGGAAAACTTTCCATGTAACTGATGTGCTACCTTGCACACTTTCCGAGGGAGAAAGGGTGGAGTTTGTTTTTTTTTTTTTTTTTGTGACTTTAGCTTTTATAAATAATTAGTCTTCAATTTTCATGGGATTGTGTTTTTTTTTTTTAATTATTTGGTATTAGGTATTGAATTCTTATGGACTTCGTTTTTTTCCCCCTCTCCCAAACTTTAATCTTTTGCATTCAATTTTAAAGAAATTGATCATAAAGTCTTTCTTTATAATTTTTAATATTATAATTATATTGCATGTGTTAAGCACAGGCATGTTTTTCTAGTTCGATAATGAAACTAAATTTTTATGTGTAAGGATCCGAACCCAAAAGTCGAGATGATATTGATTTTTTTACAGTAGGATTTAATCAAGTGTGGACCCCACCCTATGTGTCCACTTCTCACTCACTAACTATTTCATATTTGGTATACTTACTTTACCAGTGATATGAAGTTAGGGTTAGTTCAAGAGACAATAAAAAGAAACGGATTACATCAAACAATACTAAATTTCGAAAATCACCTATTCCTTATAAAAAAGAAAAAAGTTAAAAAGATACTCTCTCATGCCATTGAATGGCAAGGAAAAAAAAAAAAACTAGGGTTGTACATGGAAGGGGCTTGGCTGGGCCGAGGAATGTCCATGCTCGACCTGACTTCTAAATTAGAAGCCTGACCCTGGCCCAAGCCCAGGTTGGGCCAGAAGTTGCTTTCCCAAAACCGCCCCACCTAGAAATGATGAAGCCCAAGCATAGCCTCAATTTAACTTATATTACAAAAATAGAAGAAAAAAAAAACTTTCTTATAATGTCCTAAGTTGTAGCTCAACAAGTCTAGTCGCATCACCCTATATGAGAGGTCATCAGTTTGAGTCCCCCCGCCCCCGCCCCCTCCTTCCTTATAATTATTTGTTTATTTTGGGCTGAGCTTGATTTTAGGCTTTGTCCAATTGAGTCTTAGAGTGAGACATCTATTAAACAGGCCAAATAAAAAATTTAAACCTAGCCCAAGTGGGCTAGCCTAGGTTGGGTAAAGTAAATTTGCCAAACGGGTAATTTATCGTGGTTTGATATTATTGCATTTAAATGTTAACCATACGTGCTCATCAATCATTGTGTGGAGCCAACCCCTGACCTATGCCGACCTAGATATTAAAAAAAAGAAAGAAAAACAAACCAGTTTGCAACTTTGCCGCCGTATTCATCAATGGTGAGGCTGCAAGTTCTGTTTCAAGTTTTCGTATAAGGACACAGATTAAATTGCTGAAGTACACTCAACTTCTAGAAGGACCAAACTTAGTTTCATTCTAGGGGAACAATTAATTTATGAAGCAGCCCATTCATCTAATATTCAAGATCTCTTCGGCATAGAGATCAACATGAGTAGCAAGTACCAATGATACAGCAGTGAAACATAATTGGTGAACCTACATGTGGGGTAGCTTCTTTATTTTTAGATGTAGAATACATGATAATATAAATATATATATATATATATATATAATGAAAACATAACAGCCTACTCATTTTGGGCTAAAGCTTCAGGATTTAACCTTGGATAGGATGGGATTTATCCTGAATGGTTGGAATTAAAGATATGTGGGCCCCAGGGTGTAGTTCTGGGAAATTGTTACACAGTTACTATGTAATGGTTGAGATAGTGGATTCAGTATGTCTCATATCTATGTCACTGCAATAGGAGAAACTTTATATCATGAAATACATATCCTCTCTATCATGGAAAATTAATTTCTCCCAATTCTAAATACATTACCCTACCAATTCAACCTATATTAAAAATATAATCTTTTTTTGAACTTAAACTTTTTTATCCTAGCCTGACCACCTGACTCAATCCACCTATAATCCTTTTAGTAGTTTAAGCATTATGATTTTTCATTCATCATCCATCTAAATGCCTTTCTTTTGATTTGACCAAAAAGGCTAGACACGCGTTAGGCTCTGCTTGATCAAACCCGGAGAAACCTTTTCGCCAACTGATATATGCCTATACTAGAGATGGAAAGTGGTCCAGTTAGGACTAGATCAATGGGCCAGGTTAGCACACAATCATCCTAAAATTCAGGTAAGCATGCCCATACTCGATCAATTTTTTCGTGTTGAGTCCATCCTGTACTTGGTTTGAGAGAGCTCATCCCGCCCCTACCTATTCCATCACGAAATTCACTTTTCCCCAGTAAGGATCCGATCCCAAAACCCCAGATGATATTGATTTTGCATCGTAAGATTCAATAACAAGTGGAGACCACCCAATTTTTTCACTTCTCACTCACTAACTGCTTCATATTTCTTGGACTTACTTTATCAGGGAAGTAAAGTGAAGGTCAATTCAAGAGACAATAGAAAGAGAGGGTTCAAATAAAAAAATTCTAAATTTTGAAAATCACCTTTTCCTTTTAACAGCAAAAAAAGTTAAAAAGATACTTTCTTATGCCACTGAATTACAAGAAAAACTTGGGCTACTCCTGGACCAAGTTGAGGAATGTCCAAAACGACTGGACTTCTAAACTAGAAGCCTAAGCTTGGCCCAAGCTTGAGTGTTGCTGGCTAAGCTTAGCCCGCATGTAAATGATGAAGCCCGAGCTTGACCCTTGTTGGACTTATAGAATGAAAAAAGTGAGTTTCTTACCATGTCCTAGGCCAACTCCACTGGTCTGGTCATATCACTTTCTGTGAAAGGTCATGGGTTTGAGTACCCCCATCACTACTCCCTCCCTTACAATCATATATGTATATTTGGGCCAGGTAAGGATTCCGAATCTCAACCACTAAGTCCAAATAAAAAAAATCTAGGCACGACCTATCTATTATAACATAAATCCCATGCTCGACCCAACACAGGCCGACCCTATCCACGAGCACCCTTACAAAAAAAACACATCTTAAAATAAAAATTTTAAGAGCTACTATTTCGCCTTTTGATTTTGCCAAACCTTTACTTTTGTTCTCTCATTGTATTTAACCATTCACTTTACTTCACCGGTAAAATAAGTTGACCAAAAAAGTGATTTACTGTGTCATTTGATAGTATTGCATTTAAACGTTAATTATACATGCCCATCCATCATTGTATTGACTAAAGCCCTGGCTTGTGACCCTACCAAGATGTTAGAAAAGGGCAAAACAAAATAAGAATCCCTTTGCAAGTTTTCCTCCACTTAGACGGGAGGAAATCTTGCAAATGCAAACTTACCATTGTATATACCAGTGGTACAGTTGCAAATGCAAGTTTTTAGAAGGAAAACTTGCAAATGCACTTTACCGCCCATACAAGCAGCGGTAAAGCTACATGAGTGCCCAAATTTATTGCAAGCAGGCATTTCCATTTTCTTTAATATAAAACTAGCAACATAATTAAATTTAATATTTTCTTAAAATATTATTAATAGATAAGAGTTTAATGAATAAATTGATTATTATGGAAAATGGCTTGGGTCGCCCCAAAAGTACGTGCTTATGAAAAAAAAGCAATGGAGAAATAAATAAATAAAATATTTTCTTAATAAGGCAAAGAAATGTGTAACAAGAACAAAAAAAATTAAAGAAAAAAACATATAAATACATAATAACGGCGGGTGTCCATATTACTTTGGACCCCACCTTAATTACCCAAAGGACTTGAACCCAAAAAATCCAAGTATAGACCCTTTTGGACTCCATAAATACTGACATTGGGGTGCAATTGCTCAATGATTCTAGACAGGAGTCCATTCGATTATACACTCAGATACCTATATCTCAAGTTTATAATAATATAATTTCATATAAAAATAAATGGTATGAAAATGCGCTTGTGCGTTTGTCTCTGACTGAGCTTAATATGAGAGACGGCATGTGGGGCGAACCAATTCTTTTTAATCCATTGATTTGCTTGCATTCAGTGGATGCCCACTTCCATGGTTCCCAACTTTCAAAGTTTGGTTCACATGGTAAGAGGATTTAGAAATAGTTGTAGTTGGTTGAATTTGAATGTGACTTGATGAGGTAAATCTGGTGAGGTGCAATGGCCCACATAAAAGCTAAAGCCCATGTATATTTTTCTGAAATTAAGGAGAGCTCCATGGGTGATGACGTGGCAAAATGAATTCTATTGCTTTAATATATATATATATAGATAAGATACTTCCTAGCTCCCTTATAATTATATTTGTATAATTGGGCCGGGCAGGGATTTCGGATTTCAACTACTGGGTTTGAATAAAAAAAACTACAAGAACAACCCATCTATTATAACATAAACCCCATGCTCGACGCAATGTAGGCTGGCCCTATCCATAAGCATCCTTACAAAAAAACACTCTTATTCTTAAAATAAAAATTCGAAGAGCTACTCTCTCCCCTTTTGATTTTGCCAAACATTTACTTTCTTTGTATTTAACCATTCACTTCACTTCATAGGTAAAGTAAATTGACCAAACAAGCGATTTACTATGTATTTATCGTAATTTGATAGTATTGCGTTTAAACGTTAATCATACATGCCCATCCATCATTATGTAGACCAAAGCCCTGACCCGTAACCCAACCAAGATGTAAAAAAAGGGAAAAAGGAGAAGAAGAATTGGTTTGCAAGTCTTCCTCCGCTTAGACAGGAGGAAATCTAGAAAATGATGAAAAGAATTTCTATATGCATCAGCAGTATAGCTGCAAAGGATGAAAACTTGCAAATGCGACTTTATCGCCTATAGAAATAGGGTAAAGTTGCCTGAGTGCCCAAATTCATCGCAAGTACTTTAAACACAAAATGAAAGAATCAATAGTTGAATTTCCCTCTTGTTGTCCATATCTAGTACCTCTTTAGATAACATGAATCCCATGTGTCTATATACAAGTAGATGATAGAGAGATTGTGAATTTAAACCTTTATATCCTATTATAGACATGCTTTTAGGTGGGCCCCACAGCTGAACAACTCCTACTACGCTGGCAAGTAGGAACAGCTTGGTCATAATTCCTGTACATGACTATTATATGTGTATCCGTAAATCCCCTCTTTTATATGCATATAAATTATTATAGCTATGCAGTGATTGGACCGGGCCCCAACTGATTTGGTTACATCCAAACTGTCCTGTCAAAATGAGTAGTTCTAGATCTGGACATTACCAATCCAGGCTTGGCCCATTAAGGGCAGGAGAACTGCAGTGGATCATGGAAGGTCTTAACCATGGATTCACATAGGAGAGGTCTGCAGTTTAGCCCTCTAGTGACTAGGTCTCTCCTGTGGTTCACAACAACAGGATATGCTCCATGATCACCATTCACCAGTCTACAGCCATGGTGAGCCCACTGGCTCTCAATTTGGATTTTGGCAGCTTATCTTTTGTTTGGCCCAGACATTATGAGTCTAAAAATATGTCCTGTTCTTTCTGTTGTGCACTGTTCAATGTTCCTGCCAATTTTAAGGATGGTTTAGAAGCACCCTGTGGACCTGAAAGGAGGCCCATGTCTGACCCATGGCGGGTGGGTTTGAGAATCTGTATGAATCTTTTGCCTACAGTGGGCCGTGACTACTTGACCCACACACCTTATGTCAAACCCTGACCATCTGTTTGAACTGAGGTGCCTGGTGCTTAGGTGCCATTTGAAGCTTCAACGATTAGAGCTACTGAGTCGGGCTAGGCCGAAGAATGTTAAAGCCCAGACCATATAGCCTACTAATATTATGATCGGACACAGGCAAGCCCTGAGATCAGATTTTGTCAGTTCTCTTCCATATGTTAGAATAGCAAGACGCCATATTCGGTTGCTGAGGAATTAAAGAGGACACGGTCATGGGCTGACCCAAGTATGGGCATGTTGGTGCACGTCAAATTTCGGTGCCCTTTGAAAATCTATATGAAGATTCTGGTCCACTTTCAAAAATTCAATAAAAATTATGAATGAACCCTTAAATATTCCACATGAGAATCCCCAGTTTGCCCCCAAAATAAAACTACGTATTAGGGTCCGCAACCCTTAAGTCCACCACTGGCCACAGTCTAGCCCACTTTAGCTATTGGGCAAGATAATCAGACCAGGGACCGGCACAAAGACATAAACAAAGCCAAATATGGACTAGGCCTGTGCTGACCTGATGGGTGGAGAGTATTTTGGTATGCAATTGAGGCCTGACCAATGATTGGCCTAGTCCAACTTTTGCCCCAGTAGTTGTAGATCACAGATAAAGCTCAAATTGTCAAGCCTGGGCCTAAGCTGGAATTCAGAATCCGTGGATGACTTCACACATATAATTTCACTCATGCTTCAAAATCAATCTCTAGTTTTCCACCAGTGGTTCTTTAAAATTATGCATGCCTCCATTACAGCATCACCCCAAAAGAATATTTTTTATATAATGGCCTCGCTCTCAAGGCGCGGCGTTAAGCCCGTACTTGTTTGCCCTAGTTATCGATGAGATTACAAGACATATTCAGGATGAGGTGTCGTGGTGTATGCTATTTGCAGATGACATTGTTTTAGTAGATGAGACGAGAGAAGGAGTGAATG
Source organism: Umbellularia californica (assembly GCA_028538565.1). Classification (NCBI taxonomy): domain Eukaryota; kingdom Viridiplantae; phylum Streptophyta; class Magnoliopsida; order Laurales; family Lauraceae; genus Umbellularia; species Umbellularia californica. The sequence continues at coordinate 13,081,970 of JAPQWN010000006.1, forward strand.
CTAAGCTAGAAGTGTGGCAGAAAACGTTAGAGACAAAAGGGTTTAGGCTAAGTCAATGCAAGACGGAATATATGAAATGCAAGTTTAGCCAAAGTAGGACACTTGGTAACATAGAAGTAAGTTTGGGCACACAAAAGATTGTAGAGAAAGAAAACTTTAGGTACCTTGGATCGATGGTGCAACAGGATGGAGGGATTGATACTGATGTAAGTCATAGGATTCAGGCCGGGTGGACCAAATGGAGGAGTGCTTCGGGGGTCTTGTGTGATCGAAAAGTCACCCTCAGGGTTAAAGGAAAGTATTATAAGGTGGCGGTAAGACCAGCATTGTTATACGAATCAGAGTGTTGGGCAGTAAAGCATAATCATATTAAGAAGATGGAAGTTGCGGAGATGAGAATGCTAAGATGGATGTGAGGGATCACAAAGAGAGATAGGATTAGGAATGAAGAGATTATGGGCAAAGTAAGAATAGCACCGATTGGAGATAAAATGAGAGAAAATCGACTAAGATGGTTTGGCCATGTTAGAAGGCGTCCAACGGAGGTACCTGTTAAAAGGTGTGAAGGCATGGAGAATGCCATAAGTAGAAGAGGGAGAGGGGGACCCAAGAGAAGTTGGAAAGAAACTATTAAACATGATATTGCCTACATGGATCTAACGGAGGACATGACCCTAAACAGATTTGATTGGCGTCGTCAAATCCATATAACCGACCCCACCTAGTGGGAAAAGGCTTGGTTTGGTTTGGTTTGGCCTCTCTCTCAAGGACAGATTTCTAGCTCCACTCATGCAGGATCATATATATGATACTAACCATAAGATTATACTTGCTGAAGTTTGAACATTGGCTATTAGTTTTAACTTTTAACTGTTATTCTGTTATTAACATGAACCCTAAGATCGTGAACAGCATGATAATCACGTGTAGGATTTAATCTTAAATAAATTAAAGAGTACCTCCAAACATCCTGATGCAGAGAGCTTTCTGATCCTGCAGTCTGGTGCTGTTGCTGATTGATGCTGTGATCCATCGAGAAAGAGACTATGTGAATGGTTTCGGTTTCTCTTTCCTTGCCTATAAAACCTTAATGTGTGGATTTTCGTGAATGCCTTTGTGATGGACGAAAGGCTTTATTTTATAGGTAAAAAGAGGACCGAATTTCCAATCAGGGTTTCCATAGACTTAATCTCAACCATCCATCAAGGTAGAGTTTGTTATGGAATACATCTCATTAAGAAACCTTTTTGTGTAAGGAATAACATGTATCCTAAGAAAACAGATTTCCTATAATGACCACAATTCGGAAAAGGAAATGACTTGTGGTCCAAGCAATAGACTTAAAGATAATTTCCTTACATTAACCATTCATTCCATGCAAAAGTTTCCATTAATGCGTGCACAAATAGATAATATTTAATCCAATCTTAATAACATTATAATAGGAGCTCGTCAATGTAATCTAATCTACTCCTAATCACATCAAAATGCTAACTATTGTTGACACCAAAAATGTCACTTTGCCTCTTCAACATCAAGAAGGCTGCATGAAGTCGCAACCTGCCATAAATAGACAATGCAATTTCTCCAAAAAATCAAATCTTGTCAGAATCAAACAAAAACTGCAAGATCCTTCAAGATAGCCAAGAGAAGAGTACACATGAAGTTTCGGGCCATTTCGACAACATTTGGCCTAACTTCACTTCTCCGACAGCTAAACGGGAGCTCCCGGCGGCGACATCATCGGAGACGTCAAAACTTCGATCAGAGCCTACAGATGACTCCAGCATGTCTCAAAAGGGCTCCATGCCAAATTTCAAGTCAAACCGACAACGTTTGACCCTCCATCAATGCTCGAGCAGCAAAATCAAGCCTCCCGGCGGCGGAAACCACCGGAGCCTTCGCTCATCAAACCAAGTGCATGAGTGGCTTCAACATGCTTCCAAAAGGCTGCACGTCAAATTTCAGGTCATTCCGAAAACGTCTGACCAGGTTTCGATGCTCCGAGAGAAAATCAAGCCTACCGGCGGCGGAGCAACCCGGGACCATGACATCCAAAACGGAGCCCATGGAACGTCTCAAAATGACTCCAATAGGCTCCCCGTCAAATTTCAGGTCAATCGGACATCGTTTGACCGCACATCAAAGCTCGGCATTTTCCCCGCAGCAAAATCAAGTGAAGCATCGACGGGACCCCAAACGGCTTCAAAACTCAAACAAAAGCCTATGGTTGGTCTTATTTATTGCTCAGGAGGCTTCACCTCAAATTTCAGGTCATTCCGACATCGTTTGACCAAGTTTCGACTTCTGGCGGAAAATCAGCAGCTCTACGCGACAAAGTCTTCGGCTTTCCCGGAAAATTAGAAACTTTGCACTCTAAAAATGCAAGGATTCTCATCAAGTTTTCTACAGGGAAATCAAGCCAATAAATGAGAAGAAATGTCAAGAAAAATACAGAAGAAAACGGCGACGAAAAAGACCTCAAAACGACCGCAAAACGGGCTCCGAAGGGGAAAAATCCCCCAGGGTCGCAGACCCCTGCGACCATGGCCCATGGTCGCAGGTCCCTGCGACCATGGGCCATGGTCGCCGGTCCATGGTCGCCGGCGACCATGGAGGTCCGGGTCACCGGATTTTCCGCCGGTGACCCGTTTTTTCGTCTTTTTTCGCGTTTCGCGCACTTTGGCCCCTGTGGTTTCCTGAAAATGTGATTTTTAGTGCTTGAAATTGACTCATATCCGACGACATCCGTCAAAATCACGGGTCAACCTCCAAAAGCATAAAATCATCAGTGATCGCTCCAAGATCGCCAACCGGCTGACCAAGAAAGTGCACTTTCTGTCCGACCGATCGTGAAATCGACAAGACAGATGTCACCGGCCCGCTCTTAGCTATCAATGTCTGAAGTTACATGTTCATCCGATGTCGATCAGCATGTAGATCCATCGATGATCGTCGCCAGAAGAATTCCAGAAGACACGGCATGGCCCGCGACTCTTCGACTGCTCGGCGACCAATTAATGTGGTTAATTGACTAGCTTTATTGCAGTCATTAATTCATTTCTTTGGACGGCCCAATCAGAAGCAAGCATTTGGGAGTTACAAGTCAATTGATTCATGGCATTTAAACCATGAAACTCCTCCCATTATGGTAATTAAGGTGATTAAAAGCCCTTAATCTCCATCGGCCAATCAGATTCAAGGAAAAAGGAGTTACAAAATCAAGAAATAAATCTTGTAACTCCTCCCATTAAAGCCATTAAGGCTCATAAACCCTCCTAAATGGCTACCAAAAGCCTATAAATAGGAGAGCATTCCATTGAAATGGAGATCGAAAAAAGATCAGAAAAAAGAGGAGAAAATCAGAGGATCAGAAAAACAAAGATCAGAAAGAGATCTGAGAGAAAGAAAAAAAGAGAGAAAACTCTGCTGAAGTTCTGCACCGGCCACCACTACAAGGTGACAAAAGTCCCTTGGGGGGCACCCCCCCCCAAGGTCCCTGCCTTCTCCTGCTGCCTCCAATGGCTTAGACTTGACTTTTCAGCCCGTCTACTTAGCTTTTTATTGGACATAGGACCTTCTCTTGGTCTTTGTCCTCTAAAAATCTGAGGTTATAGCCAAGCCAAGCGAATCAAGAGCATCTTCTGTTCTCATCTGCATGGATGATGGCGAAGCCCATACATGGCTTGCGACCGTCAATCTGAACGAGTCCCCCACAATCTCCTGAAAAGTTAGATCTTCCTTTTCTTGCTTTTCATTGTAGTTTGTATTTTTCTAAAAGAGACAAAAATCACAACTCTTGTCTTTCATTATTGATGAGAATTGTAAATCGGCTATAAACGCCAAAATCGGCTATAAATGCCAAACAAAATCGCCTTTCACGGCAAACCAAGAAAATGTCTCTTTTCTTAAATATTTGTGCAATGGAAAACTTGAAAGAAGTTGATTTCCTTTTTACTTGCGAAGGTTGATCTCCGGATTACCACTTGCAATTCCAAGTAAAATAGAAAATCTGGCACACCCACCCACACAAAAGAAATGTTGATGCACGCTTCAGGGCCCGCCAGGGCGCGAAAGGGCCGGACCCGACGGGCTCCCACGTTCCGCCGACCCCGGTAGCCGCCCCAGCAGGCGCCTCGGAGCGCGTTCCATCAACTATAACGTATCCAATCTTTTGACAAAGAATTTTGTCTGGTGGTGGATTCTAACAACCTCCCACATCACTTACCTACCAAAAAGCTCATGTAAGTTGTGCTCGAAATGCTAGAGCAAATTGGCAATCTTTCTAAATTAGATCAGTTCTTCTTCTTCAGCTTTCACCGTACACTTTCAGCACATCAAAGCTCCTGTTTTTATGATACAACTTGCCCACTTGTCCAGTTCATTGACTGAAGATTATGGAGATCAGGTGGGCCCCAACTGTACTACCACGTGTTCTCTCTCTAGCTATAATAATAAAGCAGCAGAAAAGGACAAGAAGCATGTAAAAAGTGGCATGTGCACCTACATGCCCATGGATTGGAGGAAGCGTGGGAATTGAAGGATCTGCATGCACTTTACTGAGTGAAATAGCAGAAAGGGATGATGCCTTTACCCTTTTCACCTAGACTAGATGGTCCCTTGGCTACAAGAAGTGCATTTCGAAGACTAGTTGAAACATCACAAGGGGATGTGGAGGTTTTTAACCCTAGAAATGTATAGTAAATTAATGATGAGAGGGCTGTGTCTCAGTGATCTATAGGGTTGGATGATGGACCTCATTACAGATAGGGCAAAAAAATTATGGGAGAAGATCAAAAAGCCGTCAAAGACTTATGTCTGTTGGATTCTTTTAGACCATTCACTATTATTATGGCAATTGGTTTGGGTAAAACCTTATCCAACCCCCAACATCGCCTGCCCCATGCTGCATCCCCACTCCATCATAGGGTCACCCCAAGACGGATATAAGATATCCAACACCAAATCCTCTTTGTGATGGTTTGTATTGGCCCCCCTATTAGATTTTTCTTTACTCTTGTAAATTCTCATACCCCCACACCCACTTAAGTCCATTGACATCATTGTTATAGCTAGAGATTGATCACTGGTTACTTCCGTGGAACAGAAGTATAACTCACAACTGAGCTAATAATCGATTGGCCTTACATTTAAAAAGTTTTATATATATGAGAAATATTCATGTGCATCCATCCCTCACCATGTTATGGTGAGGGACAATATAGTAGGGTTGACTTTAGAACACATCCGAACCATCTACACACATGGAACCCCCTTAAGTACACTAAATCCACTGAATTTTCACTCATCCAAATGGATATGACAGTTGGATCGAGGGTCAAATTTTTTTCTTTAATATAAAGTCATTAAATTTGTTGGCCATGGATGAAGGGTTTAGAGGCATGAAATTGATCCCAAATTTGATATATGGTTTCATCCAAGATGTCTCTTCCAATCCCCCACAAGTCCTACAATCAGTGGGTCCTTAGGTGGGCCCCATTAAGTTTGTCCCTCACCACCATATGGTGAGGGAAGGATGCACGGAAATATCCCCTTATATATATATATATATATATATATAGGGATATTCATATGCATCCATCCCTCACCATTTTTGGTGAGGGACACCCCTTTTGGGGGTGTTTCAAGTACAAGAGGGAGGTACAAAGTACCCCTCTTGTACTTCTCTTGTACTTGAAACACCCCCAAAAGGGGTGTCCCTCACCAAAAATAGTGAGGGATGGATGCATATGAAGACCCCCCATATATATATATATATATATATATATATATATAGAGGTAGGCCCCATTAAGTTTGTCCCTCACCACCATATGGTGAGGGAAGGATGCACGAAAATATCCCTTTATATATATATATATCATAAGCTTCGGCTTAGGATAAGGTGAGCTGGGGTAATTAAGCTCAATTGTGTGGTGGGGCACACCTGGGGACCCACATGGGGATGGGTATGGGGGGATTTCAAGGACTCCCTAAGACCTTCCTATTTGCAAAAAATCAGCCTCAACCGTGCTTTATAATCTCCATCTGGGCCACAAAAGTTTAATAGTCAACAGTCCATTCGGATTGGTACACAATCGATCCAATGGTCTGGTAAACGCAGATCTGATCGAAAGTTGGTGGACACATGCAATTCAGGGGGGTTATGTGTTGGGTCCATTTGGATGGACCAAGAGTGGGCCTTACAAGCGTGAGCTTACGGAATTTTATTATAAGCTTTAGTTTAGCAGAGCCTTGCCCTATATATATTATTTTATTAAAAAATATATAAATAATGAAAATATTGAGGTGAGAACTAATTCTATCCATGCTGCCATGAGAACTATTAGTGGGGGTTTCCTAGCAACCCCCCACTTGATAGTTAACAATTCCGATGTTTGGCACCTATTTAAATGGACTGGACCGTTGAATAGTGTGTTGCATTTTTAATCAGGAAGCCGTAAAATTTGTTGCCACCGATGAAGGGTTAGGAAAATGAGATTGGGTCAAACTTGATATTTGGGGTGGTCCTACCTAAGTCTTTTTGAATGAATTTAATTTCCATCCTCTTGTTCTCATTCCCATATGGAATCCACAATTGGGCTTACATAAAGTTCAGGATGACTCCATGAGAACAGTTATAACCTATAGAGAGAAAGTCGTGCAAATCATAAATGGGTAAGTAGGAGTATAACCCAACTCGGGTGAAAACTTTAAAACACCTAGCTAGCTGGGGGATACGTGGGGTTCTCTTGTACGTAATCACCACCACCACCACCACCACCACCACACAGAGGGTAGGGGTAAGTCAGTGGTCACCCGTTTAACCTGGCCCATTACCATGAGTAGACCATCACTACGTTCTTCTCTAACCCTAGACACGGCAAATCATATATGACCATGATCATAGATACTTTCATGAAATAAAATTGATGATAAGGCTATTTGCAGTTCCCAAGGCACCATGCACACCCCACCATCCAAGGCCCTTGCAATGGACTGGGTCAGTAGATGAATTAAGTATGGACGTTAAGAACTATGCACTGCTTAAATGTCCCACCTTGCCCCGTGGACCTCAATCACCATCCTAAGCAGGTGTCGAGGCACTGATTGAAGCCGAGGGTACGTGCAAAATACACACTTCATATCTAGAGCCGTGCATCAATGGTGGGCCCCACTACCCATTGTCAAAATCTATTGCATTGAACAATTGCATAAAAAAACACCATTTTAGTGCTACAGATATATAAAACCTTAGTTGGATAAAAGTTATCATGATCACAAACAAGTATATATAGAACACTTTCCAATATGACTTGGAAAAAATAAAAAAAAAGATCGATCACAACTTCCTTTACATTTCTTTTAGCTTAAGAGGATCTACCCAAGAGCGAAGTGAGCTGATTGAAGCTGGATTCATCACATGGAAGAACGATGCCATTCCGATTACCAAACCCATATTCCTCTGCAGCTCTATCAAGCAGCTGCTGAAAGAGAGGATGCTTTAAGTAGGTCGTTGGAACCACAAACCTCTTCAGATCAGTCCCCACATAAACAGCAAAATGCCCCTTTGGAGCTCTTCTCCTTTCATCCTCCTGTTTCCTCGGCATTAAGTTGAAGATAGGTGTTGCAAGTTAGAACTATATAGAAGAAAGAACGTGAACCTCTATATAGTAGTAGTAGTAGTAGTATTGTAGTATGTTCCTGAAAGATGATAAAGGGATAAATATTAATGGGTGTTGTCTGTTGAGGCTAAGGATCATATTTATATTGGAGCATCAAGCATGTGATTGAAAGGTATCAAAGGAACGTGGGTTTGTCATGTCCCCACACCTACCTCTAGAGAGAGAGAGAGAGAGAGAGTCTTGACTGCAAAGAGATTAATGAGAAGTTCCGTGGGGGAATTGTTGTCTAGTTGTGGCTTCTGAGGCTGTGAGAGCACATGGCAAGTCTCTCAAACAGCTGTTGAATGGCTAGCAGTTTCAGGGCTTGGGTCAGGATGAAGCACTGTAGCCCATGTTAAAACCAGAAGATTTCGTTGCGATTTAGAAGACTCATTGCTTTGGGTCAGATAATGTACTTGCTTGAGAGTGCTCACGTGTTGTGTTGTGGATTTTGTTATGGGAGATTTTCAAACAAGATCTTGGGCCGTATTTGAGATTTTTTTTTTCTTTTGTTAAAGATGTTCTCAGCATGACGCAATGCCGTATCTGCAAAATACAAGGGTAGATCAGCAATGGGCTGGGTTGGCCTGTTTGACTGAGAACTGACCCAAAACCCAAAGACTTTCTTTAACTTTGGGCTGATTATGGACCTAATTCAAGCTCTCCAAAGGCTGAGCGTGGTGCGGGCAGATTATTTTTTTTGGTCCTTAATCAGTTTTTTAACCATTGTCCATTGCAAATCAGGATCTAACCTTGGAAGCTAAACCCACAAGTCAGGGATTGGTGGTTTGAATTACAACTAGCAGTGTTGGGTCAGATTGGTAGGTTTAGTTGAGTTGAATGTATTGGGTCAAGCCAGCCCCAACCTGTTTATCAATCAAGTTGCAAATGACAGCCCCAACTTGGAAACACCTGGTTGGGTTGGGTTCACATGGGGTTAGTGGGTGTGTACGGAATTGCCATCCATCCATATCAGAAGCATTGGAATGTGTGGTGAGAAATAATGTTTAGATCCACAAGGGGACAACCCAATTCGACAACCATCCAGCTTGCAATATTTGTGAGATGGATTAACAACCCCAATAAATTGGCTGAAATGCCACCCATGAAGGAATATCTGAATGGCCGTGAAGCAATACCAGTTTTCTTAGGCTACTGATAAAGGGATGCAGAGGGCTATGAGCCGGGCCAGAACCATGGTGGAAACGGACCTAGGATCTCGTTCTGCTATGGAGACCTAACTTTGTGTATCTGTTTCCAGCTTCAACATACCACAGGGAAACCTTCATTAGTTAAAATCCAAATCCAAAATATGATATGTATTACATTGATATAATTGGATAAAAGAGCTTAAAATAATTGTTTTAAATAGAAAAGTAAGAATAATACGTGATATGTAATTATAGTTAAGTAGACTCTCAAATATGAGTATAACTCAAGTTATATAGGGCATTAATACCCACATAACCTTTTTTTTTTTTATTTGCTGATCTAATTGTCGTGTATCCGGAACTTCAGGGCGAAACATACTAGGATCTAGTTCTAGATCCGTATTTCTCTCGGATTCAAAATAGGTTCTAGACCCGCTTAATTAGTCGGAACTAGAGGCCTCGAATATTTAGATAATTGGATGCCTATTTGCAACCCTATTGATGAATGATCACAAGAGGAGACAATATGCATAGTTAGGTAACATGTGGACTGTGCTAAGCCCATCAGCCTCATAGGCCTTCTTGGCCCTAGTTTGACAACTCATTTCACTGGACCATACTGTCTATGATCAAATTACAGAAATGGTTAGAACCTGTTGTTTCAAACCAAGTAACCCACATAGTATATACCCTGACAGATATTTAATTATGAGACAAGCCAATTATCCAATTTGCATAGTTAGGTAGCATATGGACTGCACTGCACGTAAAGTAGCCTGTAGGAGAAGCATTCATTTGGATAGCAGGGTCGAACCATGCACCAGCTAGGCTATTGTGTAAGACGGTTGAAAGCCTTTTAATCTTTTCTACCTAACAGATGGTTTCTAGTGCTCTCTGGTGAAGTTAACCAAATGAATAATGCATTGGCTGGAATTGCTTCTCAATACAATCCAACATTCCATCTTTCCATCCCAATTGTATCTTCCCACTGACAATAGTTGGACTTCCCCCAATATGGGATTCCTTGAGAAACAGTTTGGTGAGTATCTAAAAAGAGGGGCCACATGACTTGGGAAAATCTAGTTTTTTCTATCATAATTGTACTCTCTATAAACAGTAAAAGCAGGTAGGCATGCAATGGTTGGATTGGGTCAGGTCAGGTTGACCTGACCTATTAGCCATTTGTTGTTATTATTTTATTTTATTTTGCTAGGTTGGCCTACTAGTTTGGAGTGATACTATCAACCTTAAGATCTATGAATCAATCCCTAAACATGCGTGTGATATTGAGTATGAGGTATCAACATTCAACCGTGAGTACGTTGGCAACCCATTTGTCGTTAATTAAATTTGATTTGTCAAAATTAAATCATAAATTTTTGGGTTGGGTTGGCAGGAGTGCTCGTGACGAATAATTAAAGGTTGAGTGTATATAAAATGTAAATTGTAAATTTGTAAATTTGCTATAAATTTAGTTGCCATAAATGGGTGTATATAATTTGTAAATTTGCTAGATCCAGGCCTGGATGCAGGATAGGATATTAGGCTCAATAACTACTAGTTGACTAGTTTCATAGACCTCTTTGGTACTTGAATTCAAGGTGGCCATACCCTTGAGAGATCCAATTGGCGCGGGAATGAAACCCTACTAAAGAGAAAAAATACTTGCAAATGTAGAGGAAGAGGACCGCTTGCACATAGGGATATAAATGGGTACCTGATTCTCCGATTATCTGGAGGTTCCAGCCTATTAAAAACCGGGTCTGAGTCCTTATTTAGACCCCGATAAGTAAATGGGTCCGGGTCTAGTTCCACCTTGGTTCGGACCCTGGACCTGAGACCCGACGTATTATCTCAATTTTAAAAAAATCTCTCCTAAAAATCATGTTTTTTTTAATATCATTCTCTACTTAAACCAGGATCCGGATCTAAACTTGTCCCATATATGGTTTTAGTTTCGGTTTCGGAACCAAGAAATTGGTTCCAAAACGGTTTCAGGTCAGAAACCGGTTCCACCTTCTCCTTAATTGTTCTGGTGGACCCGGATCGAAACCGACCCGTTTACAACCCTACTTTTGCACAGGAAAAAAATGAATGGGTTGAACTCTAGGTAAATGGTGTTGAAAAAATTAGCCTAGACCCAGACTACTGGGTGGGCTTCATGTCGTTGGTAGATGAGTCAGGTATTGCTTCAGAATTGGAGATTTCACTCCATGATATGCTGCAACAGGAATGGAAATTTCACTCCATGATATGTCAACATGTAAAGTTTGGATCTTTCCATTGTGACAATGAAGTTTGAAGATATGAATCCTTGTCTCTTTGTATAACCGTAGCAACACATGCTAACAGAAAAGCTAACAAGTTGCATCATTTTCCCAAAGAATCCAATAACGTATTTACGGCTTCGTACAAAACTTTCTAGAATTTAAATAGATTGGAACTTCTCATTTTGGCCCAATTTTTAATTTTGACTTTTAATTTTAATTTTGACCTTTTGAATTAATTTTAACCTTACATGGAGCCCACTCGAATTCGATCGAGATCGGAGCCCAACTACTAGGATAAAACAGATAGAATTTGATATGATTCGGGATAAACCTGATCAACCTCGACTGTTAAAAAGCTAAAACATATATATTTGGCAAATGTTTAAACTCACAACGGATTACTTAATATAACTTATCAATTGTTACTGATCTAGCCATCAATACCAAAGGAATAGCCAAATAGAGATTGAAGATTCAATTCATGTCGCTACAGGGAAATATGCACCATATCATCCATACATGATCTTGTTATATGTACGTCTACAATATGTAAGAAGTTTAATGATTAAGAATAGTAATAGATGAATTGACGAAGATGAATGATTTAATTTAATTCTGAAAGTGTTTTTTTTTATTCGTTATCTATTTTTATCGTATTTATATTTTTAACATTTATTATTAGGGGATTTTGGCCGTAGGTCCCTCGTCATTTGGTTTTAAAGGCTAAGGTCCATGACATCTTTCCGTAACGGTGGCAGTCCTCCCATGAAAATGACGCAGCAACAAAGACCAAAATGCCCCTGTACACGTCGGCCCCTGTACACGTTAGCAAAAACGCTCATCTTCTTCTTCTTCCATTCCTAAAAAGAAGATGTACAATACAACTTCTTCTGAACAAAACTAAAAGCCCAATTTCTTTTCGTCCTTATCTGATTTTATCTATTCTTTATGTTCAAATCTATGTAGACAATGGCTAGAACAAAGTCCTCACTTACCTCAAGCTAAAGGAAAAAAGCAATCGACAATACAACCAAAGTAATAACAAGGTCAATCAAGAAACAGATAGAGTTTTCTCAGTTTTAAATCATTTTATCTCACTTTCAAATCTATTAAATAAAAAAGGACTTTAAATCAGTTTACTTCTTTCAAACTCGGTCCAGACTCAGATAAATTTGTTTTACAACTCAAAGAAGTTCTTCAAAACTCAGATAAATTTATCTGAGCTTTGCAAGATGTTAAGATAAGTTTTCAGAAAACTCAGATAAATTTGATATTTCTCTGAGTTTGCTGTTAATTTATCTGCCTGGATAAAATTGCTTTGGTCCAGACTCAGATAAATTTGTTCGCAACAAAGAGAGGTTCTTCAAAACTCAGATAAATTTGTCTGAGTTTTCTGAGAGGTTAAGATAAGTTTCAGAAAACTCAGATAAATTCTGAGTTTGCTGTTATTTTATCTGCTTAGTCAAATTTGTGTTCGTCCAGACTCAGATAAATTTATTCACAACTCAAAGAAGTTCTTCAAAACTCAGATAAATTTATCTGAGTTTTGCAAGAGTTTAAGATAAGTTTTCAGAAAACTCAGATAAATTTGATCTTTCTCTGAGTTTGCTGTTAATTTATCTGACCGGACAAATTTGCTTTGGTCTAGACTCAGATAAATTTGTTTACAACTCAGAAAGGTTGTTCAAAACTCAGATAAATTTGTCTGAGTTTTCTAAGAGGTTAAGATAAGTTTCAGAAAACTCAGATAAATTCTGAGTTTGCTGTTATTTTATCTGCTCAGTCAAATTTGTGTTCGTCCAGACTCAGATAAATTTATTCGCAACTCAAAGAAGTTCTTCAAAACTCAGATAAATTTATCTGAGTTTTGCAAGAGGTTAAGATAAGTTTTTAGAAAACTCAGATAAATTTGATCTTTCTCTGAGTTTGCTGTTAATTTATCTGAACGGATAAATTTGCTTTGGTCTAGACTCAGATAAATTTGTTTACAACTCAGAAAGGTTGTTCAAAACTCAGATAAATTTGTCTGAGTTTTCTGAGAGGTTAAGATAAGTTTCAGAAAACTCAGATAAATTTGCTGTTTTTCTGAGTTTGCTGTCATTTTATCTGAGTTTTTGTATATGTTATCTAATTTTGGCATGAAGTTATCTGACTTTAAAATAAAGTTATCTCTATATTTATATGAATTTATCTGTCTTTTTGTGTTTATCTGTACTTTGTAGCAACGTCAGAACAAGAAGAAGAGGAAGAAGAAGAAGACGACGATGAGCTGGAGCTATAAACAAGGAGAAGATTGTATGACAACTATACAAATAGCTATAAGGGCAGATCAGTCATAACAAAGTATGACGTGTCACGCAAGGGACCACCGCCCAAATTAATCCCATGCGCAGGGGACCTTAGGCATTAAACAATTGTGCTCTGTACTGGAGACTTTATAGTCCAGTAATCAGGGATGTATCGCTAATTTACCCTTATTATTATGCTTCTTTTCTGTATTTTAGTCGTGTTTGCAAGAAATCAATCTATTGATTTGTAGGACTTCACATGAACTAAAATCAAGTTTCTCCTATTAAGGATCTCCAGTGGATATTACATAAATGTGTTGTTAGTTTTAAGTTTTAGGCATATGTCAATCACAAATGTTTCATGCAGCCTCTCCACACACACAGGTTTTAGAAAGATTTATAGTACATTTTCACATATGGCTCCACCATAATTTCTTTTTACATAATGCCCTCTCCAAGGAAAGTTTCGCCCCTTCTACCACTTCCCACATCCTCTAACTTCTTTAAGTTTTTGAAAGATATTCTAACAATTGCACCACATAAAAAATTTTATATAATAACTCATTAAAAGAATATCAAAGGTAGTATAAATGGGTTGGAAGGCCTAAGAAAGATGGGAGATGAAACAGTTATTCATGTCACCGATACTACAAAGAATTATGCACCAGTTGATTCACATGATTTCTTGTTAGGAGATCTAACTAGTAATATACTTACAGCCTATTTGTTCGCACTAAGAATACATAGGTTTCCATGGTGAAATGAGCTCTACCAAAAAAATTTCAAAGAGTTGAGAGATGAAGGACCTTGACTTTCCTATGCATTAAATTAATAAGGTGATGGTTGGGTATTGATAGGAATATAAATGGGTCTCCAATTCACCGATTACTCGGAGGTTCTGATCCGTTAAAAACCGGGCATGGGTCCTTATTTAGGCCCCGATAAGTAAATGGGTCCGGGTCCGGGTCTACCTTGGCTCAAACCCGTTACCCGAGACCCGACATATTACCTTAATTTTCGAAACTCTGTCCTAAAAATCATGTTTTTTTAGTACCATTCTCTATCTAGATCGGGACCCGGATCCAGACCAGTCCCATATATGGTTGCGGTTTCGGAGTCAAGAAACCGGTTCTGAATCTGGTTCCACCTTCTCCTTAACGATTCCGGATCAGGGTCCACCATGGACCCGGATCGGAACCGACCCATTTACAATCCTAGGTATTCATTTCCATCTCCCTTGATTCTTTCCATAAAAAGAAGGGTTATTTGATGCTCATTTTTTAAAATCCATCTTTAAAATTTATTTTTAACCACTAATGGTAGGAAATCCTATGTATTCTAATGCAAGCAAACAAGCCCTTGTGGTTGTTACCAAATAAGTAGGTGTATTTACAATACTAGTGGAGCCCTGCACATGCAATGCATGTGCAAGGAACATACTCTTTCAAGGAACATACTCTTTCAGTATAATAATCTGAAAAAATAAAGTCGTTAAAAAACTCAATATTAACTATCCCAATGGAGAATGACCAGTTTACATATAACTCATTTTTTGGCAAATTAAGTAATTTACAATCATTCATTGTTCTTATGAAATTTAGTAAAAGCTTCAATAGAAAAAAGTAAAAAGAAGATGGGATAACAAGATATATAGAAGGAAACTAATTTTAAAAAAAAGTTGAAAACCAACTTTTTCTGGCCATACATGATTAGGCAAAACACTCACCAATTTCAATATAGATCGATAGTCCGGCCCATTTTCTATTAAAATTTGTCTAAAACCTAGCGCCAAATACATACCAAATTCAATGAAACAAAATACTAACCAACCAAAACAGTACACAACTTATAACTTTAAACGAATCAACAACAAATCACAAAGATTCCAAGCAAATTGTCTCTTTACAGGCATTGGGATTGAAGTTGAAATTTTCTATACATGAAAAACTCAACTGGAATTTCTCATTTGAATTGTTGTAGTGAATAAACAAATTCTTCAAACACAACCCTTTTCATGATCATTTGAGCTAAGCATTTCATCGAAATATAATAATACTAAGTGGGCCCATAGATGTGTAGTTCTCTTTGATTATATATATAAAAGGGGATCTTCAAGTGCATCCATCCCTCATCATTTGCTGTGCGGGACACCCCTTTTGGGGAAGTTTCAAGTACAAAAGAGAGGTTACCTCTCTTACCTCTCTTTTGTACTTGAAACTTCCCCAAAAGGGATGTCCCTCACCACAAATGGTGAGGGATGGATGCACTTGAATATTCTCCATTTATAAAATATAATATAATAATACTAAGTGTGGCCCACAGATTTGTAAAGAAAAAGCATGACAAGTTCTTCTGCTAAGTGGGTCCCACAAATGTGTAGTTCTATTTTATTTTATATATAATATAATAATACTAAGTGGGGCCTACAAATGTGTAGATGTAGAGTAAAAGCATGACAAGTTCTTCTACTAAGTGGGGCTCATAGATGTGTAGTTCTCATTTTATCATATATATATCTAATATAATAATACTAAGTTAAGCATACAGATATTATAATAATACTAAGTGGGGCCCACAGATGTGTAGAGAAAAAGCATAACAAGTTCTTCTACTAAGTGGTATAATATAATAATACCAAGTGGGGCCCACAGATGTGTAGTTTTCTTTTATTTTATACATATATAATATAATAATACGAAGTGCGGCCCACAGATGTGTAGTTCTCTTGTATTTTATATATATACAATATAATAATACTAAGTGGGGCCCACAGATGTCTAGATGTAGAAAAAAAGCATGACAAGTTCTTCTACTAAGTGGGGCCCACAGACATGTAGTTCTCTTTTATTTTATATATACATAATATAATATCATAATACTAAGTAAGCCCACAGATGTATAGAGAAAAAGCATGACAAGTTCTTCTCTTTTATTGGGGCCTACATATATGTAGTTCTCTTTTATTATATATATATAATATCATAATACTAAGTGGGGCCCACAGTTGTGTAGAGAAAAAGCATGACACTTTTTTCTCTTTTATAATAAGGGCATAGATATTATATGATTATTATTATAATATAATAAGAATATATTATTATATTATCTTATATTCTAATATTTGGGGGGGGGCGCACAAAGGTGTAGTAAAAAAGTATACAACTTCTCTTCTCTTTTATAATAAGGGTATAGATATAGATTTTATATTATTATTATTATTATTATTATTATATAATATATGATTATATTATATTATAATATAATATTTGGGGGTCGGCCCCACACAGGTGTTGTGAAAAAGTTTGTAATTTCTCATAATAATATATCAGTATATTATATTATACTATTTGGAGGTGGGCCCCACAATGGTGTAGTGAAAAAGTTTGCATTATAATATTTGGGTTGGCCGCACAAAGGTGTAGTGAAAAAGTTTATAATTTCTCATAATAATATATTATTATATTATATTATAATATTTGGGTGTGGGCCCCACAATGGTGTAGTGAAAAATAATTTGCAACTTTCTCTCTTTTATAATAGTAGTAGATCGTAGATAGTAGATATTTGGAGGTGGGCCCACAATGGTGTAGTGAAAAAGTTTGCATTATAATATTTTGGGGTGGGCCCCACAAAGGTGTAGTGAAAAAGTTTGCAATTTCTCAAAATAATATATTATTATATTATATTATAATATTTGGGGTGGGCCCCACAATGGTGTAGTGAAAAAGTTTGTAATTTCTCATAATAATATATTATTATATCATATTATACTTTTTGGGGGATGGGCCCCACAATGGTGTAATGTAAAAGTTTGCATTATAATATTTGGGGTTGGGCCCCACAAAGGTATCGTGAAAAAATTTGCAATTTCTCATAATAATATATTATTAAATTATATTATAATATTTGGGGATGGGCCCCACAATGGTGTAGTGAAAAAAGTTTGCAACTTTTCCTCTTTTATGATGGTATAGTAGTAGATAGCAGATAGTAAATATTTGGGGGTGGGCCCCACAATGGTGTAGTGCAAAAGATTGCATTATAATATTTGGGGGTGGGCCCCACAAAGGTGTAGTGAAAAAGTTTGCAATTTCTCAAAATAATATATTATTATATGATATTATAATATTTAGGAGTGGGCCCCATAATGGTGTAGTGAAAAAGTTTGTATGAGATAGATAGATAATAAGGGTATAGATATTATATTATTATTATATAATATATTATTATATATATTATTATTATAATATTATTATAAAAAAATTGGTGGGCCCCACAGTGGTTGTACTAAAGCAACCATGCAATCTTGCCTCTTTTATAAGAGTAGATATATAAGAATGTCAATAGATGAACTTATCAAGAAGTACGACTTGATTTAATTTTTATCTTTATTTTATTTTTTATACCCCAACCAAGGGGGTTGGGACCCAAGAGAGAGCACGCATATACTGAAAGATAGTCCACTCAAGTGGGAAAGAAGCCGCACAAGCAAGAAGAAAGCCCACACAGATGGAAAATGAGCCTACACAAGCAGGCAGCCATGTAAGAACAGACGGGTAAAGAGCGGTTCTTGGCTTTATATTTTGAAAGTGTTCTATAACTTGGTACAGTTGGCTTTATATCCTTTTGCTCTGTTTTATCTTTCTATTTTTATTGAATTTATATTTTAATATTTATTATTTTTGTTCCTTTTGATGTATTTTATCTGTGAACTTTGCAAGATATCAATCAAGAGAATCTTCCGCGAACATTACACCAAAGCAAATGTCAGTAATGACAAACATCTATTTGAATTATGTTAATTTTTTTTTTTTTACTTCTATATTTTGGAATTCTGATTTTACTAGTAGTTTCAAAAAGACTTTTTGTTTTTATTTTTTGTACATATTCTTAAATGTGTAAAGAATACTCTTTTTCTTTTATTTTGGCATCTTCCACCTTAAATTTCCTTAATTTTTTTTTACATAACATTTTACATTGTCTTTCATTTTCTAGTTTTGAACATTGACGCCGATAAATTTTAAATATTAGTTCATAAAACTAATTATATTTTAAAATATTGACTCCTATCAATAGTACCATGACGAACTTTCATTATCTTTATTTTTTATGCATATACATGCCCATGGTTTAAACACAGGTGGTCAAGCTAGTTTTCTTTTACGCGCAAGGTGTCTTGCTTTCGATATTGGTAGGATTTGTGTGCATCTATAGGAGGGTCGGGCCTTGGCCCAGCAAGCTTAGTATAAATGGGCCAACTTGGGTTACATGTAAGACCCATTGAGGTGGATCTCCACATGAGTTCAAAGCTTAACTACTGGCAAGAAGAGGTTTAGGTTTGTGCTCTGGTTTTCAGGGCCTTTTGTAAATTGGCCTAGCTGCTCAGGCGGGCCTAACCAGAGTCTTCCAGTAGGCTGGATTTTGGATGTGTTTTCAGACCTCTGATCTGGGGCTTGGGCTGGGCCTCTTTAATTAACCCAAGAGTTACAAGGACATATATATTTTTAATAAGAACATATATATATATTTTGGAATAAAGTGGCAGACTGAACTTGGCTCTAAATGCCAGGTCCATGAAATTAATGGATGAGGGCCTCAATATTGGATAATTGATTCTGGATGTTGCAGTTGAATGACTTAAGTATAGTGGTGGGAAAAGATATCTTTTATAGTTGATGAAACCCTTTCTATTATGTGTTATAGTCATTATACCTTTTTCCTCCTTTTACACTCAAGAGGTAGTTTTGGCCTTTTGGGGAATGAGGTCAGATTTCGAGAGAAATAAAAGAGAAGATGAACAAAAATTGTAGAAGTGAGAGTTTATAGTCATCATTCTTAGAAAAAAAAAAAAAAAAAGTGTGTGATCATGGGCTCATGAATCTCTCTCTCAAATATGCTTAGCTACTTGATTTCTAGATGCCTTCTTAAGGTTTGATCCATGCTTGACAGAGAAATCTTTTTTTTTCCCCTTTCTTTTTTTACCATCCAAGACCCTAACCACCAGAGTTAGAGCTTCAAATTCGTCTGATTGTTTTCATAAAAGGGAGATGTCTCACCACTGAACCTTAATAGATTGGCTTGTCACAAGCCCCTTTTATTGAATGTCAATTGGTGCATGTTCCAATTGTCTTGAGCAAGTAGTGGAGACAAACTAAGATAGATTCTTTTAACATAAGAGAGCCAACATGACATATGAGAGTCAATGTGACGCTTCACCGGAGGTGACAAACAAATGGTCCCCATTCTAGGAATATTCAAGAGCGAGCTAGAGGGTATAAGCAATCTATAAATTTTTTCCCTCCACATCCTTGCATATGTGAGTTGCTATTACCTCATATATGTGAGTTGTGTCTTTTTGCATGTGCGAGTTTCCATCACCAGCATGTATGAGTCTCACAGCTCCTAGCCCTTTAAGCTCGTATATAAAAAAAGAGCAATCTACAATTGATTGATGGCAATAGATCAAGGTCTTTACAAAACAAGCCCTTGTGTTTTGTACTTTTATTGAAACCTCCATACCATGAGAGTAGAGCAAATGATTGTTAGTTTTATGAACAAGTGGCAAATATACTTTTGTTTAATCTTAACAAACCTCACTATCTTAACTCAAGTTTAAGTGGGGACACTTGGATTGGATGTTGATTACAAAAATACATAGGCGCATCAAAATGATCATATCCCTTAGTTTATATCGTCAAAGTTTAATGACTATATAGATTGTATAAACTTCTTGTGGTATAACTAAATGATGAATAATGTCCAAAGCAGCGTGAAATGAGATCATTTTCGATCAAGGGTCCTGGTGTCTGCGACTATGGTGGATTGATAAAAGGTGGGACCCCTATATGAAAGCTTTAAAGAAGCATTTGTGCAAAATAGGCATTTTTTGCAAAGATAATCGTTGGAGTCACTGGAGTTTTTTTTATAGGAAAACTAGTAAAAAAAATATAGATAGTATAGTTCCTTCTTTGAGGATGTGTGAAAATGTAGGGCCTTTTGTAGAAAGCTCTTTCATCGGATATGATTTGTTTAACATAATGTCGAGGGAGAAAAATTACCTCTCTTTATATTTGTTTTTGTAAAAGATTAATGCGTTTTACTTGAAAAACTATCTTGAGTCTTTTGTTTCTCATCATTATTACAAAAAACACCTACTTCGTTTTCTTTTTCTTTTCCTCCTCCAAAATTACTAGTACCACCACCAATGCCACCTCTTCCTACTTAGAAATTCTGAGTTAAAGTTATTCATTATTGTCGTGTTGGAGTCATCATGATTCGATATATGTATCGATGGGATTGGCCAATGATGCTAATTAGATTAGTTTACCATTTTCAATAAGATTTATAGTTTGGGATTACTTTCATTTAATTAGGATTTTTTAGGATTTGATCAGGGAGTTTTATTTGGTAGTGACTTTAGTTTTCTATATTTTGAGCCTTTGTAATTCAATTTAATTCAATCAAATTAACGAGTGATTTTCGGGAGTCTTGCGCGTTTCTTCTTTCCTCTCTTCTCTTCTCTTCTCTTCTCTAATCCCTCATCATGTTGATTTTCTCTTAGTCCTGCTATAAATAAAATTAAAAAGTGCATATTCTCTCCCTTTAGTGATTCTACCTTCACGTTAGTGTGTGGTTGTCCACTTAATGAAATCACTCTCTTAAGTCTATTTGATTAGCATTAAAATCATACCGAATGAGGTACGTATTTGACATTCATCTCTACACGCACTAAGGTACGGATGTCTTGCATTGGAGGGAGACCTACTAGACAACCTGTGGGGGACTACCTTGGGCCCTGCCAATCGTGGACGGGGTGGAAGATTGAAAGATCCAAATGAGATTTCATGCTAGTCCCATCATCCTAACCCCTTGACGTGTGACCATTAAGTTTAACAGTTTTAAAATGCGCCGGCTTTCTTTATTTAAATCCATCGGTCCAGTTCATTTGAGTCGATGTAAAGCCCATTAAATCCACGACATGCAAGGTGGATGGTTCATGATGACGAGATTGAATTGATCATGTGGGGCCCCAAGTGGGCCCAACGGGATGTTTTACATGGTGCCAAAGATAACACTTGATCAAATATCCAAACATGACTGTAGCAACAAATAGATTATAACAAAGCAGATCCATGCTAAGATCAAACCTTAATAGAAAAAAGCATACAGTTCATTAATTTTGACACGAGCCATTTTAGATGGTTTAAAAAAAAAACTTATTGGAAATTAATTGCAAATTTTACATTCAATTTTATAATTTTTTTAACCATGCGAATCATTGAGCATAGGGTCTAACGAGAGTCAAAATTGAAAGGTAGTAGTCAAAATTGAATTGATGTGGAGTCACATGAGAGATAGATTGAAGGTAGCAGTCAAAATTAAATAAAAAAAAGCTTCTGTTGTAATATATAATGATAAGTTAACATGGGGACCCGTGAGAGTCAAAATTAAAATGTAGTAGTCAAAATTGAAATGAAAAGCTTCCATCATAATATATAGCAATATGTTGGTGTGGGACTGGTAGAAGTCAAAATTGAAATGTATTGGTCAAGATCGAATAAAAACCATTCTACTATAATATAAAATTCTAGCACAACAACCAGTGCTAAGCACGAGCATGTTTACCAATGCATGCAAAATATATTCTATGATCCATTAGAACATACTTAGATAACGTAAAAAATCATCCTTAAACACTTACTGACAACGATTTAGTTTAGATAGACCATAAGATTTTAAAAAGAGAATAAAATGAGAGAAGATTATGAGAGTACCACTTTTCTCAATTCAAGAGTCTGTAGAGTAAAAATGAGCTAGGTGAAGTAAAGTAAGAGTAAAAGAGGAGAATTAGATTTAGGATGAAAATGAAGTCGTTGCTCGGAGGGAAAAGTAGGAAGAAGACTTGAGTGGTTGCAATGCAATTACATGTTGAAGGTGGGAGGAGAAAGTGAATTAGTTGTAAAATATAAAAAATAAATTCCAATCAAAATCAGTGGTTGCAACCAAAATTAACTTCAAAACCTCTGAATTTAATATAGTATAATCGTTTTCTTTAGTTTGGGAGATATATGGATCAATGAGCAGCATCCTGAGCCAAATCACAACCTTATAATGCCATGTATTCCCAAATACAAAATCAAGCTCAAACATCCCCACTTATATGCTCAAGTGAATCCACCTATATATAGATAAGAAAAGATAATATAGCTGCTTGTCCAAGCTCGACCTTGAGGTTTGTTAACCAAAATGAAAGCTCTTACTTTGCAAGCTTGCTGAGGGTCGGGCTGGGCTGAGCATCATCATAGGAGGGTCCGATTCACAACCCTAATTTTGAGGCCTACTTTGTGTAAAATCTTATGTTCTTGTCCCTTTTTTTTCTCGTACATTTGTTTAACACCATCCATGCTCGAAGGCTACAGTCAAGTAACCGCTTTTTAGCGATTTTTTTTTGCGTATATATTCTTCAAGGAAAAGTTACAAAAATTAACTTATTTTCTGCACCTTCTAAATCTCTTTATAAAACACTATTTCATCTTAAAAAAAAAGGAGAAAAAATAGAGAGCATACTAAACGGTCTATTTGAAGTAAACCCGTTAATTACCAAACATGTTTTTTTTTGTTCTAGCAAATTTTTTTTATAGCTCTTTTTTTAATGGCTCTATTTTAAATGGTCCGTCAGAAAAAGAGTAGAGATGCCAAACAAAGCCTAAATGTAATATGGCCTTTCCTTTAAATCTTAATTAGAACAAAATCTTTAGATTCTATCTAATTGATAGTATCCATGTTGGATCTTGAACACATTTGTACAACAAAGGGTATTCGTGGACTTAGCTAGCCAGGACCTGATCCAGGCCCATTCCACTTTAGGCTAGGTCTGTCAAATAATTTTAGCCCATTCAATGTTTGGGCTGTAGCTTTGATTAAGCAGGCATAGGAGGCAGAGGAGTCTCTGTCTCTACCATCCCCCAAAGACCAGAGGCCGAAGGCCATAGCAGAGCGATCTCCCGCGCGCGGCTCGTCCTTCCGAAAAAATGCCTCCAAAGAACCAAAAACAGAAACCCAACCAGAAAGCAAAGGCTTCTTCTTCCTCCTCCAAAAGCAAGCCCCAATCCTCCAATGCACCGAGACCCGCTACGAAACTCCAAATATCGGCCGAGAACGAGCGCCGCCTCCGCCGCCTCTTGCTCAATTCCGGCACGCTGCCCGTTACGTCCGCAGCTCCAACGCCCGAAAACCCCATCTCCAGAGCTCAGAAGGCGAAGAGGCTCCGATCCATATATGAGAAGCTCTCATGCGAAGGGTTCACCTCTGATCAGATCGAACGGGCTCTTTCTGCTCTCAATGTAAGCTTATGCTCTGTTTGGGTTGAGGAACCCGATACTATATCCATGTTTTCTTTGATCTTTTGTTTACCTGAAATTGGTTTTGACGTGCTGCTGGGAATTGTGGTTATCCAAATGCACATGAATCCTTGTTTATGCACAGGCCGATTTATCTAACTATTGGTTGAGGAAGATCCAAATGGGCCCTAGGGCATGTTTGCCTACTTCGCGTTGAGTTCAGAGAAGTTCAAATGAAGAGAGAGGGTTGGGTTTGTGGGGGTGGGTGGGGGAGGGGTTGAGAAGGTGAGGATTGAAGGTTTAAGATGGAGATTTAGGTGCACAATACTTGATTTACTAGGGTTGTGGTCCTGCATTTGGTATGGCCCCTTCTGCTTCTTTACCTTTGGTCGTTCACTTCTGGGCGCATTTGGTAGCAAGCATGGGTTAGAAAATCTTGGAATTTAATACTGATTTAGCAGATTGAAACTGTTTACTGAATTGAATCGCTTCAAGTTTGCAGTTGTTTGTGTTTGCCAGGAGGTGAATGATCAAATTAAGAGAGAAAAAAAAAAAAAAAAAAAAAAGAGGAAGAGGAAGAGGGGTCAAATAAAAACAGTGATGGCCTTTTTGTCAATTTGTGAAATGAGAATGTAAATTTTTTACTTTTTATTTTAAAAAGATGGTCCTTTGTCATTTAGTGGCATGGAAAAGTAACTCTTTTACAGTTTTACTGTCTTTTTTTTTTTTTTTTAAGTAGAGGTGTTTTTTAAAATATGATATGTTTTGATGTGACCCCTTTTTTTTATTGTCTCTTGAAATTACCCTTCACTTCACTTCACTAATAAAGTGAATTCTCCAACTAGTTTAAATTCTACTTTTGTAGAGTATATTTGTGCCTTTTTCTTTTATTTTTATGTGTGGTTATTTCCCCATCGTTTTGTTTTAAGTTCGAGTCTTTGGGGGATAATTCTGATTAGGATAACTGAAATCGCATAGCTAAGTCAGACAGTTGTGGTCAAAACCAAGTTAGATTTTGACAACATTTATTTTAGGGAAAATTTCAAATAAGGCATTAAAGTTTTTGCCTTATTTCAAAAAGGGACACAAGTTTAAAAATTTTTCAAGTTAGTTCCTAAGTTTTCCAATAAATATTCAATTAAGGACTTTCGGCCACTTAAAGATATTTTCTGACGAACTTTTCCTCATATTTTTAAAATACCCAAATTACCGTTCATTTAAAGCCATGACATGGTTCCGGCGGCCACTACATGCAGCCTATAGCCATGGGGACGCTTGTTGTCCTCGATCATCGTGAGGACACCAATGAAGAAGATGAGGAGAATATAGAGGAACTGAAAGAGGGTTTTATTTTAATGACGAGTAATATCAATAGTTTAAAAAAATTGAGGGAAAAAATCATAAGAAAATAGCTTCAAATGACGGATGTCCTTAATTGAAAACTTCTTGGAAAACTTAGAGACTAATTTGAAAAGTTTTAAAACTTGTGTCCTTATTTGAAATAAGGCAAAAACTTAATGCCTTATTTGAAAATTTTCCTTTATTTTATGGGCCTGATGGGGATTGCCAGCATTTGTCATGGGACAGGGATGGAGTTAATTGGTGGTTTTGAATTTTGCTAAAGGTGGGCTCCTCTAAATATTTATGTGACGAAGTTAAATGGCATAATCTATTGTGTTGGTGCGTATATTTTCACACACGCACACGCACACACACAGAGCGACGACCAAAAGGTTTTAGTGAAGGACAATGACATTAAAGAAAAATGGAGAAAATATGTTGAACAAACATTTAAATGAAGATTCCATATTGAAACGAGAGAAAATACTTCGTTATGGGATATATATTCTAACATAGATTTAGGGAAACAAAAGTGAAGAAAGCATCGGTGAGAGTAAAGATAGGAAAGAATGGGGGCCAGATGACATTCTGATCGGGGCTTGAAAATGCCTATGAGAAACTGGATGGGTTTTAAATAGGCTCTCCAATAAGATATTAAGGACAAAGAAAATGTCGGATGAATGGAGAAGAAGAGTTGTAGTACCTATATGCAAGAACAAAAGAAATATATATATATATATATAATTGCACAAATTTTCATGGGATTAAGATTATGGGTCTTAGTATGAAACTATGGGAAAGAGTATGGAACAAAGGCTCAGACAAAATACCAAGATCTCTAAAGTCGATTTGGTTTCATGCTCGGATGATTAAATATGGTAGCTATCTTCTTACTTTCGACAATTAATAGAAAAGTATCGAGTGAAGTAGAAAAAATCTTCATATGATCTTCGTTAATATAGAGAAAGCCTATGATAGGGCACTTAGTTGATTTTGTTTATTTTAGATAAAAGGAGTGTCACTAGAAGTTTTATTGGCATGATTAAATACATGTATGAGGGAGTGGTTGTGAGTGTGGAAACTTGTAAAGAGACAAGTGAATTTCCGGTGACCATAGAGTTACATTAGGGGTAAGCTTTAGATCTTTATCTCTTTGTAGTGATTATGGACGAGTTAACTACTTATATTTTAAGAGGAGGTACCTTGGTGGTATTTTGTTTGCAAATGAGATAGTGTTGGTGGATGAATTGAGAGATGAAGTAGATGGAAAATTCGAGAGATGGAGGGAGGCTTTTAGAATCCAAGGGCTTTAAAACAAGTTGTATAAAGATGGAATATATGAATTGCACCTTTAGTGGGGATATATAGAGAGATGTAACTCCTGTATTGATACAAAAAGATGTACCTCCTGTGAGAATTGTAGCTCAAGAGATATCACAAAGAGAGTCTGTTCGATACGGCGGCTCTATAACTAATGATGACGGAGAAAGATATTAAAAATATGATAAGAGCTGGGCTGTTGAAGTAGTGAGTTGCTTTTGGAGTCCTTTGTGGTCTGCACATACTAACAAGATTAGGAAAATTTTTATAGGATATCTATTATGACCTATGGATCAAAATGTTGGCCAATCATGAACAATACATGAAAAAATAAGAGTAGCGAAGGTTAGAATGTTGAGATGGATGTGTGGTATAACTAGGAATGACATAATTAGTAATACGTGCATTTCGGAGCATTTAGGGGTAGCATCAATTGGTGATAAATCACTACATACTCGTTTGGGATGGTTTGGACCAATGTTTAAAAAGATAGACTCAGGACCTGACTCGCCCATGGTCGAGTCCGAGTTGACTCGGCTGACTCTGGCGAGTCACAAAGGACTCGGCCAAGTTAGGTTGAGTCTTATGCAGTGTCCACAAAAAAAAAAAAAAAATCTACGAGAAGGGCCCCATCTCTTGTAGCTCATTCCCAATCCCTAGGCTACAGGTGAAGTATGAAAAAAAAAAAAAGAAAAAAAGAAATTGAAGAAAGAGAAAGGGAATAGGGGGAGGAGAGAGATGAAGAGATGATGGATAGTGGCTTGTAGGCGAGTTGGCTCCGCTAGGACCTAGAGCAGAGAAAAAAAAAAGAAAAGAAAAAGAAAGGAAACAAGAAGAAGAAGAACAGGAGGAGGAGCGTACCTGGGCCAGGCTACTAGCTCCAGCAAGAACCAGCCAACCAGTAGCTTTGTCTCCTCCTGCAGATGAGCACCGGCTTTCTTTATCTCTCTATTCTCCAAAATCCTCCAGTAGTAGCTGAGATCCAAAAAAACCCACGGTTGTTTTCCTTTTCTTTCTTATACTTTTTACTTTTCCTTTTTTGTCCTTTTCCTCCCACCCCACCTTTCTTTCTCTGTTTTTTCACAGTTGTCCACTTTTTACCCTTTTTTCGGTCTTTTTCTTCCCACCCCCCTTTCTTTCTTTCTTTCTTTTTAAATGATGCATGCAAGTCGAACTTGGGAAACTCTGATTTGCTTGAGACCTGACTCGGACAGTGCCAAGTCCGAGTCTACTTGGCCGAGTCTACAGTCGAGTTAGTTGGTTTTTTAAACAATGGTTGTGCCAGCAAGGAAACATTTTTCAATGTTGTTTGATTGCCCTCAAGGAAAAGGGGTAGGCAAAAGAGGACATGGATAAAAGTTGCAAGGACGGATCTGAATAATTACAACCTAACAGAGGATTTGGCCCAGAGATAGATTGGAATGACGAAAATCTAATTCATGTAGCTGACCCCAACATAGGTGGGACAATAGTTTGATGATGATGATGATGAGGTATGTATAAGTGTGTATATATTGGTGCTCTCCTACCATTGTTTAGTGCCAAATTTCAAGTTCATTAAGTCATTTTAACCTCATGATCCATGGCCTTCAAATATAGTGGCTTTAGAAGGTATCATTTTTTTTTAGGATTTCAATCCAAAGGTGACTGACATTTGAATTGGTATCAAACTTGTGGCTTCTGATTGGGTGGGGGGAGGGATAGTAGTGGGTTTTAGGGGGTTGGATCTGTAGAATGGATAAGGACCTGTCCAATAAGATCCATCAAAAGCAGGCCCGACCCAAACTTGGCCCATGAACAACTTATCCCGTGAACATAAATATCTCGATATACAATGTTGACCCAATCTAACTAGCTGCCACATGGGATATTTATGTTCATGGGCTAAGTTGTTCATGGGCCAAGTTTGGGTTGGGCCTGCTTTTGATGGATCTTATTGGACTGGTCCTTATCCATTCTACACTCCCCCTCAAATTGATGCTGGGTGGAACCAAGCAACAATTTGGAAACAAGATAATCATGACGATCACGAGGTAGTGCCTTAGTAAAAATGTCAGCCAACTGATCACGAGAAGAGACATGGTATGTTGATGGTGTCTGAAACTACATGTTGACGGATGAAGTGACAATCTATCTCGATGTGTTTGGTGCGCTCATGGTAGACTATATTTTTAGCAATTCGGATGGCACTTGTGTTGTCAGCATAGAGAGGAGTTGGGGTGGTGAGAAAAACTCCAAATTCACGGAGTAAGTGTTGGAGCCAAACAATTTCACCGCTTGCTGAAGACATAAAACCATATTCAGCCTTTACTGAAGATTTGGATATTGTAGTTTGCCTTTTGCATTTCCATGAAATGATGGAGTGTCCAAGAAACATACACCATCTTGTGGTGGATCGATGAGTATCCTGGCAACCAACCCAATCTGCGTCTGCATATGCCTGAAGCTGTAAGGATGTCATAAAAGGGTAGTGGAGGAATGAAATGCAGAAGAAGCGGTGAGAGGAAGAGACAGACCATTAATACCCATGGAGGTGAATGCAGATGCAACAGAGGAGTTGATCATCTCTCATATCTGAGTGGGAGTTAGAGTCACTGTCTTAGCACAATCTGGTTGAGCATCTTGTGAGAGTTGTGCATGAGCTTGAAATGCGCTCTGTTTTTGCCGTGAGGGCTGTTCAGTTCGCTTTAGGGGTCTCCTTTTGCATTCAGAAATGATATGACCAGTCCGCTTGCAATAATTACAAAAGAGCTTCTTCTTACAATTACGAGCTATATGTCCATAACCCTTGCATTCGAAGCACTGAGATTTCCGACCAGGAGATGTGAGGAAAGCTGTCTCTTCTGCTGGAGGTGCAGGGGTGGTAAGAAGAGCCTTTGGTTCCACCATGAGAGAATGTTGCGACAGAAAACGGATCTCTTCCTGAAGGACCTCTTGCACACAAGTATCTAAATTCGGGGAATTTTCCCGATTCATAAGAGCAGCGCAAACTGGCTCAAATTTTGGACGTAAATTCATTAGGAACTGGCTGATATGCAATTCTTCTTGAAGCTTAAGAGCTTGTGGTAGGAATTCTGATGATAAAGTGTATAGGAGCATTTGATCCCTTTCTGTCCATAGAGCCAGGAATCCATTGTAATATTCTTGAGCCGTTTTATCACCTTGGCAGCATTTGGCCAGTTCTGTGTCCAGATGGAATTTCCTGTCTTTATTGTCTGGTGGTACAACTTTTTCATATGGTTCCACATATCAGAGGCCTTTGTAAAGGCTTGTAGGGACATAGTAAGGGATGAATCAACTGAGTTGAGTTATCCATGTCACAACCTTAGCATTATTTTGATTCCATGTTGCAACTGCCTTCTCATCAGCAGCAGTCCTGGATGTAGTACTTGAACTGTCTACCACTGGTTTTGGGACAGTTCTATCCAGATAGCCTAACATCCCTTTCCCTTCTACAAAATTTTTCAAGTGAAAAGACCAAGTCATGTAGTTTGTCCCATTCATCGTAACAGGAATTATATCATTCTTGTCCATTTTGACTGATGCAAACAAGATTTGGTCGCAAACAGAATCAAGATTCCAAAATTCAACCAAACAGAATAGCTTGTACGATTAAGACAAGGTGCACTGTTTCAACTATAATTCACCAATCTAACTTGATTTGAACAACCCAGTTTCCAAAGTATAAAAGACCATATTTGTGTAACTACTGATGAATTTTGATGCAGGTCCAATCGTTCAATGATAAAAAATAGATGATCTTGTGAAACAGTTTAAGAGACACTGTCAAACCAGAAATGGGATCAGATGACTAACCTTTCTTGTTCAGAAAATTATGATTAATCTTCAGAGAGACTGGTCGAAACCGGCAGCAATTTTTTTTCAAGAAGGTTGATCAGAATATTGGGGACCCAAAGTTGATCTGATGAACCAGAGAGGCTATCCACTACAGTGAGATCTTTGTGAGAAGTGGTTCAAGCTTTGACTAGCAAGAGTCCAAGAGAACCTGAAGGAACCAAATCTGTGATGATAAGGCAGAAAGGAACCAGAGATGTGACTGAATCACAGAAATTTGCAAAAAAAAAAAAAAAAAAAAAAAAGAGGCTGGGCGACCCTATTTCCTGTCGCTGGATCTGATTGTGGGGTCCACGGCCTGAGCAATGGAACAATCAGATCTCTGTAGATGCGTGGGACTGGTTTTCTGCTTCCAACAAACCAAGTCCCACGCAAATCGGATGAAAATCCAATATATTGGATGGCTGAGATGAAAACTGTTGTGAAAAATCGGAGATCCACGAGATTGTGCAGAAATCCTTCTTCGAGGCAGCAAAAAATCTTGAAAAATCACCAGAATTCTTGGAATAAGTAGTCAACCATCACAGATAGGATAGCTTAGGGTATCTTGATCATCGCAGGTGGGCCACCGTTGAACAGGGCTGATCAGCAGGTTCTCCTTTGTCCCAGATGACGAAAAAAAAAACTTCGGACATACAGATCTGAATCTGTATTGATTATTCTTGAGATCTATTGTAGCTCTGATACCATGTAAATGTGATTAGAGGAAGGGGAGAACTAGATCGTGTGAAAGGAGAGAATTCTCCACTTGTTGATGGATCTTATTGGACTGGTCCTTATCCATTCTACAGAATCATGGGAGCATTTTTGTATATATTTAATACTGCTCCTGTGCAGTACAAGACAATCTGTGGTGCTCACATGGGGCCCCATATGTTCAATCCTACCTTTACACCAATTGCACCCCTCCTAAATGTCATAGACCCCATGGATTTTACATTGATCCGAATGGGATTTGTCCGTTGGATCAATATAAAAAATGATACATTCTAAAATTGTTAAACATCATGCCCATGGATCAAGGGGTTGGGCTGGTGATATGACTTGGAATTTTATATATGGGCTGGTCCCATTTGGATCTTTCGATCCCTTACCTAAAGCATGATTGGT
The DNA here is from genome assembly GCA_028538565.1 of Umbellularia californica. Lineage (NCBI taxonomy): Eukaryota > Viridiplantae > Streptophyta > Magnoliopsida > Laurales > Lauraceae > Umbellularia > Umbellularia californica. The sequence continues at coordinate 13,113,307 of JAPQWN010000006.1, forward strand.
GAGGCCCTGAGTGGGCCCAGTGGTTGTCACGCATGGGAGACTAGTGCGAGACATCCATACATGAGTAGGGCCCTGTACATAGGTGGAGAGTTATGGTGGGTTTAAGAGATGAAAATAAGCCAAAAGATCTTAGTGTAACTGATCGTGCAATCTTTAATACACTAATTAACCGCAAGTGCATGGTTGCCTTTTTGAGACAGGGCAAATATGGGTCGAATCCACAGGGAGCAAATTAAGAAAACTACTTAATTAAGGAAACTGAAGTAATAAAGAAGATGATATTCAGACTATGAAAAGCAAGCAACTAAAAGCAAACAATTAATGAAAATAAACACTAACATTACTGAGATTGATCAAGGCATAGGAATCTACTAAGCATTTAACACCCTCTTCAATTTAGAAAACTCTAACTTGTTCCTATTCTTTACTTCAAATCAAAATCAAATCAATGCATTTTGATCTGGATGATTTAACATTAAAGCCCTCTTTCTCTTTTTAGAGAAATCATTTTATCAATTAAAAATGCCAAAGGCCAAGACCTCCTTCACTTCATAAAAGAACTAAAATCATTTAGGCATTACCCATCAAACATAAGCATAACCCATCAAAGAAACTTGTGTTCTAAGCATGGCCTATCAAACATAAGTATAGATAATAAAAAATCAGATTTTAATTTTTGGAAATAAAATTTGGAAGTTACCTACTGGTATGAAGACAGATCTACTAATATTAAAGCATAAACACATGTGGAGCATGAAAGAACATCTTAAATAAATAGGGTAGAAATACTTAGCTTCATCCCAAGCCTCAATCAGTAAGATAGTCTTCATTAGTCATTACAATCTTCTCCTCTTCTCCTAAGTTAGTTTTGATTGGACAATGCCCAAAGCTACTTTAAAAAAATTAAAAAGTAGAGAACTAGAACTAGAAGATAGGGAAGAGAGGATGCTGGGGGGGGGGGGGGGGGGGGCGGGGGTGGGAGGGGGAGGGTGGCATGGGGCGCAAGCCTAGGAGAGAGCATGGACGTCCCCTATGGGGAGGCCCTCTATTTATAATTTGTGGCTCCTCTTGTGGCTTGAGTTGTTTTCTTCTTGAATCTTGGCTTAGCTTGCACTCCAAGCAATCCTCTCATCTTGTCAGTAATTTGAATTTGAGTTATTCTCTTGCCAATCTCAGCTTCTTGATGTGCAACAATTTCCATCTTGGGCCCCATCAAAGATCTTCATGTGTTTGAGAGATAATCATCAAAAGTTGAGATTTTATGGAGATGATGGAGGCTCTCATGTGGGACGTCCAAGGGGGTTGTGGGACCCATGTGGGACGTCCAAGACTCCTTGGAATCTCTCTTGATTAGCTTCTTTATCTCTTTCCTCTTTTGGCTTGATCTCCTTCTCAATCTTCATAAGTTTGAACTTTTTCAAATCTTTTTGGAGAGCTTTCCATCTTGAACTTCTAATTCCTTCCTCATCTAGAAATCTCTTTCTTTAATTCAAATTTCAAATCTTGGAGAGAGAGATACCATTTTCAGTAGTCAACACTTTGGTCATAACACTTTCAAGCAACACTCGGTTGCAACACCCTAAAATCACCCGCATGAAAGTTCTTTTTTTTTTTTTTTTCAAATAAAAATGGGGCTGTTACGCCACTTTGTTCTTTTGATTGTTCAAGTTGAAAGTTGACTATTACGGCCATTATAACATTATGCATCTCTGATTCTAATTCCTGGAACTTTATTTTTAAACAATGGCTGGGCAAGCTAAATAATTGAACCATGCTACCTTCTTTTTGTTGTTGTTATAAGTTCTCCAACTGGTGTGTAATGCTATACTGTTTTTTATTAGTTATTTTCTAGCACAGGAATTGATGCTTATCTTGCTCACAGCAACTTTTCTGGTGACTCATCCACTGTTCAGTGGCATATGAGCAAATCTGCCCAACTGTAGGACGGTTGCTTTTATTTAATGGTCCTAAACATCTGATTGTACTTGTCAAATTTGTGACACTGCTCAATTGTTGGTTATTTAAAAACCAAAGGCAAAAAAGAAAGAAGTAACTGATCATTCTTTTTTGACTGTACACTTGATAGCGACCATTTTATTGGTGATGTGAGTCTGATAAGAGTTTAGTTTCATTATGTAGACCAGCTACATTATGGCCTACTATTTTGGAGTGATTGGCTAGCTTGCATGCCACATGTAATATGAATGAGTCATCACAAATTTTTATTACGTGCATGGTTAGAATCAGAGTCATCTTTTTATTTTTATTTTTATTTTCTTTAATGGTACTTGAATACATGATTAATTTCTCTGTTTGAATAGGAAGGTGCTACGTTTGAGACGGCTCTTGATTGGCTATGCTTGAATCTTTTGGGAAATGAGCTTCCTTTAAAGTTCTCAAGTGGAACTTCTACAGTTTCACGAGAAGGTATCTAACCGCTGTCTGCCTTGAAATCTTCAATTCACATTATATTGTCATAATCTTTGTTTCATTCATTCATCATATGGGCACTTGATATATTTTATGTTCATAGATAAGCGGGACTACTTGGAATTGCATGCATTGCCAGCCCTTTGTTGGGGCATTTATCTTTATCAGAGAATTTCTTTATCTCATATTACTTCTGGTGCAGGGGCAGAAGGGGCGGAAGGATCTATCAGTATCATATCTACAGCTCGGGCAGATTGGGCTCCATCGCAGCCTCCTCCAGCTGAAGTTGATGATCAAATACTGGGAGTTTCTATCAGAACCAAAGGGAGTCGTGATGATGATGTTATGGATTTGGGGAAGCCCTCACAAGCAGATTGGATTAGACAGTACATGAAGCAACAGGAAGAGGTACTGAGAAAATTATTTGTCATTGTACTCTTTTGTTTCTTTTTTTCTTTTAGGAGATGGTAGAAGTGAATATTATTTAATAAAGAAACAAAGAATGCAAACTCTGACTAACTTATACCAAATAAACAGAGTCCAAAAATCTTGGCATCATCTTACTAGATCCCGCACAAAAAATCCAAATCGGATTAATGTAAAATTCTTTTATGGTTAATGCCCATGAAATAACCAAAGGTATTGCTTGTTGAACAGTAGTATCACATGGAGATGTAGCTGCATTCTGAATTGTCTTCTTATTATGCTCCAGCCAGATTGATCATGGAACAAGCAGTGTATATTTCCATATAATGGTCACTATTTCACAGAATGGCCTAGTAGGTAATCTTCAATAAGAGCCTTCACTGAATTAGGCATGACTAATTTCACACGAAATAGGTCGAAAAAATAACTCCGAACTTCAGTAGTAAAAGAACAGGTGAGGAGCTTATTAGATGCATGCTTCTAAGTGCATCAGGTGTCCATTAACAGTATTAAATTTTCCATTCCATTTTCATAAATTGTCAAGTGTCAGGATCTTATAATAACAGAGACAGTAAATAGAGAATAGTCCTAGAGAAACTGTCATACCATATTGTTTGGTCGACTGATGTATTTATATGGACTCAAGAGAATCCAGTCAAGTTACAATTAAGGCCATTCAAGGCCAATAAAGATTACAGTCAAATCTGATGTCTATTTATAGCCACACAAGTATCTCCTATGATTGAAAACATCCTCATCTCCTAAGATGGAATCTCTTTACATTTGTCACTAATATGTTACATGTGGGACCGCTTCAGTGTTTGTGGTCCCCATCTCTACACTCCCTCAAATTGAAGTGGAGATAGGCGAAGCATCAATTTGTCAATATGAAAATCGTGGTGAGTTTTGGTCGGAGACATGAAGAAGATGAATAGCTTCAGATGAGACATTCTGGCAAATAAAGTGGTAGTCAACCTCAATGTGTTTGGTCTGCTCGTGAAACTTGGATTTGTGGCAATCTTGATGGAGCTTATATTGCCAGCATAGAATGGAGTTGAACCAGTGAGGAAGACTCCGAATTCATGCTGAAGATGCTGTAGCCAAATTACTTCACTGCGCGCAGAAGACAGGGATTGGTACTCAGCGTCGGCAAAAGATTTTGGAACAGTTGTTTGGTTTTTGCATTCCCAAGAAATAGGACAAGTACTGAGGAACATGCACTGTCCTGTGGTGGATCATCGTGTACCAGGCCATCCAGCCCAGTTAGCCGGCATAAGCATGGATTGCAAGGAGCAAACCAAGGAGTAAAAGAGTCCATGATCAAGAGTACCAAGAATATATCAAAGAATATTATGTACTGTAGTGAGTTGAGGCTTATGGGATAATCCACAAACTGGCTGAAACTTGGATTGCATGAGCTATATCTGCTCGTGTCATGGTTAGAGCATACTACCAAGAAGTCGACAGTATAGAGTAGGAACAGGTAATGGGCTTCCTTCATCCCTTCCGAATTTTGACATTAAGGTCCAGCGTAGTTTTTGTAACTCTTGAATTAGAAGGGCATGCCATTGAAAGTAGGTCTTCAAGATATAACCGTTGATGAATGGGAATACTACCCTGTTGTATGAGAAATTTCTAGCCCAAGAGAGTAGGTCAAATATCCCTGATCTTTCATCTTAAAATTGCACATAAGATAACCTTCGAGTTCTCTTATGCCAACAGCGTCATTACCACTGACAATCATATCATCAATATATAGTAGCAAGTACCATTCAACATACATACATACATACAGGGTTTGCATGGAAGGTCATTGTATACTTTGTAAAACCAGGCTCGTGGGGCTTGTTTGAGACCATAAAGAGATTTCTTCAAATGACACACGTTTCTGTGGACAGGCTTACCCAGGAGGGGGACAAATGTAAATTGTTTCCATAAAATCACCGTGAAGAAATGCGTTTTAAGTTTTGACATCCATCTGCCATAGAGTCCAGTTACGAACAACTGTAAGTCTGTAACTCCAACCCATGTTCTAACTGTAGTAATCTTCTTAACTGGAACAAAGGTCTCCTCATTGTCGATGCCATATTCTTGTTTAAAATCTTGGATTACTAGGTTAGCATTATACTGATCCAAATGCAGCAGACCCACCCGCTTACTACCAGTTACTGAATTAGACACCAGTTGCGGAATAAGTTCCAAAATGCAGTTAGCTCTGAGAGCATGTAGTTTTTATGTCATGACATTCTACCAACAAGGTTCTTGCATGGCCTGTGAATATGAGGGAATAGAGACATAAGATAAAGTGGTAAAAAGTGTATGAAAACCACAACGGTCAGGAGGTATAGAGATGTCAGTAGAATGCCTCAATATTTGTGGTGCTGGAGAAGTATTACCTGAGGATGAAGGAAGAAGATCTGGCAATTGAGAGTGATCAGAAGTAGGTTCAATAGTGGGTAGTGGTTTCGAATGTCGGACATAGACCCTCTTAATTATGGGAGGGGGTGACTGAGTGGAGAAGTTTGAAGGGAAGAAACCTGTGTGAGGTGAGAATCGGACCGAAAATAATAAAAGGGAATATGCTCAACAAAATATAATATTGCGAGAGATACAAATACGTCGAGCCACTGAATCATAGGATATGAATCCTTTGTAATCATTGCTATATCCGGGCAAGACATACTTTGCAACTTGTAGTGATAGTTTGGTCTGTTCAAGTGAAGGAGGATAGACAAAGCAAAGACAACCAAGATGCATGGGTGAGAATAAATAGGTGGCTGACCAAAGTGGCATTCATATGGATAAGTATTATTCAAAATGGAAGTAGGTAAATGATTAATTAAATGAGTGACTATATGGGCAGCTTCACGCCAGAAGGTAGGAGGGACAAGTCATTCAACAAGTAGCGCCTGAACTGTTTCAATAATATGCCAAATTTTCATTTCAACAATCCCATTTTGTGGTGTGATATGTGGACAAGATCCCTTTGTCAGATAAAAAGATGAGAAATCCCCAAACATGTACTCTTCTGAATCAGAATGGATGACATTGATTTTTTTTACCAAATTGGGTTTGCACTAATTGTAAAATTTCTGAAAGGTTGACCAAACTTCATTTTTTATTAAAGAAAAAATAGATCCATGTAAAGCAGGAGTAATCATCAATGGATATAACATAGTACTTGTAACCCATCCTACTTGGGGAATGGGCATCATGATCACTACACATAGTATTGTCTGCAAGAATTTTGGTGAATTCAATATTTTGAAACTGTCTAGCACCTTCATCTGTCAGCTGTAAGGTCAGAATTATGACTTCTGGCAACCGCTTCAACTGCAATTTTTACAGAGACTAATAAATAAAACTGCAATTTGTACAGAGAAGGTGACATCTTCAACCCCTGGGTATGTTGATTTTGGAATCTCTGTGAAGGATCAGTTAGAATCCTCACCCCTGTAAATTTCATCAGCTCGCATTTGGAACAGTGAGAATCAATCTCCATCATGGTTCCCAACCATGAACCTAAAATGGAGAATGATTTTTCTGACCCAGTGTGAAGAGGGATGCCAGTCAGCTTAATCCAAATTCCAAAGTGGATGCATAATTGACCCTAGAACTTCCATCTGTTAATTTTATAGAATGGACCTTGAACAGAAGTGTCCATAAATAATCATCTAAAAATCTTCTATGGACAATGGGCGAACCACTTTTGAGTGGGGCTCAATATCCTAATCTGTAGTGGAAATCCATGTTGTTCCTCCATCCAGGCTTTCAGGTTTTTTGCTTCTTTTCGTCACTTTCATCGGAGCCGCTGTCCCTATAATGGTGTGTGCACTACACTATGCTTCATCACAGTAGATATATGCTTATTCACCTCCACTACGTTCTGATTTCCCAATTGATCCATCAGAACGTCTTCGTCACCAAAGCATCTCGAATTGATTTCCTGTGCCTGTGGATCTATCTTGGACATTCAGAATATTCTTCTGTCCCTTTTCCATTAGAAAAGGAACATTAAAGCATCGGTCTCCAACAGACTTAGCTGGATTCTTGGTAGTCTTTCAACCTCCTGTTCCAATTCTCCTATATTTCGATATTTTAACATATATTTCCTTTCTCCGATCAATTCCTATAGTCTTATTAGGTTCTTACACTGTTTGATTTGCATCCCATTCAGTTTTGAATCGTCTGGATAAGAAGCCTCTATTCCTCCTAGTAACTTGAGTTATGAGAGCAAAAACATCACACAGGCAGGCCCTACTTCTCCAAAAAAATTGGAGATCAGAAGAAGTAATAAGCACTGTAGGAATGTTGTTAAAAAAGGGTCCATGACTTTTTTCATCCAATTGGGTCCTGACATCGTACTCTTACCTTCAGTTTTGGTATTCCTATAGCCACTGTGTCCTCTTCCTTCATCTTCATCTTCATCTTCATCTTCATCCAGCCACTTGCTGATTCCTTGTAAAAAGGATGTGTTTCTGCAGCCCCTGCTTGTGTTTCTGAAAGAGGATAGAAAAGGGTTTGTTTCAGTGTGTAGCTGAGAGAGAAGAGGGTGAAATAGGGTTATTTTGTCTTCATCTGTGTTGTAGGATCCACATATTCATCATAGTGATTATCAACTTTTGTTGGACATTTTTGCATTTCCTCTTGATTTTTGTCCTTCAGACATTTGGTTTCCCTATTTTAATGAAACACAGGTGTTTTGTAAAATCAGAATGATGTGTATTATTCAAAGCTTTTAAGGATTTTTTTTTTTTAATAATCCAGGCCCAGGGTATCTCCCGCGCTGCCCAACTCAGGAGCCTTTGGCCTTGAGCTCGAGGTACACGATTCTGGACAGCCGAGAACTAATCTCTAGAGGCACATGCTAACCCTCTTATCCACATGCACCGGGATTCAAACCTTTTAAGTTGAAAAACATTACCATAAAAATCTGATGTGAGGCACATAGGTTAACATCACAAGAAGTCTAAGATTTGACAAATTATTTTATCCGATGGCTTATTGTCTTCTATCACTATCCACTAAAAAAGGCCATTTTTCCGTGTTTTAAATCTCGTTTGAGACTGATTTGACTCGGCTGAGTTGATTTGGATTTCATCAATACTAAGTTGCTCTCTCTACTCTGTAGGGTCAGCAGACCCGTCTCTATTCTTTATTTCTCTCTGCTACTACTGCTAAGTTTAATCGACTTGACTCGGTGATTCCCTGACAGTCACATGGGGGGTCTCCACACCAGGCGGCATCCTCAAGCTCCTCTAGTGAATGGATTTGACGCCAAGGTTGCCAGAGAGCATCACGCCAGACTTCTTGTTGGATCACGACTTCTTTGTGCAAAACTCGGGTTTTACTCACTCAACCTAGGTTTCCCTCTCCGACCCTAACAACCACCTTGCCAACCACGTCCACCTCAAAGGAGCTTGCTTTCAACCAGGAGGTGGCTACCAAGGGGTGATACAGTACTAACCAGGCCCAAGGATGCAGTATGGACCAGGCCCAAGAAATTAATTGGTCCAACATGTTGACCCAGAAGTCAAATTGGTCCATTGGGTTTAACCCACATGCTCAATAATTAACTGAGAGCTGCTGTGTCATTCTCGTTTTATCCTATTTTCATTTTTATTCCTTGTTTAAGAAGGGTACTATTTCTAATTTTATTGTGTGATTAGGAATAGCTAGTTCCTATCTTATTAGAAAGTCTTGTTTGCTAAGAAACAACCCTACTTCCTCTTAAATATGAGCAATTAACTCATCCATAATCAATGCAAAGAGACAAGAGCTTTGGGCTGACCCTTGATGCAAACCTATGGTCACTAGTAGTTTTCACACTTGTTACCACTCCTGTATCTAAACAATGTTTTGAAAAAATGAACCTACCATCCAAATGGCGAAGGCTAAGGTTTGGTAGAACGAGGTCTAACCGGTGGTTCATTCAGGTTGAACTATGACATCATCACAGTATCATAATTATCAAATAAGTATATTTAAGAAAAATATTATAATAAATAAAAACCTGTACCATTCCCTTATAATTATCTCGAGATAGTGATTTTATAAAAACCTGTACCATTCCCTTAAATTCCCTTATAAGGATCTTCTTATTATTATTATGATTGCACATTAAGGATCGCTTATTTGGCCTTTCTCTTGCATCAGTGATTCAATTTTCTTAGCAATCTGACGTTTTATTTTCTTATATATGTGATATCTATGTTCACATTAATTTGCTCATTCCATGATCCCACCTTATCTTCCGATAATTTATGTATATATGCTTGTCTTCCTTGTTCGTTCTGTATTTTCTTTTTTCTTTTTTTCTGTAGCACCTGCATATCTACCATTTCGAATTTTTGCAGCCACTAAAGTTTTTCTGTAGTTGTTCACATGTTCTGTATTTTATGGATCAGTCTTGATTTTATTGTTTTATTAACTGAAATATCGTTCAGCCTTTTCTAATTTTCTTCACTGTCCTATATCTTAGACTTTTCCCCCAGTGGTGCATTCAAACTTGCTGAATTTTAACAAAATAAATAGATTTAGATGTTGTATTGATATCATCAAAGTTTGTATGAGTTTCAGCAGGAAGAGTGGGATGCTCTATCAGGTGATGCCAGTGATGATGGGGGCTCTGCGGGGGAGGTAATTCTTTACTATTGTTGTCAATAGAAGTGGAATCAGCTTCTGTTAATCTACTATGCACTGACTATGGAGGTCATAATAGATTTTTGTCTTGAACGTGATATACAAATATATAATGTGATATTACTGAGGCAGCCATGAGTATACAACGATTTTGTTGATTTGATGTAAGAATAGTATCAAAATGGTTGTGGAAGATTTTTTCTCTAGAAATTTTCTGGATCATTGTGCCTTAGACCAACCCAGTTCACTGATCATTGTAGTGCTTTTTGCGGAACCTAAAAAACAAAATCTATTCCCGTAGGTGCTTCAATTTTTTTTTTTTTTTTTTAGATCTATATTTTTTTCATTGATTTAATTTTACAGTGTGCAGTATCCTAGTTTAGATGATCCCACTTGTAGGTATCAACAAAACATGGTTCGAGTTGCTTCTGGAATTAAGTCCTAGTTAATACCTGTGCATGGTCTAGATTACAAATATTATTTTATTTTTCTATACTGTTATTGGCGGTTGGTAACTTAATGTAAGAGAGTGCTCCTTTTTGTTGAATTCCCTTCTTTTTGAATCTTATCATTAATTTTATATAAGAAAATTTAAAAGTAGGACTCAGATAGTGAAGAGAGGAAACTGCAAGATGTGGATGAGAAACTCTTGTTCTGCAAGGTAATATGACCAGGCATTCTTTTGAGATTTCATCAAGGTGGTAGATTTCATTTATGGAGAAATAAGATACAGGTTCGACTTCTATACCATTTTGAGAAGTCACTTTCTGCTTTGAACTACTTTTTAAATCACATAGTCCACTTATCCCACTAAAGTTTCTCTTATTGATTGTCGTTTCTGGAGGGCCTTTGATTGTGTGTGTGGGATCCGAACCCATTTGTTAAAGGATCAGATCAGCAGGGAAGCTGTAACAGCTCCATGGGGAGGGGGAGGGCTGTTTGAAACTTCTGCAACTTCAGGGGTGCTTTTGTAATTTCAGAAACTCTGTTTGCACAAAAATACCGCAAACAAACTGATTTTGGACCTGATTTAACTGGGGTTAATGGACTTTGAAGGTTTGTGATTTGATCTCTAGATTGGTCAACTCAATAGCCCAATGTGTGCAAAACAATATGATATGCAGCGGAAACAAAACCAGAAAAGCACACACCGCAAGGAACACTAGATATAACTTGGAAAACCCAAACTGGGTGAAAAACCACGGATCCAAACTAGATCGATAATCAAGCACTATGAATCTTGCAATTACAAGACACTCACAGATCCTTCCCCAGATAATCACTACCTAAGGACTGCAATTACCTCTTGTGTAGCTTCACGCCTCAACGACTTCACACCGTTGATAGCAACAGATTCAAACCCGCTTGACTCCTCAAATCTTCTACGAAAAAAGAAGATTTTTACAAACGGATGCGGAAGAAACAACTCTCTAAATGAACTCTGCAGCACAACTCTTCAATGGATGCTCTAGAGATGAAGAATTCTCTCAATTGGATTTTGTTACTCAGAATAATGAGAGAGGGACACTTTAGGGTTAGCCCAAGAGTCCTATAAATAGGCTTAGGGACATGCTTAAGGTTGCCTAAGTTGATTAGGACTAAAACAGGCAGTTTGAGAAACATCTGAAATAGAAAATCTAATTCTGGCAGAACACTTTCGCATGCGCTCGAGCAGGTGCACATTCTATCTCAGCGGCAGGCTACTTCCTGACAAGGCGCGCTCGAGTAGTCCAATTTTTTGATTCCGGAATTTCAACTCACATGACTTCTCAGTCCTTTTTTCTAATTCAACCTAACTTCTCACTTCTAATTCTTCCAGACTTTCTTCTTTTGATTCTACCAGTCTTCTATCTACAGTGTGAAGCCACACTATAGTCCAAATCTAAAACTAAGAATTACAACTCAATGGACCTAGAGTTTTGTCCAACCCATGAATTAGACAACACTCAAAAACCTAACAGACTTGGATGCATACCCACTTCCATTAGGGCTAGTCTGGCACTTTACTAGCATAGTAAAAGTCAAGTAAAGCCTCCATTTTTCAGACAAGATGTCACATCAAAAGCACTTTAATTCAAAACTCTCTCCATCTTTTTTAAAAAAAGTCAAAAAGCAACTACCTTTATCCACTAAAATACAAAAAAACTCCACTTTCCCAGACAAAAAGTAAAAAAGATTCCATAACAAACAACTAAAAACAAAGTACCATCATAATTCACTTATATTTTATTCTTTCTTCAAAATCAACTTTACTTCGCTTGACTCTATTAGTAGAGTTGCCAAACTGGCCCTTAGGGTCACTCATGGTCTATATTCAGCATATATATGTTCTTTAAAGAAAAAGTAAGCCATGTGGGATCCATAGATGGAAAAAACCATACAGGTTTGGACGTCAAAGACAGGTCAATATTTTCCTTTTTGGGCTTTCTTGTTTAGCAAGCTAATGCAATTAGTGATAATAATCATAGAAGGTATGGAAAATCTGTCGAGAGCTATTTCAGGATTATTTTAATAGGGGTTTGTGGGATCTCCAGCACTATAAATATGATATGTAAGGATCGACAGTCAATTCAGCCCTTTTGTTTTCAGTTTGCTTAATAAATAGCAGTTTCTGTTGCTATGACGTCTTTTGAGGACTGGGCTCATGGGACTGGTATTGGTTTTATGATACTCTAGCTTGGGCTTGTTCCATACTATGTGATCTAGCTTGCTGTAGTTTCCAACATTCTTGTTGTCTTTTTCACTGAAACAAGGCTGAGGACCTGCTGGGAAAAGGACTTGTAAAACAAGCTAAACCTGAATTCTTTCTTTCTAGCCTAAACTATGCCAGTAAGCATTCAAACTAGAACGTGCTTTTGGTAAGCATTTCTTTTTGAGAAGTGTTCCAGACAGAGAAAAATTATCCTCAGCTGTGATCTTTCAAGCTAAATGATATTTAATAAATGAAAATGCTTTGGTGACTCATTTGTTTCTGTCTCTAGTTTTATCCAGATCAACAGTGATTAGTTGATATTGAAATTTAACCATTTTTAGAGAGTAACTGTGGGTGATAGAAATTAGAAACTCGTGGAGTTACAGGTGATTGGTTCATTTTTCCAACTTATTGACTGTTTAATAAGGAACCAAGCATTAGTTACTTGTATGAAATTAAGAAAACATTTCACACTATTCATTACTATGAACATTGTTTACCGATCTAAAAACAGAAAAGAGCATTGTTGCCTGAGCTATGTTGTCTGAAGTGATTAATGAATTGAGTGCTACAGGCAAAGTTACGAGATTCGTTTCGGTTCGGATGAAATCTCTGAACACATTTGGATCGGTCATGAAAATGAGCCTAACTGCCTTTCGAGAAATATTCAGCCCATATTTCGGACCAATTCGAAATTCCAGATTTCGCCCGAACTGTCCAAAGAGTTTCGGCCAGTAAAAAAAAAAAAAAGATAGTAAGGGGCTGGCCACTGGTTGCTGAGAAAAAATAAAAAAGACGAAGAAGAGAGAGAGAGCACCTGGTTCGAAGCCCTAGCCATCGCTGTCATTGCTTGCAATTGCCTTCAGAATTGCCTCACCTTCGCCTCACCATCATTGTTGCTGCTCGGCATCGCCATCGCCTTCTCCCTCTCTTCCCTTCCTCTTTTTTTTTCTTTCTTCCATTTCAGTCGCCCTAGAGAGCATGTCAAGGGAAGCTTCTCGAAAGGGACCTTTGGCTCTTATATTTATTGAGATTGTCCTTCGGATCCTTAAAGCCCACATGCGAAACAGTTTCATTGAGTTGATAAATGGGCCACCTAAGGCACCAACAGTAGTGGTTGAGCCATTGAATACATAGTTTGGGTTCCCAGTTTTAATAATTATCACTCCCTCGCCAGTAGCCTAGTGAAGGGAAAAAAATAAATGGCCTACAATATATATATTATACATATGCTTTTCTTACCAAATATATTGATATAAAAAAAAAATGGATCTAGCCATTTCGTAGTAAACACACATATATAAAATAAAAAAAATGGTCTAGCCATAGTTTATAGAATAAATTCAATGTATTACTTTATCTATTATTTAGAGTTTTAATATTTACTTTATATTTTTTACATAAATATTTTTTTTATATTTTCCGAAATATTTCACCGAATTTCCGAATCGGCTGAAATATTTAAGTTTGGCCACTAAACCGAAATGGACACTGAAACGAATTTCTCAACACTGGCTACTGGTCCAACAGGTATGCATTTATTTATTTATTTTTATTTTAATTTACAAAACAGACAAGCAATTCTGGCATCCCTTCTTCCTTTCTAATCTTGTCTAGCAGGACATGATTCTTAAGATTTCATACCATGTATTTCTACGTCAGCTTGATTAGGAATAATTCCAAATTTTATTTTTCTTGGTTCTCTTACTTTTAGGCGATAATTTTCATGGGTTTCAAATTAAATATGCGTATAGAAATTTTCTGCCATATTTGTATGAGAGAATGTATGGTATTTTTTTCTTTTACATGTTTTATTTAATTGTAGGATAGTGGTAGTTTTTTGACTTTTATGGTTTAAACTTTAGACTAGATGGAACTTCAGCACCTAAAATTGTTTCTGATTCTTAAATGGTTGTTTATTTAAAATGTTATATCAGTTGCTTGTGTTTCTGATTCTGCTTTTTTAATGCTGTAAGGCTACTGATCCATCCTCGCGTGCCGTTTCTATTGCTAAAGAATATCATGATGCAAGGTTAGCAGCTGTAGAGGCCAAAGAAAAAGGCAACAAGAAAGATCAGGAGCTGGCCGGTCTTAGAATTCGCAAACTTAAACAGGAGATGGCTTCTCTGGGTATTGTCCCTATGCTCTTATACTTAACTCCTTAGTGATTATATACCGTTCCTGACATGCTGTGGGAATTGTTGGAGCAGGACTATCAGATGACATCTTAGTATTAGCTTCTGGAGATAAATGCACTTCCAACTGTTTACCTGATCACGTGCAAAGAGATTCTGAGTCTTTATTAAACCCCGACTCAAGAGCATTACCTGATGAGGGAGATGTGCCTGAATCTGCCATTCTTGATGGCGAACCCATGGTTGAAGGAAATATGGTGGAGCAGTGTGGCTTAAAATTGTCTGAGGATGTATCTGATCCCTTGGGTATCCCAGATCCACTGAGGGTTGATGTTCAAGAAGAAGAGGAGCCAGGGGATGTGGATTTCAGTAATTTATTTTGTGAAGATCCTTCAGTCAGTACAACCTTACCTCCGGAAGTTTTGAAGATGCAAAAGAAAGAGAGGATGGTGCAATCGGTTAATGGACAGAATTTAGCAAAGATTGATGACATCTGGAGAAAGGTATTTTTTTAATCGGTAAAAGAAAGTTAACAGAGAAAGGCCAAAGGCAAAGAATAACGTAAAAATAAAAAAGAGGAAAGCACTAGGGTATCCTTGAAAGTGCCTTTTGAAAGCGAAATCAGTTGAGGTTTTCTTCTCGGAAAAGCTAATTTGGCTTTTACTTCTTAAAAAGACCTTTAAACAAGCTTTTGAGGGCCTTCAGACTTTTCAAGAGCCAAAAGTTCAAAATACTTTTAGTAAGTCCAGCCAAACACGCCCTTAGGTATTATCTGCGCTACCTTTGACCAAATCCACCAAGCAAACTTGCACTGAATGAGCAGGGGATGCATGGATTTGCAGATCTCGCACATGATGCACCATCTCATGATCATAAGGCTCTTCAATTATTTTTGGGAGTCTAATATGAACAATTTGTTTCAAGTCTCTTAACAGTTGGTTGACAAAAAGCCTCTGCCTGAGATGTGCACAATATTAACAAAACTGGCCGTGATGGTTGAAACTCTCCCATCCCTCATCAAACAACATTCCTCCCACCACTGCTGCACCAGATTTAAATGTAGTAAAGCAGGAGATTGTCATATTCCTTCTCATCCAACTTATGCTAATCCTCTTCCTTCTCTTATTTTTCGAATGTTTTTGATTATCCTTTGTAATACTACTTTTTGTTCTTTGCGCTGCCAACAATGACAGGGGGATCCAGGAAAGATTCCCAAGGCTGTTCTCCACCAGCTGTGCCAAAGATCAGGATGGGAAGCACCCAAGTATAGTAAAGTGTTCGGTAATGAATGTGGATTTTCTTATGCTGTTAGTGTGTTGCGCACAGCTACGGGAAGGGGAAAGAGCAGAAAATCTGGAGGCTTGATTACCCTCCAGCTTCCTGACCAATATGAAACCTTTGAAACTGCTGAGGTAGTTACTTGTGCTTTCTTCTACATGTATTTAAGTTAGCATTCCATTTACCCTAGATTCTGGAGATTGCCATGTTTCTCTGATGAATCTCCAGTTCATTGTAAATCAAATTGTCACATTAAAAAACAATATCTTTGTGAAGTGCAGTTTGACCATACCTGTCATGGTTATTATATGTTTTATAACTTGAAATGAGGTTTTGATTGCCTTTCTATTGATGCAATTGGCCATTCTGCATGTGCATTAACTAAGTTGATGGGTACTTGAAAATTTCACTTCCTCCATTTTCTTTGTAGTATGCCATTTTTCTTTATATCTATTATGCAACAGATGCAGTAACCGATACAAAAATGTAATGTGAGAGAATTTAGTGCTTTATCTAGCAAAAAATAATCCCCTTAAAAATGATTTTTTTTTAAATATTAAAAGAGCTTATCCATTGGAAACTACAAGTGTACCCCCGCTTAACATATTAAGGGTGCGTTTGTGCTACAAGAGGATTCCTCTCTCTGTGGATTTCGTTTTCCGCGAGAGTGAGGAATCATGCATTTCTACCTAAGGTGTTCATGGGCCAGGCCGGGCCGGGCTGAGGCATATCCAGGCCCTGCCTGACTTTTAAAACATGGGCCCATATCTGGCCCAAGCCTGAATCGGCCATATGTGCCTGGTCAAAGCCCAGCCTGCCACATATAAGTTAAGCTTGAGCCTGGACTGCCTGGTTAATCGGGCCCTAGCCCGATTAAAAGATAGAATTCCTTAGGTACTAGCAATATGTAACAAGATGGTGATCCCCAAGCTTTAAAAATAAACCTCTCTTTTCTTCAACGCGATCTCCATCGCTGTCTGTACTCTTAGTGATGGGGTGGGGTCCACCATTTGCAAATGGACACAAAAAACTCTGGGGACAAGGGAGAGGGAAGGGAGGAGGATTATTGGGGCACTGAGAATTTTTGTTTTGTTTTAAATTTGGTAAAAGAAAACCCCCTTCATTTTCAACTTCCTTTCTACGATACCCTGTTAATTGTAAACAACAATTATTTTGTTTGAATTAGTAACAGGAGTTTTATCCTTAAAAAAAAAACCCTAACCCCCTCGTGGGAATATATTTAATTTTATAAAAAGTTAATACATGAGGAATTATAAGAATGCATGTATTTAACACTTTAAGAAAAATGTTGAGTAAAAGAGGGAAATATTAATAATAAAGAAAGGAAAACAACTTTCCTCGAACGAATGGAAGAATCGTTTTGCTTGTTCATTTTTATGCATATGTTGGCAACTGCTTACCGTTTTGCTTCCTCTTTGTTTAATCTGCTCTATTGGTGAAAATGAAAAGTCAACTTCTACTATCTGCATGAAATGAGTCTCTCTCTGTCTCAAATGGCTTCTGATTGATTCTTAAAATCTCTTTGTTACTCTTGCTTGAACTGTGAAATTGCAGGAGGCACAGAATGCAGTTGCTGCCTTTGCTCTTTATCGCCTTTTTCCTGATCTTCCAGTTCATCAATTAGTATTGGAGCCCTACTCATCACTTGTTATGGAATGTCAGAAAGGTAACCTTCATTGTCATTACCAGGCACCAAAATCACGATAATCTTGTTGGGATTGTTGAAAAAAAATTACAAATACCTAACTGTATGTTCTGATGAAATTGGTTAACCGAGGAATTGATCCAAAGTCCTGTATCTAATCAGCTCTAAGGATTCAGGATGCAACTGAATTTAATAAACCCTCATGATCACATGGGATTTAGTTTATGAACTTTTTCAACTGTCCTTTATCATACGAGCTTTAGAAAGTACAGCTATACGTTCTCCTATTGTACCCTACCTGAAAGTTTTGAGTTGATTTCTCCCAAGAAACCCTCTTATTTTTTGATAACATCAATAAAGAAAAACTTCTATGGTCACTTGAGATGTTTGTTTGGAAGTTCTCCATCGTATCTGTTATATGTCTTCTGATAGGCAAAAGATTACTCTCTTAACCACATTATATCATAGTATTTTAAACAATGATTGTATATTATATTTGTGAACTAAGTTGGTTCGGCAATAGGCTGGTAGCCCCAGTTTTTGCTGCATATGAACAATGTTGATCACTAAACAATTACCTACAAAAGGATCACTTAGAAAGATAAGGGCAGCATATGTTCTGTATTCAGTAAGTAACATCGCAGCAAAGTAAAGTAGCTTTTAAAAAAAAAAAAAACTTCCCTGAAACAAAACCTAATCTTACATCTTTTCCCCTTTTCTTGTTTTTAAGATGCAGGTATATATCTATACAGAGGGGAGAGAGAGGGGGAGAGAGGGAGAGATTTTGGATAACACATTCATGAATTTTATTTTTGCTCAGGTGAAACCTTGACTAATTTGGAACATACTGAGGATATTCGGAGGGCGGACTTTGTTGACTCATTATTGAGCACCGATAATTCTGGGCCAACTACTTCTGCTGAGGTTTCTTTTCATGAAAAGCTTGTAAAATCACAAGACCAGGAAACTACTTCTGCTGATGTTTCTGCAGAAAAAGCTGAAAGTATGTTCTCTTTTTTCTGCTTAATATTGTGTTTTTATTTTTATTGAGAAATCAGTAAAACTTGTACACAAATAGATATGATGTTTTAAACTTGTAGCTAAAATTTTATGAAGGTGATTTTACTTGAAAACACAATAAAGAGAAAAACCCTTTGATACCTTTTTTTGTGTTTTTTCATTGTTTTCATAATTGTATTACAGGAATGAATTACCACAAACAAGTGGAGAGCAGGTTTCTGAAACATAATTTTGAAGGGAAACTGAAACTGCAGAGATACCAGGTGCTAGCTCTGTTGTTTCTTTTATTTACGAATGCTAGTTCTGTAAATTGTGTGCTGTAGCCTGTGGTCGTGTGGTATGTTCTTTGGCCTACTCATAGTTATGAAGTTTTCTCTCATCCTGGATGAAACTGTAGTGTCCCATGTGAAGAGACTTAATTTTATATGGCACAATGTGTACCATAATTTCTAGAAGATCACCATTATTTGATAGTCTCTCATGTATCATGCATCTTCTTAGATTGAAATAGTTAGTAAAACTTCACTGTATTTGTGTAGATAAGCTTGTTCCATGTGACTCATTAGATATATAGAGTGGTTGGGAGCATTAACCCAACACAACTCCTCCCAATCTTTTCAAATTGGTTCCCTTTGTTAACTATGTGGTTTCTTTCCAGTTCCTGTACGTGTTCCATTCCCTGCAAAGGAACATTGATTGCCTCTACAGTGGTTCAGAACTCAACCCTCTTATGTGATTTGTAATCATTTGGTGATTGTCATACTCATGCCTACAAAGAATTTGAGTACACACCTTTCTTAAGTGGCACTGGATAAATCTTACTAAAGCATAAAGGAAAAGTAATTTGCAAACTAGATCTGAGAGTGTATGCTCTTACAAGTATGCCCGTTGCATTACTTCTAGAACTTCAAAGTGTCATTACAGAATATGGATGTAATGCACATGGGATGGTCTGTTCTCTTTTCTCGTACCATCATCTTGTGGTTTTTTAAGCTGATGGGTTATGTTTACACATCATTACGGAATATGGATGTAATGCACATGGGATGGCCTGTTCTCTTTTGTCATACCACCATCTTGTGGGTTTTTAAGCTGATGGGTTATGTTTACATCCCACTATCATTTTGTGGGACTGGACCAATGCTTTTGCTTCCTGCAGTATGGATGAACAAATCCACTTCCTGCCCCATCTGAATTGTGGAGTGTGTCCAAAAATAAAAAAAAAACTTGATCAATTATCTTAGATAGTTGCCAAACGTCCACTGTATTGATGTTCTTCTGTTGCCAAATGTTTACTGTTTTGATGTTGATGCATTTTGGTTTTATACAACAAAGTCTAAATCAATTTAAACAAAATACACGTTGTAATGTTTCTTCCTTGCTGCCACATGATGGACATGAGTCACCTGGTTGCCACATGGCTCATTATCTTGGAGACACATCAATGGTATGTAGTCCCATGTGCATGCAAGTGATCATTTATGTTGATGTCATGTGGGTTTGCTTGTGAGGACGCCATGCGTTCTTTATAATAGATGTCATGTTGTTTGACTATTGTTGGTCTGCTAAGTTGAGAATGCTTGACCATATGAAGGCTGTCCTGCCCAGTCAGATTGTCTACCCCCATCATGGGGTTCAAAGGAATTGACATGCCCACTTAACTTTGATGATTTTCCCTCATCTCTATTGTATTCTATAAGTGAATGTCTCTCTCTCTCTCTCTCTCTTTTTCAATTAAGAAGAAATTGATTTTACTGAGCTTTGTTTACTTGTATGATGTGTCTCTTCTTTTCAGGAAATGCTCAAAGCTAGAGCTTCTCTTCCTATAGCTCAGTTGAAGGGTCATCTACTGCATTTGCTGAAGGAGAATGATGTTGTTGTTGTTTGCGGTGAGACGGGTTGTGGGAAGACAACTCAGGTATTCCATTACCTTTTTCTTCTTCTTACACACAAAAGATATGTTAAATATTTTATTGAATGCCCCTGGTAAGTGTGCATCTTGTTTGTTATGATTACTAAATAGTAGTTGTGTACTTCCAGAAATCATGATCAGCTGTATTCTTTATGGTAAATTCTGTAGGTCCCACAGTTTATATTGGATGATATGATTGCTTCAAGTCAGGGTGGGTACTGTAGCATTGTCTGCACACAGCCAAGGAGAATAGCGGTACAGGAACTTTGACAGAAAATTGCTTGGATAACTTACTGCTGATTTTGTTGCTTGTTATCAAATTGTTCTGCTAGTTGTTTAGTAGGAGTCAAAACTATATATCAAGCCAGCTGTTTTTATATGACAGGCTTTGTTTGAGACATGTTTAGATCGTTGCTTAGACACAACTGATAGTTTTTGCATCAGTCGGATCATTTTATTTTTTGCTCTTAAATATTATTGAAGGGAGCATCCTTGCCTTTAGAAAAGAGTTGACTGGCTAAGCCCATATCTCAGCTGGAGGGTGTTTCTACTTCCTGAACATGGTTGTGGTTAACTGGCATGGTTTCACGTGCTAGTGATGGGAACATAGATGTGAGAATATTCTTTGCTTGTTATTTGATTTTGATTTCCCAACTGGGGCGTCACTGTGGCTCCTAATCCTATTGTTCGGTTTGGATTGTGGAGTCAACAGTTATAAAAGCTCTGGTTTTGTGTTGGATGTTGTTTCTGTCATTCCTATAATTGCAAGATACAGAGAACGGGAGTTTTGGGAAAATTGCTTTGTATTGTTGTGTGTTCTCTTGGAGAACTAACCACCAATATATAGAATTATACATGCCACAATTAAGGGCCTTACAAAGGAAACTAAGAAATTACAGCAATCACTAATCTAGTTTAGGAAAGCAATCAATTTCTAAATATGTACAGCTATCTTAATATTTGACCAAATCAATCCACGTAAGATGAAGCTTTGCTGGACTGGAATGACTAATGGGCCTTGGACACTTCATGGGTCATGGGCCAAACTTAACACCCTCCCTCAAATTGATGCGGGAGAATCAACGAGCATCAATTTGCCAACCAAGAATTGATGGCGTGGTCGGGGAAGACCTTTAGTGAGGATATCTGCAATTTGAAGTTCAGAGGAGACATGCGGAAGGCTGATGACATCACGTTTAAGTTCATCACGGATGAAGTGACAAGCAACCTCGATGTGTTTGGTGCGTTCATGAAAAATCGGATTTTCAGTAATCCTAATTGCACTGGTATTATCGGCATAGAGGGGGGTAGCGCCTTCTGCAGGAAAACCAATGTCAGAGAGTAGACCTCGGAGCCAAAGAATTTCGGAGCACGCAGCAGACATAGCGCGGTACTCAGCCTCGGTAGAAGATTTAGAAACTTTGTCATTTTTCTTGCATTTCCAGGAAATCAGACTATCACCCAAAAACATGCACCATCCTGTCGTCGATCTGCGAGTATCAGGACAACCAGCCCAATCAGCATCGGAATAAGCTCGGAGAGAGAGAGGATTGTTGGATGGAAAAAACAACCCACGAGTCGGTGTGCGAATAAGGTACCGAATGATGCGACGAACAGCGGCCATATGAAGATGACGAGGAGCAGTCATGAACTGACTCATGAGATTGACCGCAAATGAGAGATCAGGACGGGTGATCGTGAGGTAGATCAAACTCCCCATTAACTGGCGATATGCGGTAGGATCTGCAAGAAGATCACCCTCCTCTTTACTGAGTTTGACATTCAGTTCGATTGGAGTATCGACTGGAGCAGAAGCAGTAAGGCCAGCCAAGTCAATGAGATCCACCGTGTATTTGTGCTGATTGAGAACTATACCAGTAGGGGATTGATGAACTTCAAGACCAAGGAAATAGTGTAAGGGGCCGAGATCCTTCATTTGAAAGGTCTGATGAAGAGAGGCTTGAAGTTCATGAATCATTTGTGCATTGGGACCAGTAATGACAATGTCATCAACGTAGACCAGCAGAACAGTAATTCCAGAAGGAGCATGATGTAAGAACATAGAAGGATCATACGGGCTCGGATGAAAACCCAAGTGAAGAAGAGCATCTTGAAATTTCTCAAACCATGCGCGAGGTGCTTGCTTCAGACCATAAAGAGAGCGACGGAGCTTAGCAACCATGCCCGGCCCAGAGGATGACCCTGGAGGCAGACGCATATAAACGTCTTCTTTGAGATCACCATGAAGAAACGCATTTTTGACATCCATTTGATAGAGAGGCCAGGACTGAGATGCAGCAACAGCAAGGATGATGCGTACGGTGGTCATCTTAGCGACGGGAGCAAACGTTTCATCATAATCAATACCATATTCCTGCCGATTTCCGAGAGCAACAAGGCACGCCTTATAGCGATCAAGAGTGCCATCTGGTTTTAACTTGAGAGAGAAGATCCACTTGCAGCCAATAGGTTTGACACCCATAGGAGAGGGGACAATGTCCCATGTGTGATTTTTCTCTAAAGCCTCCAACTCATCTTGCATAGCCAGGTTCCAACATTTGTCCTGCACAGCCTGAGAATAGGATCGGGGAAGGGAAGAAGAGGACAAAGTGGCCATTAAGGAAGTATGGGAGAACTCATAGCGGTCGGGTGGTACCGAAATGCGTGTTGAGCGACGCAAAGTAGGAAGTCCAGAAGAACTAACTGCCGGAGGTGGACCAGATGCTGGAGGAAGATCAGGAGGGGAACCCCTGAGAGGCGCGTCTGGATTCCGTCTGTGGTACACAAAGTTAGGATTAAAACGAACAACGGAAGTGTTGTCAGAGAAACCAGGTAAAGACACTAAAGAGGAGTCAGGAGGGTCAAGATGTTGGTGAAAAAAATACTGTTGTTAAAAAAAAACGACGTTCCGAGAGGTCCGTAAGCGACGAATGTGAGGATCGTAGCAAAGGTACCCTTTCTGGAAGGGGGCATAACCTAAAAACACACACTTAGCTGATTGTGCAGTTAATTTGGTTCGCTCAGAAGGAGGCAAGTGCACAAAGCAAACGGAGCCGAAAACATGAAGATCATCATAAGATGGAGATGTCTGGTACAATCGGTAAAAAGGGCTCTGATTTTGAAGAGAGGGAGAAGGCAGACGATTGATGAGATGAGCAACCGTAGCCAATGCCTCAACCCAAAATCGGGTAGGAACGGAGGATTCAATAAGGAGGGAGCGAGTGACATTGAGCAGATGTCTATTTTTCCGTTCAGCAACTCCATTCTGCTGGGGAGTATAGGGACAGGTTCGCTGAGAAATAATGCCTTTGTGCTGCAAAAACTTTTGAAAATCAGAGGACACATATTCTCCGCCTGAATCAGATCGCAAGATTTTGATGCAGGTGGAAAATTGGTTCTCAACATAAGCTAAAAAATTTTTAAAAACAGTAAAAACATCAGATTTGGAATGCAGAAAGTAAATCCATGTGAAACGACTGAAATCATCAATAAAAGTCACAAAATATTTGTAGTGAGCATGAGAAAGAGCTGGAGCAATTCCCCATACATCGCTATGAACTAAATCAAAACACCTAGTGCTGTGTGAAGTGGAAATAGGAAAAGGAAGAGTTTTGCTTTTTCCCATTTTACAAGTAGCACAATCAAAAGGGACACAAGAAGATAAGCCAATAAATTTATTTAATAAACCAGAATTTAACATAAGGGACAAAGCCTTGGAATTAGGGTGTCCGAGTCTTTTATGCCACAATTGGCAGTTGTCTCTAATAGAGAAACAAAACACATCATTTGCAACTCTAGGCCTAGGAATTTGAAAAAAATCCAACAGAAACAGGCGTCCACACTTAGGTCCCCTCGCGATCTCCTTCCCGGACATCTGGTCCTGCACAACACAACCAGAAGAAGAAAAAGAGATGTTACAATTATTTTCAACAAGTTGCCCAACTGACAATAGATTAGAAGTTAAATTGGGACAAAGGAAGACATTTTTCAAGGGGATGGGGCCAGGAATGTCTCCAAGGGCAGTAATGGGAACAGTACCTCCGTTGGCAGTTTGTATTTGAAGATTACCATTGTATTTTTTCACATTGGAGAGAGGATTCCGGGAATGTCATATGATTAGATGCCCCGGAATCAAGAAACCAAGTAGAAGATGGAGGCGAGGTACCTGAGAGACCTAAAGCAGAAAGGGCATTGACAATCATTTGCTGAACCAATTCAGGAGTCAGAGAGGATGAGGGCCCAGGCTGTGAGGATGCAGAGGGAGGAGCAGGCATATCTGAAGAAGCAACATAAGCATGCGGAGTTGGAGACTGAGTCTGATATAGCGGAGCCTGATACTGTGGGGCCGGATACTGTGGTGCCGGACGTTGTGGGCGGCGGCGACATTCAGAGATGATATGTCCCGGCTTTTTACAGTAACTACATACTTTCTGTTTGCATTGAGATGCAAGATGCCCAATTTTTTTGACAACTGTAGCATTGTGTTTTGCTCAAGTCACGAGATGAAGGCTGAGAAGCTTTATTTGCTGAAAACGCGACTGAATAGGTCTCAGTCTTTTGTTGAGCCAAATGGGCTGAAGTCGATATTCGCTGTTCCTCTCGTAAGAGTTCATTGAGGCAGACATCCAAGGATGGTAAAGGCGTTCGATTCATGAGGGCAGATCGAATACTTTCATATTCATTCCGTAATTTCATCAAAAATTGATCCCGCTGACTAGAGGCCTGAAGATCGCGTATTACGATCAGAACATCAGCAGCCACATCTGCATATTTAATACTATCATATTCCGACCAAAGGGTTCGGAATCCTGAATAGTAGTCTTGGATGGACAAGTTCCCCTGTGCATATTCAGCAATCGCACATTCAAGATGGAATTGACGTGCGGAGTTATCTTGATGGTACACTTGCTTCAGATACCCCCACATGTCTTTAGAAGTGGGATAAGGTTTAAGGTTCATTATCAGATGGGGCTCCACTGAACCCAGTATCCAAGTTTTTATTTTTGCATCTTTAGTAAGCCAAGTGGATATCTTCTTCTCATCTTCCGTGGGTTTAGGATCAGATCCAGAAATATAGCCCCACAATTCCTTAGCTTCAAGGTAAATCTGGAACTGAAACGACCAAGCGGGGTAATTTTTTCCCGTGAATCAGATCAAGGTAACCTCAGATTTTTCCATTGTTAATTAAGATTGTCCAAAAAAAAAACTGAGTGAAACAGTGAACAACCAGTAGATGATCGAGCAATCAGAGAAGGGATGAAATCACAAAGTGGATCTGACCAACCAGTGATCACAGAACACAAGACAGGCAGAAAAAACACCCCAGACGACCTTAAAAACATGCACTGATCCTTGACGTGGGCCCCACTGGTAGATCTGAACAAAGATCAGATCACTGATCTGAGGAACCACACTAATCTGGCTTCTAATGGAAGAAGAATGATCCAATTCTATCACAGATCCAAGATTCTGGACGGTCTAGATGAAACCAATATTAAAAATCTGGAAAAACTCTAGAATGGGTAAATCACCAACCTGGAAGTGCTGAAAAAATCTGAAAAAATCTCCAATATTCCTAGATAATCCAGGCGACCAAGACTGGACAGATCTCTGATGATGATTTGATGATCAGAGGTGGGCCACCATGAACAGGATGATGCTGCAACGTCTGGATTCCTTGAAACAGATTTCTGATCTGTCGATCTTCACAAGAGAGATCAATTCCTCTCTATCCTTAATGTCTTAATGCTATATAAGATCATAAGACAAGATTTTCTTGAACTTGGCTCTGATACCATGTCATTCCTATAATTGCAAGATACAGAGAACGGGAGTTTTGGGAAAATTGCTTTGTATTGTTGTGTGTTCTCTTGGAGAACTAACCACCAATATATAGAATTATACATGCCACAATTAAGGGCCTTACAAAGGAAACTAAGAAATTACAGCAATCACTAATCTAGTTTAGGAAAGCAATCAATTTCTAAATATGTACAGCTATCTTAATATTTGACCAAATCAATCCACGTAAGATGAAGCTTTGCTGGACTGGAATGACTAATGGGCCTTGGACACTTCATGGGTCATGGGCCAAACTTAACAGTTTCTACTTCCTGAACATGGTTGTGGTCAACTGGCATGGTTTCATGTGCTAGTGATGGGAATACAGATGTGAGAATATTCTTTGCTTGCTATTTGATTTTGATTTCTCATATGGGTTGTCGCCATGGCTTCTATTATTCGGTTTGGATTGTGGAGTCAACATTTATAAAAGCTCTTGTTCTCAGACCCAACTCAAAAATCAGGTTTCCAACTAAGTACTGTAGTCAAGTGAGTCAATGGAAAACTTGTGTAATTTATAAACTTGTCCACATATTTGTTAGCTTTCTACATTGTTAAATTTATCTCTTACTAGTAAATATGACAAAAAATTATTTACATGCTCTTCAAATGAATGAAAATTAATCCTGAAGCATTTTCTGTCTTTGCCAGGCCATTTCTGTGGCAGAAAGAGTAGCCGATGAGCGATGTGAACCATCACCAGGCTCAGATGGTTCAGTGGTTGGTTATCAAGTTCGCCTTGATAGTGCTAGGTGATTATTGCTCTATGCATTTGTTTTTTAATTGGATAAATAATACACACTCAAATTATTGTGTCGTACACAAAAAAATACTGGTATCAATGCTTCTAGAATACTTGAAGAAGTTGCTTGAACTGAGTCTCATTGTGTTTGATTTGTCATATCTGCACTTGTAGTTAATTTTTTCCATGGTAACTATTTTCTTTATGAAAGGAAGAACATTACAAAAGTACAACAGCCGACAAAGGCTACAATAACAACCTAGAAATCAAACGTCAGCCACAAAAATGAATTTCCAAAGCATTCCTTGGAGTGCCTTCCTAACTCCGATGCAGAAACTGCAGAATTTCCTTTAGAGGCTATCACCCAAGAGATTGCTTTTGATTTAGCCTTCATGCCCACACTCGGAGTATCTGCCTTCTCATAAAAAAACCATGGTTGTTCGTCTCTAACCATATAGACTACAAATCACTACCAATAAACGGTTTCAATCAACGCCTCCTGGGTGATTAATTTAATCAAACCACCAGTTTCCTAACAGCTTTGTTATTGATCTAGGCCACACCTGTTACACCCCAAAGAGTTTCATAAATACTTAACTTCTTTAGCAAATGGACTATGGACAATGAGTAAAGTGATGATTAACACCCTCTTCTCTTCTCAAACATAGGCTGCAGATATTAACAGTTGTCAGCAACTGCAAATTTTTAACTTAAAAAATTTTATCCAAGGAAAGCGGCAACACAAATATTTGCTTTTGTACTGATTTCATTATACTCTTGTTAGAGGAGAGATTTAAAAGGGATTCTATTGAAATTTATGAAATTAGTACTCTTGTAGACTTGTACTGCTTAAAATTGTTGTAAATCTAATAAAACTAAATATATGACTGCATTGGTGGAATGCTTAAAGTAAAAGCCACAAAACTAAATCTGAATAGTATGTTGTTAATTCGATACCTCTCTGTATTTGTTTCCTGGATTTTGGAATTGGGTTGCCATATCCTTGTTTCCTATATTTCTGTATGTGTTGATACACATCTGTGCAATATAACCTTGTTTCCTATATTTCTGTATGTGTTGATACACATCTGTGCAATATAACTTAGAACTAAGATTATTAAGTAGTAAAAACTAAAAAGGGAAAAAGTATAAATGAGAACTTTGAACAATTAGCATGACTTCATACAGTGGGCTTTATTATTATTATTATATATATATTTTCATGATATCATCTTTGGAGCGAAGGATTTGCATGATGCCTCTTAACAAATTCAGCAACGTCAGGATGTCTGTGAAATTCCTGGATGTCTTGGGTCATGGCCCCACATGGCCTAGAAGGTGTGTCCCATCTATTTGAATGGCACTACTGAACCACTCAGTGGGTGTTGGACTAACTGGGTTTAGGCTCAATTGGGCCCACTAATCAAGGCCCATAAAATACTGCACGTACTACACTATTGCTGTGTTATTGTGTACAGAATATTCTGGTTTTTACAAAATCCCCCTTGTGTTGCATTGAAATGTGAACGCAGTCCCTAGAATGGTGTAACAGTGTAAGTTGGGACTGTTTGGGTTCTCTAATTAAATAGGACTCCTCACATAGGTTGAAACCCCATGTGCTTGATTATAGGCCTCCAAATACGCCATGGCGTGTCCATTCCATAATCTTCATTGTGATCCTCGTCACTATGTTTCCCAAGTCTCAACAAAATTATATTGTTCCATTGATGAAAATGTTTTTTCATTTTTGTTTGAACTTTAAATTTTACTTTATTTAAACATTACTTCATATTACCCTATGTTCTGTGCAGCTATGCTAAATTTCCTATTTGAATTTAGAATTTTAAAGTGGATAATAGTGATGAAATTTTGATGACAATGTTTGATTAATAATTTTTATTAGTTTCTTATAGCTGACCAACATGAATATATGTGGACACGTAACCCAATGCTGTTATTTTATAACCATACAGCGATACAAGACTTCCACACAATGAAGGGACTTCTTCACCCCCTTTCTTAGTTACTAGTGAAGAAAAAACATTATATTTTAACATTTTCCCATATTTTGAAGTTTTTTGGATATTTCTTTGGCTGCCAGCTGATACGCCCACCGCAACCACTATTTTGAACTTTACCAAGAAATATTTAGTGTTTTTTATATGGAGTTTAACAAACATACATATTCATAATCAGTAAAGATAAATTAATAAAACAGGGACAGATCTCTGCAGCCATCCCGTAACCATATTCTATTTCTCTCTTCTCCTTTCATATCCCATCCAAAATCTGTAGATCATTCTTAATCATCCATTTGAACAGGCGACAAGCCCTATTCTTTGTAATACTCTATCCATCTGTATTCGTTTCAATTATAATTATAGTAACTGCTATGGGCTCCAATAAATCTGGCATTGGTTGAAGTTTTAACTTCCATATGACGTGGATATGTGTATGTCCCGATTGGTACTCTGCAACTGTGCATAATATAGAAGTTCAATCCCTTTTCTAATACCCAAAAGGAATAGCTGACTGATTGTACATTAAGAAACAATTTTTATTTGCTGATATGATTTACTGCATTTATAAGTATTTCTTATAAGCTTTACTGTATCACTGTATTTTACTCTTTAGTTTGTAGTATTTCTGTTCATACAACTTCGCAATCTTTTGAAGTTTTACATGCATAATATATTCATTTTCTAATGGAATGTTTACTTTTAATAGGAATGAAAAGACGAAGCTACTGTTTTGTACCACGGGGATCCTCCTTAGGAAACTTGCAGTAAGTTGTATCATTTCTAATTGAAGTGGTTTGTTCTTCCATCTTTGGTTTTGTTATAATTCTTTGAACTATTTCTGATCAGATCAGTTATTTTTCCCTTTGATGCCTTTCTTTTTGTGTAAAAAGCACATGGTCAACTGTTTTACTCCCAACATTTTTCATCTTTTTTCTTAACATTTCTAAGAGCCAATTTTTACAGGGGAACAGAGATTTGGCTGGTATATCACACGTCATAGTTGATGAAGTACACGAGCGTTCTCTTTTGGTGAGTTAGTAGGTTCTATCATGTTTGGTTGTAATTTCATAATTGAAGTACATGAGTTTTATCTGTTTGTTGAGTTCTATTATGTCTGGTTGTAACCTAATCTTTATTTTGTTCAGTGAACTTTGGTTGCTTTGTTGAATGCATTCATAGTCTAATATTCCTACTTCCCATAATGACAAATGTCAATACTACGTTTATACTATCTCTTTTCTTTTTGATCAGTGTTACTTTGACCTTCATCATCAAGAATAACACTGATAATCAGGTCATTACCTTTACCAATGCAACACTGCAACCCCTAGTGACCACCATGACGACTAGAATAATATATTTTTTTTGGTACTGTTATTATTAGGGTGTGGTCATCTTTCACTCTCCATCTTGCATATTCTTGGCTTAACTAGTATGTCTATACATGCAACATCAGACTTTCATGAAGTGGGTAACCATTTTATTTTGTTGTTATTGTATTTACTTTCATTTTTTGCTTGATTGATAATCCTTTGTGCTTTTGTTCTTTTCAATCGTCATTTTACCATAAATGTTTTTTGTAGTGGGGCAAGCACTTAGCTTGTTTAATGTGTTCTCGAGTTCATTTGATCAACCAACATGGTTTAGGTGGTGCTCTACAATTTATATGCATTGTTGTGGTCCAAAGTTTTGATTGAGCACCATATGATGCAGCCAGGTTGGTGCAGATTAATTCACCCAATCATAGGCACCTTCAAGCTTTAGCTTAGCACAATTATTTCTAGGGTTTTATCCCAGCGAGGAGAAATTCTGAATTTGTTTTTTTTTTTTTGGAATATATGAGAGGTTCTTAAATAGACCTCTTGGGAGGTCAAAGTAAGTAAATTTTTTTACACATGAATTTCCTTTACTTAATACAGAAATTCATTGAACCTAGGCTCTAATAAAATAGAAAAACTAAATTAAGGAATACACTTAAGGAAATAGTAACTGTGTAAAATTTAATGAAAGGTATATGATTTATTGCTTAATCTTGTTGCTTGGCTGGCCTCCTGTTGTACTAGCTGGGTTTGCTAGGCCAGCCGTGGAGCTTTGGGCTTCGCTCCAATGGACTTGGGCTTGGCTGGCCTATGAGGCTTGGGTTGGATCTGGCCCATTATCAAAAGCCTATGTGGTAGCCCCCCTTTTGGGCTACATCACCCTAATAATGACCCGAAGTAAAGCTTGTAAGAACCTTTAAACTAGAGCTCCTAGAAAAGCCACAGTAGACCTCGGATGGACGCCCTTTGCTTTCTAACACTTCGCCTGGCCTTACCAAGATTAAATTCCATCTAAAATTGCATCAATAAGCAACCCTTTTTCTCTCGGCGGCGAATGCTCAATTGAGAAGTCACCTAGACTTGCCACATGATAATTAGGTAACTTGCAATGTTCTAATGCCTTTGTGATGACATTTCTGTGTACAACCACAAAATAAGATGTTGACCACCTTAATTAACCCTTTATTTAAACACTCTTGAGTAGTTGTTCCTCCAATTTAACCCTTAAAATTTTCTCTATAAAGATAATTGTCGGGCTTAATTATCTATCTACATTTGGGAAGCCATACTTTTAACTTGTTCTCCCTTTTTCTGACATGTTTCCATAGTGGTTGTGAAGGGGGCTCACAATAAATTCAGGGGAACATTTTATGGTCAAGGACCTTGTACTCCCTCTCAGAAGGAGGGCATGTCTGACTATTGCACTTGCCTTTGTTTGACAATATCTGCCCGGTTTGCAAAACCTAGTAGAGAGATATTCTTCTCCATAAGCCTTGTCCTCGGCTACACGAATTCTGTTTCTCCATTCCGATCTATCTTGAGCCAAATCCTCAGTTAAGTTACACTTTTTCATATCTATTTTTACTACATCCTCGTCCTCTTTGGCCTACCCCGTCCCCTTGGTGGGCCATCAGCTTTCGAAGACAAACTTTTCCTTACCAGCACTGTTACGGGCCTACATTGGACATGCCCAAACCATTACAAACGGGTTTCTCTAATTTTATCCCCTAATGTTGCTACCCCTAAATGCTCTTGAAAGCGCTCATTTCTAATTTTATCTTTCCTAGTTTTACCACACATCCACCTCAACATTTTAATCTCTGCTATATCTATTTTGTGTACATGTTGCTTCTTGATTGACCAACATTTTGCTCCATAGGTCATAGCTAGTCTAAAGTCTAAACGCTGTCTTGTAAAATTTTTCCTTTTGTCTTGTTGGCACTAGTCGGTGACAAAGCACTCCAGAAGCAAGTCTCCACTTCAACCATCCTGCTTTTATCCTATGTTTGACATCTTCATCAATCTCTCCATCCTTACTAATTATAGAGCCAAGGTAGCGAAAAGAATCACTTTGTGGTATCTCATGGTCTTTAATTCTTACAGTAGTTTCAACTCCTTCTATATGCCCACTGAAGTTATAATCCATATATTGTGTCTTTGTACAACTTATTTTAAAGCTTTTGGATTCTAAAGCCTCCCTCCATATGTCAAGTTTTGCATTCACACTATCTCTTGATTCATCTACCATCACAATATTATATGCAAATAACATGCACCAAGGTACTTCATCTTGAATATGAGCAATTAACTCATACATAATCAGTGCAAAGAGATAAGGACTTAGGACTGACCCCTGATGCAAAACTATG
Organism: Umbellularia californica; assembly: GCA_028538565.1. Classification (NCBI taxonomy): domain Eukaryota; kingdom Viridiplantae; phylum Streptophyta; class Magnoliopsida; order Laurales; family Lauraceae; genus Umbellularia; species Umbellularia californica. The sequence goes on from JAPQWN010000006.1 coordinate 13,145,800, forward strand.
GTCGCTAGGAACTCCTTTGTCTCTCCACAAGTAGTTCTCACACTTGTTACTGCTCCTTCATACATGTCTTTAATAATTTCAATATAACCTCGTGGAACATTCCTTTGATTTAAAAACCCACCAAATTAAATCTCTAGGTACCTGTCTTAGGCTTTTTCTAGATCAATGAAGATCATATGCAGATTTTTCCTCTTCGCTCAATATTTTTCCATTAATTACCTAAGTGAGAAGATAGCTTCTATAGTTGGCCTCCCTGGCATAAAACCAAATTGATTTTTAGATATTTTGGTCTTCTGTCTAAGTCTGCGCTCCATTACTCTCTCCCATTGGCTTTATAATATGACTCAGTAAGTTTAATCCCATGATAGTTGGTACAATTTTGTATATATCCCTTGTTCTTATATATAGGTACTACAACACTACTACTCAATTCATCCGGCATTTTCTTTGTCATTAATATCTTATTGAAGAGTCTAGTTAGGCAAACTCCCAACTTCTCCTAAGCATTTACAAGCCTCTATCGCGATGTCATCTGGACCCGTAGCTTTTCCTGTCTTCATTTGTTTTAATGCTTTCCTCACTTGTACCACCCTAATTCTATGAAAAAATATGCTTTGCTAATGAAGTATCCTCTTTTGTTCTTATGTCTCGTATATAGTCTTTATTTAAAACTATGCTAAAATATTTTCTCCACCTTTCTTTGATATTGTTGTCCTTCAGTAGAACTTTTTGGTCATTGCTTTTATTACAGTTGACATGATCTAAGTCCCTACCTTTCCTTTCTCTTATTTTTGCAAGCTTAAAAATATCATTCTCTCCTTCTCTTGTTACCAATCTATTATATAGGTCATCATATGCTTTGCACTTTGCATCACTTACTACTTTCTTAGCTTCTTTCTTTTTGCTTTCTTCTAAATCTCATAGTTTTCCATATTCCTAGTACCCTGCTAAACCTTGAAACAATGTCTCTTCTCCCGAACAGCTTCCTGAACAGCTACACTCGTCCACCGGGTTTCTTTATTATCGTGTATCTTCCCTTTCGACTCTCCAAGTACCTCTTTAGTAACTTTCCTAATACAGTTAGCCATTTGGTTGTACATCGCTATAGTTTCTCCTTTAAAATTCCATTCTCCTTCATCAATCACTTCATCCTTAAATATTGTTGTTCTTTCTCCTTTCAAATCCCTCCACCTTGTTTTAGGGCACATTTTATTTACTACCCCTCTTTCTACTTATAATGCAAATATCTAAAACTACTAGCCTATGTTGCGTGGTGAAACTCTCTCCTGGAATAACCTTATAATCTTTACAATCCAATTGATCATGTTTTCTAACTAGAAAAAAGTCTATTTGGCTTTTGTTAGTTCCACTTTTATAGGTAAAATTAAATGCTCCACTCTCTTTTTAAAGCAAGCGTTTTCTATTACAAGGTCAAATGCTAATGCAAAGGCCAAGATAGTATCTCATTACTCATTCTTTTCTCCAAATCCTTGTCCTCCATGCACTCTCCCATATCCTCTATTATCTTTTCCTACAGCCCATTTAAGTCCCCTCCTAGAAGAATCTTTTCACTAGTTGAAATTTCTCGTAGTAAACCATCCATCTCTTCTCAAAATTGGCTCTTGATACTTTCATCTAATACTGCTTGGGGAGCATATGCACTAATGATATGAATTATGTTTTCCTCTAACACTAGTTTAATTGTTATAATTCTATCACCCAATCTCTTTACTCCTATAATTTTCTCTTTCAAATCCTTATCTACAACTATATCAACTCCATTTCTTGTATTGATCTTTCCTACATAAAAAAGTTTATAACCATCAGCGAGCTCCTTAACTTTATCCCCTTTTCACTTTGTCTCCAGTAGACAGGCTACACTAAGTCTTCTTTTCATTACCTCAACTAACTCCATACTCTTGCCTGTTAAGGTTTCTATATTCCAAGTAGCAAGTCAAATCTTCCTTTTGTTATGTTGCTGAACTAACTACTTTAGCCGCACTCGTCCAAAATGGTGTGGTAGCGCCACTTTCCACTGCAACCAGGCGTCGCTTAAAGCGGGGAACACCCTAGCATGATCTCGGAGTGTTGTGATCTCAGAATTTATGTTTGGGTTGTGACAAAATTTTACGTTGTCTGTGAACCTACCTAATGCAACCATCCTCTTTTACCTGGGCTTGGGACCGGCAGTAAAAAAACTGGTGGAGTTACAAACAACTCGTGCTTATGTTTTATAAATATACCCATGTATAACATAAATAATCATCTATAAACAAAGCCTCCTTTGGTGAATCGAGAGAGTAGGTCTCCAAAATTGTAGTACAGTAAATAAAAAGTAGATTTAGCATGAGTAGTGTTTCTGTTGAAGGGTAAAGCAATAAATTTAGATATAGCAACTTAAACAGTCTGATAAATTCTCAAAATTAATGTCCCAAAACACCAGAAGAGATTAATTGTCTTATGTACGTAACAAAAAGATGCCCTCGTTTAGAATGCCAAGGACGAAAGGAAGATAACAGTCAATAGCAGCAGCAACAACAACGGTGGATGAACGAGGCAGATCTAAAAATTGAAGATTTAGCCCGCCTGATTTATGCCTATTCCAATCTGCTTCCTGGTTGTTGGATCCTGCATAAAACAACCTGCTGCGGAGAAGGTGATAATAGTCGTCTTGAACAAGTTGACTCACAAATTACAGTTTTGGTACAAGTAGATGAGAGCCATTAGTGGTGTAAATCATGGAGATGGGGTGAATAGCTGTGAATAAGAAGTGTGATGCAGGCCAGACCAATAGGCCCCGTTTGAAGGTTTATTCCAGAAGGCCCAAAGTTCAAGCCCATAAGTAAAGAAATTGAAAGATTTCTATCGGCAGTTTCCTATTTTAATAGAGTTCTAGAATTAGTAGATTTCTTTAATTGCTTTGATTAGGTAGTTTCTAATTTCAAAGATTCTTAGAATTAGAAGTTTCTTAGTAGATATTGTTAAACAGGCCATGTTAAATAGGCCAAAGGCCCATGAACAGATCCTGTCCAGAATATCATAGCTCACGTGGATGTTGAATGGGTCAACTTGTAATAGCTGTACATACTCTCTTAATTAGATTTTCTCTTGTAATTAGTTAGTTTCCTAAAGTTAGAATAACAATTGATGTAATTAGCTAGTTTCCTAACTTAGAAGCCTTGATTGAGGCATGTAATACTCTATATATTGGGGCTTGATCTCCAAAGGAAAACACACAGAAATTAAGACATTCTCAGCATTGTAGTATTCAAAACTCTTGCTTTCTAAGTTCTGAGATCATCAAATTGTCATGGTATCAGAGCAAGTGTTCAAGGAAATCTAGGTTCTTTTGATCTTACATAGCTTTACGGCAACAAGATATAAGGAAATAAGTTTCTCTTGTGCAACCAGTAGATCCAGTGACTTCTTCTTCCAGCGTCAGCGACGTTCCCTTGGTGGCCCACCCTTGATCAATCAGATCAAGTTCCAAAAACTACATAGACATGGTCGCCTGATATTTCTAGGTATATTGGCGAATTTTTCAGGATTTTTCAGCACCTCCAGGTTGGATCTTTTCTCATTCTCGAAATTTTCCAGTTTTTAATACTGTTTTGATCTAGACCGTCCAAAATCTTGGATTCTCAGCAGAATTGGATCATTCTTCTTCCATTAGAAGCCAGATTACCGTGCTTCCATAGCTCTGTGATCTGATCTTGGACCAGCATCATTAGTGGGGCCCACGTACAGGATCTAGGGCCAAAATTCAGGTTGCCAGGGGTGTTTTTTTGTGATTTTACTGTTCTGTGTTGTCATGGCCAACCCCAGATTATGATAACTCTCTCAAAGATCCATATAGCCTTGGTCGCCTGGTTTTTCTAAGTCCCTTAGTGATTTCTTCAAAATTTTTTGACACGTCCAGAAGACAGAACAGCGGGACTTCTCAGATCTGTCCCTTGATCTTTGGCCAGCACTAGTTGTGGGGCCCACATAGTGGATCTTGAGCCACTGTCAAGGTCGTCAGGGCCTTGTTGTGCACAACTTTTTGTGCCGTTTTTTGGTTTCTCTTCCTGTGTTGCTTGGAAGGGGTTTTATACAGTTTCTCTTAACTGATTGCTAAGACTTTTCACTATTCACACTTAATTTTTGGCCGACATCGTTTGCGATGGAAAAATCTGAAGTTACCTTGATTCGATTCACGGGAAAGAACTACCCTGCCTGGTCTTTTCAGTTCCAAATTTATCTTGAAGCTAAGGAATTGTGGGGATATATCTCTGGATTTGAACCTAAACCCACTGAAGATGAAAAGAAGATATCCTCGTGGCATACTAAGGATGCAAAAATCAAATCATGGATTCTAGGATCCGTTGAGCCACATCTGATTATGAACCTCAAACCGTACCCAACATCTAAAGACGTGGGGATATCTGAAGAAAGTGTACCATCAATATAACTCTGCGCGTCAGTTTCATCTTGAATGTGCAATTGCTGAATATACACAAGGAACCTTGTCAATCCAAGACTACTATTCGGGATTCCGTACGCTTTGGTCGGAATACGATAGTATTAAATATGCAGATGTTGCTGGAGATGTTTTGACTGTTATTTACGATCTTCAGGCCTCTAGTCAAAGGGATCAATTTTTAATGAAACTTCGCAGTGAATATGAAAGTGTCCGCTCTGCCCTGATGAATCGGACGCCATTACCTTCCTTGGATGTCTGCTTGAATGAACTCTTGCGTGAAGAACAGCGCATTGCGACCTCAGCTCATATAGCTCAATCAAAGCCTGAGACCTACTCAGTCGCGTTCGCTGCTAATAGGACTTCTCAGCCCCCACCTCGAGACTTGAGCAAAACGCAGTGTTACAGTTGTCAAAAATTTGGGCACATTGCCACTCAATGCAAACAGAAGGTCTGCAATTACTGTAAAAAGTCGGGACATATCATCTCTGAATGTCGCCGCCGCCCACAACGTCCATCTCCACAGTCTCAGACACAACAACATCAGCCTCCACAGTATCAGACTCCGCATGCGTATGTTGCTTCTTCGGTTATGCCTGCTCCTACGTCGGCGCCTTCACAGCCTGAGCCCTCATCCTCTCTCACTCCTTTATTGGTCCAACAAATGATTATAAATGCCCTCTCTGCTTTTGGTCTCTCAGGTACATCCCCTCCATCTTCTACTTGGTTTCTTGATTCCGGGGCGCCTAACCATATGACGTCTTCTCGTGCCCCCCTCTCAAATGTTCACAACTACAATGGCCATCTTCAAATCCAAACTGCTAACGGGGGCCATGTTCCCATTAGTGCTGTCGGTGACCTCCTTGGTCCCATTCCATTGCAAAATGTTTATCTGTGTCCCACTTTAACTTCCAATCTTTTGTCCGTCGGGCAGCTTGTTGAAAATAATTGTAACATCTCTTTTTCTTCTTCTGGTTGTGTTGTGTAGGACCAGCTGTCCGGGAAGGAGATCGCGAGGGGGCCTAAGTGTGGACGCTTGTTTCCGCTGGATTTTTCTAAGACTTCTAGGAATACTTTTGACAATGATATGTTTTGTTTCTCTATTAAAGATAACTGCCAATTGTGGCATAATAGACTTGGACACCCTAATTCAAAGGCTTTGTCCCTTATGTTAAATTCTGGTTTATTAAATAAATCTACTGGTTTCTCTTCTTGTGTGTCTTTTGATTGTGCTACTTGCAAAATGGGAAAAAGCAAAACACTTCCTTTTCCTATGTCCACTTCCCACAGCACTCAGTGTTTTGATTTGATTCATAGTGATGTATGGGGAATTGCTCCAGCTCTTTCTCACACTCACTATAAATATTTTGTGACATTTATTGATGATTTCAGTCGGTTCACATGGGTTTACTTTCTGCATTCCAAATCGGATGTTTTTAATGTGTTTAAAATTTTTTTGGCCTATATCGAGAATCAATTCTCCACCTGCATTAAAATCTTGCGATTTGATTCAGGTGGGGAATATGTGTCCTCTGCTTTTCAACAGTTTTTGCAAAATAAAGGCATTATTTCCCAAAGAGCTTGTCCTTATACACGACAGCAAAATGGAGTCGCTGAAAGGAAAAATCGGCATCTCCTTGATGTCACTCGTTCTCTTCTCCTTGAATCATCGGTTCCTACCCGTTTTTGGGTTGAGGCATTGGCTACTGCCGCTCATCTTATTAATCGTATGCCATCCACCTCTATTGAAAATCAGAGTCCATATTACCGACTGTACCAGACCTCTCCTTCCTATGATGATCTTCATGTTTTTGGCTCAGTTTGCTTTGTGCATTTGCCTCCTTTTGAAAGAACCAAACTTACTGCTCAATCCGCTCAGTGTGTTTTTTTAGGATATGCACCCTTCCAGAAAGGGTTCCTTTGCTATGATCCCCACATTCGTCGCATCCGTACCTCTAGAAATGTCATTTTTTTTGAAAACCAGTATTTTTTCCAAAAACACCTTGATCCTCCGGACTCCTCCTCCTTAGTTTCCTTACCTGGTTTTTCTAACGATACATCTATTGTTCGATTTAATCCTCACTTTGTGTATCACAGGCGGTCTAAAGAAGCGCTTACAGGTAATCCCCCTCATGATCTTCCTCCTGCAACTGGTCCACCTCCGGCACTAGATTCATCTGTACCTCCTTCATTGCGCCGCTCCACTCACATTTCGGTTCCCCCAGACCGCTATGGGTTTTCTCATACTTCTTTAATGGCCACTTTGTCGTCATCTTCTGTTCCACAATCATATTCTCAGGCTGTGCAGCACCAATGTTGGAACCAGGCTATGCAAGATGAATTGGAGGCTTTAGAACAAAACCATACGTGGGATGTTGTCTCGTCTCCTGTGGGTGTCAAACCGATTGGCTGTAAGTGGGTTTTTTCTCTCAAGTTAAAATCTGATGGCACATTAGATCGCTATAAGGCACGTCTTGTCGCTCTTGGCAATCGGCAGGAATATGGTATTGATTATGATGAAACTTTTGCTCCGGTCGCCAAAATGACCACTGTCCGCGCAATTCTTGCTGTTGCTGCCTCTCAGTCTTGGCCTCTCTATCAAATGGATGTCAAAAATGCGTTTCTACATGGTGATCTCAAAGAAGACGTTTATATGTGTCTACCTCAGGGGTACTCATCCGGGAAGGGTATGGTTGCCAAACTCCGTCGCTCTCTCTATGGTCTGAAACAGGCTCCTCGCGCATGGTTTGAAAATTTTCAAGATGCTCTTCTCCGCTTGGATTTTCATCCGAGCCAATATGATCCTTCTCTGTTTTTACATCATGCTCCGTCAGGGATTACTGTGCTCCTTGTCTATGTTGATGACATAGTCATTACTGGTCCGAATGCCTGCATGATTCAGGAGCTCCAAGCTTCTCTCAATGAGACATTTCACATGAAGGATCTTGGCCCTTTAAACTATTTCTTCGGTCTTGAAGTTCATCAATCGACTAAAGGTATAGTTCTCAATCAGCACAAATACACCGTTGATCTCATTGATTTGGCTAGCCTTACTGCTTCTGCTCCTGTAGATACTCCGGTCGAACTGAATGTCAAACTCAGTCGCGAGGAGGGTGACCTTCTTTCTGATCCTACGGCTTATCGTCAATTAGTTGGTAGCTTGATCTACCTCACCGTCACTCGTCCTGATATATCCTATGCGGCTTAGAAGCCTTGATTGAGGCATGTAATACTCTATATATTGGGGCTTGATCTCCAAAGGAAAACACAGAAATTAAGACATTCTCAGCATTGTATTCAAAACTCTTGCTTTCTAAGTTCTGAGATCATCAGATTGTCAGATATTGATTACTAAAATTATGACTGAGACTCTATTATATATAGGATGTAATCCCTTCTCTTGGGATAAACAGAAATTTGAATCAAATTGAGCTTTCTCAAACGTGAGATTTTCTCTCGTCTTTGGTGTGAGACTTAGACTACCTACCATAAGCCTTTTGGCTTGAGGAATAACCCGTTGGTTACCCTCATTCTCCCTGTGCTGCTTCAAAGTGAATCATTTGAGCCTTAGGTCATGTGATTGGAAGCACCAGAATCAAGTATCCTAGGGACAACTGTGTTACATGTGGGAGAAAATGGTTGGCAAGGTAGCGGAGGTTGCTGAAGCTGAGGAGGACCCAGAACCAGGGGAGAGCATCATCTGTTGGAGCTCATCAGCAATAATGAAATGAATTTGTTAGGTAAGCTTAAAAGAGATAGATGGATTGGTAGTTGTAGAGAGAGTTGCATGCTGAACACCCATCTATGGATGATGCTGAGGGTGGTTCGGTCGCTGATATTGATCACCAATCTATTAGCAAGGACGTATGGTCTATCCTTGTGGAAGAGATGACAGTCACACTTCCAGTGCTTTCGCTGCTTGCATTAGTTGTAGATGTCAGATGATCAGCCTTTTTGGCAAGAAGGGCCAAGGAGTCCAGGCTGTGGGTTAGAGGATGTAACCATGTAGATACAAAGGACATGATCGATATTCATAGTCCTTTTGGTAGGAAGGAAAGACTGAGTTTGGTCTTTTGAAAGTAATTCAGATAAAGCCTTATCAACATGGGGAAGAGGGGATTGATGTAAGAAGATACTCCTTGCATGTTCAAATTCAGGCTTTAACGGCATCAGGACTTTTACAAGCCTAGTTTCTTGACTATATGTCTCAAAAGTAGCATAGTCAGCTGCACATTTGGATTGTGGCTCCTTAAATGACAACTGGTCCCACACTCTTGTTATTTGCCCATAAAGGGCATGAATTGAATCATCACCTTGTTGAGCATTCTGATCTCCGATTCGAGCTGATATCTTTTAGTAGATGGTGGGATCCACAGAGGTGTCTGGTCGAGAGTTGATTTTACCCATATCAGATTCTCATTCTTCTTCAGCAATGGGATCTGATGGCTTCTCTATTTTAGTGGAAACATATTGCCAAACTTTTCTTCCTTTCTTGAAATTGGTCATTAGATGGGACCCAATAGGCCTAGTTTGTTCCATTGAGCCGACCAGAGATGACTTAGGCATGATCGGAAGTCATATGAAACAAGAGTGTGTAATAAAAATGAAGGAAATGTAGACCAATAGGAAGAAGTATCCAAGAAAGCAAAGAAATCAACGAAGGAGCCGAAATATAGGATACCTGGCCTTGAATGTCCTGTCCATTTGATCACTGAAGTGGGTTAAAACCCTAGCAAATACACTTAATTCCCTGATCACCTTTCCAAGTTATCTTCACATATGAGTAGTGCATGTTTCTTCCAAATTTCAAGCCAATCTGATGAGAATCCCGAAGATCCATCAGTTCAGATGAAAAATAGGCCCGAAAACTGTTAATACTGAAAAATGGCTAAAAATCCCTCAAAGGTGTTGAAATAAGCCAAAACTTTATGTGAATGATCCTCTATGATGGGGGACCTAAAGGGGAGAATTTTGTGTGATTTTGGGATCTGGAGTGGGTCCTACTAGTTATCGACAGAGTCCGCTGCGAGCAGTCAACTTCTGACTGAGGTTTTGGTTGAAAAAGATTCTTTCTGAGGGTTAAGAGAGGACAGAAATGGGGATTTAGGAAAAGGGTGGGACAACTATTGATTGATCAGTGGGGCCCTACAGCAGATTGGGGAAGATATGTGGTCCCCACAACAGGTGAAAACATATCAAGACACAGAAGAAAATGGGAGACTAGGATTGATGGTTCACCACTTTTACAAACATGATCCAATATCACTTGGATTAGACAGAGGAGAGAGCCTAGGCCCGATCCAATGAAGTAACTTAAAAGAACAAGAGATTTGGAGTTGCTGCATTGGGTTAATGCTCCCAACAGTACATTGAGGGCCTTGTGAAATTAAGTATCTTCACAGTTCACACTACTTGCTAGTTAATAAGTACACTTGGATTTAGGGGATTGATTAATGGAACACATTAAGAAAAGGTAAAATTTCAAATCAGGCCCTATGTTTTGGGCTTATTTCAAAAACGGACAACAAGATTCAAATCTCTCAAATCAGGCTCTAAGGTTTCCACAAAGATTTCAAGTAAGGACAACTGGCTAAAATGGGCTGCCCGTAGTGAGTTTTTCCCCAAATTTGTTTTAAGAGATAAAAATGCCCTTGGGGCTTTTAAAACAAAGGAGGAATTTTGAAGAGAGAGTTTTTGGAGTTTAGAAGGGTCATTTGATGCATATTGGCGCAGTCTTGGCCTATATGATACACATTGGCTAATATTTTTATTCATGTTAATGCCAACCTATGGTGTCTAGAGATGGCAAGGACACGAAATAGATATGGTGACGTCGTATCCTAGATATGGTAACAACATGTATATTACACAGTAATAAAGCTTTTAATACTATGGTTTCAAGACAACAACGAATTTCAAGTATCTGGGCATAATAGATCCAAACCCGCATCCTCCCTAAATGATCCAATTAACCTCCTGACACTTTAATAGTTAATATATAATAATTGAAATGTGTAAATAGTTATAAGTTTAAGGTATCAATACATATTTATTTTTCGTATCTTTAAATAAAAAATAAACGTGAAAATAAAATCCAAACCATGAATTTTATGCTGTAGGATACCTTTCGAAGATAAGAAAGTGTTGATGAAGAAAAATACCGAAAAAGAAGAAAAAAAGAAGGCATAGACAAGCCCTATATGTTCAGTTGAACGCTTTAATCAAATGCATGTTCTTTATTCATCTTTAGAACCTCCCAGAAACCACAACAACTCTAAAGAGGTTTTTTTAATTACTAAATGGAGTCTGGACCAAGACCAAGCCCAAGTCAATTGGACTAAACCATTGACCATTGGCCAACCCGGCCCATTGGGTTCGGTCCACGTGCCTTATTTCACCGAAAGCTATAGTGGAGTTCTAATTTTATCCTATTTCTATTTGATGTTGTTAATTGGGTTTGAGAATTACAATCAGGAGGTTGTAGTGGACACTAAGGTTGTTTCAAGACCCTTGCTGTTGTAGGTGATTGATATTATTGTCCGCACGTGGAGACTAATATCATCAACATTTGTGAAAGATAATGCACTTGTCACTTGGCCAAAGGAAAAAAAAGAAAAAAGAATACAAGGTTATATCAACCATTGTCGATTCCTCATGCCCCATGGGAAGATATTAGTATGGACTTTGTGTTATGCTTGCCAAAGATCGCCAGAAAAGTTGATTCAATCTTCGTTGTGGTTGATTGTTTCTCCAAGATGGCTCATTTTATTCCATATACTGCCACAGTGGATGCTTTTAAAGTTGCTCAATTGTTCTTTAAGGAAGTTTTTTGTTTTCATGGACTTTCAAAGATTATTGTTTCAGATAGTGATATAAGGTTTATGAGTTACTTTTGGAAGACTTTGTGGATGACAACATACACTAAACTTAACTTTTCTACTGCTTACCATCCTCAAATTGATGTCCAAATAAAGGTAGTAAATCGAAGCCTTGGACATCTGTTATGGTGCCTTGTTCGTGACCATATCACAACGTGGGATCAGGTTTTACCCATGGCTGAATTTGCTTACAACAATTCAGTGATTCGCTCCACTGAAATTTCCCCATTTGAAGCATTTACAGGTGTTTGTCTGCGCTTGCTTATTGATCTAGTTACATTACCCATCGAGGAACAACTTAGTGCTGAAGCGGATAATCTCATCAAACATATGCAATGGGTACATGATGAAGTTCAGCGTCGTATCGCTGCTAGCAATGACAATTACAAGACTTGAGCAGACAAGTGTCGTTGTTTCATTGATTTTTCTAAAGGAGACATGGTTATGGTATGTATCCATTCGGAATATATACCGCCGGGAGCTAATAAGAAATTACATCCACTTAATGTGAGTCCATTCAAACTTTTGAAGAAACTTGGCTCTAATGCCTATACTCTGGAGTTATCATCAGGTCTCAGCATCAACCCAACCTTCAATGTTACAAATCTCACACTATACCGTGGGCATGACAATGATGAAGAATCTAAAGAACATGCCATTGCGTTACCAGCTGCTCCTCCACCTGTAGATGAAATCATTGATGTTCTCGATGATCTGCTTGTTTCTACGTGTCAAGGAGGATTCCAGAGGTACCTTTTCCGCTCACAGAGCCTTCTCCATCTCATGAATCCGGATCTCTATGAATATTATCAAGCTATTAACTCGCCGGAGTCAAGTTTTTCCAAGCTGGGGTTGATGCAATACGGATGAACACCAAGCACAAGTCAATTGGGCCAAACCATTGACCATTGGTCAACCCTGTCCATTCGGTTTAGTCCATAGGCCTAATTTGACCGAGAGCTACTGTGGAGTTCTAATTTTATCCTATTTTTGTATTATGTTGTTAATTGAGTAAGATTGCTAATTTTTATAGTTCTTCTTTTAATTAGGTGTCTTCAATTATTAGGAAAGTCTTGATTGCCAAGTAATAGGAAAGATCCTATATATAGAGGACGAGTCTCGTTGTGATTTTCTTGCTTATTTTTAATTAATCAAAGATTTCTCTGAGTTTCTCTTCAATTATGGTGCTTGTTATGGCCATGAGTGTGTTCTTGTTTTCAAAATCCATCTTTGGATTTGATCAATCCCTTCGGGGTTTTATTTATTTTCTATCAAGAATCTAGGACTGCTCCACTAGATAACCTTTTAAAAGTAAAAACACTAAAAAAGAAAGAAAGAAAGAAGTTAAGAGATTATTAATATTAACTTATTCGTTAGGTATTCTCGCTCAACCAAGAATTGTAAGATTTGATGAAATGAATATCGAGTTGCAAGATTCACCCCTGAATCCTAAGATTTTCTGTAAATGAGATTTGTTGCATAGATATGAATTGTTTGCCTTAGAATCCGGGATACGAATCGTAGGATTTTGATAAAAATGCTTGAGTGCAAATGTGTAGGAACAGAATATGAAAGGGTCTGACCCAATAGCTTCGGGACACTATGCTCTTTTCCTAAACAATGTGGGCAGATGGTCTCTTTGTGGTTCCCATAAAGACTAGTGCTAGGACAAGTATGCTTCCCATCCTTCACCTTCTCTGAGTGAACTTTTTTATTGATCATTTTGTTGTTTATGTTGTTCTTCAGGCTATACATGCTTTCAGTCATTAAATTCACGTAGAGACCATATGCTGGTGTGGGAAATGTTATTACTGCTTGGCACCTTCTCATGTTGTTGCTCTCTTACTCAATGATCACATTGGATGTTTCTAAGTCACTAATTCCAGAGTACAAAATTTGTCTCTAAAGGTTTTCAAAACATAACTTTCCGTTGATCCTTCTCATTTTTCTGGTCTCCACCGAACTCAGGTGGCCATATCTTCCTTGGGAATCCAAGTGATCCACTTAGACATAACACAGAGGGACTTGAAAAAAGAAAAATCTGCATCTAAAGAGCTCTGCAATCTGGTTATCAACTTGTATACTGCTTTGGACATTGAAGGCTGATGTAGTATGAGCTGCCCACACCGCAATAAGGTGCAACCCTCATTTGGAACCCGGTCCCACCCATAATGTTTGAGGTGGGATGGAAAAATCTCATTTTCATTGTAAGGTTTGGGTAAACCCATCTTTGTTAGATGATCATACCTGTAGGTTTACTGGCTCAAAGATTTTAATGTGTAAGCGTAGGGAAATTCAATGAAATGATTATTTATTTATTTATTTATTGAATGGTAGCTGGTTAATGTTACTCTGACTTGGATCAGATTTGGGCAGTGCCATGATGAGGTCCGAGGGTCCCCATAGGGGGCTTCTATTCTGTCTAAACGTTAGTTATTGGAACTTGGCATTGACACTTATTTATATTCACCGATAAAAAAAATTATGAACTGTTGCATGCTCTTGCACTGCCCAACTATGTCTACCTCTCTTGAGTGTTTGTGGCTCTTCTTATGTGGTGCAAGGAGTTGACTAGGTTAAATGCATGTGGGGCTTTCTAAGGTGACTGCCTATTCCGATTGGTAGAGTTGGAGGCCCCCATCTGAGCAAACCAAGTCACAGGCTCAATGAGAATTGAGATCATGCATGGTTGTCAATGCCATTCCATTCCAGCCGGGATTGGCTGGAATGTTCTGGAATTGGCCTCGGGCGAAACAAAATGCCCCCCTAAAAGTTTTCTGGTCCCAATTCCGGTCCATTCTAGTCATTTTGGTCTATTCCAGTTTCAATTCCAGACCAATTCCGCCTCACTCCGGCCAAGGTTTCATACTAACATTCATATGTAGTGAAAACTAGAAAATGGTCAATTCAATTGTAGAGTGTCATTTCATTTAAGTGATGTAAGTATGCATTTTTAGTAATATTTTAGCATTCAGCTATTTTTTACAATTTTAGGTACTCTAATGTATATATTTATTTTTATTTTTCAATCACGTCTTTTTTGGAACGTAATACGTGACTCAACTGGAATGCCGAAATGTTCCAGTACAAGGTCAAACCAGAACGACAACAGGAACGGAATTAACAACTATGATCTAGATGGGGGAAGTTTGAGTTACATCACATAACCCTTTTGATGCAAACCGACTTGCCAAGTAGGTGCTTCTTCAAGATGTGTTGATGTTCAAATATGATCCTTAGGAACTATTTCATTTTTGTTTTTTTATTGGCATCATAATGTTTCTTTTTTCTCTGTGCCCTTTTCGGCTCGTGTATCTTGCTTCTTTCAAAGTTGTTTGGTGTGATGCACCTGAATACCTGATGAAACATCCTACTGGACCACACACACATAGCCCCCCATATTTCACACGTCCCCTAGGTTTGCACCCAGTCCATTACAATGACTCTGTGAGAACAGTTCTCACCAGAACAGAGCTGTGTTGTGTGTGTATAAGGGTTTCACAGTTTCTTTGTGAAAAAGTAAGTAGGCATGGTAGTTTTTGTAACCTTTTGTTTTAATTGTTTAAACTTAAATTGTCCAACTTAACACCTTTGAACTCAATGTACCTTATTGTTTTCTTGGTTTACTGTTTTTCCTCTTGTTAATACTTGTCGGAACAGGTTTGGAATCAGTCATGTATCCATGGTTCAGAAAGTTGACCCTGCTTTGTTTTGAATCTATCTTGATTACTCTCAGCATTCAGCAATCCAATGTATTTAGATGTATGGTTTTTGTTCATTTAATAAACTAAGCTTCTCCTCTCCAATTTCTTTGTAAACCTTGTTTGTGGAAACCTAATATACATAAATAGTGCCATTGAGCAAAAAAGGTGTATCCGTATCCGTTTGCTGATGAGGCCCTGACAAAGTGCAGCAAATAACATTTGTCCATAATTCATATGAAAGCATTTTTATAACCATGTTGTAAATCTAACAAGGCCCCTTTATAGAACCTCTCATTGAATTTTATAAACTTAAAATACTAGAACTATGTGTTGGATTTACTAGCGTGAATTTTGGTACTGCTCTAACTTGTCAGAACACTAAAAGAATTGTTTGCAAAGTAATATTGTCAATTAGAAGTACAATCCAAATAATATTTTAGAAAATGTTGCACATGGATTTTTGAAAAGAAACTGATGCTTTGTTTTGTGTTACAGGGGGATTTTCTTCTCATTGTTTTAAGGAACTTGATTGAACAGCAATTGTCTCACAAGACGGCAAATTTGAAAGTTGTTCTCATGTATAGCCCACATTCAATTAAATCATTTACATGAGTAGTGATTGTGAAATATCCCATATTTGATGATCATTGTTGGAATTTGGAAGTGTGTCTATACATCATTGAGGGGAAAAAGAAAAAGAAAAAAGTGTCCACATATTTGGTCCTAATAGATTTTTTTTTTTTGTGTGGTCAGGTCTGCAACAGTTGATGCTGGTTTGTTCTCTAGATATTTTGGAAACTGTCCCGTCATTACTGCTGAAGGGCGATCACATCCTGTGTCAACTTACTTCCTTGAGGATGTTTATGAAGATCTCAAATATTCCCTCGCTTCTGATTCTCCAGTGTCCCTGACATACTTGACATCCTCTAAAGAAAAGGTTCTTTTACTTTTTATACATGACCTAGTTGGCAATTAGATTTTAAAATTATCATGCTGGATTTGGAAATTTGGGAACAAGTGATTGCTTACTCCAAATTTCTTGGGTGTTTATCATTCTCAGAATTTTTAATATTGAGGTATTTCAAGGTTAGCTTCATTGTATCTTAGTCTTTGATCTTGTATTTACTAAATTTATGATTACTATATCAAATTTTCTTCAAAATCCTAACTATTTTCTATTTTTTTATTCCAATGGTGCGTGCCTTTGTTAATACTTTTATGTATTTCAGATGATTTAATTCCAATAATGCATTTAATTGGCTTCTATATTTTTATCAATCGAACTTCGATTTATATAAAAATAGGTATGATTATAGGTGGTGTTGAATCCTAATTTGGACGAAATCATTAAAGGGATAGTTTGAATGCTGACATTGGAAGTCTTGAAAATTATGGAATATAAATGTGAGGGTACACCTGTTATGTATCAGGTACCTTCCCTTCATGGGGTGGGCATGGGGACCATGGAACTAACACTAGCATTCTGGTACCCATATGCTTCAAACAGGTAGTATCTGATAGTTGAACCTGGAACGAGTATTTATTTTTTTATTTCTTTTGGTTGTGGCATTGGTACTATCCTGTATCTGTGACTACACTTTCGTTGGTTATATGATAATGGCTTAAAATTATCGGCCAATACAGACTGGTCATAGGTCTAACTTGCGATAAGATGTTGCTGCAATGTTGACTTCTGTCTGTATGGAATATATATCGGGTAATGCTTGGCTAACACAGCTGATAATGGAATGTAAATGTCAAGTGCAGAATATCGGCCTTAACGACTGAAAATCTTAGAAAGGAATAGAAATGGAGAGAGAGGAGAGAAGGGGCTCTATGCAGTTGCAGGTGGCAGGCGCTCAGTGTTGAGAAATTCGTTTCGGACGCCGATTCGGTTTGGCCTCCAAACTGAAATGTTTCGTCGAATTCGGGATTTTGGTGAAATGTTTCAGATTTATATTTCAGAAAAATATAAAAAACTTAAAACTTAAAATATATAATATATATAAATATAAGATTAATATTATAATTTAAAAATATGGTTTGAGACATTTAGTTTATTCTTCTAAATCAACTCATGATATAGCATATGTTTGACATGGGCTAGACCAGCAATGAGCAGACCCTTGCCCAGTCCAGCAAACAGTAGTTGACAAAAAATACTAATATTAATAATAAAAAAGGCCAGCAAACCCAGCCTGGCCCAAAAGGAGAAAAAATAAAAAAAAAAGCAGGTGAGTTAGGATTCAGAAGCAGCAGTACAGCATAAATACAAAGCAGGTAGGTCGGTCAGAGGGTAAAAGGCAGAAATAAAAGCAGTAAGGAAAAAAAAAAAGCAGAAGAAAGAAGATAGTAGCACGGCAGTCTTCATTTGGGTCCACCAGAATGAAAAAGAAGAAAGCAGCACTGCAGCAATCCAGCAGAAGAAAGAAGACGTCCTGGCAGCACTGCAACAGTCCGAGAGAAGAAAGAAAAAAAAAAGGATCAAGTACCTGGCAGCAGATGGGTCGAGCGAGCATGAGTAACAGCTTGGTGGAGCAGACCACCAGAGCAGCAGCAGGTACTTTTTCGTTCTTTCTTTCTTCTTCTTCTTCTTCTTCTTCATTTTTTTAGATGAGCCGAGCAGCAGCAGAGCTTCCTCTTCTTCCTCCTCTCCCTCTTCTTCCTCTTCGTTGATCAAAAGGGTCTTTGGATTAGGGTTTTTACATTTACTTTTACGTTGAAAAGAGTTATATTCACCCCTTCCTTTTTTTTTTTTACTTATACTTTTAAGTTTAAAAAATTATATTTAACCACCTTAGATTTTATTTTTTCTATTTTTAAGTCACTCTACAGAATTCGTTAGTTTCGGCCAAATTCCTTGATTTCGGTCCGAATCGGACGAACTGCTCCGAATTTTGGAGCAAATTTTTGCAAAGGGGTGATTTGGTTCGGTGGAGAGATGGAACCGAATTTATTCGGAAAACTCGGACAAACCGAACTGAAATTCGTAACACTGCTGGGCCTCCTCTTCTTCACTTTCTCTTGTACATCTTAAGCTCTAGCAGTTATGCCAACATTGCTGAAAAAGAAACGTCATGCTGCCAAAAAACCAGTCCCTGGCGATTATGGTTGAAAATCAACTCATCCGGAACATCCCCACTTACCTGATCCACATCTCCAAGGGGTATAGGATATATTACTGAAACCCCCGTGTCTTGATCAATGACTTGATTTGGTCCAACCAACCAACTACTCATTTTCCATGAATGGGGGCCCTTCTATTTGTCCCATTTAATGGAAAAAAAATGAATTTTACTTTTGATTTTAGCCTTATTGCTGGCATTTTCTTTCTTGAATCGTTGGATCGTAAAAGATTTGACTGGTGGTATGCTTACTTTTCATTTTAACATTGATCTTTCCTGTCAAATATAATGTGGTGCATTGACTGAATATTTAAATGTGTTCTCTAATATAAGTTTTATCTGTGCTAGATTAGAAGTGGTCCTGTTCATAACCACAGAGGAAAGAAGAACCTTGTTTTATCTTCTTGGGGAGATGAATCTATTCTTTCTCAGAGCTATGTCAATCCAAATTACCTTCCAAGTAGTTATGAGACATATAGTGACAGGACACGCAATAATCTGGTAAATGGCTTCCCATTGTAATATGTTCATTCTGCAAATTCTCCGAGGAAATATGATTGCTTGTATGAATAAAATGTTTATGCAGAAAATTTTGAATGAAGATGTGATTGATTATGACCTCCTGGAAGATTTGACAAGTTACATAGATAAAGTTTACCCTGTGGGAGCCATACTTGTTTTCTTGCCTGTAAGTCCACTGACTTGTTTTTCTCTTCTATGGTTTTGCTTTTCTCAGCTAGTGTACAGTTACATATCTTCTCATAAATGTGCATGTATTCACGTCTAGTGTTTCGTAATGATGGATACAGGGAGTTGCAGAAATTTACATGCTGCTGGATAAATTGGCTGCCTCATACCAGTTTGGTAGCTTGTCATCCGATTGGCTTCTCCCTCTACATTCTTCCCTAGCACCAGCTGACCAGCGAAAGGTGTTTATGTCACCTCCTGAAAATATTCGCAAGGTACATATTCTGTCAGACGGTCAATTTATGCGTCAATGATGGTTTGAAATTGTATTTTTTTTTTCTTATTGTCCTTTTTCTCTGTTGACATTTTTTTTCCTTACAAGTTAAGGCTCATGTTCTCTATTTTGTTATTAACTGTCCTGACGTGCTCATGTTAGAATTGACAAGAAAAGTGAAACTAGAAATTGAAAGTACGAATTTAAAAAAGAAAATTAGATTAAAGAGAGAACTTGGACTTCTTGTGGAAATGGAGTAAGAGAATTTAGAGAAAGAATGAGTTTACAGAGGAGAGAGAAAGTCATAACCAAACTTGTGTGCACTCACCTCTTAAACCTTCAAATCATGGTTCACAATACTAACACGATTCCCTACTTGAAATTCCCTTTATCTACTGTAGAGATGCTAATGTCAGCATATAAGTGGCTGGCATCAGGCCCTAGGGTACCGAAAACCCACCAAGACCTTCACAGGCTACTCTCTTCTTTTTTATTGGTCTTCTAGGAGGGAGTGTCGCTCAATACAATGATGTTTTTCATTTAGTCGTCTTGGTTTTTCTGTTTTTTGTAATTGTTCATCTTTTCTTGTTTTCTGGGAGCAATAAATTTTTTATAGTTATAAAAAAATAATAATAATAGTAGTACTCACAAAGAAAGCTAAGAAGAAAACTGCATCATATAAAGAATCAAAGCGGTAGAAGCTCGAGGTACATGGATAGGAGGAAAAGTGATAAAGCTTTGGAATAAAGCAATCAGAATTGATGTTAGGTTGTGATACTTGAGAGATCTTCTCTCTTGGTCTAGCTTTAACAACAATAAGAAGTGGCAACGTGTTGAGTGGGGACAGGTCTGAGTCGGTTCGGTCAGTCGAGTTGTATGGAGCCAATTTGAATCTGACACATTTATTAATCGGTCTGGATTGTTGGAAGTGTCACCCAAATTCAGCATTGAAGTTAAAATGGTCAACTTGAACCCTGAATTCAGGTTAGGGTTGGGTTGGCGGTTTGTGCTTCGATGAGTTGGGTCAAGTTGCATCTTGGTCAGTTTGGCTTTTTGGTTAGCAAATATGGATCTAACTCAAGCATGGCCTGTTGTTTATTAATCTGATTACTCATTTTGGAAATGTAAATCTGAACCCAGTGTGGAAGTAAAAGGGGCTAACCCAAAGCCTTAATTATCAGGTCAGGTTTAGGTTGGGTGGGTGGGTGGTTGTGTTAGTAATCACCACCTTTAAGTTTACAATGGTAACCTAGCTTTGGAAATTACTTCCAATGATCAAAGGGCTACAGTGCTTCTATGAACATAGATAATATCAATCATGTAAGTATATTTCTCTCAGTTGCCCCCAACATAGTTGGACGAGGCTTTGATGATGATGATGATGATCTCTTTCAGCTGTATCTTGGGCCAGTATTTTATTTGTTATTTACTTAGTCACTAATTTATCTGTTTTTAATATTGGAACTGTCTAATGGGCACTCCTTGAGCTGTTGCTTTTCTAAGTTTTTGTTCATATGATATTCATTAATGCATTGTTGCTTTGTCCTATGTTTTTTATTACAGGTTATTGTAGCTACAGATATTGCAGAAACAAGTATAACGATCGATGATGTTGTATATGTGATTGATTGTGGAAAGCACAAGGAGAACCGTTATAATCCACAGAAGGTTGCACTTTTATCCTTTTTCCCCCATGATTTTAAGGATGTTGGCAACAAGAAATTAAGCTTCTTCAAGTAGTTCTCTTTCAGTTTTTTCCTCTAAATCTTTCTGCCTTTTGTGCATTTTTGTTAGTGAATCTAATTTCTCATACTTAATTTTATCTTTTTTGCAAGCATTTAGAGAGTAAAATTTGACATCTAGTTATGTGCATGTGTTCCAAGAGACTTGTCACTGTCATAGCCTGATACCATCTATTTAAAGCAACAATTAGTTGCCACATTTGCTTCTGTAACAATCAATGTAGTCGTAATTGTAACACCCCGAATCCTGGAGCTCATCAGGACCCATGGCCTTACTATAAGGAAATTAAAATCACTACATAAATCAAGTTATGCCAAGGAACGGAGCAATGCATCTAATTTCAATTTATTTAAAAGATCAATTAAATGGAAGAGGAATAATAACGAGTTCACTAATAAACATGTTTAACATCATTAAAGAAGCAATCAGTCACTAAAATCCTAAGTGTTATTCTTCCATCACAATTATAACGCTCTCCCATTAGCCACGCATATTGAAGTCCAATGGCTGATTTCCATCGTTGCCAAGCTCGCCCAAACATTGCGCACCTGAAGTGGGGCAAACCACTCATCAGATAACTGGTGAATAATATTCCAAATGCACAGGTCATTACTAACATGATTCCTTAACAGAAATTCAGAAGAGTACATGAGATGAACACGGAGACCTATAAAAATTCTCTTATCATTTACTAAGGTGTCATATTCATTCCTTAACTTTGGTAAGTTCAATAATCCCAATTATGGGTTCTTATAATATAATGGTTTCGGAGTTTCAGTTCCTTCCAAAAGGAAGTCCTTTCAATAAGTTATTCCAAACTCCCTCCATAGGAGGTTGGTTCAATAATCACTATTTCAATCCCTGTCCACCTTATTACTCCATATCCACAGGGGGTTCATTGATCAATCAATATTCAGAGTAGCTAGCAGTACTGATGGTCTAAATACGGTGTCACTATCTTAAACCATGTTTATAATAACATGTCCTAATCACATTAGGATACAATCATAATTCTTTTATGTTTATCATGCATATAGAAGTACTATTATAATTCATATTAATTATTTTGATGTAGGGCTAGCTCCACATAATTGGGTTCATGTTTATGTATGCCCCACTCCAAATTCAGAAATTTGGGCCCGCTTATGTGGCACTGCCATTATACTTTAGTACTAAGTTTTCATTACAATTCTAACCGTTCATAAGAATTTCAGAAGTTAAAGAGTAATTCTGGTATTTAATTGTTTGTTTCAAAATCATGAACCATGGTTTAGGTTCCATGAACATGTATCCAGAGGAGATAATAAGTTATACCATTAATCAGGCTTATACTAAAGTTTCCAGAACCTTAAACAGAACTAATAAAAAAAAACAGTTACAATCTGTTATAATTTCTGTGATGATAAAGGGTTGAAATGAAATTTCTGCACATGAGGAATATAAAAAGGAACCTTTGAAAAGTCAAGGAAATAGCCTGGGCCCATGTCAAAACATCCAACACAGCAACTTAAAAGAGATGGGAATGACGATACAGTACCTTGTACAGTATCGTCATTCTCATAAGAATGGTCTCACGCCCCTAGCTTTGGATAACAAGGGATTTTGGGTCCCCAGTTGTCCAAACGACATGGGTCCAGGATCATTCTGGTCGCCCATCAAGGATCTGTCAAATGGCTGGTTCTGATCTCCCATCAGATCAACTGGTGGGTCCCACATGTTTCTTAAACATTTGAAGTAGAACACTGTTGCCTGCAACTTTACTTCTTCTCTGTTAAATCATCCTTCCGCACTTTGTTTCAAGAGATGGAGTCTACCACCACATGGATCTTCTCATTTCATCACATATAAGGTAGTTTTTCAACAATTTAAATCAATGATCAGTTCTTCCCAGCAGCCATGAACATATGAACATGTCTTCATAACCAGCAGATGGTGGGCCCTCCATGGTTCAACTTGTCTGGGCAGGGACTGACCAGATGACTGGCCCTGATCCTTGATCAGGTGGGCCAGTGGGCCCCGCAATCCAACCCATGAAAAACCCAAAAATGTCCAAAATTACCGATGCAGAAATTTCTGGTTTCGGATGAGAGGCCAGATGGGACCCAATCTAGTTGGGTCCACCTCCACCTAGATCGCCCATGAGCAGGCTATCAGATCCCTGGAACAGATCTTTGATCGAGTGGCCCCTGTGGTCCCGCTACCCAATCCACCATTGAAACCCAGAATCCCCAAATTACCGATGCAGGCTTTTTGGATTCTGATGAGGGCCTGATGGGACCCATTTTGCAGATGGGTCCACCTACACTGTGGTCGGCCAGGGGTCTGCTATCAGATCCATGGGAGTGATCCCTGATCCGGTGGGCCACGTGATCATACTACCCAAATCGACAGATCTTGTGTCCGTCGATTTGGTTTGCAACCAGGCCATTGCTTGGGCTTCATTGATTTCTTCTTCCACAATTAAGATATATATATATATATAAATAAATCCAATTATAATATCCAACAGATAAAATAATTATAATCTATTACTATTTTGATAAGGAGATTACAGATCTTGGTCAAACCCCAGATCCTCATATAGAGAAGGAAATTTCAAGATCTGTCAATAACCAGATCTTCATTCCTTGATCCCCTTTTGGGTTATTATCATGATCAACGGAAAACACAGAAACCCAAAACATCCATAGTTTTCTGTATACTTGAAAATATCACTCACCTCCTAGTGTAGCAGATCGTGGCGCGGTTGATGTGGGATCTCGAGTACTGCATCCACTAGGCCTTCCGGCTTCTTCTTTCTTCCCACGAGTCCTGCAGGTTTCTGTTGTTCTTCAAGGGAAATCCTCTCCATTTAGGTTCTCTCCTCTTCTTTAACCAATGAAAGCATCGGAAGTTAGCAGAAGAACTAATAAGAGGAAGTAAAAGGGATTTGGGGATAATTCCAGATTCCAATCGTTGGAGTCACCTCCCAAGTTTTACGAAGGAAATCTCCCCTTCAAGGGGTAACGTTCCAACCACTTAACAATAACAAAAGGCTTTAATGGGTTGGAAACAGGTTAAGAAAACCAATGAGAACAACCCAACCCAAGCGAGTATCTTATGGGCCAGACGAATCTGGGCCTAATCTGGCCCGGGTATCTAATACCTTATGGGCCAGACGAACCTGGGCCTAATCTGGCCCAGGTTATCACAGTAATCCTGGGTCGCCCTATACTATATCTGTAGTGTACACTTACATCTATCCTACGGTGTTTCTTGTGTACATATGTTACATGGTTCTCCAACATATTCAAATCCGCTAGTAAATTGAAAGAAATACTTTTGACATTAATGATGTAGTTATGTATTCCTGCTACCTAGTGCAGGGCCTCACTGCATTCTTTGTTTTTTACTGCTAGAAAATGTCAAGCATGGTGGAGGACTGGATATCTCAGGCCAATGCAAGACAACGCTGTGGAAGAGCTGGACGTGTAAAACCAGGAATCTGCTTCTGTTTGTACACACGCTATAGATTTGAAAAACTCATGCGCCCGTACCAGGTATCTGTTCCACTCCTTTGCATCTTGGACTTCTCTTATGCGTACTGTATTGCACAATGAGAGCATACATTTAATTTTTTTTTTTTCCTTTCTGACACAAGGTGCCTGAGATGCTAAGAATGCCATTGGTTGAGTTGTGCCTACAAATCAAGTCACTTTCCCTGGGAGATATAACATCATTTTTATTGAAGGTATTTGTTTTTTCTACTATTGTCTAGAAAGTTTTTCTAACCTTTTGCTTAGCAGCTGGTTTATATATATTGACTTTCTAACATTACTATTTTCAGGCTATTGAACCTCCACGTAAAGAGGCAATTACCTCGGCAATTTCCACATTGTATGAGGTATTTTGAATATCCATCTTTGGAGTTCTTGTGTAAATGCTTTTAAATTATATAATGCATCTATGAAATATTACCAAAAGCAATTAATTGCATTAACTGCATGCCAATTTTCTATTCAAAGGCCTGATCTAGAATGTAATAGAAAAATGTGATCTGTTGATAGAACCTATTTATAGTAGGGCTTATATTCTAGTTGGATAGATGGAAGGTTTGCTTTGTTTATCTGTAATTGTGTAGTGCTCATTTAGTGATTGTTTTTTCTACTTTTTTCAATCTTTTGGTGCCATTCTATTTTTCATCATTGCTTTGAGAATACAAGTGTTCTGTTGATTGATTTGGTAGTTATTTATTGACATTGTCGTTCATGAAAGAAATAATAAAATAGCAGAGTACAAATAATTTTGCAGACTCATGATTCCTTAACCAGTTGAGCTACAGCCGGGACTATACAATGGGAGTTGCCTAATCTGCAGGGCAGCAATTCATTGGAATTGCAAGAGCAAACTGCTCTTGAAACAGCCGGAAACTATTCTTCCCAATGAAAGGATGAAAATTTTGTATTCAGACATTGACTTCTGATTTGGAAACCCAAACTGTTCTCAACTTTTGATATGCTAGAAGACAGGTATCAAAATATGCTAATTTAAGCAAAGAAATCTGAATTGAATGAATGCTACAGGAAATCTCCTACTCTACTGATAAGAAACTGCTGGGCCTAATTGATACACCTCTCTTAATCTTCCATTTAAAGTAAACAAATCTAGACTCCTGATACCACATCCGTTTAGTTCCCTAATTCTTCATAACACTGAGAAAATCGAAAAAAGGCTATCCTATTTCAACCATGGTTTAAAAAAAAGGACTTGGGACCCGACTTGGGCAGGGCTGAGTCGGAGTTGAGATCCATCCACTTCAGAACAAAAAAACTTGTAAAAAATAAGAAAATAATAAATAAAACAGGAACCCTACTCCCAGCTGACTGAAAAAGGAAGAGAAAATAAAAGAAGAAGAAAGAAAGAAAGAAAAGAAGAGAAAGTGAAAGAGAGAAGACAAGAAAGACAGACAAAGGGGAAAAAAAAAGAAAGAAAGAAAGAAAAGAAAGAAAAGAAGAGAGAGAGATGACCAGCGTACCAGGCTACCAGTAGCAGAGCAACACAGCACCAGCTCAGCAGCACTGCAACAGTCCTAGGCTCCCAGCAGCAGAGCAGCAATAGCACTGCAAAAGCAGCAGCAGCACTGCACCAGCAGCAGTAACAGAGCACTGCACCAGGCGGCCAGCATCTCTCTCTCTCTCCAAAACAGAAACCCTTTCCCAGCCTTTTTTTGCCATCAAAAGAGCATTTCCCTCACTTTATAATACTCTTTCGCCCCATCCCTCTATCTAAACTGTTTTTTACAGAGGAAACCTGTTTTTTTTTTTTTTTTTTACTTGAGCCAAGTCCGTGTCATGTAGACTCGACTCAGTAAGTGCTGAGTCCAAGTCGACTTGGCCGAGTAGACTCAGAATCGGCCGAGTTTTAAAACCATGATTTCAACTGAGAGCCCATCTCAGATCTTTATACAATTTGGACCTGTTAGGTTCTTATTGCTGTTGGATAGGCCTGGATCTAGACTGGGTTAGCTGGGCCTGGCAGGCCTGGTTTTTTGGTCCTGTCGGGCCTTGTTCTACTTGGGTTGGTTGCTATCTATTCTGGGCCTGGTTTACCATACCCTTGCTTGGTCGTGTCCATGGATTAAAAAACCCTAAACGAGTTGGGTCCTATGGGACTTGGACTTGAATTATGAGACTTGAGTGAGTCGCATTGGATATGGATGTGAAGGCCCCCACCCTATCTCTTATAGTAAGGTGAGAGATGCTCTCATAGGAACATCTCCCTATATATATATATATTAATTTCTCTATGTAGTGAATTGGGATTTGGCCTGAATCGGCCGGGTACCATGCGACTCAGCCGAGTCCACTCGGATTTGGCCTTGACCGAGTCAGGTCTCGAGTCCTAGATTTTTTTTCCCCTTGGTTGTGTCTTCTGGGCCTGATCTGACTGAAGGGCTGAATTACATCAACATGGATATGAATCTTGTTTAGATTTTGTCTATATTTACCAAAAGTTCATTTTTTATTAGACATTGCTTCCTGACAGAAAACTTCTCCTGTAAAGGGAGCCCCTTTACCTCAAAAAGCAGGTTAAAGGCAGCTTGAAGCATTTGGATCTAGTTTGAGCTATAAAGATTGCCTTTGTGGACAAAACGTTCTTTGAGGACCATCTCCTATTCATGTCATATGAACAACCACCATGCACCTTGTTTAGCAAGGAACAGTTTCTTCCACCATGAGGATCTTCCAAGTTGGGAGGGCTTTCATAATTCTAAATATTGCACACATCTTTCGTTTAACCATTCCATTGCATTCTGTAATCTAAGCTGGCCTTTCAAAACTGGCTCAATGGAACTCTCTAAACTCTATTGGCAGAGAATCAGTCTGAAATTATGGGATTTCCCCTTGATTTCCATGAATCTTATAGATTAGAGGTCTACCCTAGCCTCCCAAACAGGGGCCTATGGTTGTATGCTGCACATTTTTATGTCATTAGTGCCTATAGTTGCTCATATTAAATGTGTTATGCTCTATTTAGTTACTACTGTGCACTGGTATGAATCTGATACTGCCACTGATAGGATTAGATGTCTACCCTGGCCTACCAAACAGGGGCCTACAGTTGTATGCTGCACATTTTTATACCATCAATGCCTCCCTTTCTCTTTAATTTAAATACTATTGCTGCTGCTGCTGTTCATATTAGATGTATTATGCTCTATTTAATTGCTACTGTGCACTGTTAGGTCGGAGCTATTGAAGGAGAAGAAGAGTTGACACCTCTTGGGTTCCATTTGGCCAAACTCCCTGTAGACGTATTGATTGGAAAGGTTCACACGGTGACATCCTAATTGCATTTTTTTTTTAAATCAAGTTTAATTTTTATACACGTCTGTAGTGCAGTCAAGAGGAGTATTTCTTTCTATCTAAAAATATATCTCATTGACTACTTGTTCTAGATGACTCGACAACAATGCGAACTTTGAACAGATAGCGTGTTTGTGGGGCCCATTGACTCCAACTGATACAGGCTTTTGGATTAGGCATCGATGAAAACTCAGTCTCATTTCTCTGTTTTTTTAATGTTTTTTTTTTTTTTTCAAGAAACTTAAATCCCCTCTAATCAGACAACTGGCAATATCTGGTGGAGCTGATTTTTTCAGAAACCTCATATCCAATGAGGAGGACCCACCAACATGCCAAATGTCCATTTTCACACAGTTGTCTGGTCATTATGTATAAAACAGTAGACCAACTAGCAGGTTTCCTTTCCATAAGTGTTTTTCCCCTTGATTGGTGGTAGGCAACTTATTAAAATAGATAGAGCAAGAAAAAATGGCTTCTATAGTGCTGACCACTTCATTAGCGAACAAACAAAATAACAACAAATGGTTACACCATAAGCCAACAACCGTAAAATCCTGTCAACCCATTGTTTCGCTTGTGTGTTTGCCAATTTATTTACTTCCCCACCAACGTGAAAGAAGACCACATCTAAAGAAGAAGATGGATAGATCTCCAATCTCATTAAAACAAGTTAGTCTCCATGGCCCACTAATGGAAGAAACCCAAGTACTCACATTGGCTGTCATTCTTCTGCCTGAAAAAGGAAATCCTAAAGATTTTCAATGTTCTTTCAATGGCAACCATCTCATCTCCCTCACAGTTAGTCATATACTCTCCATAATGATTGCAATCTTCATTTAAGGCTAAAATTTTGTTCTTTAGTATCAAATAGTTTATTTTTTTATTTTTTTTATTTTTATTTTGATTTTTTTGTGATTTAGTATCAAACAAGTTTTATAGTAATGCATTTGGTATGGAACTTACTAAAATATTTTCCCTTCTTTTACTAAAACTTTCACTACTTTAGGAACTCGTTTGGCCTTTTTATTTGATTGGCTTGACATTCTGGCCGGCATCCATGGGCTGTATTAGTTTCTATACTTCTGGTCTACTAATTCATTGGATGTGTTTCATCTCCACATGCTTTGTACTCACAACCAAATTCAAGCAGCGTAAACTTTTGAAGGGTCATTCATCCGTGTACACTTTCCCTTGGACGACCCTTCTATTTTGTGGAATAGTACCAGATTTTTAGTAATTTTGTGTCGACTCTTCTTTTTCCCTTGTATTATATATGCATTAGATGGACCAACTGTGGGCCCACACTCAGGTGCACCCAGTGTGCACCTGATCAGAAAAGAGCCCATAATATATTCCTAACCTGTGTATGTTTAATCCTATTTATTAATGCTAGATCAATTAATTCTGAGTGCTTCTATAATATATTTTATTTATTATTTTTTGTCTGGTGATAAATAAATTAATTTGGATGGAGTATTCCATAATGGGTTGGCCCAAATGCGAGTTGTACTTGAAAACTGATTTTTGGAATCTTGGTTGCATCTAGTATGAACACTTCTTTTCTCTTACTACAACAGATGATGTTGTATGGTGGAATATTTGGGTGCTTATCACCAATTCTCTCAATTGCTGCATTTTTGAGCTACAAGTCTCCATTTGTGTATCCTAAAGATGAGGTAATTTCTACGACATAATATTTGAAGTCTCATGCAAAGTACTTCTCACTACTTTGAACTTCGAACTTTGCTTTACTCATTACACCAGATTCGTAATATCTTGCAGAAACAAAATGTGGATAGGGCAAAATCATCATTATTGGCTGATAAGCTAGATAATGAAAATGAAGCTGATGTCGGAAACAGGCAGTCTGACCATCTACTAATGATGGTTGCGTACAACAAATGGGCAAAAATTCTACGCGAGGTTCAAGATTGTCATTTTCCAATTAAAATGCATTGTCTGTTCTTCTACTTATGATTAAATGAAGAATAAAGTATCAATTTCTTTACTACTTGCCAAGTTATAAACATCTAACGGCAATTATTTTGTAATATATTGGTAGTTCTAATTATTTTAAAGAACCTAAGAGAATTATTTGCTTGCAGAAAGGAGCCAAAGCTGCAAACCAATTTTGCAATACTTACTTTTTGAGCAGTTCAGTTATGAACATGATAAGGTTAACTTTCAGTCCCCCCTAGTCCTTTCTAGAGCACAAAAATGCCTCGATTCAACTCCACTTCTCATGTATTTTGTACAGGCATTGAGTACACTTGGAGGTTTGATCTTGTCTTATTAGTGTTTTTCACTTGGTCTGAGAAACCCTTGGAATAGGATAAGAAAGTGGAGAAAAGAGAGAAACCCTATGAGTGAAATAGCTATACAGTTTGTGTCCCTGGCGTTGGATGATCAAGCCATATTTGTAGTTTATTATAATTTTCAAAATTACAAAAAACCCTCTAGTTTTTTCTTAAGTTATAAATCCATCCACTGTTTTTTTGAAATTACAGGAAGTGCACAACTGTATTTCTTAACAAGTATTATAGTCCTGCCTACTTGGGGAGCAAGCAGTATTCTCCACAAGGCTTGATTGAGTCTGCAAAAGTGCCCAATCATGCATTCTAATTCCGTTTGCTTCCTATACATTGCAAAGATCCATACCAAGCTATTATGTTTGCTGGTCGTCCTTCTGAACCTCTAGCTGATAATTGGCTGCTATAAAAAGTCAGAAATTGTATATAGGCTTCATGAAAATCAAATGAATTGCGTTCGATATGACTACACAGTTCTGTTTTAGTTGCTGTATTTTATTTTGCTGCTTTCATTAGAAACTTATTGATCTCAGTGCTGCTGTACAGGGACATGCGTGTTCAGTTTGGAAGTTTATTAGCAGACATTGGATTCATCAATCTACCAAAGTCTTTCCTGGTATGTTTACAAATGAGCTTGAGCCCAATGTAATCTGCTCCTAAAACTTAAAACCTTTGTAAATTGTATGATATTATTTAAAACAGCTTTGATTTTCTACACACCAAAGTCTTTCCTGGTGTGTTTACAAATGAGCTCGAGCCCTGTGTAATCTGCTCCTAAAACTTAAAACCTTTGTAAATTGTATGATATTTTTAAAAACAACTTTGATTTTGTACATTCTTATGAAAATTGTCAAAGATAGGTAGTAGTTCATCACAAGATTTCATCACATGCATAAAAATCTAGATGCATCATCAACGGATGAAACAAAATACTGATGACCAGAAATAGAAATAAGAGGAACATACTGTACATTACTATAAATTTAAACAGAAGAAACTTGATTAATTTCTTTAATACTGACTAGATTTGAAGTCCTAAACTTCTTTGCAAGTTGGCAAACTTCACACCCAGGTCCATTAATATTATTCCTGATATTCAATGATGAAAAGACTCCTAAGACTACTAAAGGATAAATGTTCTGATCAACGACGCCACTTCTTGATGTCTGTATGCTGGCTGATGACTCAAATGTTGTTCATGATTCCGAAACTAATCAATCACATATAGACATTGCGCTTGCGACCACCACCAATCTCCATCCTATCTCCAGATCTTAAAAAAAAAAAAAAACTGAAGGGGAAGATGTGACAATGCAATTATGGGATTTGGTTAGGGTGCTAAAAAAAACTTAGTTATGAGAAGAATGAGAACATGTAAGACAGAAGGCAAAAAGAACATTGGGAAACAACAATAGGTCATTCACCAACAACAGGTGTATAATTTCACAATGCAAACGCCGCCATTAGAAGAGATTTTATAAGTTTTGAACATTGAATGCACACGTCATGTGATTTGTGGCTCTTGAATCAATACTCCATGAACAGCCATACGAATAACTAGATGCCATGTGAACAGAGGATCCTCTATATAAGTGCCACTGCAGTTGATGATGTAGTGTAGCCTTCCAGTGGCTGTAACTTTTATTTTAGTGCAGAGAGCTCTTGTATAATATTCAATATTCATATTAGTTTTAATTGTTCCTTTGTCATCACTTGATCTATTGCAGCTGTGTTCATGGAATTAAATTGTGGCGGCTTTCCAATTAAATCCCAACAATACTTGCAAGAGTGCCTATTCTTCCTACAATGTATGCCGTGGAGTTTGTCGCTGTCAACATTATTCTGACCTCGACCATGTCCAACCTTTTCCACCTCCACGGCCACCTCTAGGTTTTTTCATGTGAAGGTCAAGAAACCCTAAGAATATGTAAAAGAAGAAAAGGAAAGGGGGGTTTAGCTCCCCAGAGGTCTTGGCATCGATTCTCCTCGGTGTTAACCATCCTCCGTCTGTGTGGGTACGGGCGTGGGGCCCAAGGATCAGTCCCGCCTAAGGTGGGGATACCCTTAGATATCAAAAAAAAAAAAAAAAAGAGAAGGGGGGGGGGGGGGGGGGGGGGGGGGGCGGGGGGGGGGTGGGGTTTGATTTGAACTGAATGAAGGTTATTGGGGTGTTAACTAGGGTGGGGTGTTGACTAGGGTTGGGTGACATCACCAATATATTATAATATTTTGAATATTTACAAAAAAAAACTCACCCTAACTTTTATCTTATTTACAAAATAGTGCAACAAACCATTCCTCACTGTAATTCTTAACAATGCATGGTAACAAGTTGGTTTTTTATTTTTTACTCTACAATAGGGACTTGCATATAGGGCCAATTTCTATAGTATTTTAGAATTATATATTAATAACCAGTAACACTAAAAGCTTGAGTTGTTAGTGAACGGCATAACAATTTATATCAACACCCCGCTTGAATGGGAAGCCGTTCGAATTCGAAACCCAATAGACATGCAGAACAGACAGATGGAGGTAGCATGCCTCCCAAGGGTTTCGAACTCGAGACCTTTGGCTCTAATCATCATCATCATCAAAGCCTTGTCCCAACTATGTTGGAAATTACAGTTTGTGGAGGGAATTGAACCCGACGTGAATCAAACACGCAACCATCTGATCTGGAGTCAAACGCACTACCATTACGCCACGGATCCACTTGCTCTGATACCATGTTAATAACCAATAACACCATAAGCTCAAGTTGTTAGTGAATGTCATAAGAATTTATATCAACATTATGCAACAAAGGTGCTTCAGTAGGTATATGTAATTCTTAGCCTTTGCATCACAAATGATCTTTTGGAGGAGTACCGAATAGCTACATCAACACCTTGATCCTCATACGTGTGTCCTGTAGCACTTTCATTCTCCATACAGGGGCTGTATACAGTTCTATAATGCCAAGACCATCTCAAATGGCATCAATTGACCTCCTTTATTGGAGTGACCTCCTGAGTTTCCTGTTGACTTATCCATTTTGAGTCTATCTTTTTTTCTTAATCTACATGTCTGCATT
Source organism: Umbellularia californica (assembly GCA_028538565.1). Classification (NCBI taxonomy): domain Eukaryota; kingdom Viridiplantae; phylum Streptophyta; class Magnoliopsida; order Laurales; family Lauraceae; genus Umbellularia; species Umbellularia californica. Next base: position 13,178,900 of record JAPQWN010000006.1, read on the forward strand.
CACGTTTGCATCTCAGTTATGTAGTCTGTATTCTTGTCGCTTCTTTGCCCAGCATGTATACCATAATTACCATTTACATTTCTTTTAACTAATTAAATTGTTACTGTATTTTGCTTTGGGCCTTTAACAAGTTATAACCTCACAGAATGTTGGGAAAATGAAAGACCAGTTGGACAGTTGCTTTGCTGATTTGTCTCAGCCATTCAATATGTACTCTCAGCATTCTTCTATTGTAAAGGTAATAAGACCTTTCTTCCGTCTGCTGTTAAATATGTTTCATCATTTCATTAATCTCTCTATCATAGTTTGAGTTTTACTGCACCATTGTTGATTCTAATTGACTGCCAGAATGTTCATTTTAATCTGTACATCGTTGTAGTTTTTGTGTATGTAGGAGCGTGCTTAATTAATCTTTAATTTTATATCGAACCTGCATATCATGATAGTGTTTTTAAGTTGTGTTTCATACCCTCTCCTGGCCACTGGGCCAACTCAGCAAAAAAAAAAAAAAAAAAGAAGTTATGTTTCATACTCACTCAATCAGCCTGGTTCATCATCCCATATCTGTACTCAGAAATTGATATTCATGACATGTAATAGTCTGTATGGACATAATTCTTAAGATATTTTGGCAGTCAATCTTATTCTCAAGATATCTTTCCGTTTGAAAGGATCCATACCTTTTTTTTCTCGCAAGGTTGGCCTACTGGCAAGGAGCGACACTAATAATGTTGAGACCCAGGATTGATCCCTGGGTACATGTGTGATACCGAGGTGCCAACACCACTAAACCATGAGTGCTTTGGCCGTTCCATGCCATTTTGTTGATGTCTTTGTTATAGTTTTAAATCTCATTCGATCAGTGTTGGTGATTTATCCCTAATCTCTATTTAAAAATTGAAGTTCGTGGCATGTAACTTGTCACCTGAACATGATTTTTGAGATATACTTGCAGTCAGTCTTATGTGCAGGTCTCTATCCCAATGTGGCTGCTACTGAAGAAGGCATTATTGGAGGGGCTTTAAGCAACAATAAAACTCTGTCTACCATTCCTGCCACCAAGGATCGTCCACACTGGTATGATGGTAGAAGAGAAGTTCACATTCATCCATCTTCCATAAACAGTAACATGAAAGCTTCTCGATACCCGTTTCTGGTCTTCCTTGAAAAGGTTTGCAAAATTTTTGGTTTATATTATTCTTTCATTCCTTAAAATTCCTGTAATAGTAGCTATTTCTACTGTTCTTTAAATTAATACAAAATACTGTTCGGAATATGCTTTTGTGATAATTTACGATACAAGAATTATGAAATAGAATGCATACCTTTTGGTTTTTTTCTTTCTTTTTCTATTTTCATATTGGCATGTACACCCTTACTCCCTTTGTTTTCTCTTTATGAGTTACTTTAATAAATGCACGTTTATTATATGTAAGGAAAATTCTAAATGATTTTATGCATTGTTGTTGTTGTTATTGTTATTCATGTCAAAGACTTCATGATCGCTGAAAGTTTTTCTTTTCTCTTTTTCTATTTTGGCTGCTTCACGAGTGTTTTCCTTAGGTTCTTGTTTGTTGTATGGACTTCTTTTTATTAATATATTTTACCATTGGCATGTACAACGGCATTCTTGTCTCGTGGTTTTTTCTAAGGATACATGTAACAAACTTTTCATATCCTTAAGAGAAAGTTTTGCTGTTATTCTCCACAAAGTGGGCATCATATGTCTCCAGTCTCAACATTTCTTTCAAGTAGTGTTTTTTTTTTTTTTTTTGTTTCCTTTTTCTGGGCAAGCCTTTAAGTAGAATTTCATGAGGCTCTTAAGTGGGGCCACTTCAGAGAAATGAAAATAGGCCTGGAATGAGGATCCTCTAGGGTTGATCTACTGAGCTGGGCCCATTAGGAATAATTAAATATTACAAAAGAAATGTCAATTCGGTTTATATGAAATATATGAATTGTTTATAATATTTTATTTGAGTATTCTAAAAATTATCAATGTAAAGCTGGGTAATATAAGTGAAATTTGATGGGGACTATACACTACATGGGAAGGCCATATTTTCTATGATATGGATGTTTCATAACTGGGCCCACTTATGGAACTCTTATACGATTCGTTATTTTTTCTTCCTTTTTTCTGTCTCTACTACGTAGATAACATTGGGGGGCTTGAAATCATTAGTAGGCTACAGAAGAAGTGCCCCCTTTTGTATGAGAAATATCATTCACATATGATGTAGGTCTATTATCAGATCGATCTCTACAAAAATTTATATATTTTTATAATGATTTTCTAAGTTTTATAAAGTTACTCTGGAACATTTAAGTGAAATCCTATAAAGACTATAAGGAACTGGGTCATTTTCTGAATGATTTACATTTCCACTAATATTATAGGTTAATCATCCTTGTCCGCATGGCACAAAAAACTCCTGCATCCACCACTAGCAGTACATGTGGTTAGTCAATTTGTTGCTTGTCCCACTCTTGTTTATGATTACCTACAAGAAACTAAAAACAAACCTCTTCTCTTGCGTCCTAGTAGTTCTCTTTCTATGACTGGGTATTTTGACTTCTGAGTGGGTAGGCAATGTTTATGATGTCAACCATAGGATTCTCCATTTTTCTTGGATCTTCGCTCATATCTTGGAAACGCAAGAAACAAGGAATTGTTTCTAAATCATCAGCAGAATCCGAATATCGAGCTATCTCCCACACAACTTGTCACGACCCAAATTCCGGGGCCTTGTTGGATTTCCGGATCGTGATAACTTGGCAACATTTACCATACATTCATCAAATAGTTCTCACAATACCTTAGGCATTTAAATCAAACTATAATTTCAATTAAATTATAAAAGTCAAACAATATCAATGATCTCTGAATGATCAAAATTCCTATGTCTTGACTCAAATCAATAATGTACTAAAACATTGAATAAATTTCCTAAAACAAGAGCTAATCTCTCTAACAATTATTTGAATGTTTCTCGTTCACTCCCTTCTGCCATGCATGCCAAACTCTACGTGCTGAACGTCATTCTGCTCTGGCCCACCCGTAATAAGGTTACCTGAAGGGGCAACACAACATCAATATTATTGGTGAATGAATTTTCCTAATTACACATACATCATAAAACATAATATCACATAATCAACAAATCTTAATCAATAGATCAATTACCATTAAAAGTACGTCCATATACATATTCGTGCCCATGCACATTACCACGCCTCGTAGGCTTATTGTATACATGTATACCGGCCACCATGGCCCTATCTCATCATTTATGTCCACCAAGGACCCACCAATACAACGGCCATCAATCATCCGGACACAAGTCCAACAGCCCAAGCTTGGGGCCCAGTGCACAATCTCATAATCACATAGCAACCAGAATTCATTATTATTAATAATTTACACAATCAATAGTGTGAGTCCTGCCCCCTACACAAATTACATGTCACTGACCCACTTCTATTCATGACCGGTAGTGATTGGTATAGGGGTGGCCCACCTTTATCATGAACAGCATATTACCCAAGTTTACAGAATCATGTCCACATTCCAACCAAGCAGTCCATTCAGTAATTCATATAAAACCTTCATTTATCTAAGTAGTAAGGTTATATTGTAATTGTATAAGATGTCCAGGGACTATCTTAATTGGCAGATTCCATCCAAACCTCCACTACACACACAGAAAGTAAAAGGAACAACAACTCACGCCATAACTGTTTGGTATAAAACACTGTGGGTCCCACTGATCAACCCCATGATCAGACTTGATGTTTGTGGTCGCCCAAGGTTGAAGTATCACATCAATGGATCTGATTCATTATCAAACCATTCTCTGGGGCCCACAGCTCCCAAACAGATTTCTAAAATATCCACAAGAAGTCATGCCTGGGTTATTTGCATCCACTGGACAGTGGGTCCCACTGTTCCAATACCCTAGATGTCCCTACTCTCAAGGGTCGCCCAGGGCTCCCACACCTGATGACTGGATCTGATTTTCAGTCTAGTGGCCAGATGATCTCAGTAAGCCTTGTCGACACAGTCACAATTTTTGTGATAGATGCCTCCCATGCACTACGTTGATTGGATGAAAACCCAAGTGGGGTCCACTCTCCATGGGTCCTCCACCCTAAGGGTCGCCCATGGATCCCTAGACCAGATCTTCCATCTGATGAGCCATGGGGTCCCACAACCTCCATCGTTAGAAATTCTCCTCTTTGTGACAGGGAAAACTAGTAGGTGTAGAATTGCACAGATTCATCATCCTATCCTCCCTTTCCAAATGAATCATCATCCAGAGCAAGATTACTAATGGAAATCCAAACTCTTCTATTTCACCAAGAAATCAACCCTTTTCGACCACAATCCAGAACCTGGGTGTGTCAATTATCTTTAAACTATTTACACAAATAGCAAGTCTGCAACATCTGAGTTCCTCAAGCATCTATCTCATCAACTAAAACATGGATTGAATAATTAAGGAAGATTTACTCACCTTTGATATGCGATCGTTGCCCTTGCGATGTGCGAACGAGAGTAGGACATCCGAAGTTCGTCTTTCCGATTGGCTTCTTCCTCTTCTTCCCCTAGATTCCAAGCTCTCTCACTCTCAGATTTCTCTCAAAGGAAAGAAGGAAAAATTGAATAATAACACTAGGGTGGTTGATGGTTGTCTAAATATAAAAAGGAGATAGAGTCCTAGTCCTTCTCTCATACTTCCTAATTAGAGTTGTTATACAACTCCTTTCCTTTTTCCAATCACCATATACGTGAGACTTCTCTAATGCATGACATAAGTAACAACTAAGGATCCTACCTGGGCCAACTAATCCTAGGGCCCACGTATCCCATAATATTGCACAACTATTGAAATAATTTGTCACCGATGGTCGCTGGGTGATTTTGGGGTTCAATCTCCAGCCCCACTCCGCTCTACACTTACAATGAAAGTGCCAAGAAACTTGCTTTCAATAGTTTTTTCCATGAAAGAAGTAGGCATCTTGAAGTTGATTGTCACTTAGTTCAGCAAAAGACTATTCACCTATCCTAAATACCTTAGAATTTAGGCAAGATATGTACTTTGTAAAGAGTCTTTCAATCTTTACAAAAAAAATTAAAAATAATAAAGAGTCTTTCAATATAGTGAGATACATGGTTTCTCGCCAAAGGATTGTTTCTCTTTCATCTAGTACTTTTGATGTTCTAAAGCAGCTAGAGAATGATATCTTTGTACCACTCAAAGCAACTGATACAGGACAACTGGTAAAGGCCTCAACAAACTGATATTGAGCCATGACTAAAACACACAGAACCACTAGAGAGAACGAATTGTCATCTAGATCGGTGCTTGAGGCTTCTTTTCTGGATTCAAACCCTTGAGTTTCAAGAAAACAGGATGAAAAAAATCTTGCAGTCAACCAAGAAACACTCACCACTCTCTTACCTACCTCATAATGACAGTTATTATCCTCGTAACTTGCATTTAAACAGCACAGATTCGTTGGACTTCTTGCACTTTATCTTCATGACAAAAGGAAGGAACACATTGTCTAAATCCCAAAGATAAAATGATGACCATTTTGTGTATTTGCATTGGAACAAATAAGCTTTGGATCTAAATGATATTGACTGTTGGATTTTGCTATTATTTTTTTTCCATGATCGATAATCTATCTTTACACTGTGGAAACAATTGGGACTTATATAATTATTTGTTAGTAAAAGGGGTAAATAAGAAAGGGGTAAAAATGTGTGTGAGACTAACCATCCAATTAAAACAACTTATTCTTAGACAAAAGGTGCATCCTGTTCCCAATCCACAGAATGGAGACTACCTCTGATTACTCCAAATCTGATGCAGTTCCGATTGATGAAATCAGGCCTGCAAGGGCCCAATTAAAACCAAAACCAGAAAAATTTCAGCAAGTATGGGAGATTGCGGAGAATTTGCAGAAATTCAGAAACCGAATAAATTAAACAAGGAACTAAAATAACCACAGAACTGGCCTCAGAGGGTCTTCTAGTCCTCTATGGTCACTCAAGACCAAGAGAAATGAAGAATAAAGCAATAAGACTGCCAAAGCCTTTTAGTAGGATACTGTACAATGGAATGTCCATTACAGTCCACCTTGGCATGGCTTTTATATTGCAAAAAGAGTGATCCAAAAACCCTAAAGAACTTTCCTAAGACTATTACTACAGGTATACTTCCCTGCTAAGGCTTGGAGTTCTGCTGAGAACAAGATTTGCCAAAGAATTTAAAAGGAAACTACCAATTTCAAAGGGTCTGGACATCCCAGACACTTATAGCCAAAGACCATGTGGGCCCCACATGGCCCACTTCTGGATGAAGCGGACCCCATCCGATTGAAGCCCACTCATGGGGCGACCCTAGGGGTAAATGCCCTTGGTGGGTTTGGGCTTGCACGGGCCCGCAAAAATTGCCCCAAAAAACAGTGCACGTTTTGTTCATTTAGAGTTCAGAAATTCTGGAAATTCCACATATGTCCCTGTCTTCTGTTTTTGCCAAAATAGCACCTAATATTAATTTTTACTAAAAAAATTGGGACTGTTAGGGGGCCTGACTCTCGATCAATTCTTGATTCAACCCCTGTGGGCCGCCTTGAAATGCTCAATTTGCTTCATGAAGGTTTCGGCCAACTTGAAGTTGCAATCTAAAATCAATTCAGCATCAAAATCCTCACCCTAAATTAATTTTGCTGGCATTCAAGCTGATGCTTATCTGTCTGCTATTTATTGGCTCATCAAATTTATGGCCGTATGATGCAGAATTGCATTCTCAATCTAGGCCTTCGATTACAATGACCCGATTACCAATTGATGAATCACCTTGGCAATCCAGTCTTTTCAAATATGAGAAGTCAAATCTGAAGTAATCTAGCAAGAATAATCACTTGAACTAAGGCATGCACGTAAGAGGCTAGGTTTAGTGACTGCAACTGGTCTTAAAGTAGTAAACCATCATATTCCAAGTACTATTCCAACAACCCTTTCTCATAAATCTATTAATTTATGATGTGGCCTGCTTTGCATCAGGAAACTCCTCTTTCTTAAGACGACTTTAATCTAGAAAAGTGAGAATGAACTAGAGATTGTGAATACCTTGTGTTGCAATGAGAGCAATAAGCCCATGTCAACAACATGACTATCATCTTCTTTGTCTGGCTTTCTACTTTCAGGAAGAGGCTGCCATGATTTTGGCTGAATCCTGACTGATCACAGACTAGATCAAGCCTACCTTTTGTTAAGAGTTGGACTTATCTGTAATTCTGAAAATCGTGGATTCTTTTGTAAACATGGGATAAGTGGGGGATTTTCACAACAATAATAAAGCATATGTAAGTGTGGTCACCTAGCCCTAGTGACTGCAACTATGTACAGATTCCTCTCAATTTAGCCTATATCTCTCTTTTCTTATCTTTCTTCCCTAGGGTTTTTCCTGTCATCCAAAAATGCTGAATCAATTCAAATATGCTTGAAATTCAGTACAAGGGAAGCTGTAACGCCCCACCCTACACGCATGCATGATATTGTACGCTTTGGCCCACGGGCCTCACGGTTTTGTTTCTTGTGGGCCTCAACCCACCAAAAGGCTTCATGCAAGGGTGTAAGCTCTACATATACTCCTATTCACTTTCCTCTCTATAGTCGATGTGGGACTCCGGTGGGTCACAATTGCAGTCACTCCACTTTTGAAATGTAAACATGTTTTTTTCCCAATAGATGTCCCTTTCCATACCCCATTCCTACCCTGTACATTGAGCCCCACTTGTGACAAATACAGATCCTTGTGCACAGACCCTTACCTGGTTACCTTCATATCTATTTGATACTAATTCAAGCATTATTCATAGTTGACTTTACTAGCAAAATAGTGCACCTAGAAATCCACTTAACTTTAAGACTTTAACACTGATGCTAACGATTACTTTATCGGAGTGATATTTGGCACTCCTGGATAATTAAAGCGACTGACTTTTAGCGTGCACACACACAAAAAGAAAAAAGAAAAATGAGAAAAAAGAGAAGTCAATTTATTGGATCATGTCGTTTAAGAGATTTCTTGAAAATATCACCCTATAAGTTTTTCTTTTAGGCCTTCTAAAATTATTCAAAAATGAAAAGGGAGTTGTTTTTTCTATGCTTTTAAACCCCTCATGATTATAATCATGATGGATTAAGATAAACTATCAAGACTCATTACAACTTTAAACTCCTCCGCTCAAGTTGGATTCAAGTAATCTTCACCACTTGGTGACCTCAGAATTTACCTTGGGACTGCAAAGATCACTCATCACTCGGTCTATTACTTTCCATTCAGAAAGGGTGTTTCTGATCCATCTTCAGTAGTCTACCTGGGACGAATAGGACCCACAATGCTGATTTACTTGTTTCTGTTGTATATTTGAATCTTCTGTTGATGTCTGCGTACTTGACTTGCAAAAGTATATGGTAATTTATACTCCTAATGGTTTGTCTACTTAGTCTCATATTTAGCAAATTAAAGGTAATATTGATTCCCCTACATTTTCATATTCTCAGGTCGAAACGAGTAAAGTATTTTTGAGGGATACTACAATCATCTCACCATACTCAATTTTGCTTTTTGGTGGTTCCATTAATATTCAACATCAGGTATTAATTCTTGTTCTTCTCCATTCATTACCCTGGAGAAACCTCTGTATATTAGCGTTTTCATTTGTTGATTTCTTTTTAAACAAATACCATGAAATCTTAGCTTCATTCTAAGCCAAGGCATTATTGATTATCTGTCTGACATTTTACAGTTTGTTTGGTTATGGCTATGATTTCATCCATTGTGCTTTGGGACCTTGGATAAAAATATTAAATGGTGTCAAATGATGCATCACCATCTTGCAGTTACAGAAATGAACCTGTTTTCTTGGAAGCTCAAATTCATGAATCCATCACTTACTGTAATTGTGTTAATTCGTTTCTATTGAACACATCATCCAAAAGTAACAGATGGTGTTTGAATTCAGACATGGATAGGTGTCTGACATGGCATCTCCTATAAGCTGAGTAACTCCATACAAAGATATTAAGGTAAAAGGGCCTTATTAGGATAGGTGGGCCCCACATTGGTCAATGCCCAAGCAGTTGGCGGCTGAGAATCATTTCTCATATATGATTACATTAAGTAAGTTATGCGCCAAAATTAAATTGCAATTATTTGTACAAAAAATAATGAAGTATAAATGTGGTGCTACAATATGCTATAAAAAGTACGTAAATGCTACTCCATCATCATCATCAAAGCATGGTTCCAACTATGTTCGAGTTGGCTACATGAATTCTGTTTCTTCATCCCGTCTGTCTTGAGCCAAATCCTAGGATTGGTTGCACTTCTTCAAATCTATCCATACTACTTCCATCGATGTCCTTTTTGGCTTATCCCTTTTCCTTGGTGGGCCATCAACCTGCATAGAAAAACTTCTCAATGGTAGCATTACTGGCTTGCGTTTGACATGCCTAGATCATCTCAAACAACTCTCTATTAATTTATCACCTATTAATGCTATGCCTAATTGCTCCTGGAAGCGTTTATTAAAAAAAAAAGGAGCTCCTTGAAGTGCTCATTTCTGATGTGTCCATCTCGACATTCTTATCATTGCTATGCTCATTTTGTATATGTTGCTTCTTGAGTGGCTAAATTTTGACCCATAGATCATATTTGGTCTAATCGGCACCCCATAAAATTTTCCATTCAATCTTATTGGCGTGTGCCGACAAAGCATTGCAAAAGTAAGTCTCCACTTCAACTTTCTTGTCCTTATACTATGTTTAGCATGGTCCTCAATCTCTCCATCCTTGCTAATTATCGAGCCAAGGTATCGGAATGAATCTATCTATGGTATTTCTTGAGCTTTAATTCTTAGGAGTTTATGCTCTTTGCACATCTCTATTGAAGTTTCAATTCATATATTCAATCCTTGTATGACTTATTTTAGAGCACTTGGATTCTAAAGCCTCCCGCCTATCTCTTGAGTTTTGCATTCACATTAGCTCTTAATTCATCCACCAATACCATATCATCTACAAACAATATACACCAAAGTACTTCCTCTTGAATGAGCAATTAACTCATCAATAAACAATGCATGATGAAGGCTTAAATCTAACCCCTAATGCAGACCTATGATCATTGAAAACTAACTTTTCTCTCCACAGGTAGTTCTCACATTCGTTGCCTCTCCTCATCCATGTATTTAATGTTGTCAATATAACGTACTAAAAAGTAAAAATAAAAATAGGCAACAAACATGGTAATTGTATAAACAGTTTTTCCCCTTTTATTATTAGAACTATACGTGCACTGTAGTCTTTGACTTAGTTACAAGTATTGTTATCTGTAAGATCCAGGCTTAGGGGAATTGGAAGAAGTTGGAAAATGTGATGAGAAGATGAAAATTCTGGATCTCTCTCAAACCGACAAAGAGGCAGTGTGGGGGACTAAGAAGCACGGACACGGACACGCTGACACGGCATTTCTCAAAAAGGACTTAGTTACAAGTATTGTTATTTGTAAGATCCAGGCTTAGGGGAATTGGAAGAAGTTGGAAATTGTGATGAGAAGATGAAAATTCTGGATCTCTCGCAAACCGACAAAGAGGCAGTGTGGGGGACTAAGAAGCACGGACACTGACACTGACACGGACACGCCAACACGGCATTTCTCAAAAAAGTAGGACACGGACACATCGGGGACACATTAATATTTAATAATAATAATAAATCTAATCATATAATAAATATAATATCATTTTAACTTTGTAATCAATATTTAGCAATCAAATAAATAAAAGTCCAAGTACCAGTGTACCACTGTAATATTTCCCCCTCCTTCATTAATTTTCTCAAACTTGGTTACATATTTCCACAGAGGCTTATTTATATCTTCTTCATTGGAGGGGTGTGAGCTAGAGCTAGGAATGAAACTCATATTCCTAAATTCCAGAGGTGAAGAAGCAGTTGATAAATAAAAAAAAGAATTATTTGATATAAACAACAGCAGCAAGGAAATTTGATGAGCAAAAAAAAAAAAAAGCAGCATGAGCAAAAACTAAACACATAAAAAACAACAAAATGTTTTTCGCAGCAAGAACTGAAAAGGAAAAAAGTAGCAGCAGCAGAGAAAGAAAAAAAGAGCAGCGGCAAAAACAAAACTAGCGTACCTGATGGGTAGAAGCAGTACCACGAGTGAAAAAAGGAAGCAGAAGCAATACCACAATAGATCTTCTCCTTCTTCCTTCTTCCTTCTTTCTTTTCTTTCTTCTTCTTCTATCGTTAGGGTTGGACGGACGAATAGGGTTTTTTCTCTTTCGTTTAGGGCTGGACGGACGAATGAGGTTTTTTTTCTCTTTCGTTTAGGCTGGACGGACGAATGAGGTTTTTTTTTTCTCTTTTGTTTAGGGCTAGAGCTGGATGGGCGAATTAAAAGAGTCCCCTTTACATCTTAAGTTATAACTTTTTACAAACAACCCCTTTTTCTTTTCTTTTTTTTTTTAACTCTAATTAAATTTTTTTTTCCAATTAAAAGAGGCCAGCGTGTCCCAAGCGTGTCCCTAGCGTATCCGGAATATAAAATATAAAAAAATAAATAGGATACTCTTTTGGCGTGTCCCGACAGGCGTCCGAGCGTGTCCGTATCCGACACATGTCGGACACTAACACGACGGCCCCGGAGAGGTGTCCGTGCTTCCCAGGTGGGGGAGCATAAAATAATTGGTAACCCCCTCAATATTCCATACTCCATTAATTATTTTGTTTATTAGAAAAAAAAGAAGCACACTCGTGAGGCTTACATTGCATGTGTTGGGTCTTATTCATCATGCTTTATACAATTGAAATACCTTGCGTCATGCCTCAGCGTTTTGAAAATATTGGAACAAACCCAGATAGGCCTTATTAAGATGACAGTGAATGACGGTTACATGTTTAGCGTGGATGCATCATGCATCCTTTGTTTGCTAGACTTGGTAGTGAACTATATCAATAGAACGCAATACATGCGAAGAAAATAAACCTCAATTATGTTCTCGGCTGTAGATCAGCTGGTTAGGGACATGAGTGTGTGAGACTGTGAGTGCAAGTGCGTGTTTGAGTCCCCAGTGTAGGAAAAATAAATATGAACGTTGCTTATTTACATTATCCGACTGAATATGCACTGTTGATTCCATATACAGGTTGTTGTACTGTTGACTAAACAAGAATGATGAGAACTGCAGAGAAACAATTAATTGATGACTTCTCCTATTTACTTAGTTAAATTGAATCTTCTATTTTTGTACGAAATCATTATATATTTTTTGGTTTATTGTCTGCTATGATGGTGGCAGTTTGGCCCTTTGTCCTTGCTGATGACAGTGTGCTTTCACTGATAACTAATAGGAATCTCAAACCATTTTGTGGTTTTGTTCTGCAGACAGGACTGGTAACTATAGACGGCTGGTTAAAACTGACTGCTCCAGCTCAAACTGCTGTTCTGTTCAAGCAACTCCGCTTAACACTTCATTCTGTTCTGAAGGAACTTATTCGAAAGCCAGAGGTTTTTGACAACAACTTTTTACTCTATAGGCATTTGATAGCTTTATTCAAATTAACTGTGCTAGAGGTTTTGACTTAAGTTAATGTCATCTCTTATAGAAAACTTTATGCTTGATTTATAATTAAACTGATAAGGAGGGTGGTTGTATTACTTCTTTTTTTTTTCCCCCTTTTTCTTTTCAGAACACAATCAACCTACAATTAATGGAACTTACAAAAGTTATCTACTTTTTACACTAATCACCAACCGAATGGAACACGTAATTGGCAACATTTATTAAAGGGTTTTTCTGCAACATCATGTTAAGCCAGTAGAAGAAATTCGTCATATACCTTTACTAATAAATGACTCCAAAAATCTGATGTCATTTGTCTGATTTTGATTGGTAACATATTGCATTCATCATCCATCTAATTGTACATTTTGGACCTGGCATTTAATATTGAGTATAGTAAATGCTTGATTTATGAATAAATGCACAAAATTAACTTAAATTGCACTTGGTAAATAGAAAAAGATTTCATTTTACACAAGGAAAATGATAACATTATTTCTCCGTTTTATGGGAACTTTAGTATAAGAGGCATTGAAGGATTTTATTCTATCAAAAAATTTCCTCATAATTGATGCTCATAGTAGTGATGGAAGCAATTGATTTGATGGCCCCATCATGGATGGAGATGCACGAAAAATCTGAAATGGAAAGATCCTAGATGTCAAATTTTGGCCAGTTGACCCTTTTCTCCACGACTTTAATATTCTTTTCCTAATTATTTTATGGTTGATGAAAAATGGGTAGCGAGGCTTTGGAATTGGTAAGATTCTTGAGGCATCCCCATCGAATTGGAGCCCAACAAATCAACACCTTTGATGACTAAATCACGGCCTCACTTGTTTAGAATGGTGATTTAGGACACTAGCACATCATCATCATGATGCATCAGCAGATTCAACAAGCTATGATTGTTCCTCATCATGATGCATCAGCAGATTCAACAAGCTATGATTGTTCCTCAGTAATAATGGTATTCTTTAATGAGATATGATACAATTCTTGTGCAAATTTGTGGGTGGAGACACTCGAGCATATGCTTAAGTGAATCTAGGTTCAGCTAGTGCTAGTATTCTCTGTTGCATATGCTATGTTACCTGATGATCTTCATAATTAATCATTTCATGTTTCTCATCATTGTGATGAATCTTGTACATAGAGGCATAGAGCTCCTTGCAAAAACAAAAGTAACATTTCGAACTCCATGTTTCAGATGGCGACTGTTGTCAACAATGAAGTTGTCAAATCCATCATTCATTTATTGTTGGAAGAAGAAAAACCTCTGTTGTAGTATTCTGTTTTCTTTTTCCCCTTTTTACCAAGCGATGAGTTTGGGACTGTTTCATAACTTTTTTCTATATGTAAGTTCTAAAGAAAATAACATTGAGTAAAATAATTATTTTCATATTCTTCATATGTCTCCTTGTGCGCATGTGTTTATTTGTTAATTTTGTTTATCCCTTGACACATTTGTGCAACGTCGAGATTCCTTTGGGTACAAAAGCCTAATTTTTTCTCCACCTGCCATTTTTTTTTTTGCTGTTTGGTGCGGTACTTTTCTGTGCGGATAGAGGAAAAAAGTTGTACTATTTTTCTTTAACTTTGTATAAAGTCACGAGTAGGAATCATTTTTCCATGGCAAAAGGAATCCATAGTGCCATGGATTTCCAACATTGCACAAGCTTAGGGTGTGTAACACATTTCCATTTCCATGTGAGAGGAATCCTGCATTCCTACCCTAACCATAGGAAAACCAAACAATGAAAGAGTGGGTGTATTAAAATCAGAACACTTACCTCTATATCGCGGAGTTGTCTATTTTATCCACAGATGCATTCCTACCTCTATTTCATTGTTTTCATCCACAAGGTGGAGTTTGATTTTGCAAACCAGCATATATAGGATTGGAGGATGTGCCATATTTATTGGTTTTAGAAAGTTGATATAATATAGAATACTAGTGTAATTATGGATTCGACAATGGAAATTGTACTGGATATCATACATGGGACTTCATCTGAGAGTGGAAAACAGTTTCTTTTTGCTATGTTAGCATATGATCTGATATTCAAATAAAACTGAACAAAATCTAGAAGTGACGTTAAAATCCAAGATTATGGGGACCTGCTGCCTGCATCCATTTATTAGTCATATGGTTTGTATCATCTGATTAGTGTGATCATTGGGAGGTCATGAAAGATGAAAAGACCAAGCACACCCTAAGAAATTAAATATTGTTTCCTTAGTATTAGTCTATTATTATTGCTGTTGTTGTTATGGATCCCTACTATAATATAGGTGTTTGATTAATTACATGACAAACACCTTACCAGGAGAAATCCTTTCATTATCTAATTCTGTACTAATAGAAAGAATTTCTATTGCATGCCTTGAAAATACTATTGAAAATCAAATCATCTCTTATATTGTCTTTTATAAGCCTCTTTTCTTTTCATTAAGTTTTTGGAGCAGGGGCGCAATTTTCATTACATGTAACATGCACAATGATTGAGCTATTTCTCCCCTGGGATATTCCCTGAACTAGCAATCGACAGTGAATTGGTTCATTCCAATCAATAAACTTTTGCCCCATCATTGAAGGTGGGAGTGCTGGGATAGTCCTGTGATTGTTTCATTTTGTAATTCTATAAAGTTGGACGTGCTGAAATGGAGTTCAAATCTTTTACTGTTTCTTGAAGTGAGATAAAAAGATGCAGGAGGCCACATCCCCTTCCAAAGTTGGCAGTCAACCATCTCTGGCTTCCGGAGAAATTAGCCTGTAGTTGATAAAGACAATCCAATCAAATGCAATTTTTGGTGAATGAATACATTCTGATCACTACAAAATCAGCACAATCTAGATTCCCAAAATGGGATTTCGTTGGTAATAAGACAATCTCAATGTCAATTGAATCAGATTTGTAAACAGCAATACAAAAGAAACGGATTAAAGAAGAATTTTGGTTGGTTGTATTCAGCTTGGCTGACCATCTGTTTGGATGGATCCTATTGAACCTATATCTCTTATCCGGCTGAAAGTTCATACCCAGGATTAACAGGGAGATTCAGGTCGGCTTGGAGTGCAGTGAGTCCATTGGTTATATAAACCGGTTCATGTCAGTTGCCTGGTTGCTCCAATCCAAACCCAACCTGTTCAGTTATCAAGTTGAAAATCTTAACCAAATCTGAAATTAATCCGGTTGAGTTGGTGGGTTCCGACGCGCACACATGTGACAAGCATCTAGATGAGATTTATCTATGTGAAAGTTTTCAACTCCATTAGATTAACCTAACCTCTTGATCCATAGGCCCAAAGTTTAATGGTTCTAGAGGCATCACTTTTTAGGGCTGTCATTCACCATTTTAGAGGCATAAAAAAACTCTCCATTTTAGACACATACTACTCCAATGAATTGGTATAAAGCCCAAATTCATTGGAGTAGTATGATGAGTGTTAAATTTGGGCTTTATACCAATTCATTGGAGTAGTATGTGTCTAAAATGGAGAGTTTTTTTATGCTTCTAAAATGGTGAATGACAACCCTAAAAAGTGATACCTCTAGAACCATTAAACTTTGGGGCCATGGATCATGGGTTTAGGTTAGTCTAATGGAGTTGAGAGTTTTCACATAGGTAAATCTCATCTAGATTATTCAATCCAATGGCATTCCATGGTTGTCATACACCATAAGGTGCCCAATTGGGAGGGGGCGTAACTCTTATCTAATCATGTGTCCTACAAGATTTATTGTGATCAAATCTAGAGAGAGAGAACCATATTGATGCCGACTGCACTAACTATGCTAAGTTTCAAGTACGGAGAAGTTTTGAAGGGAGAAAGTATTCCTACAGTTCTTTTAATCAAGTTCTTTTAATCAAGTCCTCTCCGTAAAATATTTTTGAAAAATGATAAAAATACCCTTCTCCTTAAATCTCCTTTTCCCCCAAAATTAGCCATTTTGATTTTGATGACCATAACCATTTGATTTAATGAAGCCTCTTAAATGATTTGTATGATTTGTTAAAAGGAGAGATTGAAAATTGACTAAAGGGTATTTTTGTCATTTCTTAGGAGCTTTTTATCGAGAGGGCTTGATCTATAGAATTGTGAAAAGGCTTTATACTTTTTTAAAATATTCAGATTTTCATGTACTTTTTTAAAAATAAAAAAAATTTGTACCTATTTGAAATTTTCCTTTATATTTATTTCCTCCCTGTATGTCGGGCAGAGTGTAGCACCACCTTTCTTAAGTGTGACCCTCGAGTTGGACCAGAAAATTGATAGAGTTGATGTGGATTTGGATTTGAGGTATTATCCTAATCCTTTCCCTTATGGGGAACAACATTCTCCCGCGAGCAAACTTTTCTGCAGTCTAGCTCCATAGAGCCCACTTGGGCCTATCTTTGATTAGTGCGGGATCTTTCCACGCTCTGATCCTCGGTGATCTAGTACCAAGCCCAATTTCACTCTCATTAAACTTTGTATACACCATTGGATTGAATCTCAAAGAAATCTATGGTTAAAAAAATCTAAATTTGTAGCTATTAATGAAAGGATAGGATGATGTAACAGTGCTGATTTTCTTCTCAAGGGATAGGATGATCTAACTATGCTTGGTTTTTTTTTTTCCACAGTCCTTATCTACGAGGAGACCTTTTCCATGTACCATAATCCCAATAATAAGTAGGCATCTAAATCGGCTCCATGAGGTGGATTGCTTATTAGAAGTAAGAAGTCTGCATATAGGAGAACATTCCCCCACTTTTAGGAGATTACGTGATATAATTCAGTTGCAATATAATTCAGTGGCGACTGATGTCAAAACCGACTAATTCAAATAGAACAAATGTGAAAAGATTGGATTGATCATAAAACTAGGCTAAGCTCGGCCCACTCAAGGCTTGGTTACTCCGTATTTTATCAACTAAGAGGTGATTTGAATCCTTAACAAATGAAAAAAAATTCTTGTAATCAATTGAATAGATGGTTTAATTAACCTAGTTCAAATCCAACGAGTTCTGTGAGCATTTTTTTTCTTTATAATGTGGGTACTCCTAGCCTGAGACCTTTGGCCCAACAGGACTAATCTCCAAGATGGCGCCTGCTAAACCCACACTATCATCATCTCATCAACGATTCTATGTTACAACCATTGTAAGAGCCCACAATGTAGAGTGGTGTCTGGTGCAAAGTCCTGGTAGCTTCCCAGCCCACGACGAAAGTGCTGCGAACGTTCAACAAATATGACTCTTCAGAGCAGTAAGTGAAGTCGATGCAACGTCGTAAGACAAACGGTATCTTTGCTTTATAAGACTCCTTCTGCAGTCTCATACGGGCGGCAAATTCAAAGATGCCTCACGGACTCACCTACCCTTTTATTCCTTCCCTCCTTCTGCAGCTTTCTTGGGTTTTGTTTCACACCTGCACTTGAATAACAGCCACTGGTCCCAAAATAGCTTATGCTTCTTGGCTGATATGTTTCCATGTTATTTTATATTATAAAAGAAGTGTTTCAATATTGTGTCCCAATTTTAGCCTTTTAGCAACCCAAAAATTTGGATGGGTTTGTTTGCATAGAATTATATGCGTAGGAATCAATGGTAAAATAGGTTTTAAGAAAGGATTATCAAAGATATGAGTGAAGAATGGTATAAAGTGGGATGTAGATGGGAGGTGATTCTCTTTGTTGTTTTTATTTCGCAGGGTGATGGTTGGATAGTTATTTTTCTTATCTCACTTCTTAATGCGTTTCCGTAAAAAAAAAAAAAAGATTGTTTGATGGCCATTTATTGATTTTTCAGTTTCTCCAATATTAAACACTTTTATGAATACATCTCATAGAGTTTCTAAGAATTCAATTCCATACAAATAAATATGTGCTTTATGTTCCACGTTAGCAATTACCCATTTCAACCTGTGTATTATCTCCAACATCAGAATATTGATCACATATAAGACACATGATTGCTCTACTTATTTTGTATTCTAATCATGTTTTTTTTTTCTTTTATTTATTTATTTTTTTTTTATAAACGTGGCCAATCTATGAGTGAGTTCAACCCTTAGTGGATTGAAATTTAGACTTGATCTCATAAGAGGATTTTGATTTTGAGTGGTTTGGATTTGAAAAGTTTACACTAAACCGTCAAATGGCCCCCGAAAACTATGAAAAACTACAAGCCTGTCCAGAACTCGAAAAAGAAAGGAAGGGAAAGAGAAGCAATGCTGTGGATTTGTTGGGTCATCTTGCCTCTAGAAGTCCACAGATGGGGACAGGTCGTGTTCGAGGACGGATTATGATTCCACGCTGCTGTTTTGTCGACTGCGAATGGCATCTTTTTGAAGCATTCCAACCACCCCACAACACTCCCAAACCATTATTCCTCTATGCAATTTGCCTTTTCTTTAAGAAAACCTCGGACCCAAGCAAAAGATCCCTCCCTTCACTATTTCACATGGAAACAAGACAAACCCAATTCTCCTTCTTGTCATTGTTTTCTTTCCCCTCGTGATGACACAGAAGAATTTCCATGTATTGCCAACTTCCCATAAAACCAATCCTTACCATTTCATTTATCTTCCATTCCCTCCTCCTCTTCCCTGAACCTCAACTCCATGAGAGATGCAAGACAATGAAGAGGAATTCCTGAATCTACGCCTTTCTATCATCGATACCGGTGGCGGGAAGAAGAGAAAGAGAAGAGAAGATTTAAATCCATGTACTCAATTGGGAGGAGATGAAGGAAAGAAGGTCATTGCCTTTCTTCAATTGCGCGACCAGATGTTAAAACTAGACCCAAAACGAGGAGGCGTTGAAAAAGGAAAGGGTCTTCATTTGATCCATTTGTTGCTTGTCCTTGCCACCGCCGTCGATGAGAAGAAAGTCGGCTTGGCTGCTGAGAATCTGAGTGAGTTGTACAAATGCGTCGCCTTGAATGGTGATTCCATCCAAAGGGTTGCTGCCTATTTCGCCGATGGTTTGGCCGCTAGGCTTCTCACCCGAAGATCACCATTCTATGACATGCTCATGAAGCCCCCCACCGCCGATGAAGAGTTCGCCGCCTTCACTGAGCTATACCGCGCATCTCCTTATTACCAATTTGCGCACTTCACTGCCAATCAGGCCATCTTTGAGGCCTTCGAAGAGGAAGAAGAGCATGTCAGTGGAAGTTTGCACGTCATAGACTTTGATGTCTCCTATGGTTTCCAATGGCCTTCTCTAATTCAATCTCTTTCAGAGAAGGCGACTAGCAGCAACAGGCGAATCTCTCTTCGCATTACAGGGTATGGTAGAAGCTTGGAGGAACTAATAGAAACTGAGACAAGACTAGCGAGCTTCGCAAAAGGTTGCCAGAATTTAGATTTTGAATTTGAGGGGTTGTTGAGAGGAAGTAAGCCCATTAGTCTATGTGTGAGGAAGAAGGAAACTGTTGTGGTAAACTTGGTGCTTTATCTCCATACCTTGACCAGTGCTTCGCAGATCTCCGAGACACTAAAATCAGTCTATTCACTCAATCCTTCTCTTGTGATCCTTGTAGATCAAGAAGGTAGCCGAAGCAACCCTAGCTTCCTATCGAGATTCATGGAGTCTCTACACTACTTTGCGGCCATGTTCGACTCGCTGGACGATTGCCTTCCGCCGGAGAGTGTGGAGAGGCTGTGCATTGAGAAGAATCATTTTGGGAAGGAGATCAAGGACATGGTAAATTGCGAGAGAGGTGAAGAGTGTCATCCGAGGTATGAGGGGTTGGAAACATGGAAGGATAGAATGGAGAGTATTGGGTTTCAAGGAGTTAGCCTGAGCTCCAGGTCCTTGAGCCAAGCAAAGCTTCTTTTGAAGATTAGGAGCCATTGCTCACAGCTTGAGTTTGATGGGGGGTGTGGGGGATTCAAAGTAGTTGAGAGAGATGGAGGTAGGGGTCTCTCTCTTGGGTGGCAAGATAGATATCTAATAACAGCCTCTGCATGGCACTGTCAATAACTATTCTCATTTCTCAATAACAATTCTCTCTCTCTCTCTCTCTCTCTCTCTCTCTCTCTAGCATGGCTATAACATAACCTTGGTCAGTTCTTTACTGAGTCTATCTACTGTGAAAAATCTGATGTCTTTCATGGTAAGGATTTGTTAATGTGGAGGAGACTACCCCCTCATTCGTTTTGATTCATTGCATAAGTGTTTCTTGCTCGTGATTTGTCATGAACTAACAAAGATTATAGATGTACACCTTTTCTTGGATTTTGTTATACCAGTGATATCACTCACGGCCACGAGATATCACTATTTAATCATTTGAAAGAGGGGATCGATGGTGTGTGATATTGTCTACAAATGTTGCGCGCCTTACGTGTACAGCAGCAGCAGGGGCCTGTTGATGTATGAAAGAGACTGATGTTATCTAATAGAAGCATCTGCTCGTCATTGTGTTGACAACCCTCTCTCCTCCTAAAAAGCTTCATTATCAATATTATTTCCCCTGCATATTACTATTTCATTTCACCAATCTAGCCTTCTATATTAATATAACATAGTGCCTTTTTTCTTTAAAAGGGATTTTATACTGGAATTTGTGATGTTGGAAATTTAAAGACAGTGACGGAATGGTTGTCCCTTGGGATTTCTGCATGTTGTATTCTTTTGTTGGAACTTCAAGTTTCAACCATCTAAAAAGTGAAAAGTAACTTGGAATTTTTAGAATTTCGACATCCTTGGTATTTTTGGATGCTCAAGTGGATAGAAGGATTAAAGAATTCCAATTAGATGATAGATTGTAGAGAATTTTTAAATTCTTCAGATATAAATTCTTGGAATTCTACTAAAGAAATAGGCCCTTAATGTTGTACTTGCTGAAAAAAAATGGTCAGTTAGTGGCAGAGCTAGAATTTTCTTGTAAGGGGGCAAACAATAGTCAGACCACTAATGGTTTATATTTACAACTTATTATTAATCATTTAAAACTACTTTTTAATATATTTTTACTAATATCCTTGGAAAATCATAATTCTATATTTGAGAATACCACAAAATTTCCCAAGACTTATTTCTTGCAAAACTTTGTGAGGGCACTTAAAATATGAAAATAATACATTGCACTATAATGATTCTAAATGGCTCAAACTAATTGTTTTCCCCTTATTTTAGCATTGAGAGTTGTATCTAACTCTACATAGTATGACCCGTGCTGAATTGATCACATGTAAATCAATCTGCTCTGATTACCACTAGGGGTCCAGGTCCCAATAGATTTCTAGCATGAAATTCTAAACAAACAATAGTTAGATCTATCCAATCACAATCACACCAAAAGATAGAGGTTTTTTAACGTGGAAAACCCAAACGGAGAAAAATCACGAGATCTTCCACCTGGTCCAAGGGAGAACCAAGCACCAATAATCTTTGAATAGTTACAATAATGTATACTCACAGACCATTCCCCGGTTGAACTCAACCTAAAGGACTATAGTTCTTCTTGCCAACGACTCACCATTTACCGTTCGCCCATGCTTGAACTAGCAACTCACCTCGATGCCTTTAGGTACTTCAATCAACAACAAAAGAGTAGAAGAATGTCTTTGTTAGGATTTTAGGTGTTGGTTAATTCATAGAGTCCGGACAAAACAAGGTTTCTAATCTTGTATTTCGTTTAGAGTTCGGACTGTCAAAGATCCTCTTCCAAGAAAGACTGAAGTTTCCAAGTTTACTGAAGATTTCTAGTTTTGAAGAGATTCTATGGGTCGCTCGAGCGAACTCATCACAGAGGTTAGATCGCTCGACCCATCTTATGTGCGCTGGACCGTTGAACGTTCTGTCTTGGAGTTGTTGGAGACAGAGACTGGTTCGCTCGAGCGAACCTGAAGATTGCTCGAGTGAACAGATGACAGTTGCGTTTTGAAGATTCCATAGAGCAGTCCGCTCGAGCGAACCCCCCCTGTCGCTCGAGCGAACCTAAGAGTTTCCATTCTTGATGCACTAAGAATTCCTATTTCTATCAAGATGCTAATTGCTAATCCTAGAGCCTCTCAAGCACGAATTGAAGACTATTTATAGGCTTCATCTCTCAACCTTGGATACACTGATTAAGAAAAATTCTTGAGATAGAGAGGTTGAGAGATCCATCGTCTTTTCCCCCCAAGACTTCAAAGCTGTTGATGTGCTGAAGAGTCAGAGTTTTGGGTCTAGTTTCCATCCCCTTCCCGAAGGCCGTTTTGCGCAAGAATGGTGAAGATTCGTGACGTGATGTCAGCAAGATCCGAGGCAGTCCTTAGGTTGAGTCAACAATTGGGAAAAGGGTTGTAAGTGTCTTGTAATCTTCTAAGTTTACATAGTGCTTGGTTGTCTGTTGGCATAGACGATAAGGCCCGTGGTTTTTCTCCCTCTTAGGGTTTTCCACGTATAATTCTCGTGTCATTCTCTACTTGTGGTTTGATTGCTTTATTAAATCTGAATTATGGTTAAATAATAGTTTAATCACAGTAGTTGGATATCCAATCGAGATCTAGTTATCGGGACCTCTGCCTGTGTTAAGGTAGAAATCACTTTCAGTCTTCTTAAAAACTAGCTCTGAACTGAACTCACAAGAAATCTCCTATAGATAATCTAAGTTTAGGATGGAGGAGAGGTGTTCTTTAGGGCTTCACAAGAAGTCTTTTTATATAGCCTTTGATTCGTACAAGAGGTTTCCAAGATCTAATGTTAGAGCTCAAATAGGAAGAGCCGTAGAAGAGAGAAAATAGGTAGGCTTTCCAGATTGAATTGGGAAGCTTTCGCAAAAATATTTGGGTCGACCCAGATTTCAGTTGGGTCAACTGAACTAAGGTTCTGTATCAAAATCCCTGAGAGAGCAATCTTACTCACTCGACCCAAGTTGTGGTTGGGTCGACGAAAGCCAGGTTCTGTCCCAATCTTCTCTGCTTGACTGTGGAGCTTGAATTTCTACAATTTCCTTTCTCAATTCATCGTGTTGATCAACTACTACAGTCCAAAAGCAAGAAATAGAAAGTTACAACCCTATTTAGACTTGAATTTTTGTCCAAATCTCAAGAATTGCCAACCAAAAATAATGTACTCACTACTGACTAATGAAAATCGACTGGTTACATATGATCGTATGATGGGATGCAATGCCTATGGTAAGTAAGGATAGTTGACAGGGCAGCATTTAAAACCATTCATCGAGTGATGGAAAGATAACACCCAAGGTTTAAATTTAATGAAAATGTAAAGTACGTAAAGTTAAGAGTTTGGATCCTTTGATTGTCTTACTCATGCTTCTAGTGAGGGGTGTGAAAGTTCATAATGGAGTCAACCTATTGAATATACGAACAACTCGCGATAACTATCTCCTCGTAAGTGGGATTTTTCTTAATTTTACTCCAATAGGAGTTAGTCCCACCATAAAATTGAGCATATGTGATTATGAAGGACATATGCTCAATGTTATAGTGAGACCAAATGGTCATCCCACTGAAGGGAAGGACCTTCATTTTTATTATAGTTCAAATCTTCAATAGGTGGACTCCACAATAAGGTGCGCCCGCTCCCTCCACCCCTAGGCTTGATGGAAAGCTTTGAGTTTACCTAATGGTGCAAAGATGATGAGTTTTAGAGGGTTTCGATGGATCAAGAGGCATGATCATGTGATTATGGAAAGAGTCTCTCCTACCAACTTCATAGAATATGGAAAGAGTCACTCCTACCAACTTCATAGAAATGTCAAAGTGTATCATGACCTCCATTGATCCATATGGGAGACCGTGAGTAGGGATCATTTCGGTCCTAAAGATATAGCGTCCACCCACGTATGAGCCACCGCAGTGACCCAAAAGCAATCATTTGGATGTTTTTGTTTGAAGGTATGGAAAATTGGTGTGGTAAAATCAAGTTCAGCTTCCACTTTATTCTAGCTACTACACATGAGTTTTTCCTTATCTTATAAAAGTATGGTAAAGTAAACTCAATTTAAAAACCAACCATTTTAGGAGTCTCTCTCCCACTTTACTTAACCACATACTTTATGTCACCTTTGCCCCCTTCTCATCGGAAACTTTCATTGAAAGAGAAAAAGGATACAATGAAGGAACAAAAGAAACTCCTTGCTTTGCTAAAGCATCTAGCATCGCATATGCCAACCCGAGCTAACAGCGAAGCTAACATTATTAATGGTATAGATAAAGCCCGGATTCCATTAAGAGACGATGTAACATCTACCTTTACTTTACTAATTTACTTTACTTTACTGTACATGTACAAAAACACGCTCATCCGTCAATACTGTGATCTCCCCTATTTCTTTTTATTTCAAATGTATAATCCACGACAAACCAGCCATCACTGTTTATTAAATCCTTCATCTATCCAAGGCGTGTAAGGTGCTCAAATGCGGTGTATGTTTAGAAAATCCTGCATCATCAAAACAAACTATTTGCTGCTGTCGGTCGCCCTTGTATATCTTTTTACTGAAGATAACGGTAGTACCCCCACGAGATGCTTCTCACAAACCTGCTGAATAATTCAAGACTTCCTTGATTCCCAATGAAGACAAACAACCACCCTTAGAAAAACTAGGCCAGTCCCAATTTAAATATCACATGGGTCATCTTTATTTCATACCATCAACTCCTTTCATGGAATTAAATTGGATTTTCAGGCACGGACTGGCCATAAAATCCTCTTGCTGGGGTCCCAGAATATCTTTACTAGATACCCGGGATCTACATTTCCTTGGTATGTTCACTTATTATAATGTTTGCATCTAGAAAGGAGCAAAAGATCTGCATATATTGGATTGTTTCTTCTCTGTGTCATTTAGAAACTAGTTTTCATAGACAAAGTTCATACGACAAAAGCAATGCTTTTCAGTCAGCATGCGTTTTTAGTAGGAATCAGAGGTGGTTGAGTGGGGACAAGAAGACTAGCACTCAATCTCATGTCTTTGATTCCGAGAGATTACAACTTTGAAAACAAGTTTCAAATATGATAATGAGACAGCATGTTGATGTCAGGATGATTGGATGCACACGACTGAAACCGCACTATATATATAATATGATAGAAACAGGAATGCTTTCCTCCTTTTCTTATTTTATACAGTCGGCTACCGACAGTAGGTTCATCAAATGGATGTTTGTAGATCATATGATCATGGGGCAAGTGGGTCAATGGGCAAAAACTATTTTTTTTATAGTGGGAATTCTCCCATCATATATAGTGGGAAGTGTGGTGGATCATATTGCTTGCTAGGATGCACTGTATGTAATACAAGAGTTCTAATTGTGGGCTGCAGAGAATTGTAGGTGAGTGCTAGCTAGCCCAAGAATCACATGCTCACACCAGTTGTGGGCTCCAAGAAATCTGACCCTGTGATCCTTGCTGTTCAATTGGTCGGTATTTCTATATAGATGTCATTCAAAGAGTGGGTGATGGCCTAACAAATTTTAATGTAGTAGGAGAGAATATATATATCTGGACTTAGAGCATTAAGTTTAGATGGGAGTTAGAAAATATAGGTAAGGACTTGACATTGGTATGGGAATGCATAACTGAGAAAATTTGGTATCAGTTCACAAATCCGCAAATTGAGGATTTTCAAATTCTATTAGGGATGGGCAGACTTGAAAATCCTTAAAACTGGCCTAAACCCTCGGAAATTTATATTTGCCAAATATAAAATTTCCAAATTCTCAAGAAAAATTTGTGAGGAATGCCCTGAAGATCTAAGTTGCCAAAAGAAAACAAGGTCAATACCTAACTTGAATTACTGAAATTTTACCCAAAAAAGTCACTGATGTTTTGGCACTTTTTTAATCTTGGCGAGCTTGGCATTTTACTCAGAAAAGGAAATGCATTCTATTTTATAATAAAAAAAAAATAATTTTGGATGAGGAAGACACTAGAGTTATGGATAGCTTAAAAAGGATTCTTCTCCACTTTGACCTTAAGAAAATTAATTTAGGCTCCTTAGAAATTTTGGCAATTGCTTATAGGTCCTAATTCTTTCATAAAAGTCTTTAGCTCAGTCCTTTCTCTCTTTTTTTACTCTTTTTTCTGGTCTTTTTTAAATACCAAATGGACATTGCTGACAGAAATCCAACGTACGTTAAGCTTGAAACGTTGGGTAAGCAAACTCGCCATTAATTATAAAATGGGTCCTTAAGGAATCTTCAAAGGGTAAAGGCTAACCCACACTTACGGCTCTGTGGAAAGGATGATGCCTGCTTGCTAAATTAAAAAGCTCAATCCCTGCACTATTGGTTATGGACGTGTGTACTGTGTAGTGTGTGTAGGTGCGAGAGTGTTTACCAGAGAGAAAAATAGTAAAGGGAATTTTCAAAGAAGCAGAAGAAGCCCTCAGTTTGTGATGAAAATAGGACAAGAGAAAACAGGAAGCTCGAAGAAGAGAAGTTAGAAAAACTGGAACTTCTTTTGTTCAATATTTCATTGGCAGAGTAGGCAGGGCTAAACCTGTGGCTTCTTGTACAGTCAATAAGCTGGAGTGGTCCATTGTAAGGAACTGGACTTGGTATATTCTTGGGCCTGGCCAAGGCCTATTTTACATATTTTACATCGATGGACCAAACCAAAGTCGGCTTTAGACTTGTTTACGATAGTGGAAGCATCCCAAGCCCACAGTAGATGGGAGATTACCAGTAAAAAAAAATCCAAGAATGAGATCAAAGAGGGGCCAGGCTCAATTAGTTGGGCCTTTTAGAGGTTTGGTACTAGGTTCAGATCACATAAAGCCCAATAAGAGGATTTGTATTTACACTCAGATTCCAACTCCAATCAGCTCAACTGAAAAGACTCAATTCTATCTAACCTTTTAAAAAGTGGGACATGTCACAGGTTTGTAGGCCCACCTATCCATTCGACATAAGAGTGCATATGAATTAGCCATCCACAAAACTCAGGTATATATATAATTGTTGTTACTTGTTAGCTATCCAATCTAAAAACTGTAAAATGGTAAGAAAACTGAAGTTTTATGTTTCAAAGGTGTTATAAGAGTGCATTATATATCAATTAGTCATCCACAAAACTCAAGGATATAGGCGTTGCTGGCTATCCGATCTAAAAACTGTCTAATGATAAGTGAAGGAAAAGCTTTATATTTTAAAGGTGTTTTTCATGGTCTTAGATTAATCACTAGTTAACACCACCTATAACATATATAGATCCTTTCTTTTAGATCTCTAATCTATGATGTCTCTTTCATCTCACAAAATAGTGGGCTAAATAAGCCTGTCATGCAGATTTTTTCTATAAAAAGCCCCGGATAACTCTTATACTAAAGAAGGGAGAATTCAAACTCAAACAAAGTGTGATATAGAGATAAAGTTTATGCTGAATAATTAATTCTTCTTAAAAGAGAATGGGTGCAGGGATAACTTTTATAATTTACAGCTTCAAAGTAAAGGGCAGCAAAAGTTGAATGTAGAGTTCAAGGTTTTGTTAAAATAATTCATCTTGGAAAATAATGGGAGCAAAGATAACTTTATTAATTTAGTACTTTGAAGTAAAGGGCAGCCAAGTCAATATTTAAAAGAAAAACAAATCAATGGAAAGAACAAGAGTTTAGTTTTACAAGTAACCTTGACTATAATATAAAGATATGAGGTATCCAACACTATTACAACATGATCATATGTGACCAAGTCTGTATAGCCTGCCAACACACAAGGTTGCATGGTGTGACACTCAAGGTTGCATGGTGTAGGCAGGTTACACTCTTCAACCAGTAGTCTTAGTTGTCAATTTCATTTTGTTTCATCAATGAAGTTGAAACTAAATACATAGTGTAACTTTTAGGTTTGATGTCTTTCGATCATCAATTTTAACCGAAAATTTGGATTTTGTCCAAAATTGTCTGAAATGGAAGAAATTTCCAGAATTTTCGAAACGATCAAAGTCTTGTGGGGAATGTGTGCAAACTTCAATAGTAAAAGTTGTTAACTTTTTTTTATTATTATGAAAATTATATTTAAACTTTATTGTAGTAAGAAATGTGCTAAAATTTTATACTTGTATCTTATAATATTATTTTATTATAATAAATTAAATGCATAAATTAGATTTTATATTTCTATTTTATTTTTCTACCATATATATATTTTATTTATTTTTCTAAAACATAAATCTAAAACGTTTAACTGAAATTTCAAATCGACCGAAACATTGCATTCTTTATTGAGATCCTGATTGAAATGAAATCCGAAACGAAATTAACTGGTCCAACTCCAACATGGCAAAGAAAAAAAACAAACAAGAGGCGGAAAGAAGGGTTCGTAGGGCCCAGGAGATTATATATATATAAAAGAAAAAAAAAAAAACAGGCTAGTGGGGCCCCTTAAACTAGGGCATACGCTGTATTAGGATCCGGACCCAATACATAGACACTAGCCAGAGAGGGAGAGCCTTGGAGAGGGACAGCAGAAGCAGAGAGATGAAGGGCAGCGAAGTAAGGCATAGAAAGGTTGGAACAAACGGCATAGAAATGCACATAGCAGAACAAGGGAGGAGCGGAGATCCATTGGTTGTTCTGCTGCATGGATTTCCAGAGCTTTGGTTCTCATGGAGGAATCAGATGAGGGAACTGGCTAACCAGGGCTACCACGTAGTTGCACCCGATATGAGGGGATATGGAGACACTGATTCACCTCCCTCTCCTTCTTCATACACTTACTTTCATCTCGTTGGTGACATCATTGGCCTTCTTGACCACCTTGGTCACCACCAGCACAAGGTGATTCTCATTTATTATCCTCATCTACATGTACAGCACAAGGTGATTCTAATTTATTATCCTCATCTACATGTACACCAACCAACCAACCCAACATCTTCTTCGGCCTTTTTGTTTTAGTTCAGACTCAATTGTCCAATCTAAGGGGCTGGCTGGATTTGGCTTGTTGGGTCCACAGTGCATCTGAACTGGGATATGTGGCTTAGGTCCAATCAATCAATGGAGTTTAAGAGATTTTTTTTTTTTTTTTAGTTGGACTACTTGAGTTATACTCTTTTGAGAGCTTCAAAGTTTTTTTTTTTTGGGGAGTTCCTCTTTTCAGAGCTTCAAAGTCTGTAAAGTTGTATCATCATCAGAAAGTTAGTAAAATTGGGGTACAAGTAGTGGACCCCAATGAGACCCGAATCGTTGACCCCAAATGGGGTCCAAATCTTAACCATTTTTAGTATTGGGCTCCTTGGGTATTTTGGGGATCTGGGACCCATTTCCATCTCTACTATGATCCCGCAGACTGCTGCTTTTTTTTTTTTTTTTTTTCACCTGAAGTTGTATTTGTATTCTGTTCTCTTAATTTTTTAGGGTAATGATCCAGTCCATTTGAAAATTTTTTATTAGACATGTAAGCAAGTAGTTTTTTCTTCTTTCCTAACTAGGATTGACCAGTGTAAACCAGGTCATCTAAACTTTGATTTCACCAAGAAAGTGAGTGTCACCAGATAGATGATTCATGCTCTCAACTCTCAAGTTGGGGCCAAATGTACCTCACATGGTTACTTCTGTATCATGATAAAATCATTCTCTCCTAGGAGGATCAATAGTCTGATATATAGAGGACAAACTAGAACAACACCATGACCTCTCTGGTTTTTAGCGAGATGACACCTTAAATCAGTGTAGTCTGCAAGATTGTCAACTTCTGTTATTTTGAGCAGGCGTTTGTTGTTGGGCATGACTGGGGTGCTTGGGTTGCTTGGTATCTCTCCCTCTTCAGACCAGACAGAGTTAGAGCACTTGTTATTTTGGGAGTGCCATACATGCCCCGTTCTGCCACCACTAAACCCACTGAGTCATTTAATCGACTGTTTGGGGAAGGATTCTACATTTCTCAATTCCAGGTTAGCTTTCTCTCAATTTCCCTATTTACAATGACATATGGTTCTCATTTTTTTGAATATGTTTTCCATCTCTGAAAGAAGTTATGAATACAAGGTGCTTTAACTCTTCTATTCCTTCTGCATTTTCCACTTCTTAAACCTGTTCATAATGTGCATTTAGATGGACCTATTGTTGACAACCACTTACTCTTAAGCTTTTAGAGTAAGTGGTTGTCAACATAGTATTAGAGCAGGAGGTCAAGTGTTCGAGTCCCGGGGTTGTGTTGTGCCTGGTGCCCTATAGTCTCCCACAGAAGGTATTGTCTGTATGTTCCCATGTGGAGCCTGCAGGTACGGGGGTTGTCGTGCCCTTTGATATGCATTGTTATGTTGTTTGCTATAAGCTTAAGCTTTTAGAGTAAGTGGTTGCCATGTCAACATGGTTTCAGAGTGGGAGGTCAAGTGTTCAAGTCTATGTGGGTGTGTCATGCCTTGGTACTCTGTATTCTCCCGCATGGGGTGTTGTCTGTATGTTCCCTTGCAAGGGGTGTTATGCCCTTTGATATACATTGTTATACCATTCTCTATCAGCTTAAGCCTTTAGAGTAAGTGGTTGTCAACACCCAAAATCATAAACTATTTGAATATTTTGGCACTGATGATTATCTTTCCGGCTATGTTTCTAGAGCTAAAGAAAGTGAAGACCATATTAGGTGATATACGGGTTTTCTATACGCCAAATCATTTGTGAAAATAAGGTTACTGATACTGATCTTGGGTGTTTAAACTTAAAACTGGAAATACAGCATCCACATATTGTGCTTTCTGATTTCCCTGCCATCCTATTACAAAGCAAGGTCGGTACCTATGTCTGATTTCCCTCGGCCATCTTATGGTCAGTGTGGAAAGAAAGGAATGATAGAATCTTTAGGGAGTCTTCCTTGCTTGTTGAAGATCTCTTGCCGTTGGTTATTTCAAAAATATTCAAATGGCCTTTGTTGGGTGTTTTGCACAATAGGGAATCCACTTTGTCTTGTGGCATTCCGAAAATTTGAAAACTTTTATATTTGTCTTGTCCTCTAGTGGGTGTCATGAAGTTTATTGTGGATTGTGCAGTGAGGGAAAAGCCGGGTCCATCCTGTATGGGTGGGGTTCTTCATAATGGTGTAGGGGATATTGGGGCCTTGTTCTCAAACAGTGTTGGGATCTTAGAATCCAATGAAGTGGAAGTCTTGCCTATTTTAGAAGTGCAAGTGCCTGAAAATTATGGACTTGGTTTAAACGATGATGAAGCTTTTAATGATGCTGCTTATTAAGTCTGGGAGTGTCAATGGATATCCTGAACCTGAAAGGTAGACAAAAGTCAGGGCCCCGGGCTGCTATCAGCCGAAGGCACTCCGACGCCTGAGTTAGTTCAGTCACTGAACTAGGGTGAAGTGAGGAAGAAGGTTCAGGCAGGATCATATGAAAGTTATATCTTGTGTACCTGTGATGGGCTTACCATGCAGGTATATATAGAAGAGAGTGGAAGGTTCCATAGTGGAGGTAGGTGAGGATACTTGTCCCATCAGCCCATACCTAGGACCCTCAGTGGGGGTAGGTGAGGGTACTGTCCCATCGGATCTCTTCTCAAATCCCTCACATAAATGTGGATGTGATTAGCTAATAGGAAAGAGCTCTTATTGATGGCCGGCGGCCACCCTATCTCTCAGGGCTCTGTAATGTGGTTGTCCCATCTCATAATGTGGATTAGACGCTCAGTGTTCACCTCGGCCAAGAGACCGAACTGGAGAAGGCACTGAGGTCGGCCGGGCCTGAGATCGGACACGGATGTCGAGACGCACGAGGCCGAGTCCGAAGGGAGGTGGTCGGTACTTTTACCGAGACCAATTACATCTTGGTGCCAGTTGGCACACTGCTGTGCTGGATAGATGAAGAGGCATTTCCTGATTGGTACTGTTACCGAAGTCAGGAGTAACCTCGGTTTCGGTAAAACACTCCACACAACTGCCCCCCAGCTCCTGACCTCGAGGGTTCCGTAACCTTTTGGGGTCGGGAGCTAAGTAGAATGGGAATTTTCCGAAACTGAACCCGTGGCCCTTTAAGAAAGCGTGGGGTGTCGTTTTGCTTTCCGAGGCGTATTGATGGCGTGCAGCTGTCTGGAGGCGGTTTAATAGCCTGTTCGAATCATTATGAAGGCGGTGTGCTGCTGCCACGTGTCGCACCCCTGCTGGCTGTTATGTCATATCGAGGAGACGAGTGGCGTGCCCGAGGCGGCGTCTGCACGCGCGTCTTCCGGGATATGAAGAGATCTCTGTCCTGTATAAAGGGCGTCGTCCTCAAAGGGGGACTACTTTTGCTTTTGCTGGAAACCTCCTGTGCCTGCGTCTTCGTCTGAGAAATCTCGTCGCCTGAGAAGTCTCGTCGCCTGTGAGGTCTCGTCTGTTATGAGATTCAAGTCTCTGATCATCCCTCCGTCCGTCCAAGCCTTCGCTTTTCAATGAGTTTCTTTCTTTTCTTTCTGTCATTTTCTCTTTTCTGGGGTTTCTCCTTAGGGTGTCTCTTCTGTTCTTCTTCTTCCATGTAAGACCCCAACCCCTAATTTCCTTGATTTTTGTGTTTTTAATTGTGAGTTAGTTTTTTAAACGAGTTTTTGATCCTAATCGAGTTGGTTTGTGGTTTAGTTCAGTTTTCTATAGCTTTGGGAATTTTTGAGAGCCATTGGACTTAGTCAGACATGCTCAGGGAGGCCCTGAGTGTACGTGTTAGCATGGGAGGATAATTATGTTTTCCGATTTTAATCGTGATTTCGACCTCATTTGAATGGTTTTATTATTTGTTACAACTTTTGTTTTTAAACTGTTCGTGTTTGAGGCCCAAAAACCCAAGTTTTGGCCCAAAGGGGTAAATCTGACTTTTCATGTAAAATCTGGACACGAATTTCGAAATCTCAAAACCATGTCAAAATTATACTTTTCCGAAACTAGATTTTTCGACGATCGTTTTGTTCTTCTTCGTCGACTTCATCCGGGGTCCACAAGACCATGTTTTAATCGTTTCAAGTTCAATTGCTTTGGGACCCACTTCCAGACACTATATAAGCTCTCGTCTTCTTCTTTTCCCATTTCCAAATCCCTGCAATTGTTTTGACCTAGAGTGAAGAAGAGAAGAAGGCCTTCTCTTGATCTTTTTCTCCTTGAATCATCAAGCAAGAGAGCTCCAATCCCAGATCCAAGACTATCAATCTCTTCCTCTTTTCTCAAGCTACAACTGGACACGTTTTTTAGCCAAATCCCCGACACTATTCATCATCTTCAAGCTCTCTTCTTCTTGTTTGACTAGCTAAAGGTTAGGGCTCTTGTTCCTCTTTTCATTTGATGTTCTTTTATCTCATTTAGAACTTGTTTTCCATGTTTTCAAACTCATTTTCGAAATGGGGGTTTGTGATGACCAAAAATGTGATTTTTATGTGTTCTATTTTGGGGCTTTTGTGTAGATTCCGTGGATCTTCCCTTCTTGTTGAGTTTTGTGGAGTTTTGCTTGGCCTTTGGACTTGAGGCAAGTAATCTTTCTAGGCTTTATGTGCATGTTTACGACATTTGGGTTTTTAACCCTAAAATCTATGTTAAATGTTAGAATTTGTAATCTATGCATTGTTTTAGTTTGGAATGAATGATTGAATGTTGTTTTTGACCCTTGGTGAGCATGGTGGCTCAGGGGTTTTGTTTGGTTCAGAGGAGAGAAGAGGAAGGAAGAAGAATGTAAGAAAATGAATGAATGGAAGTGCAGTTTCTGCACCCAGTCGCGTTCAGGCAGAAGCCTGTTCGCTCGAGCGACCATTAGGTCCGCTCGAGCGAACATACCTCTGTTTGAAGGGTTTCGGACAGAAACCTGTCCCCTCGAGCGAACCCTTTGGTCCGCTCGAGCGAACAAGCTTCTGTCTGGGGTCCGCTCGAGCAAATGTATGACCGCTCGAGCGAACCTGACTGTCCCAGTTTTGGATTTTCAATTCTTTTCTGAATTTCTTGGAATTTAAAAACTAGACTATGCTTTAGACTTTTAATTGACGTTGTGCAAATTGGAATTTCCAAAATGTACCTTACCTTCGGGGACACCAAGCTATGTAAATTCTGACATTTGGGTTTCAACTTCACAAAGGTCAATGCACAGTCTTAGCCTATGCTTGATGGACTTATGTTCGCACTCTTGTTTTGATGCTTCATGCATCATCATGTTCTCATTTGATTTTCAAGTATAAGTTTGTGGAAGATTTGTTTCATGAGTCAAAGCGCTTGTTTTGATGCTTCGTGCATCATCGTGTTTTCGTTTGAATTTCAAGTATAAGCTTGTATTTAAGACGTGTTTCAAGAATCGTGTTTCAAGAATCAAAAGGGAATCATTTCTTAAGTTTGTTAAGCATTTATATTATGCTATTTTGCTAGCCTTGTCGTGTCTCGTTTGATAAATGATTTCCCTTTTGTTTTGTCGTGTTCTCGAACGTGTATCGCCATGTTTTGTGCATTCATGATATAAGTGAATACCACTGAGCTTGGACTACCCTTTTAGCTTGATCCACTACCTGGGGGTCCTTAAACATGTGGACTGTCTGCAGACTAGTCGTGTATTATATTACACATCGTGCGTGTTTGTGTTCCGGTTCCACGGCCGGCCTCCCCGTCTACCTTGTGTGGCGTGGGATCTTGTTTTACGTGTCATGCTTGTCGTGCATGCTTGCTCTTGTCATCATGTATGATGGAGAAAGGATGGGCTCGTTGTGGATTTACTAATTATGATATTATATGTATTCATGTCTTGTTTCGTATATCGTTCATGCACTCGTGGTTTCTTGATAAGTATCTTGTTCATGCATTGTTTTTAAACCTTGTAAATCTGTTTCAAGTTCAATAAATTATTTTTAGTTATCGTTTCCTTTAAACTTTAATTTTGTTTATGCTCTTGTCTAAATTGATCACCTGCTAGACCGTCGTGTCTGACATTCTACTACTTTGGTGCTCTAGATAGCAGGTCCTTGTTTTGAGCTAGTTCGTGTGTAGAGGGCTATTGAGCCACGAGTTTTGCAGGCTTGTTGTGTCAGCGATGTCATGTAGACGTCATGCTTGACTCCGGAGTTACGTTACACCCTTGGGTAGTATTTGTTCTAGCTTGCTATTTTGTACAGCTTTTGTTAGCTTTTTTCTTGAGAATTGTAAGTAATGCACTCGTTAATTTGTAACTTGAATATGTTTGGATAATGACTAGGCTGTTACTGTCAGCTCTGTATATTTTGATATTATGATTAGTTCCAGTCTGAGTTTGAATATTACTATGACAATCTTATGCTGACAGATTGAGTACGACACGGAACCCGATAGATACGGATTCCGGGTCGTAACGTCTTGTAGAGCTTCCGCGAAATATTTTGATGTGTTGGGAATTTTACCATCCTCACACACTCGGATCCTGAGGAGAAATACAAATTTTTAATTAACACCCCATATTCGCGTCCCCGAGATCGAATCCCGGTTTTGGGGGCGTGACATTCCCCGTCTCCATCGCCTGTTTTTCCGTCCAAGCTGGGGAATATGGGGGTTTACAGATATTGGGTAGACACCGAATTAGCCTTAGCAGAACTTAGGAATAAGTACTAGATACCGAAGGACGTCCGCATTAGGGCGGACGGCCCCGAAGACGCAGTCCGACTTCAGATTTTTGTTGATGGGTGGATGCCATTCCCGTTGGTGTCCATCATAGAGGGTGGGGTGAGGTTTCCGGTCCAGCCACTCCTGAGGGCTTGCCTTAGGAAGTGGAACCTCAACCCCTTGTCAGCTCATGCCCAACGGTTTTAAAGTCATTATGGGCATAGCCGAGCTGAACCAGATCTTGGGAACTGACCTCGGCGTCGAAGACATCGAGGATGTATACGACCTCTGTAAATCTCCAAAGGACGACGTGTACTATCTTCGGGCGCGGTCGAAGGAGATCCCCCTAATCAACGATCTCAAAGACTCCAGTAAGTATGCTGGGGATGACCGCCTTTATGTCTCGGGCAATTGGGAATTCGGATCAGCCGAGTCCAGGGCGGACCACGTTCCTCAATATCTTCTCTCAATCTCTTTTAACGTGTATTCACATTCTGCTGAACTGACATTCACTGCTTGGTGTGCAGGCCACAAGGAGAGGAAGCAGCAGGCAAAGAGTACCGGTTGGCAACGGAACGTCGCCTGGCTAAAAAGAATCCATAACTACCGAGGCCACCAGGGGCGGGCAGCCTGGTCTCTCCTCGGATACGAGCCTGTGTACCGCTCCTTCGTCAGGAGGCGACACGAGAATCTAAGGGGAGAGACAGTGCTGACTGTGGCCGAGGCTGAGCAGCAAGGGGTGCCAGGAGCAGGGCCCTCCCAAGTACAAACCGAGGCCAGGCCTCCCCGAGCGCAGACCGAGGCCGGGCCCTCCCAAGTGGGTAGCGAAGAGATTCACGACAACCCAGAGGCCGACTCCGAAGACAAAGCCGGCTCGGAGGACGACTCCGAGGTGGCCAGGCCATAAGAGGCGATCAACCTCCAGTCGTCGAGCTCAGACGAGGAGACTATGGGGCGACGCCGTCCAAACCTCCGAAACCTCGATGCCATCGTCTTCGGTGGCTCCCCTACCCCCGCTTCGGGAGCTGCTATCCCACTCAGTCCGGTGAATGCGACTACTGCCGGGACCTCCGCCCCTACTCAGCCTGCTTCCTCGGCGACCGGGGAGCGCTCGACCGGGTCCAACCGAGATGAGGTTCGGGCGGGGAAAAGGCCGAGGATCGAAGGTCCGGCCGTGGGCGAACCCGACCCGACCTCTCAGCTCTCGCCGCTCCTCGGCCCAGCCCCTTGGAGGCCTAGCTTCTTGCTAGAGGATGGCCAGCCATTGTCGGTGGATGGCCGAGTGAGCGATGGCACTTCGGTCATCAGTGCCCTCGCGCACGCTTGTGCTCTGCCAAAAGACATGGCGGAGTACTGGAAGCTGGGCGACGTGGAGCTGTCAGTGGTTCAAATGGGCGACACCCTCAGGGTAAGTCTTCCTCTTCTTCTCAGCTTGTTCCTTATAACTTTTTTGCCTCTGTGATTTGCTCTAACACTTGCCCTCGCAGATCCTGCAAAGGAGCCTGGTGCTGGCGGAGAAGACCCATCAGAGCGCCGCCCGGGCTGAGAGGATAGAGAAATGGAAAGCGGCTCTCGAGGTGGAGCTCGGGGATGCCAAGAAGAAGGCGGTCGAGCAGGAGGTGGTCGCCGCGGGCCTTAAGTCTGAGCTCGAAAAGGCCAGAGCCAAATTGGAAGATCAAAGGAATATGATGGCCGAGCTCGAGAGGAAGAGGGGGGAGGCCGAAGCTAGTCTCCGTGCTGAAGCTGATTGTGCATTTGACGTAAGGGTTGAGGCTGCTTCGGAACTGTACGTGGTTCAAGTGCGTGAGGTGAGCTAGAAGGCTTAGAGATTGGGGTGGACGAGCTCATTGAGAGCGGCTGGGGTCCCTGAGGACCACCCCGCCTATGCAGAGATCCCCCAGTTCCTTCCTCCACAGCCCCCGCCGAACCCCCCCGCCCCCCCGGAGGCCCCTGCTAGAGACGCCGAGGCTGAGGTTACTGAGGGAGATGCCGGAGATGTTGTCGGCTGATGAGAAATTTGATGATGTAATTTCTTTTTATTTCTGCACCTGGGGAGGAACACCATTTGTATTTTTTTTCTTTTTGAAAGTAAGACTTTTCGTATGTAATCATTTTTCAATGAATGAAATCGTCTTTTATTCCTAACTCGTGCAATGTGTTGAATGCTTTCTTATTTTCCTGTTCTTTTCTGTGTTTGGCTTTTTAACCAAGAATAA
Organism: Umbellularia californica; assembly: GCA_028538565.1. Taxonomy (NCBI): domain Eukaryota; kingdom Viridiplantae; phylum Streptophyta; class Magnoliopsida; order Laurales; family Lauraceae; genus Umbellularia; species Umbellularia californica. Next base: position 13,217,249 of record JAPQWN010000006.1, read on the forward strand.
ATAACAGGAAATAAGACAAGTAGTTGAGCTCGGCTCTATAGCCGAACTTAATAATATGCTAGGTTCGTAACCAAAGATGAGTGTTTTAGCTAAGTTCTATAACCATAACAAAGCACTGGTCTCGACAGAACGAAATGTGCCAGGTTCCACGGCCATAGCTAGTGGGCTAGGTTCCATAACCTTAGCGAAATTCGGTTTTGTAACCAGAACTTGTGGCTGGTCCTATGACCAAACCGAAGTAGCTGACTTGGTAATCGAGCTGAAAGTGACTAGTCCTGTGACTGAGCCGAGAAATCTGGTTCCATAACCGAGCCGGAGGTGGCTAGTCCTGTGACCGCGCCGTATGCAAGCTGGTTCTGTAACCGAGCTGTGTGCATGTGCCGAGTTCCATAACTTGGCCAGATTTTGAAAGTAAAAAACGTTCTTTAAAAAGAATCAATTTTATTGACTTCCAAAATCTGAGTACATCTTAAAAGTAGTATTTTTTGAGGTGCGTGGCATTCCATGGACGTGGTAACTCTCTACCTTCCATGTCCTCAAGTTTGTATGCAGACTGCCCGGCTGCCGAAGTCACCTTGAATGGCCCATGCCAGTTCGGTGCAAGTTTTCCTTTGGTGGGGTTTTTGTCTGCTGGGAGTGTCTTCTTTAAGACCAGTTCTCCAGGTGAGAACTTCCTTTCTTTGACCTTCTGATTGTACCCTCTGGCCAGTTGCTGCTGGTAGGAAGTGAGACGGATGGCTGCTGCATCCATTCGTTCCTCAGCCAGGTCAAGCTCTTTGGCGAGGTTTACATCGTTTTGGCCTTGATCGAACAGTTCCGACCTGAGGGTTGGAAGGCCGACCTCAAGTGGGATCACAGCCTCCATCCCGTAGGCTAAGGAGAAGGGTGTAGCCGAGGTCGAGCGCCTTGGGGTAGTCCTGTATGCCCAAAGGACACTCGGAAGTTCCTTTACCCATTTCCCTTTGGCTCGGTCCAGTCTCTTCTTGAGTCCGTCGAGCACCACCTTGTTAGAGATTTCGGCCTGACCATTGCTTTGAGGGTATGCCGGAGTGGAATAGTAGTTTCTGATGCTAAGCTCTTGACAGAAGTTCTTGAAGAAGTTGGAGTCGAACTGAGTCCCGTTGTCCGAGACCAAGGCTCGAGGCACTCCAAATCTTGTCACGATGTTCCTCCACACGAAGTTTTTAGTATCATTTTCGGTGATGGTGGACAACGCTTCAGCTTCTATCCACTTGGTGAAGTAGTCAGTGGCTACTATTAGCCACCTCTTATTCCCCGGAGCTCGGTGAAGTGGTCCTACCAGGTCCAATCCCCATCGGGCGAAAGGCCAAGGACTGGAAAGAGGACTACTCAGGTCGTGTGCTGGCTGATGAAGAGAGTGAGAGAACTTCTGGCACTTCTCACATTTCCTGGCATAGACCTGGGCGTCCTTCTGCATGTAAGGCCACCAGTATCCTTGGCTGATAGCTCGGTAGGCCAGTGATCGTCCTCCAATGTGACTGCCGCAGATCCCTTCATGAATTTCATAAAGGAAGTCTTCGACTTTGCTCGGGTGAACGCACTGGAGGTAGGGGCCATTGTAGGACTTTTTATAGAGCTTACCATCTGGAGAGAGCCAAAACCGAGCTGCTTTCAGCCGGATTTTGTGGGCCTGATTTTTGTCCTTGGGGAGCTGGTCGTCCTTGAGGTAGGAGATGAATTCGTCCATCCAGCTCGGACCGAGGTCGGCACACAGGATCTGCCGAGGTGGATGGAGCTCTATGCTAGGTTTGTCTAGTGCTTCCACTTCGACAGTCCTTTTTCTCCCGGCTTCGACGGCAAAAGCCAAGTTGGCAAGGGCATCAGCGTGAGAATTAGAGTCTCTGCCGATCTGCCTGACTTCAGCTTTTTGGAACTAAGAGAGGAGTTGCTTGGCATGGGCTAGGTAGGCTGCCATCCTATCGTGACGGGCTTAGTAGTCTCCATTCAGTTGGCTCGTCACCAGCTGTGAATCACTGAAGACCACCAGTTGCCGTGCCCCCAGAATTTTTGCGCTGCCCAACCCTGCGATCAGCGCTTTGTACTCAGCTTCGTTGTTTGATGCTTTGAAGTCGAGGGTCAGGGCTTGCTCGATGACAAGGCCCTCCGGAGATTGGAGAACTATGCCCGCGCTAGCCTTCTTGGAGGTCGAGGATCCATCGACGAAGGCCTTCCAGGATGAGTCGAGGAATTGTTTCCAAGACCGCTCCTGTTCTGTCTCGGTCTCGGTGGTTGCCCCACCCTCCTTGCCCCCCAGTTCGGTATTGAGTTGGCTCGGTGCCGAACTAGGAGAGGTGAACTCCACAATGAAGTTCGCCAGCACCTGGGCTTTGATTGCCGTTCTGGGTTGATATTGGATATCATATTGTCCCAGCTCGACAGCCCATTTCGACACTCTTCCAGAGAAGTCTGCTTTTCGGAACAGAGACTTGAGTGGATGTTCAGTAACAACCACTATAGAGTATGTCTGGAAGTAGTGCGAGAGCTTGCGAGAGGCACTGATGAGCGCAAGTGCGAGCTTCTCCAATGGTAGGTATCTCGTCTCGGCATCTAGCAGGATCTTGCTCGCGTAATAGATAGGCCTTTGCTGCCTGTCTTCTTCTCTGATTAGCACCGAGCTCACTGCGTGATCCGAGACGGCCAGGTTCAAGTATAAGACCTCGCCCTGCGTCGGGGTGGACAGCAGGGGGGGTAAAGAGAGGTATCGTTTGAGCTCCTGGAGGGCGCTATCGCACTCTGGAGTCCATTGGAACCTCGAGCTCTTTTTCAAGAGCTGGAAGAAGGGGCGGCATTTATCTGAAGCTCTACTAATGAAACGATTCAGTGCTGCTGCCATCCCTGTGGGTCTCTGAACTTGTTTTGCCGTCGTCGGACTTTGGATGGCCTGAATCGCCGAGATCTGCTCGGGATTGGCCTCTATCCCTCGTCGTGTGACCAGGCTGCCAAGGAACTTGCCGGAGCCGATACCAAACACACATTTGGAAGCATTTAGCTTGAGCTTGAACTCTTTGAGGACGGTGAAGGTTTGACTCAGGTCCGTCAAGTGGTCCTGTGACCTTTTAGACTTAACGACCATGTCGTCGATGTACACCTCAACCGTCTTGTCGAGCTGGGCCTGAAACATTTTTGTTACCAGCCTCTAGTAAGTGGCACCGGCGTTTTTTAACCCAAAGGGCATCACTTTGTAACAGTAGATGCCTCTGGGTGCTATGAACGCGGTCTTTTCTTCATCAGGCCCATGCATCGGAATCTGATGGTAACCTCGGTAAGCATCGAGGAAACTCATCCTGTCGTGCCCGGCAGTGGCGTCAATCAATTGGTCGATTTTTGGAAGCGGGAAGCTGTCTTTGGGACAGGCTTTGTTGAGGTTGGTGAAATCCACGCAGACCCTCCAGCTCCGATTCTTCTTCTTGACCACTACCGTATTGGCCAGCCACACAGGGTAGTGGACTTCTCTGATAGCTTCAGCCTCTAACAACTTCTTGACCTCTTCGGTCACTGCCTCTGTTTGCTGGATCCCAGTCCTGCGGGTCTTTTGGACTACAGGCTTGTGTCCGGGATCCACATTCAGCTTGTGACTCATGACTTCAGGGTCGATGCCGGGCATCTCGTAGGGGGTCCAAGCAAAGACTTCCCTGTTCTGCAACAGGAAGTCGAGCAGCTCGGACCTCTTAGCTTCTGCTAGTTGACTTCCAAGCAGGAAGTACCTCTCTGGATCGTCGGGATCGATCTTGACTTCGGTGAGGTCCTCTACACTCTTCTACTCGGGCGCTCGGCTGACAGCTTAGAGCTCGGCTTCGAGCTTGGCCATGTGGACTTGTTGCGGCTCTGGTTCGCCGGGGACCACGGCCATCAAGCATTCTTTAGCCGTTTGCTGGTCACCGCGGACTATGATCACCTTGAAGCTACCATCTCCGTTCTGTAACGAGAACTTGAGCCTCTGGTGATGGGTGGAGGGAACAGCTTCCATGTTATGCAGCCAGGTCCTTCCCATGATGGCATTGTATGGGGATGGTGCATCCACCACCAGGAAGTCTGCTGTCATGGAGGCTCCTCCCATTCCGACTTTGAGGGAAATCTTCCTTTTGGGGTATACAGACTTGGAGCTGAAACCCACCAGTGGGGTGCGGGCTTTCTGCAGGTCCTCCTCTTTCAGACCCAGTTTCTTGAAACAGTCGTAATAGAGGATCTCTGAGGAGCTCCCGGGGTCTACAAGGATCCTTTTGACATCAAAGTTCCCCAACCTTAGAGTCAAGAGCAGGGGATCATTGTGGGGTAGCTGGACCCCGTCCAAGTCTTCGTCAGAGAACCAAATCTTTGGTCTCTCTTTCCTTGCCTTCTTTGCTGAGGGACCGAGCTCAGCCGTCATTACTTGTTTGCCGTGCTGGGGCCTCCTGGCCTCAGTACGAGCCTGGCCGCTTCCCTTAGGAGCAGGAGCTAGGTGGATGACGTTGATGGTTCCTTCTGGCTCATCGCTGTCCCGATCATTGGGCTGGCATTGTTGAGTACGGTTTACTCTGCCCTCCTCCTTGACGAGGTCCTTCAGATGCCCGTCCTTCACGAGCCTTTCGAGGTGTACCTTGAAGACATGGCAGTCCTCGGTTCTGTGCCCATTCTGCTTATGGTAGCCACAGAACTTGCCCTGATCTCGGGAGGAAGCATCGCCTTTCATAGGCTGGGGCCATTTGAAGAAGGGTTGCGTCTGGATCTTGCCGAGGAGCTTGTAAATAGGCTCCTTGAAGATGGTATTGATGGCCTTGTCAGAGGCACCACTTGACTTTGGCTTCACGCTGCCTCCCGAGGTGGGAGCAAAGCGTGGTGCCGGGCCAGATGGTTTTCTGTTTCGGTCCGCCTCCCTTTTAGCTAGCTTCTTTTCCTTCTTGGAGGGTTTAGGGTTTAAGGTTTAGGGTTTAGCTAGTTTCCGCTTGAAACTTCTCGACGAAAGAGTTTCGGAGCTGTTGCCAGCTCGAAAACGATCCCTCGGAGAGCGCGCAGAACCACCGAAGTGGGAGGTCACCCAGATTAGAGGAGAAGACCTTGCAGTCCAGGTTGCCATCGCCGCCCCACACCGTCATTCTTTGGGTGAAGTGTCGGAGATGCGCTTCCGGGTCTGAGGTCCCGTCATAAAGATTGAACCTCGGAGCGCTGAACTTATCGGGGAGGACGTGATCCCTGATCTCCCGAGAGAAAGGAGACGTGCTGTGATTGTCACTGTCTTTGGTAGCTAGCCAACCTCGGGTGAGGCCAGCAAACTCCATATTCTGCTGCACAGCCTGCTTGATTTGCTAATTGATCCAATCTGTCATGTTGGGGTCGGCTTCCTGTCTCCTCGGCCTCTGGCGCTGCTGCTGATGGTCAGCGCTGGCGTGGGTGCTGCTCGAGCCTTCGTTATGGGCTCGGTCACGCCTCTTATTGTTCAGGACTTGCCTTAAGTCCACACGAGCTTTAGGAACCTTCCGGGCTCGCTGCTGTGCTGGAGGCACGAGTGAAGTCCCGGCCGGGGCCTTCTCTCTCCCTCCGAGCTGCCGTTGGAGCTGGAGGATCTGGGCTCTTTGCTTTTCAATGATGAGGTTTTGAGCCCTGATTGCTTCGACGTGTGCCTCGCCGTCCTCCTCCAGGACCATGTCGTCGTCACCCTCGTCGTCAAGGTGCACGTGGTCCTCCTCCACGTGGTCCTGGTGATGGGGCTGTCGTGATCTGGACAGCGCTGGAGTCTTGCCTTGTCAGGAACGTTCCTGAGGAGGAACATCCCTACGGGGCTGCTCCAGTAAGACGACATCCTGACGAGGACGTTCCGCCTTGGAGGTATTCGGCCGAACTCGTTCCAGAACGGGGCCGTGACGAGGAGATGCTGTTGTACCTCTCGACGAGCTGCGTCTGGGTGACAAGCGATCCCATGCTTCTCATGCCGGGTTCTCCGCGGACCATCCTTTGTCGAGGGACCGACAGTGTCTGCCTAGCTGCTTCCATAGATGAAAATAGCGGCTGCTACGAAGCATAGCGGCCGATATATCGGTCGTGGCGGCCCAGGCCGCCACGCTAAATTGAAAAAAACAGTGTTCTGACCGCTACGCGAATGTAGCGGTCGCTACGGGGTGAAAAAAATCCTACTTTTCAATTTTTTTTAAAATGCATAATAAGATTTATTTCTTTTCTTCTTTTCTCCAAATAACATTTCTACACAACTCTTTTACCCTTTTATGTTTAAAAGAACACCAAAAAGCACATGATCTCGCCGAATTGTAGTCGATACAAAGAGTTCTTCTCAATGATTCTTCTCTAAGTACATCCTATTAGACACCCCCTTTGGTAGATGCATTTTTTTCTCTAGGTACTCTTAAGTCTTGACTTCATGACATAATTTTTTCTTTTATAAGCCTTTCATTAGTTTCTAAATTAGCCTAACTAAGTAACATGAACACACGTAAAAAAAATGATCATTACTATTATTTTCTATTTATAAAGCGATACAGGACCTCATATAGTGAGGGGACCGCTACGCCCCCTTACCTTAGTTACTTTTGCAAAAAAAATACATTTTCTCTCATTTTCCAATATTCTAGATTTTCTAGAATTTTTTCATATTTTTTTTCACGATTTTTTCAAATCGCACCGCTACACTGCTACGTAGCGCCGCTACGCTACGTAGCGCCCGCTACGTAACGTTTTGGCGGCAGGCCGCTACGCCCGCCGCTACCGCTATTTTCATCCTTGGCTGCTTCCGCCTGGTTCGTCACCAGTAGAGGCGGCATAATGGGCAGGAATGATTTTGGCGGTATGGACTTGGATGGTCCAACGCCCTTTCCCTTCCTAGTCTTTGGAGGCATGGCTTTTAAAGGTGAAAATGTAGTTTTTTCAGATGGTTTTTTTTCCCACAGACGGTGCCAATTGTAAGTGCCTGAAAATTATGGACTTGGTTTAGACGATGATGAAGCTTTTAATGATGTTGTTTTATCAAGTCTGGGAGTGTCAATGGATATCCTGAACCTAAAAGGTAGACAAAAGTCAGGGCCCCGGGCTGCTATCAGTCGAATGCACTCCGACGCCTGAGTTAGTGCAATCACTGAACTAGGGTAAAGTGAGGAAGAAGGTTCAGGCAGGATTATATGAAAGTTATATCTTGCGTACCTGTGATGGGCTTACCATGTAAGTATATATAGAAGAGAGTGGAAGGTTCCATAGTGGAGGTAGGTGAGAATACTTGTCCCATCAGCCCATACCTAGGACCCTCAGTGGGGGTAGGTGAGGGTACTGTCCCATCGGATCTCTCCTCAAATCCCTCACATAAATGTGGATGTGATTAGCTGATAGGAAAAAGCTCTTATCGATGGCCGGCGGCCACCCTATTTGTCAGGGCTCTGTAATGTGGCTGTCCCATCTCATAATGGGGATTAGAAGCTCAGTGTTCACCTCGGCCAAGAGACAGAACTTGAGAAGGCATTGAGGTCGGCCGGGCCTGAGGTCGGACACAGATGTCGAGACGCACGAGGCCGAGTCCGGAGGGAGGTGGTCGGTACTTTTACCGAGACCAATTACATCTTGGTGCCAATTGGCACACTGCCATGCTGGATAGATGAAGAGGCATTTCCTGATTGGTATTGTTACCGAAGTCAGGAGTAACCTCGGTTTCGGTAAAACGCTCCACACAAGAAGCCCTCCTCATCTTTCGTTCGCACTTCTATGATTTGCATGATATCCTTGTAGTGGAAAGCAGCTCATCCAATGCAACCTCCTGGGCTTCTTCTACATTGATTATTCCATGGAGATTCCGTTTCATTTTCAATGAGATTAAGATTTTGGCTTCTGATATTCAAGTGTGTCTTTTAGCGGGGGGGGGGGGGGGGTTGTTTTGTGCGCGTTCAAATGGTTCCGCAGATTACTTGGGTAAGCAAGGGGTGGATAGATCTTCTCCTTTGCTTTTCTTATATTTGCAATTTTTTTGCTTTGATAGTATAATGCTTTTATAGCAACCCAATCTTTTGATTTGTGCCTTTGTTCTTTTGGTTTTTTTATTAATGAAAACCTTTGTTACCAAGTAACAACAACAACAAAAATAATAAAAAAAAAAAAGGTTCTCCCAAGATGTTCAAGCCCAAATTTGATCCAGGCTACATTGAATCACACCTTAAAGAAGGTTGTACCAAGATCCCATGCTGAAAATATCAAGCCAGTCTATTGAGTTTCAAAGGTTGGGTTTATGCAAAAATTCAATATAAGAAAACTGACCTCTGAATGGCTCAATCCCACCTCAATCTATTTGGTAACTTCTGCTGTCTGGCTCTTTTTACTTCCTGTTTCTGGATTGTATCCTTCAGAAAAGTTCTATAAAAAATATCAACGGCTCAAAAAACCTGGTCATTGTGCTTCCATATGCCTGATCTTTGTTTACTGACACAAAGTCCTACACGTATATTTGATAGATTGTCATTCCCCTCTATGTTTTGCAATTCAGGCGGCTTATAAAAGACCAGTCAACTTGAATTATCATTATTTATGATATTCTAGTGTTTGAAGTCTTGAGAAACATGGTTGACCAAGGAACTTTAAAGGGATTTTTAAAACATGTGATTTTCAGAAGTTTTCATCCAAGTTTTCATGGTTTCATTCTTATATATTCACTAGAAATAAACAAAATACTAACATAAACAGAGGAAGATTTGGCTGCAAACCGGTCTGCAACTTAAGTTTAAAACCTCTCTATAGGGCCCACATCAGTTCATTATAATCACCAGGTGGAAACTGTAAGGCCTCATATTGGGTTAGGTGTGGGCCCACATGGGTACCATCTTATGAATACAACCATCTGTTTGAAGGCCTCAGAATTTACCGGGTCTATGAATAAGTTGTGGCCTGGTTCACGGAAATTTTCCTCTGCTAAACAATAATAAACTAAAAGTCACAATCCGTAGCAGTAGGTTATTGCATTCGATATGGGTTGAAACTTGAAAGGCAGTATGGATGAGCTAGACTGCAATTATTTTTCTTTGTGAAGTTATAAATTTTTTTGCATGAAGCAGAGGCTTGTGCTCAGTTTTATGCAACTCTTTTGCTAAACTCCTTTTTTTAGAAAAAAAGAAGAGGGAAAACACAGTAAAGAATTATAATTTGAATTCACATTTTAAGGCCTTTTTTCCTTTATATGTTGCTTAGATGTTGTTATATTCCTGCTATTGCAAAGTTCCATATTCGTTAATTTACTCAATCCTTTTGACATTGCAGGATCCTGGAAGAGCAGAAAAGGCCTTTTCACATTATGATTGTTATACTATTTTGAAGAAGTTTCTTTTAATAACAAAACCTGATCTTCCTATTGCTCCTCCTGACATGGAAATCATTGATTTTCTCGACACGCCAACATCCTTGCCACCATGGCTTACAGAGGAAGAACTTCAATATTTTGCTAGCAAGTTCCAGAAATCAGGATTCACTGGCCCGTTAAACTACTATCGCGCAATGGACCTGTATGTATGAATTTATGATCATTAACTTGAAATTTTCGTTTTCTAAAGGTCTAGAAGCTAGTATGCATCGTATGAGTAGATAAGAGATCCGTCCTACAAAACCCAAATGTTAATGAGGCCCAAACTCACAGGCCCAGTTAGGCCCAGTCATTGTATTATTAGTCAAAGCACACATGTACATACTTATCTTATTAGCTATTCTTTAGGATCTGAGATATGATTAGATACTGTAATTGGGTGTAATTAGGGCATTTAGTCCCTATATATATGAGATACAATCGACCCTCAAGGGCAGAGCATTTCAGCACATTGTTTTCTCTCTGTTCCATCTTTCACATTGACATGGTATCAGAGCGAGGCGACAACTAGTGCTTCTGTCATTCTTTTCTTCAAGATCCAATGTTCTGTGGATTCTCCTAGTCATCTTCCAAGATCTGGAAGCCATTCAGAGTTTTTTTCTTCAGTCTGATCGCCTGTGATCATCTCTGATCAACTCAGATCAGTCGTGGCCCACCTGCGATCATCATCAGCATATCAGCCGAATCAGCCCACCTTGGTCGTCTACTTCTCTACTTATTTATAAAGAATTTTTCAAGATTTATGGATCATCAGAGGTAGGTCTTCTACTATTTTTTGTGGATATTCAGTTTTGTCCACTTGCTTTCATCTCAGCCGTCCCATATTTTGGATTTAGATCTGTTCTGCCTGGGACCACTGCCAATAGTTGCAAAAATAGTTTACCCTTCCATCCCCACTCTTTGATCTGATCTTTGATCATTTGCTGGGGCCCATGTGGGCATTCTCCCACTGACGTCAGGGACGTTTTTGTGCACTGTTGGGTTTTTTTGTGCACTGTTTGGTTTCTGTGTCTGTTTTCTGCTGCTGGGTTTCTTGCTGTCCATTTTCTTTTGGTCTATTGCTGCCTATTAGCTACATATATCTGCTGTTACACCATTCCCATCGTCAGATCTGTCCACTGATCACTTGGTGAGGCCCACCTACAGATCTACACAATCCTGACAGGATCGTCTGTGTAATTCTGTGCACAGTTCTTTCTGTGGCTCTGGGAAATATTCTGGGCATCTTCAAAACACATATCTTGGCTTGATCCGCGGATTTGCTGCTGTGTGATTGGTTTGTTCATCATTCTGCTGGTTCATCTGCATCATTGTTACAAATGGAGAAATCTAAAATCAATCTAATCAAGTTTAATGGCAAAAATTATCCATCTTGGGCTTTTCAATTTGAACTTTACTTAGAGGGTAAAGAATTATGGGGCCATATCTCTGGCACGGATCCAAAACCAACAGACGATGAGAAGAAAATTATGTCCTGGAACACAAAAAATGCTAAGATCAAATCTTGGATTCTCGGGTCCATGGAACCCCAATTCTTCATGAATTTGAAACCATACAAAACTGCCAAAGATATGTGGGACTATCTACAAAAAGTGTATCATCAGGGGAATTCTGCCAGACAGTATCAATTGGAATTTGAAATTGCCAATTATATGCAAGCGACTTCTTCCATTCAAGAATATTATTCCGGTTTCCAGAATTTATGGACAGAATTAGATGAAATCAAATATGCAAATATCTCTGCACAAGCTCTTCCTGAATTGCACATCATACAATCAACTAGTCATCGAGATCAATTTCTTATGAAATTGAGGCCTCAGTATGAATCGGTCAGATCTAATCTCATGAGTAGGGTACCTTCTCCATCACTAGATGAGTGTCTTAATGAATTACTGCGGGAGGAACAGCGACAATTGACTCAATCTAGTGTGCTCCAACTAGCTACCCCTGGTGTTATTGATGTTGCCTATAGTGTGTCCACTCCTTATCAATCATCGAAATCACCAGTACCTGTTGCTTATTCTAACAAAGGAAAGCAACCAAGCAGAGATATTAGTACAGTGCAGTGCTTCAAGTGTCAGACTTTTGGCCATTATGCAAATCAGTGCAAGCAGCGGATCTGCAATTATTGCAAAGCATCTGGACATTCAATCAATGAATGCCGTAAACGCCCTCAGCACAGAAATCCAAGAGTTTACCAGGCGATGACTGCTACTTCTGGCACTACTGATTCATCTTCCATATCTTCTTCTGCCCCTGCTTCTGCTGCTCAAGTTACCCCTGACATGATCCAACAGATGATCCTCCAGGCCTTTTCCACTCTTGGTATCTCTGGTAAAAATTCATCTCTCTCTCACTGGTATTTTGATTCTGGTGCCTCCAATCATATGACATCATCCTCTAACCACTTCTCCACAATTAAACCATATGATGGACGGATTCAGGTCCATGCTGCTAATGGTACCACAATACCAATTACCTCTGTTGGTGATATTTCTCATTCTCTACCTTTACATGATGTTTTCTGTTCACCATCTCTTTCTACCAATTTAATCTCTGTCGGTCAATTGGTTGATGATCATTGCAATGTTTCTTTTTCCTCCTCTGGTTGTGTTGTGCAGGATCAGGAGACGGGGGAGGTGATAGCGAAGGGGCCTAAGTGTGGGCGTTTGTTTCCTATTCCCATAGTAACACCGAATCCAGATATGTCTTTGTTTGCTTTATCAGTTGTCTCTAAAAATAATGTGCAATTGTGGCACAATAGGTTAGGCCATCCCAATTCAACAGTTTTGTTATCTTTGTTAAATTCTGGTCATATCAATAAAAAGAAGTTTTTATCATCAGATGTTGCTCTTGATTGTACCACGTGTAAGCTGGGGAAGAGTAAAACTTTGCCTTTTCCATTACATGTTTCTTCTGCTACCAAATGTTTTGATTTAATACATAGTGATGTTTGGGGTGTTGCACCAATTATTTCTCATTCACAGTATAAGTATTTTGTGACTTTCATTGATGATTATAGCCGTTTTACATGGGTTTATTTTCTACATGCCAAATCTGAAGTCTTTGATGTGTTTAAAAAATTCTTAAATTATGTTCAAAATCAATTTTCAACATGTATTAAAGTCCTTCGTACGGACTCAGGGGGGGAATATGTGTCAACACAATTTCAGGAATTTTTACAAGACCAAGGGATCTTATCCCAAAGGACTTGTCCCTACACTCCCCAACAGAATGGTGTTGCAGAACGGAAAAATCGTCATCTTCTAGACATGGTCAGGTGTTTATTATTAGAATCTTCCGTTCCACCTAGATTTTGGCCAGAAGCTTTAAACACTGCTACTCATATCATCAACCGCCTTCCTTCTCCAAATATTCAAATCACATCTCCACATTTCCGTCTTTTCAAAACTAAACCACAATACACACATTTCCACACTTTTGGCTGTGTTTGTTTTGTTCATCTTCCCACACATGAACGTTCCAAATTATCCGCACAATCTGTGAAATGTGCTTTTCTTGGTTATGCTTCTCAACAAAAAGGTTTTATTTGTTATGACCCCACCTCCAAGCGTATTCGGATTTCTAGAAATGTTGTCTTCTTTGAAAACCAGTCCCTATTTCAGTCTTATCCTGATTCGTCTCCCAAAATCTCTTTTTTTAAAGTACCATCCTTTGATGATGAATGCCTTCCTTCACCTCTGCGATTTCATCCGGACAAGGTGTATGCTCGTCGACAAGGAACAAATGCCCCTACTTTGCCTCTTCTGCAAGAACCGGCCCCGAATCCTGCTCCAGCATCAGATTCACATCACCTTGCTATTCGTCGTTCTTCTCGTATCTCTCGCCCACCAGATCGATACGGTTTTTCTCATTCTTCATATTTCGCTACTTTATCCTCGGTTTCCATTCCCACTTCTTATTCACCAGCAGCAAAGCAGGAATGCTGGAGACAGGCTATGGAAGAAGAACTTAATGCTCTACAGCAGAACCAAACCTGGGTTGTTGTTCCATGCCCAGCCAAGGTTAACCCTATTGGGAGTAAATGGGTTTACTCTATCAAATTGAAGGCCGATGGTACTTTGGATAGATACAAGGCAAGGCTTGTGGCCCTTGGCAACAGACAGGAATATGGCATTGACTATGAAGAAACTTTTGCGCCTGTCGCAAAGATGACCACAGTTCGCACCATTCTTGCCATCGCTGCATCTCAATCTTGGCCTCTTTTCCAATTTGATGTGAAGAACGCCTTTCTTCATGGTGACCTTAAAGAGGAAGTTTACATGCGACTGCCTCCAGGTTCTCCAAACCCATCTGATGGACAAGTTGCTCTTTTAAAACGGTCCTTGTATGGGCTAAAACAAGCGCCAAGAGCATGGTTTGACAAATTCAAGGATGCTTTATTCAAGCTGCAGTTTCAACAGAGTCCTTCTGATCCATCATTGTTTTTACTTCAGAAATCTACAGGACTCACTATTCTTCTAGTCTATGTAGATGATATTATCATCACTGGCACAGATACCGCCATGATTCACGATCTTCAAGTTTCTCTGCATCAATCCTTTCAAATGAAGGATTTGGGTCCTCTGCAATACTTTTTGGGATTGGAAGTTCATCACTCTGAGAAGGGGTTGATTTTGCATCAACATAAGTATACTATGGATTTAATTGAATCAGCAGGACTGTCAAACTCCACACCTGTGGATACCCCTCTGGAACTGAATCTTAAACTCCATAGTGACAGTAGTGATCCCCTTCCTGATCCGACATATTATCGACAGCTTGTCGGTAGTCTTATATATTTGACTACTACTCGGCCTGACATCAGTTATGCAGTCAACTTGATGAGTCAGTATATGACCAAGCCCCATCATCTACATTTAGCAGCTGTTCGACGGATTCTTCGTTATCTTCTTGGCACTTCTCACAGAGGCTTGTTTTTTCCTGTTGGTTCTCCAATGACATTGACTGCCTATTCTGATGCTGATTGGGCCGGTTGTCCTGATACTCGTAGGTCCACAACGGGCTGGTGCATGTTCTTAGGTGATGCTCTTATTTCATGGAAAGTGAAAAAACAGGACAAAGTTTCTAAATCATCAACTGAGGCAGAATACCGGGCCATGTCGGCCGCATGCTCTGAAATTATATGGCTTCGTGGACTTCTTGCGGAACTTGGCTTCTCACAACCCTCTCCCACACCATTACATGCAGATAACACCAGTGCCATTCGGATTACTGAAAATCCAGTGTTTCATGAGAGAACTAAACACATCGAGGTTGCTTGCCATTTTATCAGGGATGAGTATCTACGCGATGTTATTTCTCTTCCGTTCATCTCCTCCAGCCTCCAAGTTGCTGATAATTTTACCAAAGCACTTCCACGACCTCGTCATCAATTCTTAACAGACAAATTGATGCTGGTTGATTCATCGGCATCAATTTGAGGGGGGGTGTTAATGAGGCCCAAACTCACAGGCCCAGTCATTGTATTATTAGTCAAAGCACACATGTACATACTTATCTTATTAGCTATTCTTTAGGATCTGAGATATGATTAGATATTGTAATTGGGTGTAATTAGGGCATTTAGTCCCTATATATATGAGATACAATCGACCCTCAAGGGCAGAGCATTTCAGCACATTGTTTTCTCTCTGTTCCATCTTTCACATTGACACCAAATTGGGTCATTTGGCAATTGATTTGAATCGCAAAAATGAGTGTTCATTGTTCAGTGTTCACTTCTTGGATCAGTAATGGGACAAAATTAGCTATGTATCTCTTGAACTGTCATGGTTAATCAAGAAAATTTACTTTTAGAAAATTATTCTTTTTAGAGATAAAGAAGGCGATCTATTGATTGATTATGAAAGAGATTCCTGCAGATTTTGATACTTGACTCATCCATTAGGTTTTCTATCAATTTTGTGGTCAGTATTGATCAAAGCATCCACCAATCTTGGAAACTATAGGGTTCTGTTTCTAGTCCTGTGGCAGTTAAAATTATATGCCAATGAATGAAGTGTCTATGTTATGGCCAGGATCCCATGGATCTTTTCAGGTGAGAAAAGAAAATCTGATTTGCTTAGTTTATTAAAAGAAAATCCCCATCAATGATTTTGTGAAAATACTTAAGAAAAGTACAGTAGTTTCCTCGCTAAAGAAACTACAAATTTAATTACAATGTCTTGCATAAAGGAGAGATTGATGGGGAAAAAAGAGTTAGATACTTTGTAGTGCCATGTTTTTGTTGGTAGTTTCTTTGAGAAGAAACTACTGTAGTTTCTTTAGTGCATCTTATACTTTGTTATTCTGAAGGAGCTAAGTAAACATTGAATTCTTAGCAATGACATGTCCTATAAATGCTTT
Source organism: Umbellularia californica (assembly GCA_028538565.1). NCBI lineage: Eukaryota > Viridiplantae > Streptophyta > Magnoliopsida > Laurales > Lauraceae > Umbellularia > Umbellularia californica. The sequence goes on from JAPQWN010000006.1 coordinate 13,232,955, forward strand.
TATTAAACACTGTTAGTTGCAATAACATTATCTTGTTTAGGTAAATGTAAAGCATGATAAGTTTTCTAGTTTTGTGCTACTTGGTCTAAGAGGCATGGTGCATCATTGTTAGGTAGGTCTAAACAATTGTTTTAAGATTTGTTTCGCCTCACCTGATTCTGATTGAGTGGACTCAACTCAATATGCTACCAAGTCAAGTGAGTCGACAGAGTCGTAGAAGTCCAACATGGTACTTGGTCAGACTTGCCCCAAGTTACTCTTCTTGAGTGTCTGAAACTTTTAACTACTGACATGACATGAACTAATTATGTGTGACATAGGAACTGGGAGCTTCTCGCACCATGGCAAGGATCTAGAGTTACAGTTCCAACAAAGTTCATAGTTGGTGATAAAGACATAGGCTTTTCTCTTGGCACAAAGGATTATGTTGAGGGGGAGATTTTCAAGAGCTTTGTACCAAAAGTTGAAGTCGTCATCATGGATGGTCACCACTTCATCCAGCAAGAGAAAGCTGAGGAGGTGATAGATGAAATTCTTTCTTTTTTCAATGGTCTGTCTACTAATGTGTAACTAATCATGTTATGTTTATAACGAGTTGTCAAGAGGGATGATTAGAGAATTGCATAAGCAGATTATCTTTGATATGTATATCATTAGCTAATCTTTCTTTCTTGTTGTGTTGGAATCAGTTTTGGACTTTTATTCTGTGTATGATCTTGCCATTTGAAATGGACCCGATGTTGTTTTTGCACTGCAGACAAGTAGTAGAATAAAATCCAAACAAGTCACAGGCACAGTAAGAATGAGGGCTAAGTCCACAGGCAGACAGAAAGGCAGTCTATTCTTAAGATAAATGCTAGAGATTGAACAACTTCTTACAGTGTCTCTGACAACAATGGCCCGTCACAAGCACGCATGAAACATAGCAAAAACTCTTACAGAGGTCTTTTGTTGTAGATATTCTGAAAGGCTACATTTTCATAGAATCATCTTAACTTCATCAAAGGACTACATCCCAGTTTATACGGAGAGAATAAATTCAAATTCTCCTCCTTGTATCTCTTTCCACATTTCTCTTATTTCTCAACCAATCTCCTCATATTTCTATTTCAATCTCTAATACTCTTCTGCAATTGCATATTCTTTTTATAGAAAGGATGAGTCATCATTAACATTAAAAAAAACTTCAAAATAGTAAGCCCTTCAAAAAAAAGAAAAAAAGATTTCACATATAGCAGTGTCTTCTGACAGAGCTGAACAAGAGGAAAACAGTCCTTACTAGGATTTCTCCCCAAGCTGTAGAGAAGGGCAGCAATTTCCAATAATGTCTGCCCGCCTTGACAAGGATTGTAACTGACCTCCATGGATTTGCTTACCAACCCCTTTTCTATGACATTGATGCCTATGAACCATAAACAATTTTTTCTTAATAATGTTAAGTTCAACTAGCCAATACATTCCAGAAGCTTAAATCGTGCCTACCCGAACAACACTTTCCGTGGGGTTTGAACTCGTGCCTACCCACGCGACTTGTAGGAACAACGCCTTCCATGGGGTTCGAACTCGAGACCTAGCATTTGCCCTAATACTATGTCAAGTCCGACTAGTCCATGCATTGCAAAAGCTGAAACTGTTAGCCTACTGAAGACAAATATACTTAACAAATAAGAACAGCAAATTGTCTCCTTTTGTTTGAGAGAGATTTTAGGAGTCTGACATGTGACACTTGATCATGCATTTTGTGATCTCTTTGCAAATCATATCCTGTTTCTTCTTGATACACTTGATCATGCATCTTGTTCTTTGCCCGTGAACATAGTAGACCTTACTGATGGACCACATAAAATTCTTCTATCCCTTTAGGTGTTTGGTTTTGACTAGTTTTTCCTTCTTTTGTGAATTCTCTATATGACAATAAAAGTGTCATCAAGGCTATGGTTAAGTAACAGTATGACGGAGAAATCTTAAATCATTTTTTGAATATGAGAAATCAATAGCTCATTGATAAGGCACCTCCACTCCACGTAAATAGCTGGGGATTGATCCTCGGTTGTCTGGATTAGCTCAACCCTCAAAAGGCATGCAAAATAAAGGTTTTTCATTCTTAAAAAATTTAGTGGTCAGGCTTGGATAATTTTTGCGGGCTTGCCAATCTAAAGGCAGGCTTAGATGGTCACATATATGTGTATTTATTTAAGCATGATTCTTATGTCCGTTCTTGTATTAGATTTTTTTTATGATTTTTTTTTATTTTCATGTGGTTTTTATATAAATACGCCGCACACAATTCATGTGTTCTTTTTTTTTTTTTCCTCGCATTGGCTTATCTACGTAAACTTGCTTTATATGTGAATTTATTTGAGTATATATGTGGATTTAGTTGATAATGATTTTGATGTGAATTCTTAATAGCCTCATATTCAGATTTAACTCTAATGGCCCACCTCTTGGGTGGCCATAGCTTGAAAAAAAAAAGTGCTAAAATCCCACTGGGATGCCACAAAGGAAACTCCGAGACAATTTATTTCTTTTTCTAATATAGAACTAATTTATTTTTTCGATGTTTAACTCATAAGAATTCCATTCAATGTGTTGTATTAACAACTTATGGATTATAAATGATTGTTTAGCCATAACCCCATTAAATTCAGATTCTAGTTATGTGAGATTTCCATCTATTGCATTGCAGTCATGAAGCCAAGCTCATATAGAAAATGAGGGTTAACATAAAGCTTACACTTGGTGTATGGTGGAAGGGTAGAAAAATAATTTAAAACTCAATTTCTTACCTTTAGGCCATAGGCCCAACTCTGGCCCATGAGGGTTGTGTAAAGGCCTAGGTCGTGCCGGCCCTCCAAGGGCTTTGGCCCACCCTGGGCCGAGCCCACATATGTTGAGGTTAGGGCTTGGACAATCTACGCCCCAGCTCCTCTTTGAGAACCCTACTCCCCATGCTCAATTGGGATGTTAAGTCAGTACATGTGTCTGATTAAGGTCCGTTTTACCCTAAATAAAGACTCAAACGCGAGCATAATTAGTGTTTTGTGTACCTAAACCGGGCTTGCACCGCAACCGTCCATGTGTCTAATGTATTAGGCCTGGACCCAATTCCAATGGACCTTATTGGACCAGACGAAACCCAGACTGAACTCAAAACAAAGTATTGCTATACAAGAAAATCTTCCTCCTCTGGAGAGAACTGCCAACTGCATGGGCAATCCAGTTCTATGGGCCCACCTTTAATCAGTGTAGCTCACACTCTTTTCATCTCATGATCTGGCACTAGGCCCAATAACATTCTTCGTACCATTAGGCACCGTTGGATTGAATCTCAAGAAACAATCTATTGTTCGCAAACATCATTAAAATTTAAACTAGTTGTTAAATCAAGGGATGCAATGATCTCATAGGACTAAATTTTTTGGCTGACCCTTATCCATAAGATCACATTTCCATCTACCCTCACGCCATATATAGGCATGCTCTAAATGGGCCCCATGATTTGGACTGGATATGAAATATACGCGATACGCTCGTAGACGAACATTTTCCTTGCTGTACATGATGTGTTTTTACTATGTTATGCAACAATAATGTTAATCTAGTATATTATAAATATAAATATAAATGCTACAATAAATACTGTTTATATATTAACTGCATTAGGTGCCTTTGGATGTAGTTATCTATTCCTAACTAGACTGGAAATGACCAGATCAATTTTGTTCAGTGGTGTCCACAAACATTTGGATCAATACCAAGATATTAGCAGTGGGATCATTCAGATAATAATCACATAACAGTGGTAACATGTGCTAACTACATGCTTCAAATATATCACCATTAATCATAGATGGTTAGAGAATAAGAAATAGAGAAGAATTAAATTGGAAATCCTGTGCTACACTGCTACTACTGCATAATAATATGATTTGAATGGAGATTCTACTTGAGCTTAAGCCCTAACTATTTTTAGATAGATCACAAATCAAGAAATCTTGGTCTGCATTTAACTGAGTTGGGCATGGATTGACGCCTAATCCCGATGTAAATCACTCTTAATATAGTTATACATAGTTGTCCACATACAGCCCCTTGAATGACAGGAATATGACTCGAGTTAGCTTCACTTGAACTTAAGCTGCATCATTTTTAGGTATTATTATTAGTAGATCACAAGTAAGAAAAATTGTTGCCCATAGTAAGAAAAATGAGTTGCTACCAAAGTCATTCGCGACGTCTCTCGTAGATGGTTCCCATGTGAACCGTGCGCAAGAAAATATTCTCCTTATAATGAATAATATTTAAAAGACGAAAAATATTATATGTGATAAAAAAAAAAAAGCCAAAAAGATAGAGGCTTCTCTAAAATAAATTCACTTCTATTGTTTACCTTGGTTTGACAAAATTTTATTCTTTTACCAGAAGAAGATTGGTTGGAAGAGCTACAGTAAAAATAACCAAACCACTTAGAGACCACGTATCTTTCCAGGAACATTTCATATATTTTATGTTATCTGTTTCTTCTTGTGAAGAGCCGGTTCGTTATAACTGTCCTTTTTAAGGGTTGCTGGAGTAAGACAAACCACTTGAATGGTTCTCTGCATGTGATTTGTCATAACTCCCTGATTCTCTTCCATCTTTCTTATTATAAAAAATGATTCCACTTTCCTGTCACTGTTCACAGTCCAAGCTATAAGTTCCCTGCCCACCCAAACTAATACGAAGATGGCACTCACTAAATCCATACAAACGCACAACACACACTTGTAAAATCCATTCCACTTTCCTGTCACTGTTCATAGTCCAAGCCGCTGTTCATAGTCCAAGCCGCAAGTCCTCTGTTCACCCAAACTAATCCCAAAGCTGGCATCCATTAAATCCACACAAACACACAATCCACGCGTGGTAAATTAAATCTATTCCACTTTCCTTTCATTGTTCATAGTCCAAGGCTCCAAGCTACAAGTCCTTTTCCCTTTCCTTGATTAATTCCGAAGCTGACACCCGCTAAACCCACACAAATGCAATTCACAGTAAAATATCTGTCCAACACAGTTTATAATTAGCGATGCAACAAGGAATTAGCGATGCAACAAGCGGGGGATTAGAGACTATATATATAGTCCCCATGCCCGAATCTTTTTAGAGGCATGCAACAAGCGGCCGTGTGCGTCCGACAGAGAAGTTCTTTTTTTGGCCGTGGTTGGGCCCATTGACTGTGTTTCCACTGTTTTCCCTTTCCAATTTGAGTGAGACAATCTTAGGCCTTAAAGCCTATAAAAAATTTGTCCCACAAATAGACAGTTTGAAACTCAAGGAAAGATCCAAAGAAAATCATTTAAAACAGTCCAAATTGTAGGATTTCCTTACTGCCAATCACCCCCCACTAGTCCATGATTTTGCCATCATGTGGGCCCATCCAGTGAAATGTGGGCCCCACTTCTATCAGCTCTCCGGCAACCGTTGCAAATTTCTTTATGAATCTGAATCCTTGGATTTATTTATTTGTCATGGAGTAAAATAAAGATAAAGTGAAAAAAAATATAACAGTTTTATTTTATTCTCCCATTAAATGAGATGGCAAACAACATGTAAATCTAAAGATCATTGCCTGTGAGAATCTTTAGCCAGCACTATAAATTTGTAGGTGGGGTTCATCTCTTAAATCCAAACATCCCATGACCATTGCCTCAATGTATTCTTTCTTACCAAACGTCAACTCGGAATCAGAGTTGGCCCAATGTGATATTGATCACATCATTTGCTTTGCACATTATCAAATCAAATTCAGACGGTGGATCTATATCCAAGCTAGTGAAATTTGTCCAGGAATCAATGAGTTCAAACCATTTGGATTCCATGACTGCATCCCACGTGAAGATCTCCATTCCTATTACGTGCTCTCCATGAATAGAATGCACGCAACTCACAATGGGGCCCACCGACTGAAGATCCATACAGTGAAAATCGGATGTCATTCCCTCCATAGCACACCCTCAAATTTTACTTCGATAGGATTTAATCTCACCCCAACATTCAACACATCATCAATAGAGACGTAAATGGCCATTGATTCGCCGATTATCAGGAGGTTTCGACCCGTTACAAACCGGATTTGGATCCTTATTTAGGCCCCACTAGGTAAATGGGTTCGGGTACTGTTTTTGGACTAGTGACCTAAACGGGTCCAATTCCGGTTTTACATTGGTTCGAACCCGTGGATCCATGATCCAACACACAATTTTTGAAAAATCTATCTTTAAAATTAGATTTTATTTTCTCATACCGTTCTCTACTTAGACCCGGATTGGGATCCAAATCCATCCCATATATGATTATGGATCCGGGAGAGTATGGACTTGGACTGAAACCGACCCATTTACACACCTAATCATCAATGACATTATATAGCATATTATTATGCATTATTAATCCTATTCATTAATTATATTCTCACTCGTTATTTAATTTTACGGTGGGACCAGATCCTACCAAAGTAAGATTTGAGAACATATCATCCTTAGGTGGGCCCCACTGCACCAGAGTAACACACTAGTGACACCACCCGCTCAAGGGATCCGGATTGGCCTCCCACACATCAAGACAATTCCGTCCGTCCTTTTACTTTTAACATCTTCTCACTCTCCCTTTCTCACCCCAACCTCCCACAATACATATATAAATACTTCATCCCCAAATCCCACCAACGGCAAAAGCACAGGACGAGACTCCTCCAGCGCCAAGAACCCAACCGCTCTCTGCTCGTGCCCCCGAAGTTGGTTATTTTCAATGCAATCAGAGATTCCCAAGTCTTAATCACACTCAAATCTAATCTCAATCATTAACAAAACCCAATCTTTTCTCTCCTTTCCCTCCCACTTAGCTTGGAGTGTGTTTGTTCCTTCCTTGCTTTCCATTCCATTCCTTCCTTCTCTCGTACAAATTCCACGGAAAAGAAAGAAGACACAGGAAAGGAAAAGAAGCGAAATCAAAAACCCTAATCCAAACCCTACGTCTCCTTCGAAGAAATGCGAACGAAACGATGATTTCCCTCACTGCCTCTTCGCATCGCAGCTCCATTTTCTCTTCCGACGCCATAAACCCTAGAATTCCCCGACGCTCCGACTCTCATCTTCTCTTGCTCTCCTTTCAAAGAGCCGCGCGCGGAGAATCCCTCCACCCGCTTCAGGCAACGAAGAGGGCGGGATCGAAGGCGCCCAGGCCGCGCAGGCGGGGGAAGAAGCTGCCGGCGCCGGATGCTGAAGTGGCGGACAGCACCGCATTGGAGTCTGAGATCTTCGATTTCATGGAGAGGTCTGCAAACCCTAGCAGGTTCCCGACCAAGGAGGAGTTGATTGCTGCGGGGAGGATGGATTTGGCGGAGGCAATCACGGCGCAGGGAGGCTGGTTCACGCTCGGTTGGGATGTGAATCAGAAGGAAGATGAGAAAGCAGAGAAAGAATCGAATTCGATTGCGGAAGAATCTGGAAGCGGGTTGGGGGAGAAGGATGGGAGAATCTTTCAGCAGAGGTTTTCCGGTGAGAGTCGCGATAGTGAGCTTGAAGCGGATTCCATGGCTCCTTCGTCTTCTGGTCGATTGCAGTGAGATTTTCTTTTTTCTCTTTAGATTGATTGGTTTTTTGCGTTCTTGATTTTGTTTGTCTTTTGAATTTTTGGTTTGTTTTGATCTGAATGTGCTGTTTCTTTTGTTTTAATGGTGATAGAGAGATGGATAGTGCGGAGGATTCAGGGATTGAGGGAATATTGAGTCGAATTAAGAAAGAAAGGAGTCTTTGTTATGCTGTTGGGTCCAAAGAGATTGAAGGCTATGAAGGAATCTTGACGAAGATGAGGGAAGATAATTCGTGGGAATTCTCTGCGGATGCGGGTGAGTTGGTGTTTGGTTTTTAAAAGCTGTCGTTCATATAGTATGATTTAGCCTTATCTATGGGGAGTGAACAAGTGATCTAATATATATTTTTTCAATCCTTGCTATGAAGTTCTTGGAAGCTCTTTTTGATGAATTTATTTCAATGTTTGCTATTGATCCTATTATATATAAGGAGGCACGCAAACACGGATGTGCTGGTCTTGAGACGCTGCATTGCAGAGCTGATTTGATTAATGTTATGTAGGATTTTGATCTCAGTTCTTGTGAATTGAAGCTATTGGATTGAAACCATCCCTCATGAGTTGGAATTTTGCCCCGAATAATAGTTGTAATCGTTTGATATTCACTTCTGTATTGAAGTAATCTTGTTAAAGTGATATTCGGGCCACTGTCAAATCTCAAGGTATTTTTGGCCAAATGATTTATCTGTGTTAAGTAGTTCCAAAGTGCAAATTCTGCTTCATACTACCATCACTATTATAATGTGGAAACCAGTGCTCAGAAAATTGACTGTGTCATACTCAGCAGGAAATTCTGAAGCTCTATGAAATACTCACCTATCACGAGTCTTTTGTCCGACATGGTTGATAAATTGAGTCACCATAAACCCTGGGACAGTAGAGTTCTTCCCTTTATTTTTTTGGTTCATCTTCTTTTTCTTCTATCTAAAGCGATCAAGAATGTCTATCTAAGTAACAGAAAGATTCTTTTTTATCAGTAGCATAAATTTTATTAAAAAAGAAAAGGATTACAATTAAAACATCACACTCTATCACAATGATAGGAGAAAGACAATGGTATAAAATAGACCAGAGAACTGAAAAGATTACATGGTGAGAGAAAGTAAATCACAAGGCGTATCTACGCTTGTTTCACCAAGCATCTGTGAAACTATCAGCCATCCACCCTACATGCTGAAACTTAACCCAGATGGAAGATTGAAAAGATGTGATTTTGATTGAAATATAACTGAAATCTCTAGGCACCTTATCAAAAGAAGACACCCAAGACTATGAGCGACAGAGAGATTGCAGAAGCGATAGTTGAAATTAAAATGTCAGAGAAAGGAGAGCAAGAATAGATTTCAGAGTGGGGCGAGTTTCAATTCTTAATGAGTTTAAACTTTCAATATATTTGTGGAAGATAAAAAGACAAGTAGTTCGTGTTCAATTTTTGTTAAAGATGAGAGGACAGCAGTTGAATTGTGAAACGGAAGGCTGGTTGGCTTGTTTTGCTACCTTGGAACAAGTCAACTGGTGCATATGGGAAAAAATACTGGGAGGCTCATAGGCTACTTTCTGCTGGAAAAATGAAGTCAGCAGTTGCTAGTTTACATATATTTTTAGAAAATTTAGATCTTACCAAATCTTGCTTTTTAACTCAGTCAAGACAAGCTGTAGGCTTTGAGTTAAATCAACCCAGTGGCTAGTCAAGCTAGGTGAAGTGGAATTTTTAAAGACTGATTGAAACTATGCACTCTCTCTCTCTCTCTCTCTCTCTCTCTCTCTCTCTCTCTCTCTCTCTCTCACACACACACACACACACACACACACACACGTGCGCGCGGGCGCGCACATACACACACAAGCACGCACCCAGTTTAAATACACATGTTGTGAGTGCTTACTGGCTCAAATATCACTCTATTTGATACTATTCCTATCCGATTGAGATAGATGTGAAGCACAAATCATGGTGACTATGGAGAGGGTTGATTTCATGACATGCTTTGACAAGGCATGGCCCCCAAGAGTCCTGATGTGATATGCTAAGGGTCATTTTGTTATGCAAGTTTTCTCGTGGTACCTATTTGATGTTGGTATGTACAAATAATTAATAGAACCAATGATCAAAATAGTGGTTGTGGTGGGTGTAGCGGCCAATGGTCAAAACGCTATCTAGTGGTTGCGGTGATACGTAGCAATGCAGCGGTGTGAATTTTTTAAGTAGTAAAAAAATTGAATCTTATGTAGCAACCAGCCTTTTGTTTTTTTAGTGATTTGGTACCATATAAGGGTAGAGACAACTTTAGAAGAGGCTATAAAGGAGAAGAAATAGAAAAAAAATGTTTAAAATTGCTTGGCCCTATTGGGTTTTACACCTTAGCGCCGCTATTTTCAAAATAGTATGGCGGTCTCAACCGCTATGGCCGATAATGCGGTTTCTACGTATTCTGAACCATGGATAGAACTATAACCCTAATGTAGTTCTGCTCTATGGTAGGATACCGTTTAAGCGTATCCTACTACTAGGTCCATTGTCTTATAAAGTTTTCTAATTTCATACTTCTTCAACAATAAATTGTTAGAAAGGAACGTAGATACTAATTAATTTTATTCAATTTAGAAATGTTTGGAAGAAGAATGTAACACTTTAGATAAAACAATTAAGTTACCCCTGTGGTTTTTTCTATTTTTGCATGCATATCTATACCAGCATGTCCAAGGTTTTCTTAATTATGTAGAGAAGAAATCTAAAACATGCTTGCACAACTTGTCTATAGCACATGCTAAAAGAGGAAGTAAGGTACATGTCCCCCTTCCTCATTTTCTTCCCCTTGGCTTTGAGATGGTCATTTTGTTACTTGGATGGAACTTATATCGGGCCTCATAAGCCTAATCCTATGCTTTGTTTACCATCTAGTTCTCTCTTTAAAAAACATGAAATAATAAATGAACTTATTAATCAAAGACAAAATGATACAATAGAAACCAAACATCATGCATAATATTGGTTTGACATGTGCTTTGTTTGGCCAAACCATGATCCATCCCATTAGCCTTGCTCAAAACATGCTACCAAACAATTTGGCTTAGGTCTCCACAATCACATTTGCCGAATGCCAGGGGCTCATCATTATCAGAAGCCCATTTTATTGCTTAGATGGAATTGCCCTCACATAAAAGCATTCATCACAGAAACAAAGTCATGATAGCTTATCAAAAAGTTCTAGCATCTGCTCAACTGCATAAAAGACATCGACAGGCCTTGAATCCTTTGTGTTTTCTTATCACGCCCCTATTCCCAGCCTACATACTTTCCTCAACCAAGCTACCATGAAAATTTATGTTTAATAATCCTTCTGGAGGAGCGAATCAAACTGGAGGGTTAAGTGATTAAGCCATATGGGCCTCCATGCATTTTTGCCATGACCTTTTGTGGCATTGAGAGAAACGGGTCCTTCAGCTATATATGTGATGCAGTGATCACGATCTGACCTAACCAGCAGTTCAACACAACACTAGTGTGGTGATCTGGGGTTCTATTCTAAATGCCTAAATCTCTTTCCAACTAACATGATGTGTCGAGAAAAGAGGGAAAAAGCAGGGATTACTCAAGTTAGACATAATATTATTTTGATCCAATGTTGTTATTTTCCCTTTGTTCCTTGTTTTCATATGTTCTTGGGATGTCTTTCTTAAACACTGTTAGAGATCATTAACCTTTTTTTCCCTCTTACTAGAGTTACTTTTACCACCTTTAGAAAGAAAGGGAGGGGAGAAGAACTTAAGTAGAATCAGACTATCAAAAAATGCCACACACACATTCCATTTTGCTTCTACTTCCACTCACTACGGTTAAATAAGGGAAAAGTTTTTAAAATGAGGCCCCACTTGCTAGGACGCCACTTCCACCCAATAAGCATGTATTGGAACTACTCCACATTGGCACTCATTCTACCGTTGCTGGTTTTGTTCACCCATTTTTTTCCATATGTTTTTCATAATTTAATCTATGATGACTTTCTCAGGCTGACTTTTGGGACATTCCAAATTACGTATAGACCTTCACACGGCTGTGGCTCCAGGTGGTGATCGTCTGCATATAGCTTATTTGAGGGGCATTCCTTATGTGAGAATTGCCTTGCATAAATTTATAGAAGCAATGAGTATTACCATTTCAAAAAGAAAAAAAAAAAAGAATCAAGGAGCAGTTTTGGTCATTTCAGGTTTTATTAGGTTTTAGCATGTGTGTGTGTGCTCGCTTCAGTTTCTTCATCAGGATTCAAATTAAAGTTATGTTAGCATTTTTTGAGTCTACACCTTATCTTATACAAATAGAGTACAGGTCTCTTTCTTTTATTGCAACATCTCCTTTATCACGAAAGGTAACTTTGGATCAGTGTCTGTCTGTAGCTGCTTTAAAGGCAGACATTTCCTTTATCATCATAAAACTGAACTAGAAAAATGTACCCGTGCTTAGCACGGGCAATATGATTTTTGAGAATAAATAGAAGTTTTTAATTTCCTATAATAGTTAAAATTTATAATAATTTTTTTATTGAGTTATTTAGATTTTGTATTTGGATTAAAGCGTTCTTTCTCAAAAGTGAAAATAAAAAATGGCCATAGGTAGAGAATAATGATAAAGAATTGTAGGATTTAAAAGAAAATTGTAGCCTGACCTTCCCTTGACGTTCACATCCATTTCTTCAACTTCAAGTGAAGAAAGAAGATGATAAAAAAACTCAAGCCTTTTCGAATTGCATCTTTGGTAGAAGATAATCACAAGAGTCTTCAAATGTAAAGCAGTTATGTGGATAGTTACATTAGAGATAATAAGTGCCAGAAAAGAAGTGAGAAGTTGGGGTGTGACAGAGAATGTGCAAGATTTGATAATTTGAAAAAAAAAAATGTAACTACCAGTCAAAATTATAACTGGCTATCCAAATTAAGATAGAAAACCCTTCAGCTTAATATAGTATAATAGTTATCATGTCAAAAACCCAAACCAACCTATTCCTTGGGGGTAGTTGAGCCACATGAACACACAAATCCTATTCTTTTTAATGGTATCATCATCAAAACCTTGTCCCAACTATGTTGGAGTCAGCTACATGAATTTTGTTTCGCCATTCCTATCTACCTAGGCCAAATGCCCATATAGGTTTCACTTCTTTTGATCTATCCTTACTACTTCAATCCATGTCCCTCTTTGGCCTACCTCCTTTCCTTGAGGGGTCATCAACCAACATAAAAAACTTTTTCTCACCAGTGTGGTTGTTAGCCTATGTTGGACATGTCCAAAACCATTTTAAATGAGTCTCTTTTAATTTATCACTTATTAATGTTTCCCCTAAATGTTCCTAAATGCGCTCATTTCTGATTCTATCTTTTCTTGTTTTACTATACATTCATCATAACATTCTCATCTTTGCTACACTTGCTTTTAGATAAAACTAAAAAAATATGTAAAATTCAGTATATTCAATATCAGAGGGTTTTTCGGACTTTTTAATATATAGAGGAAAAAGCAGAAAAAATCTGTTGGTAAATTATAAATATTAGATGAGAGAAAAATAAAAAAGAACCTGGGGCACTAAGAAAGAAAATTTTGAGAAGAGAAACAGAAAATATAAAAAGCCAACTTAAGAAAGGTAAGATATGAAATAGAAAATACAACAAAAACATTAAATAAATAATAATGATGATATTTTAGTTTATAAGGATAAGTGCTCCAAGATATAGAACACACTAAAAAGTGACTTTGAAATTATATGTGGAACACTAAAAATCGTATATAAAAAAAACCTTCAAAAAGGATGAAAAGAAAGTTCAATACAAATTTGAAGGTTTAAGATGGAGAACCCACCCAAAACAAAAACTCACTATAATGCATAATCAAATCCTAATGGAAAGTCAAGGTCCCATCCACATCTTCAGCTTATACCCTTCACCCCTCACCTCTTTAATAATCCTTTTTTGAAGCCCATTTTACCGTGAATTCCTATGCATTCAATTTCACCCAAACAAACTGGCCCCAGCAGTTTGATTAATATAAAGTAAAAGGGTTTGCTATTTATGCCCATTGCTCAGGGTAAATCCAGAAAAAGATAATGACAGAAACATTATAACTGCACCTATATTTAGCCAAATCACACATTTTCCATTCAACAGTTAACAGTGTTTAATGGTGAATTCTGCTGCATTTGATTATTACGTAAGATTAAGAGGTTAATTTTTTTTTATCATGCTTGGATTAAAAGAACTTTGTATCATGGTCAAGTAACGTCATTAAATCTGTCATTCCATCAGTGTACATTGTCAACAGTCTCTCTCATTGATGGTGTACTTTCTTTTTCTAATATTAATGCAAGTTAATTTGACAAGAGCCCATGTCACAGTGGAATATGCTCACTATTGCAACCTCGAGGGTTGTGGGTTCAAATCATGTTACCAATGAAAAACAAAACATTAATGTAACTTAATTGTTGCAGATACCAAAAAACAATGAGGTGTCACAATAGCTTTAAGTTCTAGCTTCTAACCTTTTGTAAATATGGTAAACATGGCCGGCAGTACTACTACTAACACATTTCCTAGATAGCAGCAGTCTTCTATTTGGTCTTTAAAAGGGAAAGAAATTACAAATACAAAAGAAAGGAAAAGCAGAAGCAAGAGTTGGGTTGCTAAATCTTGTGATGGTTAAACGGTTGACTAGTTTCCACATATATTGCATGTGTCTTTGTGTAAATTGTGGTTTGGATTATTTTTCTATGTCAATTATATCTTTGAAATCTTCTTATGGGTACAAATGTTTTGAAACTAAACATGCAATATTTGTTTGCGAAAAACAGCTCCTAGCAGTGGAAGAAGCAGCAGTTTCACATCCACATCATTTGCCCCTAGCAAAGGCTTGTACAATGATACTGAGGGTTCCCAACAAAATGGGAATTGCTCAAATCTTGACGGCATGGGTAGCTCCCTTAAGACAGAAATGTGGAGAACGTGGAGTGCTCAAAGGGCAGGTCTCCCTCAAACTGAATTCGAAGGTATTATACTTTCATTTAGCAATTTAAGTTTGAAATTATGACCCCGCTGATGTCTTACCACTCTGATATACAGCTGCTGAAATTGTTCCTCGCCAAAGTAGAAATCAGTGGACAAGAGATTATAGCATTTCAAATAACGTGGATATAACTGGTGAGATGTATACAGTAGCTGACAGTATTCATGAGCCTTCAAATGTATGGAAAGAACCAAGCTCTGGTGATCAACAGAGTTTTCAAGATCAGATACGTTCCCGTCTTCAGCATTTGGAGTTAGAGCTTACTTCTGTACTCCGCATGCTCAGAACAAATACTGATTCCGCTCTTTCAAATAAGGTGTATATCCTACCGTTTTGTCTCATTTATATACCTTTCTACACCATATCTGCTTCTGATTTTGTTGTTAAGGTTGAATTTGCCGCCCAAACAGTCATTGATCTTTCTGGTTCTTCATAATACTCATGTTCCTCAGAAAATTTCTCCTAGCAGTGGACCACATACTGTTCATGTGCAATGTTAAGACCAATTGTGTGTGGAAATGTAGCTTTTGACCTTTTGTCCAAAATTCTTAAAACATGCAACCCCACCCTCTTGAGTTGCTTCCTGAGTTGTTTGCCTCAAGTCTGTTGGTGATCTTGGAAGGAGCAGATCTTCAGAAATGTGAAATGCGTCTTACATTTGAATAGTGATTAGTTTGTTCTGTTGATATTTTTGTTCTTGCTTGTGAAAAATCCGATTTTTTTATTATTAAATATTGTCCTCCTGTGATTAGGGATGCCAGTTGGTCAGGTGAAATGGATGAGCTGCCCTTATTTTGGTTGGGTTTGGTAGTGGTTTTGTCAGGGCCAGAGATGGTTTCATAAATTTTGACCCAAGTAGAGATTGTGGGGATCTGGTTTTAGTTGGCACTGCACACCCCAACATGATCCAACCCAACCTGCCCCATTTATGACCAATTTATGTGCTTTTTGTTAGAATATAATACGCAGCCTAATTGGCATAGTTGGTATATTTGAGAAGTAGAACTGAGTTCTCAATATCGAGTCCTTTTAGTGCAGGATTTTTTATACATATAAAATAATACTTAATGAGTAACTTATAATTGGTATCAAACCTGACCCGACCCATACCTATCATGGGGTGGTTTTGGTATCACATATCATTAGTAGTCAAGGGTCTGGTCGGGCATGGGGAGGGGCAGGTGTGAGTTGGGGTGGATTCGGTTTACCCTGTCCTGTGTCAACCCCGACCCATTGCCATCCCTATCAGGATTATTAGTGTGAAAGTAACTCGATTATCAGGCTTGATTTTGTTCATCAGGGTCAAGGAAGTTCCTTGGAGGAGATGCATAAGCTTTCTGATGCTTTGGAGTTTCAAGAAACTGAAATAATGAAAACCAGAGATAAATTGCGTTCTACGCTTGCTAAGTTGGCGGTCATGGAAGGAAAGATGGCACTGGAAATCATGTATGTTTTTCCCTAATTATTAACACCACGACTGTCCGAACCCTCTTTCCTTTCTGCATTAACCATGATGTTCCTCCTATCTTCTAACAGCGAAGCACAAAAGATGGTGCAAGAAAGACAAAGAAGGATTGATGATGCTAAAAAGGCTCTGTGCATCCTCCGAACTGCCTGTGTTGTTTGGCCAAATCATGCCAGAGAGGTTTTTTTGACTGGATCTTTTGATGGCTGGACTAGTCAGGTTCGTTTTTGCTGGTACTGTCAATGATCAGGATTTTAGTACTGGAGTACTACATTTCTCTCTCTACCACTCTCTCTCAAGCTATATATATATATATATATATATTTGAGAATTCCCAGGTGAGCACCACGTGCCTAAATACCTAGTGGGGCCCACCTGGTGATTCACTTATCTGTAGTTCTCTATAGAAAAAGGAATTTTATTACAATGTATAAAGAAGCTGAGTCAATTAACACAGTAAACCTCTTTTTTCTGAAAAGAACCAAATGACAAAGGCAGCACATTTCCCATGACAAAATCATGCCTAATGACTACTCCGTTAGCCAAAGAAACCATCTTCTTATTCCAAACTCTTTGAATATGATGGAAGGACAGGTTCATAGGAGCAACAGTTTTCTTAGTTCATTGTCAATTGATGCCAACTTCCATGGTGAAGTTGAATCTCCTTGTGCCCAGTTGAAGGTGTTGCAATAATCATTATCAACTATAGGCGGTCCTCACATTTGTTTTTAAATTAATTTGATTCTCTAATGCCAGTCCTCACATTTGTTTTTTAATTAAATTGATTCTCTAATGGCACTTGTACCAGAAACGGCCCAAACTACTTTATTATTCTTTATTGTTTCCCAATTCCACAGAATCTGGGCTTACCAAGTGAGTGTCTGTGCGTATTCAACTTACATTGACCATGTGGAAGCTCTACTCTACTATTTACTGTTCCTCTATTGATGATAGTCGCCATCATCATTAAAGCCTTGTCCCAACTATCAATTACATGAATTCTGTTTTTCCATTCCACTATATCATGGCCCAAATTCTCGGATAGGTTGAATTCAGTGTCTCAGAATTCATGTTGTGACTAAAGTCTAGAGCCGACTGTCAACCTACCTGACACAATCCTCAGCCTTTGTCTGGGTTTGGGACTGGCAGTTACAACATACTAGCAGATTTATTGACAACACTTCGATCACAATCTTAAATTCTCTTATCAAGATCTGAAAGGGATGTCCACTTGAATTCTTTTGATAGTAGTCATATTATAAAATCTTTTCATAGTTCTTTTGGTTACCACCTTAAATGTATTACTTTAGCTTTCAAAATTTCTTCTAGTCCTTTTTTTTCCACAACTCCCATGTAATTGCCAATAATATTTGACCTCTTTTTGGGAATGGCCTTCTGGACCAACCCCGATGCATCCTCTAAATGACTTTGGGAAAGGAAAGGACACGTGAAAAACAATATGAGAAAGAAACATAAAGAAACACCGAATGAGATGTGCAAAGAAACAATGTAGGAAAACCTTTTTTTTTTTTTTTATAACCCAAGGTATCTCCCGCCCAGCCCAGCCAGGAGCCTTTGGCCCTAAGCCCGAGGGACACTCGATTCTGGACAGCCGAGAACTAATCCCTAGGGGCACATGAGAAGAAAACCATTTAAAAAGGGATAAACTGTAAGAATATATGATCTGTGGGCTCTTTGAACGACCATCCCAACAAGCAAAAGTATAGTATGTTTCATTTCTACCACTAGACTCCCTAACTTGTACAACTTCCGATGAAAATATTACTGTCTTTTTGAAACACATTTTTTTCTGTTTATCTTTGGATTATCTGTGTTCAGAGAATCAAGCTGTGCTTTTATGCTTGTTAGCTTTCATAAGCAGTTGTTTTCTGATTAATCATTACTAGGTTTAGAAGATGAATTTTCTCTCCTGTTGCAAGACCAGAGAGCTGCAAGAAATCTATTCAAAGAACAAGAAAAAAAAAAAGATACACTCCAGAAATTAACCTTCATGGAGTTTTGAGATTCTGGACCACTCATCTCCCTGGGCATTAATAATTCCTAGGGGTTTTTGAGATATATTTTTTAGCATGTTTTACTTCTTTAAATGGATTTAATCAGTCCTCATATTATTCTGAATTTTTATAAATGCGTGTGGTGTCTCACTGTATCTGCTGGGGGAAGCCATGAGGCTCTGATCCCTCATGTTTTGTAGGTGGTTACTTGTAGAATGCTATGGTTTCTTATCTAATGAAACTGTGGAACCATCTATTCTCTCTCCTTTCAGAGTCTGGATTACTGACACTGATCATGTCCTGCACTGCAGAGAAGGATGGAGAGATCGAGTGCAGGCGTGTTCTCATTGAACCTAAAACTGTATCCCGGCCGCTATGAGGTAGGTAATCACTTTACTGATTCCATGCTCTGTGTTTGAGCAATCCGATTAATATGGTACCCATCATACGGAGGAAATAATTGGTGGCATTATGGGTGTGACAGATCAAATTCATCGTGGATGGCTTATGGAAAATCGATCCACTTCGTCCCATCACAAACAACAATGGGTATGAGAACAATCTACTCATCATTTCCTGAATGCCTGACAACACTCTCAACAACCAAAGAATTTTGTAAACTTTCCATGATCAATTCATTCTTTTTTTTTCCATTTGTGTGCTGCTTTTAGATCTGATTTCCTGGGAATCTCCTCTAAGGCAAGGGCCCATCAAAATTCAAAAGCAATACAAGCTCAGAAAGAAGGCTAACACTGTTGAAGATGATTCCCAGCCTAGTAGTTGTCTCTAGATTGGTCCCATCAACCAAAACATCTTCATGTCCCTGATACAGCAAAAAACGTCTCTGGTTAATTGCTTGTTCTGTGAATAGTTTCCCACCCACGACCTCTGCCTTTCAATGGGAAGGGTTGGAGTTACAAGCAGTTGGTGACCTCCATACAGGACTAAAACGAATGTCCAAAATTGTTCTCCGTTTTTATTTCAACCCGTGTGGCTGTCAACAGGCTGTGCCAGGGCCTGAGATACAGTTATCTGGTAATGGTATTATGAAAATATTGTGATATTACCATGATATTTAAACAGTGGTATTTTCTTGTAATCTCATGGTATTTTCAGAATTACAATTTGTGATAGTATGATTTAAAAATAGGAAGAATAGAAAAAATAAAAAAAAAACAGTGATTTTGTTTATTTATTATTTTTCTAATCATCTAAAAAAGTATTAAGTATTTTGTTTTCTCATGTCATTTTTACAAAAACCTCTAATTTGAAAGTATCTCTATGGAAATTTTTATTTTATTTTTTTGATGAAGAAGGCCCTACCAATCCTTGAACCCCTCGACCTATTTTGCATTCTTCGAATCATGCAGCATCAGATGTAAGAATATAGGGTTGTTAATTTGTTTGCATTAAAATACATCGGAATTATATATATATATATATATATATATATATATGAATTCATGGTGAAATGAAATTTTTCGAATGATTATTGAAGAGGTGAGAGGTGGAGATGAGGTGAGGGGTGAAGGATTTAAGGTCGAGATGTAGATAAAACTTTCACTTTTTAAGACGAGGTGAAGAGTGAAAGATTTAAGGTGAAGATGTAGGTAGGACCTTCACTTTTTTATGTATTGAATTACTTAGGTGATGGCTGGGTATTTATTTTCCTCCGCTTTTGATTCTATTTCCCTAAATGGGTTGGTGATTTGATTATGCTAATTTCCAAAAATTTACCTTCGATCTTAGTTTTAACCACTTACGTTGTGAATACCATGTATTCTGATGGAAACAAACTAGCCCTATAAGTTCCCGAGATGAATGTTATTTCTGACATTGGTCAGAGACCATGAAACACCCAGTTTGCATTTATTAAAAATTTAATCATACGCAGTACTTAAGAAGTTCAAAATCATTGTTATTCAGGAATCAATCATGCATGAAAAAGTGGTGGTTGTGTTTGTATATACCTGCGTACCAAATTTAGGGCCTACCTGATCATCCTAACCCCTTGATGAATGGCTCAAAAAGTTTTACCCCTTAAGGAAAATGGATTGTTGATCCAATTATGTAATCCATTTGGATAAGTGAAAAAAAAAAAAATGAGATGTTTGCAAAAATAAAAAATAAAAAAAAAATCGACCATTGATTTTAAAAAGAGTCTATTTCAATCAGATTTTTTGTTTTACCAAATGTACTAATTCTATAGCATCTATTTCAATCAGTGCAATTGGAAATAGATCTGTTTCATGTAGATTTGGGGCTTGTTTGGCAAATCTTATATGTTTGGAACAGATCTGCATGAAACAAATCTGTTTCAAATGGCCTTATTTGAATAAGATGCTATAGAAATATTCTCATTTGGCAACACAAAAAATGATTAAAATAGACTTTTCTAAACCAATGGTTGAAAGTCTTTCGTAAATAACGTGGAATCAAGTTTTGAAATTTGGCCCCATAGCCATCAAGAACCTTCCAAATAGCTTTAACGGTTTGTATCTAATTTGTGGAGCCCATAAAACCTAAATAATAATATCAAATGATATTTGTTTTTTTGTAAATATCTAGAGATCCACGATAGATCAATGGCTCAAATTTGAGTCCATAGTCGTGTTTGGATTGGTAAATATTTCCAATGGTTCGGATCTTAGTTTACTGGCCTGTAACTCAAGAACAAAAAATGAACAAGAGGACTGTACAAATCACATTTCAACTGTAGTGTTCTAACCTAAGTTTTCCGACGGCTATCATGTTTTCATCATTATCTTGAGATCTGGAAAAAATTAGAGGATGGAATTTTGAGTCATAGCCGTTTTTAGTCCTCCAATGAGGATTAATGGCTCTAATCATTATTATGGAGCCCACAAAAGTCCAAAAATACAAATCCATGGTCCTGTAGTTTTTTTGCAAATATCTCGAGATCTGTAACATATCAACGGTTCGAATTTGGTCCTATAGCCGTGTGTGGTCTTCTTGAGACTCCCAGATGCTCAAATAATCTTGTGGGGTCCATGAATTCTTTTAAAAATAAAAAAGAGTGGTGATGTCAATATCACCGCCCAAATGCCGACTCTTTCCGCTTCAGACGTTTATGTCTGTTTCAATTCACATGGAAAATTGGGCTGGGCGGAATAGACATGGGAGGTCTATGTGAGGTTTCAAGTGGAGGTGGTTCCAATCGTTACCAAACACATTTAAAGAGTTTTCAAACCATTAAGATAATAAGAGCCTTCAAATAGAGTTTCCAAACGGCTCCTTGTTTTATATAGATACGATTTGCCAACTAGGGCCCAAATGTGTCTGTACAAATCCTAACCTTCTATAAGGGCCTGTTTGTTTTGCCCGAATATATATAGGATTTTTTAAGGATACTTTTTTTTTTAACTACATAGAAATTGAATGCTTAGAATTCATACCATTAGTAGTTAAAGATGAAGATCAAATGTGATTTTTTGAGAAATGGGCATCAAAATCCACATTTTATGTTCTACAATAAATTAGATATTTGGTGTTGAATAGTAGAAAAATAAACTTTGTTTTCTGTGATTTGGTGGAAAACTGGTTCTTATGAGAGGTTCGGACTTGTTTTCCGCGGAACATGGAAACCTTTTTGCTAATCGGGATTCTGGATAATTTGCCAAACATGCCTTAATTGTCATTGAGAAAGTTTTATGCGGGATTGGAATTGAGTGTATCATCACTTTGATCATATTTGAAACTCGCAATTAAACTAATTTTATTTTATTTTTTTATTTTTCGTGAAATCCAGTCTTTATTTTTATTTTTAATTCTTTTTTCACACTGATATTGATCTGGATGGCCATTTGGCAAGGAATTTGATTTCCAAGACTTAGGGCATTTACATGCATCACCTTATCCATGGTGGTGCTCTTGGAAGAAACTGCAGAGTTGATCAGTTGCAATTTCTGTAGGCTAGGCTAGGGTGGCACTATAAGAAGTATACTGATAATAGATACCGAGAGGCAGTTGAGGAGGCGCAAGCAACAGTCCACAGATGTTGTCAGTAACAGCCTTGCTAGTTGCTACACTGATTTTCCCACTAACAACGGTAATAAAAACATATTACAAATTATCACCTTTTTTTTTTTTTTTTTTTTTTAAGTATCAACTGAATTTGATTAAAAAGGGAGAATTAAAGACCCAATAAACAAAAAGATGTAGAAAAGTTAAAAGATTAGATTCGAGTCGGGATAGCAAAATTAGAATCGTATGTTGAAAATTCAAACACTTTCATATGAGATGTTTCTAAATTTTACTTAAAGGAGAGTTGATTCAATTATAAAATTTGAGTCTTTTGGTTTGGCCTTTATTAGAGTGTGAAGTTGGACTTCCCTTGCTCTTTGGAAGCATATGCATTGAGACCCTAAATGGATTCTGACTCGACATTGTCATTTTCTTTGTTTATAGTACTTTTGCAGGCTTTTTTACTATATACTATTTACATATGCAATACAATGAGCATTTTCACAACCCGAATGCTATGTGGCAACTCACCCATGCACAAGTGACATGTAAGCTTCACTATAATATATACCTGTCGAATACAATACAAGACAATGAGAGGTGTTCACAAGCTCTAAGGCTATATATCATATGACAACTCACCCATGTACAAATGGCATGTACGACAATCAATTCTATCTATCCATGGCAATAGCCCAGTAGTAAATGAAATCATCAAGAGGAAGAGGAGAAGGGGCAATGGAATGTATGACGATTGATTATGAGCATACCCAAACCCCCTTCAGTATAAAAAGAAAATTCACATGTTTATGCATTATTGATTATTATTTCGCCTGGGGTTCCAGAAAGGATCTTTCTCATTTGTATACACATACCGACGTAAGTCACAAAGTAGAAATGGGAACCCAGGCCGGCCTGGCCAGAACCCAGCCCCATTGGCTTAAAAGGATGGGAACGGGCCTCGCATTTTGAAGGTAGGTTAGGGTCAGGCCAGGCAATTTCAGCCAGTGTTGGGCTTGGGCTGGATATGAGCTTATGCCTATAAAGTCAGGCCATGCCCAGATATGCCTCACCCTGGCCTGACCCTTTAACAAACGCCCCTACTTACCATACTAGGTGCCTGTGAAGTTACAAAGTTAACAAGTATTTTTGCATGCCCAAAACCTGACCCCATTTTGATTTCCCATGAGATACTGAATCTATGTTTGCACGCGGAGTCAGCTCAAGCTTAGGAAGAGATAAGCTCAAGTGTGTGGTGGGGCCCACCTGGGGACCCACAAGGGGATGGGGGTGCGGGGGATTTCAAAAACTCTCTTGGATCTTCCTCTATGCAAAAAGTCAGCCCCAACCGTGATTACTATCATCTCCATATAGGTCCAAAAATTTAATGGTCAGTGGTCCATTCGAATTGATACATAGTCAATATAACGGTCCAGTAAATTCGGATCTGACCAAAAGTTGGTGGACATGTGCAATTTAGAGAAGTCATGTGTTTGATCCATTTGGATGGACTAAAGGTTGGCCCCACAAGCATGAGTTTACAAGCCTAAACTTGAGTTTAGGAGAACCTTGATATATATATATATATATATATATATATATATATATTGTTACGCCGTTTTCTCTATCAGCTTAAGGTTTTACGATAAGTATAATTATCGACATGAGAGTCAGAAACTCTCTGATGGCAGCCCTCAGAGGGTCTGGAATCCCCAGTCCAAATAGGAATAATCATATCGTATGGGATTGGGATATACTTCAGAATAATTGGCTGTATGTATCCATAAAAAGGCGTCATGAAACTTGAAGGTGTAAAGGGGGAGTCGAGAAACCCAAAGCTTTCTTCTTGGGATAGTCTCTGCATCTACAGTGTGCCCCACCCCATTATCTTGATGATACAAAATAGAGAAACGTGGGACCCACCCCCACCTGTTTTTGTGATAATTAAAACATCTCCTCTTCCTCCAAAAGGAATAAATATCATAATCTCTAATCAACCACAGTTGGCAAGTAAATGATAATTAAAAGGAAAACAGAGGATTATAATACTACTTGAGAAGTCTTTTTTCTTTTTTTGGTTTGTTTTTGGTACGCCGGCCAAGGAGATGTCCCACACCAACTTATTACATGAGGTTAGGTCCAAAGACTCCAACAACTGCTCACATCATCAATGCCTTGCCTTATAAATAAACACCAGTAAAATGACTATGTAAGATGAACTCAATGATAATCATATTAATTATACTACTTACATATAGGTAAAGTTGTAAACGCGCTCGGATGCTTCTAGAGATACAATAATAAATGCCCACCTCTTAAAGGCCCAGTTGGATGCATGACAATCAAAATAGACGTGGATTAGATATATCCAACTTAGATTAGGGGTCATAAGAATTAGTATCATGAATTGACAACCGTCTTTAATTTTAGGTACTTCAAGTTTAATGGCCAGCAATGTGATCATGTTAGCTAGCACAGTGTCGAATCAAAAGACCAATGCAAATCAAAGGGGTTGGGTGAATGAGAAGTTGTTATTGATCATAGGTGGGCTCCTGGGATGAAAAGAAAGAAGGATGGCATAAAACAAAGGGGGTTGCTTTTGAAGCATTTGCCTCAAAATGTCTCAGGAAAACGTTTAAAATGTTGGGTGGTTGCATAGTGATATTATAGTGGAAAGTGTTCTTCAATGTGGTTAGCTGTCTCGCGTGTGATCCACGCGCAAGAGAAGAGAAGAGAAGAGAAGAGAAGAGAGGAAACTTCCTCGTCCAATGAATGGTAGTGACATTGAGTATAAGGATGAATTGCAGGTAGCCAAACAGGTGTTATAGCTTTCCAAAAAAATTATTTGTAGCAGACAAAACAATTTAAAGTGTTCTTCTTCCCCCTTTTTCTTTCTTTGGTAAAAGGATACTTTAAGCTTGTTTTGGTGCTTATCTTAGCAGATTTAAGGCACTAAGGTTTTGGGTCGATTTGTTTGCATTAAAATTCATAAGAATTAAATACACAGAGTTTATGCCGTTAGTAGTTAAAAATGTAGACCATAGTTTAATTTGCAAATAATGAGGTTGTTCGTTTCCATCTTACTTTGTTTCTATTTCCATAAAAAGAAAATTTCTTTGATGCTAGTTTTTGGAAATTCACCTTCAGCCTTTTTTTTTTTTTTTTTTTTTTTCTGACGACGGTGTCCGACTTCTTCGAGAATCGACTATTTTCCTATGCCCGTGGAGTCATTGCCTCTCCACGCACCGAGTAAGTCAAGCTTTTATTTGGGCAAGTGGCACCAATGAAAGAGCACAAGTTCATGAGCTTTAGTCCTAGCCAACTGCACTACCCCTCTCGATTACCTTTAGTCTTTATTTTTAACCACACTTATGGCAAAAATCTTATGTATACGATCCCTATCTATTCTTAATACAAACAAACAGGCCCAAGAATTTATGTGAGATGTTTGTATGTATGAGTGTGCCCAAAGGGTTTAGGTGGAATGTTTGGCATATATGAGTCCACCTGAATTCCAGGAACAGGTTTAGTTACCTCTAACCAGTGTTAGTCACTTCCAATCTCCCGCGAAACGCGGTTCCCAAATCAACTTTTGGCCATGTCTCCATTGGCTGAAATATAAAAGAAATGACAGAAATGAAAGTATTGGACAAGAGAAATAGAAAGGATGTGTGAACCAAATAATCAGTTCTCCACTTGTGCGGCTTGACTGATATATTGTTGTATGCCCCAACAGGACCCACTTTGCACTGCAATTGGTCCAGTTCATGTAAGGACTGAATTACTCTTTGGGTTTAGGTGGGGGAAAAAGATGCATATCTATCAATTATCAATGAGAGGAAGTTGGATGGACTTAAAATTTGAAGCTTTATGCCAACAGATGGACAAAAATATTAAATAGATCGAGACTTGAAATTTGAAGCTTTCAAAAACCCAAAAAATTATTTGTATGAAAAGTAGAGTTTATTTATATGCAGTTGTACTACCGGACCAGTCGAAATAGACATGCCTTTATTCATTCTACACCAATTATAATATATTAAAGCCAAGTGTTTTAGATTTAACTTTGATCGTCAATTATAATTTCGATCATAAGTTATCCCTTTGTTTTCAAAGGTTCCACATTCTCCTCCCGCTACTTATCTCATGCAACTAACGTCTTATCTCTTTATCTCATTAAACCATTCAGCTCCACTCTCCATGTTTGGAAGTTTTATTCCTTCCTTTTTTTCCAAGAATCCCCTCTATACCTCACCTCTTCTATTTCCTTCATACTCTAATTCTCCCATTCTCATTCTAAGTCATTCTCTCATATCACAAAAACAGGTACTCTCGTAACCTTTTTAATGTATGAACATTATATCTGCAATGCATGGGAATGCAAGTGCTAAGAAGAGATTAGTGAGGTAGTTTTACATTACTGTTAGTGATAACGAACAAAATAAGATAGCGTTCGGTTGTGACATTTGGTGATGGCTGAAGGATAAATCTTTTTCCCAGTAGTTATAGAAAGGGACAAAAGCAAAGTACATAGACACATGAGAGAGGAAGTGTCCATGTCATTACAAGAAAGTAGTAGAAAGCAAAGAAAAGTGGATGGTGTGAGGCGTGTAGAAATAGCAAGTCATTAGGTTCTGTTTAATGTGGTCCGATTCAGTTGGGCGTTTTTCTTGGTAGAATCCGCTGGGTGTTGAAGACTGAACAAAGTGAAAAGAACATCAAAAGCCTAGACAAGTACCATGGAACTTGGCAAATGCAACAATCTGCACTAATCAATGGCCCCAGTGATTCATTACAAGTTCAGCAGCACACGCTACAAATGGGCCCCAAAATGAAGTAGCATGGAAACATGTGTAGATTATGATATGAGAGAGAGAGAGAGAGAGAGAGAGAGAGAGAGAGAGAGATCACTTTCTTATATGAATGTGCATAGTTAGGAATTATAGTCAAAGGTGTTTTTTTTTTTTTTTACATAAATAATAGAAGAGGTTTTGACAATATTAGCCCTTCTTAAATTCGATTTTTCAAACTTCATAACTGAAATTTAAATAATGTTACCACAGTCGCTTAACTTTGGTCAACATTTTCATTCTATGATAGCATGAGATTTATCAATTTTGTATCATACATTTTCTATAATTAGTAAGTAAATTCGTTTTATTTATAGAATACAAAAAATGACATTTTGTGGAAAGTGAATACACATTTGATCACCATTTCTTAGGTTCTATTATTTAGGAAAAATATTTCCTAAGATATGTTGTATAAAAGCCATGGCATCATGGGACAGTCCTATAATATCATGAGATTTATCAGTTTATGTGACATACACTGTTCCCATAATATTAAGGATTCTAGGGCAAAAAAGTATAAAAAATTGTTGACCATGATATCAGGTGACTCTGGTGAAATTACCTGAATATCGGTCATGAAGTTTGGGAAACTTAATTTAAGGAAGACTAATATGTCAAATCCCCGTAAAAAGATATTTAACATGTATAGATTAAAATTTGATAGTGGTCATAAATTATTGCTGCCAGGGGCGGACCCATGTAGGTGCACCCGGGTGCAGGTGCACCCGGTAAATTTTGAAAACCCTTTTAGAGGGATATAGGTCATGCACCCCTGCCCCAGTTAAAAATCCATCTTGCACCCCCCATTTAAAGCCCATCCTTAAAATGCACCCACCCACATCAACAATCGAGAAATCCTCTCACTCTCAGTTCACCCAAATCGAAAACTCTTGTATCTC
The DNA here is from genome assembly GCA_028538565.1 of Umbellularia californica. Taxonomy (NCBI): domain Eukaryota; kingdom Viridiplantae; phylum Streptophyta; class Magnoliopsida; order Laurales; family Lauraceae; genus Umbellularia; species Umbellularia californica. The sequence continues at coordinate 13,260,854 of JAPQWN010000006.1, forward strand.
TCCAACCCATTTTTCCTCTCCAATGTCTATTGGAAACTCTTCATTAACGCATCAAATCAACCGTTCTTCTCCCTCCCTGTTTCTCTTGCGTGCAATTTTAAGTCGACGATTGACGAGGCTCAAAACTTGCAATCTTACAGATGTAGAGACATAGAAGAGGAGAAGATAGAGCCAACTCCAAGTAATACTCTATGCTTCGTATTTTTTTATTTTACTATTTATTTGATGCAATCGCCGTCGAGTTAAAAATAATTTTTTCTGATTTTCCCCCTTAAAACAGTGGATTTTAAATGGATTAAGCTTCATTTTTTTTTTTTTTTTTTGAAACTTATGAGTTTTCATGTGTTTCCTTACTTTCTTTTTAAAGCTTTGTTTTGGATTATGTGAAAAGTGGTTTGAATTTCAGATGTCTGTAGTGTAGAGGCATTTTGATATCAAATGCAGTTGATTTTTGAGTAATATGTTTGTCGATGGGGCTGATTGTTGTTTGGTAATGTTATATTAACCCAGAAACAAGCCCCTTAGAAATCAGAATTGTAAAATGTGGTTGATGCTAATATTTTGAGATCTTTGTTATTAGGAGTACTGCGTTCGTCATCTGCTAATGGGTCCTAATATTTATGCAATCACTCAAGGAATCAACTTTCTGTACATTAACTGCTTCTTTAAGAGTAGAAACTAAATTTATGGAAGAGAAAAAAAAAAAAAAAAAAAAAAAAAAAAAAAAAAAAAAAACCCTAACTTTCTAAAGTCTGAGATCTTCTTAGTATTCTCTATAAAACAAATGATGGGATTTATGTGAAGAATGTATTAATGTGAAAAAAACTTAACTAAAATTTGTAATAATTTAAATGCAATATATTTTCTCTTTTGTCATTATTAATGTGAAGAAAGTATCACAAAATAATATTTTTGGACAGTTTCAATTGCCATCGTTCCGCACCCCTCAAACAAAAATCCTGGGTCCGCCACTGATTGCTGCATATGTTTATGTGAAATTATGCCTATTGAAAGGACTAATAGATGCTAAAAAAACTTCTGAACTGAATTGTTGGGAATCTTCAACTCGAATTGATTTTTTCACTGGGCCATTTGATTGCAATGACCTAACAAGTGATTTGCTTTGGCCTTTTACATGGTGGTCGTGTGTGCAAAATTGGCAACTACAACTTATATTCTTCTCTGAAAACGTGACAAGTAAGGGATACCATATTGCACTTTTCCATTAAGTAGCATGAAATGAAACAAGTGCTCATTTCCCAACTCCCTATGAAGAAATACAAAGAATAATATGTATTAAAATTAAAAGATTCTAAAAAATAATTAATTATATAAAATATCATTTTGGCCAAATTGAGTTTTTTTGGCCAAGATTCAGGATTTCGACCGAAATTAGTAGAAATCTGAAATTTAAAACAAGGGTTTATGCGGAATTTCGTTTCGGCCACTTGACAGAAACAAAGATTTTTGGTCATTTCAGCTGAAACGGTGTAAAATTAATAACAATGGTGGAAGGCACAAATAGGTATATAAAACCATGTCAAATCCAATACTTGAGCGATGTGGGATGTGGGACTTTCCCAGCGGTCCTTGCAGATCCAATTGGGCTAATCCGATTAACTAAATATATAAGACACTAGCCCAACAAAAATAAATCATAATAATTTGGGTTAGAGAAATGGGTATGTTAAAGTTAATAGAAGCTTAAATACAAAATGGGGGAGTTAGGGAAGAGAAATGTTATTGGAGAAGATGGATAGGATAGTTGTTGTTGGTGTTAAACTTATTTTTTGACAATCAAGTTAACCACAGGATCCTGTTTGAAAACTTAGAGACCTTTCAATTTTTTAGTTCTTGAGCCATTTTATGGAAGCAGGCAAAAATTTAAGGAACATGTTAAAATTCCCACTTCTTCCTAATCCTACCCAAAACTAAATTCCTGAGTGATGCCTTTGATTTCTAGCATTTCATTCACATAGCATATTCTAAAACAACCTATTAATCAAAATACCAAATTGTCTGGTAGAAGTTGGCTGCATTGGCTCTATACTTGGACCATTGTCAAATTAGTGTGCCTAATTATTAAAGTGAGATTTGTGGCAGAGAAATTTTGAATTTATAGGCCAAGGCCCACATTAGAGAACCCAAACTTTCATGAATCTTTCATCCACTTACTGTCAAGTTTCTGAAAACATACCCCAAAATAATGGCACATCTCAACTACAAAGCAGATTTTCTGCTGCTATGTTATTTTTTCACACCTGGTGAAGAGTTTGTATGGGGGTCCCTCTCCAAATACATGCATTAGAATCTTCTGCAGAAAACAATAACATAAACCTGTTTTGGGATATCATTGATCTGTACTAATATCTTCTTTTTTATTCTCATTAGTCCAAGTCTATGATACAATATTCAACTAGCATCCCATATTTCTATGAAGAAATTCATTATTTTATATAGCAGTAGATGAATTGGTCTATAAATATATAATTGTATGAGTATATACTGTAATTAACAAGGTGATTTCAATTCATACACGTCACTAACCATATCAGCATCTTAGTAGATAGGGGCAGCTGACTCATGTAGGGACATTATTTTGTTAGCTAATCAAACCAATCTTTCAATTAGACATATTGTATGTGAATAATTATGTGCTGATTAAGAGAAAAAGTCTGATCACCCAAGGACAGCACAAAATATCTTAAGGCTTTCCAATTCAAACATGCCGTATGATCAAAATCATGTGTTTTGTTTTATATATAAGAAGAATTGTATTGTTTCTTTTCCTAAGCTGATTTGGCTGATATGGTACATTTTGATTAGCAACCCTCAGCTTTTTATAAGCATCAGGTGATTCAGGTTCAATAGGGAGGGTGACCCAGTATTTTTATATAACCTCAATCCTTGCACTTATACAATTATTAGACTTTCATCCCTTAATATAGGTGGCTATGATCATTAAAATCTGTCCAGGTGGAGGCTTACCTTGATTAATGAAGAGGCCCTTTAATTACTACTACCCCAATGATAAGCATGATGCAGGCCTCACAACACAAGCAAAATACTACTTTGTAAGTTGAGCCCATAAATACCCATACTTTTTATACTTTGAACCATGTTGAAGTGCTTGGCCCCCATTTGATATGTTAGTGGATTTATTAACACCACCAACAAAAAGTACTTTCATCAAATCTTTCAAATCATGATCAGCTCCAAGTGTTTTAATAAAGGTTAAAATGAGATTTATCTCACAATCATTGCACCATACTGAAGGGAGAGAAAAGAAAATGCTTTTAACTAGATTGAAGTTGATTTTTAATAGGGAGCTAATCTACAACTCTCTCTGATTTGTATAGATCATGTGGATGTTGAAACCATCTGGCCTAATGTTACAGGGAGAGGCTGGTCAAAATAAATTTAGTAACAAACTAACTGCTTTCACTGCTCATAAGCAAAAAGAAAACTAAAAGTTATTCCATAAAAAATACAAACAAATCAATATAATTGATGACATGTACTATTTAGTTGATGTAATATTTTTTTATCTATGTAATTTTGACATTAAGATCAGATTGATTTGAACCCATATGCTGGACCAGTGGTTCTAAAGTAATTGCATCCTTCACTTCTAAGTTCTAAGGCAGTGAGTTAACTTTGTCATTAGATTTTCAGTCAGAAATGCAATATTTTCATTAACTGGTTGTTTGGAGTGGACAAAATTAACTAATACCAAAAGAAAAGAATAATTCTAACCATTGAACATCAGTTTCTTCTAATAAAAGAAGTATGCTTGTTGGATGATCATAATTATCCAGCTAACATGTTTTCCAGGGCCTACAAATTCATTGGCAGTTGCAAATATCATCTGTGTTTTGTAGTGTTGTCATAAATTCATAATATTTGCTTACAATAATATTTTCCTAGCAATATAATTAACATTCTCTCAGAATACAAATATATTAAAACACCCTATTAAATCAAAATAAAAATGTAAAAAGTCTTGAAAATCTTCAATATTAGATTGTAACATTACTGCATTTTCATTTGTGGAAATTCTAATAAGAAAAAAGAAAAAAGAACCTAAGGCATTCCATTTCCTTGGAGAGTTCTTTGTATGTGCTAGGCCCTTTATTTTAGGTCACTAACATATCCTTTGCATTTATTAGACCCTATGTGCCCATTGGTTTTCAATGGAATTGACTTCTTATTATGGATTCTATTAATGTATAATGGCAAGCAAAATTTGAAGAAATAATGATAAAGATCAACAAAAGGCTGTCAAATAATTTGTTCTTTCGTAAAAATGAGTCCTTGGTTATCACCCTATTAAACCAAATTATAAAAAAGTTTGAGTCCAACTTATATCCTTTGCCCTCATCGATTTACAATGAATTCATAGAAATCCAATTCCATGGAAAGAAAAAAGCCTTAATGTTTTAAAACCAACTTTCTTGCAAACATGTTGGCAACCATATGAACCTTTAACAGGAAGAAATTGCCATAATCAATTTTTATAAATGATTATTAAATCAGGGGATGCCTCTTGTGCTAATCTTATTATCACATGATTCATGAATTTCCCTCATTTGGGCAATTCCATCAAGCAACCATTACTAACCATCACTTTTGTAAAATTATTATTTTATTATTAAAAAATAATTTATATTCCAATACATTCATGTAGAGAAAACTCCAAATTTGAAAATATCCAGCACAGTGAGTGAGTCCATCCACTTGTGGTATATATTTCTACCATGTCCTTGATGACCTCTCCTCATAGTATTAACTTGTGAAAGAGTTACAGTAGTCTACCCTTGAACATGGAAATATCCATTGTCCATTTTTAAGGAACTAAGAAGACAGAGGGTATAGGACTGTAGAAATCTGGTGTAGGAGTGTAGAAAGACACATCAACATATGCTTAGAAACAAAGACATGGAGAGAAGTAGAAGAAGAACCAAAGGGAAGAAATGGGTCTGAGGGAGGTTTAGGTCTACCTACTGGTGGTTAGGAGATTTGAACTCCTTAACAACACCAGGCAACAACAACAAAAAAACAACATCAAAAGCAGGTAGAAGGAGAAAAAACTAAAAAAGATAGGAGACAGACAAAACTGAGAAAGAAAAAGAGAGAAAGAGATAGAGAGAGAAAAGGAAAGGAGGGGAGCCCTTTTACTGTGCAGACTTTATCATCCCATCTCTCTCTCTCTTTCTCTCTGTTTCATGTAAGAGAGAAAGGGGGGGCAGAGAGACTTCATGGCTGGGTTCTCACGTGGGAGAATGGAATGTTTAGGTCTTTTTTCTGATGATGGATATATAGATAGATAGAGATAGAGAATATATTTCATATAATAATACTGTTCAAGAGGGCTCTTTCGTTTTTTAATAAGAAAATTATTGTACAATACTCCCAACTTTTGTATTCACTTGATGAAAAGGGCTTGTTTTGGGATCGGTTTGTCTCTGATCAGCTAAGAATTCAAGCTTTCTTGCCTCCCACAACGGATACAATCTCAGTCACTGTAAGGTATTGGCCTTCTATTTATTTATTTGTATATATATATATATTATTATTCTTAGAAGAATGGAAGATTTTCTTTGTTTGAAATGAAAAGTTGCATTTTTTTTATGATTGGCCATTATTGTGATATGGGGTTTGTTGCATGAGATTGATGGTTGAGTTAAATCCGAGATTTTTGGTTGTGGGGGTTGAGTGTGTGCGTGTGTGTGTGTTTTTCATCTCTGGTTTTGGTGAAATATATGTAGAATCCGAGGATTTTGGTTTCTGGAGGTTGTTGGGTTTCTTGGGTGTTTGGGGTTTGTTTTTGTTTGTTTTATTTTTGGGTTTGCATGCTTTTTTCATTACTGTTTTGGTTGGGGGTTCTGGGTTTTTGTTCTTTGTCATTTGGGTATTGGCTTCATGAATTTTGGGATTTTTTACTTGCTTGTTTTCTCATTTTCTTTGTGAAGGAGGGCCTTTTGGCTTGTCTGATGGATTGTTTAGGCTTGATTTTTTTTTTTTTTTTGGGGTAGGAAGGGCTTTGGTTTCATGGGTGGATGATAGTGGAATGGGGATTCTATCTATTCATAGCTTTGTTTATCTGCTAGACCTTCTCTCAGGGAAGCCCCTTAGAAAGGTCAGCAAGAGCAAAGGAGTTTGATGGAGTGTCCTCAAATGTTTCTTTCTTTCTTTCTTTTTTTTTTTTTTTTTCCCGTCTGTTTTACTTTTACAAGCATCATTTGGTATTACTGTAAATGTTAGCCTTCAGAGGACTAGCAATAGATGTTTGTTAACAATAGCCGACACCTTGAATTCAACCTTGGACGCAGTTTGTTATATCCATGACTCTGAATTGTCTATGGACTAGTATTCAGCTTTGTGTTCCCATGTGTAAAAACTCCAATATGAAAGCTGAATACTATAATAATAATAATAATTTTTTTGCGGTAATACTGTATGTTTTTGGGAATGGAAATTGAAATTACTGTGATTCAATTTGTTTTGAGCAATTTTGGGATGAACTGAGAATCTTTTGATAATATATTTTTAGATCCAATATTAAATTGGTGGAAGGTAACAATTTCTTATTTGCTTGAGATAGAGAGCTGAGACTTAAATTCTAATTGGGTTGTTTCAATTGTTTGGAAAGTCATCTTACTTACACGGATGAGCTTTCAGCTCTTAAATAATTTGTTATTCTGGAACAGTCCACATTAATCTAGGATTTGTTTTGAGTATTTGAATGAAATTAAAATACACATTATGATCTTTCCGACTTTTCTTTACTTGGAGTCTCCCTCATTACCTATCTTCCTGGATTACTTGGTAACAGCAACTGTGTGATATTTCATGTCCTTAATTCATTCAAGTTGTTCGTCCTTCGTTCTTGTCTTTTTACATGCAAATTTTTTTTTTTTTTTGCAGCTGATGGCTTTCTTTCCAAGGAAACACTTCAGATGTGCAGATTCTATTGAAATAGCAGCTTAAGAGCCTTCCCCTCTGTTTGCAACCAAAAGGATAGGGCCAATATGTTTGAGGGTGCTGTGTCGGCTTGATGTTTCTTTTTCCTCAATTGAAAGAAAGGAAACCTTCTATATCAGCATAAATATAGGAGTTGGATGGCTACTTACTACAATGCAAGCAATCAGAGAGATGCGATGCCAACCCTTTATCTAGGGGATCCTGGACATGCTTCATATCATGAATCTTCCCTTACTGGTAGCATGATGTATCTGAACTATTCATCTGCCGGATCGTACTCAGATCACTTGGCAGGCAATTCTCAACCCCAGCAGAACTGTGTCCAGCTTCCTGTTCCTACCACAATGCTTTCACAAGATTCATCTGTGGGGCCATCTGAATCGACTGCACCACATCAAGTAATCCCGTCAAACCTGGTTTCTCCAGGCCTTGGAGAACATTCATATGGAGTTTGGCATGATGGGAGAAACGAGACATTCTTCCAAGCGATCAGTCAGCAGATAAATAACAGCACAGATGACCATGTGAGTCATTCTGTTAATGAGGAACCCCAGATGGACATCCAGTCACAACTTGGCATCTTACAGAGGGAGCAGAGCCTGCAGTCGCAGAGGCCAAATGTTTCAGCCATTCAGGGACAAGGATTATCACTCAGTCTAAGCACTCAAATTCCATCAACCATCCAAGCTGCTTCATTCCAGTACCACCAGCATGCAAATGCAGAAATTTCTTTCATGGGTTCTGATCAGTCGATTTTGGGAGCTGGTGGCTCATGTAGAGAGGATGGCTCCCTTAACAAAGAGTCAAGAAATGCTGAACTGCCACCATATTCTGGTGGCGACCATGCAATAAAAGGGGGAATGCTGGGCAGCAACCTTCAGTATTCAGCAGCGCTGAAACAAATGCATCGAGATTGTTCTCCCTATGGATTTTCAGCTCTTTCAAGCACAATTCCCAACTCTAAATATTTAAAGGCTGTGCAGCAGCTTCTAGATGAGGTTGTCAATGTTAAGAAGGCTCTAAAGCAAGACTCAGACAAACGTCTAAGCATCCATACGTCTGCTGGTATGCCAGGCTCCCGAAAGAACGATGTAGGATCAATAAGTGGTGCATTGCCTCCCTCAGAAGGGAAGCCTGCAAACCATCAAGATTCAACTTCCAGCTCCACCAATGACCTCTCTCCAGCTGAAAGACAGGATTTACAGACCAAGATGACTAAACTCATAGCGATGTTGGATGAGGTACACACCAATTTCCAATAACTATGATAATTTGGAGACTTTCTTGAATAGTGGGTCAGTTGGAATTTCTCCGCATGCAACTTTTTACGTAACTTATCTATTGTTGGTTATTTATTGAGCATGACTGTACAAATTTATTTATCATATCAAATTCATTGTTCTACTGTTTTTATGAACTCATTATATTAAGTTCCAACATTGATTTCTTCTCTTTTTTAGCTCCTTCCTTTGTTAATTGGTTCTTCTTCTCATTCTAAAGAAGTTAATTATAACTATGAGTTGAACTTGATGATCACATTGTTTTTAGATGAATTTTAATCATCTCATATTTAGTTTTCCTTCCTCAATATCTCAGGAAAAAGCTGAAAAGTATACAATTTCATGTATTGGAATGTTATTCTGAATTTAGTACTTGGAACCAACTTGCACATATAGACATCAATTCTTTGTCCTTCTAAGACAACGAAATGCATCAAAAGTTGTTACTACAGACGGAATTATAAGAAGCTCGTTGAACACCTGGAATTCATTTTTTAGTCCAAAGAGAAATGGACATATCTTGCTGGCAGGACCGGCCTACCTACCTATTTGGGATGACGGGGGCCACCTTCTTTTGTTCTATCTAATGGTGTATGTCACTCTAGATACAAGGAAATGCCCATATAGCATAGCGTGTGTGATGTGTATGGGCTGGATCGAGCAAAGGTGGACCCGATTCCGGTCAAACATGTGGGTATGATGCTCCTGCTGGCAGGATAGTAAAAAATGTACATCTGCAATTTCATGAATAAAGTCTATTCTGGCATTAATGACCCAAGTTCACATTATACACCCAAACATTCTACATGATCACATATCCTTTGTCGCAATAAATTGTGTTCAGTTTTCTATAGAAGACTTCTTGTGTATCCATTGTCAACAAACTATGGTGATAGAGAGTTTAATTGTAAAAAGGTACGTGCTCAAGTGAAGGAAAAAGAGAATTTATTTCACTCTAATAGCTCTTAAAGTAGTTTGCTAATATCATCCAATCAGATGGATGTGCATTTTGTGTTTCTGATAAAAAATTTATAGGTTTAGGGTCTGTCGGATCTCAACATATTTCTTGAGGTGGGTTTTAAATTTTTAATTTAATCTTCATGGTAATCGCTTTTACTTTCTTAGACATGTTTAGTCTATGTTTTTATATTCACCATCACATGGATCTGTTATTTTGTTAATTATTATTGGTGAAGGTTCTTAGTAGATCTTATTGATTACACAGCAACATCTACAATTTGATATGAAGGAAGAACGTGGGTCTTTGGGGTTTATTTTAGATCTTGAGGTTATTTCTTCTCCAAATGGGAATTTGTCGGCTACATGCTTATGTTCTTTTAGGTTTTCATTTACTTGTCCGCTCGACCCTATTTAGGGCCATTACTCCACAATCCATCTTGCATTGCCTCACTATTTCATTAATGTTTGTAATAACATCCCTATTTTCTTAGTTCCTCAAACTTGTAACAATTAAATACTTCATATGGAGGCTATTTTCCATCATCTGTGGATGTGCCCAAACCATCTCAAATGGTATGTCTTGATTTTTACTTCTATTTTAGTTACATGTCGATATCCTTGTATGTACTCATTCCTAATCATATCCATAACTACTCATATCCATCTTAGCAAATGCATCGTAACCACTAGCCACATACTTGTTGCCTAGCTTCATACAACAAGGTCGGTCTAGTTGCCATCTGATTGAAGTGACACACTCTTGTTGAAGAAAAAAAAAGAAAAAAACAAGTGACACATGATGATCTCACAACAATCCACTCGTTTTCTCTACTTTGGCAGCCTTTTTTCTTTTTTTTTTTTTCTCTATTTGTGATATCCAACTCAATTTTCATTTTGATAGAAGGGGCATCTTGCCAAGATGGCGATCAGACCTATCTTGTTGCTGCACAACCTTGGAGTTTCTGATGGTTTGAACTGATCAACTAATGAGATTAAATGATTAAAATGGAAGGAAAAAAAAGGAATCAAGTAAGGTGCTTACTCTGAATCTTGGACCCATGGAGGAACTGTTAACTGATTATTAGATCTTCTTGTAATTGGAAGTCTCATTTGTCTGTCACTTGATCTGATATTTACATGATATACATTGTGTATGTCCTTAAACTCTCCTCTCTGCTCATTTTGTCCAGCGTCTTCAGATCAATAGATATCTAAGGATACTGTATCGAAGGCTTTTTTGTTACATCATCTAAGAGAGTTGTAATGTTACATCATCATCGAGTTAGTGTTGGCTGGGTGGGTAATGTTACAGATGGATGATAGACAATTGTTGTTCGTGTTGTCCATGAAGGTACACTTATTTCAAAGCAATGCAGGAAACAAGATGCATTGCACATTCTGTCATTCTCATTCTCATAATTGCAAATCACAAAGATCGACTGAGACTTCTGGTATAACTGTTTGTATTAATTTGTGTGTCTTCTCTTAGAGAATGATCACCAATATATAGAATATACATGCCTTAAATCAAGGCTCTTACATAGGAAACTAGCTAATTACATTCATCACTCATCTAAAATAGGAAAGCAATCAAAGTAGAATATGTACAGCTATCTAATTGTAGACCAAATCAAATCCCACGTGAGATATAGCTTGCTGGACTGGATTGATGGGCCTTGGGCCTCTTCATGGGCCAACTTAACATGTGGGCCAACTTAACACCCCCCCTCAAATTGATGTGGGAGAATCAATGAGCATCAATTTGCCAACCAAGAATTGATGCCGGGGTCGAGGAAGACCTTTAGTAAGAATATCAGCAATTTGAAGCGCAGTGGAGACATGCGGAAGACTGATGACAGCACGTTTAAGCTCATCCCGGATGAAGTGACAATCAACCTCGATGTGTTTAGTGCGTTCATGAAAAATCGGATTTTCAGTAATCCGAATTGCACTAGTATTATCAGCATAGAGGGGGGTAGCTCCTTCTGCGGGGAAGCCAATGTCAGAAAGCAGGCCGCGGAGCCAAAGAATTTCGGAGCACGCAGCAGACATAGCTCGGTACTCAGCCTCGGTAGAAGATTTTGAAACTTTGTCATGTTTCTTGCATTTCCAGGAAATCAGACTATTACCCAAAAACATGCACCATCCTGTCGTCGAGCGGCGAGTATCTGGACAACCAGCCCAATCAGCATCTGAATAAGCCTTGAGAGATAGGGGATTGTTTGATGGAAAAAACAACCCGCGAGTCGGAGTGCGAATAAGGTACCGAATGATGCAGCGCACAGCAGCCATATGAAGATGACGAGGAGCAGTCATGAACTGACTCATGAGGTTGACCGCAAAGGAGATATCAGGACGGGTGATCGTGAGATAGATCAAGCTACCTACTAACTGGCGATAGGCGGTAGGATCGGTAAGAAGATCACCCTCCTCTTTACTGAGTTTGACATTCAGTTCGATCGGTGTATCAACCGGAGCGGAAGCAGCAAAGCCAGCCAAGTCAATGAGGTCAACCGTGTATTTGTGCTGATTGAGAACTATACCAGTAGGGGATTGATGAACTTCAAGACCGAGGAAATAGTGTAAGGGGCCGAGATCCTTCATTTGAAATGTCTGATGAAGAGAAGCCTGAAGTTCATGAATCATTTGTGCATTGGGACCAGTAATGACAATGTCATCTACGTAGACCAGTAGAACAGTAATGCCAGAGGGAGCATGATGTAAGAACATAGAAGGATCATACTGGCTCGGATGAAAATCCAAGTGAAGAAGAGCCTCTTGAAATTTCTCAAACCATGCGCGAGGAGCTTGCTTCAGACCATAAAGAGAGCGACGAAGCTTAGCAACCATGCCCGGTCCAGAGGAGGACCCTGGAGGCAGACGCATATAAACTTCTTCTTTGAGATCACCATGAAGAAACGCATTTTTGACATCCATTTGATAAAGAGGCTAGGACTGAGATGCCGCAACAGCAAGGATTATGCGTACAGTGGTCATCTTAGCGACGGGTGCAAATGTTTCATCATAATCAATGCCATATTCCTGCCGATTTCCGAGAGCAACGAGGCGCGCCTTATATCGATCGAGAGAGCCATTTGGTTTTAACTTGAGAGAAAAAATCCACTTGCAGCCAATTGGTTTGACACCCAAAGGAGAGGGGACAATATCCCATGTATGATTTTGCTCTAAAGCTTCCAACTCATCTTGCATAGCCTGGTTCCAACATTTGTCCTGCACAGCCTGAGAGTAGGATCGGGGAATGGAAGAAACGGACAAAGTGGCCATTAAGGAAGTATGGGAAAACCCATAACGGTCAGGGGGTACCGAAATGCGGGTGGAGCGACGCAATGTAGGAAGCCCAGAAGAACCAACTGCCGGAGGTGGACCAGATGCGGGAGGAAGATCAGGAGGGGGATCCCTGGGAGGCGCGTCTGTATTCCGTCTGTGATACACATAGTTAGGATTAAAACGAACAACGGAAATGTTGTCAGAAAAACCAGGTAAAGACACGAAAGAGGATGCAGGAGGTTCAAGATGCTGTTGAAAAAAATACTGTCGTTCAAAAAAAACAACATTCCTAGAGGTCCGTAAGCGACGAATGTGAGGGTCGTAGCAAAGGTACCCTTTCTGGAAGGGGGCATACCCTAAAAACACACACTTAGCTGATTGTGCAGTTAATTTGGTTCGTTCAGAAGGAGGCAAGTGTACAAAGCAAACGGAGCCGAAAACATGAAGAGCATCATATGATGGAGATGTTTGGTACAATCGGTAATAGGGGCTCTGATTTTGAAGAGAGGCAGAAGGCAGACGATTTATGAGATGTGCTGCAGTAGCCAGTGCCTCAACCCAAAAACGGGTAGGAACCGATGATTCAAGCAGGAGGGAGCGAGTGACATCAAGCAGATGCCGATTTTTCCGTTCAGCAACTCCATTCTGCTGGGGAGTATAAGGACAAGTACGCTGAGAAATAATGCCTTTGTGTTGCAAAAACTTTTGAAAATCAGAGGAAACATATTCTCCACCCGAATCAGATCGCAAGATTTTGATGCAGGTGAAGAATTGATTCTCAACATAAGCTAAGAAAATTTGAAAAACAGTGAAGACATCCGATTTGGAATGCAGAAAGTAAATCCAGGTGAACCGACTGAAATCATCAATAAAAGTGACAAAATATTTGTAGTGAGCATGAGAAAGAGCTGGAGCAATTCCCCATACATCGCTATGAACTAAATCAAAACACCTAGTGCTGTGTGAAGTGGAAAGAGGAAAAGGAAGAGTTTTACTTTTTCCCATTTTACAAGTAGCACAATCAAAAGGCACACAAGAAGATAAGCCAATAGATTTATTTAATAAACCAGAATTTAACATAAGGGACAAAGCCTTGGAATTAGGGTGTCCGAGTCTTTTATGCCACAATTGGCAATTATCTATAACAGAAAAACAAAACATATCATTTGCAACTCTAATCCTAGGAATATGAGAAAAATCCAACGGAAACAAGCGTCCACGCTTAGGTCCCCTCGCGATCTCCTGCCCGGACATCTGGTCCTGCACAACACACCCAGAAGAAGAAAAAGATATGTGACAATTATTTTCAACAAGTTGCCCAACTGACAATAAATTAGAAGTTAAATTGGGACAAAGGAAGACATTTTTCAAGTGGATGGGACCAGGAATGTCTCCAAGGGCAGTAATGGGAACAGTACCTCCGTTGGCAGTTTGTATTTGAAGATTACCATTGTATTTTTCCACATTGGAGAGAGTGTTCCGGGAATATGTCATATGGTTAGATGCCCCGGAATCAAGAAACCAAGTAGAAGATGGAGGGGAGGTACCTGAGAGACCTAATGCAGAAAGAGCATTGACAATCATTTGCTGAACCAATTCAGGAGTCAGAGAAGAGGAGGGCCCAGGCTGTGAGGAAGCAGATGTAGGAGCAGGCATTTCTGAAGAAGCAACATAAGCATGCGGAGTCTGATACTGTGGAGCCTGATGCTGTGGTGCCGGACGTTGTGGGCGGCGACGACATTCAGAGATGATATGTCCCGGCTTTTTACAGTAACTACATACTTTCTGTTTGCATTGAGATGCAAGATGCCCAAATTTTTGACAACTGTAGCATTGTGTTTTGCTCAAGTCCCGAGGTGGAGGCTGAGAAGCCTTATTGGCTGAAAATGCGACTGAATAGGTCTCAGTCGTTTGTTGAGCCAGATGTGCGGAGGTCGAAATTCGCTGTTCCTCGCGTAAAAGTTCATTCAGGCAGACATCCAAGGAAGGTAAAGGTGTCCGATTCATTAGGGCAGATCGAATACTTTCATATTCATTTCGTAATTTCATCAAAAATTGATCCCGCTGACTAGAGGCCTGAAGATCGCGAATTACGATCAGAACGTCGGCAGCCACATCTGCATACTTAATACTATCATATTCCGACCAAAGGGTTCGGAATCCTGAGTAGTAATCTTGGATTGACAAGTTCCCTTGTGCATATTCAGCAATTGCACATTCCAGATGAAATTGACGTGCGGAGTTATCTTGATGGTATACTTGCTTCAGATACCCCCACATGTCTTTAGAAGTGGGGTAAGGTTTCAAGTTCATTATCAGGTGTGGCTCCACTGAACCCAGTATCCAAGATTTTATTTTTGCATCTTTAGTAAGCCAAGTGGATATCTTCTTCTCATCTTCTGTGGGTTTAGGATCAGATTCAGAAATATAGCCCCACAATTCCTTGGCTACAAGGTAAATCTGGAATTGAAACGACCAAGCGGGGTAATTTTTTCCCGTGAATCTGATCAAGGTAACCTCAGATTTTTCCATCTTTAATGAAGATTGGCCAAACACACTGAGTGAAAACAGTGAAAAAATAGTAGCAGGCCCAGCAAACAGAGAAGAGATGAAGTTTCAAGAGTGATAACAAACGGATGAGAGTGTATTACCAAGATCGGACCAACCAGTGAACATAAAACAGAAAATCAGGCAATAAAACACCCCAGGCGACCAAAAAAAATTGATGCTGATCCTTGACGTGGGCCCCACTGGTAGATCTGAACAATGATCAGATCACTGATCTGAGGACACACAATACTCTGGCTTCTAATGGAAGAAGAATTATCCAATTCTACCACAGATCCAAGATTTTGGACGGTCTAGATGAAAACAATATTAAAAATCTGGAAAATCTCTAGAGTGAGTAAATCACCAACCTGGAAGATCTGAAAAAATCTGAAAAAATCCCCAATATTCCTAGAAGGTCCAGGCGACCATGACTGGGGAGATTCCTGATGGTGGCTTGATGATCAGAGGTGGGCCACCATGCAGATCACAATGTTGCAACGTCTGGATACTTGAAAACAGATTTTTGATCTGTCGATCTTCACAAGAGAGATTAATTTCTCTCTATTCTTGATGCCTTGATGCTATATGAGATCACAAACAAGATTTCTTTGAACCTGGCTCTGATACCATGTCATTCTCATAATTGCAAATCACAAAGATCGACTGAGACTTCTGGTATAACTGTTTGTATTAATTTGTGTGTCTTCTCTTAGAGAATGATCACCAATATATAGAATATACATGCCTTAAATCAAGGCTCTTACATAGGAAACTAGCTAATTACATTCATCACTCATCTAAAATAGGAAAGCAATCAAAGTAGAATATGTACAGCTATCTAATTGTAGACCAAATCAAATCCCACGTGAGATATAGCTTGCTGGACTGGATTGATGGGCCTTGGGCCTCTTCATGGGCCAACTTAACATGTGGGCCAACTTAACACATTCTAGCTATAAGGTTAATCATAAATTTGTGGAAATTGGTTCTTCGGAGGTTGTTCAGCTCTCCTAGCTTCTCAGGCATGCAAATGTGTCCCTCCATGATGATAGCTGAAATGCCATTTTTAGTTTCAAGTAACATAATCTTTCGTGAATTGACCAAAAACTTCAAGATTGAGTCATCTTTCTGTTAATCATCATTACCTGACTTACTCTATTGTGTCATGCCCGCATTAGAAAAAAGAAGTATGGAAATTCTCTCTCATCACAAGTTCATGGTTGTACTTCACGAAGTAAGTAAAAGGAGAGAAAATAAAGGAATCAATATAGGTGTAATGTAGTCTAAAAATCTGGTGCCATCAAAAGAGGAGGAAAGAGACAGGGAAGGAAAATGATATAGTTATGAGTATTTAATTGTTCAGCTCTTCTATTGTCTTCTAGTCAATTTTGTTGGGTCATTTGGGGCCATCCTCATGTGACAGGCCATGTTGGGTTTCCACTTAAGTTGACATTTGTGATCCACATGTATGCGTGTAGAGATTCTTAAAAGCCCCATTCTATTCTTTATTCCATATCTTCTAAAGAAAGGCAACAAGAGAGAGTTGTGTAGATAGAGTTGAAGAGAAGCCATTGTTCACCAAGGCGAGTTCATCTTGCTTGAGAGTGAGAGAGGGATTGGCCTAGAAATTCTTGTCCTGCAAGAAGGCTGATATCCTCTAAAACATCATGGACACTAGGATTCTGAGCATCCAGACAAGTCTTAAAGGCATTTCTAAATTTATCATATTTCCAGGTACTCTGTGGCAGGGAAAACTAATTTGCAGATTTATGTTGGAATGAATTTCAACAAACAACCGAGTCAAGGTGGTAGGGTTTCGAGGTTCTGTAGTAGTCCCATAAATGTTACATTAACCATGTTTAAAAGCTCAGGATGCAATCTTATTCAAGTTACAACAAACAGCAGTACTGTTTGTTACCCAATGAGTGCATGAGCTATATCTATGCTTCATCTTAGTATATGCTTCACACAGATTAGCCCCTAAAAAGGGAAGAGTGTAGAAGTTTTGAAGCTGTACATACAGATTGGACAAGGCTGTGATGATATGATGATGTTGACGGTGATGCCTGTCTAGTGGATTCTAACTTAACCCACCCACCACCACATCTCTCTCTCTTTCTCTCTCACTATCTCAACCTACCATGGATCCATGACATCTTTCTTTCTCTAAAAGTCCCTTCTATAATGAGTTGGTATTCTAAATTAATATTGAATGCAAATTTGTATGCAGGCATGCTTACAATCATAGTGATCCACTGACATGTTAGAAAATGCAGGTTCTCCCTCACGTTAGCACAACATACTGGGATATATTTAAATCATCCTTTTATTAAACAGGGTTTCAATTCATAACATAATGTTGACGTTCATAAGATCAGATGGTTTCAATGTCTATTTGGGTATTTGATGACAGTTTGTTGCATTTTCTCATTAAGAAATAGATTTTCTGTTTAATTCTTGATGAAGCTACAACTCCCTGTTACAGGTTGATATCAGATACAGGCAGTATCACCATCAGATGCAGATTGTAGTGTCTTCTTTTGACGTTATAGCAGGGTGCGGAGCTGCTAAACCATATACAGCTCTTGCCCTCCAGACAATCTCACGACATTTCCGCTGCTTGCGGGATGCTATCAGCAACCAAATTAAAGTGGCCAGGAAAAGCCTTGGTGAGGAGGATAATGCAAGTGGGAAAGGGGGTGGAATATCTCGCCTCCGATTTGTGGATCAACAGCTTAGGCAGCAGAGGGCTCTTCAGCAATTTGGTGTGATTCAACAGCATGCTTGGAGGCCACAGAGGGGTTTGCCTGAAAACTCTGTTTCGATCCTTCGTGCTTGGTTGTTTGAGCACTTTCTCCATCCGTAAGACTTTTTGCACCCCTTTTTATTTACATTTCCTAGGTTTTATGCTTTCCAAGATCCCTTCTGTTAAGCACTTAATGTTTGTGCCACTTTGACGTTTCTCGCAGTTATCCAAAAGATTCAGATAAAATAATGCTGGCAAGACAGACTGGTTTGACCAGAAGTCAGGTAATCTTCAAAAAGCTTTAGGCTACTTTTAGTTACTTACATTTTGGGATTTTGGAAATTCTACCGGTTACAAAATACCGAAAGCCTGAAGAAAATTTCTCTGTTTCTAAGATGACCAGGAGCCAAATGCAACATTAATAGCTTCCTTTTCTTTTCCTTTTTTCTATGCGGTTTCTAATCCTTATTCCCTCTGTTGCTTCAGGTTTCCAACTGGTTTATAAATGCACGTGTGCGCCTTTGGAAGCCCATGGTTGAAGAGATGTACAAAGAAGAGATTGGTGACGCTGAAATGGACTCGAATTCTTCATCGGATAATGCAACAAAAGTAAGAGAAGAAATGAAGTTATCTGATAATAGAGAAGAAATACAAAGCATGAAATCTGCAGATGAAAAATGCCCAATTAGCCAATACAGTGACTCAAAGAAATCAGATAACGTTTCTGATGTAGAAATGGCTGTGACAACACCCGGGTTCCAAAATGGTGTGAACAGCGAAGACCACTGTAGTCTCCTTCGAGATGCGCTCATTCAGCCTGATGGGAATGGAAGGTTTATGGCCTATCAGATGGCAGAGTTGGGGAGGTTCGGAAATGGAGGTGTATCTCTCACATTGGGCTTGCAGCACTGTGATGGGGATCTACCTGTTTCTGGCGGTCAGCAGAACTTCGTTAGTATCAGAGGGGATGATGACATGTATGGTGCAACTTCTGATCGGGCCGACACTGCAGAATATGATTGTATGGATCTGGGGAACCAGAGACATAGATTCAGTTCTTCGCAGCTTGTGCATGATTTTGTAGCCTAAAAAGCTGATTCTGTGGTGGCATTCAAAAATCTTGAAAACAATAAGCCTTGAATCTTTTGGAACATAGGTTCGAAAGTGTAGTGTAGTATATAGAAGGGAATGGGTGGGAATATAAATTGGTAGAGCATATTGTAAAGATACAAATATTATTTTTTTTGGTGTATTTTAGTGAATGCTGCATGTAAAATTACTTCATTTAAAGTTTCATCTGTTGTAACAAGGAAAATGGGATTCATCTGGGCATAGTGGAAAGTGGTGATCATGTTTTGATAGACAGAAGTGATGTTGTTGATGCCATTATGATCACTTGTTTGTAGCATTTCATCAAGGAAGATTTCATCAGCTGTCCTGATGTGTTTGACCAGGGTACTTTTGCGACTGCGATCAACTCGGCCCCAACAAACTTCAGGACCTGAATTGCTAAATTTTGAACTGGTCATGTCCAGGGGCAGTCTCAAAAATAGATTTTGCAAGACATTGTTCTACAACCATATTACCTTCCATTGTTTTTAGGCCCAGGGGCACCATGTGATCATTTGATCACTCCATTGATCTTACAGTTGCTCTCCTTACAGTTGTGTAAAATCTTGATGAGTGCCACTCAAGAGGGTAGGGGCCAGGACTGAGATGAACTAGTTGGCCTTATAAAAGTGGACCAGCTATACAGATTTTTAATAAGATGAGCCTGGGGCTAAAATAATATTGTACCAATAGTATAATTCCTCATCTTTTAATAGATGTTATTGTAATTGGGCGATTAATCTCCTTGTACCTTCAAAAAATGGACGCCTATAATCTTCCAGGACTAGAACAGCATTGAAGATTCTTCATCCATGATGGGTGTAACACCCCGAATCCCGGAGCTCATCAGGACCCGGGGCCTTACTATAAGGAAATTATAATCACCACATAAATCAAGTAATGCCAAGGAACTGAGCAATGCATTTAATTTCAATTTATTTAAAGATCAATTAAACAAAAGTGAAGTAATAACAAGTTCAACATCATTAAAGAGTAACCAGTCACTAAAATTCTAAGTATTATTCTTCTATCACAATTATACGCTCTCCCATCAGCCACGCATATTGAAGTCCAATGGCTGATTCCCGTCGTTGCCAAGCTCCCCCAAACATTGCACACCTGAAGTGGGGCAAACCACTCATCAGATAACTGGTGAATAATCTTCTAAATACACAGGTCATTACTACTACAATGCATTAACAGAAGTACAGAAGAATTCACTAGGTGACAGATTTCATATAGAATTTTCTTATTATTTAACGAGGTTTCATATTCAGCCCTTGATTTTGGTAAGTTCGGTAATCCCAATTTACGGGTTCTTATCATACAATGGAACTCTACCACAAGAGTTTTCAGAGTTTCAAACCCTTCCCAAAAGGAAGTCCTTTCTATATAATTCATTCAAACTCTCCAAAGGAGATTAATTTCAAAAACAGTCTTTCAGTCCCTGTCCAACCTTATTCCTCCTGGCCCTCAAGGGGTTCACTAATAAATCCAATATCCCAAAAGTAGGGATCCTTACTGACATTCCATATGATGTTCATATCAAAATACTCTCATTACAAAGTTATTTTGTCCTTTATATCCATTATGAATTTAGTAGCACTATAATAGAAGTATACACACTAATTACATTGTTATAAGACTAGTTTCACATATTCGGGTTTACATACGCCCCACTTAAATTCAACATTTGGTACCCATCTATGTGATACTACTCTTACAATATTGGGTCCCATGGTCTCCCTATAGGTCCCATCATATATATATATATATATATATATATATGTGTGTGTGTGTGTGCGTGTGTGTGTTATGTAATACAGCCAGGCCTTACACTAAGATTTAAGTCCATAATAAATCAGTAAAGACACTAACTAGTTTATATCTTCTAGCATACTATATGATTCAGGTAACATTTCTGTACCTAATCAATTCAAATGAAGTCTCTGGAAGATCCAAAACATCCAAAAGAAACTGTTCCATATCAACAGTGGTCGTTCTTGTAGTTTATAATACAAATAACAGTCCATCATCATCTCTAAAACATGGGTCTCACGCCCAATACTTTGGATGACAGGAGATTGTGGGTCCCTAGTGGTTCAAACGACATGGATCCCAACCATCTAGGTCTCCAAACAGGGACCAAGATGATGGCTGGTTTTGATCTTTGATCATATCATCAGGTTACAGTATACTTATGCAGTATATGTAATTTAAACATATTGGTATAAAATCCAGTGGGTCCCACTAATCTGATTTAAGATCAGACCTAACATACAAGGTCGTCTAGGGCTAAGCTGTCATACTAGTGGTTTGGATTCACTGTAAAACATCCTTATTGGGTCCTACAGTCTCAATAAAACTCATATATAACCTTTATGATTAACAAAATTGAAGCTTCTGGATAACTAGGCAAATGTGGCACAGGTCTCATGGGACTACCACCATCCAGATCGTCACTGGGCCCTCTTCGAAATGTGGGGTCTCAATCTATGATTGGCTTAGTTAGTGGGTCCCACGGTAGATGTCGACCAACACTAGCCAATAACGTGTTTGTTACAATAATTAAATAGATGGGGGCCAGATGGGCCCCACTTACAAATGGGTCCTCCTACACTAGGATCGCCCAGGGGTCTGCTATCAGATCCCTGGGTTAGATCCCTGATCAAGTGGCCCACTTGATCTCACTGTCCCATCCATCGATGGAACCCAATCACGCCAAAATGACGTTGTAGTGACGATTTGGACTCAGATGGGGCCTGATGGGGCCCAATTCTCAAAAAAAGCCAACTACACCTTGGTCGCCCAAGGGTAGACTCTCTGATCCCTGGGAGTGATCCCTGATCAAATGGCCCATGTGATCATACAACTCAAAACGACAGATTTGTGTCTGTCGATTTGGTTTGAAACTGGCTTCATCTGATTCTTCTTCCACATTTAAGATATATGTATGAAGAAAAGAGATCTAATTATGATACCCAACAGATAAAAATGATTATAATCTAATACTAATTTGATGAGGGGATCACAGATAAACTGAGCTGTCGATGACCAGATCTGTTGATAATGTTATCATACTATTTCCAACATCTATCGATAATCAGATCTTCTTTGATCCCCTTTTTGGGTTACGATCAACGTAAACACAGAACCCAAACATTCATAATCAAAATTCTCTGTATAATTAAAATATCACTCACCTCCTGGTGTAGCAAATAGTGGCGCGGTTGATGTGGGATCTCGAGTACTGCATCCACTGGGCTTTTCGGCTTCTTCTATCCTTCCACTAATCTCATAGGTCTCTGTTGATCCTCCAGGGAAATCCTCTCCACTCCGGTTCTCTCCTCTTCTTTAATCAATCAAAGCATCGGAAGAAATGAGAAGAACTAATAAAGAGAAGGTAACAGAAATCTGAGGATAACCCTAGATTCCAGTCGTTGGAGCCAATCCCCAGGTTCTACTAAGGAAATCTCCCTCCTCAGGGGAATATCGTTCTAACAACCTCACCAAAACAAAAGGCTCTAATGGGTTGGGGCAAGTTAAAAATAACTATTACAACCCAACCCAACCTATTGTCTTATGGCTAGAAGAATCTGGGCCTAATCTGGCCCAGGTATTACATACTCCCCCCCTTAAGAGATTTGGTCCTCCAAATTAGTACATGCCTGGTGGAAAAAGGTGGGGGTACTTCTTCCTGAATTCACCGGCTGCCTCCCAAGTAGACTCAAGCTGATTATGATGTTCCTATAGAACTTTGACTAATTCCACTGTCCTGTTCTGCAGAGGTCTCTCCTTAGTTTCTAGAATTTGCACCGGCCGTTCCTCGTAAGACAAATCTGGCTGCAACTGAATCGACTCATAGTTTATCACGTGCAAAGGGTCGGGCTGATATTTCTTGAGCATGGACACGTGAAACACATTATGTACTCCAGCTAGTTGGGGCTGCAGTCCAAGGGCATAAGCATTACCATCGCTGACACGCCCAATAATTTCAAATGGTCCAACATAACGAGGGCTCAGTTTTCCCTTCTTGCCAAACCGCATAACTCCCTTAGTCGGAGAAACCTTAAGAAAGACATAATCACCCATAACAAATTCTACTTCCCTTCGACAATTGTCCGCATAGCTTTTCTGTCGACTTTGAGCAGCTCTCATTCTGTCTCTGATCTTCTTGATATTGACGGTGGATGTTTAAACCCAGTCAGGACCGAGTATTCTTCCATCACCGACCTCTTCCCAACAAATTGGAGATCGACAGTTTCGACCATAAAGTGCTTCGAACGGTGCCATTTTGATACTGGAATGATAGCTGTTGTTATAAGCAAACTCAATAAGTGATAACTGTTCATCCCAACTATCTTTAAAGTCTAAAGCATAAGCCCTCAACATATCTTCAAGGGTCTGATTCGTCCTTTCTGTTTGCCCATCTGTTTGCCGATGATACGCTGTACTGAATCTCAACCTTGTACCCATTGCAGTTTGCAGTTTCTTCCAAAAATTTGATACGAATCTTGTATCCCGGTCCGAGACGATAGATACAGGTACCCCATGTAATCTCACAATCTCTTTTACATACCTCTGTGCCAAGTACTCCATAGTTGTTTTATTTTTAATGGGAAGAAAGTGTGCTGATTTTGTCAATCGGTCAACAACTACCCAAATAACTTCATTGTTTCGAGCAGTCCTTGGAAAACCAGACACAAAGTCCATTGAGATATGTTCCCATTTCCATTCCGGTATCGGTAACGACTGAAGTAGCCCCCCAGGCTTCCTGTGATCCACCTTAACTTGCTGACATGTAAAACACCTACCAACGAATTCAGCAACATCATTCTTCATGCCGACCCACCAAAATCTTATCTTCAAATTTTGGTACATTTTTGTACTCCCCGGATGGACGGTGTAACGTGTGCAATGTGCCTCCTTCATAATTTCATCTTTCATTTCTGGAATGTTTAGAACACAGAGCCTACTCCTGAAGTACAATGTACCATTGATGATAGAAAAATCTGGCTTGTTGTCCTTCCGATTGACTATCTCCATTAATGTAGGATCATCTCTCTGGCGATCTTTGACCCTTTGGATCAACTCAGGCTGGACACTGAAACTCCCCAACCATACCTTAGTGTCGATCGACTTTGGGTTTACATTTAAATAGCAGACTTCTTCCATCGATCTCTTCTCAGCTGATAACGAAGCCATCTGTGCAGATTTCCTGCTTAAAGCATCAGCAACAACATTTGCTTTACCCGGATGGTAAAATATAGAAAAATCATAATCTTTCAAGAATTCCATCCACCGCCTTTGTTGGAGATTCAAGTCCTTTTGAGAGAACACATATTTCAAGCTCTTATGATCTGTATACACCTCAAATTTTTCTCCATACAAATAGTGCCGCCAGATTTTGAGTGCAAAGACTACTGCAGCCAATTCCAGATCATGAGTGGCATAATTCTGCTCATGAGACTTCAATTGTCCAGATGCATAGGCAATCACTTTGCCATGTTGCATAAGCACGCACCCTAAACCATGTAGTGATGCATCACAGAATATTACAAAACCCCCGCTGCCAAAGGGAAGGGCTAAAACTGGAGCTGTAGTTAGTTTATCCTTTAGCATCTGAAAGCTTGCTTCACACTTATCATCCCAAAAGAACGGTACATCCTTCCGAGTAAGTCTGGTTAACGGACCTGCTATAGAAGAAAAACCTTGCACAAATCTTCTGTAGTAACCCGCTAACCCCAGGAAACTACGGATGTCAGATACGGTCGCCGGTCTCTTCCAATTGGTAATAGCTTCGATCTTGCTGGAATCCACTGACAACCCTTCACCTGAGATGATGTGGCCCAAAAAGCCGACTTGTTCTAGCCAAAAGTCACACTTACTCAGTTTAGCGTAAAGCTGGCTTTCTCTCAGCAGATGAAGAGAAGTGCATAAATGATCCCCATGATCTTCTTTTGACTTGGAGTAGATGAGTATATCATCTATAAATACTACGACAAATTGATCCAGGAAGGGTTTAAAAATCTGGTTCATTAGCGCCATGAACACTACTGGCGCATTGGTTAGCCCAAAAGGCATTACCAAAAACTCATAATGTCCATATCTAGTCCGAAAAGCTGTTTTAGGTATATCTTCTTCTTTTACCCTCAACTGATGATATCCCGACCGGAGGTCGATTTTTGAGAAGTATTTCGCTCCTTGCAACTGATCAAACAGTTCATCGATGCGTGGAAGTGGGTACTTATTCTTGATGGTAACCTGATTCAGCTGGCGATAGTCGATACACATTCGTAAAGACCCATCTTTTTTCTTAACAAATAAAACTGGCGCCCCCCATGGGGAGACACTGGGTCTAATAAACCCCTTTTCCAGTAATTCTTGCAATTTTTCTTTGAGTTCTCTCAACTCAGTAGGTGCCATACGATATGGAGCTCTGGAGATTGGTGTAGTCCCCGGTACCAATTCTATGGCAAAGTCTACTTCTCTAACCGGTGGCAAACCAGGCAGGTCATCCCGAAACACATAAGGAAATTCTCTAACTATGGAGATTCCTTCCAGTTCAGGTTTCTGCTTCTCTTCTGTAACAAAAGCTAGATACCCTTCACATCCACTCTGCAATAGTTTACAAGCTTTGATCGCTGAGATGACCGCCATGCGTACCGACCTCCTCTTTTCTACGACACACACGTTCTCGAACCCTTCTAGATTAAAGCGAACCAGTTTGTTAAAACAATCCAGTACTGCTCTATACTTTGCTAGCCAATCCATTCCTAGGATGATGTCAAAATCATTCATAGGTAGCATTATCAGGTCAACCGGCATGTTAGCTTCCCCGATTATAAGTGGACATTCATAAAATATAGTGCAAGTGTTCAAGTGTCCTCCAGTGGGAGTTGATACTGTGAATGTTTGATCTAATGTAGAGGGTAACTTATTCATTTTGGAAGCAAAGACATGTGACACAAAGGAGTGTGTAGAGCCAGAATCAAATAGAGTATAAGCTTTAACATCGGAAATTAGAATCATACCCTCCACCACATTATTGGCGGTCTGAGCTTCTTGATGAGTAATAGCAAAGACTCTGGCCTCGGGTTGCTCTCTCCTTTGATGCCCGCCATGATTGGGTCGACCACGATTGAAGTTCTGTCCTTGAGGCTGGTTTGGCGGTCCCCTTGGCTGATTGTACTGGTTCTGAGCATTGTACTGATTTCTTACTGGTGGGTTCTTCTGATTTGCCGGGCGGGGATTGCCTTGGTACCCTTGTTGCTGATTCTGCCGTGGTGGCTGCTCTCGCGGTTGCCGCCTATCCTTATCTTGTTTCTTTGGACAATCTTTGATAAGGTGGCCAACCTGGCCGCATGCAAAACACGCACTAGTAGACCAATGGCATTCTTCGGTGTTATGGTTCTTCCTACACTGCTGGCATTTTACTTTTCTATCCAATTTCTTCTTCTTTGGTGGCGCATGGTTATCCTGGTGGTCCCTTTTGGTCCCTATCACCTTAGCCAGGACTGTCCCGTTCATTTCAGCCGTCGTTTCCTCCGATATAAAGGCTCTTTTCAAAGCAGCTGCAAAGGTAGCAGGTTCATCCAGTTTCACATCCTTCTTGTTATCTGGCCGTAGCCCTTCAATGAATCTGTTCCGCTTCATCGCATCAGTGGCTATTAATTCTTCTGCAAAGTGGGATAATTCTGTAAATTTGTTAGAGTACTTTGCTACGGTCATCCCCTTGCACCAAGTTCTGGAATTCCCTCTTCTTTCTTTCTCTAATATGCTCCGGAATAAATTTCAGAATAAATTCTTTCTTAAAGAATGCCCATGTGATTTCATTTTTCGGACCATTGTAAGTTTTCTTAGCGGCTTTCCACCACTCTTTCGCATCTCCTTCAAGTTTGAAGGCAGCCAAGATTGCTTTCTATTGGTCCGTGCACCCCATTACTTCGAATATTCCCTCCATGTGTTCCACCCATTTATTAGCATCCCAAGGATTGGTCGTTTCTTCGAAATTCTTGGGGCGAAATTCATTGAACCTTTTGTATAAGTTGTCTCTTTCTCTATCTCTGCCTCCCTCACTACTTGTGCCTGTTCGAACCTCATTGTTCCCTCCCTAACGTGCTGCCAAGGTCGCGATCTGCTCCTGTACTTGACTGTAAGCCATCATGAACGATGCGAACATTTGTCGAGCATACTCTGGCAGTTCAGCTTGTCCTCCAACAAGGTTCGGGTTTATGCCCTGATTGCCATTTAAGTTTGCATTCTCATTCTGTCCATCATTGACGTTCTGAGAATTCTCTTGGTTGTTCATATTCTTTCTCCTACAAAAGATTCACAATTTAGCACACCATCACAAACAATGAACTTCTATCTTACTAATCCCCCCTTGTAACGTCCTCACCACGTATCCTAAGAGTTGCTAAGTCTTTTAAATTGCTCAAGACCATGCTCTGATACCACTTTGTAACACCCCGAATCCCGGAGCTCATCAGGACCCGAGGCCTTACTATAAGGAAATTATAATCACCACATAAATCAAGTAATGCCAAGGAACTGAGCAATGCATTTAATTTCAATTTATTTAAAGATCAATTAAACAAAAGTGAAGTAATAACAAGTTCAACATAATTAAAGAGTAACCAGTCACTAAAATTCTAAGTATTATTCTTCTATCACAATTATACGCTCTTCCATCAGCCACGCATATTGAAGTCCAATGGCTGATTCCCATCGTTGCCAAGCTCCCCCAAACATTGCACACCTGAAGTGGGGCAAACCACTCATCAGATAACTGGTGAATAATATTCCAGAGACACAAGTCATTACTACTATAATGCATTAACAGAAGTACAGAAGAATTCACTAGGTGACATATTTCATATAGAGTTTTCTTATTATTTAAGGAGGTTTCATATTCAGCCCTTGATTTTGGTAAGTTTGGTAATCCCAATTTACGGGTTCTTATCATACAATGGAACTCTACCACAAGAGTTTTCAGAGTTTCAAACCCTTCCCAAAAGGAAGTCCTTTCTATATAATTCATTCAAACTCTCCAAAGGAGATTAATTTCAAAAACAGTCTTTCAGTCCCTGTCCAACCTTATTCCTCCTGGCCCTCAAGGGGTTCACTAATAAATCCAATATCCCAAAAGTAGGGATCCTTACTGACATTCCATATGATGTTCATATCAAAATACTCTCATTACAAAGTTATTTTGTCCTTTATATCCATTATGAATTTAGTAGCACTATAATAGAAGTATACACACTAATTACATTGTTATAAGACTAGTTCCACATATTCGGGTTTACATACGCCCCACTTAAATTCAACATTTGGTACCCATCTATGTGATACTACTCTTACAATATTGGGTCCCATGGTCTCCCTATAGGTCCCATCATATATATATATATATATATATATATATATGTGTGTGTGTGTGTGTGCGTGTGTGTGTTATGTAATACAGCCAGGCCTTACACTAAGATTTAAGTCCATAATAAATCAGTAAAGACACTAACTAGTTTATATCTTCTAGCATACTATATGATTCAGGTAACATTTCTGTACCTAATCAATTCAAATGAAGTCTCTGGAAGATCCAAAACATCCAAAAGAAACTGTTCCATATCAACAGTGGTTGTCCTTGTAGTTTATAATACAAATAACAGTCCATCATCATCTCTAAAACATGGGTCTCACGCCCAATACTTTGGATGAAAGGAGATTGTGGGTCCCTAGTGGTTTAAACGACATGGATCCCAACCATCTTGGTCTCCAAACAGGGACCAAGATGATGGTTGGTTCTGATCTTTGATCATATCATCAGGTTACAGTATACTTATGCAGTATATGTAATTTAAACATATTGGTATAAAATCCAGTGGGTCCCACTAATCTGATTAAAGATCAGACCTAGCATACAAGGTCGTCTAGGGCTAAGCTGTCATACTAGTGGTTTGAATTCACTGCAAAACATCCTTATTGGGTCCCACAGTCTCAATAAAATTCATATATAACCCTTATGGTTAACAAAATTGAAACTTCTGGATAACTAGGCAAATGTGGCCCAAGTCTCATGGGACCACCACCATCCAGATCGTCACTGGGCCCTCTTTGAAATGTGGGGTCTCAATCTATGATTGGCTTAGTTAGTGGGTCCCACGGTAGATGTCGACCAACACTAGCCAGTAACGTGTCTGTTACAATAATTAAATAGATGGGGGCCAGATGGGTCCCACTTACAAATGGGTCCTCCTACACTGGGATCGCCCAGGGGTCTGCTATCAGATCCTTGGGTTAGATCCCTGATCAAGTGGCCCACTTGATCTCACTGTCCCATCCATCGATGGAACCCAATCACGCCAAAATGACGCTGCAGTGACGATTTGGACTCAGATGGGGCCTGATGGGGCCCAATTCTCAAAAAAAGCCAACTACACCTTGGTCGCCCAAGGGTAGACTCTCTGATCCCTGGGAGTGATCCCTGATCCGATGGCCCATGTGATCATACAACTCAAAACGACAGATCTGTGTATGTCGATTTGGTTTGAAACTGGCTTCATCTGATTCTTCTTCCACATTTAAGACATATGTATGAAGAAAAGAGATCTAATTATGATACCCAACAGATAAAAATGATTATAATCTAATACTAATTTGATGAGGGGATCACAGATAACCTAAGCTGTCGATGACCAGATCTGTTGATAATGTTATCATACTATTTCCAACATCTATCGATAATCAGATCTTCTTTGATCCCCTTTTTGGGTTACGATCAACGTAAACACAGAACCCAAACATTCATAATCAAAATTCTATGTATAATTGAAATATCACTCACCTCCTGGTGTAGCAAATCATGGCGCGGTTGATGTGGGATCTGGAGTACTGAATCCACTGGGCTTTCCGGCTTCTTCTATCCTTCCACTAATCTCACAGGTCTTTGTTGATCCTCCAGGGAAATCCTCTCCACTCCGGTTCTCTCCTCTTCTTTAATCAATCAAAGCATCGGAAGAAATGAGAAGAACTAATAAAGAGAAGGTAACAGAAATCTGAGGATAACCCTAGATTCCAGTCGTTGGAGCCAATCCCCAGGTTCTACTAAGGAAATCCCCCTCCTCAGGGGAATATCGTTCTAACAACCTCACCAAAACAAAAGGCTCTAATGGGTTGGGGCAGGTTAAAAATAACTATTACAACCCAACCCAACCTATTGTCTTATGGCCAGAAGAATCTAGG
The DNA here is from genome assembly GCA_028538565.1 of Umbellularia californica. Lineage (NCBI taxonomy): Eukaryota > Viridiplantae > Streptophyta > Magnoliopsida > Laurales > Lauraceae > Umbellularia > Umbellularia californica. Next base: position 13,291,019 of record JAPQWN010000006.1, read on the forward strand.
CCTAATCTGGCCCAGGTATTACAATGGGTCTGGATCAACGTTCTGGATCATTAGAAGATCCACATGGGCCCCACATTTCCGAGCAGCATCATGTAAATGATGTCAATCCTGTGACGCCAAACTTGGGAACACTTCAATCCATCCAATCCACCAAAATATGAGCCATTTATAGATAGGTCATAAGGTCAATGCCCCACAGTTGACATGAGCAAGTGCTGCTAGAGTTAAAAGTTCTTGGACAGTTTGTTGAAACTCATTGATCCAAGAGTTGGACCATTGGCTGAAGAAACTAGAGTTTTAGACGCCCATTTATTCCAATCAGTGATTATTAGTAATGAAAGCTCCTGTACCGAAATCAGGTTCCCCATTCTCTGTCACTTCAAATGCCTTGGTTGCACTTTCATGGTTTTATCTTTTTAAATTTGGAAAGTTAAACACCCAATATAGGTGTTTTCTGTAGATTAGCTGGTTAGCATACCAACTCTCAACATGTAGTGGGGAGAGTGTGTGAGCTCGAGTATTTGCTAAAAAAAGAAAAAAAAAAGAGTGTGCAAGCTCAAGTCTTTGCGGAAAGAAATGGAAAAAATATATATATAAGCTCTTGAGAAAGGGGTCATCTCTCTTCCACCCTAAATTTAATTGCTGATTTTCCATATTGCTACCAAATTCCTAAGATTTCATAGCAAACTTTTTTATCGTTATTTTTATTTTTAGGAAAGAAGGATATTTTTTAAGAAGGGAAAATTTCAAAACAGTATCAGCCTTTTGGCTCATTTTCAGTAAGTATATGGAGATTTGGATATTTCCAAAATAGTATAAATGTTTTCCATATTTCTTTCAACCATGTCCTCTCTATAAAAAAAACATAAAAAAATGATAAGAATAATCTTATGACAAGTTTATATCTTTTTTAACGTTATTGTGTCTCCAAAACTAGCCTAAAACTCTCTTTATGAACCTCATTGATAAAGGTTAATGGTGGGGTTTCTTTTAATGGTTCAGTAACCTGGGAGGATGCCAGAATTGCTCTTGGCATTCTCTTCTCTTGATTTTCATACGTCCAAAGTTTCAACTTGATTTAAATGATCATAACTACTTAATTAAGCTAGTTTTTCAATCATTTGGAATAATACAAATCCTTCTTTTTTAACCATCTATACATAAACATAATTGAAGTGAGCCCCACTACCACCAGGTCATTTCTCTTAAATGATTTATTGAAATAAAATTTGAAACATAAAATAAGGGGTATTTCTATCATTTTTTATTTTTTTTTTATGGTGAGGCTTGATTGAAATAAATATGGAAAACTTTTATACTTTTTGGAATATTCAAATCTTAATGTATGTAAAAAAAAAAAACACTAAAGGTCTTATTCTATTTTTAAAATAATACCTTGTAAGAACTCGCAATTAATATCGCAATCTAAATAGATGGCAGTTTTCTATATCATTTTTTATAGGGCAATTGTTTGTAGGGATTTCTCATGGAAATTTTGCATTGTCAATTTCTAACAGAAATTTGCTTTGTGTGAAATCCCTGAAATTCCTTTTCAATTAATGGCATTCTAAAAACTAAGCCTTTCAAATTATTACTGTTGGCATTTCAAAATTCTCCAAGTTTTAGCATTACATTTATCATTATGCGATTACAAAGATTGAGGTGCACTGGAGGATTTGGGAAAGTTGTTGAGGGACAACATTTTAAAATTTTATGAGAATTATAAGTTCTCCACCAATTGGAATTAGAGAATCCCAGCAAAACTAATTACCCATATGAACTTTCCTACTGGTAGAACATTCTTGTTTTTTTTTTTTTTATTTTTTTCCTTGTACAAGAGGTACTATATCCATGCTTTTGAAATGAAGTGGGTCAAGTTTACTTCCAAAGAAATCTCAGCTTTTTTGGTCCCAACTTCTACTTTGGCAAATTTTCAGAGATGCCAACTGGAGCAGCCCAAAAGGGCAGAGATTGCAATGATTACAGAAGTAACCAACCAATCAGCTTCAGAATCCCAGCGAAGGAATAATACATACAACACTTCTGCCCAGTGCCCATACTCCTTATTTCTGCTTTCAGATACAGTTTCAGAGTCCTTTTCTCCCACCTTTTTATCGTCACAATGACCATCTCAAACGCAAAAGAAAAGATATTCCCTTCTAGTAGAGACAAGCTAGGGAGCTGGAAAAGATATTCTACTTTGTTTTGCAGATTCAAACGCCCTTTATTCAACGCTTCTGGCTCCGAGCCACCCTTTGCACAAAGTACTAAAAGAACCCAGAAGAGAGAGAGAGAGATAGATCAGTGCCACCCTTTGCACGAAGTACCAAGAGAACCCACAAGAGAGAGAGGGAGACAGAGAAGGGCATTGGTTGGACTGGGACTGGAAGAGAGGCAGTGTGCCAAAGACAGCAGGCACAAAAGCTGAAGATATGATTTCTTTCTTATTTCATGCATCTGTGTCTTCATCAGCTAATGGGACCACTTTTCTTTTTCTAGCATATGGTTTTTTGAGAGTTCAGTCTTCAGATGCTAGAGCATGGACCAGTTTGAGGAGAGCATTTTCTCCTTCTGCTTCTGTGTAAGGTGAGTAGGTCTGTAGGTGGAGAGCTCTGTCTCATTTATTATCTTCTACTATATTTTGCTGGGGGATTGTTCTTCAGTATAATGGGTTATCAACCTTCTTGTTTATGAATGGATTGATTCTGCTTTTTGATGGGACACTAACTAGGTGGGTGTGGTTTCAGCTTCTTTTTGGACTTTGTTCGTTTCTGTTTTATTTTAACTGCTTTGGTTTTTTATGATGATGGTCATTGAGACAGAAGGATGGTTCTGCACTAATCTATACCTACTGTGGGTTGGTTCTTCTTGTTCTATCGTATGTTACTTTCCTTTCACTCTGTCTTCTTTTTTATGTGATCATTATCCATTTACTCATCAGTTGAGGACTCTGGGAAGCTCTCTTGGATGAATGTGAGCTGTGTTTATTACTTAGAAAGCTGCTGTTTTATGATTTTGAGAGACCTCACTTTAGTTACAGATGCCTTTATTTTGGTATTGTGGGTCATGATGCAACTCTCCATTCATGGTTGCTCCTAGTTGTAGCTTTAGACACTTGAAAAAAACTAGAGTCTTTCCCTGTTCATATCTGTTGTACTTATCTACTTGCTGTCCTACTAACTGGTGAAATTTCCTTTCCAATGAAGAAGTTCTACCACAATTGTTTTGTGTATACATTTAGAGTTATGGGGATGTTTTGTAAGGGTTGAAAGGAACAAAATATAGACTTGTTATCTTATATCTTTATCTCTAATCTTGCTTTTGCTCTATAAATTCTCAGCATGGTTTCTCTGAGTTTTTATTGTAATCAGGATTCTTTCCTCCTTTCAGCTAAATGTTTGATTGTCAGAAAGGAAGTGTGGATTGTCATTCCCATCTCAAGTAGAAGATTTCATTCTACCAATCCACAACACAAAGCAAGAAAAAGATGGGCATGAATTGATAAGAATACCGGTCTGCTATACCTTATAAACAGATGTAATTCTGAACGTTTAATTTTCTGTTATCGATCACTATCTTTGTTAATCAACCTGGAAGATCCAACTGTGGTGACCATGGTTTCACAAGACTCATCTTCCAACGAATCAATGTCAGTTATGTTTCATCAATATACCCCAGACATGGCTGCAGGTCCAACTAGTTTTACAAATCACTGTTGTACTAAAAATTGGGATGGACAATCAAGCAATGTACTTCCCAGCATACAGTCACTTGGGGAGAGAATATACAGGTCCATGGATCTGGTTCAATCTTCTACGTCTGAGGATTCGGAGGTGTTCAGGCAGAGGCATTTGATGAAACTTCAAGCCGGCAAAGAGATCGATCATCAGGACTTCAGCTCTGCACTAGGCAAAGGGTTGACCCTATCTCTCTATTCTCATCTCCCATCTGATGTGCAAATCCCCTCATTCAATTACAGGGAAGCAGATCCAATTGTAAATCAAATTGACCCAAGCTACTTAACTACCGGAGAAGAACCAAGAGTTCGTATCAATGCATATGAGGTGCCTTCAATGCTGCAAAATCATTCTTGCTCAATTTCTTCCAATGAAGTAGCACCTTCTTTAGTCATTCGGAATTCTAGATATCTAAAGCCTGCTCAGAGTTTGCTTGATGAAGTCATTAGTGTTATCAAGGATGTTGAGCTAAAGCCAGATAAGCAAATGAGGAAAGATAAATCAGTCAGAAGGATACTGCAAGATGGAACCACAGGCCTTAGAGAATGCACAAAAGCAGGGAAATTGGTGCATGATCAGACAAGAAACACACTTTGCAGTAATGAGTGTTCATCTGCCAACAACCATGACATTCAGATTAGAGTTGAAAAGCTTGTTGCTTTATTGGAGGAGGTATGCACATTATTCCTATTCTTCCATTCTTCATTATACATTTTCTACAATTGTTATGGTTGAGATGTCAGCAGTAATGATACCGTCAATGTTTTATAATACTTCATGTTTGTGTAAAATCCATGTCTGATCCATATCCATGGAACTGGCCTTTCAGTACACAGCCTTGTTTGGGCATCATAGATCTGCTGGTGGTGGGCTCCTTGTTCAAACTTTGTGCATTAGAATTTCTAATGAATAGAATAACATGTCCAAACTTTGATCCATAACTACAGATGGATGCTTTGTGGCAAAACATCACTGTACACCCAGCATACAATCCAATAACAACACCCAGATAATGGGCCATATTGTGATTAGTCACCCTGATGATAATGCTGGTTTGATGAACCTAACTATCCAATAGGCATCCATCAAAGAGGAAGAAAAAAATTATTAGCATTTAAAATTCCATTTTCAAAATCAGATGACCACAATCATCAAATCAGCATTATCACCACAATGGAGTCCTTCAATCGGGAATGCATATGTGTATATCATTAATTAGTCTTTTTAGCCCTTCAGGAAATGAACAGACAAGTACACTAGGTATGATCATTTGTTCTTTCAAAGAAGGGGAAGATAATTAATTTCATGAATGCAGAACTTAAATGGCTTGGCTCATCATTCCGGAAAACAGATGTTGACCACATCCAAGCTTCCTTGTTAGATGACTGAACTATTAATACTACAACATTGTGATATGAATGTTTAATGTTTGTGAAGGTTGAAGATGTGACGTTAGGTCCTGTGTTTTTTCAGTTGTGATGAGTGATTTAGTTAGACCTATCATCCACAGCTACAATCTGATTAGGCTTAAATCTTTATGGAATCCAGAATCATACTGAAAATTGCACTCAAGTCAATGTGATTCTCACCTTCCAGGTCAACAGACGACAGGAGCAGTATCGTCATCAAATGGAGGAAGTGGTGTCATCATTTGAGGTGGTTGCTGGATTAGGGTCTGCTAAGTCTTACATTAGTCTTGCACTCCAAGCTATGTCCAGGCACTTCTGCAGTTTGAGACATGCAATAGTCACACAAATATGTGCTGCAAGACGATGTCTCTCAGAAGACTTTCTGAGAAACCATGGCAGTCTTGGCCAACTTAGCTTGTTTGATCAGAATACCAGACAAAAAAGAGCGTCTCCCCAACACCTGGGAATGATTTCAACCCAACAAGCATGGAGGCCAATAAGAGGGCTGCCAGAAAATGCTGTTGCAATCCTCCGTGCTTGGCTTTTTGAACACTTCCTTCATCCGTAGGTGCTTCGACCTTCGACTACCCATGCTATTGTCATCATTTATTTTCTTTTCCGACCTTCAACTACCCATGCTATTGTCTTCATTTCTTTTCTTTTCTGATAATAAGTACGACGATATTTATCAAGGTTTTCACATTCATCATCCTTTCACAGTTACCCCAATGATTCTGAAAAGCTATTGCTGGCAGCTCAAACTGGCCTGAGCAGGAACCAGGTAATTCACTAACATCCATTTTAAGTTTGGAAAGAGAACTTTTTTTCATTATTGAATTGAGACAGTTTGGTGAAAAGTGAGCATTTTGCTATTGCTTCAGGTGTCCAATTGGTTTATAAATGCCCGTGTTCGGCTGTGGAAACCTATGATAGAAGATATGTACAGAGAGGAGATCAAAGAGGAGGTTTCTACTGGTTCAAGTATATCTGTCGATAACAATTCTATGACAATGGAGGTGATATCACAGATCGTTTAGTAGTAGTAGACAGAGGAGAGATAATCACATTACAAATGCTTCAGCTGAAATAGGATTTTGTATTTTGTTGTTTCACAGAACTTTCATCGGGGTCACTCATTCACTTGCTCATTTGGTGTTTTTGTAATCCCTTTCCTGGAAGTGAAAAATCTTGCCTAATGACAAGTGCATGTCTTCTTTGCTTCTATCTTTCTTTCAATCAATCAAATTGAAGACTGATTAAAAAAAAAAAAAAAACAATCCAATTGAGAATTCCATGAATCTTGTCAAAACTGAATGGAAAATTCACAACAGTGTTCAGTGCTAACTGCTAAATATCGCAACTATCAGAATGATAGCTGGCAATCAAACCAATGCAGCATGAGTGTTAGATTGAATGGTATGAACCTTGAATCCACACGAGCATAGCCAAGTGATTAGCAGGCACCAACTGATGAACCAGAATCCTTTTCTCCAGAATTCAAAATTTTGAGTCATTTTGAAGTTCATATCCTCAGACAATGCTTCTGGACAATCAACTTAAGTATTAAATCACCACCAAGCTAAGCTATAAATTTGCATTTGCTCTTTTTTTTTTTTAATTGTCCATTTACCTACAGAAGTCTCCACAACCACAACCAGGAGGAGATTTTCAGCCTAAGCCATTCATCACTTCAACAAAATAGAGTAGGATTGCAAGTGTAAGAACCTTAGTCCATCATTGTGTATTGATGGATCATACGAGGTTTGAGATTTCAATACCAAATAAACCAAGTTATCCATACAAGAACAAACTTTTATAAGAGAAACTTATGAAAGAAAATCACTTGCATCATACAGATTTATATGCCAACTCCACAACTGGTTATAAAAAACAGAGAAGTTCGCTGACTACATGTAGCAACAAGATCACCACCACCACCACCAACACAACAACAACAATAATAATAATAATTTTGATTTTAGCATGTGTGTGTGGGATTGCAATTGCTGTGGACTACAATCCCTCTGACAAGATGTAACATTCAGTGTTGGCAGTATATACTGATGCAAGAAAACGGCAATGCCCGGAAGTTGCTAAAAAGATCGGCTGAAAAACAGTAGCAGAGAACACAGTTACATGTATCTCCAGTTTCCAATTTCAGAACTCGGTGATGACCTAGCAGCACTTAGTTCTCAAGCCTTTGCAACCCCAAATGTTGACCTTGAATCTCAAAAGAGAAGGTGGGAACTACAGATAAAATGGAGTTCAAATGAGTTATCTAAATAATGTAGGTAAAACTTGAGCAATAGGTAAACCTAGTAACTGAAAGATTCATAATAAAAAGAGATCTTGAAGGTTCCTAGTAAGTATTTGTTGCTAGGATTTCTATTTTACTAATCCAGAAATCTCCTCTACATTTGCCTTGCAGTCATCTTCTTTTATTTGCTGTCATGTATGACGATAGAATTGAAAAAAAAAAAAAAAGTAGCAAAAGAAAAGGCAATGGTAAATGATGTTTTGTCCTGTTGGGCTATCTCACACATGATTGTTTTTTGTAACTTACAAAATTGTACAAAGGGAAGCATCACTGACGTAAGCATAAGCAAAGCAAAGTGCAAACAACTTGTTTCTAATGACCTTCAATTAGTATACATTGTAGCCTTTTTCACTCTTACCAATCTCTTCAATATATGCACTTCTCATATGTTTAAAGTGGCGGCCTAAAAAACATACGAGAAGCACCGGCCGAATACTGAAGAATTCGAGCCTTGATAAGAATCTGATCCATTTGCTCGAGTTACCATTGTGATGTTCACCTGCACAAAAAGGATGGATTTTATATTAAGCAGCAACAAGAAACTATTAAGGTTCATAGAGGACTTGAATGCTAACCTCCTGTATACAACCTTCACATCTTGCCCTAAAACTGCGCTCTCCAAGAACATATCTTCACAGTTTTTCAGATCAATTTCATCCATCTCATAGTCTTGATGATTGCAAAACCTACTCCACTCAAACCACATCTTGGAAACCAACTCCTTCCTAAGAGAGGCATAGTGGTCTTCCTCCTCTGAGGAATCTGCAGCCACCAACCTATATGTATATACTTTCTTCATTTGACCTGGTCGAAATGCACGGCCAATTGCTTGGCGAGTAACAGAAGGATTAAGATGAACATCCAAAATTAGTACACGTGATGCTCCCACTAAAGAGATGCCCTCTCCACATGCCTTGATTGAGCCAAAGAGTACTTTTGAATCAGGAGAACAGTTAAACTGCTTTGTTGACCACTCCCTCTGCTCAGTACTTGAATCGCCAGAGATAAGAAAGATTTCCTTGCCTGGGCTCCAGCCCTTTTCCTTGACTAGCAATCTCTCTAAAAATTTTAGTGGGAGAAGATACATACTGAACACCAGCAGCTTCTCTCCTGAAGATTCAGATAGACCCAAAATATTGAGAAAAAACTTTGTTTTAACTCCATCTTTCACATCTATCTTATCCAACAACCTGTCCATCTTGTCTTGATCGAAGATGTCATCTCGATCTCCCATTGTATTCTCCGAGATTTCTTTCAAGTGTGGGTGTACATAGACAGAATTCTCTATGGAGGTTCTCTTGAATTTTTCCAACCTTTTTAGTGTTTGGATGGTATCCTTCTGCATGGAGCGGAGATGCAGAAATACTGTGAAGTCAACAAGCCCAGGCAGTTCCTCCAAGAAATCTCCTTTGTAGTAGTGAAGAACGTCATTTGTCATTTCCCGAAGATCATTTATTAGTGTGGCTTTCCTTTTTAAATCATCATCATTTCTCAAAGCCTCTTCAACAGAATCACAGAAGACGGTTGCTTCAGAATTGGTTTTAAACTGTCTTCTACTCCTCATTATCGGTACTCTGCTCAGGATACGCTTAACAATAGCTCGGGAAGAATCTAATTCCAGGAACTTTGGACGCACTAGGTCTAAAATATTGAATACTTCACTGACATGATTCTGAAACAGGGTGCCTGAGAGTACAACCTTGCGGGGCGTTTGCACCTTGCGAAGGGATTGGAATACATCAGTGTATTTGTTCCTAGGTGTGTGCCCTTCATCTAGAATAAGAAGGCCAGGGGCCTTTAAAATTCTTTCCCGACAAGCAGCAGCTATTTTGTTATTTGCACTATCACAAATGATGCTCGAAAGCTGCTTGTAGCCCAGGAACAATATGCTCTTCTCCTCTATCCAACTTTTCAATACATCCAGTTGCTGGCCTCTGTTTCCAGCCTTGGAGGCATAAAAGTCATGTAATGGTATGTCCTCTACTTGCCACCTCTGAAACTCTTTCTTCCATGTTGGAATAATTCCCTTTGGGAGCACAACTAATGGCCGCGCATATGGATACTTGGCCAAAAAGCTCTGAATGAAACTGATGATCATAAATGTCTTTCCAGACCCTGGAGCATGTGCCAAAATGCAACCCCCAGGCTTATCTGTCACAAGGTTTCTAAGCAAGAAATTGAAACCTTCAAGCTGATGGGGCCTCATGTGCATCATATGCCTAGGATGGACAGACATTTCAGCTGAGGAAAGGCCATGTGCAAACTGTATATGTCCAGAAAAATCAGTTACTTCAGTTGAGTCCACAGGCTTGGTGGTTCGATAGTCGGACATATATGTCCTTGTAGTCCTCGTGCCCTGATCATTATAAAATATCAAGCTTAAAGAGAAATAGGTGCATGTAAGGGTAGAAGTAAATCAAAGCCTTCCTAGGTGGTCTTCAATGACATCTTTGGCCTTGCCGTTCTGTTAATGTCCACAACCCTAGTTGAATATTAATATTAGCCATGAGAAATGAACACGATATGGCCGCCAGATGGTGTTTGGTGTGAACATTTCTCATCCAACACATCCAAATAGGGGAGATCATGGGCCAGACCAGCAGGAGCCCAGCCCGCATTGAGCTAGATTCTGGCTGTTTTTAGGCCTATAGGCTGGACCAAGGCATAAGTTTCTCACCCAATAATTAAATTGACTGATCATGAGCTCATGTATGCTTAAAAGCCTGGTCTGGCCCGGCATATTTTGACAGTTGTGACTGTAGGTTGAATCTGGACATGAATATTAAGCCCAGTAACCAAATAGGTGGGCTTCAGCAAGCTTTGACCCCATCCCATGAACACCCCTACATTCAAAACAGCAAGTCAAATAATACCCAACTGTAATAGATGCACAGCAGTGCCGAGAGAGCGATATGACTTTGCATTTCCCAGAATATATGACACATACGGGTACAGAATCCCAACTGGCACCTCAATAGTACGAGAAAATGGCTGGGAATTCATGACACCACAATCTCCAGACAAAAGGAGACTGTTAAACCATAAACTAGAAGCATACAAGCATTATCAAGTCAAATGTCCTCCTCATTAATGACATCATATGATACATTATGAGGAAAACTTAGAGGAGCTAGACTGGAGCAGCATGCATCAAAAGTTCTGTGAGAGAAATAACTCGATAGGACATCAAACATATCCTATAAGTAAACATCATGGTCTTCCATTTAAGGATGCAAATAGAGATGACCTTCTAATGTACTCTTACTAACTGAACATTATAAAATATCAATGAACTACCATTGCAGCAGATTTCAGTAACATAAATGGAACTCAAAAGATATTTCAAGCCTGTGTCAGACAAAATTTTCAGTAGATGCCAAATAGAACATTTTGCAGCAGTTGGTGCCAAATCATTAAAATGGAAAGGTCCATCTTAAAAAGCATCTACGATAAATGAGCATCACAAATAAATGCACGTGCAAAATAAATAAATAACCCAGCATAAATAAATCTGCAATTGTCCCCAGATGTAGCACAGTTGGTTGGGACATGAGTGTTTGAGTGAGAGTGCATGAGTTCGAGTCCCAAATGTAGTAAAAAACTAAAACCTGTAACCATGGTTGAAACAAAATGCACCAACCAACTGTGCTACAGCATCATCCACGTCAAAAAAAGAGGAAAAAAGAAAAAGAAAAAAAGAAAATTGACCTGCTAAAAGCAAGCACTGTTTCATCAAAGGGGCAGATGATTACCTTAATCCACTGAAAGTCAAATATGTTACCTATGCTTTTCTCAATCACTCCACAAATCCGACAAACATATCCCAAATCTTCTTTAAGAACACAAGAGTGCTCGCATTCTTCTACTAATCTGTGCTGAACAACTGAGCTGTCTGAAGCAGTAGTCTGGGAAAAAAAAACACACAAAAGTACATCAGAAAATTATGCTTAAGAGTCGACAAAAAAACTTGAAGCAGACTCAATAACGGATATAAATAGGACACCAACAAAGATCGATCTCAATTTGTCATACATTAATTACTAATTCTACCAGGGGAATAGTCTTGTTGGGTAAAAATGCCATGGGGATACCCACGTCACTAAAAACAGAAAAAATCTACCATCAAGACACAGTATTCCCCATATAATCCACAACTTCCTTCTGGATGGTAAATATATTCAAAACAAGTTGCATTGCTTATGTTGTCAAATCATGGATGCAACATTTTCCAGGATCTTCACACAAATCAAATAGATTATAAATAAAATAATATTGTCAACATCCAACCATGAGGTGCAGAGTAATATAAAGTTTTCTGTTTTTACAGAATAGTACAGCATACTCATCAATAAAAATGAAAATTCATGTTTTGCATGTATAAGTTATTATGCCAGTAAAATCATAAGAATTGATAATTACCCATGTATCATAACACAAAAAAGAATAGTAATAGATCCAAGGATAAACCAGAACACATCACTAATGCTGAGATATGCAGATTAGAAAATGGCAACAGGCAAAATTATCACTTCCAAAATAGGAAAGCCTCAAAGACAGAAAGTTAAACAAGAAGCTTAATAACTGAAGTTTTTTTTTTTCTGCAAAGAAAGTTCCAAATCAAAACTCTCTTTAGCAATAAAAATTAGTAGGTAATTACTTCTGTTTATAAATGAAGCATTAAACAATAATACACTCCAAAGATCCTATAAAACTGCAACCATCCAAATAAACTAATCCCAACCCTCAATTTTAAGTTAAAGAACTAAAAAGGATAGGATCCAGTCAACCAATAAAACCCAGGCAGAAAAATCACTTAAATTACCTGTCATTAATATCTCATTAATATATGAGAAAATCCAATAAAGAAGGGGCCTTAGAGCCATGTGCTTGATCATACAGTCAAGGAGTTGGCCAAACCAACATTCCAACCAACGAACATTTCATTTTCTTTATTTTGGTGCTAGGAACAATTCTTCGTGAGTATCATGGCAATCTGAGCAAGTTTATCCTTTCATCTAGAGCACATTCAAGTGTCAAATTGTATGAGCGATTAATTTCAAAGATAACGCTTGGATCCAAGCCCCAACACTGTGATCCAAAACTTTCCGAACATTCACCTTCACCACGGTGTGAGCTCAAGCAGCTCTAATAAGCAAGTAAAATTAGCAAAACTGTCATTTTTTTGCAGCAATGTGAAATTTGCCCTGCATCATGCTAAAGTTCGAAAGAATTCAAGATCAAGTTAGTTGATCTTGTTTGCCAGTGTGTACCTTTCCAATGTACCTTTTCTAAGTGCTGTGCTAGGACCAGCTCCAATATTTTTATGCTAGGAATTGAACTCTCCAGAAAAGCATTAAAGGATGTATCTAGGGATGGTCCATCCGATGTCTGCGTGTGTGTGTGTGTGTCAAAATCCACACTAAATTGGAAATTATTTGCAATGTGAACAGAAATTTTGTTTAAACCATTCTTTTTAGATAGTAAATCTCTTGGAGATTTTATAGTTAGCGAACAAGTGTTCCACAAACAATTTGATTTAACTCAAAACCCATTTTACTATCTTCTAAAATTTATTTTAACATCCAATATTCCAAGTAAAAAAAAAAAAATCAAAGCAGAATTCACAAGAGAGACATTTCCCCAAATTATCATAGGCAATTATAGTGTCAGTCAATCTGTGCCTGAAAGTAAAATCGAGACCAAGTACTTCATTTCAAAAGCAAAGAAATGTGTTCCATTCATAAAGATGAAAGGATAAATGGCAGTCATAAATTCATTTTTATGTCTTAAGAGAATGAAATACCTTGGAATACTCTAAAGCCATTGCCATCTCCCTCCAAATGTCAGTCAAACTATCGTTCTCCAGGTCATCCATGTGATGACTTTCCGGAGCTAAACATTCAGTAGCCATGCCAGTATAAGAATTCATTCTGGTATCTTCATTTAAACCAGTCTTTACATCCTGTTCTAACTCCATTATTGATTCATCCACATTATTTTCTTCACTTTCTTTTATGTTATCTACGCTCGCACAACACTTGTCAGTCTGCAACTCCATTCCTGATTCACCCACCATGTTGCCTTCACTTGTGCAATGCTTGCCGGTCTGCAACTCCATTACCGATTCACCCACATCATATTTTTCACCTTCTTCCATGTTACATTCGCTTGTGCAATGCTTGCCGGTCTGCAACTCCATTACCGATTCACCCACATCATATTTTTCACCTTCTTCCATGTTACATTCGCTCGTGCAACACTTGTCCGTCTGCAACTCCATTCCTGATTCGCCCACCATGTTGCCTTCACTCGTGCAATGCTTGCCGGTCTTTAACTCCATTACCGATTCACCCACATCATATTTTTCATCTTCTTCCATGTTACATTCGCTCGTGCAACACTTGTCCGTCTGCAACTCCATTCCTGATTCGCCCACCATGTTGCCTTCACTTGTGCAATGCTTGCCGGTCTTTAACTCCATTACCGATTCACCCGCATCATATTTTTCATCTTCTTCCATGTTACATTCGCTCGTGCAAAACTTGTCCGTCTGCAACTCCATTACTGATTCACCCTCACCTCCTTCCATGTTAACTTCACACGTGCAACACTTGTCACTCTGCAAATAACATGTCACAGTTTTTTTCCAATTAACAAATAGAATTTCACTTCAACATTTCCAATTAATGCAGCTTTAGTATTCTAAGTGCAGAAGTAACTTAACTGGTAAGTTCTGGACTGATTTTTCCTCTGTGAAGGTCAAGTCATCCTCATTGTAGTACTGCTTAGAGGTTTGTTGGTTGGCTTCGGAATGTAAAAGGAAAATGGAAATGCTCAGATAGTTTTAATACATGGAAAACACAAAAACCTACAGGACTAAATGGGTTAGGCTGCATTTGCAAACTTCCAAGTTCAGAAGTAGAGAAAACCCTCACTAGATTTTAGGGATATTTTCCACTGGTAGCATTCCTGAAATCAGTTGACAATTTTCTCTGCTCCTAAAATGGAAGGAAACAAATGAAGCATGAGTTCTGAAAAGGTTTTCAAGGATCATACTTTCTTGAGTTTCAATCTTCTCACAAGCACTAACAAGCAGGGCGCATGAAGGATGAATTATGACTTTAGCATTGTCTGCACATGTTTCTTCCGTAACAGAGATCAGCACAGGAGCGATTGTGACACTGTTATCTAGGTCAGTGTTCTTGACCTCATCACATCTCTCTTGACAGCAAACATATTGAGCATGAGGGGAGTATGTGCTGGGTTCTCTCAGTACAGCATCCACAACAATCTGCTTTTTATCTCCTAGATGTTTTTCAGCATTGCAGGGTTCAAGTACAGATGTAGAAGCACCTCTGGCATTGACCAGATCTTCATCTTCATCATCACTAGAACCAATGGTTATTACTACTCGCATAGAGTCTGGTGCATCTCCACATATCACAGAGTCATTACCACCAATTTGGTCACTGCATTTATACATAGCTTTGTCGTGTTCATCATCATCATCGGAATCAATAATTACCACTTGTCTATACTTTGATGCTTTTCCACAAGTCCCAGAGTTGTCATCACAAATTTGACCCCCACATTCATGTATATCTTCTACAGAGGATTCATGAAGGCTCTTGTCGTTCTCCATTGCCTGAACATTTTTTTCTTGATCAGCATCCATTGCCCGAACATCACTATCCAAAATATCAATTTCCATTTTGGTAATATCTTTGGACTTGGAAAAAATATTTGGCCGATCCACCAGCATTGGGTCTGATTTCCTAGGTGCAGCCAAAGGATCAAAAAACTTAGTGCCTCCAGCTGGTGAAGAATGAGGAGCAGAAGTGACATGGGAACTAGAAAGAGATGGTAACAATTGTAAAAGAGAGTTTCGCAGTTTCTCCCCAAGAGCAAAGGTGTCTTTAACCACTTGGGCCACACTACCATAATCGCAACTATCAGAGACATCCAACCGACCAGAGGAGTCATCAGTGTTTTGTGGAAGTGACAACCTTTCCTCTTCAACATTTTGATCACCATGTGAACTTCCAGCAAAACTCATACCACGGAAAGATTTTTCTTGATCTTCAGTTCTCATCCTTTTATGCATTTCTGAATAAGACTGTTGTCAGTAAAGGGCAGTATAAGTGCACCAATGCTGAAAGATGTTACAGATGCACCACATGTATGTAATCTAAAAATACAAAGCAGTAGTAATATCAGAATTCCAAGAAGATAATAAGTGTTCTTGAAAATTGAATTGTAACAAGTTAGAACTTTCAAAAGCAAATTGAATGATCTGGTGGTGACAGTTTTTAAAACATGACTCTAAACGATAAAGACAATTGATACACATGTAACACAAAGATGAATCCCAAGACACCCACAAAATTAAAAGACGAGAATAGATGGAATATAGAAGTAGACATAAGCAAATTTATTATCCAAAAATGACCGACATCAAGAAAAAGACAACAATTCTTAAGTGTTTAAGCTACTGAAATGCAAAATCTGGCTACACACAGTTGCAGGGGAAGACCACCTTGATATATCCCAATCACAAGTTTAGGGTAGATTCAAGGATCTAAGCATGGATTGATTAGCAGAATGAACAGAATCAGCATGCTCTGAGACCTACTTAAGGGAAGGGACCATAATTTAGCAGTTGTATAGGCACTTGTTCCAATGGTGAAACAGTAACAAGCTGGAGAATTATTATATGGAGAAGCAAAACCACTCAGTTTCTTCTTAAAAACAAGATTGGAAGTCCTCAAATGTTTATATAATAAATAAATAATTGAGATTTTAGAATTTGGAGCATTCCAAAGGCTAATTCAATTGAGATTTAAGGTTTTTTGTAGGACCTGCCCAATGAAGTAAAACTGACTGGTTGTTTTTGGCTGTAGCGGATTTCTGCCAGCGTGTCAGTTGATTGGCCCCTAGCTTATAAAATTCCCAGTTCTTTTTTCCTTGAAAGTTCTCGAAAACGCAGCCTTGTGCCATGGCTTCTTTGGCTTATATATAATTTCCCATATTCTCCAAATTCCATATTTCAAAATCCTCAGGGCTTCCATTGCATTTGTGAATCCAGCCGGAGAACAACTTTTGGGGAATTTAGATATCTCCCAAACACTAATTTTCACATATCCTCAAGCCAAACAAGCCCATAGGACCTGTTTGTTTGGGGTAATATGTGACAGTTCTCACAGCAATGTTAGTCTCTGTCCTCAAGCATTTGGAGTTCACTGTTTGCACTTGAAAGCTCGGTTGTACTTGTAATAAAGCATTTGAGAAACCTGCTGGGTATAGTATTTAGAGAGTTTGTATATCTTCCCAGCAGCGATTCTCAGAAATACCATAAACAAACTTCCCCTTATTCACGTATGAAGAATGCCATCAATAGAAAGAAACCAAGCAAATGTAGCTACTAAACACACACACACACACACACACACAAGCAACAATAAACAACAACAACTACTTCAACTACACAAGCGCTTTCCTTCGAATGGAAATCACTTTGTTGGTTGGATTAGTGATGAATAACATGAAATGGCTTCCTAGAAAAACAGCAGGAACATCCCGTTTGTTATTGAATTCCTAGGATTTCAAAGCAAAGGGGCTAAAAGTGAAGAAGGATCAAGGGACCATAAGGAAAAAAAAAAAACAACCCAACCTTTAATATCCATCCATTACCCTGCTACATACATTAAACTTCAAAAGCCATGGTCCCATCGCTCCTCTCTATGCAATTATACAAACCTCTTTTAACAGGAATTCAATACCAAGCAGACAAATGTAAAAGGAAAGCACATGTCCACTATACAAGAGACTAAAAACAAAAGCAAACAAACAGAAAGACTCTATGGATAAACCTTCACAGTCGGGGAAATGAGATAGGAAAAGTGTGTGAGAATATTTCGTCGACGAGAGAAGCCTGCAAGCGAAGATTTGAGAAATCTACATGATAGATTTAGACGATTATGGGCTTTTAAGGCTCTCTTCTTTCGTTGCATTGCCTTTTATGGCTGCTGTACTGCATGCCTTCTTTTTCCTTGGAAATGACTATAAGGAGAGAGGAGAGGAGTGGAATGAGAAAGGGTGGCCGATAGAAAAGGAGAAGACTGAAAGAAGAAGAGGAAGAGAAAAGGACGTAGGTGGGGGTTGCGTGGGGTGGGGTCTCAGTCAGTCACAATCATAATCATGGGCTGGCGTCTCGCATGGCCAGGTGCTTACGCAAAGAGTGAAATTCTCATCCTAACCATTGTGGACCCTGTATATAGAGATCATCCACACCATTCAATATGAATCTCAACCCATCCAACTACGTGTTTCCGAGTCTCATTTTAAAAGGAGTAGGTGTCACTGTCCGATTAAGTACAAGAACGGAACAAGATTCGAACCATGTCAGCTGCCTCATAGTGATGTCAACGCATCGTATGCATTTTAGTGAGGTATTCGATCGGATGGTGGGATCATGGTTTAAAATCTTGGTCGATATGAACCGGTATCAGCCCATACTGCAACGATATTTTGATGCGATACTGAGCCAGGCAAAATATCGACAAATCTTGGCCGATATGATCAAAATATCGGTTTAACCGATATATCGGCCGATATTACCGATATCTCGACCGATATTTTGAAAATATCGGCCAAAATAGAGTAATGGTCAAAAACTCTAATCTTTTGTAACTTTTTCCCTATTTTTTCATTTTCTTCTCCTCTCCCCTCATCTTCTTAGGGCAACCATTTCACTATTACATATTTCCAAATTCCAATACTATTTCTTGAATAAATAATTTTATTTAGTAAGAAAAAATCAACTAAACTCCCTTATTTTTACTATTATGTGTTTTTTTATTTTTTATTTTTAAATAAAGCATAGAAATAAATGAAAAGATCATTGGCATGTCATTTTTGGGTTTGTGTTGTGTTGTTCACTTAGATCTACACACTTTCATGCTAGATCTACTTATAAACATGATTTTGGGTGTAGAAAAATGATTTTTTTAAATCTTCTACTTTTTTAAAAAAATTGTTGGAGTATTTATGATACAAAATACTAAATACTAATAGCTTATTAATAGTATATAGATAATTATTTTGTTATCTTTATTTTTTTATATTTTACACTAATAAATTGACCATAAGCCAAAATAATAGTTACATTATATGAAATATTGGAGAAGACAGCGAACTACGACACAGACATGACTCATAACTTAAGGTGACCGATATTTTAATTTATTGTTGTTACTAATGGGAAAAAAAATATTGTTTTCCATCATTTTCTAATATTCTGAATTTTTTTAATATTTTTGCGAATCTTTTTGGATTAGAAAAAAAATTCACACCGCGATGACCGTGATGGACCGATAACCGCGACCGATACTGATATCATATCAATTTTTTTCCTAGCCGATATCGCAACCGATACCACAATTTTAAACCAGACCGTAAAGTGTTATACAGTTGTTGTGTAATACTTGTGACAAATCCTCTCTCGCGTCTATTACAGGAAACCATGGTAACATGTTCCTAAAACTCCAATCATACTAGCCTCTCACTATCTTGATCCTCAAGTTTGGATTCAAACGGATTGGATCCCACTGTCCCATTGAGCACATCATAGAAACGTGACTAGGAGCTGACATATTGGCATGGTGTTAATCACAATTTTGTCATGTGATCAATCCATGGTTTTAAATCTCGGTTGATACCTGTTCATATCGACTAATATGAATCGATATCGGTCAGAACCGATCCGCTATTTTAGTGTGATACTAGTATCAGAATCAGTCATCAATATATTGAAAATATCGGTTTAGCCAATATATCGGCTAAGTGATAGAAACCCTAATTTATTTTTGTTTTTGCCCTCATCCTCTTCCTTTACCCTCATCTCCTTACCAGCCCCTCCTCATTGGCTCATTCTCTTCCATATTTTCACTACTCTTAACTCTTAATCCTTCAAGAAATCATTTTATGGAACATATCTTTTTTACCCATACAGAATAAATGATGATTATGATGATATCGAGCCTGGTCAACACTCCACTTCGAATTAGTCTCTCTCTCTCTCTCTCTCTCATAATCATGTTTCAAATTTTAATATGTTATCTTTATGGTCTTGAATTTTATAACTTATTTGATGATTGAGTGACTGATAAATGATAAATGATAAATGATAATTGATATGTTATCTTTATTTTCTTATATTTTACACTAATACTAGAGAAGACAGTGAGTCGGGGACACAGATAGGACTCATGACTTAAGGTGACTGATATTTTGATTTATTGTTGTTACTAATGGGAAAAAAAACATTATTTTCCAGCATTTTTTAATATTTTGGATTTTTTAGATATTGTTGCGCATTTTTCTGGATTAAAAAAAATTTCACACCGCGACAGACCGATAACCGCGAACGATACCCATACCATACTATCCATACTCTTTTGCAAGTGCCAAATGCCAAATGCCAAATGCCAAATGCCAATGCTCTTGATCCCCAAAATGAATGATCGGATTATCTGAAAGTATCTTCAGTCGCTTCACATGAGTGAAAGGATGGCAGCTACTCCGTGTGACCCACCTAGTGAAATTAAAAAGGACAAAAATATTTTCCTGATAAAGTATCCATGAAAATTTTATGATAATAGGCATATGATTAATGCCATAAAAAGTTGTCTCAATTATATTATAAATTATATTTTAAAATCTCAAGATGGGACCAATTCCTGTTTTGATTAAAATTCGGAGACCTTGAAGGTGAGCATTGTATTTTGTGCTAATTGGAATTTTAACAGGTGAGGTTCACTGTGGAGTAGTCTTAACTCATTTCACTGAAAGGGCATATAGATCGACCGACACACCAGAGAATCCAAACTGTGGGAAAAGGCCTAATGGTGAGGGGCATATGTGGGTGGTGCAGACCATGGTCAATTGGGATTTTACCAAAAAAAAATTATGCTTAAATCCTAATTAAATGAATAAGAGCATAAAAATGATGGACTAGGGTGCCATATATTTTTTTTAGACACAGTTACCCCTCTAACGATATCATTACCCCTATGACGATAATGTCACCCATTCTTAATTTTTTGTCAACCCTCCCCTCGATCTCTCTTCATCTACCCTCGTTGGTTAGGGTGTGGATCATTAGAGAAGGTTGAGAAACTAGAAGAGTGAGTGAGTAGCATGTGGGAGGGTGACGATATATTGTGATGATAAAGGGGAGCTGGTTGCTGTTATGTAAGCACTGTTTTGTGGGTTGGTTGATAAAGGGTGGCGGCGTGCTCGAATATGTTGTTTGGGAGTGTGATTTCTAGGTTTGATCTATTCTGTACTTTCTTTTTTCACTCTTCAGTAGTTCTTCTTCTCCCCATATGTTTTGTTCTACTTTCCAAGTTTTAGGTCTTATTTAACATCATTCCAATTTTTAATTTCTCCAACCAAACACCTGTAACTCACCACATATAGTTTCATCTTTCAACCACCATCACCGTCTCTCTCATCTTCTTCTTCTTCCCCATTAATTTGATCCACCAAACTCGTCTCATCACCCCCACCACGGCCGTTCATCTCTCCCAATCTCTCTTCATCTCTCCACACCCTCACCAAACGATCCAGATCATGAGAGTAAGAGAGTGGAATTGTAAATTTCAACAAAAATGGTGAAATGGGTGATATCATTAAAGGGTAACAATATGTTAGAGGGGCAATTATGTAAAATATATATATATATATACACAACAAAAATGTACAACACCCTAATCCGTCATTTTTTTGTTTTTGTACCCATGTCTGTTTAATCAGAGTTTAAGCATAGTTTTTTCATAAAAATCCCAGAAACCAAACATTCTATTTGTTCTATCTTCTTCACACTAACAATAGCAAAAGAAAGAAAAAACATATTGTGTTTAAATAGAAACTAAATATTTAATTGCATCAAGCAACGTACATTTTTCTAATCAAAAGTCATCTCAACTCTAAAACAAGGTTTTACAATTGCCATCCATGGCTCTTCATGTTTTGAAAGTAAGGGGAGAAAAATATACCATGACAGCAATAGCACTACAGGCAAGAGTAAAAAAAAAAAAAAAAAAAGCATATTCCCGATGGGTTTTGGTTGGGTTGGGGGAGAGAGATGAGGAGAGGATGGGATGATTTTTAGATGAAAAATATGTTAAAAAAAAATATATTCCACCTATTCCTAATTCTAAATGAAACGCCATAGAGGCTCATTATTCAAACATATTACCTTATATACCCAAGAATGAACCCATCTCAAAATTAGAATAAAAAGAAATTCATATCTCAAAACATCTATTAATCAAAATCACTACGAGAACACCGGCAAAGTTCACCTCAAATCACAAACTAAGACAAAAATATAAAGAGCTTTTTGCATATACCCCTCCTAAGTTTTTAGGATTTGTAAATAGACCCATATGGTTTTGGTATTTGTAAATGGGCCCTTGCCTTTTCATTAGAATACCTTTCGTGTCCCCAAAATCAATAGCCTTCCGGCCACCAAAAGTTTTTAGAGTGAAATGACTCTTTTGCCGATCTCTTTGTTTCTTTATGCTTAAATTCAAAAGCTTGCACTTCTTTTTCTCTAAACCTTGTAACATTAATAATTACATTGAGTTGGAGAGAATAACCGTACGTAAATATATTTTATCAATACAAGGCTTATTTCATTAAATCCAAATTGGTCATAATGACAATCAATGCATGTGCTTATAATTGGTTAAAATTGATCCAATCCACTCACGACCAACCGTTAGATTGACGAAATTAAGCTTTAAAATACATGATTATGCTTCATATGCATTAAAAAGTTATGAAGAGAGACCGTTGGGAGTTGGGATAAAATAATGGTATTTTTATAATTAATAATATACTCATTTTTTGCTTAATGAATATAAGGACAAAGCTGTCATTTTTATAAAACTTCAACACAAATCTCACGGTGGTTACCTATTCTCATTAGGAATACTAATTTTGGGGATATCAAAGGTATTGAATTGAAATGGTACGGGCCTACTTATAAATACTAAAGGGGCTGGGTCTAGTGCCTTGTAAGTTATCGTCTACATTTGAGTGGGGGCGGGATGGGCTTGGAATTGGGGCCTGGTCCATATGGCACATAGCCCTGTAAAGAGTTTTTCAGGTCTCACCTGGTGTGACCAAACCCACATTGAACAACATCGGTCCACCCTTGTTTGTGCGCGGGTTTGGGGGCTTGTTTGTATGGGGGTGAGTACTTAATTTTCTTAGAAAAATATGAAGCATGAAGATTCCAACAATATATTTCATAGAAAAAATAAAAAAATGTCAGATAATATTATAAAATGCACAGAGCCTACGTGAATGCATGACAATGTAGATCGCAAACATGTTTTTAATATTGATGGTGAGAATATGAGATATCAGGCTGATCAGATTTCTCGTAATTTAATGGAAATATATCATGAAATGTTTGAATTATGTAAAATTATATGTATAAAAGCAATAGGGAGGTTGATTCTCAAGGGAGCCACATCAACCCTCAGTGCAGCCTCATTGCCACGTCAGCGCTCCAAAAATTGCCACCTAAGCTTTTTTTCCTTCCTACAATCAGACTCTTATGCTTTCTTGCACAACTCTCAACCCTTCCCATTTTCACCATTTATAATCTCTTCTTATGTATATTGGTTTCCATCCCCTAAAATCACTCTTCTATAGTTATCATATCCACCTAATATTCACTATTACCATAAAGATAACGTAAAGTTGAAATTCAAAATTTGAATCCCAACTAACCTACCATTATGGAGCTATAGTCTTGGACCATCCAACTCTCTCTAATTCAAATCCCAATATCAATGCTACTACAGCTCTCTCTCTCCCCCATTTAAATATAATAATTAATTATCTCATATTCAATCCAATAATCTTAGATCAAACGATCCAATCTTCTTTCCCTGAAATAACTCTCATCTTTAGACCGATTTTTTTTTTTTTTTTTTCATCTTGTGAGTCTTTCCAAACACAATTTATCTCTTCTAATTGTCCTTTATTTTCCACCTTAAATCTATACCACTAACACTCTGACCTACTACCCTAACATGCGGCGGCTCGACGCCTCGCACTAAGTTTCCTGTAGTTCAACATTGAACATGTACCCCGAGGGCAAAATGCTCACGCTGATGCCCTAGCTGGGCTGGCTGCGGCCATATCCCTCCCAAAAGGGGAAACCCTAAATGTGGTGGTCTGTGAAAGAAAGATCCTGCCACCTCTCAATAGGCATCAAGCAATAGCCGAATGCCATCAGTAATAGGCCACTTACCATATGATTGACAACAACCCCTCTTTGTATGCCCAAAGACCAAATGACACTACAACTATATACATTTTTAATGATAATAAAATTTTAAGTCTCACCTTAAATACATACCATTAAATCTCCAAGTGCAGTGTAATGTGTTTTTTAATCAAACAATAAACAACCGCAAGTGCAAAGCGTCTATAAATAGACAGCAGCAAGTACGAGCTGAACCCATAGAGAATGATCAAGAAGAAAAATCTAAGATTAACAATGCATAAACTAAAGCAACTAGATTATGAAATGTTGATAATAACAAAGAGATAAGCCACGATAATTAATAGGTCAAAGCATCTAGAATCCATTAAGCATTCCAAAACATCATTTTTCATGCAAACAGAAGTTGATTAATTTTTCAACTTCAGATCTGTACCCAATCAAGGCATCCAAATCCAGATAATCTAACTTTGAAATCATTTTTTTCTCAAAAGATATAGGTTTTTTATAAAAAAAAAATATTTAAAAAAACCCAAGACCTCATTCCCTTTATAAAAGTGTTAAAATTACCTAATAAACACCTATCAAATTTAAGTATAGACTATAAAAAAGAATATATTCCCAAGCATAATCTATTAAAAGTAAGCATAGATGATAAAATACTTATTTTAATATTGAGGACTACAAAAAGAAAGGCACCTGCTAGTATATATGAAGACAAGCCTAATCTAACATTCAAGTACAAGTAGATCAACAAGAATTCACTTAAATAAAAGGAAAGTTAAAGTATATTTAACTTCATCTAAAGCCCCGATTGCTGAGTTACACGCCCATTGCACATAAAACAAAGATAATCTTCATTAATAACATTCTTAAGTACAACTTCATCTCCTCCTAAACCTAAGTTTTTGCTTGGACAATGTCCAAAGCTACCTTAAAAAAATATAAAAATGGAGATAGTGGCATGGTTCCTATCTGTATGCTTTTGAAAAATAACAATTACTTGGTTTTGATTGACTTAGTGGCATGGTTCCTATCTGTATTTCTTATTTTTATTAGGTTCAATCTATTTAAAATATTTTTCTTTCATTAGATTAATTCATATTATGAGTTGTAGGCCCAAGCCTCTTTTATTCTTATTACATATTTTTAATAATATCCCTAAATTTGATATATCCATATTAAGCTTGGGCCTTTGTTGTTAGTTTGGTCTTATACTATAATTAAAGAAAATTAACCTGTCTGAATCAATTCCACCTAGTACAGGTGGACCTCAAGAATTAAGACTTAAGAAAGGCATGGAGTAAAGTAGGCTGTACATAGAATTCTACATATTTGTACAAGAAGAGTATACAAAAGATCCAGCTAAGATTATTTCTATTCTTTCAGCGCCTCTGAGCTTACATTGCTGGGCAGCAGTTTACCTTTATACATTTATTGCCAAAAATTTTTTTAAATCATCTCACTATAACTACAATCAAAACCCCATACTTGAATGGCTTCAAATCAAGGAATCAAAAGTTTAAACATGCATGTATACCAAGAGACTTCTCTTGTCTTTCACAAACTCTTTATGAACTAATCAGTGGAGATAACAGCCATGTTTTCGACACTTGGGACCATCTCTAGGCGCCAATGCAAGGGGCACAATTGTTGCTACTGAAAGCTCTTCGGCAAGAAGATGGTGGAAGACATGAGACCTGCCTGCTTGAATACTTCTTCCTCTTGGCCTCTGGGATTTCAGGCTTTTTAAGATCTTCCAGGGATTTTACGTCGGCCAAACATGTATATGACTGCGATTTGCCTGAGAAGTACCGAGACAGTCCTCTTCTGCTGCTGTTGCTGCTGCGAAAAAAAAACAGGAGAAAGAGAAAGGCTGATCAAAACCAACATCTTAATTATTCTTTTTTTTTTTTTTTTTTTTTGTCATTCTAAGACGACCAGAAACTATTCCAATATGTTTGTATGGAGCATGTCTTTGAAAAAAAAAAATGGAAATGGTGTTTTTGAAAGAAAATGTATTTTCATTGTTCATTGTTAACATATTTTTGAAGTTTCTATATTATGAGGTGAAAGCATTTCTAAAATATTTTCAACATCCAAAAAAAAAAAAAATTTTTTTTTTGAACATCTCCACAAGTGTCCATAAATTAATATTCTTAGGAGGAAAATGATCATGCAGCCATTACTATATCAAATCCCTGGAAATTAGGGTTGATAAAAAGAAACCTAATCAAACAATATATAGAAACGTAATCATAATGGTTCTAGCCTGATATAATCCAATTCAAATATAATCTATCATAACACTTAATTCTATCATTTTCATATCCAACCTTATCTAAAACATTCTCTAATAAGGTTCTATCTACATCTCCAACTTACGACGGTCACCCGTCACCCACCACCTCTCTTAATATTTGAAACCCATTTTACTAAGAGCTCTTAGGGATTCAATTTCATGCAAATAAACAAGCCCTCAATGTTTCCCCCACAAAGATCAATGCTTTACAAAATGAAAGAAACTTTTGGTTTCCATTTTCTAGTGGCACGCTTAGCCTCAGAGATGAAACTTACTTTCTAGGAGGAAGTTGTGCCCTTAGAGAGTCCATGTCGAAGACTTTTTCATCTTCGATACTAGAATCTCTTACATCAGCCATGAAGTTTCTTGATCTTCTGAGAGAGAGGAAGAGAGTTCTGGGGAGGTCATAGATATTGTATGGCCTTGGTATATATATAAAGGCATGGGCATGGGCATGTGCAGGGCATTGAAAAACGGTTGGGGAGTATTGGTCAAGAGTAACATGAATTTCGGGCAAGTATTCAGACGTCATAGGCTTGAATTGGCCAAGAGAATCGACAAAGGTGGGTTTGTTTTGGGCCTCAAAGGGCTCTCCTGCATTTAGAAGGTCACATCCACAAACCTCAAATAGACTCTCTTTCTAGTTCATCCAATCATCTACCTATAAATAAAGGCCTTTCCTTTCTCTTAACCTTGCTTTTTACCATTTCTTCGAACTTTTGGTGATGCTCGTCTTTGGAGCATGTTTGGTAACAGACGAGGAATCTATAGATCCAATTATTCTTTACTCCCACTGGAATAAGGATTTTTCGCTGGGGATTTATATAGTTGAGGATTTCATATTGATATTGGTGTGAATCAGATAACTGAAGAAAATAAGGTTGGTGTACAAATCTATTTAAGTGAGGATTTTTAAATCTTATGGGGGTGTTCGGATATGAAAATCCTAATAAATAAAATTTTTCATTCGTCCAAATCCTCAGGAATTTACAATTGCCAAACATGGATTTACCATAACTTAATGGAAACCAAAAATATTTTTCCTAGAGATTTGGTCACCAAACGTGACCTTGATGAATTCCATATAGATGGAGCCCATTTTTGGAGACTCGATTTATCTTGAGGACCCATTGTGGATGGATGATGGAGCAAAGACTCCCCAATCAGGCAATCATAGTCATTTGATAATTGAGTTGAAAACAGGGTGAAGTAGTGGCCCGCAGGGTTGAGGGCAACACAAATTTCAATCTTGGTATTTTTGCAGGAGGTCTGTCTGGGCCAAGATATTGAATTATATTTTACTATTTTCTGTTAGATGGATGAAAATTTTATTTGTCTAAATTAATTAATTCCATTAGTCCTGTTAAAGGCCGTTGACTGGATGACTAGGATCGTGAAATTAAGGGCTCATTTATTTGCATGGAATTGAATTCTTCGGAATTATAAGAAATGTATATTTATGAGAGTGGCTAGAATGCTAAAATTGTGCAGCTTGCTCTTCCATTGCGAGATAAAATCTTACTTTGATTAGGGTGATGTCCACATTTGGATTGGACAACCAGAATTTGATTGATTTATAAAACGCCTCGGATTGAATGATTAATATTTCTCATAGTTAATTTTAGGTCTTGCATTATTCAAGTTTGAATAGAAACTAGCACAAGAACCTGTGTTGAGTACGAGTCTGACCATACAATTCAAACCAAATATTCATGCAATTGGGAAATAATTATTGACTTGAATGGGGGCCCAAATACGTTGCACAACAGTAAAATTTTCAAAAGAATAAAAGAAGAAAACATATGACCGTACCTATTTTCACACAATTGAGAGAGGTACAGCAGAAAGCAAATAGGAGAAGTGAGGTAAAAAAAATGCAAAAAAATATAGAAATGAGAGCAAGAGATGTGAGTAGAAAGGCACTTTTGCATAAAAGAAAAAAGGAAAAACGGAAAAGTAAGAAGAGACATCCGTAGTTACATGGGTAGTGAGATATGGATAGTTACATGAGATGAGATAAGTATTGCATGTGATAAGAAGTGGACAGTCACAAGAGATAAAGGAGGACAGAATAACCGACCGTCCAAATCACAACAGAATGTCCAAATTAGATTGAAAATGCTTTGGCTTTAATAAAGTATAATGGCGCCATTCAAACAACAGAATGTGTGAGTACGACCAAAACTTCAACTCTACATTATATAAAGTTTAATGAATAAGAGAAGGATCAGATAATCCGGTAAGAAAAAAAAAAAGTTATGAGAAGAGCAACGTATTAATCAAGCCAAAAAATTGGGCAAGGCTTATTGGCTTTGAAGCCCGTGCAGAAGGATAAAAGATAACAATGTAGATGGGACATTTATTTTCCTATTTATGATGGTATGATTGCATATGCCCTTTTGAGATCATTCACCGGAGCCCTTTTTAGCCTTCCAAACCCAAATCAACTTCCCAAACAGCTGTGGACTTCCTAAATCCCTAGCCGCATAATTCAAGGTTTGAGCATCCATTATCCAAGCTCCATCCGCCCTTGATTCATCTTTTGATAAGGTTTAGGAGTGAACTGACAAAGTTCTTATAGCTTGAATTGTTAATTGAATAGGGAGGAATGTAATGTGAGGTGAAGTTTTTTTTTATCATGAATTTGAGCAAAATGAACATCCTAAGATGGCCCGAAAGGGTTTGATTAAGAATTGAAGAGAAATTGGGGCCCAAACAGTCCAAAATTTAACTTAAAACTGATAGTTAGGGACTTCTTGATATTTTAATAGATGACAGGGCTTATATGTAAATTTCAGAAATTCTGGACCATAAATTTCAGAAATTCTGTTAACTGAGACCATGTAATGTGCTTAGGCAATTGGATGATCTGAGTACCTGTAAGTCACAATTGTTTAGTTCTTTGCAACAACTGATTATTAAAAGAAGTTACAAATAACTAGAGTTACAGGTGGTTTGAGTGCAGGGCAACCAAGTTCCAAGAATCCCAACTTTCCTTAAGTGCTGAATTATCACTTGAACTTGTACATTAGGAGATCCTGTCTAAAGTCTAAACTACTTTTAGTATAATTACATGGTCCTCACTCCTCCACCTAGAAACTACTTGCTAATTACATCCTTGAGGTTTTTTTAGCCTCCCTACCAAATTCAAGAGTAACTAGAGAAGATTAGAATGGGCTACCATCTTGCTTCTGAAGGTGAATGAGCCTAAACTTTATTTACAAAAGATGAGTGTAAAATATACATCATCCACTAGTATTAGGAGTGGTTGTCCTGCTTTCCCATGCTTCAGTCACATCATCAGGTGAATATGGCGGCATTTTCTTCAGCAATACTTCATCATCAGTTGGTGTATCCACTTCCACTACCTTCTCCCCCTTGCATTCCTCAGTCTGAATTCCTCTCAACCACTCCAAGACCTCCCCCATTGGAGGCCTAATCTCCTTATCATCTTGCAAACACCTAAATGCCAACTCAGCCACCTGTGTAATCATTCTCCTTACTTCATAATCTGAATCGAATCCAAGAGTGGGGTCCACTAATTCATTCAGTGCGTGCTTGTGGATTTTGCTTACCGCCATGCGAGCCAAGTTAATCTCATGGTCATGTCTACTGGTGTCCACAGCGGGCTTTGATGAAATAAGCTCCATCAAGACCACTCCGAAGCTATACACATCACTCTTGTCAGTAAGTTGGTAGCACTGATGATAGTCCGGGTCGACATAACCGGGAGTCCCTTGAGGAGCGGTTGAAACATGTGTGGCATCGGAGGGGAACAAACGAGAGAGGCCAAAATCTGCAATTTTAACATGGAAATTGTTGTCAACGAGAATGTTGGTTGTTTTCACATCACGGTGTATAATGTCGACAGCATGAAGGTATTTGAGGGCATCTGCAGTTTCTATAGCAATGCTCATTCGGGTAGGCCAAGTGAATGCACCAGGTGTAGCACGGTCTCCATGGAGATGATCAGCGACAGTTCCATTGGGGATAAATTCATAGACTATGAGGAGTTCGCGGCTGTGGCGTGAGCTGCACCCATACAATGTGACAAGGTTTGGATGTTGCAATCGAGAAAGGATACTGATTTCATTCTTGAATTGTTCAACTCGATTACAATTGTACTTATACAAGCGTTTGACTGCGACATTCCGCCCATCCCTCAGCATACCTGCAAAAAGAAGCAAGTCTCTAATGAACTGGTATGAAGACAAAAAGAAAAAAAAAGAAAAAAAAAAAGAAAAAAAGAAATTCCCTCTCTCTTCTTCCTATATTTTATTTACAAGCACCTGAAGGATTAAGACTCAGTATATGAATGCAAAGCATGAGTACATATAATGTTTCAAAATTGTTCTTTCCCAAACTTAACAAAGAAAAATAAGGCACCACTTTAGCACCCATTCCAGTGATTGTCAGGTATCTTCACCTATTTGGCCTTTTTGCATTATTATTTACAGATGATTGATGGTGCTACTGTCAAATAGCTGTCAAGAGAGTTCTAACTGATGTTTTGAACACCCATTATGTGAGACATTCTAACATTATTTCAATTGATCTAAATGTTTTTATACTGTAACAACTGTTAATTAAATGTTTTAGGGGCATATCTGTGTCATTCCAACCAGGTTTATGTGGAAAGCAGAGAGGTGAACCCTTTGACAGGAGAAGAGAAGGTTGAAGGGTCAATAAAGGATATTTACATGGGTCTAATTTCATTTCCAAAGAGAGAGGGTCAAGATCTATTTTCTGCCAAAATTAACCATCCATTTCATGATCTAACCATGCCGTGGATCTATTAGCAATTTATCACCACAAGAATGTCTCTCCCATTTCTTTTCACTGATGTTGGAACCCTAAGGCCCATTGATTTTTGGAAGGATAGCCTCTCTAAATTTGGCTAATTTGTACTAACAAGGTTCAGACTGCAAACTCATCTTTTGAAAATATTCAATTCTATTCATTCAGTAATTCAATATCAATTTGGTGAAGTCTGCAGATTGAATCAAATTACTACCACTTAATTTGGGACTTGTAATCCTACTTTAATGTGCATATAGTAATTGTTTCTGTGTACCCTTTTCTTCCTATCTTTAGAAGGGGTTTTGTGACTTTTGTCTTAATTGTAATTATTAGAAGAGTTATATAAGAAAATTTTATGAAACACTACATCAACAAACAAAGTTTGACAAGGCCATTTAAGGTTCGATATATATTCATAGACAATGATGTCCCTAAAAATTTGTAGAAGTGGACCTACAAACCATGCAAATAGAAACAAACAACATTGAACCAGAAAATCAGATTTTTTTTCATCCAAGGGGGTCAACTTTTTCATCTTTTTGAAAGATAACTTAGTGAACTTGAATTACAAATTGGGTAAATCAGAAATCAAATTAAATGAACCTAAACCAATGAATAAGTAAACTGTGCCAACTATGAACTCGAAAAATAATCAGACAAACTAAGAAATCAGACGAATTGTTCTTCTCATGATATAAACTTAGATATGCCAGCGTTATGGTTATTTTTATTAGATTCTCAGGAGAAAGAAATAACTGATAAAAGACTAGGACCACCATATAGCATTGTTAGTGAGATTTTCTGCTGAGAAATTCTCCCTAGGAAGAACACCAAGCAGGCCCCTAGGCCCTAAAACAAGTGCTAATATAAGGAAAAAAGAAATTAACAACAGCCGTTCAGAGGAGATGGCTTTTGTAGAAAGAAAAGAAAGATTTAGCTGTGTTTACCCTGGTATACAGTGCCAAAGCCACCATCTCCAAGTTCTTTAGAAGGGTCAAAGTTGTTGGTGGCTTCTTCCAGCTCCTTGTAGCTGAAGAATTTAGTTGGGAGGCCATTTTCAAGGTCCTCTTTAAGAGACGAGTCAGAAGAAATGGCTCGAGAGAATGGTTTTGAAGAGGTTGAAGGGTTGTGTTTATTATGATTCCACCAGAAGAGGAAGAAGGCGAAGCATAAAAGTAAGGTTCCAAATCCTGTACAAACACCTGCAAGAGGAGGAAAATTACTCAGGAAATGTGTTGAACTAGTGTAGAATTCATATGCTCAACCACAATTATAGTGATGAAGTATTTAAAGCATTACTTAAAAGGAAGTTGCAGCTGTTTATCGACCTTCACCAAAAGCCAACAGTCTAAATCAGAACAAGGTAAATGATCTGTCTGTAAGGCTAGGATCATCAAGTATTCAAATGTTAATTTTGAAACTGTAAGCCGTCCTAGGTAGGATCTACCATATGTACAGTTTATGTTGATTGAATGTAGACTTACAGCCGTGATTAACTAGCATTTCATCTCAACAAACTTCTCTGCTCAACAGAGCACATGAAGATCTCCTTGCAGTCAAACCTACACACAAATACATCTACAGTCTACTAATTATGTTTCAAGTTACAAGAATCAATTTTTTTTCACCAGTGGGGCCCACCTGCGAGCAGGCCTTTCCATTTTTAGGCTAGGATTTTGTGTGCATGGCACACATGTATGGAACACATGCATAATTAAGAATTGCAGTTAGTCCTTGCAAAAACTGATAGAAGATATAAGGCAAAGGGTGTTTGAGCAAGGATACATGTGTGTGAGATCAGGGCCATTTATGAAGTTACCTCACTTAAACATTCTATCTCCCAAAAAAGGGCCATCATGAGCCATACAGGTACATACTCTTAAATTTATTTAGCTAACCATTCCTACAAAAACCACGAGGCTTTAGTAGAGGCAGCATAATGGGTGGAGCCCACTCCTCAATACTCCCCCTCAGGTGGAGAACCCGATCGGCACACTTTTGGCGGCACGCATTTTTTTCCATGCCGAGTCATTCCTCCTGGGATTCGAACTCGCGATCGGTAGGCTCTTATACCATCTTAAATTCCTTTAGCTGACCATTCCTACCAAAACCTCGAGGCTTTAGTAGAGGCAGCATAAATACTTTTCAATACTTCCCCCCCTTGGGTGAAGCCCACTCCTCAATAAATCCAATGCAACCTGAAGATTGATGCGTCTTAACTGAACTTTTTGGCTCACTTGATGACCGTGATTTGTAGCCCAGCATTGTTTAGCCCATGAAGAAGACTCGATAATGCACGTCTACCAACGCAACCCCAATATGATTTATTCATCTTCCTAGTACTAAAAAAGATAATGGAGAAAGGCATGGGAAGTGCAATACCTATTATGATGATATTCTTCTTATCAGTACGAACATCTGCAAAGGCATCTGCAAAGGCATAA
Organism: Umbellularia californica; assembly: GCA_028538565.1. Classification (NCBI taxonomy): domain Eukaryota; kingdom Viridiplantae; phylum Streptophyta; class Magnoliopsida; order Laurales; family Lauraceae; genus Umbellularia; species Umbellularia californica. The sequence goes on from JAPQWN010000006.1 coordinate 13,324,334, forward strand.
TGTGAAGTGAGTTTAGAGGATGAAAGATGACAATAATAATATTTAGGTCTAAGGTCATCACCAAGTGAAAACTCCTAAAGCTCTAATGGTCTTTTTAGCTCCCTCATAAGTTTCTGGAAGCCTAAGCTCTTTAAATTTAAAAATCATTGTAGTTGATAGGCAAGGTTGATATATATATATATATTTATATATTTATATATATGGGAGATGCTCCTATGAGAGATGCTCTCACCTTACTATGAGAGATAAGGTGGGGGCCCTCACATCCATATCCAATGCCAACAACTTAAATGTGAGTGCCCCCACTCCTATCTCTTATAGCAAGGTGAGAGATACTCTCATATGACATGCAAAACAAGAATAATAATTTTCAGTTCAGCTTTGATGATTATCATAGAAAACAATAACAAAGGAAAGCAAGGTCTCTTTCTTGAAATCAGAAATTGGATAAGTTTTAGTATTTAAGAAATGTGAACAGATTAGATCTAAAGCAGTAGTGTTTGGAATGGAGATGCCTCCACTTGAGGAGCACATGTAGCAATTATGGATTTCATCCCATCTCAGAGGAAAACTCTGACAAACAAAGACAGAAGGTCGAAACTGGACCAATTCCAATTGATGTGCTGAAGCATGTGAAACAGAACAACTGAACAGTTAGGTGGAGTCGTCTCAAAGTAGAATATCCTTCTGGCTTATGCATGGTAGATACCATAAAATTTGCATCCTGTATGATTGAGGCAGGGTGAAATGACCATGCCCAACAATTGGTAATGGTGAAAATGGAAAGTCAATGATGGGTGTCAAAAAATTGTTGAGAACCGCCAGGAAGTATAGAGTTGTCTTCCTTCAAGTGAGGAAAATAAAAAACTCTCCAAAATTTTATCTGTAAGTAATATTTTTTTTATTTGACGCAGTTAATGATTTGGACTTAGGACTAAAGAATTTTAGAAGATTGGTTGGAGGGGAGAAATTACCTTCCCTGTTTTGACTTCATTTGCACAAAGAAAAGTTTCTTATCAGAAGTATTACTCTGTATGAACACTATTTTTGCTCTTTCCCATTGCTGACTTAGATCATTATTACGACACACCACAGGTCCTAGATGCATCTAGTTTGATAATGTTGACGGTAGAATCAGAAGCATTTTACTCCGAAATTGTACCCATTGATTTTTTATTTTAATCTTTTCGTCCATTTGCAGCGGGCAGAAATCACCCAATTAGGCAGACTGCTAGGGTCCTCTTATCAGTAAGGTTTTCAGGCATGATCCCATCTGTTCAGTTAGGATTTATGTGTGCCATGCCATCTGTAGCAAACAAAGGTGTTTCACCAGCACCCTTTTGCTCAGGGTATTATGTTCTAGGACAAAGTAGCAAGGACTGATAACAACTAGAGCACAGAGGTAAGTCCCACTGCATTATTTGTTTTAGACCTTCTGGTATCATTTATCTTCTGGCATTATGTTCTAGAACAAAGTAGCAAGGACTAATAACAACTAGAGCACAGAGGTAAGTCCCACTGCATTATTTGTTTTAGACCTTCTGGTATTATTTATCTTCAAGGTTTCTGTTTAGGCTTTTGATATTCAAGCATAAAGAAAGATATAAAGACTTTAGCCAGTAGGAAAACTTTGAGCCATGGGTAAGAGCTGAGATACAAAACTAAGCTTGAGATGCATCAGATGTTTCCTCCTTCAAAACAACTATTACTTTGAAAGACCCCCTTCTTTGACCTCCCACCATTTTTCTTACTTCAGTCTGTGTTCATTTAGAAGGGAGTAGCATAAAAAGAATGGGTGTTTTTATAGCCCTTCATATAAAAATATGTTTTTGTTGTCTATAGAGAAAGGTAAGGCCAAAGATAAGCCCTTCACATACAACAGAACAGAGAATCTCAGTGCACTTAATCAATTGCATAGGCCTAATCTTAGAACTAGATATCCCAATTTGAGGAAAATACTACACTAAGTAACCAACAATGATGTAACAGTAGCACAGACATTTGAAACATCAAAAGAACAAACAGAAAGAAGTACTACTCAGCAAAATCAGCCGGCGGCAAAAGGAACAGAACCCACAACAACAATATTGAGAATTGGGTTCCTCTGTAAATCATTCTATGTGCCTCATCTTTTGATACAGATGACTAAATTCAAACCTCCTAGACATCATGTCCTTGCTGAATTCTCATAAGTAAAATAGAATAACAATAAATTGGTTTCAATACATGGTTTTAGGCTGCTTTTGTTTTGTGTGACAAGTAAGGCAGTTTGACATAGCAGAACTCATTTCTCTGTTGTTAGTTGCTTCATGTTCTGTTTTTGGTTCAGACCCAACAAAAAAAAAAGAAAGAAAGAAACAGCAATGTCAAGCAAGTCTGAGCCATTTCGGAAAGGACCAGATGGGCTAAATATTAAAACAATAAGAAAACATGAGTTCTTAGTTAATCATTAGCAAGAGAACAATAATAAAACCAAACAAAAACTAAATCCAAATCCTTGATTACCAGAACAAATGAACTGTCCAGTAGTTTTATTTTGATTGCAAAAGCCTCCTCTCTTCATGAAACATTCCTCGCATTCATCGGTGAGTTTCCATTGAAGTCCAAAACCAGCAGACAGCAAAGGAATAAGGTCTTTCGACCCATTTGGGCCAACTATCCATTCAGACATGGGAATCTCATATACAGAACATTTGTGTTTAATCGCTGGTAGGTTCCTTTGTTTTGTGTAATGAAGAACGCAGTCCTTGCAGTTTTTGTAATTGTACAGCGTGAAGTTCTTTGGGGGTTTAAATTCAGTACTGTGATTGCATTTGAAGAAGGTGTAGTTTGGTGACACAGACTTGAAGGTAAGAAAAGGAGATCTGGGTACTGTAAAATTTTGAAGGTTGCTGCAGATTTCGGACGTATTAGCACGAACTAGACCATCTTCCTGAATAGTTAGCAGATTTGATTCATATATGATGCTTTTAACCACGTATGGTCTTTCATCCCCCGCAAACTTGATAATTGGTATGGTGGTGTTGTTGCTGTTGCTGTTGCATGCTATGTTGTATATGCCGCAATCAGGACTGCTGATATTAGAGAAGGGGAATTGGATCCTAGGAACAGTACCACATGCGAAAGGAGGACACTTTCTGTGGCCAGAAGCGTCTACTTGAGGTGAGTGAAGAGCAGCAAAGCTAGAGAGAAGAAAGAAAGGAAATAGCTGAAACGAGCAGCCATATCTAATCCTAAACACAGTGCTTCTTAACATCATCATCAGACCACAACAGAACACATTGCAAAGTGAGGATCTCTTTTGAACTGATTACACAAAAAATGAGGAAAGGAGGAGGAGGAGGAAGGAAGAGAGATAGATAGAGAGAGAAGTGAAGCTGGGCTATCTTTTTTGATCGACTTGGATATTTTTTTCATTGGAGTGAGAGGGTGACTTTGACTTTTGATTGGAGACTTGAAGATGCTTGGAGGAAGGAAGAAGGGAACTGTCTCTTGTCTCCTATTGATCGTTGGTACCCAACTTGGAGTTTCCACCATGTAACTTTTCTTCAGTATTGGATGGAATGGACTCGTGGCTTTCTGACATGCGGTGGAACGGCAAAGTCGGTCAAGGTTTGGACCTACTTTCACTGTTGTGTTGTCCTTTCTGTATTTCATTTCATAGGGTGGCAAGGTTTGGACATTTTAGCAGCCTGGATTGAAAGGTTCTCAACAATTTTTTTTTGTTTTTGCCACTTGATTTACTAGGGTGGCCGTCTCTGAATTTCTCAATTCTCGTTAGAGAGATGATTGTTTGATAGGATTACTTTGGGCAGATTTGGATATCTAGGAATTCATGATAGAATGTTTGTAACAAAAATAATAAAAGGATGAGGGAGAGAAGGATATAATATTAAAATGTTGATGGTGCTTTATATTGTCTTGGACTTTGATTTTTAAGGGTTTTTTTTTTTTTTTTTTTTTTTTTAACAAAATGCCTCCATGTTGTCACCCATCCTCAGGATGCCCTCTATATTTTGTATGTCACGTTTTTTTTTCACTAAAAATCTCTGTTGACAAGTATCTTGTTTGGCTGATCTTACATGTTTGAAAACGATTTGTATGACAGAGATCTGTTTCAAATAGTTCTGATTGAAATAGATGCTTTAGAAATAGTCCCGTTTAGCCACATAAAAATTGATTGAAATAGACTTTTCTAAGTCAATAGTTGAAAGTTTTTCGCAAATATCTCAAGATCTACGAGGAATTAATCTTTGAAATTTGACCCTATAACCATTTTGAACCTTCCAAATAGCTTTAACGGTTTGGATCTTAATTGTAGGGCCGCATAAAACCCAAATAATAATATCAAATGGTATACGTTTTTTACAAATATCTCAAGATCCGCGATAGATCAATGACTCAAATTTGAGTCCATAGTCATGTTTTGACTGGTGAATATTTTCAATGGTTCGAATCTTAATTTATTGACCTGGAACTCAAGAAAAAAATTGAAAAAAAAAAAAAAAGGACGGCTACAAGTCATGTTTCAACTGCTTTGTTCTAACCTAAGTTATTCGACGCCTATCATTTTTTCATCATTATCTCTGGATCTGGACAAAATCAGAGGCTAGAATTTTGAGCCATAGCTGTTTTCCATCTTCCAATGAGAATTAATGGCTCCGATCATGAATATGGGCCCCACAAAAGTCCCAAGAATCCAAATTCATGGTTCTACAGTTTTTTACAAATATCTCAAGACTTGTGATAGATCAACGGCTCAAATTTGTTCCCATAGCCTTATGTGGTCTTCTTGAAACTTCCAACGGTTCGGATCATACTGTGGACATCAATATCACCGCCCAACTCCTGTCTCTTTTTGCTTCGGACGTTTCTGTTTATTTCGATTCGGTTGGAAAATGGAGCTCGGAGAAGTAGATATCGGAGGTCTATTTGACGTTTTAAATGCAGGTGGTTGCAGTGGTCACCAAACACATTTTAAGAATTTTCAACATAGTTATCAATTTTGTTTCGGTCATCATTTCGATCAGCATCAAGATGGAATATTTCGGTATTTTGGAAATTAGGTAAAATCTTTTAGAATAATAAAGACTTATAGAAAAATAAAAATGATATATAAATTATGCATGTTTCTTAATGTGAATATTGATAAAAATAATTTTTAAAACAAAGTGAAAATTGTGCTATAAACCGAAATAGACTGAAATGACAGAAATTGACCGGAGTTCAAAACCAAATTTTTTTCCTCATTCCGTTTTGGTTGGACAACCGGAACGAAAAATCCTGACCATTCCGGCCCAAACGAAATATCCCTGCCAAACAGGGTGAGGTATCAAAACTATACCAAAAACCTAACTACTTCCATTCTTGAGTATCCAATTTTTTGTTTGGGGTTTTCATGTATGGTAACCTTTGGTCATGGATAATCTCACCTTGTGATAGAAGTTGTGAAAATTCTCTGCATATGCTAGTGCATTTTTTATGAGCTAAAATGCTCTTGATGGTGCGATATCACAAAAAATTGTAAACCGTGGGATATCGCAAAGACCAACAAGAGGGGAGCTTTTATGTGATCTTGCATTAATGAAAAAAAATTGTGAAATCACAAGATATGGTATACGAGGATATCACAAAGTTGGTCAAGGACATTTTAGTCCATAAAAATTGCATGGGCACCTGTGGGGAAAATTTTCAACTTTGGGGACCTAGTGTTATTTTTAAGAGTGTTGCTACCTACATATTGCAAATAGCTTTCCACACAGTACAACTAAAAAAAATAAAAATAAATAAAAAAATTCATAAACTACTCCTCTCCATCTCCTTCCTTCTCTCTCCCTCTCCCTGCTCAGGCCACCTCCGCTCGACCCCACCGCCGACCCATCTCCATCTCCCTCTCCCCCTCCCTCTCCCCCTCTCTCAATAGCCCTGCTTCCACTTTCTTGCACCCACTTCTTTCTGTACCCACCCACATCCCCCCACCCCCACCATCCCCTCGGTGCTGCTGAAGAGGAGGGAGCAATAGAGAGAAAGGGAGGGAGAGGGAGAGAGACAGGAGGGGGAGAGAGGGAAGGAGAGAGGGACGCTGGGTGGGGGGAGGGCGAGGAGAGGGAGAGGGCGGGCAGGGGCCGCGGCGACGGGTGATCGAGAGGTAGAGAGTGGGAGAGAAAGAGGGGGAGAAGGAGAAGCAAAGGGCTTTTGGACGGGGTCCGGTGGCGGGCGAGAGAGAGAGGGGGAGAGAGGAAGAGAGGGAGAGAAAGGGGAAAGGGGGGAGAGGGACGAGGGCTGACAACGGCGGGTAATAGAGATAGAGAGAAGGAGAGGGATCGGTGGCGGCGAGGTTGGGCGGAGGTGGCCGGAGCAAGGAGAGGGAGAGGGGTAATTTAGAGATATTTCTTATTTTGTATTAATTTTTTTAAATACAGTGTGTGGAAAGATTTTTGCAATGTGTAGGTAGCCACATCTATTATTAATGGCTAAAAGTTACAGTAGGGGAAGAACCACTTTTTTGTTTTTGCAGATTTGCCCTTAGGAAAAGCACAAATGAGTTATCCTTTCAGATAAGGGATAAAAAGATAATTTTGCCTCTTATATCACCCATTACTATTAGTGATTTTGTTAAATGGATTGAAGTTTAAACATATTGTAATCTTTTTTTATTTGTCAATAAAAACCAACAATTATTTGTTTCACTATCAGACAATGGAAATTTTAATAATAAAAATATAGGGGCTTTCTAGGGTTGTTTGACTGTACATGGCCCCATTGTAGAAACCTCTCTCGTTTTTTGGGTAATGACTGGGTAATAAACCTTTTATTAAAGGATTAATTATTTGATGACAATTTGTAGACTTTCTCTTGTTGAGTCCTGCCATGTTAACTGGCAAGATTTTTTGTCCCCACCTTCAAAGCAGAAGAGATCTTGCCCCGTACCACACAAGTGCGAGACCCTCAGGTGAAAATTCCGCTACAACCTAATAAGCCCTACTTTGGCAAAAGCGGGGAAATTAACCTTAAACAATGCTTGGTGAGGAACCTTGATCATTTATTTAGGTCCACTTGGAGGCAAGACAATCTTTGGCTTTAGTATGAATAGATACCGAGTACATGTGGTAAAAAAAATCATTGCAGCACTAGATATAAACTTTCAACATTTATCAAATCAACCTGTAAACTCAGATTCATTTTAAGTTTGTACCCATGCTAATTTATGTGTTGGATGGGGAGTAGATCATATGTGTCTCCACCAGAATGTGCCCAAGCATAAAAGGATGCTTCAGTATATTTACAAGATAAATTTGAATATTTAGGCAACCTAAAGTCCTAATCACTCAAAATCACTATAGTTAGGGGCGCTCGTGGACCGAGTTGGCCTGAATCCTACTTGGACACAGCCTGCTTCAGCCCAGGCTTGGACCTAAAACCTGGGCTTGTTTAATATACAGGGCAGGCTTGGATTCAATAGTAAAGAGGCCGAAGCCAAACCCGGCCTGAATGAGAGACATGATTTAAATAAAAATGGATTTTTTTTTTTTTGCGAAGATGGAGACTTGAACACATGCACTTACATGAGTGCATATGAGCCACAACTAGCTAAGCTATAGCTTGTAATAGTTGTGAAAGCCTTTTTTTTTTATTATTATTTCTAAAAACCTTTACCCGGCCACCCAGGCTTGGGCTTACCCTTTTTCAGGCAGAGCCAGGCCCTTATGGCCCGAGTTGCACTTTTTCGTTTAAAAACTGGGTCAGGCCTGGATATTGCTCAGCCCGGCCCTAGCATAGGAATCATGAACACCCTATCTACAGGCAAAGTGATCACAGGTAAAAGTTGTAACTGTCATAAGAAAAACATCAAATTACACTTTTAACTGGGATCCATATGAGGGTTGGAATAATTCTGATTAGAGTAAATCTTGAGCTGATTAGATTTTCAAGGCAAAACCAATTTTTGCATAACTTCAAGGTAGGATTTGGAAGTATAGGAACGTGCTAGGGGCGTGATGCAGATCTGATTCTGAGCACAGATGCCATGCTGGATTTCTGTTGCTGTTTTTAATTTGGGAGTCTATCTATATATAGATGGCCAGATTGAAAATCTCGCACCACTCTTATGCATGTGTTAGAGGTCATCTATTAGTGGTTAGAGTATTTGTTAAGGGTGGTATGAGTTGCTAGTAAAGTAGATTATTTTTATCCTATTAGTTCATATTTGCTTTATATATGTAGTTCTTCTCATGAATAAAATTTATGGTGATCATTTTATGGAAATGCTTTGAAAGTCTTTAGCATGATGACTCCTTAGGTGAAAACCTTGTATGAAAATTTATCATTTGATGGACATACATGCATAAGAATCTTAGAGACAAATAAAAAGTCACAAATCTAGGCTCTAGGTGCTTTCCAAATGCACATCATGAAGTTATTAATTAGGATGATATGGTGATTTTGGCTGATTCTATCTTGCCATCTTAATAAAATGCAGCGTCAACTTCTCAACGGGATTATGAGAGATGAAATAGAGGACTAGATTCAGGAAAGAGTGGTTGGAGCAGTTTGGCATGTTAGCTTGTGATGATGGATAATAAAACTGCATACATTTGGTTTGAATCTAACATGTTTTCATGAGAATCCACATGGATTCAGCTGTGTTTTTTAAGTTGAGAAAAAGAAAATACTTGGAGAAAACATGCTTCATTCTACTCGCAGGGAAAACATGTGAAATCAAATAACCAACAAATAAGCATTAGTATTTAGTAACATCTTTCAGCTATAATCAAATAAAGTTAGTCCTGATTAAATTTTTAGGCTCAAAGGTTCATTGGATGTTTAAGTATAATTTTTTGGTGATTTAAATCCGGCCGAAGTAATGGTTGTTTTCGTTTTAAATTGAGATAGGTGCCAAATCAAAAGGGGTAGATGTTCCCAAGGTAATCAGATTAATCATATGTGGAACCTCTATAACAAACTACAAAGGAGGCAATAAGTAGAAAGTTTTTAGAATTTGCTAATGAAAATATTAACAGATGAAGATTGCTCCATTGTGCCATTCAAACAAGGTGTCAAATCCATCGGTTTAGATGGAGGTATGGGTCATGCAAACCGAGTCCAAATGTGCCCTAAAAGTGAGTGACTAGGAGCTAATGTCTTATTAAGGAAGGTCCCAACTGATATCCATATGGACCACCTTGGGTGCGGTTAGTGTAACCAGTGACCATATATATGTGGGCTACTTGCGAGGGGTAAGATCATGGAAACACAACCTGTTGCAGTCTGCAAGTAAAACACCTTGACTGGTCCTCATCCATGAACATAACCCAACCTTTACTCCACGAATAGTGCATTTGCACTTATGTTGCGTCATTTCAAAGAACTACTCATGCTAGTGAGTCAACAAGGAAAACTTTTCCACCATGAAATACGAGAATAGGTTATCTTCTAATTTCTGTCCGGGAAAGTGGCGCAGTAGAAAAAATATCCATGATCAACGGTCACAATCACGATGCACACCAACAATCAAACCATAAAGCAATCACACACATAAACGTAATAGTCTTGCGTGGTTCGACAATATTGCCTCCGTCCACGGGAAAATAATATTTTCTCCATTCAGCCCAGGTGGTTCGAAAAACTCTGACACCCATGAGAGAGAGCTTTCACTTCTCTAGCTCTCTACTTTCTTGGCCTACAAGAAACCCTTTCTTAACCATCAAGAACACTCCGATACAATTAACAAAATACACATGACTCTGAACTTGGTTCATTGGCCAACTCAGTAAACCAATCCGGTAAACTCGGAATACAAGATATAAACCCAACAGTTTTCCCCCTAAAAATAGAGCCTCTTCATGGTTGATAGTACAATATGATAACTTCTTTAGCTTTATGTGTTGATGAAGAGATGAAGTTGTTATAAATGTTCTTTCTGTATTGATGAAGAGATAAAGTAGTTATAAAGGGGAGTGCTACACAGTGCCTAGGCATTTTTTCCTCCTAGTTGGGCCCACTGTGATGCATGATGATCATGAAAGTCAATTGGATGAAAAAATCCATATGAAGCCTACCTATATGCAAAATCTTGAGTCCATAAGATCATCCGGACCTTTTGATCTATGGCCCCTTAAAACTTAATGGTTTAGAAGCATCATTTTATCATGGTTTTAATCCAACGACGAGGAAAAGCCGAATGAGTATCAAATTTGAACTTTTGACTATTCATGCGGGGTAGTGAGTGTAAAAAGACTAAATTGACTCAACATAAGTCCAATGACATAAAAAAAACTGGGTGGGGGGAAGGAACGTTTTGTGGGGCATTTTTTTAGAATTTCTCAGTTATAAAATATTCTTTCAGTGGGCATATTTAGAGAGGAGATATTTGACAGCCTTGCCCTATAGGATGTCGTTGTTTTCGACTTGGGCTACGAGTCCACTAGATTGAATCACACCGATGCTTATTCTCAACTTTAAACATGCTTATTTGTTAGCTTGTTCTGCGGGAGCATTGATTTCAGAATAAATGACCATTATTGGGTATCTGATAGGATTAAGCACCCAAATTAGATATTCGAGATTGCCTACCAAAAATCAGTCTCATTTATTTCACTCAAATTGATCTCATCTATTTCTTTATGCAAGATCCGATAATAAGGATGGATATGTGAGTAGTACAGTGAGATGATGAATGGCTTGGCTCGGTTGTATTGAATCTAATTACAGCTTTCCAAATGAGGATCTCTCTCTCTCTCTCATATTTTTTTTTTCTCTCTTGACCGAATGAAGAAATTGAGCATTTGGAGGGGGTTGGTCAAGCCTCGATAAATAGGGAGCAAGGAGAGTTCATTTTCTCTATTTCTATCACTTGCTAAAAGGGGAGGGAGATAAAAGAGAGATAATCCCAACCTCTTGGAAAGATGAGAGAGGGGAACCTGAATATTTCCCCTCTCTATCACCACCATGTATATGGAAGTCATGTGAGGCCCGCCAATTCTATTTGTTGGGACCCACCACATGTGATCTCATGTGGGGCCCATTAAAAAATGCCAACACTACTGATATATATTTTTAATTTAATTTAAGAATATCAATCTGATCCATTTGATTTTTGGACGACCCATGCATGATATTATCAATGTCTGGTGACCACAATGTTTGATCACAGCCCAAGTCCCACATTGAGATTATCCCCACTAGAGATAATGTCTACTCCAATAACAATGTCTTAATTAATGACCAAAACATGTCATTACAATATAACATCAAATGCACTAAAGTCATATAATATAATAAAGTACTACACACCACACCATTGATTAAACGATTTGCTGACTCAACAGTACTGCAGACTTGTCCACGCCACTCTTACTTCAAAATCACACAGCTATAATCAGATGTCCCTTATATGAATAAAGAGCTAACCCAAGAAATTAGATCCCATGGACTTGGGTCTAACACCTGGGGAAGGGTGTGTTGCATGCACGGGACACCTTCTTCGCATTCCCAGTGTTGATGTACTTCTGAAGGGAAGGGTCCTTCAGATACTTGCAAAGGCAAGGCTTTTGCTCCTTAAGCTTGGTGCAACACATGGGAGTGGGCGGCATTGCAGCTAGGATTGCGGTCGCACACGACGCTAGCTCGGTCGGCTTGCAGGTGACCGCCACCGAAGCCGGCACCTGGCCGATCATCAACACCACCATCAGACCAACCACAATGCAAAACACCTTCATTTTTCAAATAGCAGTACTAGCTAGTATGAGAAAGAGAGGAAGAAGAAGATTGAAGGAGGAAATGGGACATGGGAGCAATTGCTTTGGCAGTCTACTCAATTTATAGAGAGAGTTGATAGAGGAGAGATGGAAAAAAAAAGTTGTATATCAATTGCTCTTGGATCCCAAGAATCATTGGAATGTATATTGTATATGAATTGATCTTAATTTGGAAAGGTTTTTGGTCAGGCTTTTAAGAAAGCTATGAATCGAGGTGAGCCTAATCATGGATTCTGTAACGTGGGGTTGTGTGAAAATGATGCCATTGTGAGAAAAGGAGTCCATCTGTGGGTCTTACCATCTCTAGTGCATGAAAAAAGTAGACGCGCGTGTTTTTTAACAGTGTGGAGTGGGCCAGATGTGGAGACTACGTACACTAGGTGTGTATTGAGTGTTCAATCCCAAGCAGAACCATGGTACATTGGAATCTGAATTCATCTTTTGTTGGATGGATTCATCATGGGACCTGTATTCTACATGGGTTTTAAGTAATATTAGATCTAAAGCTTATGTCAACTAAAATACTAAAATCCAGATCCAGATTGGGTAAAGAGTAGTGGGGGTCAACTGACTCATGTTAGCAGTCTTCAAAGTAGAGATGTTATAAAGTGTACAAGTGAAGCTCTCCAAAATGACAATATTATTCATGCCCTGTAAACTCTTGGGGTCCCAAAAGCTTCAATATAGCCCAAGCGCTGTAAATTTTAAATTTTAGATTTTTTTTAAAGATTCATGATTTGAAAATGGTCAATTTGATCACAGTGATCAATTTGACCCTGGCTTGACATGAGTGGAGTGATATTTAGCTCAGAGGAGTCATTGATTTAAGCTATTTGAATTTCAGAGGTGGGCTCTGTCATGGATCATATGGCTGGGGAATCCCAGTTGTTTGATGGAGGCCCGCCTCTTCAACATCCGGATCGGGGCGTCTGCCATATATAGGATTTTGCATTGGATTTAAGCCCATCATATCATAACAGCGTAGTAAGAAGCAGTGGTTTTCACTTGGCTGTTCGCTTAGGGTACGCCGACTCTTCTTGCGTAGCCATAGGCTTTGTAATTCATTTTTATCTGGATTGAACACATTGAATATTTGGATGATCAAATACTCATTGACATCCATACCCTAATAGGCTAATATAATCAGAGGCATTGTGTTTTGCTTATGGAGCTAACGGCGCACATGCAAATGCAAACGCTATTCATCATAATTTCTTCTTTAACAATAATGGTGGATGGGCACCGCACCTACCAGCCAGTTGGGCCTAATCTTTACCACAATCAGATTAACATCAGACAAAGGAGACTCGCATGCAAATTGACTGTTTGGTGCATGCGCGATTTGGATGGGTTTTCAATGGCAAGCATGATAAAAGAAGAGGCTTAATCTTGGAGGCAGAACTTACAGTGTAGCACCCTTATTAAAGGCATGAGTAGATCCCACCTTTTGAGAATTCAAATCATGGATTAAAAAATCGGCCGATACCGATTCATATCGACCAATTCATATCGGCCGATACCGAGTCGATATCTCGATGAGATATCAGTATCGGTAAAATATCCCTAAAATATCGCAATTTCTCAGCCGATATTCACTTCATCTCGGCCTGACCGATTTCTCAGCCGATATTTTCAAAATATCAGCCGAGATGTGATAAAATGGGTAAAAACCCTAATTTTTGCAACTTTTTCCCCATCTTCATTTTCTTCTCCTCTCTTCTCTTATCATCTCCTTACTACCCAAAGCAGCAGCCCTACTCCCTCTTGCATATTTTCAAATCCCACGTTTATTTTTTGAAGAAAATATTATCTAAAGTAAGAGAAAATCAACCTAAAGCATTTTATTATGTGTTTTTTTTTTTAAAGTTTTTAGATAAAGCATAGAAATCATTGGGTTTGTCATTTGTGTTGTGTTCTTCATTTAGAAGTTAGATCTACATAATTTCATGCTAGATCTACTCATAAACATGATTTTGAACTTTTTTTTTTTATTTTTTTCATTTTTGGATTTTTTAATATTTGAATTATAATATATCATTTTTTGGGGATTTCATCATAAATATGTTTTTTTAATGATTCATGATCATTGTATGGTGTATAAATGATTGATCTACATACTTTTATGCTAGATCTATATATTTAGGATTTTGAAAATGATTTTATTAAATTTTTTTCCTAAAAATAATTATTGTTACTTGTTAGAATATTTGTGATACCAAAGGCTTATTTGATGATTGGATTAATATTAAATGATGATTGATATGTTATCTTTATTTTTCTTATATTTTACACTAATAAATTAATCATGAGCATCAATAATAGTTGCATTATATGAAATACCAAAGAAAACAACGAACTGCAAAACAGACAGGACTCATAATTTAAGGTGACCGAGATTTTGATTTATTGTTATTATTAATGGAAAAAAATATTGTTTTCCAGCATTTTCTAATATTCTGAATTTTTTGGATATTTTTGCGAATTTTTTTGGATTAAAAAAAATTCACACCGCGACGACCACGACGAACCGATATCCGCGACCGATATCGATATCATATCGGTTTTTCGGCCTGGCCGATACCACGATCGAGACCGAAATTTTAAACCATAATTCAAACCATTGATATAGCTTTAACACCCTTCATATTAACTTATTTAAACAATACAAGTCAATTTCCTTGTACCAACTGTTCAATTGATCACTGGATTTTACACATGATGCACTTCATTCTTTTATTTTTTCTGACGAAGATTGAAGTGAAGGAAGATGACCATGTGCTCAAGATGTTAGTCAATCCAGCTGTGGTCATCTCATTAATCAGAGGTATACTTTAGGACATGTTTGTGCAGGATGAGTGTGACATAATTGTGTGGGCCGCATTTCCTCACCGGTCATCGAGTACTCATTTGGTGTGACTGCTTTTGTCCCTTAAAATATAAAATTTTTTCTTTGCAAGGGGAGGATTTTGGAGTCTTGACCTCTTAGGTTGGACTTTTCTTTTCATTTCTTCTTCCGTGAAATCTGCACAAATACACCCTTATTTGTTTCTACCACAACAAGTGTTAGGAGAGGCTCGACGGTATGATTTTCGCAAAAGGTGGCCCCCACTCATCCTTTTACAAGGGTGCAACTGCTACATTAAGTTCTTCCCTAAATGGCATGGATAGAGATAATTTAGAGGTGTAGAGCATATATATGATCATGATTAAAGTGGTCAATTAAATGGATAATCACATCCACCATGATTGCTAGACCATGCGCAATTGCTCTTGAGTTTGGCGTGCTGGAGCCACTATTTCTCCCTCTCTACTCCGATCACATAATTGATGGCAACTGCGCATGCAGTTGCAAATGGGCTTACCATCAAAACTGGGCTGCCAAACCTCATGGGCTCATTGAAATGTGTCTCCGCAGATGCTAATAAGAAATGTACTTTGTTCACTGACCATAATGATGGGTGTGGCCTCATCAACATTCAATGAGTACTGGTCCTAATCAATCTGGTTAGGGCGAATAAGGTGAATGATATATATTTATACATGTGACTTTTCATTGTATCATGTTCACATTGTATTTTTGGATCTTTTGGTAACAATTTATATATCAAATTGGTCCTGGTGGAACAGTATTCATCAATGAATCTGGATCAATAAGCTAATAATCCATTCAAGAGTTTGGGATTTTTTTTTTTTTGTGACCATTTAATCAGTTGATCAGTAGAGTTTTTCTTACTAATCTTTTATTGGCCACCTAGAAAATTGAGTGATGAATGTGTGGTCACAGACTTCAAATCAGGGTGATTTTCCATTTAGGGATCAACAAAAGGTTGTCCTACCAATTGAGGGCTCGGATCCATGACAAAAAGTGGGCCATTAAGGGTGTGACACCATTTCCTAATTGTGATTAACCCAACTCTATTTCTCACTAAACCTTTTCTGAGTCACCAACTCTGAGTCTCTATGATGTGAAATGTCATCACCTCCTTTGCCTGCTATACCATCACAAAAGGGCATCCAAGTAACTCTTTTTCATTAATTTCTTTCGGTGGTTTGATGTGACATTTCTTCATTAAAATATATTACCATTTTGGAGGTCTTCTAAATTCATATAAGATGATGAGTGTGAGTTCAAATTTCTTAAAAACTCCAGTAAACACTTCACAAATATCATGATATATATACACCATAAAGTGGTTCCAAAACTCAGATATCTCCAACCAATGCCTATGGAAATAATGGGAGATTTTCCATTAAAGTACCAACAGCTTGAAATTTGAGAATTCTAGTTCTTCTCCCATTTCCTTGAAGTGGGAAATGGGTGAAAATGACATCTTGAATTTCCAAAAGAAACTTTACTAAGATGTAATTGGTAACATGGTAATTATGCTTTGAGAAATGGCAGCATATGGATGAGGAGTTTGGAGGCTGATGCTGGCCCAAATCTCTTATCCACTTACATAGCTGTAATAAAAGGCTTGATTGAATTTATATGAACTGCGTGCAAGTAACTTGGTTCACTTCTGATACAGATTTCAACTGCTTGTATATTTTCAATTAGGCATAAACTAAATCATTATGTAACTTGGCTGCAAGAATCACCTGGTAAGGATTCATTCCGCACTGTTTGGATCTTGGATTGCCCTGTGCTCAGTTTACCTTTAAATCCAATTACATGTAATTGGTGAAGAAGGGAACAAATGTTGCTTATGCTTGGGTTATCCAAATCCATTAATCCACATTTACATTGTAATCCAAGTAACCTGCACTAGGACAGGCCCTTGGGTAATTTTATTTGCAGGGAATCTGGACAACAATGTGACTTTAACTCTTGTTTAATTATGTGACTAAGCTTAATATAATCAGATATACTCGGTGGGTCCAAGTGTTAATAATTGATTGTTTTCTTATATGCTAGCAATGAATTGAGAATGGCACTCTAACCTTATAGGTTTAAAGATAAGAATATTGTAATCACATTGACTTGGTGCGTCTGAGTGTAAATCATTGATGGGTCTTCTTATTTTCTAGTGATGAAATGAGAGGAGCACTCCTCAGTACTTAACATGTTGGTTTAATGATAAGATTAGGGTCACAGCTCCTTCTTTAACAACAAATGGCACTTTTGGGTCAAAGATTTCATTTGAAAAGTTCGACTTTGCTCATAGGTTATATGGACTAGGGAGGTGCAAAGAAATTAGGCTGCTAGGGCAGTAATGATGAAATCTAGCATGCACTTTTAATCCAAATCAAGGTTATCATTAGAGTTTTCTCTCTAAGTTTTTTGTCTTTTTAACTCTACTCTCTTCTTTTCCGGGTTTTTTTTTTCTTTTGGGTAATTTTAATCGACGCTAACTATATTTTTGCTCTTACGTTGGCTCTCAATCCCATGGTATGTACTTCCTCTTCTCACTTGTGTGGGCTCTTTTGAGTCACAGCCCCTTAGCTGGGCAACAGAAAGAAAAAACTCTATTTTGTTCTTAAGGCACTCTATCCCACTAATTAGGTGCAAGCTTAGTTCCCGGTCAATCAACTTTGATGTCTCTTACCAACTAACTAGCATCCTAGTACACTTTTTTACTCCACGTTTTGCCATTTGATTTGGCATAAATTCTCAAACTCCCATTCATGATATTATCCAGTAAGCATGGTTCAAATCTTAAGAAAATTAAACTCAACCAATTGTAGCCTTTTAAATCCTGGTTTTAGAACTTGACAAAAATCAAGTTATATCACCCAATACATAAAGGTTTCAGCCATCCCATACATTTATTTAATTTTAATGGGTTTATTCCGAAACCAGATGAATTTTGTTATTATATTTTCTTCTGAAAACACCTAAAAGCAATTTAAGAATGGGGATTCAAAAACTCTCATTTCCTAAATATTTTCTAGAAATTATTTCCTCATACATGTGCACTTTAGGGAGGTTGCATGTTTGGTCCATTTGGATCGACTAAAGGTGGCCCCACAAGTGTGAGCTTACAAAATTTTTTCATAAGCTCGAGCTTAGGAGAGCCTTACTCATATATATATATATATATATATATATATATATATATATATGGGGGATCTTCATATGCATCCATCCCTCACCATTTTTGGTGAGGGACACCCTTTTTGGGAAAGTTTGAAGTGCAAAAGTGTACTTTATGTGAGGTACAAAAACACTTTTGTACTTCAAACCTTCCCCAAAAGGGGTGTCCCTCACCAAAAATGGTGAGGGATGGATGCATATGAATATTATCCTATATATATATATATATATATATATATATATATAGGGAAATGCTCCTATGAGGACACTCTCACCGACTTGGTGAGAGATGGGTGGGGGCCCTCACTTTCATATCCATTCTCACCAACTTAAATGTAAGGACCCCCAACTTAAATGTGAGGGGCCCCACCCATCTCTCACCAAGTTGGTGAGAGTCTCTCATAGGAGCACTTCCCATATATATATATATATATATATAACAGGGCTCTCCTGAGCTGCAACTTAGTTTCTCCTAAGCTGGAATAGTGCTGGTCCCACAAATCAAACTTGATTATATCTGTTTTTTGTATAATAGAACTGAAAATTCCAGTTTTGATTGGATTTATCTTGATTTTGGCGACGATCATCATCCAATAAATAGTATAATCAACTTTGATTTTGTGGGACCAGCCCTGTTTCAGCTTAAGATAAGTTAAGCTGCAGCTTAGGAGAGCTGGCCCCATATATATATATAAGAGAGAGAGAGAGAGAGAGAGAGAGAGAGAGCATACTGGTCTTTTTTTTTTTTATTATTTGGAGATTTTCCCCACTCAATTCAACCTAGCTCTGGCCATATTGGGGGCAAGTAAAAGTTTTCAAACATTGCAACTTTTAAAGCAAAATCTCACAACTTTAGGGCCTGTTTGGTTAGTCATTTTTGACATGGAATTGGTATTGTTGGGGATTTATGATATGATGTGACATCTATTCCTCTAAGCATTTCAAATGCTCTAATTGTTACAAGAATTTAGAATTCCAAAGCAAATGAAAAAGCACTTTTAGCCTCGTGAATTCCCTGAATTCCAGAATCCCAAATGTTAGAGGGAGGTTGAGTATTTGGAATTCTATTTTGAGGGGCAGCATTTGGAATTTTCAGAATTCCCTCGGACATTAATTCTCACAATTCTTCCGAACAAATGGGCCCTTAGTTTATTGAGTTTTCTCCGTTATTCTCTCTTCAACTCTGAGAAAAGCCGTGCCTCCACACAAAGAAAAGAAGGGAACTGAGCAATATAAAGTTAACCTTTCTTAAACTCCCAACATTTGAAGTTCAAAGATGAGCCCAATAGAAACAAGATGAGCCAAATAACCAACGGTCTACCACATAGGAATGGGCTCTCTCTCTCTCTCTCTCTCTCTCTCTCTCTCTCCCCACCTTTTGAGAGTGAAGAGCCTGTTTCTTAGGGAAGAACTCCAGAATTCTCCAAATGCCATCCCCATTGGAATTTCAAAAATTCTCCTATCCCGACTACAACAGCGGCCATCATGCTTTTTGGTTTTGGAAAGCAATAGTAGGTCACACGGGTGGTGGTACGTACTTAACTAGCATAATAATCCGTGCTCAGCATAGGTACAACCATTTATGCATTATAAAAAAACATCCATAAATCATAGAAAGAAAGTAAATGAATAAAATGTTACCATTATGGGTCAATAAAGAATGAGAAGAATGGAAGAAGAAAGAGAATGATGGGTTTTGGATAGAAATGGAGATATATAGAAGTTTCAAAAGTGGAAAAGTGGAAACAAAATGGTGGTTTCAAAGGTAGTTTGTATGAGATAATTGTAGAGAAAACTGAAAAGATTCAAAATCGTAACTGGCTGTCAAAATTCAATCCAAAAACCTCTTAGCTTAATATATTATAATTGCAATAGAAACTTCTACGAATAGATTCACCGGAAATTTTCAAATAAGGCATTTTTTGCCTTATTTAAAAAAAGGACACAAGTTTCAAAACTTTTCAAATTAGTCTCTATGTTTTTCAATAAAACTTCAATTAAGGTCATCTGGCCAATTAAAGGTATTTTTTTATGGAATTTTCTTTCAATTTTTTAAAAATACCCAGAGTACCTTTATTTAAAGCCATCACATGATTCTGACAGCCACCACATTTAACCGATCTTTGTGGAAATGCTAGTTTTTCTTGATCACTATGAGACTCTCAATAAAAAAAAATTAAAGAAAATATAGAGGAAGTGAAGGGGGTTTTATTTCATTGAAGGATAATTTGGATAGTTTAAAAAAGCTGAAGAAAAATGTTGGCGGAAAATAGCTTTAAATAGATGAATGTCCTTAATTGAAAACTTCATGAAAAATTTAAGAACTAATTTGAAAAGTTTTAACACTTGTGTCCTTTTTTTGAAATAAGGCAAAAACTTAAGGACTTATTTGAAGTTTTCACTAGATTCACTAGTCACTTCTGTTAATAGTAAATATTTAGCATCATCTTCTCTTTCTTTACAAATTTCTTACTACAAATTAATAAGTTTAATCAATGATATTTTACTGTAAAACAAATGGAGCTTTTAAACTAGACTGTAAAGTATCAGTAGGTACACATTGCCCTCCAGTCTATCCATGTCCCAGATTTGTCCTCTGCTCACCATAAAACCACAGAAAGAAAGACTCATGTAATTGTTTTATTCATCTAAATACTCTTTCACCCATCTTTGATATTTGAAAAAAAAAAGAGGATAAAAGAAACTCAGTCTATACATAAATTGAAAATGAGCATATACAATCCATATATAAACACAGAATGAAAATCTAAACTTAATGTTCTGCAATTATCGGGTCATTTTGTTCACGAATAAAGCCATCAACCCATGTAGCCATATGATAATGGTAACTGAAGCCAACAATAGAAAAGGTCAAATTTGTTAAGAACAATAGAATGCTAAATCACATTAAAAAAAAATAATTTTAATACAATAACACAAAATTTCTAAAGTGAAAAGAAGAACATACTACACACAATTGTTAAAATAACCTTCATATCTAGGCTGTATAGTATTTTTATAACTTCACAATAGAAAGTATAGGGAAAAACTGTTAAGACAGTCCGCATCTTCTTGCATCCTTTCTACAGTTTGCATTAAACCTGAGTGAAGGATTTAACAGTTTGCCTCATCATGCAGGAAGCATCAAATAACAGAGACTATTGAATCAGTAAAGTACCGATTATAAATTTGAGAATTGTAGTGACAATTATTTAGAAGCAACATCTAGATTAATCCATGATCTAAACTCTCTTTCCATAAAAATTAAAGAAACATTTATTTTCTGTAATTAAATAAGAAAAAAAAAAAAAAAAAGGTAAAGAAAAGTAAACTAAACTGAGACAAAAACCCATGTATGGGCACATTCCAATTGATGAACGTTACAAGATGCCCAGCATAAGCAAGTGGAACCATTTAACTGGGTAGGGCCATGAAGAAACTCCCCACAATGCAAAATCTCTTTCCTAAGACAATCTCAATGTGATCTCCTAGGCATTCTTACTTGCATTTGGACCCTTCTTATAGCCATTTCCCAAATCCCAATTGTCTCACCTGGATCAGGAGTCAACCAAGCAGGTTCTCCAACCCAACCATACCTATAACAAATGGACCATTTCCAATTAGGTTAAGTTGATCCTCTTGCGATGCATCCATGTGTAGGTCCATGGTGATGGTTTAGTGCCCATTTATGCACAGCTGAATTCAAGAGTCATGCTGCAGAAGATCTTGCTTTCATTTATTCCTAATGGACTTTCACATGCGTCCATTCTCGACACAACCAATGGGATATCGCATTCAAGATCTCATCCACCAAAAAATTACCAAACATGAGTAGTGAGGCCAAGAAGATAAATAGCAACAATAGTTCTAATCACATCCTCATACAACCAATTTATACAACTTCCATAGACCTACTTATTTGTTCAGTACAAGGAGATTTTAAAGGTTCAAAATTACCTCTGCATCTCCGAAGCTAGTGATATTAACAGTTCCAAGTTGAACTCTCCCAAAAAGACAATTAATGTCCCAGAAATGCTTGTAAGAGTAACTCCAATAGCACTTACCTCTGATAATTAACCTAAACCAAGGATAAACCTCCCCTCCACAATACAATTTGAGGAATGCTTACCTCACAACTGTGTTACCGGAAGAAGAAATGCATGTTCGTATGGCATACCACATTTCATGGCCTTTCGTCGGGAAAATTGTTTCTGTCAGTCTGAATGAAAAATGAGAATTAGAAAGGTCCATGAAATATTCTCAAATCAAGGATAAAACAGACCCAATATCTGGGAGCATTCAAATAATTATAATAAACAAGCTAAAATAGTAACAACTACTAAAATAGTGCGGCTAAATAATATAGTTGAATTCAGAAAATAAATGTTAATCATTATTAATCAGCATAATCCTGTCTAATTTCCAGGTTACGATGATGGAGCTCATCATCAACAATGAGTAAATAACAGAGTAGGTAAAGATACCTAAAAGAGTATCATCTCAAAAGCCTAACAACGAGTTACATGTGATATGTCATTTATGAAAGTTAAGCAGGTGAGAACACCCCGCTTATTTTTTCTTTTTCTTTTTTTCTGAGAAGCAACGACAGGACAGTAGTCAAAGCAGTCCATTTAGATGATGGACTGCTAATATAACATGAAGATTTTACAAAGTTGAGAAAACCACCTGCAATAGGTTTAAATCTGAAACCTGGAAGCAGGTAAATTCTTAACAAAACAAACATAGCACCACAGTGTGCATGCTAAGTGGCAAGCTGGGTGAACTCAGAAAACAATGGGTGTAATCAGTAATGTAACCACTAACCACCAAACAATGGTTTGGATCAGGTACGGGAGTGGTTTTGTCTTCACATTGTCACGACCCGGGCCCGAGATCTGATTACTTCGGACGGACCCCCGAGTCGCGGAACCATACTTACTCCCGTAAATCCTGAATTAACCGAAGTTAAGACAAGACTCACAAGGGATATCAAATCACAATACCTGTCAATGTACAATGTGCGGAAAACATGTATATATACATTGACTACAATTAACTTTACACAAAAGTTAAGTTCCCTTATACAAATTTACAGCCCACTAAAACCAACACTGCACACTTAAAATACAATGCAGTTGGTATTTAATCACAATCCAAAATTCTCTATTACAAAAACATTCATTTACAATCGCCCTCCGACTACGCCCACTCCGCTAAACCTCCTGGAGGTAACGGACGGGCCTCCTCCGCAGGCGGCGCGGCCTCGGCAGGACCGGCACGGGCATCTGGGCCTGTGATATCATCAATAACACGTGAACACGAAGGTTCAACAAGATACATGCATTTTCATGATTCTTCATGTTATTTAACAATTCTTTAACAATTCTATACAAGAATTCAATAAGGTAAGAACTTAAACAGTTCTACAATAAATAACTATGTCAATCATATCCTTTCATTTCATTTATTTCGTTCATTTCGTTCATTTCGTGTCTTCCAACGGAAGCAGTGTAAGCACAAGGCGGAAGGGCAAACCATTCATGGCCTAGGCTTCAAGATTATTCAATTTTCATTTAGTCACATTAATTAAGCACAAGGCGGAAGGGCAAACCATTCATGGCCGAGGCTTCAAGATTGTTTCACTTTTCATTACATGACTTTTCACAATGGTGGAAATTTTCCAGTGTCTTGATCAGAGAGCACTGGCATTCCACGAGGCTCCGGAACGCCCCTCACATCTACTGCAGCAGGAATTATTCATTCATTCAAGTTACTGTCACCTTTAGTGACTATTCATTTCATTTCATTTCATTAATTCAATTCATGTATTCTGTCATTTCGTGCATTATGTCAATGACGTTCACTATGTCAATGAAGTTCACCTCTGTGTCACTTCATGGATTCTATTCATTTCTTATCAATTCTATTCATACTTCTAAGCCAGACAAACGAGTGAAGCGTTAGTTATCCAATGTACATGTTATTTTTGATGAATATCACTTTATGTATTTGATTTGTACATTGAGACGACCTTCGCTAACACCTATGTAGGCTTAGACATCAGCATGGAATAGCCTGTACAAATTAGGCTTCATTTCCATAATCTTTTCTGAGTTCATCTCAGCTGTCGGTTGGCCTGTCGGCTAACCGACCATACAACGTCGGTTGACCTATCGGTTAACCGACACTTTGTCGGTTCAAGTTCCAGAAGCTGGATTCTTCAGTCCACTTCCTGATACATTCGTCGGTCAGGCTTCGGTCATGTGTCGGCTGACCGAAGATACCATGTCGGTTGACCGACCTATTGTCGGTTCGAATTCCAGAGAGCTGGAATTCACTGAGACAGATTTCAGATCTGTCGGTTAGTCCGTCGGTTGACCTGTCGGTCGACCGACACTACCATGTAGGCTGACCGACACAATGTCGGTCAGAATTCCAGAGAGCTGAAACTCTCCGAGACAACTCCCAGAGCTGTCGGTTAGCTTGTCGGTCAGGTGTCGGCTAACCGACACATGCTCAGAAGTTCAGTTCTGAACTTCTGATTTTCTGAAGCAAAACTTCCCGAAATTGAGTCAAATAGACTCCAATATCTCTAAAACACTATAAATCATAAGAATGCATAAGTACTTGCCTTTTGTGAAGGTTGAATGGAGAATAAACCTTCCTTAGCTTGTAGTTCCAAGAGAAAACCTTGATTCCAAGCTTGACACTTTCACAATTTGAAAACAAAGTTGGGGAAGATGAAGTGAAGGATGAAAACTCCTTGAAAACACTTACAAATCCCTTGTTTGCCTCTTGATTGAGTAAGATTGGAAGGAAAGAAGAGAAAAAGCAAGAAGAAAGGTGCCTAGGGTTTGAAATGTTCTAAACAAATGAGATAATGATCTCATTAGGGTTCTCTTAGCTTATACAAGCTAATAAATTGCATTCAAGCCCATGAATCTCACTAAATTACAATTTAAGTCAAATGAAGGGTCATTTGACCAGATTCTTGTCAAACGACTTCGAACCTATTATGAAAGTTGACGTACTCGTCGAGATACACGCGTTGGTATCAAGAGTTTCCGTATTCGACGAAATACGCGAAATTTCGTATTTACATAAAAGTCCTTCATTTCTATGTTTGAGTCTAAAACTCCATTTAAACCATGCAAATCCATTCTTTACCATTCCATTAAGCCCAATTCATTCACTTGAGGCTTATTCCATATTATTTGGTCATTGACCATCATTAGCTCAATTAACCGCAGTTAATTAGCCTTAAGCATAACCAATCCACTTAATCTTTTCATTATCCGTTCATTCTATTCATTTGGGACTAACTCATCGAGCTTAGTCATTAATTACCATTAAACTAGTTAAACATGGTTAACTAGCACTAATTCCAATTAACTAGAGTTAATCTTGATTAACTCGGGACGAGACCTGACAACTATCACAACTTTTTGAACCATTCGGTCCTCCGAATGCAATTCAAATCAATGCAATCCAATTACAAGGAAAAAAAAAAACAATTCAATTCAAAATTACCTGAACAAATAGCTCGGGATACTTCTGAGCCATTTGCTCCTCAAGTTCCCATGTAGCTTCATTAGGTTCATGATGATCCCAAAGGACCTTGACCCACTTGATCGTTCTAGTACGCAGAACTGCCTCCTTTGTATCTATGATCTGAACTGGCTTCTCAACATATGTGGTGTTTGGTAACACTTCGATCTCTTCATGACGAATGACATGTGAAGGATCATGCACATACTTCCGAAGCATAGAAACATGAAATACATTATGAATACCGGAGAGTTCTGATGGGAGGTCTAGGCGATAAGCCACATTTCCAATTCGACTCGTGACCTTGAAAGGTCCAATAAATCTCGGGGAAAGCTTCCCTTTCTGTCCGAATCGAACAGTACCTTTCATTGGAGAAGTCTTCAAAAAGACTAAATCATTAACTGCAAACTCTAGATCACGCCGACGATTGTCAGCATAGCTCTTTTGCCGTGACCTAGCAACTTTTAGCCTTTCCTGTATCCTCTGGACTTTCTCTGCTGTTTCTGCAATAATCGTAGGACCATGGAAACTCCGAGTTCCAACTTCTTCCCAGCTAACTGGGGTCCTACACTTCCGACCATACAATGCCTCAAATGGTGCCATCTCAATGCTGGAGTGATAGCTATTGTTGTACGCAAATTCGCACAAAGCTAAATGGTCATCCCAATCACTCCCGAAATCAATCACACTGGCACGGAGCAAATCTTCCAGAGTCTGTATAGTCCTTTCTGACTGCCCATCTGTCTGTGGATGGTAAGCAGTACTAAACTGAAGTCTAGTGCCAAACGAACTCTGAAATGACTTCCAGAATGTGGACACAAACCTGCTATCCCGATCGGAGACAATCGAGACCGGTGTTCCATGCAATCGAGTCACTTCTTTGACAAACAGTTTAGACATCTCACTGAATCCTATATCCTTTCTGATGGGAATGAAGTGTGCAGACTTTGTAAGACGATCAACGATCACCCATACGGCATCGTGCTGCTTCCTCGTCCTCGGTAAACCCGATACAAAGTCCATCGTAATGTTCTCCCACTTCCATTTAGGAATTTTCAGTGGATGAAGCACTCCCGGTGGTTTCCGGTGCTCAACTTTTACACGCTGGCAAGTTAAGCAGGATGATACATAACCTGCTATCTCTCGCTTCATGTTACTCCACCAGAATCTATCCTTCAGATTTCTGTACATCTTCGTACTTCCAGGATGCATAGAATACCTGGTGTGATGAGCTTCAAACATGATAGCTTGTTTAAGATCTTCTTGAGCTGGGACACATAATCTGCCTCTAAAATACAGAACTCCTTCTACTAACACGAAATCTGGCTTCGTGGCAAGGTTATCTCTAATCCTTACCAAATCAAGGTCTTGAAATTGCCTAGCCTTGATCTCCGTGATAAGCATTGGTTCAAAGACAGACATTGCTGCAAGCATTACTTTACTGTCTATCATTTCAATAGCCACATCCAGATCTCTGAATTCTTCGATCATGTCCCACTCACCAACTAACGATGCCAAGTCAGCTGATTTCCGACTCAAAGCATCAGCCACCACATT
This sequence comes from Umbellularia californica, assembly GCA_028538565.1. NCBI lineage: Eukaryota > Viridiplantae > Streptophyta > Magnoliopsida > Laurales > Lauraceae > Umbellularia > Umbellularia californica. Next base: position 13,351,229 of record JAPQWN010000006.1, read on the forward strand.
ACCCTTTCCAGGTACATATTTGAATGGAAAGTCGTAGTCCTTGATTAGCTCTAACCAACGACGTTGCCTCGAATTAATATCTTTCTGAGTGAATAGATACTGAAGGCTCCTGTGATCGCAATGAACTTCAAAAGTCTCTCCATACAGATAATGTCTCCATTGCTTCAATGCAAACACAACCGCCGCGAGCTCTAAATCATGTGTGGCATAATTCTTTTCATGTTCCTTTAACTGACGCGAACCGTAGGCAATCACCCTACCATTCTGCATCAATACACATCCCAAGCCAATACCCGAGGCATCTGAGTATATCTCAAATCCTCCTCTTCCGTCGGGTAAAGACAAGATTGGGGCTGAAATCAACTTTTGCTTCAAGGTTCGAAAACTAGACTCACATGCATCATTCCATTCAAAGGAAGAGCTCTTGCGAGTCAGTTTCGTTAATGGCGATGCTATCCTTGCGAAGTCCTTGACGAACCTCCTATAATAGCCTGCCAATCCCAAGAAACTTCTTACTTCTGGCACATTCTTCGGGCTCTGCCAATTGGTAACTGCTTCAATCTTAGCTGGGTCAACTGCTAATCCATCTCCGGAAATGATATGACCCAGAAATGCAACCTGCTGCAACCAAAAGTCGCACTTTTCGAGTTTTGCATACAACTGATTCTCTCTCAGTATCTGCAAGGCTGTCCTCAAATGACGTGAATGCTCGACCTCTGACTCTGAATAGACCAGGATGTCATCAATGAAGATTACCACAAACTGGTCTAGGAAGGGAGCAAACACCCTATTCATTAAAGCCATAAACACTGCAGGTGCATTGGTTAGACCAAAAGGCATAACTAAAAACTCGTAGTGACCGTAACGAGTCCTGAATGCAGTCTTCTGCACATCTTGATCCTTAACCCGAATCTGATGATAACCAGATCGGAGATCAATCTTGGAGAAATATGATGCACCCACGAGTTGATCAAACAACTCGTCAATTCTAGGCAGAGGATACTTGTTCTTGATTGTCATCTGATTTATCTGCCTATAATCGATACACATTCGCAGGGTACCATCTTTCTTCTTCACAAACAATACAGGTGCTCCCCATGGTGAGACACTAGGTCTGATAAAACCTTTGTCCAGCAAATCCTGTATCTGCTTCTTCAACTCACACAACTCTGATGGTGCCATTCGATACGGTGCCTTCGATATTGGTGCAGTACCGGGCACAAGTTCAATTGTAAAGTCCACTTCCCTAGCTGGAGGTAGACCTGGCACTTCATCCGGAAACACGTCTGGAAATTCACAGACTACAGGAATGTTTCGCAATTCCTGTACAGGCTTCTTCTCTGAAACGAATGCGATGTAGCCTTCACAACCACTACGCATCATACGTTCAGCCTTAAGTGCTGAAACGAGCCTGGTGTCATACTTCTTCTGCACTCCTTCAAACAATACACTGGCATTGGCTTCATTAACCCTGAAGGTAATGACTTTGCGAAAACAGTCTAGACAAGCCCTGTACTTCGCAAGCCAATCCATGCCGAAGATCACATCGAAATCATTCATAGGTTAACTAGCACTAATTCCAATTAACTAGAGTTAATCTTGATTAACTCGGGACGAGACCTGACACACATCCAAATAAACTGATGTGAAGATGCTAAGTTTGGGTTGTGGACATCAGGAACCACACTACAACAGCAGGATCATATCAAGACTAGAAATTATCCTGTCAAGGGTAGGAAGGAAGGAAAAAAAAAAAAAACGCCCTTGCCAGTGGCTGACCATTGAGACAGTCAAATACACTCTCATTTCCAGTTCATATTAACAAAGGAAACCCAATATTGAATAATTTATGGATAGAAATTCCAGTATGCGGTTGATCCATAGCACAAACCATGACAGGGTGTTTGTCTGCCTACCCTTGTATGGATCTTGATCAGACTTAGGGAGCGATGATTGGTTGCTGCTCAGTCAACTTGCTATTTGAGGCTAGTTATCAATAAACATTCAAACATAATCATGTCTCGTTCAAAGTCACAAACTACCCAAATGCTTAAACTACTTCTTGGGTATAAGTTTAGCATATCCTACTTACCAAGTCCGTTATTTCAAACAGTTCCTTTAGTTTTCTCAGTTTTCAACATAAAAAATGTTAGAAAGGAATGTAAACAATGATAATTTCATTTTTTTAATGGTAATGATAATTTCATTATTCAAAGTGATCCCATTTCCATATCCATGTCCTAGAATTTTAAAAGTGCAAAGTTGTATCCTTGATCCCTACATCCGTGCACGTACCTGCATTTGTATATGGGCATCATAGTTTATGGATTGTTGGAAGCCTCATAAATACAAACAATAATTTCAGAAAAAGGATAATGAAGATTGTAGAAGGATGCAAATGCCAGTATGTGACAAATGCAAGGCTGTGTTTGGTCTATGTACACCTCTTATGGACTTTGATCAGAATTAGGGAGTGACAGTTTGCAGTAGCTGGATCAAATTGAGGTTAGTTGCCAAGAAAAGTCATCTTATGTTTCACTTTCACAAGAAGGACAAGATCAATTGTATGATAATAGTAATCTAAGGCACAGAAGCACCTATCATATGCAAAACTGATTAACAAATTCTGAAGTACAGCACAGAAATGGGAATTTGTACATCTACTTCGGTATATGCATCCATCTCAACATATGCTTTTTAATCACATGTATTTTATCTTCTTGATATTTCCTCATAGCATTGAATTCATCACCATGGATAAAATATAATTTTGATGCGTCTTATAGCAGACTTTAATCACTGTTGTCAGCAGGCAGAAGGTCTCATCATGGATAAGGGTTCGGCTAACAGTTGCCCATCAAATTATCCTTTGATTTAATAGCCTCAAAGTTTAATTGTTCTTGATACAAACTTTCAGCAGTGAAGTAGAAAATGGAAGTTGACTCACCAGGCAATAGAATCCCAATGAAGAAAACCACCATGGCCTCTGGCATTTGTGAACTTGTAAATAGCACCAGAAGCTAGCAAAATGAATATACAATTAACAAAGAGAAGAACTAAATGTATACAGTTCCATCTTCCAAACTTAAAATGGAAAATACCTTCATAACCTCCAATTACTGGATCCTCTGCCAGAAGAAGGGGCGTATCCAGATCAATAAATCTGCATCAAACTTACAGCCGGTGTTAATGTAGATATTGGGAGATGATTTGGTGTTCAACATAAATGTACGTTAGTTCACAATCACCCTGTATCAATAAATCTGGTCGAGTACTGATCTGGTCTATTCATCTGCTAGGCCAAAGGAATAAAACATTGACTATGTGTTGACTTGCCCAAGTTGACTGGAGTCAGGAAAAGAGCCCATAACACCAGTCCAAAGTGCTCATGGTTGGCAACAGAAGATGGAATGTTAAGTTTATTTGCACAAAAGAAGAAGAAGAAGAAGAAGAAGAAAAGAATAAGAAATCAGCTTGGACCATTCAAGTCTAGGAAAAAGGTGTCTCAAGTCTCTCACCCTACTCAGGGGAGTCTCTTGTGGCTCAGTCCAACTTGGTCAAGCACGAAACGACCTTGGCTAAGTTGGCCTGAGTCAGACAAAGTAATTTGGCCAGCCTTTAAGCTCCAAGAGAGGGTTTTCTACAAAGCCCTATTTTACCCATATTAAATCATTTGGCAGTTTTTGAAAAGACAGAGAAATTTTAGGCCTCCTTTGCATTCAACCTGGAACAAAAGTGGTGACGAACAAATTTCTTTTGAGTCTTTGCAGCCAATTTAGTTCACTCTAAAACCCATTTGGATTTTTGAACAGAAAAGGAATGATTTTTCCCCATCTTTCTTGAATTACTTGCTTGTGATCAAGCTTAAATGCTTCATACATCATAAAGCTATGGATGAGGACTTATATCCACAGAAAAATTATACTTTTGTATTTAAGCCAATTTACTCAGGAAACTAACATTTTTTACTCCTGTTCATGTTCTTTTATGTTAAGCTTTGAATTCCACCATTAGATAAAGGTTTGGACTTTTTAACGGTGATTCCATGACCTTGAATCACAGATGTTAAATAAGTCATTTTATTTTGTTTCTTTTAGGTTAGTCTCTCATTTGTTCTCTTCTCGATAAATATAAAAAATTTTGAGTTAATGACAGCAAAAGCAATCTCTTGTAAGTATTTCATTAAAAAATTGTAAGTAAAACATGGTGAGTTGTGAAAATGTTTCTTCCCATTCTTCCATAGTTTTCCATAGTTCTATTTTCTTTGATGTTTATTTAGGGTTTTGACTAACTTAGTGTAACTCCGCCAAGTCAGCTCAGTACCTATGCTGACCCAGTTGCCGACTAATATAGAAATTTGCTTCCTTGGTTAAGCCACATTGTGGATGGATCACAGTACCTCAAAGACAACACTTTATGATCCTAGACTCCTAGTATTGTATTGGGGTAGCTGACAGACCCCAACAGTTGGGACAATGCTTTGATGATGATGATGATGACGATGACAATTAGTGTATTGGTGGTCTTTTAAAAATGGGTGTTTAGAAAGATCTCAAACCATCCCACAACATTCATTAGGTATGAGCCATACACTCAAAAGCTATGAAGATTCAATCCACATGACTTATAATGTACAAAACAACAATGGGCCTAGAAGCCTGTCTTGATAAGATGCAGCCCATCTGTGGCCCAGTAGATGAATGGTATGGATTTTTTTTACCCATGCACAAGAAGAAGAAAAGGAACAGCTTATTGACTCGAGACATATTACCTGAAACACCCAAGACCAGCGGCTAAATGACCGGCAAAGCCCATGGCTATTCTAGTTTCAACCATGCCTCCAATCATCAGTGTAATGCCAGCACTCTTGGCAAGTTCAATCATCTCTAGGGCACCAAGAACCCCAACTTTGGCAATTTTAATGTTGATAACATCAGCAAGATTTTCCCGTATAATTTTTTGAACATCAAGCAAACTCCTGCAACTTTCATCTGCAGCAACAGATATCCCATACTTGTTTTTCGCAACATGACTAACATGATGCAGACCTTCCCAGTCATCTCTTTGAACTGGCTGCTCAAAGAGAACTGGAGTCACCCCCATTTCTGCAAGAATGTCATGAAAAGCAGCGGTTGTAAAAGGAATATAAATGTTTAAGGTACTAAAATGGGTAAGTAAAGGAACAAAGTTATGAACATCAAATATGTATACAGTCTGAAACTAACAGAGTTGTCTTCAATCTACTGTCACTTGGAAAATCAGAATGTTTTTGGTTTACAGCATTAAAACTCAAAGAATAAGGGATAAAAACCATTTTGTTTTTGTTCTCAAAATAAGGAAGAAGATGCCATTTCGAGGATAAGTGGAACTGAGAAATAAGGAGCAGGGATGATACAAATGGAGAGCAACAAAGGTGGAAAGGCGCGTGAACATGTTTGATGACAAAAGCTAAACACAAAAACACAAAAACCCACCATGTAGATAAAAGTTACAGGTGCCGATGGACCTGTGTTTAGCCAGTTACGCAGCTCTCTCTCTCTCTCTCTCTCTCTCTCTCTCTCTCATGACTAACAATGACGACTGACTTCCGATCGATTTGATTTAAAATCAATGAGTTTTAGTTTAACCGCACATGCAAAATCATCAGAACTGGAGATGCTCAAATACTTATGGACACACACAAATAAAATCATAGTACAACATGTGCATATGCACACAATTACACACAAAATATAATAGTTAGCAAGTTACCATGTAACTTATCAAGAACCTCGATGGCTTCCATAGCAGTATATCCTTCGTTTGCATCCAAAATAAACAAGCAGTCAGGGTGTGCAACACGTATGGCCTTAAGCACTTCTATGTCAGCTCTCAAATCTTTTCCCACCTTAAGCTTCAGAGTCCCAAATCCCTGTTTCCGATACTTTGCAGCTAATTCAGCAGCTTCAGCTGGTGAAACAATTGGAATCTGAACAGTTGGTAGACAACTGAGACAAATTAATTCCTCTAAGCAGTGATAGGAATTGAGAACTGTTGAAAAGAGAATTTCATGTAGCAGGTAAGAAAAGGACTGAACTGTTATATCAGTGGTTATGGAATCTAAAGCCCCACCAAACAATCTCCACAGAGGTACATCTATGCTATTAGCAACTGCATCGATCAGCGCCATCTCAACTCCTGCTCTAACCTTCAATCATAGATTCAGCTAAACACATCCCAATGAGAACCTAAAGTAATCACTTTAAACTAAGTACATGAGCAAGTAACTAAAAGTCTTAACACTTTTATACATAAAGAAACATCATTATCAATGTGGGGTAATCTGTAATTCATATCTACACATGTAACATGTAGAAATTTCCAAAATGATCAACAACAAGTGCATATAAAAAGCAATTCAATCAGCAGCAATTCAGCTCCAAATATTGTAACCCAAAAGAAAAAAACCCAGTCTTTCAATTTTCCAAACAAAAGCAGGTGAGAAACAAACAGTAACTAAAACCCAACTCACGGAAGCAAATTCATGGCCAGGAAGAATCTCCCCCAACTCTTCAAGAACCGATCCCAAAGTCCTTCCCCTTGCCCGCCTCAGCGCAACGCAAGCCTCCCCCACCTTCTCAAGCGCTGTAATCTGATCCTCAGCTGTAACGGACGGTAGGATGGGAGTCTCTCCCCACCCAGCACACCCATTACTGAGTTCGACCCGGATCGCTACGTTCCCGACCGAGTCGAGCCTGGACGAGGCGATGGTAAATGGGGCGGTCAAAGGGACATTGAGAGGCCTCCCTTCGGCCTTCTCGACGTCGATCACGAAGGTTTCTGTGAGGCTTTTAAGGCCCAATGACATGGTGGGTGCTGCTGCTGTTGTTTGGTGGGTGCATCTGAGGACTGAATTGGGGTTTTGGAGTGGTTTTATGGGGTTTTGGGAGGTGGGTGTTTTGGGAAATGGGTGTTGAAGTGGGTATTGGGTGGCTGTTTTGATGAAGGAAGAGTGGAATGGGAGAGACATCTGGGGGGCTTAACAGGTGACTGGGGTTTCTGAGAGTGTTCTGAGGTGTGATTAGAGAGAGAGATTGAAGTGAGAGAGAAGAAGGGTTGCATTTGCAGTCAGTATAAACTTAGAGAAAGTCTATGTGAAGAGGAGCATAAATTATTGATTTTCCTTGTCGTTTCTGGGGACGTTTCGTTTGTTTGTCTGAGAGCCGGCCTTGGTGACGTGACGTTTGATCTGAATTTTGAATTCTGAAGTTTGTCGTATGCAAGGCAGAGGCACAGCGTGTTTTCATGGGTGTAAAAATAAATCGAAAAACCTTTTGATCGGATCCAACCCAACCGCGGTTAATAACTGTATTTTACGGTTCGATGGTGATTACGGTTAATAAAATCAAAAAATTATACGGTTCGCTTCGATTACGGTTTTCCGTAATAATTCACGGTTATTAACCGAACTAAACAGTATAATACAGTTCGGTTAACCGTACTATTTACAAATAAAAAAAAAATAAGGGGGCTAAATGAAATATTTCTTACCTTATTCAATTGCTCCTTATGAGTCATTTTATCTTTAATCATTCACATTTATCCATTTATGTGAGGAAGGCATTTCATGGATATTAACCGTAACCGAACCGTTAATACGGTTAACCACGATTACGGTTTTCCACGGTTCTTGTGGATACGGTTACGGTTATGGTTCGATTAACGGTTTTCCCAAATTGACCGGTTAATTGAACCGTTACACCCCTATGTGTTTTGCACTCCCATGGAACCTTAGCAGTTCACATCAGGGGGAGATTGTTTGGTTGGATATATTCTGATCTAGAACATGTCAAGATCTCCACAAGAATGGTTCAATTTTATTTTATTTATTTACTTACTTATTTGGCTATTGGAGGGTTTCCAATCCTTGAAATTGGACTAATTCCTCCGGACCTCGAGGGAGGTAAGTCAGTAAACTCCCATTCCCATATAGCCCCAGTGTGATAGTGCCGTTTCGAACCTACAACCTTCTCACCCAGAGGGAAACTACCCCTTGGATTCCATGAATGTTCATTCGAGTTTTGGAGAGAGGGGATGAGAGAAGGTGAGATTGGCTCTTCAGCTGTAGAAGGGCAATATTAAAATACAATGGATTTATTAATTCCAAAGGAGTGTTTGAAAAGAGATGAAGTGCCCTTTGAAATCCCAAATGGCCAAAAATACACGGTGATCCCTTATTGGATGTAATCCCTTTGCTACACTCTGCACTGAAGTACCACCAAAAAAATAAAGTAAACCTCACTTTGAAGGATATGTTAATTTCATACGGATTCTGCTATTTGGATGGTCTGGTCTGTTCTGATCTATCATGGAGATGTATGTGCCCATTCTTTCAAGTCCCCATATATATATATATATATATATATATATATATATATATATATATATAGGAGGCGGTCCTGTAAGGACCGTCCTTACTGTTTACCGTGCGGACCGCCTATTGGGACCCATTGTGAGACCCCACTGGTCATGGGACAAAGGGGGATTGAAAGATCCAAGTGGGGTCAACTTATATATCAAATTTGAAGTCAATCTAATACCTTTAACCCCTTCACCCATTGCTCACAAGTTTAACATCTTTATATCAAAGAAAAAAAATTGACCCTCAATCCAACGGTCAAGTTCATCCGAATCCATGCAAATTCACTCTCATTAGTAGGATAAGGTTGTGACTGTAGAGTCCGGATACTTTGAGGTTCTGGCTTAAAAAGAAATTATGTTTACTTACTCAAGTGTTGATTGGACCAGATGTCAAGATGCATAAGACCCACTACAATTTATATAAGTTTTCCTTAAATATGTATCTAGTGGAATGATAAAAGGAAGCCTTAACGTTATCAGATTAAATACTAAAACATAAATAACTTAGATTACCATGCTTCCTTCAATTGGTAGGATAACAATGTCAACTTATCTTGACCACCTACATTGTATTGCAACAACCCAAATTTGTCATGATGGCAATCTACCCTATATTTTATGTCCACACAAGATATACTGAGGTCGGTTGTCACTGCGGGCCGGAAAGCCATTGCCCTATCATCACTAGTTACATGATTTCTCTCATCCTCGATTCAAGTGGCCGACATTTACCAAACTTTTGCCATTAGCATCCAAACACTTCAAATTTGTGCAGTAAACTTGGCTGTAATCTCTCCAGCCTCTTTTGAAAGGGAGTACAGAGAATGATATATCAAGCAGTACTATAACAATCTAGACCACGGTTTTAGGCAAGTGTTATCTATTTGAAATGGAGCTTCTTATAAATAGACCTTATTGGTGGAACCTCAAATCCTGTAAAGCTATATATAGCTACAAATGTCCTTTTTTTGTATACATGATCATAGTTGTTGCAAGAGAGATCCAACTTCTTTTGTTATGCTTTGGGGCTTATGCCCTTTATTGAGCCAAACTTTGGTGGTGCAGTGCCTAAACAAGGGGAGAAGTTTACATTTGGCAGTTGATTTTAAGAAAGTGAACCCCCTTGAGTTTTAGGCTCCTCTCATATTATCCAGACTCTTTCAGAATTGTGTAACTTGGATTTGGTGTCATCCAATTAACTGTATCCTCTAGCTGCTCCAAACACCCTCCACTGTTTGTTTAGATAGAATAAATGTCACATCAATTGAAAAGGTACGATAAAGTAATTGGTGAAATAATGCTTGTGTTTGCCATGTATGACATAAAGTAAATCGACAATAAAAAGCTGTGATAAATGTATTTGGTGAAATAATATTTGTGTTTGGAATGTATGACAAAGTAAATAGAGAGAGAGAGAGAGAGAGAGAGAGAGAGAGCCTTTTACCGTGGTGTACTTTTCCACACTTTTATATTGGTCTTTTATTTGGTAAAAAAAGAGGATTTTACAGAAAAAAAAACCTATCAAATGACCCTTGTATGAAAAAGGACCACTTTGATATTACCGTACATATATGGTCCCGTGGGGCCAATTGCATTTTTTTTAACCTTAAATCATCGCTCACCTATGCTCAACGAGTTTATCTTCTCCCTAACCCATCCATTTTTTCTAGATATTTCAAACCGTTTACTCTGAATCTGAATTTGACGACTTCAAGTCAGAAAAACTTATTCTACCCACTTTTCAACACACCCCTCTTCCAACAACTGAAAAGGACAAATATAAGTAAATTCGGTCATCTTCTCCACCTCTCCATCCAAACCAAAACTTGATTCTGATCATAACCGGAATTAGTTGATCTAGAATGATCCTTGCATGGACTTATATATAAGACGAAGAGTGACAATATCGTTGCCCATTTGTATTTGGCCAACGACGTCGTTGCTTAGTCAAACAAGCCAAAGAGAACAAAAATCTCATGGGAAGACCTTTTTTGTGTGGTTTGAACTATTAGGTCATTTTTCATGCACGAGCGATATAAGATATTTTTTTCTGTAATTATTTAAAAAAAAAAGGCGAATTGTGGTGAAATTTTTGCTAAAAAAGGGGGGGTTGGAAATTACTTTCCTTTTTACCTTTTTTAAAAATGAATGATAAAAGGAGAATATGTCATATTCAGCTCAACTTTGCCATCACCTTTGCTTTACCACTTGCTAAAAAAACATGCTAGCTCTTAGAAGTGCATGTTTCTTGGCTCCTCGTAGACAAGGATCAATATGTTTGTAAGCTTTGATTAGAAGTTTGGATTCATATTCAGCTCAACTTTGCCATCACCTTTGCTTTACCACTTGCTAAAAAAACATGCTAGCTCTTGGAAGCGCATGTTTCTTGGCTCCTCGTAGACAAGGATCGATATGTTTGTAAGCTTTGATTAGAAGTTTGGATCTTCTATTTCTAATCATAACTTCTGAATGGGGGCCTTTTATCCTTCTTAATCTTTTATTTCTAATCATAACTTTTGAATAAGGGCCTTTATTAAGAATGACTATTTATCCGAGTGGTAAGGAGCGTCAGGTCTTATCTGGCTGTCCGGGGTTTGAATCTCAGGTACATTACCTCTTTTTGCTTGTGTGAGCCCCATTTTTGCTTGAGTGGGCCCGTATGTAAGGGGCTCTCTCTTGGGTCCAGCCCTTGGCTAGGGTACACACACACACGCACACACACAAAAAAAAAAAAAAAAAAAAAAATGAATGGAGGCCCTGTACTCTGAGTCCGAATCCAGGTCCTGTACTCTGAGTCCTGATAAGGGTTCAGGTCTTCAACCTAAATCTGTGCAAGGGCCCACAGTCCTTAACTTGGATCAGATTTGTGCCCTGGTCCAGATATAGATCCCCTCTTAGCGACTTAGGTTCATGTCTAGTTAGGCACACCATAGACCATAACCCAACCCATTTTTATCCCTAACCAGGGGCGGACCCTGGCAAAGCCACGTGGGTGCGGTCGTACTGTTTAAACCACGCTGCACTCAAAAATATCCAATAAAAATTGTGGATCCACCCTTCAAAATCCAAATGAAAATCCTCAATTTGCCCCCTAAACCAAACTACCTATTACGGTTCACAGTTCGCACCCCTAAAACGAAAATCCTGGGTCAGCCATTACCCTAACATGGGTTACCCTAGCTTTACGCATGCATTGAAACTGCAAGAGAGGAATCCTTGTTCCCTGGGTTTTCCTACACATAGTTTGCTGGGTAGTCCATTTCTGTCCATGTTTGCTTTCAGTATCCAGACCATCAATCTGATGGTTACTCAATCTAGAACACAAAATTCATGGACCATACATGCTCAAATAGGGTCAATTCAGTCACTCAGTACAACACAGGATTTAAGAAAACCAAAAGAAGAAAAGATTCCAGGAAAGTTTCACACTACTGGGAAAGGCAAGGAGAATCAAAACTAGCTGAGCTGCGTGCCCTATGAAGCACACCCAAAGTCATCCTTTTCTTCCCACGTATTCTAAAGCTTAGTATTACTTGGCTACTAAGCTTGGAACCACACACCTTATAAAAGCCTCTCTGTGCCTGTAACATGAAATCACCACCCCATTTGTTGTTGTTTTGCAGGTAACAATGCATTTGATTATGGATTCCGATACAGAGGACCATGCCTCATCTTCAAAGACCAAGACCAAGCTCTTCGGCCGCGAAAGAGAATTACATTCCATCTTTGGAGGAGGGAAAGGTACAAATCAAAAAATCCATCATGTCAATTTTTAATATCAATTCGCCTTGCAGCATGATTTTAAAATACGGATTGAAACACTATCATCAGACAAAGCTGAAATCTTGGAGTAACAGTTGATACAATATTCACTATTCAGTGTAAACAAGGCCCAATCACCCCTTTATTTGATGGACCCCGTCTGGCAAATGCATGAGTGGTACATTTAATGGTCCTGATTGATAATTGGGTCAACATATGGGTTGGCTATAGACAATACCTGATACCTGTTTGTCCATGTATAACATACAAAATTATTTATACCAATACATCATAATTATAATTCATATACCAATAAGGATTACATTCCGCTTGTATACCTCTCATAGATTGCGTGAGAGGTATCGTTTTGGCCACAGCATCTACATGGGTCCCCCATGACAAATCCAACCTTCTCATAGTTACTAATCCCCTGTGAATTAACAGTCATCCTAATTTTTACACTAATATGAATTTTGAAACTTTTGGATTAAATTTTATGCAAAATCTAATTTAAGAAAACCGTTTTAACTTTTAGGCCCCTAAAATGATGGTGTTATATATATATATATATATATATATATATATATATATATATATATATATGGAGGTGCCCCTGTGAGAAACACTCTCACCTTACTATGAGAGATAAAGGTAGGGGCCCTCATATTTAAGTTGTTGGCATTGAATATGGATGTGAGGGCCCTCACCTTATATCTTATAGTAAGGTAAAAGCATGCTCCTGTGAGAGATGCTCTCACCTTACTATGAGCGATAAGGTGGGGGCCCTCACCTTGCTATCCAATGCCAACAACTTAAATGTGAGGGCCCATACTCCTATCTCTCATAGTAAGGTGAGAGATGCTTTTACAAGAGCACCTCCCTATATATATATATATATATATATATTGCTATCGGAGGGTTCCCAATCTTTTGGGTTGGACTAATCCCTCCAAACCTAGAGGGAAATCGGGTAAACTCCCATATAGTGCCAGTGTGGTAGTGCAGTTTTGAGCCTACAACATTCATGTACAAACCGTGTTACTAGGAGCTACCCCTTAGGGTTATATGATGGTTATAATGATTTGATTGAGATACTCGCCCAAAATCATATCCACAATGAGACATTTTCATCACAATATTCTCCAATGATTGCCATGCATTTCAGTGGGTCCCATAATGGGCTGAAGGGCGTTATCTCTCACGCAATTGGTGAGTGGTACCTCTTCGTGGAACATGGACCTATATGGGTCACATATATAAAAATATTCATGTGCATCCATCCCTCACCATGTTGTGGTGAGAGACAACATAGTGGGGCCGACTTTATGATACATCAAAACCATCTACGTACATAAAACCTCCTTAAGTACACCAGATCTATCAAGTTTTCACATATCCAAATTGATTGGACCGTTGGATCAAAGGTCAAATGTTTTTCTTTAATATAAAGTCGTTAAGTTTGTGGGCCACAAATGAATGGGTTAGAGGCATGAGATTGACCCCAAACTTGATATATGGGTCCATAGAAGATGTCTCTTTCCATCCTCCCAAGTCCCATGATTAATGGGGCCCTATGATGGCCCCATTAAGTTTGTCCCTCACCATATGTTGAGGGAAGGATGCACATGAATATCCCCCTCTATATATATACATAATAAATGTAATTTGATAACATATGATTCTGATTTGTTAAATGATCTGGGTTGATCAGATCCAAATAAACTATGGACCCATCCCAGATTGTTCTATTGCTCCAGAACTAAAATCTTGGCTTCTTAAAAAATTTTTTTTTAAAACATTAACAAATTACCGGCCTATATTCATTTTAGACGTATTTAAGCATTTTAGTTGTAACTGTAAAAAAATGTAATATAGAAAATAACAAAATAAACTATGCAAGCATTGAGAATGGAGTTCCCATCCATTTTAAGTTTCAGAGTAAAACCATATAAAACCAATGTAAGTCATAGTGAAACATTTATGTAATGGAGACTAAGCCAATTTCTGGTGAGTTCTAAAACCATGGCCTGTGGGATTAGACTCATAAACTAACCTAGCAATGGTCAAGAAAATCAAGTTACAGATTTGATTTAATGTTTTAAATTTGTTTTAACTGTATGATGTCTGCAGTTGCTGACATTATCTTATGGAGGAACAAGCATTTATCTGGTGCGATTTTGGCCGCTGCGACTGTGGTGTGGTTTCTGTTCGAAGTTGCGGAATATAATTTCCTCACTCTTCTGTGCCACATCTCCATTACGACCATGCTCGCCATTTTCATTTGGTGTAATGCAGCTCCACTCTTCAACAGGTAATATAAAATGCTCATATGAATGACCCTGCTACTGCTGACAGTAATGAAAACCAAGTCCTGCTAAGATTTTGCAGGAAGAAATATGCAACTTAAGAAAATTTTGGCTGTTTACTTGATAGGAAATCTCTTGTTTTTCATTAATCAAATGGCTTTTGTGGTCTCAAACTATGTACTGGTAAGGTTGGACTCTTCCCTGATCACATGCTGATAGAAAAGTGGGCCACTTTCTTATTGGGTAATGAGTCAAGTGGGGCCATTTTCCTTCTCTATTTGGTCTTGGACTTATGGTGACAGGATTCACCTATAGTCAAGATTGCTACCTTTGTTTCACTATTTTTTCCTAATTATGTCTTTATAATGGAACTGTACTCCATCTTATGTTTAAATTGATGTTATGTTTATTGACTTTCATCTTTAGACCTCCTCCCAAGATTCCAGAGGTCATCTTGTCTGAATCCTATTTTAAAGAAGTTGCCCTGGCTTTCCATCGCAAACTACATGTGTTCACTACCAAACTCTATGACATTGCAAGAGGAGAAGACTTGAAATATTTCCTTATGGTATTTCTACTTCTTTTCTTCCTTTTACATAAATTCTTACACCCATGGGTTTATCCCCCATCACCCTTATCTTCTTATTATTTCAGGCAATTGCTTCTCTATGGATTTTATCTGTGATAGGAAGCTATTTCAGCTCCATTAGTCTCCTATATTCTGGTACAACTTTCAACTTACTTTCATTTCCTTCAGTATCTAAATAAATGAATACCAAGTAGAAAGCCAATATTGAGGTCTAACTGTATGAAGGGGCCAGTTACATATTGGTAATGCTTAGCCTAGATGAAACCTGAATTGCCAGGCCTAAGCCTGAGCCCTAGCCCGGATGAAACCCGAAATGGCAGCACCTAGCCCGAGCCCAAATGAAACCTGAAATGGAAGGCCTGACCCAAGTTTAGCTCTTAACTGTATGTGACATTGTGACTAATATATTTTTGGGAACCTCTGGCTTTAATTCTTTGGTCATGTTGGGGTCTTGTTATAAGGTTCTTGTTGAGAATCTTATGACGACATGATTAATAGGGATTGGTCAGTGATGGAAAACATACCCCACCTCTGATCTGTTATGAGAAGTTGGAGAGATGTTAGAACAGTACTGATATGATTCATCGAAATTGAAATTTCATAGGTGGTTACTTGTTGCAGGATTTTTTCTTACTGACTTGAATCTTATTGTTTGAATTGGAACTAGTCTTTCTCTGCATCCAAATCATACCACTTATGTATGAACAATACGAGGATGACGTGGAGTACTTTGCGAAGAAAGGAAAGCGCGATCTGAAGAGACTTTACAAAAAAGTTGATTCAAATTTTCTTGGCAAGATACCAAGGGCAGAAGTGAAGGATAAGAAAAGCAAATGAACTAACTGCTAAATATGCAAAGAAATGTTAGTTTCTTTGTTGGATTTCATGAATGTGGTTTGGTTATTCATATAAGCTGTAATGCTAAGCTCGACACATCCATATGATGATTGCTCTGAAATTGATCTATATGTTCTTAGTGTATGTATCCCACAAACAGGATAATTGGTGGATTTTTATGATTGTATCAAGCGAGGGTCTTCTGCCATTGTCCAGAATGACTCCTTGAAAGAATTAGCTGCTCAAGGAAGGGGGTCTGCTAAGAGTCAAATCCAAAATGCCTGTTTTTTGGCCCATAAAAGTAAGTCTGCAATTTCATAACTGTAAGCGCACAAAAACTCACAGACCCGGGGGGGGGGGGGGCGTGATTTTGAGACTCACTAGAGGAGGAAGGAGATTGCAGCTCCTTGGTTGTGGTTGTGATAGAAGAACCGGTGCCTCGAGCCTGAAAGGGGAGGAAGAAGAAGGTCAGAGGACCCTGGCTTGAGCAGCGCAGGGCTCTCCGATGCCTTTGTTAGTTGCAGTTGCAGGACTAAGCAGAGGTAGGAGATAGATTGTGGGAGGAGATGGCGTACCAGCGTGTGGATAGCCATCTGCCATCCCTTTACCTATTGAAGGCTTCTATATTTATAGAGGAGGAGAGTGGACTTTGGGGTAAGCACTTGAGAGGCTGTCCCATCGTAGCTCACTCTGTCCCATCGGGTCATACCTTGATGGATGGGCGGTGCAGCTGTGTCAGAGATTTGGGTGGTGCCCTTATCCTGTTGCCGTGGTACGACAGCTGTCCATGGTCATCTCGATTAGCAGTCTGACCGAGACCGAAGCCAAGGGGGCATTTTACCGAAATGGAGCACCTGGCCGAGATGGAGAACCTGGCCGAGGGCTGAGGTCGGCATTCATGCCTTTACCGAAGGCCGGGACTTGAGGTCGGTAGCCTTGGGGAATACCCCCATACAGAGCCCCCCAGCTTTTAACTTCTTAGAGTGCTCTTGCCTCTCGGAAGTTGAAAGCTAAATAACCGGACGGTCTATCAAAGCTGGTGCAGGTACCGAGCTTGATAGTTGTTTTTTGTTCAAGGCTAGTGGCATTACCGAGCCTGATTTTTCTAAAGCTGGTGCCATCACCGAGCTTGATATTTTGACTGGTTGGCACTCTTACCGGAACCAGTATACTTTTTGTGGCTAGCGATCTGGCACTATTACCGAGATGCTTTTATGCTTGATTCGGGACGTAAACTGGCTGGTACTTTTACCGGGGCCAATGTAATCTTTTCTCGAGGCTGGTACGCCATCTCCTCCCACAATCCATCTCCTACCTCTGCTTAGTCCTGCAACTGCAACTAACAAAGGCATCGGAAAGCCCTGCGCTGCTCAAGCCAGGGTCCTCTGACCTTCTTCTTCCTCCCCTTTCAGACTCGAGGCACCGGTTCTTCTATCACAACCACAACCAAGGAGCTGCAATATCCTTCCTCCTCTAGTGAGTCTCAAAATCACGCCCCCCCGGGTCTGTGAGTTTTTGTGCGCTTACAGTAACTTAGCCCAAATATGCTAAGGTTTGTAGTCCTTGGATTCAATCCCAGCATTCTGAAACTTGTGAAGTATAAAGGTTTCACCAGTCACCACCCAAAATGCAGAGCTCATGGTCCTTCAAAATCAAATTCATTGGAAAACCTGACTCAAACTGGAAAGTCACTGACTAGAGAAAGTGAGGTGCTCAAGCAGGCTCGTTCTACTTTCCAGAAACAGAGACCAAAGGGCCACTGTACTCACGCAGACTCACTGGACTTGCCAGACAGGAGTCAGCTCAGCCAAGTTAACAAGTAATAACAAGTTTTCAGACTATGATAATACCCCCGAACTGCTCAATGTCTAGGCCTGAAAGGCCCATCAGATGACTAGTAGATCCATGCTTGACCCAAAAAAAAAAAGGCCCTTTTTGCATCCGGACCTTTGCTGAATGCACCTAATGTATCAAATGTACGACATTTTGGGCAGGGACCTTTGCCTGAATGAGTAACAAATTGGCCTTCTCTGGCTTGCCATTTCCATCTAACCATTTACTAGATGGCCATGGTTTTGTAATGGGGGGTTTCATTCCAACATCATCTATCACAGATCCCACCAGATGCAATCCGGAAAGTGAGAAGTGGGCCCCACTTAGGCAGAGTTCCTGATCCCATATTACATTACGCAGTTGGGACCCTTATTGCAGGGTCTTGTGTCCCCAAATACTTTCTACGGATGATGAGTGTCATACAAATGAAATGGGCTTTTCTTTTCTTGCTCAAAAAATGGGGTAAGTTTTTTTTTTTTTTTTACGGGCCCTATGAATGCAATACCCAACACACAACACTATCTATAAAAAAAAATTTAATTTTCCACCTGTGGGACCTTATAATTCCTCAACACCTAAAAATCCCTTCAAATGTGCATACTATCCATTGCTACTCAAATGGAGTTGCCATAATATATTTCCAAATATCTAAATCCCCTAACTTTGTTGGCATAGATCCTCAAATGTATATATATTATTCTTCCTAAAAGACTTACACATCTGATTGCAAATTTCATTCCCCATATTGTTGCGTAATGAGTCCTTCATTCAACTTAGGAAGAGTCAACCAAACAGGCATAGCCAATCCACTGTGTTCCAATATCTTGCAATTTATTTGTACCATTTCCAACATTCTCCACCAACAATGAATAAGAAGAAAAATCTAGAGAGTGAAAGACCGAAAGAGGATCTAAAACTATTATTTCATCAAGTGTTGAAGATGGCTTACAAGAATCCAACAGCGGTATTAGCTTACCAAAACATACATGCAAATTTTGGCAGTAAGAACACATGTTATAAGAAGAACACAGGGAAAGAAAAGGAAGACAGGAGGGAGTGCCCGGAAAATCTCTCAAAATCAATTCAGTGTAGAACCGGGTCCTCTACGTGTCTCTGGATTCAGCTGGAAAGACTTAAGAGCAATGGAGTATTAGGCGCCGCATGCGGCACCGCACCCAGGAGTGCATTCGGCACTATAGGCACCAGGGTGGTCTGTTTCTGTGGCTTTATGTTTAGGGGCACCATCTGCACAGAAGAAGATGGTGGCACAGATGAGTGACAAGGTTACCAGACCTGCCCATAACATTAACATGGCACCACCTCCAATTCCTTCTTCAACAGCTCTCAATTCTCTCACCATCTCTCTCTCTCTCTCTCTCTCTCTCTCTCTCTCTCTCTCGTGTAGAAGTAAAGGCTCTCCTTATCCTCTCCGGAAATCACTTCCACCAGCTGTCTCTCTCTCTAGAGAAGAAGGGGCGTCTTATCCGCTCTGGAAATCACTTCCACCAGATACTTCCTTCAGTCTTGTTTTGGCTCTTATTTTAATCATCTCATGTGGGTGGGGTTTTAAGTACTGTGCGAGTCTTTCACAAAGGAGAGAAAGAAAGGCAAAATAATAATAGTAATAATAATCAAATTTTTTTATTTTATTTGTACTGAAAGTGCCCGTTTCATCTACTAAAATGGATGTTAGTTCCAATAATCAATGTAGCGGAATAAAAATAATACAAACTAGCAACCAAATCTACCAATCACATACCACAAGAAAACGGACTCAATTTTAACGTGGCAATCCTATCCAGGGAGAAATGCCTCAATCAGAAAAATCAATTACTATGGAACAGTTAAAAGATATGCCAACGACTCCGTTTCCTAGTTAGTACATCGACCTAAAGACTGTAGTTGTTCTTGCACAACTCCTCGTTGTCAACACTACTCGCCGCACACCGCTCCCCCTGCTTGATCCTCCAATAACACCTTAAGAACCGAGATGCACAAATCGTCTACAGAGAAGTAGAAGCAACAAGCCTTCTAAAGCAAATCTTTTGCCCAATCTTTTAATAATAGCCGTAGAGAATAAGGAATCTCTCTTAGGATTTTCTCACCTTAGACCAAGAGAGAGTAACTTCTTGTGTGTGCTTAGGGTTGAGAGGATTACCCTTTATATAGCCCCAAAATCATGCAAAAATATTCTAATAATGATCCAATCAAAATAGCAATTGAACTCAAATTAGGATCTTAAAATATACTAGGCTCTTTCTCCAGGCTCACTAAAACAAGTGCCTTCTCTATCCGGGACGTTGGCCGAGTTCATTCTAGCCAACTGAATCTTCACTATAGCAAATATATGTTCTGGATTTTTGCTCTTTTGGCTCCCAAGACTCTAGTCATCGCTTCAGATCTTCTACAAAAAAGTAGAAGTAACAAACCCTCTAGAGCAAATCTTTAGCACAGACTCTCAATAATGGCTTTAGAGAACATGAAATCTCTCTTAGGATTTTCTCACCTAAGAACAAGAGAGAGAAACTTTTTGTCTTACTTAGGATTGAGAGAAATGCCCTTTATGTAGCCCCATAATCGTGCAAAAGTATTCTAGTTATAATCCAATCACAATAGCAATCAAACTCAAAATAGCAGTTTGAAACACACTCGATTTTCCTTCCAGGTTCGCTATAGCAACTAGGGTCCTCACTATACCAACCCCTTCTCTATGCCGGACGCTCTGCGAACATTCACTCTAGCGAGCGAGCAAGAGCCTCGCTATAGTGAGCTTGTGTTTTGGGAATTATCCTTTTCACTCCAAAACACTTCAATTTTCGCTTCAGGTCTTCTAGTGAGACAACCAAAGCCCATTATAAAAGAAATATGAAATTACAATTCAAATAGACCCAGATTTTTGTCCAACCCATGAATTACCCAAGACAATGAAATTCCTAACACGTACGATAGTCCTTAAACTCGACATTTGCCACAGAACAGTTGGTAAACACATAACTCCAGCAAAACTATTCGTACACAAAAGGACTGTGTAAAAGTGTCGATTTTACCCTTAATTGTGCAATATCTTATGGTTGTAGGATATCTCATATTGCGATATCCTATGGTTATAAGATATCGCACAATGCTATATCCTACAGCTATAAGATATCTCCAGAAAACTTTCACTGTCTTCCTTTCTACCGAAATAAAATAGAGAAACGAAGAAAAGCTAGGTGAAAACTCTTTTCACTGTGGTCATCGTCTTCGATTCTCTATTGAGTTTTCCTCCATTTGCATATTATCATCTTGCTTTCAATATGGCAATAATACATCCTTTCACCTCATTCTCCTTCTTCATTCTTTGCAACTTCGCGGACCTTCAATGGCTTAGGATTTTAGAGTGAAAAATCTACTCATTTGTGCTTAGGGTTGTGATGACTGAAATGTATAAACCCTGGATGATAGAAGATGGTATGGTAAGATCCCACGGAAACCCCATAACAAATAGAAACGAAGAAGATAATAAAACAGTTCTGAACTCGTGGTGAAAATGTACTTTGCATTTGGACGAGAATGAGCAATCTTTCGATATCTTACAGCCATAGGATATTGCACGGTTAAGAGTAAAATCTCCACTTTCACACCTTCCTTTTTTGTACGAGTAGTTTTGAGGAAATTATGTGTTTGTCTACTATTATGAGGCAATTGTCGGGTCTAAAGACCGTGCTATGGTCATTATTGCTTTTGTAGACAAGGGTATATGAAGTTCCTACCTCCCCATACACAATTAAGTCAGGCCTTTACCCAGACAAATGGCCACAATGAGAGAGAGCCAGTTTGAAATATGTTGGGGTCCTACCCAACTGTACTTTTACCCCTCATACTTATAATATAAAAAAGAAAATGCATACTAAATGTAAGATGAAAAGTCAACTTTCGCTCCAACTTTGGAAAATGTGAACGGCTGTGGGTCTACCATATAAGCAAGAACTTAAAATTTTTATTCGTGAGTTGTGGGGAAATTCTATATGCACCCCTTGATATGCTGAGCACACCCACATTCCTTATGAACAGTGATTTTTTTTTCCTAGAATGTGGGTGTGCTCAGCATATAAAGGGGTGCATAAAGAATTTCCCTGAGTTGTGACCATCATTTTAGGGGCTTAAAAACTTTAAAAGTCTTAGGAACGACCATTAAACTAAGCCCTTAAACGGCATGGTTACAATCGAAAATGTGGGTGGAGCATACAATTATTAATTATACATACATAATATGCACAAATGTAAAATAATTAATAAAGTATATAATAGTATACTGATCTTTGAGTGGGGGTTAGATCTGGTTCTATAACTTGGATCTGTGTTGTGTCCAAGTTCAGTCCACCATGAACCCAACCTAAACCATACCCATTTGCATCTTCTTCCTTTTTCTGCTGTAGTTTACATATTCTTTAATTTAAATCATAGGCTCATGCTCAATATCAAGCCCGCACCTAATCTATACTTAGGCCTTTCAATCCTTCCTACAAGTGATTAGCATGAACAGATAGGTGGGCCTCACAGCCGTGTTAAGTTTTATTTTTTGGGGGGTTCATTTATAAAGTGTATTACAAATGCCAACCAAAACAAACCAACAACAAATTCCTACAAGGCTTGATCAGGTTCAACAGCCAATCTGGAAAGTCCTTTGGCCGATCAACATCGGAGTAATTAGAAGAACTTGGCCAATTCACGCGCAACTCAAGGTATTTTTTTTTCAGAAAAATATAAGAAAATTGAATACATAGGGTAGTTAAAGTGAACATCAAAGGTGAATTTTCAAAAATAAACATCAAGTAACATTTCTTTAGAGAAATAAAAAATATATATATTTGATGCTCATTTTTTAAAATTCACATTTGACCTTAAGCTTTAACCACCCCATGTATTTATTCCCTATCTACTCTAATGCAAACAAACAAGCCCTAAAATCAATGACAAAATTATCTTAACGGCCATGTGAAGTTGTGGCCTATTTCTCACCTTAACAGTAGTTTTTAAAATAAAAAGGTCATGATCGGTTGGAACATCAATTGACAACTTGATATTTAGGCCATCATCAGTGGGCCCATTTTCAAGATTCTTGAGATTGACCATCATGTGTGTACACGCATTAGAAGACCACATACCAATGTTGGAAGACGCACACAGGAGCTTCAGATTGCTTATACACGTGGAGTATGGAGAACTGCTACTTTTTCCATGGTAACAAGGCTCATGTGCCTACATCTGAACCTTATATCCCGCGGGAACCCCTTGGATCTGTCACTGACCATTGATCTTACACTTATTCAATGTGGGCCCTCTTTGTGATCATCATCGTCATCATCAGGAGTGACCAACGTATCGTGAATTAGGAGGCAGTCGCTCCATCACATTGTGAAAAAGAATAAGAAATATTTTCAAATCCAATCAATACTTGGCTTCCGAATCTGCCGCGCAAGTTAGCTCCAAAAACACCGTCTCGCATCCTTCAAATGAACAGATAACGAAGAAACTAACATTATCGCCATCATATGCATCCTCGAAAGAAAATCTTGGGTCTGTGACTCACTCATCATAAACAATGTTTTACACAATTAGGCCCAGAGTAAGCAATCAGTAAGATCATTTTAAAGTTCAAATCTCTAGCATCATTAATTAGACAGAGCTAGCACAACATGATACAAGAAGATGAAAACATTTTCTGTACAGTGGGGTCCACCTATGATAGGGCCCTACCGACCCCTGGTTAATGGAATAACATATAAACAAACTTGGATCAATCAGTTCAATACCACAAGTGCTATGTGTCAAGTCTATAGGAACGTGCTTGGACCGAAAGTTTGCATTAATTGAGGTGGTTTGGATTAGGCTTTATTTCTCTCTCAGCTAAAGAAGGCGGTGCAACTCAAAATTCTGATTGAGACCATTAAGGTTGGGGTCACAATGTCACATGCTGTTGAATTGAGACCGTTCAAATGATACCTATAATTTGCATCATCCGTTTTGAACGGTCAAGAATCATTTAAAGTGCCAAATATAAAAGAAACTTCAGCCGACCCAATATAGTTAGGACAAAGTTTTGAAGATGATGATGATGATATAAAAACAAAACCTCCATAATGAGAATGGTGTGATTCGGTCAATTATACTTTAAAAAATGTGACAGAGGTGGTCTATACTTCGTTTCGTTAACTTATTTTTCCTTTTTTGCTCAGTTGGCCAGGACATAGGAAGTATAGGAGACTTGACCGGGCAGTCGTTTTTGAATTCAATACCATGGGAGGGTATTCGTACATTCCACTTGACCTGTTAAAAAGATAACTGATTCATCTTTTTCTATTTTAGGCATGAATAACTAAAAGGCAACAATTAAATCCATTCACTGAGTCATGAAAAGATGGGCTGTGAAGATGTAAATGATATTACAATGCAAAGTTAAAAGTTTGGATAATCTGTGTCTAACTTATGTTTCTTATGAAGATCTGGCACTCCATATTATGACCCATTTATTGAATATTTGAATCGCTTAAAAAGAATTCGATCCTTTAAGTGGGCTTTTTCCAAACTTAACACCAATAGGAGTTGGTCCCACCATAAGATTAAACATATAACATTTTTAATCACATGCTCAATCTTACAATGCATCAACTCCTATTGAAGTAAATTTTGGAGTTAGCATTCACGGGGAAGAGACCTCTCATTATTTGTAGGGGTTCAGATGTGCAGTAGGTGGGCCCCACTTTGTAATTCCACTTACCTTGTGATAGAAAGAGTTAACGATCAACGGTTGAGAACATCGATAGAAAGAGTAAGAAGGCCTGGATCGCCTCATCACAATTTGTAGTATGTAGTTCATGGTGGCATTAGATTAGTAATGATCCCAATTCACTACAGTAAGGAGACTCATTGGATTAATAAATACTCCAATCCCTAGAGGGTAGGATGAGATGAGTTATTATTTTGGATCTTCTGTATTTTTTTCATCACTACATGACTATTGGCTATTGCCGTAAACAGAGACAGATTCTCCAATGTTGCTTAAGATTCTGACTCATTTGGGACATAGCTAGCAAACTGTATACGCTGAGATGGTGAAACACAAAAGGCCAAATGGGTGAAACACAAAAGGCCAAATGAAAATGACCCAAGATTTAGATTTTTACGAAGGATAGGAAACTGCCAACGCAGATGGGAACACGGAAACAAGGATGTGTTTGTGTTACGAGAGGATTTTACAGTAAAGAAAACAATTGAAAATTGTTCTAATTTTCTTCGCAGCTCACTGCTTTATTATTTGATAACATGTTTTCCTTCCCGAAAGGATAAAAATGAATTGATTTATTTTTTTTTTTTTAACGGAGAGGATTCTGGTTTCCTATGAAATGTGAAATTCCTCCCTCCTGTTGGAACAGAAATTTGCCGAACTTGGGATTTTCTTATATATAACACAAACAAGTCCTAGGAGGAAGAAAGTCCCTGAGGGCACTTACTGTAAGCCCTGTTAATATTCTTTGCCAAATCCCCATCTCTAATCATCAAAAGAAGCCAACTTATATTGATTAATTAGCTGTTTAAGATGAAGCTACTGGGGAAGGATGGAACATAAAATGGAATTTTTAACTCTTCATCAGTCTAGTGGGAATTAGATAATTTCTCGTCCCTCAAAGCAGGCGGTAGGTAAGATTCCACGGTATAGTGGCACTGGCACTTGTTACTTACCTCATAAATCTAATAAACTGCAACATTGCAGTGAGCTTGGCCTGATGAACTTTTATTATGGTTCGTCTGCTGCATGTTACTGACGTATGATGCTGGGTGTCAGCTACGAGTATTAATATGATGATGGTTGATGGCCCAACAAAACAACAAACTCAATCAATCAGAGAATACATGGGGCACATGTCATGGTTTTTACCTATTTATTTGTTATTATTATGCTTGTGTTTCCATGTCCTTTATTTTGTTTGTGTAAAGAAAAAAAAGATTGAAGAAGAAGAAGAAGATTAAGTGAGTTGAGGAGGAAAACAAATAACAAATGAATAGGATCTAGAACTTTAGATCCACCTGCATTTGTTGCATTTTTTCCTTCTTTTGGTAAGTTGCAATTGTTTTCCTTGAAACCCATAGGTGACTAAGTGAAAACTTCTTACTAGGTACAAGTAGAGAAATGAGGTGAAATTTCGAAATGGAGAATTCTTTTTGAAGAGTCACCATTTTTCTCAACTAGTGTGTTTGGATTTAGATGGAGAAAGTAAGGTAGAAGAAATGGTTAGATGTAAATCTTAAATAATAAGAAAACCAGTTTCACCAAAAGTGGGGTGTTTTCTCTACTTTATTGGGAAAAAAATAATTTCTTCTTCTGTGAAAATTAGTTAAGAGAATAATTACTTTTCTCCTCCAAATCAAATGCAAATAATAGTAAATGTAGATTTTTCCCATCTCCCAACTTTTCTCACTATCGTAAAGATTCCCAAGTGACAAACATGGTTAAAAATGATGGCATTATAGAACAGGCCTAGATATTGTATTAGTTCATTTTGGTTTTATTTTCATTTGAGAAAAACCAAAGATTGCAGATTTTAGGGGGGTTTTTTTTTTTTTTTCGCATTGAGAGAGTTAGAGGGAGAGAAAGTAGTTGCATCTTTTATCTTTCGGATTTGTGGAATTCAAGTTGGATGAAATTCACACACAAAATTCCCAATATGAAAGAAACAGGAAATTCAAGAATGCCAAGAATTCAGCAGCAATATTTCAAAATTACAACTTCTCAAGTCCTGCAAATTCAAGTAAACATGAATTCCAAAAATGTCTGTAAAGAAACCGGCCCGTGACTACTGACCAGTTGCCGAAACCCAACGTCCCAAAAGCTTCACTTTACAACACTCCTTAATTTTTTTTTAAAAGAAAAAGGGCCCTGTGTATGAGTGCATGATCCTCTTTCTCATGCCAAGCCCATATTGTCATGTACTTCAAAAGCAAGACACACAGACGAATGTCTCATTCATGTTTAGGAAGGGATGGGCAGATTGTGGAGGTGGCCAGACAACCCTGGAACAGGCAGGGTTTGGCTCTAATTCATAGTGGTATGAGTCTGATCAGACCCTTGTCTATTTTTGTCCCACCAAAACAAATTGCCAATTCCAGACCCAAGCTAAGAGATCTACAGCAGCATCTGAGAGTTGGTTCATGGGCAGGTTCCCACTTACCAGCCAAGAGTCTGCAAATGCAGAAATCTTTCTGCTTTCTAACATCTTTGTCGGCCATCGACAGTGAATGATCTGGTTAGAGATCTTGACTGTGGGAGCTTAGGAGGATTCTAGCATGCATGGACTTTTAACTACTTTAGCTGATGGAATCAAACATAAGCTTTTCCCCACACTAGTAACAATGATTCACAGAACATTCTGCACTAGAATACGATGGCCTCCTTATCAGATAGCTTCACTACTTGGACACTATACTATAAACATATATAAAATAAGTATGAATTACGCTACAAAACTCCCTGGATGTTTTTCAAAAAAAAAAAGAAAGGCCCCTCTTTAAAGCCATTGAAAGTGTGACGTGTCATCAATGGTACACTTATTCATTCTCTCTCCTAAATATTTTCCTAAAACTGTGGATCTTTTATAGATTCTCTTAAATCAATATTGGCTAATAAATAGAGGCACAAACTCCCCTTTTCAGATATGGGAGATTTTGAAAATTTCCCAATAAATATAGTATATTTACAACTATATAAGTGACTCGGGATTGACATGTCTAGGCCCTTATTTGGGATTTAAGTTCAGGCTTGGGCCTTTAATTTAAATTTGTGGATACCAATTTGGGTCAATTAATCTATGGTGGACGTAACCCAAACTTGACCTTTTTTAATCCCTACCGAAGGTAGGAAGTAGGATCAGTTTTTCAAGGAATGATATACCTCAGTGAGGGGCAACATTTTATCAGTCTATGGGTGTGATGCTCGTCATCATTATTATTTTCATTATCTTCGTCAAAGTCTTATTTATTCTATCGAATGTTCTGCTGAATGAGTTTTTCTTTTTTATCCAACTTATTTAGAGCCTCCTAGCTAATATATCACATTTTTTTTCCTCATAAGTTTGTAATACGTTCTCACATGTATCTGGTATGATCAGCTCTTAATTGTGGAGTTAATAAGAATACATATTTGATTTGAATAGGATTGAGTCATAAAGGGAAGACCCAAATAAATGGGATAAGTCTTTAAAAATTATAATGGTGAATGGCCATTTAATAGATGGCCTGATGATAATTGCTGCAAAAAAAAAAAAATCAAAGTTTGTAGACCCTAGTTGGAGGAAAAAAAAAAAAAAAACAAGTAGTTGGAGCATCTCCACATCTAAAATCTTATTCACAAAATCTGTGGGCCTCACATGTATGCTACCTTTCTTCTGAATTATGAGTTTAGAGAACATGAAAAGGGAGAAAAGAAATTAAATAAATAAATAAGAAACACCAACACACCTAATGTGGTTTTCAGTTTTCTGTCCTCCCCTAATGAATGCATATATATCTATCAGCTCAGCAAGAATGTTACACTTCCTAATACACCAGATATAATTTGCAGCTCCCAATAGCACTGAACATTGATTACCAACTACAGAGCCTTCCCATCTTTGTTTCATGTCTATGTACGTTTCTAACTTAGTCCACCATGTCATCATGTTAGGGTGCAGGTGCCAAAACTCTCTTTTCAATGGAATTGGAGGCCATTCCTTGTTTCAGGTCACCACATGTTAATTTATCATGTACTTTTGCACTTGCATGTTGATGGTAGCAGTAGAAGATAAGAAACCCCTCTATGATTGATGATGGGTGATGGTCCAACCAATGGGCCCCAGTCCTTTTCAATCCTGTCAGTCTGTCACCTGCCTTGCTTGCATGCTTATATAAGCAGCATGGTTCAATCCATGCATGTGCAAGTGCCATTGGAAGTCCAGCAGCCCGAGATGGACTACAACGCTATGGCTCCTAACTTCATTTATCAGCACCCAGAAGGGGAAGATATCGATCTGGGTCTTAGCCTTAGCACTTCTCTGCCACAAGGGACGTACAATCATCCCCCAGGGAGATGTAAGACATCCATTTTTCTAGTTGCTGTCTTGTTCCTCTCCTCACTGCTGTTGTCATCATAGTTATTTGTTTATTGAATCATCATGATTGGTTGCTGATGATTTGATTGATAGCGCTGAGATCCTGACCTTTCACTGATTATACTAATATTTGAACATCATCAATTACATGAATTCTCTCAGAGAGAAATAGAGAGGCTAACGTTTTATTGACTTTATAATCTTCCTATACTACTTCTTGTGTAATGTGTGTACTCAAAAATGAGGGCCAATTTATATTTTATATTGAGGCCCACCAGATCATTGCTTAAAATATAGTAGCTAGTAATCAAATTTTTGCACTGTAAAGGGTTGGCAATTGGTCGAGTCAGGTTGGGTATGAGTAGGGTTGTAATATGAATGTATGGGTGTGCTAAATGCTAATAATCGTGATTGCAAGCTATTTATTATTCAGGTCGGAAATGTCCAGCCGAACCCGAAAATCTCAACCGGGTTTGTTGGTCGAAGTAGAGAAGGAAAGATGGGGTTGGATTTGGGCTGAGTTAACTGGTTAAGTAGACTGGTTGCGTAATATGTATGAATGCAACCTGAATCCGACCTGTACATCAATTAGTTTGCAAATGTCAACCAAACTCTAAATTACAGGGTTACATTCATATAGAGTTGGTGGGTCGGGTCAGTAATTGACACCCCTCTGCCGGGCCTGGGTCCATTCATTTGTGAGGCTGAAACTCAATTAGGCCGGCCACAAGCCTGGATGTTGGCACGATCAGGTAGGAAGAGGCATAAGAAAATCTTTGCAAAACAGTGGGAAGCCCAGACCCATTTATCTTATGGACTTAAATCAAATCTAGGTCCAGTTACTGAAAGCCCTATAAATACAGTCTGATATTGTTCAAATGCTGCTGTTTATGTCACTATCAGATCCCAGCCCAAGTGAATATGGGGAGATGATGGGTTGGCCTCAGGTGACCCCATACCAGAAAAGCTCAAACATGGGCCGTCCTGCAATATCAGAAGAGGACGACGATGAAACGGAGGGAGCTCAGAGCAAAGAGAGGTGGTCCTATGTGAAGGTTAACATGGATGGGGTCATCATCGGTCGAAAAGTCTGCATCTTCGACCACACTGACTACTCTAGCCTTGCTATTGAACTGGAACACATGTTTGGTACGTTTTATATAGTATGTGTGACACTCATCGTTTTGTATGCATTGACTGGTGGATTGGATTCAAATTGTTCTGATTCTTGTTTCTATACATTTTGTAGGGGGACAATATGCATCTGGCTTACGGTTGCTGGACAATGACTCTGGCTTTTCCTTGTTTTATCAGGACAGAAATGAGAAATGGAGGACTGTTGGTGATGTCCCATGGAAGTAAGTTCAACTGTCCTTTCTTTGTTTCAGTTTTCCCACCTTTTTAAGTTTGAATTATACAGTTTCCTGATGAAATCGATTTCCAGACAAAAAGAATATGAAAACAAGAAATCTCCAAACACTTTTTTTTTCTTCTTTCCATCTTTTGTGGTAACAGCTAGTTCGCAATGGGGATCCTGGTCCAACACACTAGATCAAGTATCATTTTGGGACCAAGTAGGATCAGCATCCAGTTTGTCTTTAGTTCACTTTAGCAACTTTATAGATTGGGTCAACTTTGGGTGATCCAGACTATCTATCCGGTGGGGCCCTTCATAAAAATGGCCCAATTAGGCCAGCTCATTTAAAGTGATGAAAATTCTTCAAAATCAGTCCACCAGATGAAAGGGCTGTGGATCAAAGGAAGGTGGTCCCAGTTGTGATGGCTGACCTATCAAGAAAGGTGGTTTGACAGTTGGGTCTTCAAGATAATCTCCTCTTCTTTTTTTAAAACTAGATGTCATCTGTTTGAATCCATTTTAATGAATTTGAACAGGGACTTCATTGATTCAGTAAAGCGGTTGAGGATTGCACCAAAAGGATGAAGCATTGGTTTTGGTTTCTTCTCTTTCTTGTTCTTCTTCATAAACATAACTTTTGTCCATGTCATTTGCTATGTCTGTAGGAAGATGTCCTGATCGAATAGTTGATGTTAATGTTTTGTAGCTAAACTTGTATTAGAAGTAACACATGCAATTCATGTCAAATTTGGATGTGAAATGGGGCATGTTAGTTTGCGTGGTTCCTGCCCAACTTCTCGGTATGGATATGGAACCTTCATAGTGAGCGCAGTCCTACTTATGAATACCCAACAGCAGGGTGCACTTCAATTGGAGTAAATTTTGTATTAGTGCCAGTTCATGATGACCAGGAGGTATTTGGAGGTAAATTGATCATAGGTGGGCCCATTGCAAGAATTGTAAAAGTGGGAGTTAAAAACCTAATGAACTTACTAGAATATGCAATGTCCATAAAGGTGGGTTAGTCTCAAATTTAACTTGTTGGAATCTTCAATGTCCACAAAAGTGGGTTAAGCTCAAATTCACATAAAGGAAGTGGTCCGAGGAGAAGAGGTTCATGTAACGAAGCTATTTAAATTAAGCACTTCTCAGATAAACATACTTGTTCACAGATAAAAATGACTCAGGTTGGACCAAATTAAGCCCTAGTCATTGTAGAAATTGAGTATATTTACATATATTTGTCACGTAACAGTACAAGCTTATGCCTCATAAGTCATAAACTAGCACAATATCCCGTGCTAAGCACGGGCATATTTACCAATAAAATTTACAGCAACATCTATAAAAATCAAATAAAAGGAAATTCATATTACATATAATCATCCTCTAAAACTTACTAACAAAGAACAATGGAAAAGAGGACTATGATAGTACCTCATTTTTACTTTTTTGTAATCCAGGAGTCCGTGACAGAGAAATGGAGTAGGAGAAGTGAAAATGCAGAGAGTAAGCGTATATAAAATTTGGAATGAAAATGAAGTTGTTGAGAACAGTAATAAGAGGAAGAAGTTGTTGAGTAGTTGCATGTGGAAGTGGGGAATTCGCAACTGGGTTGGGCTCAAGTAAATTCGCAATTACAGGATAACCTAGTTCCAAGGATCCAAACTTGGATTTCGGAACCATCCCTAAAGCCCACAAAAGAAAAAGAAAAAAAAAAAAAAACATGGTATTGATGGTACCTAGTTGGAAGTGGCATTATCATCAGAGAATCATCACCATTCAAGTCTCCATGTAAAATCAGATGGTTAGGATCTTTACAAGAGTTACTTGAATGAATGAAAAGGTTTCAAGATTTGGACAGTATGAACTATGAGCTGTTGTTCCTCAGAAAGTTGCAAGAGTCACGAGCAGGAATGTTACAGAAAGTAAAAGAGAGTGATAAAGCAAAGACCACCTTTACCAGCAAAGACAAGTCTCATGTCTAATCTAATAATATTCTCTTTCGTGATGGAAAGGAGGGAGGTAAGCTTGACATGATTTTATATGGGAAACCTATGGAAAATTAAAGGCTGAACTCAATCCTACAGCTCTATCCAAATTTGTGATCCAACCCAATGTCAGTTATACTGGTTATGGTTTATCATCAACCACCAAATTTAAACAGGCAATTGGACAGTTGGGATCTCTTAATTAGCGGATGAGCAATTAAAGGGGTAGGCAGGGGGGACCACCAGACAATTTTGTGCGGGTAGAATTGTAGGACCCACCTGCTTCGCAGAGTGTTTCAAGCTGAAAATGGCTGGGACACATCACATGTTATGGGAATATACAGACTGATGAGGAGAAAAAGAAAAGCTGTGGACCACTGACATTGTCAAATGTCAATAAGCAAGAGCATTTCTTGGAATGGTCCACACGAATACAACACAAATGGTGTAGATTGAGGTACTCCACTTTTTAACTTTGTAAAGAAAGACAATAAGCACACTGCCAAGGAAAATAAAGTCAGGATGCAATAGGGAGCAGAAGGTCACACATTAGATCTCAGTAAAATAGACTTGACAACAGATTCCATCAGGGCAATATGAACCCTAGAAATGCTTGAGCACCAAAGCACAGATGTGATAACAAAAACCATGTTGTGGCGCGGCAGAGGAACCCTGCTATCAACACAATATCCATATACACACAAGAAATGACCCAACACCAGCAAGATTTTAGTGGTTCAGCAAGTGTACCTATCAAATGTAAATAAATATGGACAGGTTACAATTACATCAATGTTTGGGCTGATGCCAAAATACCCTCGAACCCATATACATCCAGGCTAGCCCAAATGACTGGATCCAGTTAATCTAGAATGCACGACAAAACCGAACAAAGTACACATGACAGGAGCCATTAGATGTCTGGCCCGTCGCTCGATGATCCCTACCACTGGATATGATGAGCCCCACCACAATTAGAGACTCCTTGTAAATATGTCAGATTCGAAGACCATAATAACCACGTGGTTGTGAAATTGGGGGACCTAATATATGATTAATAGAGTATAAAAGTGTGAGTTATAAACTTCCAACATGGGATATGGGAGGGAGGGGTGAGTGTGCGAAGGACCATCCATAGAAGCATGGCTCCAAAGTTAACCACGACTCCACGAGCCCAAAATGATTCATCTGATGTCTACAAGTGCAAGCGCTATTCTGCCACCAAAGTTAACCACGACTCCACGAGCCTAAAATGCCCACATATGTTTGGATATAAGGATATTTTTGCCAAGGATATGGTATAGACACGAATTTTACACAAAAAAGTGAAGTACTAGAAACAATATGATGCAATTAAGTTGCTTATTTTGAAGTATTCAGGTATCATAGCGACAAGCCAAATATGCCCTATCTGCAATTTACTAGCCTATAAAGGAATCATATCTGAGCAGGCTATTCATTTCATAGGCAACCGCCAACCAAAGCTTGCAAGAAATGAACTGCAAATCCCACTTGAGTTGACCACCTAGTCTGCAGTCTGAGTCTCTGTTGAGCCACTTCCACCCTTGAGTCCACGCCGACCTAACTCTCTGGCTTTGCCCACAACACACTAAAATGCAAAGACTGATACTGACAGACAACAGCTTAGGCCTTAAAAAAGTGCACACACTTTAGTCCCTACCTGCATAGTGTAGTGGGAGGAATGCCATCTCCCATAGGGATCACTAGGGTCTGAGTTTTGATGAACCCATTGAAGGAATATGGGGCTGGCCAGTGTGGAAGCCCTACCCAAAAAAAAAAAAAAAAAAAAGGATATTGCCCATACAACGGTGAAGTTTAAATATTTCCTGCCTAGCTGTTCATACAAAAATAGTGCAATACCACACGACCTTAGGATACCACACAAGGCGATACGTGCGATATTACACTGCCCTAGGATATCGCACGGTCTGATGTGTGCGATATCGGTCTGATGTGTGCGATATCGCATGACCCTAGGATATCGCCCGTACAATTTTGTAGGAAATACTTAAACTTCGACAGTTCATGGGTGTATGTCAGATCTAAGAACCGTTGCACCGGCAATATCCCCCAAAAAAAAAAATAATAATAAAGAAGAAGAAGAAAGAACACTATACTAGAATATGTGACTAAGTTACCATCCAACCTACACAACAGTCCAAATATTTGAATAATGTTAACCTATGGATAGCTCACCCCATCTAATCACCAAGCAATACAACAAGAGTCCAAAATCTGATTAATGTATTGTTAATTACCATCATAGCCAGACTAAAACAACAAGTGAGCCAACATCAACTTGTTCAACATTTAGTGGAGTGGAGGCTCTAGTGTTCCACAAGATGAATGACCACGGTTCAAAATAGCGGCCGCATTATCGGCAATAGTGGTTGAGACCGCTATTCTATTTTGAAAACAGCAACACTGTGGTCTAAAACCTAGTATAGCGGTTGAGACCGCTATTCTATTTTGAAAACAGCAACACTGTGGTCTAAAACCTAGTCGAGCCAATTAATTTTAATTTAAAACATTAGTTTTCCTAATTTTTTTTTTATCCTCAATAGGCTTTCCTAAAGTTATCTCTAACCTTATATGGTTTCAAATCACTAAAAAAACACAAGATTGGCTGCTATACAATATTTGAATTCTTTTGACCACTTAAAAAATTTATACCGCTACGCTGCTATGTATTGCCCCCGTTACTTAGCATTTTGACCACTGGCTGCTACGCCTGCTATTTTAATTCTTGTAACGACTACAAAGTGATACTGCTAGACAACAGCTTAAGCCTTGGAAAAATGAGCACTTCAGTCCCTACATGCATAGTGTAGTGGTAGGAATGTCATCTCCCATAGGGAGCACTAGGGTCAGAGTCTTGATCAACCCATTGAAGGAATATGGCTCTGGCCAGAGTGGAAGCCTACCATTAAAAAAAAAAAAGAACACTCTAATAGAATCTGTGACCAAGTTATCCAACCACTATGCTACACAAGAGTCTGAATATTTGACTAATGTTAACCACTATGCTACACAAGAGTCTAATCACCAAGCAATAAAACAAGAGTCAGAAATTTGATTAATTTATTCTTAATTACCATCACAGCCAGAACATAACAACAAGTGAGCCAACATAAACTTGTTCATCATTTAGTGGAGTGGAGGCTCTAGTGCTCCACAAGATGAATGACCACGAAGTAAAATTGCTATGCTGTCCCCATGTTCCCTTTCTCCTATCCCAGCTCACAAGCTTAAAAGAGTTTAAAAAAAAACAAAGGTGTTATTGAAGTGACAAAGCATTAACAATAACTGAGTCCCTAAAAGAACAGACATGAGACAACTGACAACTGATTCAAAATAAATAAATGTGTATAAAATTCATCAAGCAATCAAACGCAAAACAAACCATTAAATATGGTCAGCACAATCGAAGCTCCCTAGGTAACATACAAATGGGTTCAATTAAAGATCTACTGTCTACATATCGCAGCTGCCAAAAGCATAAAAACATTTATAGTATAATAACAAGAACATAAGAGTAAAACTGCACAGATTATGGTAATTAACTAGTTTGCAATGGGGAAAAGATAGAACAAGGGCGGCACATAAACTCTGAAGCAACAGTAACAAGAAGGAAGATGATTTCTTTACCGTCTTACCATCCATCCTCAAAGCTGAATCAAGTTCATGTATAATGAAAATGCGTTCTGATTTCCAAAAGGCGGGTTGAGTTGAATAAAACTGATTTGCAACCATATCAGCAATAAGATCAAGATCCATAAAATTTTCAGCGAGCCTTTTATGCAAATGGAGAAGCGGCTGGGCCAAGTAAATTTCAAATTTAATGCTAGAGAGGATTACTGGGTCCTCTCAGCCATTGTTAATCAACCTGTCCAACGCATCTGAAACATGCCGCATGTAAGGCCTTCTTTCAGGATTTGTCTGAACACAAGCTAAAGCAATTTTGAGCACAGCGACTATCTCATCTTCCCTCTCAGGTTCCTCAGCCAAAAAGGGGTCTAAAATTTCTGAAAGTGGCTTCTTTTCCTCAATACAGAACTGGACCCATCTAACCAAATCCATTTCTGAAGTACCCAAAAGAACCATTGGCGACCTTCCAGTTATTAGCTCTAGCAAAATCACTCCATATGAGTAAACATCCCACTTCTGGGATGGTTTTAGAACTTTCAAGGCTTCAGGTGCTTGATAAGAAGATCCAGCATTCATGGCCAGATTAACAGAGATTTCTGATGGCTGACTTTGCAGTTTTTCACTAGTCATCCGATTTGATTGCAGTGCTGGTGATCCTCCTGCAATGTTAGCAAGACGTCCAACTCCAAAATCTGATATGTATGGTTCCATATCTAGTCCCAGCAGTACATTACTAGGTTTCAAATCTCCATGAACATACTTTTTGGGGCTGAATTCATGCAAGTAAGCCAATCCCTTTGCTATTCCCTTCATGATTTTCAGTCGGAGGTGCCACGAAAGCGGTGAAAAAGGTACCATACCAGACTTCCCTGAATTCATAGCCACAACCAACAACCAGAAGTCAAAGGAAGCAACAAAAAGACTCAAATGAAAGATGGAGGAAGATTAAAAAACTTGGTATATTAAAGTGCTAGTTCAATGAGTAGAACGACATGATATACTAATAGCTAAAATGTTTGATGAAGAACTACATAAACACATATGTCCATGTTATTTATCACTGGCCTTTATTTTGTACACATAACAATTGTGTATGAAGTCCCAGCTGTCTGTCCAACATGCTCTCACTTAGATGTGCTTGAGCCCTATATATAGCAATTGGACAGTTATAGCCACTCTTTTGGAGAACTTCTGAGTAAAGTATGTGGACGCTTAAGGGAAAAAGTCCCCAGAAATTATGTAGATTGAGTATTTTCTCTGCCCAACCAGTTTGAAATTTCAGATATATTGCATATCATAGTGACCCACAGGATTAGAAGACAGATATATAACTGCTGATAACTGAAGTTCCAAAAGGGGTGTTGAGAACCAAAATTTTCTCAAAGTTTCACTATTATGGCAGAACAAATGGTTTGTCTTCCCCCACTTTGAGTTTGGCATTGCACAAATCAGAATCCAGATTTAGGTGGGACATTTTACTCTGCCTTTTCCGCATCAATCATCATCATTGTGCCTTCTGGTTAAAAAAAGTAGCATTCTGTATAAAACAAAGGAAAGAAACTAGTGTGTGATTGCTTACCATGAATTGCAGCAACAAGGTTTCCATTGGGTATGTAATCATAGATTAGCAGCTTCTCATCAACTGACCAGTAATAAGCTCTAAGGGTAACTATATTTGGGTGCCTGAGCTTTCCAATCGCTTCCACCTCTGTCTGGAATTCTTTAAACCTCTGCGAGCCACCTTCTCCCAATCTTCTCACAGCCAAGGTAAGCCCATCTTCAAGAACCACTTTGTACACAATCCCAATCCCACTCTTTCCCAATACAAAAGCAGACGCCTTCAGAAGCTCATCCAAATCGAAACCAACCTGCACATCCAATGGAACGAGATCAAACTGCTCAACGTTTTCTGACTGAGTCTCGGACTCATCTTTCCTGAAACACATGCAGTCCCTCCTACCCTTCTGTCCCTTATCTAAACTCCTGCCCTCATTCTTATTCTTCCATGAAACCAACCTCAAGTAACAATAAAAGAACACCAACCCCATAAGACCAATCCCAATGACATCAGCCACCACAATAGCAATCACAATTCTTGTGCTCCAGCTTCTGTGCCCCTTCCTCCTACCATTATCATCACCATTTGAAGTTACAGGCGGGGAATTACCTGGGAAAGAAGGGAATGAGGATGGAATGTTTGAACTACCATCTGAAGGACATTGATTCTTCAATGGAGGACCGCAAAGCCCCGGGTTCCCGATAAAAGCTGTGGGTCCTCTGTTCACTAAGGCTCCATTCTGGGGTATTGGCCCACTGAGACTGTTATAGGTTAGATCAATATAGACCTTCTCTGGAAGGTTCCCAAGGCCTGGTGGTATCAAACCAGAGAAGCGATTCTGGGACAGATCAACTGTCCCTTGAAGACTAGAGAGGTTACCAATGTCACCAGGAAGAGAACCATTAAAGCTATTGTAAGAAAGATTGAGTTTCTCCAAAGCACCAAAACTACTACCAAACCCAACAGGCAGAGAACTTGTGAAGTTATTGTGACCAAGATCAAGGGTCTTTAGCCTCCTACATTGAAGCAATGAATCGGGCATCGAGCCGTTGAATGAGTTATCTGATAAATCTAGGATTTGGAGGTATTTAAGCTTCCCTATCTCAGTAGGTACAGACCCAGATAACAAATTCCCAGAAAAAACCAAGCTTTGTAGGCCTGGTACATAGAAGAGCTCCACAGGCAAGCTCCCATAAAGCTTGTTGTTCCTCAGATTGATGTGTCTTAGAGAAGAAAGAGACCCAAAAGATGGAGGAATAGAACCCACAAGCCTCTTCTTGGGTATGCTTATAGAAACTACAGAACTATCTCTGCATGTAATCCCATTCCAAGAACATGGGTTCTCATCAGAAGAGTTCCAGTTGCTTAGAGACCTATCTGGGTCTTGCCAGATAGACTGATTGAATAAAAGAAGAGCTCGTCCCTCTCCATTCAAGCAGTCCACAAAAAGAAAGGAGTTGCAGAGAAGAATCACCCAAAACAGAGATGAAACCATCAATGAAACTTCAAAAGAAAACATGACCGTTGGAAGCAAAGAAATCTTGGGTGGAGAGGAGAAAGAAACTACTGCAACCCAGTTCAGGAGGAGATGTTTGGGGAGGATTTTTGCTCACCTCTCTGCAGAAAAACCCTCCTTGTGTGAGATTGAAAGGACCGTTTGAAGAGGAATTTGGGCTTGGAAAGAGCTTGCAGAAAAGCAGAGTAGGTGTCCATAAAAAAGAAGGAAACAGGAAAGACTGCAACTTGTAATGTATACTGGGATTATACACACTACAAAGGAGGAGAATTTAGTACTTCTTCCCTGGAAATGAATATGAAGTGGTATTTTCAGTTTCTCGTGGAGGAGATGTATGATTACTTATCGCGATATTTTGGAGTCAGAACTCAGAGAGATGAGTATGAAGAAAAGAGTGATCAAATCTGAAATGCAGATGAGCCCACTAGTGTGAAATCTAGAGGGTTCGTTTTGAGGAACGTTGTATGTAGAATCATAAGTATGAGCCATGAGGCAATCAATTGGGAGGATGGTGAAGAGGTGTTTCTGGGACCCAAACGAAAATAGTTATGATTGAGATAGGTGACTTGATCTTGGCAAAAAATAAGATTCATATACATCAAAAAAAGCTTAAAGAAAAGAATAAATAAAATTAGGGTTACCACTCAGTGGCATTGTCTTGATTTTTGCCTCTATCAGTTATGAGTAAATAAATTTACAGTTAGTCGGATGTTCCCACGAGATGAAGTTATAGAAAATAAATTTGGTATGGTAAATCTTTGTCTCCAATCTTGATCTCACAATTGAAAGGAATCTCCAAATATTAACCCATTAGCATAAAACAAGACACAGATCTTTCGTACTTATCTCTTGCTTGTTAAAGAATGTTATTTGAAGATTTCAAATCCTCTCACTCACCCTAAAAATAGGCTTCATGTTTATAATTTCAAATTAAGTGGCTCCACTTAGTAATTTCTAAAGGTGGGTTACATGGTCAAATTCACAAAAGGTGTGACCCATATTATAATTCCTATAATAGTGGAACTACATTATAAATCATATTAATGTGGGTCACATTTCGATTTTATAAAGGTGGGCATCGCGTTATAATTTTTAAAGGTAGGCCTATACTATAATTCTTATAACGGTGGAATCACATTAAAAATCCTACAAATATGGGCTACCTGTTCTAATTTTTATAAGTAGGCACCACATTGTAATTTTTAAAGGTAGGCCTTGTGTCCATAATCACAAAAAATATGGCTCTACTGTGTAATTTCTAAGTGTGGGTCATATGGTCACGATTACAAAAGGTGGACTGACATTGTAAATCCTATAAATGTAAACCTCATATTCTAGTTTTTAAAGGTGTGTACCACATTGTAGTTTCTAAAGGTGCGTCCCATATTTACATTCACAAAAATATGGCCCCGCATTATAATTCCTATAAAGGTGGGCCCACATTGCAAATCCTATGAATATGGATCCCATCTTCTAATTTTTAAATGTGGGTATCACGTTGTAATTTTTACAGATGAATCCCAAGTATGATAATAATAGAGTGCCGAAACAATAAAAGTTGGATCCCACATTATAATTCCTATGATTATCTTGCTTTCGTTCTTTGAAACAAACATTTTATAATGTTGCTAAACAAGTACCGTACAATATTTTCTCATTCTCAACAAAATAATTTAATATAATATTATTAAACAAGTTCTGCAATAATATAGTCTCACCACAACTCAATCTTAGCATATCCTAATTTGAGCACAAAATCAAGAACAACATAAGAGTGATGCCAAACGGGCCCTTAGTTTCATACATATGTCCACGTATCGATCCAAAGGACCTCAAGTTAAAGCGTCATTCTATGATCATAGCCCAATGTAGCAGAAAATAAATAAATAAATTTATAGATAAATTGGGCAACTTAGTCAAAAGAGTTAAAAGAGGGTGCTCTTTTTTAAATTTTATTTTATCTTGGAAGGTCATAAAATATGGATTTGGACCTGTGTATATTTTGGACTATCAATACGCAGTTCAAAAACTCGAGTTTTCTAGAAAAAAAAGGAAGAAAAGAAAACTAGAGTCAATACACCTTACCTCTAATAAGTTGGCTCAATTTCAAAGGCACCAAGTAAAGTAATTATTTTTCAGGTGAAGGCACCAAGTGAAGTCAAAGTCTTAACAACACTATCAGGGCAAGTAGAGTTTTAGAACTAGGGTCTAGCCATTATCTAATTCATAAAATCTACATTCACTAATATCAGTGGTGGATTCAGAATTTTCATTTAGACGGGACGGACAATGTTTAACTAAATATTGAAAATGTCAAGATCAATGCCAACTACCAATAATATCCACTTATTGCATGGTTTAAAGACATTACTTTTTATTTTTATTTTCTTGACAAATTAATTATAAAGAACTCAATATCCTGCTACTAATCAACATATTGCTTCCCCACATATTATATAAAGGTACAGTGAGAGGGTGGACATTTATATATGCAAATAGAGGCCGAACTGCATAAGCTTAAAGAAGGAGGAGTACGATTAAGCAAAAGGTTCCAAGGTTTTTCATTTGGGATATCTCTGATACTGAGAGCGACGGGTGTTTCAATATATGAGGTGGGGCGATTACTTTACTGGAATGGGGCATAGCCATATAGCCCATGCAAAGTTCGAATCATGTAGGTCTGCCACTTACTAGTATGGGCATAAACATGCATCGGATATAGATCTATATGCAAGAATACGCGACCAACATGTTACCATAACATTTTCTAATTTCATTAGTCTTATAAAGATGTTTTTTCCTCTATTCTTCTTAATGTGTATTCGCAGTGGAGAAAGCAAAGGAAAAGAGCTGTACTTGTCCACAAAATCTTCCACAGATTTACCCTGTGTAAAATCGTGTAAATAGAATACAACTAACAAAAGGCAATGAAATACATGTGACCAGTTTAATTAGTGTCGCATATGGATTAGAACGCAAAATTGTGGGAGCATATATATTGTTTCCTTATAAGCTATGTTCTATTAATCCATTTGATTTGTCCTAAACATTTTTAATCTGATAAGAAGGTTGTTGGAGTCAGCTAATTTGCGGGAATCTAACATAAGAAAATAATGATATACCCCTATGGTTTCAAAAATTTATAAATAAGCCCCTGTGGTTCTAGAATTTGTAAATAGACCACTTCATATGCTTTTAAATACTTTTTCACATCCCCAAATAACTAGATTTGACTGCAAAGAGAAAGGGTCATAAAGTTTTTGCCTAGTTTCTATAAAAATGTCACTTTTACCCTTATAATAATTTTTTAAGTATTTCAATTTTTTTCTTGATTGGATGGTGGAAAGAATCATTTCATTATAATTATGAGCACATTATATTATGGGGATCAATACACAGGCACATGCAATTTGAGAGTCTACAACAAGAAATAAAGAAAATCTAATGATTTTCACTATTTAGGTCTATTTTATCCAAGCGATATTTTATGAGAGAGAGAGGCTAGGAGGAACCCGTTCATCAAATCGTTACTGGGATGACATGAAACAACATCAAAACTCTTTTTCTTTTTGGTAAATGCTATTTTTAGTCTACCTTGTTCTAAAAAATAATCGATGCAAACGAGACCTAAGATTTCAGAAAAAACCATCGACAAGAAGAAAACTAAATAAACTACCTCAATGTTAGAAAAGAGGATGACGTTGGTTGCCAACTGTGAAGAACTTCGCCAATGATGACCACTTCATTTGGAGTGAGGCCCACCCAAGATGAACAGCAAAGATAACAAGACTGGTACACCCAGCCCACTAACAAGTCCACAGCTTTTGGTGCGACATGTGGGCCCCAAAAACAGTTGATGGCAAAAATCAGAACAGCGTGATTGACGCTGGGTTCTGTTCTACTTCTGGCCCGTCCGCAGCCCACGTATTGATTTGACTTGTTCTGTTCAGTCTTTTCTTTTACTCAGTCTTGGTGGAGTAGCCGACGTGGATAGCGTCATCCGTACGTGCGCGTCGATTTTTCTCCAATGCCCGACTCATTCGGTCATAGTCGTAACTCGTAACTCACACGGGTCAGTCAGACTCATTTATTAGTTCACATCGGGGACGAGAATCTCACGATAAATTGTCATGAGAACTTCGAACTAGCCGTTTACCGTGGGACCCGGTTCATAAAGAGGCTCGCTTTCTTTCTTTTTCTTGCTTTTGGGGGCAGACCGGCAGAGGCCGC
This sequence comes from Umbellularia californica, assembly GCA_028538565.1. NCBI lineage: Eukaryota > Viridiplantae > Streptophyta > Magnoliopsida > Laurales > Lauraceae > Umbellularia > Umbellularia californica. The sequence goes on from JAPQWN010000006.1 coordinate 13,394,400, forward strand.
GTCCTATGCACGTCGAGTGCCGATTGCCAATTTGTATTGTACTTTTAGGAAATGGTACCCATTAAACTTGGAATCTTTGGTGAGCCTGATTATCAATCTTGACCGACCAGTTGAATTGGTCATTCATCAAGATTTGTACAGGTCAAAAGGTCAATTCTCCACTACTATATCTTCCTTTTAGTGTTTTTTTTTTTTTTTTTCAAAATATGTTTTCAAGTTTCTTGATTTTGTTCAAGGGGGTGCAGTTACGGTCAATTCAGTCGTTTGACACTCACCCTAATTTGGTTTTAAGTGATTTATCACTGATTTTTCATAACATAATTATTAATTTGAAATCTCGAATATTAATCTCATTGTCATTAGATGAAGAGGCCTTATGAACCTCGCAATTATCATGCAACGAGCTAAGCCTATTCTCTCTCTCTCTCTCTCTCTCCCGGCTAGGCATAATATATTTAGACTTAATGAACCAGCCATAATCCATTTCTAGGCATGTATGTAAACTAAAGCCCGTTTCTTTAGTGAAATTTCTGCCAGAAATTCACAATGTTCAGAAATTCTTGGACACAACGTCACAGGCTGTCCCTTGAAATTTTTGAATTCCATTATTCTTTACCAGCATTTCTGGATTCCAGTCAAATAAAAGGTCCCTCCGGAATCCAAAAATTCCACTCCTTATGTTTTTTTTGTGAAATTTCTAGACGTTTAAGCCCAGAGAGGCATCCAAAAATTCTGCTTTGTTTGAAAATTCAGAAACTTTCTAGAAAAAAAATTCCTAAATTTCCAACAAAGATAGAGGCCCAAGGTGCTAACACAAACCAACCATGTATGCACTTGCATTGGCACAAGCTATAACCGTTGAAGTTGATCTATTTTAAAAGGAAAAAACTAGGGGTGCTCAAGTATATTAGACAATGTGAAAGCAGACCTAGGTCTGTGCTAGCAGCATGCAGTTGGCCCACGTATATTCAATGTTCTAGTGATCCCCATGGGCACCAACCCCCTCTCTCTGTCATGTGATATTTCAATGTGTTATACGGCAGTTTTTGGTCCCGAACCCCTAAACTATACCATTCCCTCTAGTACCAACACCCAACAGAAACCTACCTACATCCCTATGATCCCACTTTGGAGATAAAAAAATCCTGCAAAACTACTGGCGAGAGCATCTTTCTTGACACAGGATTATAAAAAAGCTCACTTTACCAAAATCACCATCAAGCACCACAAAAAGGGACTTCTACACACGTCTCCAGTTTTCTGCCACTTGCAATCTGCACGTTTGAGAAATTAAGGTTTGAGATTGCAACTTACTGACAGTTAGATGGGAGAGAAATGTGAAAAAAAAAAAAAAAAAGGAAGAGAGAGTAGGAACCCAAGAGTTGTGCAAATGTAGGCCTGGAAATCCAATTCTGTGGCTGTTAATCTTGAATTTACTAGGCAATTCAGTATGATTGGGTCATCACTTGTACCAGGAGTGTGGTTTCAGGATACTGTTTACAAAGGTGTACACTCAAGAGTGTGACCCATGTGGTGCCATTGGGATACTCAAGTCTATATTGAAAGATGAAGACCTCTGTTTTGTGAATTGACCATGTGCTGAGTTTCATCCTCTCTGAACCCATAATGGAAAGGTTGACTGAAAAAAAAAAAAAAACCTCAATTAAAAACATCAGAGGGAGAGGGCTTCTTGGTGATTCAATTTGGCCAGCAACACAAAAATGCTATGGTGGATTAAATATTTACAGTGAACCAACAGTCAACCTTATTAGACATTACTTAACATCCAATTATAATGTAGAGAAATGAAATGAAATGAGATCTCCTTTTTCATAAATTGATAATCCACAAATTCATTTTTATTTGTTTAGTTAAGTGCATTATAAACCTGCAATATGTCCAATATTTCAAAAGAAAAAAAGATCTTTCAAAAAAAAATAAAATCATAGAGCCATGAAGTTGGACAAAGTAGTACATCACATTTGGGTGGGCCTCTAATTATATTTAGTGCCCCCTCACAAATGTTTCTTATTAAAAATTATGCACTTGCCAATTTGTGAGTATGTCTCCCACACCATTGCTAAAATCTCTCTCAAATGATTTGGATTCAGAAAAGAGGTTGAATAGGTTGTTCCATATCCAATGAGAAATAGTTAGAGAAAAGAAAGAGAGAAAGCCTTGTGAGAAAACCCTTTTTCCTCCTTTCCATTAGCTCTGATCCTCCCATCATCTTCTTCCACATTATCCAATCCGCACCAACACAGTCCATAGTTGCGTTTGTAGTGGCTAAAACTTCATCGATCAGAGGTTCCACTTCATCCATTGGCTTACAGGCTACCATCATATTGATCATTTTGAAAGATGGACCAACCTTGATTGGTGGAAATCTTGGCCCAAAACCGAAAAATGTAGGACTAATTTTAAAAGGGGTTCCACTACTGATGAAATTTTAGGCCTGTCCACAATTTTCTCTAATGCCCACAATCATTGGATATTGATTCCAGCAAGTGCAAGGGAATTTTCTCCTAGAAAACTTTTTTCTCATTATCATGGAGTGGTAGACCAGCCTGCAAACATACTAGAAATTTGCTACCAATGTAAACAAGGGCCCTCAGAGTCTAAAAGTTTATGTTCATCATTTTGCCAATATTACCCAAGTCAAGGACTCTTAAGTTCCACATTAAATTTATCTCTCCATTTTCTACATTCAACGTTACCATTTTTTTTTTTTTTTTTCTGAAGCTTTTCCCATGTCTGGGGTCTCATAAGTCCCAGCCCCCTTGGCAGGGCACCGAAAGCCTTCAAAATTTTTATCAACTTCCAACAAGGAAGGTCATATATCCTTTTTATTCAATGTCAAACAAGAAAGAAGTAGATTGAATTCTTATAATTTTCCGCAGATTAATAATTGATTAGCAACACTCTATAGCACCATTAAAAAAAATGCCCTCCTATCCATAAAAAAAGGCATTTCAATGGAGATACTTGGACATGAATTAGGAAAAGACGAAATATAAAAAACAATCACATGATTGTGGCCATTAGTTTTAAGTCCTTAAAATTTAATTGTTACATATCACACATGCTTATCATGATAAAATTCACAATTTAAGAATCATGTGAAATTATCACAGTGGCAGGACCTGAAAGTGTATAGAAGGCTTGATTTCTGCAGAGTTCAAAGTCAAATGAGTTATCTAGAGAACTTGCCAATTGCCATACTTCCCTATTAGAAAATCCACCAACCGTCAACTACGGAGTAAAAATGCACACCAAGTTGACTGCATGTGAAAAAGCTATAAAATATTTCAAGTTTTCTGCAACCCATTTGGAAGAGAAGTATGTCTTGTTCTTGTGGGGACATCATTCCCTGCGCGATCATAGGCGGCAATAAGAGCAGGCATTAAAGTCAGGAATACAATGAGCCCATTTTCCATTAGAGTGGGTGCATGCAGACCATGGGCTCCACTGGAACCACATTTCCAGCTTGACTGCAACCCTCATTCACACAAATGATCAGTTTCCATTGAAAATGACTTGTCTCAGGAAGGAGGAGGAGGAAGCTTTGATTACTAAAGCTTATGAGTGTGTGGTGGTTGCTCTGTCCCAAATTCCCAAACTAATCAAGAGGTTTTTTTTTGGTAGAAAAACTAATTAATCAAGAGTTGTAGACTTGTAGGACCAACTCTAAAAGTGTATATAATGATGCCACACTGGTTTTGTCAAAGTTGGAGCACTTTTGTTTCTTCCCTTTGTTTGGGGCTAGCTACTTGGGGTTAAATGGCCCATCTATAGATGATCCATAGGACGGCACATTTTGTCACCTCAATTTGGTACTGATCAATTCATTATCCACAGTTGAGCTTTGAAGGTATCACCTGAATGGAGGATTTTTCTTGTCAACCCCTAATCTACACAAGTTATCTCCCTCCCACTCTCTCTCTCTCTCTCTCTCATGAATTCAGGTGGGGTGTACTTTTCAAACCTTCACTTGGTTTTCTTTTGTTTTTTAGCCATAGTTGCATTGCATGGTAGGACAAACCATGTGCATGCATTGAATGGAAAATAGAAAGAGGAAACAAAAAAAAAAAAGCATTGGATTAGATAATAGCCAATTGGTCCCCATGGTCAAAGTAATATAAAACAGTCAACAAACAAATGCCTATTTATTTGGCAGTTAGGATCATCGAATTAATCTAGTTTTGGGGCTGGCAATCTAACAAGAAACCCATGATTTGAATGCTTAGGATTTGAGTGACAACTCTATTCACCGTTTAACCTTCAAACCCTCTTTGTTAGATTAGTGGAAAGTAGTTACTCTTTGTTTTGGATTGACTGCTGATTTTACTTAAATTGCTGTAAGACATGTGAATGAAAAAAAAAAAATAAAATTTAACACAACGGAGTACTAACTAATGACTCTATGCTTTTCACCAAGAGCCCACCATTTAAAATTGTTCATCCTACGCGTATGAATGGATGGTAATTGTTCTTAAAACCATGGTTTAAGGCATGAGGATCCTTGAATTGGCATGGCTATCTATAAGATAATTCGGAATGAGCGAAGCTCGTGTTGGGCTTTATTTAGTCTGCAACCAGTCTCAAAGATAGCTTTAAACACTTGAAATGGATCAAGCTTCAATAAGCAGGATCAATTCAGGTTGACTCACATTGGAGACGAGTACAAGTTGTCTGATTGTCTCACCCATTTTTACAACTATCTTCATATGAATATGATGAGTTGGGCTTTCTAGACACCTCTCTTTAGCCCAACACTTTCTACACAATCCGACCCATTTGCAACTGGCCCACCACCATTTAAAAGGTTATTTCTTAGTTTTGGCAGGCCTCACATATGGCAGCCTCAGAGAACTCCAGTTCCATAATTTATATAGGAATGAAAGAAACACAATCATTGGCATTGTACAAGGGAGACCACCACTGCACAGGCCCAGCATTGCTTACATGACATTATCATTTTAACGACAACGCTGCTGCATTTCTTTGAGGGTGCTGATACAGTTGCATCACCCCTACTTTATATTTGATAATGATTTGGTAAGCCAATGCATGCAACCCAACTTTCTCACTTCTCATTAAGCTACAGGTAGTGCTGGATTTTAAGACTTTTTATTCTCTTGAACCAATGGCTGTCATGATGCCATATAGATAATTACTGGGCCATCTTTAAGCTATGATGATGGGCCTTCCTGCCCCCCCCTTCTCATCATAATTTTTATGGGTCTTTGGTGGGTCTTGTACTGATTTGGTCGGTGGTGATTTGACTAAGAGAAACATTCACTTGGGAGGGATTTGGAAAGACTTTGCCCCTAACTTGGATGTGTAGCTGGGTTGTGGGAAAACTTAAAATTTATGAATTCTAAGAGCCCCACATGAATTTTACCCAAAAAAGAATAGAGAGTACCATATGAAAAGTTGAGAACTTTTCAAAACCACTGTACAAGGATAAAAGAGATGGTGCCAGGGCCGGTGGCCCCTTCTTATTTTACTCTGAGGAGAGTCATGGGGGTGAAGGTGAACACATGCTCAAGCGTGCAAACAAGTGCTTGGTGTGGCACAGGCGTGTTTCTCTCACATGTGCCACTAGGCCCCATTGACTGTTTTTGTTTTTTGTTCTATATATTAACTGGCCAAACTCTATGGAAATGTAGACCGTGGGACTACTTGACTAGTTCTCAATTGGTAAAGAAGGGCTTTTTAGAGAACTCTCAAGAGTCAGAGCACCATGTGGAGAAATCAAAGGAGCCTCTTCTTTTTCCTTTCTTTCTTGTCAATCAGAGAAGTTGTGAAAACCATCAGAAGAGCTTTTTTGTTTGAGCGTCTCTGGCATTTTAGCGCATGACAGGTGATGCAACTCGAGAAAGAGAGCAGCTGGGGAGCCTGATCTAATCTCACCTAAGAAAGTGGGGCACATTTGAGGACATGCTTTGACTACCAACAAAGTTCAGTTTCTACTTCTCCCATTAAAAATTTCATTCAAGTGGGGCCACATTTGAGGACGTTTGCACACACAATGAGAGGATCCAATGAATAATCCCTGCGTAGTTGGGTGAGAAGTGGGAAGCCCAACCACCTAGGCAACTCAAGGTGCTCCATCATTAGAAAATAAGAGGTCCAAATTAGTAGTTCTGCAAAGAAGGTGATCCTCAAGCAAGTAGTACTTCAACTAGAAATAGGAAGGGTTCTAAATCACTTTGTTTCATGTAGACTCAATTCACGCACTCTTAGAATACATGCCCCTCATCAAATGAGTTGCAATTAAGAAATGTTTCAAATTTTCAATAGTGAATATGTGGCATGCAGAACCAACGAGTGAATGTTATTAAAATAGCGCACTTTATATTTTTCTTTAATTTTACTTTTTGGGTCTTTTCCCTGCTCGAAGAAGGGTTAAGTAGTGGTTGTGTTTGACTTGGATGCTTAATCTTCTTGATTTTTTGTTTGTTGATTTTTCAAAGTAGTACATATAGAGGGTAAGGAATGCATTATGCATTGACTGTCTCATCTTTTGGAAGCAAGGTTTTTTTTTTTTTTTGGGTAGAAAGAAGATTTTGTTGAAAAAAAAAAAGAGACCAGGCCTAGCTTCAAAAACCATCCCCAACGGCACCACATCAACCACATTAGAATAACCCATTTTAGCTAGACAATGGGCTGCGACAGTACAAGACCTAGGAGTAAAATTAAAGTCATTGTCTTCAAAACAACTAACACTATCTAACACCTCCAAAATAATCAAATTAACAGACCAATCCTCGGCACCATTAATCACTTTCAGAACTTCAAGAGCATCCCAGAAAATTCGAATTTTAGTCAAGCCTCTAGCTTTAGCCTTTTCTACCGCAAAAGATATGTTCTCGCTTCTGCTTCTTTAGAAGAAAGGAGCTTTCCTCCTTTAAATGAGTCAGCACCAATCAACATTACAAGCTATTTAGTAACATAAGTAACATAAGAAAACCAAATGCAAAGTTACCATAGGATATGTATAGAGAGTGTGAATCTTATTTCGAAACAAGTTTAATGGATCCATCTCCAGATTAGCATGGAAAGCAAGTCAACAGATCCATTGCTTCCAAACATAATTTTCTTTGAACCAAACATCCTGGGAGAACTGTTTACTTTGGGTTTAACCTTAGTCCTATGGTTGGGTGTTCCTCCTTGAGCTGATAGCAGGGCACAGGCAGTTCAATGTTCCCATATTTCTTTTCTGGGTCAATAGCTGAAGGGGCTGTGCCTGATCAATCTCTGTTGCAATGTACAATTAAATATACCTGGCTGGCCAAATATATCTAACATGGGCTTTAGCTACTGAAGATTGGACCTGTCTTTGTGCCTGCATATCATGCCTATGGGCTGATTCTGTCCAAAATACAATGCCCAATAGATAGACAAGCGGGGCTTTTCAAGGTCGATCGTTTGGCTGGGATCGGCCAATTTGTGTCCCTCTATTTAGACTTATGATATTTCACCTAGGAGGCCCATTCAAGCTCAATATCTTATGGGCTTCTTTTTCTTTTGTAATTGTTTTAACCACTAGTTCTATATCCTTTTCTTTGCAATAGTTTTAGCCACTAGTTTTCTTTGTAACTTTGTTTTCTTTTACTGAAATCTTTCGTTACGTTCAAAAAATAAAAAAAGTTTTAGTCACTAGTTTGGCCAAGAAACATTGATCATGCACAAGAGCAGAATTATTGAGTATGAACACAAATCTTTTAGTCCCAAACGGCAAAACCCTTCTGTCATATATAAATTCTTTTTTTGACACTGAGAAAACTGGATCAGTCAAACGCTTCCAGAGCTGTAAAAAGTCCCACATGTATTTGCTCCTCCATTTCATTGATATAGGAAGATACAAGAAAGACAAAACAAGAAATTAGACAAATCTAAACTCTTCATGTTGGCGGCATCAGATGCATAATTTAAGTGGCATTTCTAATTTTCTATTCTTCAAGTAATGTGAATATATTTCTATGATTTCAAAATTTTCATTGAGATTTCAAGCCCTTTAGCCAACATCTTTTATGAGATTTGTTTCTAAAAGTTTATCAGTGCAGCATCCTGACCTTTAATAATCATATGTATTGATAATTAACAATAAACTGTTGTCTTTGGAGACCTGATGAAGAGAAAATCTTCCACATTCGTTGCAGTGGTTTCTTGTCATCATGGATTTTCTTAACAAAATGAGATTATTACTTTACAAAAATGTGCTTCTAGACTTCATTCCCCTTTTCAGATAAAAAAGAAGCAACATGCAAACATACGGAGAGAGAGAGAGAGAGAGAGAGAGAGAGAGAGAGAGAGAGAGAGAGAGAGAGAGAGAGAGAGAGAGAGAGAGAGAGAGAGAGAGAGAGAGAGAGAATGTGCTTCTAGACCTCATTCCCAACAATCTTCTCCCTTTTTGTATGTTTCGTTTCGTGCTTATGCAATTCTGCTACACCACCTCTCCAAATCAAGTTCTCTCTATAACAGCAGTTAACACCATTGGGTGACTGAACAGTAATCAAGTTCCTTGGTGATTTCAAATATTTAAAAGAACATTAAATTTAAGCTGTAGCAACAACAGAGAGATAAAATGTAGACACTCTGAACCTCTGCCCCTTAATGATGTTCCTTCACCTTTGGACAGTTAACCATTTTTTCTTACCACTAAAAAATTTGACCAAACTTGGCATTACCTTCCTCTTCTTCCTAAGAGCAATTGAACTCGAGCGGCTCACATATCGAGCTCCAGGTGATGCTGGCCTCCTCATCTTGGCCCGTCTCGGTGTCATTGGACTACTGTTTTCTTTCATGGATTTTCTAGGCACTGGAACCTCAAGATGCAAGTCTGCATCATTGGTTTGTTTCTCGTGCTGTCTCCAATTACGCAGCTCACCCTCCACTGCTTTTGTTGCTGTGAGTGCCTTCTCAGCTTTGTACAGCTCTTGATCTTCCATTTTTTTTAGCTCTCTCATCTCTCTTTGGACCATTTCTGTCTTCATCAGTATCTCCTTCTCGCCAGTCTTTAATGCTTCGATCCATGCCTGAGCAGCTGCCACCTTCTTATCTGCTATTTCTTCTGCTCCCTCTGCACGTCGAGTCAAATACTCATACTCGAAATCAGATATTGTTATAGAGGAGCTGTGTAGCGAGGTGGAAGCTCTTGCTTTCATGGTTTTCTCAGTAAGAGTTCTCAAACTTCCAAGTGCTAGAGCTTCGGATGCTTTGACTGCTTCAAGTTCCTGCATTGCAGCTTGCAGTCTCTCCTCCTCCAACTCAATGTCAGATTCAGTCTTCTGAATTTCTGATCTGATGCTTGCAGTCTCTTCACTGATCAACTTTTGCTCGTTCTTTGCTGCTTCGGTTTCTGTGTGCAGCTGTTGCAGCGTTGCGGTTAGGTTGGACATAATCGATCTTGCTTTCTCCTTGGCGTCAGATGCAGATTCCAACTTGGACTTGGCTCTTAAGAGCTTGGAATTGAGATTCTTAACAGTAGATTCTGTTTTCTCTTCTAAGTTCTTTAAACGTGCATTCTCTTCGGAGACATGCTTCAGCTCATTTCGAATGATATCCATTGAAGCCATGAACTGAAATCCTTCCTCTCTAATACGCAGCAATTCCCTTTTCGCTTCACTCAATTCATCAGTCACTGACTGCAACAAAGAAGAACTTGCCAGTTCATCTTTGTTGCTTTTACTGCTTCCGGTTCCAGAACTATTCAACTGATCCAGGGAAATTGTATTGTTTTTGGAACTTTTAACCGTGGACTTAACTAGTTTTAGTTCACTCTGCAAGGCATCCACATCCGAATTTGTGATTTCTAGCTTCATTTCAAGCTCCTTTGAATTGTTTATTTCTTGAATAAGAGTTTCAATTCTCGTTCGGGTTTTCTCCATAGTTGTCGAGAATTGAGCAGCCTCAGCCCTTCTCTGATCTTCAATGGCCTTGAATTCTCTAACAGCTTCCATTCTAGCCAGCTCAACAAGTACTTCCTCTTCGTTTACTTCTTCAATCTCTTTCTTCAAAGCTTCCATGGAGCTTGCATACAATCTTGCTTTAGAATTTGAGCCTTCAGATTGCCTTTCAGCTTGCATTTTCACTTCTAGAACTGAAGCCATATCCACCTTCAGCTTGGATAGTTCCTGTTTTACTTCTTCAAGCTCCCTCATCACTTCCGTGTACTGATGATGATTGTTTATTTCACCAAAGCCCATTGCCCTTTCCCTGTAACGTCGTCCTGGTTTTTTCAGTGCCTGAAGCTCTTTGTTTTGTGCTTTTGTTGCAGCATTTGAGTCTTCAATTCGTAGAGTGAGATCATTCACCGTCTTCTGGGCATCGGAGAGTTCCATTTCTGCTTTAGCCTTTACAGCCTCTGCAAATCTTCTTCTATCACCTAATCGACCAATGTCTCTTTTTGCAAGATGGACTTCTCTTGCTCTTGAAGGCAGATTCTTTAGAATTAGAACAGAGATTCATGTAAGTTATTACCTTAACAAACAAAATAATCCACAGAAAGGATGAGAAGAGATACACAAGACCGGTAAAATCCAATCAATATTACCGTAGGAGATAGCATAAACAGTTTTTAGAATCTATAGAACTCTTACCTCTGAAATTACCATTTTTGTTTTCTTCCTCTCTGGTATTTCACCAAGTATCCTTTGTCCGACTATATTAACGACTTCCTTAACTGACCCAATCTGTTCTCTCTTTTCAGCTTCAGTTCTGTCCATTCCAGCCATGTGACTCTAAACAGATAATCTGGATTCAATTCTCCTACATTAAGAGAGAAGAAATGAAAGGCAATTAGGTTTGTGATTCAAACCTGTATCTTGTGAGCAGAGTAAATATTCTAATAAAGTAGTCTATGATTCTTCAGAAATCTTGAGGACAATTCGCTTTGCAGCTTGTTTAACTGATTTAGGTTGTTAAGAGAAAACTGCATCTCCATTTCTATTTTGTTTTAGAAAACATGAAAGTAAAATGACTACCATCCAAGCCTGTGATTTGATATATTAAATGTTCTCATCTCGAGACGCATTTCATATGAGTGAAAGAAGGTATTTTTTTTTTATAAAAAAGGATTAGAAGAACATACAACACTGAAATAGAAAAGAAAAACAGGGGTAATCCTGTTTCTATTTCTATTTCTCTAGAAACTTCTATGGTGTTCTTATTGTGGAGAGTGACTCCTCTAATGCGATCGCTTGGGTGACTAATCAGAAGAGCAACCCATGGAAATTTCAATTCCTCTTTAACGAAATTCAGGCTTTATCTTCCTTAATTAATTTTCACTTCCACCATGAGTTTAGATCAGCCAACTACTTCGCCGATGCTTTAGCTAAACAGGGGATTGAGAGATGTCTCCTTGGGAGGGCATTATCTTGTAGTTTGCTTTGGTGGGGAACAACGCTCTTGTACCTGGTTGCTCTTTTCTCTTTTTATGTTTCCTCTTTCTTTTATGTTCTTTTTTATCTCTTCCTTTTTGTTTTCCTTTTTCATAACCTTGTTTTAATTAATTAAGAAGTTTCAGTTACCGTTCAAGGAAAAAAAAAAAAACCATTGGCCAGCCAAACCTCATGCCAAAAAAAAAAAAAAAAAACCATTGGTCAATCAAACCTCATGCCGAAAACTACATCTATACGAGAAGATGTTTAGATGACATTGGAACCTCCAAGGCTTAGTCTGAGAATGCAAGATCCTCATTACCTTTTTTTTACGGATTGGTAATGAGATTACTTTATAAAGAAGATTAGGACAACAGGCAACACCAACACCAACACCAACACCAAAAAAGAGAAGAAAACAGGGGTATAAGAGCATTATATCCTCCTAAATATCACAAAATTCATGCCTCCCAAGGAGAAAGTCTATCCACCCCCTGTTTAGCTAGAGAATCTGCCATATTGTTAGCGCCTAACCTCATGCTAGAAAATTACACCCATAAGAGAAGACAACTCCTTAATCTCATTCAGATGAAATTCGAACCTCCAAGGCTTAGTCTGAGAATCTGAGACCCACGTCACTACATTTGCTGAATCACTCTCAACAATCAATTTACCTTGGAAGGAGGCTAAAAACAAACAAAGGAGGCCGGGATTTTGTGACCTTTTCCTTAAATATTTTTGAATTACTAAAAAAAAGAACATGGGACTGATGCATAGAACATGTGGCCTTGACAACTTCATTCAATTTACTTATTTTGGAGACATTGAGAGGAAAGTGAAAAGGCATGCTACCCCTATCTTCATTTCAAAGAAGTAGTCAATCTCTTTACAAGGAAACTAGTTAAAATATATTGCAGCCACAACTTAAGAAATTGCAGCATCTGTTTTCATCTTATGAACTCCATTTTAAAGACAAAATAAGAACGAAAAGAAACACATGATCTTCCATAAATTGAAACATTCCCTTTAACTTTGGTAAATTGTTACAATCGTAGGAGTTAACTTTCATAATTTTATTACATCGTTACAAGCGTGGAGCTTAACTTTCATAACTTTATTAAATCGTCGCAATCATAGAGCTGGAGATTTGTTCAGAAAGCTCAGATAGGGGGAAGGCAACAAAGGCTAATTATACCAGGTCAATGTGTTTAAAGAAAAATGGTTGAACAGCATATAATCATATAATGCAGCCTAAATTTTGAGAATTGTAATCTCTGTCCAGATATGTAAAAAAAGGATAGCGAGAAAGCCAAGGAATTCCCATAATTTATGACCATTTGTTAACTCTTCTAACTCATTAGAACTACAAACAAAGAACATGAAATTAGCCTAAAAATTTGATGACTTTAGTCAATAAACTGATTCAGCAGGTTTTAATAGGGATGATAAAAGGCGACAAGTTGTCATATCTTCATCTCAAGTACCTGTCTATATGTAAAGGAAAACCAGCTCCAATTGCAAACACTAACATCCTACAACTGAAGGACCTAATTTCTTTCTTCATCTTATAATAACATTAAAAGGAATAAATAACACATGGTTTCTTATCATTTCTCAACCATTTCTCAGTGTTTTAGATCCACAGTTGACAGGATTTTGAAACTTTTATGCTGATAAAAACCTTCAGAATCTTATTGAACTGGTTATAAAGGGGGGAATATAAAAAGGCCATTAGAGTTTCTATTTTGACCATCGATTTCATGGCCTTACATCGGATGGATAAAAATCCAAGAGGGCTGATTTTTGGAGGATGGCTAATCAGGAGACTCCACCTGTTGGGATTGGAAGAGCCTCACAAACATGCGGGTGGCCTACTTCTTGGTCTGGGCAGGGGAAATTCTGCTCAAAGCAGAGCAGAGACTACAGGTTCACTTATCACACATCTCCATTTTGAGCAAAACTGTGAGATTGTTTGTAAGAACATCACTAAATTCTCACCTACAAAACAGTAAACACCCAAGTGATGAATTCCATTTTCCATGTAGAAAACTTCAATTCCTGTTTTTGTATAACAAAACCCATTCTCTCAATGGACAGAACCAGAGACAAAAACACATCTTTCTCATCATGTTGGGGCACTTTTAGAAACTCCCTCTTTTCTTCAGTAACTATGGAACATGAAATGATATTGAATACACTGAATAACCAAAAACAGTTACCTGAAAGCCAGAGCTTTGAGTGTTTCAGCTTTTAATTCCAGTAAACCTTGGACATGGTATTGACTTTCAGACCCTGCACTGAAAAGATGCCATGAAACAGGAAGATAAAAGCCGGGAACAACGCTTTCTTTAACTTGAAAACATCGCCTCCAAACAGCTAAGAGCAAAACAATATCCCCCATTTTTCCAGTATTCACTGTCTTGAAAGCTGCGGCTTGTTCACTCTTTGGCAGTTACTTCCAAACTGTTAAGTTACTCTTGGGACTACGGTGCTTTTATCATGCACACGCACACCCAAACAAGGCAACAACACACATGGGACAGGCCAGCCACTCCGGCCAACATATTTAGCTTAAAAGGGTTGTTTAAAGTTCATATATGGGACGCGCTAGGCCATCGCTTGGTGAGTGGTCCGAGACAAAAAAAAAAAAATTAGTCCAATGAATAGTCTGCTTAGTAATTTACTTCTATAGTGAAGTGAATTGAAATGTCAAATCTAAAAAGAAATAGTCAGATGAAAAAATACTACACGACTCTAAGGGGTTGGTCGAGTGGTCAGGACCACGGTTCCCCTCTCTTTCAAAGCTAGAGGTCCTTGTATCGATCTCCGATTCCCTCTCTTCAGGAACCAAAGGTTGAGTCCACTAGTGCTCTCACCCGAGGGCCACAGAAGTTTTATTGGGCTTCTCTTTGGGCCCGAAAGGATTAGTGTAGCCCAAAAGGCTGGAAACCTCCATTAGTAAAAAAAAGTGCTATACCACAAAACGCCACTTCAGTTGCATGCAAGAGGGTTTTTTTTTTTTTTTTAATCTTTTTAGTAAGAAGAGGAATTCCTTTTTCATTTAATGTCGTGCAAGTAGCTTGTTGACCTTTTTATAATAAAAAAATTATATTTTTTGAAATTTAATATTTTTAAATTTAACCCTTACTTCTCTTCTTTTGTACTAAATTGACCATTCACTTCACACTATTGTAAAAGTAATCTTCCCAGCCAGGCAAAAATAAATTTAGATTGAGGCATGTAACATGTTTAGGTGGAAGGAATGCAATGGGAATGAGAATGTGCATGACTTAGTGTAGTCTTCCAGACTATCATATATAATTCTGTATACATGGTGGTTGTTTATTTGAAACTTTTATGGGATCTTCCGCAAACGTGGCTGTCGTGTGGAATGACCAAAGTTATCCTCCTTTTTGCCAACTACATAAAACCAAAACCACAGAAAAGTTTTTATAAGGAAATTTTTAAAAAATGGCTTTAATTTTTGCAGGTTCTGCTTCTGCTGTATTTTCGAGGTAAAGTTCTGCATAATATATTCACTTGTACCTGATGTGTATCACAATCTTCAGAGAGGCCACCCTGTAAATCCATCTGTGGGGTGCACCTGTGGAATCTATAAGGCCCAAAACAGGCTGATTGTGTTTTTGCACTCTTTCTAATTTCATTGCATTTTAAGTTTTGGCACACTCAAAAGGCTATATCTTAAAGGGGTTGGCCGAGTTGTCAGGACCACAGTTCCTCCCTCTTCCAGAGTTAGAGGTTTTGGTATCGACTCCGTGAGATCCTAACTCCTAAGTTATATAAATCCTTAGCGAGGAATTCCTATTCCATTGGCAGTGAAAACTCTCACGGATTCCTCACCTATTGCCGAACATGTTCGCCACCAACTAGCACGCCCAACCAGGAAGTGGCTTAATTTGCATTGACTCTTTTAACTCTATAAATTAGCACAACCTAATGATGATCATATCTACCATGGTGATGAAGTAGAAGTGTTGTAGCTGTCCACTCCATTGTGATTTGTGACCATCTTCACAAATCCGCCAACAGTAGCCCAATAGGTTTCCTCAATTTCACGAAATACTTGGACTAATACAAGCGAGGCCTGAAAAAAGCCTGCAGGAAACTTCGTAAAATTTTTTTTGCTAACATGCCAATTCAATAGCAGATCTTTTGTGGTCCCCCAAAACAAAGGCTAAAAACCAGCCACATCTACAAATTCTAGCCACAGATCTTTTTGAACGGCTCGACATCAAAGTGGGACCCCCATAAAATGGAGAAAGGCCACAATCTGGACAAGTACTCTTCGTTTTGTTCAGAATAGATAGTCCTAGCTCAAAATAGAACAAGGACAATGAAACAATGGGCCGGTCCCATCAAGGCCCAGAAGAGAGTCTTTCTTCCTATCTTTACAGATTAAGAAAATGGATCAAGAAGTCAGAATACTGTGAAAGAGGCCCAGAATATGGCTTGTAAGAGAAAACCGGGCTCGAATCCAACTCAAGCCCATTTGCATTCCTACTTTCAGTCAGTTATAAAAAGTGTGGAGGGCAACTAAGACTGTTTGGACAATTTACTTGTAAAGTGAATTGAAGTGAAAGTTTAGATTAAAAGACATGAAAAGATGGGTTAAATCTGAAAAGTACACAAGGGTTCCTTGTATCTCTTTCTAGCAAGATAGATTTGATAATAAGTGCAATCCACCACGGTTCTGATGTACCTAGAGGCCCGGCACGGCCCAGCACACTGGTCAACATGCTGCGGCCCAGCCCACCCTAGGCATGGGCCGTGCTGGGCCAAGGGGACGTGGCACAGCACGACATGTCCTAGTGCTTGGGTCAGGCCGTGTTGGGCCCCAACCCATCTCATACTTGTAATCTATAAATATGATACTTGTAATTTGTAATTGTAAGTTGTAACTTCAAGTTTTTTTTTTCTTATTTGTAATTTAATTTTAAGTAAGGAATTATCATCAAAGTCTAAATGTTTGTTGACTTTCAAGTTGTAATGTCACTTTATTTTAATAAAATTATCAAAGTTGTGCCCTTTCCTTTTCATTTACTTCATTAAGAAAATCATAGCATGTGGGCCAGCTCGTCCTAGCACGGCCCAGCCAGACACATGGTCCAGCACGGCCACGACCTAGCTCGTGCCAGTGGGCCGTGTGGGGGCACGACACAACACGTTACCGTGAAAATTCACTGGCCGGCCGAGGCACGGCCATGGCCAGCCAAGTAGCGGCACGACCGGTTTTACACCTCTAATCTAGACATGTAAAAGCACCCCTCTCCAAATACACAGAAGTTTATGTTTGTAGACATCCATATATATGGCCGGTGATCGTTTTAAGTAGCTCAGATTTTCATTAGGTGTAGTGTGTTGATGTCAACGTCCACCCTCGCTCCTGAGCGGTCATAATTGTGGTCGAGCCCTCACCCTCACCATAAAACCATTGTTGTGCCGTTTTTTTTTATCACCAATTGATTTCAATAGGGTGTAAGATCCTACAAGTGGTATAAGAACCTGATAGGTCGGGTGTTCGAGTCACGGGATACGCGTTTTGCAAGTTGTGCAGCAGGAGTCGCGGCGGGTGTGCCGTTGAGAGAGGGTCCCCAAAGAAAATTTTTTAGGAGAGCTCCAAGTCTTATTAAACAAATGATTCATACCATCTGTAGGATGTGCGATCCAACAATTATAAGTTTTTTTACAAATCTTTCAAAATCCATAAAAAAATAAAGACCTAGGCTTGCAGCCCATAGCTGTTTTTGGTTATCTAGAGAATTTGAATGGATGGATCGGGTTCTGCAAATGGGGGCCATGGAATAAAAAAATAATTTTAGGGATTGCAATTTTTTTCCAAATATCACATGGTTTATTAGGGGTCAACTACTAGCATTTGACCACATGGTCGTTTTGGGACTTTTATTGAGGATTGTTGGTTCGGATCATGATTGAGAAAAACAAAGTGCAAGGTTTTGAAGAAAAAAAAAGCCGGTAACCTCTAAGTTATTACCCAAACAACTATAGCATCGTCTTCTTCTTTTTTACTGTTTTCTCATTATCATTTTAAATCACATTACAAAGTTAGACCCCATATCTGTTACAAGCCTTCTGAAGAGAATGGATGGTTTGGATTTTGTAAACGGTACCCACAAAATTCTGAAAATTGTGATCTAACTAGTTGGACCATTTTGCGAATATCTCAAAAACATGACAAATCAACAGCTAATTTTTTGTCTGCCAGACGTTTTGGACCTTCTAAACATGATTAGGTTCAGATAGCGATTATGGGACCCATAAAGTAGGGTTACGAAGTAAAAACTGGTAAACTCTTGCTTTCACTCCCTTCACTGTAGTTCCGCCTTTCTTCTCACGTGTGGATCAAACATGGGGAGGTATAACTTGACAAATAATTGCAAATGATGATGTGAGTAGTCCTCACAATTATTTTCTATGATTTACCAAAGGTGGATTTTCCATGGGAGCACAAAAAATGAGTAGATTCCTCCGTAAAGATGTTGCCAATTGCCCTACAAGAAAGCAAGCAAACAATCAAGGAAGAAAAAAACAAAAAAACAAAAATACCAACCAACTTTGCCCCCCTCCAAGAGGATACTCACAAGAATCTTGAGTTAATTAAGTGAAACTCCAAAAGGGGCCTATCTATTAAAAATCCGTTTTGGTTTCATGATAAAAGTACTCCCTATACAAGTGATATTTTCGAATTTCACTAATGTAGGAGTCTGTCTCATCATAAAATTGATGATTGATTACTAACATGATTAATGAATATAATTAATAATATGTTACTCATGTTATTAATCAAATGATCAAAACATTATGGGACCTACTCCTATTGCAATAACATTTGGGGATATTCCATACACAGGGCGAGTGTTAATTTTGAGAGGTCATAATTATCAATAGGTGGACCTCACTGTAGGTTTTACTCCTTCATCTCAGGATTTCTCTAAGTCAAAGCCTCAAATGAATTGAAGCTGAGTCCAGAGAAGTTTATGTGAATGTCCGGCTTAATTACCTTGAAGACCTTCTGCATATTTTTCAAAGAGTAACAAAAAAACATTAGTAATACAGTCTAGAGTCAGACATCTTTTAGGACTTTCTTTATAACAAATTTACCTATATAACTTTTAATATACTACAAGTTTGTATGTAGTATTTTTACTATATGAAAATCTTGCTTATATAATTTTTACAATATTTCTAGTTTACTTTTTCAACTTGTAAATGACAAACAAAACACTATTTATAACAAGCTCCAAGTGAATCAATGTAATTTCTAATAAATTGGACTTGCCAAACAGGCCTAATTGTAGCAGAGGTAGCATAACAAATGTGTTCTTATGCTACAGCAGGTCGAGCCCAATCCAGGGGTAGCGTGACATAGTGTAACATGGGGCAGTCCTCAGGTGTCAGGGCTAGCTACATGAAAAGAGAAGGTTAAAAAAATGCAGATAAGCTTGCATAAAAGACAGAGTCCGGATCACCCATCGCATCGCAGTTGTTATACCTTCACCACCGTAAGTGGGCCAATAACAATCTGTCACGTCATCTAAAAATTTAGGTGATCCGGACTCAGATAGATATGCTCATGATTATCTTCATCATTGAGATATTAGTGGTTGCACGTAAGGGGACTCATTATTATAATAAAACTTAAAAAAGGGAGACCCTAGGATGTAAATCAGATTATTGTTGTCATCAATAGCAAACTTAGAACTTAATGTCTATGAGAGATCATCTCTCTATTCTAATTTTTTAATCAATTCTGCTGTGATTTTGGTGATTAGAAAGCTCTATTCCATCAGCTCTCTAAACAATACTTGCAAACTTGTATTTAACAATTCTAGTCTTCCAATCAAAAGATTTTTCATGGGCATGACACATGTGGACCCTTTTTATCTATGTCAAAGTCAAGGAAAATGGTCACACACTTTCGAAAGTTTGTACAAGAAAGCGCAATCATTGGATTCAATTGTAGAAGATTCCTCATGATAATTTTTCTTTTGCAGAAGTTTTCCATTTGAAATATCAAGACAGGAGCAAGTTCTGCCTGGCAGCTAGGCAATGCAATCAGTCTCCAGCTTGTTCATAGTTACAAAATGAATGATTGAATAGCATTTAACTTAATTTCTAAAACTATGTTCACATGCAGTCATCCCTCATCATTGGGTGAGGGACACTCACTTAATTGAAAATATTTGCATGCAAACGAGAAAAATCTATTTATTGGTCTACTAATACAAATGAGAAATATTCATGTGCAAAGAGGGAAAGTCATGTAAGTCTCACTCACCGTATGTGATTAGGGATGGCAACGGGGCGGATCGGAGACGGAATTGGGGTTCCCCGCCCTGCCCCTCAATTGTAAAAATTTTAAATGTGCAAGACTTGGGATTCAAACTTGGGTGGGAGGGCAATCAGAGCTTTGCCTTACTACTAGACCAAACTTCATTTCTTGTAATGTTTTACCTTATTTAAAATATATTAATATATTCAAGATTGTTACACACATATACATACTTCACTTACTATATATATTATGACTTCTATATTATTTATCATTTATTTAAAAGGAAAATGTTAAATGTAGACAACTAAGGAATCTGATTGGAAACCTTAAAGCTACATGGAGCTCGTTTCCATCTCTTGGATTTTGAAATCTTTCGGTCTTGTGAAATGAATGGAACTTTATTTTAAAAATAATAATTTCGCTGATCAAACATTTTGTTTGGATATCTATTGGACTCATGGCTTGGAAATTCTAGAATCCTTTGAAATTCTAAAATATTTTTTTGGACATCAATTGGGATTGGGCCTAATTATTTCTTTTTGTGTTTCTCAATAAAAGCTTCGAAATCTTTATCACATGAATTAGGAGTGCAATCATCATATGCCCTGCTTGTTTAAGATGAAAACATGATAAGCACCCACCAAAAGGAAAATTACACAATTTGCAATTCAAATTTATAAAAGTCTTGAAATGTAGAAAAAAATTCTAAAAACATATACTAGTAATTTTGTTTAAAAAAAATTAGAATTTATATATGAACTTCAAGTATTGTCATATGAATATTAAATCATTATTTATTGTATAGCTCTGAATTCATGAACCTCCTATAGCGGGCCCGGCTATATTGAAAGTACATACTATATTGAAACCCTCATTATCAAAGTCTTGTCCCAGGCTCCCAGCTGTGACGGTGTTGGCTACATGTATTCTTTTTCTCTATTCTAAATCAAGACCTAAATAAGAAAAATTTTCTTAACTTCATAATTTTTCTTTCAAGGCAAAATAAATTAAATTTTGGATTGACTACAAAGAAAAAGGTAAATTCATTTATTTTATATGGTAAAAAGTACATGAATTATTCATCTATGTTGTCTCCATGCCTTTAATAATATTAATAAAAAAAACCCTCAACCATGCTGACTCATTTGCCCGAAACTCAGGCCCCTCTCAAAACATCAGTTTTCCTAGGGACCATGACATTTTTCCCAAAATAGAATAAAAATATCTCCCAGCATAAATATTTTATAAGTGTGGGGCACTATTAGATTGTTTAGAATTTTTTAAATTATCTAATATTAATATTATAAATTTTCCTTTTCCTAAAATTTTACCTATTTAAAGTGAGATTTATTCTTAAAAGATTTTCTCTAAACCCTTGAAGGCCAATAACATACACTTGAAAATATCATATATGCTTTGAGACATTTTTTATAAAAAAGACAATATCTCTCTAAAATATCATGAACTCCATCAATACATGGTTTCACTTCATTTCTGGTATTGAACTCCACTCACTAATAAAGAGGTTAATTACACATATAATTAAAATTAGTATAATGTATAGTGTTGTTAGTATGATTAGAATCATATTAAGTTACTAACTATAATTTACCTTGTTATTTCTAATCGTATGAGTTATTATAAGCGTATAGCATGATATATCTTGTAATGCTATATCAAATTAGTATAATTTATATTGTTATTAGTATGATTAGAATCATACCAATTATAATTTACCTTGCTATCTCTAATAATATATGTTATTATAAGCTTAAAGCATGATCTATCATTCTATTATATTCGTTTTATTTAATATGATTTTTCATGTCGCAATTTAACATTATATATGATTAAAGTCAAATAAGCTTAGATAGATTTTTAACAACTTTAATTTCATTAAATTTGAATTAGAGGGAATGTGATCATATTATATGCTTTTATAATGTCTAGGGTTTAATCAATTACATGTTTAATTTTAAAAAAAGTCTTCAATCAATCTACTTAACCCTTAATAACAACATAAAATCAATATATATATTTACATATAAATATGTTTCTTTATTATAAAAGAAATCTAAAAAATATATATTTTTTAGAGGATTATTAATTTCGAGGCGGGGCAACGGGGCGGGTCAACGGGGCCGGGCATGGGGCGGGGTAACGGGGCGGGGCGGGGCGGGGCATGAGGCAGACCCATCCCCACCCCGCCCCGGCTTTGGGGTATGTTTTTTTGCCCCATCCCCGCCCCGTCTAAGATTCGGGGCGGGGAAAATCCGTACGGGGCGGGGCGGGCACTCCGGGTTGGGGCGGGACGGGTTAAAAATGCCATCCCTATATGTGATGGATGGATGCATATGAATAATCTCTCTCTTAGGGTGAGTGATACTTATAGGGCTTTCATTTTTTTATTTTTTTTTACATATGAATATTCCTCTTCTGTAAATGACTATATATGGTTTTTCCTCTTTTGCACATAAATATTTTTAATTATATATGTGTCCCTCACCCTGTGACAAAGGATGGATGCACATGAACATTCTTCATATATATATATATATATATATATATAGAGAGAGAGAGAGAGAGAGAGAGAGAGAGTGGGGGGAAATAGGGTAACAGAATGGTCTCATTATGGATTAGATTGGGCAAGCAAATCCATCCCAAATCTTGATTAAGAGCTTGACATTTTAATAACTTATTAAGTCATATTACTTTTTAAATTTCCATCCAATGGTGTGTATGAGTTTCATGTGTCAAATTAGGTGAGTGTCATTTTATCCGAGAAGGTAGTAACTTTGAGTTAGTGTCTGGGGATGAATGGACAAAAAGTCCTATACTTGGGATTGGTGGTGGACCAAAAATCAAGCCAATTGTCTATCATTTCGTTTAGATATTTAGGCTCCATTGTCAATAGTAAAAATCAATAAAATATCAAATATAAAAATCTAATAGTGGATTCTTTTTATATTTTTCTTGGCTACATGAAGAACTCACACTCACACTCACACTCACACTCACACTCACACATGTCCCTAACTAAATGAGTCACAATCAAAGACAATAGTAGATATAGTTTAAATGTTGCATCTAGTGCCACTTTTGGGGTTACTCGATGTTTAGAGGGAGATGGACTCACAAAAAGACTCGAGGTAGGCTGGAAAGCAAATAAGCAATTTCTCCTTTTTATGTGACCACCATTAGCATCTATCTTAGGTGTTAACCTAATGCAAGGGGACCCGGGGCAAGTGAGGGGAGTGTAGAAAGATCTCATTGACAATAGTTAAATAAAAAAGAAAAATAAAAAAAACCTTTGATCTTTGACCTCGTCAAAGGGGGAAAGTGAACTTGCTGCCTAACCATTAAAGGAGCTTAGTTAATTTTATTTTTGGAGCTTTCCATGTCTTTTGATTACAAGAGCTGCATGTAGGTTCACCTGATGATCCTCTCATAGAGAAAGGGGAATTTTCAAAAAAGTATGAAACTTTTGGCTCACTTTCAAAAAAGTACACGAGAATTTGAATATTTTAAAAATGTATCAACGTTGTCCATAATTCTTTCAATCATGTCATCTTCGTAAAATAATTTGAAAATGACAGAAACACCTGTATGACAAAAAAATCTGCACACCATATTTACTTGAAGGGCTCAAGTATTATAGATCGGAGTACGCCTTTGTGGTAGATCAATATTGATGTATTGCATCTTTTTTTTACTTTTTTTTTTTTTTTTTGGTGTCCCAACTTAGGAGGGGTTGGGGCCACTAGCTCTCTTGAGAGGGTAGTAAACCTCGGGCTTGTGAGGGAAGTAGACCTCTGATAAGGTATCACACCCTCGGGTGAGGAAAGGTAAGTCTGTTTTGCACACCAAGAGACTTCCAACTGCACCTCCGGAAGCTTAAAAAGAACTTGAGACTTCAACAAACTTTCAATTGTACATCCCGATGCATTTTTGCAATCTTTGGTGGCAAGTGAGTTTCTTCTAGGCTTATAGTGAATATGGAAAGCTCGCACCCCATTATTAATTATGTGTCTTCTCTTTGATAATGTCATGAGGGAATATGAGATAATTTCAGATTCACCATTTTTTTTAAGCCCTTGTGCTCCGTACATGATTGCCTTGGGGTCTCATAGCTAAAGTGCGATGAAATGAAAGAGAGAGAGATGAGATACAAGTGTGGAAGATGACAGGCCACTTCCGGATCATGGATTGAGAACTCAAGACGAAATGGGTCTGAGAGAGTTCCTTGAAAGGGGAAATGGGGTTTTGGGAAAGAGTAATAATAAGAGAAACAGGTTTTGGATGGAAAGTCTGGACATTGGTAAAAGAAATATGAAGGTGTTGAGGGGGGTTCGCATTTGAAAGATAGGGTTTAAAGGAGAGGATATAGGGTTTAAAGGAGAGGATCATAGTCTCAATCAACATGTGGAAGAAGATGAACCATAAGAGATTTTAGTAATGGAAGTTGGAAGATATCGTCAACAAGGATAATTTTTTCAAAAAAATGTACAAACAAGTCTGCTGTCAATTTATGATTTTTCTTTAGAAAATCATTAAATTAAGATTTAAACTTAATTTTTTCATAAATATTCCAATATCCAAATCTTCATGTGCTTTTTTATTGAAAGGAGCCACAAGTTTTATACTTTTTTTTGAAATTATAAAAAAAAAGGTTTCATAGTTTATTATCTATAGAAAAAATTGTTTCGGTATGTATTGTTAGCTAGGGCAAAGTTCACAATTAGGTCAATGGGAGCCTTGAATTTAGGGATCACATTTTTGTTGACGATGAGCATTGAAAACCCTACACCATCCCTTTGCAGGAGTCCCCTAGTTCAAAATTTGGATGTTAGCTTTTTGAGTAGTAGTAATTAAATTGGAAAGTAAATATAAAAGCCAAAAAATTATTTTAATCCATTTCTTTGGAACATCTAATAGAACTATTTTCCTTGTGGAACGCTAATGCAAGAGAAGATCATCATCATCATCATCATTATTCGCGCCCCTCATACTCTTCCATTATGTAATTGGATTGTGTTCCTTTGGGATTCTTGCATATGAGCCTAGCAGATATAAAACTTTTGATAATTGCATGCAAAGACAGTTAAATTGTACACCTTCCCATTTTTGTGAACACGTTTTATGTGTGTTAAAATGTTTCCATATTTTGTAGACTACTTTTTCCATCATTGATGTGGACAAGTAAAGAAAAGTATTATTTTGGATTTTATTTATTTATTGTGAATCCACCAAAAAAAAAAAATTTTTTTTTTATTACAAAGGGAGTGTTTTAAAAGACAGTGTCCTGAAGAAAAGTCTATTATTTTGGCTCTTTATTTTTTCATTCTTTCATTTGAATCCATAGAGAAAACCTTTCTCATTACAGAAGGGAGTGTTAGAAAAGACAATGTTATGAAGAAACATCTTCCAATTTTGTTTTCCAATCTTACAAGCTCTACCTTAAGTTAAGGCCAATATTTTCAAAGTAAACTGAAAGTATGTGTAAGCATGGAGTCCTGAGGTCGTTATAAGGAACATTGGTCACATTACCAAGGTCCCAAGGCATAAGGCCAGAGGTCCCCTGAGGATGAGAGCAATGATGGTGATAGTATCAAATGGACAGCTCAAATCGTCTTTTACCCATCAAAAAGTATGAGGTCTCCTGAGGATGAGAACAATGATGTTATCAAATGGACAGGTCAAATCAGTTTTTACCCATCAAAAAGTAGATGAAACTGTATATGGGAAATGGAAGGCAAAAATAGTTCATAATCAGTACAAGAAAAAATTCCTATCGTTGAATGACTGAGATGCACATTCAAAACTGTTACTCGAGAAATGACCAATGAAAGTAGGACTTAAGAATGATGGGTCGAGTCCAAGAAGATAATTGGACTCTAGTAAACTCTTTGAAATTCCTAACCAGACAAATTTGGTTAGAAATTGCTTGTAACCAAATCTTCTTGATCAAAGGGTACGTTTTGTGGATGCAATTGAATCCCTACAAATTCTAAGTGTGTTTTAAAGGCGTTAAAATTAAAGAAACAAAGGTGGAATTTCATAAATGGTTATCAAATAAACTCCCTTATGGTAAAAGTTATACCCAACCTCCACATTATAAAAAAGAACCTTGGAAAATTGGTCCTATCATCTCTACCTTATTTCTTTAACTCCCCGTCTCTTAAATACTTCTTTCCTGCGGGGCCCCCTTTTTTTTTTTTTTTTTATAGATTTCTAAGAATTCAAATCCTTGAAAATGAGCCCAGAAGAAAATCCTCTTCAAAAATCCATCCAAATGAGACGCAAAAAAAAAAAAAAAAAAAAACTCGGTAGGCATCAATGGGATTGGTGAAATTAAAGAAAATCCATTGACTAAAGAGTGGCTTTTCTCATCTTATCCCAAACGTATGTCCACTTTTGCTGACTAAAAATGACCTTTTCTTACTTAAAACACAACTGAAAACAGCTGTAGGACAAGTACTATACTGTAATCCCATTAACTTCCCCGAAAAATTCATGGGTACTAGGAAACCTACCTCCTTCCAATCCAATAAACACCACCTTAGCCTCATTTTCCATGCTAAACTGCTTCATGCATCTGGGTGCTTTTCCTTCTGTATCAATGGACAGCAAAAGCCCTCAATTCCTTTCTCTTCTCCTCCTTGCCATCTTTTCTTTGTTTTTCAAACCTCTACTCTCCCTAGCATCTGACACCCTCTCTCCTGGCCAATCTCTCACTGGAAACCAGACCATAAGCTCCCAAGATGGAAAATTCGAACTGGGTTTTTTCAAATCAGGTAATTCCACCTCTCAAAATTACTATATAGGCATCTGGTACAAGAAAATCCTACAAAAGACACCAGTTTGGGTGGCAAACAGAGACAAGCCCCTCCCAGATACCTCCTCAGAGTTTAGACTTTCAGAAGATGGGAATCTAGTCCTACTCTCTCAATCAAAAATCCCAATCTGGTCATCGAATTCAACCTCTGGAGGGTCAAACTCAACAGTTTCTGTCCTTCTTGAGACTGGAAATCTTGTTTTGAGAGATGGGTCTAATTCATCAGATATCTTTTGGCAGAGCTTTGACCACCCAACTGATACATGGCTTCCTGGAGGGAAGCTAGGATTGAATAAAGTCACTGGAGAAAACCAGGTTCTTTATTCATGGAAGAATTCAGAAAATCCCGCTCGTGGGATGTTCTCTCTGGAGATAGATCCAAATGGAAGTAGTCAGTATTATCTAGTGTGGAATAGGTCTACAAGGTATTGGACTAGTGGTGTTTGGAATGGACAGACTTTTAGTTTAGTTCCAGAGATGACTGCAAACTATATCTATAATTTTACCTATGTTTCAAATGATAAAGAGAACTACTTCACATATACCGCCTTGGATAGCTCACTTGTGTCAAGGTTTGTGATGGATGTTTCGGGTCAGATTCAGCAATTGACATGGTTGGAGTCATCTCAACAGTGGATGTTGCTTTGGTCTCGCCCGAGTGACCGGTGTGAGGCTTATTCGCTATGCGGGGCATTCAGTTTTTGCAGCCAGACAACATTGCCTTTCTGCAGATGTTTGCAAGGTTTCATTCCGCGGTCCCCAATTGATTGGAATTTGAGTGATTGGAGTGCTGGCTGCTCAAGGAGGAACCCTTTGCAATGTGAAAGCAACAGGTCTGGTAATGGGAAGAAAGATGGGTTTCTTATGATGAGAGTTGTTAATATCCCTGAGAATCCACAGTCCTTAGCAGCTGGCAGTGTCCAAGATTGTGAATCAGCTTGCTTGAACAACTGTTCATGCACTGCTTACGCTTATGGCAGCCAGTGCTCTTTATGGTATGGAGATCTGTTTGATCTGAAACACCTGTCTGTTGATGTGGGTGATGGAAGTCCTCTGTATGTCCGCCTTGCAGCTTCGGAGCTGCCAAATTCTGGAGGAAAGAAGCGACTTGTTACTGGAATTATAGCAGGGGTTGCAGGTCTGGTAGCTATATTGGGCATGATTCTAGCGCTGATTTTGTGCTACCGAAGAAGTAAAATGATCGCAACATCCAAAAGCATTCATGGTTTGGCGGCCTTCTGTTATGGGGATTTACAGAGAGCAACTAAAAACTTCTCTGAGAAATTGGGGAGTGGAGGTTTTGGTTCTGTTTTCAGAGGGACTCTGCCTGATTCAACTGCTATTGCTGTGAAGAAACTAGAAGGATTTAGACAAGGAGAGAAGCAGTTCCGGGCAGAAGTGAGCACAATTGGGACAATTCAGCATGTTAATCTTGTTCGCCTCCGCGGGTTCTGCTCCGAACGTTCAAAAAGGTTGCTTGTCTATGACTACATGCCTAATGGCTCTTTAGATTCTCATCTGCTTCGAAGGGACACTGGAGAGACTCTAGACTGGGGAACTAGATATAAAATTGCGGTCGGGACAGCAAAGGGACTGGCATATCTCCATGAAGAATGTATAGATTGCATCATACACTGTGACATTAAGCCAGAAAACATACTTCTGGACAATGATTTTGTTCCCAAGGTGGCAGACTTTGGCTTGGCAAAGCTGCTTGGACGAGAATTCAGCCGGGTACTTACAACTATGAGAGGAACAAGAGGCTACCTTGCACCAGAGTGGATTTCAGGTCAAGCCATAACACCCAAAGCTGATGTTTTTAGCTTTGGGATGATGCTTTTTGAAGTTATATCAGGAAGGAGAAACTCAAAGGAATCTGAGGATGAGAAGATTTTTTTCTACCCCACATGGGCTGCAAGCAGAATGGCTGAAGGTGAAGTTATCAGCGTATTGGATTCTAGATTAGAGGGGAATGCTATTGTGGAAGAACTCCAAAGAGCTTTAAGAGTTGCTTGTTGGTGCATTCAAGATGATGAGAATCATAGACCATCGATGGGGCAAGTAGTTCAAATGTTGGAAGGCGTACTGGATGTAAGCATCCCTCCAATACCAAGAACCCTCCAAATCATCACAGAAAATCAGAAGCATTTGGTGTTCTCTTCAGAGTCATCATCCGATCGAAATTCCCGGGCTAAGGATAATCTTTCAGCTAGTTCTCAAGCTAAAAGCATGTCGTCAACAAGTTCCTAGAGTACATATGGCCATGGGGACCTTTCATCTGTTCATCATCTGCTATTCAGTGAGGTAAATTTTCACTGCATATAAAATCATCCTAGTTTCATTTTTCGTCTACAGAAGTACATCTTTTGAACAATTTAAATGCTTTGTATTGTAGAAAATCAAAATCTGCGAGAGAAGCTTATGTGTACCCCCAGCAATGATTTTTGTTTGTTGAAGTGGTTGTGTATAAGATTGAGAAACTATAGCGATTATCTTGATCTCATTTTTATTAGAGTTTATGTAAAATGAGAAGCATAGGACTCTTCAAAATCTGTCCATCTTTTGAACTTGCAATTGACTATTTGCTCATGAAGCATTCTTGAATGGATTACATGGTTATTGCGATTTGAGTTTGATTTTGAACAAAACCCCGCAAAATGCGGCAAGAGGCCTTTTGCCCACACACAAAATTCGATATGTGGTCTTCTTTGTCCTGCGCAGGTTTGAACCTGATACGTGTTAGCTTTGATACTATCTCAAGTTGCTAACCAATACACCCAAAATGCCTAAGCGTTAAAGGTGTAGTAAAATAACTACTTAACAAGGTGGAAACCACTCATCAACACTCCCCCTCGGGTGAAACCCGGTTGGTGCACTTTTGGGGACGCGCATTATTTTTTCAGTACCAAGTCATTTCTCTTGGAATTTGAACTCGTGACCGGTTGACTTTCATACTAAATCAAATCTTTTAGTTAATCATTCCTACCAAAACCTTAGAGGCGTTAGTTAAGGCATCGTAAATACTTTTCATTACTCGCTCTTGGGTAAAGCCCACTCTTCAACACTTTTATGTTAGGTAGCTAAATCACACTATGCCACGCCCCCATATTAACATAGGGTTAACGTGAGATTTAGAGTCAAATTAAAAACATACAAACCTGATTAAACATTAATTTTACCCTCAATCATAGTTCACAAGATCGATGTTCGTGATGAGGTGGTAAAATCATTCATTTATAATATTAACACAAGTAACCGTACATCATCAGAATAAAGTTGTACAAAATTAAAATTAAAGTTCGATTACAAAAGTCTATATATACATTCGAACAAACTAATAAAGTTCAAAACTAGGAGTGAGACACACTCGCGCGATAATGATAACTCAGTAAACGTCATCCGCCCACCACTCATGTTCATCAGTCTGAAACATCTCCTCCTCCTCTAGGGTAATGGTTGAATCAGTACCTGTTTATCAAGCATAGTACTATCAACCAAAAGAGCTGGCAGGTAGACATACATAATTTGTAACAGATATGTAATGGAAAACAATTAAAATCAGAAACTCTTAATCTTCAACTCAAATAAGATTTCATAAGTTCCGCTAAAATCATAATTTCATAACAGAAAATACACCACTTAGGCCTTTAACATGACAATAAACCATGGCACTTCGGGTCCTTACCCTGTCCATAATTTCTTTTGTCCACCAGATATTCCGGGCATCTAACCCTATTCATATATTCTTTTTCAGGTTTTTAGGGAATTTGTAACCCTATTCACAATTTCTTTTCATGGGATCAACGGTTCCAGGTTTTCACAGGAATCTGACCCTTTTCATATCGAGCAGTGTAGCCGTCATAATTCATATGTGGATTTAGCTTAGTGGTGTTCATTTATATATATATATATATATATATATAAATGCATACTTTAAAACATATAAAATAAAATAGAAATAAAATTTCCAAATTAAACATGTGATAAGTCCTCTAATATGGTTTCAAAGGGTAGCATGAAGTTCCTAAACCTATAGAAAGAACCCAATTTTCAAGAGAAAACAGGTAAAATACAATCAATATTCAGTTAACCGACAAGGTGACCGACTGTGAAATTCAATCCAAATTTTCATCTCTCTGGTTTCGGAACCGACAGGGAATCGAACTGCAGTTTGGTCAACCGACAACCAAGTTCGGTTAATCGAACTCGCTCCCGAAACCGCAATCCGAAGCTCGACAGCTTCAGTTACACCTGCACAGAAAGTCAGGGCCAAGCCCTCTACAATAATTCCAACACTTCCTCCTCCAATTCATACTCCATTTCTCCTATTCAATTCATTCATTCTCATTTCATTAAACATAAAACTCATTTCATAAGCAAAATCATCCATTCAGTATAATTCCAAATACTAAATATACTGTTAGAAGCTGAAATTCTAAGTTAAGACATACATATGATCAGTTTCATAAGCATGTAATTCTACTTGCCTTACTTTAGGGAAAACCCAAAACTCAAACCCTAGCACCAAAAGTCCCAAAACTCTGAAATTGAAACAAACCCACCCAATTACTACTCTAAACAAGTATAAAAGAGACCAAAGAACTCATCTAACACCATTAAAACAAAAACCCTCAAAGAAACTCATCTATAATGAAGAAGAGAGCTTACCTAAAGATGAAGAATAGATGAAATCCAAAGAAAGTTATATGTAGAGGAAACTTAAACCTTGAAGAAGATGGAGATGAACTCAATTTGTAGAGAAAATGGCTTCAAATCTCTCATGCAACAAGGATTTCCAAAGGAAATGAGAGAGAGAGAGAGAGAGAGAGAGCGCTGAAATTCTGGATTTGAAATGGGAACGTGACTCTTCGTTGGATATACATGAGTCTAATGAATAATTTGCATAAAAACCCACTCTTCAAATGGAAATCTCAATTTGAGTCAAAATATGGTTTGAGTCCCATTTTGAGGATGTTCTATGGTCTTACTCAAGATGATACAGAAAACAAAGATGAATGAGATTAAATTATCTGCCTAATGACACCAAAATATCAAAAATCTAAAATTACAAAAAAACTCCCTCAGACTATCCTAAATTGCACGCTAATCCCCTACTATGGTCTACCGAACTCAAATCTCAACAAAACTTAGCATACACATTTCTAATATTAATTCAGACTTATTTTGCTCTTAAACTAGCTTAATTGACTAACAATACAATTAACTAGGCTAATTATACACTTAGAATTTCGGGACTTCACACATTGTCGCACACCTAGCCTACCAAGCTTCCAATCATGATAGATAAGGACATATTACAAATCTCCTCAGTCGTTCTATCTTTGTTAGCCTCATCTTGGCAATATACTATCTAACATATAGGACCTTGATAAGATTCCTCTGTAGTCTGTACCCATATATCTACTATGTAGGATCTTACAACCACCAATGTCGTATTATAAATATAATCTCAATACAAGATTACTATGTGCTTTTGACCACATAATCTTTTCATGGTTACAAGATTATTAAATCAGTCCTTTCCGTTCATCCCTGTGGATCCTCGTTCTCCACCATCCGGTGCTCGCACAGTTATAGATCTGTGTGGATCGGTCACCTTCAACTTCACATAATTTCAGTTGTTTGCTGGATTTGTCTGGTGCGTTCATGACTCAGTGCTTGTTACCTCAGACGTGCTTCTTGCTGTTCGGTGTTGCTGATTTGTGTACACAGATTTGAATTGTAGGTCTGGCTACTACTACTTGGTGCTTCTTACTGCAGCCACATGGTCCACTTGTTGCCATGAGTGTTGGTGGTTCTTGCCACACTACGTTGTTTCTTGTGGCTTGATGTTTACACTGCAGGTGTTTTTCCTGTGCTTTGCTTTGAGTTTATTGGTGCTCCTCAGCTTCTCCAACTGTCTTCAATTTAAAATTTGTTCAATGGCAACCTCTAACAGGAACAACCTCTAGAAGCAGATCTCACTCATGTATGGTGAAATGGGATCTCCCTGTTTAAGCCCACGGTTAGGTATAATGAAATCCGAATGCGCACTATCAATTCTAACATTGAAAGCTGCAGAAGTAATGCATTTCAATACTCCTGACCCTTGGGGATACCCGATACCACCCTAGAAGAGGAGCTTCTAAGAACTGTCTGGAACTGTGTTACAAGCTTTGTGAAACATGTAAGTTACCTGTAATAGTAGGCATCCCTAGGGGTGTAAATTGGGTCGGGCTGGTAGGCTTGGCACAACCCAGCACGAAAGTCAACGGCCCATGGCACGTTGACGTGGCCAGCCCGGTCAAGCCATTACCCGTTCTGGGCCAGGGGGTCCTGGGCCGTGGCACGGCATGGCCCAAAGTGATGGTCGTGCCGTGCTGGGCTAGGGCGGCTGGGCTGTGGCCCGACCTGAAATTTATATAAAACAAATGCTATTAATTTTGATAAAGAAAATTAGGGATAGAGTCAAAGAGGAATCATGCATGTAGGGAGGCGAATAATTTTGTTCACCCACATCTTCAATGTGTAACAAATGAATTGGGCATAAATCCAGGCAAACCTAAGTCTCTTCCTTGTATTCTTCTAGTTCTCCGTGAATGGGAATTAGGCTTTGGGCTTGCACAATAACGGATCGTACATGGGCGTCCTATAATTTACTTCTAAATGTGTTTTATAATTTTTGGACAACCCATATATACATACATACGTACATACATACATACATTTATATATTAATGTATCAAATCATTACTTTCCACTTCCATAATTCACTTATTTAATTCATATTTATTCCATTTTATTCCAAATGAATTGGGTTAATTAGTAGAAACTCAGAGAAATAAAAAATAAAAAAAATATTTTATTTTCACAAATTTCTAGGGTTGGATCCTCACACGTAGTTAAAATCTTCGATGTTAATTATTTGACAAACAAGAGTAAAATCGGAAAGTAAATATAAAATCTGATAAACAATTTAAAATCATTTCTTTGGAACATCTAATGGAAATATTTTTTCTCTCAAGGAAGGCTAATGCAAAAACTTTCTATAATTCTTTTGCAACTTATATTTTTCTACTATGAAATGGTTTGAGCTTCACTAGCATTCTTGCATGCTCTAGTGGGAGCAAACTGTTGGTGTCATACTGTCATTCAGCATAGCATAACATGCCAGCAACTAATGCCTCGCAAATTATGAAACTTTTGGCGAGTGGATACAGGTTATCTTACCTTTTGTTAAGGCATTTCATGTGAAGGAGCAGGGTATGTTTCCTTCTTTTCTGTGGACTTCCTTTTCAATCCTTTGATGTGGACAATTTTGTGTAAAGAAAAGCAACATTGTGGCGGCTTCTTCTTCTTCTTCTTCTTCTTCTTTTTAATTATTTTTTATGTGATTCTACCGTAAAGCCTTTCTGATTGATAAAGTATTTTGTGGAAAAGCCCTTTAACTGTTGCAAATGCTACACAAACGTGCTTAATAAGTTAGAGCCAATATGTTTACTAAAAAAAATTAGGGCCTATGTTTTTAAAGTAAAATGAAAGTATGCGGTATGCATTGAAATGTTGAAAGGTCTCTCGCGTGAGGAACATTGGTCATACTGACATGACAAAGGTCCCAAGGCATCTTGACAACTAAGGTCCTTTGAAGATGAGAAAGATGATGGTGATGGTATCGTTGAATGACTGAGAGTCCCCCTTCAAAACAGATTGTTCTACCTGTGACAAAAGTTGGACTAAAGATAGAGTTCATGTGAACATAGAGATGAAAAACAAATACGTCAAGCCCTTTTGTTGGACTAGTAACCTTTTTGAGATTTCTAACAACAGAGTTTTGGAAAGAAGTTTCCTATAACCAAATCTTCTCAAAGAGTATTTTCTTTTTAGATGGAATTGAATCTCTAGTAATTCTAAGAAGTGCATTACTAAAGGCATTAAAATTTAAGAAACCAAGGTGAAAAATCATAAATTGCCATAAAATAATATCCCTTTTGTCCTAATTAGTAATACCCAGCCACCAAACTAGCAAAAAATTCTTAGGAAAGTCGTCTGTTCCTCTTCACCTTACAGCTTTTACGCCTCACATCTTTAATAGTCCTCTCATGTAACCCATTTTACAATAGATTTTGAAGAATTCAAAATCTATATTAAAGAAATTGCGTTGCAGCATCACAATGGGATTGGTTAAATTAAAGTAAATCCATGCACCAGAGAGAGAGAGAGAGAGAGAGCTTTTCTATTTTATAAGGGGCAATTGGGCGGAAGTCCCTGAATGATTTTATGGCCTTAGATCCAAACTTTCTTTTCGTAGTGTGGTAAGTCCTTCTTCTAAATCTGAAGATCTAAAATGTCCAAATTGCCCTTTCTTTAAAAGCCCTTATCTATTTAAACATAAATCATATCCCTTAATTAGTGGGATATGCCATTAATAATGACCAGCTACTATTTAATTGGCCACGATTAATGAAAAATCCCATTAATGAGATTTTGAAATAAATTTTTAAAAAAAAACAAATAAAATTCAAAAGACGCAAATACATTTCAAAATAATGCAACTAAATTTAAAAAAACGCACATAAATTTCAAAAGAACACAAATAAATTTAAAAAGACAAAAATTTTTTTCAAAAAACATAAATAAAATTCAAAAACACAAATAAATTTCAAAAAAAGCAAATACATGTGCCAAACTAAGATAAACCAATTTTCCAAATTTCAGAAAAATTTGCAAAACACTCAAGTATTATTTCCAAGAACACAGTTAAATTTATTTCAAAACACGCAAATAAATTTCATAATACACAAATAAAATTAAAAAACACAAATAGATTTCATAAAACACAAAAATTTGCCAAACAACTCAAAAAGACTCATTTAAAAACTTAAAAAAAAAATTCAAAACGGAGATAGATTTGTTAGAAACTTAGATGAAATTACCAAAAACTCTGATAAATATTTCAAAAACTCAAATAAAGATAAATTTGCCAAAAAATCAGATAAATTTTTCAGAAACTCAGATAAAGATCAATTTGCCAAAAACTCAGATGAATTTGTCAAAACTCAGATAAATTTATCTGAGTTTTGCCAGAAGTTCAGGTAAGTTTGCCGAAAACTCAGATAAATTTATCTAAGTTTTGCCAAAACTCAAATAAAACTCAGATAAATTTGTCAAAACTCAGATAAATTTATCTGAGTTTTGCTAGAAGTTCAAGTAAGTTTACCGAAAACTTAGATAATTTTATCTGAGTTTTGCCAAAAGTTCAGGTAAGTTTGCCGAAAACTCAGAAATTTTTTTCTGATTTTGTGTTAAATTTGTCTGAGTTCTTGGCAAATTTATCTGAGTTTTTTAGAGACTCTGATAAATTAGCTAAACTCATATAACTTTTTAGAAGAAGAAGGTTGTTGCTATGTGTAGGCTTCTGCTAACAAGCAGAACAAAACAACCCATAAAACGAAACAGAAAAATCTCTTTCCAAACTACTTATTTTCAAAACTCAGATAAATTTTCAAAAACTCAAATAGCAACAGTTTTCTTGCAAGAAAGAGACATAGACTCCATTTTTTGTTGATATGATTGCAAGAGATAGACTTACACGAAACGAAAAAAGCAAAGAAAAAGCAAGACAGCAATGGGTTTTTGTGTTATGTAGAACTCGTTGCCGGAGAAGGCCGGGACTGGTCACGTTTCTATCGCCGGGCCGTCGCCATCGTGGCTGATGTAGTCAGAGATGGCCGACTTTGATTTGCAGAGCTCTCTAGTGAAGTCCATCATTCTTAGAGAAGAAGACGGAATGGGTTCTTCGGGACAACAGAGAATGAGAGAGAACTTTGCCTAGGAATGTGGGAAAATGGAATATTTGAACTTTTAAATCTCAAAGTTTTATGCTCAAACTGTTGAAAGGGGCAAATTAGTCATGAAAATATATGATATAGCATATTAGGGACCTCTCACCAAAATAACTCCAGCTTTATGGACTATAGACATTAGAGAAAAAGTTGTTGGACAAGATGCCTTAGAAGACTGTGCTCAGGGACTGTTGGCTAATTTACCCATTTTATAATCTTTCATACACTTTTCCTTTTTGTTAAGGCATTTTATGTGGAAGAGCAGTGGAGAAATTTCAGATTTTTTGTGGACTTCTGCTTCTATAATTGGATGTGGACAGTTTTGCGGAAAGAAAAGCATCATTTTCGCTCTAATTTTTTGTGAATCCACTGAAAAACCTTTCTATTAATAGAGTATTCTGTAGAAAAGTCCTTCAACTTTGCAAACACCACACAAACGAGCTAGTCAAATTGGAGCAGTATGGGGTATGCATTGAGGGGTTGAAAATTCTCTTGAGGTGGTTAGGAACACACTACAAGAAAAGTGACAATTAGCGGCGGTTTATGTATCCGTCACTACATCTAAGTATCAATATACATACAGCGGCCGAAATTGTATTTTGCTGCTATAAACATATTCATACATACGTATAGCAGCGGAAAATGTACATGGGTCACATTGCCAAGGTCCCAAGGCAACAGGCCAAACAAGGTCATCTGAGGATGAGAATGATGATGGTGATGGTATCATGGACAACTCTAATCAGTTTTTACCCATTAGAAATAGAAGCCAAAAACAGTTCTTAATCTATATAAGACAAAATTCCAATCGTTCTGAGATGCCGGTTCAAATCAGTTTATTCTGTAAGTGAACAACAAAAGTTGGACTAAAGAAAGATAGTTCATATGAATATAGAGATGGAGAAACTAGCTCGAACCCAAGAAGATAATCAGACTAGTAAACGTTTTGAAATTTTTAACAAGAGAAATTTGGTGAGAATTGATTGTGACTGAATCTTTCCAAGGGGTATGTTCTTTTTGGATGGAATTAAATCTATAGGAGTTTTAAGAGGTTTATTACAAAATGCATTAAACTCTAAGAAACAAAGGAGAAAATTCATAGATGGCCAGCAAATAATTCTCTTTTTTGTTTCAAGCCATACTCAGCCATTACACTAGCAAAAAAAATCCTAAGAAAGTCTGTCCCATCTTCTCTACCTTATATATTTCGTGACTTCTCTACCTTATATATTATAGAGAATGGGCCCCGTGAAGACATTATTGAGCCCGGTTAATACATGCACTAAAAGAAAGAGATAATTAGCGAAGGTCCCTAGAATTGAATCTATCCAGCCTCCAGTCCAAGAAAATTTTTTTAAGGGCTCTGGTCCAAACAGTTAGACTGTTTGCAGCCATCCCTATATCCACACGGTCACATATTTCAAGAAAAATTTGCCCTTTCAACCGTTTCAGGCATAAATTTTGAAATTTAAAATTTCAAATCTTCCCTCCTCCATCCTTCCTAAATCCTCTCAATCGATTCGAGTTGATCCGGATTTCTGCACTTCATTTTCGTTGTAGAAAAGAGCAGTAATCCAGTCGCCTGAGAAGAACTTGTAGAGGATTCTCAATTCCATCCGGAGTTGCCAAAACGCAGGAGTTTTGATCTCTGAACTTCTTGTTGCAACTGCTGGTTTTGATCGCCTTGGAAGAAAGGCTTCGCTCAGTTGCAGATCACCAGACGAAAACAGAGGACTGCTCGGGCTCTTGAGTAGGAGGATTGCCACTGGACGTTGTTCCACCATTTTCGCCGGACCAGAGGAAGACCAGTGTGCGCCTTCGTCACTGCCTCCGTGCTATAGGCTAGAGAGGAAGGAACACAGCCTTCCTCCATCAGTTCTGGTTGCAGAACCAATACAGAACATAACGAAGAAGAAGAAGAAGGTTGGTTCTGTTCCGGGTTGGTTCTGACCTGACCTGCTATGGAAGCCCAGTCCAGAGCCCGAACCAATTCTCAAATTTATCTGAGTTTTGCCAAATTTATCTGAACTTTTGTCAAATTTATTTGATTTTTTGTGAAATTTATCTATCTTCTGTCATATTTCTCTTTGTTTTTTGGCAAATTTATCTGAGTTTTTTTTTTTTAAATTTATCTGAGTTTTTAGCAAATTTATTTATGTTTTTTGGAATTATTTGCTTTTTTAAATTTTATTTGTGTCTTTTGAAATTTATTTGTGTATTTTCAAATTTATTTGCGTTTTTTGAAATAAATTTAACTGAGTTTTGGCAAAAATACTTAAGTTTTTGGCAAGTTTTTCAAAAATTTGG
This sequence comes from Umbellularia californica, assembly GCA_028538565.1. Taxonomy (NCBI): domain Eukaryota; kingdom Viridiplantae; phylum Streptophyta; class Magnoliopsida; order Laurales; family Lauraceae; genus Umbellularia; species Umbellularia californica. The sequence continues at coordinate 13,433,085 of JAPQWN010000006.1, forward strand.
AAAATGATTTATTTGAGTTTGGCAAATGTGTTTGCGTTTTTGAATTTTATTTGCATCTTTTCAAATTCATTTGCGTCTTTTGAAATTTATTTGCATTTTTTGAATTTTCTTTGAATTTTTTTAGATTTATTTGAGTCTTTTAAAATTTATTTACATTTTCTGAAATTTATTTTGATCTTTTTGAAACTTATTTGCATCTTTTTAAATTTATCTGCTTTCTTTTGAAATTTATTGCTTTTTAAAAAAAATTATTGCTTTTTTTGAAATTATTGCATTTTTAAAATTTTATTTGCATTATTTTGAAATTTACTTAAGTGTTTTTAGAATTTATTTGAAAATTTCATTAGTGAGATTCCATTAATCGTGGGCAATTAAATGGTAGTTGGCCATTATTAATGGGATATCCCACCAATCATGGGATATGATTTAAAGAAATAGCAAATTGGACATTTTAGGTATGGGAATGTGTGTGAGGGACCTTTGGCTATATGACTTTTTTTTGTGGACAATTTGCATTAAAGTCACAAGTTGAGGGACCTCCGACCAAAGCCCCCTTTTATATCTCTCCATTAGTTAACCCTAGCTCAACATCTAGTATGGAAAGTATAGCCCATTCAAATCCAACGTGATTCATTCCATCAGAAGTCACTAAGTGCATTTGTATTTTAAATTCATACAGCCATGTATCATAAAATCTCATTCAATACATTCAATTGTAACATAAATGATGGACTCATTATAAAGGAATATAGAATCATGTCTCTGCTCTCACGTTGAGAGAGAGTCAAAAACATTATCTTTTCTGTTTTCTTCTTATATATTTCATCCCTCAACACTTTAATAGTCCTTTCTTGCAACCCATTTTTTCATGGATTTCTTTCAAAATACATGCAAACCCAAAAGAAAATACTCAGCAGTATCTCAATGGGATTAGTGAAATTAAAGTAAATCCATTCACTAAACAGATAGATTTTTCTCATTTTATACATCTTACCTATGAAAATTCCAACACATTCAAGACACTAAAAATGACCTTTTTGTCATTAGAACACAACAGGAAACGGCTGCTGGACAGATTTTTCTCATTTTATACATCTTACCTTTGAAAATTCCAACACATTCAAGACGCTAAAAATGACCATTTTGTCATTAGAACACGACAGGAAACGGCTGTTTAAACCATAACTTCCGAGAACAATAAACACGAGTACTCAGAAACCTACCTCCTTCCAATTCAATAAAACCTCTTGTCTGTCTCATCTTCCACGCTTAAACTGCTTTTGGCATCTGGGTGCTTCCTTCTGCATCAATGGAAAGCAAAAGCTCTAGAGTACTTACTCTTCTTCTATTCATTGCCATCTTTTCTCTATCTTTCAAAACTCCATTCACCCTAGCAACTGACACCCTCTCTCCTGGCCAATCTCTCACTGAAAACCAGACCATAAGCTCCCAAGATGGAAAATTCGAACTGGGTTTTTTCAAATCAGGTAATTCCACCTCTCAAAACTACTACATAGGAATCTGGTACAAAAGAATCCCACAAAAGACAGTAGTTTGGGTGGCAAACAGAGACAACCCCCTCCCTGGTACCTCCTCAGAGCTAAAACTTTCAGAAGATGGGAATCTAGTCCTATTCTCTCAATCAAAAATCCCAATCTGGTCATCCAATTTAACCTCTGGAGGGTCAAACTCAACAATTGTTGTGCTTCTTGACACTGGAAATCTTGTTTTAAGAGATGGGTCTAATTCTTCAAATATCTTTTGGCAGAGTTTTGACCACCCAACTGATACATGGCTTCCTGGAGGGAAGATAGGATTGAATAAAGTCACTGGAGAAAACCAGGTTATTTACTCATGGAAGAATTCAGAAAATCCCGCTCGTGGGATGTTCTCTCTGGAGATAGATCCAAATGGAAGTAGTCAGTATTATATAGTGTGGAATAGGTCTACAAGGTATTGGACTAGTGGTGTTTGGAATGGACAGACTTTTAGCTTAGTTCCAGAGATGACTGCAAAATATATCTATAATTTTAGCTATGTTTCAAATGATAAAGAGAACTACTTCACATATACTGCCATGGATAGCTCACTTGTGTCAAGGTTTGTGATGGATGTTTCGGGTCAGATTCAGCAATTGACATGGTTGGAGTCATCTCAACAGTGGATTTTGCTTTGGTCTCGCCCGAGTGACCGGTGTGAGGCTTATTCGCTATGCGGGGCATTCGGTTTTTGCAGCCAGACAACATTGCCTTTCTGCAGATGTTTGCAAGGTTTCATTCCGTGGTCGCCAATTGATTGGAATTTGAGTGATTGGAGTGCTGGCTGCTCAAGGAGGAACCCTTTGCAATGTGAAAGCAACAGCACTGGTAATGGGAAGAGAGATGGGTTTCATATCATGAGAGTTGTTAATTTCCCTGAGAATCCACAGTCCTTAGCAGCTGGCAGTGTCCAAGATTGTGAATCAGCTTGCTTGAACAACTGTTCATGCACTGCTTACGCTTATGGTAGCCAGTGCTCTTTATGGTATGGAGATCTGTTTGATCTGAAACATCTGTCTGTTGATGTGGGTGATGGAAGTCCTCTGTATATCCGCCTTGCAGCTTCGGAGCTTCCAAATTCTGGAGGAAAGAAGCGACTTGTTACTGGAATTATAGCAGGGATTGCAGGTCTTGTAGCTATATTGGGCATGATTCTGGTGCTGATTTTGTGCTACCGAAGAAGTAAAATGATCGCAACATCCAAAAGCATTCATGGTTTGGCGGCCTTCGGTTATGGGGATTTACAGAGAGCAACTAAAAACTTCTCTGAGAAATTGGGGAGTGGAGGTTTTGGTTCTGTTTTCAGAGGGACTCTGCCTGATTCAACTGCTATTGCTGTGAAGAAACTAGAAGGATTTATACAAGGAGAGAAGCAGTTCCGGGCAGAAGTGAGCACAATTGGGACAATTCAGCATGTTAATCTTGTTCGCCTTCGGGGGTTCTGCTCCGAACGTTCAAAAAGGTTGCTTGTCTATGACTACATGCCTAATGGTTCTTTAGATTTTCATCTTTTTGGAAGGAACGGTGCAGAGGCTTTAGACTGGAGAACTAGATATCAAATTGCGCTTGGAACCGCTAGGGGACTAGCTTATCTCCATGAAAAATGTAGATATTGCATCATACACTGTGACGTCAAGCCCGAAAACATACTTCTGGACAATGAATTTTGTCCCAAGGTGGCAGACTTTGGCTTGGCGAAGCTGGTTGGTAGGGAATTCAGCCGGGTTCTTACAACTATGAGAGGAACAAGGGGCTATCTAGCCCCGGAATGGATTTCTGGTCAAGCCATCACACCAAAAGCTGATGTTTTTAGCTATGGGATGATGCTATTTGAAGTTATATCAGGAAGGAGAAACTCAGAGGAATCTGAGGATGGGAGGGTTGTTTTCTTCCCTATATGGGCTGCTAACAGAATGGCCGATGGTGAAGTTATCAGCCTATTGGATTCTAGATTGGAGGGGGATGCTAGCATGGAAGAACTCAAAAGAGCTTCAAGAGCTGCTTGTTGGTGCATTCAGGATGATGAGAATCATAGACCATCAATGGGGCAAGTAGTTCAAGTGTTGGAGGGCCTTTTGGATGTAAGCATCCCTCCCATACCAAGAACCCTTCAAATCATTACAGAAAATCAGGAGCGTGCACTGCTCTCTTTGGAGCCATCCTCCGATCAATACTCTCAGGTTAAGGATAATCTTTCAACTAGTTCTCAAGCTAAAAGTATGTCATCAACAAGTTCCTAGAGTGACATGGGGACCTTCCATCTGTTCAGCATCTCCCATTCTCTGGTAAATTTCCATTGCATATAAGATCATCCCAGTTTCATTTCTGCTATTACAATAGATACGGTTTATGTTGCTCCTTTAGAAGTACATCTTTTGAAAAACACAAATGTTTTGCATTGTAAAATCAAAATCTCTAAGAACAGCTTCATGTGTAAATCAGCTTCAACTTCAAATAATGATTGAAGTGGTTAGTATAAGATTGAGAAACTATAGTAGTTATATTGATCTCTTTTCTATTACAATTTATGTAAATCGAAGCATGGAACAAGTGATTAGGGGAACTTTCAGCTTATGACAAGAAGGGATTAGTGTGTGTAAGATCAGGCCCCACCATTAATTGTATTTATTATTAAAATATTAGTGTTATTTAATTAAATGTATTTTAGTTATTTAAGTGGGTAGGATTAAGTGGGGCACACGTTAGATTAGATGGGTGGATCGGTAAGTTGGGCTAGTGGGTAGATGACCTGACCCGTTGTTTGACCCGATGACTTTAGCCCAAAGAATATCCACTTTTAACCTAATCCATGTTTTAAAGAACTGCACGTTCTTATCTCTCTACATTCGTCTGCAACTCCTCCCGGTTATTCTTCGTCTTCTTCCAACTTCAACTTCCCAAGCCATTGCAGCTTTAAGATCCAGCCATCAGAACCAACATCAGAGAACACTATCATTCTTAGTTCAACTTTCTTATCTCAAGTAACCCTCTCCTCAAACCATTAGGAGTAAATGTATATTCTTGGGTTATCTCATTTTTCTTTCCAATGGTAGATCTTGGTAGGAATACCATAGATCTGTTCATCTAAGCATTTGCTCCCATCTTCTTTCTCAGATTGGTAATAGGATTATTCTCGAGCGCTGTGGGAATCTCGGTTTGGGTAATGGTTAGGATCTGTGCATTTTCTTCAACTCCGGTAAAAGGCAAGTACCTAAACATAATTTGTGAATTTATTGCATGTGTTTCTCGTTGATTCCAGTATAGATGCATGTAGAAATCCCTTTTTATGCCCTCTATGTTTGATTCTCTCGTTTGTGATGAGGCTTTGCGTATAGACGGCTATCATCTGTTGGTTTCAAGAATTTGGCTATTTAATTAGTGTGGCAGGAACCATTGTTTGATCAGATCACAAGTTTGGATTGATCAAAGGGCCGCACATGCATAGGAGACCTTAGAGACTATACCCATCTTGAGTTCTTGATCGTGGGGCCCATTGCTTAGAGGAGCTTGATGCACAGACGTGAAACACCTGCTTATGGGACAAGGTTTTGTGCGTAGCAAACACCTGCACAGGAATTTGGAAAATGAGAATAAAATGATGATAGTTTCTGTTGAAACAGAACCTGGAGTTTGGTAGGATACAAGTTTACCCCCTTGAGTTTCAAAAATAAAATAAAAATAATAATAGAACAAAACCCATTGTTTTTTAGAATGGGTTGTGTGAGTGGCTTTGACTTGTTTGTATAGGAAGGAAATAAAATAATGACCTGTAGCTCAGGATTGACATGAATTGAGATTTAAAAAAAAGGGTAAATTAGCCAAAAGTCCTTGAGCACGGTCTTCTAAGGCATCAAGGACAACTACTTTTTCTCTAATGTCTATAGTCCAGACAGTTGGAGATACTTTAGTGAGAGGTCCCTAATAGGCCACGTCATGTATTTTCATGACTACTTTGCCCCATTCAACTGTGCCAGAAAACTCCTTCTTTCTTCTTCTCTCATTTTCCATTTTCCATTCCTTTCCATAGTTGCAGAATATCGTTGCAGCACCTTCCGTCGCCACCATGACTTCCGATTCCCTCTCTTTTATTTCTTCAAAGATAGACACAGTTTTACTTTATCTTGCTCTTTCATTTGAAGTCTCTTCCAAATCTCTCTTTCTCTCTACAACTGATTTGAAAGAGAGCATTTTGCATTTTTTCTTGTTTCCTCCCTCTCTTTTCTCGATTGGATTGTGGTCATCAAGTGTTTTTGTTTTGGATTTCGATTTTTATTAGAATCTGATTTTCCGTATTCTAACTTTTGGTGTCGCCGACCTCAGATAAATTTCCTAGAATCTCTGATAAACTGGACAGAAACTCAGATAAATTTGTCGAAGTTCTGCAAGAAACTCAGATAAATTTATCTGAGTTTCTGGCAGAACTCAGATAAATTTGCCAAATTTATCTGAGTTTTGCCAAATTTATCTGAGTTTCTGGCACAACTCAGATAAATTTATCTGAGTTTCTGGCAGAACTCAGACAAATTTATCTGAGTTTTGAAGAACTTTTCTGAGTTTCAAACAAATAGCTATGTGAAGTGGTGCCATCCGACGACCCACATCCATCTCTCCTTTCTTATTGCAGTGGTTGTGATTTATGATTCGCGTTTTCTTTCTCTACCAGCAGATAGAAGGAGAAGGAGTAGGAGCAGGGAACTATGGGAGAAACCGAACATGTTTTGGTTGTTGTATTCACAAGGTATCCTGTGTCCTAATTTCAAGAAAGCCCAAGTCAGTCAATCTGTAAGTGGTTTTAACATGTGAAAGGATGGTCCAGGACCACAGTCCACAAGCTACATATCTGATCATAACCATGGTTTAAACAGTGAAAAAGACTGCCTTAGAAGACCGATAAATTTATCTGAGTTTTATCTGAGTTTTGAAAACTCAGATAAATTTGTTTGAGTTTTGCTTTTGCTGACATGTATAAGGGCGTTTTTGTCCTTTTCAGTTACAAGAGGACTGCTGTCAGTATGATAAATTATTGTGGACCGCTTGCAATAAAAATCACAGTTGAGGGACCTCCGCCCAAATGCCCCTAAAAAAAAGGGGGGGCGGGGCTGGACAAGTTTTGAACAAAGGGCTGACGGTAGTGAAGTGGGTTTTGGGTTGTTCCTGTTTTTGGGATGTGGGACTCATGTAGGCCATTAAATCTTGATCGGCCCCCTACATCTTGAAGAGAGGGTTTGGGCGACCACACTGATGTGGGCTGATCATGGACACTTGATCAGTAGAGCCCACAATGTTAACAACTATAAGGCCAGGCGAGGAACTCTCGTTTGTGAAAACGCACTGCTACAGGGCTTGCGTTGATGGGAGAAGGGGATCAGGGGTTCAGTGGTCTTGAGGTACAAGGAGAAGTGTGGGATTTTGTGGGGATAGGTGAGAGAGAGAGATTGGTGATGTGTGAGGATAACTTAGATGAATGACGCGTGGGAAACAAGATAAGTTACAAAACATGAGTTTTTAACATTTGGCACATTATATTAGAAAAAAAAAAAAAAGATGAGTTCTGTTACAATATGACTGTTAACACTCGGCCCATTATATTTTAGAAAAAGCCCACTGTAATTTTAATGAAATAAAATAGAACTTGGGCCCATTTTATAAAGAATTGAATTTGGAAAATGTTATAGATAGAATCCTTAGGTTTTCTAAAACTGTAAACTAAGATTATTGTTATCTATAAATTAATATTAAATGATATCTTTAGTTTTTAATGTGCTAAAATTATATTTTAGTACTTTATTATTAGACCTTTGGACCAAGTAAGTAAATACCGTCCGAGCACACGGTATATTACTAACATAAGGTTTAGTATTTCGTATAACCTCGGGAAAATCCTAGTGGATTCAAGTTCAACCCATCTCTATTGAAAAACCCTTAATTGGGTCTATGCACCATTGATGGAGAAGGGATGTGTTGATCTTTTACCTATTAGAAATTCTGATGATTATTGGGTACGAGACCTTATATTTGACCGTAGGATCGATTCGTATCTGTGTCTTAACCTTCGCATGCATATATCTGTTGGTTTAGGATGTGTATTCTTTTAGATGCATACCCTATTGTGTGTTATGGATTATAAGTGGCTTGACAAATTTTGTATGACAATTTGATTAGGATATAGAATGTGGAAAGGCCAGCACTTTACTTTGACTTAGGACTCTTGTGTCGGAGCTTTATTATTCGGGTGTATTACGCTTATATGTTTATGTTTATGTTTATGTGGGTCATTTATGGACGACTGCAGATCGATATATGGATGGTTGATCACCGATTGACCGGATCACTTATAATCCGCTATGAATGTGAACAGGTTATCCTGATTTTTTTTATTTGATCGGTTTATGACCACTGACGTTATAGACGGGCTTTCCCGATTTATTTAGGGCTGACCACCCAAAACGGGGACACTTGTCTTCGTGTGAATCATATTGCTCATTTTGCTTTATTTGGATTATATTATACGTTCTTTCTCGTCATTACTTCTATATGATTACACTTCTCTTTATTCTTCTCGTTAGTATTTAATTTTGAATTATGATTATGTACTTGCTATTTACTTTCTAATATTTTGTGCAAAGGTACCGAGCCCTACTTTACCGAGAAGACGGAGGAGGGTCAAACGTTTCAAACGTTTGAGCCAGCTGATGAACCCGAGTGGGATGCCAGAGATGGCTTCGGAGCCATCTGAGCCTGCACAAGAGAGCACATCATCTTAGAATTTCTTTTTAAGTGAACTTTCTTTTAATGTTGAGACCTCTTTTAGAAATTATTTAATTCATCCTGCAACTTTAATTATTAATGCTTATTTGATTTTTATGTTGAGTTTCATTTATGAACCTTGAATACCAATTGAATAAAGCTTCCGTTGCAATTAATGAAATTTATTTTGACTCACCATGTGAGTCCACTTTTGGAAGCTTGAGTTGTATTAAACACAAGAATTTGAATTTGGTTTTAATTTTTCACGTTTTTCCCTAATTCCTATTGTTGAGGACGTGACAGTGTGTTAAAGGGGTGTTGCCTGTGACTTCCTGTGACGTTTTGGGTTATTTTATTAGATATATGATTTATTTTATTATTATTATATAATTGGTTGTATTTTAGTTAAATATATAATTAATCTAAGTGGGGACCACGTTATGTTTAGGTTTGGTTAGTTAGGCTTGTTGGATAGGTGTTTTACCCATAGTTAACCCGGGGCCAATTTAGTGGTATAATCCTTCTCTAATCCAAAATCCTATTTTTTGTAGAACCCGAACTCTATCCTATTTAGAATTTAAGTTCAATTACAACTCCTATTCCTATTCCCTATTTATACACCACCACACTCTTTTATTTTCACACACAACTCTCTCTCTTCCAGCTTTTCCTTGGGTTAGCGCTTTAGGCTTTTGCAGTAGGAACTCTTTAGACCGTCTCCCTCAAATGCAGAACTCAGGCAAGTACCTAACCATAATTCATAGATTTAATGCTTGTGTTATTCCTTGATTTGCATGAAGATGCATATAGAAACCCTTTTGGCCGGCCCTTTAATGTTTGATTTCTCTATTTTTATTTATTTATTTATTTATTTACGTTGAGACCTTGCATATTGTTGATGTTATTCAAAGTTTTGTAGACATGGCAGCCCCTTATTTTCACTTTGGAACCCTTCCTTTAATACCCGTGGAAGGAATCATGAAATTATGTGTATCACTGTGAGGGGATTAGTAAGTGCTTTTGTAACTCAATCTACCCAAGGCCAGCAAAGGATGAACCAGATACATGTCCCGGACCTGGAACTGCATCTGTGTTTTGGAACTATGGGACCTAGGTGGGTCCTGATGTTAGATTCGATCCGTGGATCCGAAGGAGGACCCATTGGCGACCTTAGAGATGTGGACCCGTGTGGGGTGGACCCCGTTTGGCCACCATCCAGAACCTTGATCAGATGGGGGCGTCTTTGATGAGGAAAAGTCAGTTTTGGGTGACAGGCTGATGTGGGACCCATCGGATGATCTGATCAGGGATCAAGTCCGATCTCATGTCCGTACTTGTCTGGGCGACTCTACTAGTGTGGTTAATCCGGGGGCTGGGCCCACTATCCAAGTGTCCCAGTTAGGCATGGCGTGAAGCCCACCTCTTTCGGGAACCAGGTTCTGTAGTGAAGGAGAAAGGGGCGGTTTTGACCTCAGTAGGTATTGAAAGAGAGAGAATGCCCATGTGAAAACATTAATGATGTAAAAGTATTTCCATGCCTACCTCATACCTCTGAAATTTGGAAAAAAGGGCCTTAGTCTTTAATGAATCTGATTGAAGTTGACCCTTAAGACTTATATTCTTGGAAATATATGTAGATGGGGATCATAAGTTTTCTAGGATTGTAAACTATGATAGTTATTTATCATCATTATTTGAAAATTAATTTGAAATGGTTTTTTTTTTATTTTTAATGGGTTAAAATTATATTTTTATACTTTATTAATTGAATATTTGGATCTGAGTAAATACCGTCCGGGCACACGGTATCTTATTAATGTGGGGTTTAGTACTTCGTATGACCTCAGGGAAATCCTAATGGATTCGAGATCAACTCATCTTTATTTGAAAACCTTTAATTGGGTCTATGCACCATTAATTGAGAGGGGATGTGTTGATCTTTTATCTATTAGAATTCATGTGGTTGTCGGGTATAAGACCTTACGTTTGACCATAGGATTGGCTTGTGATTATTCATTGACCTTCGGGTTTGCATACATGATGTTGGTCTATTAGTTGCATACCCTGTGTTGATTGGATATGGACCGTGATGTGGCGTGGCAATCGATTGAGATATTGTAGTGGTTTATTCGAATAATTTGATCATTATTCGATTATGGATTATTGTGCAGCCAGCCCTTCACTTTGACTTAGGATTCTGTGTCAGAGCTTTACAAATCATTAGGTCTATCATATTATGATATATATATATATATATATATATATATATATGTATATTGATTGGGTCATATTCGAACGACTGCAGTTGTATTTGGACGGCTGATCACCGATGTGTACGGACACTGTAATATCCGAATTTCGAACCGGTTTATCCAGCCTACGATTTCGATTACGAACCGGTTTATGACCGCCGGCCTTCGAACGGGTTTTCCCGCTTTACAGTTAGGGCTGACCACTCAAAACAGTGGCATTGCTTTTGTGTAATTATTGTATTTCTCTATTTGTGTAAATTGGATTTAGGTTATATGTTCTTTTCGTCATTATTGTGTTGTTAATCTCTTATGATCATCACCTGTCTTTATTCACATTGATCTTGTGTTTTATTTATGAATTATGCTTTCGTACTTGTTGTTTACTTTGTTTACTGGTGCATAGGCACCGACCCTTACCCTACTGTGGAGACGGAGAATGGTCAAACGGTTCAAGCATTTAAACCAGTTGACGAACTTGAGTGGAGACCCGGAAATGGCTATGAAGCCGTCTGAGACTGCACGGGAGTGACTTTCATCGTAGAAACTATTTTAGTAGTAATTCTTAATAATGAACATAAGTTTAGTTAGTTGTTTTATTTAAGTTATTTTGGAAACTTTAAACCTTAATATTCAGTAGTTATGTGTTGGTTTAATATTGGATATTGATACCAATTGGTTTAGTGCTTCCGCAAATATTTTATTATGACTCATCATGTTTCGAAATCTTGTGGGTCCATATTTGAGAGCTTGTGTTGCATTAAACACAAGAAAATGAATATTTATTTCTATTTTTCACGTTAACCCATGGTTGTATTTTTGGGGACGTGACACTTCCCTTATTCATTTCAGTCCCCTAATATAGGTTAGCTTGAGTCCACTCCAGATTATGGAAACTTTTCCAATTGGACTGTCCCAACTGTTCTATTAGTTCTCTCCACATTTTGCAGCTAAATGGCCTCTTAATCAGATCATGCTATAAGGATCAACTGGAAAGTGCTAACTGTGGGTTATAGAAGGCAATCTTGTTGAAGCCTCTGCAATGGGTATTTGAATCTTCTCTTTTATATTGCGCATTGACTGAAGTTGGTAGAGATGCCTTCGCAAGTTTCTCTTGCAGCAGAGCAAGGGGTATTGCTATTTGCAGCCAATCTACATACTGTACCTATGGAATAGGGTTGGATATACCTTTGTCTCCTCGGTTTTCGTCCTCCACGTTTCACGTTGCACCCACTCTAAGCCGAATTGTACTTCTTTACAGTCCTACCAGTGTAAGGATGTGTAGTCTGTACTAGGGGTGGTGATGTGTCGTATCAATGGGTGACACTTGAAGAGGTGGGCCACACCATTAATGGCCTCGTGACCAACCTACCATTCCATGGTCGATTGTAACCAGGAGAGTCCGGATCCTGTGAGGCTGTAACCAGGAGAAATCTTGAGATTTGTGGGGGCATTTATAAAATCTAAATCATTTAAAATACCTGTCATCTAGGTAGGATGGTTTAATTCTTTGATAGAAATATGTCTTAACCACGTTCTCTAGGATAATTTCAACTCTTAGGTTTACATAAAATTTGAAGATGCCCTATATTTTGAACAATTAGGATTATTCGAGTGGGTTCTAATATGGATTCCACCCGTTGAGGATATGGATATGCAGTGGCGGACCTACATGAAATTTGCATGGGCTGGCTTTGTCCCGTTCCAGTAAAGTATTCACCCCACCTCATGTATCGAAATACCCGTGTCTCTCGATCTCAAGATCTCCCAAATGAAAAGCTTTGAAATCCTTCATTTAATTTAATCGTTCTCTTTCTTTAAGCTCATTGAGTTAGCATGAATGTTCGTCATTTTACTGTACTTTTACACTATATATGGGGATTGGGGAAGCAATATGTTGATTAGCAGCAGGATCTGAGGTCTTTATACTTAATTTGCTAAAAAATTAAAAATAAAAAGTATCTTTAAACCATGCAATTAGTGAATATTATTTGTAGTTGGCATTGATTTTGATATTTTTATTATTTAATTGACCATTGTACGGCACACCCAAATTAAAATCGTGGGTCCGTTCATTGTAAATTGGATTAGTGTATTTAGAAAGTCCAAAAAAATAAATAGTTAGCATCAGTTTTGTAGTAGTTATGTTCGCACATTCTTTTAAATTGTTTGGAGTGTATGAAAATTTTCAAATTTATTTTTTGATTGGTGAAATTTCACAGAAGCCAGCCTTTGCAATTACACTTTTGGCCTTTTAAAGTTTTTTGATTGGTGAAATTTCACAGAAGCCAGCCTGTGTAGATCTCGTTGCTTGGGGTCCACAGGCGCAAACGGATCGTCCATCGAAGCTCAGATGACCCAAAATATCAGGCAACAAATTTCAAGCGTCAATGATGACTGCATCTGGTCTAAAAAAATTCTGATCATTGGATCTCAAATCTGACGATGCCAGTAGGTAGTTCTCGTCACCACGATTTCATATAACCAAACCACTTCTCCATCCGAATCCGGATGATAAAGTTATGGATGGTCAAAGTTTCTGTTTGACCATTGATCGTGCCTGCTGACGCATGCAATATATCGGTCTGTACTAGTGGTTTTTAGCACTATGGGCTTCTGCTGCACGGGTCAGGCTAACCCCACCAAGACTTGGGCCTGACCCGACCTAATTTTATGTTCAGCTCTGGGTCCGAGTCCAGTCCCAATCCTTGGACTTAGACCCATTCCAAGGAAGTCATTGATAAGATTATGAAATCGATGATGATCATATAACATAAAATACATACATAGAATGCACATTGGAAAGATGACTTCCAATATAAAATAAAATCAACTTGTACTGTTAACTCCCACTATTCAGCACCCCATTGTACCACTTGTACGACCCACCATGCATAAAAATATTGGTTAAAATCATTCTCAATTTTTCTATTGCTTGTCCTAGCCAACAAGAAAAGCAAATGGTCAGGTCATAGGCATAGGGTGGGTGTAAATATTGAATAGGGTGGGTGCATTTAAAAAATCCGTCATAGGTGTGGTCAGTAGAACCCTATTGGTGCGAATCTTGTATAGTGGGAGACCTGCCAATAGAGGTGGCAAAATATGACCCGGCCCGCCAACCCGACACGACCCGACCCAACCCGCGTATTACCCGCTTAACCCCACCCGTTTGATAGGCAGGTCGGTCACGGGTCAAGTATTCATTACTCGCAATTAAGTGGGTCTGGTTAGGGTTGACCCGCTTGACCCGCATAACCCGCATTAATTCTTGCATTTAAGTATGTTTAAGATTATCAATACTTAATTTAAGTATGGTGCATTACAAATTTTTTTAATATGACAATGATTTTATATTTCATATTTGTTATAGTAGGACTAAGTAACATTATGCTTACCATGAGTCACACAATTTAGAGTTATGCATCTTATATGGATGGTTTTTTTTTTAAATGATTTGTGAACTACGATGTGCTTATCTTGCATGAGCCATACTTGTATTGTTATTATTTTCTTTTTTCTTGTAAAGAAACTTATCACTCAATTCTATAATATCTTTTTATTTTGATATGATATTTTTTATTTTTATGAAAAAACTGTTTATTTCTAATATTTTTTTTTTGTAAAGAAACTTATCACTCACTTATTCAAGGATACGGGTCGACCTGACCTGTATAACCAGCAATAGTTATGCGGGTTTAAGTGGGTCGGGTCGGGTTGACCCGTGGTGGGTGCAGGTTAGGGGTTTCCGACCCATTTAATAAACGGGTCGGATGCGGGTTAGGCTTGTCTAATCGGTTTAATAAATGGGTCCGACCCGTTTAGCACAACCCGACCCGATTGCCACCTCTACCTGCCAATCTCTATTTTATCACACTTTGTATTCCGAATATATGAAGGCATGTGTTTGTTTTCTTTTGTAGGAAACACATGCTTTGATAGGATGGTAACAACTAGGAACCCCCTCAAGTGAACTCTTCTTTAAACCCATTTGTCTGCTTGGAATTGAATACATAGAAACTTAAGGTCAAGTGATTATGAGTCGAGTAAAGGATTACACGAAAGAGGCAGAGGGTGATGGATACAGGGCAGAATAGGAATAGTTAGTTAAATATTTATACTGCCTCTGCTAATACATTAAGGTTTAAATAGAAATAGTTAGCTAAAAAAACTTAACCATGTATCAAAGCCAACCGGTCACAATTTCGAAAATCATGAGGATCAGATGTGACTACTGAGGGCTGCCAATTGCCATGTCAGACCAGGAGGGCTTGGAGGCTTGGACTACACTGAGTTTCACATCGGAAATAGCTTAGCCTTAACTCCTCAGCCAAAGCGGATAATATCATGTGGGTAGTAGGCACGGACTTTTACAAAATGGTATCATAGCCAAGGACGTATGGAAAATATATGAGGCCTTTTAAAACCATGACCTAAAGTCTCATACCTACGTACTATATAACCTCTCGTGACCAAATGTTGCATAAATAAGGCGAGAACACACATGGGCAAGGCAAGATACTTTGATTCTACACATAGATGTATGGAATATGAAATGTTCTGGATATTTCCTCTAATGAGCTTAATCAGATGTGCCCACACTTTGTAACAACCGGTAGAGTTCATCTGAACTATAATAATCAATAGACCTAAAGTGCAAAACTCAACCTGATCAACATTGAATACTCAGGGTATTCAGATACCAAAGTTTCGATTTGTAGAAGCACCAGTCCTGGGCCAGAAAGATTTCAAGTAGGGCCATTGCAAATAATTCAGAAATTTAGGCCCAATAAGTGCATTTAGATTAGCCCAGTCTGAGTTTGGTAATCCGAGATTTGGATAATTTCAAAAACCATTAAGGTCTTTTTGAGCTCGGACCATCAATGGATCGGACTAAGATGCCCTTAAGAGGGCCTGAAACCTAGTAGAGGTCCAACATATATGTTCCATAGAACCTGAATCCAAGCCAGGCCAAAAAAGGCTTATAGGAGGCCCAAGACCATGAAGTCTTGAGCCCACTCAGAATTTGTTGTAAAGTCTCATTTATATATAACCGATATATACAGTAATTAGTTAAAATACACAAATGTATGGTACTTAATTAAAATATGCAAATTACTCAAACTTCCAACATTCAATGGGCCTAGAACCCATTATTGAGACCAGCCTACTAACTGCTCAAATAAACATCAGACTACACTTCTAGAAACCGGGCTCAGGTGGATCTAGGCAAAAACCAGGAATGCTGACAACCCTATTTAATTTAAACCCTAACAAGAAGTTACTTATCTCCATTCCCTTACCAAAATGTCTTTAATCAGATCTGAGTTCCTAACTCACCTTATAATATAGAGGTTTTGAGTAGCATCCGAATTGCCACTGCATTTGAATACATAGGGGACAGCTTATCTGATTTGCTTCCCAAATCACTTGCCTTGGAGAATTATTTTACTTTTTGTATTTTTGAAAAGGTGTGTATGTATATTTATGGTTTTGATTAATAAAATGAAGGAGTATTTTTAAAAACGTATAAGACTTCCGGCTGTATTTCAAAAAGTACATGAAAATTTGAATATTTTTAAAAAATATAAAAGTTTTCCAAAAATGAAAAAACTCTCCATTAAGTTTTTGGAGAAACTACAAAATTTCTCTTACCCTATTATCTTTTCTTAACCTAGCTCTTTCCTCCTTAAAATTGGTCATTTTGATTTTGATTATCATAACCATTTAATGAAGCTAGTTGACCCATTATCCAGCGTATATTTGAAATCCCTCTTTTTTTTAAATCGTCCGTGCATAAAGTAGTTGAAGTGGGCCCCATGAAGTCATTTAATTAGGTCGGACTTGATCATTTCTCTTAAATGATTTATTAAAGAAAAACTCTAAAAAATGAAATAAAGGTGTTTTTTCTCATTTTCTAAAATTCTTTTATGGAGAGGAATTGATTTAAAGAATTGTGGAGAACTTTTATATGTTTTTGAAATATTAAATCTTCATGCATTATTTTGAAAATAAGCCAAAAAATTTATACCTTTTTGAAATTTTCCCACAAATGAATTTCCAAACAGAGAGAACTGCATAAATAGATAAACCAACAACGAGACCTCATTATTCAAATATTTCATACCAAATGTTCTAGGAAAGTTTTGTATGTCATGTTTTAATAAAAATATATAAACTGAATATAAGTTGGGCAAAGTGACTAAGAATAGCCAAAACCAGAACCCAATTTGGATCAACATTTATAAACTTTTAAGTTATTACTGCTCTTAGTCTCACCAAACCCACTCTTTATAGTGGTGACTGAGGTGTGTCAGAGTTGGTCACCCTTTTAACCTGGCCCATTACCCTCACTCTTTAGATCTCAATTTTTTTTTTATTATTTTTGTTTTGTTTTTTGTGTAAGATTTAGATCTCAACTTGAACCCTTGCCTTAAAACATCTTTAATACTCTCCTTGCAACACCCAAGTGAATTTACAATTTTACATTCTTCAAGGGATTGGACTAACCTCAAGCATATTTTAAGAATCAAATAGGCAAATTGTTGACAAAACACCTTTGAGAAATGAGAAATAACTTCATAAAACTATCATTAGTGGATAATGTATTTCATGATAAGAAGAAGGCGAGATTGTTTGGCAAATGGCTCCATAAATACTGTTTGTTGATCAGCTTAAGAAATGAAAAGTTTGGGCCTTGGGGTGTACTGTTATTCTTTTCTTTTTTTTTATCTAACCAAGGCTGGGACTCATTGAGACCCCCATCAGGGGGAGTCAATGTGCACACACACAGATAAACCCACACCATGGGGAAAGGACTTGCTCATGCAAGGAGAGAAACGGCATCGTGGATGGGAGAGGACGCAAGGATTAATCCTTAGGCAATTATGTGAGAAACCAAGTTCCCAACCAACGAGGCAACCCTTTGCTCTTGATGTATAGGTATGCATGTCAATTAGAACAGTGAACGTTATTTCCAGAGTGCTCATACCTCACCTTACATGAACTAAATTAGGTCATCATGTGAACCATTCTTTCACTTCACCTTGATGCATGTCAATCATCAATTTCGAGCGTGACATCAATTGGATGAAAAGCAACATGCTCTCCTAGTAAAAGTTTCCATAGAAATCTTATATTTTGAAGAAAAAAATTACATCAATCTCAGGTATCATCCAGCATTTGAAACTCCCCCAACTAGGGCTCAAAATTACGAAGATTCAAACATCCACTAGTATTAATCACAAAGATCTGAAAGGAAAATTGACCTTTTAAGTCGTCTACAAACTTTTCTGGTTAAATAAAACATCTATTATCTAAAAACAGCAACAGCTACCATTAATTGGCCATCTGGTAGAAGTATTACAAAAAATTATCAGACTGCAAAACCTCATAAGGACATGAAAGACCCACTCAGCAAGACAATTTGCTAGCTATTAGAATTTCTAGAGCTGATTTAAACAGTGGAGAGTTCTTGTTATCTAGAAACCATGACAATCCAAGTAACAAAAACGTTCTAACAAGAGACAGTTTCATATCACATTCAAATTTGATAGTAGCTAATCACTCAAAAAAAAAATCCAAAATCCAGAAAAACCACAAACGACTATGGAAATAAAATCAGAAAGCAGCATCTCATCATCCTACTAACCCAGCAAGCTAATTTGGAAAGCAATCCTCCCATGCAGCCTCTCTAAGAAGAGTCATTCTTCTTTTGGCCAACCTATAAGCAACTATATGAAAATAGTAAAAATCAACCATAGCAAAGTTTTTAGTCAAACAAAAAAGTCCAAATTAATATAAGTAATCTTGAGTTATTAATGTGAAGGGAATTTTTTTTTTTTTCTTTTTGCTATGGGAGGGTTCCCAACCCTTTGGGTTGGACTAATCCCTCCGGGCCCAGAAGGAAGCCAGGTAAACACCCCTGTGCCTCCAAGGTGGTAGCACTAGTGGACTCAACATTCGATTCCTGAAGAGAGGGGAACCGGGGATCGATACCAAGACCTTTAGCTCAGGAAAAAGGATGAACCGTGGTCCTGACCACTCGGCCAACCGCTTGAGGTTGATGTGAAGGGATTCAATTGTTCAAAATGGTGAGTATTGTACTTGGTGGGGGGTCATGGCAGAGTGGGTTTATCTTATTATTGGATGGATAATACAAGTGGAGGCCAACGTAATATGAAGTTGATATCGGACGACTGTAGCGCTCAGGAAGGTAGCAAGGGCCCTGATGGGCAAGGCAGACTGCAGACATGAGCCTTTTTAGCTGGCGATTGAATTTGGACTTTATGAAGAGTCTGAGACATGTTTCGGTTTGACCGCCTGATTTAACGGGCACGAAAACCAGAAGCTCTCACTGCCCAATCAGAATGTCGGTTATATGGCCCCCTCGCTGCCCTTTAAACAGAAAACCTGGGTTAGAGATTGGCAATTTGGGTCATATCGAGCCATCTATAGGGCTCAAGAAAAACAAGATTTTCAACGGGCCTGGCTCGAGAATTGGGTTACAGTAACCTCAAGGGGTTGGCCGAATGGTAAAGACCACGGTTCCTCTTTCTTTTAGAGCTAGAGGCCCTATTATCGATTCC
The DNA here is from genome assembly GCA_028538565.1 of Umbellularia californica. Classification (NCBI taxonomy): domain Eukaryota; kingdom Viridiplantae; phylum Streptophyta; class Magnoliopsida; order Laurales; family Lauraceae; genus Umbellularia; species Umbellularia californica. The sequence goes on from JAPQWN010000006.1 coordinate 13,452,204, forward strand.
CGATTTCACCCTCTTGAAGAACCAAACTTTGAGTCACCTGGGAGGCCATAGGGGTTTTACCTGACTTTTCTCTACGCCCGGAAGGATTAGTCCAAGTCCAAACGGTTGGAACCTCTTTTAGCAAAAAATTAAAAGAAGTGGGCCATAGGGTTTTACCTGACTTCTCTCTACGCCCGAAAGGATTAGTCCAAGTCTAAACGGTTGGAACCTCTTTTAGCAAAAAATTAAAAGAAGGGGGGGGTGGGGGTTTTCAGTCAGGACTTATTCTTAAGAGGACTCTGATAACTAAAGCCAAAGCCTCAATCCAATGATGAACATATTTTTATGCGTTATGTTTTTAGGATGCGTGTAGAGAGTGAAGTCAGTAGGTACAAGGTTTAGCAAAGCCAAATGTCTTATTAGTTAACTAACTAGCAGATATGATATTGTATGACTATGAGGTTGAGAAAAAGGAGAAGACCGAGGGAGGATAGTAGAAAAGAACAAGGGTTGGGTCCTTTCTCGAAGACTGAAATTCCAGAATTGAATTGGGCCTTTTGGCTTTCTACTAATCTCACCATTTTAGGATATGGACTATGGACCATGGAATGGGAGCCATGGAAAGTGGAAACAGCATGCTCCCACCTCTCTACAATACCTCCTTTTTCTTTTTCTCAACGTGCTGCCTGCCGTGCATCACGGCCCAAAATTCTAATGAAAATGGGTAGGGTTCATGTCTCACCCCGGTCCAGTTTCCAAGACCCAAATACCCCAAGTCCCCAACTGATCAATCTTCATAGGATACAAGACATCTAACATAACAGATGGAAACTTAAAATGATGGATTTACATGAATGAAACATATAGCTACGTTATTCATAATGACAAAAAAAATTCCAACTCTGAGAGTGACTATAATCAAAGTTTACTTTTGGGTCAGCTCCTCTACAAATGATGGTATGTGATATCAGTGGAATAGGCGAAACCAAGGAGAGCGAGCAAAACATAATAAATCAAGTGAGCAACTGAATACGATTGCATTTAGATGCACTCGTGAAGTTAACTCCAAGGTGTAGCTCAGTTAGCCTAAGACCACGGTTTGCTCCTGGAGGTTGAGGGTTCGAAACTGTGCTACCACACTAGGGCCACAGGGGATTTATCCTGTTCCACCTGAGCCCGAAGGGATTAGTCCAGCCCAAACAGCTAGGACACCCTCCGATGTCACAAAAAAAAAGAGGAAAAAAGCACTTGTAAAGTTGGAAGAGGATGGAAACAAAAAGCATATGAGTGCACTTCTAATGTTAGAACAGTTTAAAATGGCCAACCTCTTGGAGAGCTTATAGTTTGGTGCCACATTTTAAGTCAATGAGCTTAAATCAAGTAAGGGGAGCCCCAGACAATAAAATTTCTCTTTTACTATTAAATTTCTCCTTTTCATTTTTTATGAGGGTATGCCAATTGTATTTGACCCTATAGGAGAGAACTAATCCTCCTCAGCCTGTAACATGACTACACCTTTGAATGTTACCTTGGCTGAAACTTTGGCTAGCCTAAGCACAAGCCCACAAGTCACATACCCATATAAAAAATGCATTTCATTTCGGGTTTGCTTGGTCATAATCTCAATAATCTAATTAATGGGGCAACTGTCATTGAAAGAAAAACATTAGTTAGGACGCTCGAATTTGGTTTATCTGCTAATGTCCCATCCATTAATATTCTGTTCATCCGTGCATTGGGGTGGTTGATCCACCTCACTTTGAGTGACCCTTTCTTTAAAGCCTCAATTAAAGATATTTTTATCTTCTCCATCACTTTCCCATTCCATTGACTACCTTTTCTTTCATATATATAAACTATGTGCTATTAATTAATTAAATACTTCATGCCCTTTCCTAAGTTTCCTTCATCTCTTTTGATTTTATGTGTTTACTGTACCAACTACTGAGACAATCTTCAGAGGGCAAGGACTAAAAAAGTGAGGAGAGATGCGTGATGGTCGCAAAAAGCTGTGTCATTTTCTTATAGACCGACCTTCCAGGCTTCTATTCAATGCATGTGCCTTCACTAGAATATGCAATCCTGAATAATAAAAACTAGGCATAAATTCTAGTTGCTTTTAATGCTCATTATTCAATAACGAATGGCATAAAGGATGCGTATCCATGATGTCCTCTGTCTGTTATTTGGAAGCTTGTAAAGTATGTAAAGTTAGTTTCGGAAAACAGGCACATGGTTTATACTTTGTTTCCTGGTTTGAGCTGTACCTTAACAGTGTCCAAGTGAAAATCCAGGGCATATTTCTTTTCTAGAATTCAAGAAATTTCTTAATGAAATTTTTTGAATTTTCAGACATGGTGGAATTTCTTGATGCTCCCACAAAAATGCAAAGATAGTGGAATTCCTGAATTTCCAAATGTTATTTTTGAACTTTCCATGTGGCTGGAACTCGTGGATGCTAGGCATGAAACATGAGAATTGCAAACACTATGCAACATTATGTCTCAAAAACCCAACATCTAGAATTTCTGTCATGAATTTTAGCAACGAAACCGGCCCTAATAACCAGTGGAGATGTCGACAAGGAGCTTGAGCTCATCTATATATGGTGGGGGATGGATGTACATAAATATTTTCATATATGACCTTGCAAAATTGGTCAAGACATGGCCTCCATTGTTCAGTCATTTTTTAGGAGTTGTACTTCCCTTTAAAATATCAAAAGACATTGTTTATTTTAATTCCCTAAGAAGAATTATCCTCAGGGTGTCAATGACTTCAAGCCCATAGGCCTATGTAATGTTTGCTATAAGATTATTTCTAAGGTGTTGGCTAACTGAAGTAAGATTGTGTTGGATAAAATTATTGGAGCGTTTTAATATTACTTAATGGTTATTCCCTAGGGAACTTCACTATGTCGAGAGGCTTAAAACATGAAGATCCTTTCTCTCCTTACCTATTTATTATAGCGACGGAAGTGTTATCCAGAATGTTGATTAAGGTCAAATTTGGGAACCAAATCTTAGGGGAAAAGATTTTTAGTTTCCCCAAAATTGTGGTAAATCATGTTTGACAATTGTAAATTCTTGAGGATTTGGACGAATGAGAATCTTCATTTATTAAGATTTTCATATCTGACCACCTCCTATAAGATCTGAAAATCTCCACTTAAATGGATTTGCACATGAACCTTATTTTTCTCATCTATATGCATTGATACACACTAATATCAATGTGAAATCATCAACTATACAAATCCTAAGTGAAGAATCTTCGTTCAAGTGGTAGTGAAGAATCATTAGATGTTAGACTCCTCACCTGTTATCAAACATGCTCTAAAGCGAAAGAGAATGGGCTTATTCATGGAGTCAAGGATTACTAGAAATGCACCTAGTATCCCGCAACTTATGTGGACCATAGTTTTATTTGTTGTAAGGCAACCATGGAGGAGGTTAGAGAAATTAAGGACCTCCTTGATGACTTTTTGTGAGATTTCTTATCAACTAGTTACTTATAAAAAGTCGGCAGACCACTTTAGTAAAAGTGCACGTTTGCTTAGGCACAGGTCCTTTGTAGCTATTTTGGGTGTAAGATTAATGGTTGAGAATAAAAATTACCTTTGAAATCCCTTAGTTAATGGAAGAAATAAAATTTTGAGTTTCAGTCTCTAATCTGTAAGGTCAAAATTATAATCCAATTTTGAAAATACCTCTCCTATCACAGGCTGGGAGAAGCACGGGAAGCAAAAAAGAACATTCATAATATAAAATACAGTTACATTTGTAAGCCCATAGGAGAAGGTGGCCCTGGGATTAGGGAATAAAACATCAGTAGCCCCATTAAGTGGCGTCGGTTTAAGGAGATTCCCCTCCCCAGAAGAGTTCTCTTATTTGGGTGAAAGTATTTAAAAATAGCAATTTTGGTTAGGGCTATCAATCTAGCCCTTTGATGAGGGGGCCCGGCCCAGCTCAACTCATAAAAACCCACAAAGTGAGGGCTTATCTTTATTTCCTAAAGCCTGAGGATATCCAGGGCCCAATCTTGAAAATCCTACAATAAGGGTCGAAACTAGGGCTTGACTTAGCCAGTCCTTTTGTACTTGAAACACCCCCAAATTGGGTGTCCCTCACCAAAAATGGTGAGGGATAGATGCATATGAATATCCCCCTATATATATATATATGTGTGTGTGTGTGTGTGTGTGTGTAGATATGGATTTTTACTAAAAAGTTATAAAGAACCCCTCTTATTATCAATTAATGACAAATAATTAATATTTTCCCAAACAATAATAACCGAATCTTTGGTAAACTTTTTTTTTTATGAATATCCCTATAGATTATAATAATTCAACCTATATTTAATTCTACGTTTACGCATAACACAATATATTCTTCAATAAAAAGGGAATTGAAGTTGTCACTGATTAGATTGATTTTTACCATTAATGTAAACTATGAAGTTTGAGAATTTAAATGAATGGCCATGAATATCATCATTGAGTGGAGTTGAGCTTCAATGACGAGCTACTGATCGATGCCAATTTCATTATATCCTCTTACTTACATGATTGTTGTCTCATTCAAGTGGACCCCACATCTAGAGTTATAGTTTGTGACTTTGACCCACATTTAGATGCATCAGATCATCTTCATCATTCATCTTAGGTAGTAAAAGTTTGATTGCGTTGTTATAAAATTTAATGGTGATGTTTCAAAGAACTACAATTTGGGGTTAATGCAATTTCAGAGTGGTCTAATGTCTATTTGAACCACACATGCTAGATAATTTATTTTGAAAAGATCTAAAGCCTATTTGAAATTAATCCATTTGAATTAAAAACGACTTGTCAGGCAGGCATTGATGATCCATATTTGCTTTATAAAGAAATATAGTACATGAGCTAGTAAAAAGGGCTATGACTAGCAGAACTTTAACCGTAACAATCTTACTAATAGCTTGACGATAAATAATACTTGGCACATTACTTGAACTATTATGACTGTTGCTAGTATGCTAAGGTTTTTAATAGATTCTTCTATGTCCTAATTTCATGTCACAATACTATTAAATTAGCTTACTTCATTTAATCCTAAATAATATTTTTATATGAGGACAAAGTAATGTATTTCGTCCATTCTTTTAGAAGTGGCACAAAAAGATTGACTTTCACATTACACCAATTTTTAGCTCGAATAAATGAGGGTAAGCATTGTGGTATAGAATAATGTTTTAAAAATATATAACTTCTTTTGGCCTCGGCCGTTGAGAGTAGGGTAAGCACTTTAGTATTATAGGCCCGTGAAGCGCCTCGAGGATTTGGATCGACATAGGCCTGGCCCGCATGCATGAGGGTAGGATAGGGGCTAACCCCAGCCCAGCCCGGGCCCTGGCTCTTTGACAACCCTAACTCCGGTACACGACTTCTTATACTCTAAGCTTAATATTGGTAGTTCCATGCCTCATTTGTTGAAAAGAAGAAGAATTGGTAGAACATGTTTTCTTCAAATGTGACATGTCAAAGCTATTTGGTTTGGTCTTGATTTGAGTATGTGCATTGGTGATGGACCTTCTGTGAGATTATTGGAATGGTGGAAACAAAACATGACCCTGATAGTCCGACCTCCCCCTTTTCATTCTAACCAACTTTCCAAGGTTTGGATCATAGTGATTTGGTGGGCCATGTGGAAAGCTAGAAATGATTTAATTTTTAAAGATGTGGCTATAAGCCTGCCCAAAACCTAGATTTGGCTAATAAGATAATATGGGAAACCCATGATAGGATGGAAGCGCCAGTGGATCTGCTTCCTCGTCCACAACAGAAGGCCTAATACTGAATTCATATTAGACCCGATGTTGATTTTTATAGATGTGGCCTTTTGGACCTTCAATTGAAACTCAAGCTTTGGTTTTGCTATATGGTTTAATAGCTCTTTTTTATGTGCAAGGGTTGCATGTGGGTCAAGGGTCTCCTCCACTAAAGAAGCAGAAGTGTGATCGATCCTTTATGTCTGAAAGAAGGTTAATGGTCTTGGCTTCCCAAAGATCTACATTTTTTTTTTTTTATTCCATGGAGGAGATTGAAGGCATTTATGGTAAAGGGGATTGGTTGATAATGGACATCATTTCATATATTCAGGCTACTGTCATATTCATTGTTTGTGTTTTCTTCTTTTCTCAAGAGTTCAATTCTCAGTATTGGTAAAGGGGATTGGTTGATAAAGGACATCATTTCATATATCCAGGCTACTGTCAGATTCATTGTTTGTGTTTTCTTTTATTCTCAAGAGTTCAATTCTCATTATATGAGTAGCCAATGTTTTTCCTAGAAGAGGGATCTCCTCCCGGAGGGTGGTTATTTTTTAAGATGGGTCCTGCGTGATCTTCATCTTTGGTAAGATTGTGATTTGTCCCCTCTTTTGTTGGTGGTTGTTGCTTTGTATTTTATAAATAAAATTCTCTTTTTTTCCATTGACATGAATTATATATAAACCAATTTACAAGCCTAGGTCCGACCATCTTGAAGGGTTTTCACTAATAGGATGCATTTGGGTTGGTTCTGAGTTGCAACCATAATAGATCTGGAACCAGAACCATTTTTTAATTGGCAGATTCATTTCTAGCTTGGAACCTGTTTGTAATTTGGACTGGGCTGTGATAAGAGGACTTGGATCCGGCTCCGAAACTACTTCCTATTTTTTTGCTATAAGGGTAATTGTATTAAAAAAGGAAAAGGAAAAGCAGAAAAAGAAATACAATGGATCAATTTGATCCCCAGTAGCAGAATTTGCTCAAAACAGAGGAGCCAAAAAGAAATAAAGAGAAGCCAAAAAGAAGGCAAGAGCTAACTAAAATTACCTGTAAATTTAGACTTTCAAAAAATTTCAAATGCTCTTCAGCTGGGGGTTAATAAAGTGCTTAGAGATGTTTTGCATAGAGAAGAAAATGAGCTCTTTCAGCTGCAGAGTAATAGAATTGAGAGGGAGGCTGTGGTCTTCAAATACTGTTTTCTTCCTGATTTTTCAAATTGCATAGATGACTTCTATGAATATTGCTGCCATATATATGAAGCGTGTTGAGTCACTTCTTTGAGAGAGAGAACGCCAGATACTAGTTGCAGAGAGGAGAGAGGGCGGCTTCATCTTTGCTGCTGCAAAAAGCCGATGCCAGATTAGTTTGGCCAGAGTGCAGGAGAAGAAGAGATGAGGAATTGAGTCTTCTGCTTGAAGGCACCCACTACATCTGGAAGCTAAGGAGAAGCCCAGGCGTCTCAGATATACTTCTGTGGGGGTCTTGTTGTGTACCAGACGCTAGCCAAAACACTTGGTTTTAGGGAGGGAACTACTTCCTATTAGATAATTGGGATCCCATTCCAAAATAGGTTCTAACTTCTTTCTTTATTTTTTATTTTTTGCTTAAAGAAAGATATATTATTCAACCTATAATAGCGCATAAGTCTATTGCCTCTAGAGTTAAACACTAAAATGTCCAACCAAAGTTGATCTTGAGATACAGTTTTCAACATTAAAGACTCCTATGTAAGCTATTTTCTTTCTTTTGCTTTATAAGAGATTTGAACTTAAGCATCTAGACATACATACATACCATCTCCAATGAGCTAAGCAACGGCTTGGGCCAACCATATCCACCAGTTGCAAGACAATGGAATAATGGAATACGTGCAATTTCTATATTTTAATTGATACATCCATAAAAAATAAATAAATAAATAAATAAAACATATGAGATGTGGAAAGGTATGAGCAAATAGGGTGGTCCTGGGTCATGAGTCGAAACATATATGGACCTAAAACCGGATCCGTTTATCAATAGGAACCTAAATTAGATTTTTTATCAAGACCCATTTACAAATCGGAACCTAAAATAAGTTCCAAATTATGCATTTTTTGGCTGAATCTTTGAATTATCGGAGAATAGAATCTTTTTTAATCGCTAGTTTTCACTAATGTTAACCTAATTACACAATAGATGGGTTGGAACAGAAGGGCTCTATATATTGATTGTATTAACTTAAAGACTACCTTACAATTGATGATTTTGATCATTAACATCATTTATATTGCATGAACTTGACTTGATTAATCTATTTTGATTGAAATTTAAGCTATATGCTTCCAAACATTGTATCTTTCTAGCCACCATTTTTCATGTCCCCCCTCTCTCTCTCTCTCTCTCTCTCTCTCTCCAACAATTTTTGAATTCTAAAAATGTTCGGTATGAAACATGCGTTAAAACCTTTCAAATGAGTGCCACTTTGCCCATATTTTTCTATGGCCTCCTTTAAAGTAGCATCTAATTTCAACATTGACCATTTAGTGGAATGGTGTACAAAGATGAAAACATGCTCCAATAGAAAGCAAAATCAAAGGGATAAAAAAACAAAAAAAAGATAAACACACGTGCGTTCTAATCTGTGGCCCAATAGTAGATTCTTTTTTGAGTATGTGAGTTGGCCACGCAACCTAGAAAGCTTTTTCAATGTGGTTCTCTAACTCCTTCTATCTTTATCTAAAACTCTAGATAACCATTATCATCATCATCATCATCCTTGTATTAAAAGCCTTATTTTTTTTTTTTTTTTACTTTTTTTTACCGCAGTATAGCGGGCTAGGCCCATGGTACCTTCCACCCACATGTAGGGAGAAAGCATGTACAAGCAACAAAATAGCCCGCATGGATGGGAAAGGAGCAGGGATCAAATCCTGTGTAGCTGGATGAGATATTAGTTACTAACTAACTAAACAACCCCTCACTCAATCTTAGCCTTTTTCCATTGAACAATTCAATAAACCACCACTCTTATGAAATTGTAAATGACTAGATTTCATTGATGCAAACCATTGTATTGATTTATATGTAAAGGGCATGGTTAGGCATGGTTAACACCCAAAGTAAAATTGAGAATCATGTACTTTTTAAGAGAAAATTATACATTTACAAATCTTCCAACTAATGGCACTGGGGCAGCTATGACATTTCGCATGCTATCAATTTGCAGGTGGTGAATAATTGACCGGTTTGTATTCACAAAAAAAGTGAGTTACATCATAGATCAATGAGAAAGACCAACAACCAACCTATTGGAGGCCTTCCTTCACAAGTTTGACATTGGGGTTAAACCAGTGGAATTTTCTCTCCTTGTCAAGGAAGATCCAGTGAAATTAAGGGGGTCCTTGGTTATTGATGTAGGCCTCGCCTCTTTTAGGAGGTGTTTGGCGCCTCCTTCACGCTGTTCGGTGCAATGATGAAATCCAAGCGGAATACGGGATTTTATGTGAATTTTCATCACCAAAGAGGATCCGGGTTCCCACCTCCCTACGTTGGAAATGCAGGGTCATAGAAGAGGAAACCCACAAACGTGGCCTTAATGTTCAGATCTATATGCAGGTGCTCCCTATGGGAGAGATTTTTTTCTAAACTATAGGCATCAATTTGGATCTAAAGTGCCAAACGTGGATTATAGGGCATCAATTTGGATCTAATGTGCCAAACATGGATTATAATCAGGGTCCAACTGTCACAACAGGTTCCACGCTGAACTTGGCACTAGTTGGTCCTTCAGTTCTCCACTAACGACTTCGAATCCAAACCCTAATCAGTGCATTTGAAATTTGAATTCCAGCTAAAGTTTTGGATTCTAGTTTCTGTCCATGTCCACATCTTCAGTCAAATTGGAATCTTAAACAGGCGATCTTATAGAGTTGACTTTGGTTCTTGTGACTTGGATCCCACTTGGATCCAGACCGAACTACAATAGTTCAATCAATTGTACACTGTAAGTTAAATATTAGAGCAAATGACCACTTTTTGGTGAAAGACTTTTGAACCCATGGTTAGGATTGTAGATCCACTGATGTGTACTGTTGCCTGTTGGGTTCACCAAGTCAAGAAATAGGTATCTAAAGTCATGTGGTGTGTGGGTTCTGACTTCTGACATTACCCTTCATACACAGTAAGTAAACAATATACAGCTGTTGGGTTTTGTTTTACAGGCAATGCTACAAGCTTAGGTAATTTTGAGGTTCTGTCATTTTCTTTCATTGACATGGAAGCATGAAAACCCTGTTGCACCTGCTCTCACCCTGACATTATGAAACCCACATATTTTTATATTAACATCATAACTAACAAATAGCACACTGACCAAACTTCAAGTTACAAACATATTTGTTTCCATATATGCCTAACTCAAAAACTGACATTCATGACTTCTTCCCATTCACAACATGTATGGAGTTTGCGTGGTAAGGACATATGTGTCTGCTAGATTGAGAAGGATAGCTAAACTATAAGTGATACTCAGTTGAGATATTGGTCCCTATGGTACTTACTATTTGTGGTCAACTTTAAGTAGGCCCACTTTAGGTATGAGATTAAGGTACTTAATGGCCTGGATCAGGTTGGGTCGAAGCTTAGCCTGGGACATTTGATCATTGAGCCTAATATTCATACTTGAATCCAATCCACAAGCTTGAAACTAAGGCCTAGGCCAGCACATTTACAAGATACATTAGCTTTTTGTATGTAAAAATGTCTGTTTAGGGCGGGTCATTATAAATAGTAGCAAGCACAACTCATTTAAGAATTGGGCCAAGCACAACCCACAGCTATGAAACTAGAGCTTAAGTGTATATTTATGTAGCGTCCGTAAAAGAAGAACCCCGCAGGCTTTTACTTTTCTTTATATATAACAATCCGCCTTTTCTACATCCCCAATGAAAAGTCTTTTCCGTAGAAATCAATCTAAAGAGTTACTTGTCTCACCAAAATTTATATGCACCAAATGATGGAAGATGATGTATGCGGAAAGTAAAAATAGTCTCTCAATCCTTTTCCTAGAAAAACGGTGTTACACAAACATGTTTTAAATCCAGTGCAATGTGAGCCCAGCTTGAGTTGGCACACCCATGAGCAGTCGCAGTAGATGGTGAGTGGGAATGTAGAAGGTCTTGTAGATAGAAGGTGGGTTAAGTTTCACCTTCATCCATTTGATGCATGCCTAACATTAAAAATAGTGGTTTTTTTTTTTATAACTTACAAAATTCTGAATTTTGTAATGAAATTTCTAACGGTGGACATTGGTGTGATAGATATGCAACTTCACCTACCAAATGTGATGGAGAACAAGTCACAGAAGCATTCCTAAAACTAGAAGATCGCAAGAAGTTAAGCCGGAAGGTTAAATCCTTAGTGTTGACTTTAAACGATCATAACTTTTGACCTGGGTATCATCACGGGACCTATAACTATGCATTTCGAAGTTATCGACAAGCCCTACGCACTAGACAACAACTAAAGGCAGTTGGAGTTGTCAGAGGCCAAATTACGCCATTTCAAAGCCCAAAATGCAGTTTTTGTGCAAAAACTTACTATTTGTAATAAGTTGTCGTTTTGCTTATTTTAGAGGTTTTTTTTAGTCCGTTTGAGTTTGAGTCTCTGTCAAGGGCCTTAGAAAGTCATTTAGGAATGATCATCGGGCTTTGATGTAATTTTTTATTATTTACTATTTTTGGTAAGTTTGTTATTTCGTGTAATTTAGAATTTTGGGACCCTATAAGATCAATGTGATGCTTCTTTTTATGAATTAATACAAATTGCAGTTTGATTAGGGTTTCCCTATCTCTTCCTTGTGGAGTCAAGGTGTAGATATTGGGTTAAAGACAGTGATCTTCTTCCTTAGCCTATTTCTTTATGTGCCTCCGCTACGCCAAAAGGTCATGTATTTTAATTGGTGAATCCATTTGAATCATCTCTTATAGATTGACTATCATAGAAATACGGGGCATACATGCCATGAACTGGTTTATAAATTACTAATTTCTTATCAGGAGAATTAGACAGTGATAATCAAACGGACTAAGGAAAGCTTTTATTTTTTTAGTACTAGGGACTTACATCAATAAAGATCCACCACACATCCCATTCACCTCCTCCCACATTTGGCTTTCAGGCCGGCAACTGTACCACAGTGGCAGAGAGTACGAAAGGTAATAGAGGACTGGGACTTGTCATTGAGCTATCTTTTTTCAACTATATTGTGTTTGCTGATTCGTGCTCTGATTTTTCAATTCAAAGAAGACACAATTCCACTTTGTTAGGTGTGACACTGTGAGCCATAGACTAAATCACATGATTCATATTTTTCTATCCATTAAAAATTGGGTCTGATGGGAGGCCTTTGTTTTGGTGTGACCCATAGCCTAAAATCATTAGATTCATTTTTCCTAAGTAAAATTGGGACCAATGGGGGGCCTTTGTTTGGTGTGACCTGTATAGTTCGTCCAAGTAGGTAAAACTTTCGCCAACGGGGCGTCCGAATTCAATCGTCAAAGATATGGAGCTCCAATTTATAAAATCTTGACACCTAAATCTCACAGCACCTAGAATTATAGCAGCGATATAAGATGTGGAACGTTCGCAGGAGAAAATTCCTTTTTTCTTTTTTTATAGTGTTTATGAGAAAGTTTTGGTCCCCCGCGAGGCATGTCATGTGTGAATCTCTCATTCTTAGCAACCCTTCATCAGAATATGATGGGACTACCTCCCACTCATACAACTCATTCAATACGATAGTAATCCATATAAAATGGAACATGCCAAATATCATTCCAATCGGAGAAATATTTGTGAAACTCAGGACTAGATTTCCTACGTCAAGTCATTGTATTATTATAAATAGCTATTGGATATTCTTTACCATAGAAAATTTGCTCAAAATGCAATCTCTAAATTTTTTATATACTAAATGAAAAAAAAAAATCTAAAATAGTATATTCTTACTGAAGCAGAAGGTTATGTAACATTAACTTCTATTGAAGTGTGGAAAGCTAATCACATTTTACATGTACTCTATTCATTGGGAAATTTCAGTCCAATTGCAATTATAGCTTGGCATGTTCCATCTCACATGAATGGTGATGGATTGACCAAATGAAAGGAGAGAAAGGGCAAAGCCAAAAAATTTTCTTTTGGGGGTTGAGCGAGCCCCATCAACAAGATATGCTCCAAAGAAAGTTATACTGGAGAGATTTCTGATAATGTCAACTAGAAGATATGCATTTAGACATGAAGAAGTAAGCCTAGAAACACCCAATCTCAAGTAAAATAACATTCCCCAGAATCTAATTCGCCAACCTTTATTCCTCACTGTAGTTCCATTAGCATCTAATATGGGTTACTGTCATGTTGGAACAAAGTACTTTAAGATCTAAACTATGGAAAGATTGTCATCCTTTGAGAAGCTGTCTGCAAACAAAAATGATACTAAAACTAAGGCAATATTCTTAAGATAAGGAAATGTGACAGTGATCACTTTCCTTTTTCACTTGCACAAATTCTTACTAAACTAAAACTCTCAGCCAACCCAACTTGACATGCAATCAAATACCAGCTTTTGACTAGTTAATGAAATTCAATGTATTTCATCATAACAAATGAAAATTTTATTAGATTTAACCACCTAACAAATAAAATTAAGAGCATTAGTTGTGATTAAATTGACCTGGATTAAATGGTCTATCCACATTATTAGCCGAAATTATATCATTTCCATACAAAAATACAAAGAATTTCATCACAGTAAAAAACACACTAATGGTCAAAGTGGTTGATTGAGATCTTTAAATTACTCTGGTGGTTTTTTGAAATAGAAAAGGCTAGGGTTATTATAATTTTCAAAAATAATAGTGGCCATATGTAAATCTGCCCTTAGGATAGCAAATAGCTATTATATCTAATCTTTGATGGTTCTGGATTATGCCCCACCCACAGTGCCACTCATCCATGTTGACTATGGATTTGAACTTAATTAGACAAATTAATTATCAATTATAAAAACTCCTGAGACCAAGTTTTCATTCCACTTCCATATCAAATCAGCACTAGATCTGTTAGGAAAATGTTGTCATGGATGATGCTAGTGATCTTATCCAAATGAATCCAAATCCCATCCATGTGTTATAGTTGGATTGACTCCCAAAGACTTCAAACATAAAATTAGAAAAGAAATTGTCATAAATACCATGGTCCATTAAACACTTGTATCATTTTCATCTCTAGATGGACCCATGGCAAACCCTCTGGCCACCATGATCAGGAGTGTTGAGGACCACCTCCACTCCTACTATAATACTGTGTCTGCACAGTTCATATAAAGCAAACAAAACCACAATTCATAATTAGGAAAAAGGAAACAAACAGATCCAATTATAAATTCTGTTTAACTCCGAGGAATTGGCCGAGTGGTCAGGACCACAGTTCATTCCTCTTTCGGAGCTAGAGGTCTTCCCTCTGATCTTGGAGGAATTGATCTAGCCGAAAGGGTTCGGAACCCTCCGATACCAATAAAAAAAAAAAAAACCTACAAACTCTATTTGGACTTGAACTCAAAGGCCACCACAACTTTTTATGAGCATCCATCTACAGTACCAGTGCACCACCTCCTTCTCCAATCTCCACCCACAATATCATAAAAGCCCACAAAACAAAAACACCCCAAATCACCTTCTTCTCCAATCTCCACCCACAATATCATAAAAGCCCACAAAACAGAAACACCCCAAATCACCTCTCTCTCTCTCTCTCTCTCTCTATATCCTTGAAAACATGGCCTCCAATGAGAACCCAACACCAAACACAGAGTGCACAAGATTCAGGAGGAGGAGACTGCAAAGGAACTCAGTCCTTGAAAACCCTCTCATCACTTCTCATTCTTCTCCTCCCCCTGAGACCACTCGCTGCAAATCTTCCATTTCTTCTCTCTTCCTCTCCACCTTCACACCCAACACCTCTTCTTCTTCTTCTTCCAAAAAGAAGGGCTTTGCTTCTGCTCTCGGATGCGCGTCTCCGTCCGAGGTCTCGTCGCCGGCTGCCATCCGACCGTCGGATGATTGGCAGGCCAAGAGGGTCAGGAAGAAGAAGCAGAGAAAGAAGAAGCAGCCCACCGGACCTGCCGTCGTCGTTCCCGACGTTTGGTGCTCTCCCGGCATCTCCTTCGCCGCCGATGCGGCGTCGGTCGACTGCGTTGTCTCCCGGAGGCCGCCGGCGGCTAGAGGAAGAGGCGATGGGGAAAGGAATCAAGGAGAAGTATGCCCCTCTTATATCTCTTCTGTTTGAAATCCTGTTTTGGGGTGTTTTTATTACATGGGTTTGTTCATTTCCTGGTTTTTTGTTCTTCTTTTTTGGTTTTCTGAAATGGGGGTTTTGTAGTTTCTTTCCATTCTTCATCTTTGTGGAGAAAGATCTGTTCTTTGTGTTACTAGCAGCTGGTTTACGTTATGGGATTGGGTTTACCATTTACAGTGCCTCTGTTCATTTTCCTGGATTGGAAATTTTTGTTTTTGGATTTTTTCCTGATTTTTTTTTTATTTGAGGTTTGTTTCAATTGACTTCATTGTCATTTCATTCTCCAAATATGGGTTTCTGTCCCTTTTCCTTGTAACTTTGTTTCTTCTGTGTTTGGGTGTTTCTTGAGTCTTTGGGCAGGATATCCTTTTACCCCACAGAGAGATATTTATTAAGTTTCCTTTTTTTATAAATATATCTACATGTGATGTGTTCTTATTTTATTTGCATCTTTAAAAAAAAAAAAAAATTGTATTTGTTATGGCTCTTCTACATCTGATTCTTCTTTTTAGGCAACATTAGTATTTTCCAGACATTTAGGGTGCATTTTTTCAGTTTGTTTTGTGCTTTTTTATTGGTTTTTTTTTTTTTAATTTTTTTCTTGGGAATTTTCTTCACAGGTTAATTTATTTGTCATTTTCTTTTCTGAATCTTCTTGTTTGCTTCTTCTTTTATAGTAATATATTTAGTCACAAAGAGAGATTACTCATATCTTGGTAATTGATTGATTAGCTTTTTCCTTTTTCTTTTTTCATGCTGCAATTATCTTTCTTTAGCTTTTTCCTCTCAGTTTCTTCTCTTTTCCTTTTTTTTGATTGTTCTTGCTTCTTTTTCCCTCTCGATTGTAGTGTCTTGAATTTGCTTTTGATTTCCAGTTTGCATTTGTCTTTTAACTGTTTTCTTGGTTGTGCTTTTCAGATGGTGAACTGGCTTATGTGGGTTTCTTTAATCCTCTATTTCAAGTTTCAAATGACTTTATTTTTCATGTTATTCTGCAACTCTTTTTGAATGGCAATAACCTGTTTTTCCCCCCTTTTTTCATCATTGTAGTATTCTGTTTGTATTGGTCTCCTTGGACTTTCATTTGGATTTCTTACCTTTGTTCTTGTTGTTTTGTTCCAATAATGTGGTGTTTATTACTGCTTTGCTTTCTATATGTGAAATTCTTCTTTCTTTTGGAGAAGTGCTTCTCTGATCATTTGACATTGGTTGTTTTGACAGCGTTCATGCATTATTAGGAGGAACAACATTCTTGAACAAATCTCCACTATGGGTTCTCCATATGCCCTCGAAACACAGCGACCTGGGTCTGATCTGTTCGCAGCTGGACATTATCCTCATCTGCGAGGATTGCGTCATTCTCCGGGAGGGCTTGCTGAGGTGCTCCTACACTAATAATCCTCATTTTCTAGTTTTCTTCAAATTCACCATGTTGACCATTTTGGCATTGAGCTTGTTTTGGATCTTCTCTGACCAGTAGTGATCTTAGTGGTTAAAAGATTCTACACATGCGTCTGGACTTGATTGGTTGCGATGTGATCCAACATGATCATCAATCAGATTAGTGTGTTTATCATATTATTTTCCTTCTTGTATTGTCAGTGCCTTCAGTATCTTATCATTTCAGAATCGCTGCTTGACATAGTTTTTAAATAGATTTTCTGACATTAATTAGATGGGTAAACATATATAAGACTCTTCTTTGTCTTAGATCTTGTTTTGGGTATTTGAAGCCTCATCTCTTGTGAAACTGCTTTGACGTGTTTTCATTGGGCAACATTGGCCCTATTGAGCTGTTTTCTATTGTTTTTCTAACAAATGATGATGAAATGGAGTTAATAGTAAAACCATTCAGGAGAATGAAATCAATATATAATGAAAAATATAAAAAATAAATGCAACTTGAATGTGTTATTCCCTGAACTGAAAATAAAATATTTTGTAAAGCAATGGATATGCCATCATTTGGAAAAGCCAGATTTCCCACCAAGTGGATTCTCATCATGAAGTCTTCACCTTAGGATTTGGAACTTCCATTGAGTAGAAGTAAAGAAATGCTAGAGAAAAAGGATATCCAAAACTTGAGTAAGGGATAAAGCAATAGTGGAGAAGAATAGGAAGGGATATCCCTCCCTCTGTGTGTTTGTGTGCATGCGTATGTTATCTTTTCTAGAACTTTTATAATTTTTTCATCTTTGTGATGATCATCTATGCTTAATATGACAACCTTTGCTGCTGAATCGATTGGTCTAGCAGCCCATTTTAGGCTGAGTCCATTGGCACAATGTTTGTACCATGCTTCAGTTTCTTCGTATATAATCCAGCCAAGCCATTTCATGTGTTCCTGTAAGGATGGGCCCTACTGGATGGCCCTGCCTGGTCTTACTATTTGTAGTTGATGGAAATGGTTCTTGCCGGGCTATAGTTAGGTTTAATGCACTGGGCTAAGCCGACTTGGACCTAAAACATTAGTCCGTTGTCTAAGTAGGATAAGCCCCGACTTTGCCCAGTTGTGCTATGCCATGACACCCAGACAACTAGATATCATTCTCCCATCTAGAAAATTTAAGTGAGAGCACATAGTACCTGAGTGGATACACATGCATAAAATGAACACGACGCACTGCCAATTGTATTGCTTTCATTTTGTTGGCACACTTACCTCCCAGTACTCTGTGAAGGTTGGGTTTGATAAATAAGGTTTTGAGGATAATGCTTCTAATATTGACTAAGAATAAGGATATCTTTAGTACTGGTACTACCTTGTAGTACAAGCTGATCCCATTTTTCATAGGTTTGCAATCTTTGGTTGGTGTGTTAAACTTTGTTTAGTTGGATAATTTTTCTCCCTTTGCTACGTTTTGGGACCTAAGGTAATATATACTATTACCAAGCCATTTTACCTGAACTGATGCAAGCTATTGACCAAAGCTTACATGATTCATTTAGTATGTGTTCAAACGATATTCTGATAATTATTGTTGAGATGATGATCTTCAAATTGAATATATTGGTCAAATCCATTTATCTCTCACCAGTTAGGTAAATGACAAGGGCTAGAATGACACCTAGTACACAACGAATTAGTAGGCAATTGCACAAGGCTGTATTTTGATTTCTCCTACTTAAGGGTGCAAAAGCTTTTGATATTGCCATTCCTTTAAAATCCTTTGTGGTACATGTCTAACAAAAAGAATGATTGAGTTTTGGTTTTTAAGATAATTGTATCATAAAAGGGGGGTAGTATCTGGTCAATTCTATATCGATCACCATTCTGGTTTGCCTTGAAATGAAACATTCCAGCCGTTCCAGCGTTCCTTACCTGAAAAGATGCTATTAGAAAAGAAAATAAAAACAAAAAGTTAGAATAAAAGGTAAAACGAAAAAAAAAAAAAAAAAAAGAAGTTAAAACAACACTTCAAGGTAAATGCATCATGTAACATAAAATACTTCTAATTATGTCACATAGGTCATTGTTATTCATGTAAGTCATGAGTGGACAGGTTTATTGGCAATGAGCAATGAAGCACACATATGTGAGTGACTAATGCACATTTGTACATATATTATCTCTCTGAAGTCAAACCGGAATTGACCGTAATGCCGAAACATTCCACTACAAAGTCAAACCGGAATGGCAACGGGAACGCAATTGATAACTATTGTATACTCAAGAATGATCATCAAGCGTTGGTTGTTCTTGTTCACCTGAGAAAGACTAGTAATTGGCAATGATCCTTTGCTAAGCCTCATTAATTGTAACCTTAAGTTTCAACTTGGTACTAGGCCTCGGGGTTATGATGCCGAGATACAACATGGATATGATAGGGACATGCCGAAGACACAGTAGAGACACATCAGATATGATATGACACATTACGATGCCCATTTTGAAGTATTTGTGCATCATAGCCTCACTGGTCACAACTTTGTACCAAGTCCCAACTATGTATGGATCGGCTACATGAATCTTGTTTCTCTATTCCCATCTATCATGAGCCAAATCCTTGGATAGGTTACACTTTTTCGATTTATCCTTACTACTTCCATCCATGTCCTCTCTAGTTCTATCCCTTTCCTTGGTGGGCCATCAACATACATAGAAAAACTTTTCTTCAACGGCACTGTTGTTAGACCTCAGGGGTGTGGTTGGATTAATCCAATTTGTGATGTATGATTTATTTTAAAAATAATACAGCCCCCCCTTGTGCCAATGTGTCTGCACACCATTGAATATGCAAGATTGGTTTTTCTCTTGGGATATTCACACCAATAATACATGCTTGCATAAGAATGGAATTATTTCATCATCATCATCATCAAAGCCTCATCCCAACTATGTTGGGGTTGGTTAAATGAATTCTGTCTCTCTCCATTCCCATCTTTCCTGAGCCAAATCCTCAGATAAGTTACACGTCTTCAAATCTATTTTTACTATCTCCATCCGCATCCTCTTCAGCCTACCCCTTCCTCTTGGTGGGCCATCAACCAGTAAAGCTAAATGTTTTCTTACTGTTGTCGTTGCTTACCCGCATTGGACACATGCCTAAACCATCTCAAATGGGTTTCTCTAATTTTATCACCTATTGATACTGCCCTTACATGCTCTCGAAAGAGCTCATTTTTAGTTTTATTCTTCCTAATTTTTTCACACGTCCACCTCAACATTCTCATCCCTGCTTCAATAATGATTTCCAAAATATTGATCGAGTAGCATTAGGCCTTTTGCAGATTGCTTTGTATAGTCGAATCAAACCGGGGCCTAAAAGATCTAATCAGTATATACATGTGTTCAAGAATAGACAACTGATAACTTGAGTATGCTTAGTGAAAACAAAAAAACTGTAGGTTGCATCGAAAATTTTGTATATTCTTCAAACCAGTTGATGGAACCCAACATATTTTGCTGCAGAAGGATGAAAATCTCGTACATCTGGCATGACTAGAATTAAACACAAGGACTTGACACAAAAGCACCATTAAATCATATTTTGGGGTCAACCCCAAAGGGCCCAAACTAGAATAGCTCTGATGGCATTATTGTCCTTTTAAGTTTTAACTACAAAATGTACCAGATTTTGCAACTGGTTGAAAACTGGCCTATGAATGCTAGTTGACCAGGATTACTAGATTAGTAGAATTGGTTACTTGTAAAATAAAAAATGGGAGGAGATTATTTGTTACTGTAAAATAGCACACATAAATATTGGGTAACTGAAGTAAAAGTAGTAAAACAAAAGCAAAAGAATTAGAAACGGCTAGATGCCAGTGTAAGAGTTCAAGAAAACCTTTATCAAAAGTAAGACAAAAACCACTCAGAACAAAAAAAATATTTCTAGGCAGCGTTCTGAATCTTGGCAGTTATGAACATGTGTGACGATGGAATTTCTTCAGATAGGTGGTTCCAGATATTTAGATGAAGTGCCTACAAGATGGTTATAATTTCTATGCTGTATATACCAGGGAGCAATTTTTCAGTTCCTTAAGTTGTGTTGTGAATGGTAATAACATGTTTTGGAAACTAAAGTAAATTGCTTGCAGATCATGATGTTACAAACTGGCTACATGTTAAGTGGACCAGATGGCTATGACCGCCACCGGGATTGGCGTCTGGATGTTGACAATATGTCATATGAGGTGCATGATTTTCTCCCACCTGGGATTGCCTATTCATAGTTTTTCATTGACAATAGTTGTTGGTGCCATCTCATTTCTACCTATTGTTGGACAGGAATTGCTTGAGCTTGGTGATAGGATTGGCTATGTGAGCACTGGGTTGAGAGAAGAGGAGATAGTGCGCTGTCTCAGGAAAATGAAGCACTCGATCTTGGATGCTTTGCCACCGCATTTATCTGCCGGGATGGAATGGAAATGTAGTGTTTGTCAGGTAGGTGGAGGGGTTGTCCATTCCATATTGGGTTGCATCTGAATCTATGATCTGGCAGAATAGATGATCTACCTTCTGCTTTATTTGGTGGGGTGGAAAAAGGCAGAAATCACATTTATTGGATGGGAAAGTGTCCCACCAAATGTGAGTTCCCTTTTTTTTTTCGCATTAGTATCACCAAAGCAGGTGACCCCACATTCTGATAAGAATATTCGAACTGTATTTGCTTTCTGCTACTCCTAGAAACACACTTTAGTATATATGATAAGTTTGACAATATAACTTATGTTTGTGTAAAATACAGGAGGAATATGAAGCAGAAGATGAAGTTGGGAAGCTAGAATGCGGTCATTGCTACCACTTATATTGCATAAAGCAGTGGCTTCTGCAGAAAAATGCATGCCCTGTTTGCAAGGTTGCTGCCGCCCAACAGTGATTTTGAGTGACATGGCATGCATTCCCTTTCCTCAGCCTGGTGATTTTTTATTTGGTATTATTATGATTTTGTCTTTTTTTTTTTTTTACTTCTTTTTTACCCAAGGAATGTATAGTCTTTCAACTCTAAAATAAGCAGCATTCAATTCTTTGGCTTGTTATTCCTGTCATTTCCATTTGCTTTTGTAGAAAGTTTGTGGCCATTTTGTGAGGCTCCAGAATCTTCACCTTTTCCTATGGTGCTTGCTTTTACGCTAATTATGTCATTGTAGCCTTTGGGTTTTGAGATTAATTGTTATAATATAAAGCGTTAGTTTTCTTCTTGCAGTGTAGATGGGATTGAAAATTAACCATTTTGTGATCTTCACTCTTTGATGTCACTATTGTGATAGTTTATGAATTAGCCCCAATTTACAATCAATTTGAATCTGCTAATAGAATGGATTGTTATCTGTTCCATGGGCAGCACGGGGGAATAGGCAATCAAGCACATTACATGTGATATTAAGGTGACCCTAGATTAACGAGATAAAACTCCAATAAAAATATATGGGGCGTCACTTTACAACTTTGCTATGCTATGTCAATATCAAAAGTGGATTTTTTTTTTTTTTTTTCCTCTGGTCCAAAGGCAATAGAATTATATCACACTTAAAAGAAAGCCCTACACCAGTTCCCTGGACATCAGTAGAACAGCTGTTCAATTTTTCCTAGTTTCCTTATTTAGATGATTAACAATCTCAAACCCTGTCGCATCTATTCTGAGGGTTTTGCCCACTTACCTGCTCTCAAGTGGTCCTAGCCTACCATAGTCACGGGAGGGTATGGATCTGCACTCTTCAGTGCAGATTTTGTTTGCCTTTTTCACAATCTTCATTTACAGTATCATCTCAGCTTGTGAGATTGGGAGAGCAGAAATTGCGGGATGAGATGATGTACTAGACTGTCAAAAAGAACGTGGGGGGTGTAATGTGGGTGGCCAACATGTGGTCATGGCCCATGGTTGGTGGTGATACTTGATAGTGTGTTCTGTACCATTAATAGAAACACAAGCAACATGAAGTGATTGATATTCAAGTACCATGGTCATCTTCATAGGTATTTCTGCATTATTCGAAATGGCAAAGCAACGAGGATTCCAATGAGGAGAAAGTAGATGATGTGGGCCGGTCTATTATGAGGCCAGCACCAAGTATGGATGAGAACTTTGATATTAAACCCATCTACTGAAACATTATCATATGGTTCTAATCTATTTCTGTATGTAGATACTATAAATGAAAACCAAAACAAGGGTGATGTGGCCTTCTCTTGTGCTCTTTCGTTGGACAAAGAAAAATCATTTTCTGTATAGAAGGCTGCTGTACCAATCTTCCTTGTCTTACTGGTTGCATGGTTAGGAGTATATACAAGAGGTCCAAGGTTCAAGGATTGGTACCATTTTCTCTTTTATCTTAAAAAGAAGGTTGCTTTGTTTGTATACATCTCATTATTTTGGTTTCATCAAGGTAGGTTCTTCATAGCTGAGAGAAAGTATCAAGTATTTTTTTCAGACTATATGGAAGAAAACCTGAAATTTCAGACATACTGTATGAATTTGGAAGTAGAGAAAAAGAAATTGACATTGTGGTTGATCATCATCGAAGGCTTCGAAGCCTGATCCATCTGTGGGGTCACCTTGAATTATTATTTTTGAATCATTGTCTTTATTATGGCCATACCCACTCACTCAACATTCAAGTGGGGTGTGTTGATTGTAATGGAGAGATTAGTTACTAGTTTATAGCCAGGCACATGATGCGCTTCTTGGTGCTAAGGATGGATGATGGGTTTGATCCACCGCCCCAACCTCTAGTTTCATGTAAAAGGGTTCTATTGTAACAACTTTATTTCAAACAGATCTCTATTTCGAAGGCCAAAAACTGACGTGTGATTGCGTGGATCTAAACCGTCCATTAGGTGATAGTGGGGATGTAAACGTTGCGGTTCTGGTCCAGGTCAATAGTAGATCCAGAGCTGAATCCGTTAATGAGAAGATGGGGCTGAAACCGGTTTGGTATATGGGTAGGGTCTGGTCTAGATAGAGCATATGAAAAAATCAAGGCTAAATTTTAAGAGGGATTTTCGAAAATTGAGGCAATATGTCGGTCCCTGTCCACAGGTTAGAACTAAGGTAGAATCAGACCCAAACTCATTTACTTAATAGAGCGTAAATAAGGACCCAAACAAGATTTTTAACAGGACGTTACTTTATAATAATCAGAGAATCTGGGTCTATTTACATCTCTAGGTGGTACCCACCGTTGATAAATCAGTTTGGAAAAATCGCACTCGTCCCGTTTTTTCATCGGTGGTGTATTGATGGAAAGGGTCGGGGGAAATGTTGCCAAACATTGGTTTCCTATGCAGGGAAGAATCCTAGTTCTGATCATCAAATTTTTTACCAACCATGCATGATGGGCCCCACCGAGAGATGGTTTGGACGGTTAGTGGACAAATGGAGAGAGAGAGAGAGGATGAGGGTTCTGTTGTTTGGATTGGGATTGGTGGGACCCCCTTATGCATGTATGCCAAGTGTACATATGGCAGTACACATCACAGCCGCAAACAACCCTTAAAGCACAAGGGACATATATTCATGGTGGTGGAGTGGGACCCACTTCGAAGAAGCAAGAAATAGGGCAAGTTCAATTCAACTGTCATTTTCTTATTTCATATGCAATAATTTGGATCTTGAAATTAGGTGAGTAGTGGGGAGAATGTGCAGCAGAGCATTCATTCATCTCTAAAATCTGACAATCATCACTTAGCTGCCACTCCACTCAAATTTTTTGGGCATCAGGTTGGAGATCTCTGAAATGTAGTTTTTATTGCAAACGGTTCATAATATTTTATCATATTAACAACAATTTTTTTTTATAAAAATAACGCACTAAAAAAGATAAAAAAGCACTTGTACACGTCAGCAAAAGAAGAACTCAAACAAATTTATTTGAGTTTTGAAACTCAGCAATAATTGAAATATAAATCAATATATGCGAGATCAAATTCTAATATAAAACAGTAAATACCAAACATTTCTTCCTGACCACACACTCAAATCTCATATCCATTCTAATTAATTTCCCTTCATCAAATCACATCTCCATTCCAATTTATCTTCATTTTGGGTTCTGTAGGCCCTTCCTCCTCATAAATCTCTTTTGGGAAAACCTTAACCAAATTCTCCAGAGAAGACTTGAGTCTATCGGGAACCAATTTCTCCACCACATTTGACTCATCGATGTAGTTTATTGTAAGACCCCATTTCCTAGCATAGTTTATCTATGGAGGCTCAATGATCGAACCCATGTATTCTGCAGCCACAACCTCAAAACGAGTTCCTGTGTCCATCCTCACCCAACTGAGTTGTCTTATTTCAAATAAAAAGGACTTTAAATGAGTTTATTTTCTTCAAACTCAGATAAATTTGTTTTGGTCCAAACTCAGATAAATTTGTTCAAAACTCAAAAAGTTGTTCAAAACTCAGATAAATTTATATGAGTTTTGGCAAATTCATCTCAGTTTTTGTCTAGTTTATCAGAGTTTCTGGGAAATTTGTCTTAGCTCGGTGACACCAAAAGGCAGAATGCGGAAAATCAGATTCTAATAAAAATCGAAATCCAAAACAAGAACACTCGATGACTATGATCCAATCAAGAAAAGAAAGAGAGGGAAAACAAGCAAAAGAGCAAACTGCTCTCTTTCAAATAAGTTGTAGAGAGAGATTTGGAAGAGATTTCAAATGAACAAGTAAGAAAAAGTAAAACCGTTTCTATCTTTAAAAAAATGAAAGAGAGAAAATTGAAAGTCATGGTGGCGATGGAAGGTACTCTGCAACGATACTCCACAGCCATAGAACGGAACAAAAAATGAAAAATGAGAGAGGAGAAGGAAGGAGATCTCTGGGACAACAGAGAATAAGAGAGAACTTGGCCTAGGAATGAGAGTTGAAAGGGGCAAATTAGTCATCAAAATATATGACGTGGCATTTTAGAGACCTCTCACCAAAATATCTCCAACTGTCTGGACTATAGACATTAGAGAAAAAGTTTTTAAACTAGATGTCTTAAAAGACCGTGCTCAGGGACTGTTGGCTAATTTACCCCGAGTTTTTAGAGTAACTAACCAAATTCCGCTAAATCACAAGTGTTTAAGAAGAAAAAGAAAAGTAGAAAACTTTTAGTAGTTCTAAATCTTAAAAAGATTTCATTCGAGTGATATCATAGAAATATTTGAATATAGGATTTTTTTTTTTATAGCTAAAGTTGGATAATATAATACTTTTAAGCTTTTATATATACATGGTTGTCCTCGTGGCATATTTACCCGACAGGCCTATTCCATTGGACGCACACAGCCCCACAACACTAGTGTGACAAGTAGGACCGGGGTGGGACATGAACACAAGACAAGTATGCCAGGGAACCCATCACTCAGGCGGGTAAGGCCCAGCTGATGATGATGGTTTCACTTAGCCCAGTTGATTTGATGGAGCCAAGTTCCTCAAGAGGAGGATTGGGAAAAAAATTTTGAAAGCCTTCAAACCTTACAATATAACATACACATAAATGTGGGAGTTCTTTGCTTTCATCTTTCTAGAGGAGTATGTTAAGTTATCAGAGTGTTTTATCTCTTCATTCTTCTCTATTTTATACAAGGATTTTAGTATTTTTCATCTTCTTCCTTTGACAAATTGACAATATTTTTGTCTCTCTCTTTTTACTTGAGATTTTTTTTGGGATTTACACTCTTCATGTAAGTACAAATGTAAGATGGTGTAATCATTTAATCTTGGGCCCGCATCTCGCTAATCCTCAACCTAAAATTAGTGAGATTTACATCAAAGATAACCATCATCCGTATTGTTGACTAGGGGAATTCTTTTGATGGGATGCCCTTCTGTCACTTGAATGTGGACTGGTGCTCCAAGTATGAAGAAAGGGTTTCATAAAAATCCACTAGAAAAGAAAATGATGTTGTTTTAGATTGACATTGTGTTTATTATTAATGCTGTTAACCATCATTATGACAATTATTTAGTGCCTTCCTATGACATTATACTTGTTGTGTGAAGATAAATGTGCTTAGTAAGAAATGTGGAAGATGAATGGTGGGAGAAGGAAGGAGAGGGCAATTTAATTTCACCGATGAGATTCTTGTGCTGCTGTGTGGGAGTTTCGTTGGGAGCCTTTAATGCAGGAATCCCGCTTTTGAAGACTACGGGGAATAAATATTTTCACTGTCCTTGTGCTTTGATCTTGTGAGTGAAAATTTTATTGAAGATAAAGGAAATTTGCTGGGCTTAATATCTTTCAACGTGGATTTTATTCCCTTCAGGAGTACTGTATACTTGGTTGCTGTGTGGAGGGAAAATGATGAAGTTGCTAAATCCTAATGTGGCTCGAGATGCTTTTGGTGTTGGTTGGGCAAATGTCATTGAGATTGTTGGTTGGGTGGAACTGTTGAGAGAGTAAGGAAGGGCCCAAGAAGGCACCATGTTTGGGAAAGCAAGGAAGGGTAAAACCATTGAGAGAATATAGAGCCTAACATGGAGGTGTCTTTCGGAAAGGCAAACACTCTTAAGAGGATTTTGGACATCATTGCTTTCACAAAATCTTTAAGATCAATAATACAATTGTTTCTCTCTATCCAAAAATCTGAATGCTTGTCAATCAGCCTATGCAATGTGCAATACAAAATAATTTCAAAAACTCTCATATCCAGAATCAAACATCTAATGAAAAAAAATATGTTTTGAACATGCAGGGAGCTTTTCTTACTAAGTGAGGGCAATTGATAAAGTCATCATCGCCAAAGAGTTTTTTCATAATATGGCCTAGAAAAATCGAAAACAAAGAATTTGCACTATCCACAAGGCTTATGATACAATATCAAAGAATTTTTTTGTCAATTGTCTTTCTGGTTTAGGATTTAATGAGCAGGTTGTAAAAATCGAATCATGAACTGTTTTTCATCAGTCTCATATAATATTTACGTAATAGCTAGTTTATGAATCCTATTATTTCAACTTGAGGCTTGAGTCAAGGGAATTTTTTATCCCCTAATTATAAATTCTCCATGGGGTAGCCTTTTCTAGATCCTTTGATAGACTTGGGACCCCCTCAAAGTCCATTTTCAATAATTAATCAATACTACAAGGAGGGATATAAATAGGTTAACAAATTAATCAAGTCATCGAGTTCCATGATAGGATCCTAGTCCATTTCTATGTTCAATACTGATAATTGGTTTGAATACATGGTTATAGCCTACAATAATGATCAGATAGCATGAAAATATATTAGGCCCTATAATAATAGTAACATTATTATTGCTGTTATTAAAATAGAAAAATATTCAAGTGAGAACTAGTTCTCACCTATTATATGAGAAGTTTTTTGTAGGGCCCAACCAGCAACCCATCCAAACCTAGTGACTAATAGGGAACCCCATGATATTCAATAATCTCAATGATTGGCACACATCTGAATGGACTGAATCGTTGGATCGAGGGTTAAATATTTTTTTGAATATGAAGCCATTAACTTGTGGACCACAGATGAAGGGATTAGGGGTATGGGTTTGGGGTCAAACTTGATGCTTTGGGTGGTCTCACATAGATCTTTTCATCCCTCTTGGTCTCATTCCCAAATGGGGACTACAATTGAGCCCCACAAAAAAATTCTCACATAATATGTGAGAACAATTCCCACCTGAATATTACCCATTAAAATATAGTAGAGGTTCGATAATATTATCATTCCTGCTATTATCCTTGGATTCAGGTCTGTAACATACTTTAAAAACTGAAACTTGTTTTTTAGTCAGAAAAAGTCTTGAGTTCAATTGGTATATGGAACGTTTGTGCACAAGATTCTAACATGAAGTGCAAGTTAGAATATGAATCCACTTCAAGTGGTCCTCACGAACACAATTAGTGTAAGCAGGCTACAAACTATTACCAAAGAAAAATACATGTAAGAATCCACCACTAGCACCATAGTGTTCTGAAAAAACTTTTACTAAATGTTGACTTCCTTGTTAACGCAATAGTTTTTTTTTTCAATCGGGTTAATGCAATAGCATTTGGTGAGGCTGGCCCCAGCTAATGACTTTCCAACTGGGCTCAGATATAGATCCAACAAATAAGGTGTGAATCTAGGCTGGATCCACAGTACCCTACTGCAGAGACATGGAAATATATCTTCCCTTGCATCATATAAAGAACAAAAATACCAAATTGGTAATAGGCATCTCTTTTTGCATGACAGATGCAGCCATGTAGGAGTGGGTAGGCAGGTGAAAGTTCCCTTTCAAGAGTAAAGACAATGGTGTACCATTCTAGGAGGGGAAAAGAGGGTCTGCAACGATTGTGACAAAAGGGTAAACAAGATACAAACCAGAAGAAGAAATCAATCTCAATCCCACTCCCAAGAAGCTACCTATAAAGAGGCTACCTCCATATGTGGGTCATCATCACTCATCACTCACTACTCACAACCACCTTGTTCAATGATATATTATATATATATATATATACATGGATGGGGCCCGTCGAGGAATGAGAGAGTTCACCAGCCTCCATTGCATGCCTTCCTATTTGCTTCTTTCCCATGAGAAATGACAAGTGCATACAAGCACCAGCAGTACTAGGTCGATCAGCTTTAAAAATGAATTCAGATGTACCGGCACGTGACAACAAGTGACAGCTTTGAAAGCCTAAGACAGTGATATGAGATGGTATGCACGGATCATGGCACGTGTGGAGACAGTTCATATCCACTTGCTTCGATCAAGCTGGATTTTCCAATTCAGAGCACAGTACCCATTGACTGGATGGTACCCCAAGAAGAACCCATACCCATATAAATGTGGGTCATCTCTCTCTCTCTCTCTCTCTCTCTCTCTCTCTCATTGTATAAACCGTACACTTTTTAGCCATTAACCTGCCATCAGTCATGTGCCCAAGGAGGACCCATCCCCATATAAAATTATAAATAGTATAGAGTTACTTGTAGAATGAGCTGGAGTGATCAAAGGTTTGGGCCCACCATTTAAGGGACGTGGCTTGGAATCGAATAAAACCCAAAGGTCAAGTCTTCCACCATGTCACTATCAAAAACTAATAAGGTGTGATCCATGGAACATCGGTGGGTAGGGTTTCTGTTGGGACTCGGACAGGGGCAAGGATTTATTCTGAGTGCAGAATATATATAAAAAAAAAAGGTTTGTAGGATAGAGATATTGGTCCTTTACAATGGAAAAAGAAGTTTAAGCATAACCAGGAGGAGCAATCAGTCAATTCATTGCTGGATTGCTTGGATCATCTGGTGGGCCATTCATGAGCTTAAAAGCCCCTCAAATTTTGTAGTTTCAAGTGCTCCTGAGGCTCATGAAACTGTTCTGAGATTTATCTGGCTTCAGTTAAACTAGATGGGATTTTAGTCTTTATAGAGATTTTGGAATGAGTCAATTCAATATAATGGCTTGTGAAGACTGAGGACTTTCTTTAAGACCCTACCAAAACATTAATATCTAGCATAGTGGAAATCCCATAAAACTACTTCCCAACTTGAAATCAGACTAGTCAAGGAGGAGAAGAAGAGGGTCAAGGAGACTATAAGAAAGGGAATTAAAGATGCCAACCAGCCGGTACCTGGGTAGCATCATCAATAGCATAAGTGGTGCATGCAGGGCAGGATGGAGACCCACTGGATATATGAACTGACATGGGACCCACACAAGTGTCTCTATTATAGGCTCTGGTTAGGATTATAACAATGTCACATTTTAGTCCACCTATCTGATTATGTAAGAAAAAACCTACTATCTAAAAAAAACAAAACAGCAAACCAGTAGGTTCTAGGTACACTACAATACAATACAACACAAAACTCTCTTATGTCAGCAGAGACACAACCTTTCTATCTAGAAGACTAGAAGTGATATGATGGGAACTGGGTCGGTCCCCGGGATAGTGTTCTTTTGTGCAATATGCCGACTAAAAGGAAGATGGTGGGAAGGAATCAGAATCCCCAGGCTCCATCTCCCTCCCCACATAGGGTCACAACTTTCACTTTGGCACCATCATTAAATCTGAAAGCCTAATCAGGAATGTATTCACCACAGGCATAAACCCCGTTGCCAAATTTCCAGATCCAGATCGTGGAGACCATAGGTAGGATCCTGTTTTAATGACATTCGACTGGGGAACTATCCATTATATATGGGGTTATCATAAATTATATAAATCCCTAATATCTCACTTGAATGTGCAACCATCTTTAATCTCCTCAAGTAGATGGACCTACACCCAAATCAGATAAATGCAATCCGGAATAGGCATGAAAACAGGCGACCCAAATAAGAAAAATGTCATCCGATTCATGTTTGGGTCCATGACCAATAGAGTTACAAGAACTACATGAAACTAGACCAAAACCAAACAACTACTGATCCAATTCATCACCACCACCATCATCATCAAAGCCTTGTTCGAACTATGTTGGGGTTTTTACAAAAAAAAAAAAAACTATGTCGAGTCAAATCCTCACGTAAGTTTCATGAGTCGGGTATGGGTAAAATGGATAACCATCGACACCTTTACTGTTAATAACAAATAGGGCGTAGTATTGAAATAATTAAAATGGTGTCCAACCCCTTAACACAATTTCCCTCTCCTCTCCACCTCCTAGTAAGTTCTAACATGTACCTCTAAATTGAGTCTCATGGGAGAAAGAATCCCAAATACCAACTTCACACGCCACACAGATTGAATCAGCCTCCACATGAGATCAGAAGGCAAGTTGAAGTTTGATCATATTTATATTACACACAGTGGAAACCAATCCAACAACACTGATAGCCACGTCTATACAGATGACAAGAAACACTAGCTACTCCTAAAGCAAGTGTACATAAATGAATAAATGGAAGCAGCCAAAATCCCCAATTCTACAGTCCTAAAATAATTCCAATAACCGGATGCATACAAATGGGGAAAAAACCAGGTTGACTGTTTAGAATCTGTCCAAACCTTCACATGATAGCATGAAGGACATAAAAGCTACAATTCCTGGTTCTGATAAATGATAGTCCAAACTCATATCATCAAGCAGATAAAAACAAATAGGAAGTGAAAATTTAAAATCTACCCCCACAAAAAAACAATGAACATAGAAGGCAGCATTCAGTGATTCTATTGTGGATAAACAAAAGTAACGCCTTTTTTTTTTTTTTTGTGTGTGGATACATATACCTTCCCTGATAATTATAAAAAGAAAAAAAAAAAAAAAAAAAAAAAGAAGCAAGGTAGAAACACATGAGGAGAAAAATCCAGTAAACCTATATAAAATCTATCTTCTGGGTCAGCTTAATGTGTACAGCTCTTAAAGATAAACATGGAGGGAGAGCTATATACATCTCGACTCTACTATATCAATAAGACCAAGGTGCTGAATGTCAATTTAAGTCTTCGTTAAGCCAATGGTGAAGCAGGCAACCTTGCTCAAACCAAGTCTCATAGATCCAAGAGTCACAACAGATAAGATATTATACAAGGTTCATTAGTCCATGATCCTTTGCCATTGTCAATGTACATGTCTAATTGCTCATTAAAAAGGAGAAATAAAGAGGAAGGACATATGACTCAACTTTTTTCTCTATACTTATTCATTAATCTACACAAGACCACACACCATTTTCAGAAAGAAAAAGAACTACTATGATCCCAGATCACCCTTCACATGCACAGTGGCAATGACATAGAAGGAAGATAAGAAACCTAGTTCCTTATTTCTATCACAGAGACAGACAAACAAATTACTATAACAAGACCCTTCCAAGTAAACCTCAAGTAAAATACTACCAAGTATGATTCAATTCACCCACATCCACCAAAATTGATTGCAGATTAGAACTTGCCAGGCCCAAACAACTTACAGTGGTTGTGAGGTTCTGTTCTGCTTGGCATTTGCAGCTGAGTGAGGCGGCAATGGAATCTCGGATATCATGGCTCCCGAGCTCACTGTTTGGTACTGAGGACCCAAGGTGGCAGAAGTTTGCTGAGTATAGTATAATTGGGCGTGCAAAGGATCAGTGTACTCATAGGTGAAATTCGCAGTAGCAGCAGCTGCGGCCATTGTTTGAGATGGGTGATGCAGTTGATGATAGCCCATGTATTGCTGCTGCTGATCAGATACATGAATGAGTGGTGCTGCTGCAGCCGCAAGAGGCTGAGCCGCCATAGGGGGTGGTGCGGCAGCAGTTCTGTATAAATTGGCAGCTAATTCAGGTTTTGGGAGAGGGGCAGACACCGCAGCCGGATAGGCAGGTGAGGGCGGCGAGCGTTCTTTGTAAGCTGCCGCAGAGGAGATGATGGCAGGATTTGCAAGCTTGGTAGAAGGATTTGAATGCGGGTCGGGCAAATTCGACTGAATGGGTAGATTGTAAGCTTGATTTTGTCCAACAGGAACGAAATACATCGGATACTGATGATCAATCCGATGCTGCTGTGGCTGCTGAGGATGAATTGGGTAGTAAGATGACATGGGCACAGGCCCAGTAGCATGGTGGTGAATGTAATGGGGTGTGGCGTGAATGAATTGCTGCTGTTCCTGCTGCTGCATAGGCAATACAAAACCAGGGTCTTGAACTTGCACCGGAATCCGATAATTCTGATCGGATACATCACGTTTCGGATCTGAAGCAGAGCTAACAGCAGTATTGGGAGAAACCCTTTCCCGGGTAGGGACAGGAACCACTGTTTCTTGATAAAATCCTGCTTTCTGGCGAGAAATCACACCAGAAGAATCGCTACCATCCCTAAAAAATTCAAAAAAACGAAACGAATCGTTTCATTTCAAAAAAGTTTCTTAATTGAAGTAAGAACATGACTATAATTCAGAGAAATTGGGCATAAGAACATGACTAGAATTCAGAGAAATTGGGCATACCTTGAAACAGCATCGTTTTGCAATTCAGGAGCAGAGAATTTCTGCTGCGGTTGAGAGGGAGGCTGAGGGGGTTTCCTGGCCATCCCCTGCTCGAATCTCTCATCATCCGAAAAACCCCGACTTGGGTTCTCTGCCGCCGGGGAGATAGCCGCAGCCGCAGCGGCCGCGGCCGGCGGGCCGCCCCCAACATTCATCTGCCCAAAATGCTCCTCCAACCCCACTCTGGGGTCCTGCGTCCTCAGCCCACCATCATCCACATGCACCCGAATCGGCGGCAGATTCGACAGGCACGACGCAGAGGACGTCGACCCGAACGACGACCTCGTCTCCACCATCAGCGAGTCGGGCACCGACTGAATATCCTGCCCAACCTTCCCCACCTTCCCCGATGGCGATTCAGGAAGGTGGGTGTTCTTCGCCCCACCGGCGGAGGCGCCGCCGCCGTGGCTCGAGCCCTCGTCTAGGCCTAGCAGGGAATTAACATCCGCCGAGGAATCGGCGGATAGGCCTCGGGGGATAACTCCGGCGCCGTTGAGGGCGTCGACGAACCAGGTCTCGGATTTGGAGTCCTCAAGCAAGGATCCGATAGAAGAAGCGGACTCAGGCTTCGACGGCGGGAAGAGGAAGAGGCGGAGGCGGGAGTTGGAGGAGTTAGAAGACGAAGCAGAGTTGGAGGCGGAGCCGGCGAGGATCCGATCATACTCTTCGATCATGTTATCAAGATCTTCATCCGTGGAGACTGAGACTAGAGAGTCGAGATCTTCGTTTGGGAGCTGGTATTTGATGGAGAAGGAGCGGTTGTCGAGGAGGGAGGCCGAGAGCTTCGCCGATAGAGAGGAAAGGGAGCTGTGGCGGTCGACCACCACGATGCGGGTGGTGCCGCCCAAATAGCAGAGCGACTTGTCGTGAGGGCGGGGTACTATGTGGCCGCCGTAGCTGCACATGAGGCGGAGCTTTGACGGTCCCGCGTTCGATAACGGCGGCTGAGAAGAAGACGGAGGTGAGTCCCAGGAATCGGTGTGTCTGGATCGCGGTGACGACTCAACCGAGTCGGCGTAAACGAGTGGAGCAGCTGTTTCCATGCTCTACAGCTTTCTTCTCCTCTCCTCAGCTGCTCCTTCTTCGTCCGAGAGAGAAGATTTGGAGAATTAAAGGGACTTTGATTTTGAAGAGGATGGTGGGTTTTGTTGAGGAATATGTGAAGGAGGGAGTAGTCTTGTTTTTGTAGTCCTGCACGAGTTGCTTTTACAAGTTGGAAGACGTGTATCACTAGATGCTGAATTGGGTGGGGTCCATTTAATGTTTCTACACGGATGGGTAATTTTGCTGGCCTATAACACGCACAAGTCACTTGTTGTAAGATTGTGTGACTCATTGAGATGGACTAAAAAAGAGTGGGGTCAAGAGCCTAGTAAGAAAAAGAGTGGGGAGTCAAAATTTCTTCTAGTTGAATTCAAATCAATGGATATGAGAGACTATACGGTAGAGTGATATTCACTGCACAGTGGATACAGCTCTCATGCATGGTACTTTTTACAGTCCTAATTGTTGAAATTTGAACTCAGGTGGTGTGACTGAGGCCATTACAATTTAGAAACAAGTGAAATGGGCCTAGTATTTACAGTTTATTTACTGTCTAGGGGTGTTGAGATTTATGGTGCTCATGTGAGCTATGTTCATTGTTTTGGTCGATCTCTTTTTTTGTGCATTTTCCTTCGGATCCGGAGTGTTGCAAGAGGGAGTGGGATTCGAATTTCGGGAGAGAGGAACATGAGAGATGCCATTGCCAACGCGGAATGAACTCGGTTTTTGGGTACGTGGGCAGGGGACACTCCCACGCAAAGTGCTGGGGCGGTTCTGGAATCCATGCTGGTAGTCTAATTTTGAAGGAAAGCTTCCCAAGGGTTCGGTTTCAATTAATTGAGACTCTAATAAGACTCTTAGCTCTGCAGGGTAACTTGGTTATTATCAAACACTTCATGTTCTTAAATCAAATTGTAAAAAATTATCACTAGAAATTCATATAAAATTGTCACCTTTCTATACATTCCTCCAAAAAAAAAATTTTTTTTTTCTTTTACTTAGAGCTCCATGAAGTTGAATTTTCTAGATCTGCCCCAGATCAATAGATCGGTAGAGGTGCTCATGGGCCAAGCTAGTGCAAGCTCGGGTCGAGCGTAATCCACTTTTAGCAGGGTTTCGGCTTTCAACGTTTATACATGGATTGCTCTTGATCTAGAAATTGGGCTCCGTTAATAGATGGGCCAGGTTTAGTTTAAGCAACAAACAATTAAAGGTCTGTCCGGCCCAAACAAGTAGGCTTTTTTTTGTAAGGTTTGTTGTAAAATGAATGTAGCAAAGATAAAAATATTGAAATGAATGTGTGGTGCAAGTAGGAAAGATAGAATCATAAATGAGCATTTAAAGTTCACACGTATAGGTGATAAAATTAAAAAAATTTGTTTGATGTGGTTTGTACATATCCAATATAAGCCAGCATTGATGTCAATGAGGAAAAGTTTTTTTTTTTTTTATTTAAGTTGATGGCCCACCAAGTGGAAGAGATAGGCTGAAGAGGACGCGGCTAAAAGTAGTAACGATAGACTTGAAGAAATATAACATGTCCAACGGATTTGACTCATGATAGATCAAAATGGAAAAACAAAACTTATGTAGCCAATCACAACAAAAAATTGGGATAACACTTTGATGATAATGATGATGTATGGTGGTTGTTTGAGGATTTCAATGGAACGAAGGGAGAAAAGGGAGATGAAAGGTATAGAAATAGGAGGAGAGAGAAGGGGAAAGAGGAAATACGAGAGACAAAAAAGACACAAGAGAAGATGGAGATGAGAGAGAGAGAGAGAGCGAGCCCAGCACTACCTGATTAACTAGATGGGCAAGCCCCGGTCTCACATGATGGAGGCAAGCTCATGTTAAGCACTTATGACTCCGATTGGATTTAGGTCAGGGAGATCTTCAAATAAGGCCTAAGTTTCTTCCTTATTTCAAAAAGAACGCAAACTTTAAAACTTTCAAATTACTCCTTAAGTTTTTCAATTAGTTTTAAGGACATTCGTCCATTTGAAGCTATTTTTCGTTAACTTTTTCCCTTAGTCTTTTAAAACTACTCATATTACCCATCATTGAAATAAAACCCTCCTTCAATTCCCTTATATTCTTCTCTTTTTTTTAACCGCCATCCTCACGGTGATAAAAGACAACTAGCATCCCCACGGTGATCGGTTGCATATAGTGGTTACAAAAAGCATGTCATGACTTTAAATAAATGGTAATTTGAGTGTTTTTTAAAAAAATGAGGAAAAATCTTCAAAAAATATCTTTAAATGGATGAATGTCCATAATTGAAAATCCATTCAAAAACTTAGATACTAATTTGAAAAGTTTTAAAACTTATATCTTTTTATGAAATAAGACAAAAACTTAAGGCCTCAATTGAAATTCTCCCTTTAAGTAATTATGGCCTTTGTTTTTGAAATTGAATACAAACTAGATTTTTTTTACATGAATTGAAGATTCATTGAAAGACAGGGCCAAACACACCAACAACACATGACCTGGACCTAACAAAATACCAAAGAGATGCCTATCCACATTGAGGCCATAGTAATTTATCCCAACAACACATAGAAGTTTTTTAAATTCTATACGTTAAATTAATGGGGTTTGATTCATTGATTTGGCAAGATCATGAGATTCAACTATCTTTTTTTTTTTTTTTTTTTGATAACGCGGGTTCCCAACCCTTTGGGCCAGAATAATTCCTACGGGCTCAGGAGAGAAAGCCGGGTAAAATTCCCCTGTACCCCAGTGTGGTAGTGCAGTTTCGAACCTACAACCTCCGGGTACAAACCGTGGTCCTAGGCCAACTGAGCTACCCCTCGGGGTTAAGAGATTTAACTATCTGATCTTCAACCATTCTACAGGCATCACCTATGATACCTTGGCATCAACAATTAACAGCTATGTCAATATATTAATCCGAAGAAGTCAACTCTTTTGATTGTTTAAGAATTGCAATCCAAGGAACTTCATAGTTTCATATTTTGAGGCAAAAGCATTTTTCACATTTTTTTGAACTTTTTATTCTTTTGAGTCGATAACAAAGGTTTCATTAAAAGAAAGCAATACTACAAAGACAAAGAGAGAGAAACTAAGGAGCAGCGGGGTAAAAGCGAGACCTGCCCTTCCTGCAACTAAATTTACAAAACAAGACCCTCCCAAAGACACTCCTCTCAACCCCTTTGTTTGGTAAGAACGTCAGTCGTGTAGTTGGCCGAACTAAACTCATGATGAAAGACAACATGAATGATATAAGAAAGAGCTCATGTTTCATCGAAGAGGAATTGGAGTTTCCATGGGCCGGTCTTCTCGTTTGACACCCACAAAATTACATTAGAAGAGCCACTCTCCACATTAAGGCTTCCATAAAAAGATCTCCAGAAACACCAAAGAGCTTCCATATTAGCAAGCACCTCCGCTTCATTAGAGTCATTAACTCTTCACATTTCTTATAAGTATATTTGAACCTAAAAAAAGGTGGATAACCATTTATACACTTTTACATGAGGGATAAAAATACATTTTACAGCAAAGAAAAAAGGTTTCACCACACCAGACAATATAGAAACTTAAATTATTGAATATCCTCAATCAAAATTCTATGCAGAAAATAAGATCAACATGAAAATAAAGGACACATTTGTGGAAAGTGAGTTTTGCACTCTCCCACATTAGCTTTTTCCATAGAAGGTGGAATCTCCTTTCTATTTCCTTTCCTTGGAAATTAAAATTTCGCGCGATGAAAGGTAAATAAAAGAGCACACCAACAAGGGCCCATGTTTTTGTAAGATATCTAAAACTTTCTGTTGGAGGATATTTGAATTCCCAAATGTTATCCTCAACTAGATTTGCAAATGCTATAAGCCAAAAATGACAATATTGCATGAGCTTGAGTTTTTGGGACCTTACAAATTAAATAAGGAATCCCAAATACAAGGAAACAATAAATAACCACGCGTTAGAAATTTTTAACATTTAAAATTCCTTTCAAAAATTCTTTCAAACAAATGTTTGTCAGTATTCTTTTGTTTTTGATTTCCTTGCATGAAATTTCCTGAAAATAGTTGAAAAAACTAAAAGTTGACATGACTAGCATTATTCAATGATTTTTTACATGATCCATCCTACCCTAAATGCTAGGAAAGCATCTGAGTGAGCCCCATGAGCTAGACCACATAAGCATACTTGGTTTATACTTATAGGAGAATCCTTCTAAATTTAATAGCTTAGTGGTGAACTTCACTCTCACTCATTTACTTAGCAGAAAGGAAAGCAATAGAGGAGTGAAAAAGGATACAATAACTTCTTCTTTTTTTCGAGGAGGATATCACTCTCACCCTCTTGCAGTTAATCATAGGTAAAACCCTAAATACATAGAACTGCATATCAAGAAAGGCCCCAAACACTAGCACTGTGACTTATTTTTTACGTCATACTATTTGGATGAAAGAAATAAGTAAAAGTAAAGTTGTGATGTGCCTATTTTACTTTGTTATTATTTCGATGGAATAAGGGGAAGTAAACTTCGACGTGGCACCACTAGTGCCTTTTACTCTACTTTTGGCTTTATGTTTTCACTTCAGCCAAGTATATTAATTTGGAGGAAGTAAACTTTTGTCTTCCAGTGATTTCTATTTTAATCCATACTCTTTTACCATATTCATAGTCGACCTCCACTTTTTTTTTACCCCTCTTTTAAACTAACTAGCCCTGAAAACAAGATGGATCAATCCCAGCAATGTAGGTGAGGAACCTGGTTAGTGTGTGAAATATTTATGAGATCTAATATCACAAGTGGGCAATCATGGCCATCATTTTAAGGAATGTGAATCAGTGACAAATTTTCAAACAACCTGTTTCGTCGTAGTGTCACTCTGCCAGCATTGGTTAGGGAGTTAATTAACCCAATCAACAAGGTTTTTTCACCACTTCACTGCCACACATACTGATATGGTGGAAGAAGATAAAAACCAAAGTTTGGAATAGAGACATGCGCATAACTACCATATAGATTCCTTAAACTAGGATGTATCACTTGGTGACATTTTACACTGGACGACAGAACATTCACTTTCACATGATAGGAAACGCCCCTGGGATTTGAGTGGCCATTTGAAAGGGGTACATTTATGTGTGTCACAACTTTTCATACCTAAGATTAAGAACCCATTTTTTTATCAGTTTTTTCTTGTGTTTTTCAACAGATTTTCACTCGGTCTGTTTTGAGCCCAACAAATTAAGTGTTGGCTAACCAAGGCTAGTTACACTTGGGCGTCTTGTTTGCTAAATGATTCGCCAAATCATTCTCATTAGAACTCTATAGTTATCTATGAAATTAATGCCGAGTTTAAGATTTCATGTAATTCAATACGTAGGAATTAATGGTCAAATGAGCTCTCATAAAAAATTATTTTTCTTTTTTCTCTAAAGTCCAACAAAAGATTATTAAAAAGGTGACAGGCTTGACTTTACGACTGATTGAGTTACTATAAGGTTATGACTGGGTATTCATTTCAATCCATCCATTGATTAGTTTTTTCATTGAAAGGGATATTATTTAATAGTCTTTCTTAGATATGTACATTTGTTTTTTCAGCGTTAGCCACTTTTAGAAATACAAATCTTACTCCTAAGCAATCAATAATATGAATGTAAACTGACCCTTTTTTATTAAAATGCTAAATTTTATAGCAGAGAAAGTTCATCTAAAAAGTATTTAAAGAAGTGAAGAGTGAAGAATGTAAGATAGGAATCTAAGATTAAACCACTGCTTTTAGGATTTTATTTGCTAGAGTAAGGGGTGAGTAATTATTCTTCTAATGGCACAGAGGTCATTTCACGCGCCAACAGTTTTGGCTTTGGTCCATATAGGTATCTATGCGTGCCTAAATATTACGGACTTGGTTTAGATGATGATGAGGATTAGTGAAATCCTGTTTAGCTAATCGGGGAAGTCACCGATGGCCTGAATCCTGAAAAAGAGAAGAAACAGCGGTCAGAGCCCGAGGCTGCTGTCAGCCAAAGGCACTCCGACGCCTGAGTTAGTGCAGTCACTGAACTAGGGTGAAGTGGGGAAGAATGTATTTAGCAAAATAACAGTATAGGCTGTGCTGTGTATTGCATACATGT
The DNA here is from genome assembly GCA_028538565.1 of Umbellularia californica. NCBI lineage: Eukaryota > Viridiplantae > Streptophyta > Magnoliopsida > Laurales > Lauraceae > Umbellularia > Umbellularia californica. The sequence continues at coordinate 13,492,860 of JAPQWN010000006.1, forward strand.
TCATGGCTTACCATGCAGGTATATATAGAGGAGAGTGGAAGGTTCCACAGTGGAGGTAGGTGAGGATACTTGTCCCATCAGCCCACATCTAGGATCCTTGGTGGGGGTAGGTGAGGATACTTGTCTCATCAGACCTCCCCTCATATCACTCACATAAATGTGGATGTGATCTGCTGATAGGAAGGAACCCTTATCGATGGCCGGCGGCCACCCTATTTGTCAGGGACTCTCTGCGAAGTAGTCGTCCCATCCCATAATAGGGATTAGACGCCCAGTGTTCACCTCGGCCGAGGGGCCGAACTGGAGAGGACACCGAGGTCAGTTATACATGAGGTCAGACAAGGATACCAACGCACGAGGCTCAGTTCGGAAGGATGTGGTCGGTACTCTTACCGAGACCAATCCTACCTCGATAACGGCTGAGGCACTGCCGTGCCAGGAAGATGGAGGTTGAGGTCTCTCCTGATTGGTACTATTACCATGGTCAGGGGTAACCTCAGTTTCGGTAGAAATACTCCACACAGTATCCAAGTCATGCTTTCATTAGCAAATGGGCCCATTACAAGGCGTGCCTGTATGGCCATGAGAGCCACAATGGCTATATATATTGACTCGGTCCATGAGTCAATAGCAACAATTTTGAATTATAATTTCACCTCTCTATATGCCATGATCAGGGGAATGTGTTTTTCCTCAAAAACTCAAGGACAACCCAGTGGCGGATCCAATATTTTTGTTCGAATCAATCCAAATAGGTAGTTGGGTTTTGGGGGGCAAATCCCGGATTTTGATGTAGGTTTGGGGCAGACCCGGAATTTTCCTGTGAATTTTAGAAACAAAATCGGAATTTTCACATGAATTTTGGAAACAAAAACAAGTTTGATAGGCCGTCCACCCCCAAACCCATGCATGTAGGTCCGCCCCCCTAGACAGCTGACTTTTCATGGGGTATTCTATATATATACACCACCTTAGGTGAGTTGAAATGATTATGAAATCGCCCAAGAAACAATATGATTAATATAAAGTTGCATATGATCACCACCCTAATGGTTCCCTCTCCCACTAGACATGTATGAAAAAACCCTTCAATTTTTAAGCAGTAGGAATAATAAAAGTCGGGCACCTTCCCCACTATCATCGATCTACAATCTAGGACTAGAGTATTCCAATACAAGTCTAGATTATGTGCAACTTGTGCAGGAGGAAGCTATTAACCAAATGAGTTTGTAGAGGCCATTGGCCTTATGGATGTATGAAGTTTCCAAATTAAGCTATTTACAACAAATTGGAGCCATTAGACATTTTAACTTATCATTCATGGCATTAAACTTTGACCACCATTTATTTGATACCCTTAGTTGGGATAATTGACAACTTAGGAAAATTTATTTGTGTAATGAAAGGATTCTGCATTTTTAAATTTTTCAGGAGAGAGGAATCATGTATTGCAATCCTGGTCAAAATATTGCAATCGTGCCATCCTTTTCTTCTATAGTTCTTGTGGGCTGTCACTAGATTTCAGAATAAAAAGTCCATAAATTGAACCGAAAAACATTGCTGTAGCAGCCATTGATTACCAAGAATCCATTTTTTGTGTCATCTACAAGCTATTGTTTAGATTTGGTACCAACTTTTATATCTGTCTTCTAGTGCTGTTCCTTTCGACCATGGCCAGAACTCAAGGGCAAAACAGAATATATTGTTTATTTTCTGTGCTTTTGGGTCCACTCATGGTCAGTCCGATCACAAACATCTCTATACCTTGTTAATTGGTTGGCTCTCACCCATCACTTATGTTAAAATTTACTTTAAGGGCCTGTTTATTTGTATTAAAATACATAAGAATTGAATGCATAGGATTTATCTACTAAGTAGTTAAAAATGAAGGACATATAGGTCAATCTTGAAAAGTGAACATCAAATAATCTTTGTTTTTATGGAAATAGAATCGAAGACAATCAAGGGTGCTGACATTTTTCTTTGATTCTATTTCCTTGAAAGAAAAGGTTATTTGATTTTTTTTTTTTTTTAAATTTACCTTTGGCTTACGTTTTTAAGCAGTTATTGTATAAATCCCATGAATTATAATGCAAACAAACAAATCCAAAACATTGTGGCCCTAAAATCAAAGGTCTACATAATATAATAATTAATGATATTTTGCCAATTCCTAATCGTCATCATACACGCTCCATCTAAAATTGTGATTGGCATCCATTCAGGTAGAACCTAGTAAACCCGATCTGCATTTTTTAATGTAAAGCCGGGTTCTTCCAACCTTCCACATCAACCATAACCTACATTGAATTATTTATTAAGCAAAGCCCATTTCTCTATTTTATTTAACAATATTAGATTAAAGTATGACTCAGGATAACATAAACAAACAATTAAATCTAAGCTATCAGGAGTTGTGATGGATGAGGCTCGTTTGTTCGCTTCTCTGTTTCTCCTATGAAAGAGAAATGAATTCAATCTTTTATGAGTTATTAAGGTTTCGACTAGCTGAAACGTGTCGTGTCAATGTTAACATGGATGGTGGCCATCAGATGCTATTAGGAGAATGATATGGACAGATATATTCAGAATAAATGGAGAACTTAGATTACTCCTTGCCTTTCTGGTTGCATGCGCAGATGGGGCTTGTTGTGTGGCCATTACATAAGACTTTACATTAACAGCAAGGGACGTCGACTCCACAAGGGACACGATTAGGAAACAAATAAAATATTGACTACTGACTATAGAAGGTTTTATGATGTGGTTGTAAGAGAAACTAGGTTTACTGGATATTATTATCCCTTTGTTTCATGTAATTAAGTTCCCACAATTCTAAGATTTGTGTTTGTAGTTGTAAAAGTGGTTAAGTATGGAAATGATCATCAAATAATCTCCCTTCTAAGAAAAAAAAAATTAATTAAGGAGGGATGGAAAATGAATACTCAACCATCACCATAGTAATTTAAATAGTAAAAAAGTCAAGACCCATCTAGATGTCTACCTTATATATATCCTTCACCATTCACTTCTTTATTAATCATTTTGACCGTGAATTCCTATATATTCAGTCAACATGCAATCTCAAAACCTTCTTTCTATTTTTTATCAGCAAAATTCCTTTGGATTTCTAGTTCATGCCCCAAGCAGCTATTTTTAGTGCTTCAGTCGGAAATGATCACACATTAAAGTCTAGAATTGTCTGGAGAATGGGTAAAAAGAGTATGACTGTAGAAACTAAAAAAGCAAATAGCACCCCAAGTAAAAAAATCGAAAGATTCTTATCTAAGAAAGCAAATAAATATATCTCAATAGCAATGAAAATAGTCTCAAGCGATATTGATTACCTGAGCACAAACAAGTGTTGAAGGAAACGAGGGAAACTATAATGAATTTATTTCAAATGTAGTGCCTTTTGAAAGTTTTCATAGTAGAACTTGAAGTTAAAATGTATAGAATTGGGCCCTCACTAGGTAGATCGGGCTTGATCCGAAGGCAGATCTTTTAAATTTATGAGTTAGATGAGTCTTAACAATGTCATTTGCACTTTCAAAGCTAGATCATCTGTCTGATATAAATGATGAACATGATTATTAAGAACATGAAACAATAACCCAATACCCCCCAATGGTCAACAAGTCACTGTAGTGAATAGTGATTGAAGTGGAAATAATAGGATACAGGTAGATGCTTCTATGAGAGCATTTCTCACCTTATTATGAGAGATAAATGTGGGGCCTTTATTGGCATTGGATATGGATGTAAGGGCCCACACCCAATCTCTCATATTAAGGTGAGAGATGCTCTCATGGGAGCATCTCCCTAGGATATATATGGGACTTTTATGATTTAATCCCTCTTAAAGTTGTGTTCCATTAGATAATGACAAAGGACTTCAAAATGATAGCAGTGCAATTTGGAGTTTTTATATCATTATCTTATAGAATCCAAGTTTAAGAGGGATTAGACCGTAGAAGTACCTATTTCTGTTTAGGACTCAAGCTAAAGTTTGCTGGGTTTGTTTTGCAGATAGAAAAAGAGAGGCTCATGGGCATCATTCATATATTAGTCTGAGCATGTTCATGTGCTTTGGGGAAAGGGAAATAAAGAGGGACCCAGATGGGTAATGTAAATGCTTTTGGGAACAGCTAAGCTATTCCCTCACGAGACGGTTTTGTTTTCCCAACTCCAAGTCCCTCGATTCCCACCCATTGCTAACTGCAATGTCATTGGGAAACTAGCCTGTCATGGATGTTGTTAATGATATACCTCTTATTTTATAGCCTACTAGTACAATGCATCTTTATTCTCTTCTTCATGCACGCCACTAACACCCCTCATGTCTAGGCGAAACATTCGTTAGTTGATTGCAGTTTAACTCAGAGGGTGGAGTTGTGAAATCTAACCAAAGTCTAGGATATCAAATTAATTTTCAACTCAAGTGAAACTGGTGAGATTTGGATTGCAGTGATAATAGTTGTAGGGGTTGCCTCGTAGACCCTCTGAGGGTGCATTTGTCATTTGTGTACGAGGTGCAGAAGAGAAATGGTGGCACCGAATTCCGTCATGGGCATTGGCAGACCAGGATTTTCATTTGAGGGGGGCTCATAATAGTCAATTGAAAAAGTTAATAACTACTTTATTGTACTTTCTTTACATTAACAATGGTAAAAGAAAAAATATATTGCATTTAAATAAATATAAAATACTTAACAGCACCAAACTCTCCTCCATGTGTTGATTTGTAAAACAATGTTCGTTGTGTAGGGATCTCAATCGGCCCCTCATGCATATAAGGGTATCCAGCCTGACCTAGTCCTCAAAAACCCCGCTAAATGAGGGCTTTTGACTTTTTTTAATAGGCTTGAGGGTTGGGCTGGGACAAAATTTTTGTAGGCCTTACGATTTTGAGGATCCAGATTGAACAATACCAGGTTTGCCCTGACCCACTTATTTCTCTTATTTATATATGTAGATTTATTTGAGCTGCATGTGAGTTTATTTGAGTAAGAATCTTATATTAGTTTTTATATGATTCTTATGTGATTTTCATGTGTTTCCTTTGTGAGTTTTATGTAAATAAGTCATAAATGATTTTTATGGTTTTTTTTATATATAATGTGCACTGGCTTATTTGCATACACTTGTTGTATATGTGGATTTATTTATTATTCAAGAAAATATATGCGGGTTAATTTGAGCTAATATATTAGGTCTAATATTTATCCTCATATCAGATTCAATCCAATAGCCTACCTTTTTGGTAGGCAACAGCCTGGAAAAAAACAAGTGCTACAAAATTTCAATGGCATGCTGTGGAGAGATTTATGAGACATTTATATACATATATATATATAATCCATTTATTAGTTCAATATTTAATTCATGAGAAATCAGTGCAATGCATTCCATCAAAGGCCTAAAGACAAGATTTGCCAATACCATCAATTGATATTTTTATCTTGGATAGTAAATAATTGCCTAACCATCACCTTAAATCAACTTGTAGTATAGTAGATTTCCATCTAACATCATGTTGCTTGTTGCAATGCATTGAGGGTCTAAGCTCGGATAAAAAAGAAGTGCTAGTGTCAATTTTACATTCAATACATGCCCAGTGGCAATGATGTTCTTCTCTTTAAGCCCTGGGCTTAGCCCCAAAGCTTGAGTAAGGGCCTAGATAGTCTCAATTCTCCGAGTGCTTTGATCCACCTTGGGCCCAACCCACATAGCATAAGCTAATCTTGGACAACTCGAAGTCCTAACCGACCAGGCCGTTTGGCAGCCCCACTGCCATATATTTTCCGACCACTAGAATCGTAAAGTCACTTGTGTAGGAAACTCATATTAACATGGAACATCAGGCTGGAGATTTGCTTTTGATTGCTAATGTAATCCACCGTGGGACGCACTAACTACACTTTACCTAAAATACGGCCGTTTGAGAAAGCCATTTGAAATGGTTTAAGGGCATGTCTAACGCTGACCAGCAACCAAATGTTTCTAAAAAAGAATTAATGACTGGTAACGACAATGGTAAGGAAAAGTTTAACTAATGGCCATGTAGGTTGATAGCCCACTAATATAAAGAGGCCAAAGGGAAGAGGTAGGCCAAAAAAGGATATGGATGAAGTAGTAAAAATTGATAAAAAGAAGTGCAACAACTTATCTAAGATTTGATCGGAATGGAAAAACAAAATTCATACAAACAACTCCAAAAATATAGCTAGGAGAAGACTTTGATTACGATGACGACTACTAAACCATGGCAGTAGGAAACAGTTACAAAGCAGCCAATCCCAAATCCTGATTTTAAAAATTAAAAGATATGTAAATCTTGATTCTTCAGTATGGCTCTAAAAGGGTCCCAACTCCCAAATACCTGGTTAGCCAACATGCCCTACCCGGCAAATCTGGGTACAGACCGTTTTATGATCCCAGTCAATTGTTGGATCTGGGTTCACGTCTAATATGGACCGTACCCAACTACCCATTGACCTCAGTATTATATATAATTGCATGCATATAATCATACTAAAGTATGGATTTTATATTATACAGTAAGATAAATAAAATGGGTCGAACTCCAGGTCTACTATATGTTCAGGTCCAGCTCAAGGAAAACCATGTACATGACCCTGACTTGGACCTATTTTAGGGGTTTTTAGGGTGTCTTACATGTAAATAAAATGTAAAGTCAATACATACCATCATATGTTATATAGTCCTCACATATATCCAACGTCTGAGGGTGTTACATTACCTATTTTGAAGTACATTGGTGTTCAATTGACCATTGGATTCTAACATACAAAATATACGGGTCAGTTGTTTTTGTCGAAACCCGGTGGTGAATATATCTCAGACTCATAGTACTTTGTATGGTTTGGGAGAAGAAACAAACTTCATGTGCCCTTTTGCCAAGGATACATGGAGTTGGGTCCTTCAAATAGTGAGAGCTCCATTTTCTCTTTTCTTGTCCCCTACTTCCCTGTGAAATGTCATATCAAGCAATTATGACAACAAGCCAGGCAATCGTTTGTCTCTGAAACGCACGAAATAAGTGCACTTTCCACTCCATGTAGCCCCCTCCATAACTAGAATCAAGAAATGGATCATTGATGGCTCCTCTTCTCTTTCAATTATTATATATGAAACGAAGTGGATTCGATTTCTAATTTTACTGTTAATTTCAAATTTGGTTTTAACTCTTCTCAGGTTGACTTCCTACTAATATCACTCATTAATCTTCCTTCTAATATCAGCTCTATTAATAATGTTCTTTTTACTAATCCAATGTTACAAAAACTCTTTCTTCTTCTTTATGTGTTTCTATTCACGTCTCTACATTTCACACCTTTAAACACCACAAGTCCTTTCCTCTTCTTCATCCTCTCTAATAAATAACTCATTGATTTTTTTTATTAGGATTACACTCTAAACTATTTCTATCGATTTTTTATTTTAGACCTTTACATTATAACTACCACCAGTTACATTGCCCGTGCTCAGCACGGGGGACTTTCGCTAGTAATATATTAATATCACAAGGACATTCAGAGGAGAATACTTTTAGGCCCTGTTTCTTTCCAAGAATTCACCATGTCCAGGAATTCCTAGACATGATGTGACATGTTGTCCCTAGAGGTGGCAATCGGGTCGGGTTGTGCTAAGCGGGTCGGACCCGTTTATTAAACGGGTTAGACAAGTCTAACCTGCATCCGACCCGTTTATTAAACGGGTCGAAAACCCCTAACCCGCACCCACCACGGGTCAACCCGACCCGACCCACTTAAACCCGCATAACCATTGCGGGTTATACAGGTCAGGTCGACCCGTATACTTGAGTAAGTGAGTGATAAGTTTCTTTACAAGAAAAAAATGTTAGAAATAAAACAGTTTTTTCATAAAAATAAAAAAAATATCATATCAAAATAAAAAGATATTATAGAATTGAGTGATAAGTTTCTTTATAAGAAAAAAGAAAATAATAACAATACTAGCACGGCTCATACAAGACAAGCACATCGTAGTTCACAAATCATTAAAAAAAAAACATCCATATAAGATGAATAATTCTAAATTGTGTGACTCATGGTAAGCATAATGTTACTTAGTCCTACAATAACAAATATGAAATATAAAATTACTGTCATATTAAAAAATTCTGTTATGCACCATCCTTAAATTAAGTATTGGTAATTTTAAACAGATTTAAATACAAGAATTAATGCGGGTTCTGCGGGTCAACCCTAACCCGACCCGCTTAATTGCGGGTCATGAATACTTGACCCGTGACCGACCCGCCTTTCAAACGGGTCGGGTTAAGTGGGTAATACGCAGGTCGGGTCAGGTTGGGTTGGCGGGTCGGGTCGGGTCATATTTTGCCACCTCTAGTTGTCCCCTAGAATTTCAGAATCCCATGTTTCTTCAGTAGCATTTCTGGATTCAAGACACTTGAAAGTTTTCTTTTGACCTTTGGGAATCCAGGACTTCCACTCCCTTTACATTTGTGTGGAATTCTTGGATGCTCAAGCCCAAGGAGAATTTAGGAATTCCATTATGTCTGGGAATTCAGGAATTCCCCAGACATAAATTCTAGGAATTCCACTAAAGAAACAGGCCCTTAACATATCCTCAGTTTTCTTTGAGTTCAAGTTAAAAGAAAAAAAAAAACCCTCCTCCAACCCACAGATACTACCAGGTTCTCTCTTTTTTTTTTTTTTTTTATCGGAAACACAATCAGATCATATTAAGGGCCTGAAATAATAATTATTACTTTCAAGTAAAATGTGTTGGTGATTCAATTTAATAGGGGGTAGTCATTAAATGAGTGTCAATTTATGGTGACGGCCAATTCAAAGGACCATCTGAAAAGGGTGGTGTGGTGAGTTTGTTTATGATGTTCAGGAAGAAGGGCGGAGACAAAAGAGGAACATAAAGAAACTTAGTTTATTTCATTCTACTAAATTGAATTACATCACACAAATATATAAAAAAACTAAGAACAAACCTCCTAAATAAGAGTCTTAACCAAATTAGGAAACACAATTAGATAGCCTTAAATCCAATAATAGATATAAAACTAATTAAATGAGAAAAAGTATGCTTAATCCTAATCTAAGTACCATCACCTGCCCAACCCCTATGGTGTGTGTGCCGAGTCAGCAATGAGTTCAAAATATGATAAGTTGGATTCTTTAGAAAAAATAATGATAAATGTTGAAGTAATTTAATCAACCATTAATTAACTTTCTTTCCTATAAGTACTATATATGAATGGTTTGGATCGTCTGATAAGAATGATTTTTGGTCTGGCCCATACATGGTGAGGCTTGCTCTGATAGGGTTGCTGATGACTGAAGACACAGAAATGTGACAGACACTTCAATGCATTAAAAGCTAGAAGAAGAAGAGTTTAGACAAAGGCTTGGTTTGTACTTTTTTGCCAAAATCTTTCTGTATTGATACGAAAGAGAATGAGAATAAAAGATATGATACTTGGTGTCTAGTTAGAGAATATGCCGGTCTTGTGTAAACACTATAAAACTCCTATGGATATCCAATTGCACTGTGACAAATTGCAAATTGAGAAAAAACACCCCCCCCCCCCCCCCCCCCAAAAGCTAGAAGAAGAAGAGTTTAGACAAAGGCTTGGTTTGTACTTTTTTGCCAAAATCTTTCTGTATTGATACGAAAGAGAATTGAGAATAAAAGATATGATACTTGGTGTCTAGTTAGAGAATATGCCGGTCTTGTGTAAACACTATAAAACTCCTATGGATATCCAATTGCACTGTGACAAATTGCAAATTGAGAAAAAACACCCCCCCCCCCCCCCCCCCCCGCCCCCCTCTCTCCACAAACACAGTTAGAGATTTATCAAATGGCTGCTCTATAATAAGAAAATGTTTAAAGGAACAAATGAAAAGTATCTACAGATATAGGGGAATAAGTACCTATAGTGTGGACATGTCTTGTGAGATTAGAAGTCCTTGTCTGGATAGAAAAGCCAAGGATACTTATTTAACACAAAAAAAAAAAAAATGCCCTGTGTCCGTTAAAGCATAAACATTATTGGGACCCATAGACCAGCACTCTGGATGGCTAAAATGTAGGCTGAAAATGCGCCCTGCAGTGATATGGTGAACCCACTTGACCGCACCACCTCCTCAAAGCAAGCTGGGTCAGCTCTCTTCAAGTTCATCATCAGTAACCAACCCGTTAGGATCATGTTTTGTTAGTCCGAGTACAGTCAATATAAAATATAGTTCTATAAAACAGTGAACCGAAAACAACAACTAAATATAGTTACAAATTGTAATCTTAAAATATAATTCACTTACTGTATAAAGGTAGAAACAGAGTGTTGTTGTTTGAAGTTGAAAAGTTCAGTAACTCGTAGAAAAAGGATTATCAAGGCTAGTGTTATACACTGTGTCCTTAAGACAAATTTTGCCCTCGCAATGGTGCTTACAAAGCTTCAACAGCGTTTGTCTCCTAAGATACAATTATCAGTACCACAACAGTTGCAGCACTACAAACTGTGTGACCGGCGAACCAAAAGTGCAGCAGTAGGACTCTCTCTTTGACGATGACTCGAAAATGCAATGCAACAGCAGTGAATGGATGATCAAAATGCATGAACGATATACATATTTATAGCTTGAATCAGGTCTCTTCAATGGGGGTCGCATCTGTATAGAATAGTGACTGTTCAGTGAACAGATGCTCCTTTGGACACACCTCTTGAGTTTGGACACACACCTTTTCAAATGCGAATGGACACACCACTAAGGACACATCCCATTTGCAAAAAGAAATTTTATTAAATAAAACTTCTCCAAAAATAATAAATGGGTAGTGGGCCGAGCCAAGGCCCAACTCGCACCTGAAGCCCAAGCCCAGCCCGGGGCGGGGCGGCGCGCGTAGTGGTGACCCCACCTTGATCTAGGTCCTCCCTCCTCCATAAAAGTGGGATGCCCCTTGGGGCTCATTTTATATTACCAAGGTAAGTATATTTTTACCCAATGAATGTTTTGCTCCCAAGCAATGTGGCAAGCAAGTTCAACACTTCATTTGTTTCCAAGTTTAATATGTTCAACTAGTGGTGTTTAGGAGGCAATTTCTCATTCACTCCTTAATGGATTAGAGCAACCCAATACATGTCATTAATCTACTCATGGAGTAGAATACATTCCCATGTATTCCCACAAAAAGGATAAGTGGGTCCCACTTAGTTTTTTGCTCGAACTTTGACAAAAGTAGTGGTGCTCTTAGCCATTTTTCCAACAGTTAGGACTTAGGAAAGCACGTACACCTTTCCCTTTCTGTCTGCAAACCAATGGGAATAAAAACAATACAACAACAATCCACAAAATAATATATATATAGGGGGATCTTCAAGTGCATCCATCCCTCACCATTTTTTGTGAGGGACACCCCAAAAGGAAAAGTTCCAAGTACAAAAGTGAGGAAGTACAAAAACCCGGGACCAAACTCCAAAACTGCCACTATAGAAAATGTGTTTACAAATGTCTTCTCTAGACACAATTAGAAGATCTCATGACAACAACGGAAAGACAATAATACAATCATCACCAATCTCACTTCCTCACTTTTGTACTTGGAACTTCCCCTTTTGGGGTTTCCCTCACCAAAAATGGTGAGAGATAGATGCATATGAATATTTCTCATATATATATATATATATATATATATATAAAAGAGCATGAGCAAACGCTAGTGGTTTTTTTTTTTTTTTTTTTACGTAAAAAAATCCTTCAATGTAGAGGTAAAAAACCCGGGACCAAACTCCAAAACTTCCACTATAGATAATGTGTTTACAAATATCTTCTCTAGACACAATTAGAAGATCTCATGACAACAACGGAAAGACAATAATACAATCATCACCAATCTCCAATGGTAGATTACAATTACAACAAGAAAAAAGACAAGAAGAATACCTTAATGGGGAAACAAAACCCCTCCAAGTCAACCAATGATATGGGTAAAGCTTTTGCTCCATGGTGTAGAGTGGATTAGACTTTCATTCTTCTCCAATCTCGAGCTTCTTCTCTTGTTCGAACCCTGGCATGAGAAAGAGATGTAAAGTTTCATAGAGGGTTAAAAAAAAAAAATCGAAAAACCGTCTAATCGACGGAACCAAAACAACGGTTAATAATCATGTTTCACGGTTTCGATTACTGTTACAGTTATTAAAATAAAAAAATTGTGTTTAGCGGCTTGGTTTCGGTTTTTATTCTCAACTCACGGTTATTAATTGAATCGAGCCATAAAATACGATTCGGTTAACCTTTTTTCCAAAACCGAATCGTTACGTCCCAATTTAAAAGAAAAGAAGAAGAAGAAGAAGAAGAAGGAGAAGAAATGGGGTATTGTGTAATTTTATAACTTAAATAACTCATTTTAACTTTTGAGCCCTAATTTTTGGAATAAAAAAAGAAAGAGGGAAAAGCGAAAGATCAAGGATGTGTTTGCTAGAAAAATGCACTTTATCATTTCATTTGTCTATGTGAACATTTTAATGCTACTTTAATATTTTGAAATTATGTAATTTGTTATTTAGGATATTTGGTTTTGACTTTTGAACTTGTATTTTGCATTCCGACAAAAAAAATGTATTTAAAGTGACAATTAATCGTAACCGAACCGTCTAATACGGTTAACCGTGGTTTGGTTTTTTAACAATTTTTTTAAAATACAGTTACGGTTGTGATTTTTAAAAACTGAAAACCATAAAATACAGTTCGGTTAACGGTTTTCCCAAAACACACGGTTAACCAAACCATTACAACCCTAAAATCCCATTTTCTTCTTTATATGGTGAACCCATCTAAAAAGTGATTTTTTAAACTCCTTTCAATGCAAGCAAACCCAGCGATTAGTATAACTAATGGACCAAACCTTTTTGAAGATACAAAGCCCAATAATGTGCTTATGTGCTCCAAACCCATGAGTAGTAAAGCCCAATAAATCTATGTCAATGTTTATCAAGAATTTAGGGCTGTAGGTTACCTTATTAGTAACTATTGTCCAATAAAAACAAAGACTAGAGAATGATAATTGCATCTCACCAGAATTGCGCCGGTCATGAATCTGCCCAATCTGCATGGACAGGTCATCTAAAAGAACAACCATAGTATTTTTGTAAATGATCAGCTAAGCCATGTAGCTTGTAATATTCTTATGAGCAACCATCCATGTGGGACGTACCAGATAGTGAATTGGCATCAGATCCGATTTGCCATTATTCCGGACTGCATCCACCATTTGACTTTACGTTTAAATCTTTTCATCAATGTTCAGGCTGGTATTTTTTATCTGCCCCTTATCCCTGTGTATTCTTTCATTTCTTCAAACAGGAAGAAAACTGGATACGCCAAAGCTTTCATATCTGAGAATCTCATGATGTTTATGAAGAAACACTACGAGGATCAATTTTTTCTTGAGCCAAGAAAATGATAACCTGTTTGAAAATTTTTAGGCTTATACATGAAATTACTTACTCATTTGCAACTGTGACTGATGACTTTCGAATGTTTATAACATTAGTGGGTAAACGTTGAGGCACGCACAGGAGCCAGAGCAATTAAGGTATAATTGTGAGCGCCCACTTGACATCTGCTACAAATGGGTATTCACTGTATCCAAAGTAGTCTTCAGAGCATATGGTGCCTGCCAAAATAAAATTATTCCACACTTGGGGCGTGTTTGTTTAGATGGAATAAATGGAAATTGAATACATAAGAATCCAAGGTAAAATGAGCTCCACGTAAAGATTATGAAAGAGATGAGGTTGAGAAGGATTGAGAATATGAGGTGTGATCCTCGTAACTAACTTATACAAAAAAGTAGGAAGTTTTCTTCCAAGGAAGCAAAGGAAACACTCCTTTTGCTACTAAAAAATGAATGTCTTATTAATGAAGATTAGCATTTAATTATTTAATAGTTAATTTTACTTTTATAAAATGATTTTGAAATGATTCCTCTTAGATGGCTTTCTCTGTTCAAAACCAAATGATGTGCAAGTTCACTGCCAGAGAAAAATGGTAATTCTCCGCGAAGGAGGTTCTTTTATCCTAGCTTTTTTCTATTACCTTGTAGTATTGGAATTCTCCACTTGCCATTTTCTTAGCATCCAAATGGGCTCTAAAGGGTCTGTTTATTTCTTTTAATTGAATCTGTAGGTATTTTAAGACATTGTATTTTGTAAAAGTAGTTTAAATGAAGAAAGAAAGGCAACCATCCAAAAATACCATTAGATAACCTTTCCTTAATGGGTACGTTTATATCAAAAAAGGAATCGAATAGCCAGAAATCACACTAGTATTCAAATCCTAGAAAAGTCAAGCAGCTATTATTACACTATTAACTTATATCCTTCATCCCATGAGAATGACTTCTCCCCCTAGAAGTAGATTTAAAGAAGGAAATATGTGTTTCACTAAAAGGGTATATTTGAATGTAGAGAAAATGACAAATGAAGAATCTCACTAGGTATAAAAATGAGGAGAAAAACAGGTTCAAAGAACCCCCTTTAAGAGAATCACCATGTTTTTCTAGTATTGACCCTCCACATTGTTTGGGTCGAAACAGAGAAAGTTATATATGGGAGAAATTTTCTTTTAAAAATATTTTATAAATAAAAGATTAAAATTAAATTGTCAACTGTCATTTCTTAATAGTAAAATGTTCATTTACTTGACGAGATCAAGTCTTTCATCTTAAGTTTTGGAAGAGTAAACCAAGAAGAGAAAAATCTCTCCTCCCTTATTTTTCTTTGTATCAAGAACTTCCTTTGTATAACTACTTCCTTTGTATAACTACCCAAACGGGGCCTATGTGGTTGGCAGGCTTTGTAAAGTCCAATTAACTGAGCTTGCAAATACCCATATATACAATGCCCTTTATATTAGTTTTAAGGAAGAGGCTCACTTTTTTAGTTTGATTACTCATTATCCATTCTCAGTGCTGGATTAATTGAGTTAGACAGGGCTTAAGCTTACACAATTTTATTATCATGCTGAACTCGGCGTGTGGATCCATGCCACAGCCTGATAGTAGTCAGGCCGGCCCATTTGGAAATTTTCACATCTGGATTGGACCTACAGTCAGGGCATATACATAGACCTAAGGCCAGTCCATTTATCTGTTAAATCATAAAAAATTAGCCTATGCCTGGCTCACAAGTCTAAAACCACAATCCAATGGAGATTGTTGCCTGACGGACTGACTCTTCGTACTTAAAAGATTGGATGTTTGGATGTTACCTTCTGATTGCAAAGATGGGTTTCACTCTCACATTGAACCCAAAAAAAAAATTGGGTTGTGTGAAGGGTCGTCTTAGAGCCGATTTTGAAATGATTCTCTGGGAATGTTGGGTTGGGTCCCTTTATATTAATGCTTACAGCCCTGGGCCTCCTCGTGTCAATTTGGTATGTCCATATGTAGTTCATTGAAACTGCCAAATTCATAGTTAAATAGAAACTACCATTTCCTGTGATCATCCCCAGCTTGAATCATATTTGGACAAGACCTCTTAGGTATATAATGTAAGATCTAATATGGTTTGTGATACAAATCAAACCTATGGATCTTGATCTATGCATAAACAATTAATAATCTCAAATAATAATAGCGTATCTTGCGCCATGATCAAGATGATGAGCGGAACTCTTTTCTCAAATTGGGTTTTCTCCTATCTCTCTTATCACCCACTCCAATATGCGTGAAGTTGATGGTTACTTTTCAGATCTTGTAGGTCAAGAGAGAGGACTAGAAAACTATATATATATATATATATATAAACCTTAGAGAGATTTCTTACCATCAAAGAAATCTAATAAAAATAAGTTTCCTTAATTCCCTCAAATTAGCCAACAAGAGTCCTATTTGATTTGGGCTTACTAAAATTGAATCCAAGATAAAATTAGTAAATCCAAAAACCAAAAGGGGAAAATAACTTAAATTAGTGGGCTCAAACCGTGGGTCCCAACAGTGTTGTACATGTGGTCATGAGGACCACTAATGTCTAACATATAATTCTCAGGTTTTTTGGTGCATACCTCCTAGGGGTGAAGTTGAGTTTATACTGGGTATTGGAAGATGTGGAAGGTTTAGGATAAAAAATTGGAAATGGAGTTATGGGTGTTATGCAAAGGTCCTGTAGGTAGTGTAAAATATCTGATTGAAGCCTGTGAAGCTGCTTTCCTTAAGAAGGATAACTTCCTCATCAGCAACCGAAGTTGGTAAATAAGCCATCAGAGTCTCTTGTATGATCAAACATGATGTGCCTACAAACCCACAACTCCTATCTCTTACTCTTCTCAAGACATGCCAAGGGACCTGAGTTTCCAAGAGAGTTTTCTGCTGTTGGAAATTCGAAATCTCTAATGCAATGGCTTGTTTTACTTCGGGAATTTGCTGTAGTTAAATGTATGTTTTACCTTCTGAAATTCTTCCAAGTTCAGAAATCTTAATGTCCAAAGAATGTGACACTTTTAAATTTTAAGAGACCATGTTTGAGCCTTTCAAAATTTGAGAGACAGCATTTGATCACAGTTATTCAAACTCTCCCACATGTTATCTTCTTGTTTAATTTGCATAGTTGCTAATGTTGCTCAAGAAAAAATATCGTTCTTTCTGGTTGTTTTTTCTTTCCTCTGCTATGTACTTATGACCTATACATGTATGGTGCCCATGTGTCACGACCCGGGCCCGAGACCGGACTGATTGGGGCCTGACCCGGGTCGCGAGTGCACCATACTTACTCCCGTAAATCCTGAATTAACCGAAGTTAAGACAAGACTCAAAAGGGATCTATCTTGCATACCTGTCAAATGTACATTTTTGCGGAAATACGTATATACATTGACAATAAGTAACTTTACATTAAAAGTAAAGTTCACATATACACAAATCACAATCCAATAAAGTTCACCACTGCATTTCAAATACAATGCAGATGGTATCTAATTACATCTCAAAATGATTTACTACAAAAATATTTATCAAAATATCCAAATTCAATCGCCTTCTGATCTATGTCCATTCCGCTAAACCTCCTAGAGGTATCGGATGGGTCTTCTCCGCAAGCGGCGTGGCCTTTGCAGGGCCGGGACGGGTAACTGGGCCTGTAATGCTATCAATAACACTATGAACACGACGGTTCAGTAATGTATAAACACATTTATGATAACTCATGCTAAGCCTGTCCATTTGCCAGTGTAACAACTCTAGACAATTAAATCTAAATCAGTGCAATATCCTGTACAGTGTAGCCAATTGATAATCAATGACTAAATTACAAATACAAGAGTATTATCATCATTCAGTTCAACTTCTTCCCAAGGGAAGTGTTAGTCAATTCATTTCATTCATTTCGTTCATTTCATTGATTGCATTGAATATTCATTAGATGGCTTATGGGACTATTCAGTCCAATATTATTAGGTGGCTTATCAATTTAGTGACTTTTCAGTCTATATGTGGGATCTACCAGCGTCTTGATCAAAGATCACTGGCATTACCACGGAGCTCCGGAACACCCCAATCATCTATGTAGTAGGATTAATCATTGCATGGTTACCTTTAGTAATTGTTCATTGTATCATTAATCATTACATTGTTACCTTTAGTAATTGTTCATTAGTTCATTGTATTTAATCAATGTTGTTCCATACGAGTTAGAAACTCCCTATCTATTTTCGTTTCTACTCAACCTTCTTTTATATTTAGACAACTAATTAGGTGTGAATATTGGTTACCAAATGCACGTGTTATTCTCGATGGACATCACATTTATATGCTTAATGTGTGCGTTTGGTTCCCAAAATTTTCACCCACAATTTTTACTCACAACTAATATTTAGCCAGTATCAGGTTCACTGGCGGTTAACCGGAATGTGACTAGCGGCTAGCCGAAATCTCAATTTCGGTTAACCGCCGTTTCACGGTTAGCTCGCAGTCAGCTTTTCAGAAGCTGGCATTTTTTACAGAAATTCTGACTTGATTTTGGTTACCTCGCGGCTCATTTCAGCTAACCGAAATTTGGCGGTTAGCTTTCCAGAAGCTCGCCCATTTTACAGATTTTGACGGTTGGCTCCACGGTTAGCCTCGCGGCTAGCCGAAACTCGCCCAGAATGACATTTTCGAGCTTCAGAACTTCTGAAGCAAATCCTTGAATCTAAGTTTCAAGAACTCAAATCTCTTCAATAGTCTATAGAATCCAAGAAAATCATACATTGGGATAACCATTAATCATTTCCCATTCAATCCATATAAATCTCCATTCTACAACAAAGAGAGGGTTTGAGAACCCAACTCTCACAATTCAAGAAAGCTTGTAAACTAGCATTTCTATCATAGATGTACATTTATACTTGCCTCTATTGAAGATTAATTGACAAAACTCCTAGCTTAGCTTGGACTTAAGAAGGAACTTCTTAACTTGAATACCTCTCTCCAAGAAAGTCCAAGAAGAAGATGAAGAAGGTGGAGAAGATGAAGTTCTCCTCACTTGAATCACTTCAAATCCCGCTTTTGTGTTTGATGGAGTTGAAATAGAAGAAAGGAAAAGAAAAAAAGGAAGAAGGAGATGAGCCTAGGGTTTTCCTCTTCAACGAAAGGGAGTAAAATAAACTCCAAGGAGTTCATTCCTTTTATACAAGTTCTCTTTTGCATTTAAGTCCTCTATTCCTCGCCTATTTTCAAATCAAGTCAAATGAAGGACTACTTGACAAATTCCTCATCAAACGTCTTCGAGTCTATTATGAAAGTTGACGTACTCGTCGAGATACACACGTTGGTATCAAGAGATTCTGTATTCGACAAGATACGCGTAAATTCGTATTTACGAAAAAGACCTTGTTTTCTTATTTTGGGTCTAAATCTCATTCAATTCGTTTAATCTCTTCATTATCACTTCATTCAGTCCATTTGGGACTAATCTCATTGAGTTTAGTCATTAACTATCATTAGTCTAGTTAAAATATGATTAATTAGCATTTATTTCAATTAATTAGAGTTAATCTTGATTAACTCGGGGCGGGGCCTCACACCATGTCCCAATCCAATAAACCTAGGGATTGATTCTTAGAAGATGGCTCCCAACCGGAGCTACAAGTGGATTGGCAAGAGAAGAGAAGAGACAATGCTACTCATTTAAATAAAATAAAAAAAAAGGGAACAATTTACAGGTTTCAACTTCTTATTTTTGACAATTACACCTTTTTATATTCTTTTGTAAATAACCTCCTCCACTAATTTTAAAACACAATCAACAACTTTAACTGGATGTAAATGGGTTATGTACGAGTAAGTTCACAATGGACCTGGACTCGCACTCTTTTTACCCAAAAGGGCAGATCGTCTTAATCAAAGACAAGGAAAATGAACATTGATAACCTCTAGACTTGCCCCCAAAATTACAATCCAAAGGAAGAAAAAGAACTTATAATTATCATTAATATTATACTTAATTACGAAGCATTATTAAATTTACTTTATAAACACCTGGTCAGTGATGTGGGCTCGGACCAATTAGGCCTAAAAAATGAGTCCATGCCCAGATTTTTCGAGTTGGGTCCTTAGATCCCACCCAAGAAGTTTGCATACCACCTAAGGATGTAAATGGGTCGATTCCGGTCCAGGTCCATGGTGGACTCGAAACCGAAACCATTAATGAAAGAGTGGAACCGACACGAGAACCAAAACTGTTAATAAGAAGATGGAAACAAAATCGGAACCGGTTCCAATCCTAAATTTTAGAAGAGCTTTTTGAAAATTGAGGTAATATGTTGGGTCCCAGGTCCACGCGTAAGATGAAGGTAGAATCAGACCTGGACCTATTTAGGTCACGAGTCAAAATAAGAAGCCGGACCCAAGCCTCTTATTTATCGGGGTCTAAATAAGAAACCAAATTCGATTTTTAACTTATTAGAACCTTTCGGTAACTGAAGAATCAGGATCCATTTACATCCCTAATACCACGGGACCTTTTTGGTGATCATTATAGAATCTTTTGTAAACGCTGCGTGGAAGGTACTATTGTCACAACCATGCCATGCCTCCTTTTGAATGTTCAAAACTGGCATCTATGAAGAATTCTTATCTGGCCTTGGAATGTTCAAAATGTTCGATATGACAAAAAATCCAGTGAACAGGGTGCCTGCTCTCAGCTCTGTCTGGCCCTTCAATTCTAGCAACATGTGCCCACAAATTAGACCACACTGCTATCACTGTGGTTCTCTCGTAGCTACTGGACAGGAACCGTATAACATATCTTTCCTTCCATTCAAGATTACTTTCATTCTCTCCATTGGTATATTCACATATTTGGGCTCAAAAGCAGCGGGACCCACCATCCGATTTAAC
Organism: Umbellularia californica; assembly: GCA_028538565.1. Taxonomy (NCBI): domain Eukaryota; kingdom Viridiplantae; phylum Streptophyta; class Magnoliopsida; order Laurales; family Lauraceae; genus Umbellularia; species Umbellularia californica. Next base: position 13,513,260 of record JAPQWN010000006.1, read on the forward strand.
ACATGATAGAAATGTTATTAATATCATATAAGCAATAATGCCGCATCAGTGTTAGCCACGTTTTCAATTATGTATTTAATCTTAGGGGGTGGCCACTCTTATTAAAGTGAAATATGTTGATATGTATGTAGAGAGTAGAGGACTCATCTTTAGCAGTCCACGATGGAGCTTGTGTTACACAGTTTCCATGTAATAGTCACGACAGAGGATACCGACTGAAGTTCGCTCAAGTGAACAACAAAAATTGATTTTCAGAGAATGAATAAGTGCCTGCTCGAGCGAAGGTTATAGGATTCTGCTCCATTTTTCCAACATATTGTTTAATCTTTCCAAACACTTCAATTCCATCCAAAGGTCACAAATCCAACTCCATTCATCACATAACAACTCTAAACATCACAACTCCATCATCCACCACAAATCTAACATCCATGGGCCATTGATCTTCCAAATGGGAGATCCCATCCATCAATGCTCATCAAACCATACAAAAGAGCTAAAAAAGGAAGATTTATACATCTAATCATTCATAGAAATAGACATAATTCAAAAGGAAAAACATGCATTCTAAGCTAAAAAGTATATTACACTTGCCTCTTTGGTCCAAAACAAGATTCCCAAGCTTGATCTTCAAAATCCAAGCTCTAGACATCCAATCCAAGCCACTAATCTCACAACAACTCCCAAAACACAAATCTACAACTCTTGCACTTAGATCCTAAGGAGCAATTGCATAAGAGAAGGGGATTCTAGGGAAGAAGGGAGATCTATAAGGAATTAGAGCTGGGAATAGAAACTCACCTTGTTGTGAAGGAGAGAAGGAGATCTAGTTGATGGAGATGGTCTTCTTGCTTGAGGAGGGTTGTAGCTTCAAAGATCCTAGCTTCCTTTGATGGTAAAGACCCTAGATCTAGGAATTCTTGCAGAAATTTTGGAGGGAAATGAGAAGAGAAGAGAGAAGAGAAGAGAGAAATGGGAGCGAATATGAGAGAGTAGAAGAGATAGAATCATTGGAATTGGGGAGGTGAGTTTAGTTATATAAGCTTGGGTTTGGGGTTAATTGACTAGATTGACCCCCTTGCTTTGACCCCCTTGCTTTGTTATAGGTTTGAGATAAGGACATGGGCATTTAGGGTATTTTAGGTTTAGTTGTACAAATTATGAGAAACCTCTCCTATTTATTAAAATCTCATCTAAGGGCCTCTAACGAATTAACAAACTCTAAAAAGTCCAATTAAACTCCTATCAAGCTATAAAATCTCAAAAGACTTCTAATTCTATAAAGCACTCATTAATTAGCATTGATAGGTATAATTGACATATAATTAAGATATTTAAGGGGCAAGGCCTCACAAAGATCTATCCAAATTACAATATAGCTAAGCAAATCCTCTTGTTGATGTTGAATGAGATAGGCTTGTTGCTTATTCGTATAATTGTAGATAAATATATATATGGAGAATATTCAAGTGCATACATCCTTCACCATTGTAGTGATGGACACCTCCTTTTTGAGAAGTTTCAAGTACAAAAGAAAAGTACTTCTCTTTTGCCCTCACCACAATGGTGAGGGATGGATGCACTTGAATATCCCCCTATATCTATATATATATATATATATATATATATATATATGAATGTGAGCTGCATAGTGGCATATATTATTTGGTCCATTTAGGTCAAGAGGAATAGGAGATCCTTTCAAGATATGGTAGTTTCAGTGCTTGAGATTGCTAAGAGAGCACACTCTTTGGTTATATCGCGGGCCATTTATTTGCATTGAATTGAATTCCTAGAATTCACAGTACAATAGGTTGTGAAAAAAGATTGTTTAAAAGGAGTGGATGGATGAAGGATATAAGGTAAAAATTTACATGGGATCATAACTTTTATAGGATTTAATTTGCTATGTGATGTCTAGGTATTCATTTTCCACTCCCCTTAATCCATTTTCCATTAAAGGAGACTATTTGATGGCCCTATTTGGATCCTTGCTTTTGTTCTTTCAGTTTTAACCACTTTTGGTAATACATTCTTACAAGTCCTAGGAATTCAATTACATGCAGACAAATGCACCCTAAATAGTGTGTACGTATTTTCTTTCTCTGATCATTGACGTGGATTCTTGAATGGTGATGCTAAACCTAATTTTATTTATTTATTTAGTTTTTGCCTTGTAGGCTTGCGAGCCTCGGGTCTCTATTAAGATTGTATCAGTAGCATTGCAAGTCTTTGGGGCGGACCTTGAAAACAATATTTCGTACTAGATATTGATATGAGTTTTCTCTTTTGCCATTAGTAATCTGAAGAAAATAAACTAAAATAATGATTAAAATTTTCAGTTGACTATCATTGGCCCCACCCAAATGAGAATTATGGGTCCGTTATTGGACCTACATATATGCTCTAGGAGAAGTCACCCCATCAGACCTGGGTTCTCTTCCAAAGTCCATAATAAAATTTTGGGTCCACTTCCAAATTCTACAAGAAAATACTGAGTCCGTCTTCAAAATCCACATGAAAATTTTGGATTTTCCCATGGACCTAACTTATATGTTTGGGTCTGCCTGTAAAAATAAAAATCCTAGATCCACCACTGTTACCATGAAATGTCCTCATCATCAATATTCTCCTGCGAATTCAGACCGTCCAAAGGTGGACCTCTCCTGAGGACCTCTCCTGAATTTCACCATCATGTCGGCAACCACTGGCATCAATATGTTTGACTACAGTGGGCAGTGGGCAGGAATACAATTTCTTGAATTTTGGTGTACCATGACAGCGTTTGCTCAAACAATAAACCAATTCTTAGCCGGATAAATGAAAAAGGCAAAGATGATAGAGACAGGAGAAGAATACCTCGACAGCCTAAAACCATTGTTGAGATATGTTCCAATATAAACAGTTTCTTTATTAAAAAAAAAAGAATTTTGGGACTCAAAATTCCACACACATATGGCTTCTTGTTTGGCCTTGAAGTGTTTGGTTAATACATCTTTATGTTGCTTTCAAATAATTAATTTTTAATTTTAACATATATAAAAAAATTCTTTTATTAAAAAAATTAAACTAAAACTCTAATTAGACGAATAAGTATCCAAAAACATAAAAGCAACGGTAGAAGGTGCCACATCTTATAGTATCTTCCATTAACCGTTAAAACCACGGTCCCTTTACAGTGGAAGCACTGATGCAAATACAAAATGGGGGGTCGGCCAAGTGGTTTGGACCACGGTTCCTCCTTCTTCCGGAGCTAAAGGTCTTAGTATCGACCCCTGGTTCCCCCTTTTTCAGGAATCGAAGGTTAATGTTGAGTCCACTAGTGCTACCACCTTGAGGCACATGGGCGTTTACCTGGCTTTCCTCTAGGCCCGGGGGATTAGTCCAGCCCAAATGGTTGGGAACCATCCGAAAGCCAGAAAAGGAAAAAAAAAAAAAAAAAAAAAAAAGACAAGTAATGGTTGGAATAAAATAATTTAAACTGTGGAATTTGTCAAATGTTTCCAGATTTGTTTCTGTTCTACTTTTTAAAATCACAACTATTGGAGATTCCATGTGCATTGCTGATGCAGTTGATATTGATACAAGGCCCCTTACCAGTACTTGATACCGTGCCTACAAGTGAAATGGTCTTGGTGTCTTGACTGTTTTGTTGTATTGGTTGGGTTCTGTCTGTTTGAGTTGTTGGTCTTTTTGTTGTCTTGGGTCTTGCTGTAATCTGACTGTTGTCCTCTGTTTTGTTTCAATATATCTCTTTTAATTCACAGAAAGAAAAGAAGAGGATGAGCCACATCTTGGTTTGATAAAGGGATGAGCTGGGGAAGGCAATGCAATAAAAAAAACATGTGATAATTTCTTTCAACAACACAGTCTTTTTTTTTTTTTTTTTTTGATTGACATCTTTCATTGAAAGCCTATTAAACACCCTGAAAGATTAAAAAAAAAAAGCAATACTATTACTATAAGGAAACGAAACAACTGTACCAATTAGCAGCTGGTGTCCCTTTTCTTTGTGGAAGCATATAGGCCTATTGACATCATCAATCCCACTGCTCTGCTTCAATTGAACTTAAATTGGCATTAACCCTAATTTGCCAAAGGAGGTTGGTCCCAAGAGTGATTTTGTTTTATTTTTATCATGAACCATAACAATAAACTAACATAATAACCTGTACTAAGCATGGGCATGACCCAAGTGGCTAGGGTCCACACTCCATCTAATTAGTTTTGACATTTTTTTATAAATAAATATATAAGGGGCCAGCTCTCCTAAGCTGCAGCTTACCTCATCCTAATCTGAAATAGGGCTGGTCCCACAAAATCAAAGTCGATTATGCTATTTTTTGGATGATAATCATCTCCAAAATCAAGATAAATCCAATCAGAATTGGATTTTTCAGTTCCATTATGCAAAAAACAGATATAATCAAGTTTAATTTGTGAGACCGGCCATATTCCAACTTAGGATAAGCTAAGTTGCAGCTTAGGAGAGCCCTGCTCAATATATAATATTGAGTGTTGTAGTGGTTAAGTAAGTTATTTGGAAATACAAGAGTTCATGAGTTCAAATCTCTTGACATATATATTTTTTGCATTTTCACATATGTTCAATAAAATAGTCACAACGAATGGAAGCTGATAAAAAAAAGTAAAAACTGAATGGTATCTAGTTAAAATTGAGCCCAAAACCCTTGTTTTTAATATGTTATAATTTGCATGCTATGGAGCCATTAAAACCTTCAAGAGGTAAATCCTTTGATCAAAACTATATCCAAGATACGTAATCCCCATGTGAATTCTTCATCTTCTTTCCTCCTTAATTGTTATGCAATTTTAGGTGAAGCTTACAACTATAAACTTTCTTTCCAAGTAAGAACACTCATGCGTAGGGGTGTCATGGGCCAGGCTAGACCGAGCCCGACCCCGGCCCACTTTAGGCCAGGCTTGGATATGTAATTTGGGCCCATTAAATAATTGGGCTGGGCTTGGATTAAGTGAAGGAAAGCTAAAAGCCCGACTCGGCCTGGCATGTATAAGGGTTTCATGTAATTCAATTTAATTAAGTTAAACGTTTACTAGAAAGCCCACAAAATTGATCAAAAGCCCATCTTAGCCTGTGCGGGTTTTGACCTAACTTTTAGAGCCTATTTTGGGCTTGGCCTAGGTTGAGTCTGTATATTCCTCAGCCTAGCTCGGCCTGGCCCAACCCATGAACACCCCTACTATTTAAGGAATGAGTGAGTGTAACCACTTTTTTATGTGAACACCATAAAATTTGAGATTTATCTGATATGCGTTTGTGTGGGTCTAGCAGTAACTCATGTGGAGTGCGGTGGGAAACCCACGTCATTAAAAATAGAAAAAAAAAATAGAAAAAAGGAAAAAAACTGATATTTGGTAGTCGGCAAACTGGGACCAAATCACGCGTCCCCATATCTCGATTCAAGGCGGTTAACATCTGGATTTGCGCCAGTCCTTTTATTTGAACGTGGAACAGGTGACGTCCCATTGCTCTCTCTGTCCCTCTCTCCCTCTCTACTGTATGTAATCCATCGCATTTCATTCAAAACAAAAAAACAAAAGACGAAGTTCCCCAGGCCCCGCATCTCCATCCTCTCGTCTTTTGACTTTGAGACCCACCAAAAAGGGTCTTCAGAGCACCCCCTTTTGATTCATTTTGGGTCCTTCGCATCCCAAGAATCCAAGCTTTGTCCTGCCATTTGGGTAAGCCTCTTCTGCTTTCCTCATGTTTTTTTTTTTTATGCCATAATTCTTGTTGGATTTTTTTGATCCGTGAATGGTTTTGATTGTCTGTTTTCTTGATTTTTGCTTGAAACCCAGGTTTATTTCTTTTTCTTTTTCCTGCTTCTATGGTTGTGTTGTCATGAAAAAATGGCAAGGGTATTGTTGATTTCTGTTCTTTTTTGCTTGCATCAAGGTGGGTTCTCTTGGACAGGTGCTAATTTCCCTTGGGTTTGTATTCACTTGATTTGGGCTAGGGAAAGGGTTTGGGAAAATGGGTTTTGCTCCTTGTTGCCAAATGGTGGTTTCTGTTAGACGGATTGGGGGAAAAGTCCACGGTTAGGACTTTTGTTTGTTTACTTATGTTGATGGGATTGGCGTTTTCTTGATTCCAAGTTTATCCTATTCTGGGAAGAAATTAAATCTGTTTTTTGTGTGTTTGAGAGATTTTGAGGATGATATGCCTTCTTTAACTCTAAAAAGCTGCTTTTAATACACCTCAGTTCATAGGCAAACTAACCCATGAATTTCATTTTGGGTGGTGAAAGACATGTCTATAAGCTCATGCCTTTTCCAATTTTCAACGCTGCCCCAAATGCTATATTGCCCAAATATGTGAACAATTTGCAAATTGGAGTACATCTAGATGCACCGTTAACTTTTAGGAAATGCGAAGTATAAATGATTGAGTATGTGATAATTAAAATTTTAGCATTGGTGTAGGAAGGCAAACCGAAGAAAACACACAATGTTTCCAGTAAATGGATTCTTGTGGAGTGCCTTTTTCACTCATCTTCTTGCCCTGTTGCTTGTTTTGGAAACCTTGATGACAGTTGATGTATCCATCTTGGTGAATTATACTACTGATGTGCATTTCATTTGCAGTGAGATATGCCTGTAGTGGATACCCACCTGCAAAGAAGCACAACACTGGTTGCTCCATCTACAGCAACATTGGTGGGTTTCCCACTTCCCATGAAATATACCTGGACTAAGTGCTTGACCCTTAATGAATTATACTCATGTTGGTTATACAAATCTATCTTAAAATTAGGACACAGGCATCCGCGAGGTTACATGTTTCCAGTAAATGAGTAGGAATCCTCTCCTTAACCTGGGAACTGAAAGAAATGTACTAGTAGATATTTTATATTTTATTTTTTTAGAAAATTTTACCCAACTCATCGTGGAACCGATCTTGAGTTTAATTGATGCATACCAGTTGGTTTGTGTGAGTGTAGAGTTTCTGTCATTTAACATGCATCTTAAACCTGGTCATTATTTACATTGCAACATATGTCATATATAGATCGTCGATATTTGCTGACAGCATGCTCTTTTCATGCCTTTCAAGTCGTTTTTCTGGGATTCTCAACATCGTTTGATGTGTGGGTTTCTACTGCATTTCAAATGCGCAACTATGGAATTTAGTTCTCCGTTTCAAGATCTGTGTGTTCATGCGCATGGGTGTGATTTGAAGATGCTTTGAAATAGCTGTGTGTGCATGTGTGTGTGGAATGGGGATGCTTTTAAATTTCATTTTTTAATGAAAACTGACCAGATTATTTAAATAGAGTTGATGGGAATTGGTAGTGTTTTGTAAGATCCAATTCTCATTGTGAGGATAAAATACTAGGATTCAGGGTTAGGATGAAAGATTCCTTGACAATCGATGCTAGCCTTAAAGCTGAAACTACTGGTTAAAACATGTGGAATTAAGTCTGAGACCGCAATAGGCAAGTTCTACCGGCAATTGATGCAGCCCAAGGCTGTGACTAGAAAGGTGTATCCTGGGCACCACTCAAAGGATTCAGGGCTCTCGTGTCCAAAATGTTGCAACTCCAGACCACAGTGGCACTCTATAATGGAGAAAACAAGTTCACAAGCAAAAACCACGTGGAATACTTTGACCATAAAAGTAGAAGATTGGCCAAGTACAAACATGCAGAAGTGCAGATCACATCCCTCTTGGGATTATCAGCAATACATGTAAATACACACTGAACAATGGGACATTTGGCCCATATTATTGGCCTTGAAGCAGAGGAGAAGCCATCAGATAATAAGGGCCACATATGGACATTTAAATATTGCCTATATGTTTTTATCTTAGTCTTAGAACAAATAGCCAGAAGGCAAAAATACCACTATTAGCAGAAGAGAGAACCTCAGACAATCAGGGCCATACATGGTTGTTTAAATATCGCCTAGATGTTTTAATCGCAGTCTTAGAGACATTAACAAAAGCCCTAAAGGTAAAAATTCTACTGCAGAGTGTGTCATAATGTCATTCTCAAACCAAAATTAACCACTATTCAGTATCTTCATATTGAACCTTTAGTCCTGGGAAATTAGTTGGTTGCTCACGCATTTCATAGCAAGATTTTATGGAGAAACTAAATTAAATTAATAACATTTTTACTCAAAACATTAGCCATTGCTTTATGGATTCTTATCATATTTATTGATTCAGGTTTGCTTTGGCAATTCTGAATAGTTCCCACTTTTTTTTAGGCTTATTACAGTAAAGTTCAATCAATCCGTGTTTTGTTGCATCTTCCTCCTTTTGGAATCACTACAGTCCACAGCATCAGTGCTTGGTATTAGTTGTTATGAATGTAATGCACAGTTTGTTCTTTTATATGAATTTGTAAGGATACACAGCTCTAATTTTTGTCTTCCTAGTGTATTTACGAACAGGACAAAATGAGGGAGGTTCAACTGGGTGCACACACTATAAAATCTCATGGAGTCAAAGTGGCAAGGACACATATGCATGACTGGATAATACTTCTACTCCTTATTGCGATAGATGTTGTTCTGAATGTTATCCGTCCATTCTACCGCTTTGTTGGGGAGGAAATGATCAATGACTTCAAGTACCCCCTAAAAAGCAATACTGTGCCATTCTGGGCAGTCCCGGTGGGTACTATGTTTTACAATGCCGTTATCATTTAGCAGAAACTAGTGCCTATTTATAAGGTTCAGCTGATGATCATATTTTTTGTTTCATCCCGATAACCAGGTGGTCGCAATACTGCTACCCTTTGCCATTATCATAGCGATCTACTTTCGTAGGAGAGATGTGTATGATCTGCACCATGCCATACTAGGTATGACATTCTTCTTTTTCATATGATAGCTGTATTACAAAGAGGAATTAAAATATCGCCAACCCATGGATATCCGTAGTATGCTTCAGCCTTGAGTATCTCCAAGTGGAACTCTTGGCTCAGATCCAGTCTCTTGATTTGGCAGGGTTCACTGCAGAAAACCATACCCAGATATATCCCAGTGGGAGAGGGTACTCGCTGTTACAACCATGAAGCTGTGGGTTTGATTCATATTGCCTACATAAAAAAGCCCACAAGTATGGTTAAAAAATAATGCCACTACTCAGCAATCAACAGAAAAAGAGTCTTGAACTCTATATTGTTAACACTTGCAATTTGGATTATTCTAGAGCCATGGTCTATTTACAGATTGTTTTCTTTTTTGGTTTCTGTGTGTTGGGGAGAGAGACGGTGTTGTGGTCCTTTCATAATCAAGGACTGGGGGTACAATGCCATCCTTGGTCATACATATATCATACATTTCCTCTACTACAAAACAATAGTTCTTTTACAATGTTTATGAGGAAACTATTCAGAGTTTTTCAAGCTGCTGACATGAAGATAATCCGGATGAACAGGCCTTTTATTTTCTGTACTGATAACGGCAGTTATAACGGATGCAATCAAGGATGCCGTAGGTCGTCCTCGGCCGGACTTCTTTTGGCGTTGTTTCCCTGATGGGAAACCAGTATGTTCCATTTTCACACTTTTCGTTGCTTAGTACTGTTTATTTTTTGTCGTAGTGTCAATATTTTCCATACAGCATTCTTGAATTCAAAACAATCTATAATTTGCTCAGGTTTATGAAAATGTCACAAGAAATGTTATTTGTCATGGAGATGACCATGTCATCAAAGAAGGACACAAGAGTTTTCCAAGTGGCCATACTTCATGTAAGTACCTTTATACTTCTATGAATCCTTTTGGTAGGAAGTTTTTGCAGAACCTGAATAGAAAACTATATTATGCCAATGCCATAGACAATAATAGGAAGATCATGAGCTGGTACATCTTTTGTACCATTTGCTAAATGATATTGGTACAAATCATTTTATTAGCGGTACTTTGCAATGAATCAGAACAGTCAATCTAGGGGACCATCTCTTAGACAAGTTATAACCCTAAAAGTTTTAGGTTATATGAGGTTCCTTGCTACTTGATCCACCTCTCATATTTTACCGTACCTTTTGAGTAGTGGTCCCATCCAAGAAGTCTCCATTAGTTACTCGGCGTAGATTGGTTGAAATATGTGCTAATTACAATTGGAAACCTGCGAACTAATAATTAGGGAAAGAAAATAAAGAAATAAAATATCCCTAAACTATCTTGGGTGGGATCACTTGTGGGCCCATTCTGCATCAAATTTTATCTGACAGACAATGTTGATGCCTTTAGACAACTAATTGCTATATAAGTAATTTGATTTTAATTTATTCGGTTCTAGAAGACATTTTTGTCGATTCTTCAGTTTTAAAGATACGATTGCTAATGTATACCAGCAAATCCATTGCTGCGGATTTTGTTGTCTATTAAGTTTCTGGACTAATTTTTTTTAATTATGAAAATTTCAAGTACACGTATTTATATTTTGCTGCACCTATAGGCTTATGATTGCTACATGCTATCTATGATTCCTCATGCTTTTTTTTTTTTACAAAGACTGTACAGTATCAGAGGGCTAAAACAACCAAAAAAACCCCTACAAAAAACACGGGGAATACTTGTATTCCACATGCTGCTCAATAATATATTGCAGAGATTAAAGATTCCTCTGCGTAGGCATACTTGTATTGCACTACTTCTGATGCTGACACAATAGATTCTGGTAGATTGCTTTGGATGTTTGTGTTTAGCTTTTTCCGAGTCTGGGATAAGATGAATTTGCATTTCATAGAAAACTGGGTTCCTGTTCCACTCTTTCCTAAACAAAATTTTCATTTGGAATATATGGCATACATTTATCTAGAACTGAGTATTGTATAAAAATTAACTTTCTAGAACTGATAAATGTATATTACTGAATCTACAGTTACTGGGACTCATCCAATTAGGTAGTTCATAAGGTTTTGGATTCTGACTCTCTTGCCGTGTGCTTATGAAACTTTGACCAGTACATTTTGGCAAATCATTGATTCTCTGCATATGCTCATTGGACAAGAATCATGACAAGTGCCCTATTACTTTATCTTGCTCATGAGGGCTTGACTTCATTATGCAGGGGCCTTTTCAGGGCTTGGTTTCCTTTCGTTGTACATAGCGGGAAAAATTAAAGCATTTGATCGTAGTGGCCATGTGGCAAAACTCTGCATTATCTTTCTCCCTCTGTTAGTTGCTGCCCTTGTTGGAGTTTCTCGAGTGGATGACTATTGGCACCACTGGCAGGATGTATTTGCTGGAGGTCTTATAGGTTTGTGCCATCGTGGATTAGTGAATATTTCTGTTTTCAATAAAGTCCACTCAGGAGCATTAATGATGGTTAATCTTACTTTTACAACCTATTGTATCCAGGCATCACTGTGGCTACCTTTTGCTATCTACAGTTCTTTCCAGCACCATATCATACTGATGGTACGACTTTCTCTTTCTACTATATTTTTTTGTCTTCTCTTCCTAGTTCCTACCTAATCTTGTCATGTTTTTGCTTTCCTTAATAAATTCCAAGCAATCATGGTGAAATACTTCCATTTCTTTGTGTTCTCCATTGCCAGAATGTAAATTGATGCATTGAATGTGTTGAATCTGTTGAGAAGAACCTGTGGCACAGTCAGCTTTAAGGTTGTGGGTCCGAGCCATGTTACCAATCAAAAAGAACAATATGTTGAATTTGTTAACTAGAAATTACTAAAATACCTTTAGGGCCTGCTTGTTTGCATTAGATTACATAGGAATTCAATGCGTTGACAAATGAAAAAGGTGAATGTGAATGCTATGAGGTGAGGAGTGAAGGAAATAAGCTAGTGATATAGTTGGTGCCTTGACTTTCGTAGGAATGCGGGTTATTCGTTTCCTATGTTCCATTGATTCAGTTTCCATTATAGGGAGGTTGTTTGATATTTTTGTATATTCAAAGCTTTCATTTTAACCACTTTGTGGCATGAATTCCTATGTCGTCGCCGTTGACATTAAAATTCCTTCCAATACACCATGGGCCAATCCACTAAGATATATTCGTGCCTGAGAGCAATTCCCAAAAACATCTCTCATAGACGCTTCGTTTGGTGCATGTACATTAGCCCCTACCCAAGAGAAATCATCCTTGATACTCCTATAAGCTTTACAGCCAGTACCCTGTTTTGAGAACATCCCCCATGCCCAATATTTCATCATTCCATATAGAGATAAGGCCCCGATGCCCCTTCTTCTGAAGGTACCCATTCCCACCCACATTTCCGCAATTATCATTTTTCCGGAATGATGTGCTCAATATCTTTGGAAATTCCCGTCTCTTGCAACATAAGAAGACTTACCTTCTGGTTCCTGATTAGCTTCCTCACTGCCCCCTTTTCTCCAGTTTTCTTATCCCCCTTATATTCCAACTTATAATTACTGTAACTTTCTTCACTATTTAAGCACCCCCAATAGACCTCCTAGTTCATGCTGTCTTACCTACAGCAACTTATAATTTCTTTTCCTTCTCAATGTGAGAAATACAAAACATCAACTCACGTTCATTTGGCCCAAAATTGACTCCTAGCTTTTTATCAGTATTAGCCTCTGCCATAAGAGATAAATGCCTCTTAGATTGGTTTGAAGATAGACTCATATACTCTGATGAACAATTCTCCTGCCTTGGGTGGGATTTTTAATTATGCCAAGCTGGAATACTCCTCGTTACATATAGATTCTAGCTGTGCCATGTTATTGTCCTTTATTTGAAGTTTCAGAGATTTCCCTTATCCACCACATATTGAGCTCTTCTTCACGTTTCTATTAATGCTTTCAGAAGTCCCTTGTGGTCTCTTCTTTCTTGTCTCCTCTCCAGACATTATTGAGCTTAAAACGAAGGAAGTCCCCTCGTCATCTTCTTCTTGTCCTTCCTGCAAAGAGATCATTTCTCTTAATACACCCTCCCTCTATTTCCTCCTTTCTCCCATGGCCTAGGTTAAACAGTTATTGTGTTGGGTGATGCTGCTATTCTCCAAGGAAACAAATTTCATGTCATCCCCTACATCGGGTTGAGCTTCAGTATTTTCAAAAAATCCACACACTGGAGACCCATTCTGGTTGGATCCATACAGCACGAGGTCCATGGACCTCATTGCTACAATTTTATTTGCTGTGAGCTGGGTCAAGCCTGGACATTGATCAAACCGACCCAGTGTTTGACCATCTGTGGTACCTGGCATGCTAACCCCTCTATGCAACGAGATATACATTGGGAAATAACCTCAGTCCCCATGTCTCCTTCCTTTCTCATGCAATTGAAGACTTCTTCCTCACTTCTGCCCCCCTGCCTTCCTTTGATATACGTTCCATGCCCTCCTTGTTACCAGCATTGCTGCCTTCCTCAGTTTGAGATTCAGCCCTTCACCACCTCTCCTCCTCTAAGATGTTTTTTGTACCATCTGCAGGTGCTTGGTCAACTCTCACTGCATGCTGTAACGAACAAGGCTTCGTCACATCCTTCTCATAACCAAACTGTTCTGAGAGAAATTCTATTGTTTGGTATCCATCGATTAGGGAAACAAATAGTTCAGCTACCTCCTCCTCGTGTTTCTTTATAACTAACCATGCAACCTCCAGGTCTTCAAATGAAATAAGATTCTGCAAACCCCAACCCAACCTCCCCACAACCACACACACCCCCCCCCCCCCCCCCCCCCCCCCCCACTTTTGCCATCTTTACTTCCCTTATAAGTAATACCACATGATATATACATGACATGTTGCGAATTTGAGATATGGTCCCTCCCCTCCTCATCTTCCCAATTAGACTTTTTGCTAGCCATTTAGAGTTATTGGTATGCACCAAGCAACCTAGAAATAAGCTACTTAATATGCATACAACTTAAAACTCGTAAGCGCACAAGATCACTATGTAGTGTAGTAAATTGTAAGTACGAGGTCGATCCCACGAAGACTTGTGATAAAACAATGTCAAAATTAACTAAAAATCAGAATATTAAATGGAATAATTGAATGATGAAAAAACTGAATTAAACTATTAAAAACAGTAAATTAAACTATCAAAAGATAATTGGAAAGTAACTTAAAACACAAAACTAGTATGAGAATTGAAAAAACAGTAATAATGAATGAACTAGGGTTTCATCTACTCCCCTAACCAATCCTATGTATGTCCCTTATTATCTTTTAATCAAAAATCAGATTTTATTAGTGACATCTATCAACCTAGATCATGGCATATGCGTCTAAATTATTATTCCCCTAAACCTAATTCATGAGTGGCATACTACATGAATTGTTCATCATGATGCAAAAACTAAGCATGGCATATGTCCTAGTCAAAACAAACATAATGCATAAAACAATGGGAAAGATAAATGCATGAGTCTAAGCATGGCATATACTTAGATTATTCATGGTTCTAAATCCTAGATGCATAACATCAAGATCAATCAAAATTAAGTTAGCTACTCTTAAGATTAATTGAACATCACATGGTTGGCATGACATCTACACAACTCATCAATTAATAACATGGTTTAGAATCTCAGCCAACAAAACTGAAATCTGAATTAAAAGACGCCAAAAGAGACTATATAGAACTAGGCTAGGGTTTCAATTACACCCTAGCCCTAAAAAGTTTAGCTACTCATGTCTTTAATGAAAAATAAACTAGAAAGTAGAGTCATAAGAAGAAAACTAGAAGATGATGAAGATGCAGTGGATGGCCAGCAGCTTTTCCCTTTTATTCCTCCTCCAAAAGCTCTCCAAAATGCTCCAAAGATGGCTCCAAGGATGGCTATACGGCAGTTAGGGTTTATGGGATGAAGATGGTTGATTTTTGTGATGATAGGGTGCTGTTATGGTGGCTGGAATCATTCTGGACGTGGCTGCTTTAATGTGCTGGAATTAGGGCTGCTTTATGTAATGAATGGTGCTGGAATTACTGTTCACGTCCTTCCCTTGTATGCTATTTATAAGTCTTGAAAACAGCCCTCTTAGTAGTTAGTTCCCTTGTAGAAATAGGTCTCCAACTTTCTCTAAAATTCTGTTTCCTAATTAGATTGAATTAGGAGCCTTCTTTTCTTGATTAGCAAGCTTTCTAAATCTGGTCCCACTTGTATCTTCTAGAAACTTATTCACATGGACCCACAAATCTGAGATTAATTGCAATGAATTAAATCTGAACTTTTGACATAAAAGTAGGCCCTACATTGTGCGTGAAACATGAGTGTGGGACCCCTCTTTTAGGACTTCTATCTTGACTTGGACAAGACTTACTCCAAACTTTCCTTCTTGTACCCATGTTTTTCTCCAATCTTGGGCTCCACTTCAACTTGAATAGGACTTCTAATTTCTGAAATTCTTCTATTTGCAATAGATGTGGACCCCTCTTGGTCGTGTAACCCTAGATTGGATTTCTTCTTTTTTCTTCTTTCTTTCTTTTGCTTTTCTTTGAATTGTAAGTTCCCAAAGAATTAGAAATTAATCTTGAAATCTGGAATAGCTTGGATGGGACCCACCATGGTCCTTCTTTGGGATTCACGCCCATCATGTCTTCTTTAATTACTCTCTTTTTACTCCTTTTGACCTTAGCATAAAAATTAACAAAACCTATGTAAAATCAAATAAAATAACTATACTAGCACGAGATGAATAAAATATTAGGGCTTAGATTATAAACAATTAACCACTTATCAGTTATCCATGACAATCTCTTTGTTAACATGTATGCTTCCTTATCAAAAAAACCCTTCACAATATCTGCAAAGGATCTGCCCTCTGAAATACTCCGGCAACTTTGTTTATCCCCTGGTTCCCTTCTCCATCTGTATTGGGCATATGTGCTTTGTTAAAGTCCTCCTTGATACTCTTGATGCTGGATAGACTCAACTCTTAATTTGTTTTTCTTTGAGACCATCCATAAGAAGCTATCTTCACAACTATCCTTCTGCCAATCACACAACTTCCCTTCACAGCTTCAATGCATTCCATTGTTGTTCTTTCCTCAATGAATCTAACAAATCCAAAGCATTTTCCCTCTTCTGCTAGATTCTGTTATGAAAATATCAACAACTTCACCACACCTGGAGCCATTCAATTTTCTTGCTTCTCATAGTCTTCTTGCTTTGTTGCTTAATCCAGCCACCGCTCTTCATCTCCTCTCCCTAGAAGAGTAACTTTTGGCAGGGTTTATTTTGGTAAAATATTACCATATTTTCCTCAGCATACCTGGATAATGTGCATGTCAAATTCGAATATGTTTGGGTCTTGTGCACGAGGCACCTGGAATCTCTTCACACACAGACGCACACAGCATCGTTGCTGTCGTCGTCTTAAGCGTTGTCTGATCAATCTGGGTTGGCTTACCATGTTCTAATTAAGAGATTTAGGATAGCAAAAACCTACTGTTAATACCTCTCTTCTGTTAATAATTTTGCATGTTCACCGCGTTCTATGTTTTCACTTAGTTCAATATGTTGTGCAATAAATGAAACTATTGCTTCAATGCTGAAGACTTTGGTTCAATTTTCATTCTTTCATTCTAGTTTGTAAAATTAAGACTCTCACACCCCGTTCTATGTTTTCACTTAGTTCAGTATGCTGTGCAATAAATGAAACTATTGCTTCAATGGCGAAGGCTTTAGTTCTCTTTTCATTTTTCCATTACTAGTTTGTAAAATCCAGACTCGACCAACTCTTTTTTTTTCCTGACTTATCATCCAATGCCAAGTTGCTGGGTCACTTTGGTAGCAATCTGAGCACTGAAACAATCACGTCTTCGCAGCCCAACTATCACATAGGACTCTCAGCAATACTAACCCAAGGTCTCTTGTGCAAACATGCCTTTGATTTGCCAACCCAATCAGTGCCAGAGAAAATTGGGAAAACTTGCAGGTTTCCTCATTGCCTCTCCAGTTGTGAGGGTGTTTCATGGCATAAGCAGGGCCTCATGGTGGGGTGCTATCCCAGGTTGTCTATTAAAACCATTTTCATGGCAGGACAAGGTGTTTTCTATACTTTTTTTTCCTTGGTAAAAGTATCCTTTCTTTCTAGTTTTGGTAAAATGTAGAAGTACACTACTTAATCATTCAAGTACAAAAAAGAATTGAAAACTGAGTACTGAATTTTTTTCCCTCCTTCCGCAACTTCAAAACTGTCATAAGATAAACGAAAAGAAAAAGAAACTGAACTGTTGCTTCTTAACAATTTTTTTTTTTTTTTTTTGAATCATTCAAAGCTAAAGAACATATGATTTTTTTCTTTTATTCAAAGCTTGACATGCAATTTACTTCTGTGATTCTTCTAGCTCATTGTTTGATGGTATCTTGATCATCTGGAAACTGTAGGATGGGGAACTTATGCTTATTTTCGAATGTTGGAGGAGTCACAAGGCAGTGCCCAACCAACTGATAATGTGAATCCGCTTCATGTACAAATGAGGGGGACTGAAACTGTGTACCAGCGAGGCGAAAGAAGTAATCACGTGGTATCACATAGAGGGCATGATGATGGCAACATGATTGATGAAATGGAAGCAGGGAGGAGGTAGTGCCATGTCATAAATCCGAATATGGTAGAATTCTCATGCTCTCGTGTACTAATCTTGATGGACCGGTGTAAATGCAAAAATTTCCATATGCTCATGCTTTCTAGAGAAAACCACTTAGTTGAGAACAAATGTGTTTGTAGATATGATGATCAGAACATAATTGGTAGTGTTGAACAGAAAAGATTAGAAATCAGTCTTGAGGTAGTGGTTGGATTGTAATAGAAGGCAATATGATTGTATTCTCACGTGGCAAACACCAAATTCTTGTGTCATGATAAGATTTCTTGGTTTTATTGTGTGTTTGATAGCTGCTGGGAAATTGCCAAGGATTATACATTTTGAAGTTCTCTGAGGATGTGTTGGGATTATGCTGAATTTACAAATCTCTTTTTTATCCTCTTTTTTTTTTTTTGTCCCTGTGGGGGTGGGGGAAGGTTGATGGAGTTCTTTTGGGAACATTTCAATGTAAGAATGAATGGAATGTTTTACAGTATGGTGTTGATTTGCAGCTGATTATCTTAATACTGCGATGTTGATCCTGTATGCGGTAACACATTGGTTGCTAGAAGAGAGAAGGTACATTTTATTTATTTTTTTTGATGGGATGATACTACCATTGGAGTCTGGAGTATGTCAGCTTAAGAAAATTATAAAATCAAAACAGAGAAAATGAAGGCCTGCATGCATATTTGTTGGAATGTGAGAATGGTTTGAGTTCATGTAAAAATGGTTCATGGAAGGGAGATAGTCAATTGGATGGATGCTCTCAACTCTCCAGTAATCTGTTTGATTAGATAATCTACCATTCACAAGTTCTTGTCTCATAGATAACTGCACAAGGAATTAAGGCCGCTTTGGTTATTTATTATTTACACTAACAAGTCAGTTGAATAAAAGGCATTGGCATATGAGCAGATTTAAAGCATCTTTTGTGTCAAACTTTTTAAGGTTCTGATGTTTTAGAACGTCAAGGCTGCATAAGACAAGGCTTTAAAAACCAAATGGGAAAGAAGTGTTGAAAGTAATGATATATATTTTCCTCTCCCTGTGAGGATTTGATTGTTTATGATGTTATTACATCCTATAGAGTTATTTTTCAAAAAGTAGTTGGCAAATCAAGTTTAATGTATTGTGTTTTAAATATATTTTAGAGTATAATACCTAAATTGAATTGATTCACATATATAAGTTTTAAATTAATAATATTTTATAATATTTGCCCAAAGATTTATGTTTTGTACCAAACATATACTTGAAGCATAATCAATGACTCTTAATGAGCCAACGCGGGCCGGGCGTAATCCTTTTTAGACCTTAATTTTGAGGGATGAAGTGGCTAACCAGTTGTGCAATTAATAGTTGTACGTCTGTTGCATCAGATATGTGAGTCCTTGGGTAAGAAATTCATGGGCCTGAATTGAGAACAGGTTCAAATTAATACTGGACCAATGCTCAGTTTATTCAATTCACGTTCTCTGTTAGAGTATGGACTTGGGCCCAGTAATCAGTCCAGTCCAAAAGGAGGGCCCTAGACAGATTTCTCAGGTCAGATCCTTCCTGTAATCAAGGTGATAACAGGGAGATAATTAAAATGATATAAAACAAGTTAAACTGGCCGGAGGAATATAAAGAGGAAAGACAAACAGGAAAGCAGAGATGTGAAATCTTTGATTAGCTTTATGGAGCCCACTTTGGCGCACCTTTGTTTAATGCAGCGACTTGATAATCTTCTCATCCCATCATATGGCATCGAGCCTAATTTTACTCACGCCGAAGTTTCACTCACCAATGGATTGAATCTAGAAAATTTATATAGAATTAAGACCTTTCCGTCTGCGGTCTTCCCATTGATACATATTCATCTAAGTGGGCACCACGATCAAGACTATATATGAGCAATATAGGACTGTCAAGGGGCACTCATAGTTGTCCTTACCTACTCTTAGTATATGCAGGGCAAGGCCTAGGTGGGCCAAAGCCAAAAGCCCTCTAAGGGCTTGTTCTACCTAGGCCCTTACCTTACCCCTCGAGAGCTAAGGTTTGAAAATAAGACAATCAATTTTTTAATTTTTTGTTTCTACACTGCTATCGAGTATCAATAAATTATTCATACAATTATAGTTGATACTGCCCGAAACTTAGAAAACAAATATGTACACCTACCTAGAAAGACATGTGCAAAAAATGATAATAGATTAATACTTAAATAAATTTTAAAAATAGTCCTATTGGCAAATATTTTAGATATTAAGAGAAAAATTAAAAATATCAAAACCTTTTGGCGACTGTAGTTAAATAAAAGTGTCAAAGGATTGAATAAAGATGAATGTTCATTGGCCATTTGGAACCATAGAAGTTAGATATTAAAAAAACAAAAAAAACAATGGAATTAAACTAACACCAACACAAGTATTCATTGTTTCTCATTATCTTTGTTTTTGGGATTTTCACCACTTTTGATGCATGTTATCACAGTCTACCCTTATGCCATTTTTCTAACCTTTAATCTTCTATTGTTCAAATCCGGCCCTTATAAGTACAAGGCCTGCAAGACTGACCCGAGGGCTTTTTCATAAAAAACAAAAGAACCGAATTGTGGGGCCAAAAGCAATATATAATCTGCTTGCAGGAGAACACTCAGGATCCGAATTTCCGTTTGGTCCAAACAAAGAAACCTATTTGGACGAATCGGGGGCTGCCGGATAAGGCGCAAAGGAGGGGGCGAAGGAGAGAGAAATTCCTGTTTGGACGAAGCAAGGAATCCGGATACAGATCCAAATGTTCAGAAACGGATTCCCCGTTTCATCCGAACAGGGTTTTATGGGGTGCCACACAAGGGGGTGGAGGAGGGGGCCCTCAAACATGTCCCAAACATTATGTTGTCACCATCTTAAAAATAACAAGCGACAAACTCCAAAGATACTGCTAAATCATATGAATAAACATTTCAAAGAAAAGATGGTGGCCTTTGCAATCTCGAAAAGGTACCTCCCATGATGCCTAAGAGGAGGACTGGACCCTGGCAGGCATATTCGCATCAACAACTTCTTCCATTGATCTTATCCACCCCTATTCCCTACGCACTACTTCATTACCTCCCAACCAACGTTGACATCATCGCCAACAACTGCACCCATCTAAACTATATGCACATACTATATATCCACTAGTGAGAGAGAGAATCGCACCATGGAATATTCACATCCCAACACATTCAAGATTCTCTCTCTACGCGACGCCCCGACCTCGGTTACCCCTCCCCGACCCCTTCTTGGCTTCTTCCATCTCTACTTGTCTTTGAAGTAATTATTCTCTCGGTTTCTTCCACTTCAGATTCCCTGATTCCCTCTCTCTTTTTGCTTCTTCTCTTGTTTAGACCTTTTTAGTGCATGCTCTTCTTGCCTAACATCTCCTCCTCTTTTTATATATACATGAATCAAGTATCACGTCCTCAGTAGTAATCATTTTGCATATTCTAGCTTGTTAGATAGAGATGGATTATGAGGAGAAGATGCGTCGATGTCGAGAGTACATCGATGCTTTAGAGGAAGAGAGAAAGAAGATACAGGTCTTCCATCGCGAGCTACCTCTCTCTATGCATCTTGTATCTCAAGGTACTTTTTTTTTTTTTTTCTGTTCTTGGAACACCTTGTTTAGGTTCTAGAGTTTAGTTTCAATTGTAGTCCAGTGATGGATACAATCTATAAATGAGTGACAAATTGCGGTTAGTGTGAGCCCACTGGAATGGTGGGTGTCATGAGGGAGATAGGGTTATAGTCAGGCTACAATGGTTTAAGCAGCTACACAAGTGAAAAAAATTATATAACGTAAATATTTTCGTGGTGTATATCGTTGAGATAAGTCTGTGATCAACAATTGGGTTTCACTCTAGAGAAGAAAATTGTTCTGATTTTCAGTCCAGCCTGCTTTTCTTGGTTAGTAGGACACCATTTTCAGACGAAAGGGAAAAGCAATGAACTAGTTTTCCTCGGCAAGAAGTTAGAAATGCAGGACTCCGCTCTCTCCCATCAAAATAGAAATCTAACTGTTGGCTATAGAGACACAATAATATTTGTCCGGTGTGAATTCATGGGGTAGTAAGTGATTGGAGGGAGATGGGATCATTAACCCTGTAAGGGGTGTAGCTAGGCAGGCGACCTGATCATCTACACGTGTGTATTAGATGAAATTGAATTGAAGTGATATGATCAAAACATGGATTAAGTGAATTGCTAGGATGAAAAGAAATGGAGAATTGAAATTGGGCACAAATGAAAATGGTTGTTCTTGGTTTCTTGCAGCCATTGAGACTTACAGACAGCAGATAGCGATGGAGTCTTTGTTTTACGGCCGCTCAGAATGTGAAGAGCAGGCTTCAAGTGAAGGCCAACCAGTCTTAGAAGAGTTCTTACCCCTTAAACTGAGCTCTTCATCTGAGGAGGACAAGAGAAAGGAGACACATGATAAAGCGGGGGAGAAGAGTGAATGGCTGATGTCAGTCCCTCTTTGGAATCAAGACCCCCCACATGAAACTGAGGTAATTGGGACATTAATCACATAGAAAGCCTTCAATTTTAATATCTTTGTATCAATGGTCTTACTACTAGTAGTACAGTATCTTTGCCTATTAGAATTTTCTTCTTGTTGGTGGTGAATTGAGAGAATGGAGGAATTTTGCAGGAGTCGTCGAGGAAATCATCAGCAGGAGGAGTTGAGATGAAGAAGGCGGGGGGAGCTTTTCATCCTTATCATGGAGATAAAAAGATGTCGGGTGCGCCAACGGCAGCCACTAGCTCCACTGCTGAGACGGGCGGCCGCCGAGAGGAAAAAGAAGGAGAATCGCATAGGAAGGCAAGGCGATGTTGGTCGCCAGAGTTGCACCGGAGGTTCTTAGATGCCCTCAAGCAATTAGGAGGCTCCCATGGTTTGTGAATTCTTCTATAAAGCTCCATTTCACCAGCCTTTTTTTTTTTTTTTTTTTTTTCTTCACTTCAGTTTAACATACCTTTTTCCCCTCATGTTGCAGCTGCAACGCCTAAGCAGATAAGGGAGTTAATGAAGGTAGATGGACTTACAAACGATGAAGTCAAGAGCCATTTGCAGGTGAGTTTGTGATGGATTTTGTCTTGTGTTTGTGTGGAAAAGAAGGTACACCCTTCTTCTTTTTTAAACATTGGGGATTCAAACTCACACATACACCCGTATTTCTAACCAGCTGAGCTACTCAAATTCACTTGATGTAAATATATTTTGGCGCTCCTGAAATTCACTTGATGTAAATATATTCAGTCAAGAAACTCTTGTGACTTGTGAGGTGTATTGGAATTTGATACCATAAAATGGCTGAAATATCCTTTTGGAGTTTCTCCAAATTTCAGGATTTTAAATGCAGTTCTGATGTTAGCATTAATTCCAATGACTGATTTTCTAATGAAGCATTTGGGGAATTAGGAGACTCTTGTAACTCTATATGAATTTTCCAATTTCTTGCTGTCACATAGACCACTACTTCACAGTTTAGTACCTGGTTGATTCAATGGGGTTAACATGTCTTCCACTAACACCTAAAAATAAATGCCTTTCATTGTCTGCTTAATATGAGAGCAGTTGATTTTTCACGTGGGTGGGTCGGTGTACGATGATGTCAGCGTGGGGAAACAATCTACCTTCTCCTTTTTCCAGTGCCTCAATGATTTAGATGCTGTTTTAACTTTTGGGAGATTGGTTTTGGATTTAGTTTAACTTTTTGGAGATTTCTAAGGCAAGATATGAGTTTTGATCTTAAGATGATCGATAATACTGGAAAAATAGAGATATATTTTGATATCTTCTCCATTGTTAATTTTGTCAAATATACTTATGTTCAATTAAACAACATTACAAGAAATTGAAAGCGACAATTCCCATAAGCCATGAAAATTTAATATGGGATCGATGATTCCTATCATATTATATGAAAAAGTAGAGGAAGTGTACGTTAAAAGTAGAAGATAATAAACAAAGGAGAATGGCTACAAACCATGAGAATTTCTCCCATGAGGTGAGCTTGAGTTTGATATGAGAGAGAGGGGGGGAATATCTCATATGGGGGCTATTTACTTCCATATAAGATACTATGAGAAACTATTTACTCCCCAAGTTGGAAAATTGATGATCAGTTGGGAACTAGAGAGGATGAAAAACTGTTTACCATCCAAGGTGGAAAAGTGATGATCGCTTTTATTATATTTATGGCTAACCCTTCACTCTTCGCCCTTGATCAATGCCAATAACATCTTCATACTGTTCATTGAATGTATGAACATTTTGGTTGCTTTATTTGATTTTGAGCCATACATGGTTTATTCTGATTTTCTTGTGTGATTGTACTTGTCTCAGAAATATCGGTTGCACACAAGACGGCCTAACCATGCAATCCACAGCAGCAGTAGCAGCAACAATCAACCTCACCAATTTCTTTTGGTAGGGGGTATATGGGTCCCACCACCCGATTCTTCCACAATGGCACAACCTTCTGGCGGGCCAACGGGGAATGGGGTCTATGCATTGGTGCCTGCATTGCCTCAAATGTCATCAATTCCACTGCAACAAGGTGAGAAGCAGACAGGGATAGGGCCATTGCATTGGGATGGAAGAGGCAGCTTTGAAGAGGGTCATGCTAATTCCAGCTCCCCCACCACCTCTTCCTCCTCCCACACCCCCACCACCTCCCCTGCTTTTTAATCCCCACCCAGAAAAAGAGAGAGGGGAGCATGAATTCCTCTGTAACAAGTCAACCACCCCATCTTTTTTTTATCATTTTTTGGAATAAAATGAGGAGGGATACTATATATGCTTGACTTTTTAGAAAGAGAAATAAGATGCTATAAGGAAGATTTTCATTGCCTCTTTGTTTTCGGAAGAGGTAAAGTTAAAAATGGAGGGAAAGTAAAAATGGTCGGTAGAAAATTTCAATTTACCCATATTTAATGAAAAAGTCTACTTGTCCCGGGACCTGTCCCGACTTCACATAAAAGGGCATTTTGGTCATTTTAAGAAAATGACCAAAATACCCTATTTAATTGCCCCAACAAGTGAAAAAGTAAATTCCAAAACCTTGCTTTTACTTTTTCCACCACCCAAAATTTTT
Source organism: Umbellularia californica (assembly GCA_028538565.1). Taxonomy (NCBI): domain Eukaryota; kingdom Viridiplantae; phylum Streptophyta; class Magnoliopsida; order Laurales; family Lauraceae; genus Umbellularia; species Umbellularia californica. The sequence continues at coordinate 13,537,924 of JAPQWN010000006.1, forward strand.
ATTTTATGAAGCACAAGTAAACTAATTGCTGTACTGGTTGGCTTCTTTTATTGCATTCCTCTCTTTTCTGTCCTGGCCTCTCTTCTCTCTCATTTGAGTCATATGACCGTACCCTACGAAAATAAAAGGTGAATGAGAGCTGATTTGACATTAACTTTAGGGTTTTCACCCAAAAACCTGTGGTAGTGCACCGAACAAGAAATAATACGTAAAAGTACATCTAAAGAGGAATTCGTATAGAAAAATTAATTTTTTTTTATCATTTTTTTAGTGGTTGCTATTGACCTTCATTTTATGTATTGAGGGTTGACGGTGACTTTCACTATAACAAATGAGAGTGGCAGTTAACCCTAAACAATCATAAACTCATGTTCTTCATTCTTCTTCTCTTCCCTAAACTCAATCCAATTATGGAGCATATACAAACACACTCAGAGTTGTGCCCTTCTGATGTTGAGATGACTTTTAGGGAGCATTTGGATGTGTGCTAGTTCATGAAGGCTTGTGACATGTGAGGGAGATCATGGGTGTAGATAAAATTTTCAGTATCCAATCACAATTGCCCCTTCATGTAAGCTGTTGAGACTGTTACATCTTTAAAATGAACGAGATAATGGCTAGTTTTCTCTTATATTCAAAGACTAAATTGGAATAAAACTTCATCAAGTACCTATCAAAATTACTGATTTACCATTCTCATCCACCCCCTCCCCTTGTGTGGACCCTTTGCGCCCCACAAAATCATCATCAGTATTTGCTCAAGCTGCATACTAATGATACAAGGCCGGCTCTCCCATAGGAGAGTTGTCACAATGCTCCTTCCACGGCGAATGTTTTTAGTTGGGGCCTTGCCATTTGTAGGAAAAAATACTACATCAATTCCAATCATTGTAAGCGATCCAATGCGGAAAGTACCGGAAAGTAACTTAAAAGATATTTATAAGCATTGACTATAATCGTCTTATTGAGAATTTCATTTTTTTTATGTATTGGGAGATTTTCTTATTTACTATTATGATTTGGACAAAATCAATGTATCTTGAGCTATCACAAAATCAATCTTGATACTAAATTATATAAAAATAGATTAACTACATGTCATTTGCGCCACCCTTACTGGAATAATCTATTATTGTACCATTTTTTCTTGTGATGCCCATCTTTTACTATAACAAAAAGTACAAAACAAACCTCCTTCGAAGCCCACCTAAAAGACTCGATCAATGGTCAGAATCATGACATGTTGGTGACATGGCAAGAAAAGAACATGCGGCCAAGCTACTTAACATGTCTTTACAGGAATAAATGCAAACAACGAACAAGTGAGTCTTCCCTCTCTCCATCATTGGATTGGGTTTGGGAAGAGAGGAAGAACGAAGAAGGAAGAGGATGAGTTTATGTTTGCTCAGGGTTGACTGCGACCCCCACTTATTATAGCAAGGGTCCCCGTCAACCCTCAATACATAAAATGAAGATCGATAGCAACCACACAAAAAAAATGGTAAAAAAAAAAAAAAAGAACTTGGTTTTTCTGTACGGATTCCCTATTAGGTGCATGGTTGCCTAATATTTCTTGTTTGGTGCACTGGCCACATAAAAGTGTTTTTTCAAGTAAAAATCCCTTAACTTTATATTACTTTATCCAAATCAAAAAAAAGAAATGGGGCAATATAAGATAAAAGGCCAAGGAGAGCAAAGATGGTTGTAGATTTGTAGTTGCTGCATGAGTTGTATGATATATATGGACCATTGATTTTTTGGGTCTTGCTGTGGTTGAAGATCATCTGATCGTTGTGAGTTCCAACAATTATCGAAAATATTGCCATTAGGAAATTATCATCCCCAAACAATGTTGGGATCTTTTTCAAATATGAAATTTTTCTTAGGATATTATAGGATAATGGCGTTGCGAAATAAAATAATAGCACAATAAAAAACATTAAAATTGAAAATAAATTTAAGTCATTGTAAAAAAATCATATAAGCACAAAATACAGTCTAAAGCAATATTAGAGGAGAATGATTAAGTGGAGACCACAGTATTGTTAATTGTGACAACAAATTAATTGTAACATTCCTTGCAAATTGCATTCGGCCTCAGAATCAAAATCACCTGGACACCATCACACTGTACTTATTTCTGAATTCTCAGAATATGGGCATGCTTGCCATCCAACCGTAAATTTCAGGTCTCACCTAACTGACTCATTGCACCTTCACCTTCCTCAACACATAATGAATCTTCTACCCAAAAAAAAAAAAAACACATAATGAACCAAAAGCTGAAATTCAAGGTTCGGGTCAATATTTTAAACCGAATCAGTTGATTCATATTGATATCCTTGGTTCTAAAGTCAATCCATACATTGTCAAGCCCGTGTGATCCTTGACCAAAGGAAAGTAGGGGATGGGCAGACTTCTATGTGGATAATGGGTGGGCTGAGTAGTTTCGATTCTTATATGCCTTCAAGATTTGAAGGTTTTATATAAGTTAAACTCTTAAGATTCAATCCAGCGGTGGATGTAGAACGGCCACTTACCTCATTAATAAATAGCAACAATTTTCACCTGCTTGCTGTCTAGGGTTTAAACCCTCGGTATGTCTGCGTCACATTTTTCCACTTGTGTGGGCTGTCTTTTCACTTATGCGGGTTTCTTTTCTACTTACGTGAGCCTTCTTCCTATTTGTGCAGGTTGTCTTTCCGTATGTGTGTGCGTGCTCTTTCTTGGGTCCCATTCCCTTAGTGGGGCTACCAAAAAAATTCCAACGGTGGATGATGGTCATATCAGTGCCAAATTCGGACCAATACTAAATCACAAGTTAAATATCCATGAAGAGATTGATTGATCTAAGGCCGGTATTCATTAGAATTTATCTTCATTGATTGAAATTAAAAAAGAGGGGGCATTTTTTTAAAGAAAGTCAATAGATTATGATTTGTGAAGGTCAAGAAAAACTGGCCTTGGAGCATTGGAGGGGGGCGTTTGGCATCCATTACAAAACGTCACACAACTTTGGTACTATATATGACCCACTTCCAATGATACCAACAAGATACTTGGTATCTTCCTTTTCTACTCTCACGAGCTAGATACAATTGAGTAATAAAAGCAAGATGGGATTGACCCCATTGCCATTGGTATATATCGTTTTCCATGCCTGAACATGGGATGCCTGCTGCCTCCCCGTGGTCCTGCTGTATGCATGAAGTCATGATAGCATGGGTATATTCCCTGGAGCCTTGCAGACAAGGCTTATTAATTAAATTAGATGCATCGGTATATACCCATTTAGGCTCTTTTTCTAGACTAGAAGATGGCCTGGCCCTGTCATATATGAGCCTTGGGATCTCATAGGTGGGATGTGGGGAAGATATGAACCTGAATATATAGAAGAGAACCTTATAATATGACAATACTAAGTGGCATCTGATAAGTCATGATGCTTGGAATTCCAACAAGAGCTAATGACAAAGACAATATAGCATTTTCTTATTTGAATCGAGTTATATTAATATTAACTAGCAAAATATGCCCCTACTTAGCACGGGGAACATAAGTCGTACAATGAAATTATATATATAAACTATTTAAATTTATTAAAAAATAAAATAATAAAATAATTGCAGAGAGTACTATGCTTATAATTTTAAGTTTCTAATTGATATATACAAGAGTTTTTTATTTTTATTTATTATTGAGAAAATGTAGTTTCCCCTTTAAATCCATTTTGATCAACGGGGTTAAAAAACAAATAAGACAATTATCTTAACCATATTTGATAAAAAAAATTTATTGAAATTGATTTTTTTTCTTGTTTTTGAATTTTTTAAAATTAAAACTAGAAATTTATGTTAGTTCCATTCTAGTATGGCCCAATGACTAAAAGAAGAAGAAAAAATCAAACAATATGTCAATATAAATTCAACAAATTTAGTATGAAATATTACTTTTTAAAATTTAAATTAAGTAGTCTGTAATGGGAATTGCTCATTAATCATCAAACAAAAATAGAACTTTACATGATGTATCAACCATCAATAAAAATTAAAAAGATTACGAAAATATAGATAATATTTAGGAGTGAAAATCTTCAAAACAATAAGCATCCTCGAACAATGTCATTTGATAAATTAAACTTCTTGTAATTTACATCATTATACATTCCTTTCGACAAAGACAATCATGCTTTTCTTTCTATATTGTAGAGCTTTCGTAGTGAAAATCATCAGTTAATTAAATTTCGTGTGATCTACAATATCATAGATTCTCTTTAATAGATCAAGCCCCTTTTCCATCCCATCTTGTAGAGGCAAATCTCTTCTCCGTGAAACATCGTCAAATAAAGATCCTTATAAAAATACTCATTTCTACTATTCTATTAAAAACCTCAACAAACAGAAAAAAATGCAAAAATACAAAAAAATAGAGTTGAAGAATAGTCAATCGGAATAAATAAACCTATCATAAATAAACCTATTGTAGGTTAGAATTATTGCTTCTATATTATTGTGATCAAGTGATACATTTTATCATTATACATACTTTTTCCATCCTACCGTTTCCGTAAGTAAAACGAGTGCACAAACACTTAAGGGACGTTTGACAAAGGTCCACAACGTGGAATCCTCCCCATTTTTCCTCACAAGCATGGAAAAGTCATGTTTGAAAATGGGTTCCATCGTATGTGAGGAATCATAAAAATAAACAAAAATCTCTAAAAGGCCAAAAAGTTCCCATCAGACCTCCCTCCATTGGATGGATGAAAGCTACACATGGAGAAAGGCGGATGAACAATATTTGTTTAGAGTTACACTTTTTTCCTTAGAAACATCCTTTTTGGATTCCACATTCACGATCCGAACCGTTAATCATGTTAACAATATCTAAAACAGCTACATCATCAAATCTCAACCGTTGATTCTTCATAATTTCTATGGGACCGAAAATGAGAACCCAAACCATCCATCATCTCTAGAACATAAAATGATTCACGGTGAATTGTGAGAAAATTGCAAAAACAGTTGTGAGCATTAGATGTAGTATATGCAAATCCATATATTCCCTGGTGTTTGCCAAATATGGATTGAAATGCATCTTCTTCGTGAGAAAGAAGAGTAAAAGAATCCTCTAAATCGGGATTTTATCCCTAGTTGCCAAACGTATTCATCAGCTGTGGGGAACACCTCAACCGTAGAAAGTGGCGGGAATCTGCAATCTTTATCTCTCCATTCACAAATCACAACCATCTCAATCTCAAATGTTTTTGTTTTACCGCTTCTTGTTTCCCGCCACAGAATAAAAAAAACGAAAATTCAAAATCTCTCTCGAACAGCGTAATTAAGTAGTGCTTCGCCCGCCAAAATCTAAATTCAAGATCATACAGCATAAACGAGTACAACCCAAAACCTCCAATTTTTTCCAGTTCTGACAGTACCATAGTAGCGAACTACGAGATCATGGCAATCTCTTCTCCCAAACCCCACAACAACAAGATGAAGGATCCTCTCTCCCCTTCTAGAAGCCCCAAATCTCCCTCCATTCGCATCAATGTAGCCCAGATTAACGGCCAAACATGCCACCAGGTTAACAGAAAAAAAAAAAAAAAATCGAAGAACCCACATCACATTTTCGGATTTTCCATCCCATTTGCAATTCATGCACTGATTCATCTATTTATCATTTGCAGTGTCGGCAAAAAACCATGAAATTGGTAGCTTCTTGCAAGAACAGAGCAAGGGCAAAGGGGCCCTGCCCCTTTAAATTCTGTGACAAATGCCTTTTGAACAGGTTTGCTTTTTCTCTCTTATGGTGTCTTTCTTCCTTATTTGTATGTAAAAAGCATGTATTGATTGCCTGCTTTTACAGATATGGAGAGAACGCAGAAGAGATGATGAAATTGGGTGATTGGAAGTGCCCCAAATGCAGAGACATATGCAATTGCAGTATTTGCATGTAAGAAAATATGGGAGTTTCCTTTTCACATTGTTTTGCAACTTGGGTTTGTGATTTGAATCGAATGCTATCATAATAGGAAGAAGAAAGGGCAACAACCGACCGGGATTCTTGTGCATGCGGCCAAGGCAACTGGGTTTTCTTCAGTTATGGAAATGCTGCACACAAAGGGGCCAGATGGTTTGGGTGTTGTAGAGATTTTGAAAGATACATGCACTCATCTGAACAAAGCAGCAGTTTCTAGTAAGGTATAAAGGTGTTTTTTGGGTTGACTTCCAATTTTTTGGTTGATATGTAGTTTGGGTTTTTCATCCTTTTGGGGATTGTGCTAGGTCTCTTATTTTGGATTTCATGGTAATGTTGGATTATAACAGGAGTTGTTGTCTCCCAAAAGAAAGCATGGAAAGGAAAATTCTCCTGTTGGGGTCTCAAATATGCAATGTGAGGCTTTAGAAGTAGGTAATGATGCAAAATTAGAAACCAATATAACTGCAAGGAAAAAATTAAGATTGGATAATGGTAATGGTAATTCATCTAAAGTGAGAAGTAAGGATGATGGACCGAAGAGGAAAGAATTGCAGGCACAGGTCTTGACGAAAGTTACTGCTCATGTCATGAAGGAAGAAAAGAAAATGGCTGAAGTGTTAAATGGTAAAAACATAAAAAAACCTGCAGTGAAGCCATTTCGGATGCCAAAACGTTATAAGCTGGAAGAAAATCATACAATGAATAGAGAGGGTGTGAAGGTTGATGTCATGTTGCCAAAAGGCGACGAATTAGTAAATGTAGCTGGCATTGAATTTCCTGCTGATGATGTTGGACCAGCCCTTCAATTTTTGGAATTCTGCAATGCTTTTCAACAGGTAAGATGTAAGTTATTTACTTTATCCTTTTTGTTATAGCTAATTACATGGAGTTCCTATTTCAAGCACCTTGTGACATAATAGCTTGAAATGATGAATTGGTGAATCTTTGCATCCAGATTTTATGATATTCAGGTGTTTGAGATGTAATACTTCATGCACCTTCAGGAACTTATGTATGACAGTAGTGCATTTTCGATGGACAATACTCTTAGTAGTTTGTTTTTGTTATATTTTCAAACATTTTGTTATATGAAACCTCTTAGATGATATTTGTTGCTTGAGATTGATAGTAGGAGCATTATATCTTGACGTCATACTCGAAAGCTTTATGCAACATTTGTACCATCGGTAGAGGTGACCTCTGTTCTTCTCTGTATCTTCCAACTGAGAGACCACAATGACAAATGAGAAGATGGTAATGGAAGCCAAGCAAGTGGATGACCTAAAACATGTAGGCCGTTTTTCAGTTTAATGACATCAACATGAGAAGAAAAGTGTTTTCCCCCCTCATGCTGTGTTGGGTGTACAAAGCGCATGAGAGCTAAATACCACTCCCAGAGCTCTTTATACTCCTGAAGTAGGGCAATAGTGCTAATGTCACAAGAACACACAATCCAAGACACCACATGTGACTGAGTCATTGTTAATTATTCCATTCTTATTCTGAAATGACTGGGTCACTTCTGTGAATTGAAGTTACAAACTTAATACCTCCATTTGTAGATATTAGCAACATTCAATCTCTTAAGGCAAACTAGCATGATCATGACTGTTTGTGACTATCCAATATTGGTACATGTGATTCAACAAATCTTAAAAACATAAGATCTGTGGATTTGGCACAGTGCTTTGATGAGTATAAATAAATATTTATTTTTTAACAAATTATTGTGCAAAAATTGAAATAATAAAAATAATGTGAACAAAGTTACTCTAAACAATTGAGCAATAACCATTTCAATATTTTAGTTAGATTCCAATAGAAAAGATGTCATTATGATTATTGATTAATTGGTTGCAAAACAATGTTTGAAGTAGAACCTATGAACCCTCGAAGAATTCTATGCTGTATTGTGTCCAATATATTTGACACTGGTAAGCCAATCATTTCTAGGGCTCTATTCAACATAGCTGTAAGCGTCAAATTCATAGGTGGTTAGGAAATTTGAATTTTGGGACCTTATCATACAGCATGATAGCATAATCATGATGCAATGATATGCAATTCAACATTTACACTGGTGCATTTTGTGTCATATTATTATTATATATGGTGTTACCCAGAGCCCAGAGGTTCAAGTGTCGTGATTGCTGCTGCTGCATGTAACTTTTAGATTACAAGCTATGTGGACTGCTTGACTTTTCTATATGCATCTAGGATTCAGGATGAGTGGCCAAAATGTCACTATTTTTAATGTATTTAGTAATCAGGAGAAGCAACTTTCCAAATGAATGTGAACTAGTGGAAACCCTAGTGCAATCTTGTTTAGCTCACGGGAAACAGTGGTTTTTGCTGCTTAGTGTGGAGCAAAGGTATTGGATGCATAAGCATTACGCAACGAGAGTTCCTTCATATTAGAAAGGATGTTAACCATTTATTAGTGTTTCTTTTAGATGAGTGCTCAGATCCTATTTTGCAAAAACATGGTTTAAATGTGTCAAAAACTGGATTTTCTGTATATAATCATTGTTGTTCTGGGATTTATCTAATGCATTTTTTTTACTCTTTAGGTTCTTAATCTAAACAAAGGCCAAGGAGAGTCAGTTCTTCGAGAACTAATACGTGCTCGAGTTACACGCCGGGGAGTGTATTCTGCAAATATTCAGTTTCATATAAAATTATTGTCCCTATTACAGAAGGATAAAGGAGAAGTGTATAGATCTTTGCCTGCATGATTCTTATTTGGCAAAATGTGAATTCTTGCTTTCAAGTTTATTTGGGGAAGTCACTGATTTTCTGCTGTTTGTGTAGGTCTCCTCTATCATATTCAGCAAACATCGGCAGTTCATGGTTGCAAGTTCTTGGAAAATGTATCTCTGAATCCCAATTTGCACCAAAAGAAGTGCATCTGGGCTGCCTTACGAAGGGAACTGATGCATATGATAAACTAAGTTCCTCAGAAAAGCTTATAATCTTAAATCTGCTTTGCGATGAGATGCTTGGCACTAAGTAAGTGCAATGCATATTCGCCTTGTGATATTTTAATGTTTTTTTTCTTATTTACCATGTGATATTGTATTGGATTATATGTTCAGCTGTGTGAGGAGTTATATTGAAGAACAACATGCAAAATATGTTGAAAGCAAGAGGGAAGAAAAATCCAAGATTCAAGCTGCAAAAGAAAAGGTTTTTGATTTTAAAAAGCATGATTCATATTGATCTTTAAGTGGCCTTATTGTGGAGCCTAGTTTCCAATTATGCATTTTTTTTTTTTTTTCTCTGTAGGAAAAACTGATGAAGCAGAAGTTAAAGGATGAGGTCGCACAGATTGTCCTCTCTTCAAGACAGGAAGCTCCACTTTCCATTAGTGAGCATGAGAATCTTGTTTCAAAAATAAAGGCCGAGACACAGAAAGCTCATGCTGAGATGGTAGACGCAAAGGATATGGTTCCTAAGAGTATGTTCTAGCTTCTTTGTCTTGAGATGTTTGGCTTATTTACTATAAGCATGACCTCTCAGATCATAACCAATGGGCAAATGCAATGTTTATTTTTAAGTTGTTTTTTGCTAATGTTGCAAAAACAAGTTAAGAACTATTCCTATGAACTGAACTTGAATTCTAAGTTGCATCAGGTGCCAACCTTTGCAAATCATCTTTATATTTGACTTAATGGGAGAAAAATGTGTTTGCCAAAACATTTATTAAGAGGTATAGTGAGTTTTGTACATATGTATTAAACATGGCTGTTTCTTTTTTCTGGTTCTGCAAAATTTAAATGATTTTTTTTAATGCATTTTGTTTACACAATATATTCCACCCTTGTGAAGTTGAAGCCAGAGACATAATCCAATGTCCTGACTACATCATATTTGCAATGAAAGAAGTCCTTTTTATGTAGTTTGAATAATGTTTTGTGCTGACTATTTGGTCGGACTTAGATTTTCTTGTTCAATATCTTTGTTGAGATTTTCTTTAAGCTTCTATAATGATGTAAAGCAACAACACAGAAATTGAGGTTAAAAGGAAACTTATAAGGAACTAGATTTTAGTTTAACACATACCTTTGTCTCCACATCTTTTGTGAAATTGCATTAGGGTGGTCATATATGACATGAGCTTGATTAATGTGGCATGGATTGTTTTGAATTATGATGCACGGATACTTCAAAATGGGCAACGTATCGTGTCGTATCGTATCCGATACTTCACTTTTTATGTGTAAAATATGTGTCCCTGCCGTATCTACGACGTGTCCTTGCCGTATCCACCGTATCCATGCCGTATCTGTGCATCATAGGTTTTGAAGTAATGGATTCCATGAAATTAATGATTTTTAAGATGATGGAGAGCACTGCTTTCACATACTTTTGATCTCGAACTAAAGGAAATTTTCTACATATATAGGTATATACAAATGGTGTTAGGATTCTATCTTTTCTAAGGCTTGAAGCCTTGTTTTACTAAATCAGAAACTAAAGGTTCCTAGTTTGGCTGCATATGAAAGTACATAAAAAAAAGGGTGAAGGGTGTTTCGAAAACCCCTCTCATGGAGAGCCCATTCATCTGTATCAAAACTGCAATATAACAGACTTAATGTTGATAGATTTTTATTGTCACCAACTTCTGAAACATCTAGATTATTATATGGAAAATGGGGTATTATTTATTGCAAATTTTAAAGTCAATGCACAATTCTGATATGAGGCACTCTAGTCCGAAAGAAAATAAAAGAATATCAAAGGTTTTTAATGGTAAAAATGTAGTGAAAGGAAAGCTTAACATGCTTCTCTTTCTATCCAGTTTCTCATAACATAATTGATGTACCTGTGTATATAATTCTGTCTGTACTGTTAGTGTCTTTTATAACTAGTATTTGTTTGTTTTCTGTTCTTTTTATTTTTGGCAACTCCATTGCCTGCTCGTGAACTATTGTTGTAGAGAAACAAAGATTAGATGCTATCAGGACAGAGCCTCTTCTTTTGGATCAAGATGGTCGAGCATATTGGAAACTGGGGAGCCATTCTGATGGATCACATATTTTGCTTCAAGGTTCTTACCATCTGAATTATCTTTTCTTTTAATAAATGAGATTGAAATTCTGGAGCCCCAATATTGCTTCACTTACTATTATTATTTTCACCATTGTTATGTTTCTTTACAGATATTGGGAACCAGGATTTGGTAACACCTCAAGACAAGTGGTTTATCTTTGATGATGAACAAGAAAAAGCTGTTCAGAATTATATTTCTACAAGGTGGGTGGAAAGTTCAAAGTTGATCCAATACTAATTTATGGATCAAACTATATATGCAAATTTTATTCTTCCGCTTGTGTCATTTGTTCTAGCTCTATTTTAACTGCCATTAGTTCTATCTTCATGAACAAAATAGTAAGATTGTAATCTAGTATGTAGTCTTTTCTTGGCAAAAGATGTGGCTTAAAATGCTTGAATCCATGTTTACTTCTCGAGGGGAACAGGCAAGTGAAAAACTATAGAGCAGAAATCTCTAGTGAGAAAGGAAAGAACAATAACAGAAACAACTAAGGTAAAGTAATGTTCATATCATGATGTAGCACTTAAAAGTAAATGAATGTAGGTTATTTGAATGTAAAGAAGATATTTAATAAAAATTCAAGGCCAATGGCAACTTTAAAAGGTGTTACAATCTTAATAAAGTTTAGGGTCTGGTATGATATGAAGTAGTCTTACATATTCATATTTAGAAAATGTTTGGTCCTCTTTCAGACATTGGAGAACCCAAAAGTGAATAATGGCATAAACTATGATTGAGTGTAACAACTATTGCAGTATCATAATCTATGATCAAATGCTTATTGACAGTAACTACTACAAAAGCACTGCCTAGTTTGACCCTAAATGGGTACTTGGTTACTAAATTACCTGAAAAAATGTAATCACGTAATTAACTAAAGCCATCCATCGAGGAGGTTGATTGGCAGCATGATGAATGTTCTAGCTTCAATCTCATGGGTAAGGTTAGGTAATACAGGTGTGGGATCATAGTATCTCACTATCTTATCTTGATATAAAAGGTTTAACCTCAAAAGTTAATTAAGAAATGATCTATTCAATTTCATGGCATTCTTTTGAATTGCATGACAGACAATGTGATCTCAGTAGTAATCCATCTTTTGTGGTGCAGAGAGAAGAAGCACAGGAAAAGGCTTATCCCTATTGCAATGGGGGGTGATGGCACAAATTTGAAGGTGTGACTCCCTTGCTGATTCGTCATCATTGAAATGTTCAACTCAAGGTGTTCCAACACTATCATTTTTGAAAGAAAAGACAAGGAAAGAAATGTGTTTGGGGGGGTTGGGTGACTTGGGTCAGTTCTTTACTCTTTATTTATAAAGGTGTTTGAACAGCATTGCCATCATGGGGGTGCCTGGAATCAAGGGCATGTTTTGTATTTCTACTACCATTGATAGTGTGCTTGAATGCACTTCTGTAGTAGTTGATTTCAATATCTATGGGTAGAATGGAAATGATCGCTACTTGATTTCTTGTTTTTGGCATACTGTGTAAACTGGCAACTCAGTTTGAGTGATCTTGCTTCTCCAACTTCATCCAAAATCATCTGCTGTTTTCATAGATTTCATGGGCTTATTATTGTTATTCTTTCATTGAAAGTCTCCTTGAAAGGGTAAAAACAAAATAAAAATAATTACCCGTAGGCCATAACAAAAATAGAGGAATATCAATTGTAATGTGGTTTCTCAATTTTCTCCTAAACAAAGTTTTCACAATACTGTAGTAATTCTCCTCAGTTAAAAAATGTATGGGTGTAAAAGAATTACTGAAAAACCACATAATGGGATCAAAGGATGAAGACAACTTAACCCCTCCTTGTTTCACCAAAGAGCCTTCAATAATGGTAGCCAATCTTCCCATGACAGAATACTACCTGCAAAGAAGAGGCCAAGGACCTAATCTCTTGAGAGCAGTGTCACGACCCGGGCCCGAGATCTGATTACTTCGGACGGACCCCCGAGTCGCGGAACCATACTTACTCCCGTAAATCCTGAATTAACCGAAGTTAAGACAAGACTCACAAGGGATATCAAATCACAATACCTGTCAATGTACAATGTGCGGAAAACATGTATATATACATTGACTACAATTAACTTTACACAAAAGTTAAGTTCTATTATACAAATTTACAGCCCACTAAAACCAACACTGCACGCTTAAAATACAATACAGTTGGTATTTAATCACAATCCAAAATTCTCTATTACAAAAACATTCATTTACAATCGCCCTCCGACTACGCCCACTCCGCTAAACCTCCTGGAGGTAACGGACGGGCCTCCTCCGCAGGCGGCGCGGCCTCGGCAGGACCGGCACGGGCATCTGGGCCTGTGATATCATCAATAACACGTGAACACGAAGGTTCAACAAGATACATGCATTTTCATGATTCTTCATGTTATTTAACAATTCTATACAAGAATTCAATAAGGTAAGAACTTAAACAGTTCTACAATAAATAACTATGTCAATCATATCCTTTCATTTCGTTCATTTCGTTCATTTCGTTCATTTCGTGTCTTCCAACGGAAGCAGTGTAAGCACAAGGCGGAAGGGCAAACCATTCATGGCCTAGGCTTCAAGATTATTCAATTTTCATTTAGTCACATTAATTAAGCACAAGGCGGAAGGGCAAACCATTCATGGCCGAGGCTTCAAGATTGTTTCACTTTTCATTACATGACTTTTCACAATGGTGGAAATTTTCCAGTGTCTTGATCAGAGAGCACTGGCATTCCACGAGGCTCCGGAACGCCCCTCACATCTACTGCAGCAGGAATTATTCATTCATTTAAGTTACTGTCACCTTTAGTGACTATTCATTTCATTTCATTTCATTAATTCAATTCATGTATTCTGTCATTTCGTGCATTATGTCAATGACGTTCACTATGTCAATGAAGTTCACCTCTGTGTCACTTCATGGATTCTATTCATTTCTTATCAATTCTATTCATACTTCTAAGCCAGACAAACGAGTGAAGCGTTAGTTATCCAATGTACATGTTATTTTTGATGAATATCACTTTATGTATTTGATTTGTACATTGAGACGACCTTCGCTAACACCTATGTAGGCTTAGACATCAGCATGGAATAGCCTGTACAAATTAGGCTTCATTTCCATAATCTTTTCTGAGTTCATCTCAGCTGTCGGTTGGCCTGTCGGCTGACCGACCATACAACGTCGGTTGACCTATCGGTTAACCGACACTTTGTCGGTTCAAGTTCCAGAAGCTGGATTCTTCAGTCCACTTCCTGATACATTCGTCGGTCAGGCTTCGGTCATGTGTCGGCTGACCGAAGATACCATGTCGGTTGACCGACCTATTGTCGGTTCGAATTCCAGAGAGCTGGAATTCACTGAGACAGATTTCAGATCTGTCGGTTAGTCCGTCGGTTGACCTGTCGGTCGACCGACACTACCATGTAGACTGACCGACACAATGTCGGTCAGAATTCCAGAGAGCTGAAACTCTCCGAGACAACTCCCAGAGCTGTCGGTTAGCTTGTCGGTCAGGTGTCGGCTAACCGACACATGCTCAGAAGTTCAGTTCTGAACTTCGGATTTTCTGAAGCAAAACTTCCCGAAATTGAGTCAAATAGACTCCAACATCTCTAAAACACTATAAATCATAAGAATGCATAAGTACTTGCCTTTTGTGAAGGTTGAATGGAGAATAAACCTTCCTTAGCTTGTAGTTCCAAGAGAAAACCTTGATTCCAAGCTTGACACTTTCACAATTTGAAAACAAAGTTGGGGAAGATGAAGTGAAGGATGAAAACTCCTTGAAAACACTTACAAATCCCTTGTTTGCCTCTTGATTGAGTAAGATTGGAAGGAAAGAAGAGAAAAGCAAGAGAAAATAGTTGCCTAGGGTTTGGAAGAAGATGGAAATGAGATGAATGATCTCATTTAGGTTATTTTAGCTTATATAAGCTATGAAAGTGCACTTAAGTCCATCCATTCCACTAATTTACAATTTAAGTCAAATGAAGGGTCATTTGACCGGATTCTCGTCAAACGACTTCGAACCTATGATGAAAGTTGACGTACTCGTCGAGATACACGCGTTGGTATCAAGAGTTTCCGTATTCGACGAAATACGCGAAATTTCGTATTTACATAAAAGTCCTTCATTTCTACGTTTGAGTCTAAAACTCCATTTAAACCATGCAAATCCATTCTTTACCATTCCATTAAGCCCAATTCATTCATTTGAGGCTTATTCCATATCATTTGGTCATTGACCATCATTAGCTCAATTAACCGCAGTTAATTAGCCTTAAGCATAACCAATCCACTTAATCTTTTCATTATCCGTTCATTCTATTCATTTGGGACTAACTCATCGAGCTTAGTCATTAATTACCATTAAACTAGTTAAACATGGTTAACTAGCACTAATTTCAATTAACTAGAGTTAATCTTGATTAACTCGAGTTAATCTTGATTAACTCGGGACGAGACCTGACAAGCAGGCAGATGAAAGATGAAATCTCTATTACATCCAAACCTATATGCCTGGGATATGCCAAGAACAGTATTGGATCTTATGCCTGCTTTGCATCCTATAGGCCATACTATCACCCTTCTGTCTTCTAATCCCCTCTTTTTGTTAGGTCTAATGAGTCCCACCATATGTTTTTCTTAAAATATTTTTTGGATTCCATATATTTTTAGCTTAGGGAATGACCCCTGACATTATTCATAAATCCTAAATCATAAGCATGTTTGTGGACGGCTGGTTGACAAGCACAGTAGTGGTATAGATGACAAAATACCATTCAATAAACAGTGGAGCCTCACCAAGAGCTTGATCAATAAACCAAAAGAGCCTTGGCCACCGTCCATCCTAAAGTCCCAAGTCTTGGCCTGCATTCATGGGCACACAATTCATGAATGTGGGTATCTATCACCCATTCCTTTTCCACACCCGAAAGCCTGACCTCTGTAGGGGGCAAAATCTGATCTGACCCACAAATTTGATGTATTTGACCCGCATAAGCCGACCTGCATCTTATATGGGCCGATCCCGAGTTAGATAAACCTGACCCAGTGTAGAAAGGATTACGTGGGGATTGACCCGCATAACTCGCATCATAACCCCACTAAATGTGTTGGGTTAGAATTCACCTTCATATCTATTAAATGTGTAGTAGTTGGGTCGCTCCTTTGAAATCTATATTATCCTGAGTTCGAGTCTTAGCACAAACCAAATTAATTTTTACCATGTCATTAAAAATACAAGGTTCAGGTTGGAAGTTAGGTCCAAAAAGTGTGCTTTATTTCTTGCTCGACCTAATTTATTGAATGAGTCAAAATCAACTGGAACTGATTTTAATTTGAAACCACTTGGCTTCATATATAATAATTGATTTAAAATTGTCCAGTGGTTTAGTATTTTTGTATTTTGTAACCTGAAATTGATCGGACTTAGGCCAAATATCTGCAAGTTGAGTAGGGTTGATTTGAGCTAAATGAGCTGACATATGTTCAATGTGGGTTATGTAGATCAGGTTGAATTGACCTGCATTGGGTGCATGTTGGATTACTTTACCCATTTTACAAAAATGGGTTGGACTTGTTTTGGATTGGTTTGATTTCATGTAAAAATTCTCTTAGAACTGATTGCGAACGAAACCGATATCGAAACTACCCTACCATTGATATCTAATCATGCCCAATTTTATGTTCATCAAACCCTTACACTTGGATGGAATCTCAAAAAAAATCAATCATTAAAAGATTTAAACTTTTAGACTGTTGAATCAAATGCCATGATAAGTTAATGGTATCAAATTCTTCCATGACCCTGAAATCTCATCTGCATAGGAACTCTTCCTTTTTCTGGCTCTGTTGATGAAGCAATGGCCTGTGCTTTAGCATCTATAGAGATCAGATAATCCAGTCCATCCATTTTCTTTGTGGATGCACAACACAGGGTCACATAAATCCACACCGGCCAGATCTATCACATATTTATCAGATGCCCCAAACCATCTAAGCCATTGACCTAATGTGGAACAGAGAATCTGAAGTGAATGTCAGCAGCAACGATCCAAGCCGTCCAAAATGGGGTGCAATGATCTAGATGTTGAATAAAAGAGCCATATTTATCACGTGGACGGTGGATGTATGAATTTGCAGTGACCCCACCACTCTCTGACAATGTGACATTGTGACTCCAATAAATAAAGACCCCCACTAATACTTTTTTCCTACATCTACCTCATTACAACTTTTCACAATTCCAAACAGCAAATCATTCCACTCACCCACCCAACAGACCAGATCAGTTGTCTTTCACTTGAGCTCCATCCATGGCTGCAACTTCAGCAATCAGAAGCTCCTCTCTCTCCCTCAATCTACCCAGCCCAAGATCATCACCCACCAGCTCTTTTTCACAAACCAAATCTCTCTCTTTCAACCCTCTCACGAGGAACCTGAAATTGAATAAAACCCAGTTGGGGTTTTCCTCCCAAAGGTCAAAGATCATACCCAAATCACTCTCACCAAAGATTACAGCTTCTGCAAGGCCAGGTTTACTTCAAATTACCTTTACAACCTCCTTTTTTTTTTATTCTCTTGCTGTCTTCTCTTTCTTTTTCCTCCTCTTATGTGTCTTTTCATTTTGATTTTTCAGGTGATGTTCAGGAACTGTATGTGTATGAGATCAACGAGAGAGACCGTGGGAGTCCTGCCTACCTTCGTTTAAGCCAGAAATCTGTCAACACTCTTGGCGATCTCGTCCCTTTCAGCAACAAGGTTTTAGTCTTTTTATTCATTCTCTTCCACTGAAAGTATTCGTAATTGTAGTGATTTATTAGTTTCTGGATGCATCCAAACGCAACCCATTTTTTTATTTTGGGAAATTCTATATGCACCCACACATTTTGCTGAATACACCCACGTTCCATTGTTTACAGTGATTTTTTTTCTTGAGAGGTGGGTGTGCTCAGCGAAAAAACTGGGTGCATATAGAATTTCCCTTTTATTTTTTATGTGGGAATGTTACAAACATCCAATTATATTATTATGCTTGATCTAGGCCCAACTTTCTATGGGCCGGGTTCAGGTAGGGGTATTAATGGCTTGAGTCGACCGCCTTAACCTTAGGCCCATATCAGGCCAAGGCCGACACAGGCTTTAAGGGCATGTTTGTGTAGCCCATTTCCGCGGCAAAGGACGTGGTTTACTACGGAAAACTCATTTTTAATGTTTTTGGTGCGGCAGTTTTCTGTGGAATTACTTTTTCGCCACGTCAGTTTTTTTCCTTTGTAGGCATGGAAATGGACATCGGATGGGAGGGGGGTATGGGAATTCCATTTCCACAGAAAACTAACCCCCCATTTTCTCACTCCACCGAGCCACCAACCCCCCAGCATTCCAGGAGGGGTATGGGAAGTCCATTTTCATGGAAAACTTAACCCCCATCTCTTGAAAACCCCCAACCCCCCACCCCCCCCCCCCCCCCCCCCCCCCCCCGGTTAGTTTTCACTGAAGAAAATCTGTAGCTGCATTATACAACATTAGCACTAATCCATCGAGGAAATTTTTTTTACACAAAAAAGATGTATTTCTAACTTTCTCATAAAACCTTTTCTGAGGTATTTTAAAATCATAGAATTTGTTTATGTGGCAATTTTGTCTTTCCATGGAAATTGCCTCTACACAAACGTGCCCTAGATTCCTTACTCCTGCCCACCCTTCTGGAACTTGACTTGGGTCATAGTTCGGAACATCATTCTTGACTTGGACCTAACCAACATTCAGGGTCATAGTTCGGAACATCATTCTTGACTTGGACCTAACCAACATTCACTGCCAAACCTACGGCGGGTCCTGTTTAAACGTGACCCATTGCCATCCCTGCTCACGGCATCATCTCTGCTTAATCAAAAGGCACATTTTCCCAATCGTTCCTGCATGTTTGTTGAAGAGGGGATTGTAGAACCCACTTTTGCACATCCAGGACCACCCACTTGGCAGAAGAGGTAACCAGGCCTGGGCGACCAGTTTAGGCTTGGTTGCAGTCAGGTTCAATCGGGGCCAAGTTTGCCAATATGCAGTCCGTTATTGCTGTCCTATTTGTATCAATTGGATAATTTTGTGTTTGGTTAGATAACTAATCTGATCTATATAGTATTGATTTGGATCCCCATAAAATTCAGTATGTTTCAGTTCAAAGTTGTCACCCATTTTAAGTTCTATCTTGACCATCTAAAGCTTGGTTTGAGCTCCTTTTCTTGATTGTGCCCTCATTAAAATGGATCAAGACATTGTAATCTACGAAATCGATTCAAATAATAAAAAACCCCATCAATTGCAAGACCCATTAGGCCATCTGCTTGTGCATCACCAAGCCAAGCCTGAATCACTAGTGCTTGTAATTTAGTGACTGATTCACTCAAACAAGTGATAAATAGTCGACAAATACTCATTATTTGTAGTTGTTGAAAACCTGTTTTGGTTTGTAATCTAACGGAAATGAAGCTGAACACAGAGAGAGATGTCTGTTTACAGTTATATCATGGAAACCTTCAAAAGCGAATAGGTATAACGACCGGCATCTGTGTGCTGATACAACACGTGCCGGAGAAGAAAGGGGACCGTTACGAGGCCATCTACAGCTTCTACTTTGGAGACTACGGTCACATGTCCGTACAGGGACCGTATGTTACGTACGAGGATACGTATCTGGCCGTTACGGGCGGGTCGGGTGTGTTCGAAGGGGTGTACGGCCAGGTCAAGCTTCAGCAGCTCATCTTCCCCTTCAAGCTCTTCTACACCTTCTATCTCAAAGGGATCGGTGAGTTGCCATCTGAGTTGCTGGGTCAACCCGTCCCACCGAGTCCGGCCGTCGAGCCGTCTGCCGCTGCAAAGGCTACCGAGCCAAATGCCTGCATTCCCAACTTCACCAACTGAGGCCGCGTGCTTCACCTACTGAATCGCTGTCGCTTTCTGCTGTGAGTGTGGTCAATGTAGGAAAGAGCCCTTTTTTTCAGTTTATTTGAAGACCATTGCACCGGGTAGTTTGTATGTATTGTTGGGATCTTTACGTTTGTATGTGTATTGTTAGGATCTTTACATTTGAATGGTGATTTGTCTGTGTCATTCAATGGGTGAATGGTATGATTTGGTTTGGCATTCTGTGTTGAAATCCACACTGGAGTCTTCGTTGAGGAAATTAATTAGCACGTGGTTGCCCTAGTCTTTAGGATTGTTAGTGAGTTTGTTTCTGTTTATCTAGTCAATAGGAGTTGGTTTCTAATGTGGGGTAGTGCTTATTTTCAAGCTCTGTCATTTGCGCATCGGTTTGTACAGCACCTTTTGATGGTTCTGCTACTCCAGAAACAAGCGTCCAATGTTCTTTGGATCTCAAGAAGTTCTCCATGAGCATGCTCCAATGGTCATAGTGACCATCAAAGCGTGGAATTGCTGGCTGTACAAAATTTTCGGAAGCCATTAATTTCACTTTTAACTTTCAGAGTGGCTCGGCTCTGATATCACTGTTAGAAATAGTAAACCAGATGAAACGTTTACACAATAATAGTAAAGAGAGAAAATGATATAGAGAAAGCAGAGGATAAACTCTTTTGCATAAATTTCATTGATAAACAAATAGCATATGTATAGGCTAATACATAACTGAAAGCAACATGAAAATAGGCACTACCCCACGTTAGAAACCAACTCCTATTGACTAGGTAAACAAAATACATAACTGAAAGCAACATGGCACTACCCCACGTTAGAAACCAACTCCTATTGACTAGGTAAACAGAAAAAAAAAAAAGACATAAGCTGTTTGTTTATCAATGAAATTTATGCAGAAAAGTTTATCCTCTGCTTTCTCTGCATCATTTGCTCTCTCTATTATTATTGTGTAAATGTTTCATCTGGTTTACTATTTCTAACCGTCTTGGGGTAGGTAAGAAATTTTCTTGCTTGCTAGGGGTGTTTAGTTGGATGGAATCTGTATGCTGTATAGATTAGGTTTCTTCTTATAAGAGATATGTTGTTTGAGATAACAGATTTGGAGTTAAATTTTAGTTAGGGGAGATCTCCTCCTGCGCTTTATAGGGGTCCTGCCTTTGGGACGGTCTGGATGAGTGCTCCCATGTCGGGCTGTATGCAGGAGAAGATATAGGATTTCAAGAGCGGTAGAGTCTGATAATCGTGACTCATCGAAATTGCTATAAATGAGGGGATGATTACATTGGTTGATCATCCAGAAAGTCTAATAGCATTAGTAGTGAGTTTGCAGGATCTATCTCACACCGGACCACACCAAAGTTGTCAATAAGTTCAGCTTCGACACCTATCTTAGACCAGCAATTCCAACACTGAGACATTTATGTAGCTTGGAGCCTTGGACTTTGTCAATTTTAGGGTGCACTCGTCACCTGCAGAAAAACTGAAGCATGTTAGTTTAATTTAAGGGGTGATCTTCGGAGAAGATTTTCCCTGTTTTGGGCTACCCTAACAAATACTTGAACACCTGAATATATGGCTCTGGTCTGACCGATTGATAATCATGAGTTCAGATCTCCCGAGGAAGATGATAGATGGTGGGCTTCATGGGCAAGTGCGGTGTGGCTCACCTGGGAAGAAATAGTTTGGGGAATGGAAAGACTATTAACTGT
This sequence comes from Umbellularia californica, assembly GCA_028538565.1. NCBI lineage: Eukaryota > Viridiplantae > Streptophyta > Magnoliopsida > Laurales > Lauraceae > Umbellularia > Umbellularia californica. The sequence continues at coordinate 13,559,614 of JAPQWN010000006.1, forward strand.
TAGGGGGACCTGAAATTTCAAATCCTATTAGATTTGATATAATTGAGATATGGGCCTCCAAATCAAAGGGAAAAAACAAACAATGAGATCCAACTCCAAAAAAACAAACCTTTTTGTTTTTTCTCTTGGTAAAATTAAAGAGAAAGAACAACAACAGAGACACCAAAAATCAAAACAAAGACATTAAGACCCAACTCCCCAAACCCACAAAATAAGAGCTCTTAGCTAAATCATGAACGATAATAGAGTTCAGCTTCCTAGAAATACAAGAAAAATTTGACAGACTTAAAATTAGAAGCAAAGGATTCAATGTCATGCAAAATTGGCTCAAAAGGCTAATCAAAAGATTTGTTGATAGCTCGCACCACTACTAGGCCATCAAACAAAATGTAAATTTTGTAGAAGTCACGAGCCCTGGATTCATTTAAAGGGTTGCAAGGATTGTCCTAGCCTTTTAGCTTCTTTGGAGGAAGAGACTTTTGGCCCTATTCACTCAACATGCACCAATCATAGAACCATTAAGTCAAATAGCATAACCATACCTAGATTTACCATCCACGACTCTAAATGATGCATTCGAAAAAATGTAGGTTATATCTCGTGAAAAACTCATATTAGGCCTTGTTTTTGATGAATTGGTTCCAGGTGACAAACAAATTCAAGGCAATATTTAGGGAGGCGAGACTTGATGATGAGGGTAAAATCGAGTTTGGTGGTAATTTTGGGAAAGTGAATGAGGGGGAAGAGGATGGAGTCACGGTAGAAAATAGAAAATACAAGTACATGCCTTAAACGCCTTGCTCAAGAGAATCTGAATTCTCATGTCAAATGTAAAAGCTGCGAACAATTTTGCTTCCATCCCTATAGTTATAGGCCTAAGTGCTGGTAAATACATATGGCCGATCTATGATATAAGGAGTCCCGACCTAAGTGCCTAGAGTGCGGAGCGGGAGTGCCGAAATACTAAATTTTAAAATAATTATATTTTCAGAGCGCCTGTACAACATAGTGCTTATGAGTTTATAAATAATTAACTAATGGACACAAATATATCTTATCCATATAATCAAGTATAAAAAATAGAGAAAAAATTAACTTTGCAATTTGATCACATAAAATAGGCAATAATTAATAAGTTAGAAGAAGTTTCATCGTTTAAAAGATAAATATCGAACTTATAGAAAAAGAAAATGCATATAAACTAAAGATTTTGCACGATTCGATTCATATTCGGTTGATCTGCGCTTCAAGCATCTTCGAACTGCGCTCTGAGGACGGATCAGCTTCGAAAATGCCGATCCGCATTTTCAAAGCGGGATCGGGAGGGAGAGGGGAGATTCTGATTACCAAGTTCCGGACTTTCTTAGGCTCAAGCTTGCGAGAAATTTGTGATGCTCTAGGTAGGGCCCATCTTGTTAAAATTTGAACAGATCGAAATAAATGCCCTCCTTTTAAATGAGATTTGGCTAAATTTCAATTCAATAAATGTTTTGAACTTATTATAAGGCTGACCATGCATAAAGACTGAAAAATATTGTACAAGTTCATGAGTTTTATATATGATATATCTAATGGTGGGCCTGTCCCTTGTCAGAGTAACATATAGTAAAGGTCCATACGAGTGGGTTATTTATTTTGGACACTTCAGAATCTTAGTGTGGACCCCACAATGGAACCTCACAAATTTCGCATGAATCTATAAGCCCTTTTTTTATTTTTGGGAAAAGTTAAGTAGGGGTGTTCATGGGCCGGGCCAGGCTAAGGCATATCCAGGCGCAGTTCAGCCTAAGCCTGCCAGAAAAGTTAGGTTTGAGCCCGCCCGTTTAATCAATCGGGCCGGGTTGAACAAGGCTTTTCATCACTTTTGTGGGTATTAGAACGTTAGTTAAATTAAATTACATGTATTTCTTACACAAGTAGGGCCGGACTGGGCTTTCTATCACTTAATCCCAGCCTGGCCCAATTATTAATACATATTTAAGCCCGGTCCAAAGCGGGCTAGGCCCGGATCGAGCTTGGGCTGGCCCAGCCCATGAGCACCCCTAAAGTTAAGTTAAAATCTTTATTAGGAGTAGCATCAATTGTTGATCAATTAAGAGATACTCATTTGATATTGTTTGGACATTTAGATCATGGAGATTTAGATTAATTTTTAACAATGACCCTTTGTTTTTTTTTTTTGGGGGGGGTGGGGGGGGGGTTTCTTAGATCATGGAAATTTAGATTAATTTTTAACAATGGCCCCTCCAAGAAAATTATGTTTCCAAGTGATCCCTTCAAGGCATGTATCTTTAGGGGTGTAATGGTTCGGTTAACCGTTTGTTTTGAAAAAATCGTTAACTGAACCGTGTTTTACAAATTTTCAGTTTTTAAAAACCGTAATCGTACCCTAAAAATTCGTTAAAAAGTAAATCGCGGTTAACTGTATTAGGCGATTCGGTTACGGTTAATCGTCACTTAAAAAAAATCTATCTTTGCCTTTTAACTATGCATGTAGAACAATACTATCATTTTTCACGTACCCAACAAAACAACACTATTATTTTTCACGAAAATAAATACAAATAAGAATCTAAAATGATACTACAAAACATCTATTATGCAATGCATTTAGGCCCTTTAGTTTTTTTTCTTAGTGTAACTGTTCGGTTAACCGTGTGTTTTTGGAAAATGGTTAATCGAATCTATTTTACGATTTTGTTTGGTTAATAACCGTGAGTCGAGACTGAAAACCATAACAGAACCATGAAGCATAGTTTTTCAATTTTAATAATCGTAACGATAATCAAACCGTGAAACACGGTTATTAACTATTGAATCGGTTCAATTTGAGCGATTAGTCGGTTTTTCGATTTTTTTTACAACCCAAATCCTATTGATTTTGCACAGCTCCCAAGGGCTTACAAAGCTGTCGTCCGTGAGACCATAATTGTATTTATGTATGTGTATAGAGGTTTATTTCATGACATTCAGGTTGGACTTGAATGCACTCCTTTGCAGAAAATGGAAACAACTTAATTTCTTATGGGAGGTACTGTTCGAAGCACCTCAAAATTGTTCTATCTTTAGCAATTAAATAAAGCAGGATGGGTGTAAATCTTGTGTGATGAATTGGGTCCTAGACGAGTAGGAAGAGAATCAAACTTGGCCTTGTGCAAATCAAAAGGAGGTTCAACGGATACCATATATTTCTTATCGTGCAGGCTTGAACTTGAGTTCTAAGATCCATATATTTTAGTGTAGTGTCTCTTACCTTTTATATTTTTACCCTTTTTTTTTTTTTTTTAAGTTTTCTAGTTCCATCTTCTAATTAATATTCTGTGACGTCTCAGAGTCCCACATCGACTATAGAATAGAAAGTTAATGGGGTTATATGTAGAGCTTACATCCTTACCTTGTATGAGGCTTTTTGATGAGGTTTAGGCCAATCAGAAATAAAACCGTAACACTGGATAATATCATGCATGGATATGAGGTAAGACGTTACATATACTGCCCTGTGTTTGATTATGAAACAAATCTTCTCTACTTAATCTTTTGAAAGTCATAAAATCAATATCATCATCTATGCTCCTTCCCAGGAAACTGGGGACTCTTTCCATACTCTTGAGAGAAATTCAAAAACAGGCAGTGTTGAAATCACAGGCTCGCACGAATGTCCAAATGCACTTATTCCGACGAACATGCCTGGGGTCGTAGTCCAACTGCAATTTGTCTGAGCACTGGGCACATGGCTAACGTCCCCATTTCCTGTTGTGTCGCATTTATCACTTTCCCAATCGGCTGTCTATCTCTGAGGGATGTCGTGGGATGTGGTACACTCAGATAGATTCCAGTATTTGCCAACACTTGAATTACAGTGCACCAAATATCAGTTCACGAGTTTCCTAAATAGTTGCTCAATGATATGTAGTGGACATGAATTTCAGGTCTAAAATTAGTTTTCATGTACCCTTGTTTGTGGGATTTCAGGTGTCTCAAACAGGGCTCTTGATCAAAACCATTCAAGTAAGAACAGGATCTGTCTAATTACTTGATTCTTTTTTTTTTTATCACACTCTATCCAAGACAGTAAATAAAGAAAACTCTTTGATTAGATCTATCTAAATGCACCATTCTATCACCATGGTCATAGAAATGATTGAGGCTGAATCTTTATAGATATCAAGATGTCTTACATATATATAACTCCTTCAACTGATTAAGAACATGTGATGTGTGTGGGTGAGTAAGTTCCAATCTTTATAAAGCTTATAAAAGAAATCCTTCCATATCTCTTGGGAAGCCAATGGACTATACATATATTTTGCATGTCTGCTTCTGGGTTTTGTGGTGGCAGCAGATAGGGATTGCTGCTTTGAGTCTTGATGGATGTGGCTTTGGACGGGCACAATTATATAAATTATGACCCAAGTCAGCTTTTGAGTGCTGGCTGCATCCGGCCTTGTTTCTAGCTTTGAATATTTTATTGACAAATATGTCAATTGTAATGAAAAAAAAAGATGAATATCATGTTGAAGTTAACGTCTACCTTTCGCTCATGAGCGGTTATAATTGTGGTCAAGTGCTCGCCCTTCTCGTAAAATCGTTATTGTATTGTTTTCCATCACCAATTGATTTTTAAGATAAACGACCGCTTAATAGAGTGTAGGATCAGAAATATCACATTTGAAAGATTTGAAATGAGAAACTGCAGGTTGAAATCCTCTTCCACACATAAATTACATCCATCGTCAACTTGAGGAAGTAATTACAATGCACAAGGAAATAGATTTCAAAAAAGGCAAACATACCCTCTTTACTAATTAGTTTGGTAGGCCTAGGGAGAGGTATCCAGGTGACGAGAGTTATAAAACGTTGCAACAGTTGTAAGTACACCTGTAACCCCTATAAGATCGAAATTCGAAAATCAGCAGACAGAGAGAGAGAGAGAGAGAGAGAGAGGGGAGAGCCTGATCACAGAAGCCCAATTTACTTTCTTTCTTCATTAAATGCAGACGCAGGCAGAGGCACTCAACACCATGAAGCCAGCAAGAGTACAATCAAGAATCTGAAAAAAAGAAGAAGATATCTATCCACCCATTAAATGAAGCTCTAGATAAACAGACCAAGGTCTATCTTACCCAGAAACAGCTCTTGTGACGAATCCAAGTGGGGCCCACGACGTCGACGTGTGAAGTTGGGGGCCCCCATTGTCTATGGTCGGGCTCTTCTGCACCCCGCTTTCACGACGAATGACAATCACATGACGTGCACAGAAACTATTCCTCCACCCCCATTCATTATAAGACCCAATCCTTTCCCTACTCCTTTTTGCAGGTTGAAAACAACCCCACAAGGGCAAAAGTTTCAACGACGTGAAAAAAGCCCATATTCCCATGAAGATAACACTGTATAATAAACTCAAGTAAAAGACAAAAAGTTATAAGAAAGATGATAAAAAGAAAAGGGAAGAAGAATCTCTGTTATATTACAAAACCCACATATCTTTCACTCTGTCTATTTGCTCTGTTCAATGGAGCAACCTACTCTAAGTACCCACAGTTGTGAAGAGCTAGACTTAGATCTAAGGGATGAGTTTTTCAAGTCTTGCATTACTAGGGAGAGCACCAAATCAAGAAGATTCTCAGCTTCCAACTTGACAAGCTTTAGAGAAGAAGCAAGATCCTTTAGACATGCCCCCACCATCTCCAGCACAGCTTCTTCCCCTGGGTACACATCTACAGGTACTAAATAGTTCTCTTTCCTTTCTTAATTTTTTTTTCTTCCCTAGTCAACTGGAGACATCTCTTACCAATCAACCGCTTCTCTGAAATTATCATCTTGCAGAGCTTATCGACCCATCAACGTACTCATTCACAGAGGCTCTCAAAGGTAAGCTAAATTTGAAAGAAATTGCGGCAATGTTGATTTATAAGGATTTTGGCTTTGATGGACAGATGGATCTTATACTTTTTTTTAAAAATTTTTACTATTTATTGTTGTTGGCAGCTCTTCAGATAAGGGCTGGAAGGGAGTCTCTGCCATCAATTAAAAGCACTTCTAATGAGAATCCTTTGCATTCCAAGTGGAATGAGGCTGAGAGGTATATATGCAACCCACTCTCAGGACAAGTCCCTGTAGAGTGCTTATCTGCCAAAGCATTGAGTGGAAGGTTGTTAGGAAGGATTACCATGTCTGCTCCACTGGCATTTTCTAATGCCCCAGTTATACAAAGTAGGCCTACCGTAACTGATGAAGAAGAGCTTCCACTTACAGGTCCTTAATACTTGCCTTTATGTCTAGTGTTATAAGAAAAAAAAATCTGGGTCTCCTTCATGTGTCTTCTAATTGCAGAATTGGAGAGTTGCAGAAGGTTTGAGAGCCGTAGGATTTTGACTAGAGATAAGGGCACTCAAAGCAGTCCACATGATCTAAGTTCAAGCAGTAACAGCCCTGACTCAGCTCCCTCCATCAAAGAGATTACAGTAACAAGCTGTGGAATGGAAGGAGAGACACCAGAGTTTCATGACCAACTAAAAACCAAGGAATATGAGGTGAGTTTGATTTTTGCTGCTTTGAAAGATTGGGTTTATAGAGTAGATGATAAACAAGAGTGATAATTTCAAAATTTAGACTCCAATAAGTACTGGATCTGGTAACTCTGCCCCATAAATCCATCAACACTAGAGCCCACTTAGGCATTCATAAAACGTATAGTTAGAGTTGGATTCATTGTCAGAATTATCATATTTAGACATGTAATTTTACTCTTCCGGTATTTTTAATCACATTTTTTTTAGAGGTGATTATTTTGATGGGAGACCAAGTTGCCAGAGGCATTATTTTGAGCAGGCTTGGATTTCATAAATGGGCCCCATAGATAGATTCATAGGCCAGCATTTCGAGAGGATTGGGACTATGGCAGAAATGGCCCACTGGGCATACATATGTCCAACAGAGTACTCAGTATAATTATTGGCCAAGGAGGTCCACCTCATTAAACCTAAATTTCACTGTTTAGGACCACGGTTGACACTGTACTGACAGGGCTTTGCAGCTGGCAGTCTCCTTGAGAATTTCAATGGACCAATCACCCCACTCTCTTTCTGATTGGGCCCAATGGTATGGCCCACTCATTCGTTCTGTAACTTCTGTCGATAGAGTGGGGCCCACCTGTGGGCTCATTTGGCTAGCCCCATCCATGGCCATTGGTCACTAGAACCTAGAGCCCTAGACCCCGTATCCCCAGCTGTAATGGATCCATTCATGCACGTAGTCCTCTTTCTTGACAATCCACATGCCACAGCCCGCAAAAATGATATTATCCCCCCTTGCATTTTGGGGTGTTCCTTCTAAATTTCCACATAGGGCTTACCTTACTTAGCTTATGATCTATCAAATCCCTTCATATATACTTACACAACTCTCTTGAATCAGCATGAGCCTAATTTTAAATTGATCTGATCAAAGTCCATTGTTGTGTGTTTTCCACCCCGGATTCCATTGAGCTTTTTAATAGGAAGGTATGAATTTCTGTAAAATCTAGACCGTTATGAACTCTCAGAATTGAAATCACACAGTTAAAAGCAACCTAACAGTCACCTGCATTGATGAGCCTATGGCCCCTGGGAAGAGGTGTTTGATCAATGTCAGAATATTTATCAGAGCTTATTATCCGACTTGGTCTCATTCAAAATGGAAACAATGGGAATCCATGTGTTTGGCGACATGCCCTTACCTACTCCCAGTAGGGTCGGTAATCAGCTGGTACAGAGAAATGTCAACTTGAGTCAGGTTCAAGGTGGTTTGGAGCTGAGAAACTGCATCTTACTTGTTACAGGTTCAGTTCTTACCTTGCTGCCTAGGATTTGAACTTGGACACCTTTTCTTACCGGAGGGCTCCTTTTCCTTATATCATCCCGGACGTCCTTCCCTCACCTAAGGGCTCCACCACTTACTTGGGTTAATATAAAAAAAGAAAAAAAGAAAAAGGCCGTTGGGGTTTGAGCTGCTCGACCCATTCCACCTCATTTATCACTCATATATTTACTAATGAAGGTTATATATAACATAATTTCTAAATATTTAACATTTCTTCTTAGTTAGATGTATCCATCTTTCTTTGCATTCGGGATTTTGCTTTTCAAAATAGACATGCAGAAGAATTTACATATTCCATTGTCTCAGATAGATATAAAAAGGCTTGAGGATCTGCCTAGCTTCAAAACAAATTATATCCATTTGATGTGATAGTTGTTTCTTATATGGCAATGAAATGAATGCACTAAATTAGTGTCACATTTTACTAAGAGGAGGTACATCTCACGGATTCGATGAGAGGTAATTTTATTCCCACCAACAAATCCAACCCCCTTTCGCTCGCTAAAACCCCACAAAGTAGCATTTACCCTGATTTAGCCCTAATAGAAATTATACTCAACGTTGGATTGATGGGATGATCTTTGCCCAATCATATCCATAATGAGTCCTTTCTATCTACTATCCTCCCTTTTTTTTTTTTGCTAATGGAGGGTTCCCAACCCTTTGGACTGGACTATTCCCTCCGGGCCCAGAGAGAAGCTGGGTAAAACCCCTGTGGCCCCTAGGTGGTAGCACAAGTGGACTCAACTTTCGGTTCTTGAATTGGGGGGAACCGGGGGTCGATACCAAGACCTCTAGCTCCGGAAGAGGGAGGAACCGTGGTCCTGACCACTCGGCCAACCCCTTGGGGTTATCTACTATCCTCCCTTGATTAACATGCATCCAAGTGGGGCCTCACAAGCGCTTTAGAGCTTTATGTCTCACCAAATCTGTGATAGTTACCTCTTTGTAGAATGTGACCTCAACAAAATTACCGGCAAATTTATTGTTTCAACTGTCCATACTGTGGGCTTAGATCATATTGTTATCAATCACAATTCCCTCTTGTATCTACTGGGGTTAGCTGGTTAAACTTTGCCACGTTCCTCTTTTGAAAAGCAACAAAGAATGCATGCAGTGGAGGAACAAAATCCATCGGTTCTTTTTCTTATTTTCCATAAAAGGAGGGCTTTCCTCCCTGCTCCAAATTTTCTGGTTATGTTCTTTCATGAACTAGAAAAAGATATTTGGCCGTTGGTCAAAGTGTTTGACCAATAATTTGGTGGAAATTGCAGGGGATTGTATGTAGAAAACAAAATCAGAGTAGTTGTTTGTAAGTATTAGAAAAGATTATATGTAGGTTATTCTAGAATTTGAAAGGATATATGGTTGAGTTATGAAAACAAGGTATAAATGAGACCATGTTTAGCACAAAAAATTTACACACTTCTCACCTCCCTTCACATTTATGCCTGGAATATTGGATGTGGACCCTAAATTTGTAATTCAAACCATTTAAATCTTTTATTGAATTAACTAATTAATATGCTTCAAGAAAATTAGTTTCATATCTTAAATCTTCATAGAGTTTGAGAAATACGTGAAAATCAAGAAAAAAAAAACTAATCAAATAGATATACTAATCAAACTGATTTTGGGTCCCAATTTTATGATCTAAACCATTCAATATTCTCAGCTCAATGTGTGAAGTTTAGTCTCTTTGATCCTCACATATCAAGAAATCATGTGAGAAACACAAAAGGTCTAATCTCACTTTTTGATTATCTGTAATTTTATGGACCCTAAATTCATAATACAAATCTTTTAATTCTCGCAGTTTTTTCTTCCCATTCAAATCCTCATCACGGCCATTAAAAGATTTACCACAATCAATCAACAAAGGGCCGCCTGGAATATTTGTGGGGGGGTTTCAGGTAGCATATGTAAAATTCAGTACATAGGTTTAAGCACCTGATCATTGACATTGGGTGACTGCTAGCATTCAATCTAACGCAAAATCATATCGATTATCTATTTCATCGTCTTAGATCAAATGTTTAAATCACCAATCACGATTTCTGAAAAAGAAAAATTACAATTTCCAAAAAATATCATGAATTGTATGAATGATGTTGTGGGACTCACCTGGCAGCATGTTATGTTGCGGGTAGTGGATTGAAAGGTCTCAACGTGGATTATTGGTGTTCCAAAGACTAATACAACTTTAGGATCACAATCATTTATTAAGGATCTGTCAAAGTTAGGATCTTTTGTATAGATGATTACAATCATTAGATTAGTTTAAAATCCATATTAAGTCCTCCAGAGCTACATAATTTGTTTAATAAGGGTGTCTTGTTTTACTGATTGTCATAAGTCAAACTAACTATAATGGATCACAATCATCAAATGATTAGCTTTTTTTCTCTACTGTAGGTTGCAGGGAAGGAAATGGAAATGGGAATGGAAACAGAAAAGGACCAAGAGGAGAAAGTGGAAGAGAGAATTGGCATGTTTAAATGCAAGCTTGGGTCGTGTTTGGGGTGGGGTCTGCAAGTGAAAAAAAGATCAACAAAGAGGAGAGGAAGTGAAGAACCAACAAAAATGGTGGCAGCCTCTGGCTTAGGAAAAGGTTCTGTGGCAAGTGGGGAAAATAGAAGAGAAAAGGAGAGCTAGAAAGATTCTGGAATGGAATATATGTCTTTGAGAGAGAGAGGGAGAGAGAGTTGAGGTACCGTCCTTGCTTGTGTTTGATTCGCCTACAATTTGTATGTTTTCTTGTTCATTTGCAAGCAAGACAGCTAGCATCACGTGCAGATCTTTTATCATGAGTTAGATACTTATCATTACTTAGATTACAGGCCTGTTTGGATCTTGTGCAGCCCTTTGGCTACATGAAGCAAAACCCTCTCATATTGAACACACCACTTTGTTCTTTTTGAAAAAACCCGCTTAAAGCTTGAGTCCATTTGATTCTCTAAAAATAACATCTGGAAGATTGGAACGACGGGGCTTTAGAGATTATTGATCCTTAAAGACTTTGATCCATTAAATATTGACAGAATAATTCAGTTTAGCTTGCATTTTATGGCCTTGCATAGGGTAGGAAATGATGTCCAATGAACTTGATTTCTTTCAAGGCATCTTAAACCCCAAACCTTCCGGTGCACCCCACAAACTCAACAGATGTCTAATTCTAAGATGTTGTACTATGTCGTGGAGTGGGCTCTACTGGAGGGGGAGTATTGAAAAGTATTTATGAAGCCTCTACTAATGCCTCGAGGTTTTAGTAGGAATAGTTAGGTAAAGAAATTTAAGATGGTATTCGAGCGGGTTTGATAGTCACGCATCCCACTGTCGCCCAAGTAAAGTTATGGGTTTTGATAGGACTTCATATACCTATTTGGCCTTACACCTATTAACTTAAGCTTTTAAGTTGGTACATGATATTTTACGTACTAGAGCATATTCGGATGTGGAGAAAACAAGCGAAAAGAAAACTCTTCTAGAGGACCACTTTTCTCCTCTTTGAATCCCCATTAATAGAGCAAAATAATTGGCTTCCCACTAGTGATATTGATATTTTTATTATTAAAAAAGAAATCTAGCCATTTTAATAATTGTTGTTTTCTCTTAAAAAAATTTACCGTTTTACTAAAAGAGTTTTAAAATGATTTTCTTCAGCATAGCTTTCTTCATTGAAATCGAAATACATGGAGAATCGCTATCTGATAAAAATTAGTGAAGCTCAACAAGAACAGGTTTGAAAGAGGAGGAAAGATGGAGAATACTTTTCATAGTTCAAATTGTACTGCAACATTTTTCTCCCTTGTTTTTTTCCCCCACCAGTTTTCTCCACATCCAAACAACTCAAAAGACATTATTCACCTCTAATATTTTCCTCTTTTCTCCATGTCTAAATATAATTTCTTTTTTCAAATGGGAGAGGACTCTAGCTCTCACACGCGCACGCGCACTCGCGTCACTAACCAGGTGGGCGCACCCCCTAGATATAAAATGTTCCTCATTTCCCAACTTGTCATTTTTCCTTATCCATAAAAATGGGAGAGAAATTCTCAAATGAAAATTTGTTTGTAATTTTTGTGTAAGTTCACATGAGACACAACGTTCATCTTGTGACCCCTACTGAGAAATACATAATTATTGAAGTTCAAACTAATCAAATGATCTTAATCACATGAATTGAGGATTAGAATTAAATCGGATGATAAACATTATTTTGGTCAAAGGCTTCCCGTGAGGCAAAAGTTTATATTCAGGGTTATATATCAATGTAAAAATGGAAGACCAGATCAGAAATAGACTGATAACTGGAGTCCTACACCATGTCATAAACAGAGGATATTAGGAACAGTGAGTCCCTTGTAAGGGAAGTGTCCTAGTCCATCATAATAGGTCAGGGTAAATGGGCGAACCGCTCTGCGTGGATGGGTTTTGTAGTGGTTTTGCCAGGATTGTGGATACGTATGAGTTCATAGATTTTGACTCAAGTTAGGTTCAAAGTGGATTCAGATATCAACCTGTCATAGCCGTAAGGATGGGTCGCATATGGTTTGAGGTAAGCATGAGTAGGTGCGAATGTGGATTTTCTTCACTCGATACCATATATTCTTGAAAGTGATTCTTCTATATATATATGGTAGATGCTTTGAGGAAATCTTCTCCAGATCTAACTAGATAGGGCCCTCTAGTTGATGAGATTAAATGTTTGTTGGCTTCTTTTAAGAGTTTTGAAGTTCTTCATGTGTGCAGGAATGGGAATGCAGTGGCTCATTTGATAGCTAGGCATGCTAAGTTTGTGTAAGAGATGTCGGCCCGGTGGTTTTCTTTCCCAGATCTGATCAAACAATATGTAATCATTGATTCTATATTGTTTTCCCATCATTAATATCAAAAAGCCTTCCTATAAAAAAAAGAAGAGGGATAATCTCAGTTAATTACAAGCATGATACTTCGTAATAAATGGTGATTAGGTCCACATTCAAATCACAAGCTTTTTTGAAAGCAAAAAGGATCTCTGCAAGGGCCCTCTTTACTTTAGTTGCAATGAAGGAAGCAAGACATCAGATTATTATGATGTTGGGAAAACGGATGAATCAAGGAACACTAGCAGATGGGCTGTTAGAGCTGTTAACAACCTTCACTAAGCACCTGTTGACTTGGACTAATCGAAGAGAGAGATGTTGAGATGAGGCAGATTTATAATTTACTAAACCAATCAGCAGTAATGACCTTGATCTTGACTTTCTATCAACCATTTAATGTCTAATAGACCGGTGGCAATTGATTCTGAATGTTGTTCTTTTGTATATTGGGGCCCCACAGTTTATTAACCCAGATAAAGGCCCCAGTGTGGATTGATATGCACAGAGCAGTCCTGCAGAGAAGATTATATAACCACTTATAAATAATCAATAGAGGGTGTCACTGGGCCTGAGCCCAGGATCTATGGGTCCATTTAGGTGAGCCTGGACATGTATTTAGGTCCCCAGTGGGCCATGTCAGGATCTATGCATTTTTGTTAACAAAATTGCTAGTTTGCTGGGATGCCCAATGCAAGAAAGAGAATTTTTATAAAAAATCTTCTTAGTAGGTAGTAGCAATTCCAGGAGAGGGTCCTCCATTTGTGGATGGCATGGATCAAAAATCGCCCACCGTTCACGCGTGGAATTCCGGTGAAAAAAAAGCCCAGTGGGGTTCATGTAATTTTTACTGGCCAAATGTGACGATAAGTATTGGTTTTGGACTCGTAACATGATAAGCTGGAACCCCCATGTATTTAAGCAAAAGAAAAGTTTGATTGATGTTATTTTGATGAGCATTTATCATACAAGGCCAAATTTATCAACATTATCAAGTACATTTCAACAACTCCCCCTCAAATGGATCCCGGTTGACGCATATTTAAACATTGAGTTATTTCTTATGAGATTCCAACTCGCGAGTGGTTGGCTTTGATACTATGTTAAGCAATTTTTGTAACAGCGATAAACCATATCAGTAGTCCATGGCCCCCATTAATCACAAATGGCATGGGCACATTCCAAGTACCACATTCAATGGCCCACTGGGATTATAGTGCCTGCCGGGATGCTACAAATAGAGCCCTTAAACAAGTGGAAGTTGGTGCAAACATAACAGATTTGGCGCTTCCCATCTCTTTCAATGAAGGTAAATCCCTTCAATCAAAGCCAGCACCAGCATGTTATTATGCATTGCTCATGCACTGCATGTCTTTTTCCCATCTAACTAATGGGTTGCCGTGTCGTGGTCTGATGGGTAAGACAATCCTGGTAATTAACGGGACAAACATGATTAGGATTTAGGACACCAATGTGTATCAATATAATCTGGTGTGTTCTGAATATTAACTAATGTGAGATGGGATTTAGATCTGAAAAAGTGTTAATCAAAAACTTAAGATCAACAGGGTATAAATCCAGTCAAGCTACTAAGCTTAGCTCAATTTGGGTTTGACTTGAACATTAAACAAACAAATTGAGTTCTAACTAAAAACTAAGGTGACTTAGTTTGGAAATTAACCAGCTGATTTGACTCGAGCTTGAGTTGAGTAGCTTTAATTAGCTCAAGTTTGGCGTTACTCATTGTATATCAACCTTGCTTGAGTGCAGTTTTGCATTATATGCTTCTCATATACATAGCTTATATTGAAGATATCGTATTTAATGAGGAGCATGAGATAGGGAAAGTTTGAACCATCAAGAGGTGGGTGGACCCCTTATACCTCAATCATGTGGTGAACATATTTTTTCTTACTATTCTAGACCAGAGTTAATTTTCTTTTATCTTTAGAAGGTTCTAATTATAAATAAACTAAGTTACATAGATCATGAATTTAAATAGGTTTAGAACTACACCATTGGATTATTTTCTTAAAATGTTAAACATAAGTATATTTCATAACCTATTTATCTATCAGGCAAAGCCAATCTTAGACATGAGCCAAGCCCTTAACCAGCCTATATTGAGCTGAGACCACCCTGTTGTGATTAAGCCAAGCTTGAAGTAAGCCTGAATTGAGTAAGCCAAGCAAGCTTGACTAGTTGATACACTTTTTTTTTTTTTTTTCATTCTTTTTTGCTCTGGTACATGTCACACCAACCACTCACGCTACTCAAGTCCCTATCCAACAAGGCTCAGGGATCGATCCCATGGTGTCCTTTGTATTGGGAGATTTCTCACCACTAGTGGGCTACCAGTGGATTGGCATGTTGAAACCCTTAGTTAAGATCCAAAATTGATTTTGTATTCACATAATAACATTAAAATTCCCAGATACAAAACTCCAGGGGGCAAGGGCCTCTTGGAACATTCAAAATCCTACAGAAAGGCTTCTCAGAAGTACTACTTCCTCTCCTCATTAATGACTTGAAAGTGAGAAGTCTTTGTAATGTTTGTTTTCTCAAGACATTAAGACAGCTCTGTTCAATCAGACAGTTTGGTGATGATACGCCCGACAGTTAGAGAGCCCATGAACGAGAAGGATATGGAAAAACCAGTAAGAGTTTGTGATATGGCAACAGAATCGAAAACCATCCACCTACCCAACTTCCCAGCATCCCATATCACCTTCTACTTCTTATATATATCTCTATACTCGATTCAGCAGTAATCCCCACTATTCCTTCTCTCCTTCCCAGTGCATAGTCCACAACCTAACATGGAAGAGTTCAAATCCATTTCATCTTCTTCACCCAAATCCATGTCATCTGAGTTCAAATCCATTTCATCATCTTCACCCAAATTCATTTCATCTTCACCCAAGGTCCAGCTTGCTCTCTTTTATCTCCTAATCTCTCCACTTGCAAAACCAAGTTATATTGATGCTAGAATAAGAGTTTTACAATTTGTTCCAATAGCTGCCATGGGCCTATAGTCCTTACATTTTGTAATGCTGTACTCAATCCCTTTTCACATTTTGTAATGCTGTACTAAATCCTTTGGCTTTTGTATAGTACTTCGATAAATCATTCAAAATCATTTCTTCCTTTCTTTTTTTCAAGAAAAGAAGAATATTCGGAGGTGGAAAATTCGGCTACGGGCCACCTTCAATGGGACCCATCTTGATTTTCCTTATGTGCTAATCATTGATAGAGATGGGATCAGAAGGTCTAAATGTAAATTAAAGGCTGGCGAATACCAATACAATCTTATGATAGTAACCATCTAATTAAGCTCCTCCAAAGTTTTACAGTTACCTATGCACTTATTATACTGTTGAGCTTTGCGGGCCTTAAATGGATGGTCACAATCATTATATATTATATCTGGTTAACTTTATACCCTAGATCCAAGGTGTGGCCCTTCAGATACATTCTTACACAGGATTGGCATGCTATTTTTTTTATGAAAACCTTGTTCACTTGCGAATGGCCCCCTCTATTTCTTTCTTTTCAAAAACAGCAGGCCCCCTCTATTTCTTTCTTTTTCTAAAAACAGTGGCCCCTTCCCTTCAAGAAAAATTTCCTAGGTCCACCCAAGGGTGGGACTGGGGGCGACGAGGGGCGATGTCCCCGCAAGAAATTTTGGAAAACCCCTTTATAATATATAAATTTTATGTTCTTTTTATGTTGCCTACTCCCAAGTATTTTTTTTTTCTTTTACATAGTAGCCCCCAAAGGCAAGTTTCCTAGTTCTGCCACTAGGTCCACACTGCTGCTATTTGTAACCGAACTTTCTTCTTTATAATAGCCATGTTGATGAGTCCTGTCATGTACCAACTGCTGTGGTGACTTTAGCATTGTGTACAAGTTTAGGCCACTAAACATGACTAACATTTTTTTTTTAATCCATTTAAAGTGTCCTAAGCTCCCTAGTTCACAGTCATCAAGAGCAGTGCGATGCAGCCGACGACAACCATTTCGACTCCATACCGAGGTAATCAATGACTAAACAGCAATAAAACCAATGCTGGATATAAATATGTTGTTAAATGTAAATTTATTGGTTTGTTATCTCTCTTACTAGATTGATATTCTTATATGTTAAAGTTATAGTAATGCACAGCAGATGAGATGATGAAAACATGGGTCATGTTTGCAGTCCAGGGGACAATTGAAAGAACGAGCATTTGTTAAAAGACTTCAAGAAACCAATGCTGAGGAAGCTAAAAATCGACTTCGCATCGCACAGGGCTTGCCATTGACTACTGATAAACCTGAGGTATAAGCAGTATGAAGCACTGGAATCCTTAACCACAAGGAAAGATTAATCTAAAAAAGAAACAAATCAATTCCAAGCTAACTTGGTTTACATAAATTTGCTGTAAAAGTTCTACCAACGATGGTCATTATGGTGAGCCTCACAAGCTCCGGGTCCATGGTGTGTAGCCCATGCTGCTTAATTGGGCTTAAGGTGATGCACAAATCCATCCATAGATCTTGAAACTCTCAAATCTCAGAATTTCATATGCTTTCTTGAGGTTAACATTGGAAAAATGCCATCCAACTGACGAATTTCTTCAAAGACTTTGGGAGATTTCAAACTCCCATATATGAATTCTCCAAATTCTTACTTACAATAAAATGGACCTAGTTGGTGGCAATTTATCTATGTTGTAAAAGGTTATCCATGTTTTAACAAAATTGAGGTCGGCCAGATACCATACAAGCCTCCTGTTAAAGAAGAGACCAAGCCGATGGAAATCAAGCTACGCACACAACAAAGAGCAGTCAGCCGTGCTGGATTCAACGATTTGGTATGTTTTACATGAAACCTCCATATCTTTGTGTCCCATTTGTTAGAATGTAATTCATGGCAAAACGGGCTCCAACAAAGGAATATTAAAGATGCAGTATTTTATTTATCAGGGTCATGGACTAGTATTCAATTTCCATATAAGGGGAGAATTTTTTTATGGACACTTAAATCTTCAAAATTAGCCATTTTTAAGATGACATTTCTTTGAACCTTAACACATTCAACTACATACAAAGAGACAGGCCCTCATATATCCTAGTGGTCCTAACACCTGACCATTGCTCATGGTGTCTTGATTTACAGGTTGCGACCAAGATGAACTGGCAAGAGCAGCAGAGGCAGCAACTAGAGAAGCTGTGCAAGGCATGCTGAATATCCTTCATTAACATTTTCTCCCTAATGCAGAAAATCATTAATTGAGTGATTTGGATGTGGCATTTATCGAACCCTGGCCAAACAATAATTTATGCATCTCAGGGATGCCTATAGGTGGGGCTCACAATGACTCATCTCATCATCGGTTGGCACCCCGCTGCCAGGCGGACCCCATATAATCAGATCTAATTGACCTTTATCCAAAGATCAGTATCCAGGTTGGATTGATGGTTTTATGGAGTATGATTTGCTTAATTGGTATAATGTTGGTTGAAAGACTTCACCAATTGTCACAGAATCAAAGCCTATTGACCCATCAAAGCTCTTAAAGCCCAATTATCTCTCCAGTGGATTCCCCTTTCTTGGCTCACAGGATCACTTGACCTGATCTTGTCTCAAGGGATTACCTGGACAGATTGGGGGTCTAACACTAATCATACTCGAATCACCTAAATCTGATTTTCAGAACCCACACCAGCAAGATCCAAACACTCTCACCTCTACACTATATTTGGAGCCAAATGGTTCCACTTCCTTCTAGCCTTTGCTCAACAGAGAAAATGAAGGAAAGAGAGGGAAAGCAATGTATAGCTAGAAGAGACAACATATTACTGTCTTAAGAATGTACAAAGCTTGATTTCATATTGCAGGTTTAAGAACCTCAGTTGCAGATCCACCAGATCTATTTTGAGGACCATTTATCTGAGTCTACTCGAATAGGCCTGATTTTTATTCACAAATATGTATCCGGATCCAGATTTTAATTTTATGGTCGATGCCAGATTCAGATCTAACACATAGGATTTGGCTCTTAAAGGATGGACCCTGATCCATCCTCCATATCCAGACACACCATGATTCCCTCAATCCAACCCGTTTGCATCCCTAATTAAAGCCTATTGAATCAAAGTAAACCAGTCACTAAACTGGTGTGAACACATGAGTTAGACCCATAGGTGGGGCATGTAGATCAATGGTCTGTTAGCATTAGGGTTACTCTCAAACATGAGGCCAACATGTTAGGAATAGTATTGCTCCCAAATTCAAATATCATCCTAACCATCTGATGGACAATGTGAGTGGGCGCAGACATTGGAAGAGGAAGAGATTAGAATGTTGAGGAAGCAAATGGTCCCCAGAGCCCAACTGATGCCCCTGTTTGATAGGCCCTTCTACCCACAGAGGTATATAAGAATACTCTCCTTTGGCTTCCAGAATATTGAACACCTGATCTGAATTGATGTCCAACATATTGCTTCCAACTTAATGCACTACACATTCTCTGTTGAATTACAGGTCTACCAGGCCATTGACAGTACCAAAGGAGCCCACTTTCAACTTGAGAAGCAAATGCTGGAATTGCACTCCTTGCAGTGGAGCTCATTACAAGTTTCAGCAACCTATAGGCCAAACCATGAAGCCTATCCAATAAATAATCAATAGCTCCTAAAAGATTAAAAAAATTTTACGAGTCATGGTGTGGTGATGTTTGAGTGTAGTCGTGTAAGAGATTAAACAGTGCATTCCAAGGGCCTAATGATTCACATTAGCTTCCTTAGATGATGAGGAGAGTCATGAATTTGGATGCATTGGATATTACAGAAAAGTAAATGTAATTCACCAGATGTTAATTACCTTGTTGAAGTATAGCATAAGTAGTTGCAAAATTCTATTCCAGCATTCAATGGTGCATTGCCTGTTGTTTTTTTTTTTTTTCATTTTTTTTTTTTTTCATTTTTTAAGAAGCATCATGGGTGGGCCCCCTCACATGATTGATTAAATCTGGGTATATTCTTTGTACAGAACGTTGGATGCCACACCTGCTGAGATGTTCCTTAATTTTAAGTGTAATTGCATATTCTTAAATAAAATCAAACATATTTTGACTTTTAATTGATACTAACCATTGGATGACCCTATTGTTTAAAAGTTATTAATCCAGGTGAGGCAAATGGTTGAGTAAAATCTGATGATGATTGAGCACTAAGTGCATTTTTGCATCTACATGGGACCCAGCATTACCATCGTGCATGTGTATATATTTATATGTGGGACCCATTTATGAATTGTTTTACTCAATCACCCATATAGAGATTTATGTGTGGATATAAATAATGGATGAATATCATCTTAATCAATTAAATAAGAAAGAGCATTTCTTATGTTTTTTTTTTTCTTAAATTGATCCAAAGTGAAGTTGATAATAATGATTTTTTTCTATGGTGACGGCGTAAAATATCATAGTCAAATGTTTTTCCTTTTAAATGATAATGATGAATATCTTCATTTATCATTGTGATTACTACAATAAAAATGATCATGGATGTCAAAGTTTATGAGGGACTTGATTTTTTAGAATTTAGTTTTATGAAAGTGTTTGAGCTACATAATTATAAATCACTGGAAACCAAATGAAAAAAAAAGGTAATATATATGTTTTCTTATATTAGAAAAAAAATTATCATTTAATTTAATATCTCACGAATGATATTTTCTTTTTCATTGAGATTGTTTCTTGAATAAGATCTATTTATTTTAAAAATTAGGAATTTTGGTGTGAACGTAGGAAACGTATTGCAAATCTTTCATATCGATAGTACAAATTGGCTGTTTAAGTTTACAAAATGACCATTAAAAGGTCATAAAACGAGCAATATGAAATTATAAAATAACTCACTTGTCACACTTGCCATGCTCATGTAGCTCCCATTAGTGATCTTCATTGCTATCTTTAGATCCTTCATTGCCTTATCAATGCTTTATCAATGCTTTATAAGGTCTTCCACTCCCATTTTATCTATCACAATGTTGATGATTAACTTAAGAAGAAAACTCAATTTATCTTCCTCCCACTTCAGCTCTAAATATGAATGAATAAAGGGAACTCTCGACAAAAAAAAAAAAAAAAAAAAAGTTCAAAAAAATATCACCTAGGCATTCCAACAAGCACATGAAAGGCAATATACTTCAACTCTAGAAATCAACGAAAAAAGGACACTCTCAAGGCACCTTCACTTTCCATTAATGTCTCAAGGACATTACCTCCTTTATTTCTCTTATTTCTCCAACAATCAACCCAATCCCTTTTTCACCTTTCCTTATTTAAAAAAAAAAAAAAAAAGAAGTAGGATTGAAAAGACTAGCAGAAGGAGAGAGACACATACATTCATGTTGTAACGAGTGTTGAGAGATTTTAAAAAAAAATCTACTAGATAAAATCAATTAAAAAAGATGGAGAACAAAGGATTGTTCCAATGAGTTCCAAGTTGCAAAAGGTGTACAAGTTTTGAAAATGAAAAATATAAGAAGTGATGAGAACTAAGAGAGCTGGTGAAAATTAACATGTTTGCAGTAGGTGAGTTGTAGAGACTAGGAAAATGTGATGGGTTTGCTAGGCTCGGGTAGATGGGCTAAGCGGTGAAGTTGGTGAAAACAAAGAATAAACATTTACCATGTGATGAAGATGAGATCATTCTCTATAATGATAAAAGACGTGGACGCTGAAGAAGATGAGAAACGTTGGGATGAAATAAATGGATGGAGAGAATTAGAGATGAAAATGATAGGAGATAGAGCTAGTAGATCTCATTTGAATTGGAAAATATAGACGATCTCCATAAGCTTTCTTCTTCTCCCAATTTTTTTTTTTTCTATCGATTTGGAGATTATGAGTTTTGTTGACATTAACAAATGATGGGCAAAAATGGAAGAAAAAGAGAGAGTTTTAGTCGGAGGTCCTCCTTTGATATTATAAAAATTCGGGGTCCTCAGTTGTGGTTTTCATTTTTTATGAAATTTTTGTGGTAAATATCCCTAGACTTTAACAAGCAGAAAGAGAAGCTAGAGATGCGGCGATAGATTCAAATATTGACTTCAATGCACTGTCTAAATAAAATTAAATCATTTTCTTAATATTAGAAAGGGAATGAAATTATAAATAGATAATATTTTAACAAATGATGTAATTAAGGCAAGAGAACATGAAATGCCCATCTCCAATCTACACCTAAAGAAAATGTCCATAACGACCATTGTTTGTATTTAAATTGAAAGAAACTTAACAACCATATGAACACATGTCTTTTTGAACAAAACATCGTTCCTTTATCAACATGATTTTATTAAATAAAATAATAATAGTAGCTTATTTTTTTTCCTTTTATCTCCTATTTATTGTTCTGGCATAATAAACCATTTTTTTATCTCCTATTTTCTATTTCATTTTTTTAAATGACTATAGAGATTTTTTTTTTTTTTATAAAATGAGGATATGTCTGCAGGCATTATGCAGTGTTTTCCACTATGACAAGATTCGATTATTCGAGTAAAATTCTTAGCACATTACCCGAGAATCATTTGATTTCATTCTTTTTTATTCATATTTAATGCCCTCATTATTATATATTATAGATGTAGGATTCGATTTTGAAATTGAGCTCTAATTTCGCAATTGATTGCAAAATTGGAGCTCAATTTCGATTTCAATTTTAATTTGAGGAGAGATATTAGGGATTTGGGAGAAACTTTTTATTTTAGTCATCTAAATATAGAGTCCAACACATTCAACACATATATCTATATATTAGACTTTTAGAGAAAGATGGTTTCTCATGTGATATCAAAATATTCTTTCTAACCTATAAGGATACACGTTGCATAGATTTATGGTCATAAATTATAAATCTATGGTTATAGATCTATGGTTAAATAATTAATTTTAAATTAATTATTTAAAATTATTCATTTTTTAATATTATAAATTATATTGCCCGCGATAAGCGCGGGCGTGTTTTGCTAGTAATTAAATTAAACTCACTTGCAATTACAGATTAAGGCTTCATATGACCAACATTCCAGGGCTGAACTGCCCAAATTTTTAAGAATTTCACTCACCATGTGCCCCAATCTACCCTCACTTGTAATTACAGATTGTGCACATGAATAAACCATGTTAAAAGTTAAAACATAATAGAAAAGAGGCCAATAAAGTAAACATCTCCAATCAAATTTCCAAGAATTTTAGTCACGATGTGCCCAATTGATTCTTACTTGTAACTACAAATTGTGCACATAAATAAACAGACAAATCAAATATAAAAAAAAGTCAGAAGTTAAAATAGAACATAATAGGGCTACTAAAATAAATATCTCTAATACAGTTTCCAAGAATTTCACTCACCATATAACCAATCAATCCTTACTTATAACTCCAGATCGTACACATGCATAAACCAACAAAGAAAAAAAAAAGAGTTAAAAGTAAGAACAAATCAGAGTGGAGGCTAATAAAGTAAACATTTGTAGTCCAATAATTACCCACGAGATGAAAACAAGCACCCACCTGCAAATTACAGACAACGTGTGCCATTAAATCTATTAGAACAAAATGATACCTTAAAATGCAGCCATTTACAGTGAAGCAAACTAAAGTTACAAAACTAAAGATAAATTTGACACACAGAAGAGGAGAATCGAAAAATCCAATTTTCATTTACAGGATATAATTACATAAAATAATTAATTGACTTAGCAATAGAAAAATTAGGAAGCAAAAAAAAAAAAAAAAAAAAATGACTAAAAAAATAGGCACCTGATATGATAATCCAAGAGAAGGTAAAGGGCCTTGAATATTGAGGAAGAATTTTTTGCAACAATATATTTTTTTTTTTGTTGGAAGAAGAAAAACTGGCGTTTTTTTTTTGAGATTTGAGATAAAAACCCAGAAAGATGGACTTGATGGAGGTTGGGCCTACAACTTCTACTCGGCAAATATACAAGCTACAGGTGTAGAGATGAGCTCAAAGAAAGTAGTCAAAGAAAGCAGGCTTTCATCCGGCAAAGTGGGCCCCACCAGCAGGGCGGCGTGTAGAGAATTTCCTAATCATGTCACTTCTTCACTTTTGTATAAGGCCAATAGATAAGTAGGGATTACGTAAGAGCTTACGTTTTTTTTTTGGCTGAAACGTAAGAGGCTTATGTTAAGCAGACAGTAAGCAGAGGAAGGAGAGTGTAATTGTTAGAAGGAGGAAGAAGAAGAGGAGGAGAAGAAACGATGGCTTGTGTTAGGCGGATGAAACTGGGTTCTCAAGGTCTGGAGGTGTCTGCTCAGGGCCTCGGCTGCATGGGCATGTCTGCCTTCTATGGCCCTCCAAAACCAGAGGCAGACATGATCGCTCTCATCCACCATGCCGTTCGAAGTGGCATTACCTTGTTAGACACCTCTGACATCTATGGCCCCTTCACCAACGAGACCCTTCTCGGAAAGGTCACTTTTTTCCTTCTCCCTCTCCATTTTTCTCATCTGGGTTTCCCAATTTTGTGATGTATTTGACCTGGGTTGAGTGGGTTCTGTCTCATTTCATCTATTTCTTTCTCTTCTTTCACCCCTTTTTGTTATTTCTCATCTGGGTTCCACTCCTTTGAGCCTGTTTTTCTTTTTCATGGATCTGAATTCCTTGGAATTCTAAGAAATGGTGTTTTTTTTTTCTCCCTAAAATTAGCTAGATCTGAAGAAATAAATGTAGATATAGCCATAACTGGCTATCAAACAATCTCTCCTTTGATGTAAAAGGGGTTTTCTAGGATACATAGGAATTCAATTACATGCAAACAAAGAGGCTCTTTATGGGTTATTATTTTTTTTTTTTTCATATCTT
Organism: Umbellularia californica; assembly: GCA_028538565.1. Lineage (NCBI taxonomy): Eukaryota > Viridiplantae > Streptophyta > Magnoliopsida > Laurales > Lauraceae > Umbellularia > Umbellularia californica. The sequence goes on from JAPQWN010000006.1 coordinate 13,584,228, forward strand.
GGTCTTTCTCAGGGCCGGCTCGAGACAATTTGAGGCCTAAAGCGACAATCCTAAATCAGGCCTCAAATTATCTTTTCTTTTTTTCTCTTTTTTTTTTTCTTTGAGTTTTGAGCATCTAGACTCATATTTTCTAATAGATATATTTATCATTTATAAATTATAACTAATAATATTTATAAATAAAACGAACACTAATTATAATAAATATACAATACGAGCATGGAATTAAAAAAAAAAAAAAAACTTAAAATCATAAAACAATAGAACTTGATTTAGTGATTTATCATTGTTGGCCATAAAGATTGTAGATGTAGATGAATTTCGAATTTAATCTAATTTTTTCATTATGAAAAAAATGAATTATATTTGAGTTAGTGGTTTATGATTAACATATATTATGAAAAGACTCACGTATATTATGAGAGTATATCCACATATATTATCAAACAGAAGACAAAATAAAGTCAATAAATTTTTAAAAAAGATTGTTTTAGAAATAAAAAAAAAGTAATTATAGAGAAAGGCAAACTATGAGAGAGACAGAGGGTGAGAGAGTAAAGAATACGTGAGATTAAAAAGCGTTGGTGGAAAAACGTTCATTTGAAAAACCTCACTGGTGAGATGGCAAGGATGTTGGGTTGAGATTTGTTAGAATTTAAAAAAAAAAACACTGTGTAAAGAACAGGGGCGGACCCAGTAGTAGGCCCAGGGGGGCCATGGCCCCCCTCTCAAATCAGTAACCCTAAGATTAATTTGTTTTAATTAATTTATATAATGATTTAATAACAACTGGCCCCCCTGTTTGCACAAAGTGTATATATATGAAATAAAAAAAAAGAAAAAGAAAATACCAACCCGGACATCTTCCCTCGGCTCGTCGCCCGATCGTTCCCTTCGTCGGCACGCCCAAGGTCGCCTTCCTCTTCCTCACTCGCAACAACCTCCCTCTCGATTTCCTCTGGCAGAGCTTCTTCCAAGTAATAATGCCCTAAGGCTTCTCTTCTTCTTGAATCTCATCTCGTTTGGATTCTGTATGTTTTGAGTTTTGATGAAGGTTTTGACTTTTGAGGATTCTCTTCCTCTTCAGTGGTCTGCATGTGTTTGCTAAATATTGTTGCCCACATGCACTGTTGTCTTTTTGTGCAAAAGCATTGCCCCATTTGTCATTTTATTATATTTTATTCAATTATTGGTCTTTTTTTATGAGGAGATGTCCCACCCACTTTATTTTATTTATTTTATTTCTTTATTAATTTGTGCATTTATATGCTTGCTTTTTGTATTTTTTTATTATAATGTGTGCACTGTTGTTGGGTTTGTCTCTTTACTTTTTTTTTCTTCTCATTAGTATGCTTGTGAACTATTTTTTTTTTAATTGTTTGCCTTTGTTTTTTTTTTTATTTTTAGTATCAAATGATGTGTTGAGCTGGGCTGATCTACTTAGACTTTAACTTGAATATGAAATCTATAATAAATATGGTTTTTATTTGATTTGTAGATGGGAAAGTCATCTACAATTGATGGATTTTTCAAAAGAAAAATCCTACAAACTTAGATGCTGATGGGCCATCGCACACCTCTAACGTTGAAACTCCAATTGCTGAAAATCATCCTACAAAACTTCAAAGAACTGAAATCAATATTAGCTATCTTGATTTGTTAATATATATTTATTTGTTAGTCTTTGATTTTAATATATTTATTATGTTTGAACTTGGATGTATGCCTAGAAAAAATATATAAAAAAAAAATATTAGCTATCTTGATTTGTTAAAATATATTTATTTACCCCCCCCCCCCCCACGATGAAATCCTGAGTCCGCCCTTGGTAAAGAAGGATGACACCTGCTTTAATGCTTTGTTTAAATGTGAAAGATGGCTTTAATGAAATGTGATACTAATTACTATTATTGCGCCTTGGGAGAAAAAGGAAAAAAAAAAAACTATGACGGTTGCTTGAATGCTTTTTAGAATTTGAAAAGATGATTTTCATGAGGCCTTATTTTTTGTGGGCCTAAAGCAAGGGCTTTTCTTGCCCAATGGTCGAGCTGCACCTGGTCTTTCTGTATTCTCTGCTTATATTGACGGTGATTTTGCAGGCTTTAAAGGGGATAAGGAAGGAGGTTGAATTGGCGACCAAGTTCGGCATCAGTTTTGCAGATGGAAAGATGGAAACACGCGGCGATCCTGGGTATGTGAGGTCTGCTTGTGAGGCGAGCGTGAAGAGGCTCGATGTGGACTGCATCGACCTCTACTACCAGCATCGCATTGATACGAGACTCCCCATCGAGATTACAGTGAGTGTTTACAAAAATTTTGCTTTATTTTGCTGTTTTAATGCTTTGCTGGTGAAGGTTTAAAGGGGTTCTAATTGAAGATGCTTAAAGTAATATCCATGAGATTATTGATATAATCTCCCCCACCCCCCCCCCCCCCAACCCAAAAAAAAAAAAAAAAACCACCCCCACACAAAAATGCTTCTCTTGTTAAATAATATTGTGCAGAAAGGTGTGTCCTTCCATGTTTCTTGACATGGTTTACTATTGTGCAGAAAGGGCTATCCAGGAGTTGCTTTTACATCCCAATTAATTTCTATCCATATCCCCATTTTGATTTCTTGTATTGTCTCATCAACTGCTATACCTGGACACTTCAAAATAGGCAGCACATCCCATCACTCATATGAGAGAGAGAGAGAGAGAGAGAGAGAGAGAGAGAGAGAGAGAGAAACTAACCGTATCAAGATTCAAGAGAGCACACTCAAAGGAGTTGCAGTTATTTTCATCCACACTCAAAAGGATGTAAAAATTTGTACTATGTAACTTAGGGAGTGTAGAATGCCTTAAAATAGTTTGATTGATCTTTAATCTTCATAATAGGACTTTTGGACTGTTTAATCATCATCATGCTGCTTCTAGAGGGCTGTGGACCTCATATGTAAGTGTGCATGCATCCCTGTAGGGTACTCTGGCCTATCGTCTGAGTTTAATATTGATCTTCTTATTTAACTGTGACCTTTTGATGGTCCAGACTGTCATTTTATTATTATTTATTATTAAGTGATCAAATCAACATATTGTTGATTTGCATGAGTATTCATTTTTTGTCTTCATGCACAAGATGGGAGAACTTAAAAAACTAGTTGAAGAAGGAAAGATCAAATATATTGGGCTATCTGAGGCCTCTGCTTCCACAATCAGGAGGGCTCATGCTGTTCACCCAATAACTGCAGTACAATTAGAATGGTCTTTATGGTCAAGAGATGTGGAGGAAGATATTGTTCCCACTTGCAGGTTAGATCTATTAATACATTTAGTTTCAATCTCCTTAGGAGAAATTACAGTCTCAAGCTTAATTCTGATGTTACTTACCCTTCATATGTTAATCAGAGAACTTGGCATAGGCATAGTTGCATACAGCCCTTTGGGGAGAGGCTTCCTATCTTCAGGGCCAAAAATGCTTGACGGTTTGTCAAATGAAGACTTTCGAAAGGTGAGAATGCCACGCATTTTATGTGATTGAGAGAACTCTGTATAACACTGTTGCAATAACTGAGTTTGACCTCCATACAAGCACATCATGCATTTACCTAGTGCACCATCCATAATGTCATTTAGCGAAATTTGGATGTAATGCAATAAATGCAGATTTTGGATGTTTTGTTAGTAACCTTCTATGAACTGTAGAAAAAAAATAGTAGTTTTATGTTTTAAGTACAACATTTGATTTCATGATCTGTTATTGACATATATAATGGATCCGCAGTTTCTCCCTAGATTTCAACCTGAGAATTTGGAGCATAATGCCTCTATATTTGAGCGTGTGACCGAAATGGCGACAAGAAAGGGTTGCACTCCTTCACAGCTTGCATTGGCTTGGGTTCACCACCAGGGCAATGATGTGTGCCCGATACCTGGCACTACCAAGATCGAAAATCTCAACCAGAATATTGGAGCTTTATCCGTGAAGCTCACACCAGAAGAGATGATTGAACTGGAGTCCTTTGCGTCTGCAGGTGCCGTTAAAGGTGAAAGATATGGTAGTGACATGGCTACTTGGAGGGAGTCAGAAACACCTAGTTTGTCTTCATGGAAAGGCATATAAATCTTTCGTTATATAATGTATCAATCTAGTGTGTTTCCTCTTACTGTTCCAGCTCCTTTGCAGCTGTGTTATTGAGTGTAATACTACTTTATTAAGGTATTTTCTATAATCTTGTAATTGAGGGACTGCTATGGTGTGTATGAGTAGAGAGAGGACTTGGAAGTTGCAACACTCTTTTAGTTTATTGTTTTATTCCAATTGCAAGATCTTTCTCATTTCTTATGCTAGTAGTTTTCTCATTCCCTCTTGTTAAATGCAATGGAAATTCATTTATAATCCCATTGTTGGGGACATCATATGCTATAATAATAAAGGGGAAAAAAAAAGATGCTTCCTTATACAATCTTGTCAGTCTTTGGATTCATGACCAGAATGCACTGACTGACCAGACACTATATATCATTTCATTATTGCATCATGCATTTGTCTATAATCCTGGATTTCTTACTGATTCGTAAAAACTCCAATGAGATATTAATAAGGTTTCGAGTATCTGTAACAGACGCTACATTGGCCGAGGTGGATGATGAACTGTAAGGGGGTCGGTGGGTTCCTCGTCATGAAAAAAAGAAAATGAAAAAAGCATGCATCTAATCTTTTTGAGCATTCTGGTCTATCTTCTGAGCTTAATCTTGACCTTCTGATTTTAACTATGTCCTTTCGATGGTCTACACTGTCATTCTGCCTTTTTTTTTTTCAATTTTCAATTAAGCTAAAAGGTGGGAGTACCCAGCCATCACGCTCGTGACAAAAATCGTAAGAAAGTTAGAGGTCACATCTACATCTCTTCGTATATATTTCACTTGTCACCTTATATCATTCACATCTTACCTCTCTTATAATACTTTGGTGCAATACAACCAGATAGTATGATAAACAACCTTCACTAAGCACCTGTTGACTTGGACTAATCGAAGATAGAGATGTTGAGATGAGGCAGATTTATAATTTACTAAACCAATCAGCAGTAATGACCTTGATCTTGACTTTCTATCAACCATTCAATGTCTAATAGACTAGTGGCAATTGATTCTGAATGTTGTTCATTTGTATATTAAGGCCCCACAGTTTAGGAGTCGGGCCGGGCCTGGACATTCCTCGGCCCAACCCAGCCCGTCGCATGTACAACCCTAGTTGTTTTTTTTTTTTTTTTTTTTTTGTCATTTTGTGGAATGAGAGACTATCTTTTTTTTTTACATTTTTTTGTTAGAAGAAAGAGGTGATTTTTTTAATTTGTTATTATATGTTGTGATCTCTTTCTTTTTATTGTCTCTTGAACTTACCTTCACTGGTAAAGTAAGTGTACCGAACTGGAAATAGTGAGTGGGTGAGAAGTTAACACATAGGGCGGGGTCCTCACGTGATTAAATCCTACTGTCAAAAATCAATATCATCTCTATTTTTGGGATCGAAACCTTACACATGAAAAGTGAGTTTCATTATGGAATAGGTAGGGGGAACGTGCTCTCTCAAACCAAGATAAAGATGAACTTAATATGAGAAATAGAGACAATACGTGCCTGGGTGCCTCAACACCTGAGTATGGGCTATCCTTATTGATCAATTCCGGATTGGGCCACTTTCCATCTCTAGGGTAACAATATCTCAGGTAGCGAAAGGGCTTCTCATGGTCTGATCCAGCTCGAGCCTAATCTGTGACTACCATGCATGGGACTATATTGGGCTCTAATTTAGGCTCATGGGCTTACCTATGGCGAGAGGGCCTTTATCATATATATAGGAACTTGAGGGCCTTTTAGGTCTTTACAAAGTCGTAAGGGGCTTTTCCATTTAAATTAACTAGAAAGTAAAGGAAAGATCTTGACAACTTCGGAATGCTGTTGTTATTCAAAAAAAAAATCAGACTTCTATTTATCTACTATCTTTGTATTTAACATATATTTGATTGCTAATTTAGTTTTAATTTTTTAACCTTTTCTTTATAACTGCATTTATTATTTTAGCCCATGCATTGCCCAGGGAACATTCAAGCCCGTGCCAACTGTCGAAGTTTCCTATTGTATTTTTTTCTCTAATCAAAGTTCACTAGACATGGTCTACACGAAGAAATCCAACCATCATTCTTTTATTTTATGTCAAAGGAAGTGGAAAGGGCGGGTTGTATTGAAGTTGGGCCACGTGCAGGTTTACCGCCGAATTTATAGGCGGTAAGGTACACTTTCCTCCCGTCTGAGAGGAGGAAATCTAGAATTATGAATATTACCGCCAATACATAAGGCGGTAAAGTCTGTTTGCAAGTTTCCTCCCGCCTGAGCGAACGAAAACCTGCAATTGTAGAATATGAGCCCTTAAACATGCAATCCGGTTCTCTTCTTTTCCTTTTGTTTTTTTTTTTTTTTACATATTAGTTGGTCACGAGTTGAGGCTATGGTCCACACATTGGTGGGTGGGCATTTATAATTAATGTCTAAATGCAATAATCTCAAATCACAACAAATACACAGTAAATCAATTGTTTGGTAAATTTACTTTACCGGGGAAGTGGAGTAAATGGTTAATGCAATAGATAACAAAAGTAAAGGTTTGGTCAAATCAAAAGGTGAGAGAGTAGTTTTTTAAGATTTTCTTTTAAAAAGAAGATTGTTTTTTGTAAGGATGCTCATGGATCGGGCCGGCCATCGTTGGGCCGGGCATGGGATTTTGGTTATAATAGTGGTTGAGGCGGAATCCCCGCCCTACCGAAGTATACATATATATAATTATAGGGGCGTAGTAGTGGGCGTCTGAAAACCATGACCTCTCACATTAGGTGATATGACCCCGGACTGGTTGAGCCGGCATAGAACATGATGAGAAACTCATATTTTTTGCTCAATAAGTCTAACATGGGTTGGACTCGGGCTTCTTCATTTCCTTTCGGGCTAGGCTCTGGCCAACAACTTCAGGATTGACTCAAGCTTGGGCCAGGCTTAGGCTTCTAGTTTCGAAGTTGGGCCGTTTCGGACTTTGCACCACCTAGCCCGGCCTGGTTCATGGACAGTCCAAGTTTGTCTTGTCATTCAGTGGCATGAGAAAATATCCTTTTAAGATATTTTTTATTAAAAGGAAGAGGTGATTTTCGAGATTTAGTATATTTTTAATTTGACCCCTGTATTTTTATTGCTCCTTAATTGTTTACTTTACTTCACTGGTAAACTAAGTTCACGAAATACGAAGCAGCTAGCGAGCGAGAAGTGAACAAGTAGGGTGGTGACCCCTCGTGATTAAATCCTATGCTAAAAAAATATATATATATATATCATCTGGGTTTCTGGGATTGGATCCTTAAAGATGAAAAGTGAGTTTCATTAATGAATAGGGCGGAATGGGCTTTTTCAAACCAATTACATGATGGACTCAACTTGAAATTTTGATCCATATGGGCGTGCTTACCTCAATTAAGGCTGAGTGTGGGTTGACCTCACTCATTGATCCAGCCCTACTGGACCGCTTTCCATCTCTAGTATAGGAACATCTAAGTTGGCTGAAAGGTTTCTCAAGATTTCATCTAGATGAGCCTAACTTGTGAGAACTGCCCAGTAAGAGATGCTGCCAATGAAAAAAAAATCTAAAAAATAGGAATAGGAAGAAAAAGAAATGCTTCACGCCTTGATGCTTTCCTTTCATTTAATAGAAAATGATTGCAGGGGGGTGCTTGCAATCAAAGACAAAAATTTTGGTAATGTAAGTTTTATTGTTATTTGAACATTAAATTGGTGCTAGGAGTGTTTCAGTATAGGAAAAAATGATCTAGATCATCACACCCTATTTACTGTCCCAATTGCTAGCCTCATACGGACATTTGAAAACGAACATGCAGCTTCACCGTTGTTGAATACGGAGGCAAAGTTGCAAATTGATTGTTTTTTTTTTTTTTTCTTTATTATTTTTAATATATGGGTCGGGCCATGGGTCTTGGGTCAACTCCACACAACGATGGATGAGCATGTATGGTTAACATGTAAATGCAATAATATCAAATCAGGATAAGCCGCGTGTTTAGTAAACTTACTTTTCCCAACCTAGGCCAGCACACTTGGGTGGGGCTTAGATTTCTAATTTGGATCGTTTAATACATTGGTCGGGCTTGGACTCAACCGGAGAGAGCCCAAAGCCCAGCTCAGCCCGAATGCACAAATAATTCTAAGGGACAAGGGGATTGGGGGCGGGGGGACTCAAACACAGGACCTCCCATATGGGGCGATATGACCAGACTCGCTAAGGTGCAGCGTTGGACATTATAAGAAAAAAATTTCTTTTCCCTTTTTTGTTATATATGTTTAACTCAGGCTGTGCTTGGGCTTCATCATTTACTGGATGGCCGGTCTCGGGCAAGCAACTTCTGGCCTGGCCAGGGCTTGGGCCGGGGCAAGCTTATAGTTTAGGAGTCGGGCCGGGCCTAGACATTCCTCGGCCCAACCCAGCCCGTCGCATGTACGACCCTAGTTTTTTTTTTTTTTTTTTTTTTTGTCATTTTGTTTAATGAGAGGCTATCTTTTTTTATGTTTTTTTGGTAGAAGAAAGAGGTGAGTCTTTTAATTTGTTATTATATGTTGTGATCCCTTTCTTTTTATTATCTCTTGAACTTACCTTCACTTCACTTCACTGGTAAACTAAGTGTACTGAACTGGAAATAGTGTGTGGGTGAGAAGATAACACATAGGGTGGGGTCCTCACGTGATTAAATCCTATTGTCAAAAATCAGTATCATCTCTATTTTTGGGTTCGGAACCTTACACATGAAAAGTGAGTTTCATTATGGAATAGGTAGGGGGAACGGGCACTCTCAAACCGAGCTAAAGATGAACTAAATATTAGAAATAGATACAATACGTGCCTGGGTGCCTCAACGCTTGAGTATGGGCTATCCTTATTGATCAATTCCGGACTGGACCACATTCCATCTCTAGGGTAACAATATCTCAAGTAGCGAAGGGCTTCTCATGGTCTGATCCAGTCCGAGCCTAATCTGTGACTACCATGCATGGGACTATATTGGGCTTAATTTAGGCTCATGGGCTTACCTATGGCGAGAGGGCCTTTATCATCTATATAGGAACTTGAGGGCCTTTTAGGTCTTTACAAAGTCGTAAGGGGTCTTTCCATTTAAATCAACTAGAAAGTAAAGGAAAGATTTTGACAACTTCGGAATGCTGTTGTTATTAAAAAAAAAAATCAGACTTCTATTTATCTACTATCTTTGTATTTAACATATATTTGATTGCTAATTTAGTTTGTATTTTTTAACCTTTTCTTTATAACTATATTTATTATTTTAGCCCATGTATTCCCTAGGGAACATTCAAGCCCGTGCAACATGCCCAAGTTTGCTATTGTATTTTTTTTCTCTAATCAAAGTTCCCTAGAGATGGTCTACAGTCTACACGAAGAAATCCGACCATCGTTCTTTTATTTTATGTCGAAGAAAATGGAAAGGGCGGGTTGCATTGAAGTTGGGCCACGTGCCGGTTTACCGCCGAATTATAGGCGGTAAGGTACACTTGCCAGATTTCCTCCCGTTTGAGAGGAGGAAATCTAGCATTTTTAATATTACCGCTGATACCTAAGGCGGTAAAGTCTGTCTGCAAGTTTTCCTCCCGCCTAAGCGAAGGAAAACTTGCAATTGTGGAATATCAGCCCTTAAACATTAAATCCGGTTCTCTCTTCTTTTCCTTTTGTTTTGCTTTTGTTTTTTTTTTTTTTTACATATTAGTAGGTCACGGGTTGAGGCTATGGTCCACACATTGATGGGTGGGCATGTATGAATAATGTATAAATGCAATAATCTCAAATTACAACAAATACACAGTAAATCAATTGTTTGGTAAATTTACTTTACCGGGGAAGTGGAGTAAATGGTTAATGCAATAGAGGACAAAAGTATGGTCAAATCAAAGGGCGAGAGAGTAGCTTTTTTAAGATTTTCTTTTAAAAAGAAGATTGTTTTTTGTAAGGGTGCTCATGGATCGGGCCGGCTCGCGTTGGGTCTGGCATGGGATTTTAGTTATAATAGTGGTTGAGGTGGAATCGCCGCCCTACCGAAGTATACATATATATAATTATAGGGGCGTAGTAGTGGGTGACTGAGGTGATATGACCCCGGACCGGTTGAGCCGGCATAGGACATGATGAGAAACTCATATTTTTTGCTCAATAAGTCTAACATGGGTTGGATTCGGGCTTCTTCATTTCCTTGCGGGCTAGGCTATGGCCAACAACTTCAGGATTGACTCCAGCTTGGGCCAGGCTTAGGCTTCTAGTTTCGAAGTCGGGCCGTTTCGGACTTTCCTCCTCCTAGCCCGGCCTGGTTCATGGACGGCCCAAGTTTGTCTTGTCATTCAGTGGCATGAGAAAATATCCTTTTAAGATTTTTTTTTTATTAAAAGGAAGAAGTGATTTTCGAGATTTAGTATATTTTTAATTTGACCCCTGTATTTTTATTGTTCCTTAACTTAACTGTTTACTTTACTCACTCGTAAACTAAGTTCACGAAATACGAAATAGCTAGCGAGCGGGAAGTGAACAAGTAAGGTGGTGACCCCTCGTGATTAAATCCTATGCACAAATATATATATATATATATATATATATATATATATATATATATATATATCATCTGGGTTTCTGGGATCGGATCCTTAAAGATGGAAAGTGAGTTTCATTAATGAATACGTAGGGCGGAATGGGCTCTTTCAAACCAATTACATGATGGACCCAACTTGAAATTTTGATCCATATGGGCGTGCTTACCTCAATTAAGGCTAAGTGTGGGTTAACCTCGCTCATTGATCCAGTCCTAACTGGACCGCTTTCTGTCTCTAGGATAGGAACATCTAAGTTGGCTAAAAGGTTTCTCAAGATTTCATCTAGATGAGCCTAACTTGTGAGAACTGCCCAGTAAGATATGCTGACGATGAAAACAAAATCTGAAAAATAAGAATAGGAAGAAAAATAAATGCTTCACGCCTTGATGCTTTCCTCTCATGTTATAGAAAATGATTGCAGGGGGTGCTTGCAGTCCACGACAAAAATTTTGGTAATGTAAGTTTTATTGTTATTTGAACATTAAATTGGTGCTAGGAGTGTTTTAGTATAGGAAAAAATGATCAGATCATCACACCCTCTTTACTGTCGCAATTGCTAGCCTCATACAGACATTTGAAAACGAACATGCAGCTTCACCGCTGTTGAATACGGAGGCAAAGTTGCAAACTGATTGTTTTTTTTTTTTTCTTTATTATTTTTAATATATGGGTCGGGCCATGGGTCTTGGGTCAACTCCACACAACGATGGATGAGCATGTATGGTTAACATTTAAATGCAATAATATCAAATCAGGATAAGCCGCGTGTTTAGTAAACTTACTTTTCCCAACCTAGGCCAGCACACTTCAGTGGGGCTTAGATTTCTAATTTGGACCGTTTAATACATAGATCGGGCTTGAACTCAACCGGAGATAGCCCAAAGCCCAGCTCGGCCCGAATACACAAATAATTGTAAGGGACAAGGGGATTTGGGGCGGGGGGACTCAAACGCATGACCTCCCATATGGGGCGATATGACCAGACTCGCTAAGCTGTAGCATAGGACATTATAAGAAAAAATTTCTTTTCCCTTTTTTGTTATATAAGTTTAACTCGGGCTGTGCTTGGGCTTCATCATTTACTGGATGGCCGGTCTCGGGCAAGCAACTTCTGGTCTGGCTCGGGCTTGGGTCGGGGCAACCTTATAGTTTAGGAGTCAGGCCGGGCCTGGACATTCCTCGGCCCAACCCAGCCCGTCGCATGTACGACCCTAGTTTTTGATTTTTTTTTCTTTTTTGTCATTTAATGGAATGAGAGACTATCTTTTTTTACGTTTTTTTGTTAGAAGAAAGAGGTGATTTTTTTTTTAATTTGTTATTATATGTTGTGATCCCTTTCTTTTTATTGTCTCTTGAACATACCTTCACTTCACTTCACTGGTAAAGTAAGTGTACCGAACTGGAAATAGTTAGTGGGTGAGAAGTTAACACATCGGGGGGGGGTCCTCACGTGATTAAATCCTACTGTAAAAAATCAGTATCATCTCTATTTTTTGGTTCGGAACCTTACACATGAAAAGTGAGTTTCATTATGGACTAGGTAGGGGGAACTGGCTCTCTTAAACCAAGTTAAAGATGAACTAAATATTACAAATAGATACATTAGGTGCTTGGGTGCCTCAACGCCTGAGTATGGGCACTATCCTTATTGATCAATTCCGGACTGGGCCACTTTCCATCTCTAGGGTAACAATATCTCAAGTAGCGAAGGGCTTCTCATGGTCTGATCCAATGCGAGCCTAATCTGTGACTACCATGCATGGGACTATATTGGGCTCTAATTTAGGCTCATGGGCTAACCTATGGCGAGAGGGCCTTTATCATCTATATAGGAACTTGAGGGCCTTTTAGGTCTTTACAAAGTCGTAAGGGGCCTTTCCATTTAAATCAACTAGAAAGTAAAGGAAAGATTTTTGACAACTTCGGAATGCTGTTGTTATTAAAAAAAAAAAAATCAGACTTCTATTTATCTACTATCTTTGTATTTAACATATATTTGATTGGTAATTTATTTTTTATTTTTTAACCTTTTCTTTGTAACTGTATTTGTTATTTTAGCGCATGTATTCCCTAGGGAACATTCAAGCCCGTGCCAACTGCCGAAGTTTGCTATTGTATTTTTTTCTCTAATCAAAGTTTGTTAGACATGGTCTATACGAAGAAATCCAACCATCATTCTTTTATTTTATGTCAAAGAAAATGGAAAGGGCGGGTTGAATTGAAGTTGGGCCACGTCCAGGTTTACCGCCGGATTTATAGGTGGTAAGGTTTACTTGCCAGATTTCCTCCTGTCTGAGAGGAGGAAATCTAGCATTTTCAATATTGCCGCCGATACATAGGCGGTAAAATGTGTTTTCAAGTTTTCCTTCCGCCTGAATGAAGGAAAACTTGCAATTGTGGAATATCAGCCGTTAAACATGCAATCCGGTTCTCTATCCTTTTCCTCCTTTTTTTTTTTTTTTTTTTTTTAAACACATTAGTAGGTCACGGGTTGAGGCTATGGTCCACACATTGATGGGTGGGCATGTATGATTAATGTATAAATGCAATAATCTTAAATTACAACAAATACACAGTAAATCAATTGTTTGGTAAATTTACTTTACCGGGGAAGTGAAGTAAATGGTTAATGCAATAGAGTACAAAAGTAAAGGTTTTGTCAAATCAAAGGGCGAGAGAGTAGGTTTTTTAAGATTTTCTTTTAAAAAGAAGATTGTTTTTTGTAAGGGTGCTCATGGATTGGGCCGGCCCGCGTTGGGTCAGGCATGGGATTTTGGTTATAATAGTGGTTGAGGTGGAATCGCCGCCCTACCGAAGTATACATATATATAATTATAGGGGCGTAGTAGTGGGCGACTGAAAACCATGACCTCTCACATTAGGTGATATGACCCCGGACTGGTTGAGCCGTTATAGGACATGATGAGAAACTCATATTTTTTACTCAATAAGTCTAACATGGGTTGGACTCGAGCTTCTTCATTTCCTTGCGAGCTAGGCTATGGCCAACAACTTCAGGATTGACTCAAGCTTGGGCCAGGCTTAGGCTTCTAGTTTCGAAGTCAGGCCGTTTCGGACTTTCCTCCGCCTAGCCCGGCCTGGTTCATTGACGGCCCAAGTTTGTCTTATCATTCAGTGGCATGAGAAAATATCCTTTTAAGATATTTTTTATTAAAAGGAAGAGGTGATTTTCGAGATTTGGTATATTTTTAATTTGACCCCTGTATTTTTATTGCTCCTTAACTTAAATGTTTACTTTACTTCACTCGTAAACTAAGTTCACAAAATACGAAACAGCTAGCGAGCGAGAAGTGAACAAGTAGGGTGGTGACCCCTCGTGATTAAATCCTATGCACAAATATATATATCATCTGGGTTTCTGGGATCGGATCCTTAAAGATGAAAAGTGAGTTTCATTAATAAATACGTAGGGCGGAATGGGCTCTTTCAAACCAATTACATGATGGACGCAACTTGAAATTTTGATCCATATGGGCATGCTTACCTCAATTAAGGCTAAGTGTGGGTTAACCTCGCTCATTGATCCAGTCCTAACTGGACCGCTTTCCGTTTCTAGGATAGGAACATCTAAGTTGGCTAAAAGGTTTCTCAAGATTTCATCTAGATGAGCCTAACTTGTGAGAACTGCCCAGTAAGATATGCTGCCGATGAAAACAAAATCTGAAAAATAAGAATAGGAAGAAAAAGAAATGCTTCACGCCTTGATGCTTTCCTCTCATGTTATAGAAAATGATTGCAGGGGGTGCTTGCAGTCCACGACAAAAATTTTGGTAATGTAAGTTTTATTGTTATTTGAACATTAAATTGGTGCTAGGAGTGTTTTAGTATAGGAAAAAATGATCTAGATCATCACACCCTCTTTATTGTCGCAATTGCTAGCCTCATACGGACATTTGAAAACGAACATGCAGCTTCACCACTGTTGAATACGGAGGCAAAGTTGCAAACTGATTGTTTTTTTTTTTTCTTTATTATTTTTAATATATGGGTCGGGCCATGGGTCTTGGGTCAACTCCACACAACGATGGATGAGCATGTATGGTTAACATTTAAATGCAATAATATCAAATCAGGATAAGCCGCGTGTTTAGTAAACTTACTTTTCCCAACCTAGGCCAGCACACTTGGGTGGGGCTTAGATTTCTAATTTGGACCGTTTAATACATTGGTCGGGCTTGGACTCAACCGGAGATAGCCCAAAGCCCAGCTCGGCCCGAATACACAAATAATTATAAGGGACAAGGGGATTGGGGGCGGGGGGACTCAAACGCATGACCTCCCATATGAGGCGATATGACCAGACTCGCTAAGGTGTAGCATTGGACATTATAAGAAAAAATTTCTTTTCCCTTTTTTGTTATATAAGTTTAACTCAGGCTGTGCTTGGGCTTCATCATTTACTGGATGGCCGGTCTCGGGCAAGCCACTTCTGACCTGACCAGGGCTTGGGGGCAAGCTTATAGTTTAGGAGTCAGGCCGGGCCTGGACATTCCTCGGCCCAACCCAGCCCGTCGCATGTACGACCCTAGTTTTTTTGTTTTTGTTTTTTTTTTTTTTTTTCTCATTTTGTGGAATGAGAGACTATCTTCTTTACGTTTTTTTTGTTAGAAGAAAGAGGTGATTTTTATTAATATGTTATTATATGTTGTGATCCCTTTCTTTTTATTGTCTCTTGAACTTACCTTCACTTCACTTCATTGGTAAAGTAAGTGTACCAAACAGGAAATAGTGAGTGGGTGAGAAGTTAACACATAGGGCGGGGTCCTCACGTGATTAAATCCTACTGTCAAAAATCAATATCATCTCTATTTTTGGGATCGGAACCTTACACGTGAAAAGTGAGTTTCATTATGGAATAGGTAGGGGGAACGGGCTCTCTCAAACCAAGTTAAAGATGAACTAAATATGAGAAATAGATACAATACGTGCCTGGGTGCCTCAACGCCTGAGTATGGGCTATCCTTATTGATCAATTCCGGACTAGGCCACTTTGCATCTCTAGGGTAACAATATCTCAGGTAGCGAAAGGGCTTCTCATGTCTAATTCAGCCTGAGCCTAATCTGTGGCTGCCATGCATGGGACTATATCGGGCTCTAATTTAGGCTCATGGGCTTAGCTATGGCGAGAGTGCCTTTATCATCTATATAGGAACTTGAGGGCCATTTAGGTCTTTACAAAGTCGTAAGGGGACCTTTCCATATAAATCATCTAGAAAGTAAATATGTTCAACAACTTCGGAATGCTGTTGTTATTAAAAAAAATCAGACTTCTATTTATCTACTATCTTTTTATTTAACATATATTTGATTGCTCATGTAGTTTTGATTTTTTTAACCTTTTAGTTATAACCGTATTTATTATTTTAGCCCATGCATTGCCCAGGGAACATTGAAGCCCGCGCCAACTGCCGAAGTTTGCTATTGTGTTTTTTTTTTTCTCTAATCAAAGTTCACTAGACATGGTCTACAAGAAGAAATCCAACCATCATTCTTTTATCTTATGTCAAAGGAAATAGAAACGGCGGGTTGCATCGAAGATGGGCCACGTGCAGGTTTACCGCCGGTTTTCTAGGTGGTAAGGCTGCACTTGAGATTTCTTCCCGTCTGAGAGGAGGAAATCTAGCATTTTCAATCATACTGCCGATACATAAGGTGGTAAAGTGTGTTCGCAATTTTTTTGTAGAATATAAGCCCATAAACTTGCAATCCGGCTCTCTCTTCTTTTCCTTTTTTTTTTCTTTTACATATTAGTAGATTAAACCTTCTCTTTTTCCTTCTCTTTTTTCACCGTGGGGCCATGTCATCTATGCCACACATGCCATGCAAATGGAGCTTTATGTATTCTTGATTTCTTTCTAAAAGTCAGTTGATGATGCATACGCAGGGAGAGTTTCTTATCCGTTGGAAAAAGAGACATGGTTTAATCAGAAATGAAGAAATATTTGGGCTTCGGATAGGGCTTGGTATGCCTTCTAATTATGAAATCATATGATTTCTAGTGCTAATTGTATCTAGCTAGATGTTTACTTTTTAACAAACTTAAGCAATATCCTATCAGCTATCTTACATCATTTTACTTTTTTTTTCAAGTGACATTTGAGAGTTGATCGCTTTTATGGCACCTCTTGTTGCTGGGGTGGAAAATACACTGGTAGCTCAAATGGTGAGACAATTCCCTTCCACATAAACAACCATGGATTAATCACCGGTTGTAGCGCTGATGATGAGGCACTTGTGTGGGCACATGTGTGGGTGTGTGAGTATTTACCTTAAAAAAAAGGTGGTTTGTGATGCAGTCATGGAACCACTGTTATGCCCTAAAGCAAGGATTACCTGCACTTTTTATAGGGCCTCCAACTACATTTTTCAAATGAATATGGAGTATATGAGGGCTGTGATTATGCCTTTTTATTTAAATTGGGAGTGACTCCTTTATTGAAGGAGACCTTAACACATTAAAGATTTTCACCTGGGACCCTTGAAATTCAGAGGGTACCGCATTTGGAGATGGTGCAGAAGAGTGCTCCCATTGAGCACATAGCACAGATCCAGTTGAGAAGTCTATCAATTCAAAGGTTTGAGACTTCTACTACTAGTGGGGCCCACTAAGAGTGTGTTTGGTTGGGCTGGAAAAAAGTGCTTGCGGGACTTTTAGGCTTTTGGAAAGCCAAAAGGCTGTAAAAGCCTGTTTGGGTAGGAAAATATTAACCGTCTTTTTCATAAGCAAAATGTGAAATTCTACTTTCTGATGAAGCGGGTTCCTTCAATTTTCTAAGTCAAGTACTGTTGTGAGCTTGTGGGAAGCAGCCCCAAGTGACATCTCAACACTCAGGGCCCTTCTTCCTTCTTAGGAATCACTACCCTCACTGATCAAGAATGTAGATCCTTTGAGGAACCATTCCATCTTCTTACTCCCTCTGCTTCATCACACAACACGTTTTCTTCTTGTAGGCCTCTTTGGAAGAAGTTAAACTGTGAGAAGAGTAGCAAACTGTGAGATCATGCAAATAAGGAAAGTGAAAATGGGTACAAAATCTTTTGCAATGATTCCATATGATTCAAGTCATGTTCTGGCTTTTCAAAAAAAAAAAGTCGCGTTCTGGGCCAAGTTGAATTGGGCCAGAACAAGCCCATCCATGATAACTCTATGCCCTTGGGCCATGGCCTCTTCATTCCCATTAAAGACTTTCACAGCATCGCTTAGATCAGGCCACTCACCATTTGATTTATGCAATTTTGAGGCCACATCCTGATTAGGCCATTAGAGTGGTTCTATTTGGGTGTCCTGAACGGATCCAACACAATGGTTGTTAGCTCTTCGTCATGATCTTGGTATTCTGATTCCTCAATCACTACTACTACATTCATAATTATATATATATATATATATATAGAGAGAGAGAGAGAGAGAGAGGCGCACACACAACATACGTAATACAGTGATTTCTTAGATGAATTCGATTGCAAGTACAAGTGTTGATTGTCATGATCGATTTGAATTAATGAATGGATCATTTATTGTAAAAAACTGTATTTGTGTAGGGTGTCTCTCTCCATCCCTCTCAATAAATATACTATAATAACCGTCAATGTTACATAGTTTAAAGAAAAACAAAACCAGTTTTTGAAATTATTCATATAGGGAAGAAGAGATGGGCAAACATGACATTTTATTTTAGAAACCTATAGTGGTTGTAAGGCTATTGATTTTGGGACATAGAAGGTATTAAAAAACAAAAAAAACGAGGGAGTATACAAATACGGAAAGCGGAAATCACAGTGGCCTATTTTCAAATTCTAAAAACCTTAAGGGGCATATACAAAAAAAAAAAAAAACATATTATTATTAATTGTAGCCTACTAGCTCAGAGTGATACTATCAACCTCATGAACCACATATTGATTCCTTAGCATGTGTGTGATACCGAGGTGCTAACACCCCACTCAACTATGAGGTAGGTGCCGGGGTTCATGAAAAGTTTTTTTCTTTGACTCCTACTTGTGCGAGATGGTGGAAATGAAAGTAGTTGTAATCCAGTGCATATAAAATCTCTTGCAACGTTTTCGGGTTCGTGAGTGGTCAATTGAAATAAAGTTCTCATCTCTCTCCTGTTTAAATCTCTATAAATTTAAAAAAAAATTATAGGTGAGGCATGTCGCTCAATGGTCTGTTAGGATTAGTGTTGCTCTCAAACATGAGGTCCACATGTTAGGAATAGTATTGCTCCCAAATTCAAATATCATCCTAACCATCTGATGGACAATGTGAGTGGGCGCAGACATTGGAAGAGGAAGAGATTAGAATGTTAAGGAAGCAAATGGTCCCCAGAGCCCACCTGATGCCCCTGTTTGATAGGCCCTTCTACCCACAGAGGTATATAAGAATACTCTCCTTTGGCTTCCAAAATATAGAATACCTGATCTGAATTGATGTCCAACATATTGCTTCCAACTTAATGCATTATTCGCTATACATTCTGTGTTGAATTACAGGTCTACCAGGCCATTGACAGTACCAAAGGAGCCCACTTTCAACTTGAGAAGCAAATGCTAGAATTGCACTCCTTGCGGTGGAGCTCATTACAAGTTTCAGCAACCTATAGGCCAAACCATGAAGCTATCCAATAAATAATCAATAGCTCCTAAAAGATGAAAAAAAATTTACGAGTCATGGTGTGGTGATGTTTGAGTGTAGTCGTGTAAGAGATTAAACAGTGCATTCCAAGGGCCTAATGATTCACATTAGCTTCCTTAGATGATGAGGAGAGGCATGAATTTGGATGCATTGGATATTATAGAAAAGTAAATGTAATTCACCAGATGTTAATTACCTTGTTGAAGTATAGCATAAGTAGTTGCAAAATTCTATTCCAGCATTCAATGGTGCATTGCCTGTTGTTTTTTTTTTTTTTTTAGAAGCATCATAGGTGGGCCCCCTCACATGATTGATTAAATCTGGGCATATTCTTTGTACAGAACGTTGGATGCCACACCTGCTTAGATGTTCCTTAATTTTAAGTGTAATTGCATATTCTTAAATAAAATCAAACATATTTTGACTTTTAATTGATACTAACCATTGGATGACCCTATTGTTTGAAAGTCATTAATCCTGGTGAGGCAAATGGTTGAGTAAAATCTGATGATTGAGCACTAAGTGCATTTATGCATCTACATGGGACCCAGCATTACCATCGTGCATATGTATATATTTATATGTGGGACCCATTTATGAATTGTTTTACTCAATCACCCATATAGAGATTTATGTGTGGATATAATGGATGAATATTATCTTAATC
The DNA here is from genome assembly GCA_028538565.1 of Umbellularia californica. Lineage (NCBI taxonomy): Eukaryota > Viridiplantae > Streptophyta > Magnoliopsida > Laurales > Lauraceae > Umbellularia > Umbellularia californica. The sequence continues at coordinate 13,604,239 of JAPQWN010000006.1, forward strand.
AATTAAATAAAAAAGAGTATTTCTTATGATTTTTTTTCTAAATTGATCCAAAGTGAAGTTGACAATAATGATTTTTTTTTTCTATGGTGACGGCGGATAATATCATAGTCAAATGTTTTTCCTTTTAAATGATAATGATGAATATCTTCATTTATCATTGTGATTACTACAATAAAAATGATCATGGATGGCAAAGTTTATAAGGGACTTGATTCTTTAGAATTTAGTTTTATGAAAGTGTTTGAGCTACATAATTATAAATCACCGTGAAAGCAAATGAAAAAAAAGGTAATATACATATTTTCTTATATTAGGAAACAATTTATGATTTAATTTAATATCTCACGAATGATATTTTCTTTTTCATTAAGATTGTTTCTTGAATAAGATCTGATTATTTTAAAATTTTGGAATTTTGATGGGAACATAAGAAACGTATTGCAAATCTTTCATTTCGATAGTACAAATTGACTATTTAAGTTTACAAAATGACCATTAAAAGGTCACAAAACGCACAATATGAAATTATAAAATAACCCACTTGTCACCCTTGCAATGCTCATGTAGCTCCCATTAGTGTTCTTCATTGCTATCTTTAGATCCTTCATTGCCTTATCAATGCTCTATAAGGTCTTCCATTCCCATTTTATCTATCACAATTTTAATGATTAACTTAAGAAGAAAACTCAATTTATCTTCCTCCCACTTTAGCTCTAAACATGAATGAATAAAGGGGACTCTCTAAAAAAAAAAAAAAAGTTCAAAAAAATATCGCCTAGGCATTCAACAAGCACATGAAAGGCAACATACTTCAACTCTAGAAATCAATGAAAAAAGGACACTCTCAAGGCACCTTCACTTTCCATTGTCTCAAGGACATCACCTTCTTTATTTCTCCAACAATCAACCCAATCCCCATTTCACCTTTCCTTGTTTAAAAAAAATAAAAACTAGGATTAAAAAGACTAGCAGAAGGAGAGAGACACATACATTAATATTGTAACGAGTGATGAGAGATTTTAAAAAAATCTACTAGATAAAATCAATTAAAAAAAGATGGAGAACAAAGGATTGTTCCAATGAGTTCCAAGTTACAATAGGTGTACAAGTTTTGAAAACGAAAAATATAAGAAGTGATGAGAACTAAGAGAGATGGTGAAAATTAACATGTTTGCAGTAGGTGAGTTGTAGAGACTAGGAAAATGTGATGGGTTTGCTAGGTTGGGGTAGATGGGCTGAGTGGTGAAGATGGTGAAAACAAAGAGTAAACATTTACCATATGATGAACATGAGATCATTCTCTATAATGATAAAAGACGTGGACACTAAAGAAGATGAAAAATGATAGGATGAAATAGATGGATGGAGAGAATTAGAGATGAAAATGATAGGAGATAGAGCTAGTAGATCTCATTTGAATGGAAAGATATAGACCATCTCCACAAGCTTTCTTCTTCTCCCTTTTTTTTTTTTTTTATATATCAATTTGGAGATTATGAGTTTTGTTGACATAAACAAATATTGGGCAAAAATAAAAGAAAGAGAGAGTCTTAGTCAGAGGTCCTTCTCTGATATTATAAAAATTCAGGGTCCTCGGCCTTGGTTTTCATTTTTAATAAAGTTTTTGTGGTTAATATCCCTAGATTTTAACAAGGAGAATTATATAATTTTTAATAATATATATATATCTTCAATTTATTTTATTCCTAATAAGATTAAAAAAAAAAAACTGAGATGCTTATGTATTTTTCTAGCACGGACCCCTTTCCCTTTTTGGCCAGGCCATCAACATAACTTAAGATCCCACCAGATTGGACTTTTCATCACAAAAGCTCCACCCAATCACAGATGGGCCACACTACGTAGCATCAAAACCATCAATCACACTTAGCCTTTTCAAGGAGGGCCGTACCCAAGACCCATGTGGGCAGGGGTTGATACCGGGCCTAGGATCAAAAAGGCTCCTGTTAGGGTTAAAATCACACAAAAGTGATACCCAGGGGGGGGGGGGGGGGGATGGGTCATATGTGGTCCTGCACTGCACTGGCTACTGAGCAGTGGTGCAGAAGAAAGAGAGAGAAAGAGGAGTCAGCGCCCGGGGTTGTGGGGAGGGGCGATAGAGACGGGTCGAAGGAAACGGGGCCCGATACGACGTGCCACACAATGGCATCTACTGCTCCCTCCCACGCTGCCCCCGCGCGTGCATTCCCAGCCTTTTCTCCTACTTGTTTCTCTTTCTGACACTCTCAATCTCCACCCTCCATTTTCATGTTCCATCTCCATCATGCAGTAATTCTTGTCCACCACCCTGCCCTCATGACGCAACCAATTCCTGTACATATTACCCGACCAACTCACCACAATACTCTCTCTCTCTCTCTCTCTACTCAAACCCCCTCCTGTCTCTCTTTCTACTCAAACCCCCTCCTGTCTACTCTACTTTTACCAAATGAAAAAAAAACAGCTCAAAAGTCCAAATCCAATGCAGGGTTCGGGTCCTATTGTTGACATTGGTAGAAGGTCTAATTGAAACATTTTTTATACCAAAAACATATATTTCAATCAATTCTATCAAAAATATACAAGCTTTTCCAAACAAGCTCCCTAATAATATCAATTAATTAAGCTTTTGGATCACATGATCTCATATGCTCTACCTTAAGAATATCAATGAATTTCTCTCCACCAAAGAGGTTGCAGTCTTGCAGAGGATCCAATTCTCACAGTACTTATAGTAGGTGATGCCAACCTGTAGGTCATGGAATTTCCTTGGATCAGGGTAATGTCCATCAGATTAATGATCAATTGAAAGGTCATAAATTTATGGTCCCAAGATCAAGTTCAATGAATAAAATCACATGGGTTAAGTCCTTGATGGGTGAGTAAATTATCTTCATGCATGCCCACAGTTTAGGCAGTCCAAATTTGGGCACCCTACAAAATTCCGTGTGGACCATAAAAAAAGTTGACACAATGAGTTTCTGGTCTGAATGACTCATAGATGTAATGCTGCATCATGACTCATGAGTCATGACTGCTTTGTTTAGCACCACCAGTGGACCAGCCTATACATGTTTTACAGAAGCAATATCAGCATAACAGAGAGTAACTTCGTTGGGTCAGGCTCAGTGGTTCATGTTGTTTGGTCACTTCAATACTTCATCCCCATTCATGTCACGGGTGACTCACTGCTCCTCTTCGGCGCTTACATTTAGCATCTCACTCCTGTCGTACCAAAAGCACCCCTCAAAGACAGTTGATCACATATGGCCCACTTACTGATGTCGATCAGTGCCAAAGGAGCAGTGGTGATGAATGAATCTTAAACATCTCCAAGGTGGAACTCTTTCCAGCAAAAGAATTGTTGTTGCCTTTTTTGTTTGTGTGAGCCCAGAAGACAATAATTAAAGTTAGAAGGAAAGTAGAAACTCCTGATCTCTTGTCATTGCTGGCCCACCAAATTATACCCAATAATGTATCAGGAGACTTTTTTGTTTTTGGTAAATAGAATTTCATTAAGAAACCAAAGCCAAGATAACAAAAAAAAGAAAAAAGAAAAAAAGGGGAAACAACAAAAAAGGGGAATGTATCAGGATCAGGAGACTAATGTCACTTTGATCAACGTAAAGCTGGAGAGCCTACCATGAGATGTAGTTCATAATTTAGCAGCTTAAACTGAGCAAGAAAGAGGTTCAACATACAATGAGAGGGACACCCACAAAGGCTATTCATCGTTTTGTAATACAGTTTAGGTCCAAGATAAATATCAGACCTCGGTGTGGACCTAGGATTTTCGTTTGTGGGGCGCAAACCTTAATCAGTAGCTTTGTTTTGGAGGAAAACCGAGGATCTTTATATGGATTTTGAAGGTGGACCTATAATTGTTATTGGATTTTTTTTAAAAGCATATACTATGGTCTAACAGGTGCGACCGCACTTGCGTGGTTACGCCTAGGTCCGCCCTTGGGTCAAGTTAGCTAATAATGTGCAGACGACTCTCCCACTTTTGATTGGTTCAGTCCCTTGGATACCCTTCTCTTCCCATTATTGGCATTTAAACCAATTTTACGGTCATTCAACGGGCACTCACTGTAAAAATAAATCTCAGCAAAAAATCTACGGTTGCGAGGCCATTAAATTTGAAAGCTATTAAATGAAGGGCTACAATAATCTAATAGGGCTGATTTTTTGTTTTGCTCCCTCTTATCCGTAAGGAAATCTTCTATCTATCTATCCTCCTCCCATTATATACATGAATCTAAGCCTTGGATGACATTTTAGCAAAATGTAGTCTTGCTCGCAGTGGCGGCTCCAGGAATTCTAGTCAGTGGGGTCAACAAAAGACTTATCTTCTGCAAATCGAACAAATTATTTTTTCCTTTATCAACATCTGTCATTTACTTCCGAAAATTCGATAAATATATATATTATATATTTTCAATAATACATTTCCAATAATCCGACAAAGATAATACATTTCCAATAATCCGACAAAGATAATATTGAGTTCTAAAAAAAATTAAACATAAATTTTAATACATTGTTACTAATAGCTCTTAATCCAAAAAGATAATCAAAATACATAAACTTTTGTAGTTGCCTTCAACGGGTTTTCATGTGTTGAAATCGTTGCATAATATATAGCTTGATTATCAAGACTAGCAACCGCATCCTTTTCAATATATGTAACCAACGGTCATTCATCCATTGATCTCCCATTCGGTTACGTAACATGTTATTTACGTACTTCATTCATGAAAAAACTCTTTCCACCATCGCAGTTGGTAAAATCAATACCAATTTTAAAAGCAAATAAACCAATTGGTATACGATATCCTTGTCTCCACTAACTTTCTAGAAATGTCATAAATTCCTTTAAGTCCGAAAAACCCATTGCTAGAGCGCATATCAACAATGTGGGCCCATTAATTTTTTTTTAATTTTGGAAGACAATTTGCCCATTAACTTAAGCGGTGGGTATTTTGTGGTGACTTTTGATCACAACCATAGCAATAAAGAAAAGGTGTAAAGCAAGCTAATATAGGGTAAAACTCTTAAATTAAGTGGGGTCAAAAGTTTCCCATAAGTTTAATTCAAGACATAAAAAAAATTATTTTTAAATACTTTTTCAGATCTCAGTGAAGTCAATTGACCCCACTGTAATCAACGTGGAGCCGCCCATGCTTGCTCGGATGAGAACATGCAGCATGGTTAATACATTATTTCTTTTGGATTACATATATACAGTTTTCTAGTTTGTAGCTTTAGTTAAACTACAGGAAAAGAAGTCTCCTCCTGTATGGATGATCTTGCATATTGGTCTCCTGTGATGAGGCTTTTCATTATGATGATGAGATTGGTCCATTGATTAAGGGAGGGACCACGTTAACATAGATTTGGATAAAGATTCGCACATGAGCTGTGACCTGTGAAGCATTGTTGGCTTTGTCATCCTGCGCCGGGCCACATTTTTTTACTGAAAGCCTAGAATCGCCCCCATACATATCATGTAAAGAAAGGTGACCGACAATCCTACGTAGATAGGTATACGGGACAATGAGTGAAGGCCGAGCAAGAAGAATTACATCAAAAAGGTGTGGTAAAATCTGTGTCTGATCACAATGTGACGTTACACCATCTCCACATAAAAGAGAAGGAAGTGACTACTAACTGCATCCAACCACGCAAGACCAAGTGCCCAATAAAAGACGTTTGCACAAAAGTGCAGACTATTGGGGCACTCTACTACATGCTACTACTGCCCATTGAAAAATTTAAAAAAAACATAGAACCCCACAAGACCATTGACCCAACAATGCCCACTGGATAAGGGGCTGGTCTCACCAGTAAACAAAGGAGGGATCAAACTTTAAGTACACAACATAGCTCCATTTAAGAAAGATGAGGGGTTTTTAACCCAGAGAAAACAGAGGGAGAGAGCAAAGATAAGAAAAAGTAATGAAAGACAACTGTAGATATGAGAGGAGGGATAGATGGGGTTGATCTTTGTCCTCTATCTGACATGTTCGGTCATATAACAGCAGAGCAACAGTAACCATTCAATGCAATAACAAGGGAGAAGCACGTGAGAGAGAGAGGACAGAGAAAGTGGAAAATCTCTTCTCCTCAGATGAAGCAGTGGATGGACCAAACTTCGAAGCAGAGAGGGAAAAAATAGAAGTGGGACTCTTCAGGGGAGTGGATACCTTCTCCCTCTTTCTAGGGAACCGCGAAATCAATGGAAAAGGAGAGGAAAATAGCATCATTGGGTTCTATGGCTGATCACATGGGTCCCATTAAAAAGTCTCTTTTGTTGTCCATGTAACCAATGTATTCAATGAAGTTTGAGCCCAACTTTAGTTAGAGCCAACATTTGCTGATTAATGATAGTAAAGAAGGCATGATTTTAGACCGTTTAAAGGCAGACCTGATGATAGATGTACAAGCACGCAGACAGAAAGAAAAGAGGACTTAATATTAAAGTGAAACAAAGCTTGAGCTGTTGGTCAACAACCCATGGGGAGTAACTAGATAAAAAAGCTGCATACACTGACCGGCACCGCGCACACCATTGCATGGATTCATGTGGTGAAATAGAAGACACAACAAAGACTACACTTCTAACAAAAAAAAAAGAGGGCACAATGCCCACTTTACCTTATCTTTTTTATTAATACGGATAACTTGAGGGTCTCACTCATACAAGGACTAGAATGTTAATTATATTATTAACTATGGGTCCTGCCCTCTTGCGGACTTCCATCTGGATGGCCTTGTAGGGTCTACCTGGTGCCCCGTCACTCATGGGAGGTGGAGATTGGAAGATTTGGATGTGATCTATCTATGTGCAAAAAGAATTGTAAGTCCATTGAATCATTCTAATCCCTCGATCCATTCTTATAAGTTTATGGGCTTTATATAAAATTTATTTCGGCTCTCTATTCAATGGTCTAAATCCTGGTGTAATTAAGGGGGTTCCATGTGTGTAGGGGGCTTAGATTTGTGATAAGGTGGACTCCACATGCTTGTTTGAAAAGAATTTCCCCATAGGAGCATTCTCCCTTTATTAAGTGTTGAATCCTATATGAGAACAATTTTGATCAATTTAGATTTACAAAAGGTGGACCTCATTGTAAAGTTGAACTTTTTTTAATCAGGGGAGGCAAAAGTGCAGAGTGGGACTTCTGACTAAAAAAAAATCCTGATTTCTTAAGAGGTTGGCCACCTATAATCAATGATCACTTCATTATTCCCACATCATGCTTCTAGACCATCTAAGTTCCAATTTGACATTTTCTTTCAATTAATCACATCAGATATCAACCTAAGAGCCTCTTTTGGGATGTTCATGATTTTTAAATATGATGTGATGGCTTGTCCCTATTATTTGTAAATGTCATTTTTTTATAAAGATTTTAAATTTCAACCACCTAAAAGACTTCACATAATCTTTTGAACTTTCTAAAAAAAATCCAAATCTCTTGGTGTTTTGCTGGAATTTGAGGTGGTTCACGAAACAAGTCCTAAAGCCCTCCCTATCGTCCTTTGACCTTCACTCCCAGATGGACAGACCACTGATTCCATGTATTCGGTGGGCCCCACACAAGAGGAAAATGTGATCATTGAACATATAAAATTAAATTCTTGAAGAAAGAAAGGAAGGCAGCGCTTTCCTCGCAAAAGCAGCAGCTGCGATCCGAGAAAGGCGTTGATAAGTCGGTGGCAGCTCTTTTTCCTTTTTACTCACCCATTCCCACTACTTCTGCTGCTGCTGCTCCTCCTCCTCCTCCTCCTCAAACCGATCTCTCTCTCTCTCTCCCCTACATTATCTCGACCCGTCTTTTCGCTGCCTCTGACGCCTTCCCCTGCCATCCTAGCAACTGCCCCCACCATCAAAACTCCACCTAAATCAATACTATTCTCTTCTTTACTTATACCCCAGGACTACAACTTGGGTGTCTCTCACTCTCAATGCACCACATGTTAGATTGAAGTCACAAGAGACCGCCATGCATATTGAAAGATCCATTGGAATTCTCCTTGCATTTTTTTTTTTATGCCTTTCTTCTTTGAAACAACATGCTTCTCTTGTAGGGCTCACCTTGTTGCCGGAAAAGGCAGTAAAATGCATGTATGATAAAAAGATGAAGATGGGGCCGATTTTAGTCCCAACAACCATTTTAAGTAAATTACAGTCTAAATGTTTGATGACTTTATATAATTCAATTTCTGCCGATTACGTTCAGTGGTCAAGAGTGATAGCAAAAATGAGAATGTGAAAAGCTTTGGATTTATTATAAATGGGCTGATCTTGAAAATTGGAAATGAGTGTTTAACTTAAAATGGTTGGCATCATGGAGTTTTTTTTTTTTTTTTTTTTATCCACTTCTTTTAGGTATCGTAATTTGCAGCGGCGGACTCATGATTTTTATTTGGGTGGGGCTAAACTTTTGGTCAACTTTACTAACTTTTCTCTTTTTTTTTTATAACGTAGGGTTCCTAGCCCTTTGGGCCAGAATAATCCCTACGGGCCCAAGAGAGAAAGTCGGGTAAAATTCCCCTGTACCCCAGTGTGGTAGTGCAGTTTCGAACCTACAACCTCCAGGTGCAAACCGTGGTTCTAGGCCAACTGAGCTACCCCTCGAGGTGTAACTTTACTAACTTTTCTCACATGAACAATACAAAAAGAAAAACTTTATTGCATTTAAATAGATACAAAAAAAAAAAAAAAAAAAAATTCATGCTCAGATCCCCTGCCCAATTGAAGGGTCTTCCCACTACCTCTCCCAAATTTAGGTGATCATCAATTAATCGTCATCAAGATAGCTTAAGATACTATTTCCTTCAATCCTACTTGTTTGGATGCCTGAAATGATGATTTGAGTAAGCACCCAATTACCCAATTTGGGTTCCAAAAGGGTTTTTATTTAGATGTAAGGAATTTGGTCCCCTGCACTTGCCTTAGCTGTAAAAATAATTTCCTATAATTGGTCATGGGCTCAAGGCAAAGGAAAGAAATTGCTGCTTAAATGTAACTCAAATTATCCAAATATATGAACTCTAAGTCCCAATTTATGTACGAATTGAAGATTAAAGTGATTTGGTCATCTTCGGCCTGTAGATATGCTTAGATTTGGTGGTTTAGGGCATAGGATTTGGGGATTAAGGATTCAAATTTTTGGTATGGAGTGATTAGCATTATACTGCATCTGATGAGGGAAGAAAATTGCTTTATTTAGTGTTATTTAGAGAGAGAGAGAGAGAGATATTAACCAGGAGATGACTTGCGATGAGAAACTCAATCTCCATGAAGAGGATCTCGCATTCTCAGTAAAAAGATGTTGAAAGCAAATGAGGCGAAGAGGATCTAGTACTGTCGGTGGGAAGAAGATGTCTAAAGGGAAAAGGCGTCTCTCACCAAGGTTTTGTGACATGGGGCGATCACAAAATCTTGACGTGGGGCAATTGTTTATTAGATATATGTAGAATAGGTCTAGGCCCACTCAAATATCAAGCGATTTCAAAATTGACATGGGGCGACTACCCCGTGTCATCTTCAAGTAGGTCCGCCACTGGTAATTTGAACTTTTCATGTACAATTTGGAACTTTCATTAACTTTTCATGTCTACTCCCATTTGGGTATATTGACTCATAATTTCAACTAGAATAATGTATTAGATTGGTGGAATTCTGTGATAAATCAAAGGAACTCAATCCATCCACAGCTTTGAGATCGTGTATCTCATGCCCAGTTTCTTACCTTGTGGTGGGGAATTTGGAGAGCGAAGAATGAATTAAGTGCCAAAGGGCATATCTTAACACCGAAAAAGATTTTAACTATTGCTTTCCGTATGAACCTGCTTAATAAAGCTGAATGCCCTTCATGCATCTCAGATCTCATTTCTTACTCCCTTATAATTAAATAAGGGGATCTTGAGCAAATTGCCTTTCTCTTTAGCAATGCGGCATTTAATGGTCATATAGGTCAATCGGCTTTCGGTTTTGCCTTGTTTTTAATGGATCGCTTGTGGCTGCAGGGGCTTCCAAAAGGATCAAGACTCATTTTCTCTAAAGAGGCCGAAACAAGGACACTACTCTTTGCGCTAAATGCTATCAAGGATTGCAGACTCTCGGGAGTTCGAGTTCATATGGATGTTGTAGAAGTTGTAAGAAGTATTAAGGACATCAATGATTGGTCTATCCAGCTTCTCATAGGAGATATTTTGAAGTGCTCGAAGCGTTTTGGGTCTTTTGAGACAGTTTTCATTCCAAGATATTTAAATATGGTTGCCCACTATCTTGCTAAATGTGGACAATCTAGGATAAACTTTATATTGGCCTCATTATAAATAGGCCTCTGTTTGTTTTCTTGTTGGTGTCCGAGGTTTTTTTTTTTTTTTTTTTTTTTTTTTTTTTTTTAGCTTGTTTATTGGCTTTCAATGAAATCTCCCTTTCTTATACCAAAAAAAAAAAAATCTTTTCATGTCTACATTTTTTAGTGTTCTAAACTATTTGGCAAAGTGTGTGAATGTTTGATTCAATCAATTTTAAATAATTTTGCCCATGGTGACTTTTCCCATACAATTAGGTTGTTTGTGTCTATTTTTATTTTTTTGACAAAGATTTTCAAATTTGTCCTGGACCCTATTGAATATATGACAACTTCACCTATATAACTATATAATAAATTTGTTTTCTGTAATTGAGTTAATTATACCAAACTATTTGCAAAAGGTTCTAATTTTGAATAAGCTGTGGGAAGTAGGCCTTCAAGATGGGTTTTCAAAACTTTTGACCCACTTAAAGTAGGGATCAAACACCCAAAAGGCCAAAAATCTAATCCCAATATCAAATCCCTTATGTCATACATTAAGATCATAGATCCATCAAAGAAGACACAAAAAAAAAAAAAAAAAAAGGCTTAAACATGAAGATCTACCAAAATAACTGATTGTAGATCTATACCTTACGAACTTTGTTGTATTCAAATTGAGAAGAAGATGTTCTTGATCTCTACGAAACTCTTTTGTAGATTTGATTTCCTTAGCCTTGTGTTCTTCCATGCTATGACCTTCTTGTAGAGAACTTCTTAACCCTAGGCACTCAAGAAGGAAACCATAAGAGAGAATAGAAGAATAGGGAGATAGAGGGGCTTGGACATCCACCTTGGGCATGTAATAGCCTTAGACATCCAGCCCCCCTTTCCTCATATATATAGGTTTTGGTAAACCTCCTCTTTGATTAATATTAGAAGTCTAACTTCTATTTCTATTATGTGTCATACTCACTTCCTTAAGAGTTCTAATTGGGATATAACTTTCTCTTCTTAGGGCCAGCACGAGGACCACTAGGGATTCTTTAGAATCTGGATCCAACTGAAACATATGGATTTCACATCTTATGTGAATTCCGGATCCAAAGTTAATTGCAAATAATTCTACTAAATAAATGTAATTTGCACTCTAGTCTTAGGAATATTTACTAGAAGACCTTAAACTTTTTAATTACTAAAAGTAAGCCTCTCAATTAATAATATCCATGGATCCATTGGAATTAAACTATCCAACCAAATAATATATATCCATCTCTTATTATCCCCGTGACCTAATTAATCACAATTATTATTGATATTATCTTATTAACTCATGATCAAGACGGGTGGACACTTACTAATGATAAATTTCATTAATTGGCACAAGGGGATATTTTTCACTTAAAGGATAAATTCCATCTTGAGAATATATATTCCCACAAATCTACTACTACGTACCCAAGATACTGAGGTGTTGACCTACAATTTGGACTCACTCATTAGTAACCCAAAGTAAATATATAGCAGAAACTTGAGTTCATTAATCTTTCAGGTTTGAGGGCCTATTGCATGAAAATTACAAGAGCATTTTCTTAATTAAAGGCAACTTTTGCATAAGGTGTTACTCATGGTCCTTCAATACATCCAATGTACTAGCACAACAATCAAGAGTCTTATACTGTTATGGTTGAAACAAATCACATTGTTTCTTAGTGATTGTGGTGCTACAACCTTTTTCATATCAGATGCCTAGTCTCATCACAGGTTGTGAAATTACTTTAAGTATAAGATTTATGATCCATGTCTCATGTATGTAAATTTCATCGACACACATGGATTACATTTAATATACTTGTGTGCTTCGATTTATCTCATGAACCATCATATCATTTTTATATTAGTTACATGCAAATCTTAAATAAAATCTAATTCATCACGTGAATTAAAGCACAGAATAATAAATGCATTATTAAAATAAATTAGTTTGTTCACATGATTGAAGACATATATATATATATATAATCTAACATAAGGGGTCGTTTGTTTTTTTTTTTTTTTCATTTACATATGCAATGAAATCACATGCATAATGGATACATATAAATCATGTTTGTTTGGTGTGATTTCGATTCACATGTGTAAAATAGATATGTAAATGGTGTGAAAGCTGGCCCTTTTTGTGCCTAAGATTTTCACACCTCAAGAGGTGTGAAAGAGTTTCACATGGTACTGTTACCAGACGGAGTGCTACAGTGCTATTATGAGCTTTTGTGCCTATTATTACTTTTTTTTTTTATTTTTTTGGGCCCCACTTATAACATCTGGACCATTCATTTTCTTAAGAAGTTTAAACACGGCCATGTATCCAATTTTCAACGTTGATGATGCATGGAGGTTGGGATATCATCAACATAATTACAGTCGTTGGATTAATCTATTGTAACTAACATACCTAGTCCGCCTTTTATGATTTGTTTAATGTTCTGGGCCCCACTTGTAAAATTAAGACCGTTCATATTCTTCATAAACTCAAACACGGTCATGTGTCTAATTTGCAACCATTGATGTTAGTTGGATGTTGAGATATCATTAAATAATATACAACTTATTCATAGATTCACATATGAAATGTTATGCTAGTAACAAACAGTGAAAACTGAACCATATGTGAGTCATTTACATATAAAAATAACCCATATGTAAATGACTCATATATGGGTCATTTACGTATGTGAATCACTTTCACAGAAAACAAACGGCCCCTTAGCTACATTTCAAACATATCTACTTGAATGAGCTCAATTTTAAATAGGCATGACTCGCCCACCCGACCTTAATTTCATCCGTACCCAAGTCTAGATGGTCATCTTTAGTTGGAAAAAAAAATGGCATCTTCCATTAAAGGGGTCACATTTGAGGTGGGGCAACGCATGACTACCATTTTGTAAACTCCCCACCTCTCAATATCCTCCCTCCCTCCCTCTCTTCCTTATAAAAGCCCAAAACAAGAGAGAAGAAAACGCCTTAAATGGAATGGAGTGATGGAGGAAGGGGCATCCATGCCTCCCTTCGCAATGGTTCTTCTCCATCTTCTTCTGCAACTGACCACACCCACTGCAGCAGCAGCAGCAGCAACAACCCAAACACCAACACCAACACCAACAAGCCACCACCAACAAAAAAGAGATGAAAGAGAGACAACGTTGGCAGCCTGAAGAAGACGCCCTCCTAAGAGCCTACGTCAAGCAATATGGCGCCAAGGAATGGAACCTCGTCTCCCAACGCATGGGCAAACCCCTCCACAGAGACGCCAAATCCTGCCTTGAACGCTGGAAGAACTACCTAAAACCAGGCATCAAGAAGGGCTCCCTCACCCCAGAAGAGCAGACCCTTGTCATCTCCCTCCAAGCCAAGTACGGCAACAAGTGGAAGAAGATAGCCTCCGAGGTCCCCGGCCGCACCGCCAAGCGACTCGGCAAGTGGTGGGAAGTCTTCAAAGAGAAACAGCTCAAAGACAACAACAACAACAACAGCAACAACCACAGAAACCAACACCACCACCCCGACCAAAGCCACCCCATCCTCCTCTCCTCCTCCTCCGACTCCGTCCACAGCCAGTACGACCACATCCTCCAAACCTTCGCCGAAAAGTACGTCCAACCCAACCTCCCCCCACACCACCCCATGGGTGCTCTCGCCGCCGACGCCCCTCCGATTCTCTCCCTCGCCGGACCGGCTGAGATTCCCCCACCGCCTTCTTCCTCGACCTCTTCGCTCCCGCCATGGCTGTCGTCGTCGGTGTCGACTTCTTCGTCTTCGACGGCGTCTCCGTCGGTTAGTTTGACGCTGTCGCCGACTGAGCCGGCGGGGGAGATGCGTGTGGGACGGATGACTGTGCCGGTGCAGCAGGCGGCGGCACTGGTGCAGTGCTGTAAGGAGGTGGAGGAGGGGAGGCAGAGCTGGGTGCAGCAGAAGAAGGAGGCGTCGTGGAGGGTGAGCAGGTTGGAGCAGCAGCTGGAGTCGGAGAAGGCGAGGAAGAGGAGGGAGAAGACGGAGGAGGTGGAGGCGAAGATACGGGCGTTGAGAGAGGAGGAGAGGACTTACATAGAGAGGGTGGAGAGCGAGTGCAGGGAGCAGCTGAGTGCTATACAGAGAGATGCAGATGTGAAGGAAGCCAAGTTGGTGGAGATGTGGGCTGGGAAGCATCTCAAGCTGCTCAAGTTGGTGGAGCAGATATCAGTTGGGGTTCATCACCACCGTTGATTGGTTGCTTCTTCCATGATCATGCCCCACTCTTCTCAATCCCTCTCTTGTTAGCGCTCTCTCTCTCTCTCTCTCTCTCTCTCTCTCTCTCTCTCTTCTTTTGATTAATAAAAATTGTATCATGGAGTCTTATGATAATGGATCTTTTTTCCTTTGTTTTTGGATTTTATGTGAAATAGCCAGGTTAGAAATATTATGAATGGATTGGGATGCATGTGAGAGAGGAGGGAAGGGGAGGAGAAGGTTGTTGTCACCATTTGAATATCTGCTTGACTATTCATTTATCCTTCTAAGAGTGATATTATTATATAAAAGTGCATGAAGAGTTGGAATTGGGTAGATGAATATCAATGGGGAAGTGAATGGGAGAGAAAAGATACGGGGATTGATGAGATTGTACATGTGGTAGAAATGTGAGTTAATTAATCAATTTTGTATTCCATAACTTCAGGTATAGCTTGAAGAAAGCACTTTTTAATGATATTCTTGAAGCCTATTATGTAAATTGTCAAGGTTGAATGTGAGAAGCAATTGTATGAATGTGGGGGAAGTAACAAGTGTGAGAAATTCATTTTCGACATGAATCCGGATCCCTGTGATCTTCCACCCTTCTGCAAGTGGAAGGAGAGTGGAACTCAGAGTGGGGCCCACTTAAAAGAAGATCCGAGCCTTTCAAAATGATTGTCAATCTGCATATAAGAGATCACATCTTGCCATGGAACCAACTCGTTTTAGAGTAAACTTTGAGTCTCACTCCTACTCTCGGGAAGCGTATGGGAGATGGCTCAGTGGATCCGGGCTCTTTGAAGATATTAAAGATCAACTGATCTGGACTTTCATATACTGTTTCATATGTAGTATGTTCACTTTCAAAGTTTCATCACAGAAAAATATCATGAATGGAGACGAGGGCAGAACTGATTTATTACAGATCCTATGCGTTGAAGACAAATCACTATCTCTATAAAGTAAAATTTTGAAGGAAATGGATAATAAACTATTGCTCATGTACTTTAGATGTCCCCCAGCTAGCTGATTGAGGACAGTATATGGTGCATGATTTGGAGTCCTTTGTGCCAGAAAAAAGAAGGAAATTTTTTTTTCAATGCTTTTAGTAAAGTGGCTTTTATGGCCTTAGGCCAAATGAAAATATCTAGAATGATGTATAGTTCAATTTCAAATTGAAAGTAAAGAGTCCGATATCTAGAATCAAGTGGTTATTGTAGATTTGTACATGGAAAAGGGGTCAAAGTACAAAGAAACCAATAGAATGCTACTTAGATTAAAAACTTATATTCACATGCGAGAGATAGGCGTTGTGCTGCAGATCGAAGAGATTATGGTCAAAAGGAAATGACAAACAAAATGCATGGTGCATTAAGTTGAGAAGCATGTGCTATGCATAAATAGAGCTACAAGAGCATTAGTAGAGATGAGCACAAGAGAAAATTATAGTTCCTTCAAGTGAAGAATATATGCAAGCCCGTTGAGCTAAGCTATTACATGAGAGGAACTGTGTAGACTATCCTGATCTTTTTACTAGCCTGAGAGTCATCTCTAGGCTGCTCTAGTACTTCACCGTGCTCCCCATGTTATTATTGACAATCACTTACTTTAAAAGCTTTAAGTTGATAAAAAACGATGTAACAATGTATATCAAGGTTACAACAGTTACCTCCACCATAGTGCTCCATTTGAGTGCTAGCGTGCTCCATGCTCCGCTACATGTTTTAGTTGTGCTCTAGTGCCAAGGAACGATCTGTGAGTTGGGATGCGCCTTACTATTGGGCTATCCTACCTTTCTCCCAGCCCATTGTTTATATATATATATATATATATATATATATATATAGGGGTCTTCATGTGTATCCATCCCTCACCATTTTTGGTGAGGGATACTCATTTTGGGTGTGTTTCAAGTACAAGAAAAGTACAAGAGGGGTACTTTGTACCTCCTTCTTGTACTTGAAACACCCCCAAAAGGGGTGTCCCTCACCAAAAATGGTGAGGGATGGATGCATATGAATATCCCCCATATATATATATATATTTATATGGTGACATATACATTGAAAACAAAAGTTCTTAAATTAGAGGGCACAAGCCGAAGGACTAGAAATGAGGCTGTCACAACTCACAACTGATGGGGTGACAAAAACCATGGCTCTAGAAGGAAAGAACGAATATTTTAAACTCATAAAGCTGACCCACGTAGATGGTACAAGGCTAGGACTAGTAATGGGCTCCGTAAGCTCATGAATGGTCCAACCCAAGTCCTCTGAGTTAGATGTGGTGGCAATCTTTTAGGGCTGTAGGCTAAGTGTGGACTTGAATTTAGGCCCAATGGAAAAATGGGTTGTGCCTGTCTAAAGGCCCGACTAGATGGCCCAGATAATTGCAACCAAGTAAGCATCGATGGGCCCTTCATTTTACTAATAAGTGGACCAAGACATCACTTAATGGCTTTTGGTGTAAATTCAAGCCTGAAAAGGAGACTTAGGGCATGTTGGGTTCATGTAGTTGAATTTCAAGGATTGTTTTTCTATAAATACTTTGAAAAATAAAGAAATAAAGGTGAATATCCAAAACTTATCAATCAAATGACCTCTCCTTTAATAGAAAAGAAATCAAAAAAGGGGAAATGAACACACAACCATCACACTAATAATTCAAATCCTATGAAAGTCAAAACCTCGTCTACATCTATCTTATACCCTTCACCCCTCACTTCTTTAAAAATCCCTCGGTAGAGATACTGCGCAACTAATAACTAATTTGGATGGCAATGGGTCAAGTTGAGTCTGTCTCACCTGAGAGTAATAGGAGTGGCCCAACTAGAGCTAAAATTTTTTTTGAACTGGTTGGGAAATATAAATGCGTACTTGACCCATTTATAATAGGGTCAGCCTGAACCCAACCTGCATGGCCTATTTGGTTCTTAAGTTGCAATTGAAAAGGTAAGTAACATATTCAGCCCAAACCTCTCTCTCTCTCTCTCTCTCTCTCTCTTCAAGGGTAAATTGAAAATGAGCCAATCTACAGTGTCATTTTCAAGTAAGCAAACTACCCCTTGCCAACTGGGGCCCACCAATCCAATTCATCCAAATTACCCTTGAAGATCTATGTTTTTATCTATGATTAGCAGGGATACCACACTTTCCAGAGCAATGTTTGTGCGTACGAATCATCTGTCTCTATCTTGTCTACACAATCTTTGGAAGGTTGTGGAGTGGAGACAGATTCAAGTATTCAACTATGCAATGCAATATCTTTTTATGTTTTCCCAATCTTGGTACTAGTCTTGCAACGATTTGGAAAATGACTGGTGTGGTGAGGCAGTGTCCTGTGTCGTCCCACCATGTTTGTTACTTTCTGGACATTGGTGGTTGTGCATCTGCACTGTGGTAGACTCGCACCAGGGAGGACTGCGGAAGAACAGGAGACACTGGGAACCCTCCTCTGCAGCCTAATTCACTCTAATCAGGGCCATCATGTAGTCTTGTCCAAATTTTACTACTTTAACATGGGTTTAGGCTGCACAATGTTCTCCTAAGAGCTTATGGGGCCTACTTAGATACATGTCTCTCAAAAGCTATCAATTCCAAACAGTTGGGTTAATTGAACTTTAATACGAGTTGGAAATCTAATTGTACAATCTAACTAATGATCATTAGACTGTGATCTGTTCAAGAAAGTTTTTATGAAAACCTGCTTTCTCTACCACTTGTAGAATGAACACTCTAAAACATATTCTACGTGTACTCAATCTGTGGGTGGCATAACTCCTCTTCAAATGATATCTTTCCTAGAGGCTAGAGCCAATAAACCTAGGGAAACTTGCTTTGAGTGATTTGGATTTCTTAGATTATGGATCCTCTCATGAATTTATAAGGGAGTGGATCATATGTTATGCACATGATCAATCTCAAAGTGGGCCCAATTGTTGTTAGACCAGTTTTTGGTATGCAAAAAATACACAAGAGGATATCTCTCTCTCTCTCTCTCTCTCTCTCTCTCTCTCTCTCTCTTTTTGTGGATATATCAGGGTATCTCTCTTTTTAGTCGTCTGGATTTTATATTTGGGCTTTTTTTTTTAAATGAATTTATAAACCTAGCATAAGATAGACTTTGATTTGAATGAAAAACGAGGGACAAAATTCATTTGAATTTCAAACTCTTTCCATAACAAGTGGCGTGGGGGCGGGCTCCGCCCCGCACCACTAAGTAGTCATTTGTGTGTGCTTATTTACATATCTAAAAATTACGCATGTGTAAGATTTTACTCATATACATGTCCCATTCCTTTGTCCCGGTCTTTTTCCGTAACTAAGAAGTTTTCACGTTTGGATTTTCACACTTACCTAACATTTCAACGGAGGCATCAATACATTTTTCTTTTTTTTTGCTATTGGATGGTTTCCAACCCTTTGGGCTAGACTAATCCATCCAGGCTCATAGAGAAGCTGGGTAAACTCCCCTGTAGCTCCACTGTGGTAGTGCAGTTTTGAACTCACAACCTCCTGGTGCAAACCATGGTCGTACACCAACTTAGCTACCACTTAGGGTTAGAGGCATCAGTACATATCAGCCTTCATTCCGCTTACAATAAAAGAAAAAACCTACTATGATTTGGAAAAAAAGAAAACCCAACCAGCAGATTTGATTTTCTGCACTTTAGGTCCTTCATTTTATTATCTAAATTGTTTAATATTTTCATACAAAAGGTTATTAAAATGTAGGCTTTGGCTGAACTTCGGGCTGTCCTTCCCCTACCTTATATATGCAAGTCGGGCTTAGAGGAGGCCAAAGCAGTCTGAGGGCCTTCACTATGTAGGCCCTTACTCTACGTTTGCAGGCGAGAGCTAGGCTCAAGTATGAAGAGAAAACAAATCATATTTAAAAAAAAAAAAAATTTCTTCCACATTTTCATTGGGTATTGGGTGTCAAGAACAATTAACTTTTCTCATTTATCCGGGTTTGCGATAAAAAATGCAATGCGATAAGATCATAGCGGAGATTTTTTTTTTTTAAGGCAATTGGCTGGTGGCGAGTGTAAAATATTTCTTAAGTGAAAATAGTAACGCAATGTATAAATGTTGGTTCAATAGAATGGCATTAGAATTCGAATACATAAGATGCAATTGATTCAAATGAGCATGTTTATTTGCATGGAATTTGAATATATATCAACTCATTGTCCGATTATTCGCGTGCAATGGGAATAAATAGGAAATAGTTGATTTAAATGGGACGGTTTGTTTGCATGAAATTAGAATTCATAGAAAGTAATTGATTTGAATGTCGTTTTTGTATACATGGAAATGAATACATATGTACATGAAAAACATCCATATTTATTTAGTATGATTATTGTTGTAAAAATTAATTCCATACAGACGACATATAGGTAAAACAAACATTATAAAATGAATCAAGTGTAAAAGGTCTGAAAATGAGTATTTTTTAATTATATAATAAATAATATTATAGGACATGGATGAAAAAGTGTAACCGATATGAGGATTTGGTTGATGATAAACTGAAATGAAGAAACAATAATTATATAGCCAACCACAACATAGTTGCGACAAGGACTTTGACGATGACGATGGTGAGTAATTATATTAATGGATATATGTTTATATAAACATATTATTATAATAATAAATATGAGAGGGCTGGGCTTGGCCATGCTTAGTTTTGCTCTAGCTTGGCCCTCAAAATTGTTGAGCCTGATTAAAAAAAAAAAAAAACCACGTACCCCTCTGTTTTTTGAAGAAAACTCATCTTTTTTAGAGCCTTTTCCCTATTGGAATGGGCTGAGTAACCTCATAGAAGGGCCTAATTAACAGCCCTACATATAAATGATAAACTTGAGAAACATGTAAAAAGAAAAAAAAAAGTTATCTGCACTTCTGTGGGTCTCATAATTCATGATCCAAACTGTTGAATAATCTTGTAGATATGATAAACCCTAATGCTTGAAGTTTCAGTTTTAGATGCTCAAATATTTTGAGAAATATGAAAACAAATTAATTATACTTTCTAATTTTTCACAGCTTTGTAATCTCCCAATTCAATATTAGAATTTAAACACATTATGTTTGAGACCAACACTTTCCTGTATAGAAAAGTTTTGGGGTCCTAGAGCCCACTAAAATGTGAAAAAACTGATACAGATTATTTTTCCTGCTCTCTCTGCTTGCAAACAAAAATGTTAATATGTTTACCTATGTAAATTTCACTTTTACATTCCATGTATAAAAGATAAGCAAACTCCTAAAAAAAACCATCTCTAATGCCCTTTTTATGGGATTCTTAGATGTAGTAAAATGACAAGCGGAGAATCACTGCAAGACGGATAAATCAGAAGAAAAGTAGGATCATTACTTTTTTCTAGCAATGATGCTCCATTGTACTCAGTGGCGGACCCAGAAATTTCATTTGAGGGGTGCAGGCTCAAACAGGCAATTAGTCTTTTGGAACAAACCCTGAATTTTTTGGTGTGTTTTGGGGGCAGGTGCAAGATTTTAATATAGATTTTCAAAACAGAGTTAGAATTTTCATTATAATTTTAGAAGTGGACCGAGGTTCAACGGGTGCGTCCGCCCCCACATGGATGTATGTAGGTCCGCCCCTGATTGTACTGGAAATAAAATAGAAAAATCTTTATGGAGAATTTTCTTAATATTTCATAAGTAACAAATATTTCAATGTCAATCTTTATTAATAAAAACAGAATTTCCCTAGAAACAAATGGTTTTAACCCTTAGCTTTTCTCTTCTTGTGTTTTTTTTTTTTTTTTCATCCATAAAGTTCTATAAAAGGAAAATTACTTCTTCCTCAAATTAGATCCATATCAGGTAAAATGTATTTACTATAAAAGAATTTTCTACTCCTTTCTCTATACACATATCCTGTTGCCAAGCACTCATGGCTCAATCAATACATCCGATGGCAGGCACCGAGGCTTCTTAGAGTTGCTTAAGCATCATGGTCGTTTTAAGTTGTGGGACAAGCATGTGATCAAATGAACTGACATATCTTGATTGGTCGACAGAGATCTTCAAAGTCCAAAAAGACTCTCAAAGATTCAAGGATACTCTTGAATTGTATGTAGTTAATGAGAATATTCTTGTAAATCATGACATTATGTAGAGTTATGTAGATTAGTGTAAGACTAAGGTAAATTAATGTGAAGTTCTAGAATAGGTTCTTGAATGTTTTCATCTATTGAATGAGTAACATGTGGATAGATCCTAGCCATTCATTTCATAGAATCAAAGTATAAATTCATGTCATTCATGGATTAGCAACAAGGTTGTAACAACCAATTGAGGAAGCTTACATTTTCACGGTTGTCTCCTTGAATATGCAAGGGTTAAGATGATTTTCACTCTTGCTAACTCCAGCATAGGAACACTGCAGCATATTAAAGTACATTTTGTGCTTCTCTTGTCACTCCATGCCGCTTGTATCTAATCGCGTTCTTTATGAGATTTGTTTTTCTTTTGTTTGTTTATCCTTTCGATAATATATCAAGATATTAACATAAATGATTGTACAAGGCAGATATACAACATCATAATTTTCCATCTATGCTCTCCAAAATGTGGATCTAAACTGCTCATCCATGTTTGTAAAATGTACCAAAAACCCTTCCTCCTTAGCTGATGATTTTAACAGACAAGTCCGGTCTTCTTTATATGTAAACTATTCGCTATCATTCTTCATTTGTACACCATCACTCAGATGAGTAGAGTCATAAATCAATTATGAGAGCTGCTATGGTATCCCTCAGTCCATGATAGTCCCCAGATGATGCGCTCAGAGTTGGGAAAGGTGAGCTTCAGCTATGTTGTCAATGTTGAACATAAATTGGTGTCTGCCCTCTTCTACATATGCGCATGCACTGAGACTTTCAGCGAAAAACAATAAAATCCATTAAATAAATAGGCCTGAAGGATGTATGCATACCATTCGCAATCATTGATGAATAGTTCACCAGCTGATTATCAGTACTTTGTTAAAACCTCCGCCCCAGTCTGAGTTATCAACAAGGTATGTTCAAACTGTGCAGCGAGGCTACCATCGGCAGCAAGAGTTGTCCAACCATCATCCCAAGTAATACAATTGATGCTCCCCATTGTAAGAATCGGCTCTGCAACATTAAATATTCATTGTGATTAAAATATAAAATAAATTATTACTGAGAAACATTATTTGTGTAAGTACAAGAGATTTTTCTACACAACTCATATGATTTAGATAACTCTTTACAATATGGCATCCTCATCTCAGGTAATGTAATAACCATTTTTTTTATCGGTAAATTTGGAAATGCAACAAGACCAAACACAGTGTTCCGGTATAAGAGTTCTATACCAGACACCCGCCACACCTACATTACAAGCACTCAAATTACATGAATGGTGAACCCCTTGTTTAGCTCAACAATCCGCAAAATCATTTGCAGACCTACTTATATGATGGAAAGACACCCGAGATTTTGATGAAAGGTGACAAATCTCATTGAAATATAATTGCATCTTCCATGGGCCTTTAAAAGAATTCACCCAAGATATGGCATTAGATGAATCGCTGTCCACTATAAGATGATTCTGAAATGAGAAAGTGAAAATGTGAAGAGTTTCCAGAATAGCAAAGACTCCGGCTTCATTAGATTCTTTGATTCCAACATGCTTGGAGAACATGTACAACACTTCGCCTTTATGATTTCTCAATACACCTCCAATACCGGCTAACCCTGGTTTACCCTGAGCTGCCCCATCCACATTGAACTTTACGACTCTTGTTGGGGGAGAACACCAAGAAACTTTCTTTTTCTTCTATGAAGCGCCCATAGTTAAACAAACCCTCCAATTATGCATAACATCGTTTATCCTAAGGTCTGCAAATCCCTTTTTAAAACAAGCCCATTTTGTAATCCTCAAAACCATAGCCTGAATGATAGGTCCCACATAAGATTCTTTTCTACTAAAGATACGGTCATTCCTCTCTTTCCAAATAGACCACAAAACCGAATAGGGAATGAGTCTCCATATCAACAGTCCAGACCCACCCCCCCCCCCCCCCCCCCCCCCCCCCCAAACACACACCCACACCCACAACTAGAGAATAACCAGGGAGGCACCAATCCACACTGCATTTTTTTTTTGAGGAAATGCCCCCAAATAGTCGATGCTATCTCGTAATGTAATAACAATAGAAAAACACAATGGCATGTGCACGGCAAGCAATACAAGTGCACTAGATTAACTTATTACTTGATAATAAAAAACGAGTAATGGTGCATCTATCTTCCCAAGATCACTACCTCAAAGTGCGACTGAAAACATTTTAGGGCCTGCATTGGAATTCTAGTAGCTAACTATTTAACTTCTGACGTTGCATGTTGGAATTAACGGTATGATACCATCCACAAATCTTACAGAACTGAGTTATTGTCTTAATAACAATTCCATTTGGACCAAAAGGAGATTGTAAATGGTATAACAGAATCAGCACATAAGATACTCACTTAAAGGTACAAGTCATGTTACCGATCACCAAAAAAAAAACTCACCTATGGTAAATGTTTGACCTTCAACCATGTGACCAGGCCGGTCATTACCTGTGGTAAAAAAAAAAGTGTCACAATTATAGTATCGATGAGAAAAGGGGGTGCACCTTTGTGAATGTGTATTCACAGGGAAGGGAAGATGTGAAGAGAGGGCATCATGAATTGGGGGTGGGAGAAATATCACCCAAGTTGGATAAGAGGGTTCAAAAACATAAAATTAAAAATGTCATATCCAACTATCCATTTCCTGACCACCTGACAAAGGTTCAAAATGGTGTTACTTGAAAGTGTCAACTATCAAAGTGAATTCCTTTAAATCATAAAAATTATAAAGTAAAATTCCCAGAAATTCTCCATGTTGAGACCTTTCCATCCCCAGCCACATGATCTAATTATCTTTGAGAAACAGTTTACCCAATCCCTCCACTATCGCAAATGGGAAAAATCATACTTTCCTGTCTTCAGTGGGGACCCAAATAGGAACCTCGGAGTTTGTATTTCTTCGTTGGTGGTTACCAATGACATGAGGCAGAAGAATAACAAACAAGGAACCCTTCATTATTTGTAGTGGTTTGCAGGTTAAACCTTAGCAAGTGTGCATTGGAAAAGAATTGACCCATATGCAGAAAGACTGCACACTAAAGGATGCCAAAAATAAATGAAGAAAAAATCAGTTGTAGACTCGTAGTGTGGGAAGAAAGATGGAAATATAGAATTTGGCATCCCAGTAACATGCAGTTTATCTTTATCATTTTGTGGCAACATGCATTACCATATTAAAGCCACATCATCCTCCATGTTAGTTGACTTCCTTTCATTCTTTAGGAGGCAACCAGGAGAGGCTTAGGAGCTTGATAAAATCAAAGACATCATTTCTTAAGTCATTGGTCACATCACACTATGGGTTAAGGCAAAGATTAAACTAGTACATAGTCCTCATGATATCTTAGGACCTTCTCCATGCCCCCACCACATACGAAGGTGCCAAAGCAGTACGCTAATCATGTTGTTAAAGGGGAAGAGGCTTTTTTAGGAAGTGGAAAATAAGTGGATGTGCAACTTCATGGCTTCTACATTGGAGATGGAATAAATTTTGGGGTTATTAGGATAATGGTGGTAGAGGAGATTTGATGAAGGCATGAGAGAGAGAGAGATATGGCACCGAATATGGGGTTAGAAATGGGGAATGATCAAGATTAATGAATATGTGATGGAGGAAAAATATCACCAGAGTGGAGGATGATAAGGTGGAGAACTGAATTAAGTGTTCAACAAAGGTTATTAAGGTGAAAGCAACAAAGAATATGGAAAGATTTGCAGGTATGAGAAGAGTGATCTTAAGTCAAGTTCTGATGTAGAGCAGGTTGGCAATGCTTATATGGGGCATCAGAATCGAAAGAAACTGAATATATGGGCCAACCATGCACCCTAACATCTGGCTTTTGATCTAAATGCAACTCTCGATGAGGAGATCACTGTAGAAAACTGCTAGAGCAGTTTTAGACTTTGAGGTCACTTTCATGGAGAAATACCATAATTTAGGTGGTCAAATGACTCAAATCTCAGTTTTTCAGTCAAATAAGTTCTGATTTTGAGGGTTTTTGCGTCCAATTGAAGTTCAGAGGCTATTTGAGTCATTTTAGAAATTTATTTACATGTTCATTGTCATCTAGAGTCTAGATGTCATTTTACTAGTTTTAATGAACTTACTATTTTAATTATAGTGTTTACTGTTTTTCAATATAAGACCCCCCCCCCCCCCCCCCCCCCCCTCGCTCTCTCTATATATATATATATTAGGCAAGGCTCTTCTAAGCTTAAGTTTAAGTTAAGATTCCGTAAGCTAACGCTTCTGGGGCCCATCCTTGGTCCATCCAAATGGACCAAACACACGACCCCCCCTAAATTGCACATGCCCACCAACTTTTGGTCAGATCCAAATTTACTAGACCATTAGATCGACTATGCACCGATCCGAATGGACCATTGACCATTGAACTTTTGGTGCTTAGATAGAGATGATAGAAACCACAGTTGTGGCTGATTTTTTACAAAAAAGAGGGTCCTAAGGAGTCCTCGAAATCCCCCCCACCCCCATCCCCATATGGGTCCCCAAGTGGGCTCCACCACGCAATTGAGCTTACTTCAGCTTACCTTATCCTAAGCTTCAGCTTAGGAGAGCTGGCCCCATATATATAAAATATATATATATATATGCCAAGAGATCTCCTTTTTCTTTCCATGCAAGCTGCAGGGTGTAAGGATTTACATGATTTCCTATTTCCTATGGATGAAAGATGTGTTCTATAAACAGAGTCTACAAGTTAGAGCCTTGGCATATAACCTACTGACAATGAATGGACTGAGATCCATTTCAAAACCTTCCCAAAATAACCAAAACACATTCCAAAGAAATCATAGCGTAGAACTGAAATGAAAAGTCTACTTACGATTATGTATTATAATTGGTTCGGAATGAAAGATGGTCCCCACACCATGGCCAACAAAACGATCCACCACGTTATAACCAAACTTTTCTGCATGCTCACTAATATTTAAAAAAAAAAAAAAAAGAAATAATGTTTAGAATTTATACAAGCAATTCTAAAACCATATAGCATGTACTACAAACAATGTGTCGTCGAAAAAAAAATGTAGTACAAAAAATATGAGAAATGCTCTGATGATAATATAAAAAAATTTCCTCTCTCTCTCTCTCTCTCTCTCTCTCTCTCTCTCTCTCATACAACCTATAGGAGAAATGCTCTGATAATAAAGATACGCTTTCATTTCTCTCCCCCATCCCAAACGCACTCGCACATTACTAATTTTTCTTTACAAAGGTGGGCAAGCATACATACACATGAATGTATGTATGTATGTATGTGTATATATATATATATATATATATATATATATATATATACGAGAGATGCTCCTATAAGAGATACTCTCACCTTATTATGAGAGATAAGGTGGGGGCCCTCACATCCATATCCAATGCCAACAACTCAAATATGAGGGCCCCCACCCCTATCTCTCATAGTAAGGTGAGAGATACTCTCACAGGAGCACCTCCCTATATATATAACTATATATATATGGGGCAGCTCTCCTAAGTATGTGGTGGGGCCCACATGGGGATGGAAATTAGGGGGATTTCAAGAACTCCCTAGGACCCTCCTCTCTGCAAAAAATCAGCCCCAACCTGACTTTCGATCATCTCCATTTGGGCCCCAAAAGTTTAATGGTCAATAGTCCATTCGGATCAGTACATGGTCGGTCCAACGGTCCAGTAAATTCGAATATGACTGAAACTTGGTGGACACGTGCAATTCAGTGGGGTCGTGTGTTTGGTCCATTTGAATGGACCAATGGTGGGCCCTACAAGTGTGAGCTTACGAAATTTTATCCTAAGCTTAAATTTGAAAGCCGCACTCTCGGTTGTGGGGTCGATTGGAGCAATCAATCACAGTGGAATAGGAACGTCTTGATGGGGGAAACGAGATAGACTTGGCCACTTGACGACAAATTTAGAGGCCCCCAACTTAAATGGTTTTATAAGCTCAGATTTTGCATTCATGCATATGAATGAATCAAACAGTGAATAAGAACAACAAATTGAATCAATGTCAATTTGAGATTTTACATTGGTGCATATGACTGAATTAAACAGTGAATAACAATTGAATCAATGTCAATTTGGAAAGCTTGCCAATCAGGAGACAGGGATGTTAAGAGCGAGCAGATTTATATGATGATAGGTGGGTTCCACTGCATACATTTGTTTTCAAATCCAAACCCAACTTTTTATTTCCCTTTTTTTTTTTTGTTGTTGTTTAATTCAACATAGGAAGTTCCCATGAAAAAAGTTTCTCAAAGAAGTGATAAGAAACCTACTAACATGAAATACGAGTATGAAATAAACTCCGTAACCCATAGAGAAACAATCCAAGATCTAGTTCACCGGGAATCAGATCGTGGTCTGTATGGTGGTGTAGCTAGGTAACCCTAGGTTGGAGAGATGGGGTAAGAGAGGGATACAGAAGAGGTTGCTTTTTTTCAAAAAACGACACTCCCCACTCCTATGTACATAACAAATCTCAACATAAGTTACCTTTCTAAAAACTAATTATGATCCAGGGGCATTTTCTGGAACACCGGACCATTCCCAAGCTTAGAAGGTCATGTACCAGTTAGAAAAACTGGGATGGATGCCAAAACTAGCGTGATCAATTAAATGGCCTACGCAACCTGGATGTGTCAAATTCTGGTAAGTAATAATGCTTCTAAATTGCATTGGCCAAATCAATGGCTAAACTTGTGGTGCTAATGACGTGTATATATACAGTTTGGGATTCGGATACTTGAGCCCAATTCAGGTACTTGAGGCTTGAGCATAAGCCCGGCTCAAATTCAACCTAGGCTTCAGAAACCTTGCCTGAATTCAACCTAGGCTTTCGAAAACTGCTATGAAATCAATCTAGGCAAAAAAAAAAAAAAAAAAAAAAAAACCATCTTGAATTGCGTTTTCGTGAATAGGGAAACACAGGCTCATGCCTAGCCTTAGCCCAAGTTGCACTCCTAATGTCAGTCACTGATTTAACACTCCGATCACTATTCCTCATCCAAAAAACAACCTGCTGGAGTCGCATAATGCTTCTAGCCTTCTACTCATATTTTATCTCTCTACTCCAAATGGCCTGAAGCTGCTAGAACTTTTTTCTAGATGGCATGTGTCCATCAAGACTCTTTAGGGAACATTGCAACATGCCCATTTCAAAACAAGGGGAAAAAAATTCTTGCACATAAACAACAAACCTTATTTTCTTTCCAATTTTCTTAAAGGGAACACCATCTTTGCAAACAGATATTGCTAAGTCCATGCACTCTTTTGTTACCTGATAAAATAAAATAAAAATGAGGAGCTGTGGATAAAAAATAGGAGAACTCATTGTCCTTGAAGAAAGAAAAAAGAAAAAGAAAAAGAAAAAAAAAAAAAAAAAAAAACATAAATACGCACATAGGAGTACTCATTTTAAGACAGTGAGAGCTACCTCTCACGAGAGCATATATATATGGGAGATGCTCCTATGGCTATGAGAGATAAGGTGTGAGGGCCCCCACCCCTATCTCTCATATAAGGTGAGAGAGATCTCTCATAGGAGCATCTCCCATATATATAATGTTCACTATACCATGAGCACCGCCTAGATGGGCTAACTAGATTGGGCCCTGTAGATCATGGGAGAAGGGGGGTGGAAAGATCCAAGTGGGACCACCCTAGTTATGAAGTTCGAAGCCAATCCTATGCCTCTAACCCCTTGATCCATGGTCCACAATTTTAATGGCTTTAAATGAAAAAAAAGGTTGGTCCCTCAATCCAATGGTCCAGTCCAGTCAGATGGGTGCAAAATATGGGGATTAGTGACTATCAGGGGGTCCTTTGTTTTGTGATCCACTTTGTGGGTCAAAAGGTGGGGCCCACTAGGTGGTGCTCACCGTAATACCATGACCACCGTGCTCACAAGATCATTTCCCATATATATATATATATATATATATAAATTGAACTTATCATTCTAAATGAGATTTGAATGAAGTTAGAAAGCTCATGAAGTGGCAATGACCGTATCAACAGGAGACAAATAGCAACATGGCATACCATTATAAAGCAAGCCAGCATAATACCTTCACAAGGCTTTTTGCATCTTCATCTACATTTCCACATAGAAATGTCTTCGATGTGTCCCCATGGTAACCCTAAAATTCGTAAGAAACCCAAAAAAACTTTAAACCATTAAATGAAAAGATGAAGACTAAAGCACTTTTAGACAATGCAACAGTCATTCATATGAAAAAGGAGGGGGGAATGCTGCAGAAACATACTTCGAAGTATGTTTCTTATTCACATTCAACGTAGTTCTTTTCATCTATTCAAGAAATTACAGAAACATACTACAAAAGCACATAAAAATATTCCTTATTCATCCAAATTGCACCACAGAAAAATGACAGTCTACAGAAACCAAAAAATAACTAAAGGCTAAAAAAGGACCTATACTCCGATTTTTTTAATGGAAATGTTGAATGTTATTCCAAACAAGTACTTATGTCAGATGGATCAAGTAAAGAATTCAAGAGGAGAAAAATCAACTGTTGGCCATGAAGATCAACCATTGATCATGGGTGGCCCATGAACAGATGGTGGGGATGGTTCATTTGCGACCACGTTTGGGCTCATGTTCCATGCACAATTTGGAAACATTCCAAACCTACAGAAGATTTTCAAGTTCAACCTTTTTACTATTTTTTTTATTGTTTTAATGTTTTAGCAAGTCATATTTTCTTTTTATGAGTCATACGGCCAGGATTAAAACATTCATGGGTAGATCCAACAGCCAAGAATTAGTGTAGGTTTCCATTTCATATGAGAACATATATTTATGTTTAGGGTCTGACGACCAGCAAATTATTAGACATTTAATAAAATTTCATTTTGCTATTCTCCAACTTCAGGTTTCCTCCATTAAAGAATCTTTGAGTTGGGATTGGGGCTGGAAAATCAAGTATCAACACTTTGGTGGCTATTTTCTTATGAAAAATGGTTGGGTTTTCCTTTGATTTTAGCTGGTTGGGGATTGATGGGGTGTTGGAGTACGAACCTGAGTGACTCGAGCAATCACAGGTTGCATCAAAACCTCTAAAAGCTTTAAACACTATGGGTTAAAAATTTATTGAAATAATCTGAAAGTTGATTATTTAGTTGAGAAAATCAAGTTTGGCACATATATTATATCGGAAAAAATACATCTGATCATTGAATATATTTTCTAAAAGAGCAATGACACCATGAACAAAAGGCAGCACAGGGAACTATAGTAGCAAGAAACAGAACCTACCCAAAAAGATTTCCGCTTAAAAAAAATGACAATAACAATCATAAAGAAGTTTAAATGTCATAGAAATTATGAATCACACATAGAAATGATTTGAGAACATACATTCAAGAAGACAGTTACATCAATGTTTATTATGTCGCCATCCTGCAGAAGATAATGATTGTAAGTAATAAAAGATATAAGAGTCTCTGTCTAAATCAATACTGAGAGTGTATCTGGGAAGAAATAGAAAGAACTGTTGGGATATAAAACCTGCAGCTGGCGAGAATCAGGTATTCCATGACACATGCATTCATTAACTGATGTGCATACACTTTTTGGGAACCTCCCATAGCCAAGAGGAGAAGGATAAGCTCCAGCATCTATGATCATCTTGTGCACTGCTTTGTCAATTTCATCCGTTGTTACAGATGGCTAGAAAAATTTTACCCATGGCAGATGGTATATTAGGAATGAAAAAGCACCAAATGACAAGCAAGGGTAACCATAATTTTAGAATCTAGGAAATGAAGGAATCATATCCATATTTGTCATTAGAGCATGAATATGTATTCTCTTTGTTGGAGATATTAGGATAGTTAAATTTTAAATATTTGAAGTTCCTTCATCTGTTCTTCCTTTCTATGAATTGGGAACTTTTCCCTTAATATAGCTAAGGTGCAATTTCATAAAAAAATACGGCCACGAGTTTCACATGGCATCGACACTATGCCCCAGTAGCAATCTTTTGATCTGGTTGGCTGTGGTAAACAAACATAAAACAGACTCTCTCATACACATATTCATCCATGATAGTCTCAAGATCTCATCATTTTCATCAACCTGCATGATTTAACACTTCTACAAGAGATCACAACAAATCTAGTGGGCGACTGGCATTGACAGACTAAAACAAAAGGCACGATGCGACAGTGGTGGACTCTATAGATAGACAATGATCACTAGCAAGATATGATGGTGGTCTTTGCCAAATATCTACCGTTCAATATCAGAGATCAAGGGGTTCGTTTTTCATTTTAATGTTACCTATTGCAATAGGGTATTAGAGATGTTAGGAATAAGTTAGAATTGATAATAAATTTTAACGAGTTTCCTTTTCTTATTCCTGTATAAATTAGGCAAAACAGTGTATCAGATATGCAGAAGATGACTGCATACAAACAAACATCTTGCCTTTCTTTCCTTTCCTTTTATATTTTTTGTTGGTAAAATATTACTTGCTAATTTATTGGAGTTTGAACTTTTTTCTAAGATAATTTCTTCCATTTTTATGACAGATGAAGCTAATTGAACCTGAAAATTTTCTGAACCATTTTTTTGAAATTTAGTATCTTGCAATTGGTACTGTTTTCTCAAGTCTGAACTTCTCGTGATTTAGAATAATTCAAATCACTACTGCCTTTAGTTCATAGAACACAAAGATAAGTGTTTTAAGATCACTCTAAACCTGGTAACATCTCAATCTTGAATGGATTCAAATTTCAAGCAATATACATCAAAACACAAAGCATGCATTCCAGCCCACATGCTTTCTTTTTAAGAAGTTGATAAAATGCATTAGGGGTCGTTTGTTTGTACTCATTCCAGTTCACGTGCAAAATGATTATGCATCAAGGATTAAAATAGTGGTTGCGGCTGGTGTAATGGCCAATGGCTAAAACGCTACGTAGCGGGCAATACGTAGCTACCACTATTTTGAGTATTATACAATATGTGGCGGCGTAGCAATTACACGATATGTGGCGGCGTAGCGGTGTAAGTTTTTTAAGTGGTTAAAAGAATTCAAATCGTGTGTAGCAACCAATTTTGTGTCTTTTTAGTGATTTGGAATCATATAAGGGCATAGAGCCATAGACAACTTTAGGAAAGGTTATTGCATAGAAGAAATAGGAAAAATAATGTTTTAAATTAAAACTAATTGGATCTAATAGGTTTTAGACCACAGTGCCGCTATTTTAAAAATAGCATGGTGGCCTTAACTGCTACGGCTGATAATGCGGCGCTACGCTACTTTAAACCATGTTGTGCATCATCAAGTTTGTTTGAGCTCATTTACACATGCGATACATGAATGAGGTGTGAAAATGGTGTGCAAACAAGGTCATTTTCACACTTAAATAGGTGTAAAACACTTTCACATCTCCTACTTGCAAAAGGTGCCAGTACAAGTCTTGCACACAGTGATTACATTTAGTTATGCAATTGGTGATGGGATTAAAACCCATTAACCACGTCTTTTATTTCATTCCCGGGGGCCTCGTATTTGTAATCCAAATTGTTTAGTTTTTTTTATTGAACTAATAAACGCCAAAACACGAGAGAGAGAGAGAGAGAGAGAGAGAGAGAGAGAGAGAGAGAGAGAGAGAGAGAGAGAGACCTTTAAGTTTATGCGTGCATCCGGGGGAATAGTCTTTTTGGGTAAAAGATATCATGGGGATATCCTCATCATCGGAAAAAAAAAAAAAAAAAAAAAAGACCTTTAAGTTTATTATCTTAAATCTTCATATATTTTGAGTAATTTGCGAACAAAAGTTCAAAAAATCCCAACCCGACCCATAGATCTAATTTTCTGCACTTTTGTAGCCAAACCCCAATTCAAGATCTAAACCTTTCAATATTCTCATACTAATGATAACTTGATAAGCATCAAGACATTAAGTTTCATATCTTAAAGTCCAATGGATGTACTCATTTACCCTTGCGAAAATAGTGATTTTGACAAACACGGCAATGTGTTTCACATATGTAATATTTGAATATGTAACATTTACATATGTTAAACTCATTTTCCTATCCCACGCATAATAGGTAAACGACATGCCAACACCACTCACGGTTGAGGGGTGTTGGTTGTCAGGACCCTTTGATATACATTATTCTGTTGTTCACAATCAATTTGAGCTTTTGGTGTTTCTGGTTATTAACATGCTATCAGAGCCGGGGGTCATGTGTTCAATCCCTGGGGACGTGTTTTCGTCCATATATGGGCGTTTGGCATGATTTTGTCCATGTGCAAAGCCCCACATGTGAGGGGGGTTGTTGGGACCCTTTGATATACATTGTTTTGTCGTTCAATAGCATCTCGAGCTTTTGGTGTTTTTGGTTATTAACATTGGCACCTTAGTGCTGCACACATGCCAAGGGATCAATCCCTGGTCTTCAAGTTGAAAGTATCACTCTACCCAACTTAGAGAGCAAGCCAGAGTAATGGGCCCCACCTGAAGGTCTATACTAGAAGGGCCAAAGCCCACAAGGCCCAGCAGGCCCAGCAGTGAAGAATTCCTCAAAGACTCTCCAATGACAAGCTTTCATATTTTGATGGATTTCTGATTTTGCTAGATTTCATTAGATTTCTTAATTTTAGTATTGGCTATTAGTTAGGGATAATTGTTAGAAAGTCTATCTTAGAGTTGTTCCCTAAATTAATTTGTTTGGAGTCTTTATAAAGATTGTTATGCTCCTCAATCAATACATAGAAATTGAATGAAATTTGAGTTTTCTCTCCATTGTGAGTTGCTTCTTGTTTGTGGTGTGAGACATAGACATCCTACCCTAATCCATTGGCTTAGAGATTAGCCCGTTGGCTATTCTCCCCTTCCCTACACTGCGTCAATTGTTAGAAAGTCTATCTTAGAGGTGTTTCCTAAATTAATTTGGCTGGAGTCTTTCTAAGGATTGTTATGCTCCTCAATCAATACATAGAAATTGAATGAGATTTGAGTTTTCTCTCCATTGTGAGTTGCTTCTTGTCAGTGGTGTGAGACCTAGACATCCTACCCTAAGCCATTGGCTTGGAGATTTGCCCGTTGGCTATTCTCCCCTTCCTTACACTGCATCAGAGAGAGAGAGAGAGAGAGAGAGAGAGAGAGAGAGAGAGAAGGCAAACGACCCCTTAGCCTTTGGACCAACACCTTTTCTAGTTATTCAATAGACACATTAACAAAACACTGCACATATTATTCTTCATAGTTTTGAATATTAACAAACATGATCTTGTGTTTCACATAGGCAAACGACATGCTGACGCACTCATGGTTGAGTGGTGTTGGCACCTTAGTGTTACACAAATGCCAAGGGATCAATCCCTGATCTTCAAGTTGAACGTATCACTGCCTAACTTAGAGAGAGAGAGAGAGAGAGAGAGAGAGAGAGAGAAGGCAGACTACCCCTTAGCGTTTGGACCAACACTTCTAGGTATTCAATACACATTAACAAAACACAGCACATATTCTTCTTCATAGTTGTTATCAAACAAATATTCTTCTTCATAGTTTTAATTCTTTTGTACTTTTTGAATGGTAATGATGAAATGTCATTAGAAGGAACTATGCAGCATTGGAGAGATAATGCAGGAATATACCAGTGTAGGAAGGACAATAATTCTCAACAGAAGGGGTGGTTGTGAGATTGTAATGTAAATCCACAACAAGGAACCAAATTTAAACATTCTAAATACATACAACACATTTAAAGCCAGTCACTACTGAAATCAGAACAGTTGGTTCATATGAATTAGCGAATTTCACTTCAGAAATAAAATAACTTGTTCTCACCCTAACTAATGTTCCTGCATAGTCCAAGACACGGGCAGCGAGCTCACATGCAGCCTTCATGCGAGCAATGCCCTCAGAATCATGTAATTGAGGTTCACTAGAAATTTCTGGCAACAAACTTGTATTTACGTAAGGAGGCTTAGGAATGTGATCTGGCACAGAAAGACGTCCAGAGACCTCTCCACGCCTTAAAGGTGGCCTTTTCATTACCTTTGATTTACTTTGAAGCTCTCGCTTCCTGCAAGAGAACAAGACAATAATATTGGCGCGAACTTATTGTTGTAGTTGCATGTGCATAATAAAAGTATATGCATAGCCATTTACATGTATCAATAACTTCTAGGTAAAATGAAAAAGATCTTCAGGTCGATGGACAATAAAATAATCTAACTCGAGCGAACATAAGCATTCAAGCTAAACTATTATTAGTTGTACAAAAATGTCCTCTTCAGATGCCTCTGTTTATATTCCATTTTTCTGCAATGCATAGAGAATGCTAAGAATATTTTCTGATAAACGTAAAGCTCTAAAGTCTAAATTTATTCTCTAAGAATATCTGCATTAGCTGTTCAACAATGTCTATATATTTGGTTCTAATGCATATGGACAGCCCCAACCAAAGACTGATGTACCTATATATACTTCCCATATCACTTAAGCATTCTGCAGCGTTATTGATTTTCTGATTCTAAAACTTATAGAGAAGCTTTATTTTGGACTACTAAATTTCATACAATAAGCTTATAAACATGGAGCTAAAAGGTCTACAGTAGCTCCAGCAGAGTTCCCCTACAGGGATGTGAACCACCATAGCAGAAGATCCTCTATATTATCTGTCAAAATAACTTTTTCTGTAATTTACCCCAATTAAAGGGGATTCTAATTGCTGTAATTTACCAAATTAATGGATCTTATAGTATTCCCGTAGGCTATATAGAGTAACTTCTGCTAACTACAACAATCATGATGATGATTGTAGTCAGCAGAAGTTACTATAGATCACCCACAGAAACATTATAAGAAATGGATGGATCCCTCACATTGAGGACAATGAAACTTCAATCAAATTTCGTTCCTTTCTCTTGTGTGGAGTTTGAATCTTGAGGGATAGGAATAGTTTTGTCATGGTATCAAAGCCAATCCTCTGGTTTCTAACTGAGACGATCAAATATTGATTGTTTTGATCAAGCGTCTGCTGTTGGAGTCTGGTGTGGCCCATCTTCAGAACAATAAACCTTATTTTGAATAGACTGTGTTCCCAGTTACAGCCATAGGTTTCAGGTCTGGCAATACACTTGAAGTGCCAGACATGAGGAGATCACACAATTTGAAGAGCCCACATACAATGGAACACGTTTCACCTATGTTCATACTGCACAGTGCCATAAGTAATAAGGTAATTGTAGAAACAGTCATTGCAATGCAAGATATCAAGTTTCCCAAATTACAGAAATGAAAAGGATCAAATGTTTAATGCTGCAGAATAAAGAATTTCACTAGCACTACAAGTATCGATGTAAAGAAGCACAGATCATGTCTAAACAATCACATATTGGATAACAAAAAATTCTGAACCCAAAGTTCCAAACTATAGAGAGACAAATCAGGCTATCTCCTTTCCAATTAATAAAACTGGGAGTTCTACATCCCATTCGAAAAACTCTCAAGACTTGTTCGACATTCACATACCTCCTAATTCGCATAGCCTCCTCTATCCCTGATATCTTCCTTGAAACAATTACAATACTCTTTGATTTATGTCTACTCCCTGAAATACAAAAGAAGAAATTAAACTATAATAAAAATGATAAAACATACTCCAATTCTATGGTACATGCTTTGGATGGTTATTTATGTCTACTAAACCCATTCCAAGTAGCTTATTATCTATGAGATGTGCAGCTACCATATTACCTGTAGCTATTACTCTGTCAAAAGCACAGATTGTTCTCAGCCATTAGGCTCTCTACAACTGAGGTGGCTAAGCTGTTGGGATTTTGGAAATTCTGAGTTGAAGCATAGTTGCAAGCATGTAATGTCCTATTTAGTTATTAAGCTGGACACCTCAAAAAATAATCCTACATAAGAAATAGATTTTTACTTGTGTTTGTATTGAATACACACATTTTATTTGGCCTACAAATTTGACTTCACCCAATCAAACACAACTAGTTGAACTATGACGACCCGTCAACCCAACCCAATTTCACTTGTTAATTAAGCATTCTGGTTCAGATTCTCAACTTGACTAACAAATAGGTCGAGCTCAGATTGAGCCTACACATGTACCATCAGTATTCAATCATACCCAAATCCTATCCTAGAGGATCAATTGCCAATCCTTCGCATCTGGGGGTAGCTAATGTCGATCAGATTGTGACCCAAATACTCGCCTTGGTCAAATTTTCGCACAGACCAAATGCCATATTGATATTAGCTTTATGCTACATATGATGCATTGGTTTTGAACAATGGTCAAAACTTTTCCACTGTACATTAATATGAGCTGCCCCCAAAAGAAGACCACTGTCTAAAATTGCAGTTCCAATCAATCTCAACATAATTGAACCGATTATTGCAATTCAATATGATAGCATAATTATGCAAAACAAAGAACAATGATGGAGGTAAAGATACAGAAAGGATGGGGTTTTTTTTTTTTCTGACCTGAGGGAGGATGTTGTGAGAAGATGAGCTTCGGACCCCAAACGAGAGCCCCAGAAGAGAATAAGGAGTTATCGGTGAAGGAAGATACGAAGGAGAGAGAAGCAGCAGAAGCCATGGGCATGCGTTTTTTTTTTTTTTTTTTTTGTCCAGGGCGGGAGAGAGAGAAAGATAGAACACGAGAGTGTTTGGAGACTGACGAGGATAACGTTGTAGGGAAAGGGGCATAGAATATACACAAATCCGGATCCTCAAGAGGTTTTCACCTGGAGAAATCCACATTGGGGACATGAGATCCGAATCGTTGAAAATAAATGCCTCTTCAATTATTTTTTTATTTTCATTAATTTGTGTTTGTTTTACCGTTGGACAGATTGTTTAGTAGAAATATATATATGTTCACAAGACTCCGCTTGATGTAAAATTGAGAAAAAACTCATATTATAAATAATTTAGATTTTAATAGGTGAGTTCTACTACGGAGTTCAGTGATTTAGGATAAGATTTCTTTAGCGGGTTAGAGCCTCAGAGGATGTTGACTCCTACGTTTGGTGCATGTGGGACATCTCATTTAAAGATTTTGAGATATGTGTTAAAAATGAAAAACAAAAAAAAAAAAAAAAAATGCAGTCTTGTTTCTCTCGTTATTGTGCACTCATGGTGGCATGTAATTCATGATCCAAGATGTTCAAATTCCTTATAGAAATGATAAAAGCCCAAGGGTTTGAAGCTTTTAATCTTAGACTCTAATGTATTGAGAAAAACCAAATCAGACTTTATAGTTCTCTACTTTTGTGGGCCTCCTATTCATAATCCAAACTGTTCAATCTTATCATAGACTCCTATAAATGATGCTTCATATATTTATCCTTGTGGATTTTAATAAATGTGCATGAAATTTATTAAAAAAAAAAATGAAAACAAAGATCAAATAAAAGCAATCTTTTTTTTAATATATAACGGAGTGTGCTCCAGCTTTTTGAGCGGACTAATCCTTTCGGGCCCGGGAAAGCTAGATAAATCTCCTATGACGATAATGTGGTAGCGTAATTTCGAACCATCAACCTTCGGAAGCAAACTATAGCCCTAGCCTCTTAGGCCAACTGAGCTACAAAACAATCTTCATAGCACAAGAGATTGGATGGCATCATGCAACAAATTGCTACGATCCATGATGCAATTATAATATATGCGCAACTAAATTTAATACGTCATACACAATGCTTTCCCACATTAAAAAACACGTTCGATCGATTGATGACCAGATCCGATGGATCAAGGCAACCTTGTCCTTGGTCACCGAAAGTTTGATCCCTCATAAAAGACCATCATGGACAAAAGACCAATCCAATGTGGGACCATCACAGTTGTTTTAAAATAAGTGAATGAAATTTGCACAAAGTTTCCTGGGTTCCAAAGAGGAGACCTCAAGATATCCCTAAGAAAAAGAAAAAAAAAAAAAAAAACATCTGGTTTTCTAGGGCTGTCATTGGGCCCATGCTGGAGTGCTGCGAGGACGTTCGATGTGCTGCGAGGCAACCTCTCAAGTAGGTTGTAAACAGGACGGTTTTGGATCGGAATCATATAGTGGACTCATACCCAATTTTAACTAACGGTTTCAGTTTTGGATCCGGTTTTGACTCGGAGCCTGTTTTGTTAGTTAGAGACTTGGTTCCAGAATCGGGTCCACCTAAAGAATTGAAATC
Organism: Umbellularia californica; assembly: GCA_028538565.1. Taxonomy (NCBI): domain Eukaryota; kingdom Viridiplantae; phylum Streptophyta; class Magnoliopsida; order Laurales; family Lauraceae; genus Umbellularia; species Umbellularia californica. The sequence goes on from JAPQWN010000006.1 coordinate 13,644,223, forward strand.
TAGTTCTAAAATCGATTTTAATTCCTCTTTATTCTTTATTTTTTTCTTAAAATAAGTATATCATTCAACTTATAACAGTGTATCAAGTCTACTACCTCCAATACCATACATAAAAATGTAAAAATAAATAAATAAATAAATAAAGGGTTAATTTTAAGGTACAATTTGATATATCAAAGACTTAAATGCTGGGTCCATTGTCCACAGGTTGGAACCTATCACATTTGTTATACCTTCACCGTGAGTGGACGAATAATAGTTCGCCACGTCATCAAAATTTTTTGGTGATTTTGAAGATTTTGGATGACGTAGCGAAGTATTATTGGTCCACTCACGGTGAAGTTATAACAAATGCGATAGGTGATCCAGACTCGAACTTATATGTACTCAGAATCGGACCTGAACCCCTTTATGAATCGGAACATAAAATAGGTTTCATACCTGATTTTTTATGGGTCGAAACTTCAAGGTAATTGGAGAATCGGATACCCATTCACAACCCTACTCTCAAGCACTAATTAGGGTATTTAGAAAAACTTGGCTATCTATTTTGAATAGCGATCTCAACATTCTACGGCGTGGATTGATTCAAACATCCACCAATTTTCTTAAGAAAGTTTGCAAATAATAGTCACTCTACTAGGGAGATTTTGCAAATAATAGTCACTCTATTAGGTTTTGGGTCACTCAAAACATGATCAAATCTGATCAAATCTTTAAGGCTTTGATACTATTGTGGGTCTTTGGCATTGTGGAAGCTTTGGATCGATTGAGATTAGCTTGGCTTAATTGTAAAGACTGTATTGCACCTCAGAAAAGTTGAATCAAGCTTTTTGCAGACTTGAGTTTTACGAGATCAAGTACGCCCAGTTAACTCGGCAAGATCAAATGGCTAGAATGAAAACTCTAATTGACTTAACGAATTAACTAAACAGTGGAAGAATGAGAGCTCCTAGGGACCTAGAGCTCTCTCTCTCTCTCTCTCTCTCTCTCTCTGTACACCCATTTTGAAATTCTCTCTCTCTCTCTCTCTCTCTCTCTGTACACCCATTTTGAAATTGTGTTTCGAGAACAATCAAATGAGTGGGCATGCAGCTCCCTTTCTATGGGGTTGTATATATATCCCTTTATCCTTCTAGGATTCTTCAACCACACGCAATCCGAATAAGCCCACTCCAAATTTGACCTAAATCTAATGTGGCTTAGATCATTTGAGGTTGTTTAAAGACCCGTCAGGCTTGGGCCGGTGTTTCTAAAGCTAGGCCAGGCCTGGATATGCCTTATCCTAGCCTATGAACACGCCTAATTGGATTTAGGTTTAGTTTGACCCGACCACAACCCGATTGGTGTTTGCAAGGCCCCATAGCTGCTGCAACCCTTGGTGGGTTAATAGTTGTCGTACCAAACTTGGTCCATGTCGATGATGGGTTAGGGTGGGTTTGTTAGTAGTTGATTTAATAATTTTTGAAAATATTAGAAAATATATGTATTATGATTTGAACCCATGACATCTAGTAAAATGTCTTTGCCAATCACCACATACATTAATGAGTTCTTATACACAAAACCTTACTTTTTTTTTTTTTTTTTTTTTGCCATCGGAGGGTTCCCAACCCTTTGGGCTGGACTAATCCCTCCGGGCCCAGAAAGAAGCCGGGTAAATTCCCCTGTAGCCCCAGTGTGGTAGTGCAGTTTCGAACCCACAACCTCCGGGTGTAAACCGTGGTCCTAGGCCAACTGAGCTACCCCTTGGGGTTCCACAAAACCTTACTTAGTACTATATAAAGTGAATGACATATGGGGTAGGGCAAGTTAGGCATAGCCATAATCCAAATCCGACCGAAATGCGACTCGGGTTAGTATTTGGAAAGGGAAGTTCTATTGGCACCACAATTCTATCTCTCCACACCGCACAAAAAAAAAAAGAAAAGAAAAAAATCCATTTCCTAAACTACCCTTCCGTCTCTCCCCACACCCCCACCAACCCCACCCCACCCCCCGCCACCCCCTTCTTTTTAAGGCTTCCTTTCATATATTTTGAAAATAAGGTATGTTTTAATAAGAAGTAGGGTCATAAAATTGAAGTACACTTTCAATGATTTTCCTCTATTTCCATTAATAAAAAGTAGAGTTTGAAAATAAGGTGGGTTTGTTCAACATGAGGATTCTATAATAGAGAGGAAAATTATTTTGCTTTTATGTGTAGCTCACTATTTTATTGTCTATGCAGCCCTAAAACAATATCTAACTACCCAAAAGCAATGGCGGACCCAAGATTTTCATTTGAGGAGTGCGAACCTTAATAGGTAGTTTAGTTATTTTGAGGGCAAACCAAGGATTTTCATGTTGATTTTGAGGGTGAATCCATAAATTTTATTGAACATTTTTTAAGTGCGTCGCAGTTTAATGGGTGCAGCCGCACCCGCATGGTTGTGCTTGGGTCCACCTTTGCCTGAAAGAACCACACAATTTAGCCACAGAACATCCACAAAATAACTCCCCAATTAGCAACCTACTTGAAAGAATAACAATGCCCTTTCCCGATCTATATCAAGATTACATGAATAAGAAAGCTTAACCAACGAATGGGGAATATAAAAAACTGTACTAGTGTAAAATTCAAACTGAGCTTCTTAATATTAGTAATAACTGAGTTGATAACCCAATCAAACTTGTCGTTAATAGCACAGACCACTTTTATAGCATCCAAGGACACCTAAATCCTTGCATAGCCCTTCTCAATTGCTCATTTCAATACTGCAAGGACCACCCCACTTCAGCTTCCTTTGATGGGGCGACTTTTGGACCAATCCAAGCACCTGCATCCATAATAGACCTTTTAAGCATAGCAACATATCCGAATGAAGATTTTCCATCATTTGTCCTAAAAGCAGCATCCGAGCATATCACAACACCCATATCAGATTTGATCACTCTTGATGGTTTTCTTTTGTTGGATTTTTATGTGTTTTAAAAATTAAAAAATAAGCCTTCTTAAAATCACAAAACTCCTTCCACCACTCCACTAATTCCACAAAATGAAGTTTGTTTGTTAGAAGACCTAAGTGGGGTGCCAAACCAACGTGCTTGAAGTGCCCCCACCCCCAAAGAAAAAAAAAAAGTGGGCACAAGGAATTAACAAAATTAATTATGGAATGTATGGTCTTTCCAACTTAAATAGAATTTCTCAAATGCTTCCATCCAAACATAAGGATCCTTTGGGGAAGGGGGGTTATCCAAGAATCCTTCCATTTGATAGATTGCTCATGATCAATTTCTCTTATTTTCACTAATTCTCTGTACGCGGATTTTGTTGTTAGCTGATCATTTTCTTACAAAGGTCAAACCATTTAATCATTATCATTACCGACCGGAATATATATTTTACAAATGTCCTCCACATCAATCCGATCACTAAGAATCTCTTTAATTTTATTAACATCCCATCGTTTATCACCATTTCATAAGTCTTTAACAGTAATATTTCGGTTATAATGTTTGAAAAAGGTTTCTTGATGCCATCTTTGCAAGGAACTCAATTATGGTTCCAGACTGAGTTTTTCTCTCCATTACCAATTATCCCCTCCACGTATCTTTGACAAAACCATGAATTGCCTTTTCTATCCTTTGGTTCCTTGGATTTGGGATAGTACTTGGCTTTAAGAATTTAGTTGTAGGGTCTTAACCAAAAGTTTAAACATGCTTACATTCATTTTCTAGAAAAATGATACTATAAAAAAGTGATTTTTAGCAAAGAAAAAAACAACTTTAGCGGCCTCTTTTTTTTTTTTTTTTTTTTTTTTTAATTTAATGGGATAAAGAAAAGGGGATTTTGGCCATAGGTCCCGCATCATTTAATTTTAAAGCCTAAGGTCCTGGACATCTTTTCGTAACGGCAGCAATCCTCTCGTGATAATGACGTGCTAAGAAAGACCAAAATGCCCCTCCCTGTACACGTCGGCATATACGTCGGCAAAAACGCTCATCTTCTACTTCTTCCTCACTTACCTCAAGCCAAAGGAAAAACAATCGACAGTACAACCAAAGTAAGAAAAATGTCAATCAAGAAACAGATAGGGTTTTCTCAGTTTTAAACCATTTTATCTCACTTTCAAATCTATCAAATAAAAAAGGACTTAAAATCAGTTTATTTCTTTCAAACTCGATCCAGACTCAGATAAATTTGTTTGCAACTCAAAGAAGTTCTTCAAAACTTAGATAAATTTATCTGAGCTTTGCAAGATGTTAAGATAAGTTTTCAGAAAACTCAGATAAATTTGATATTTCTCTGAGTTTGCTGTTAATTTATTTGCCTGGATAAAATTGCTTTGGTCCAGACTCAGATAAATTTGTTCGCAACAAAGAGAGGTTCTTCAAAACTCAGATAAATTTGTCTGAGTTTTCTGAGAGGTTAAGATAAGTTTCAGAAAACTCAGATAAATTCTGAGTTTGCTGTTATTTTATCTGCTCAATCAAATTTGTGTTGGTCTAGACTCAGATAAATTTATTCGCAACTCAAAGAAGTTCTTCAAAACTCAGATAAATTTATCTGAGTTTTGCAAGAGGTTAAGATAAGTTTTCAGAAAACTCAGATAAATTTGATATTTCTCTGAGTTTGCTGTTAATTTATCTGACCGGACAAATTTGTTTTGGTCTAGACTCAGATAAATTTATTTACAACTCAGAAAGGTTGTTCAAAACTCAGATAAATTTGTCTGAGTTTTCTTAGAGGTTAAGATAAGTTTCAGAAAACTCAGATAAATTTGCTGTTTTTCTGAGTTTGCTGTTATTTTATCTGAGTTTTTGTATATGTTATCTAATTTTGGCATGAAGTTATCTGACTTTAAAATGAAGTTATCTCTATATTTATATGAATTTATCTGTCTTTTTGTGTTTATCTATACTTTGTAGCAACGTCAGAACAAGAAGAGAAAGAAGAAGAAGACGACGATGAGCTGAAGCTATAAACAAGGAGAAGATTGCATGACAACTATAGAAACAATTAGAATGGCAGATTAGTCATAACAAAGTATAACGTGTCACGCAAGGGACCACCGCCCAAATTAATCACATGAGCAAGGGACCTTAGGCATTAAACAATTATACTCTGTAGTGGAGACTTTATAGCCCAGTAATCAGGGATGTATCACTAATTTACCCTAAAGAAAACCCGTTCCCATTATAAGAAGTGGAAAACCTTAGATGGTGCTATTTATGGCAAAAACAACACTTTTATCGGTAGGAAATAATTTCCACTGCTAAAAACTGCACTTACCAAACTTTCAGCAGCCGAAAAAATTCCTCATTAAAGGCCTTTTTTCTGCCATTAAAAATTAGGTTTTTATAGTATACTGATGCCATCCAAAAACTAAAAATAGGCGGATTTCGACTTTTACTCCAAAAAAGCTCAAATTCTTGGTTGATTTTAGTCTTGGGCCTGCCTTTTTGTCATGCATACTAGTATTTAAGTTGCTATCAGAAGACCCTAATCAACTAAATCGACAACTTTGGACTCTCACGCTCAGTAGCTAGATGGCAATGGAATCCACCAAACAGCCTTTAGTCCTTCAAATTCATTCACCATTGATCTGCTCAAAGTCTTTAGAGTTCAGATTGATGATAGATTTTTCCCTGTGGTAAACGATCGACACTTTGTGGACTTGTTTTGTTTGACAATAGTCAAAATTTGACCACATGTGGTCCATGGTCATGCTTCCTTCCACCCTAATACATTTGTCATGAGAAGTTCAATCATCAACGATTCAACTTTGCATCTTTTGTCAACAAAAGTAGGCTTCAAAAAGCAAGAGACAACACATAACAAGTTTAAAATTATAAATAGATGGTTACAATATCTATCAAGCCATCACCATATGAAAAGTCAGTTCACACCACTTGCCACCCAAGTGGGTATGCTACAAGAAACAATAATAAGTTAATGCTTTTGGAGGCTGGCATGGTGGAAGATGCTTACCAGTTTCTCTGAAGAATTCAATCATATATGCCTGTGAGCAGAAAAGCAAGAAGTTTCTTGTTGATGTAATAGAGATGTGGAGGTGGGTTATGTTGGTGATGTGACTGGGATAAGCGACTTGTCAAAGTCTTTGCCTTGTAAACACTACTCAAGATATGGCCGGATCTCATGGCCACACCTTCCAAGGATAATGGGTAAAAGAAAACGAGAGAGAGTTTACCAAAGCCTTCTTCCTTTTGGACTTTGATTAAAATGTTCTTGAAATGTGCTCCACACATTTTCTAGAGCTTGTCTGAAATCGAGTTGAGTCGTCTGATGCATTTAGAGGTTTTGGTGCCAATGATGATATTTCTATTTAGTGAGCTTTGAAGAGGTAAAAATGTATTGGAACTTTATTTTTGTCACCTCTGAACTATATTTTGGCTTTTTTTTTTTGTTTATATGTAAAACACCGTAAAATCACCTAAAAATACCTTAAAATCTGTTAAAGATGAAGATTCACAATTTTTTTTAAATATTTTATAAGAGCATTTGTTTTTCTTATAACAAGACCAAAAGAATCAAAATATTTAGGAACCATATATGAACTGATACATAGAGGTTTCAACCGAGGCATATAGAATGTCTAAAGGGGTGTTTTAAAACAATATTTCCATGAGAAGTAGGGATTGCTAGGTTGGTTAGCAACTCTTGCCTCATTCAGTTTGGTCCGTTAGCAACTCTTGATTCTCACCCACCTGCCAAGGTTTGATCCCAGGAATGCTACCTTCTTCCCACGTGTACATCCTCTTTATGGGTCCCAGCTCCGTTGACTAAGGTACTAAGAAAATTATATCCAAGCATTGTGCAATAAGTGGGTCCTATCTTTGCTTGTTTGTACATAGACATATTGTAAAAGGGATGTGTATCACTTTTCTTGCATTTCTTTCTCATATATTCTTGGGATTTTTACTAAAAAAAACTATAAGGAACTCCACTAACTGCTAAATAATGATGGAGAATTGGTGATAACCAAATTTTAGGAGATTTTTTTTTTACTACATCGCTGCTGGTTTAATTTTCATTCCAAAAGCTCTCCCAATTCTTGAGTTCACTTTAGTTTATTAAAATGAATGTTGCACAATCATACCAAAGCGTCTTCTCTTCTTTTATTGTGTCCTTTTAGGTTCACAGAAGAGGTATGGTGACTCTAATTCATATTTAAATACATGTTTTAATGTTTTTTTTTTTGTCTTTTTTGTGCACGTTGATGCAACTCGTTGATTTCTGAAACTAAGGTTTTGAACCAGCTAATAGAAAATTATTGTTGATATTGACATCAGACAATGGATCCTCAATGGCTACAAAATATCAGAATTTGATCAGGGCTCGTCTTCGTGTTAAGAATGGTGGAATGAATTATTATTATTATTTTTTGAAAGATAAGATAGTCATGGTTTTCTGAAAAATATTGATAATGTACAAAAGGAGCCTCTTATAGAGGGAGAGATCCTATGGGGCACATCTCATCAGAACGGACTCATCAGAAAAACAACTCACAGCTCGGATACAAGCAAAAAGCATATAAAATAAAGGTCTCAAAGCCTGGGTACAAGCAAGCTTAGCATTAAATAGAGAAAGCAATGCATTTATTGAAACTGATGCATTACTTTGAATGAATTCTTCAATTTCCTACTCAAGCTAAGTGAGTGAGTAGAAATCTCATGGAATTGAATTTCTTGGGATCTTCCAAGAACTGCGCCACATTCATACCTTTAAAGGGCACCATACAAAAAGATTGAGTGGGGTCCTTTAAAATCTTGATTAAGTTAAACGGATAACGTTTCTCTTTTGAATTCTACTCACTTGCATATGTATAGTAAAGTATCTAATATATATATATATATATATATAGGGGGATGTTTAAGTGCATCATCCCTCACCATTGTGGTGAGTGACTCTTTTGTACTTGGAACTTCCCAAAAAGGGGGTGTCCCTCACCATAATGGTGAGGGATGGATGCACTTGAATATTCTTCATATATATATATTATAATGGATTAGGTTATGTTACAAGAGGATAAATATGATCTGTTTAACAAAGTTAGGAAATAGCCCTTGAGACTTGGTGTGTTACTGGAGACTGGGTCTTGGTGGTTCCTGTGTGGGCCTGAGTCAACACTAGCCCGGGTGACTTTGGAGAGGTATTGTTATCACTGGATGCAAAACTTAGCTTGTAGATTTTGAAGATGCTTAGATGAAAGTCCTTTGGTGAAGATGTCAGCAATCTGGCCCATAGAGGAAATAAAGTGGACATCAAGCTGTTTACATGCCACTTTCTTACGAACGAAGTGATACCCGAGTTTGACATGCTTGGTTCAAGCATGGAAAACAGGATTGAATGCAAGAGAAATAGCACTCACATTGTAACACCAGATGAGTGGGATCTCAGATAATGGAATATAAAGATCATGTAATTAAGAGAAAGCACGGCTAAGTAAATTCCGCAGAGGTGTTGGCCAGGCAATGATATTCAGCTTCTGTGGATGAGCGGACCACTGTATTTGGTTTCTTAGCAGACCATGAGATAGGGTTGGGATCCAAAAACACAAAATAACCGCTAGTGGACCATCAGCCAAATGGTGAGCCAGCCCAATTAGCATCACAGTTAGCATAAAGACACAATGGGCCAAGACGAAATGAAGCCCATATGTAAGAGTACCGTTGAGGAATTGAAGTATTCGCTTCGCAGTAGTCATATGAACAACAGTGGGTGCATTCATGAATTGACATACTTGACTGACAGCATAGCTTATATCTAGGCGGGTGAGAGAAACATATTGAAGGGCACCCACAATACTCCGAAATTGTGTTGGATCATCGAGGAGAGGTCCATCAGATGGGTTTAATTTCTCTTTCGACGCGGAAGAGCCAATTGGTTTGCAACCTACCATGTCAGATTTCACAAAGAGATCAGTGATATACTTGGTTTGGAAAGGGAAAAGCCCATTGTTGGTGCGATAGGCTTCCATGCCAAGAAAATATCAAAACAGGCCTAAATCTTTCATCTTCAAATGTTGATCTAGCTGGTGGATGAACGAGTAAATAAAAATAGAATTGTTGCTTGTGATGATGATGTCATCCACATATAAAAGAAGGTAAGTTATGCTACCGTTGTCACATTTGATGAAGAGAGATGGATACGAGACAGACAGTAGAAAGCCAAAGTCCAACAATTTAGAGGTAAATTGTTCATACCAGGCTCGAGGTGCTTGACAAAGTCCATAAATAGACTTTTGCATAAGACAGACATGGGATGGCTTGTCAGGGTCCATATAATCGTACGGTTGAGCCATACCAAGATGACACATATGGTGGTGTGTTTCACCACAGGACTAAAGGTGTCAACAAAGTCAATGCCGGGCCGTTGGTGAAGCTTTGAAGCGATTGATAGATCCATTAGGGTTCCGTTTGATGCGGTAAACCCATTTGCAACCAACCACATTCATATGTGGTATATGAGGGACATAAGAAACCATATACCAATCCAAAAGCTTAAACTCATAGGTGGAAAACCCAAACAGGTATATATGAAGCCATTTCTCTTTTGAATTCTATTCACTTACATCTGTATAGCATAGTATCACACACACATACACACATAAATATATATTACAATGGATCAGGATCTGTAACAAGAGGATAAATATGATCTGTTTAGCAAAGTTAGGAAATGGCCCTTGAGACTTGGTGTATTACTGGAGACTGGGTCTTTGTGGTTCTTGTGTGGGCCTAAGTCAACAGTAGCCCAGATGACTTTGGAGAGGTACGGTTATCAATAGTGGTTCTTGTGTGGGCCTGAGTCAACAGTAGCCCAGATGACTTTGGACTTTGGAGAGGTACGGTTATCAAAAGTGACTATCTCCTTCAGTCGATATACATAGCATATCTGGAGGGATCATTTGCAGTAACTGATAAATACCCGAATAAAAATCCATATCAGTTTCTAAAGGACCCTCTTCTAGTATTTCCTTATCCCTCCAAAATGTTCCTACCAAGATAGGGTGCATATGAGAAATGGTGGAATGAACTATGTTGTTAGATGGATCGAATGTATTGTAACGTAAACTTCAAATATTAAATTGTATGAATGATTTGTGTTATTTTAGGTTTATTTTGATACAAGTTTACCTTGTATGAATGGGAAGAAATCAATGTTACAGGCTCATCACATGGTTACACGTTGGACACATTATGGAATGCAACATCCATGGATCACGTAAACTACTATGTTGTTGAATTTTGTGTGAATATGATATGTGGGGATGCATGAATGTAAAAAAAAGGTTGTGGTTAATTTCTGTAAATTATGTTGCTTTTAGATGGTTGATGTTGAATGTTGTTATAGACGAAGAATTTTGTATTTCATTCTTGAAAATGTTGAAAAATCCTAGTTTCAGAAATCTATGAGTTATGTCACTGTGCACAAAAGGAAAAAACGAAACATTAAAATGGGCTTGAAATATGAAAAATGATGATCATTTGGACTTGTTATTTTTTTTTATCAGAATTCATGTATAGAGAATTTCAAATTCTCAAAAAGTTGTCCACTTGAGGTGGAATTTTAAATCTCTCTTCTTGGTGGAGCATTTGAAAGTCCAACCAAAAGCAAAGAGAATGGAGTTCTAATAGTTTCAAAAAGTCATTTGGGGCCTTTTAGATGGTTGAGATTTGAAATTTTGGTGAAAGAAACACCGCATTTCAAATTTCAGAAGACAGACCATCATATTATGTCCAAAAAAACAACATCTCAAATTCTTGTCCAAAACTCTTATAAACCAGCAGGCCTAAAAAACACAAAAGAAAAAGGCCGGAAGTTGTTGTACAAATGTACATCATTCCTTTTGAGAAATCAAACTCATATGCGGATTTGAGAGTTTCCTATGGGCACTTTAGTGAAAAAATAATCCCTATGATTCGGTTAGCATTATTTGGCAAAAATCCAAATCTCTATCATTAATTATTGTAGTGGAGTTCTCTAAATTAAGTATAGTTAAGGTTTTTTCTCATAACATTTAATATTATGCTAAATTAAGTACAGTTAACCTATACATCAATATCGATCCAACCCATACCCATTGTGGTTTAGTTTACCATCACATATTCTAAACCAAACGCAGGGCAGGAGATTGGCTTTGCAAGGATCTATTCTTTTTTTTTTCTTTTTCCGTATTGGAGGGTTCCCAATCATTTGGGCTGAACTAATTCCTTTGAGCCAAGAGGAAAGCCGGGTAAACTCCCCTATAGCCCCAGTGTGGTAGTTCAGTTTCAAATCTACAACCTCCGGGTGCAAACCATGGTCCTAAGCTAACTGAGCTATCCCTTGGGGTTAATTTGCAAGGATCCATGTGCTTATGGATTTTAACAATGTGATCCACGCTAGTAATGGCGATTTTGATCGGACAATCGAGCCAATAATTGAGGATATCAAGAAGCTTGTTTTGAATTTTGCTCATGTACTAGAGATTTCTTATATTCCTATAATAGTATAATGTTTAACTTGGTTGTTTATTCCTTGGCTAAGCTTTGTTTCAGCTTGGGTATTCCAATTTGAAAGACTTCCTCCAATTTCCACGGCATGCTCCCGGCCCATCAGGTGAATTGTCTATGCAATAGACATGCGTTGATTCATCACCAATTCCAGACCTGATGATTCCTGAGGCACATGTTTCTGTTTCAGTCACCCGTCATTAATGCATCCCGAGAAACCCCCCTTAGAATTTAGAACATCACTTTCAAGGCATTTTTCCTCCCCGCCATTATAGGGAGATGAACAAGGACTAAATGCACTAGTCTAGCACTACCAATCCAATTCTTCTATTGGACCTCGTTTTAAAAGAAATCAAAATTCAAACAACGTGCCCAAAGACCATATAAAAAGGTCTCTTTCCCATTATCACATTATGTCTCATGCAAGCTGCTTGGTAGCTTGATTGAAGAATCACAGGAACTAAGATGGAAAGTTCTCATGGCTTAGCTTTAATTTGGGTCTTGCTTCACTTTCACAAAGGGGATGAAATGCAAAGTCAATCCATGTCTGGTGACACATAAACTAATGGCCTGTCCAGATCATATATATGGATTGCTCCTGGATTGTGTTTTATTATTTTAATTTTCTTTAGTAGAGGTCCCATCTCAATTTTCTTTAGTAAAGGTCCCATCCACAACTTGGTCTCAACACTCTCTCTCTCTCTCTGCCTCGGATTTCAACATACCTTTAGAAAAGTCTATTAGATTTTAATGCAGTCTTAGCTTTGGTCAATGAAATCTATTCTATCTATCTATTCTATAATCTAAGCTAAACAACTCAAGAATATTGCGATTTGGTAGCTTATGGGCTTGTTTGTGCCCAACCCATTTCTGCATACAGATTTTATATTATTAATAGTGGAGCCCTGCAAGTGCAATGCACATGCACCAAACACAATTTTACCTAGAAAATCTTAAAAAAGAAAGTTCTTAAAAAATTCAGAAGAAATCTCAATACATTTAAAAATAAAATTTCAACAGAAAATGAGTGATTGTAAATTGCAAGGCCCACGCAATGTCCAAATACAGCTGGCACTACTTTTTTCCTATACATTTGAAAACAATAAAACAATGATATAGTGAGAAAAATGTGATATCAAAAGACAAGCGACAGGGATCAACAATGGTGGAACTATGATATAAACTCTAACAGGTAAGATTTGCAGAGCACTTGTTGATCAATATTATTATTTAACGCGTGCTTTGTTTTATTTTACAAGACGGACCACTAATAGGTAAAAAGAGGCAATACCTATTCAAGAGTCAGCATCTTCTTTTGCTTGATCTAAAGTGCTATATTTTATACCATGTAAAAAAGGGATAATCCAAAGCAATCATAGAAGTTCAGTTAAATGGAAGCTCACAAATAGAGATATCCATAGGGAAAAAATACCCAAAAACAAAAAAACTATAAATACAAATCTGCCAAAAGAATTGGACCTGCCTTTTAATAAATACAAAAGAATGTAACTGAGGTATTATAGATCAACTCTTCTGCTCTGTTTTGTGTACAGGATGGGAGTGCTGATTAAAATAAGAAAAATTCGAAACGAACAAAGACAGACTGAATTTGTTGCAGCTCAGCATCAAACACTTACTTTAGTTATTTACACTTAAAACGATCACTTCATGCACTGGCTCTGAAGTTAGTAATAACGCTAGGATAACATAGTAATAACGCTAGGATAACAAGCAGTTTCTCTGAGATTCTCGTTTTCCCTTTAAGAAAATGCATGACGTTTCATTGAAATATTTGAAAAGAAGAAGAAGAAGCTTGCAATGATGAAAGAGATAAATGTTTTAGAAAATGATCAAAGTTCTTAAATTTAAACCTCATGAGTAAGAGTAATCATAAATAAATATATTCATGCCCTTGAAATGCCCTTTTATAATAAAAAAAACTCACAAAAGTTGTATATTAAGAAACTAAAATTTGTATAGAACAACAACAATTTTACGATAGTAATCTATAAGACCTGCCACTAAATTGTATTTATGGAATTATCTTTAGCAATCACTAATATTAGAAGAGAACCAATATTTAGTAGTAGTTATCACATTATCCTACTTGTTATTATTTTTCATAGAGGGTATAAATCAAGATCAATACAACTATTATGTCAGATTGAAAACTCAATTATTCTAACTAAATAAAATACAAACACATGAAGCAAAAGGGAAAAGAATATTCAAATTTTTTTTAATGGTAACTTACATTAAAAGAGAGAAAAAAAAATAGGGCGTACATAAAATGACTTTAAGTTTGTACATTTCACTTTTTTGTTTATGATATTTTGTTAGTTGCTACTTTTTTCTAAAAAAGAAAAAGAAAAAATTAAACATAAAGCAATAATGCAAACGAAGTACCTGTATATATGGGATGTGCTTATAAGTTTGGGAGGTCCCTATACCTTTTTCAAAAGCTATAATAAATAATATACAACTGAAAGAACATCAAATTACAAATATTTAAGGTTAGTGTACAAAAAATTAAAGGGTTAATATTTAAAAAATCATAAATAAGTGTCACATCCGTACAAAGAAATTAATCTCATATCTTTTGGAAACCTCCCAGAACCCTTTGATGTTCTTAACTCTCAAATTTCAAATACAAATATTACTCAAGTAACTTTTAGTTCCACCAAAAAATAAAAATAAAAATAAATAAATAAATAAATAGAAACTATTTACACAATCGGCATTGTTTCAGGTAAGAAAAAAGACAATGTTAATTCTCTTGTGTGTAATCAATTTGGTATTTGAATTTTAATATTCATTTTCTTTTTTATTTTCATCCCGTCTTAGTTCAAGGTTTATTATTGAAAAAGCACATGGCATTTAAGTTTTCAGAGTTAAAAGGCAGTATGTACACCATGAACCATATAATGGAGTAAATAATGCATAGTTAGAAAATTTTATTTTTCCCACCTTTGCTTAGTTTATTAACCGGGGTGGACAAAATAGTGCCAAAAAAGACTAAAGTTTTTTTCTAAATGATAAAATCTGAAATATTGTTCCTTTGAAATGATTTTTTAATAGCACCATATCTCACAATTAATTTTACAAAAGACAAAAAAAAAAAAAAAAAAAAAAAAAAAAAAAAAAAAAACTGAATAAAAATATTTTGGAAATTAGTGAACAAAATGATTCAATAAGAACTACAAATGAATGCTTATTAGTCTTATCCCACTCTTGAGGGGTTTAGAGGGTGACGATTGAAGAGGCTTTGGTCTAACACATAAGAATTTAACTAACATAAACTAAAGTAGGAAAAATAAACAAAATAAAATGTCAGATTCTTATACAAATATGGATTATGTTTTTGGCCTTTTGAATATTAGCACCTGTACTGCTTTAAAAAAAAAGCCCTTCCCCTTCGACTCTATAGAGAAAGAAAATAAATTCTGACAGATAATGAAAAGCTTTTTCATGCTTCATAGCATCTTCCTTTTAGTTATTTTCTACTTTGCTTTTTCTCAACGAGGACACTTTCTGTTTGAGTTTCCTATCTCACATAACAAAACAGTATCAATTTTACATTTTAAATGCTATGCACAAATTCATATTGCAAACATAGAGTAGGAACTAAATACAAGTTATACCATAAGGAAACACGAACTACGTACAATTTGGAAGCCTACAGTTAAGATTCAAGAAATAAAACAGACATATAATTAAAATTATCAAAGCACGAAGGCTATCAATGGGCCTAACTTTGGCCCAAACAGGAGTGAAAAAGAAAAAACCAACTATTCATCATCATTTTCTTAACTCTGGTTGCACCCACTTTTCTTGGAATGAAGATTTTATTGCAACATTAAAAAAAATTGAATAAGAAGACCCAATCAAACAATACTAATTTTAGTAGACAATGCTCACTTACATGTATGAAAACTCTCTCCATTTCAAAAGAAACTAAGAGTCAATGAAGAATCTATTAAAATGCTATGTTTTTCCTTACACAATTACTCACAAAGGAAAAACCTCATACCCACAAAATTCCCTATATTGAAAATCTTGTAGTATCCGAATAAGAAGAATGTTAAAAGAAAATTGTAAAAAAAAGGAGGAAAAAAAACATTTGAGATATTGATTTGACATAGATTCTAATCTTACCCACATTTTCCTTTTCTTTTCTCCACCACCTTAAAAAAAAAAAAACAAAGAAATCGAAAAAAAATTATTTGATTTATTGGAATGTATTAAAATGAAATTTTTTTACGTTTAAAATATCAGCATCTACTAAATAGAAGAGATTAAAAAAATTATTAGGATCGTGTGTGCTAAGTTTGGTTTAGATCCCGGTTCATTTGGGTATAGTATAGGGGTAGTTAGCAATTTTCCAGAGAATTTAGGGGGCTTTTTCGTAATTTTAGACTTTTAATATTATGGTACCGTTGGATAGATATTTCTAATTGCTAAACTTTAGTCTTCTAAATCATCTTGATCCGGATCCTCAAAACCCCTCTAAATCCAAGCTTGACCCAAAGTCTATTTTAGACAAATTAGGAAATTCCCATTATGTCCCCATCTTTATCCATCCGATTCACTCTATCTTATCTCTTTTCTTTCTCTTTACTTTATCTCATTCTATTTCCTCCCTTACTACATCTTACTCTCTTTTTATTGTGCATGTGTGTAGTAAAACCGTACTACATCTTACTCTCTTTTATAATAGGGTATAGATATAGATATCTATATATATATAATAATATTAAGTGGGGCCCACATCTTGCATTTTATTGGGCAGGTGTGCAGTGAAAAAGTACTACACTTTACTCTCTTTTATATAAGGGTATAGATATAAATGTGTAGTGAAAAATAATAATACTAAGTGGGGCCCACATCTTGCATTTTATTGGGCATGTGTGTAGTGAAAAGGTACTATACTTTACTCTCTTTTATATAAGGGTATGGTATAAATATAGATATAGAGATAGATATATATATATATAGTGATACATATATATGATATATATAATATATATAATAAGGGTGGGCCTTTATTGGGCATGTGTGTAGTGAAAAAAAGTACTACATATATATTAATATATATAATAAGGGTGGGCCCCACAACTTGCATTTTGTAGGGTATGTGTGTAGTGAAAAAGGTACTCCATCTTTCTCTCTTTTATTAGGGCCTGTTTGGATGTATGGTGAATTGAAGTATGGTGAGGTGAAGCATCAAATCAAAAGAAAATAAAATATAAAGTGTTATGATGGTGTTTTGTTTTTAGTTGTTTGGTATGGAATCTTTTTGACTTTTTGTACAGAAAAGTGGAGTTTCTTTGTCTTTTAGTGGAGAAAGGAGGTTACTTTTTTTACTTTTCTTGAAAAATTCGGAGGGAATTTTGAAATTATGTACTTTTGATATGACCCATTGTCATTTCTTGTCTGGATTCACTTTACTTCACTTTCACTAGTTAAGGGTAGATAAATTGTTATTATCATTGTTGATGGAGAACGGAGTGGAGTAAAGAGGGGAAGAAGTGTAGTGCTGAAAATTGTAGTTTACAATTGGTAATATCTTAGAACTCACCAATAACAATATTCTCCTTACGATACCATGACGTTTATATATGCAAAGTTAAGTTTTTTACCCAACCAAAGGGGTTGGATCCTTTTTAGAGACCGGCCAACTGTGGGAGTGGACCTTAGCACATGCTGGAAGGGAACAACTGTACGAGCACCGAGAGAACAAAGGGATCGATCCCTGAATTGGGTGAAGCCTAACCAAATGGACAACCCTTAGTTCTCAAAACCGCAAAGTTGAAAACACCTTTTGACAATCATGATAGTATCATGAAAGGAATGAAAATCAGTAAGTTTAGAGATGGGTTTTTTTTTTTTATTATTATTATTATTTTAAGATTTGACCTATATTGATTAATACTTTTTTAATTTGATGTAGTTAATTGATTTTGTTCGACATTTTCCTCGCAAGACAACTCAAATTTGAAAATATCCTGACATTTTTTCTAGATGGTATTTCATAAGAATGATATTTGTGTCACCACCAAGCTCTCCTCTTTTACAAGTCCTATCCACCT
Organism: Umbellularia californica; assembly: GCA_028538565.1. Taxonomy (NCBI): domain Eukaryota; kingdom Viridiplantae; phylum Streptophyta; class Magnoliopsida; order Laurales; family Lauraceae; genus Umbellularia; species Umbellularia californica. The sequence goes on from JAPQWN010000006.1 coordinate 13,661,814, forward strand.
ATAAAGAATTCTCACAAACCAAAAATTGTCATTACAAGTCAATCAAAATTAATTGTCAAACTTAAAGATGCATAATGAAAATGTGTAGATCAATTTCCATTTCCTTTGATCAGCCCCTTTGGCTTATGGAAACTTTTACTTAATTCTTTTTTCTCTAGTAAATTTTCACACACCTGCACACGCCATCCCTTAACAAACAAAGCCAGGGACAAACCCCCGTACCACCATAGAAACATGAGTAAATGCTGAGACGGTTGGAATTTAGAGAATTCATAAAGATATTTGTGACTTTTCAAGTGATTTGGGTTTAAAACTCTAATAAAGAAACATATATTTCTAAATGCGAATGGTAATCTGTACCATCAATGTTGGACATTTTAGACTTCACAAATTGTAGTCAGGAGTTAATTCTGCTAAAAAGATATGCACTTAGTCACCCGACACTCAATTCTATTGTAAATCTTGCCCATGTGTAGGCCGTTTAGTAGTATGAAAAATAAACAAAACAACTTTACCAAAAACCTTCATTTACGATTACGTTTTACACGTAAACCATTACCCATAGGTTAATTAACTAAATTTTAATGAACTTTGGATGCAACTCTGCATATATGCCATCAAGTTTTTTGTGGTCCCGGCTACAATCAGAGAGTGGAATGAACGCAATTCTGATAACCTTCAATGGTCAAAGGAGGCAAAACAATTCTAAAAGTACTTAGTTACAGCTTCTTTTCTTAGGAAATATCCCAGTTAGTTGACATACCAGGATCCAGGAATGACAATGTCAGCAAAATAATCCCAGTGTTTCAAAGTAATGGACAGGATGCAAGTCGGGTACCCTTGAGAAAGTGGCTATCTCTGTAGTTGACTGTGCCATCTGTGATGATGAAAGAAATTATTCAACCCATCACCTCAACAATACCTTAACATGTATCTTGCTTGAAGTGGAATGCATTTGCATATCCTAAACTTCTGTCAGTAACCTAACTAGGTATTTTATAGGTTGCACAGCAATTATGTTTTTCTACACGCATGGAACATGTGCACAGATTTCGAGGTCTGCTTGACCTTGGATGGGTCTTGAGTCTTGACCCATAGGAGGTTAGAGTTGGAAAAAACAATAAATCAGCCCTATCAAATTATACAAACTGTTCATAAGGGTCTCCAAAAGTTCAAGTTCCTATACTATGAATGTTAGTTAAATTGGGGTGAGTGGTAATGTTTGAGGGCTAGTTAGTATGGAAGGCTTGAAATTGAACAGATAATAAATGTGACCCACTGTCCACAACAGAATGAAGAGCCCAAAATTTATACCAAATTAGAGTTAGATTGGATTCATCAATATTGTTCTATTGCAGGATGCGAGAGAATGAAAAAAAATGGAATGGTGTGCTTCATCTAGGGCCCATCCATGTAATTGGGTTGGAGGCTTTTGGGTTTCCTGACTTTTGGATGGTCAGGATGGGAGCTCCTGGGCCCCCCTGCTCTTAGAAGAGTATTTTTCTAAAATGAATAGTTGAGAATAAGTAAGACACAGCTGTTGCATAATGGTTTCTGGGCCTATTATGATTATTGTTTTACTAAAATGGTTTCACTCTAGCTGTCCATATATACCTGTTTTCAAATCATGCACTGACCAGTGAGCGCCCAGTTCGTAAAGTTCTCCAGTGAGTTTATGCTTAAAAGTCAGATCTGTCTCAGTCAGATGTTTAATCCAAGGAACGGCCAAAGCAGGGCCCAAGTGGTGAATACATTGCATCTGGTACACATGCCATTAGCATTTGCATTTGCATTTGCATTTGCATGAGAAGATAATACAGACGCAGTTTAAAAAACTTTTGACCGACACCTGTCTGTCTTCTTTGCTAAAATACAAGGGGATATTTCCTCATCAAGTGTGAACAACTGCAGGGGATGGAGGAACTCCATTAATTATTCTTGAATTTTATGGCCACCAGATCAAAGATCAAAGGTCAGTGGGAATGGTCAAATGGGTCCTCTTGATGTCGGCATCCTTTACTAAGCCAAACCAAATGCGTCCAATTCACATTGTTATCCATTCTTCGATGGGCGGAGATAAGTTCACCCCAACCGACTTGTCATGGGCGTTGAGTACTCTCTCTCAGCTGAAGTCTAAATCTTCTAGATATTAGTTTGTGGACAAGTTCCGTGCAACCCCAAAGGAAGACTTTCGCTCCCCTTTGTCGTGAGATTATTCAAAAGAAGCCACATTTCATCTCTCTCGCTCTCTCTCTCTCTCTCTCTCTCTCATTGACCAAAGGAAGCAGCTTTAAATATTTTTACTTGTTCTGGGGCAACATGGTATGAAGCCCATGACAATCTTTAATGTGGCAACCGCAAATCTAAACAGGAAGGCAGAAAAGAGAGCTTATGACAAAGGGATGGGCTTACAAAGCCAGTGGATTCTTTGCAATCATGCTCAATTGCTAATGCCCTTATCCTTAGAAGGCTCCAACCAATCTCTGTGAAAGAAGCCCCACTTTTTGTCATTTCTTCTTTCATTGGAGTAATACCTAACTTCATGGTCCACTGCAGCTAAAAAGAAAATGCAGAAGAACCCTATAAAAATCTACAAAGTCTTGAAAGTAAATATCATAATATTATTAACACAGGCTGATAATATTGAGAAATGACCCAGTGCACCCAATTGCATTGGGAACATTGGACAATCAAATTGTTAAATGAGGACTGTCAACCCCCACCCCCCCACAACCCAAAACCCAAATTACTTAAATAAAAACGGTTCAATCATCAATTTGATTCATTCATCCATTAGATAATGGCCCACCTTGGATTGCTTGTCAAACTAAAAACAACTTCAATGGAAAACCAACCTCATCTGTTCCAAATTTTCATGAAAAAATGGACAGCATATACAAAATGAGCAAATGCCAACTTTTACATGGCAAGTGTCCGACATACAAATGGATTTTAACCTTGTTATATAGTATATTATATGTAGTGCATCCCTATGCCTTGGCATTTGAAAAGAAAAATCGCCCACCTGCGGTACTCTAGTCATATGGAAAATCATTCAAAAGAAAGACATTACAAAAATGGAAAATCATCACTATAATATTAAGGGATCCCAAAGTCCAAACAGAAGCAGAAGACTAAAAAAAAAGGAATAATCCTCAGTTCACTGTATGGAGAATGGGTTCCAATTTCGATACATTGTTGTAATGGACAAAGTCACATCCCATGCTGGAATCTGGTGGCCCCACAAACCTACATGTTGATATGTGTTTCCCCAAGGCTATTAAGATGCCACCATGAAGTTTCTTGTTATATATATTATGGACTGATGATGTTAGGCTGTTTGTACCATGTTTGACAGGGCAGATAACTAATTACGTTTTGATGTACCGTAAAATTTTACAGTGGGGCTATTGGGAGGAAGGACATCTGTGTACACGGTGTCAATATTAGTGTCGGAATTCATTTCGAGTAGTTTCGATTTTTAATAGCTAGGTGAGTCCTACTATGAGCAAAGTATATAATGAAGCCAATTTTGATCTTGAACAGAGCTATACTTTCTTGATTGAAATGCTTTTTGAGAGAGACTTATCTATTTTTAATAAGTGGGCCCTATCGTAAGAAGGGTAATGAGGCTAATTTTGATCTTGAACAGAGTTATACTTCCTTGATTGAACTGCCATTTCAGATATATATATATATATAGAGAGAGAGAGAGCGGTATCTGGCATAAGCCCTTCCATCCAATTTTACCAAATGGCAATGGTGATTGAATTAGACTAGTATCATGAATATCATTCTCAGGATATCATATTATCGGTCTACGGCAGATATCAATTTGGATACTTTTAGATTTTAAGGGTTTTTTTTTTTTTTATACAGATTATTCATCATCATCATCAAAGCCTTATCCCAACTATGTAGTTATCTATTACAAATAAAGATTGTTATGAGTAAACATTGCGTAAAATAAATGTTTAAGTAAAAAAAAAAAAACAAAATTAATATTAAATACTTTTATCAATATTTTTATAAATTTTCTATTCATGCCCATGAAAAGAAAACGTTAAAACGGTTTCATCCATCCATTTGATCCCAGGAGCTATCATTCTAGTCCCATCAACTCTCTCCCTCACTCTCTCTCTCACTAGAAAAACTCTCTCTCTCTCTCTCTCTCTATTATCAATATATATAATTCTAGAGAATTCAAAATTCACTTAAGAAGTCGGCATCAATTGGACAAGAAATATCTGAAAAAAAATTGCCTTTGACTGGACTCACCATTTTTTCAAAGTCTTCTACAGTTTTAAGTTGATATCATGTTACTAAACCCCAATTAGTTCAAGATGATAAAATTCGCCCATCAGTTTCAAAGAAAACTGATTGCCAGTTGTCTGCCTTTTTTCTCTTTCCTTGAATGTGGTCCTCCCTCTAAGACTTTTCTCTGTTGTTGGGTCATTTGTACCTTGTCCTTCCATTCCTATAGATTGGCCATTTTTCCAACTTTAATGATCAATGCACATTGCTTTTTATCTTCCCGGCATCAAATAAACTCACCCCATGTTTGCCTAAAGAAAACCATCAACAAAAAGGGGTTGTACTTGACTACTTGAACCCATATTCTATTTAAGAAAAAAAAGGGGGTGCAAATATCAGCACCAAATCATACTGTGTAAGCACTAAATTGCAAGTAAAAGTAATCCTTTCCATTGGACATTATCTTTCCCCAAGATAACTACAAGGCTCTTTTTGAGCTAGCTAAAAGCCTAAAAAACAACCAAGGAACCAAAATTGGCATACAAGGAAATCCAAATAGAAACTCAACAAGATTTAAAGTGGTTAGAGAAAATTAGAGACTTGATATTGATTCTCTAATGGTTTCTATCCTAATATACATGACAAAACTTCTGCAAGTTGGCCCGAAATTAAAGTCCCTTTCTTTCCTTCATCACATTTGTATTTTTACAAGGAAAAGAAGAGAGAAGAGAAAACAAGAGAGAAACAGTTATAAAGCTCCTATGCATTGCTTCTTACAGAATTCATTTGGAAAGAACTCCATGTCTCTAGTCCTTTTGCCATTCCATTCGCCGCTGTTGACCGCATTTCCAACCGGAATTTTTAAAATGTTGACACCGAAGAGCCTAACCACCTGAACTGTGGGTTGGGCCGGCACCATGTAGCCACCGGTTCGCTCCTTCCAATCGATGTAGAGCTGCTTCTCAGCTCCCGTGGATCGCTGAAAGCTGACAACATCACCAGCTTTCAATCCCTTCTCCTTCACAAACCGGCTCCACCCTTTGGTTAGAACATAGCTTTGGCTACTGTTCCAATAAGAGTAGCGAAATCTCCACACTTTACCTTGTCCATCTTCAAAATTAAGAAGCGCCCCTTTGCAAGCACTCTCAACTTGCAGAGGGAAGTGCTTCTCAGCATGTTGCTTGGGTATAACTAATCGGTTTAGCTTTCCAACATCGCTCGGAGTGACCGCCTTTTCGAAGAGCTGCTCCCTTGCCTTCTGGGTGGCGTTCATGCCGGCTAATTCTCCATTTTTTCGCTTCATTTCAATGTTGGTGCCTGCGCAATTGCGCTTGCACTGCTGGAGCTCGTCATTGTATGTGTGCTTTCGCAGCATGTCGACAATCTCAGCCTTGGAATGAGAATTGAGGAAGTAGTTCTCCAATTGATCGTCGGTCTCAGATAAGGGCTTGAAGTTGGTGACCGCATCACGGCCACGGAACCGCTGGGCGGCGATGTCGTAGGCCTTGGCAGCCTCAGCCTCTTTGTTGAAGGTCCCCAGCCACACACGCTGGTGCTTCTCGTAGATTTGAGCCCCCCACCGGCCGTTGGGCTGGGGGACTACACCCTTGAATTGGGATGAGGGAAGCTTGCGTGACTCGGCCTCGACTCCGCTCTCGGAGTCGACGACGACGCTCGAGCCACTCCCAACTCGCTGTATTCCGGTGGAAGGCGGCTTGGATAGCGCCCCCACTGGGGTAGTGAACATGGAAATTGAGTCACTTGAGGTTTCATCTATGCAGCTGCCATCCATGTTTCTCAAACACAGACAAAAGGTTATGGTGTTAAGGTGTTATGGTGTTGAGGTGTTATGGTGTTGGTACTACTCACAGAAAGGAAGTTGCCAAGAGACTTAATAGGAAGAGGGGGTGAGGGGGAGTTGAATTTATAGGAGAGTTTGCATTTTGTGTATGTCAGAGTGTGTGTGCGCATTGGGTTTTTTATTTTGGCTTAGGGGGGTGGGTTGTGATGTGGGTCAACTCATTGGATGGTGGTGGGAAGATTCATGGGTAGAGGTTCCATGTGTGTGTATGTGAGTGGGGTCCACCAAGCAAGTTGATGTAATTCACATGACTGTGGACCGTGGATGTATGTAAGTGCATCCCCCCCGAGCTTTGCTGCTGGTGCTGACTTGTAGCATGGTCTCTCTGCTGTTTTTATCTTTTGTTGCTCTTTTCTATCCTCAAATCCTCTCCCCCCACTCCCTACCACTCCTTTCTATTATTAGTAGGCTTTAATGTTCTAGATATGCTTTGAGTCCCTTCCAAGGGTGGGCTGGGGATGGCCTGTGGGGCAATGTTCACTACAAGAGAGAGAGAGAGAGAGAGAGAGAGAGAGAGAGAGAGGAATGCTCATCCAACATATATGAAATTCCTCTCAAGGATTGAAGTGGTGCATGGGCATTAGTTAGTTTCCCCCAGAATTTGTCTTTATTGGATAGGTTCATCTCAGCCTGCTGTGGGCTGTGGCTATTATTCAATTGTTAATGACAGGGTCTTGATTAGTTTATGCATTAAGTGAGGATAAAGATCATGAAATGTTTATTGTTAGTATTAATTTTGTTGTTGTTAATATTTCATGTAAGGTGTAAGATTTTTTATATATGACACAAGCATAGAGAGATTGTGGATTCCACCTGGTTATTCACTATTCCGTGGGCCTCATTGTGGATGGACCACAGGCTAAAAATATCATTGGCCAGAACCTAATATTGGCCGCCAGGTCAGAGGCTTAAAATGGGTGGCTACAGAATGAAAATGGGCAAGTAACCATACATGGTATGGACAGAAGTATAGTCTTATTGGTGGAAACTAGAGGCTATGGACCATCCAGTGGGCCTTCAATGTCGATGATCCCCCATTACTAGTGCCTATCTATGTAGTGTGTGGACATGTGCGTCAGTGCGTATCAACCTTGGTTCTCCCCATCATTGCGCTGTATTTTCTCCTTGGACCTCTGATTTTGGTCTTCTACGCAACTAAACTTTTTGGTGGGCCACTCATCTGGGCCTCTTTTGACTGAAAAATGACAGTTGAGGTTGGGAGAATTTTAAAGCCCTCAATTGGTACTGATGTATAAAATTTTTAAACAATGGCTTTCGTGAAAGAAGTTAAAATGTTAAGGATTAAAGGTAAAGATCAATAAGAAGCCATTTAATGACTCTTTTTTTTCAATGAGAGAAATGGTTACCGCTCATCACCCTAGTAAATAAAATCCTAGTAAGTGTGGTCGCATCTAGATATCAACCTTATGAAGTCTTCATATTTGTAATACTCTTTCTATATCTTCAAATTGGTAATACTCCTTGATAAGACTCTTTCGAAGTAGGAAAACAAGCTCTTAAGAATCTCGATGGTCAAGTAATACTCCTAGGCAAAACCTTTCTTGGAATAAATAATAAAGTCAAAAGTAGGCAAACAAGCTCTCAAAAATTTCAATAGTCAAGCCAAAATACTCTTCCCTACTTTAGCATTCTAAATTTTGAAATTTAGAGCATCTTAAAAGGTCGAAGAGATCATCTAATAAAGTGGCCTCCTTTCATTGATGATATTGGCGCATTCCCTTGAGACTCTTATTTTTATGTTTAGGCATTTGCATATCTCACATCATCCATATATATGTTACCAATGCTTGACTCACCCTGTGAATGCTGCAAACCCTAAATTATTGATACACGTCCAACTTTTCACCTTGTTGGGAATCCATTGTAGCAAAGAAAAATAATACAACTTAGGATTGGTATATATATAAAAGAGAGGAAATAGAACCAAGTCAAGAAGATACTGAATGTAATGACAATTAGCATGGAATTTAGCGTCAAATTAGGGCAAGTGGTAATTCAATATACGGTTTGGAAAGGGATTAGATTGATCAAAGATGGCTTCCTATATGAACAAAGAAAAAGGAAAGAAATGAACACTTGGAAATTTGTTAGAGATAATAGTGATTTCATTAGATGCCATACATGGCGGATTTTGACTCTCCAATTCATGCTATTTTACTTAAATTATAGGAGGGTGTTGTTGATTCTCCAATTCATATAATTTTACTTATAGAAAATTATGGTGTAGACTCATTTAGAAAAGGATTCTTTCATGAAATATAAATGCTCAAGGTCTTTTATGGTTTTTTGGTAAATCTACTATTGAGGTCTTTATAAAAGGTTACAGATATCTTTGTTTTCCTGTTTTCCAGCATCATTCTAATAAAGGAGTGGATAGAAGCGCCTGTCCAAATCAAGAAAGTAAATTCCGATCAAGTCCAAAAGCCCAAATTACTATTCATCTTCCTCAAGAACACATAACCAATCTATATATGTTATTATTTGTTTGGTTTTTATTTATTTATTTCAAAAATATATATGACCTAAATCCTTTGACAGATGACTGGCTTTAATCCAACAATTAACAGCTCACAAAACCTAACACTAAAGTTAAGTAAAGAAGCCAATGGACCCAAAAAAAAAAAAAAAGCTATGGACCCTTTCTTTTTGGACCCAAGGTTAGTTGATAATAAGGTCCAGTTCCAGGTCCACACTTCATAGTAAAATACAGAATATACGACAATAACATGCATTGGCTGTGAGTTGGACCAGAGTCAGGTGTAGGTCTTATGCATAATTAGACAGGTGTGGGGGGGTCCAAATATACGGAACATTAATCAGGTTTGGGTCCTGATCAGACAGAGACCCATCATAAAACTGATTCATTTACATCCACCAAACTCAGGAGGAAAAACCATCTCATTGAATGACCATTCAAGCAATCCAAATCATTCTACACATTAATATAAAAACAAAATCTGTTTGCCATTGGCCTTCACTTCTGACTGTTTACACCTTCAGGCCTGGGTTGTGGAGCTGAAGCCTCATGTTTTTTCTGGCCTTTTCTGCTTTCAGTGGGCCCCACCCCTAGATTCCACTTATCTTCTGCCACGTTAAGCTCGATATGTAGTTTCTCTCTTTTAGCCAAATGTTTTATCTGTATTTTCTTAACACTCACAACAGCTATTTTTTTTGTAGCTTGAATGGAGACATGTAACGCTGTCTTTGCGTTTTTGCCACTCCACAAACGTAGGAACGTGAAAAACGCTTCATCTCTCTCTCTCTCTCTCTCTCTCTCTCTCTCTCTCTCTCTCACAATGCTTATCCTTTTCAGCTCTACAAATGATGACGAAAGAGAAATTTGTGGCTCCTAAATTCTCAGTGGACTAGATATCTTGAGAGCAACAAGCAAATTTTTATTGACAAACCCCACCTTATTTTATACTTGTAATCAAGCTACAGCCTTCTATTTTAGTACCCACCTGCAGTTTTAAACTCAAACAAATAAAAGTGAAAGCAAAGTGCCAAAAGGATTAAAAGAATGAGTTTCTTACAGCTAGCTCTATTGGGTGGTCCAATCCACTTTTTGGTAGATATCACAATTCAATTCTATGATCTTTTAGATAGCTAGAGATAATATCCAAAGAGTACTCATGATTATTAAATATCTCACGGATAACAACAGCTTAATATCTAATTTGGATCTTTTTTTTGTGGCAATTATAACAGCATGTGTGCTGCCCGTGGGCATGCGCTTTAGAATAGTAAATATGCATCAATATATAATATACGAATCGTGCCTAACCATGATCAAAGTTGTAATTATCAAAGATTAGAAGATCACATGTTGGATATTGGTATGTTGGATATTGGTAGGTGTAAAACAAATTAATTGGGGGAATGATGGCAACAGAAGCCTCTCATTGAAATTTTGGTTGAAGCTCAGATATTTGGCCTAACCCTCATGGTGTGAAAATGGTTTTGTCAATTCGTCTGCTGGGGCCACCTTGGAATTTCCATTGTTTAAGAAGGGCCATTTAGAAGGTAATTAAATAAGTCCTCTTATTGTCCTACCAAAAAAAAAAAAAAAAAAGGGCCTCTTATTGGATAATTTTGATGGTATTATCCAAGTCCAAGTAAGATTTCAGCCTATGGCCAATATGGCCAATCTATATATGATTGGCCCACCCTGACAAGTAGGTCAGAATTCAGATAGTCCTAACGCAACCCAATTAAGATTGAGAGCCTCGAACTGTCACATTCACAAGGAAATATCTAAATTATCTGTAGTAAAGTGTTAATGATGTTTAACCTTTTTAGGTCTTATTTAGCAATTACTTTAGTGAACAAGAAACCTTACATTATATTACTATTCATCAAGATAAACCCTAACGCTCTTGGGTGCTCCTCTACTCACCCTTACCTTATCAACACTTCAAGTTGTGGACACACACTCTTTTATGTTATTGGGTCCAAATCCTCATGATAAAATTCCCATCTATCCTCTACCATATCCCATGAGTTGTCTATGACATGAACATGCTGGTTGTTGAATTTTCAAACTATATATAGGGATGTGTTTCATTAACTGTTCATATTATATTAATATATATACTTTTCTGCAGATTCCTTGTATGATTTCTTATCTGCTATATTATTCTTTTACTGAGCAGTTTTTATTACCACTTGCCCAACATGTATAGATTAAAAATGGAGCAGATAGAGAGAGGGGGGGAGAGGGGGAGAGGGAGAGAGAGAGAATGAAATTCAAAGTCGTTATCACATCCCAGCTGGCTGTAGTGCGTGGCCCGCACCAACAAATTAACCACACATATAGGACACTTCCTAACTACATCACTATCAACTTCATCATCTTTGATGCTAATATAATCTTTGATATTGAGTATACATCACCTACTTTGCTTGAAGATAATCTTTAACTGGTTCTAAACCTTTCTCTAAGCACTTTAATGGGTTGGGCATGCACTGTAACCATACCTGAACCTAATTACTAATAGAGACCTATACCTGAAAGTGGATCAGTCTTGGCTCTAGGTCATACAAACCCTGCCTATGTTCATACTTGGAAAGTAGAAACTGGAACTTTGACTGAGTCCCAGTTTTTTTAAGTTCATGTCTTCCTGGGATTTGGGTTTTGGGAACTCATTTTCATACCTACATAGGGCATCACCAAGGCGAGTCTGGCTCCGGCGCCTGCCCGACCCAAGAATGACCCAAATTGTAAATGGGTAAATCCATGTATACTCAAATGAAGCCCTAACACACCTGACCTGAGCCCAACCCAAATTGAAACTACCCAACTGGAATTCAAGTCGGATTGACTCAAGCATAAAATTTTAAAATTGCATATATTATAGATATTCATACATGCATACTAGTTGGGTCAAAATCCAAGTCCAATCTTGACTCATAACCTAAACAAAGCTCAACACTTAGTGAGGTCAAGTAGGTTTAGATTTGTCCCACAATAACCTCAACGGGTAGTATAGTTGGCCTAGGATCACGGTTTGCACCGGGAGGTTGTAAGTTCAAAATTGCACTACCATACTGTGCTACAGAAGAGTTTACCCGGCTTCTTTCTGGATTCGGATGGATAATTAGACCAGACCAAAGGTTTGGAAACACTCCGATAGAAAAAAATATTTGTCCCACTATGGCTGACCTATGGGATATGGGTGAAGAAATGAAGGGTGGACTTGGTACTGCCCAGGGCAAGTGGGGTCTATCTTTTGTTTTTTGTTTTGTTTTTTTTTTTTTTTTATCCTTCTGATAGAGATTTGACGGTGATGATGTGAACAGGAGAATCAATAGAAGGTAGGGCCCAACGTGTAGTACGGAACCACATATATATGATGTGAAACAGGTTTTGTAAGCATTAATTGCAAGCGTGAACGCGAGGAAGAATCTGAAGTCCTTTCGATTTTACACGTTCATTTATCCATGTTTACCTCCTTGATTGGTTGGTTACGTATGTGTGGTAAAGTAAATTAAAAATAACGTGAGATAGAGTAAAATAAGATAAAAGTATATGTTAAAGTTAAGTGGGAGAGAGAAGTAAAATAATGCCTTTTGAATCGACTTTATTTTACCATAATTTACCAAATATGTTGCTTCATTTTATTTATATATAGTGCCCTTTATATGTAATGGGTCTATTTGTTTGCTTGGAGTTTAAATATCTATAAAGTAATTAAATCAAATGAACTTCTTTGTTTGGATGGAATGATGAAAGTTATCTGTAAAAATTAATTTGCATCTAGTGTGCCCCCCGAAATTCTTATATTCTCCAATTGTATGCTAACAAACAAACCCATATAAATCATCTGCTTCCTATGCCTTCCAATTCCATGCGAATAGATATACTCATTTTAATAATTACTTATTATGTGCTGAAATTATATGGACATAAATTGGCCTATTTGAATTAATTACTTCTTTTGTATTTCAGTTCCATGTGAACAAACAAGCCCATTACATCAATAAATTCATATGTACTCCGACTACATCCAAACACACGAGCTTTGTACTTCCATGCAAACAAAGAAGCCCATTTGATAATAAACTCCTATGTATTTCAATTCCATGAAAACAAATAAGTCCATTTGACACTAAATTCTTATGCATTCCAATTCCGTGGAAACAAATAGGCTCATTTGTTGAATTCTCATATGTCTGACTTCATGCAAACAAACGAGCCCATTTTCCAAGTCCATGCAAAGAAATGAGCCTATTTGATAAAGTGCCATTGGAATGCATAGAGGAAAAGGAAGAAAGATATGGCTGCAAACGTATCTACGTGGGAGATGGAGGTGTTTTATACTGCTTCAAGACCCAAAGAGATGTGAATCATTCATAGATGTATATGAGTGCAAACAAATATGCACATGCATAAATGTGTAACATTTATGCTAAGATTTTCTTTTCTTTTTGGCTACATTTGGAATTCAAATGTGCACACTCTCTTACACGCTCATGTCTCTAATTATTTGAGCTATAACTTGCGACTATTTGTGGTAGAGCCAAGGTTTTCTTATAGTGGGGTTGGCAATATTTGACCAGTAATAATTTATATTTAGTGATGTTTTACTAATCTTTTAAAAATAATATTTTTTAATACTTTAAAAAAAATCCTAAATTTCAAAATACCTCAACATTTCAAAGAAATAACTTCTCAAAACTTTTTGAGGGAAATTAAAATATGAAAATAATAAGGCTCACCGTAATGAATTCAAACCACTCAAAACAACCATTTTCTCTTTGTTTTAGCATTAAGAGTTGTTTCTCTTTTTAAATAAAGTACGTCCCATGCTGGATCGATCATATGTAAACCAACTCAAGCACAATTAATTCATGAAAATTCATTGATTAGTTACTTGTGATCGTTTGATGGGAAATTATGCTTGCATTAGGCATTGATGGTTGAGAGGACAACATCAATGCCACATTAACCAAGTCATAAAAGGCTAGTAGTGAACGTGTAAATGATATAATAATGCAAGTTGGGAATCTTAATCCTCAGACTGTCCCCCTCACCCCTCTTGTGAGAGTTGTGCAAATCAACAATTAGGTTCATCTATTGAATACCCGAACCACTCAAAATAAATAATTCTCGAAGTTTACTCTAGCAAAAGTTAGTCTCACCATGAGACTAATAATATCATTAAAACTATTACATGCTTAATTTTACAGTGAAAAAGACTCTTATCTAAGTAAAATTTGGGGACGACAGACCACTAAAGCAAACTGCCCTCAATTTTATCAGTTTGGATATTCAAACGTGTGGGTCCCCATGTGGCATCCCACATTCCCACCCCTCTCATTGTAGTTTGACTCCTCAGAGTTGAAGGGGGCAATTGGCCCCTCAAACTCCTCTGGCACCACTCCAAGCTAGGGATCATACTACACTCAAATTACCAACAACAGATTGCATTTCTGGGGCATCACGCGTTGAAAGTCAATGGTGGTGTTTAAAACAAATAACTTTTTATAGTGTAGTGCCAACCCTTTTGAGTCCATTATTAGTCAATCTAGAACACTTCTAACCATGTCACCACACTAACAGGCAGCACCAGCAGCAGCCAACACCTACAGCTGGCTGGGACCTTCTAGATCGACGGCTAAGCTGATAAGACAAAGGGCCCCACCCACTTTTCATGCTATGTGCACCACCTTTTGCCGATTTCCATCCAAGCCCAAGCCCCGTTCACACACAAAAAGAATACAAACCATAATATAAAAATAGAGGGACTTGGACTTGGACTTGGGGGTGACACATGACTCATGAGAGTGGGGGCTTTTAGATTTTGGTTAGCAGATTTTTTTGACCATTGCCAGATCTTCCACCGACTGTGCATGGACCCATTCAAGGAATGTGATGGTTGTGTCAATAAAACTTGGACAACCCTTGTACCTTTTTTTTCAATCAAAAAATCGACCAGGATCTTTTATTGGATGATGGGCCCTGGATTTGCATACAAGTCAACGGTCATAAATCTGAAAAAGGAAGGGGCCAGATTCTCCTATGCCGTGCCTTGAGATACACTAACAAGGGAGGCCCCGCAGTAAAAGGATTTTGCAGTGAAGGTTGACTCTCATCTTCATTTTATTCTATTTTTTGAAAATGAAAGGTGAATTGCTGTTATTGAAAATTTTATTTTTTAACTACTTCTGGAATGAATCCATGTATTCAGATTTTGTATTCTAATGTAAACAAAAAGGCCTCTAATTCCCAACCACCTATGCATATGGGGAAGACTAGTGAGCCGCACCTTAATTAATTCTGTATGCCTGACTGAGGATTCAAATAATGATCATTAACCATTAATCTAGTATGTCCTAGAGAGCTCTTCCTCTTTATGTGGAAAAAAGAAGGCTAAATCCATTTGTGGAGAAAACAAGTATGAAAAAAAAAAAAATAATAATAATAATAAGGAATATAAGACTGCAGTTAGATGTTTAACTATGATCAGCTTTCATTTTATTCGACTTTTCTATTCGATTAAACGCAAGCATTAGTATCTAAAAAATTATCATAATGGAAAAATGTAAGATTATTTTTTAAACAAAGCTATCCAAGACTTTTAGCCTTCAACATCCCATGCATATAGTACTATCCAAGTGCCTAAGCACAATCATAGATTGATCCTTTGATTGTTTTTGTAAGGGGAGGGAGGCCTCCTTACTAAGCTATCAATAAATTTGCTTTAACTCAATTAGTTAATTAAAGGTTCATTTATTTGTTTAGGAACTATATATCAAGAAGAAGAAGAAAATTGCGAAGAAGCAAAAGGCAAAAATCTCTGCACACTTTTTAACATGATCAATTAAATCTCTTAATTGCTCTGTGATATGCTTTATCACTCAAGTCATGTAGCTTTCCTGCTTTCCCCTCATAATTAGCCAACTTGGCTCGCACAACCCTAACAGTCGAATGCGTGCCCACTTGCCTCCTTTTGCCCTTGTTGATTCTTCCTCCATGTCATCACTCTATTTCTTTTCTTTCTTACGTTTTTTGCCTTTCTTGTTTTGTTTTGTTTTTTTCTTTTTTTGGTATCCCAGTTTAGTGGGGCTAAGACCCACAGCCCTATGGTGAGGAAAGTTACCACGAGTGAGGTGGGTGAACCCTTTCATGAGAGGTGTTGACATCTGATGAGGTAGCTATGTTAAGGTCAACGTTCACCCTCACTCCTGACCGGTCATAATTGTGGTCGAGCCCTCGCCTTCACCATAAAACTATTGTTGTGCCGCTTTCTATTACCAATTGGTTTTGGGATAAGTGGTAGCTCAATGGAGTATAAGATCCTATGAGTGGTATCAGAACCTAGATTTGAACACTGGGCAAATAGGTAAAAACAAGCACATCTTACCCTAGGTGGGCACTCTATTTCTTTTTATTGCGGATATGCCATGTCTTAACCTTATTAGTATTTGTGACATCTGGATATAATCAAACTACAAACTTATACTGGACTAGACCGACTAAGAATCAATCAGGTTTAGGTATACCTCCCTCTCTGTGGGGTGGACAGATAGAAACTTCTCTAAGTTCAAAGTTTTTTTTTTTTCTTTGAATTCTTGGGGGGTCATGGCCACCCTAACCCCCTTTGTTTCCGCCCCAGTCTCTCGAGCTCACTTGAATACATGTCAATTACAAGCTCGCAAAGAATGATGAGAATTTGATATGAACAAATGGACTGACAGGGTGGAGGATCTCAATCACTGAAAGGTAGTGGATTAGTTTGTTCGTTGCTACGGAAAGATAAGTGTGTACAAAATAGGGTCTTAATAAAACAGGTGTCCAATATAGATTCCTCAATCCTCAGGCTATCCGTGCCACCAGTGCCTTACCAATCAGAAGGCCACATTGCATTGCAGATTTCTCAAGCTTTCAACTGTGTTGCCTTTCCCTGCACATTTGCGTCACTTGTGTGGAATCAGAAAAGAAATTTCCTATGGAAACACTTTTCTACATAATTACAGAAAATTGCATTGGTATTGATGTTTGTCCTCGTAGAAAATTGCTCATATCAAAAGAATGAGAGAGAAAAATCGAAGAACATTCTTCCCAGAAAAGTGTCCCACTTTTGGTCATGGGCTGCGCCAGCCTCAGCCAAAACTGAGTCCAACCCACAATGGACTGGATTTGAGTTCTATTTTTAGGCTTGTGAGCTGTGAACAGGCCTGGTCTCTGGCCTGGTTTAAAAATAGACCAAGCCTCACAAAGGCCCAGGCCAGCCAGCATATTTTACATACAAATGGTGTAAGTTTTGAAAATGGGCTGGGTCTGGGTCTGACGTCAGGCATGTTTGTTGAGTCCAAGACTGAAAATTAGACCCAATAAATAAAGAGACCGGCCTTGGGCAAGCTTTGGACCCGCCTAACCGGAGCCATTAACACAACTATATATTTTCCCCTCTTTTGAATGATCCTGGGAAAGTCATGATGGGAAACTTAACATCATCCCATATGGATGGAGTTAACAGAGGTCGGCCCAGGTGATCTATTGTAACGTTTTTTTTTCTATTATGGACGGTCAACTACTCAACTGTGTCAGATGTTAGGCCCACTGTCCAAAAGAGTGGATACTGCAAGTGATGTGACGAAACATGGTGTAGTGATCTATGTGATAAAAAGTGAAAAAAATAAATAAATCATTAAAGACACTGTCTTTACTCTTTTCCATGAAGATAAAGCTTCATTTGGTACTTTTCCTTCTTTTATTCCCGAGTATATGAGCACATGACTGTCGCACGAAATAATGCGTCTAACTCAAATGGTATAAATGAGTACTTGAGAGGAGTGATGTTAAATTTGCTCGTCTCTAATTAAGTGACGCCAGCGTCACTCCCTATAACTATCGGAGAAATACTTTTATATTACGTGAGTTAAGAAGTACTAGTTCGTTCAACTCCACGTAATGGGAATTTTTCAATAAAATCCTCTTCTTTATTTCTTTCATTCTTTTATTTTTTTTTTTGGCATTTGGTGAAACTTTCATTAGAGTGTACGGGAACAATCTTTGAGTGTTCATGTTCAAACACCAAACATATGGCCCAATGGTATTTTGTATTTCATTTTTTATCCGTACAATACTTCTAGCAGTAGAAAAGTTGTGGTGGGGCTTATGAGGAGAAGAGTGATTAGGAGAAAATCTCTAGAGAGATTTCTTAATGTTTGGTTTTCTTCTTAAATGAAAAAATAATAATTTTTTTTTTTGTTTTAGATTAACTTCTGTAAGAAGTTGGAGAAGTAAATCTGGGTTGTTAGAAGATGAAGGAAATATCATTTTCCTCTAGCAAAGTTGAAGTTTTATAATTAAAAGATATTTAAACAATTAATTACTAAATTTTTGCTTAATAAATTCACTTCTAAACAGCTTTCACTGTTCAAATCCAAACACACTGCACTATTGCATAATAAATTAAAGTAGCTTGTTTTTTTTTGGGATTTTCCACTCTGGATTTCTCCTTATTTCTATAATCTTATTGAGCAATTGTTCATTTGTCAATTTTTCCCTCATTCCATAAGGTCATGTTTGGCAATAAATTATCAAAGGTTTCTCATTGGTTTTTCACAAAGATGTGGAAAGCCCACGTTTGGCAATTGTAAATTTTTGAAATGAGAAATTGAATTAATGGAAATCATCATTTTCTAGGATTCTTAGTTCTGTCCCATCCTCCTGTAGGATTTGGAAATCTTCATGTTTGAAATCAAATGATCAAGGATTCCTCATTGGTTTTCACGAATTAAGATGTGGAAAACCCACGTTTTGACAATTGTAAATCCTTGAGAATTTAGATCAATGGAAATCATCATTTTCTATGATTTTTAGGTCCTACCCCTCCCCCATAGGATTTGGGAATCTTCATGTTTGAGTATTTACACACCGGTGCTAATTTTTCTCAGCTCTACTCATTAATACACACCAATATCACTATAACTATTCAGCCATACAAAATCTTCAATGAGGAATCCTCATTTCAAGGGAAATCAGAAATGATCAAAATCTGCAAAACCCTCATGAATTCCTCACCTTTTACCGAATTTTCCCTGAATTAGTGAAATCCAACAAAGTGTACTGGATCTCACTGGAAGCCGAAATAAGAACAGCACCCATGTAGAGGTCAATCAAGTCAACAAAACCTAATTACATTTCTAAGCCGAAGCCGTACTCTACCATATAAATTACATTAGTTCGAGCTAAGTTGTCTAAAGTTCAATAATTGAATCCCTATCATTGTTATAATAACAGCTCCATCCATGTGCCTATTGCCCTTCCAACCCTTACTAATAAATCTCCTCCGAACTCACTGCAGCTTGAAAGGAATTGCCAACTCGTACCTAACTGATCGAGCCTTCATATTCAAACCAAAGTGGTCAAAGACATTGCTGGTGGGCAAGGTCATGTCGGCATTCCCTCTAGCAGTATCATTTGAAGATGAAAAGAACTGGATTTTGAAAGTTTTAACAAAAAGCTCAGATTGACCTCAGGTTTTGTCATTGACATGGAAATTAATGCTCATCAGCTATAGCTCTTTTCTGAAATTGTGGGAAGACTAAGTTACTTCCATTTTCACACACAAGCATGTGAAACTCGAACTCACGCAGTTACTCTTTGACAAGACTGTTTTGCATCCATAACCAGATGCGTAATGTCTCGGGGCTAAGTTGTTTTAGTTCTCTGTGTTTGTCCTTTCTCTATTGTTCCTTTTCTTCCGTTTTTTAATGAACTTTTTTATTTACCAAAAAAGAAGAAGAAGGAAAAAAAAAAAAACTGTGTATCGGTCTGGGACGAAGTAGACAAAATTTGGCTTGATGTGTTTTAACCATCTGGCAACCTTCCTCTGGTCCTCCCTTTCCATTGTTCAATATGGCCAATGAAAGAAAAAGGCAAGATAGTAACATATGAACGTATATCTACTTTAATGTGCATGAATTATTGGGAGACTTTCTCCCATGGGATGTCTGCATGCACATGTCTTGGTGGATGCCTTTAATTGATAGGGTTCCCTTTTTTTATCGGACCCCATCTCTTAACAGTTGCATCAGGACATCCGCATGCATGCAAATGTTCTTGTTAGATTTTTGACTTGTATTTGGGGTTAATCGGTTTAAGTCCATTAGTTATCTAGGACCAGGTTCAAGGTTAGGAGTATTTTGGTAAATGTATCATAGCTTTCTTAGGGGGTTAGAAAAGAGGAAATTATAAATATAGAGTAATCTATAACCCTAGACTTTAGAAGAAAGTCAAGATGTGAATCGGCATTCTCTTTGTTGTGGATGTAAGCGTGTCGCCGAATCAAGTTAAATTAGGGTTTTTCAGCTTTGAGAGAAAGCATTGTTGAGATGATGAGAGAGTGAGAATCTTTGTAAATCTTAGTTTTTCTTACTAAATCCTATGGACATAGGCTTCATTGGGTGAACCATGTAAATCCTCGTGTTTCTCTCGTGTAGCTTGATTGTTCGATCACATGGTTAGTGCTTCAACATGTAAGCACACAACAGTTTCCACACAAGAAACTTTTGCATGGGCATATAATGTATCCCTTTTTTAAAGGTTTTGTGCTTTAATTGTTTGTGGGGAGTCTCCCACCCAACCTTCTTTTCTTTTTGGTATCCTAGGGTAAGACCCCAAGGGGCTCGCAAACACGAAGAGAGAACCCGCAGACATGAGGAGTGAAAATCACATATGCGAGGAGAGAGAATCTGCACGCAAGAGAAGTTCACCTCGGTGCATGCCAACCAAAAGGGAAAAGGCTATCGTGCAAATGGGAAATAGCTGAATTTTACTCTTGCTTCCATGTGATTTTGGTCACGAGCGTAGGTTGGACCAATATGCAACCCTAGCCACTTGAGTTGCACTTCCACTTCCTCAAAAGTAGTTGGTGAGGTTGACAATGGATTGAGTGGCCCATCTAGCTACTTGGATCAGAAATGGAAGAAAACAAACAAACAAACTGCACCCTATACATATGTCCCATTAACTAAATGGGCTCTTAGAGAACAAGGGGTAGTCAAGTTGGTTGGATTCTCGTTTCTCACCTGACTGTTTAGGACTCAATCATTGGGTTCCTCTTCTTGCAAAGCATCCTTCTTTCCTAATAATTAACTGGGGTCTCTCTTGTTACAGGAGTAGGCTTATTTCCCCATGACTGTGGTGTTAAGGGTCCCAGGCCCTTGGCTGGGTAATTGAAAAAAGAAATCTAAAGGAGCTGGCTTCAACAGGCGTCAGTGTCTGTAACCACTAAAACATCCTAGGCACAGCTGCACCATGATGGGTTAGGCCATCTGAATTTCAGGTTCAATACGTAAAAGAGTTAGGCTCTGATTAAAGCCCAATCATTTCCAGACCCACCATTACCACAAGTTGTTTTTGTTTCTGCGTTTGTCCTCTGTCTATTGTTGCTTTTCTTCCCTTTTAATATTTTTATTTACCCCCCAAAAAAAAGTTGGCTTGATGTGTTTTAACCATCTAAGTGGCAACCTTCCTCTGGTCCACCCTCTCCAATGTCCAGTACGGCCAATTAAAAAAAAGGGCAAGATAGCAGCATATGAACACATGTCTACTTTGATGTGCATGAATTATTGGGCAAGATAGCAGCATATGAACACGTCTACTTTGATGTGCATCAATTATTGGGGAATTTTCTCCCCCCATGAGTTGTCGGCATGTACATGTCTCGGTGGATGCCTTAAAATTGAGAGGGTTTCCTTTTTAACAGGAAACATCCACCCCCCCCACCCCCCGATGCCTTAAAATTGAGAGGGTTCCCTTTTTAACACCACACACCCCCCCCCCCCCCGTTAGCAGTTAGATCAGGACATCCACATGCAACTGTTTCTATTGGGCTTATATTTTGTATTCCAGTTTAACCAGATTAGTAGGTAATCCAAGAACCAGATTTAAGGTTAGAAGTATTTTGGTAAATGTATCAAGGACTTTCTTAGGGTTAAGAAAGAGAAGATTATATATTTGAAGTAATCTATAGACGTAGGCTCTAGAAGAAAGTCAAGATGTAAATCGGTATTTTCTTTGTTGTGGATGTAAGCGCATCGCCGAACAACGTAAAATTTGGATTTTCTAGCTTTGAGAGAAAGCATTGTTAAGACAATGAGAGAGTGAGAGTCTCTGGAGATCTTTGTTTTTATTGGTAAAGAAGAAAATCGTCTCTTTGGACATAGCCTTCATTGTGTGAACCACGCAAATCCTTGTGTTTCTCTTGTATGGTTTTATTGTTCAATCGCAGGTTTAGCACTTCCGCACACATACGCACAACAGTTCCAATATAGAAAACTTATGCACTGATTATACATACATATAAACAGTTCACTGTATATGCGCTGCTGTATGCATATATTGTATACAATTTTTTAAAGGTTTTGTGCTCTTAATTGTTTGTGGGGAGGCTCCCACGGAACTTCTTCTTTTTTCTTTTCTTTTTTTTTTTTTTTTTTTTTCAATCCCAGATAAGGGTGCAGGGACCCCAAGAGACTTGCAAACACAGAGAGGACCTGCAGATGCAGAGAGTGGAACTTGCACATGCAAAGAGAGAGAACTACACACACGAGAAGTTCACCTTGGTGCATGCCAACCAAAAGGGAAAAGGGTATCATGCAAAGGGAAATAGCTGGATTTTACTCCTACTTCCATGTGATTTTGGTCACAAGCATAGGTTGGACAAATATGTGCAACCCAAGCCACTTGAGTTGCACTTCCATTTCCTCACAAGTAGTTGGTGAGGTTGACAATGGATTGAGTGGCCCAGCCAGCTACTTAGATCAGAATTTGAAGGGGAAAAAAAAAAAATGCACCCTATATATATGACCCATTAACTAAATGGGCTGGCTAAGGGAACAAGGGGCAGCCGGTTTGGTTGGATGCCCGTTTCTCACCGAACTGTTCAGGGCTCAATCACTGGGTTCCTCCTTTTGCAGAGCAGGCTTCTTTTCTGGTGGCTGGGGTATCTCTTGCTACGGGAGTAGGCTTCTTTCCCATGGTTGTAGTGTCAAGGGTTTGAGGCCCCTTTGCTGGGTAGCTAAAAAAAACCCTAAATGAGCTGGCTTCAATGGGCGTCAGTGTCTGTAGCCACTAAAAACTAAATCCTAGGCACAACTTCACCATAATGGGTTAGGCCATCTGAGTTTCAGATTCAATATGTAAAAGAGTTAGGCTCTGATTAAACCCCAATCATATCCAGGCCCACCATTACCACCTTTAAGTTGGGTATCACAGAGGATATATATAAAATTAATGAGCTTGACAGCAGTGCAATGGAGAAGTCTAAAAACAAATCCAAGGAGAAAATGATTGAATGGGACTGGGTATGGAAAGATCACATTTCACTTTTGATTAAGTGAGAAAGTAGGGTACTTTTGTCATCAGGTCTACCTAAAAGTTAAAAAGAACAAAAGAAGAAAATTAAAAGTTAATTTGGAATCTGGATAATTGGCTTTAATCTATGAAGCTAGTAGGGAGTAGTGGTGAAGTTAAAAGCGCAAATGGGTTGTGATAAAAGATTACCGACCTCAAGTTGAGAAGAAATCTTAAATTTATAAAGAAGAACTAGGATAGAAATTCTACAGAGAAACTAAAATTCATATTATCCTCGTTAGAAACATAAGAGTAACTTATATAACATCCAAAAATCTTAACTTTTCTGAAATAGTAAAAGTTAAGCTTTGCACAAAAACTATGTTCTGACCTTCGAAACCACCTCATTCGCCTCCGGTCGTGTGCATGTCATAGAGCGTGTCAATAGCTTCAAAATGACTATTTGTACATTGAAAGAAGATATCCGGATCAAAAGTTATGACCGCTTGAAATTAACACTATCATTTTCACTTGATTTCATCGAACCTTCACATTCAAGAAATTGTTCCGCCACTTGTTTTTTTTTTATTTATTAAGTAATGATAATGAGATAAATATCTCTGATATATCATATTTATTGCAACAATATGGCAGTACTATCATTAAAAATATTTGACAACAATATTATAGGATTTTGCCAGAAAAATCACCTTACATGCGGACAACACTAAAAAGGCCCTCTTAGTTCCCCTGCATGGAAGTGGTCGTTCCATTTTTTTTTTTTCTTTTTGTGAAACAAGATATGCGTCAATATTGGCCCTCTCTAAACTTCTTTGCATTCTCTCTCATTGCAATTCTCATCGTCTAATTCCCTCTCATCGGAGAATCTTTTGCTGGAGATGCTCCAACTCCGGCGCCTGCTTCTTCCGCCATTGGCGTATCTCCGCAGGTCACCCCTGCATTGACGGCTTTTCTGCTTGGATCATTCCTCCGTTGAAGATTCCTGGATTTATGCAATTTCTTTTATGTTTAGGAACATTCTCCTTGGATTAATGATGATATCTAGTAGTATATAGGCTTATATTGCTTTTTACAGCTCTGTTTGGATGGGCTATCTGTAGACAATCAGAGTACCTGATGCTTGTGTGAGATTGATCCTCTGATGGCCTGGTTGAATGTTCTTTCGTGCATGTGATATTTGGATGCTGCTGTTTGTGAATATGGATCTTCTTTAGGTTTTTGACATTGTTGAATATTGTTGGATTTTGAGATTTGCTTCTTATTTTTTTAAACTGGAATGTTGATCTTGTTTGGATGTTTGGATTGATTGGTAGATCTTGCTTCATGGAAGTGTAGTGGTTTGCTTTTGGTTCATCCACTGTAAATCTGTAATTGTTTGGAAAATGTAACTGTGATGTAGGGCACGTTTGTATCGGACATAATGCATCCATTGCCTTGGATCAGTTTTAGTACCACATGTTCCTTTGTGGTATTTTCACAAGAGATCAATTTTGCAGGTTAATTTGCATTTGAGGACATGTTTAACTATAAACATTTTTGCATATCAAGTTATTAAAGGGTGAATTGTAGGATTTCACATCACGTATTCTTTCTTTTATGGCATCCATGCAACTGTTACTGAAAAAATCACTTGTTTGTGCAATGAGAAGAATCTGCAATAGAGAGGAAAATTATTCTCACTTTCTATATAGCCTACTGATCTTTTGTTTGGTGTGCGATATATTTTCTTTTAAAAAAAGAAAAAATTGTATTGATTTTCTTTGATAGAAAGAGTATCAATTTTCTATGAGAAGGGTAGAAACATAGGATTCTTCCAATTTAAACAGAAATATGCATGGAATGAGATCCTCTTGGTGCACTAACAAGTCCTTAAAGTTCAGTAGTATTTCACACATCATGGGAATGTCTTTTCCCATGATGATGACCACGACGACTCTAAGGTGGGAAAGAAATTACAAATAGACAGTGAACAGAATCACATGACACACATCATACAATAATCCATCAACAATTCTCCTTTATAATGTAGATAGGCACCATCATAGGATTCTCCACGCAAGAATGCCCTGTCGCCCCTTTTAACCTTAAAAAATGTATATATCTAATCTATACTTTTAAGCGACCTTATCTAGCTTAAGTTCCTTAATACATTCTAGGCTGATTCCTTGCACTACAATGGGGCTTAAAGATCTTATGTTGTTGGATTGCTTGAAAAAAAGTTAAAGCTAAAAATGAACTTTATATATAATATTCAAGGAAAAAGATTATAAAACTAATGAGTAAAATATCCTTATCAACTGTGAGTTCAAATTATACAATGTATTAAAAAAGGCTGGCAAGTGGGGTGTCAAGAGTTCAAAGGGAAGGGTGACATGAGACACAAAGGATCAGAAGGAATTTGTCCAAAAGGATGACTTTTGTGCTGGAATGACATAAATAAAGTTGTGAGAGGCACAAGTTGGGGAAAACAATCATCTTAAGTAAGGGGTGTAAACAAGCCAAGCCTAGCTGACCTTAGACTATGTTGAGCTCGGCTTGAACATCAAACGGACCACCTCGAGCACGAGCCTAGCCTAGGTTGAGCTTGTCAAGCCAAGCTCAATCTCAAGCTTGATTTTAACTCTAAGCCCAACTGAGCCACCAGTCTCAAGCTCCGCCAGGGCTAGAGATTGGCTTAACCATGTACAGCAAGTTTGAGCTCGAGTCATGATTGACTCAAGCAAATGGAATGATTCAAGAATATATCAAAATATGAACAAATTTATCCTGTGCACTGTACATCAGTGCCATTCACATGGGATCAGGCGAAATTCAAGGGAGTTCTGCCTTTGGTGATGGTTGGTTGCGCACGTTCTTGCAGGAGCACATGAGCAGGATAAAATTTTCCATAAAATACAAGGAGATTTCTAAGTAGCCTACTTATAAAGGCCCCATTGGGAGCAGCACTATGAGGGCCTCACTTTTAGTTATCAAAAATAAAAGAGGAAGATGGGGAAATATTGGCCTCTGCATGGTTAAGTGATTAGCCTAAAATTCAGTAGTTGTAAATCCCAATACCTCAAAGATCAGCAATTATAAAAATGTTTAAAAAACAGGACGACGACGACGACAATAATAAGAAAGTGGGTGTAAGCCAACTAGAGAGATCATCAAATGTCTCAGGTCAGCATGTTTGGTGAGACACATCATTCCAACCGGATGTGTAGATGATCTGAAAAACTTTAGAAACCACAGTCAAAGTGGATGAAGACCATCCATTGTACACTTCATGAATGTTGGTCATTGGAATGTTACATATGGGAACCGCACAACTCTGGAGGCCGTTCACCAGATCATGCGGCTCATTAAAAGAGCAGCAATCAAAAACTATGAGATCAACCATGGGCTTGTCATGAAATCAAGGCCTCACCATCCAAAACCTTAAGGTAAGGATCATAGGATTTTTATTATAAAAAAAACACCCTTGTGGTTGCTATGCCCACCTTCCAACAACAGCATGGGCTCAACACAAAACTTCCAGATGCCCGGATAAACCATTTCAGGTAAAAGATAAAATCATGCAAACTACCAAGAAGCATGAAAAAATGTACTGATTTTGATCCTAACAAAGGTTTGTGCAAGGTTGTTACCACTTGGTACTTACCACAGAAACGAACTCCCCCTTTCCATGAGTTCAATTTCATGCTATGTTTCTTTGTTTGGTGCAGCTTAAGGGCGCATTTGTGCAGCCATTTTTCTATGAAAAAAAGGAGGGAATGTGAAAATGCTTTGAAAGTTGCATATTTGGTGCAGCAGCTCTTGCAAGGGTTAAAAGGATCAAACTTTTCATTGATTCCGTAGAAAACCTTTCTACTTGGTTTTCCGCTGAACATAATAAAGATTGTCCACGGAACCGATTTTCCACAGCATTGCACAAATGTGCCCTAAATATTTGCCAGAAATGAGATATTTTAAATACTTTTCCCTCACAGAGGAAAAGAAAGCTGGAAACACAACTCCTATCCTCTTGGAAATATGTTTCCATGGAAAAGAAAACGTGACATTACACAGACCCGCTATAAGTCCAATAGGAGAGAAGGATGAGAATCCGCCTAGTTGATTGGTAACCCTGCCTCTCACCCTGCTGCTAGGTATGCTCTCCTCCCGCGTGTGAGAGAGCCTCCTCCCCTTGTTATTCAGGTGCTCTCTCCCCGCCCATGCAGGAGCTCTCGGGGGCCCTAGACCCAGGAAAAGGCCCAATAGGAGAGGAATTTGGAGTAATAACTCGATAAAATATGGACTCCGGTCTCACAAACATTAGCTGGGAACACATTCAATTACAGTGACATTCAATTACGATAGGTACTCAAAGTACAGCTGAAAATTGGGCACTTAGAACAGTTCCAAGTTCCTCACTTTGCCACCAATGGTGCCAAGTACAGCTAAAAAACGAGTTTATCTGTGCTCACTGTCACAAGCACATGAGGGTGCGGATTCATGATTAGCAAGTGAAGTTGGGGAAGCCGGATTGCACAGAGAAAAGATCTTGCAATGATATTAGAACTCTGACAAACTTATGTTAAAAACTACTGGTTTCTCACTTGCAGCAATTGTCTTGTTTCCAGTCTCATTTTACATCTAACCTCTAGGTCTTGCACGGTTGTCCTGTAACTCCTACATGCATGAAAGCTTCCAATTGTAGAAATTATTAGTAGAAACAGTTTGTTATATACAAGTTCTACAAGGCCTGCACTCGGCGTTTGATACGGGGAGTCGAAAATCTCAACAAGGCTTGTAGAAAATGGATGTTTTGACAATAGCAAAATAATGCTTAAGAGTTATACTAAACCCCTATAGAAGAGGTACTATTGGGTTTAGGGTGTGGATCCCTTGTCAGTGGCCTACCGATGAACGAACTCTCAAGTGGCGACACTCCAAGGTCTCGTCAGGGGTTTGCACCCCTGGTAGCCTATAAATCCCTCTGTATTAGTATAATGGAATAAAAATTAAAAATTAAAAATGTGAGTCTAGTATAGGACTGGGGACTAATCCTTTAAAACCAATGGCTGGACCAGCACATGCTGTTGAATCAACAATCGGCTGTGGCCATGGTGAAATGGTACTGAATGGCTACAAGAGGTGAGCAAAATTTATTTACAACCCTCTTCCTAGAATTTGTTTTGCTAGGTTGATGGATAAGTAATCATCTTCTACCAGAGGACGGAACGGGGTACTGCATAGAATATCTAGCAATTCAACACCTAGAACACATTGGGCTATTGATGAACATGCAGAAAATAACAAAAATGTTCCCTATTGTGAGTTATAGGAAATTCAGCCATTTGTAAACTATCAGATTGCTTACACGATCAATGATGAAATATTTGTGGCTTGAAGTTGGTTGGGTGTTTAATTTCATCTGCATGGAACACACTCAGAAATGCATCAAGAGCAAAGAACAAAGGGTACAATGAAGATCCGGTCTGCAATTGGGAATCGTGAGGTCTGATGGACTATTAAAATAGATCGGTTTAAAGGCATTTCAGCTAATTAATGCAATGGATAGGAAATTGCAGACAGGTTGAGACAAAATGAAGACAGACCAAGACACATCCTGATTGTTCCTAAATGGTGGTGCCCTCTTATGACTGATGGTTTTACAAATTAAACTCCAACCAAGCATTCCTCAAAATGGATATAGATGAGAAGCAGGAGGCCCTATCTGCTGCTACTCAAGCTCAACCAACATTACATCTCTCCTGGGCCCTGGGCAAGAGTTAAGAAGGTATCAAATGAAAACTTTGCCTAATGCAGTCAAGGGAACTTATATTTATAGACAAATATCTAATTTCCTTCATCATAAAAAGCTTAAAGCAGCAATCAAGAAGGTGAAGAGTTTGGCAATAAGTTTCTCATTCCTTAACTTGTAGTTGCTTCAGATTTGTAGGACTTCTCAATAATGACTATAAGTCCATCTTTTCTGTATTCATTTTTAATTTTTCCTGTTAGGATTCAAACAAAAGATACTAAATTAGATAGCTGAATGGTGGAAAACAGAGAAACAAATAGCTATGATAAAAGCGGCCAAAATGTGCATCCTAAAATGCATGTGTAGATTTGCAAGAATAGAATTACAGATGAATAGTACATGAGGGGGAAAAAGAACCTAAAGGTAGCTCCAATAGAAGAGAATCAAAGGAGGACAGTGAAGATGGCTTGGACATACACAGAAATGAATAGACTTGTCCATTGTATGGAAGGGTTTTACAAATTAAGGAACCAGAGGACGAAAAGCAATCATAACGATCATGAATAAAGCAGTAGACAAAGACAGACTTGTGCTTGTTTTTGGTTTTGTTATTTGGAAATTTGAATTGGATTATTAGTAAATTGTTTTCTTAAAAGGAGAAAGGAAACAATAGATCAAAGCTCTTAGTTTGTCTAACAAATTTTGCAGATACCATTTCACTGGTGGGGCCACACTAAAAGATCTCATCTAATCAAACTGGTAGCATGAAATGCTTTCTGGCT
This sequence comes from Umbellularia californica, assembly GCA_028538565.1. Lineage (NCBI taxonomy): Eukaryota > Viridiplantae > Streptophyta > Magnoliopsida > Laurales > Lauraceae > Umbellularia > Umbellularia californica. The sequence continues at coordinate 13,691,291 of JAPQWN010000006.1, forward strand.
CCTGCGCACATAACACAGGACATCATGAACACCCACCCTCTTGTGGAAGAACCCATGCAAGAGAATCAGCAAGTTCTCCGTTTGACAAGTCAACTTATCGATCTCCTTGTACTAGCATAAAAACTATACAGAATATTATCACCAAGCAACTTAATTAACTGGTTGGACTAGTTGCAAAAACATCTACATGATGAAACAAATTGAATTATTCAACTAAAGGGACTTCTTGTTTAATGCTTGAAAGGTAAGCGTAGAAAATTAAATCCATTTTTTCACCTCAACCGTTTTCCAGACAAGCTCAGGGACATTAATAAATATTTTGACCCAAAAGAACTCTTCGGAACAGTGGAAAGCACCAAGTTTAGGGTGGAAGTCATGAAAAATAAGAAAAAGAACGGCTCTGCATATCACAGAAGACCAAAAGATCATCTGCAAGAGAAACACATCCTGGAGTATAAATCAAGCATTGTTTTCAAAGTTTGAAATGTGATATAACAAGAGGATAGTGTCAACAAGTATAATGAGGAGTTTGACAAATACTACATTTGCACAAAACTCTAATCTTCAATCTCATGCTGACAAATATTTCAACAAAATAACTCAGCCTCCATGGTGCCTAGCGGATATTTGTGAGCAGCTGGCGGAATTGGCCTCCAAGCTTAGCATTTCCTTTTCTCTCATTAAGCACTCAGCTAACAAGGCAGCAGCAGGTCTTGCTAAAAGGGGCGTTGGGAGAGAAAAGCTTGCAGTCGAGATTGGCTTTAGGGGTTTGTTGCATCCTTTTGGTTTCCTCTTGTAGCTCCTTGGTATTTCTCTTATGCTGGTTGGCTTTTAATAAAATTGCTTTAACATTCCAAAAAATTTTAAAAAATAACCATGGGGTAGTGTCGCAACAAATACCACCTTGTTGAGAATGTTGTGTAGTTTAAAATGTATATTTAGTAAAATCCCACATCAACAAAAGTACAAAATAGGGATATTATGAATTTCTTTCCGCTTTATTATTGCTAACAATATTTCTTCTGAATGGTAACTGTCATCACTTACATTGCATTAGAAATGCATACATTGTCTTCCCATGGTTCACTTGTGGATGAAGAAATCTTCAAGAAATGCAAGTTTTAATGGTCAATAGGAGCTCCATATTGTGGACCTCATTAGTAAGGAAAGAATAAACAAGCACCCTTAACCTCTATTCCTAACTTTACATCTGTAACAATATGTAATTATACGGTAAATGAAAATTAGATTCAACAGAAGCTAAGATTAATAAAATTTCTTACTTTTAAGGAAGATTTTTTAAAATCCCACCATGTGGTGGCTCCTCACCATTAATCCCATATACATTCTGACCCCACAAAGAAGCCCCCTCACCCCCAAACCCAAAGAACTATTCTCCAATCTGGTTTTACTTTCAGTATACAATTTCTTCAATGGTACAATGTGAACTTGTAGGCTATAATTCCTAAAATTAATAGTCAAAACTTATCTACCCCAAACAACTTCCTATCAATTTTTCAACCAATACAACAACCATACAACCAAACCACATTCCAAAAGAAAAAAAAAAAAAAAAAACCCAATCCGCTGCATAAAGCAATATAGCATTGATGTCCACTACATAAGCAGTATCAAAACAAAAACCCAAACAAGATATACTACCAAGAAGGAAGAGTCAAAACAAAAACAGCATGTAGCTTTTGATAAACTCACTGATCATTGATACTTGAAAAAAAACAACATTCTAATCAAATCAAATCAAATCTAATCTAATCCACCTCTTGAAGAGAAGGGCCGGCAGCGGCGGAGACTTCATCAGCTGTGAACTTGCCCTTGGCCTTGTCGGCGGCGCGTCCCTTGGCCTTGCGATCGAGGAGGGCCTTGCGATCCTTGTCGAGCTTGAGCTTGGTGACGATGACTTTGGAAGGGTTGATGCCGACGTTGACGGTGGAGCCATTGACCTTCTCGCGGGTGATGCGCTCGACGTGGATGACCCACTTGCGGCGGTAGACCTGCACGACCTTGCCCTCGCGGCCCTTGTATGTCCCGCGGACCACCTGAACCTCGTCGTCCTTTCGGACGGGGATGGAGCGGACGTTGTACTTGTTGCGGAGGTCGGAGGAGAGGGGTGCGCTCATCAGCACGCGGCGGACGCTGGAGGGGGCCGTGAAGTGAGCCTTCCGGCACTTGCGCCGAGAGCTCGAGACGCGAGGGTTGTACTTCATGGCTGCCTGATGCTTGCCGCTGCTGCTGCTCCTCCTTCTCTTCTTGTTCTTCTCTCTCTTTTAAATGAGATCTAGGGTTTTGGATGTGGAGTGGGGCTAGTGTTTTATATGGGTGGGTGTTTGTTGGGGGAAGAGAGGAGGGTTAGGGTTTGTTTTGGGATTTGACTGAAATGCCCTTTTTTGGGCCAGGTCCTCTAAGCATAGGGCTTGACTTGGCCTGATGGGTAGAGAGTCCATACACAGATTCCAAAAAAGTTCAAATTAAAGGGCCAAGAGTCCAATGGATGTGTAAATGGGTATCTGGTTCTCTAATTATTTAGTAAAAATTTGACTCGTTAAAAAACGGATTTTAACCATGCAATTTAGGTTTGGTTATAAAACGAGTCCAATTCTTACACTATATGTATCAGTCCTGCAAGTCTTTAATGTCAGAAATTGTAGCTCAAAATCAACTTTAATTGCTAACTTTTACGTTTAATCCAAAATGTAGTAGACTTGATGTATTGTTATAAGTTGAATGATATCCTTATTTTGAGGGAAAAAAATTAAAAAAATAGAGTTAAAATCAGTTTTGAAACTTAATTTTAATCCTCTTTTTGGAACTAGATCTAAGTCATCTTATCATAATTGGGTTTGGACCAACAAAAATAAGTTGAGTAGAAACCAAAACCATCATTTAGAGATTGTTGTAGTTTCAAGTTTAATATGATTGTAGCCGGAAATCGACCCGTTTATATCCCTACCTGAGGGACTAATTCCTCCGGGCCCAGTGGGAAGCTGGGTAAACTCCTCTGTAGCCCCAGAGTGGTATTGCTGTTTCGAACCCACAACTTTCGGATGCAAACTGTGGTCCTAAGCCAACTGAGCTACCCCTTTGTGTTAAAGTACTTATACTTTATTAATGTGTTAATATGATAATAAGATAGTGATATGTACATAAATATATAGTGCAGCATTGGAAAGCGCCCGGGTATATTTTAAGAGAAAAACACCCTGCTTGGTAGGGCCCACCGGGATGCATGATAATCATGGAAGTCCACTAGATGAAAAAAAATCTATATGGGACCTACCTATATGCAAGATTTGGACTCCATAAGATCTTCCTAGCCCTAAAATTTAATGGTTTTAGAGACATCATTTTTTTATGATATTAATTCAATGGTGAGGAAAAGCTAGATGAGTGTGACAAATTTGGACCTGTGACTTTTCTTGATGGGGTTGTGTGTGTGAAAAATACTAGATTGACTCAAAGTGAGCCCCACGAAAATGAGGAAAAAAAAAAGGGGGCATAAAAAAGGGCATTTTTAGAGTGGGACATTTTGGAGAATCACACAAACAACATATATTTATAATATCATATCTAGAGAGATGCTCTGATAAGAGATATCTCTTTTATGGACATTTTGTGCTTATGAGAGCCTTGCTAAAGTTACAGGCAAGGCTTATGGGGCCCATACTTTCCCTATACAGGGCAAGGCTCTCCTAAGCATGATCTTAGATAAGTAATGAAATATACAGTGGGATATTTTGGAGAATTACACACATATATAGGTATGTAATGTAATATACAGTTGTCGCTGTGAGCATCCACCCCAGGAATGAAATCCATAGGCCCAGACACGGATCCAAATTTAGTGTGGGTTCTTTCAGTGCGCCAAAACCAAATGTTGGATACAAGTCCACCTTTTTATTAAGCCAAAAAAAAAAAAAAAAAATCCAACTTTTCAAGTTGGAGTCTATGATACGCGGGGTACTTGTGTAAGTTCAACGTATTCATATTAGACCGATACGAGACTTATATTGGTACCTAATACTGTACGGATACTTCTATGGGAAAAGGTTAACATATCCTACTTATAAAGCTCATTATTTCATATAGTTCTTTTAATATTTTGACTTCTGATCATAAAAGAAGCTCAAAAGGGGTTAAATTCTCTCTCTCTCTCTCTCTCTCTCTCTCTCTCTCATGAGAAATGCTATAGTGAGGGATTGATCTCTCATTCTTTATGTGGAGTGGAGGTGGGCACTGAGTTATCAGTGGATTGGTTACTTTTCCTTTCACTAAGATTGGTTTGTTTTGATTGGTTACTTAGTCTTTTTTTTCTTTTTAAAAGAAAAGGTAAATACTCACACATCCACACACACTCACACAAGTCCCTCGCCCTGAACACTACAGCCGAGGATTGATCACTGGTCATTTTAGTGGAAAGAAAGTGTCCAATGGACTCTCATTTATGTTGACCTTTTCTTAACTACTTGGACTCAGAATTTGAGTAGGAGAAATAGGCAGTACCCTTTTTTTTCTCACCTATCATAGTTGCTGCACATTCACCGCGAGTGGACCAATAAGATCACCTAAATTTCTGGATGACGTAACGGACTGTTATTGGTCTACTCACTGTAAAGATGTAACAACTGCAATAGGTGATGACTCCCAATCTCCAAATATATTAGAAAAAGTAGGGCCGTATACGTGTTTGGATCCGAGAAGTTTGCTGCTTCGCACTCAATTTTACCTGGAAATGTAACTGGTTAATGTAATGAACTGCCAGTTGTAGCCTCTCCCGAACACATGAACTCTTCAGTAAACCCAAAATCAGTTTGTGGAGATTCAAAATGGGCTGTAAACAGCCATTAAAGGAGAGTTTTTCAAGCATTTGGGGGCAGGCACAATGCTCAAAGCCTCTAAAATCATTTTGAAAACTCCTGACAGGACTTTACCATCAGAAATGCTTGCAGACAAACTGGCAATTAGGAGAAGCACATTTCGGCTGGAGTTGTGCCTTCATAGGCCTACTGAAGAGGACGTGGGTGGGCTTGTTATTGTGTTCCTTCATCTCCAATGTTGGCCTGCACCCACAACTGGCTAAAGACCCGAATCGAGGGCCCAAACAGACGTGTCATAAAAATAAAATGACCTATTAAATAGAGCTTAAGTCTTAGTCCCTATTGATTACACCCTGATCAGAATATTAGGCATAATTGACTATATTAAGATTCATCGAAGAGGCAATCCATGTACAGTAACCAACAATTGGTGGGGTTAATAACATTCCTTTTTGTGAGTTGAGACTATTCAATGAGCAGAAAACATATAATCAGGATTAGCACCCCTCGTCGCTTTACCTTCTTGTTGAGACCAAACATTACATAAAGATTGGGCCCATTCGCTGGATCTAGCATGAACATATGGTCAGGCCCACAGTGGATTGTTGCCATGAATAAGTAAATAATGTAAATTTTTTCTAGAATTATCAACGACAGCAACATGCAAATCATCATCAATATGACAATAGACATGAAAATGATGAGGTGGCCTAAACAAAAAAAAAAAAGAGGACAAATAGACTTGAACATGGACGGTTGGAAAGAACATAGACAATGATCTAATTTCACCAGACAATGACCAATCCAACAATCTACTGTCCACATATGGCGGACCAGATGAACCCTCTGAAGCACGGAGAGATGGGCTCCACCTGCTTGGAATGATTGCCTGAACTGTAAATTTATTAGGCATATCTTGCAGGGATTGTATCCATCATACATTGGAAGCTATGTGAAACAAAACTGGTTTTAATGTGTACGTTTACCTACAGATGAATTTTTCAGCAATTACATAAATACAGAACATTATCAAAATGCAGCATGACAGTATCGACTCTGACAGTAGTATAATCCAACATCCAATTTATCAGTCTCAGGTGAGTACAAGCATGAGATTCAGGCAGCCTTGTAACAGCCGAAAAAAAAAAGGTACGCCAGAAGAAACATACACAACAAAAGTGCAGAACCAAACTCAATGTGCTTCATATTCTTTATACCCTGCTGTTGGGCTCAATTATTGTATCATTGATTGCCAAAATTTAGATATGGAAATAAATACACAGGGAAGGAAATGGAATTAAGCAAAACATGGGGCATCCCCACAAAAGATGTATGTGGTATGTGGAAATTTACAAATAAGCTGATTTTCCTACACTGGGACTTCAATTGCATACAGAAACCAAATGAATGTGATCTTGAATATTCTTCATGTTAAAGGGTGTAAAAGATCTAACCTCTTTTCCTGTCATCTTTTATGAGTCATCTGTCTATTCTCATTCAAGTTATCATTTCTCTCCTTCCTAAACACTTCAGGTATGTTTTGGGAAATCATATTTAATATAATTATTCCAAGGGCTCATGTCAAAGGACTCAGGGTAGATGGAAATCCATTTGCATTCTGTGACTCCATTTCAAGTAGCATTAATGACTTCTGCCTTTGGTACCTATTCCTCTTTGCTGCAAGTGCTGATAACCAAGAAAACAAAGTCAGTGTAATAATTCCCTTGGACAACTATAGTCTAAAGCAAATCCAAGATAAGTCCAACTAACAAATGAGAAACTCAATATAACTGGCAATAATATGATCTTAAATTATATCTGAAGATTTGGAAGGTATGAAATAACTTCTTTAATGGCAAGCACTAGATAACAAATTTGAGAAACAATGGAAAAGAGGTAAAAATGACCTATATCAAACTATTTACTTCCAATGAATTTACCTTCTGAAGTTATTGAGGATAATAAATGGCACAATGTAAAATAAGTGTAAACAGTGCCAACCCCTTAAAGCTCCCTTTTTTATCTGAACAAGTGGATGATATGCTAGGAATAGACATAATATTATGAAAGAGAAGTTAGGAGTTTTTTGAGAAACCATAACAAACACTCGGTGCTAGTGTTCTCTCTTTCAACGGTTCAGAAAGTCGATTGTTTCATACCATTAACAGAAGTACTGATTGGAAAAAGAATAAAACTCTGAATAGTATTAAAACCAAGGCATTAATCTACACTAGGTATGTTTCTCATTTGCTCAAATCAAGTTGCTCTAGGATAAAAGTTAAGCCATTATCTAATAGCTTGAGAATGATTTATGTACTACTGTATACTGATGACTGCAGAGCAAAATAGGATCTTCCAAATAATTAAGCTAAAAGATTGGCCAAACAGAAAATTTTAAGAATGTGACTGAAACTAGACAAATCAGTAAAAATGAAAGATCACAGTGCATGTAAACTACACTTACACATCAGATCATGAGGAAGACCAAAGTCATAATCATTTTTCCCTCTTCTGACCCAGCATATATACATTGTCAAGATTAACACGCTGAGAACAACCGCACATGAAAGACCAATTGCAATTTTTCCAGCAGTTGACAGCTTTCCTCTTTCCCAGAAAAAAGAGCAAGCTGGCAATGTAGGTACTCCACATAGGGCCTTGTTACCAGAAAGACTGTAAAGGAAAACAGATAAAAGTAAGAGGAAAAATAAGGATAAAGCTCAGACACACTGAAGGTTCAAAATAGAAGTGAAAGTAATAATAAGCAGATATGAGTAATTGATCTCCATACCCCATATTACTGAATTCAGTTTAAACATGTATAACGATGATATGGCACTTTCAAATATGTTACCTTTCAAATCATGGCCTTTTATATAAAACATACATTTAGTTGTAGCAACAGTAACATACTATCAAATAGTCCCAATCTGTAAATTATTCATGTTTAAAAACTTGAATTTGTTTTATATAATGTCTTCTACAGTGGTAGCTATGACAATGAATACAAACTCAAACTAATATTGTCTGAATTACTTTTATCTATAGCAAAGGATGGAACACTGAATTAACAGTAACCATATATTTAGAAAATGATATTTCAAGAGAACCAAATATAAGGAAAAAAAAAAGACTGTCATGTTGGAATCTAAGTGTCTCCCATGCAGGCACTTGGGCCAGTTGAAAAATCTGGGCTATATAGAATTAGATTTCTTCCCAATAAAATACAACACAAATTGATCTAATATTATTATTACTAGGTTCTCTTCATCAGCAAAAAGACGATGTCAATCTGTACCGGTCCTTGACATGTTTAAAGCGTTACCCACCATTTTTAAAGTATTTAAGTCTTAAGTCATGGTTCCTGTGGTTTAGCTAGAGCACGCAAACATGATTTATTGCATACGAAGAATGTCAAATGCTGCTGTGCTGTGACAAATTGCAACACTTTTGTACATATACTATGCAGTTAACCTGTTTTCTGTATCTTCTCAAGTTTCCATAAGTAAGATCCCTCGGAAACTCTACTAATAGAGTCAAGTGAAGTAAAGTTGATTTTGAAGAAAGAATAAAATATAAGTGGGTTATGATGGTATTTTGTTTTTAGTTGTTTGTTATGGAATCTTTTTTACTTTTTGAATGCGAAAGTGGAGATTTTTTGTATTTTAGTGGATAAAGGTGGTTGCTTTTTTAATTAAAGTGCTTTTGATGTGATATCTTATCTGAACAAGGGAGGCTTTACTTGACTTTTACTATATTAGTAAAGTGCCAAACTAGCCCTAAATGTTCACTAGCCTTACACATTATCAGATAACCTCTTTGTTATTGGGTGTGCATACCAGATTATATATATATGTGTGTGTGTGTGTGTGTGTGTGGGGGGTGGGGGGGGGGGGGGGGGGGGGGGAGATGCTCCTATGAGAGATATCTCTCACCTTATATAAGAGATAGGGGTGGGGGGCCCTCACATTTAAGTTGTTAGTATTGGATATGGATGCGAGGGCCCCCACTTCCAATCTCTCATTTAAGGTGAGAGATATCTCTCATAGGAGCATCTCCCTATATGTATATATATATAATATTATATATATGGGGAGCGCTACACAGTGCCTAGGCATTTTTTTGGAAAAAACGCCCCTCTTAGTTGGGCCCATTGGTATGCATGATGATCATGGAAGTCCATTGGATGGAAAGATCCATATGAAGGCCTACCTATATGCAAAATCTTGAGCCCATAAGATCATCCTAACCTTTTGATCTATGGCCCTAAAATTTAATGGTTTAGAGGCATCATTTTATTATGATTTCAATCCAATGGTGAGGAAAAGTTGGATGAGTGTCAAACATTCATTTTGGGTGGGGTGGGTGTGGGGGGTAGGGCGTATGAAAAGATTAGATTGACTCAACATGGGCCCCATGACCAAAAAAAGAGGGGCAGAAAAAGGGGCATTTTTTAAATGGGGCCTTTTTGAGAATTTCCATACATACATATATATATATATGGAAGTGCTCCTGTGAGAGCATCTCTCACCTTACTATGAGAGATAAGGCGGGGGCCCTCGCATCCATATCCAATGCCAACAACTTAAATGTGAGGCCCCCCACCTTTATCTCTCATAGTAAGGTGAGAGATGCTCTCACAGGAGAATCTCCCCATACATATATACATACATACATACAGACAAACAGCATATTTCCCTGGTTCCCAACACCATGGAGTTAAAAATGAAAACTATGGAAGGGTTCGGTAGCAAAGGAAGGATATATTTATTGAGGACAAGTTAGCATAATTGCATGGAGATTCATGCATTAAAAAAGCTGGAAACTCTGAAAGCTACTATCCAAAAAACTAGGGAACTGAAAACTCTAGTCCAGTCATGAGTAGAAGCTTCCACCTCATCTTCTGCCAAGAGTTAAAAAATCGTTAATTTGACTACTTTCATAATAAGCTGAAATATTGTTGTGTAAAACCAAGGGGAATATCATTTTGTTTTGCATTCTTAATAGACTATGTTGGAAAGTTTTTTTATCCAAACTAGAAACTGGATTACAATTCCAAAATGCATAAAACCGTGAGATACAGTAATCATGATGAATACTGATACAGGTGAAAGAGTAGCAGGATTTCTTTTCTCACTCTTGATTTGTATTATAATTCATATCCCGTATACATCTGTATACATACTTTGTGACTTTATCATATCTGTAGTAGATTGTAATACCCAATATCACGGGTACAATAATGCCAATTCTTTCTATACGAGGGGATGATCAGTCGCATTGAGGACAACCATTTTTCTTCTATTAAGTATTTGTTAAAAGCAACCATATGAATTTCATGTTTCATTTATTAAAAAAGGGAATATGTGCCATACTATTGTAAAAAGGTTCAATTTATATTACCTTAAAATAATTCAATAAACAGGTTTTATTTGCAAAAACAATTATCACAACTAATATTATGCACCAAAGCACGTGCGCTCCCCTTATGCTGAACAAATAGACTAGGACAATGCGCCAATGGTGAATTCTTTCATATGCCATAGCTGTTTTCTTTTCTTAACCCATCACTAGTCAAGGATTGTCCAGCTTCACCACCCCCAAATTGCATAATGAAAATGTTTGTTTGACCACAGAAATCAGGCATATAAGTGTGCAAGAGTATTTGTTCAACCAACATTTTTATGCCTCAATATGCGAGTTCCCATCATCCACTAGGATATTGGCCATGCACTAACTCACCCATGTCCATTTCAAAATATAATAAAACAGAACATAGATGTCATTTGATGTCATTCCAACTTGGGAAAGATGGTAAAGGAACAAGAATAATGGATGTAGCTTACTCTATCACTCCACCATGTACACCAATTGAATAGAGTTCCTCCGAAACTCGTCCTTCTAATTCATTGCCGTTCAATAGCCTGCAAATACAAAAGTAAATACTAAGTATGCGACGATGTTGATAAACAAATAGAAGGATTCTCTATTTAAAAGCATACCAGTGACAATTTTTCTTGGCATAAAAAAAGAAGCAAAACTAGAACATTTATTATATAAATGCTAAACTGTAAACAGTAATTACCAATTACATAGATTAAAAAATAGTGACACTTTCTCTTATTTTTATTTATTTTTTTATTTTGAACTGGTAAATCTATTATAATAATTTATCTTAATCCTTGATATACAATAATTTATCCAATAATATTTTCAACAACAATGTTGCAATTAGTCTAGGTGGGTTTTGAAATAACTTGGTAGATAAGATGAAATTACATTTTCATCATGACAAATGAGGGGAAAATGAGTGTTCTATCAGAATTCAGAAAACAACATGGCACTTCTCTGTTTTTCAGAAAGAAAATGCAAAAAACACATCCCCTTGAGAGCTTCATTTTGCATAAAAGGCTGAAACCTATTTCATTTAAGGTATAAAGTCCACAACATCACAAGGCTCTGTTAAACCATCATTACATTTCCGCCAACTGCACTTCATTAGTGTATTCCCGGACTAAACATACACCTTGCTTGATTGATTGGTACTGCTAAAACAGAGTTCACTTGTAATTAAAGGTGAAAAGTTGCTACTTGAATGGATGCTAGTTCCAAAATCAATGCAGCAGAATAAAACAAATCAAACTAGCAAGTAAATCTACCAATCAATCACCACAAAAAGGCAGACAAGATTTGTAACTTGGAAACCCTATCCAGGGAGAAAAACCACAATCAGAAAAACTAATGACTATTGAACAGTTACAAGATATACTCACAGCTCCCTTTCCTAGTCAGTACGTTGACCTAAGAACTGTAATTGTTCTTGCATAACTCCTCGCTACCACGACTACTCGCCGCGCACCGCTCCCTGTGCTTGATCCTCTGATAACACCTTAAGAACCAAGATGCACAAATCTTCTACAAATAAATAGAAGCACCAAACCTTCTAGAGCAAATCTTCAGCCTAATCTCTTAATGATAGCTTTAGAGAACAAACAAGAGAGGGCAACTTCTTGTGTGTCTTAGGGTTGAGAGAATCACCCTTTATATAGCCCCAAATCCGTGCAAGAGACTTTTAATAATGATCCAATCAAAATAGCAAGTCTACACAAACTCTGACAAAGAGTTCAAATCAAATTGGGCTTAGTGTCCACACTCACTATAGCGAGAAGGAGGGCTTGCTATAGCGACCTCCTTCTCTGTTGTCCCATCAAAAGGGCAGGAATTGGATTCGTGGCACCCTTTGCATCATGGGTCAGGCCTAGATAGTGGATTCATTCTTTCGTGATTGAATCCTCATTGTCTAGACTTGTTGCAACCATGATGAAGATAACGCTTCAACTTGATGGCCACTAGTTTGACATTATTGTTAGGTAGCTCTAGGTACTCAATTACCCCCTTAACCATGTTCAATCAGTTCAAAACTTCTTCCTATTGTCCTTCTTCAGCGAAGTATATGTCATGTCCACTTTCATACGAGGATCTCTATGATGGTCTACTTCCCCATTTTCCCAAGGCCGTTGTACCTGGGGTGGAATTTCAGCTTCCTCTTCCATTCCTACCTTGATAAAAGGAGCTTGTTGTCGTCTATCTATGATGCCCAGATACGGCATTGATATTGCTAGGATACGACATAGACATGGCAAGGACACGAATTTTACACATGAAAAGTGAAGAATCAGATACGATACAGCATGATACGTTGCCCATTTCGAAGTATCCGTGCATCATAGTCGTCTATCTCCCAACGGATGCATCGGTAGGGCCAAAGATCCTAGCTTGGCCTAGATAAATATCTGAGCAACTTCTTGTTGCAAGTTCTCCAAATCTTCTCTTGTGGCCATGGTTTTGTCGTTTGTTGCTTGAGAAGCTTAAAAATCCTCTTGATTTCGCTCCAACTCGTTCTACTCTACGCCATTGATCCGCAATAGTCACAAGTTTGAAGTATCAAGGCTTTGGCAACACTTAAAGCAATATAGAGAAAAAGGCATTCCGCGCCAAAGGTAATCCACTCAAAAGCAATCTATAAAGAAGCAATCCACACCAACAAAAGGTACTCCAATCTCCATTGGATCCAAGATTTCTTGAAAGGAAATCAAGGGAAAGCTTGTTAACTAAAGTTGAAGAAAGGACTAGCTCATTTGAGAAAATTAATAGAGTAATATGAAGTTCCACTCATGACCCCTTAGACCCTTATATAGACTTCTTAACAACCACCCTATCATCACCATCATATGCCATGTCCCAACTATGTTAGGGTCGGCTACATGAATTCTATTTCTCCATTCCAATCTATCTTGATCCAAATCCTTAGATAAGTTAATACTTCTTCATATCTATTTTACTTCGGTCATTGTAGAAGACCGTAACATTAACTCTATTTAACATAGAAGAGTGAACAATGAACTTCCCTAGGCAACTCTTAAACTTCCCACGAAACTTTTAGAAATTTCAAAAAACCAAGGCAAATGACTTTACAACTCCTGAGGTATTAATTATGATTGTTTGACTCCTCGACTATTTGATTGCTTGACTTTTCTAATGTTTGACTCTGACTGCATCACCTGTTGGCCAAGCCATCCAACTAAAATTGATGAGGAACATTTTCCAATGACTACCTTCATTAGAGTAGTCTGTTCCTGAACCTGTCATGGAGTTAGTTCTCTGGTACATACTTTCTATTGACTTCACAACTCCTGAGGTATTAATTAGGACTGTTTGACTCCTTGACTATTTGACTGCTTGACTCTTTGACTGCATCACCTGTTGGTCAAGCCATCCAAATAAAATTGATGAGGAACATTTTACAATGACTACCTTCATTACAGTAGTCTGTTCCTGAACCTGACATGGAGTTAGTTCTCTGGTACCTACTTTCCATTGATGTCAGAAACAAGCCAAGCTGTTGGTACTTGATGTATTCTGTAAAAGTTTAAAGTATCAGCCTGGAATGTGGGGTTTTTTTTTTGGTCCAAGTTGTGAAAAAGGTAATGAAATCAGATGAAATACTTAAGAGTTTCATAGCTTTAAATTTACTGAAATGGTTGGGAGTATGTAAGCATTCAGTATGATTTGGTAAGTGTTACTACTTGATAACTGCACTATGGCAACAGATCCTTATCACACCATCTCAATTAGCAGACCAACTCTCGCATGAGCACAAAAATATGTTTAGTGTTTGTTACTATGGTCCATCACTATTTTAAAATTGCCATGAAATGTTTAGAGTAACAGTCCAGAAAAAGTGTAAAAATAGAGACTCTGTGAAAATTTAACCACTTAAGTGGATCCATCCCTAAATTGAGGAACAAAATGTGATCTATTTCTAGATGAGGCAAACAAAAGTGATTCTAACTTGTGTACAACAGCATTCAAAACTATATGAACTTTAAAACACTACAAAATGAGAATTAGTTATTTCCTTTTACTGATGGAGTTATGAAACATAAGTAAACCAACATAGGTGCACAAAACATGCAGACATGTACAATTAAAGCCATTCAGCATATTAACTTAAACAATTAAAGGATGACGAAAACATCATATTAATTAACAAATGCATCATTTCCAATAGCTAATCTAATTGGACTAAAGAAAAAATTACTTACACAATTTGAAGATTGGAAGAACTAAAGCTTTCTGGAATGGTACCAGTAAATTTGTTGCTTGACAAATCCCTACAAATCACCAAGCAAAATAATATCACAAAAATAGCGATAAAGGATGGGCAAAAAAGGAATACAGGACTATAGAGAAAAAGATCGATCAACACAATTAATTCTTTCAGTAAATAAGTGCATTTCTAGAATGTTACAGGTCTACCACATAAAAGGCAAAACTAAAAATCATATTTTTTTTAATTGTCAGCAGTAAGAAATTTACAGGTTTGAAACTTTAGCAAAATTTGTTTTTGTAGAAAACAAGATCCATAAAATCAAAAAAATAAAGTTCCAGATTTGTCCCAGGAATGCCCCCAAAAGTTTCCGGTCCTAATACCATCTCATTCTAGTCTTTCAAAGCCTAATACGGTGCAAATTCTAGCATAATTCCCGCCCATTTCAGACAGAACGGAATGCCCCCATAATTTTCATTCTATTATGTTTATTACACAGTTTTAAAAACTTTACATGTTTCATACTTTCATTTATACACAACAAAAACTAGAAAATAATCAGTCGTAAAGTGTAGTTAAAATTAAATGATAGAGATATACATTTTTAATATTATTTTTGCATTCTATTGTTTTCCATTTTTCAATTTTAGGTATGCTTTTAGTTCTTTCATTTTTCAAGCATATTTTCTAAAACGAAACAGCAGAATTAATCAAAATGCCAGAGCATTCCACTATAAGGCCAAACCGGATCGGAATTGACAACTATGAAACAAATACTTAGGGAGGTTATAACTTGCATTGCCAATGAAAGAAACAGTTATAACTTGAACCACAAGAGTTCTCTTTAGCCATAACTTGTAAATGCAGACCCTCCTCTAGCTCCTCTCAAAGTTGACAAAGATGAATCACTGATCACTTGTGAACAAGCAAAAGATAACTGATAGAGTTGCTAGCCAGCAATCCAAAAAAAAAAAATGCACAAACAACTACTTAACACCCCCCAAGGGCAGGACACCGCCTGGATCTGAAGCACACGCTTGCACAAGACTACAACGCCGCATGGGACCTACTTCCCATGCGCACTTGCGCCCGCACGGACACAACGCAGCATGGGGCATTTTTGCCCTGCGTGGTTTCGAACTCGAGACCTCTAGCTCTAATACCATGATAGAATTGCTAGCCAGTAATCCCAAAACCAAGTGGTGATAGGAATGTTATAACAGCCCTTAGGCGAAAATATTTGCTACTAGAGGATTTGAAGAGACATACATTGGAGCCATTTAACCACATTCAGCTTCTTTTGATAGAGTAATATTTTACCTCAACATATTGTACAAGCATAAAATACAGGTTTGAATGTCATCCTAAATGCAATTGTCCATGGAGTAATATGAGAAATTTTCAGTGTCAAAACATGACCGAACCAAGGAATGTTAAGAGGTCTCTATGCCAGGGAAGTAAAGGAAGTAAGGATAAAGGGGACACACTGAAGTCAAAGAAACAATAAGAAAATCCATGGTCGTGATTTAAAAGCATGTTTGGATCTTTTTCCTGGATAAAAACAGATGTAAACAGCCTCAGAGTCTACTGAAAAAGCAGCTTACCACTGTGCAACAGATTATGGTTGAAGAATGCTGTAATTTTATCATATTGCAATGATTTCTGATTTGGGCATGAAAGAAAAGAACAGGTCCAGATGACCAGCTGTAGATATCTGATGATTTTATTAGAAATGAGATTGTTGTTACATTTTCCTAAAGAAGGGGTCAGTATTGTCGGATGTGTTAAGTAGATTGGTCTTCTGCTTTCTAACAGCTTAAGCTTTTGGGATGTATTGGCTAGCCAGACTAGACATGGTATCAGAGTCATGTTAGGTCTCAAGTTCGAACCCCGGGGAAGGCATTGTTCCCCCAGGTTGCATGGACAGGCACATGTCACATGGGTAGGCACATGTGGGTTGCGAATTCAAACATAAGTAGATTGGTCTTCCACATTCTAACAGCTTAACCTTTTTGGGATGTATGTATTGGCCAGTCGGACTTGACAGGATGAAGTAATTTTATCATATTGCAATGATATCTGTGAGAATTTTCAGTTGGCAATTTGTGGGTTTTGAACAAAACTCAAGTCCATACAAAGTTGTAATTTGCTATTTTTAGTTTTAGACTGTAGTGCTTGATCAGCGTGAAGAACGAGGAAGAAAAAAGCAGAATTTCAAGTCTAACAGTCACGCAGTCAAAACCGAGGCAGAACCCAGCTTGGGTTGAGTGAGACCAAGTCTAGGTCGAGTGAGCCTTAGTGCTGTCGCAGTGTTTTCGAGACAGATATCAGGTTCGGTCGACCCAACCCAACTTTTGGTCAAGCAAGCTTTGCGAACATTGCCCGGTCAACTTGGAAACCTCACCTATTTTATCTCCCCTGCTTATCTGAGTCATACACTGATTAGAAACCGCCTTGCACAAACCAAAGCCTAGTTAAACAACTCTTGCTACACTAGAACTCACTTCTCTCCCATCCTAAACCTAGAGAATCCATTCGAGATCTTTAGAGTTCTACTGCAGGTGTTTTGTGCTGATTATTCAAGAAGTTCTCTTCTACTCTTGGCTTGGTGATTGAAGCATGTTGAGAGGCATCAAGGTGGGTTGCTGGTTTAAGCACAGGCGAACGGGGAATGAAGAGTCGTCGGCAAGAAGAACTACAGTCCTTTAGGTTGAGTTCAACTGGGGATTGGTTTGTGAGTACATCTTGTAACTGTTCAATTATCATTAGTGCTTGGTTTGCCTTGATCTGGGTATAGGTCTCATGGTTTTTTCCCGTTTGGGTTTTCCACATTAAAAATCGTGTCTTCTGTGTGGTTGATTGTTTGGTTGGATTCATCTATTATCTGTTTTGAATTCTCTACTAGAAATCTGATTGGGGTAACCCTCTAGCAGTCTTAAATTCATTCAACATCTGATTTGGGCATGAAAGAAAGAACTGGATCAGATTACCTCATGTAGATATCTGATGATTCTGATCTTTTATCAGGACTAAGACTATTGTTACATTTTCCAAAAGAAGGAGCCAGTATAGTCGGGTTTTCATAATAGATCATATAAAAAATAAAGAAAATTAACAGGTTAGATTAAAAAAAACATGGACAAAAACTTCCTGTCTTTTCTTTGCATTGTTTAAGTTAAGATGTAGATAAAAGGCTAGAATAATCCAAGAAGAGAATAGGGTTTGCAAAACTTGATATATGCACTGGTTGAACAATCTGTAAAGCACTTTCTGGATGAAACATTTATGTAGAGGTTTATTCTGTTTCCTTTAATCAGCAGACCTTCAATGGTATCTGATTTCCTTTAGGCAAGCAAAGCACTGGCACGAAATCCAAGTTTCTATTACTTCCACGTCATGTGCTGTGCGGTTGTATGGTGTTCGAGGTGGGGATTTTATGCATCTTTGCTGGTGATCTTTCCTCTTAAGCCTGTTTTCAAGAGAACCTAGTAACAGGCAGCATCTTTCTAGGACTGGTTGAATTTCATCACAAGGAGGAGTTACATCGCAAATATATGCAAAAAATGGTAGCAACAGTCTGGGAGTGAGCATAATCTAGAAGCAAAGACAGTGATGTGTGTTAGACTTAGATATCAAGTGGCACACTAGCCACAGGGCCTCTGTCGGTTTAAGACAAGGATAATCACCCCTAGAAGTCTTAATCCATTGAAAAGTCGGACTGGGATCCTACTGTGATTTGAGTTCGAATTTTAATGTGTGGGATCAGCACCCAATTTGTGTGGCATATCTTCCTGTCCTAGTCAAGAGATGTGGAGTTTCTTGGTGGAGTAGACTTCTAATACAAGCATGACTGCTCGGGATTGCTTATTTAAGGGAGTTGGAAACCCTTGGTTGATCATCTAGCATCTAGCATTCACAGGCAGTTCGTATGGTCTACCACAGCCACAATGCACAAAGATAGTTGAGTAGAGCCAATTTCAAGCCCGTCTGGGACTAGCAATTTGAATAGCTTATCATCTACTGCAATTGGTTCAACCTGTCCTAATACCATAAAAATCCTCAAGAACTAAGGTTTTGCTAGAGACAAGGGGAGATGAGGAGGCTGCCAAAGAGAAATGTGACAGAGTCTCACAATTTTATTGGCTACTACTTCGAGACAGAAATGCAAGAAAGTTATAACAGTTGTCACAAGTGAGTTCTCTTTGGGCCTGGATCCTTTTCTAGAATTCAACCTTTATTAATCTCCAGCAACAAATTACCATGTACAGTGAAGCAATATAGCATCCATATAATGCTCTTCCATTTATTTTTTTGAGTTCAAAATCAGTACATTGTTCTAGAAAATCTATTGTTTTGACACTCTCCTGAAATCTGTATCCCCATCAAGTCATTAGGCATGTTATGTTGCAATCATAATACTTAGGCTTTCTTCACAATAAAGGTCATCACCCAGTGCATTCCCGCTGAAGCAGGGTCCTAGGAGGGTCCAGACTGGAGACAATCCTAACCTTTGGCAATTTTTGCACAAAGTGGCTACTCACTTTCTTCACAATAATAAACCTTTTTTTTATAACCCACAATAATAAACCTTTTTAAACAGTCTTTAAAGTAATAAACTTAGTGCAACATCAACTGTAGTTCTGCATATCCGCACAGAACGTAATCAAACTGCCAGCCCTTGACTAATAAATATTGGATGAAAATTGATAACCACTTTGTTAGGGGAAAAATTGCATTGGGATCATCAAAATTACCTTCAATTGAAAGGCTCGTCACTCAAATAATCGCCAGTTTTCTTTGTAAAGATTGGTTTCAATGGCTTAAGAGTCAAGAAAGATGCAAAAATTATGCTTTTAATATTACCACATGGGGGGATATAGCATATACATAATAAGAAATGATTACATATTTCCAACACCAGCATTGTGGAACATGTATGATGTGGGGCTCATTTCTAATCGTTCTCACCCTCTCATGGAATTAATAAAAAATCGTAAAGAGGTGATGTAAGTAGTACCACCTAAGTTGCATGAAAAATGAAATGGTATATTAAAAGACCAGATATTTAGCATTTTTTTTGTTCCAACAAAATTCAAAACTATGAAATGCCATTCCACTTTATAAGATAATTAATTACAAAGCAAAATAAATGGGTAGTAAACACAGCAGAAACATTCAGTTAAATGACGAATCTTAAATAATTCTAAAGAAAAGGATGCATCACAAAATTGCAAGTAATTTCACGAATTAGAAGCTTAATTTGATGACTTTACATGAACAGATTTCCAACTTACAATTTTGCAAGAGATTTTTGACCTATCCCTGAAGGCAATGTACCTTCCAAAGAGTTAGAGCTAAGATTCCTGCAAAGAAGAGTGCAAACCAAATTATATTATCATTGCTACTATCATAATTTTTTTTTGAAAAAGTTTTTTCAAAAGGGGGTGCAACATGAGGACTTCCCAGGAGGTCACCCATCCTAGTACTACTCTCGCCCAAGCACGCAAAACTACTTTCATAATTATTTCACTGAGAATAACACCTATGGCTAAAAGTTTACAATTTAACAGTAGTGATACATAAATGAATGTGCAGACTGGTCTGGAGTCCACATCCCTAGTATCACAACCTGGAACATGACAATGATGGTGTGGGATGTATGGAAGCTCTCCCTATTGATTGGGTTGGCAACAATTCAGTCCCATTAGATCATCCACCACAAAGTTTTTTAACTGTACAATTTTTTCAAGTTCAATCCCATCTTCATATAGATCAGATGAGTGTCCCATGGGGTGAGTGGCAATTCATGGGAGGTAGTGGGGGGTTAAGAACGGTGATGATTAGAATGGTCACAGGATAGAATGGTTGGGCAGAAAAGACAGTGTGAGCGACACTTAGGATGTGAATGGTGCACACATTATCAAAATTGTATGTATGTGTGTGTGTGTGTGTGTGTGTGTATAATTAGATCCCCTGGCAGCGAATACAACCTTTTATACACCTAATTGGTGTGTATAATAATATGATAATAATACGAAGAAGAGATGCTAATCTTTTGCCAAACTATCCCAAGCATGGACAGCCTGGCCTATGGGGCCCACCTGAAAGCATGATAATCATGTGAGGGTTGGGGGTTTAAAAGGTCTCACCATGACCTACCTATCCCCAAAAATGTGAATTAACTCATCAAGGAAGGTACTGTTTTAAGGTCTTGAAGTTGTTCAAGTCCTAGGCCTTAGATATTGTAGGTTAGATGCCGAATTTGCATGATGAAACCAAGGGCCTACTAATAAGAGATATATGTTTGTTCATTGGTAGAGATATGAGCATAGAGATACCAGAGGAGAGATAGTAGGAGAGAAATGTGAGGATGGTTAAAATTTGAATTTGAAATTTCTTTTGCTTTCTTCTATAAATTGGGATCCTTTCCATAATAATGCTAAGGTCATTCTATAGTGGCATAATCTGATCCAACCAACTACCAGACCCACATTTGTCCCACATGACCCAACCCACAATATATACAGGTTGGTCAGAGGTCAAGAAAACTTGACCTGCAGTTAAATAGGTCGTGTTGGGGTCCCTGCTTAAATATAGCCTTAACATTTGAAAAGGGATTGGGTAGATTCTACAAGTTTGCTCAAAGTTAATTGCTTTTTACCTGCATTGAATGCAGATCATGTGGGTCGGTCGTGTTCACTCGGTCATGTTCACCTGCATAGGGTGTGGAAAAAAGTTACCTGATATGTTTTAAAAACAGATCGGATATGGTTTGAATTGAACCTCAACCCATCGACGCACCCCTTGTCAACCTGACCCATTTTGACCCGTCCCAACCTGTTTGCCACCCCTACCAATAGCGATCTTGCAATCAGGCTACCCAGGGTCTCACCTCTTACGCTTTTGCAATAATCTCATCCTCGTCTTTTTTTTTTTTCTTTGAATAAAAATCAAGCATCCTCCTTCATCCATGCATCAGCTAAACCTCATAATCTCACCATTTTCATCAATTCGCTTGATGAACGCTTCTGAAATAATCATGAAAGACCTGATCCTCTGGGCCATTGACAATGACAGACTCACAAAAAGCGGGATGAAACAGTGATGGACTCTAGCAAAGGGATGATGATCACTAGCAAAGATAATGATCGTGCAAAATATTAAGAGAGATCGAGGCTTATATTTTTTAGGTTAACAGTAGCAATATTTTTTCCATGAAAGGACCATGCGATTAGAAGAGGGTGTTAAAGATATTATAAGATATTATATTATGTCTGCTCATTGGAATATGAGGATAGAGATATGAGAGAAGATAGGTGGCTAGAGAGAAATGTGAGTATAGTAAAATTTTGAATTTGAAACTTCTCATGTTTTCTTCTTATAAATTGGGAATTTAAGATCCTTTCCTTTAACAAAGCTACGGTCATTTTACCCAGATGTAATGTCCTCTGAAATTCTTCAATTCCCAGAAACCAGGCCATTCCATTCTTGGGGATAGCTTGTTTGTCCCTAAAAATCACGGTTTAAAACGCTAAGGCATAAGCCGAGGGATTCCAATCATCAAAGAATGAGGCAAAAGCGTGAGGTGTAAAACCTTGCATTCACCCCTTTCAATAAGTAATTGAACAATGTTGTTTAGATACCTTAAGCCTTCTAATGAGTAAGCTAACATTGACTTTTAAGTTAAACCAACTATAATAGTCCTAAATGAACTTCCAAAATTCTTAAAATTACAAACAGCCTCACCGCTTTTCTTAAAAATGACATTTGTTATGTGCATACGCCACTTAAGTGAAAGTTTCATTTGGAAGCCCAAATGCAAGCCACGCGCATCAGGCTTGAGTCATAGGTGTTTTTGGGACCCCTTGCCTGTGAGCTACAAATACTTCTGAAAACAATAATAAAAATAGTGTAGTGGCGCCCACAAAACCAACAACAACCTAAAGAATGCTAACAAGCAGGCAGACAGAAATTTGTAAGATGAGAAAACGATGTATAAGAAGAAGAAAGGATTTAGTATCAATCAACATAAACAATAGCGGTGCATCATAAAGCAGGATTGTGTAGTCATATAAGAAAAGGCATGAGATGCCTTTATTGTCATAAATAATTGTGTACAACTCTATTTTTTCATCATTTGGTCCAATTACATTGGAACTTATCCTTTTTGATACGTATTGACGGTGGTAATAATACATTGGAGATAATAATATCCACATGACAGTGGTGCTAGAATTCAAAAAAGGAAAAAATGAGGGGGAAATTAATACAACGAGTAGCAAACGGTACATTGATACTTACACGCTTACCAAGTTCGTCAAAAGGCTTATTTGCTCGCTGATATATCCTTTCAGTCCTTGACTGCCTAGATCCCTGTCCAGGACAAGAACATCATATCTAATGAGGAATATAATTGAAAACAAAATTCCTACTCTTAAGAAGCTACTAAAGAGTGAGTATCAACAGCAATGGAGCCTGAACATTTACATTAGAATTGTCAATCTTTAAATGATTTGATTTATTAATTATTCTTTAAAAAACACTTGACACAATACTAACATGAGATAGAGCAGAAATAATCCAAAAGTCAATACAATGTTAACAATTAAATGGAAGCATTAGATCATACAGCAGATAAGCCCCATGACTAAAGAAACTGAGAGAATTGTATTTACTTTATGAGCCTAACAAGAAATTATATGTAATGAGAAGCAATACAAGCAACCAGATTGTGCTGCAACTCAAGTCTACAATAAACTACCACCTTTGTGGTGCACAATAGACCTGAGACTTGAGAGTCAGCACCAAGGATATAACCTTACAGTCAGCACTTAGGGCTCCTCCTGGAGTCAGCACCAGAAAGAAAGCTTGAAAATTGAATATTGACGGTTTTATTGGAGTCAGAACCTAACAGTTTTTCTTTTATTCATAAAAATTCTTAATGACAGTTTTTTTTATGCATAGACAAACCACCATACAAGAAACACGAAAATAAAATGAAGAAGGTCAATTATGCATTATTGTAGTGGATGGAGAGCCTCACAAGCCTGAATGACAACAGTTCAAAACCACAATATTAGAATCTTGATCTTTAATCCAATGTGAATATTTCCTTTCTAAATGCCCCAGTGCTCAAGAACTTGATTCAAGCTCAAGATGTTTCAAGAGTCACTTATCATCTATGAGTCCAGGTACAAGTAAAGTTAGTGGAAAGTGATACGAATAAGACTAAACATTGTTAGAGAATATGTTAGAATTATCTTGTTAGGATTAGTTTGTTAGAGATATTAGGGATGGAACTCAAGTTTGAATTTTAAATTATTCTCTTAAGGTTCCTCTTCTCTTGTATAAATTGATAAGATTGTCTTTAAAAAAAAAAGATTACAGTGGTTTATTATGCCAATGAAGGATTATTAAAAGTCGTTATGGTATCAGAGATGCGCCCGGTGATGATCTTCAAATCAAGTCGGGGCATGGTCTTATCCTCCCTTCCGCAATAATCACAGTCACTTTATACTTCAATAACATCAATCCTCTCTCATTCATCCAATATCCAAACCTTACGATCTCACCATCTTCGTCGAATTGCACGATGAAAAGCTTACGGAAGATATCACAACAGATCTGTTTTGGTGGGCCAGCACCATCATACTAAAAAAGGAGCGGGTTGCAACAGTGATGGATACACGGACAGACGGTGATAACCAAGAAGACATGATGATCGGCTTTATATGAAATTTAGCATTTTATTTTTTAGAGATCAAAGGGATTATGGTTTTTTTGTTAAGTTAGATCTTGTTATTTTTTAACAATCACAGATGAAAGGATCATGTGATTGAGGGGATGTTATGATAGGATTGGTTTGATAGAGATATTAGGGATAAAACTCAAATTTGAATTTTGAATTATTCTCTTAAAGTTCCTATTCTCTTGTATAAATTGAGAAGTTTGCAACATAGCTACATAGATACCAATACTCCATCAAATACTTGTGGCATGGCAAATTGTGAAGGGATTACAGTTTATGGGCCTAATAGAAGTAGATAATGATCAAATTGCATCTGTTAAGATATGGTATTTGTATCAGTATGGATAAAGGTACTCTAATCATAAAAATATATTGGTGTATGCTAGATTGTCATGGAGGTATTCCCCAATGGATAGCAATCAAATTTACAAATAAATCTACAAAGCACAAACAGAATATCCCCTCATATTAGTCATCACAGAAGGGTGAGGTAGGAAAGATATCAAAAAAAAAAAACATATAATAGTTCTTACAATTGAGTGACGACAAGGGCATTTTTAGCCTGATTAAGATGGCAAGTAACTCCCTCCCAAGCATCCCAAGTGGATGGAGCACAAGGGTCTCCATTCCAACCCATCCTATCAGGAACCCGGAATGACTCTTTTAATGCTCTCATTGCAGTCACTGCAGGTACAGACAGTTATCAAGTTGATACCATGCAAAAATAACACATTT
This sequence comes from Umbellularia californica, assembly GCA_028538565.1. Lineage (NCBI taxonomy): Eukaryota > Viridiplantae > Streptophyta > Magnoliopsida > Laurales > Lauraceae > Umbellularia > Umbellularia californica. The sequence goes on from JAPQWN010000006.1 coordinate 13,716,216, forward strand.
ATGTTGTTGTTTTACTTGATGCCTGATCCGGATACATATCTTTGCAATCTAACACATTCATCTACTGGGCCACATCATGAGATGTGGCATACCGTCATATATGCCTCTTGGATGATTCTTGCTATTTATCTTGTGACTTGCAAATAAAATGTGCCACAGACCAGTCAACATTTAATAAAGTCAATATTGGGTAGTTACAAGCCTCTTACAGGTGAAACCTTAGGAATTAAGCCATCTATAAGGGGGCTACCACCAGTATGGTTTGTAGGGGTGAGCAAATGGCACAGCCAGGCATTGTGTAATACCTTGATGTTGGAAGTAAATTGCAAATGAACTCAGGTTTATGCTATCCAGGAAGTCATGTAATTCAATGGAGAACAATAAACAAAATATAGATTGCATGGTCTATACCTTCACTAGGAAGAGTCGCAAGATCCAGCGGCACCATGGCATAGTTCTCAAGACCACTAATCAAAGCTTCACCAACAATAGGAACAAGCTTTACACTTAGAGATGTACTGTTCAAGTTATTAACGGTATAATGCCATTCAAACGCAGTGAAACCTCCAACCTGTTTAAATATATCCATCCTACTCACATTCTTCTGATTGATATAGATATCAAATACCCGCTGCCCAGCTGCAGTGACAGTAGAATCTATCTCTGCAAAATGAAACCAGACCAAGTAATCCAACCTCGTATCCACTGGAAATAAGTACTCCAGACTACCACCACCTTTTACTGTAATTGCAGTCTGGTAGAGATGGTTTGGAAAGTAATTATGCGCTTGATTGGTACTCAAAATGTTGCGCAGAGTTGACATAGCCTTAGCATTTGAATTCTTAACACGTAATTTAGAATCAGATTGCCAAGATCTTCCAAACATATCCCTATCATTGGTAAAGCCTGGTCCAAATGTATTGGAGCCACACGTCAACCGCCCATAATTTACCAAAATTGTATCATGACCGATTGCGGAAGAATCATATGACAGAGGATCGATTTGTATGATTTCAAGTGAGCTAATCACCGGAGCATCAGTTGCAATGCTATAGAAGCATACATCAGCCTCTCCATCATTCACAAAGGCAAAGACATCAGAGTAGGCCCCATACTTGCTCACATCTTCTGGCCATGGGGACCTGTAACTAAACACCAAGGTTCCCTCAACAGAGACATCAAAGCTTGGCGAATGCAGCTCGCTATCATAGTTATCATACACAATGAATGCCCGAATAAAATAGCGCCCGTTGGGGACATTGACAAGGTAACAATTCTTCTTCCCAGAAGAGATTGGGAAGAATCTGAGGGTCTTTTCCTGCGGCAGTAGCAAATTGTGAGGTTCAGCAACTAGTGCTGGAGCTCCTCCAGTATAAAACCGATCCGCAATCCAGGATTGGTTAAACTGGCTAGTGAAGTTATCAGCTCCCCCACAATCTATCCTAAAAGCTGTGTCTGCAGGATTCAAGAAAAGATCATCACATCAATAATCAAAACCCATGCACAGCATCCCCAGAAAACAGGGCAGCAGAAATAGGGAATCAAAGCATGCCAAAGAAAATGCAAAACCCAACCAAAAACAGGTCTATTTGGATGACCCACACACATCAATCAGTTCCAAAACATTTCTAGCACTAGGGGCACCCCAAAACAGAAATCAAATTAGGAATCAAACCACTCTTCCAATTCAATCATTCAACCAAAAACCAACACTATCAATCATTATACCCTCTATTTCATATCCCAATTCCCACACCAACTCCAAACCATCCACTCTGCCAAACTATTCAACCCCCCCAGCGATTTGGGGTACATCCAAACGCACCCAGAACACCACTTCCAATAATTGGAAGCAGAAGCCAACATTTCAATTACCCCATAAAAAAATGACAACAGAAACAACAGAAAGATTTGAATTTGAACTCTGCATTAAATAAAATAAAATAAAAAAAGCAAAAACAAAATTTTTTGATGACTGATGAATCAAAGAAGCAGCAAGGAATCCAAAATCTATCCAATGCCATTGAAAGACCTCCCAAACAAGAGAATCAATACTCAAACAAAGTTAAAATTACTTGAATGCTGCTCTATAGATAGAGAAGAATAAGGAGAATCTTACCATAAGCATATGGAGTGGAGAGAAAGAGAAGAAGAAGAGAGAGTAGAAAAGAGAGAGACATTGTTGGGTTGGGATGTTTTTTTGGTTTTTTTTTTTCAGTTCCTTCAGACATGTGAAGTAGTAGAAAAAGAAGGTGGAGACTGATGATGGGAGACGCAGCAGGCGAGATTGAAGGAGCGACTATGGTTAGTCGCGACGAACTTCTGACCTGTGACTTTATGGCTTGCGTTGGTCTGTTGCAACGCGCCAGGTTGTGTGTCCCGCAACCGCGGCTGTGTCAACTCATTTTAATGGCCCACTGTCCTGAACAATCAAGAATACCAGTTTTTGAAATAAATGGGACTTTAAGATGGACGGTGAAGATCTGAAAAGAAAACACCCTGCAGTCTTCTTTTCATTAAATGGAAGTAGGTCCATGATGGAATTCTGGTGGACCGGCTGCCTTAAATTTTGAAGCAGACCTGCACCTGTGTGGCTTACATTTTTTTTTTTTTTTATCATAATAAAATCTTGCCTTGGGTGATATTCAGCATGGGTTGACTGTGACTCATCCAGTTGGCAGGGTCATTGAGATGGTTGATGGGTTTTCTATGTTTGTATTTATTTTTTTTTATTACTGTGGTGGGATCCAATTGGATGGGAGATTCTCACTTACAATGAGAGTCGAATCAAGATCATGGGCGGATTTTCCCCCACACTGTTTGTAAGTGAATTAATTACGGTCTAGCATGTCACTATAGACAGCCCTTATTCGGATTTATGGCAAGCTGACTGCTTGCATGGTAGGTCGTCGATGGTGATGTGGCAGACTGTGATTGATCCACTCACAGTCGCCGTAGGATAAACCCTCGCAAAATCCGAACTCAATGAAAGTGATTTTTGGTCATTTGCATTCAAGATTGTGGAATTTTGTGGGACACTGATGACTCTATCTAGGAGAGGGAGTAATGCTGTGTGTGTATATGGGATATTTTGAGAAGGAATGGGTGAAGATAGTAGCATTGTCTAATTGAAACAATTCCCTCAAAACAGGGACAAGACGATTTTTACTTGTATTAGAAAATCTAACTATTGATATTAGATCTTATGGAATGAAACTCAAACCTACCAAAAGCAAATATATCACCAATACCATCGTTTTCTTATTTTAGTTCTTGGATAATATAGGATAGATTGAACATTCGTTTAGGCTTAGCATGTTTTTAAGGAAAGATTGTCAACTTGTTTAAACCCGCACTCTCGCCTTAAGCTAAGAAACTTCAACCATGTTTGGCAAACAAAATCTTTGAATATTCTTCACTGATTTTTAAGAAGGGTTTGGAAAATCCATGCTTAATAATTATAAATCATCAAGGATTTTCAAGAATTTAGACTAGTGGAAATCCTCATTATTTAGATTTTTCAAGTTTAACCCTCCCTCGTGGGATTTTGAAATCCGACGAATTTATGCACTGACACCAAAATTTTATCAAGTATACAAACCAAAATGGATCGATGTCGATGTGAAATCTTCAATAAAGAATCATCAAATCTATGACTAGGTATGTAAAAAAAAACCGAAAAACCGTATACCCGACCGAACCGACGATTAATAACCGTGTGTCACGGTTTCGGTTACGGTTATTAAAATTGGAAAACCGTGCTTCGCAATTCGGTTTCGGTTTTCAACCTCAGCTAGCGGTTATTAACCGAACAGAACCATTACACCCCAATTTAAAAAAAAACAAAGAATAAAGGGGGTATTGTGCAATTTTATAACTTAATTAGCACCTTCTAACGTTTGACCCCTAATCATTGGAACAAAAAATGAAAGAAGCAAAGGTGAAGGATCAAGGATGTGTTTGCTGGAAAAACGTACTTTATTATTTCATTTGTCTATGTGAACATTTTAATGCTAGATTAGTATTTTGGAATTATGTAATTTGTTATTTATGATATCTGGTTTTGACTTTTGAAAGTGTACTTTGCATTCTGATAAAAAAAAAAACATGTATTTTAAGTGACAATTAACCGTAATTGAATCATCTAATTCGGTTAACCATAATTCGGCTTTTTAACGTTTTCTTAGAGTATAGTTACGGTTAGGGTTTTTAAAAACTGAAAACCGCAAACATACTATTCGGTTAACGATTTTTCCAAAACACACAGTTAAGCGAATTGTTACGCCTCTATCTACGACAACGTGAAAAATTCAGATTTGTGGATTCCCTATAGATTCCTCACCTATTATCAAATGCGCTCTTATGAAAAAAATCTACATGTTATACCATCAATATGGAAATAAATGAGGTCAAACATTTTGACCACATTAGAAGATGCTAGAGCATTATCAATAGAACCAACAAGGTTGTTTGTTTTATATAATTGAATATTGGGATTTTCTTAGACTTGTATTTCCATAAGTGGTTAATTTTGAAGAAACAATGGTGAATTCCAAGTCCCACTATAACAGTCTCCACTTCAACGAAAAAGAAATTAAGGAGAGATAAAAAAAAAAAATTTCCAACATCATTCTAGTAAATCAAATTCCCCGGAAGTTAGGATCCCACGTACATCTCCTAACTTGTTTCCTTCACCTTCCACCTTTTTAACCGGAAGAACTTATTTAACTATGAATTCATATATATTCAATTTCAGTGGAATTCTTTCATTCCCATGTCCATGTTGTCATGATGAGTGCCATAAAATCTAGGGGGTTTCAATTTTTTTATGGGGTTCAGCCTATGTAACATTTGGATCCATACATTCAACAGAGATACATTTCCATTAGAGGAAATTTGCTCAATTTCATGCAAACAAACATACATGAAGATCGATATTATTTCTTATTACATGTGTGGAACTTAATCCACATCCACCTTTGTCTAAAATTAACCCCAAGGGGTTAGCCGAACCGGAACTAGAGGTCTTGGCATCGACCCTCGGTTTCCCCCTCTTCAGAAACCGAAGGTTGAGTCCACTTGTGCTACCACCTAGGGGCCACATGGGTTTTTACCCGGCTTCTCTTTGGGCCCGGAGGGAATAGTCCAGCTCAAAGGGTTGGAAACCCTCCATTAGAAAAAAAAAAAAAAAAAAAAAAAAAAAAAAAAAAAAAACTTTGTCTAAAATTCCCTTGCACATCCACCTTCTCCATTGCCTATGTGGGCCTCTTTGGAAGATCTATCCTAAGATACAAACTGTAGAATTAGAATATCCACTGATACTGATCCATCTTTCTATGCACCTTTTTAGGTCGCTAAAGCTAATGCGCTGTGTGGGTGAGCATAGTTGTAGGTAGGGATTCTGCCCGTGAATGGAGTGGGTCCGCCCTCCAACGCTTGAAAGGACAAAAGGGGACGGAAAGCTCAGCTGTCACGTTGGCTTCTTCTTTTTCCTTCTCCTTTCCATTGAGATTGGGAAAGGAGAAGAGGTCACGATTTCACAATACAACCCCCACAACTGGAACTGGTGTGCGTTTCTCACCGTTCCTGGCAAAGTGGCAATATCAGGTCATTTTATTAAGGTGGGTCCCACTCAACTTCGCAAGCTTTTTGTTAATTACGGTGGGGTCCACTCATTTTTTTTATTATTAATTTTTTTTTTTTGCAAGAAACATTTTCACACTGTATCTTGCAAACCATGATTATTTCTTAAGGTGGGTGGGTCCAAATTAGTCTCAACATTTTGTTGGGCCCCTAATTGAGTGGGACCTTGAGGAAATTCTTGCAAGTTCCTATAATAAAGAGGTGTAGGGATGTCTTTGTAATTTCTAGAAAATAGATGGGTGTACTAACAAATTTTCCCTTCCCTCTGTGCCTAATCATAAACTAAAAGTCAATTTGATAGTACAGATATAGATATCACTCTGATTTGTACATTCGAACCACTGTCCCCACTATCAGATTTGTTTTTTCTTAAGATATCCTGATATTATCATGAAATGGCAATTTCCTGATAATAATGAAGTTCCTTCAAAATATTATAACAAGAAAAATTCGATAAAACTAAAATAATCTAACATTTCTTTTGAAGACATCCGATAAAATTGGAATGAGTTTTATCAGTAAAATATATTTATTTACAATTTCTATTTAATTTTTTAAAAATTAATTCGTTTTCATGGAATTTCCCTGTTGATATGATAAGAAAAGCCCTAAATTGTAAATATCCCTATGTTTATGACAATGATTGGTGAACAGACATGTCATTTATTATGACCTAGAACAATCACAGGATGAGTTCCATCCACCACAATAAGACCCCTACTTTTTTAGACGGTCCAGATTGACATAACTGTGTGGCTGGTTTTTGGTTAAATTATCCACACGCACATGACCCCTCACTTTTCCAAACCCTAAAAAAAACATGAAGTGGGTGGTAAAGGAGCCTTTTATCTTACAGCTCCGTTCATAAGTGTGGCTAAAGAGTGGGACCCATTGTTCATAGGGACCTTGGCAAAAGAGTGGGACTCACTTGGTTTCACATTGTAGTCTGAAAGTGCTTTCTATCTTGATGCTGAGCCTTGAGAAATAGATCTGGTCCCTACAAAAGTTGACAATATATGATTCCACTTGTATGCATGATGATTACATTGGCTCCACACTTTCCACAAATGCCCCATTTGTAGAAAGTGGAAGACACTTTGCTGTTTGCCTACACCGTATAAAGTTTGGTGGTGATCCAAAAAGCTAAATGAGACAGTTGCTTGCTGTTTGGCTAGGCAATGATATGGTTTTTTCCTTCAAATTTTTTTTCTTTTTATTTTTTTCCAATCAAAGATTCTCAATCCTTTGGGCTATATATAATCTCTCCCGGCCGAGAAGGAAGCCGGGCAAACTCTCTTATAGCTCCAGTATGGTGGTGTAGTTTCAAACCTACAACCTCTGGGTGCAAACCGTAGTCTTAGGCTAACTGAGCTACCCCTTGGAGTTCACTTAAAACTTATTGAATTAGAGCTTTTGAGTGACTTCACGTTAGTTTATTTCACTTCAAATTTATTCAATTAGACTTTGCCTTATTTAGACCAGTTGAAAATTTTCTCTTGAATGTCTGATTCAAACAACTTATATGACATTTTGTCTCCTTTTCAATAAGTAAGCGCAAAGATAACTTTTTCAAATAGATATGAATCTCTAAAGTAAATTGACAATTTTTACATTTTTACTTATTATGAATTTGCCCATATAGCCTTTATAATATCATAAGTTGGCTCTTACTATTTTTAATGTTGAGGAGGGCTTCACCCGAGAGGGAGTATTGAAAAGTATTTTACTGCCTCTACTAACGCCTTGAGAATTTGGTTGGAATGATTAGCTAAGGAAACTTAATATGTTATCAAAGCCAATTTATCGTAAATTTGAATCTCAGAATGAATGAATAGGTCTGGAAAAAGATGTGTGCTGCCAAAAGTGCAGTGGCCGCTTTCAATGGTTAGCTAAGAGATTTAATACTTAGTTTATGACAACTTTACTTGTACTACTTTTGTCATACGACAACTTTTCTCATATAACTTTGACTATGTGATAAGTGTTCCTTTTCCAATTTATTCAAATTTGCGAAAGAGTCCATTTGCAAAAGAGTCTTATTGAAATATCTCTATTTAAAACAAAACTATTTGAATCAACTCTATTTCAAACAAATGAGATTTTCCAAATAGGCTTTTTAGTCTATTTGAAAAAGCTTAATGAAGATTTAATTCAATCAGTTTTAATACATTTTGTCTCTTTAAATATATATATATATGGGTTTTTTCCTAGCAAATATGAATGTCTAAGCAATTAGGCATCTTTTAACATTTATTTTTTGAACAAGTTTTCCTGTTTAACTTGTATTATATAACAACTTCACCTAGGGCTGCACAAAAATAACCGTGACCCACCAACCAGCCCGCTCCGCCCGGCTACAAGTGGATATACGTCAAAACCGCCTTTAGGCGGGCGGGGCGGTTTCAATCCATACTAATGAGCGGGCGGTTACAGTTTGACATTTGAGTAGGCGGTTTCAAACCGCCCCGCCCGCTCATTACTAAAAAGGAGTATATGGATAAAGCTGAAACTTTGAATTTATCTGTCCAAATTGAGTCAGGTAAAATAAAATTCTAATATGCTCATTTCCTACTTTTAATTTTTATAACTTTTTATTATATTTTATAATAAAAATTATAAACTGTCAAGCGTTATATTCTTTTACAGATAGCACTTCTAATTGTATGGGTCCCCCCACTCCTCATGATCCTAGTGCAACTCCAATACAAGTCTAGATTATATTGTATGACAGTTTGACGAGCTTACAATTTTATCACTAGACTAAATATTGATGTTTATTATCTTTTATCAATTATTATTCTAACTATATATATATTTTGTTGCAGGATTGCTTCAAATTATATATCGATCTTTATGAACTTGAAGTTTAGATTTTGAATTTCTTTTAGCATTTGGACATTGAACTTTGAAATTTGGAGGTTTATTTATTGAAATTTAGACATTGAATTTTCGAATTTAGATGTTTCTTTATTAGATTTTTGACTTTTGGACGTTAGATTATATAAGTGATTGTATTTTTTAATTTTGGTGATGCCTTTGGATTTTAATTTTACATTGATATACTTAGTTGAAAATTTTGTTTATTACTGATTATTGACTTTTATTAAAAATCATGTTTTATTTTTATTCTTTATGTTATGTTCTTTGAAACTTTAGTTACATTCTATTAAAAAAATAAATAAATAAGAGAGAAATAGGTACAAATACCAAACTGCCCAAGATGCCGCCCAAGTCGCCCGCTAAAAAAACCGCTTATACTTCGGGCAGTTATAGTTTCCACTTTTTACAAACCGTCATAAAACAAAACTGTCTAAACCGGCCAATAACCGCCCAAGCCACCCGCCGTGGACCCCTAACTTCACCTGTACTACTTTTTCCATATGATAACTTTAAGACATTTCAAAGTTACCTTTAATAACTGAACTATCACAATAACCCGTGCTTAGCATGGTATCTCCATGCATATTTCAAAATATATAATCATAGATTAAAAAGATTATAAAAGTGCCTCCTTGAGCAAGTTACATAAAATAGAAATAAAAAGATTATGACACAAATGAAATAGAAGAGATGGGGGTAGAAGAGAGTTTTTACATAAATGAAAAGCTAAAAGGAGAGAACTTTTACATAAATGAAGAACTGAACATTTAAAAAGTGAAGAGTAGACATTAGTGACTTGGTGGAGAGTAGAGGTTAAAAAAAAACATGAGTGGGTAGTAATGAGATAAGCAATGGAGAGAGAATGTGGAACATTTGAATAAAATTTTATAACCATCAGTCAAAATTAGAACTGCGAGTCAAAATTAAATCCAAAATCCTTGACTTTAATATATAATAATTAGACACATCAACCTTTCTATTTCTGAAACTGCCTAATCCTACTAGTTCTATTTTAAATAGATTAGACTACATTAGTTATCAACCAAAATCAATCTGTTTCCTCTCCTCTTTCCTCTCCTCTCTCTTCGATTCCCTCTCAAAAGGGATCACTTCCTCTTCCTATTAAGATTAAGAGATCTGTCTTCTTGCAAATAGAAAACATTATCCCTAAGTAGGTTTCCAACTAAATAGAATACAAACAGAAAAGATAATAAAAAATACAACTGAAAAAGAAAATTTGGCTAAGCAAGTGAGAGGCGTCCTCATTATGGCTGGGGCTCACTCATATCATCACATGTGGACCTTAATTACAAATGCCAATAGAGTCAGATCATGGATCAGTTCTCTACAGGATGCAGTACATCAAGTGGTCTATATGACATACCATTAAAAAAAAAAAAAAAAGGAAAAAAGTTCTATATGATATCCTCCTTCAGGATAAATTCATTAAATAGCTAAAATCCTCATCTTCTAGGTTTCCAACCCAACTCAAATTTACAAAAATAAAAGATGGTCTTGTGGTTGGGTGTCTCGTTCTCACTCAACTACCCAGTATTCAATCCCTTGGTCATTTGCCCTATGTGTGTTGGGGGCCTTGGGGCTTACTCTGGTGTAGTAGGGTCTCTAAAGAGTCCACCGATGGCTGGTACACACTCCAAAAAATAAAAAAAAAAATAAAAAATAAAAAATAAAAATAAAAAAAATAAAAAAAAACCTCACATTTTCATAATCCAATGCTCAAACCAGAAAACACGGGCCATCATATCAACAGCTTGAACCTTACATGTAAAATCTTAAATTTAAAAACAATGGCTCTATCTTAGCAAGCATCCAAAATATGAATAATTTCATTCTACCTGTAGTGAACCTGACAAGAAAGAAATGCTAAGTATAGAAATCAAGACCAAGGAATTTTGGTCCAACCACCAAAAAGTTAACATGGTTAATGATTCATTTTCTTTGCTGGTTAGGGGGTCTTCCCATTTTGAGGACATGGTTTGTTATTGTTTGATGCAACAAACCCTGCAACAGATGATGCAAAAATGGTGTCTCTATCATTGTTTTAGGTAAAAGAATCAAGAGGTGTCTAGGCAATCCCTTTCGCCAACCCGGCCCTACATATAAAGAGCCAAAACAGCATGGAAAAGATTCTGTTGAAGGATGACTTTTGTTTAATGAGGAAGAGAATGAGGCCAACCTTTGGCCCTACAAGCCACAAATTATTTTATTGTCATTGATGTTCAATCTCCCTACTAAATAAATAATATGTCAAAAAAATAACAATTAAGGGGTGGAAAGGAATCAAGGGTACAAGCCTGAGAATTGCCTTAATTATTGTTAATGGATAATTAATGGTGTATTTATCAATGGATCAAAGATTTTGAAAATATATTAAAACTTAGAAGAATTAGAAAATAAGACAAGATTTATAAAATATAGAGATTTAGAACATCATTAAAGTGTCGCGGAAATATTATGTAATTTTAGTTTTTTTTTTTTTTTTGACGATGTCTTCAATTTCCCTTGATAATAAAGCATTTTATGCATTTTAGAAGGTCAAGTTATTGTGTCGGCATCTTTTGAAAATGTGTTTGTGATTTTTATAGAAAGTTAAAAGGTGTTTGAAATATCTCCATCACATTCCATCATCAGATATTGTAATTGGTATTGGTTTCTAAAGATACATCAACAAAATCTGGATAAAACATATGATTTGGCGTTTCTATCTTTGTCAGATTACACAAGCTGTCTTTCTATAAATTTACATATTGTACATGAGGATTATCTTCTAATAGGATGCCTTGTAGATTTGTTGTTGACCTTATGTTTTCATAGTTGTGTGTAAATGAATGGGGGCCATTAGTAGGTGATGGCTCAAGATTTGAAATCACTCTAAGGACTTGGTGCAAATTAAGCTGGTTTAGGTGGAGGATAGTGAGGCTCACCTGACACCACTATCAACTTGGACTTCAGTGCCCAGAACCATGATGGAGACAAGCTCCTTGTAAATATATTTACAGGTAGACCTTGACAGAAGATTTTCTTTTTTTTTTTGTGTGTGTGTAGTTTTTGGTAGGAATAGATATTTATGAAAAGGAATATAGAAGACAAACACCACAAACAAAACCATCCAGCAAAAGAAAACCAAAAACAGACTAAAGAAGATTAAAGTGGTCCCTAATCCAAATCATGGTATCCCTATGCCAGCAACTGTTGTTTCTGAGAGAGAAACTGAAACTGATCTTGAAACAAGACTTATTGAATGCCAGTATATATCACGTTAGACCATTTTCTTCCAGAAAATAGTGATACTCAATTTTGATCTGCTTAGTGAACATACAGAATGTTGGATTGGAGGCAAAGGAGATGGTTGAAATGTTGCAAGACTTATAGATTATTGGTTGAGGATTGAGTTAAATCTGAATGTCCTCAATGATAGATGATATCCAAAAAGTGAAACTTCACTGTTCAACAAGTACAATGTGAGCAAGGTGTTAAGACTTACTGTTGGGGCCCACTGCCAAGTCCCTAGGTGTGGCCCCAATCACTAAATAGACGCCCCTCACTTCTTTATATTTCTATCATTTTCTTCTTCGACGAGGAAATTAAAGAAGGGAAATGCTCCTATGAGAGATATTCTCACCTTACTATCAGAGATAAGGTGGGGGCCCTCACATCCATATTCAATGCCAACAACTTAAATGTGAGAGCCCCCACCCCTATCTCTTATATAAGGTGAGAGATATCTCTCATAGGAGCATTTCCCATTAAAGAATATCTAATGGTTATAAGATAAAAATGCAGTACAAATCTAAGCCCTTTTCATCCATATCCCCCATCCAGTTCTTCCATTGGGCAACCATTTCAAAGCCTCTGAACAATAAAAAAAAGTGGCTTGATCTCCTCCTCCGGACCTCTTGATCATAATATACAACCTCCGGATCTCCGGTAGAATATCAGGTTTGGGATTTATATATAATAAGTAAAATAAAAAAAAAGTTTTCCAATTTTGTTTGAAAATGGTAACAAAGATTTGATTAAAGAAGGAAGAATAGAATACGTCAAAACTAAAAGAAAACGGTCCCGAAAGAGTTGTTTTCTGTGAGACATAAAATGCTCCTTATATATGAAAAAATATATAATCATCACCACAAAAAACTTGGCTTTTAGCGGTGGAAGTTTTTTTTCCACAAAAAAAAAAAAAAGCACCGTTTTATCTTCCTTATAAACCATCTAAGAAAGCACACCTCATATAGTGGCAAAAAAAAAAAAAAATCATCCTCCGCAAAAAATGAGTATTGGTGGCAGAAATTATCTATCATGTAATCCAATGTTGCCCGCTGCTAAAAGTCATTTTTTTTAGTGTATTAAAATAGTTTATAAAGAAAATCAAATTTCAAAGTTCAAATCTTTTAAAATCTCTAGCAGTCACATGGGTGGGAAGTGGGAATGCAATGGAAGTGGGGTGGAATAAGATAATGGAGGTACTTGACAGTTTTGTGGGGTTTGAGATAATGGGGCCATGTCTGATGAAGAATGTTGGGCTATATTGGATGATGGGTGGAGACATGTGGGTCAAGCTTATGTGAATCTGAAGGTAGTCAAGTAGATGCAGATGAAGAAAGAATGGGGCAAGTCAGGATGGTAGAAGAAACAGCAGATGATGAAAGAGGACTGAATTAGAGGTATACTGCATGAATTAGGCCGATGAGAACTCATGAAACGTGGAAAGTAGGTGTGATTTGTTGGGGTAGCCAAAGAAAAAAAGGGACAAAAGCCAAATGGTTGACCCCTTGATCTAGTCTAGAAGATGGGCCCATTCAAAGCAGTAGGAAAGGAAAGGAATTTTTGTGACACTGCTTTTGACTATGGGTTGGGATGTGGGCCGAAATCACAGGGACAGGTTGATCTTAGCAAGCTGAGTAACCGATTGAATGGCTAGGATGTTTCTAGACCACTGTGTGGCCACCACAGACAGATTCCATGTTGATGTACGTGAACCCCATGAAGTTGATTGTTCGCATGAAAGTCTTCCTCCATTCACGGATCGAGGAATATAGAACTCAGAAATCTGCCGCTGAAAACGGATAGTCTGAAGAAAATCCAACTTGAAATGGTATAGTCAAATGCAAACGAGCTTCTTTGGACTTAAACATCAACTACCAGAGCCTTCAATTCTAAAATCTCAACGGACTTTAATCACCTTTGCTCCTCCTTTTGTAACTCCACAAACTCCGTTGACTTCCCACGTTTTCAAGTACTCCTGTTGCCAACTCGTCAACACTCCCCTGAGATGAAACCAGCCAACGCAATTTTGGCGACTTACTTTTTCTAGGAACAACTCGGCAACCGGTTCACTTTGATACCATATTAAATACTTTTCAACACTCTCCCTTGAGTGAAGCCCACTCCTCAAAACTCTCTCTAAGGTGAAAGCCGGTCAACTCTCTTTTGGTGACGCATTAAGTTTTTTTAGCACCGAGTTGTTTTTCTTGGGATTCAAACTTGCTACCGGTTAACTCTATTAAGATATTAAATCTTCTTAGCGAGCCATTCCTACTAAAACTTTGAGCTATTCCTACCAAAAATCTCGAAGTTTTGTAAGGAATGGTTAGCTGAAGAAACTTAATAATGGGCCTACGTGTTCAGCCCATAATTGATGATTCCACGAACCACAATCCCACCCCTCCAAACACTACCCGGGGGCCAAAGCTAGTGGCAAATTACTTCCCCTTATCTTCACAAATGGAGTGAATGTATAGCTATTAATGGGCCTTTGAACTAGGCTTGAGATGAACTGTTGCCGCTGTTGCCGCGATCATCTCGGGGCATGAAGATATAAATAAATAGGACAGCCCAGCAAGGTGACTATTGTTCTCTCCTAGGGTTGTTCATGGGCTGAGTATGTCCAGACGCTTGTCTGGTCCAATTCAATTATCAGGCATCATCTCAGGCCCGTATCAAAGCCTGAGTCTCAAACTTGGGCCCAGAGCACCAGACAGGACCCAGTTACGTAATCTATACACCTTTATGATCCATGTCAGATCAGGCTCTGACTTGTGGTTAATTTGTGTTGGCTTTGGCATGACACAACACATTACATATTTGTGTTCGAGTTGTACAGTTATTATAAATGAAAATGATTTACATATGTAATGGTTATGCATTGTCACAAATTCGTGAAAAAGTGGCCAACACACTAAAAATCTCATTACCCCTCAACCAAAAAGGTGTTAGTATGTTTTTTTTTCTTGCCTATCAACTACCTTTATTTTATCCCTTTCCATGGGCTTCATATCTATAATCCAATCTATTAAATTTGTTTATTGAACTTAAAATTCCTCTACATCTAGAAGTTGATTATTTTAAATCTTCATAGATTTTGAGAAAAAGTAAACAAATTTTTTTTTATTTTATGTACTTTGTGAGCCTCCAATTCATGAACTGACCCATTCAATATTCTTGTATTAATTATAAACATCAAGACATATAATATCATATCTTAATTCTACATGGATTCGAAAAATTTGTGAAAAATCTAAAGAAACTCCAAATATATCTAAAACCATCGAATGAGTTCACTTACTCGTGTGAAAATGATGTTTGAGAACATGGTAATGCCACACATATAGCATCTGCATATGTGACATTTGCATCTGTACGTAAAACCCATTCTCCTATCCTATGTATAAAAGGTTAAATAGCCATGATAATATATTGCAGGGCGAATGTATGCACATATAATATTATACTGGGCCTTCAATGGGCTGAATTGGCTTTCATTTTCAGTCTGACACTTGCCTATGGATCTTTAAAGATGCCCAAATGCAGCCATCAAGTTGGCTGGGTATGAATAATAGGTCTGCCCAGCCCATTGTATATTCGGGTTATGTGCGGTTTTCACCTCACATCCTACTTCTGTTTTATTTTGTTCAACTTCCTACAATATCTGTCTGGATTTCTCAAGCCAAATAAACAATTTTTTATTTCTGCGATTCTTGCCTCTTTTTTATTTGCTAATACTGGCCCGGAGTGATATTACCAATATGAAGACCCAACGATCGATCGTAGATATGTGTGAAAGACTCACACTTAACTACATGAAGACACATATGTCCCTCACAAGGTATAGAGATGAGGGATGTGGAACTTCCAATGGGATCGGAAATACAAAAGCTTAAGCTGATAGGTGGAAATCTCATACAAATATATTAACACATGTCGAGCCTATTACTTAGATGATGTAGGATGGGAAACTTCTCAACACAGGAAAAATGGACAACATGATATTTGTTTATTTATTCTTCTATTTTCCGCGATAGATATACTTACTTCCTCCTCTATCCAAAATTTCACCAAGTATTGTCCATTCCTTCACTTTGGGAAAATAGGAATGTTTGGAATCCACGGTTGTTTCCATACGTGCCATTAAAGAGAGAAAAGGCAAATGTCTTCGATTTTTCCAACGTAGAGAATGTGAACCTTGGTCCCTCCATGGCCAGATTCTCTGTGGATGAATGATACCCATCAAACCTGCCATTTGTATGGAGAAAACGACACATCAATGGGAATTATGATCTTCACTTTTCTGCATCAGTTCCTTTGTTAATCAACTCAAATCAGAACTTATGATGAATAAAAAAGGCTCTTACCACTGTTGATTTATTATGCTTTCTAATAGATGGGATAAGGCTTGAAAGATGGATGATGATTATGATAATCTTATTGGAGATTTCCAAGTATTTTTCAAACTAGTGTTAGGATAGTATTGAAAAAAAAAATGATATCAGGGCAATTACAATGGGCCATTCCTACCCAATGTTTCACCTAACTCAGTGGTTGAGAAATTATCTGTTCCTGAACCTAGCTCACAAAATTCTATAGAGCATGAGCCCATAATCCTCCCATCCATATGGGTCCAGTACTGATTTATTAGCATCAATACGTGTGACAGTCTCTGCTACAAATGAAAATTGCAGGAAAATTGCAGTCCATTAAGGTGGAGGTGATGATTCCTTCCAATCTCCTACATTAAATGATTCAGCCCTCTCTCTCTCTCTCTCTCTCAGATTTCAAACTTTTTTTTAGCACGCATACACACGGAAAGGAAGTCCACATAAGCAGGAAGAGAAAGGAACCCACACAAACATGAAGAGGTGACTTACCCAGAGTTCAAACCCCGAACAGTTAGGTAAGAACGGACGCACCTTGCTACTTGGATAAGGAGCCGTTCTTCTGATTTTAGACTTGAAAGGTAGATATTAGAAAATTAAGAAATGAACAGTGGCCTAAAAGATAGTCAAGGAATTGTCTATAATTCTCCATCTTGAATTATCACCTTTGTTTTTTCTTTTCAGAAGAACTCACCATTAATTAGGAAGAAGGCTTACCACCTGGTTATGATTAACAGGTAAAACGAATGTTAAAAAAACAAAAACAAAAAAAAAAAATCAGGTAAAACGAAGTAAAGGCAGAAGAAATTAACTAGTGGAGAACTCACAGCAACTACCCAACCATCCAGCAAACTCATAAAGAGACTCCAATCCAAAGAACAGTGTCTTTTCCCTTGCAGTATTATTGTTACTTCTATGTATCCCATCTACATTTTGTTATACTCCAGAATGGTCCCACTAAGATGGAATTGTGGCAGTGCTGCTCAATTTATGACCTTTTCGTACTAAATATAAAAGTGGGTCAACTATGCATTTGACCCAACAGGACTAATCCCTAGGCTCAAGCCTGTCCCACAAGAAGTTGGAATACAAGTTAATACCCCACAACAAGTAATGTATTATAAAAGGGTCACCTCTGTTAAGCACCAGTGAGCACACTTTCTTGTGAAAAAAAAAAAAATGGTAATAAGAGGTTTGAGTCATCATCCTAATCACTTGATCAATGGTTAATAAGTCTTCACTGCCCAAAACTAATGCGAGTCGATATAACAGTCCAATCCACTTGAATGGATACCAAATCTAGAATCGGTGACTATTAAGGGGTTGGTCCACTCAAATAGATCATAAGCTGGGCACACCCGATGGAGAGAATTCCATTATAAAATGGAATGAGAGTACACATAGTTACTAGTTAATGTAGTAGGGGACACCGACCCCATTATGAACATGGCTATCATTTATAAAAGACACAATCAAATATACCACAATAATGTTGGAGTTAAATCTTCATATAGCTAAATCAGATTTTCTTTGAATCTACATATGAAGTTTATTTTAAAAAATGGGTTTATAAGGTGTTTCTAGATCTAAGATTTATTAAAATAATGATTGTACTTATAAAGAGTTTTTTGATTGATTTATTTCTATAATTAGACTTATTACTTTCTTCATTGGTATGTCTTGTCCTCTTTTAATGTGAACATGAGGTTTAAATTCTTCTCTAATTCTCAGTGCTTGCCATATTGTTTGTTTACCGTGCCGGGGATCATCAAATCTCTCGA
The DNA here is from genome assembly GCA_028538565.1 of Umbellularia californica. Taxonomy (NCBI): domain Eukaryota; kingdom Viridiplantae; phylum Streptophyta; class Magnoliopsida; order Laurales; family Lauraceae; genus Umbellularia; species Umbellularia californica. The sequence continues at coordinate 13,734,193 of JAPQWN010000006.1, forward strand.
TTTTTTTCATTTCTCTAGGCTCTTAGATCACGATTCAAACTATTCATCCTCTTTAAAGGCCAAGAACAACTAGTGGGTCAAGTTTAAGTTGTTAATTCAATATAAACTTTTAAGATATTTATGAAAAATGCAAACCATTAGATCTGCTTCTCTGGAGTTCCGTGGGCCCCTAAATCACAACCTCAACCGTTTGTCCTCTTTAGAAGGCTAAAAATGATTAGCAGGTTAAGTTTTAGGTATGGATTCATCATGGACTTTTGAGAAATATGTGAAAAAAGTAAAATATTGTTGGACATAGCAAAGTGTAGCATAGTGTGAAGTGTCCCTTGGGCCTAATGCAATGTTTTCATTTATTTTTTTTTATCTTTGGTAGATCCTAAAGCATGATATGAATCATTCATCCTCTTTAAAATGCAAAAAATGACAAGGGGGTCAGATTTCATCTTTAAATACACCATGGATTATGAGAAATTTGTGAAAAGGTCCAGACCATTGCATTTGCTTTTATACACTTTGGTTCTCCCATTTTGACGATCTAAACTATTCACCTCTTTAAAAGGCCAAAAGAGGGCTAGGGGTCAAGTTTTATTTATTGATTCATCATGGATTTTGAAATATTTGTGAAGAACGGTGAACCAATGTACTTAATTAGATTCACATGTGAAGAGATATGACATACAATGAATCGAATTTGTTCCATATGTGAGTCATTTGCATATGCAAATGAATCACATGTAATTAATAGTTACGCATATGAATCATTTTCACATAAAACTAACGACCCTTTAGTGAACTGTGCATCAAGCAGCATGATGTTTTCCAGAAATTCTGAAAAAAAACTTAATGCTTTAGAAGATTAATCCTCTTTCCACATGGCCTCCTAACAGTTTTTTCTTTTCACATTGTAGAAGATTATGCCATTGTGTATATGCATGAACAATACGCTACTGGGACACTTTGCACTACATACATACATTGTGAAAGAAAATGTGTAGAAAAAAGAGGATGGCGTCTTCAGGTTGGTGATAACCAAAGGAACCTTAGTTTTCCAAAAACATTTGACAATCATTATTTGTCTCGGTGCTTTTTGCAGTATTTCTCAAAGTATTTTTGTGTCATTCTTTCAGAGGAAGAAATTGGTATTTTTCCAAGGAACCATCCCTTTATGGTACGTTGCACGAGGAAGAAAAAAACCAATCCAACACTTGTTTTTTCTGAGAAAACAGAAAAACTTAGCCATTTTTTCTGCAACTCAAGCTTTTTCTGCAAAATCACCTGCCACACAAACATGCCCTTGCAATGTTTCTTAAGTAAGAATATTAGGGCCAAGTCAAATCTAAGGGCGTGTTTGGATGTGTGTTGAAGTGAGGTGAGGTGAGGTGAGGTAAAGCCTCCATTCTCCATACAAGAAAAGACAATGAGTTATATCAAAAGTACACAATTTCAAAATTCCCTCTATCTTTTTCAAAAAAAGTCAAAAAAGCAACCACCTTTTTCGACTAAAAGACAAAAAAGCTCCACTTTTCTATACAAAAAGTCAAAAAGATTCCATACTAAATAACTAAAAACAAAACACCATCATAACATCTTATATTTTATTCTCTCTTGATTTGATGCTTTACCTCACCATACTTCAATTCACCATACATCCAAACAGGCCCTAAGGCGATGGTCATCATTGTAGGCCACAGAGGGACCCGCACACCAACATATTGATCACATTTTGAAACACCAACTTCTCTCATCCTCTTTCTTGATACTGCGCACTTGGCTTCCTTTTTATTTTTTTGCTACATCATACTACTACTGCAAGTGCGACAATACTTTAGGAAATCATGTGGCCCGCATGCCGCGGGTCCCACATCAGATCAAGCAGGATAGAAACCTGCAGAGAATACAATCCCACTTAATGTAAGACTTGATCCGCCCTCAGAAATAAAATTCCCAGCAGGATCGGATGTGAGCTTCTTAGCAAAGAAGTTTCCACTAAGTGTGAATCTTTAGGACTTATCTATATTAGATAAGGGAGTCTTAGGGTTGGACACTCTCCATTCCCACAGGTTAGAAAAACGCAAAGAGATTTGCGGAGCTTCCCAATTGCCGGAACGCATATAGATCTTCGGGCGCGTATCAGAGTCTCCATATCCAGATCCAACAAATAAAACCTACGGGCACATGGATGGATTCTTAGGCAATTAGTGAAACTAAGGTGCGGACTGCCGACACCAGTGAGCTATTCATGTGTTGCCCTTGGCTTCTTTTGTGTCTAAAGCAGAGAGTAAAAACCTTAAACAGCCTGGGCCCTGAAGGCAATATCTAAATTGAAGATCCCTAGTCTAATTCTTGCAGTTGTTGTGGGGACACCAGAGCTTTGAGAGCTCTATTCTACTTTACATCCACCAGATGAGACAAGACCCAACCATTGAATTAAATAGGCCTAAACCATATTCATGTCGCCTGCCTTTGACCCACCTACGTTGCTTTCTCACTTTATCTGATGCCACCACTCATGGCACATACCCAGCAAAGATGGCGATCAAAGGCTTTTCTCATACACCCACCCACCCACAACCATAAAAACTCTACCAATTACAAGTGGGTTCCATATTTGCAACTAATCATTTATAAGATGGATGGCTGTTTAAGATATTTCAAGGGGTTTGACTTAGGGCTCATTTGTATGGAGGTATCCGGGAATTAAAATAAACCCGTGAATTTTTGAAAGCAACGCCAGTTACTGAATTTTTATGAATTCTTACTATTTAAATATAAAATTCAGAATCCACCCATGCACATATTCAGACAAGTGCTTCACTGTAAGGGCACAGATGAAAATTGATCCCTTGCTTGTTTTGGTGAGAGGAAAGTGCCTCGCCAATTGAACTACTAAGTCATTTAGAATTTTTATTTGACTGTATAGTGTATATATGGCCGACCCCACTTAGTGGGAAAAGACTTGGTTTGGTTTAGTTTGATTTGGTATATATAGTGTATATATGGAGTGTTGTTCTTAAGAAATCCTTAAAATAGGTGATGGCCAGTAAGAAGAACGTGGCAGTGGTGGTGCGCAGGGACACGAGCCCGTACACAACAAGATCCTCGATCCACGGCATTTGTCCTTTCATTGCATGTATACCCAACCTTTGACCGCTGTCGTTGGTAACTTCTCCTAACATATTGGCCTATTTTCATAAAAAAGCCCTTGCCCATCCATGCTTGTTGATTGTCGAGCATCTCCTTTTAGGGTAATGTTCAGGTGGGAATGTATATAACTGTTTATAAAAATATTGGGCTCTCGATCCAACAGTTCAGTCTATTTGGATGAGTGCCAATCGTTAAAATTGGTGACTATTAGGGAATTTCCTATTAATTGCTAGATTTGGATGGGTTGCTAGTTGGGCCCCGCAAAAAAATTCTCATATAAGTTCTCACTTGAACATTTCCCTTCTTTTCATTTAAATGGGGTTGTATTATATGCCCCATTTGGGTTTTTCCTTTTGACATGAAAGTAACATTCCAATCTTACCATAAGTGTTGGTTTAATTACCTTGACTTTTGTTGGCATTTTAACCATAAAGTGTCTTTTTAGGTTCAATCCATTAGTAAATGATGGTTTGAAGATTTTACATTGGTCCTCAATTCATGTCATGGGATGGAAAGAACATGAAAGGGGTTACATTGATCAAACGTGAGCCTAATGAGCCCCATAGACGTGGGCTGCACATACAAATATACAATCCACTTGTAAGAGAACATTTTCCCTAAAAAACAAAATGAGAAAAGCAGTGAATTTATGGTTAAGAAATAAAGACCAACTTAAATGAGAGTAGACCTTTAATATCAAGTCTTAGAGTACTATTTATTGTAGTTTTTTATTTTAAAACTTGTGATCAAAACTTTGAATTTTTGTAATGATGGATATGCATAATCAACCTCCAACCTTGCCATGAGTACATGTACTTGAGATGTCTTGGGTCGATCACTATCATTCTTCATGTTGGAGTGTTTTATATGAGCAATAGCATGTGGGGAGCATATGCATTCAAAACACTCTCTTTTAGATTAAGCAATTTATCCATTGGTATTATTCCCAACTAAGTTGAGGGTTTGTCCTAACTCCTAAGCCTTTCCACGTTGGGGTCTTGTGGAATATTCCTAACCTTTCTCTGAGTCTTGAGAGTTGAGACCAACCCTATAAATCCATCAATGGGCCCCATTTCTGAACTTTAAACCCCTAAAAATCAGTTCAGAACTCACATCTGTCGAGTGTAATAATGTCAGTATTCCAGCAATTTGAATAACTTAGAAGAAGGCCCACATGAGTTTACATTGATAGAATCGATTTTAATTGATAGGGTTATTGTGGTTTTTAACCTTTTTTTTTTTTTTCTTTTATCAGTAACAAGAATATTCATTAAAAGAAGACAAACAAAATACAAAGGTAAACTGGAAAAGAAAAAGGAGAAAAACAAAAAAACCTTAATAAAAGCAAGGGAAGAGAAACAAGAAGGAACATCAGAATTGGACCCATCCCTAATCCTTACAAAACCATACCGTCCCAAGAAGATAACCTTTCAACCCCCTTCTTAGCTAAAAAATCAGCCACTGAATTAGCCGATCTAACCTCATGATGGAACTCAACATTAAGAGAAGAAGAAAGCTCCTTAATCTCATTAAAATGAAATTGAAATTTCTATGGGAAGGTCTTCCTATTAGACACCCAAGCAACCGCATTAGAAGAATCGAACCTTTTGGAGGCAATTTTCATTCAAAAGACCTCAAAGAGTCTAGTTTTATGACAGAATGGTAATATTTTTCATATTTATACAGTAGATAATTTATAATGAGTCCTGGATAGTTGGATCATGGATGACATGCCTCATGCCTGCATATAAATTTGGAAAACTTCCATAATGAGTCTTGGTTGATGCCTCCAAATTCAAACAAAGATTTGTTTTTTACCTAAATGGAAAAAAAGGGTTTCTGATATGGAGAATTTTTAAGATTTTTCATCTTGAAAAACCTCTTTCCTTGTTTGGGAAAAACATGTTAAGGGCCTATTTCTTCTTTAGAATACATAGGGACTCATGGTCAAATTAGCACTACCAAAAGATTATTCAAGAGGTGATGGCTAAGGTAAATAAGGTAGTGATGTAGATGAAATCTTGATATTCATAGGATTTGAATGGCTAAGATGATAGTTGTGTATTCACTTCCGATCTTCCTTTGATTCACCTTTCACCAAAAGTGAGGTTATTTGATGGTATTTTTTGGCTATTCACATTTCTTTCTTTAATTTTAACTACTTATAGCAATACAAAGTATTATAATTTTTATGAATTCAATTACATGAAACAAGCAGGCCCTACTGGGAATTGAATACATAAGACTTCATGGTTAATTGGGATCTACCTAAGAATTGGTAAAGAGGTGAGCAAAAACTCAAGGGGAAGAAGGTGAGGTAAAGATGTAGATGGAACCTTGACTTCTCTTAGCATTTTAAAAAAAATTACCAGGGAGATGGCTGGATATTCATTTCCCTATCTCCTCTAAATTCAATCTCCATTATAAGGGAAGTTATTTGATGGTCATTCTTATATATTCTCCCTTGTCCCCATTTTTAATATATACTTATGACTTTAACTCCTATGTAGACAATTCCTATGCCACTTAAAAGTTTTCAATGTTACAAAGATTTTTCATATTCACAGATCCTCTCTTCCCCTATGATAGAACACAAAGATTCCCCATGGCGGTGGGGATAAAAAGGAGGGCATCCTTGAGACTAGTGGGTTAAGCTTGATCCTGATTTTGTGACCCAATTACTAGGGCTATCAATGGAGATTTTGTGACCCAATTACTAGGGCTTTCAATGGACACAAGTTGGATTGAATCTGCCTGAATAATTGAGGATCTGGATTGTCCAACAAGCCCAGCGAGCTGGAACCACACCAAAATTTGGGTTTTGGATCCCTTGTTAGTTCAAACGGGCATTGGACTCCAAGCCTGTTGGACCCTAGTTCTAGGTAGATTTTAATGTTTTTGTATATCAGTGTGTTTTGTGTTTGAATGCCTACATTTAGATGCATACTTGAGTATTTAAGTTTTTTTCAAAATTGGACTACCACCTGAGGCTACAAGAGACTTTACTTGGCTTCCCTCTGGGCCCAGAGGGATTAGTTAAACCCAAAAGGTCGGGAACCCTCCAATAGCCCAAAAAAAAAAAAAAAAACCTTTAAAGTAAAAGCTTATTTGAATAGTATGAAGACAGCTCTTTTTAAATAGGCTGGGTCGTTATTTGGGCTTGAGCTATTAGCAGACTCAGACCTTATATGGGCAGGCTTTTGGGCCCCCTATATTGCTTATCTGACATGCCCAGGACCGGGTTGATTCAGCCAACCCGGCCCATTGACACCCTTACCAACGACTACATGGGCTTGACCCGTGTATATTTCAAGTCCGGATCATGGGCTCAACCTAATCAAACAATCATGTGGTCAAAGGTGAACCGAAAATGATGTGGCAAGTTGCTCAAACATCATCACCTCCATCCAACCAGAAGATGCCAACCATTCAGACCTAAATAAAAAAGATGCATACTTTATCCATAATCTTACATTTAGTGAGGCTTAGGAACCTAAATTCTCTATAAGTTTAATGGATACTAGGCTCAATTTAGATTTTTATAACTCATGATTATCAAGTAAATCTGATTACGCAGGAGTAGTTATTTGGAGACCCTTTTTTTTTTCTTTCTGTAAAGGTGACTATACAAGGGTGTTTAGCTCAGTATAAAAGTTACTATCCAATGGCTCTGTTTGGATCATCATGGCAAGGGCTCCCTGCAAAACCAGTTCACAGGGAATTCTGACTCGTACTCATTTGCAGATCTTCACCGCCAAGCACTTCTAGGAATTTTAGTACTTTCCAAAAGTGACTAAAATAAAAACTAAAAAGTTAAAAACTCAAAGATAGCCATCAAATAATCTACTCCAAATGATGGAAAATGAATACCCATTCATTACCCTTGGAAGTCCAACTCTAGAATGTCAATGTTTTATCTATAACTCAACCTTATATCCTTCACCACTTACCGCTTTAATAATCCTCTTATTTCGTCAAACTTCCATCCTATTGAGCTCCATGCAAATAAATAGGCCAATAGAGTAATTTAGACTATTTTTTAACTTTATTGATAATTGGGTACGTATTTTAATGTAGTCAAGGTTTATATTGGAATATTATATATATATATATGAGAGATGCTCCTATGAGAGATATCTCTCACCTTATATGAGAGTTAAGGGTGGGGCCCCTCACATTTAAGTTGTTGGCATTGGATATGGATGTGAGGGCCCCCACCCAATCTTTCATATAAGGTGAGAGATATCTCTTGTATGAGTATCTCCATATATATATATATATATATATATATATATATATATCATAAGCTGAAGCTTGGCTTATCCTAAGCTAAAATAGCAAATCAAAGTTGATTATATCTTTTTTTTGCATGATGGAATTGGAAAATCCAGTTCTGATTGAATTTATCTTGCTTTTGGAGATGATCACCATATAAAAAACAACAATAGTCGACTTTGATTTGTGGGACCGTCATTGTTTCAGCTTAGAAAAAGTTAAGCTTTAGCTTCGGAGAGCTGGCCCCATTACATATACCATTTTTATAAAATAATTACTTACCTCAATAGTACGTGTCACAAGAGCTTGTATTGACATTATTAAAAACATGTATGAGAGACTAAATATTAAGAGATGGATAAATTCTCAATGACCATAGATTTACATCAAGAGTCAACATTATTAAGTCCTTATATCTGTGCATTGATTATGGATGAATAAAGTGCTCATATTCAATAATAAGGTATTTTGGTATATGTTTGTAGATGATATAATATTAGTGAATAAATGAAAAACAGATGACATAAGTGCAAAAGTTGGAAGCTAAGGGGAGGATTTAGAATCCAAAACCTTTAAAATGAGTCATATTAACATTGATTACATGAATTGAAATTCCTATGGAATGTGCAAGAAGTAGTAACTCTGATTTGAGTTGGAGCTCAAGAGATACCATAAATAGTCATTTTGACACTTCCCCTGCAAAATTATGCTCTATAATTAAGATGGATGTATGGTAAAACCATAAAAAATGTAATCACAAATGAAGCATTTCGGGCAGCAGCATCAATCCATGATAAGAGAGACTCATATGGCATGGTATGGGAATGTCTATACAATAAGTTCATGGCTTCTTAAATAAAAAGAGTAGATCAAAGAAGCAAATGAAAGTAGTTAGGATAGATCTAAAGCGGAACCTATCCTTCCGAAGACTTGGCACAATATTAAGACTAAATGGCTGTAGGTGCACGAAAATTCACAGACCCGGAGATGGTGAATTCTGGACCTACTAGAGATGTGGTGTGATGCCTCAGAAAAGAACCTGAAAGGGGAAGAATGGAAAGAGCAGTCAAAGACCCTGGCTGAAGGCAGCGCAAGGCTCTCCGATGCCTAAGTCAGTACGAGGACGTGACAGTAGGGTAGAGATTTTCAAATGTCAATTGTAAGTGTCTGAGTGCGTACCTTTTGAGGAGACTGAGTCCTCTTTTATATAGTGATAGGGACTCACAGATCGATCGACGTGATTCCCTTAATCGGGGTAATTGTCCCTCAATCGGGGTAACTGTTTCAGTCGATCACGCCCCTTAAATGGTGATAACGGCTCAGTCAATACCTATCCCCCATTTATAGTCGTAACGTTGCTCATTCCCCTTAACATTCGCCGCCTCATAAACCATACAGCCACGTCCCTCGGCCGTTACGCCATGTCTAGGCGACCGAGATTGAGGCGAGTACATCCGAGGTTAGATGCGGCCGAACTGAGGTAGGAGTGAGCTGAGGGAGGTGCGTCTGCAATACAAACAAGTCGACCGAACTGGTTCGGCAAGTTGTTGACACCAAAAATGTCACTTTGCCTCTTCAACATCAAGAAAGCTGCATGAAGTCGCAACCTGCCATAAATAGGCAATGCAATTTCTCCAAAAATTCAAATCTTGTCAGAATCAAACAAAAACTGCAAGATCCTTCAAGATAGCCAAGAGAAGAGTACACATGAAGTTTCGGGCCATTTCGACAACATTTGGCCTAACTTCACTTCTCCGACAGCTAAACGGGAGCTCCCGGCGGCGACATCATCGGAGACGTCAAAACTTCGATCAAAGCCTACAGATGACTCCAGCATGTCTCAAAAGGGCTCTATGCCAAATTTCAAGTCAAACCGACAACGTTTGACCCTCCATCAATGCTCGATCAGCAAAATCAAGCCTCCCGGCGGCGGGAACCACCGAAGCCTTCGCTCATCAAACCAAGTGCATGAGTGGCTTCAACATGCTTCCAAAAGGCTGCACGTCGAATTTCAGGTCATTCCGACAACGTTTGACCAGGTTTCGATGCTCCGAGAGAAAATCAAGCCTACCGGCGGCGGAGCAACCCGGGACCATGACATCCAAAACGGAGCCCATGGAACGTCTCAAAATGACTCCAATAGGCTCCCCGTCAAATTTCAGGGCAATCGGACATCGTTTGACCACATATCAAAGCTCGGCATTTTCCCCGCAGCAAAATCAAGTGAAGCATCGACGGGACTCCAAACGGCTTCAAAACTCAAACAAAAGCCTATGGTTGGTCTTATTTATTGCTCAGGAGGCTTCACCTCAAATTTCAGGTCATTCCGACATCGTTTGACCAAGTTTCGACTTCTGGCGGAAAATCAGCAGCTCTACGCGACAAAGTCTTCGGCTTTCCCGGAAAATTAGAAACTTTGCACTCTAAAAATGCAAGGATTCTCATCAAGTTTTCTACAGGGAAATCAAGCCAATAAATGAGAAGAAATGTCAAGAAAAATACAGAAGAAAACGGCGACGAAAAAGACCTCAAAACGACCGCAAAACGGGCTCCGAAGGGGAAAAATCCCCCAGGGTCGCAGACCCCTGCGACCATGGCCCATGGTCGCAGGCCCCTGCGACCATGGCCCATGGTCGCCGGTCCATGGTCGCCGGCGACCATGGAGGTCCGGGTCACCGGACTTTCCGCCGGTGACCCGTTTTTTCCGTCTTTTTTCGCGTTTCGCGCACTTTGGCCCCTGTGGTTCCCTGAAAATGTGATTTTTAGTGCTTGAAATTGACTCATATCCGACGACATCCGTCAAAATCACGGGTCAACCTCCAAAAGCATAAAATCATCAGTGATCGCTCCAAGATCGCCAACCGGCTGACCAAGAAAGTGCACTTTCTGTCCGACCGATCGTGAAATCGACAAGACAGATGTCACCGGCCCGCTCTTAGCTATCAATGTCTGAAGCTACATGTTCATCCGATGTCGATCAGCATGTAGATCCATCGATGATCGTCGCCAGAAGAATTCCAGAAGACACGGCATGGCCCGCGACTCTTCAACTGCTCGGCGACCAATTAATGTGGTTAATTGACTAGCTTTATTGCAGTCATTAATTCATTTCTTTGGACGGCCCAATCAGAAGCAAGCATTTGGGAGTTACAAGTCAATTGATTCATGGCATTTAAACCATGAAACTCCTCCCATTATGGTAATTAAGGTGATTAAAAGCCCTTAATCTCCATCGGCCAATCAGATTCAAGGAAAAAGGAGTTACAAAATCAAGAAATAAATCTTGTAACTCCTCCCATTAAAGCCATTAAGGCTCATAAATCCTCCTAAATGGCTACCAAAAGCCTATAAATAGGAGAGCATTCCATTGAAATTGAAATCGGAAAAAGATCAGAAAAAAGAGGAGAAAATCAGAAGATCAGAAAAAAAAAGGATCAGAAAGAGATCTGAGAGAAAGAAAAAGAGAGAAAAAAACTCTGCTGAAATTCTGCACCGGCCACCACTACAAGGTGACAAAAGTCTCTTGGGGGGCACCCCCCCCCAAGGTCCTTGCCTTCTCCTGCTGCCTCCAATGGCTTAGACGTGGCTTTTCAGCCCGTCTACTTAGCTTTTTATTGGACATAGGACCTTTTCTTGGTCTTTGTCCTCTAAAAATCTGAGGTTATAGCCAAGCCAAGCGAATCAAGAGCATCCTCTGTTCTCATCTGCATGGATGACGGCGAAGCCCACACATGGCTTGCGACCGTCAATCTGAACGAGTCCCCCACAATCTCCTGAAAAGTTAGATCTTCATTTTCTTGCTTTTCATTGTAGTTTGTATTTTTCTAAAAGAGACAAAAATCACAAATCTTGTCTTTCATTATTGATAAGAATTGTAAATCGGCTATAAACGCCAAAATCGGCTATAAATGCCAAACAACATCTCCTTTCACGGCAAACCAAGAAAATGTCTCTTTTCTTAAATATTTGTGCAATGGAAAACTTGAAAGAAGTTGATTTCCTTTTTACTTGCGAAGGTTGATCTCCGGATTACCACTTGCAATTCCAAGTAAAATAGAAAATCTGGCACACCCACACAAAAGAAATGTTGATGCACGCTTCAGGGCCCGCCAGGGCGCGAAAGGGTCGGACCCGACGGACTCCCACGTTCCGCCGACCCCGGTAGCCGCCCCAGCCGGCGCCTCGGAGCGCGTTCCATCAAGCTGGCACACCCGGTGGGACTCGTTCATTTGAGAACACGGTGCTTGGAAATGAAATATTTGCATATCATACTTTTTGCTCTATGCTTATACTTCTTTTCCGGATTCCTTGGCTACTTTCTAGCTGGTGGTCTATGTTGGATTTTGCACTCAAAAAAAATGAGATGGGATTTTTTGGAAATTTCTATTTCTTTGAGTTTGTTTCCATTCTTAATCTTTTCAAAAAAAAAAAAAAAAATCAGTTTTCTTAGTTTGGATTCAAAATTGAGAAACTTTGATCCTATCCTATCGTTCTTTGGTGCTTGCAGAAATGTTGAGCCCGTTCGACTAAGGTTTTGGGCCATCGTTTCTCTTCGATGAGTTCATTAGAGATTTCAAAGAAAAAAAAATCAAAAAATCAGTTTTCTTAGTTCTGAATTCAAAATTGAGAAACTTTTATCCTATCCTATCGTTCTTTGGTGCTTGCAGAAATGTTGAGCCCGTTCGACTAAGGTTTTGGGCCATCGTTTCTCTTCGATGAGTTCATTAGAGATTTCAAAAAAAAATATATTAAAAAAAATAAAAATAAAAAAAAAATCAGTTTTCTTAGTTTGGATTCAAAATTGAGAAACTTTGATCCTATCCTATCGTTCTTTGGTGCTTGCAGAAATGTTGAGCCCGTTCGACTAAGGTTTTGGGCCATCGTTTCTCTTCGATGAGTTCATTAGAGATTTCAAAGAAAAAAAATCAAAAAATCAGTTTTCTCAGTTCTGATTCAAAATTGAGAAGCTTTGATCCTATCCTATCGTTCTTTGGTGCTTGCAGAAATGTTGAGCCCGTTCGACTAAGGTTTTGGGCCATCGTTTCTCTTCGATGAGTCTATTTGGGATTTGAAAAAAAAGACATAGACCACTAAGGTTAAACCAATTGCGTTCTTTGATCACGATTGATTCAAGAAAAGCCTTGTCCAGAGTGTGGAGACAGCTTGACTGTTCTAGGCAAGGGTCCTCCAAACGGGTTCATTAAGTAATCCTACCCTTACCTGGGGGCAATTCTATCAATTGAGGTTTCATAAGACCAGGTTAGGAGGCCTATGTGTACTCTCTCGTCTTTAAATCTTAAAAATTTAAAAAAAAAAATCAAAAATAAAAAAAAAGATTTTCAAAAAAAAAAAATCTTAAAAAAATAAAAAAATCAAAATAAAAAAAATAAAAAAATAAAAAATAAAAAAAAAAGATTTTCAAAAAAAAAATCTTAAACAAAAAAAAAAAGATTTTTTTTTTAAAAAAAAATGAAAATCTAAAAAAAAAAATCTTCAAAAAAAAAAAACTCTCGTCATTTTAGATTCAGATCCGAGAAATTGTGGTTCCTTCCCTTCTGGGTACTGGCGCTCGCGGAAATCGTTGAGCCCGTATTCGGATCGGAATATCATCTGCTCTCTTTGATGAATCCAATCTTGACATTTCAAAAAAACAAAGAATCCCATCTCATGGATGCGATCTCCAACATTTGTGCATAGCAATACTGGTACGCCCTTTCAGGGTCTACTGTATCTGTGACCGGCACATTTGTAACTCCTACCTTATATTCTTCTTATCTCGAGCAAGCTCCGCTTCTCGATAAGTCGAATTTAGGTATACAATTACTTCTAGCAGTCATTGGAACGCTCATTTCGAGCCTACCATGTTCGCTGTCAGAACAATTGTACCATCTATGGCTTTTTGCCTTCTTCATGTCGCTTGGGTCATATCCCTTGAGCGATTTGAAAAGACAACCATAGAAATTCCCATTTATGATCATTATATTCTTGTGATTACTAATGGATGTGGTCTTGTTTCAGAACTTTTTCGAAACTAACAATGGCAGCCTTAACCATTATCTTCGATGAGAACAAGCACCAACTCATGCTTCAACAGAAGCAAACCGAGCGCACTTACAAGCGCCCTGCCAGCTGCCGAAGCGTCAACTCCCTCGGCAACTCTCTGAACTCCGGGTCGACCTCGACTCCCCGGACCATCGTCTTCGGGACACTGGGACCATTCCCACTTCCCGAAGAACAAACTGCGCCTGCCAAAAGGCAGAAAATCGCCTCTCAACGTGTCACTCCCGTGACACCAAAGGCGAGGGCCCAAAAGCCCGAAGCCCGCGGCACCCCCGCGAAGCCTCGACCAACAACCAACCAGGTCTACCCTAAGACTTGGTCTCCAAGACCTTCCCCAAAACAAAGAAGGTCTCAAACATCCACCAAGCCAGCATACCTGGCCCCACTCAAAGAGAACCAGTTCTACCCTCTTGCCTACATGAAAGAGGAGAGACCCATCTCCAACTTGACTCCCAAGTCGACCCAGCATGAATCGGCTTGCTCCCACAAGCCCAAAATCAGATCATGCATCACCAGGCCTCTCCAAGCACCTGCTAAGGCCTACACTCCTTCAGTTCGACCCTTCATCTCTACAGGGGCCGAACTCGAAAGGTTTAAAGCTTCGCTGCAACAGGCAAAGGACCGGGTCCGCATCCTGTCCTTGCCCAACCACAAAGAAGACAAGCTCGGCTGCTGCGCCCGAGGGAGCACATCCTTCATCGTCAGAGCCCAGCCAGAGCTGACTGAAGCTCAAATCGCTCGTCGAGCACGCCGCCGTGCGTCATATCGACAAAAGAGACTAGAGAAGCAACGGACCCAGCCTCCTACACTTCAAGTCTCCCACAAATGGGTCGAAAAAGAAAGACCCGACCAAGTTGCTGCCGTCCATATGGTTGGAAAAACCAGAAGACGCCAAAAGTCAGCATCAAAAATCCATGTCCGACGTCCGGTGACCCGTAGCGTCACCGGGACACGAAGACATCCTGAAGAATCTCCTGCCCCTTCAAGCCAAGGACGGGAGAGTAATCCTTCATCAAGCTCTTCATCAAAAAGAATGAGCCCCAGCTCGGTCACCAGGACGATTTCTTCGTTCGAATCCCGAGGGATGAACGTCTTGGCTACAAGTTCTGAGCCACCACCTCAGAATCCACCTCGAGATGATGCGCTCACACGCATCCAGCAGTTGGAACAAGGCCAGCAGAGGATTGAAACTCTGATGGAAAACATTCTCCTTGTCGTCCAAAATCAGGTGAACAATGAGCCTCCTCCGAATCATAACAATAACGAGGAGAATTGTGAAGAAAATGAGTCGCGCGCCCTTACCAAAAAGGACGTAGACAGTATCCTCGCCAAAGCTAAAGAAGAGGATATACTCAAAGAGCACGGGATCAAGCCACCATATCCTTTATGGATGGACTCGGTCCCGTTCCCCACAAAATTCAAGCATCCTACTCTCCAAACATATACGGGGAAAGGATCGGCCAGACAACACGTCATCCACTTCAAGATCTTGACGGGAGCTATCGCGGATCAAGATGCACTCAAGATTCGCCTCTTTGCAAGTACCCTAAAAGGTACGGCCTTCGATTGGTACTCCACTCTGCCGGAGAACTCCATTCAGAACTGGGCTATGCTGGAGACACGCTTCTTGACCCACTTCCAAGGTGAGGATCATCCTGTTACTATGGCTCAGCTCTGCAGCCTAAAACAGGGAGAGAATGAGTCAACTTATGACTTCATTCACAAGTGGAAAGCAATGGCGTACAAATGCTCAGATGTACTGCCACAAGCGTCGCTAGTCGACATCTGCCGAAACAACATGAGAGCTAAAATCCGCTCCATGATCATCGGCAACAAATCAAAAAACCTGGGAGAACTCCTGGAAGCTTCCATGGAAGCTGAAACGGTGATCAAAGACCTCAACAGTCAGAAATCATCAAAGAAAGAGCCGACTGTTGTTGCAACCTCTAAACCAAAGAAGAAGGAGGTTCTCAATGTGCAGACTAAGTCAGCTCCTCAGCAACCAAAGAAAGCTGAAAATAGAGCTGCAGGTAAGAGACCTGAACTCTCTGATGCCTTCAAAGAACGTGTAGAAAAGAAATATCCATTCGATGAAGACGTTGAAGAAATCTTTGAGGCTCTCCTAGCAAATGGCAAACTCATTTTACCAGAGCCTAAAAGACCTGGAGACGTTGGCAAAACCAATGATCCTCGGTACTGTCCATACCACCAGATGGTCTCGCATCCTCTCAATCAATGCTTTGTTGTGAGAGAGAAGATAAACGAGATGTGGAAAAACGGAGTCATCACCTTTGACAAAAACTATGGGACTGCCTCCGTCAACATGGTGTCATGTGGACAAACACCAAAATCACCGAAGAAGAAGATCACTACTTCCTTCATGGTGATAAACAAAATTCAAGTGTCCGAGAAGCTGGTTCCTTTCCCGACACCAGACGGACAACCCATATGGGTACATCCCGATCTCCTGGAAGATGAAAATTGGGAGATCGTCAAAACAAAGCCGACCGCTCAACAGCGAAGGCAGGCTAGGAAACATCTCCTCAGGCTCAAACAGCAAGAGAAGACCCAGCCAAAACAAGAAGTTCATGAAAAGGCAGAGGCCTCCTCTACCACCTCACTTGGGGCAACAGAAACGTCCCTTCCAGGGACTTCAAAGGCGGTAAGAAACTTCACTCTCAGTGATTTCATGCCACCTCAATTCAAAAAAGAAGCCATGCATGGGGCATTATACTCTTGCAACTCGGTAGTTGGATTCTCCATTGATGGATACGAGTCCAGCGACACCGACGATGGATTCGAGCCCAACTACACCGATGAGTGGGAGGAATCTCTTGAAACAGGAGAATATCTCTCCGATGAAGAATGGGTTCCTGAAACTCACCTTATGCCAGTAATCTGGTATAACCCCTTGCAACCACAAGGATCCTGGTCTGATGATGAAGAAGACCAAGAGGCTGCACAAGAAGATGCTGTTAACCCAGCACCTGTCATTGCTCCAGTGGAAATCAACTATGTTGAGCCACATGGAGAAGACGAAGAAGAGGATCTGGCTCCCATGCCTGATCTTGAAGAATATGCAAGGATCTTGCAGCGTCTCGCTCTAGAACAAGAGCAAGACCGCGTCAACGAGATTCCTCACAATCCAGAGCCGGAAGTCCCTGAAGCCCATCAGGTACCTCCTCCCTCAACTCCTGAAAATGGAGAACATTGCTGGATAGATGATCCTCTTACATCCGAGGATGAGTCTGACTCCGAGCAGGCAACATCTCCTATCAGAGCTTCCTGTAATGTAATATATCAGGACTATAGCTCTTCTGAAGCGTCGTCTGATGAGATTACCTATACTCCGACAACGCCTAGCAATGTATCCTCTGGAGCTACCTTGTCTCACGTGACTTTCACAGAGATGACACCCTCTCAGGTTTCTTCTCCTGAGACTGTGACTTCAGGATACACATTCTTCCCGACTCATCATCATGAAGAAAACCCAACTTGGGGTGATGGATGGGTCAACGAAGAAGAAAAGCTGCTGGATGCTGTTCAGGACTTGCTCCCGGAAAATGCTCCGTGCAACACAATCACTGAGGATGGCAACTCTGCTGCAGATACATCCCCAGTAGATGAAAAACGACAGCCTCTTGATCCTGAAGACAATCTTCCAAACGAAGATCCTTCTCAAGAAGCTCTCGAAGTTGGTAGAGGCACCCGCTCTGGCCGGGACTACCACAAGAATTACAACCAATCTTCCTTTACTTATGTAAATCCTTCGGGAAAAGATGTTGTAAGCGCCCCCAGTGGCAACAATGATGAACATGCAGGCCCTAAGGAGGCTTTCAAGTATGACTTGGTTGAGCACTTCAAACACATACCTGCACGTCTTCACATCCTGAATTTATTACGAATGTCTCCACGCACTCGTGATAATCTCATCTCAGAATTACAAAAACTGAATGAGGATGTCGACAAACATGCCCCGCAAGTCCTCCAAATTGAAATGGACTACCGGGTCAAAAACTCTGAAACTTCCTCAAAGGGAGAAAAGAAAACTGAGGGATCATGCATCCAATGCCTCTCGGTTCAAAGGGCAGCCAGTGCAACCATCGCCTTCACTAAGGAAGACCTCCTACTTGGCGAAGCAAGGCACAACCGACCCCTGTACTTCACAGGGTACATCAAAGAAATGCCGATACATAGAGTTCAGATCGACCCAGGTTCTGCACTCAACCTTATCTCCACTTCGGCTCTTGAAGAGTTGGGCATCCCACCCAGCAAGCTAAGCCACACATCTGTATCTATCTTTGGATACGATGGGAGCACTCAAAGGCCTATCGGCAAAATCAGGTTCAAATTGCAAATCGGTGATCTTATCTCTGAGGTCACTGTATATGCAATAAAAACCCCCTCATGCTACAACATCCTTCTCGGACGTCCTTGGATACACGAGAATGATGTTGTTCCTTCAACTCTACATCAGTGCATCAAGTTTGTCGGCGACGACGGCATGGTACATCGAGTCTTTGCGGACAGGAAACCCTTCAAAGGTAAAGAAGTCCACTTCGCAGACTCCCAAATGTATGAAGGAGAAAAAGAAGAAGAGGAAATAACACCCCCTGCTGAAAATCTCCAGAAAGATAAAGGCAAGGCTCCTCAAAAATCACCGGAAGAAAACAACCCCTCCGGCAAATTAGAAGAGAGTAGTCAATCTCCCTTCGTCATCTCCCTCAAATCTTCAAAACCTTTGGTCATCACGACTAAAGTGAAGAAGGCGAAACAAAAGTCTGGGGGCAAATTTGTTGTTTCTCTCGTGTCTATCATGCAAGACACAGACTCGGACTCAGAGCCAGAAGACGATGCATCGTCAAGCCAAGCTGACACTCAGCAAGTTCAGCCTGCCCTCACTCCGATGGAGACACCTGCTGACGTAGAAGATCCTACGTCTGCTACCTTTGTTGTTCCGACAACATCACCAAAGCAAAGACCGATCTTCTTTCATAGATCGGATGCTTCTTCATCAAGTTCTCGCTACTGGAACCATGCACAAACAATGCAGCTGAATACCAAGCTCTGATCCTAGGATTGGAACTCGCCATTGAATCCGGTATCACCATGCTGGAAGTCTTTGGAGACTCTCAACTGATCGTCAACCAGATGAATCAGAAATATGAAGTCAGGAAACCCGATCTGCTGCCTTATTACAACAAGGCACAATCGCTTCTGCAAAAGTTTGACATCTGCAACATCACCCACATTCGTAGAGGTGAAAATATCCGTGCAGATGCCCTGGCCGGACTTGCCGCATCAATGGCGACCCAGGAAGGGGAAAACATGCAAATTACAGTGTGTGAGAGAAGGATCCTCCCTCCTCTTAACACACACCAAGCAGTTGCTGAATGCCACCGAGTGGTTGGAAGTCGGATCTCTATCCTTCAAACTTCAATCGGCGATTGGAGGGATCCGTTCATTGATTACACTATGTTCGGAATCCTACCTGAAGATCCAAAAGAACGGGTAAGCATACAAAGGCGAGCCCCAAACTTTCATTTGGATATTCCTTCAAAAATCCTCTACAGGAAATCCTTCAACGGAGTACTTCTACGCTGCTTGTCACAACAAGAGGCCGAAGAAACACTTAAAGAAGTTCATGTTGGTCTTTGTGGAGCCCATCAGGCAGGTCCTAAGCTCTAATATCAGATAAAAATGTTAGGTTACTATTGGCCTACCATGGTTGCTGATGCAATGCAATTTGCCAAACGCTGCCAGCTATGCCAAGTTCATGGAGACTACATTCACATGCCTCCGGAATGGCTACATCCTACAGCAATCTCATGGCCTTTCGAAGCATGGGGCATGGACATCATAGGTCCTATCTCCCCCCCTTCAAGCAAAGGTCATCGCTTCATCTTCGCTGCTACGGATTATTTCTCCAAGTGGTCAGAAGCATTTGCGTTCAACGAAATGAAGACCTCATCAGTTCTTCAGTTCCTGCGCACCAACATCATTTGTCGTTTCGGCATACCCAAGAGATTCGTCCATGATAACGGACCACAATTCCGGGATCATCGATTCTACAGGTTTTGCGACAAATACAAAATTCAAAGCTGTCCTTCGACTCCATACAATCCGGCAGCAAACGGATTAGCAGAAGCCTTCAACAAGACACTCTGCAAAATCCTCAAGAAAATGGTCTCTAGTCACAAAAGAGACTGGAGCGATAAACTGTCTGAAGCTTTGTGGGCCTATCGAACCACCGTTCGAGGACCAACCCATAGCACACCATTCTCCTTGGTCTATGGATGCAAAGCTGTCGTGCCCCTAGAGGTACAAATTCCTTCTCTGAGGGTATCTCTACAAAATGACATGACTCAAGAAAGCAATGCGAAATTACGACTTCATGAGCTGGACAATCTCGATGAGAAACGGCTCGAAGCTCGACAAAGCATTGAACTTTACCAAGCACGCATGGCAGGATCTTTTGACAAAAAGGTCAGGCAACGCGCCTACAAGAAGGGTGACTTGGTTCTTGCGGTAAAAAGACCAATGGTCTTCGCTCACAAGTCCAAAGGCAAGTTTGAACCAAAATGGGAGGGACCCTACGTCATCGACAAGGTCTTCTCCAATGGCGCATATGCCCTCCTAAACATGGAAGGCGACAGATGTATGCTGCCTATCAACGGCAAGTTCTTGAAGCGATACTACCCTTGAAGACTTACCCAACTGGGTAAGAGCAATGCCTGTATGGCCAAAACCTGTTCTCAGGTACTCGCTCGTCAAACCCACTCTCTTTAGAATTTTCATATCAAATGTCAAAATTTCTAGAGATTCAAAAACAATGCTTACTTTCATTGTTTCATTGTTCAAAAACAAAAAAAAAAAAATCCAAGTTTAGGAGCCTCTCCCTGACTTGACCAGAACTTTCGATCCTTGAACCAAAATTCATGGTTTGAAACAAAAATTCGGATCCAGGGATTTCCACCCTAGTCCACCTTACCTTTTACCGCCAAATGGTTTTAGGTCAAAATTTACGACCCTCGTGTCTTTAAACAAAAAAATGGTTTTTCAAAAACCGCGGGGAAGTGACACTTAGTCGATACTCGCAAAACAAAAAAAATCGGAAGGATGCGAACCCCATTCGATACTTCCAAAACCCCAAAAATCGTGGAGACGCAACATATCAGTTGATATCCACAACCCAAATTTCAAAGGTTCGAGAAAACCTAAAATCGTGGAGAAGCAACAAACCAGTTGATATCCACAACCCAATTTCAAAAATCGTGGAGATGTAACATATCAGTTGCTATCCACAACCCAAAATTACAAATGGTTCGAGAAAACCTCAAATTTCAAAAATCGCGGAGAAACGACATCAAGTCAGTACCCGCAAAACCAAAAAGTCTTGGGAAAAGCAGGGAAGCGACGCTTAGTCGATATTTGCACCCCAATTCGCAAGGAAGCGACATTCCATCGATACTTGCAAAACCCAACCCGCGAGGAAGTGACATTCCGTCAATACTCGCAAAACCGAATGAGCAAGGAAGCGACATTCCATCGATACTTGCAAGACCATTCAGCGGGGAGGCGACATTTAGTCGATACCTGCATTTTGAAAGCCAAAAAATCTGGCTATAAATGCCAAAACCTGGCTCTTTTGCCAAAAAACCGGCTATAAATGCCACAAACCGGCTATCAATGCCACAAAAATTGGCTTTCACGCCGACAAACCAAAACTTGGCTTTCAAAAAATGGCTATCAATGCCACCAAACCGGCTATAAATGCCACAAATTGGCTATCAATGCCACCAAACCGGCTATAAATGCCACAAATTGGCTATCAATGCCACCAAACTGGCTATAGATGCCACAAAACAAACACCGGCTTCCATGCCAACCCAAATTTTGGCTTTTACGCCATAAAATTTCGGCTTCCATGCCATCTCAAAATTGGCTCCCATGCCACGAACAAAATTTTTGGCTCTTATGCCATCTCAAAAATCGGCTATGAATGCCACACAAAAAAAAAAAAAAACCTGACTCTCATGTCAAAACTGGCTGCAAATGCCACAAAAATCCGGCTTTCATGCCGAATTCGTTTCCCCTACCAAAACAATCATTTGACAAAAGATTTTCACAAAATGACAAAACTTTTGATCAAATCCCATTTAGCAATTGCTTTCATCACAAAAAGATTTGAGTGAGCGTAGGGAAAACAAGAAAAAAAAGAAGTACCAAAAAAATACATGTGGTACCAAAAAAAAAGTGTCCACAAGCACTACAAAAAAAAGAGTACCAAAAAATACATGTGGTACCAAAAAAAAAAGAAGAATGGTTTCTGCTATAAAAAATCAGGAGCTCAGCCAAAAATGGTCTCCAGCCAAAGCTTCAGCTCCTCAAGCAAACTTTTGGCCTCATCCGTCAGAGTTTCCAAGGCACGCTTCTTCAGGAACTTGCCATGAGATGCTGGCGAATGCCGTAACCCTTCTTTTACACCGGGAAGCTCTTCCCCAGCAGTTTGCCATCGTTCGTTTTCTAGAGTCCTCCTCTCGAGAACTTGACCGGCATCTGCAACCCTGCGAATCAGAGTACTCTCCCTGTCACGAGCCTCTGTTATAGCAGCCCACTTCGCATCGACTTGTGCCTTCAAATGCTCAAGACGTTTCCTGGCCTCCTCAACTTCCCTATCAAGGACGTTAAGGTCATGCCTCAATCCGATGATGGCTAGCTCTTCCTTGTTCTTCTCCCGAACTAGCTGCTTCTTGCTTTGTGTAGCCTCATTCAGGTCAGACTTAGCCTTATCAGCAGGGTCCAAGAACATCTCCTTGAAGAATTGGTCGTCAGGGAAGCCCATGGTCTCAAACCACTTGTCACCCAGTGCAATGATCCTATCAACGGTCGCCCTGGCACCTGTGACATCCAGACCAACCTCTTCGGTATCAGTGAGAATCTCCTGCACATGTGGGATCATGCCAAATCCTGCTTCCAAGTGTCCAGAAAGGAGAGTCTTGATCCAAGAACTCAAAACCCGAGCCAGCACCTTCTTCGCAAATTGAAGAGGCGAACTGGATGAAGATTCACCCTTCTCCGCTGATCGGCTGCTCATGTCATGTCCCATTGGAAGAGTAACAAAAGAACTCTTTTCACTTGGAGCCACTGGAGAGGGAATCTCAACACGAAGCATCTCCTCAATCATGTCAGAACTGGTCTCTACCTCCGGATCGACCTCTGGCATCCCTTGCTCTGGTTCTAAAGAAAGCGATGGACTCTCTTCTGTCACTTCAAAACCTGCAAATGAAACACAAAAAGGTATGAATATGATCCTGTTAAAAAAAAATCATCAGGGTCATCACTACAAAGTACCTTCTTCGACGACTGGCGGAACACTCTCTTCCTCCATGAACTCATCAGAAGCATCA
The DNA here is from genome assembly GCA_028538565.1 of Umbellularia californica. NCBI lineage: Eukaryota > Viridiplantae > Streptophyta > Magnoliopsida > Laurales > Lauraceae > Umbellularia > Umbellularia californica. The sequence goes on from JAPQWN010000006.1 coordinate 13,757,082, forward strand.
TCGACATTTGCGTCCATTGATGGTTCAAAGTCATCGGAATCCTGTGGCAAGTCAGCTGACAAGAAAATGTTAGCAAATCAAGTCGCTGGCAAAAAAAAAAAAGAGAAAGCGAAAGAAGTTATACCAATTGGAGATTCTGGAATCATTCCAGAGTCCCTCGGTTCTTCTTCAGATGCCATAACCGGCTCCATCACCGCCTCATCGGTCGGAACCTCAGGCATCGCCAAGTCTTCATCCTCTGCTAAAAAAAAAAAAAAAAAAAAAAAAAAAACAGCAGTAGGGTGAGAAAACAAATCAGAACATGGAAAGCCCCATGAAAGAAGCAGAAAAAGAAAAATGAAGAATCATACCTTCTCTCAGGCCTGCTGAACGGCCACATTAGAAGATCTAGCGGATCGACGAGGTACGCTTGTAGCAGGCTCTTTACCCTTGTTCGTTCTGGAGGAACCACCTGCAAAGGTTGGAAAAGAAAAAGATCGTCATCAAAATGACAGGATTTCGCTAAAAAAAAAAAAAAGGGGTCACTTTGTCCCACCAAAAATCTGGCGAAATTTTGGCATGACTCCGGGGCAATTCCAAAGAAAAAGGAAATACCCCGACGGAAATAGAAAGTTTGAAGATGGGCTCAACATTGCTGCGGGCTCCGAAACTCCAAACTTTCGAAACCTCAAAATCTCCGCAAAATCAAGAAGGGCTCAACATCGCTGCGAGCTCCAAATTCCCAAAATTGCAAAGATTTTCAGGTATGCTATCATGCTCAATCTACAAATAGTACATGCATGAACATCTAGATTTGCACAAAAAACGCATTATCATGATGAGCAAAAAAAAAAAAAAAAAAGAAGAAAGAAAACAGCAAAAAAAAAAAAAAAAAAAAAAAAAAAAAAATAGGCCACGTGGCCGTGCGGACCAGATCCGTACGGATCTGTCCGTACGGCCCACAAAAAAAAAAGAAGAAAAAAAAAACGTGTGAAAAAAAAAAAAAAACAAAAGAAGAAATCACGTGGAAAAGAAAAAAAAAGGAAGAAAAAAAAAGAAGAAGAATAGAAAGAAAAGAAAGAAAGAAAAAAAAGAAGAAAAAAAAAGAAGAGAAACTTTTTTTTTACCATCCTATTCTCTACATAAAGTTTTCTTGAAAGAAAAAGAGAGAAAACTTACTTGAAGCCATTGATGGAGAAGAAGAAGGAAAAAGCTTGAAGATCCTTGAAGAAGAAAAACTCTTGGCCTTGGAGCTCTCTTGAGATTGTTGCAAAAGAAAGCAATAAGAGCAAGAGATCCTACCTTCCTTTGCTTTTATAGGAGAGAGCAAATCAAAGAAGGAAACAAAGAAGAAAGGTAAGTGTTACTAATTAGTAACCTTACCAAAAGAGAAGGAATTAGAAAGATTCTTTTCCAAAAAAGAAAGATGTCTTTGAGAGATTTCCTCCCAAAATCAATCAATGAGAGATTCTCTCCAACAAAATAGGAGATTGGAGATTCTTTCCCAAAAAGAAAGATACCTTGAGATATTCTCTCCCAAATTAAGGGAATATGAGAGATTCTCTCCCATAAAGATATTTTTAGATATTCTCTATCCAAATGAGATATCTTTAGATATTCTTTACAAAAATGACCCCACATGAGATCTAAGCCATCCTAAAAAGCTTAAGGTCCCATGGGCTAGCCCATATGAGCCAGGTTTGACCACCTAGGCACTAAAAAAAAAAATGGGCTTTTAGTCAGAAAAAAAAAAATTCCTCTTACCCAAGAGCATACAAAAATGGTTCCATGCCTCTTTTGAGTTGATTGAACCATACAAAAAATTCCAAGCCCCGTGAGCTTCCAAAAATCAAACCATCCAGCCTCATATACCAAATTGAGCCAAAATCTTGAAATTGACATTTCACAAAAATCCAAACCACTCCAATGGACCCACACAGTCCCGAAGAGTGACCAAAAACCAAATCCTGGTCCCCTAACTTGCCACATACAGCTTGTTAGGTCACAAGACCAAAACAAAAAACCAAACCCTGATCCCCCAACTTGCCACATACAGCTTGTTGGGTCACAAGGTCAAAACCAAAACCCGATCCCCTAACCTGCCATATATAGCTGGTTAGGTCACAAGATCAAAAACAGAAACCCAAATCCACATCCCTGATGTCATCTTCAAAACTTTGCCTCGAGATGGTGTGTGATTCCTTTCACTACCATAAAATTCCCCTGGAAGCTCAAAGGCTACTCTACCAAAGGAAAGATTGCTCAAAGACTCTTGGTCAAGACACAAGCTCTCCTTCAAAAATCTCTTCGAGGCACATCGACTACAAAAGTCAAGCAACTCGTCGCTGTACCTCGAGGGGGCATTTGTTGACACCAAAAATGTCACTTTGCCTCTTCAACATCAAGAAAGCTGCATGAAGTCGCAACCTGCCATAAATAGGCAATGCAATTTCTCCAAAAATTCAAATCTTGTCAGAATCAAACAAAAACTGCAAGATCCTTCAAGATAGCCAAGAGAAGAGTACACATGAAGTTTCGGGCCATTTCGACAACATTTGGCCTAACTTCACTTCTCCGACAGCTAAACGGGAGCTCCCGGCGGCGACATCATCGGAGACGTCAAAACTTCGATCAAAGCCTACAGATGACTCCAGCATGTCTCAAAAGGGCTCTATGCCAAATTTCAAGTCAAACCGACAACGTTTGACCCTCCATCAATGCTCGAGCAGCAAAATCAAGCCTCCCGGCGGCGGGAACCACCGAAGCCTTCGCTCATCAAACCAAGTGCATGAGTGGCTTCAACATGCTTCCAAAAGGCTGCACGTCGAATTTCAGGTCATTCCGACAACGTTTGACCAGGTTTCGATGCTCCGAGAGAAAATCAAGCCTACCGGCGGCGGAGCAATCCGGGACCATGACATCCAAAACGGAGCCCATGGAACGTCTCAAAATGACTCCAATAGGCTCCCCGTCAAATTTCAGGGCAATCGGACATCGTTTGACCACATATCAAAGCTCGGCATTTTCCCCGCAGCAAAATCAAGTGAAGCATCGACGGGACCCCAAACGGCTTCAAAACTCAAACAAAAGCCTATGGTTGGTCTTATTTATTGCTCAGGAGACTTCACCTCAAATTTCAGGTCATTCCGACATCGTTTGACCAAGTTTCGACTTCTGGCGGAAAATCAGCAGCTCTACGCGACAAAGTCTTCGGCTTTCCCGGAAAATTAGAAACTTTGCACTCTAAAAATGCAAGGATTCTCATCAAGTTTTCTACAGGGAAATCAAGCCAATAAATGAGAAGAAATGTCAAGAAAAATACAGAAGAAAACGGCGACGAAAAAGACCTCAAAACGACCGCAAAACGGGCTCCGAAGGGGAAAAATCCCCCAGGGTCGCAGACCCCTGCGACCATGGCCCATGGTCGCAGGCCCCTGCGACCATGGCCCATGGTCGCCGGTCCATGGTCGCCGGCGACCATGGAGGTCCGGGTCACCGGACTTTCCGCCGGTGACCCGTTTTTCCGTCTTTTTTCGCGTTTCGCGCACTTTGGCCCCTGTGGTTCCCTGAAAATGTGATTTTTAGTGCTTGAAATTGACTCATATCCGACGACATCCGTCAAAATCACGGGTCAACCTCCAAAAGCATAAAATCATTAGTGATCGCTCCAAGATCGCCAACCGGCTGACCAAGAAAGTGCACTTTCTGTCCGACCGATCGTGAAATCGACAAGACAGATGTCACCGGCCCGCTCTTAGCTATCAATGTCTGAAGCTACATGTTCATCCGATGTCGATCAGCATGTAGATCCATCGATGATCGTCGCCAGAAGAATTCCAGAAGACACGGCATGGCCCGCGACTCTTCAACTGCTCGGCGACCAATTAATGTGGTTAATTGACTAGCTTTATTGCAGTCATTAATTCATTTCTTTGGACGGCCCAATCAGAAGCAAGCATTTGGGAGTTACAAGTCAATTGATTCATGGCATTTAAACCATGAAACTCCTCCCATTATGGTAATTAAGGTGATTAAAAGCCCTTAATCTCCATCGGCCAATCAGATTCAAGGAAAAAAGGAGTTACAAAATCAAGAAATAAATCTTGTAACTCCTCCCATTAAAGCCATTAAGGCTCATAAACCCTCCTAAATGGCTACCAAAAGCCTATAAATAGGAGAGCATTCCATTGAAATTGAAATCGGAAAAAGATCAGAAAAAAGAGGAGAAAATCAGAAGATCAGAAAAAAAAGGATCAGAAAGAGATCTGAGAGAAAGAAAAAGAGAGAAAAAAACTCTGCTGAAGTTCTGCACCGGCCACCACTACAAGGTGACAAAAGTCCCTTGGGGGGCACCCCCCCCCCCCCAAGGTCCTTGCCTTCTCCTGCTGCCTCCAATGGCTTAGACGTGGCTTTTCAGCCCGTCTACTTAGCTTTTTATTGGACATAGGACCTTTTCTTGGTCTTTGTCCTCTAAAAATCTGAGGTTATAGCCAAGCCAAGCGAATCAAGAGCATCCTCTGTTCTCATCTGCATGGATGACGGCGAAGCCCACACATGGCTTGCGACCGTCAATCTGAACGAGTCCCCCACAATCTCCTGAAAAGTTAGATCTTCATTTTCTTGCTTTTCATTGTAGTTTGTATTTTTCTAAAAGAGACAAAAATCACAAATCTTGTCTTTCATTATTGATAAGAATTGTAAATCGGCTATAAACGCCAAAATCGGCTATAAATGCCAAACAAAATCGCCTTTCACGGCAAACCAAGAAAATGTCTCTTTTCTTAAATATTTGTGCAATGGAAAACTTGAAAGAAGTTGATTTCCTTTTTACTTGCGAAGGTTGATCTCCGGATTACCACTTGCAATTCCAAGTAAAATAGAAAATCTGGCACACCCACACAAAAGAAATGTTGATGCACGCTTCAGGGCCCGCCAGGGCGCGAAAGGGTCTGACCCGACGGACTCCCACGTTCCGCCGACCCCGGTAGCCGCCCCAGCCGGCGCCTCGGAGCGCGTTCCATCACAAGTATGAGATCTCTGCCGAACTGTGATGCTAAAGCCGAGATCGAGACGAGTTCGGTGCCGAAATACCGCGTATTCCCCTTATTGCTGACGGAGTGGGCCCAATCTCGGTGTTCGAGAAATGCCCCCACACAATTGCCCCCTAGCTTTCGACCCTTGGGAGCTATCTTCCCGAGGTCGGGAGCTATAGAGAGATATCCGACTTCGAACGATTCGTCTTCTATGAGCTTGTCTCTTGATCGTGCTGTGCTGTTATCATCTTGCCTTTTCCCTATGTCTTCGCACCATCCCAAAATATCTTTATGACATTTAAACACCGGTGACACGATCGAGTAGGAAAACAAGACGATGATGCCACGTGTCATGGCTCAGATGGTGGCTCGTGTATAGAGGGATCCGTTTCCCGTGTTTAGCACGTAGAACGATGCTTCGTAAATGGGCGCGTATTTCCTGTGCTTGGGATAAGCAGCCTAAGCCTATAAATAGGGTCATTCTTCTCCTGATTGAATCACTCTTGAATTTTGACGTTTGGTATTTCAATTCGAGAAGACAGGTGCTTGGCCTCTATGGAGTTAACACTCGTCGGCGAGAAGAAAGACCTCCGTTTTTACAAGCCTGAAGTTTCATTTGGTGTAACTACAATGACTGGCTCGAGCTTAATGGGAGGAACTTGCCCCCTAATGTGCTCTGACTGTGCTATCTCTCCTGAGGCTTCTGGCCAACTGCGCTATCTCTCCTGAGATAGACCTTGATCTTTTGATGATAGGAGATAAGACATCTATGTCAAGATGTCAGAAGATGGCGCAGGATTTATTCTGGGCAAGAGACCTCGAACGCCTCTGAATTGAACTCTGCCCGTATCGTGGAGCTGCTCTTCTACGAAGAACACGCCTTTCAAGAGCAGGAAGATCATATCTGTAATTTTTATGAAGTCGAGTAATCCATTGTATTAGATGTCATGTAACAAAAATGACTTAATAAAAATTATCAAATTTTGTCTGTGGTCCAATCTCTTTCTCCGTGTGTTTGCTTTGCTTGATTATTTCTGTAGCAACAATCTCTTTTCTATATGCCTATGAAGATAAAACCATTTTTTCTCAAATGGGAACTTTGCGTAGCTATTATACCGAACTGGGGCTACTGCCGAGCTGTCACTTCTGCCGAACTGCGGCTCCTGCCGAGCTGTCACTTCTACCGAACTGTAGCTCCTTCCGAGCTGCAATCCGCCGAGATACAATCTGCCGAACTTGAGATACCCTTGGATATCAATTTTTGGATCCGACTTTGGGTCAAATCGATGTCGCTTCATATCCACCCGATGTCGCTTCATATCCACCCGATGTCGCTTCGCTATCTGCGATATTAAATGCCTCGCCCTGACTGGCGCGGGAAATAAGCTGACGGCACCACGTGTCGACTCTCCACGGGATGCGCAGTCTTTTCCAAGTGGCGCATATGGCGGCTAATCAATAATAGAAACCGCCTTTTACGAATTCCAAAAGGGTGCTGTGTGTATCGAAACGACGCATGATGGGTTGCCTTTATTGGATGTACCTTCTTCTTACTATAAGTAGGGGAACTCCTTTTATCTTTTCTTCTTCTTTACTCTGCATTTTGCTGTGAAAGAGAAAGGCTCCTTCCGACGAGTTTTCTCACGGAAAAGGCTTTCGATCGATAAGGAGTGCTGTAGGAATCGAGTCCCATCCCTGGCCTCTGTCTTTGTAAGTCTTCTTTTCTTTGCCTTGTTCTTTTTCTGCATCTAGGGTTCCATTTTCCCTCTGTTCTTCGCCTCTGCCCCTTCTTTCTCTCAGAAAAATGGGTGTCTATAGTCATTGGTTAGAATCTGAGGGAGCGTTAAGAGACCTTAGGATTAGGTATCAGATTTCTGACGACGTCTTCCTCAAGGCTCCCGAACCCAAATCCTATATCGATGGCAGCATCTATGATGGCTGGATGCCGTTCCCTTTAGTAGCCATAATAGAGGGCGGGGTTCGTTTTCCCCTTAAGCCCTTGCTCAGGGACTGTCTCCGGGCTTGGCACCTCTGTCCATGTCAGTTGATGCCCAACGCCTTCAAAGTCATAATGGGCACCGCCGCGCTTAATGACATTTTAGAGATCAATTTAGGCGTTCATGATATTGAGGACGCCTATGAGCTGTGTAAGTCAAAAAATAGCTTTTACCTCCGAGTTAAGTCGCGCCAAACGGCATTCGTTCGTGCCCTAGAGGATTCGAACAAATATGCCGGGGACGATCGTCTGCTCGTCTCAGGTAACTGGGAGTTCGGTGATGACGAGCCGATGTCGCAGAGGTTCAACCGGATCCCGCGCCGTCTCGGCATACCACCAAGTAAATATAGCTTTATTGTAAATTTTCGCTACATCTTATTCTCTGTGGAGCCGACCTGATGTCCTTCTATGTTATAGGTGCGCGCGAGAGGAGAAAGGAGGCCAGACGAGTCGGATGGGTGAAGAACGCGGCCTGGTTTCGGGCCGTTGAGACGTATCGAGGCCACGAAGATAGGTCGGCCTTCGCCCTTTTAGACTACGAGCCGAGATACCGCTCTTACAAGAAGAGCCTCGCACACCGCCAAGATGCCTTAGCCGAGGTTGAGGGAACCGAAATCGAGGAGGTCGATCGGGAGCGGGCTGTAGACGATACTGAGGGCCGAGATTCACCAGGGACTGAAGCATCCACTTCAGGTTCCGACCTCGGGGACGGAAGTTCTTCTACGAGTAGCTCCGGAGAAGACGAGCCAATGGAAAAAAACCGCCCGAGACCCCCAGTGAAGAATCTTCGGTCTGCAGCCTTTGGGGGTGTGACTCAAGGTGCTGCCGCTTCATCCTCCAGGGCTCCTTCTTCCGTACCTTCTTCTTTCAGGCCCCAATCTTCCATGCCTGGTACTGGTGTTCCTCCTTCTTCTTCTGCCCAAACCTCGGGGGTTGGTACCGACGAGGTCGCAATGGAAGAGGTACGCCGGCAAAAGAGAGTCAGAACTGAGGGGCAGTCTGCCCTAACTACTGTACAAAGGAGGGTTGACCCAGGGGCGACGAGCCAACGGTCTTCAGTGGCGCCCTGGAGGCCGAGCTTGCTGCTTCAGCCAGGAAGACCGTTGACCGTGGAGGACCGACTTGGCGGTCATCCCTTAGTGGCGGCTGCGCTTGGCGACGCTTGTACTTTGCCCCGAGACATGGAGAAGCATGATGAGCTTGACGACGTCATGTTGCTAGTGACGCAAATGGAGTCTGCTCTGAGCGTAAGTTTAGTCTCCTTCGTTTTTCTTCTGTGCTTGAGTTCGGTAGTAGTTGTCTAAAAGTTTATTCTCTTTGCAGATCGTGCAAAAGTGTCATCTCTCTGTGCGAAGGGTCCAGCGAGCCAGGAAAATCCAGGCCAACGCTGAGGCCAAGGTTGAAGAGTACAAGAAGTCTTTGGAGGCCAACAGAGAAAGAATCAGAGAGTATGAAGAAACGTCTCGTGCCATTCTATCTGAGCTTGACAAGGCAAAAACCGAGATTCAAGAAGGAAAGTTGAGGGAGGCTGAGCTCCAAAAGAAGATCGCCGATCTAGAGCAGGAAAAGGCCGAGACCGAATCCAGAATCCGGGTCGGTGCCAACAGTGCATATCTTGAAGGATTCCAGGAAGCTGAGGCCGAATACGCTGCCCAAGTGACCGGAGTCAGGGATGATTCATGGGAGATGGGCTGGAAGGCCGCCCTTGAAAAAGCTGGAATCCAAAGCGATCATCCGGCTTTCTTGAATCCTGACAAGTTTCCAAGCTCGGTACCTGCGAACGTCCTGCCTCCTACTCCCGAGGTTCCTCCCGTTGCGGTCGAGGAACCAGTCGTCGAGCCCCTTCATGCTGAGAACGAGGTCATCCAGATAGAAAGCGATGTACCTGTTGCCCCTGCTCCCTGAGTATCTTTATGTATTTAGCAGTTTCTTCTATTCTCTCTTTCGGTTTGTTTTTGTGGGAATATATGTCCCTTTGGTTTGCGAGTCACACTCGCCTGATGTAAGAACTCTTTTTTAATGAAATCCAACATTAAGGCAAATTGTCTTTACGTCTTTCTTAGACCTTAATGTTTACAGACACTATTTTTGCCGAAATGTATATCTTTACCGAATTAGCACACGTAGTAATTTTAGCCAATGAACTAAGAACCCAAGAGAAGCAATTCGGTAGAAATCCTGTCCGAACTCCGCGCTGCTTTTGCTTTTCAAAGCGCGAATTCGGACTCTTTTGTGGGACATGTCTGGCCGGTTCATTCCGGCAGTATAGTCCGTCTCTGCCAGTGATCTGGTATAAAGACCGAGATCGTTTGTGGCCAGAATTTTGTTTGATATGACCAAATGGTTCTTCACCAATGGTGTAGGTATTACCTCGCCAGTGATCTGGTATATGTACCGAGATCTTCTGTGGCAGAGGTCCGAAATTCTGCGCGTGATCTGGTAGGCGTACCGAGATCTTCTGCGGCAGAATCGTGGCACCGAAAGGACGGCTATTGCGCCGAACTGTTGGAGAGTTTGCCGAGCTTTGTGACTCGTAAAAAATCGAAATGTCAAGGAACGAAAGAATAGCTTTATTGATGCTTGAAATTTCGACTACAGATCAGAAATAGAATTTTTTGAGGTGAGCGGCATTCCATGGCCGTGGTAACTGTTTACCATCCATGTCCTCCAATCTGTAAGCTGATTGACCCGCTGCAGAGATCACTTTGAACGGTCCGAGCCATGTTGGCGTAAGTTTGCCTTCGTTTGGATCTTTGTCTGCTGGCAGCGCCTTTTTCAACACCAGTTCCCCAATGGAGAACTTTCTTTCCCGGACTTTTTGATTATAGCCCCTAGCCAATTGCTGCTGGTAGGCCGCTAAGCGAACGGCTGCAGCTTCTCGTCGCTCTTCGGCCAAATCAAGCTCTCGTCCAAGATTAGCATCGTTCTGGCCTAGGTTGAAGAGTTCCGACCTCAATGTCGGAAGTCCGATCTCTAGGGGTATCACTGCTTCGGTACCATAGGCCAAAGAGAAAGGCGTCGCCGAAGTGGAGCGCCTTGGAGTAGTCCGATAAGCCCACAGGACACTCGGGAGTTCTTCAACCCATCTTCCCTTTGCTTGGTCGAGTCTTTTCTTAAGGCCATCGAGAATGACCTTATTAGAAATTTCAGCTTGACCATTGCTCTGCGGGTAGGCTGGAGTGGAATAATGATTTCGGACCCCTAGATCTTCGCAAAATTTTTTGAAGAAGGCGGAGTCGAACTGTGTCCCGTTGTCCGAGATCAAAACTCGAGGAATACCAAACCTGGTGACGATATTCTTCCATACAAACTTTGTTGTGTCTTTTTCAGTGATGGACGAGAGCGGTTCTGCTTCTATCCACTTTGTAAAATAATCAGTAGCTACAATTAGCCACTTCTTATTTCCTAATGCTCGGTGGAGAGGTCCAACGATGTCCAAACCCCACTGGGCGAAAGGCCAAGGGCTGGAGAGCGGGCTCAAATCCTGCGTTGGTTAATGTAGGGAATGTGAAAATTTCTGACACTTCTCGCATTTCCTAGCATATATCTGAGAATCTTTTTGCATGTAAGGCCACCAGTAACCCTGGCTGAGAGCCCGGTACGCTAGTGACCGACCTCCGATGTGACTTCCACAAATCCCTTCATGGATCTCGAAGAGAAAGTCCTCGACTTTGCTTGGGTGGACGCATTGAAGGTAGGGGCCTGTAAATGATTTCCGGTAGAGCTTACCCTCTGGAGATAGCCAAAACCTAGTAGATTTCAGCCTCATTTTATGAGCAGCAATTTTGTCTTCCGGAAGCTGATTATCTTTGAGGTACGAGATGATTGGGTCCATCCAACTTGGGCCGAGATCCACACAAAGTATCTGACGGGCTAGGTGAAGCTGAATACTAGGTTTCGCTAATGATTCAACCTCAATGATTCTTTTTCTTCCAGCCTCAACGGCGGATGCCAGATTAGCTAAGGCATCTGCATGGGAATTCAACTCTCTGCCGACCTGCTTCACTTCTACTCTTTCAAACTTAGAGAGGTGGTGTTTTGCAAGAGTCAGGTAGGCCGCCATTCTACCATCACGGGCCTGATATTCTCCGCTCAACTGGCTCGTCACCAGTTGTGAATCACAGAAGACGACCAGATGTCGTGCCCCCAGAGTTTTGGCGCTGTCAAGTCCTGCAATCAACGCCTCATACTCGGCTTCATTGTTGGTAGCTTTGAAATCAAGTGTCAGGGCCTGCTCGATGACTAATCCTTCTGGAGATTGGAGGACCAAGCCAGCGCCAGCCCTTTTAGAAGTCGAAGATCCATCGACAAAAACCTTCCAAGCTGAATCGAGGAACTGTTTCCAAGATTTTTTTTCTTGAAGGTCGGTGTCGGTGACATCACTGGCACTCTTATTGTCCCCCAGTTCGGTTTCGAGTTGGCTTGGTGCCGAACTAGGAGAGATGAACTCCACTAGGAAGTCCGCTAGTACTTGAGCTTTTATCGCCGTTCGGGGCCGATATTGGATATCGTATTGGCCCAGTTCGACTGCCCACTTGGAAACCCTCCCAGAGAAGTCTGCTTTGTAAAAAAGTTGTCGGAGAGGATATTCCGTTACGACGGTGATCGTATGAGCTTGGAAATAATGGGAGAGCTTGCGGGAAGCACTGACAAGGGCTAACGCGAGTTTCTCCAATTGCAAGTACCTGGTCTCGGCATCAATGAGGATTTTGCTGGTATAGTAAATAGGCTCTTGCCTTGCCTCCTCTTCTCTAACCAGCACCGAGCTCACCGCGTGATCGGACACAGCAAGGTATATATAAAGCACTTCTCCCTGTTTCGCAGTTGAAAGCAGGGGTGGTGAGGAGAGATACATTTTGAGCTCATGCAGAGCTCGGTCGCATTCTTCTGTCCACTGGAACGAGGAATTTTTCTTGAGGAGTTGAAAGAAAGGTCGGTACTTATCCGAAGATCGGCTGATAAAGCGGTTGAGAGCAGCCGCCATGCCCGTCAATCTCTGGACTTGTTTTGTAGTGGTAGGACCTTGTACTGCTTGGATAGCCGTTATTTGATCTGGATTGGCTTCAATGCCTCGTCTGGTGACGAGACTCCCTAGAAACTTGCCGGAGCCTACCCCAAACGCGCATTTTGTTGCGTTCAGCTTGAGCCGATACATTTTCAAGATGCCAAACACCTGGCGTAGGTCGGCCAGATGATCCTGGGACTGTTTGGTTTTGACGACCATATCGTCAATGTAGACCTCCACAGTTTTGCCGAGAAGGGCCTTAAACATTGTGGTGACCAATCTCTGGTAGGTCGCCCCCGCGTTCTTCAGCCCGAAAGGCATCACTTTATAACAGTAAATCCCTCTTGGGGTTATAAACGCGGTTTTTTCCTCGTCGGGGCCGTACATCGGGATTTGGTGATATCCCCGATAAGCATCGAGAAAACTCATTCTCTCATGGCCCGCGGTAGCGTCGATCATCTGGTCGATCTTCGGCAGAGGGAAGCAATCCTTTGGGCAGGCTTTATTGAGGTCGGTGAAGTCTACACAGACACGCCAGCTGCCGTTTTTCTTCTTGACCACTACGGTGTTAGCTACCCACCTTGGATAGTGGACTGCTCTGATCGCCCGGGCTTGCAGCAATCTGTCGACTTCTTCGGCCACGGCCTCTGTCTGTGGGATCCCAGTCCTTCGGGCCTTCTGGATGACAGGCTTCTGTTTGGGATCCACATTCAAATGATGGCATAGCACTTCGGGGTCGATGCCGGGCATTTCATTTGGGCTCCAAGCAAATACTTCTTTATTTTCAATTAAGAAGTTCAAGAGCTCGGACTTCTCAGGCTCACCGAGCTCGCTGCCGAGCAAGAAATATTTCTCGGGATCGCTGGGATCGATGTTGACCGAGGTTAGATCTTCAACACTTTTATGCTCGGGGGCGCGGCCGATCTTTTCCAATTCTTCTTCGAGTTCGGCCATGTTAACTTGCTGCGGCTCTGCCTCCCCTGGGACCACGGCCATCAAGCATTGCCTGGCCATTTGCTGGTCGCCCCTTACCGTCACCACCTCAATTTTGCCATCTTTATTTTCTAAAGGAAATTTCAGTTTTTGGTGGTACGAAGAGGGTATAGCCTCTAACTGATGCAGCCAAGTTCTCCCTACGATGGCATTGTAAGGAGACGGCGCGTCCACCACAATGAAGTCTGCCATGACAATGGCTCCTTCGACTTGGACTTTCAGGGGGACCTTCCCCTTTGGATACACTGGTTTGGCGCTGAACCCCACAAGGGGAATTCGTGCTTCCAGCAGATCTTCCTCTTTGAGACCCATTCTTTTGAAGCAGTCGTAATAGAGGATCTCGGATGAACTGCCGGGGTCGACGAGAATCCTCTGTACTCTGCAATTTTTCAGCTTCAGGGTTATAATGAGTGGGTCATTGTGAGGGAGTTGGACGTCTTCCAGGTCCTTTTCTCCGAACCAGATTTTTGGCCTATCCCTCCGAGCTTTTTTTGTAGCTGGTTCGAGCTCGGCTGACAGGACCTGCTTGCCGTGGGAAGCCTTCCTCGCCACAGCGCGAGATTGGTCGTTCCCCTTCGGAGCACTCCCCTTCGGTGCAGACGCCAAGTGAATGACGTTGATTATTCTCTCGGACTCATCACTATCCCGATCTTCGTTTCGGCGAGGATGATGCTCCTCGCGTTGAGTTTGGTTAACTCCCTGGCCACCCTCTTTGATATATTCTCGAAGATGACCGTCTTTCACGAGCTTCTCCAGATGTGACTTGAGGCTATAACAATCCTCCGTCATGTGGCCGTTCTGCTTATGATAGGAACAGAACTTATTTTGATCTCGGGTGGACGGATCAGCCCTCATCGGTTGCGGCCACTGAAAGTATGGTCGCGTTTTTATTTTACCAAGGATCCTATAGATTGGCTCCTTGAAAATTGTGTTGACAGCAGTGAACGCCGTAACACGCTGCTGTCCCTCTCTGTCGCGCGGAGCCCTTCTAAGCTTGTTGCTACCCGCGGAAGGTGTATACGGAGTAGCCGAACTGGAAGGTTTTTGGCCGTGACCGACATCCTCCCTCCGAGGCGACTTATCCCTCTTGGAGAATTTCGCTTCCCGGGTGAAGCCAAAGCTTTCCCGAGCTCGGGCATCGTCTTCTTCTTGCTCTATGAAGCGATTTACCCTGGCCATGAGAGCTTTCATGGAAGTTACAGGGTTCCAGATCAGGTACTTACGGAGCTCATTGCCGGGAAGTAGAGACTGCTGGAACGATTTAATAGCCACTTCTTCAGTGGCGTTTTCGACCTGACTGTAAATCGTCCAGAATCTCTTGGCGAATTGAGTAAGAGACTCGTTCGGCCTCATCTTTAGCGCCATAATGTCAGCGTCAGTCTTGGGGATGATTCTGTGTGCTTGGAATTTTTTCAAGAAAGAGCCTTGGAGCTGTCGCCAGCTCGTAATCGACTCTTCTGGAAGTGCACAGAACCATCTCAAAGAGAGATCCCCAAGACTGGAAGAAAAGACTCTGCAGTTGAGGTGACCGAGGTCTCCCCAGAGCGACATTCTTTGAGTGAAATGCCGAATGTGTGCTCCTGGATCCGAGGTTCCGTCATACAAGACGAACCGTGGGACGACGAACTTCTCTGGGAGAGAAAATTCTCTTATCTCCTGCGAGAAAGGAGATGTACCAAGGTTCTCCGCGTCGCCGACATCCAATTGTTCGCGGGCGAATCCGGCTGCTTCCATGTTGCGCCGGATTGTCTGTCTGACTTCTCGGGTCAGCCATTCCTTCATATCATTTTTGTCGTCGAAAGTGGATTCTTGCTTTCTTTGGGAGCAGCTATCCCCCGAGCCTTCGACGTGATCTCGGGAGCGCCTCTTGCGGTTCAGGTGCTGCCGCAAATCATCATGGATGACTGGACGTACGACGTTATTCGTGGAAGCCTTTTCCACTTCCCGGAGCTGCTGCTGGAGCTGATAGATTAGCTTATCCTTTTCTTGGATAATCAGGTTCTGGGTCCTGATATCCGCGAATGAGGATGTGTGTTCGTCACGCGCCTGGTGTACGACCGGCCCTTTGCCCTTCTGCAGCGATTTTGGTGGAGGGTTGTTTTCCGTAAGAGGCCTTGTCTCCTCCATTAAGGGTGAGACGGAGCCAGAATTGTAGCTCTCCACCACGACTGGGCGTTCAGCACTTTTCTCATGTCGAGATACGGCACGGGACGTTCCAGGACGTGCAGTCACGTCTACAGACTTTGTCTTTCCACCTCTCTTGCTCTTTGGAGGCATGGTGTAAGGGAAGAAGATTTCTGAGTAAAGGTGTTTACTTCGTTCCCACAGACGGCGCCAATTGTAGGTGCACGAAAATTCACAGACCCGGAGATGGTGAATTCTGGACCTACTAGAGATGTGGTGTGATGCCTCAGAAAAGAACCTGAAAGGGGAAGAATGGAAAGAGCAGTCAAAGACCCTGGCTGAAGGCAGCGCAAGGCTCTCCGATGCCTAAGTCAGTACGAGGACGTGACAGTAGGGTAGAGATTTTCAAATGTCAATTGTAAGTGTCTGAGTGCGTACCTTTTGAGGAGACTGAGTCCTCTTTTATATAGTGATAGGGACTCACAGATCGATCGACGTGATTCCCTTAATCGGGGTAACTGTCCCTCAATCGGGGTAACTGTTTCAGTCGATCACGCCCCTTAAATGGTGATAACGGCTCAGTCAATACCTATCCCCCATTTATAGTCGTAACGTTGCTCATTCCCCTTAACATTCGCCGCCTCATAAACCATACAGCCACGTCCCTCGGCCGTTACGCCATGTCTAGGCGACCGAGATTGAGGCGAGTACATCCGAGGTTAGATGCGGCCGAACTGAGGTAGGAGTGAGCTGAGGGAGGTGCGTCTGCAATACAAACAAGTCGACCGAACTGGTTCGGCAAGTATGAGATCTCTGCCGAACTGTGATGCTAAAGCCGAGATCGAGACGAGTTCGGTGCCGAAATACCGCGTATTTCCCTTATTGCTGACGGAGTGGGCCCAATCTCGGTGTTCGAGAAATGCCCCCACACAATGGCGAAATACAATTAAGTGGTTAACCCAACATTATTAGAACAAGACTTCCAGATAATATTGGTAATGGTATCAATAGGAATCTTCCAGATGACCTCAACAAATCTAATCATTGATCATTTTTAGTAAACCTCAGGTCTTAAGTTTGAGAAATATAATGAGTACCACATAATAAAATAATAGTATGGTTGCCAAGTCGGTCAGGTTTACTCTTTAGACCAAACCTCAAATCAAGTCACAATCAAATACGATTAAAAATCTGAGTCAATTCAACCAGAATAAATCCCTTGCCCAAATCCAATCTCACCCTAAGTCATAAAACAAAGACCATTAATTAAACTCATTCAATTTTAATCAAGATCAACACCCTTAACTTAATTCAAAAGAAAATTAGATCTAGAATTTCCAAATCAACTCAAGCTTTCACTTGCAAACATTGAAACATTGGAAAAACAGTTGTTCATTTGTGACTGGTCAAATAAAGCCATCCATACCACTCACTTGACAACAAATGTTTAATTGTTCAGCAAGTTGAACCTAAGCTGAGATTGACTCTTGCTGAAGCAGTGTAATAATGCCACAAAGGCCACCACCCCTACCATAAAAACTGTAAAATAAAAGTAAAGTAAAAGTAAAGTAACTTGCCCATTCCTGTATTTATCTGTTCTATTCCCAATACAAATACCAGTAACCCCAACCCAACACCATAAAACATTATCCTTGTCATATCAATATAAATAAAAGAAGCAATTCATGAGCACATCTTATGCTTCTGCAACTTCTAGCTACTATACAACAATAATTAACACTCACTCACTTACACCAACACCAACATCCCCCAACAAAAACACCCCTCCTTTTCTCTACTTATTACCATCCTACCCCTCCCCAGCCCCCCACTTTATATCATCTTTGGCCATCACATAGAAACAAAAACCAGTAATTTCATCTCCCTCACAGGGGCAAAACCGTCCATCCAAACATTGGGGTTCCCCCACTAACATTTATTCGGCGAAAATCCGACCGTTGATTTCTCCAAATCAAACCCTACACGTGTCCCCTGCTGCTGCACGTTCCCGATGATCGACAACGCCGACGACGTCGGCGCGAACGCGAAGCAGTAAGTCCCGGTCGAATCCACCGGAATCAGGTAGTTCTTCGCCGGAAGCGGCAGCGACTTCCCCTCCGGGAAGTGGAGCGCCACCGTCGGCACCTCCACGCTCGTCCTGCTCCCCAGGTCGTAGCACGTGTCGAACAGCGCCACCCCAGCCGCCGCCGGCAGGTCCTTCGTCCCCTTCACGAAGGCGTCGCGCAGAGCCGCGTAGGCGTCCGACTGCAGCCGCGTCACCGCGGTGCCGGAGTCGACGATGATGCCACCGCTGCCGCTCTCGTCCATGGAGAAAGCAGACGGCGGGATGGAGAGCATCTCGCCGCCGACGGAGAGGCCGGTGAGGGCGACGTAGTAGAAAGTGCCGATCTTGGGGTTGCGGAGGAGGGGGGCGGTGACGTCGCCATAGCCGTTGCCGGCGCCGAACTGGAGGGTTGAGGAGGCGGAGGTGTCGCGGTCGACGAGGCAGTAGGAGAAGGCGGAGGCGGAGATCTGGGAGGGGAAGGAGAGGGACCCACCGCCCAGCCCCAGCAGCCCCGCCGCCCCCACGAACAGGCCCTCGTTGTCGTGTCCGCAGCCCAAGGCGATGTTAGTAACGGAAGCCGATTCACCGAATGTTAGCGTTTCCGTCACGAAGTCCCCAACCGTGTAAGATCCGTCTCCGTACGATACCTGAAAGTGATAAAACAACAACGTCACGGCCGTCATAACAGACGTTAAAAACCGACCGATACGGAAATGGAGCCGTTAACGTTTCGGTCCATGGAATGTGACCGTTGCACTCCTTTTTGACTCTCGAACACCGTTTTCCGGTACGGGCGAAAAAAAATTGCATTTCGGAACAAACAAACATATCAGTTTCGTATCGGATATTATTGAGACTTTCTACAATCACGATACCACTTTTTCCGTCACGGAAGCAGTTACCGTTAAAACGGAGACAAAATAATTACCTGATAGAGGCACGAGTCGTTTCGGCAGGCGCTGACGTCGAGGGACTTGCAGGGCTGAGATTCGCAGGTGAGGGCAGCGTAACTGGAAGAAGCGGAGGGCTCGAAAACCGGATCGGCCTGGTCGTAGCAGTCCGTACACGGCTGGCATTGCACCCACGTTACATCGCTCCCGGTGTCGAGCACCATATAAAGCGGTTTCGGAGGCCGACCGATTTGAACTCGGGAGAAGTACTCACCGCTTCCCTGGCTCGTCCCGGAGACGATGGGGCCCTTCAGGCCATCTTCGGCCTTGGCATCTAAAAAACTAGAGTCTGATTCTAAAGGCTTGAGATCGGATCGGTCGAGGCCGCTGAGGGCGATGGCGAGTTTGGCGTGGATGGACTTGACTCGGGCCGAGTCGCGGGCGAGTCGGGCGAGCGTGAGGGTCTTGTAGTCCTTGTGGGTGGTGGGGTGTTTGAGGGAGTCTCGAGAGTGGAGTTGGAGAGTGAAGGAAGGGGTGGTTGTGGATGTGGGAATGTGGGATGATTTGTGGGGGTGTTGGAGGGGTTGTTGGGTTTGGGGAGTGATGAAGGAAATGGCATATTGGGTTCTTTCAAGAGAGGCTGTAATGTTGAGGGTTGTGGTTTTGGGGATGGTGGGAAGGACTCTGCAAGTGATGGAGGAGATGGAGAGGAAGAGGAATAACAAGAAGAGGGAAGAAGAGAGTTCTGATGCCATTGTTGAGAAAGAAAGAGTGTTTTGTTTGAGGAGTGGAGAAAGAGAGATTGTGAGAAAGGTTTGCAAAAAGAAGGAGCCTTTATTGGAGAAGAGATGATGGGGATGGGTTGTACTGAGTAGGAACTAGTAACGCCAGAATCATTGCAGGGGTGCTCCTCCAGAGCACTACTAATTTGTTGGGTGTAACTAGCAAAACCCCATTGCCCAATGCATGGACCATAAAAACCACCAAATGCACACTCATACCTAGTATTTTTATTAAATAATTTAATTAGTAAAAATTAAAGTCATTTTCTATTGCTAATTTGATATCTTCTTCTCTTCTCTTCTCTTCCACTTTTTTTTTTAATATTAACTGTATTTTAGCAGTTACGTACTAGGAAAGTTTTTTTTTTTTTGGTTTAGAGAAGAGTGGAGAGAGAAGAGATGCTGACAGGTGTCTTCATATATGCTATGAAATGAGGGATTGATGTTTGGAGCCATGTGGTTAAACGAAGGGAAAAACCATTCCCTTAAAGATATAGATTTGCTTAGTACAGCACCCAATCACTACAATTCATTTGGACCATCAAGAGTTTAGCTTCTCTTAGGTGGAGTACTAATTCTTGAATTTCCAAAGGACATTTGGCAGCTAAGTTAGGAATAGCGTCTCTTATTACTAAGATAAAAGGCCGTTGTTGCGATTTTCAATATTAAAATGAGGTTTGTTGTCAATACACATGATGAAAATTTGGCTTGATCATGTTCTTTGGTGGAATCTCACATATTGAGCAACTTTTTTTTTTCTTTTTGCTATTGGAGGGTTTCCAATCCTTTGGGGTGGATTAATCCATCTGGGTCCAGAGGAAAGCCGGATAAACTCCCCCATAGCCCCAGTATGATAGTGCAGTTTCGAACCTATAATCTTCAAGTGCAAACTGTGGTCCTAGATCAACTGAAATACCACAGCAACTCATCTGTACATAGGAAAGATTCTCAACAACCTTTGAAGGAGAAAAAGAATCACTCTTCTTTTGGTTTCTCTCTGCAATGCCTGGCCTAATTGTCCAGGAGTGGCATGAAGAAAATTAAACTCTATTTCCCCTAAGCTTTTTACTATTAGCCCAGATGTGCCACAGGATATTTTGAAATTTTAACCCACCAAATGCATACTCCGAAATCTGGGATGATTCCACATATGTTCTCCTGCGGTGTATTGCTACCAATTGAATTAAGTGCTCTCACGTCAGGCGCGCTGGTTGCAGAAAAGGGTCAATAATGTGATTTGGCAGAAAGGGCATTTAAACCTACTTGTAACTGTGCCTGGATTAAGATTCTAAAGAGGAAAAGATTGCTACAGGTCACAAGCATCCAACTCATGATAGATGCTAATATAAAGGGTGGTGGATTGTTTCTCTTGTTGTGTTTCTTCTCTCTTATTAATGACATGTGTAATTCACTTTTAGTGTGAGTGGCTGGAAATTGTTATTGTGGCTTAAACTAATACAACACTTATAGGCCCCTTCCGACCCCCCTTTGGTTCCACAGTGACTACAATTAGAGATTGATCTCTACTACTTATTTACATCACTGGGCTATCAGTGGATTGGCAAAATCAAATTATATACATTCTAAATGACTGGATCCCAATGGGTTTGTTTTGAGTAATAGCCAAGGTTGAGTGAGTTCATTTGAAGTTCGTATGCAAATTCCAACATGAACCTTGGCTTTAGGGTCAAGTCTAAATTGATAAAAGAAAAATGTTATAAGAATAATAAGAGCCACCTTTTTATTATGTATATTTCTATCTAATGATATCATTTTATTTCAGTATAGATGTAGTGTAACATTTGAGTATGTGCCGGATTAGTCTTGACGTGTCAAATACCACGGGGATATCCTCGTTAGCAAAAAAAAAAAAAGGACGCGCACACAAGTGAAATATAATTGGGCCCAATAGGAGTTCATTGGGCTTAGGATGCTCGGACAAGCCTATCTAATTGAGCAAGGATCTAAGCCACAGTAAGGCCTATTGACAGTCTCACTCACTCCTATGAACCCGATTATGAAGAACTTTTTATCACAAAATATCAGCAGTTCAGAATTTGAGTCTCTGTGCCAAAAGATGTAGCACCAATATGAGGGAAATTTGGTCTCCATTTACATCATTGATAAGAAAATGAGTATGGGCCCAGACAAGGAGGGCCTTAAAGGAACCCAACTCAAATCCAGCCCAAAGGCGAAAGTAGTTTTCTGGTGCAGGCTGGACCAGCCCACATGTTTCTCCAAAAATAATCCATTCCCTATTAGGCTCAAAAATGGAATTTTGAACCATACAGACGGGGTGTGAATGTGTGATGGGCTGAGCTATTCAAATTGTTTGTTCTCGTCAACCAGGGCCCAGCTTATTGATAGCCTTAATGCCTAATCCTCTAAATAGCCCTATTATCCTATACAAATACCTGCATGAGTTCCCTCCCTCTTCTGCTTTGTCAACCAGTTATGTTGCTTACTTTCTGAACTTAGGTGTCCAAATGGCTGGAATATGCTAGGCATACCACAGAGATCTTCACCTATAAGAGCCGACACTACTTATGTAGGTGAAAATAAGCGCCAACACCACTCAACCATGAGTGTTTTGGCTACTAAATTCCAACTTGTGAAAGGATTTTTTTTCACGGAAAATGGAAATGCTTTCATGGGAAAATGATTTTCCTTGTTCTAAATTAACATTTGTTATTCATTCTCTAATTTGAACCCTTATCTATTCACAATTTCTTGAAAAGCAGGTTTTGACTCTTGAGCCAACCATTTGTTCGGTCTTTACACAAGAAGCAGGACACATCTCATAACAATAAATTCTTTGTCGTACAAAAGAATAGTTTGAAACAGTAGAACATGATCTCATTATTTTCATAGTGAAAATATAATCGCGTTAGGTTGGGGATGGGGATTTCCTTTTTTTCGAAAAAAAAAAAAACATTCTCTCAATTTTTAGCTATCCTGGACCAAGCTATTTTAATTTTTTTAACCCCGAGAGATAGTAGGGTTGGTTAAGACTCCGATTTACAAACCGAACATTGCGGTTTTAAACTCGCGCCCTCCCCCTAAGACCACTAGTTGGCAAAAACCTTACTTATTCCTTGCCAGGAGCACGTGGGGAAATAAATGATTCTCAAAGGGGCTGCAATACATGGGCAATATATCAAACTTGTGTAAGTCGCACGTAGTGAAAGGTGAAAACTATCCGTTGGACTTATACTTAAGTAATGTATGACATTCTTTTCATCCTCTTCCACTGCTTTCTTAACATTTTTTTATTGCCATGGCACCGAACCAAAGATCCAGGGGGTTTGTCCCTAGGAGGCACTTTTTTTTTTTATAAAAAAGTTTCATGCTTTGGAACTGTCTGCTGTTATGAAGGGTCAATTTTAGCTTTTTCAAAACACTCGAAATTCCATAATCCTAAATGCCAGGTTGTACTAAAAGATTTGGAAAATATTTCAGGGAATTTGAAGACTTCAAAATCTCTCCTAACAAGAGTTTTTTTTTTTTTTTTTAATTTCAGTAAATAAATACATATTAAGAGCGTGTTTGTTTCATGTAATTGGATTTCTAAGAATTCTAAAACTTGGTTTTTCTATGAGTGGTTTAAAATTAAAGAATTAAAGGTAAATATCTTAAAATGTCATCAAATTAGATCAAAAGAAGATGAAAAATGAATGCCCAAACATCACTAGCAATTCAAATCCTAGGAGAGTCAAGGTCTGATCTATATTGCAACCTTATATCCTACCCCCATGGGCTCCACCTCATATCCCCACCCCTCACTTCTTTAATAATTCTTTGACAGAGCTCTTTTACCATAAATTCTTATATATTTTAATTCACATTTATTCCATGTAAATAAGAAGGCCCTAAATCTTTTATAAATTTTGTGATACATTTGTTCATTAAGTGGAATCCCTCCTCCATGAGATAGGAATTCAAATCCTCTTTACCGAGGAAATTCAATTTACCCTTTTCTTTTCCACAAGAAAAATATATACCATCAAACAATAATAAAAGAGGCTGCACACAGAATATATACCACCAAACAATAAAAAAAGAGGCCGCACACAGACTCGGAATAATTTTCCTCTTTATGATGGATTTCTTTCATCGTCCAAAGACAAGTGACAAGCTTTTAAAAATCGAATGAGATGTGATGCTTGTGACAATAGTATGCATGACAAGCTTGGTGGGGCTCGCCGACAAGCAGCGGACCTGGGATTTTCGTTTGAGGGGTGCGAACTTTAATAAGGAGTTTGATTTTGGGGGGCAAACCGAGGATTTTCATGTTGATTTTGAGGGTGGAAACATAATTTTATCGGATTTTCTGAAGCTCATTGCACCCGCGTGGTTGTGCCTAGATCTGCCCCTAGTCACCTGGATGAAAGGGCCATTGAGGTTTAAGCCTAGAAAAAAAAAAATTGTAAACTCATGTTTTCTGCAATCCAATGTGAGAACACAAAATGAAAATGTGGATGCATCCTACAATTTTGCTCTCCTTAATTTCAGCAACTGGGGCCGTAATTGCAGCCGGCTGAAGGAATCTCTGTAGAAAGGACAGAGACCCTCAATTGATCTTCCATGAAACAAAGTGCATCCTACAATCAACGCATGGCATGCACTGTGCTTCTCTTATGGGAGGGAGATAAGAGTGGAATATAGAAAAAAAAAAGTATGGAAACTGGTTGGAAGTAGAAATTGGCTCGACCCCATTTGTCAGAAATGGTGGACCACTTAGATGTGAAGGCCTAGACCATGATTCGAATAGCAACAAGTGGGTGGAACTCACTTGTCAATTCATCACAGGTGGATACTGCTTCACTGAAAGATCATGCCATTTTGTATGTATCTCCCAATAGTTATGTGTACCGACATGATCCAATGGTGTGTCTGTTTCACAAGGGCTGTTTTCGAAAGGACTCCTCTATTATCCCAAAACCTCAGGAAGACCCCTTGTATTTCTCACTGATGGGCTTGAAGACTAACCTTCTAGATTCTTCTGTCTAAAACAAATAAAAAAAAAAAAGATTTCCAACATATGTGTTTCCTGTTATAGTGATATGGAGAGGTTCACTGCATCATCAATCAGTAGTTAAGTTAACCCATCAGTTCAATAGTTTGCATTAAGAAAAACATGCCCAACACTAATAAGACAAGTATTGACAAGTATTTCCAAGATATCTCCAGAAAAAGAAAAAAAAATACTTGGTCATCATCTTTGAATGTTAAATTTCATTATATGCTTCGGTTGGGAAATGGTATGGCGGATGCTTTAGGTAAGTTAGGGGTAGAAAGAGAGGTAGATTTGTTTGTTCCTTTGTAATTTGTTATTTTGTGTTGGTATTTAGCTCTAATATCTTCACATGTTTTTTCTTTCCACCTTTATTGCACCTTTCTTAAGTCTTTAATATATTTTACCGTTACCGATAAAAAAAAAATACAAAAAATCACAAAAATCTGAAATAAAAACTAAAATATAGGAAAAATCTATAAAACACTTCTAACACTGTGATAATATTCAATTTCTATTGATGTTTCTTTTTTTTTTTTAAACTTTATCCGTATTTTGAGATATTTTCCCAATAGTATCTTAGAAAACTATCAAATTCGAAAATTGCCGACATCTTTCTAGGAATATAATTCCAGAACAACACTTGGGACTCACATGTAGCTTTCACATTGATTAGTTGGACCTAGCAACCAATATGTTCACTAGTTTCCTTGACTCTTTAGATCTCACCAAGTACATTTATGGCCGGGTGCTCCAAGGATTGAATGGTCAAGGCAATGGTTGTACCAGCAAGATCACAAAAATAAGGTTGAGAAATGGTAAAGCTTTTAAAATTATCTTCAAGTGTCGGTTAAGGAAGTAGATTAATTTCAGAGAAGATGAAAAAGGAGGAGGAAGTAGACTAATTCTTTGTAAATTGGGTGGAGTGAAGAGAGATTGAGGCAGCAATATTAAGAATGTTGTAGCAATGGATTGTGCGTGCAAAGAAAATTCTGTAGTTTTCAAATTCAACGGTGGATGCAGAGAGAAAGAGGGCGTGCAAAGAAAAATGAGGGTGCATTTACAAGCTCTCATGGAAGAAATCCTCTGCTCTTATTTTTGCCAAATGGTTAGTTAAAGACCCATATTCCCTACTTTAGTCTCGATAGAGACCTCTCTAGCTTGACATGACTAATGTCAAATATCTTGTAAACGAGTCACATGTGATTTCACCTGTAACATTCAATGAATCACATTCATGCATTATGGTTGTATGAGTTGGTTTGTTTCAAATCGTAGATATTCATAGGGTCTAAAAATTGGTCTACATTGGTCAGTTCAACCCAGTCAATGGATTGTATGAGCCAAGTTGAATGGAATCATTCGCACATGAGACCAAGTAGCAGGTAGAATTGCAGAAAAAGATGGAAAAGGAAAACAACTGTAAATTTTAAGATTCATAGCCACACTGGCATTGGCTAGATTTGGGCTCTGTTTTTAGGCCCATGGCTGTACCTGAGCCTAGTTTCTAGCTTATTGTTAAATGGGCAGAACCTTGCCCCATTATGCTTAGAGGCCTAATCCGACCTAGCACATTTGACAGAAAGGGTGTTGTGTAGTTTTTAGGCCCATAGGATTGATTCAGGCCTAAATATAATGCCTAAAATCAAAATGGGTCAGGCTTGGACATGCTTCAAGCTTCAAAATAAGTTGACCCGGCACATGAACATCACTTGTGTAAGGATCTGAAAGGTCTCCTTGTGACCTACTTGCATGACAAAAAAATTAATAAACATCCAAACATAACCAGCACTATTTCAACAGCTTCAAATTTGTTTACTCTTAATTGCTATATAAAGCGGGTTGGGTACCAAAATATGCATGATCAATTGTAGGGCTTACACAATTCGGATGAGTGTCAAACTTGGGGTGGTGCTAAATCATCAGAGGAGGAGTGTAAGTATGAAGGGCTTAGATTCTTAAAACCTGTCAATGGATTAGATAAAGTTCACATAAGGAATCCATACCTGCAGTGGTAATCATCATATCCAATGGTAAAGTCATCCAACATACTAAATGAGAGATGGCGATCTTTATGCTGCCATTATTATGTTGCTTATGGTAGCATGTGGTGTGGGGCTTACAGCTGACTTTTGCATCATCAAATTTAATTAGTTATATCACACAGCACCCTTTGTACATGGAATTGGTCTAACCGAGGTGCCATAAGAAATAGTGCATAAATATAATACTCCAGTTGAAGTGAAGTTTGAGCCATTACTGCTGACTCTGGTCAAACAAAGATTGGCCTCATATATATGATTAATAACGCACAAGGTTGTGTTACTCACGTTCTTCATCTTTTGGCCAATCCTACGGCAGAGCCAACTCTATATATGGTGAGGATGTTCATTTTGAGCATCTCGGATTTTCAAAAGGTGAGGCCCATCTATAGGTATCACTCCAACTCAGGAATTCTCTAAGCCAGAGACTTTTCTGTGTGAATCCGACTGACCAACTACCTAAAACTCCATATCTGGGCCTTTCACCATGCTGATATCCAGCCCAAACAATATTACTAACGCAGATGGGCCCCTTATTGTGCTAATGGAACGACCTTGGATCTTACTATCTCATTAGTTAAAAAACAACACACACATAGAAGGGAAGCCCCTCGAATAGCACTCTTTTACATCACCTCAAATCACTATTAAGTGGACCATTCTGACGTGGTCATTATTGAGGAGTGGGCTCCACCTGAGGGAGGATATTGAAAAGTATTTCCGCTTCCTCTAGTAACGCGTTGAGGTTTTGGTAGGAATTGTTAGCTAAAGAAATTCAAGATGGTATCAAGGCCAACCGGTCCTGAGTTCAAATTCCAGGAGGAACGACTCGGTGCAAAAAAAACAAGGGTGTCGCCAAAAGTGCGCCAGCCATGTTCCACTTGACGAGGAGTATTGAGGAGTGGGCTCCACCTGAGGGGGAATATTAACAAGTATTTTTGCTGCCTCTACTAACGCATTAAGGTTTTGGTAAGAATGATTAGCTAAAGAAATTCAATAGTCAAGTTAGAAAAGAATGGACCATGCGGAATCAGGGCCCAGGCAGGAGGCATGTTACATTGATGGACAACATGAGAGTGACCTGAACTTGGTCTTTTTATCGGCTTCTTCCATGTACATGACAAGAAAAAAATTCTTTTGAGGGTTTTTGGACATGTGGGTTTGTTGTTTTTTAACTTTATACTTTCAACCTTCCGATTCTATTGTGTTTCGGTCTTAGTGGAACTAGACAAAAGTGTGGTAAGAAGTCACTTCACTTTTAGCTAAGAAAAAGCCTGTTGTTAATTGGGTGGACTTTGAAAAAATCTACTTTCTAACTTTTGGTAAAAAATTATAGAACTATCTTGCCTGTAGAGCTGTACCAAGACTTGATATTTGTCTATTTCTGTTTCTGCCTAATTGTTCATGCGGTATTTTAAGGCCATGTGATATCGTATTATACGATATTACAGGGTTGTGCGATATTGCACATATCACACTATACGATTTTCTATGAACGTAGGATACTGTAATTTTATTTGTACCAATAGCTCTGCGGGAGATATTTAATCTTCTACCATTCCAGACAGCCATAAGGTCAAAATCCCAAATAAGAAATTGCCATTCTTCTATTTGCATCTACCACTCTTGAAATTGTATTTAAAGGTCACGCAACCCCCAATGCCAAAAGAATACATAAGGCGGCAATGGGGGTCATGATGAAATGACTTTGAACTATTATAGTCAGACAAGCAAAAGAAAATAAATTTCAGTCCAACTCCTTTTAATAAGAAATGATCCCATGGTATCCTTAATATAGTGATCATGGCCCACTGCATTTATAATTGATTTGTAACAAGTGTATTGTTCAGTGGAGATTTGTAACAAAGTTTGATACATGCTGCCTATGATATGTTCCTCATTTAAAAGAGAATCCAGGCAAGATGAAAGATAGTCTTATGTATTAGTTCTCTCTGGCCCTTGTATAAAAGAGCACTCTCCCCAATCCATTAATACATTGGTAGTTCATTGGTGAAGCCCCTCCCTCTCCACAAAAATAATCAAGGAATGACCCTCGGTTGTAGCACTGAATGGTTAAAGGGTGTTAGATTAGGGCGGGGTGTGGGTATCCAAGTATCCAAAGTCTCCACTTAAAATAAAGTGAATATGGAACCTATTAATGGATTAGATCCTTGTATGTTTCAACCAGAGGATTTGGCCCCAGAACAATTACATTCACATATTAGATTTAAGTTTTGAGAGTATACTTGGATTTAATCATATACCGTTACTTAGCCTGCTTTTATATTTAAAAAAAAAAAAATCTTTTGAAGCTCTTTTATCTAATTACACTAATGCACTCCATATCTTATTTCATTTATGGATCTGGATCCAAAATGGAACCTATGTGCTGTATCCAGATCCTTCTCAACCCTGATCTATTAAGACAAATCTCGGTTCGGATCCACTATGGTTCCAACCCATTTGATCCCTAATGATATCATTGTACAATTGGAAAGGCAATAAATTTTCATTATTTTGAAACCATTCATCCTTCCTTCAATCACATTTAAATCATTTACCAGCACCATACCCTCAGATTTCACAAATCGATGCATTAAATATCACCACATTATTACAAACCAGTTGTTGGTCCGATTTGAATGAGCTCTGCAAGTTCACATGGTTAGCAACGTTGTGGTATTGTGGTACAGTAAAAGGAGCTATTGCGATTCGGTGGAGTAGTTTCAATGGAGGAAAAAACAGGTGGAGGAAACTTGCCACTGAAAAATCTTGAACTATAGAAAGCTTTCTCCATTTGTTTTACCCACATCCAAACGACCCCATAACGTTTTTATGTAAGTGGTAATCACACAGTGTGACTATGGATAGCACACTGGCCTCCTACAGCTTCTTCCAGGGTTCGAACCCTGAAGTAGTAGCTTTCCTTACCATATCCTGGCCACTAGGCCACCAAAGAAAAAAAAAACGTTTTTATGCAAGTGCAAGACAAATTCAAGAAACCAAAAGCCCAGTAGCTATTGGTTAACACAGCACAACCAATTATGTTAACTAATATGCAATTTTAATCATCATCTTGTATGATCAAGGATCAATGTTTGTATCCAAGTGACAAAACCAAAATACTAGAAACCTAAAAGGTTTAGATCCATGCATGGTAATATCATAACCATCCATACGAAAGGATAAGATATTTAAACCTTCTCTATCATGGCAATCCAATGATGAATGGGTGGGCCATCCTTACACTCTCGCTCTCCCTCTATCCAATACATGTGTTGGTATGACAGATTATGGTCTCCCCACTAATTAAAAAGGTCAGAAAAGAGAGAAAAGTGGACTTCATCCATACTACTTTCAAATTTCCTAATCCATCAAGTAACATAGGAACTTTAGTGCCCTGATGGAGATGAGAAACTAGAATTTGCTTTAATTGGGTTTCCTTAATCCACAAGAATCAAAGGTTTTATCAAGACCAAATAAATTGCATCACCATTGTTGGACCACTTTTAAGGAAACAATCCAACATTCACCCTTTTCATCCATAAAATCATCTTCTGTTCATCTTGAAAATATTTGACTCAAACTGGTTAAATTGGACTTTAACCAATTGAAAGCTTCTGATGAGTGGTAACCCTTACCTTTTAAAAGAGTAACCCATTCAATCTCTATCACTGCCTGGAGCTATATACTCGGTCAAATGATTTGATCAGGATTCCTGTCAACCTGCTTTAAAGGGATATCAAACACTCCTTGATAATCACATACCACGTGCTAGGTGTAACAATATCTGCATAAAGACCAGGGAGTTAAGAGTAAGACACAACAAAACAATGATATTTAACTGCCCAACAGTAAAAGAAAATGAAAAAGTATACATCTTTAATGATTTTTAAAAGGGAAAAGAACACATTAGCATCATTGTGTCAGACATTCCACTATGACCTCCATTCTATACAGTATTCAAGTTCTAAATCGTTGTCTCCTCCCAATTTCCGCTGCATTCTGATGACTAGTGTCTCGCGAGGTTAGCCCTGTCTATGCACTATATCTGGGTGGGATATAAACAGACTCATTCTCCATTGGCCGCTGAATAAAATGATATGTAGAAGTTGATCGTGCAGAGTTGGGTGATTGCGCCAACATCTGGAAATATGCATGTGGTCCCCAACCTGTGCAACAAACAAATAGTAAACTCAAAGCTCAAATTCTGAAGAAAACCAAATGCATAATGTACCAACATGCCATGTTGTCAACAAACCATGCAACGGTTGGCAACAAGAGAAAAATGCAGGGGATTCTCCAACAGGCCATGTTCTTCTCATCTTCTGTAGGCCACACCAGAACATCATTTTTTTAAGGGTCTCTACTTTCTTCCTAGAAAACCAAGGATTTTGAAGTGAAGCTTGTACTTAAAAAAAAGAGAGAGAGGAAAAAATCTGTTTACTTTTGTTTTCTAGGGGAAGCCTGTGAAAATGACCAAAAGAACACCTTGTGTGGTTTAGTGGGCTCAGAGGAGAAAAACTACTTGTTGCACCTCCCTATTTTGCTGCCAAACAAAAATGGCATATATATGATAATTCTTTATAAAAATTGGTCACCGAGACAAATATGCAGCCCAAATTCTTGTCATATCTTAAAAGTCTCACAATGTTCTATTTAAATTAGCAGATGTGCAGCTGCAATTAAGATTTTTCTAGGGCAGGTCGCCAACCTTGGCAAGAGAAATGGACCATAATTGGTCAAAGCATGTCATATCTGAAAAGTTGACAGTGAGACTTTCAAATGGTTTGCAGTTTGCACCCTCCCCCAATGAAATAAACACCTACACAACACCCACATGTGGTAAGATTGATATTCTCCACACTGCCCTTGTCTCAGCCTCCCATCAATCCCATTTGCAGACAAAGTTACCTACCTAACCTACACAAGTCTGGAAGGTGAATGTCACTAATTTTGGTCTTCGTAATTCTTTTGCCTCTGATAATCATTATCATGGGCGGCTCTACAATTCCAAATTAACAACTCTTAGGACTTCTTCCACACAAGCAAGATCAGAGATTCACATCCTCGCCCAACCAAATAAATTAATCTGGTATATTGGTGTTGGAGCTGCCATATCAAAGAGTACGAAAAACACAATAGATGTCTCCGGAATCCAGATTTAGCAGAGCTGGTGACATCAAAGTTCTCCCTGGGGAGCAAGGTAGCTACATTCGAGCCTTGATTGGAATGGGAAGGTATCGGCCAGTAGTGCCTTAAGAAATATAGGTTAGATGGGGTAACTTATCAGTATTAACCCAGAAACAAAAAATCTGATTTACAGTTAAAGCTAAGAATGACTTTGATGATAATATGTTAAACTGCAAACCCAATTCTTAAATTGCTAAATAGGATTCCATGCCACCAATATGTGCAATTAGGGCCGTGGTTAACTGATCTAGATTTGGATCTGATTATAGGGTAGCTTATCAGTATTACCCGCCAAAAAAAAGGGAAAAAGAAAAACACATCAGATTTGCATGATTTGATGATAATATGTAAAATTGCAAACATAAACACAAAGAAAATGCAATACCAATTATTAAATATCGAGTTAGGATTCCATGTCTCCATTATGTGCAATTAGGGCTGTGGTTGACTGATCCAGATTTTGGATCTGATTAGATCTCATTGTGCATAAGTAATGTCACAACTTTTCCAGATTTAAAGATGGTAGATAACTAATACTTCACTCTCTTTTTTTTTTTTTTCTTTTTTTATTTGGCATCTAGCCTGTTGCTCTTGTTCTTATTCACTTATGATATCTAGGCTACTGCACTAAGCACCTTTCATATTGGAATATCCCTGCAGCATCCGCCACCGATATACATGGCCCAAACAAGAAACACTGATGATCACTGCCGTACATTTTATGGAACAGATGCATCAGGACCAAATTATTCCTCTTCTATTTTTGCTAACAGCATTCATAGTTGTTTCAAAACTATACAGATCATAAGCACTCTCCGATCAACATAATTGGTGATAAAGTAGAAGATGCACCATTGAAGAGAGTATCTTGCTAATATTTCTTTGAAATGATGACCACTTGCAGCGTACTGATGGGCAAAATAGAGTAAACCACAAATAGAAAATTTCTTTAACATGCAAGAAAAAACAAAATAGCATGGAACATACCATGTGGGTCATATGGGGGTGGAAAGAAATGCAAGTAACAAAAGGAAGCAACCATAAACCCTGCAAATGACAATGATTTGGCAGTAAGCACCAGCCACTAAAAATATCATAGAGAATGTTTTATTGTAAACACTATCTGTACTCTACAGTGAACAAACCTAAGAGCCCGCCAGCAAAAACATCTTGCCAGTGATGATGATAGTCGTCAACACGAGAAATTCCCACCAGAGATGCAACAAGAAGTGGAAGAATGACAAGGCAAAGCTTCGCAACATGACCCTGGCGGTCAAAAACTCGAATTTTCCCCGATAGATACCACGCAAGAAAACCTAGGCCTGAAAAGGACCCTGGATATTGATCCCAGTTAGACTAGAACAGCCAAGAATATCAATGAAAAAAGAAGAGGGAAGATATGCAACCATGATTCCATAATCTGCTCAACGGATGCTGTATTTGAGAAAGAGAAGACCCTAAAATCCAAGTAACTTTATTTATATAGGGGTAGTTGAGAGAAGGTGCACAATGGTTTCCATAAATTATAAGGGGGAAAAGTAAAAAGGAAAACTAACTTTTCGGTTTGTGTTCACCTCTACCATGTGCATTGGAGTCAATCATCATTGTACATCTTGTCAAATCAACCAGGTCAAAACTGATATCCTCCCATTCTCTAATTTACTATTCATTTATGTTTAGAAATATATATATATATATGTATATATGTATCCATTCATTTGATTTCAAAATGGGAATTGAAACTGCCCATATCCCCTGATTGATACAAAAATCCCAGGAAGCCTGGTTTAAAAGGGAAATCCAGGTATTGTAGTGAAAGGCGAAAATACAAATTGGATGAAAAAGATTTAACACTACAACAAAATCAATTTACATTTTCTAATTTGGAATCAATAGGTTACAATGAATGGTTAATAATGTGGGTGTTACATGAAAGAGCGGAAGCCATTATTCTTTTTTTTTTTGGTCCAAAGCCGAGCATAATCAGATTAAGCATCCACTTCAACGCTCAAGTACAAAATCAACTCTGGATGGTTTCCCTCATGCATTCGACAGAGTGAATGCATAAGAACTGTTTGCAGCTTATAATGGCTTGCAAGCATGTTGTATACTGGTAGATCAGTCTAGGTGTAAAGGGTGATGTCGCTTCAATTTGGTTTGCTCCATCAATGGATGAATCATTTTGATGTCAAACATTGTTTATGAGCAGGCAAATATGGATTATTTTATGTTCTGAAAATGCCAAAAATGCATCCATGTGTAGCATACTTAAATTTGGAATACCCTAAAGATTGTTGAAGAATACACTCATGTTACAGTAATGTCTAGAGGCACGAGCTTCAAACACACAACAATCAACTCACATAACGAAGTGTTTAGAGACGGAACACCATCTATTTTAAACATTTATTAAATGATTTAATTCTAACACAATGAGTATGTAGTGAGAGCACCATACACATTAACAATCTTCAAAATGTGTTTTCAAATGTGACCCACCTATAAAATCAGAAAGTTAAAACCGTCAAATATACAAAATGCATGATTATCTATGGTGACTATGCTACTTACAAGAAGTATGCCCACTTGGAAAACTTTTGCGCCCTTCTTTAATGACACTCTTATCTCCATGACAAATAACATTTCCTATGATGGGATCGTAGTGCTGAGCAGCAGCAATATGTGAAGTGAGTACAGGAGGTCAAACAAAAGCAATAACACTGCAAAAATAATATATTACAAACAAGAGAAATTACAAAATGAGGACCCACTGGTTTTCCATCAGGGAAGCAACGCCAATAGAAGTCCGGTCGAGGTCGACCAACAGCGTCCTTGATCACGTTAGTTATTACCCCAGTTACGAGTACAGAAAACAAAAGCCCTAAGCTTTCAGATCTAATCAGTGAGTGTTAAAACACAATGCATATATCCTACTTAAAGCCAAGAAGGGAAGAGAAGTTACCCAATATTGCATGGTGAAAATCATAAACATCCCTCCGATA
The DNA here is from genome assembly GCA_028538565.1 of Umbellularia californica. Lineage (NCBI taxonomy): Eukaryota > Viridiplantae > Streptophyta > Magnoliopsida > Laurales > Lauraceae > Umbellularia > Umbellularia californica. Next base: position 13,791,200 of record JAPQWN010000006.1, read on the forward strand.
GTAGTAGTATGCAGAAAAGATAGCAAAAGGCAACAATAACACAACTATCTGCTATGAGAAAAACAGAAAAGAATTAACTTATCCACAGAATTGGACTCCATACAAATTATAATGGCATATCATTATCTCTCCCTCTCTCTCTCTCTCACACACACACACACTAGATGACAAATTGACAATAGGATGTCATACCTGAACAGCCCAAAATGGCACTGTATTGCTTTTCATTGGGTACTTAATGTCTGTCATCATGTCCTCTCCGATAAAGCGGTTAAATGGAGCCACAAATTTTAATATTAGCTCTATCGTACCAAGGAGTACTACTATAAGCCAGTCCAGCATATGAAGCCTTGCCAATTTTACTCCATGGGATACTATAGTGTGGCCTCCCAACTGAATCTCTGGCATTTTATTTGACTAGAAGACAAACAAATGAGAATGACAAACTGAACCAACCTATGCAGATTTATATTGTTGCATTGTAACAATTCAACCTGCCATTCTGAATTCTCATACACATCAAATACGTCAAATTGTCAATGTCAGCAACATTAAAGGGAGGGAAATTCAAGGCATATGCAGGTTTTCCAGCACATAATAAAAAAGAAATAATAAGATCATGTATCCAATCAATTACTCACTTCATCAGTGACATTTGAAGTTCTATCAATAAGAAGAATAGTAACTAAAAGAATCTACACAAACAAGATAGGATCAAAATTTACAATGGCATCATAACTGGAAGAATTACCCCAAGAACATAGTTTTTCCATCTAGAACATAGTTTTTCCTTCTATCTGCCTTGGTTATGGAAGACTTAATAGCAAAAACCCAGTATGAAGTTCCTAGGTGCATGTTGTTCGCAAATGATGTGAAACTTTTTCCTGTTTTCTTGTGTTGCCTACTTGCCTTCATGGGAGCTAGGACTACCAATAGAGCGCACAAGCGTGACCTACGACAAGTTTGAATCCATATCTTCACCATCCTTTTTGGAGGATATGTCTTTCAACCAAACCAAGTGCCAGAAGACAAGATGGGGATACTATTTAGTCACACAAATATTGGTTTGAGGATATTAGCAACATCTCTTCTTCTTTTTTTACATCAAGGAGCAACTTTAGAACAAAATAGAGGGTTTAAGTTATACATACCACAGTTTCGAAAATCAGAGTCAATACGCAAATCGTTCATACCCACGAATTGAATCGTATTACGAATCGATTTTTCATCTTTCTAATAAAAAAATAATAATTACAAATTAAGAAAATAAAAAAGTAGTTATTCATAACCATCCAATTTCCCATTTATAGCAGCATAAATACAATGATATATATTAATACATAATAAATGATATGTGTAAACAGTTTAATAAGTTTAAGGTGTCAATATATATTTATTTTTTGTTATCTTTAAATTAAAATATAAAAGTAAAATTAAAATGCAAACCATCAATCTTACACAATATGATATCTCTTGAAGTTAAGAAAGTGTTCATGAAGAAAAAAACAAAAAAAAAAAAAAATGATTAAAAAAAAAGAAGAAGATATAGACAAGCACCATATGTACGGTCGAACGCCTTAATAAAATACATGTTGTTTATTATCTCTAAAACCTCCCCAAATCCATGAATATTCTTAAGAAACTTTGTTAAGTACTAAATAACTTTTAAAAGTGAACACTAGAAAAAAGAAAGAAAAATGATAAAAGATTGTTGATATTAATTTAATGGTTATAGCTATTCTTGCTCGGCCAGATCTCTTGAATCGTAAGATTCGACAAAATGAGTACCGAATCCTAAGATTCAACCCGAATCCTAAGATTTATCTATAAATGGGATTCGTTGCATAGATACGTATCTTTTTCCTAAAGATTCGGGATACGAATCGTAGGAGTATGATAACTATGATAGATATCACAATTAGGATTAGCAAAGAGCAGGCAAAGTGAAGACAAGCTGGTGGAACATTGTGTAATCACATGGTAGCACGATGGTTAAAGAGGCACCTACATAGCATGGCCATTAAATTTGCATTGTTGCATGGAGATCAATATTAGATAGTGTATATGTATTTTAAAAGTGCACACTAAATTTGGATGCATGGAGTCACAAATGAAGCATAAAGTTACTAAGAGTACCTAAGTGGAAACCAAAAGACAACACAAATAGATAGAAGGTCAAGGAATGACATTTGAGATGATTTAGGTACACATATAAAAGATCGCAAAAAGGCCAAATCGATTAGGAAGGAAGATTAGAAAAAGCCTCAGTTGATTTAGTTGCAATGTTCTTTGATGTATGCCAAACTCATGACCAATGGATTGACCAAGACCATTGGGCCCAACCCACAGGACCAACCGCTCACTAAAACGGATTTCTCGATTTTCTCTTTGATTGTGAGTGCCTGTGGGTGTGGAATCCATTGAAGCATTTGGCCAGCCCTAGTGCAGGAGCCCAGCCTATTTCGTGCATTTGGTGGGAATAAAACTTCAAGTTCATTCGATCACCAGATTTCACACATGAGGGACTACTCTTGTTTCTACCCAACAAAAAAAGAGAGAGAGAGAAAAGTAAAGAAAGTTAATCATGGGTTCCGGCTTTAGTTGATCTAACCATGGCAATCTCACTAATTTGAATAACACCTTATATAAATAATTTGTTTCTTTACTAAAATTTCTCACAAGAATTTGGTGTGTTGGGGTTTTTTGGACATGATATGATGGTTTACCCCCCTAGCATTTGCAAATGCCATATTTCTTCACAAGAATTCCAAAATTCTAGCCACCTAAAAGGTTGTAAATGACCTTTAGGGCCTGTTTCTTTAGTAGAATTCCCAGAATTCAAATCTAGAGGACTTCCAAATTCTCCAAAAGTTGTCCCCTTGAGGTGGAATTCCAAATCCCTCTTCTTGGTGGAGCATTTGAAATTCCAACTAAACGCATCGAGGATGGAATTCCAGAAAAGACCTTTTAGGTGGCTAGAATTTAAAATCAGCTGAAAGAAATACAGCATTTCAAATGCCAGAGGACAAGACGGCACATCATGTAAAAAAAAAAAACCCAACATAGCTAATTCTTGTCAGGAATTGTGGTAAAGAATCCACCCCTTTTGGTTTTTGGTGGGATTTCGATGCTCAAGTACAAAGAAGGAATCAAGAATTCCACTATATATGAGAATTCAGCAATTCTACATATAAGAATTCTCTGAATGAATTACAGTAAAAAAAGCCCTCGAATTACTGGAAATTTGAACGACCAAAATGATCCCGCTGAAAGGGTACCTCAAAGGATCCTGCTACTCTCATTCACTTCCAATTCCTCTTCAATAAAAACAGAGGTTCTAACTCAGGAATCCGATTGATTGCTTCCCTACCAATCTTGAACTTGGAATGGCAGATTCCAAGAACAGAAAACTGAAATCTTTGGCAATTTTTCACAATTAGAAACACAATTCCTACCCTGTTTTCATACCTCGGAATCAAACGAAGAAGAAATAGTGAAAGTATCTAACTATTCAAAGCTGAACTTGAATCCAGAATTCAAGTTTCTGTCCTTTCTCGGACCAAACAGCTCGATCTTTGAGCAAAAATCTCAGTCTCTCCAGCAGCAGCTCAACTTGCATAACTCAAATCTCAAGAAAGAAATCGCAGATTTGGAGGAAATACCTCTGCGGATATTCCGTTAACGCCGTAGGGCTGGACAGGGTTTTGGGAACGGGAGGGCCTAGGGACGAGATGTAACGGCTGTCTCCGTCATCTCCACATCCACATCGCCCTCTCGTTGGAAGTTGGAACGGAACCGGCATGTAATAAATAGGGAAAAAGTCACTATACCTATCTGGACTTTGGCCGTTTTGCAGAGTACCCCCTATACTTTGGTATTTCGGACTAAACCTACCTGTAGTTTTAGTTGACTTGCAAAATGAACAGAAACTGTTAGTAGTAACGGTGTAGGCCGTATAAAACGCCTCTGGTGAATACTGGAGCCAAATTGAATTTCCAAAAAGACATATTTGCCCCTGAACAAGGCTATAAAACATGAAAAGCATAAGAGCAGGGTACAAACATTCCTTTCCCAGCCATATCAAATGGCTTCCTCTCAAAACTCCCAGAACTCATATACCCATCGTTCTCGTGGCCAAAGCTCTCAACGTGATGCTGAAATTCGATACTGTTACTGCGGGCATAGGGCTGCTCTTAGAACTTCCCGAACACAGCGGAACATGGGGAGGAGGTTTTTTGGCTGTGCACTATATGGGGTTATGCTTTCAACCATCTGATTGTTCTTCTTGATGTATGGTCTGGGTTTGCAACTATTAATTTTTTTTTTCAATCTTTTTCAGATCCAGCCAGCATGTGAGTTTTTTGAATGGGTTGATGAAGAAATTGATCAAGTACAGCAACTATTGGATAAGATTGATGTCTTGGAGAAGGAACTGAAGACAGCTTGTGGAAGGAAAAAATGTTACCTACGTCTGTTGATATGGACTTGGGCTGGAATTGTGTTTTTTTTCTTCATGTGCTACTTACTTATGGCTTCCATCCCTGTAGATGGGTTGGAAAGACCATGATCATATGTATCAGTTCGAATATTTTAATGAAAAAAAATATTGTCAGTGTTTCCCTAATTTTTTTTTTCAGTTCTTTTGTCTTCAATTTTGAACTCAACCCAACAAATACCCAACAAATTGACATTTTTAAGTATGTCCAAAGCTACATTGTTTGACAGCTATTTTAGATCTGAATATCAATAAATGTTATTAGATCCAAAGCCAATGAAGAAGGTTACCTGATGTTATTGGCATTCTCCTCAAAATCTCTAAAATGTCACTCTGTGACCACCCAAGACCCTTTAACATCTCCAACTTTAAAAGGTCAATGCAAACAATAAAAAATGGGTCATATATGCTGCTCTAAACAGTCATCATCAACTTAACAGTCAATCCAACCAATAAAAAAGACTCATCTATGTTGTTCCAAACAATCATTATCAACATAAACAGACATTTAAAACAGTAAAAAACAAACTAGTCCAAGTTTTCTTAAAACACCATCATCACCCAAACAGTCATCTATGCTGCTCCATCATCTTATTTACAACTTCATCAAGACAAAAGTTTTAAAAATAGTGAATCAAGATAACATCAAATAGTTTTTGAGCTGCCTTTTCCTGCTCCAGTCCTCCCTCTACCTCTGGGTGTCGATGTAGACCTCATTACTTGTAACCCTCCTCTACCACTGGTATTACTTGCTGATGACAGTGGCTGTGAAGCTGGCAACGGCTGAGAAGAAGTTTGTCTGACTCTCCCCTGATCAATCAAAAAATTCAATGTCTTAGTGAGTAAATGAATATAATCTAGTTAAAAGTATAAAACATGGGAGAAAACACTGTACCTTGTGTGCTGCCATGGGGTGAGAAGGTGGCATGGGCTGTGATGCTTGCATTGGCTGTGGTGGCTGTGATGCTGCCTGGGAAGGTGTCACGGGTTGTGATGCAGAATGAAACAGTCTTGAATTTGGATGCACTGGTCCCTTGCAAGATCTGGTATTGTGGCATGTTTTCAAGCACCTAGCACAAGTCATTGTTCTGTTCTTTCTGGAAACTCTACTGGAACTAGGCAACTCATCTGCTTCCCTCCTCCTTAACTTCTTTGGCCTACCTGCAGGTCTTCTATACAATGGAGGAGCAACTGGTTCCATTCCACTTTGTACCCAATCATGCATGCCTGGTACTGCGTGTATCATACTACTATATGCCTTCAAGTACTTCTCCTTGCTATAGCATTCATGAATATAATCTTCAGGCTTTTCATGATTCATGTATATACATGCTATGGCATGCTTACAAGGTATACCAGTCAGATCCCACATTCTACATAAACATGTTCTACTCTCAATGGTAACAACAAAAGTTTTGGTAAAACAGTCCACCTCAAACTCACCTCTGCCTGACCAGTTAGGAAAACAATATTTGCTGTCATTTTTGTTTTTTTCCAACTTCTCCAATATAGCGGGACAGACTGTGCCATTGTACTTGGTCATTCCTTTCAGCTTCACTTGAAATCTTGTCATAAGTTTCCTCCTGATGCATTCAAGCAAACCAACTATTGGTTTCTCCCTAGCTTCAAGTATGTAACTGTTGAAAGATTCACAAAGGTTGTTTGTTAATGCATCACATTTTGCCTTTGTAGAAAAATGAGATCTGGCCCATCTGTTTGGATTAGCAGCTATTAGCCAATTATATGCAGCCTGGTCCAAATCCTTCACCCTTTGCATATGACTATCAAATTCTCTGGGTGATCCACATGATGCTGCAGCCCACATAGCATCTTTCAATAATTTGCCTCTAAAGAGTTTTTTGAAGTTATCATACATATGTCTCAGGCAGTGTCTAAGTTCAGAAGTAGGAACTACGATCTCAAATGCTGCATCAAGCCCTTTCTGTCTATCTGACAAAAAAATCCAGCCCATGTCACCTCCATCTCCAATATCATCAATTAATGATTTCAAGAACCAAGTCCATGAATCCAAATTTTCAGCCTCCACCACAGCCATTGCAATTGGGAACATATTTTCATTTCCATCCCTACCCACTGCAGCCAACACTTGTCCACCATAACTACCTTTGAGGAAGCATCCATCCAGACCAATAATGGGTCTACATCCATTCATGAACCCTACCTTTTGTGCCTCATAACAGACATACAATCTCTGAAAATTTGGAATGCTATCCATGTGAGGTCTTTGTGTCACCACAAATATTTTTGTGTTAGGATTGTACTTCTGTACAGTGACACAATAGTCCCTCAATCTAGTGTATTGAATTCTAATATCTCCAGATATGTTATCTGCTGCCTTCCTTTTGGCTCTATATAACTTATCTTTCGACAAATCCACCTTCAGTTCTCTTCTCAGCTCTTTTTGCATTGCAGGAATTGACCATTTGGGATTGTCACTCATCCTCTGCTGGTATTTAGCAGCTATATAGCTGGAAGTTACCAAGTGGTTCTCAAACCTCATACCACATGCATGTTTGTGCTTGAATGTTTTGATTTGAAATGTCTTCTCACCCTGCATGGGTGATGCATGAATCCTGAATCCACAATCAAATTTACAAACAGCCGTGATCCTCTTGTTCTCATTCTTTAAATATTTAATATCATATCCCTGTCTCACAGTCCATTCAACAAGTGCAAGTCTGAAAACTTGTGGACTTGAAAATATCATACCCAACTTCAATTGAGGATTCTCCATATCAGTCAGCTCATTAAACTCAGGCCATTTAGACCTGTTGTTCTCATCAGATGAGCTGCACAAAGAGTGAAAATCATTCCCATCCTCATCATCTGTAACCCAATTCTCATCAACTGGTACATGTTGTTTTCCTTTCTGCACTTCTTCCACACCCTCCTTATATCCTCTGAAGATATTCTCATCTTCAGGCTTCTCAACATCCTCATGTAATTCCGGAGGCTCATCAGGATCTAATAGATTCTCTTCACTTTCAACCTCACTGTCATCATCCAACTGATCATGCTTGTTTTGATCATCACTGCCCACATCACCAGAAGTTTCATGATGACCATGTGTTTGATTTTGGTCATCATGATGACCATGTGTCTGATTTTGGTCATCATCACCCTCTTCATCAGTAGAAATTTCATCTTCAACATCAGCAGCATAGTCCTCCTCACACTGAAATTTCCTACTAACTGATGTTATTTCTGCTGCAGGTAACTGCTTCAAGGGACCTCTGATGTGAATACTTTGCTTCAAGATCTTCCCTTTAGGTGACACTACCATCAAAGGTTCATGTCCCCTCTCAACATAGATAGTCAACACCTTACTGTCTTTATAATGTTCTAATAGAACATTTACATCCCTGTCTGATTCAATCCGCCTCAGACCACCATCAAAATCCAATCCCGGCATCTTAAAATACATTGAACCGTTCCCTGGATACCCTAATTCTATCACATAATCCCTGAACTCAAAAAATGATGCTTTATCCAGATCAAACTCCCTGAGTTCATGCACCACACCACCAATATATATACTATTTGGTGGGTCTGTAAAATAACCACCATGGTGGAAATGAATTGTAACTTCATCAAACATCTGCATGTAGGATAACAAAGAAAAAACCATGTGTGACAAAACCAACTGGATATAATTTTTCCTATCCTTACATAAAAAAATAATATATCAAGCCATGCAAATAGCCGAAACATTGTGTGTGATGGTTAAGTAAAATACTGTTAGGTCAGTGGGCCAGCATTGTATCTGATGGTGATGGGTAGAAACATAAACAATAAACAAAAGTGGCAGTGCGGTCCCCTCCAGGTGTGACTGTGGTCCCCTCCATGTGTGAGGGCCACCGCGGATAACTTACAAACGTAGCAGACATGTGGGGTTTCAATTCCACCAACATCCAAAAGGGGTTTCAATTCCACCAACATCCAAACATCAGCAATAAACAAAAGCTCCAGACAGGTGGGGTTTCTATTCCACCTAAATCCAAACATCAACAACAAACAAAAGCTCCAGACAGGTGGGGTTTCTATTCCACCAAAATCCAAAAATTCAAACAGCAACAATAATGGGTACAAACATCAAGGTCCTACACTTTCCAAGCCTTCTGAACATTACAAAAAGTCATCCCCATTCACCATATGAGACAAAGAAAGATCACTTTTATAATTCACACTTCATATTAATCATGCACGTCGGACAAACCCTCGAACAAAATACATGCACGTAGAGCTATGAAACTAGGATCATCCCAAAATACATTATTAAGGGTATGAGATCATACCTTTGAAAGCTCTGATGGCTAGGCGTTGAGATGTTGACCCAGATGGCTTTGATCAGTTCAAACTTTTGATCAGTACATCAGACTAGTATTTGAGTCTTCCCCACTTTTGCCAAAGCTCCATCATCGAGTATTAGCATATCAAACTGTGACAAAGATACAACCATAAGAAGCCAAACATGTAAAAAGATTAAGGGGTTGGAAAGTGTACAAGGTCTGTGGCAAGGGAAGAGTAAGAAGGAGAGAAGAAAAGAAGAAGGACTGCGCAGTGGGAGCGCAGCGGTTGGGAGGAAGAAGAGAAGAGGGGGAAAAAGAAAGAAGAAAAAGGGAGGGGAAAGGAGAGAATAAAGAAAGGAAGGAGATGCAGGGGAGGAGAAGTGGGGAGAGGAAGAGAAGAAAGAAATCGAAGAGGAAGTGATCTTCCAGAGTCGAAATGACCTCTTTCTGATGAGCCGAGGATGGGTACGTAGCAATAGCATTGTAGAGATGAGAGATTTGGACCGCAGAAAAGTGTCTGGTGAGGGATGATGAATCGATCAATCAACCAAACAAAACCCCCACTTCCCCTTTTCCCAATTGCATGCAAAGAAGAACAAACACCCCTCTTTCTCCCTCCCTCTCTCCATCAATCTTCCTATCTAATCGTTAATCTTCGATTTCCTCTAGAACCCATCATTTTTTCCAGATTGTCTTCGTAGGTTTCTCATATCTCAATCTCAGTCGCGGTCGAGAAGGAGAAATCTGTGATTTTTGGAGACTTTCCTGCTGCCTTTTGGAGTGAGGATGGTGGGAGTTGGAGCTATGCATGTCAGTTGTGGGTTCTGTGGTCGAGTCTCATCTCTGTCCCTACCAAAGAGTCTCATCTCTGTCCCTGCGTGTATTTGAAGATTTGTTGTTTATAGAAATCAAATCCTCATCATTTTAGAAGAAGAAGAGTGGAGAAAAGCATCACATTTTTAAAGCTTTCCATTTTTTTAACACTTTCTCTCGCTTTCTCGATGGAATCCGTCTATTCAAGGTACTCTTTCTTCTTCTCTTTGTTATTTCTCTTGCTTCTCATTCCTTGTGCGAAATCGAGCGATGCAGAAGCTCTCCTCCAAGTAAAATCAACCATCGATCTTTCCAACATCCTTCCATGGCGAGGATCGGATGCCTGCAATTGGATCGGAGTCAAGGAATGCGTGAGAGGAAGAGTTACGAAGCTTGTTCTCGAGTACTTGAGCTTGAACGGAAGCTTGGAAGAACAGAGCTTAAACAAGCTCGATCAGCTCCGCGTGTTGAGCTTCAAAGGCAACTCAATCTCCGGTGCGATCCCCAATCTCTCCGGTCTCATTAACCTCAAATCCCTCTTCCTCAGCGAAAACCGCTCTCCGGGGGTTTTCTGGCCTCGATCACCGGCCTACACAGGCTGAGGAAAGAAAAAGAAAAAGAACGAGAAGGAAGAGAGGAAAGGGATAAAGAAAGAAAGAAAGAAGGGTGCAGCGGCAGTGCGTGTGTGCAGGCAGAGTGCAGGGGGCGGAGGTGACGCGAACAGTGTGCAGGGGATGAAGGTGTGTACCTGCGCAGGGCGAGGCGTCCTGAGGAGATGGAAGGCGGTGATGTATGCATCCGGGGATGAACGATGATCTTTATGCGCAGGATGTGGTGGAGAAGTGGTGAGATGATGGGCTGAGGGAGATGGGTTGCAGGAGGTGGAGATGAAAATCGCCCAAAATGGAGAGGGGATGATCAAATGGAGAGGGAATGATGTAATCGCCCAAAATCGCCCAAAATCGCCAGACAAGTAAACCCTAACAGCAAAATGAAAATGGGAAAATGAACAAAACACACGATAGAGACCTTATATGGAAGGGTAAATTCGTCATTTCCTATATTCCGTCACGGCCGTTTGTATTTGCAAGTCAACTAAAACTACAGGTAGGTTTAGTCCAAAATACCAAAGTACAGGGTGTACTCTGCAAAAATACCAAAGTACAGGTAGGTATAGTGCTATTAACCCTAATAAATATGTATGTATATTAGGCTTAGCCGGATAGGGAAGTTTCGTACATATATACGTATAATGTTCTGTTATGCTACCGTAATGGTGTGGTGTGGGCCCGCAATCATCATCAAAGTCTTTTTCCAACTATGTTTGGATAGAGTACAAGAATTCTATTTCTCTAATTCGATTTATCATGAGCCAAATTCATAGATAATTTACACTTTTTCATATCTATCTTTACCACTTTCATCCACATCCTCTTAGGCCTACCTCTCCCTGTTGGTGGGCCATCAACCTTCGTTGCCAAACTTTCTTTTACTGGCACTGTTACCAGCCCACGTTGGACATGCCCAAACCATTTCAAACAAGTTCCTCTAATTTTATCTCTGTTGTTGCTACCCCTAAATGCTCTCAAAAGCACTAATTTCTAATTTTATCCTTCATTGTTTTACTACACATCTACCTCAATATTCTCATATCTGCTACATATATTGCTTCTTGATGGGCCAACATTCTACTCCATAGGTTATAGGTGGTCTAACCATTGTCATGTAAAATTTCCCCTTCAATCTTATTGGGCATTCATTTGTCGCAAAAACACACTCCCAAAGCAAGTCTCCACTTCAACCATCCCGCTTTAATCTTGAAGCAAGTCTCCACTTCAACTATCCCGCTTTAATCCCGAAGCAATCTTATTGTTGGGGGTCTGCAATATTGGATTTATTTATTTCATTTCACTATTAGATTGATGTTTGTTCTTGTGTATGTTTGTGATGTGGAGAGATATTCGTCTATTCTTTTAATTTTATTTATATTTAAATGCTGATGAATCGGTTTGATAGAAAATAAATAGATTATACTACCATCTAATTTTTAAAAAAAATGTTTAGAATTTTTTCCTTTTCATTTCCTAACTGATAAAATTTATTTGTTTTTGGTTTTGTAATCCAAATACTGTTGACAAAACATGATTCAAATCCATATAATGGTAATACTTATATAGTAATGTTACTACTATCATTGTTCTAATCAAGCTGGTCATATCGCACATTCACCGATATGTACTTTACCAAGTTCAAAATAATTGTAGTTAACTAGTAACTACATATCTTATTGATTTAGGATGTAAGAAATTTTCGATTATTGACTCATTGACAAATCCCAGAGTTCATATCATCACATTATCACTCCCACTTTTAGGGATAAAATGAGGGATGCAAATGCAATGCAATCTTATTAGAACATCTATTACATGAATGGGGCTTAGATCAAGTTGAGATGGCCCCCAATGAGGGGTGCAAATGCAATGCAATGCAATCTTATTAGAACATCTATGACATGAATGGGGCTTAGATCAAGTTGAGATGGCCCCCACTTAGGCCATCAGAAAGTGATCCATGAGCCAGTAGCATGTAAAGCTGCCAGCGTAAGTAAAATCGTTTGTCTGAATAGAATCATTAGTCATTTTAAGGCCCACCATTACACCGTGTATGACTGACTACTTGCAACCTGTTAGATTCCACTCAGATCCTAGTCAGCGATTTTCCAAATCAAGCTCAATCTGGCCCATTTCTGTCAAAAGAGGAAATTGCCACGTAAGTAAAGTCCGTAATAAATGGATACCGACACCATGGAAAGCAGTTCTGCGGAAGTTCTATATTCATGTTTGGTGCAATTTTTTATTTCTCCGTGAATCGGTGCTAATGTTGTTTGCTTGGTGCTGCTGTGCATTCTTTGAGAAAACTAGTTTTTTCTTTGTTTTTTTTTTCCTGTTTGCTACAACAATTTCTACATAAAATGAACCATTTTTCAAACTTACAGAAAAATAGAAGAAAAATAAGATTTTCTCCTATTTTTCAAAATATGGACGATGACAAAAATCTAAGGAGCCTACACGAGGAACTTTAGATCTAACCCCAATAAACTTCCATTGTATCATTAAACATTAATCTTCATAAAATCACTATAAAAATATAAACGTAAGAAACATAAGTCCATATATAAAAATTATGTCTGAAGAATTATCCTAAGAGAGACTTGGGTGACAAGTGCTCCACATCATGCCATTATAAAAGCCCACCCCATATATGCAAATCATAACAAAAAAAAAGAAGCATTATTACTTTATTTGACTCTTCTGGTATTCAATATTTCAATATAGAAGCAACAAGAACAGCACAAAGTGGTGTTTGTAAACTTAAATAAGATAAACAGCTGAAATTTTGCAGCCACACATCATGCAAGGAAGGGTGGAACCAGAAAATTTGCCTGGTGGAGGGGGGCATTGTTAACAATTCCAATTTTTACACTTGTCTCATATGCTCAAATTCAATTTGAAGGTGCTCAGATGAAAACGCACCCAATACATAATACACCTGCTGACAATTAAGTTTTTCTTCTGAACTCTCATTTCACCAAGGTAATGGCTATGTCAAATTCATAAACTAACTACTATATATAATCCCATAGATGCAAATGATTTATTTACATTTCATCAACTGTCACCACCATTAATCGAAAATCACCACCATTTACAATTAATCAACCACCACCATCCATTTGCAAATGAACCGAATAATATTAATGCCTATCACAAAAACTCCCTTTACGTAGGGGTCAAGAACCAAACATAATTTAACTTTTCATTTCCATGACCATGAACAATTTGAGTACTAGGTGATATCCACCATCTTCTAACTTATGTACTCCACACAACTGAACAAACACCCATTTCCAAATAAAAAAAAAAAGAACAAATACAGAACTGGAGAAAAACATTATATTTTTTCACTTGTAACAATGCACAGACAAGACTTATTTCCATCCAATAAGCACTTATGTGATAAAACGGTCTATGAGTAAAAGACAAGACACTTGGTGGTCATTACTATTCTTTCTCTACTCTACTATAATAATCCCAACTACTACTAGAATGAAACAAGCAATCTCATTCACCTCTTCTATTCAGCATCTCCCTTGCAGATGAAGTGGAATTTCATATCTTCTGCATATACTTCTCTCCTTCATAAGAAGTAAATTCGCAAAAAATGATAATCTAAAGAAAATAAAATGAACTGTAAGATTAAAACGACGCCATAGATCAATGATGGTGATGTTTCTTTCAAGTGACCATCTGCTCCTGCTCCATGTACAGTCGCTCCGTTAAAGGAGAAAGCATCTCCGAGGCATAGAACCTCCCCGGCACCATCGCTGCCAAGATAGGTGGGGTCGGACCTCAGAGAGACAGAGAGATGGGGTCGGAGCAGAGGGGGGGGTCGGAGCTCCGATTCTGATCGTTGGCCGGAATGGAGGGGTTCAACTGCCGAATGATCATGAGAGAGGTATCTCCAATCATCTTCGTCACCAGAAAGTTGTGGTTCCACCCGGTAGAGATTGAAAGAGAAGAAGAGGAAGGAAGGTCGCAGATAGGGTTTCTCACGAGTTCAATTTTGCTGGGTAATTAGGTTCAGAAAAGAGAAATATAAAGGGGGTGACTTTTTCTGCAGAAACAAAAGTCCGACACCCCCAATGGGAAATAGAATTCCGGGCTTACTGGGGAAATTTTGATGTGGCAGAAAAGTGTTTATGCAGACTTTCACTGTACCAAACACATGAAAAACCACTTTTCCATAGAAAATCGGTATTTTTTTCTGTGAAGATTGGTTACACAAACATGCCCCTAAAGTACTCTGCCTACTTAGATAAAAAGGAAAACATAAATCACTTACAAATATGAGTATTCCACCTAGCCATGGCAACAGTGTACATTAGGCTAAACGGGTACCAGTCAACAAGATCTAAAGAATGATAACATTATTTTAGTTTTAAAAATCTTAAAACCAACCGAGTTATAATGTGTTTGCATTATTTTTTTTTTTAATGTGTTCGGATATGTAGGGTAATCAACAACCAATCCTTAATGAGGCCGCACGGCGAGACAAACTTAATTACACTCATCAAATGATCATACAATTTTAGATTAGTTGTTCACATATAATATAACGACAATGTCTTGTATATGCAGGACCTTCTTTGACTTACTTCATTCAAACATGAAAAAAATAAACTAGTCGATAACTTGGAAAAATCAACAAATCCAATAGTCATTCTAGAAGAAAATATTGATAGGACATGTTCAGTGCAAGTCTCATAAGAGGCAACATTTTCAATTAAAGTTGTGTTATACCCATCAATCATTTAATTTATGAAGAACACCCACATGTAGAAGGGCAAAAGATAAGAAGCTTTTCACATAAGCCTTTTCCTTCTCAAATCAAAAGCAAAAATGGTTTTTCAATCCATTCATCTATGGAAAAGCCTGTCCTTCATCATTTTGCCAAACAAGCCTTGTATAACACTAGGTCCAAAAAAAAAAAAAAAAAACCAAAAAAGAAAGAAAGATTCCTATCTCTCAATAAACTCAAATCATATCAATGGTCAGTGGTCCACCAACAATTTACTAGTTTCAATGTTATAGTTTCCAATCATATTGATACATAAAAAGGAATGATAAAAACTGATTAACTTAGACGTCCAGGCAAATAAATCTACTCAAATACCTGTCCATAAAACAATATTTACGTGTTAAAACCTGTTCATTCATTTTTTTTTTTTTTACTTGGGTCTAAGAACCTGAAGAAAAGTGTTATATATAACCAGATTCAGATAACCCAGAGGCATGAATAGACATTCAATCCAACTTTTGTTTACCCAATTAAAATCATGACCATAGGTAGCAGTGGTTACCCAATTAAAATGTCTACCCTAGCTAGCAATGTTGACATTCATTCCACTGTTTATTTATGATTGGTTGTCATTCCCTGAAGAGATCTATGGCATAGCTATGAAACACACATATGTATACACATTAAAAAAAAAAAAAACCTTTCATCCTCTGTATCTATGAAGCCAGTAGCCTAATTTCATTTCATCTTTGGTATTTACAAAAATATCACCAGAATTCAGCAAACAAGCAAGATGGAATAATCTCATACACAATCAATAACAGAAGATGGAATAATACCCTATACAACATTCATACTTTTTTCTAGCAACTCATGTGTATGTTCTAGCAATGCATAATTCTCTATTACGACAAGAAGCAACTATATATAATGTCTGTGCAATGTGTGCATGAAATTAACTTCTTGAATAGCTAACGAATGAAACTAAGAATTATTTAAAAGACGATGAAGACAAAGAGACTCAATCTTTAGATGAATCAATCTTAATAAACCAACCTTGACATGGTGGGAGCCTTAATAAACCAACCTTTATAATGGATCCACCTAATGGTATGTTGAAGGCAGAGTGATATATATAGGGGGAAAAGTTGAATAATGCTGTTGTTACAATTATCAAGCTTTCCTAAATAGTTCGAGGACAGATGAGATTAAACTAACAAGATGAGTTCATGCCTATTCTAGATTTCAGACCACAAACAAAAAAACACCTCAAACAGGTGGTCCACACTCACCAAAACAAATTACTAAATGTGCAGTGCAGCATTTAAACACTAGAAGTCTTTTTAGCTATAAAATTGATATAAGCTAAATGCAAAGATGTCATTTTAGTATTCACTCTTCTTTGAAGCGCGCGCGCGCGCACACAAAAAAAAAAAAAAACA
Organism: Umbellularia californica; assembly: GCA_028538565.1. Classification (NCBI taxonomy): domain Eukaryota; kingdom Viridiplantae; phylum Streptophyta; class Magnoliopsida; order Laurales; family Lauraceae; genus Umbellularia; species Umbellularia californica. Next base: position 13,807,618 of record JAPQWN010000006.1, read on the forward strand.
CCTCGACAGGTGGTCCACACTCACCAAAACAAATTACTAAAACGTGCTGTGCAGCATTTAAACACAAGAAATCTTTTTAGCTATAAAACTGATATAGCTAAATGCAGAGATGTCATTTTAGTATTTACTCTTCTTTGAAGCACCCGATGAAAGAATAAAGAAAGATCATAGGTGCCTTAAAATAAACCAACAAATATCAATATATAACACACACAAAATGAGCATACCTTGTCAAAATAATAAGCTCTTAATATAGTAGTGTTTAAAACCTGTCTTGCTAAAACAGGTCTCTTAAAACCAATACTTTAGTATGCATGGTAATTCAAAGATTTTATGTATATGAAAAAATCAAGGGTCGAGAGAGAGAGAAACATATGATCATAGATGCAAAACTATGAATGGAACTTTTTTAACAGCCAGCAGCAGTAGTAGTCTCAGATGAAAACAGGAAAAAAATAACCATCCAGCAAACAAAAAAGGAGCAACAGCAGCAGTAATAGTAACCCAGATAAAGGAGCAATCAACAGCAGAAATCAAGCAGCAGCAGATAAGGAAGACAACAGCAGCAGGAAAATGAAGACAGCAGCAGCAGTAACAAGGGATAAAAACGTCCCAGTCGGCAGTTGGTAAAACCACACGAGGGCCCCACTTGGTGATCTTGACACAGATCAGAGGGTGGGTATGAAGGAAGATTAGTTTTATGCAACTACTGGTCGTGGTCTCAGTCAGATCAAATCCAGATCCAGGATTTTGGACGGCCGAGATGAAAACTAGTGGAAAAGATTGAATTTTCACAAAAAATGGTAGAAAACCGACCTCTGATGATCAATAATTCCGGAAAAAATCTTCATAAACCCAGGAATCTCCAGTCGGCCAAGAGGGGAAGATTCCGCTGATGAGCTGTGATGATCGTAGGTGGGCCACGCCTGATCTGAGGTGATCAGCGATGATCAGAGATGATCTGGATGACAAAGATGATCACAGAGGGGCTTCCAATGCTTGGAAGATGACTTAGGAGATGATCCACAGTTGGAATGGAAGAAATATCAGCCGAAAAACCAAAAGACCTGCGCTGCTGTATGTTACAAACAGTAACAGAAACCAAAGAATGCACTGACGAGCCTGTCATCAAGGTGCTGATATGCACATGGGCCCCACCAGTTGATCTGATGACAGATCTGAAGTTCAAGATGGATGCACCGATCTTCTATGCAACTAATGGAAGTAGTCTCATAAAAAACCAGGTCAGATCAAAGATTTGGTGCGGCTGTGATGAAAACAAGTGAAGAAATCCGAAAATCCACAAAAGTTTACAGACAACCAACCTCTGATGATAAATAATTGCAGGAAAAATCACCAGAATTCATGAAATAAACCTGCGACCACACTGGGCTGCTTCTGCAGATGAGTTGATGATGATCTGAAGTGGGCCACGTCTGATCTGAGATGATCAGATCTGATCAGGGATTATCTGGGATGATCAGTGATGATTTTGGGAAGATGTCAAGGATGATCTTACAGATCATTGGATGTGAAAGAAACTAAAACCCTAGGCTCTGATACAATGTCATTCAGAGAGATGAAAACCAGAACACAGAAAATACAAAAAAATGTTTTAATCCAGTGCCCCTTAGGGTCGACTGTTCTCCCATTATAAAGGGGCTGAATGCCCTGATTACATGCAACTATCATTATCTCATCTAATCTAGATCCTAAAAATCAGTTTTACAATTCAATTAACTAAGTAAGATATGATGACCAGGCCCAAATTGGGCCTGGGCTTGGATTGACAATATGTAACCCTATTAATATCCATGTTTCACATGAGCCAATCATGGTATCCTCAACAACATCTCCACATAATAGAGTCATATCCACTATTGTTTTTTTTTTTTTTTTTGAATTTCATATCCACTATCTTTCTTTACCCGCATTTCTTAATACTTGCCAAAGTAAATTATTAGAAGCCACAGTAATTCCCATCCACACCAGTACATCAACTCATTGCCATAGGTGTTAAATGTCACCCCTTAATACTAAAATAAGAGGGGGGAGGAGAGGAGAGGAGAGGAGAGGGAGAGGGAGAGAGAGGGGGGGAGAGAGCTAGTTCTATGAAGCAATATATCCACATCACATATCAAACTACAGGAAAATGCAACACTTAGCAGCCTGAAAATTTAAGATTACTTAACCAGCATAAAAGTGCAAAAACCAATCTAAACAAGAGATATCCATTAAAGAGAAGAAAACAGAGTTTCAACTTTCAACTTCAACAAACAAGACAGAATCGAGAGTGGCAATTTTTCGAACATTGATCATTCTTCAAGTAATAATTTCAATTAGTCGTGTTTAAAACAGAGATTGTTGTGTTTAAAACAGCGTAACCGGTTTTATGTTCTCCATTCAGAATTCAAGGTTCAATGATCTTGGTGTCAGTAGAGGTCAACACCATACGAATGGTTGACAAAATAGAGTCATCCCCCTAATTTGAAAGAAAGCATAGGTCTCTCATTTTTATTTTTTTATTTTTTTAATTATATAGAAATGATATTCATTAGTATTCTAGTTATTTATCTAAATTTCGCATTTTCAGTTTTTGGGTCATAGGATCCATGACATGTGTGACATAGGAGGAGATGAGTAGGGGATGGTGGTGAGGAAGGAACAGTTCGCCAACCTTCTTATGTTAATGGATTCACCTATTGGTTGATGGTGTTTCCTGTTGATCTATATACTTGAGAAAACATTAGTAAAGCCTTCCAAGTTCCAACAAGCATCTTCTGTAGGCCTTAGTGTCTGTGTGACTTGGGGTTGTAGTAATGGTTACTGGTCAGTGGAGAGCTCTTCAGAAATCTCCTGTCTATGATGGGGAAGTTTTCAAGGTAACCTCTTTCTTGTTCTCAATTTCAACGATGTTATGTTCTTTCAAACATCTGAAGCATTAGTAATTTTCCCATGTCATTGGCTAGTTAGGCCCCATTTTCTTGTTCTGTTTCATCCTGATGATAGGAGTGATTATATGACAATTTTATTTATCTTGTTCTGTTTCAAAATGTCAGTGACGAATTTGCTGAACACATATGCTTTATATTTTCATTTTTCCCTTTTAAATGGGAATTGCATTTAACACTTCTCTATAACCATTTTCTTTATACTATAAATTTTATTATCTCCCAAGGAAATATTTTTGAATTGAATTAATTATTTAATATTGCTGAGTTGTTATAAAAACCTCCTAGAGCTGATGAGAAATCTAATGGTGACAATATTTGGCTTGTCTAGGTGAACAATGCTGGCTTGCTTGAGCAGAACCGAGTTACTACTTTAGAAGGGTTCACCTCCTGGCTTGCTTTGTCACCTTTTCTGCTCCTTTCTTGGGCAGTATGAAAACTAGGGGCTGCTTCATGTGTAATTTGCATGTGTCAATTGCAAAACTAATTCGTGTCTTTGATTTTCATTATCTTCCTACCAGGTTTTGAATCAAACTTTGCTGTCAATGTAATGGAAACTTATGCTATGACAGAATTAATGGTTCCATTGTTGGAAAAGAATCTAAGGCTTGAGTTTTTACGGTTTTGTCTGGTGGAATGTATACTATGCCTTTCACGAGAGATTTGTAGGTATCTTGTTTCTGTTATTATTTTAAGTATTTTTTAAATCTTGAAGCAAATTTGCAAAACTTGTCCAGCAAAATGGTGACCTGATTAACATTTTTGGAAAAAAAAAAGGAGAAAATTATAGTCCTATTTAACAAAGATGCTGCAATAAAACTTTAATAGATCCCCATGTCTGCCAGATATATCGCACCCATATTGAGACTTCTATTAGAAAAATTAAAACCTTTATTCATCCTTACTGTATGTATTTTAACAGTAGTTATGTTCAGTAATGTAGCTCTGATGTCTGTCATGTGCATGCGCAAAATATTATGTACTTTCAAACTGAATAGCAATTCCTTTTCTTTTTCTTTTTCTTTTTTTTTTTTTTGAATGGTATAGCAATTCCTTTTTCAGTGACGCATCAGACTGAAACTAATGTCTGTATGTCATACTAAAACATCTGGGTCCTAAACACATAGGCTGCTGTCCTAAGATGTGTGTACTTGAAGTTTTGATTTTCTTGACCAGTACTGAAGCCCTTGTTCTTGATTCAATTATCTTGTTTATAACATTTGAGATCAGAAGCTCAATATCGAGTCATAGTTTCTAGTTATGGTTTTGGTGCAAAAATTGGAGTTTCTTCATCATTCATATTATTTCAGTTCAGTGAAAACAACTTTGATGGGACACTACAATATGCTCGGAACAAGAGAGTTCAGGATAGTAAGTCCGAATTTTTTTTGAAATCATATTAAGGATGTTTAGTACGTGCAGAGTGTAATGCTTACAGATTTGAATGGTAACAGATTTAATATGCATAGAATATAATTCTGTTACATTAAATGATTTTTCTGTCTGGGAAGTTTGGCAGTTATAGCAGGTATGATGCTTGCAATGGTAACATCATATGAATTTAACTATCCCTTACGTAAATCTTGGAGAAGTTCCATAGCTTTTTTCATTTTACCTATGTCGTATTTAAGTAGAAATTATGGCAATGCATTATAACAAGTTCTCCTCGTCCTGCTAAAGCAAGTAAGCAACCACTTTGCTTACCATGGTACCACACAATTTGCATAAAGCATGAATTGGAGAAGTCTTTAAAACGATCTCAGTCTTCTTGATAAAGCACTAGTATGAAGGTCACCACCATGATTATGTCAAGATTCATCTTATCACTGCATTTTACTTACACAAGTTAATGCCTCATGGGGATGATCATCCAGAGGATACTCACTCATTAGTCATTACTAGTTTACTATATTCTAAACCACGGTATATTTACTAACGGGTCGTTTTTTTATAAGAAACAATTAGACATGCTTGTTTTATGGGGTGGAATGTTGGGCAACAAAGAAAAAGAAGCTAAATTACATGTGGCATAGATATGCCTGCTAAAATGGGTGTGTGGAGTTCCAAGGAAGGATAGAATTTGGATTGATTATATAAGAAGCAACCAGTGGTAGCTCTAATAGGAGAGAAAATAAAAGGATGCCGTTTGAGATGGTTTGGGCATGTTCGAAGTAGCCTGGAAACAACTCTTGTAGAATGAGTCAAAGGCCTTCAAGCAATTAGGACAACATGCCATAAGTTACTCTTTTACCGCATGTTGAAGGGCTTATAGTTCAAGAAACTAGAAGGCGGGAGATAAACAAAGCCCTTAGATGAAGTAGTGAGAAAACGCATGTTAGATTGTGAAGTAAGAGAGCCTGCATTCAAAGGGTTGATTGGAAAAACCATGACTTGTGAAGGTGACCTTTGAATTGATTGGGTAAACAAATGAAGGTGGGTCTGGTGGGGACTTTTACACTGTCTCTTTCTTCAAGGCTTTAACCCTTCTTTAGCCACCGTGCGCATGCCCCCACCCACCTCTGCATTGATCCTATGTGGTCTGGTTTGAGCCCACCAAGGGTCGAAGCGTTTTTTTTTTTTTTTTTTTTTTTATTATTATTATTATTGATAACCAAGGGTCGAAGTGTTTTGCCAGGTAGGTTGAAAGACAGATGCTATGGACAAACTTTCTACAAGAGGAATTGCACCACTAATGCATCTACCTGGTCGCCTATATTACATTGTGACTTTGCAAATGGCACATGCAACGGGGACATTATCTTCTTAGCATCTTGCAGTTACAACGAGGCAAGTTGGAGATGGTTATTCTTTTGGGATTCAACTCGTATTGAATAACATGCTTGCAAGCTATAAATTGGAAAGATGGAAATGACAGCAAAGTTTTAATTGATGAAGCATGGATGCTTCAAAATGGGCAACCTATCGTGTCCTATTGTATCCAAAACGTCACTTTTTATGTGTTAAATCCATATCCCTGCCACATCCATGGCGTGTCCCTGCCTTATCCATACCATATATGGGCACCATAAGTTTTAATTACAAGGAGAGTCATTTGAAAATACATCTGAGCTCATCAAAGTCAGAGTGACAAATTAGGCAGCGGCTGCCAAAGAAATCAGGTGTAGAGGATAGAGGACTTTTTGTCAAGTTGAGAACCATCAATGTCTATACTGTATAGTTTTGCTTTTTGCATGTAAATATTTTCCTTTTTGCGCACCCACCTAGAGTCCCACCTGGGGATGGGATTGGGGGGGGGGGGGATCGAAAAATCTCTCCCTCACCTAACTGTGTATGGGGACGGAGGTTTGAATCACCATCTCAACCACTTTATTTGGCCACATTAACTCGATCTAACATGTGATTTTGAGCAGAAACTTCAGGGTTACTCGACTCGGACAAGGGTTCAAGTTGAATCCTTATTTCGTGCTTTACCATGATAGTTTTATCTCGTTTATTTTGCATCCATGTTCTTATTTATGTTCCATTCTCTGTTAGCAGGAGTTACTCTTTTGATAGACTATTGTGGGTAGCCATGCTCATGTACAATGTTCTGAACATAGTTCTAAGACCCAACTGAGTGACTGGGAAGGTGAGTCTGGTAAGTCGGTCAAGTTTTACACACGCAAAACAAAACAAACACACACACACACACACACACACACAGCAGAAGCTTTTGAACAACTGCAAATTCATACCTAATATAATGCAATTCAAGGTTCAAACCCATCATGACTACCAACTAATCACATTACGAACTCAATTACAGAGTACCAAACAGAAACACATCATCACTCCAGAAGCTTGGAACCGCAATTTCAAACCTAATACAATGCAATTCAAGGATCAAACACATAATTACTGCCAACTTATCACATCATTAATTCAAATAAATAGTACCAAACAGAAACATACAATCTAATCTAATCCTTCAGGAAACTAACACAACAAAGACATAAACACTACAGCAATAGTTTCATTGAATCAAAAGCAACACATTTTCAACCAATCGTTCATCAACAAGACCGCCATGAAATACATAAATCCCATTTTCTCAATACTATGACTAATTCAGCAATAAGTAACTAAATCCCAAATTATCTCAAGTACTGATAAGATAGAAGAGACGAAATCCAACCCACCAAAGAGCCAGAGTCCCTCAAGCGGGGGCGGTTGAAGCAATCATACCCGTCTTCCTCGCATAAGCAAAGATCCCTCCAGCCTGAATCACAGGCCCCGCATCTCCGATAGGCTTCAACCTGTACTCCTTTCCAGTGGTGTGATTGATCAGTCGATTCTCCTCCAGCTCAACCGTAACCACATCCCCAATGCTGCACTCGTCGCAGATCCTCCCCTCCGATTCCACCGGGTAGACCTCGCCGGTGGCGACGGAATTCCTGAAGAAGATCCGGGCATATGACTGGGCGACGATGGCGGAGACGCCGGAGGCACCGAGGGCGACGGGGGCATGCTCACGGGAGGAGCCACAACCGAAGTTTTCACCGGCGATGATGATGACGTAGCGGGATTGGAACTGGTTGGGATCGATGAAGGGGATGGGGTAGGCGGCGGAGGGGAGGCCGCAGAGGGCGAGGGAGCCGAGCTTGCGGTACTCGTCGGGTTTGGAGGGGACGAGGGTCAGATGCTCGGCGGGGATAATCTGATCGGTGTCGATGTTGTCCCCCAATACGTAACAGAGGCCGTGGAAGGTGGTGGTAGTGGTGGAAGGAGGTGTTGTGTTGGCACGTGCGATGAGTGGTGAAGGAGGAGGAGGAGGAGGAGGAGAAGAAGATGATGAAAAAGAAAGAGAAGAAGAAGGTGAGAAGACAGGTTTGAAGAAGGTTGTGGTGGTGTTGAGGAAGGGGAGTTTGGAAGAAGCAGATGTGTGAAAGAGAAGAGATGGGTTTTTCTGAGTGGAGGAGAAGAAGGTTGGTATTGCCGCCGCCGCTGCTGGTGTCGCCATTTCAGCTACTCTTAGGTATGTGAGTGTCAGGGTTTCTGAGAAGCGGAAGGAGCTGTCGCATCGGCAGCTCTCTATTTTCTTTACCTGAGTATATGTTTGTATATCCCATTTTCGCCGAAAAGGTTGTAGTTTTATGCGGAAAAGAAAAATTTCATGTATTTGGTGTGGGAGTTTTCTCCGAAAATGTTTTTTCGCCACGTCGGCTTTTATCCCAGATATGAAAATAGACTTCCTATGGGGGTACGGAAAGTCCATTTTCACGGAATAATGACCCCCAATTTCCTGTCTCCCCCTCACTCCACCCGGCCACCCTCTTTCTTCCTCCTCCCCTCCCAACCCCACCCACCCCATACACATACTAACCCACCCACCCAATAGTTTTTACTAAAAAATGGTTTTCACTAAAGAAATCCATAACTACACCAAACAACATTAGCACTAATTCATCGAGAAAAACTTTTTTGCACCAAACATGAATTTCTAATTTCCTCAGAAAACCATTTATGAGGAATTTAAAAACCATAGAATTTGTTGATGTGGCAATTTCATCTTTCCATGGAAGTTACCTCTACACAAACATGCCCTAAATAAAAAAAAACTATTATATTAAGTTGGACCCACAGAAAGTTTTCAATGGAATTACTCACGCTGTCAAAATGTCACACAAATCCTTAACTCTATACGAATTTATACGATATTAACGGGTTCAGATGAGATCTTAATGAGTTGAAATTGTTAACGAGTCAAATATGTTAACACGTTAAGTTAACGGGTCGTGTACGAATTAAACCAATAACCCATTAACAACCTACTTAATTTATTAAAAAAAAATTAGTCCCTAAGTGAGCTAGAATTAATTTATATTTATAAAAAAAAAATTAAAATTTATTGTTTTATATTGGGGTTTTAAGTGGAATCCACTCGAGATCCCCACTTACAGTTTTGCGTGACTTATATATTTTTCTCCTTATATTATTTTGTATGGGTTTTTTTAATTTTAGAAATGACTTAATTACTTAATGGGTTAACGGGTTTGGTTATGTAACCCGTTAAATCAACGGGTCGTATTCAGGTTGGATTTTTTGACCCGTTAAGTTAATGAGTCGTGCAAGGGTTGAGGTAATTTTAACACGAATTCATTAACCCGTAACCCAAATTCATTAACACGACACGATTTACAGTTCTAAATTACTACATTGCTTAACCATATGGCATCTGCTCTTGTTCAAAGCTAAATGGCATAAATGATGATGCCCACATCCACTATAGAGAGGAAAGTGAATGAGATTATATATAGAGCTTATACCCTTACATTGCTTAAGGTCTTTTGATGGGTTAAGGCCTATTTGCAGCAAAATCGTTGCCCATGAGCCAAAGCGAACTCTCGACTAGTTCGAGTGTGGTCCACTTCCGTGGGCGGGCTAAGAGGGCTGGCCGGCGATTAGTTCAAGTGTGGGACCTGCCGTGGGTGGGTGTAGCGTTACATTATTCCAACTGACATTAATTTGTGATACTTGTAAGATAATGCAGCTCGACTCATGCGATTCGTGTATTCCAAACCGACATTAATTTGTGATACTTGTAAGATAATGCAGGTGGACTCATGCGTGTATATTCCAAACTGACATTAATTTGTGATACTTGTAAGATAATGCAGGTGGACTCATGCGTGTATTCCAAACTGACATTAATTCGTGATACTTTTAAGATAATGCAGCTGGACTCATGCGTTAATTTGTGACACTTGTGAGGCGGACTCTTATCAGGGTATGGTAGGATCTTTGTAATGATGATGTAACTTGAAGGGATCTTTGTAATTGATTCCCAACTGACATTATGTGATATCACATTATGTGATATCCTAGGGCTGTGCAATATTACACATATCGCACTATATAATATCCTACATCCATAAAATTTAAATTTCTGTTTGCCCCCATTTTAGCTAAGGAATCACAAAGTCATTCGTTGGTCACCACACATGTTGAAACCTCATCCCAAATGAAGACTTAAGTGTAGGAAATCGTGTGGCCCGCATGTCATGAGTCCCATGTTAGATCAAGCAGGGCAGAGGACTGTAGAGAACACAATCCCGCTTAATGTAAAACTTGATCTGTCTCACAAATAAGACTTCCAATAGGATAGTGGATGTGGGTTTCTTGGCGAAGAAGTCTCCGGCAAGTCTGACTGTTTGGGACTTATCTATATAAAATAAGAGAGCCCTATGGTTGGATAACTCTCCATTCTATAGGTTAGACAGATGTGAAGAGATCTGCGGAGCTTCTCAATCGCCGGAATGCACATAGATCTTCAGCCACGTGTCGGAGTCTTCACATCTAGATCCATCATTAAGAGCTCTAATTTCATTCAAAGAAAATGATCCACTTAACCCAAGAGATAGCATTCAAGGAGTCACTTTCTACCAAAGAAAAAAAAAACACAAAGAGAAGACGAAACAAAGATATGAAGCGCTTCCAAAATTGCCTTCACTTCCACTTCACTAGACTCCATGCACCCCCCCCCCCCCACCCCCCCCCCCCCCCCCGTAATAGGATATTCCTATTCCTTTTATAATGGCATTGTGGAATTCGTAGATCTATAGATTCCACGCCTGCTACCAAACATGCCCTTAGAGAGGACATTTGATAATAAGTGAGGAATCTATATATATGAAACATTCAGCAAGGAGAATTTGGTTTAAGTAAATCCATATAAGTGAGGATATTTATAGGTCCAACTCATAAAGATTTACAATTACCAAATGTGAATTTTTTTTATAACTTCATGAAAAAAAAAATATTTTGATCGAGAATTTAGTAACCAAATGTGACCATTAACACCCGTGATCACTTTTATATATATTTATCATTCTCACTATGTTTTCAGAATATAATTATCAAATATTGAAATTATCGAAGTGATCATTTTAAAAACAATTGTTTTGTGCATATGATCCGTGCATTCCACGTGGTTTTAAGCTTAAAGTAATTGAGTGTGAACTGAAAATGATTGATGACCCAAAAAATGCTTCCTACGTGGCTCCAATTATGACTGTGGAACGTGAAGGATATGGACATGGAGACTATTGATGGATCCGTATATGGAGAGTCTTTGTCCGAGACCTATGTACGTTTTGGCGATTAGAAATCTCTGCGGTTGTTTTCGCATCCGTATAATCTATGGAAATGAAAAGTATTCAACCATAGGACTCTCTTATCTTATATAAATAAGTCTCAAATAGTCATACTTATTGAAGACTTATTTGCAAAGAAACTCATATCCACTGATCCATTGAGAGTTTTATTTTTGGGGACAGATTATGTCTTACATTAAGTGGGATTATGTTCTCTGCAGTCCTCTTCCCTACTTGATCTAACATGGGACCCATGGCATGCGGGCCACATGATTTCCTACAAAACGTCACCTTTGGATCCTCCGCATTTGTCTCGCATTCCTTCGGATGACTTTACATGAGAGCCCCCACTTGATTAAAATCCTCACAGTCTCAAATGGAGGCCTTTTCCTTTTTTTTTTTTTTTTTTAAACTTTATTTTATTTTCCTTCACAGTCGGGCTCTAGTTAGGAGTAATACTTTAAACTGAGCACCGTCAGATTTTACCACATAAGATGGGTTCCATCATTTCTTTTCGGACGAGGGTGTTCGCCTCTTCGAGAACTGACTATTTTTCGAGTGGGTGAGGTCCTTACCTCCCCTACGCACTAGGTAAATCAGCTTTTGCTTGGACAAATGGCCCGAGAGAGAGTAGTGTGTGTGCTAGTTCAAAACTGCAACATCCGGTTTGTAAGCCGTGGTTCTAACCAATTGCGTTATCCCTTGGGGTTCAATCTTAAGATGGAGCATATTTTTCTTGATAATGCAAATAAATTATGTGATCCAGTTGTATTCTCAAAATGAGAAATACTTGAAAATACAAGTGGAAAGAGGTGTTTTGGAAAATTTTCCAAATTGTTGGTGAATTTGGAGTACATATATATTGTATGTACAAAATTGTTGTTAATCAAGTTTATTGCAGAAACTAGCATAACAATCCGTGCTTAGTACGGGAATATTCCCCAATAACTAAAAAGTATATTTACTGATTTGTTAAAAAAAAAACTCAAATTACACAAAATCAATCCTAAAATACTCGTAACAATGGTTTGGTGATTACAATGAGAGAGAAACGAAGTTCTCCCACAAGAGTAGAAGTGGAAAGCAAAGAAGAGGCCGTTACAATAAATTTAGGTGATGAGTACTTAAATGGTGAGAATGGAGAGTGGTTATATATATTTGAAGAGTTATAACTCTCGCTCAAAATAATAAGTAACGTGAAAATCACCTAAAAAAGAGTTCGGTGGATTCCAATTGATGTCGGTATGCAAGGAAACGCATTAGTTTGTCCAACGAAGAGAATGGCCCACAGAGGCTGAAAGAAACCACCAAAAATATGGTCCATGGTCGGCACTTGTATCTTTTTGGGTGGATCCGCATTTGTATTCCACGCGGGTTGGACTTATGCTCTCACGTGTAAAAAAGATGTTATAAAAAGAAATATAAATATATATTTATAAAGTCAAATCGTGGCTGTGATTGATAAGATGACGGTAGTGAATTCTTTTTTTTAATAATTGAAACAAAATTTGGTCTCATCATATTAAATTGGGACATTAACTACAAAAATCCCTTGAAATATAATAACCACAATTGATGATCCTAAATTTTTATAATAACGGACAAGGACTTCTAGCCCAAATCATTTCTTTTTTTCCCCTTTTCCCCTTTTTTTTTTTTTCCTGTTGATGTCAACATAACCAGTTTCCTATTCTGTCATGAATAATATTTGTTGACATCAATTAATACGCTCTGTTATTACAATAAGCGACCTTGTGAATTTGTTGACATCGATAGAAGATTCGCCAACATTAACATAAAATTGTATTGACATCAACAAAAATGCCTAGTTAACAGCATGAGTTACCTTGTGAATTTGTTAATGTCGACAGAAAGTTCGTCGACATCAATATAAAATTGTATTGACGTAAACAAAAACGCCTAATTAGCGTCAACAAAAATTGGGTTTTCCCTTGTTTAGGGTTTTGTTAACACCAAGCAATCTCTCTCACTGTGATTAAGAAAAAAGAGGTAGGGCGTTGATCTCCTTATTCTCCTTCCTCTCTTTCTTCTATTTTACTGTTGCTGTTGTTTTGGGGTGAAGAACAGTTTTATTTTTTTTTTAGGGTTATGTTGACATCAACTAACTAAGGGCTAAAACGGAATGAAATATTGGATTTTGGACTGGAGGTCATTGGCCGTTATTATAAAAATTTACGATCCTTAGTTGTAATTATCCTATTTAATGGGATTTTTAAAGTAAATATCCCTATTAAAATTGAAAACTCCTGAAGATTTCGTCGATATTGATGCATATAGTTAAGAAACTGGACCAATTCAAGTCCGCAAATTGAGGATTTCTTAAAATTTATCGGGGAGACTCAAACCTATCATGTAGTCTAAACCCTCAAAGATTTACATTTGCCAAGTATGTGAATTTTCTAAAACCACCGGGGAATCTACCCGTGCTATGTGCTTGGTTAAGGCCATCCATACTTCCAAAGATACCTTCCTACATAAACAAACCCTTTAAATTCAAATTGAAAGAATTCCAGTGGAGTCAAAATTGAAGTAAGTATCAGATTCCTCCCATGTAAAATATGTCATAATAAAAGGAAATTCAATGGCCAGAAAATTTAGACCTTTATTTCAAACAACATTTTCAATAAGTTGGCCATACGGTAGAATCTCCTTCTTTTTAGGGACTATCATGTTAGATATTCGGAATAGAGTGTCTCATGGGCTAGCTCGGGCATGCTTTCAGGCCTACTTACTTTAGGGCGGCGCCGAATCTATACTTTGGCCCAGACTTGGATTAAGTGAAAGAAAGCCCAAATCCCGGCTCAACCCAAATAAGGCATTCTTGTAATTTACTGATAATTTGGCCAAATAATTACTAGAAATCCCATACAGCTCATAAAAAGCCCCAACTGGTCCTGGTCCTGGTCCTGGTCCATTCCGGAATCTGGACTCATTTGGATAAACATAAATAACACGCAACGTGGATGTTACGAAGTTAAGTTGCATACTTTCCCAGTACTCCATCAGATCACATTTTTTTATATAAACGTTTCTCCTCTTCACGGTCCCTCCATTCTCTCCAATCGCTCGTTTGCTTGCCTGTGCCTTTTTTGACAAAGTTCCCATCTTTCGCTCTCGGTTTCGGTTCTCTTCAGACTCTGATGAACCGATGTTGCATCGATTCGTCGACCACGTTCTTGCCGTTACAAAAGAGTAAGGCATTATTCCTCTCCGTTTCTCTTTCGATCAACCCACCAATGCATTCGTTGTTTGAAATATGACAATAATAACAATCTTCTTCTTCATCTTCTTCTTATTCTTCTTCTTCTTCTTCTTTTTGAGATTTATGCCTTTTTTGTTTTTATGTTTGAATTGCTTATGTGGATATGAAAGTGGGGTTCAATCTTTCCAAATTTTTGGGCATGAATCTTGTAATATTTTGCAAGGGTTTTATATCCCTTGTCCGTATTTTGTTTGTTTGGGCAGTTTTTAGTGGAATTGAATGCCGGATTCTGAGATGTTTTTGCGTTTGGGACTCTTTGTTTGGATGTTTATTTTATGTTAGATGTTGAAAAATTGAATCTTTGAAATGGTAGGGTGTTTTTAGCTCTGGGTTTGTTATTGCAATACCAAAATTCCGAATCTTGGAGCTTTCTCTGTGTCTGCATTCCGCCGGCCAGCGTTTTCGCTATATTGAAACAGTTTGATATTGCAATTTTCCCTTTTTTTTTTTGGGTTTTGTAGTTTGCTTAATCTGGATATATGGGTAGGTGTGGAATTGCGGCTCACTCTTGATGTGTTGAGATTTCTATCATACATGGGGGATCCTTTAAACATTGACTAAAAAGTTACCCAATTTGGAAAAAAAATGGGCCTTTTATCTTGCTGATGGGAACTGTACCTCTTTTCTCCCCCCTGAATAATTGATCATTTAAAAGGCCACTTAAATTTTATTTGTGTGTGGGTCGGAGGTTTTCGCCGTGTATGCGCCGATTGGGGAACTTGTGGGTGAGGTCCTGGCCATTTATCTTGTGGGGTAGCTTTAAGAATTGCAAACAGTCCTTACCAAGACTGGTCCACTTATGAGGTGGGTGACATTCTCTGTCACCAATGATTCATACTCACTACATGCATGTTACCCCACTTAATGAAAATCTGGCTTGCTTATTTATTTGTATTTGTGTGTTCATGCCTTATGGTGCCATTTTATTTGCAATAACTATCCATTTTTAATATTTAGTTTATCATATCCCATTTGATATTTTAACCTATGCTGAAAACCCACTCGCGTGATTGTTAAGGATCAAAGCAGTCGATCTCCTGACACAATTTCAAAATTTCTAGAACTGTAAGTAAATTATAATGCAAACACTCACAATGACTAATGGAGACAAACAAGTTGATTTGAAAAAAAAAAATTTGCTTTGTTGCCTGGATGCTGGTATGAGTATGTGGATATTGGACTCACTTCAACTCCTTTTGCTTCCTCCTTTTCTTTTGTTTCTTAAAAGTAATTCATTCTTAATGTTCTGGAGTACAAGCTTTCAGTTTAATTATTAGCCATCCACATGAACGACAATGGTGCAATAAATGAATGATAATCTAGTCTTATACATAGGCTTAAAAGTTGCATGCTGCTTTAAAATAAACAAACTGAATTCAAAAGACGTCTCTTCCTGTCTCTCTGTGTATATGCTCTTTAAGATTTTGCATTTTTATTCATATCAGATGTATTTTTACGCAACTGCAAATGGAATGTGTCTCCTGTTGTTTTTGTTACTTACAGTGGATACAAATCCTTGGCCCTTGGTCCAGTTACATGATTTATTCTCAACATTTGTATTCACAAACTTATCATTTCTGTGCCAGACTAGCACGCACACGCACCCACACCAAAAAAAAAATAAAAAGGTCTCCTGGAATGCATAAAAAATGAGCGTCATTATAGGCATTCTCGAGTGATCATTGTGTAACTATGAGGTGATATAGTGAGTGTAATGTTCTTTGCAGGTCAGTGAAGACATTCACATATGAATCCTTGAACAATATCGTGAGGTTGATAAATGGACTGTCAGCTCTTGTTTTGACACTATTGCCAGGGAAGGCAACCATTCTGGAAGGGCTTAATGGGTGGGAACTCAGGCCTAAATTCCGTGGACCTCGCCTTCCACGTTGGATGGAAAAGTAAGTTCTAACAGGATTTTTGCAATAGGTACAACTATAGAATTTCATATACTCATCTACTAGTACCTGAGAAAACTTTCATTGGATATGCTTAGTTTGCTATGGAGGGGGATTTTGGCAATGCTCTGTCATTAGTTAGACACTATTTCAAAACTGGACTAGAGGCCGAACCGGTGGAGTGGATGGTTTTGGCCCCACTTGGTTCAAGCATTCAGTTTAACCCACCTCAACCATTATGTGAAAAAGAATTTAAAATGAAAAAGTATTTTAAAATAGTTGATGGTGGCCCAACTGCTTCAACTGCCTATTTTTATCTGTTTTGGCCTATTTTTACTGGGTTTAACGAGTTTTTTTAACCAATTTTTTTTTTTAAATCTAACTGTATCGTAATTTAAAATAGTTGTTGATTTTGCATCATATTTCACATGTTTACATACTTATCATGACAAATTAAACCCAAGCAATTACCAGCCGTTATAACAAATTTGAAACCCTAATTAACTAACAACAAAGATTACGAAAACAAAGTCTGACAACAAATTACATCAAACGTTAAAGTGTACATGGGACAAGAAACCTCCTAATCACAAAACCCTAAGAGGTTTAATCCCAACAACCCTTAAACACGGACGATCCATGTTCGGCCAGCATAAGCCTTAACAAGATTAAACCTAACCATGGATCTTGTCTTGGGCTTACCAAAAACAACATGGAAAGTGGATTCTATTTTTGTTGTGGTGGATAGATTTTCCAAAATAGTACACTTGGTTTCAAATCACTAAAAAAACACAAGATTGGCTGCTACACAATATTTGAATTCTTTTGACCACTTAAAAAATTCACACCGGTACACTGCTACGTATTACTGCAACCACTATGTATTGCCCACTACATGGCGTTTTGGCCACTAGCCGCTATGTATGCTGCGGCCGCTATTTTAATCCTTGGTTAATGTATGCCGCGACCGCTATTTTAATCCTTGGTTGAGAGAGAGAGAGAGAGAGAGAGAGAGAGAGAGAGAGAGAGAGAGGCAATGGGCATACAAGCCTATTTTTAAATTTGAGGCTCCCTTTTTGTGTCTATTTGAGATTCCTAGTTTGAGACGAGGTCTTCCTTGTGTTTAATCTATAATTGGGACTCTAGATATCTTTTCCAAATAGGAAATGGCAGCAGATTGGCGACAACTTGAGTTGCATCTATACCTAACTCACCACAGATGGCGTGCCATCGAATATTTGATGCCATGACTAACTATAGTACCTAACTCACCACAGATGGCGTGCATCTATACCTAACTATATCAGTTGCATCTGTACTTAATATGGTTGGTTGCCCAATGCAGAGGGGTCCCAAGTTTCGTATTATCGGCTGTAGCGGTTGAGGTCGCCACGCTATTTTGAAAATGACTGTTCAACGGTTTTAAACCTACTAAAGCCAGGCATTTTTAACTTAAAATACTATTTTCCCTATTTCTTCTCCTCCATAGCCTTTTCTAAAGTTGTCTTTACCCTTACATGGTTCCTAATCACTAAAAAAATACAAGATTGACTGCTACACAAGATTCAAAATTTTTTTGCCACTTAAAAATTTCACACCGGTATGTATCGCCGTAATTGCTATGTATCACCCACTACATAACGTTTTGGCCACTGGCCACTATGCTCACCGCAATCGCTATTTTGATCCTTGGTCCCAATTAAGGCCATCATAATTTATTTATTTATTTAAATTAATCCTAATTAATTTCTAAGTTGACCAAATTTTGGAAATTAAGTAAATAGCTGAATTATTTATAAATCACGCCTAAATCATCTTTGATTGTGCCATAATTCCAAAGTGGCCGAACTCCATTCTATGGATTAAATTCATTATTTAATTCCTAAAATTAATTAAGTATTATACTTGGGGTCAGGTCCCTCACAAAGGTTCGAGCGAAAGCTCGGAAAGAATTTGTCCAAGGGCAACAATCACCTGGTGTTGTCATGGATCCCAGAACTTGCCTGAGTTGAAGGTGGCGATGGGAGCAATGAACTCCTGAAACACGAACACCTTGTCTCCTATTACTGTGGATCATATGCAATGGAGCAAGGACTCAACGAACTCTCTCCAAACGATAACCAAGTTGAGGACTCAAGATCCCTCCAAAAGAGTGCACCAAGACAGCCCACAAACTCCTTGTGAAAGGTACCGAACCCAAAGGAAACCGTAATATTGCAATGAAACTGCCACCAGATGAGTAGTGAAAGGATCAACTTGATGATCCAGAGTAGATGTCGAACTTGCCGAACTCAAAAGGTACAAAACCTTAAACTCAAAACCCTGGTAGCCCTGATACTATATCAAACTTAAAGAGAAAGTCAAGTAAATTGCCAAAAATTTGAGTGAGTCCCCATATGATCATCGACTCCATTTATAAGTCCTTGAGTCTCTCATTACAGAAAGTCACCTTAGTCCTCAGGATTCTACGAAGATAACAACGCTTGATACATGATGGTCCCTACTACTGTTTAAGATGGACCCAGCACATAACACATATCTTAGTCACGCATTAAAAAAATTGGGCCAAGGCTAGGGACTCCGACTGGTCGAAAGGGTTGGAACTAGGGTTAATTGTTTGTCAAATTGGCTGCAACTGAGTTAAAAAGTGTAGGGCTTTAATGGCTGGAATAGGTTGGTTTGATTTGGGGTATGATATGAGGCAAAGTTTGGGCAGTCATTAGAGGAGGATTTTGTTGGGTTTTGAATTCGATGCTGGATTTAGGATATAGGATAGCAGGTCAGATGAAACTGGGTTGTTTGGTTATGGATCAGGTAACTGAATTTTGGTGTAGTACTGCCGACTAGGATTGGGGATTGAACACGCTATGATAGGCATAGGTTTGGAAATTTCAAAGAGAAGGGGGAAAAGGCCTGGATGGAAGAACAAAAGAAGTAGATGATGATAAATGAATTAAATCGCAGGTTGAAACTAGAATCTTAGAAACACTCAATGATCTCACCCGCTCTAATACAAAACTGATACAATTGAGCGTACTTTCGCTCTTCCTTGTTTGTAGATAGTTTAAGGAGTCACAGGGTTTTGTTGGAAGTGCTCTAATGGCCGCTTGGAGTCACACCACGCAGGGAAGGAAACACTGCTCCCTCGGGAAACACAAATCTCTTGTGGTTGAACATCACAACCTTTTGGGTTTGTTGCAAGCCTTAGGGTTAAAAATCCGAATCATTATGTTTTTTGCCTATACCCCTTTGATTTCCATAAAATGAAACTCATAATCATTGACTTGGTTGAGTACTTAAAGAAAAAAGATGTATTAAACTAATGGATCTCTAAGTGGACTTCTCCTAAAACATCCAGGATTCTCCCAACTAATAGGGCCTTTTCCGTTATCAAACAAGGACAATCAAGGAAGGTAAGAACAAAAAAAAATAAAATTGAGCATTATGATTTTTTAATTATTTCTTCTTTTCTGCAGAACACAAGAAACCTATATACTTGGAATTGGCTTATTGGGGTTCCTTACTGGATTTGGACCCCTTCCTGGATCTTCAAGCTTCTCTTGATCAATATTTGGAATTGGCACATTGGGGATCCTTACTGGAGTTGGACCCTGTCCTGGATCTTCAAGCTTCTCTTGATCATTAATTATGGGACCTTGTTGGATCACGGGCTGTGTAGTCAATTTTTGTGTTGCCAATATTCACAGGTTTTTATTATTTTCCCATCCAAAAAAAAAAACCCCGATTTGATCAATCTTACCCCCTATCTCTAACAATCTTTACCAGCCTCTGATGATATGGACAGATCATTGTTAGTTTAAACTGGGAGATGTGAAAAGTGAAGTCGTTGACATTTTTGGTGTTGTATTTTTACATTCAATATCTTTTCTTATTATTTTAACTCTCTCTCTCTCTCTCTCTCTCTCTCTCTCTCAGAATAGTTAAATTATTATTGAAGTTGATGTGGTACACATCTGGACACAGTCAAATTTGAGTTAGCTTCTCTTCTCATTTCTCTCGCTCTCATGAATGGATTTCTCTTTAAATACCAATTGCCTTATCTAACCATGATAATATTTACATATTCACTCATATTATCAAAACTTTTGTGAGTGGAATTTATGATTTTACTGGATGTTTTTGTTCTTCCATGTATTTTTGGGAGTGTTCACTTGCACACCATTTCACTGTTTATAGTTGATTGTATAAATTACAAAATCTCTCTTTTCAGCTGTGTGCAGAGCTCGCTTTGAAATGTCTGACTGGTGAGACATATTTCAATTTCTCACCTAACATTTCTTCATTTTGTTGCTGTTGACAGTGGCGTATCCTCTTTTAACCAGTTCGTTCATGAACTTTCTATGGATTCTGCTTCTTCTTCCGGTGATGATAATTCATCTGGGGAAGAAGATTATGAGGACAGCATATTCCCTGCATCCCCGATGTCTCAGTCTTCTCGCATATCTCGAGCTAGCAGTTTCACCAAGTATGAGAGACGTCGAATCCACTGGCTTAAAGGCTTGCTTCTGTGGATTTTGTGGCCTTTGATATTCATTGTGGGGTTGCCATTTCGTATTTATCATTCATCCGGGTTTCAAAGATCTGAAATGGTTCCTTTTAGTTCTGACACCCATCAATCTTCAAAACACCCAATCAAGAGGTCTAACACTATCAAGGACCACATTGTCCACCGCACCACTGATAGAAGGCGTGGGCTTGTTGAGGTGATTATATGACAGTTCTTCTTGAAATGTTATCCGGTTATTATAAGTTCATTACTCGCTATATCCATCCATATGTACATAATTGTGTTTGCCACTTTTTAGTGTGGCCTAATAATCAGGCTTGGACACAGGCCTGAATTGGCCCACATCTAGCCCATTTGGTAAATATAATTACTGTTGGTGCTAAATAATAAATATGCCACCCCACCCCGGGCCTTAAGCATAAGTAGGCCCAACCCCAACCCATTTAATTATGGGCCAAAATGTACGGCCCAGGTCCTACCAACAGGCTTAAAAAAGCTTTGGCTACCCCTGCTCATCAGCACCCTTAAGAAAAACACATGTGTGCAGATGGTACAAATTTAAAGGATCCAAATCATTTTGCTGGATCACACCTTGAATCGGTATTTGTTCAAAAATCATATTATTTGGTCAAAGTCTAAATCCTTACATTTATTGAAGGACTTCTATAGTTCTATCAATAAAATGGATGGTTCACAAAAATTTCAATTGTAGTTTCACTGAATCTCCATTTTTTCTATAGAATCCTTTGGATGAAGGGTTGGTTTTATCTGATCAGAGTGGATTTTGGCCTACTATTTACCCATTACAGGGCCAGCTAGAGGAACGATATGTGCCATGGCCCATGGTCTTTATAGTAGTTTCTGACGAGGAATTAATAGTAACCAATTATTTACATTTACTTAATTTCCTTTTTTTCTTGATTAATTATGTTGAACAGGACCTCCAGCTAGCAATTGAGATTTATATAGAAGCTGTATTTGACATTGTTCACAAGGGAGCACATTATCTTCTCTCCCCTGCTGAAGCTTGCCGAGTATTGTTTAGATGGGTTTCCTCTCGTGGGCGTGATAACAAAAACATTTCTGTAACTGACTCAAATACATCTGTTCCCACAGCTACCCTTGGAGATGTAGATCCAACCCCAAGAGAAAGGCAGACCACCTTTAATCAGTATTTGAATACAGATGCTCGGACGTGCCAGGATGTCATAACAGAGCTTGGGTAACAAAACTAGCTCCGTAATTTTTGGTTCTATTATAATTTTTTTGTACATTTTATTTCAGGAACTGTTATATCTCAGACCATTTATAGAGCCCCTGAATTTATTCCAGCCTTTCAGTTGGCCTCCTGGTTCAGCTAGTCAAACCATGGTGGGCCTTAGTCTCTCCATTATGGTTTGGTGCTGACCCCAAAGTGTCTTCAATGGGATAACCCTAACCATTCGATCAGGGTGGCCTGTGAGTGGATGGTTACGGAAAGAGAACACTAATTGCCTTTATTCAGTGGAAATGATGCCTGCAAGTGCATGGATTTATATCTGCAGAGTTTGGGACCCTTCCTCACCCTCCCACAAAAACAACTACAAATATGTTTGGTGTGTCAAATCAACTAGATCACTGGACCAGGTTTCTCTGTTGAACAAACTCAAGGCCAGAGGATAGCGTACATACCAAAGATCATATCATCTGTCACATCAATTGCTGTCCTATAGAATCTTTTTGTGCTGCCCTGTCCTGAAGTTTTAACTGAATTTACCAATTCTAGGTATCCCTATGAAGCCATTCGTGTTGTTACTTCTGATGGATATGTTCTTCTTTTAGAAAGAATCCCAAGGTATCAAATAAACTCGTTCTACTTCTATTTTGTTTATAGTTTCAACTCTTCTCATTGTGCTAAACCACATATCTTTGGCATGTTTTAGGCGTGACTCGCAGAAGGTTGCATATCTACAACATGGAATATTGGATTCGTCCTTGGGGTGAGTTACCTGCAAATTCAAAGTTGCATTGCGGTTTCCGAACACTTGTCAGATTTTCTGTATTTACTGCCATGTAATTTTACAAATAAGGTCAACTGAAATTGGTTAATTTATGGTGTTGTGTATGTAGATAGATGTATTGTAACTGAAATTGCCTTCGTTCCCCTCTTAGCCACCATTTTGGAAAGAATAATAGAGTGACATAAACGACAAGAATATAGTAGTTCAGAGAACCAGTTTGAATCTATGCTGGGTAGGTATGCTATAAAAGTGATTTTCCTTCTTAGATAACTCGTTGAAATGTTTCAGAAGGATAAATAAGTAAATAAATAAATAAATAATTACGCATGATTTCTATTGATCTAGATGGATGGCAGGGTGAGGTAATTAATTTGGTGGACATTGAAAAAAAGGCATCTCTTGGGGCCTGGGGGCATATCATACTCATTCAAGACATGTTTGAAGGGCCGTTATTATCAAATTCAAAACCCATATCGATTTGTAGATAAGGAATTACTGCCAATCTTTGATCATTGCCTTAACAAATAGATTAGAAAGTTGGATTAGAAAGTTGGACAACTGAGTAAACAAAGTTCTGAGAGAAGACATGGTAACCATTGTTTTGAAATCGGAACTGTATTGCAAATCGTTCAACCGGTTGAATTGAATCAAATCATGAATCTATTGTGAAATATTGGACTTTTCCCATTTTTAAATGGAAAAATAGTATAACTTTTTAAAATAAGAAAATTTGTATATATTCATAACCCATTCAATTTCCATGCTGACAAATTAGACTGCTAAAATCATATGAATGTCAAGATTGATATGTATATGAATCCTTAAAGATGTGTTTAAGCTATAACAGAAAAAACATGCATCATAACAAGATTCAAAAGATGGATGTTAACAATTAACTAATACCAAGTAAGCCATATGCATGTAAGCCATCAAAACACCCGTGCAATATAAAAGAAAGGTTTATACTTCTCTAGCAATATAAAAGGAAAAATTTTATATCTGTCTATCTCCATCCTTGATATATAAAAAAATAAAGTCCATCTATTATCTTAAAGGGGAAAAAGGTTTATGCATCCTCAATTTTCATCCCCAGTATGGTCCATAACCGTATCCACATCAATATTATTGTCTTCTCCAATTCCATTGTCACTAGATGAACATGATCCATCTTCAAGACATTGAACCTCCTCTTCTCGGTGTTTGAGGAAGACACTATTGTTTATCTTTTTCTAGGCTCGAGAAAGAAATATTACTAAAATTAAGTTTTTCAAAGATAAAGATTAATTTCTAGCAAGTCTAACCACGAGGTGTCACTGTCCAAGATAGTTTTTTATACCATGTTTGATAAGCAAACTTTTCAAATCATGTCCGATTCGACTGTTTGAGGCCTTACAATGCCTTTTTCAACTGGCTTAGTTTTCCCACATGGTCTTTTAGAATAAAACCTGGAGTTGGGAACATGAAGACCTCTTCCTGAATATCACTATGAAGAAATGTATTTTCTATGACTAATGGTATAGTGACAAAAAGGAAACCAAGTTCAGCTTTACCACTGGTGAAAATGTTTAAAGACAATCAATTTCAAAAGCTTGAGTGAAACATTTGGCCAACAACCGAGCTTTTTACTTTACAGATCCATCCTTGTGATAGAATGATGAGTCCTGTCACGAAAAGCAACAAGATGATCAAATTTAGGATCAACAAACATTGTATGTGTGTAATTGCAAAGGGAAACAGATTTCTGTTCTGTAGTGCACACCCTAAGCATGTTATTGTTATGGATATGTTATCCTCTCTGTTATTTTATTTTTGGGTTTTGCTTGATGGTTCTATTGTCATGACTCATGATTTGCATATTGTATACTATGTTTTGGGGATTCATTTTTTGTTTATTTCCCCTCCAGTTGGGTGACCAATGGGGTTGTTGGTTCTCCGGCTTTTGCTGCCTACGATCAAGGTATATGTTACTTTTCATGACGTTGTTTATTTTAAACTTATATCATTTTCAATGTCTTGTGTATGCGTCAGTCTGAGATTAACTGAAGAAACCGCCAATATCTATTTCACAGGTTATGATGTTTTCCTTGGGAATCTACGTGGGTTGGTTTCTCGAGAGCACGTTGACAAGAATATTTCCTCTCGGAAGTAAGAACTGTTTTTATAGTTCTCTTATCTTCTATATTTGTGCTAAGAAATGTGATACCCATGCATGGGCTGTCAGTAGTTCAGGCATTGTTTTTTTTTAGAGTGAAAATGCAGAATATTTTAGGTCACTTTTGTGTATAACATGGAAAATGCCACATCAGCAAAACCCATGGTAAATGGACCATGTAAAAGGAATTTCCGCAGGGGTTGAACATCCACATTTGGTGTGGAAATGGTGCTATTTATGTTTGGTGTGGCTGTGGATATCTCAACGAGGACCGATATTTTTTGTTTGGTGCAGCAAATGGTTTTTAGAAATAAAACCTTCTTATAACAGGAAGAAAATTATGAAAAAGAGGATGTTATTTCTATATTTTGAATCCATCCATACTGTGGGCTGAACCTTTAATTATCCTCTAGAGTAGTCCTTGCCAGTAACTTAGACTCCAAAGTTACTATTGTGACCACCATTGAAACTTCCAGATCCAAGTCCTTCCACATCTCCGATTTGCATGGATCTTGATCCAATGGTTTTTGTAAGTTTCTTCCACTCATTGGGAGCCTTCAAATCTTCCAAAGTCCTTATTAATTGGTCTTATTGGTGACCTGAGGGCAGGGTAACTGATTTCCATGGAACCGAACCAAATGAGCAGACCCTGGAAGCATTAGATAATCGCATGCTCTTATCTACTACAATAGAGAGCCGGATTGGATACTGTGAGAGTATTAGGGTTACACTTAAAAAACTCAGTTCTTGCTTTAGATAAGCTAAGTTAGACCCAAGTCTACCATGCTTTATTTTTTGCAATAAAAAAATTTCAGGCAACCTGATGCAGGGCAACCAAATACCAATAAATAGGGATCCAAAACAGAGCTTCATGCCCCACCTTGATCCTTCAAACTCAGTTGTCTTACGAAACAGAAGAAACTAATTTTAATGAAAGATCAGGGTTTTCCTCAGCTTCACCATTGATCTGATTGAAGAGTTTTGAAAGATGGAAAAGGAGAATCTAATTGAAGTAAAAAAAGAAAAAATAAATATGTTGGGGCAGAATCCACCACCCAAGCACACACGCACAAAAGTAGGGAAAAATGGCTATTAGACAGATGTGCCCTTGAAGAAGAACTTTCATATCACTTGTCTTGAGTATATTTGGATATGTGTGTGTATATTGTATGGTCAGTGATTTGACTGTTGATTTAATGGGCCCCATCATGGACTGACTACATTCTGTTGTCCTTGATGGGAAATTCGGGCTTTTGAATTAATGGCCGACAGCTGCAGTAGATGGTCAAGAGAAAACTAAACTGCAAAAGGTCCCATGTTCAACTGAGAAATTACCAAATATTGTAAGCTTATGAATCTTTTGGCCAAAGTCCATCTATCGTCTGACACTCGTTGCATTGATGTGGATCACCAAAACAGTGAGCACCAGCTGTTTGGAGTTTTATATACCTCAGAAGACTAAAAGACTTAGAGAGCACTGACCCGAAAATTTTCTTTTGTTCACTGATATGTTGAGCCAATGTTCTAAAGAATCTGGTTTAATGCAGGTACTGGAGATATACGGTCAATGAGCATGGGACCCAGGATATACCTGCAGTGATGGAGAAGATTCATCAAATCAAAACCTCTGAATTGAAAGATAGCCAACCTGGTAACGAAACCAGTGATCAGCCTTACAAACTTTGTGCTATCTGCCACAGTCTTGGAGGTGCAGTTATGCTAATGTACTTAATAACACGTCGGATAGAAGAGAAGCCCCATAGACTCTCGAGGTTGATACTTTTATCACCTGCTGGCTTCCATGAAGATTCCACCCTAGCCTTTACCTTAATAGAGCACCTGCTTCGTATCCTGGCTCCAATCCTTGCTCCCCTTGTACCTGGTCTGTATATACCAACTCGGTTTTTCCGAATGCTGTTCAACAAGTTGGCTAGGGACCTCCAGAACTACCCTGCATTGGGAGGATTGGTACAGACCCTCATGGGTTATGTTGTTGGTGGTGACAGCTCAAATTGGGTGGGGGTAATTAGCCTGCCTCACTATAACATGAATGACATGCCTGGAGTATCATTTTATGTTGCACTCCACCTAGCACAGATGAAGCGTGCAAGGAAGTTTATAATGTACGATTTTGGGAGTGCATCTGCCAACATGAAAGTATATGGGTCACCTGAGCCTCTGGACTTGGGAGAGTATTATGGGCTCATTGATGTGCCTGTTGATTTGGTTGCTGGCCGGAAGGATACAGTAATTCCACCCTCGATGGTCAGAAAGCATTATAAATTGATGAAGGATCAGGGTGTGGATGTCTCATATAATGAATCTGAATATGCTCACTTGGATTTTATATTTTCGCACCGAGAGGAACTCTTGTCTTATGTCCTGTCACGCCTGCTGCTTGTTGTGCCGCCACAGAATAAGCAATCTAAATCCATTCATAAGGCAATGAAATTGAAGAAAACAGATAGTAAGAGGTCAGCCAGAGTCGGCAGAGATTTGTCATCCCGGTATTTCGATGCGAACACTATAGAGGATACCATTAAAGATGAAATTGAGCCCCTAGAAAGGGAATAGCAGAATGTCACTAGTGCTTCGAGGACCAGCATGCTTTTGTCACTGAGTGCCGTTGGTACTTCCAGGGACCAGTGTTGTATCTTGTACACGCCTCTGTATGTGAATCAGTTATAGGTTTTGACTGAAGTTCTATTATTGTTTTTCGTGTTTATGTTTCTGAAGAAGTTAAGAGTCCTCTTTTTAAGTGTTTACAGAAGGAATCCATGAGTGGGTTGGCCTGTTTTATTTGTTGGCCCTCCTCATGGATAACGTCGTTTGTCAGATGATCTCCCAGATGGAACTGATCCGAGCATTTCAACCAATGATAAGAAAACTTAGACTGCTGAAGTTTTTACAATTTGGTAGTTTGTCAGGCCTTTCATGACGTGGCCCATCTGATGGATGGTCTGAACCATCAAGCTGTTGTCACAAAATCAAGGCTGAAGAATTTCAGTCCCTCCTTTGTTACTCTATAATCTAACTTCTACTGTGTATTTATTACTTCATTTCCAATGTTTTGGCCTCTCTCTTTTCTGTTCTTTGTATATATACTTGGGTTCTTTGCAGATGGCCTGTATCCCATCTCCTGTGTAATTTCGAACCATTGCAAGTTGCAGTTTAAATCTATGTAGATGTTGTGCATGCAACTTGGTGTACAGATAACTGGTGGTTGGTGGTTAAGCATTTGGATAATCCCCATTCACCTGTAGGAGTATTAATATGTCTTGGTTGATATTTATGAAGCAATTAGTTCATATGAGGAAGTATTAGTGAATTTTAGTTCATGTTAATTTGAAGCCAATACTTTCAACATATTCTCCAATCTCTCACCACCCTCTTTTTCCCACTTAAGCACGCTGGCATGCTGCATGTAAACCCTTGTTTTCTTATAATAAATCAAATACAGGTTACATTTGGTCCTGGGCTGCTACGCCTGGCAAAGGATAACAAGCTTATATTAAATTCTGTATTGAAAAGGTAGGTTAAGAAAAATAATTGCTCAGATTTTGAGTCTGAGTTTGAAGCATTAACACTTTCTGAAACCTCTAATCTCAATGCCTGAAATTTGGTCATGATGATCTTGTAGAATTGGCGTTGGGCTGATTACTTTCAAAGTGCAAACCCCTTCTTTTCCCCACCCTTTCTTTTACATCCTAGTGGGCCCCACAATGATGGTTGAACAGGAATTTCTAACCCACTTTAAACCTTGAATTATGCTAACCCATTTACATTTGTGTAACTTTTGTGAATACATACATTTATCTGCCTTTATTTTCATATTACAAGCACATTGGAGGTGTGAAAATGATGTGAAGAAGGGAACATTTTTATGAAAATGTTTCAGACCTCCCACCTCAAGAGGCCGTGGGTACAATTTCAAAAAGTCTAAATGGACAAACTTTTTGGCATGAATTTGTGACAAACTCCCATGTGGCACAATCTTAGAGGTGCAACTTTTGAGAGAGGGGGAAAAAGCACCTCTAGGATTGTGCCACATGGGAGTTTGTCACAAATTCATGCCAAAAAGTTTGTCCATGTAGAAGGGTTGGTACAATTTCCATCTAAGAGAGGTTACAAGATCAAAACTCCATCATCACTTTTGACTTCTGTGGATTCTAAAATCTTAATTTGAAGCCTTTTAAGCTTTCTGTTGACCCATTAAACCTCCCAACATGTTTAGCTTAATGTCTTAATCTTCATTCATTATGAGATAAGTAAGACTTTACATATGTTTTCTAAACTGTTCAACATTTACTCATGCAAAAATGGTGCTACCAGAAAAAATGATAATATGTTTCATATGTATAAATCTATTTACATATCCCATGAGTAAATGCATGTAATTGAATAAATAAGAATTCATGGTCAAATGAGAAAGATTATTACAGTCCTGAAATTTGCACTCATGGAAATCTGCACAATTGAAGGTGTGGAATTTTCATTGCCCATTATCCCCACAACTTCTGTGTGGGTGTATTTTTAGGAGAAAATTTATGGAGGCAAAGTATATAAGGTGGTTGGTTATTGGAGAAATGTACTCCTATGAGCAACAATATATGCACTCGAAGTCTGGTGCTCACTTGGGCCTTCCTTTGATCAATGTACTCTCATCCCCCTAAAACCTGCCTCTGGGCTCGAATTCACTCTCATCAAACCCTTATACATGGTTGGATTGATCTTTAGTACATAAATGGTTAAAAAACTACTAAAATTTAAGACTATTAAATCAAGGTATTAGATGTCCTGACGGGGCTGTTTTTTTTGTTTAGCCTTATATTCATAAGGAGACATTTCCAAGATAAGAACACCCCCCCCCCCCCCCCCCATTGTACTTATCGTAGGAGAACATTGGTCCTTTATATAGATGAGACCTTGACTTACAAAAGGTTTTAAATTACTAGGGCAACACCTAAGTATTCATTTTGATCTCCTTTTGATTCATTTTTCATTAAAGGGAGAAATTACTAGATTGCTCATTTTTTAACATTCATCTCTATTTCTTCAATTTTAAATCCATAATAATTTAATTACACAAAGCAGAGTAGACCCTTTAAATAAATATTCAAAAGCACAAAGGTGTGGGGGTGAATTGTGAGATCCAATCTCCATCCCCATCAAAGGCATCAAAATGGAAAAGACCTGCTCATTAGGTACTTGGTGTTCAACGCCAGATCCTTTTATCTTCTCAAAAGTACATACATCTCTTTAAAAAACCCAACAAATTTTGGGTTAGATTAGTACATGATGTGTACCTGAAACAGGGGAAAATGTCTGTTGGAGAGACCTTAAGGAGCCAGCAGGTTTTTGTTCTCTTAACAGCAAAAGAACTTAGAATATGGAAGGTGTCGGAGGATGAAATTAAGAAGCAACCGAGTGTTTGAATGGAAATCCAACCTTTACATGTATAACTAAGACTGAGATTAAGTATTTTATAATCTCCAACTTTTGCCGACACCCTGTCGGTCCAAGTGGGCCAAGTCCAATAGGGAGTTTTTTGGTCTTCCATTTTTATATAGTGTAAAAGGCAAGCAAAGCCCTAAGAAAGTAGCAAGCACTTATTTTATAGGTTTGACCCAATGTGCATTTGCCACCATTTTCTTGTTGGCATGCCATACAGTTGTTTGAATCCAATCTTTAATAGTGATTATTCTGTTTTAATTACACTAATCATTAACTGTCTGAATTAAAAAGTTTGATAGGTATGGGTAATGGAAGGATTGCGGTGAGACAAGCGATTCCCAAAAAGAAAAAGGAATCTGATTTTACACTTAACAAATAATTTTCGCCAATCATTTTCAATGTCTAAATCTCATGTTAAAGGTTGAATAGATGAAAATATCAAGATAAGTAATGGCTGGTTATGCGTAATTTTGGCTATTGAAACAGAGAGTTGCATATCAATGAGAAAATCGGGGAATCGTTAATTATGTTTACAGCTGATAATAGAGGCTTTGAGGCTCATTTTGGTCACACCTCTTGGGCCCAATAGGCACATAAAACTCTCAATTAGAGGCCATTGGAACTTAATTAGGGATGTGAAAAGGCCAGGATGAATCTATCTCTGGACCCGATCGACACAAATACCATGTTTTGTAATTTGAATTCAAATAAAAACCCAAGCCCAATTTTAATAAGACAAGAGGTGTCTAATTAATGCCTAATGAGGATTTGGACTAGCACGTTTCAGCTTAAAGTTTCTTGCAAATCCAAAAGGAGGTTCTAACTCATTTTTTCCCAAGTAGATAATTTGGGTATTTGGATCATTGGGGTGTCTAATGAAAGCCAATGTGGCCATGCTTAATCAAAGTAGGCACCATGTAGATGATGATGGTAAGCCATGCGTATGGCAGATGAGCTTTTTGCCAGCTTATAGAAATAGAACTGTGGGAAACTAGCAGTATACTAAAAAGCATGCCTCATCTATGCTGCCATTACGCTACTATTATTTTAGTGCTGCAATGGTGGGTCAACGCTGCAATCCAAGGAAAATGCCTTTCTTGTTGATGACTTTGAGAAACCTAAAGACTTTTGAAATCTCTCTGGGAGAATTTGTGCAGGCATCATGCCACTCGATCCATGTCGTACAAATGGTGGGCCCATTCTTGATAGGGATATGACCACAATTCATACTTACTGGAATTCCATCCAGGGCCTTCCTGTCCTACAGGATAGGGTTATAGCCATTTACAGAGTAGTCAACTTCACAAGGATTTGTCATTCTCACCATCTGCACCGTTCATTTTAGTTGGACTTTGAAGTCTCACACGTGCAGCTTTCTGGCCAGTGGGCAAATGCAGAGGGTGAAAGCAATTTTGGGAAGGCATCCACCCATCCATCCCACTTGGAGAAGTGGTATTCAAAAGGCCACTTTAGACTTACTGAACCTTTGTGAGTTAAACATGTACCCAAAATCAACCTCACATGGAGATGTCTTTCATTACTTGTTGGGAGATCACTTTTTTACCACCAAGTGGGAACCCAGGATCATCCGACTCCCTCACACTCTTTAGCCCCTCATAAATTGGTGATCATCATAATTTAATAGTAATTTGAATTACACTCACCCTTGTTGGATATAATTTCATAAAGAGTGTAACATAAAAAAATGTTAAACTTTAAGGCCCCTAAAAGAATAGTTGTGATGGTTTGATTGAGAAGATTTTATTCAAAATCATATCTACAATAAGACCTTTCCATCGCAACGTCATCCTGTATCAGCAATGCATCCAAGTGAATCAAAAGAGGGGCTTAAAATCTTTGTCTCTCATCTAAGCCATGAGAGACATCTCTCAGGAACTCAAGTCCAAGGTTCAGCCATAATAATTATAAGATTAAAAATCAAGGAAAAACTTATAAAAGCAAGATGATCTAATGGATTAAAAAAAAGTACTAGAAAGTGATGAGCACAACAAATGGGTTAGCCAGTGCCTATCCAACTTCAGAGTAGTGTGGATGTTGAGGCTTGGGAAGCTCAAGTAGAAAGATTGTGCAGTTAAGCTGCTTAAATCAAAGTCTCAGATGATTTGGTGGGTGGTAGTAATTTCAATGTAAATGATCCTGACGACTTGATTATAGTTATTGCTACGACATGTATGTGTACATGTTATTGTTATTGTTGTTGCTGCTGCTGCGGCCGTTGATGATGATGGTGGTGATGATTTTGAAAATGGAGATTTGGTTGAGATTATTCCAACAAATAAAAGGGCGAGCTATTACAACAAGTGCTGGTCCTTCCAAACGGGGAGCAAAACAATAAAGATTACTTTCTTTTCTTCATCTACTGGCTAGGATACATAAAAGAAAGCAATTCAATATCTAGGATTAAAAATTTACCCACATGATTCCCAATGGTTACTTTAAGAAGAAGAAAAAAAGGATGCTTTTTGTAACAATGTTTTTAAAAAAAGGAGGAATAACTTGAGACTTATGCCATGGTCATATGTCATAATATAATATGATTTGTTGCTACATAATAAATTCACTAAATGTGACACTTTAAAAAAAAATAACATCAATCATGACTACTAAAGCTACTACTTGACCCTCAGGTTTAAACTAATGAGGATCAAAGACTTTCCTTGGCTTAAAATTATTGATTAGGGTGACTAGCAATATTTGATGAATCTAATATCGGGGTAGAAGTATAATTAGTATCATTATAATAAGTGTGGTTCAATCACCCCACAATATTATGTCGCTCTGCATAATTTCCATTTAGTTCATATCATCACTTGAACATCCATCCATCATCGTCATCAATGACACCATATTAAATTCGCTTGACTAACTATTCCTACCAAAACCTTGAGGTGTAAGTAGAGGCAGCATAATACTTTTCAATACTTCCCCTCGGGTGGAGCCCACTTCTCAATAAGCCTTTCCCATTAATCTAAGGTTAGTATTCATATAATTGTATTAGAAAACATATTATTACCAATACTTATAATAGCAAAAACATCAATTGACATTCAATTATAAAAAGAAAATCATTATTATCAAAGCCTTATCCTAACCATGTTAAGGTCAGCTACATGAATTTTGTTTCGTCATTTTAGTCTATTATTGGCCAAATCCCCAAATAGGTTATTTTTTTTAGATCTATCATAAGTGTTTTCATATGTTCTCTTCAACCTTCCCCTTATCCTTGAGGGATCATTAACATATTTAGAAAAACTTTTGCCACCAGCACCATTTTTAGCATGTACATCATGTCCGAACCATCTCAAACTAGTCCCTCTTAGTTTTTCACCTATCGAAGCTACTCCTACATGCTCTTGAATATGCTTATTTCTTATTCTATCTTTCGATTTTTACCACCCATCCATTTTAGTATCTGATCTTTGGCACACTTATCTTTTACGAGTGTTGTTTCCTAATTATCCTACCTTTTGTTCCCTAGATCATAGCTGATTTACTTAGTCACTATTTTATAGAACTTTTTCCTTCAATCATGTGTCAATCATAGAGCACTCTAGAACAAAGTCTCCAATTCAACCATCCAACTTCAATCCTATGTTCAACATCCTTCTAAATCCCCATCCTTATTAATTATAGAGCCAAGGTAGCAAAATATTTTTCTTTTTGGTAACTCTTGAGCTTCAGTTCTTATAGGAATTATATATCTTTGCACCTTTTTACTAAAGTTGCAATTCATATACTTTGCCTTCTTATTTTAGAGCTCGTAGATAGTAAAGTCTGTTACCAATTCTCGAGTCCCCACATTCACGTCATCTCTTGATTCATCCGCCACCACTATATCATTTGCAAATAGTGTACACGAAAGCACTTGCTTTTGAATTGAAGCAGTTAACTCATCCATAGTGAGTATAAAGGAATAAGGGCTCAAAGTTGACCCAGGATGTAAACCTATGATCATTGAAAACTCACTAGTTGCTCCACGGGTAG
This sequence comes from Umbellularia californica, assembly GCA_028538565.1. Lineage (NCBI taxonomy): Eukaryota > Viridiplantae > Streptophyta > Magnoliopsida > Laurales > Lauraceae > Umbellularia > Umbellularia californica. Next base: position 13,841,982 of record JAPQWN010000006.1, read on the forward strand.
TTATCACGCTAGTTATAGCGTTTCCAAATGTATTTTTTTAATGATATTAAGACAACATCTCTTGTATACTCATTTTATCAAAAAATTATAAAATCAATTAGTCTCTAGATGCCTTGTCATAGGCTCTCTATTTGATGTAGACCATATGAAGATTTCTCCTCTTCTCTCGCTATTTTTTCACTAATTATCTAAGTGAGAAGATACTTCCATGACCCCTAACATGAAATCAAATTAATTTTCTATTACCCTTGCCTTTTATCTCGTATGAACCCTCTAGGAATAATCTTAGAGTCTTTACAAGAGAGTCGGTCATATTTCCTAAGTTAAACTCCTAGCGGTTTCACTCTTCCATCAACTTCGGTTAGTTTCACTATTATGGGTAACTAAAAGCCCCTTTCTTCTTCTTTCATTCTTTTTTTTTTTAGAGCATGGGTTTGTTATTACAAGGTCAAATGCCGACACAAATTCTAAGATAGTTTCTCCTAACCTTTCTCCAAATCCTTACTCCATACGCTTTCTCATATACTATACTATATTTCTCATACAACCGATCGTGAATTCAAATCCCAAGAGGAACGGCTTGGTGTGGAAAGAAAAGTGTGTGACGCCAAAAGTGCACTGACCGGGTTTTACCTGAGGGGGAGTGTTGAAGAGTGGGCTCCATCCGAGATGGAGTATTAAAAAGTATTTATGCTGCTTTTACTAATGCCTCGAGATTTTGATAGGAATGGCTAGCTAAAAAAATTTAAAAAACATTTCTATTTTTAAGAGAAAACCATTCTTTTGCTCATTATCCGATTTTACAATAAGTTGGATGCTTTATATGCGCACTCGCTTCTTCTCTTTCCACAGGAAGACTAAGAAGGAAATACATGTATTTTTTGTTTTAAAATGTACTAATATTTTTTTTTTTTGTGGAAAGAGGAATTAAAGGCTTTAGCAAGGAGTGAGAAAAGTAGGCAGTGAAAGAGTGAAGATCTATGTGCACCTAATTTCGCCTTTATAAGCAAAGGGTAGAGAGAGATCCACTCTATATATTTAACTCACCATGGTTCTATCACACTCATCATTAGCATCTCATTTCTATCCCTACTAGCACAAACCCTGTCGAAAATTGATAAATATTAGGACACACCATTCAATCTTTGGCAACTTTTCTCTTGAATATGGATTATTATATATCTTCTTTAACTTCTCTTATTGAGATATACTAATACTATAGACTTGGAACATCCATGAAGACTCATCCTATTAAACAGTTGATGACTGTACTACTACATATACAAACTGCCAAACCTGGTAACCTAGTAATCAAATTTTTAAAGATTTCAAGGATTTTGGATCATTTAATAAAGTAATAAAGAAAAGGCACCCCATATTTCATAATCTCAGCCTTGACAACAACCTATACCCTTATTTTTCTTATTATAATCTCTCTTATGAAAAGCTAATTGAACTAATGATCTCACATTGGTTCATTCTCGGACCTTTAGACATCTTTTTCCTGACTAGAGAAGGCTCTGTCATGATGTAGAATTAGAATCAGTCGCTCCACTTCTTTTTCAAGGAGCTTGAGTGTAAAGTGTATGACTGTCAATTCCTCTCTCATATCCCTTAATCTTTCACATTGCAAGAGAAAAAGTAAAACCATGAGTAGATTTAGCAATCATGTTATATATGAAATACCATCATGTGTGGCATTTGTGTCACTTTCATTTCATAGTATAAGTAATGGAGATTGTTGATGGGCTCAATGTGCAATTATGTGTTATTTTCTCCCCCCATGCTAGTGGTAACTTCCATGATTTTCTTTTATCTTGGTGCACTTCATATTGAATTTATTGGAATTTGTTTTTGTGGGTTTTATGAAAAGAGTTTTTTTTTTTTTTTCTCTTGGGGGGGTGTATTGAAAAGGTAAAGAGTTCAGGGTCTAAGATGTGAGATGTATAAGGGACCATCTTTAAGTTACTTTCCCACGTCTGTGAGTGTTGCGCAAACATTTCCCAGTAAATGAGTGATTATTTCACGTTCCCTTTGACTATTCACCCTATTCTCTTTTTTTATGCACGGTCCTAGTGGTAATGGGGACTTCGTAAGTGGGCATTTATTTGCAAGAATTCCTAATATGATTTCTAGATATCGAAAATTTCTAACAACATGCTCAGTTGCTACCTTCCCACTATTTTAATATCCTGATTGGTTTGTAAGTATTTGAAAATCCAACCTTATGGATTGATTTTTATTTTTTTTTTTCATTTATGGGAATAAGTGAAATTGAAATGGTAAATTACTAAATACCCTTGGCAATCACGAGTTGACGTATCTAGATCTGACCCCAGTAGCCACCCTTGTCACAAATGTAAAAGATGTCCACAACTAAAAAAAACCTGGAAATGGCTATTTCTGTGATTTTTCTTGTATTTCAATTGACCCAAACAGTCATAGAATCTATAGTTACGGGCGCTCACCAAACTGGAAGACTTTATATCATGGTGTTTCTTCCCTTCTCAATTGTTCAAATCAGGTCATTTCTTTTCTTCTTTTTTTTGGGTAAAAGAGAAATTCAATTTCAAAAGAGAAAACAAAACAACACAGCACTTAACCCAGGTCTCTAATCCAAGTACTCACACAATCAAATCATAACTTACACTTTTTGATTTTTTTTGGTAAAAAATAACTTCTACTTTGAGCACCTACCATGATGAACAGAACCATTCTAAGATCCAGGGATAATGAAAAGAAATAGAAAAAAAAAAAAAAAGAAAAGAAAAAGTACTGAACTCAACAATTGAAAATAGGATGTCCAAAATTATGGAGTAGAGTGCTTACAAGACAATGCCCTTCATTTGTGGGCATTTCCAGATTTCACTCCAGTGAGGTTAGAGTCTGCCTTTGATTAGTGTTGCATAAAATATGACCAAATTGATGGACACTCTCCTAAGATTGGAAAGATTCCCAATTTATGAACATAAAAATTCCATGCAGTCCACTTTAGATCCATGCAACCACCATTTTAGGACCTGTTATATTATAAGCATTTCTAGCAGAAACTTTGGCTGTTGGGATTTTTATTTATTTTTAATATCCCCATAAGAATTTGTACAAAGATTATTTTTGATTTGGATGATTTGAAAAACAGAGTGAATTCCTAGAATTTAAATAATTCATGGGTGTTTTATTGTGTATTTAGGAATTCCAATAAAAACTTGGTGGAAAGATACTTGGAAGTTTTGAAAACTCCCAAAGAATACATTGAAATCCTCATTCATGGATTCCAAGGTAAACTTCCGTACAATACAGAGAGGTGACCTCAGACCTCAGTGAGGCTGCATGCCTCTAATCCTGCACAACAGGAACAGTTGTGGGGATTCATCCAGGGGCAAATCCTATTGATCACTCAAAAGAAAGTTCACTTTGCTTATAAGTCTCATCACCAAGTGAGACCCACTTTTGCATCATAGGATGATGGGACAATGTGGCCTACCCGACACACTGCAATCAAATCCAACAACTCTGTTCATGTAAATTCCAATTGGGGTGTTAATTTCATATCAAATCACTCTGTCATCCATTTTCATTGAGCACTAAAATAATCATATTCAAGGCTCCATCACCGTCCAATCATGAATCTGTTAGTGATAGGATATTGGGTCCAACATATACATCATAGCAGTTGAAAATAGAAGGTGAAGAAAACAAATATGAAGGACAAGTCATTTTGCTGGTCTTATGCCGGACAAATAATATTTTGGAAGTTTTTAAATGAAAAGTGGTAATCCATCTTGGTTTTATTTATTTTTACTCCTATTGGTACAGTACATATTGCAACTCTTTATTTTTTTTTCTAGTTTATAGCCCTACATCCCATCACCATCTGATGATGGACCAGATGCAAGTCACACAACTCATCATTTGTTTATAAGAATAAGGTGATAAGAGCCACATATATATATATATATATATATACACACACACACCATGGAAATCTTCAGATTTATGGTAGGTATTCCATTTTATTATAGTACTTCATGCTTCAATAAAACACCCTCCTTGAGTTTAATGAGAACAAAGAAATGAAAACTGGAGTTGTGCTTCACACAGAATTCTGAGCACGCTTGTAATTGTAAGCATTCATGGATGTAGCTTTAGTACTAGAAACTACTCAACTTCCATCATTCAAAAGAAGCTCAAGATCATGAACCTTGGGTGTATTGACTTGACGCTGGGCCAAATTGCACGGCAATCTAAGTTGGAGCTCACTGTCAAATTGAGCTGCACGAAAATACATGATTAAATAAAAATGAGTTATGTATGTCACACCAATTCAAGTTGTTGATTAGCCAATGACATTTTTGCACAGCGTGGATGTCCAATATCAATACAAAGAGCTCGCGATTTTTTTAAACGAATACAAGCTCGTGATTTTGAATGATTTGAATTTATGAAGACCACTCCCACAGCTTAGTGGGCATTCTTATTCACATTTTTAATACATGATCGACTATGATGGTTGGCCCAATTCCAATGGATTCAACCAATATGGGAGCATGGGGACTAGGGTATTATATATATTTTGGTGAGATAATGAGAGTCAGTGGGGGCAAAGAGAGAAAAAGAACAGTGAAGAAAATGTCAGAGAGAGGAAGATGTGCACAAGCGTATGTATGTATGTTTTGTTGGGGATTCAGAGTAGAGATGAGGGGCCCATTTCATGCATGATGCAGCCCAGATAAATTCAAAGAGGTCATAGAGTAGTATCATACCAACAAGTTTGTGGGGGGGTTTGACATTAATTTTAATGGCCTTGTGTTCCTTGAACGCAAAGGAAGTCACGTTGGAAAACAGGTCGACTATATGTGCTCCCCTCTCCGCATAAAAGGGGCCAAAGGCCCCCCATAATCAATTAACCTTCCCATAAAAAACGAGTCACATGGAAGCTAACACACCCCCCATTTCAACCCCTTCTCCCATTTCTTTTTTTGGTCTACCACCCCATCTCAAGCTGTCACAAAAGTCTCAAGTCCCTCCTTCAAATCCATGCTTCCTCTTCTTCACCCCCTCCTCCTCGTCTTCCTCTCCCTCCTCCATGGCTACGAGAACATCACATCTATTGGGAATTCTCTTATGGGTCTCTCTCCTCATGTTGGTGGTCCATGGATTGACTCACTTGAGGTCTAGAAACAGCTCTCTTCCCTCTCATCCTACCTCAACCAATCTACATAGGAAGGTGCTGATGGCCAAGTTTGATTTTTCTTCCTTCCACGCCGCGAGACATCGGCAGCACACTCCGGCCGCCGACGTCGCCCAGCCTGACTCGGCCGACAGTGAGATCGACCCGAGATACGGCGTTGAGAAGCGATTGGTCCCCAGTGGTCCCAATCCATTGCACCACTGATCAGATTCCTCATTTCATGATATGTTTATAGTCCTGCTTACACCCATGCAAAAGAATACTATCATGCTCACATCCATGCAATTAAGGAGAAAATGGTTGGTGAGTGCTCTTATCACTTGCAAAATCCCATTCTTTCTTTCATGTGAAGAAGAAGAAGAAGAAGAGACTACCTTATTTGAGATCAATCAATATATAACATCTTGGAATGTACCTTTAGTGAGTATAAATGTGTATGTAATATGATTACAAACAGTTTTAGCTTCTTTTTTTTTCTTTTTTTTTGAAGTTTTTCAATTCAATGATCATCTTCTCATATCATCCACATGGCAAAGTTTCATTGCCAAATCTTTCAACCATGTAGAGATCAGGAACTCTTATAATTTTTCTTTTTGTAATTTTGATGTAGTTTTGTTTTAATATTATTTGGAGAATTGAGCTGGGTTTTGTTTATATATTATATAATTTTGTTAAACAAAGAGTAGCTGCGACGGCACGGCACATTGCTGGAAGTGGAATTTGAACTGCAAGAAATGTCTAATTTTAATGAAGGAAGATAGATGGGTTATGCTGCAAACATGGGGTTGTATTTTAAAGAGAGAAGATCCATCAATGATCCCTTTATTTTTCTCATACATACATGGGTTGGGAACACACATAGGTGACATCCAAATGTTCTTCTGGTGTGCTCTACAGTACAAAAGCAGGTTTGGTTGGGACCATACCAACTGCCCCATGGACTTTTACCCACTAATGAGGCAGTTAGTCGACCTTAATTATTGACTGTTCATTGTTATCCTCAACAACCCTCCAAGTGAATGGTTGGGATTGTCCAATTGGTGTATTTTTCTGGGTTGTGGCCCATCCATCAGGGGGCACTCAGGTGAATGGTCCTGATGTCATTCATGCATGTTTGCCACATGTTTGTCACATGACAAGAGTGTTTGATTTCAGGTGCAGAGAATCAAATTAAGATAAAGAAGGGTGTCTAAGCATTGGATATTTTCAGGTTTTACTAGATGAGGACATGGAAAGGTATTTAGTATTAGAAGGAGAGTTATCTCTTTCTTCTTCTCAATTGCTGATGACATGAGGGTTGACTCATGGGTACAGATTGGTGGATTGATAAAGCTACAATAGGCCTTTTTTTCTGCTTCTGGAATGGTGGGATCGATACTGTGTGAACATATATGTTCTCTCTTTTTTTTAGTGCCCCAGAATCCTCTTTTTGTTTATGTTCACAAGCAATTGACATGCATGATGTTGGCTTGGCCCTAACCACTTCGATTTATGTAATAGGCTGGTGTTTGACTTTGAGAGGAATGGTGGGGATGTCACCACGACCACATGGCATGTGCTGGAAGAGTGCCGGATGGGTCTATCCAAGGGCTGTGTTGAGTTAACACATGAACCAATATGAGTTCATGATTCGATGGTGATGTGGAGTGTGCTGTGACCCATTAATATTTCCAATAGTTGGAAACAGGGCTGTGATGCATGGGCTGCACTGGGCCATGCTGAAGTTTGTCCAAGCCCAACCTTTCTGGTTATGGTTATGGGCCCACATTCATTTTTCAGAATGGACATTTATCTAATGTTTGTCAAGCCCGGATATCGGCCGGGTCCTATCTAGCTCATGGCATAAAAGCCCATTTGGCTATTGTAGAGAATCAGGCCCTAGACCATCCCTTAGGCCTGATAATTAAGATTTCAAGTCCATTTTTGATCTGGGCTGGGCTTGGGCTGGATGCATATCATGGACACTCCTACTTAGCAAATGATCATGCAAATTGATAATGACACTTTCCAGCAAAGAGATCCAATCAGTTGATTTGACCAACCACCAAATCAACATTTGATCAAGATCAAGCTGTGGTGAGAGAAAGGCCCCAAGTGGCATGCCAGAGATGATGGGCAATTTCTATTGCTTGTAGCAACACCAACACTCCCAATGGACTGACTTTATTTGGGTTGTTGTTCCTCACAAAATCATTTTCTTTTTCTTATCTTCCTATCTGTAGCACAAGCATTTGAAGATTGAAATGATTATGACAGATATCATTCCTTTCTTCCTTTGAATACAATGAAAGAGAGAAAATGGCATCAATGCGTATCACTAAGTGGGCCCCACTGAAAAATTTGTTGTTGGGATATGATTTTTTGTGCAAAAAGTTTCATCCTCTAATCAAATAATTAAAACAGCTAGAAAGCCATGGTAAGTGGTAACCTGGAGGCTCTTTGCTTTAGCCATGGACCCACTAATGAAACCATGGGACCCATGCGTGAACTGGACTGATAGCAGCTGGAAAAAAGGAAACAATATTGGGTCCAACCTACTTGGTTTATAAGTTACCAACTCAATGATATTCCTCTCTTGAGGATTATTCGATAAATGAGGGATGAGAATGTGGCTTCAATTCAATGGCTGCTGATTTTATAATCCAGCCAAGGTGATTGGGACTCAAAAGAGACCCCGCATACGCACGGGAAGACAACCCACACAAATAGGAAAAGAGCCCGCACAAACAAAAAAAAAGCTCATACAAGTGGGAAGATAGCCCTTTAGTGTACCCAAAGTTCGAACCTTGGACAGCCAGGTGAGAATTGCCGTGGCCGTTCTGAGCTTCAATCCAATGGGGTAAATGGGTTGTCCTACTTTCTTTTTTTTCAAAATCCGGCAAAGAGCCATATGCCTAACCGATATATACCTGGCGTGAAAATGAACTATTTACATGTATAAATGAGCCCCGTGCATTACAAAGCTGGGTCATTTGCTTGGTGTGAAAATATTTCACATGTGTAAATAAACACATCAAAATGGTGTGAAACAGTTTAAAACCAAATCAAACCAAACCAAACCAAGCCTTTTCCCACTAGGTAGGGTCGGCTATATGGTTTTGACGACGCCAATCAAATCTGTTTAGGACCATGTCTTCCGTTAGATCCATGTAGGCAAGGTCATGTTTAATAATTTCTTTCCTACTTCTCTTGGGTCTCCCTCTCCCTCTCCCTCTCCTACTCCTGGCAATCTCCATGCTTTCACACCTTTTAACAGGTGCCCTGTTGGACGCCTTCTAACATGGCCGAACCATCTTAGTCAATTTTCTTTCATTTTATCTTTAATCGGTGCTATTCTTACTTTGCCTCTAATCTCCTCATTTCACATGTGTGAAACAGTTTAATATTTCAGGAAACTCACACCTCCTTCGCAAAAGGCCATTAGTTACAATGTCATGAGATGTACGTATGTAATCAATCTCATGGGGCTGGTAAATACATGACTTTTTCAATCCCATGGGCCAGTAATTTACGATTTGAACCATTAATCTTCTTTAAAAGGCTAAAAACGGCTAAAGAATTGAATATTTTATTTTGATTATACATGGATCTTGAGAGAGTTTGTGATAAAATCCTAAAAAATGAAAATACACAGAGATTGAACAGCTGGATGTACTCTTATTCACTTGTGAAAATCGTGATTTGACAAACATGGAAATTTTTCCCACATGTATATCATTTGCATGTGTAAATGAATCACGTGTCTTTTACCTACGTAGTTGACAAACGGCCCTTTAGTGGAGCAATAATAATAATAATAATAATATGACCTATCATGTTTATTCGTCCCCAAAAGTCTGAGGTGTGTTCAGTCATCAAGCTGACATGGACTGGGGATGACAATTTTGTAACTTCTAATTTGACCCGAGTTAAGGAAAGGAGTGATCATAAACTAAGAAAAAAAGTATGCTCCTTTTTGTTTTTTCTCCTGTAAAGAAGTATATTGTTATACTATTATTAACATGAACCCTAAGATCGTGAACAACATGATAATCACGTGTAGGATTTAATCTTAAATAAATTAAAGAGTACCTCCAGACATCCTGACGCAGAGAGCTTTCTAATGCTGCAGTCCGGTGTTGTTGCTGATCGATGCTGTGATCCGTCGAGGAAGAGACTGGGTGAATGGTTTCGGTTTCTCTTCCCTTGCCTATAAAACCTTAATGTGTTGATTTTCGTGAATACCTTTGTGATGGACGAAAGGCTTTGTTTTATAGGTGAAAAGAGGACCGAATTTCCGATCAGGATTTCCTTAGACTTAATCTCAACCATCCATCAAGGTAGAGTTTGTTATGGAATACATCTCATTAAAAAAACTTTTTAAGTAAGGAATAGCATGTATCCTATGAAAACGGATTTCCTATAATGACCACAATTCGGGAAAGGTAAGGACTTGTGGTCTAAGGAATGGACTTAAATATAATTTCCTTATATATATATGTGCAAGGGAAAATAAAGAAGAATAGAACTTTATGTCCAATTGGTATTATCTCATGTAGATACTTGGGTTGTGATGGGCAATATCAAGGTGGATTAGTTAATCAGATTATTTAAACAAATGGTGAAAGAGCCTGGCTGTTTCTTTCGGAAAGAATAAAGGGAATATTCAAAACTGTCAACTTTAGATCCATTATTTTGAAAGGACAACTCTCTTACCTAAACAGAAAGAACTTGCTATAGCGAACCTGAGATTAAGCCTGCGCGATTCAGAGTTTTATTTTGAATGTACTTGTTATTTCGATTGGATTAAAATTAGAAAACTCTTGCACGACTTTTAGGCTATTTAAAGGGTGATTCTCTCAGCTCTAAGGAGGACAAGAAGTTATTCTCTCCTGTTCTGAGGTGAGAAAATCCGAAGAGAGATTCCTTGTTCTTCAGAGCTAGTATAGGGAGCGATGAGCGGAGGGAAAGTTGTGGCAACATGATAAGTTGTGCAAAAACAACTATAGTCCTTAAGTCGACGGAATGACAGGGAATGGGAGCCATGAGTATATTTTGTAATCGCTCAATAGCATTTAATCTCAGATTATAATTTTCTCCTTGTATAGAATTTCCACACAAATTATTGTGTCTGCCTTCTTATGGTGCGTGTGATTGGTAGATTTAATTGCTAGTTTGCTTGTTTTGATACCGCTGCACTGGTTATTGGAACTAGCATCCGGTATAGTAGATAGAAAAATGGCACTTTCACTTCTTTTCTTGAGGCATCTCCATTTCTTAATTTTTTATTTTTTTTCTTTGTGATATGATTTCTCTTTTCCTCTTCCTTTATCAAACCTTTGGTCATTGCAACTAGTGTGGCCCACCTTTGTTTGCACAATCCACCTTTACATGTTAAAGTAAAATTTGATACAGTGAATTATTGGGAGTGGTTGTTCATATGATCAACTTTAAACAATGAAAGGTGAGCCTTGAAGACTGAAAAATTATTTATTCATATAATTATTTTTTCATTTCTTTGTTTTTATAAAAAAAATGATCTTTTTTCCATGATCTGAAAAATGTACATTTTTTGGGTTCTAACACCAAAAATCATAATTAATTGATAGATAGTAATGTTGAAAGACTCATGGAATTTTATTTGTATGCCTTTCTTAGGGCCGATTTGAGTGCATGAAAATAAGGAACCACTTTACTTCTTATCCTGAACATATATAACAAGGTCGGTTTATTTGCATAGAATTGAATTATCAAGGATTTAATGAGATAAATTCATTATCGTTAACATATGATTGGGCTAATCTATTAGGGCCTGTTTGATTAAAGGTATTTCTGACAGGGAATTTGGCTTGTTGGAGATTTCTAGCATGATGCGACATCCCATCCCTTGGGTTTTCCAAATAATATATTTGATTCCATAATTAAAAATTCCAAACCACACGACAAAGGCACTTGTTAGATTTGAATTTTCTAAAAACTCAAAGGAACCCATTATGCTATGAAAGATATGTTAGGATCGGGAACACACACGCACCATCTACGAGACAAGCACAATCACACAAACAACCAATCCACGAGACACGGATTTACGTGGTTCAGCAAGATTGCCTACGTCCACGGGAGATTCACGCCGTTCACTATTATTGGAGATTTTCACAAGAGTATAAGCACTCACTGTCTCTCTTGTTCTCTCTTAATATCACCCTTGATTACAATGTTTTCACCACCCAGTATAAATATATGAAACCCTAAACCTCTATACACCCACAACCGTCGGATCTGGCCTTATAACAGATGGTCCAGATTAAACCGATAAATTACAGATAAACCCCTGTAATAACTATAGTCTAGATCATGCTTCACTAACCCATCAAGATATGGGATCTATTTGTTCACATAAAATCGAATTCATATAAATCCAAAGGAATCATTTTACCATTAAACCTCTTATCTTGAAATTTTATAACATGTTTGTTTACATGAATAGAAACTTTTAAAAAATCAAAGCAACTCGCTTTACGATGAATCCCTTCTCTTGAAAATATAATATGGAATCTTCTGTTTTCATGAAGTTGAATTCTTAGGAAATGTTGTCGCCATCTTGTCATTTAAAAAAAAATATTGAAACAAAATCACAAAGTTATTGACCATTTCTTTGATTTAAAAATTAAGGTCAATATTGAATTTAACATAAATTATAAAATGGGATAACTGTTAAACAACTTAGTTCAAAATCTATTAAATGTCTTGAAAAATGATCAAATAATGATATTACAATATTAAAATATCTTATTATGTAATATTTTATTCCGCTAGTATTTAAATCTAAACATATTTTATTCTGTACATATCCAAACATCCGGTAAGATCTAAAAGAATATAAGATCATATTTATAAATAAATAAAAAATAAAAACACTATTTTTCAATTGCATGACAATACTATATATTTTCATCCAAACCCATTTACACCTACCCAGTTTTAGTGCACACTATATACCTTTGATATTTTAGTTCCGAAAAGAGTGTAATTGCAGCTGCAGGAAAATATTCAAACTTGAGGGGGGTTCTGGTTCATGAAAAACCTCTTTTATATAAACGGGCCGAGCATATCTAAATCTTTCGATGCGCCCTGATTGGTGGGTCCCCCGTTCCAAACCCCTCTGTGATCCGTAACTCTCTATTTTCTCCCTCCTCCTCTCACTCTTCCAGAGTCAACTCAACTCAACTCAGCTCTACATAAAACCCAGTTTTTAGGGTTTTAGCGGACACAACTCATAAAACCTCTCCCTCTCTCTCGATCTCGAAACTGCAAACCACAACATTCATTCAAAGGTAAATACTTTGGAAAATCAATGTAAGATTCTTCTATTTTTGTTTGTTTGTTTCTCGTTTGGATCGTTTGGTGCAATGAAGCTCTATTTCCATTTCTACTGGGAAATCGCTGTGTGTAATTTGATATTGCTGGATATATATATATATATATATATATATATATATATATGTAGATTACAGAGAGAGAGAGAGAGAGAGAGAGAGAGAGATTCGATTGACGTTTTTTTTTTTTTTTTTGTCTCTAAAGTCTAAAGGATTGGAAGGGATAATCATAAAACTAGAGAAGGAATGGGAACCACAAGCAAAGATCTTCTTGAGTTAGAGACACAGAAGCCCTCCTTCTTTGGTATACACTTATTCCTCTTCTTCTATTTTATTCTATGAAATTGAATCCAGTTTGCAACAGGAGGAGATGTAAAGGGTTTTTTTTTTTTTTTTTTGGGGTTTCTCTTGGAGCTTCTACTTTGGTTATCTGGACTGAAGATCTCCCAGACAGGAATATCACACCCATTCCTTCTTTGGTTTCGTGGTGTTTAAGGGCTGGATTTTGGGCAAGGACCATCCCAAGCCTGGCTATCTATTACCCACTGGAAGCAATAGAGGAGCCTGATCCTTTTGGTTAAAGGGTGTTTCCACCTTGGATCCTATGATGCACACGGATACGGCAAGGACACCCCATAGACAATTCGTCAAGAAAATAGCATTATTGCACCACATGAAAGAAAAATGTAGACTGAAGGAACAGTTTTTCCTTAGTTTTAATATTCTCATATTTGAACATTATCAACGGAAATTAGTCTACGGGTTTCTTCTGTGCACAAACATGCCCTAGGAGTACCATTCTTTTACCATTATCTATGCCCTCCTATGTATTTCTATAGAAGCATCAATTGTATTTGTATGCACAATTGCACATTAGTTTCTCCCCCCCTTCCTGGAGAGGCTTATGCACATTAGTTAGCTCACCCTAAACCGATTGTATACAGCTTTGACGAGATTGTCATGACAATGCACATCGATTATAAGTTTACTCACCTTATTTAATCTTTTCATTATGTGACTATTCATTACTTCAATACGACAACCATTATGAATTGTGATTGGGATTTTTTCCTTGATTATATGAATTTATCACAAGCCTTTTCTTGCTTGATGGGACTGCAGAGTCGAACTTTCTTGTTTGCAACAAGGACCCTTTGTCCCGACCGGAAGATTGTGATGCTAAAAGAGCTGCTGGTGGGAAGCTTTCAACAACACCAGTTCCTACGAGCCAAGGTAAAGAGATGCCCAGTTTCTATAAGCTGTTCTCTGTCCATTTTCCATTTCTGCCTAAAATTGCAATGCTTTTGTTTACATGAGCATTTGGTATGTATTATTAAATAATGAACTGCATTCTGTGTCATGTTGTAATCATCAAATATCAGTTGAATATTCATTGCTATCTGTTTATGCCTTTGGACAAATTTGTTGATTTGCACTTCATTCAATTTAGGGAGACTAATAGGCCCAATTTTTTGTCTCTTTTTTTATTTATTTTTTAAATCTATAAAATCAAGTCACACCGTGAATTTGATTTGCTTACTTCATAAAGATGTAAGCTGATTTGCCCCATTCAGAAAGCTGTTGTTTTCTTGCTTGTAACATGTTCAAATACTCTCAACTTTCTAGCCCACCATTACCATTCAAAAAGAAAAACTCCCTAGCCCACCATAGTGACAATCATTTTGGAAGGTCATACAACTTTTGGAGGACAATCACCATCTTTTCCTATAAATTTGAGGAGAGATCTTTAATGTTATAAGATGTTAGCATTACATATATATGGCATTTCTTTCTTCTCTTATGATGGATTCCTTGATCTCTGGGATGTGGGACCATTCATTTGTATTTCTTCCTTGCACATAGAGAGGCAGATTCAATGGTTAATGTAAACTGACCATTATGGGTTGGAAGCATGGAGTTTAGCATGGAATTTATACATCATGCGCTGGTAGCTTCACTCGCTTAATTTATGATACTAGCCTTTTCTTTTTCCCCCCCTTTTATTGTTACAGAGAAACTAGATTAAAATTTTAAGAAGATTACAACCAACCGGCCCAAAACAACACAAAATGGGGCTGCAATGGTATAAAAGAATTATACCAATGACCAAAAAAAAAAAAAATGCAAAGGAAAAGCAATCAAATTAGGAGACCAATCCGCCTGTTACTCAGCCAACGAATTTGTAAAATCATTGGTCAACATGTTGAAATTCCACTTTAATAAATGACGACAGAGCTCTAATTTATTGAAATAAAACTAAAATCTCCAAGGATTATTATCAACCAGTGTCACCCATGAAATTACATTGCGAGTCACTTTCCTTGACCAACTTAGATTGATTAGTATAACTAAAATCTCCAAGGAATCTTATCACCAGTTTCACCCATGAAATTGCATTGAGAGTCACTTTCCACGACCAACTTTGACTGGGAGAAGAGACAAAATGCCAGATCACTAGTAGGATGGCTACTGCCCCTGCCTCATTAGACTCCATACAACCCACAAGCTGCGAGAGCATAACCAAAACAACACAATTGTTATTATGAAGCACCCCTCCGACGCCCTCTGGCCCCTACTTTTCCCTAGCCACATTAAACTTCGACACACCTACACATGGTGGAGTCCAAAACACCTACTTCTTCTTCTTCTTTTTTCCCCTCATTTTTCTAACTCCACCCAAAACACCTTTTTTTTTTTTTTTTTTTTCACTTTTCTAA
Organism: Umbellularia californica; assembly: GCA_028538565.1. Classification (NCBI taxonomy): domain Eukaryota; kingdom Viridiplantae; phylum Streptophyta; class Magnoliopsida; order Laurales; family Lauraceae; genus Umbellularia; species Umbellularia californica. Next base: position 13,857,245 of record JAPQWN010000006.1, read on the forward strand.
TTCCAACCATTAAAGTGGCTTCCCAATTGGAAGATAGATTATCTTGTCTTTCCTTTATATTCTATTTATCTTACATTGGTGATAAATTCCTAGATACAGTGCATATAATCTATTCTATAATTTGGATATTCATTAGTATTCTGAATAGAAGACAATTTACATTGTGTGTACACATAAGTTAACTAAACAATGTGGTTGGATATAGACAATTTTACAACAGATTAATCTATTAAAACATTCAGCAGCAAGTACTATCCACTCTCATAAGGTCCTGCTCTAGTCTTACTTCAAATCCTCAAAAACAGTTTCACTTTCTCTTAAAATTTAATTTTCTTATAATGAATCCCAATGATGAGATAATCCCAAATCACTATTGTCTCTGTGTTAGGGGTCGTCTACCTTTTACATATGTAAATGCTATATATGCATATGTTACACATGCAAATGATACACATGTGAAGCACATTATCATGATTGTCAATCACCATTTTCACGAGTAAATGAGCACACCCAACTGTTCTAGATGTATGGGCATTGTTCACAAATTTCTCAAAATCCATCAAGAATTAAAATAAGAAACTTCATGCCATGATGTTTACCATTTATATAAGAATATTGAACGGTTTGGATCATAAATTGGGGCCCCACAAAAGTCCAAAAAAACTAGATCTATATGTTGGGAGTATTTTACAAATTACTCAATCTATGAAGATTTAAGATAATCAGCTTCAAGGTCTTGGGGTTAATTAGTTCAATAAACAAATTGAATGGTTGAAATTACAAATGCGGGGTCCCATAGGAATGGGATAAAAAATAAAGGTCTCTGATGGGCCACTCGTGAGAAAAAATCACCGTGTTTTCACTTGTACCAGTGCCTTTTGCAGTCAGGGGTGTGATTCATTTTCATAGTTTTTGAGGTGTGAAAATGATAGTAAGTGAATGACCTCATTTATACCATATTTACGTACCACATGCGTAATGGTTACACTTGTGAATCATTTACTTATGTAAATGAGTGCAAACAAATTACCCCTTTCCCATTGCATTTGACAATGAATGAGGCTAGTTGTCGATAACTTTTGCTGAGATTTTATCGTCATCATTCGTTGTAAACATGGAAGACATGACACCACTCTTCCTCATCATCAACATCTAAGCCTTCTACCATAAAAAATAAAAATAAAATAAGAAAAAAACCTAAGCCTTCTCCAATCAATCTGGCACTCTTGGGCCTGCAAGCCCATAGCATTGCCATGAAATCACACTGATTGGATGATCGTATGCATTAAATTGGACTTTAAATGGGTGGTAAATGGATGGACCAGCTAGTTGAGATCATCAGATATATATGTTTAAGATCAGAGAACATTCACCTAAACACTGCATACCTGCGCACCACGCATCTGGATTGTCTAGAGGCACCTCTGAATACACGTGTTGCGCATTCTAGATGCATGGTGCACAGGTGAATATCTTCAGTTTAAGGTTATGCTTCACTAGGAGCTTACAATTTCTTGGTGTGCATGCATGCTACAAAAAAAAAAAAAAATGAAAAGGTATAATGCTAGCCATCTCTGAATTGTTGGTGTTATTGCTTTTGCTATTTCATGCAACTCATTGTTCGATTGCAGTTCTTGGGAGAGTGAAGGACTTCATGGGAGTTATGGCTGACGCTAATAAAAGACTACAGCTTGATGCACAAGTATTGTCTTCTCTCATCATCTAAAGTGAACTTTGTTCGACTGAGTTATTTTCTTTCATAATGCCGGTGACCTGTTTTATGGTTGTAGGAGAATTCTCGGGAGAAGTATGATATTGAAGTGCTGAATGGGAATGAAAGCAATTATATTGAAATGGTAATTGGATTTCTCTCAGTTGCCTGATAAAACTGCATTTTATAATATACAGCCCTAGTTTGTATAGTATTGTCATCCCATAATCTGTAGTACAGCTGGCTCCATGCTCTTGATTATTCAGGCCATTGATCTTTGGGCCCCACTTTTGGCCAACCATCTAAGATCTTCCTGAATGGAAGGTTCAGTTTTGTCTTTTTCCGTCGAATGTTGACCCTTCCTGTATTTGTCAATCTTCCATCCGGACTACCAGATATTTTCGTCCAAAACAAGCAGCTTCCAAAACCCAAATGGCCACAGATGGCTTAGCTAGAAAGGGACGAAAACAAGCACTTGAGGAGTAGCAGACCAAAACCCAGAAGGCCACAGATGGCTAAAAATGCTGGCCAACAAGGCAGCAAAACATCACAACCCACAACTGGGTCAGGAAAAAGGAGCAGCTTCCTCTATGAAGAGGATCTAGTTGATTGGATTAAGGTGCTGAAGTTGCGTTGCAATTTTGGAACAGCTCAAAGAATCACGATCAAGCTTGTTGCAAACTCCAAAACCAAGCTCTAATCTCAGTTGAGATAACCTTCTTGCTTGAAAATGTTGTTTCCATAGAGAATTTGCTGTGTCATAGTTTGAAAATCTGGAGTCAGAGAAGTACTGATACTTGGTGTGATTTATTTGCAGGATCTACTTCTTGGTGTGGCTGATCTTCATACCCCAGAAGCTGTGGCGGCAGCCGAATCTGCCATAGCTGGTTCAGTATCTACTTTTCCTGTATCTGCCTCTAGCAGTGGCTCTGACGCAGAGGACACTGATGATGATGACGACAGTTTGAGTTCTAGGGACAAATGTCAGAAAGAAAGATCGGACAAAGATGATTCATTGAGTTCCGAACAGCGGAAGAAGCGGCCAAAGATTACTGAGCTCCCTTGAAGCATTTAGGTTGGAGTTAGGAGCCAGAGCTTTTTGCCTCTGAAAGTAGCAGGCACTTGAAAATCTACAGTGTAGAATTTCAGGTAGGAAGACTAAAAACGTATAGAACATGCTGTAGCTATGTAATTTAGTGTTGTGTCCAGTGCATTGTTTCACGATCATTAAATTATCTATATGCTTAGTTTCTTGAATTATCACAGGAATATATTTTTTTTTATAACAATTATCACAGGAATATAATTGACAGGCTAATTATATATGTGGTTAAAGTTGAGCAAAATTCTATTGATTTGCTTTTATTAATGTGTTTTGAGTATTTAAGCAAAAGGTGACTGGCTCATGTTAATGATTTGGACAAGAAACCCAGATAATGGTATCATGCCTATGGTGGTTCTGATGTCCTTGCCCTCTAAAGGGTGCGTTTGTGCAGTGTGGAGATTCCACTCTTTGCAGATTTCCATTTCCGCGAGAGAGGAATCTTGTATTCATAACCTTCACATAGGAAATTGAAATCCTCTCCATCAAGGAAAGTCGGTTCATTTTATCCCCTTTTCGTGTGGAAAATGTGTCGTACCAAACAACTGGAAAAGGAGGTACATGGAAAATCAGAACAATTTTACTCTGTACTGTTGATTCAACTTGTCACACAAACGTTCCCTTTTAAGTGCAGAGTTTACTGATCAGTAGAAGAACCAAACTCTCTGATATGCCTAAATATTCAAACTTCTTGCAGTTTGGTTTTCGTTGAAAACAAACCTGAGGCATGGAACTGTCCATTTAATAATACGGACCCTAAGGATAACATTCAACATTTTCAAGAAAATGTCTTTATGTTTCTTTTGTACACAATGTTAGCCCCAAAGAAGGATGTTGCAAATATCCTTATCAGAAAGATGTCTGCAAGGGATAATATTCCCAAATTTGTAGGCTAATTAATTGAATTCGAATGGAATTCATGACCAAGTTCAAGCCTGCTTGCACAACCATATGTATATGCATTGGACAGAGTGCAATAGAGCTTTTCTGTTCTGTTTACTGTATTCACATTATAAGGGAGCAGATCATCAATAGGGTTTTCTGCAGCTGGTAATTTTGGACATTCTCCTGGTGATTGGCAGACAATGTTCGATGTAGTTCTTCCCAGCTGCATCATGAATGATTTAATCCATGGAATAGGGATACAGGGATATAGTTTAAGAGAAACGAGGGAATTGAATGATGTTGCTGGAAGATTGAGAAAAATATTTCAGTCAGAAAAAAAAATTTGGGGGTAAAGATTTCAGTCAGAGTTGAGATCAATCCGGTATATAGTAACTGGATTTTGTTTATTAATGTTCTCAACATCAGACCTAGAAGCAGGCCTCTTTTGGAACAAGGTTGCAAGGTCTGTTCTTGCTCACATTGTATCAATATTTAGTGATCACCAACACAACTTCTAAGATATAATTAATTACACTGAAACAAATCGCAAGCAGTTTGTTTTGCGCTATCATTCATAGCTTTCTTGCACCATCATTATCAAAGGTTTTGTGCTTTTGAATGACTCACTTGTTCCATCTGACTCCATTTTTTCACAGATTCGACTCGTTAAAGTTTCATTTCATCCAAGTGCTCTTGCACGTCCAACTTATGGTTCAGTACATCTGTACTATTGATAAAGGAGTGTTTCGGTTGTGATTCTAAGTTTTTGAGTTGGGCATGCAGACCAGTTGTATAATGTTGTTTATTCTTTAATCATGAGATTAATTTCAGTGTAGGGATCTGAACTTCATAATCCATTGACTGATTTATTGGGGTGATTGAAGAATCCACTGCAAAATTGTGTATTCAACCCCAAGGATTCACTTGAACCTGAAATCCACTTCTCAACTATGATACCCAGATGCTTTAGAATAGGCAACATACTGTGCTATCCAATATTTCAAATCAAATCAAATCATATAAAATCTGTATCCCTGCACATCAATGGCATATCCTTCATATCCATCTGGGCATCAATACCTTCTCAGGGGAATCAGCCATGTTGATTATACCAATGAGGATTCACTTAGAATGCTGCACTTGACAAGGATGCCCCTGAGCAGTGTAAAAGAGCTGGACTCCATAAGAAACCATAAAAATGATAATGACAGGTATTTACAGACCTGGATGTTGAAGATAACAAGAAATGGCATACCTTCATTCAACAGCAAACCAGAAATGGCCAAGACATGCATCTTTCTCATTTTTCTTGGGTTATGTGGAATAAGATTGCTGTTTCGTACTCACCAAACCAGTGCATAGTGCAGTGGTAAGGCGTACACCATTGCCAGAGAGTGAGAGCCAGTTTAATGGTTTTGGCGATGCTTTGCTCCAAGGAGAGACTCAATGTGCAAGCCACAAGCACTTTCTAAAAACACTGGTCCAATGCTGACTCCATAACGAAATGGATATATAAATAAAACTAGCAACACACTTTTAATACCAAAATGGTATCAACACTCTCGTGTATGATGATTATATTTAGTCGCTAAAGAAACTCAACCTTGATTGCAGAACTGATCAATGTGTATGACATCCAGGGACGGACCCAGAAAATGGAATTAGGGGGCACCAAATGAAAATTATTAAGAGAAAATTTTAACAATTTAGGAGTCAAAATAAAAAATTACAAAGAATTTAGTGATAAAAAATAAAAATTTGAAAACTTAAGGGGGGGCATGACCCCCTAGGCCTACATGTAGGTCCTCCCCTGATGACATCAAGGATTTAGGAATTAGCAGCTTTCAAGCATTTTTGACAACCACAATTGCTCAGTTATAGAGAGGGATAGTTCTCTATGCACAGAAGTCCCATGTTCATCACATAAGAACTGAGGGATCAAAGTTAAATGACAACCCTATAGAGCTTAATGATCTCATCATTTTTATCAAAGTCAAATGATGGCCTTTGAAATTATTGAGTTTATATATTGTATTCTTGGTTAATCGAATTGGTTCATTGAGTTTGCCACGGACCAAGTCTAGGGATATAAGAGACCACTTTTTTTTTATCATGGTTGTAGGTGCATTACCTAACCACGTAGCCCTCATTGTTGATTGCAGGCATTTGCGCTTCCGCATGCGCGCAAAAGAAATATGGTGAGAATCTGATATACGGGATTTCTCAAGCACCTGGAGTATGTCCTGAAAGAAAATCCTCTAGTCCATGCATGTCGGGTGAAATTTGATATCTTCATAGATGCTAACGAGGTTGATTCCATGACAACGGATCCGGATCCCTTGTTTCGTCCAAACAGGGAATCAGGGGACGACACGCGTGGGGGAGGAAAGAGAACCTCCTTTTTTTTTTTTTTTTCCTTTGCCACTGCACATGGCGACCCCTGATTCATCCAAACAGGGGAGCAGGGGATCCCTTTCCACAATGGCAATTGAAGATCTAACTATGGCTAGAGTACTTTCTTAAAAGCTAGCATTGTACTTCCAAAGATCTAACTAAACTAGTGAACTTTTTAAAGTTTCTAGCCAACGTACTTTTGTGGGGAAAGTTGTAAAATGAGGATGTAATGCAGGACCTGTTGCTAGATCTTAAGGCCCCTCAGGTAGTTGTTGTTTACCCAACTATCATGCATCCTAAATTCCAAAGTATTCAAAATGGGGATTTGCCATTCATGCACGGCATATGGTCACATAAATGTTAATAGCTTCATCAATGCCAACTAGGTTGATTTCGTTACCAATAGAAGATCTAACTCTAGCAAATACTTTTGTAGGGGAAGATTTTAGTAACAGAAGAATTTAAAGAGGCAGTGTTGGGTGAGTATGGAGAAATAACCCGTGCCTATACTGAAAGTCAGTGATAATCTCTCTTAAGTTGGTGTCTTTCCTCAAGTTTTTAGAAAAGATAAAAATAAAAATAAAAACCCAAGATGGTCTTCATGGGTTTGGGGATGCATTCAATGCAACTGTACAAAAAAACTATATTAGCTTTCATTCCGAATTACGTCAAGGGATTAGATTTTTGTTTTTTTTTTGCTATCAGAGGGTGACATGGGATTAGATGGATCGTGTAATGTGGTGAAAAAAAAAAAGAATAGAAGGGAGAAACGTTGTATAGACCAATGGTAAGGGACATCCTAGCTTAAATTAGGTTAGTGACTTAGAGGTTAGATTAGCGCCAGGTAGTTTACAATTCCTCCCATGTATTACATTTGCTTCTATGAAATCACTACACTTTAGGTTTGCTTCTAGGTACTTTGTATGCTTCATCATTGATAACATCAAGGTGTTGAAAATTTTTCTGCTGACATACGAATGAAAAGATGCAAGTAGTAAACCCCATTGACCACTTCTCAAGGTGGAGATCCTATCCCACTTTTTGTGGATGTTTCTTCCATCATCTTAGATTACAATTTTAAGAGTGAAGGGAAGTCTTTGTTTTGTCCTTCTGGCTTCAACTTGGAAGTCCATATATTTTTAAGGAATTATTGTAGGCAACCTCCTATCTTGTCTTCTTCCCCAGATCAACTCTATTGGGCCGCTACCAACTCCAGCCTGCTGCCGCTCAAGACTGCTCGGGATGGCATTATTAGATCAAGAGGTTCCTTAAAGCTTCAATAGCTCTAAACATGCAAAAATGATCTTATGATTTGTCTTTCGTTTTTATTTGCTCCTCTTATTATCTATTGTTTAGCCGTGATCTTCTTTTGGGCCTCTTCGGCTTGTATTCTTTTGGGTTTTTTTTTTTAAACCCTTTTTCTTAATGAAAAATGCTTATATTTTGTAAACATTGCTGAAATACAGTCAAGTGGATTGCTCATGGAGATTTTGGCCGCCAAGATAATCAATATTTTATAATAAAATAAGGAGCAACCAGTTACGGATATGGTTTTCTTTCTTTAAGAACCAGATTCATATATGTATATGATTTTTTAAAGTACTAAATGCTGTTATTAAGACTGGACCAAAAACCTCACCAAATTTAAAGGCGCACAACAAAAACAGTATTTTGTAGGTTTTTATGTGGAGATTGAATTGAGAGAGTCGGAATTCTGACTTGAGAAAGACCAGGAATTCTGACAGCATACACAATATTGTGTGAATGAAAGGGCACAATCAATAACTAGAGCAATGTAGACATATTATGTACAAATTTATAATTTATGCAACTGCCAAAACTCAAGTAGTGAAATCACACTTACAAAAGAAAACCTTTTTAGCCACTTGGATACCAAAATTGTGACTAAAGCTTTCAGTTCCTACCACCATTGAAATGACTTTACCAACATCCAAAAACGTGGAATAAAATTATTGGTGGTGCTTAGAAGAACTGCTGGAGCCAAGGATGCTCAGCTGCATCTCTCTCCAAATCACATCTCATCTTGCTAATTTGTTGCAGAGCATGCTTCAAGTCCAACTGGTCCAATGGCAAAGCAGCAAATTCATGCAAGAATTGGTGGGCCCGGGCTGCAGCTCTAGCCATGTCATCAGGATTATCTAGTCGTTTACGCTTAGATCCCACCTGTAGAGAGTAAGAAAATTGCTAAATTGGCTACTAAACACGATTTTGGATCTGTTAAAAACAAGTAATCAACCAAATTTCCTACTACAATGTGAACAAAATTTCCCAAATGCATTCTATATATTCTGAATAAAAGGTACAAGCTAATTGCATGAATGCAAATACAAGTGCCGGGAAAAGATGCTGGTGTGGAATGATAGATATGATGAATTGCTGTAAACTCAGATTGATGGATTCAGCAGTATATAAATGATAAACTTGTTAATACTTCTACAACAGGTGCACAAGCACTGTAACGTTTTGAAATATTATAAATCAATGAGTCAATATTGTATACTTACTAGTGAAACGGCGGAACACAGAAATGAGCTGAACATAAAAACTCAAAAACATTATGATGGAATCTCGGAATTATTGTGTCATTTCTCAGAATTTTTTATGGAGGACTCGATTGAAAGAATTGTGGGAAACTTTTCTACTTCTTTGAATTATTCAAATCTTCATGTCCTTGTTTGAAAATGAGCCAAAAGTTTTATACCTCTTTGGAATTTTTCCAAAAAATTTATTTATACAGGGATAGATCTTCTGTTGGAACCTTGAGGTTCAATAATCAGAAATGATTTTCTCCCTACCAGAAATTATTATAGAAATAACAAAAAACAACAATAATAACAAGCCAAACAGGCATACAGCCAAACTGAAGCACGGACATTTCAAACCAAGCCTTCAACTCAGCTGGACAATATTTTGCATAAGCATTTGCTACAGTGACTGCTCATCTATGAAAATTTGATGCCCACAAATTAATTGATTAGCTGTTAGGTACTAAGAACTTGACACCAACTGCCAAGATAAAGGTTAATAACTGAACCATTGCACAATGTGCAATGTTGGAGAGAGCATCACAACATAAAAGACTCACTGTTCACAGTAGTCAGATCAACCTATGTGGAAAAATGGTTTAGTACATTCTCTACACTAATAACCTATGCTGGCTAGCTCTTTCCATCTACTTAGGCAATTCATGAATGTGAGAATAAATTAAACTAGCTAGGAACACCCCATGAATCAAAGACCTAGAGCCCCTAAGAATTTTCTTGCTGACTAGGACTGTAAATGTTTTGCTGCATGCATTGACCCACAAATAAGGTAAAGCAATTTTAAATATTAAGAACATGTTGAAACAAAACTCCCTAGATGGAAATTCATGTGTTAAAGGACCTTTCAATCCACTATACTGCTTCAAGGAAGGTGAAGATTTTCAGCCCACTGTCAAAGACAGCAGATTAAACCTCAAATTTGTGCAAAATGGACGAAAACCACAAGTAATTACACCTAATTATGGTCAAATGACTAGTAAGCTTGCTATTAGTCAGACCTCTTCCTTCGCATTATTTGAGATGACTGGAGTGGAAGAAAAATCTTCCAACTCTGCAGCCTTTTCTCTAGCAAGGTTGACAACACTTTGAGGGAAGTTGGCAAATTCTGCTACATGAATCCCAAAACTTTGATCACAAGCCCCAGGCTCAACCTGAAATAGTTCAGAAATAAACACCAAAACAGGAAAACCATTGCGAGTATTAGCTCATATCATAGCATGATGAAACAAACTGGTAACTAATTAGTGGTGCACAAAGACTAGTAACAAGAAAAAAAAATGCCTAGGGTAGTATCATAATCAGCAACATAAACCATCATAAAACAAAGTCCACTATCCAAGCAAGTAATAAATAATATCAATGCCGACCCCAAAAAATATATAACAATAATGACGACAACAATGATGATAAAAAATAATAATAATAATAATCTACTGAAAAATGCAGATATCTATGAAATAATATCAGTCTCCTCACATAGAACTTGAGTTAAATTACATGGTTGTACAACACCAGATGTATGCCTTGAAAGGCACACTCGTGTACAGTTTTCAAGGTTGGCAACTTGTATTAGTCACTCAGGAAAGCCCTGATGACATCAAACAATAAGAAACACCAGCCCCCTGAAAGACTTATCAAGTTCCATTTCAATGAGCTTTAATCTGCACAAATTGAGGTACTCTGCCAATTTTCAAAATAGTAGGGCAGTATCAGGTTGCTTCATTTCAAACCTTCATTGATCCACCACTTCTTGATGCAGGCCAGACCCAAGGTTTGCCAGCCCATTAATTTTTATGCTTGCAACACTTTAATTTTTATTTAAATTGTTTTCGGCCTTCTTCCATGTATATGCTTATATACTCATGACATTCTACTTAAGCCCTTTGTGTATTATCTTTTATTTATGTACTCATCCCAATCTAATATTTTTCTTATTCCTCCATTCAACTTTTTTGTTTTTTGTTTTTAATGTTTTGAATGGTTATTCCTCCATACAACTGCATGTACTTAGTTTCTTTTTGTTTCTTTATTTGCCAACATTTAACTTCATATGAATATGCGGGTTTTACTGCTGGTACATATCTCCTCTTGTTTATGTACTCATTCCCCATTCTATATTTTTCTTATTCCTCGATACACGACTGTCCTTTCAAGGCATACATCTAATAATCTCATTAGCATCCTGCAATGTATGAAGAAATTCCAGTGTTGCACAGTTCCAACATTAACTTAGCAAAAAAATTTTGTTCACAGGCATATAAGAGGATGGTTGTTGGAATTAGGGCAGTTTGGTGATTTTAACCAGGCTGTGGTTACTAATAAAAAGATTTTATGATATAAGCTATTTTGTTATACTTTTTTCCTTGTTATAGAAGGATGTAGGGATAAAATGAAAAATAGCAAGAAACTTCTAGTCTCTTATCTTTTTCTTCGTTCCTTTTCTTTTCCTTTTTTTTTTTTAGTTTTTTGGCTTGACCCCTAATAGAGCATTAAACTAGGCCCTTCTCCTAGTAGGGAGGGTGGGTAATAGGAAGGTAAACACAACCCTTACCTTTAGAGAGCACAAGGCTGTTTTCTCCCAGGGATTAGCTGATGAGAATTGACATTGGTGTCAGATCATGTCCCTGAGCATTCCAAATTCTGAATACTGACCCACCAGAAAAGTCACACCAGGCTGACACACAAAATTATTCAGACTCTCCTACAACATCATACTAGTCTCTGACAGTCCGAGCTTTAAAGGCTGAATCTTGATAAAGATAGTGGGAAAAGAAAAATCTATTAAACATGCAATCTTAGGAAAAATAACTTGGGGAAACAAATATGTAATAATAAACTACATATAATACAGCAATATATCAGCTTCATAACCAAAACTTCCCCATTCGGCACAGTTTGTTTTGTTAGTGCCTTTGTCTAACTGTAAAGAAAAACTTGCAATCATGGATCCTACCCAAGATGAATGTAAAAAAAGAACAAGAAATCACAAGATTCAAAACCTACGACCTTCTAGTTGCAACTATTAGCACCAACCAACTGCTACATGACTAGAAAGTTATTTCTTGAACAAAGAAAATCGTAACTCTTAAATTATAACCATATGAGCACCCACCTTATAAAGCATAGTCAGCTTGTGGCTTGATGAATCAATATGTGCACCAACATGATAATTTGCCACGCCACTAATAGGGCCCCTATGAGACTCTTGGCCACCATCTTCATTAGCCAATGCAGTCAGTTCATGAAAGTGAGTTGCAAATAAAGTTGGTGCTTTGGTCAATTGTACAAGGTGTTCACAAATTGCCCAAGCTAAACCTGTGTATGAATGGAACTTGTTAATAAAAGAAACCAAATACAATTACAAATAATTACAAAAAAACACATGGTAAAAGATAAAAAAAAAATACAATCTTAGTTCTTTTCCAGATATGTAACTTAAAAAAGTGGTTAAGGAGAGTAACAAAAGCCTTTTTCTTCCTCTCTCGTTCTCCTTCCACAGTTTCTCCTTCAAGTACAACCACATTCTAAGTTTCAAGTTCAATGACTAGGAAGCCTTCATCTCCATGAGCAGATGATAGTAGTATATATATTGTCCAACAAAAATAAAACATCTCTGATGCAAAATTAGGCAGGTTACAAAGTGGAAAGAACAACCATCACAAGATATAGTGGGCTTTCAAGTAAGAATTTTATATCTTGGAATCACAAGAAAAAATAGTTGAGCAAAAAAAATAATAATAAAGAGAGGTCCAAAGCTGACAGAAAACAAGAAGATTTCTTATTGCATGGTTATGAGAAAAACCTGAGAAGAATCAGATATCACTTGAAGCAGCGGCTCCTAATAGCTAAAACAAATTACCAATGTTACTGAATCCACTTCTCAGGAGAACTGGCCTACAAAGGTTTACTATCATCTTATATATGAGGAAGCTTAGGTGGAGTCATTAGACTTAATAAGAGTTCAATGTGCGTTGACAAGAGAGACATGGGAGTTGACCTATGATCTCTCCAAATAATGCAAATTTTGCACTATGGAGAGTTGTCAAAGCTCCAAGCACAGATTCCACATGAGAGAGAATATTTTTGAGGAAAGATATTTTCCAGATAATATCACAACAGTTTCAGAATCAGTAGAATTGAAACTATCACAAAAATGGAAGCAGAAATGAAAATATGGCAAAAATATTGTAGAGGTGTTGGGTGGATGGTGTCCTTGATTTCCTGAAGTGTGGTTGTCTTCTTTCTCACTGTCTTGCAGTACTTAAGGCCTGTATCTTTCTTGTTCTTTTCCATGAATTAAATGAATACGTTACCATTGAAAAGACATACCAGAAGAAATAATTTTTTAAGAACTATGAGAAAGATGATGTAAATTTTTTGCAGTAATCATCTAATATGGGTAACCATCCATTTGCAGTATTCTTGTAATACTGACAAGTTCTCCGTATTTAGGGACCATGTATTCTTCTCCGAATACATGTTTGGGTGGTGACATAATTTTACACTGAATGTCAACCTAACTAAACGAGCACTTTTGGGGGCATTTGAGGTAGCATCAATAGGTGATAAAATAAGAGAAACTCCTGTGAAATGGTTTGGCTATGTCCAACGTAGGCTAGCAACGGTGCTAGCGAGGAAAAACTTTTATTCGTAGGTTAATGGCCCACCAAGGAGAAGGGGTAGGACGATGAGGGCGTGGATAGAAGTATTGTAGAGAAAGGGATAACAACCCAGAGGAAGTGGGCCGTGGCCCATGGGGCCACTGACAATACAACCCACAAAGTTGTGTATTATATAAGAAAAACTCAAGCAGTGTAATCCTATGTTTTCCCTTGGATAAGGCAAAGAGAGTGTTATCTACTATAAAAATAGATTTGAAGGAGTGCAACCTTCGAATAGATTGGAATGTGATGCAGAACTTATGAGTCCAAGTGTGGGACCACCCAAAATAATGTAGGAATTATTTTTATTTCTTAATTCTTTGTTAATAGGTTTCTAATTTTATTAAAGAGATGTAATTAGCTTAGTTTCTATTGCCTTCCTAGTTCGATTAGGTTTTCTTAGCCCCCTAAGTTTGTTTTCCCTATTTATACTGCATTGTAGAGATGGAATCTTATACTTTGATAATAAATAGAGTTTTGAGTGTGTGTTTTATCCATTGAGGTGTATTCTCGTGTTGAAATCTCTACGGAGATCTCTATAGTGTCTGCGGACATGTGCTTCAACATTTCCACGCAAGCCCTAATCCTAAGGTTTGCATCAAAATGGACAAATAAAATTCATGTAGCCGACCCCAACATAGTTGGGACAAGGCTTTGATGATGGTGACGTGCTCTTATCTGTCTTCTCTAACAATCAAATATCACCCATAATGAAAATCATGGTAGCATTGTCACTTAGCTGGTTAGCGACATAGGTGTGTGAGTAGAGTGCGAGAGTTCAAATCCCCAATGTAGCAAAAAAGAAAAGGAAACATCTAGTCATAATAGGCAAGATGTAAGAAAACACACGGAATATAAAATGGAGAACCCCAACATAGTTGGGACAAGGCTTTGATGGCAACGATGTGTTCTGCTCTGACTTCTCTAATATCAAATTTCACCCATAATGAAAACCATGGTAGCATTGTCCCTCAGTTGTTGCTCAGCCAGTTAGGGACAATGGTGAGTGAGTAGAGTGCGTGAGTTCAAATCCCCAATGTAGTAAAAAAGAAAAAGAAACATTCAGTAATTATAGGCAAGATGTAAGAAAGCACACAGAATATTAAATGGAGAATAAAGACAAGAACCATGAAAATAGATCATCAAGAATGCAACACGTCTTCACAAACATATTTCTTTAAAAAGAGACCCAAAGCAGGTAACTCAAACAAAGTAAGCATACAAGCTAATATAGCAGTCGTTAAAATTGAAAACCGGATAGGATACTGACCAAATCCATCATAAGTTGATGTACCGCGACCCAACTCGTCAATAATTATCAGGGATTTATCAGTAGCACCTTTCAAGATTGATGCCGTTTCAAGCATTTCTTGCATGAAGGTGGAAACCCCCCGGAGCTATATCACAGCCACAAAGATTCACATAAGAAATGCAGTATAACCATAGTAGGGTGTATGTCGTGTGTCGGTCTGTGAGGTAAAGGGACTAAATACATAAAAGGTAAGGAAAGCTAGTTACATTGCCTACTATAATATGAAAGTATGGTTGCAAAAAGGTTGTAAATCTTTTAATGTGATTTCCTGATATGCGAGACTTAATATTACGATGCCATGTAAGTAGTTGGACAAATTTTCATAACTGATACTAAAAGGAACTTTTAACAACAGGAAAACCAAGAATAAATCACTTGGATTTATTCTCCATTGTAGGAACATAAAAACTGACTAATTGCAGTACTCGACTCTTTTTTTTTTTTTTTTCATTTTCGTAGCATTTCATAAATTCAAACATTCAAAACAAATGACTCAAAAGAGGTTGGGCGGGTGTATTGTTGGTTGTAGGTAAATTATATGGAGGATTATCCCATTCACAATCTTGTGGTCTATTTGGAGGAATAGGAATGACAGGATCTTTAGGGGCTCATCTTCTTTGTCGCCTTAGTTGATCTCAAGGGTTTGCCTTAAAAATTACAAAATGGGCTTTGGTTAGAAAGGAGTTCTTCAATTTCAACCTCAATGATATTCTATTTAATTGGGAAGCTTGTATAGGGTGTGGCCCAATTAAGGTAAGGAGATCAGTTCCTTGGTCTCCCCCTCCTATTGGGGCTTTGAAATTCAATGTGGATGGAGTTTCGAGGGGTAAGCTGGGGTCGGGAGGAATTGGAGTGGCTTGCAATAGTAAGGGTGAGGTTCTTCTCAGTTCTCATGTTCTCTAAGTATGTGAGAGT
Source organism: Umbellularia californica (assembly GCA_028538565.1). Lineage (NCBI taxonomy): Eukaryota > Viridiplantae > Streptophyta > Magnoliopsida > Laurales > Lauraceae > Umbellularia > Umbellularia californica. The sequence continues at coordinate 13,872,789 of JAPQWN010000006.1, forward strand.
TTGCAACTCTAAAGAAGCAAAGGCGCAAGCGATTTTTGGAAGCTCTTCGGTTGTTCTCAAGATATTTCAATGGTATGTCAACTGTGGAAAGCAATTCTTCTAATGCAATTGCATGGGTGTCTAATCAGAAGGCAAGCCCTAAAAAATTTCAGTTTCACGTTAAGGAAATTAGGGAACTTTCCTCTAACATTAATGTTGCTTTCCACCATGAGGTTAGATCAACAAATTCAATGGCGGATATTTTAGCCGAACAAAGGGTTGAGAGGATGTCTCCTTGGGCGGGCGTTGTTATGTAATTAGGTGTTGGGTGAGGTTCAATGCTCTTGTACCCTTAGTCTTTGGTTTCTTTGTTTTGTTGTTATTTGTATTTTGCTCTTTCTAATTGAAGTTTTTCGTTACTTGGGGGGGGGGGGGGGGGGGGGGGGGGCGCTAAAAATATGAGTTTGATAGCATACAACTTACTTATGTCAACATCGAACACCATCAGGAGATGTCAAGTACATACAATATGTGCATCAAAATCTAGGGTTCTAAAACAGGATATAGCAACACACAGATTATGGTTCACCACATTCATTTTAAGTTAATTGTTTCAATAAGACTAATATGTAGATACAATCAGTATTTAGTCTTCGATTTTTCTTTGGGGCTTGAATTATTTCAGTTGCACTAACCTGACAGTCGCCAGCACCTACACGAGCAAAAATGCAATCACGAACACTGATGCTTGCTTTAACACATGGAATAAAACACCCAACTTGCGCCATCAACACATTCACACCAACCTACATACCGCAACATATAAAATGACAGCCAAAGATAAGAAACTATAATTCTGCCAACAATAGGAGAACATAAAAGAACCATCTTTATGCCAATAGCTCCTCTTTCTCCTACATGCTTCCCCCTGTACACAATTCAAATAACAACAACAACAACAATAACAATAATAATAAAAGCATCAACATACAATGATACAAAGCATGTAAAGTTCAAAAGACCCATAAGATCTAAATTTTGAGGAGTTGATGAAGCTTTAACAATGGAATCCAGAACCAATGAAGTGAACGAGTGACTATATTTACAGACCAAAGGAATTGTCATTTTCAACTAGCCTCATTTACAACATCCATATTTTATAAATGATGGAACCAGCAGTCAGGTACCAAATTCTACCATCCTTACACTTAGAACGGAATCAGAAACATATACCATCTTTAAAACACAGACATCATACCTGGCGAATAAATGTAGATTTCCCACCCATATTGGGACCAGTGATGATTTGGAACCAACTTTTCCCTCTTACCTAAAATGTTAGAAAGGCATACAAAAAAAAAAAGGAGTTAAAATTCATCTCATAAAATGAGAGACCAAACATTTTTCTTTCTATTCAACAGGAAACTCAACACTAGTACTCACAAGAGAACAATCATTGGGTATAAAATTCACGCCATCTTGAGCTTCCACACAAGGGTGCCTACTCCCTTCTAGTATAATATCTCCTTTATCCTGTAAGCAATAACACAAAAAGAGGCATTTTGCCAGGAAGTGTTTTTCTCCAACAAGAAACTGCAATTATAGTCAATACTGCAAGCAATAGGACACGGAAACACTACCGAGTGAGTGATATCTGGTCTTATATAAGGAGTTGGACAGCTAGTAGACAAATCAGCAAAACTGAGCAAGACATCCATTTCAGAAAGTATCCCAGCTATAGACTCAAAAACCTGTACAAATGAAACCTGCAATTAATAATGTCCACATACAAGCAAATAAAACTTCAGATTTAAGGGAGCATATGGACAGGCCTACTGTTGCAATATTTCAACAGTAGAATGTTAGCAGCCACCCAAAGTCAAGGACAGAAAAATAGGTAGATTCAGGACCGGTTTAACTGAATTTGGCATAAAAATATATCAACATTGAAATACTGCAACAAATGGTAAGATGTGAAACCCTTTTAACATATAGCCTTTAGCCTAAATAAATCCTGCTCAATAAAGTTAATATACCTCAGAGAAAGTTGCTGCAGTCTGAACTACGCGAGCAACAAGCTCTTTCTGGCAATTTGTGTACTCCTCAAGTAGCTTAAGGTACTGATCACTCAACTTTTTGAGCTTTGTGTTTGTAAATTTTACCCCATCCTTCCGAGTCTCAAGGACAATGAAATTGGAGCTGAGCTTCTTTCTAATTTTTGGCTCCTCCTTCTTTGTGATTCTAAACACATGTCCGAATTGGGTACTTTTGTCCAACTTCAAAGCCTTATCAAAAGGAAGATCGAGATCATTTGCAGTTTGTTTATGCAAATTGTGTATCTGTTGCTCCACTGCATCTCTGTCATTCTTCATTGCAGATAAGTTTGCATCATAACCGGATGCTATCATGTACTCTCCGTTCTCCAGTTTCTCAAGGTCCACAGAAGCTTCAACAAGAGCAATAAACATATTCAAGTGATGATCATCGGTCCAATTTTCTAAGGGATCCAAATATCTCTCTTTGATCAGTGACGAGAATTGGCCATCATATCGCCCAAGAGAAGTTTTAATGTAAGGAAGTCTGATGCTTGACTGCACATGAAAGATGTGTCATGCAAACCAAAAGCTCACAATTGAAGGAATATGGCTTAACTTATATTACTAAAAAGAATTCACCAACTACATATTCAAACTTGTAGCCATCAGTTATTTTCCCATAAATGAAGGAATGAAAGTAACACCCAAATCCTCATGAAATACTGTTACTTTCCTCTATCTTACCTTAGTATAATTATATATTCTAAGAAGAAACTGCAGATAAACCTTCATAACCTTTGGACAATTTGTTCAGTTAGAACTCAAAACAATATGATCGAATGAATGTGGATTGTTGATCAGAGATTTCTCAAACCATCCTTTTTTCATGTTAGAAAATGTTTGATCAGACGGTTAGGATAATCTGATTGATTTAATTTTCAGAGAAAGATATGTCCACTATATGAACACCAAGTAAACACTTGTAATAATAAAAGAGTGTGCCTCATGATCAAAGATTCAGCCTCTAAAAATGTCAAAGTATAGTTAGTGTTCAATGTGAACTTTTTTTCTGAAACGTTTCCATATATAAATTTTTGTTAAAGAAAAATCTGTACAAAAATTTTCAATCATTAGAAAGAACATCCACAAGATCACTAAAAAAATATAGAAAATAAGGCTGCAAGTGCCGAAGACAAGAGAATAGAGATTGCCTGATAAAGTTTTACAACATGCTGCAAACTGGCTCTCCTCTTCTCAAGATTATGAATCAGCCGTTCAATGTCTGAAATTCTTTTTAAATGCTGCCTCAAATCATGATGAAGTGCAGTATCCTCCACAAACGCCTGTACCAAATCCAGTCTACAATTGATTTCATCAACATCTAATAAAGGTTGTTTCAACCACCTGTTCAGAAGCCGCTTCCCCATGCCAGCAGTGCAGGTTCTATTCATCAGGCCAAACAAGCTAAAATTTCTGTTTGCATCTGTTTTTCTCTCCAAAACATTCAATGCCCTCATAGCAGCAGAATCTAACCTCATATAACTGTCCAGATTGTACTGCCGGATGGTGTAATTCCCATAATTGCTCTCATCTGCAAGTAGCTCTGTGTAAGACAGCAACGCCCCTAAAGCTGCAGTGGCATAGTTAAAATTGGAAATCAAATCACGAACCGGTTCAATAGAACCTTTGACAAGCCGACCAAGGTCCTGCACCAAATCCCTTGACTTAAATTCAGATTTCTTTTTCTCGGTCATAAGCACATTACATCTGGCTAATGCATCATGCAGAAGCCTGATTTCAGTAGATTTTCCACTCTCCAGTGGCAGAAGGCATTCCTTGCAACCAAGGGCCACCAAAGCCGACTCTAAATTGGTAAATTGGCTATCATCAAGGAATTCTGCCAGCCCAAGTGCTCTTTTTGTTGTATCCACATAACTCAACCCCACAGTACACTCATCCCCACGAAAGTTTGGACATAGAGCAACAATGACAGGGGAATCCTGCATGTCATTGTTGGCAAATAAAACATCTTCAAAATTCCCAAGATTTCCGGGTGTTCCAGCCTTTGACAACCTCCAGTTCGATCCATTCCCCTCATATAGCTCCAAAGTATGGTCTGTTCTATCCAGCAGCAGATCACGAGCAATAGTTTCAAACATGTTTTTGCTTACACTTACACTGGACAAGCCATCAGAACCACTACCCAGCTGCCGCAAAGCAGTCGTAGTATGGTAGTATGTCTTCGCAATGAAAGTAGCATTTTCACCATGGGCAGTGTAATAGTCCTAAGTAAAATAAATAAATAAATCGATGAGAAAACTCAAATTGACAATCTGCAATCACACAAAAATGGTCAGGGGCAACAAAAAACGATTTAGCCAAAATTGAGAAGTTGATAACAGATGCATAAACACATGCAAATGCCGGAATTAAGATATTTTAAGCATGTCAGTTAAATCAGTATACAATTCCTAGGATTTCCAAGCAATGTCTTTCCTATCAAAGGGCCAAAATGTGAAGGATAGAAGGACAAAAGCCAAAAGAAAACATTAAAAAAAAAAAAAAAAAAACTCCCTTTTGAAAGGGAAAGATTACCCACTCATCTCCCTAGTAACTTAATTCCTAGAAAAGCGATTGTGCCATATCTACATATCCACCTTAGATCATTCACCCATCACCCCTTAAATACTCCTTCAATGAAAACCCCCTTTACAATGAACTCCTAGAAATCAATACCAAGAAGGCTAAAAGGCCCTTGTTTAAATAGGTGACTGTTCATCCTAAGAAAACATGACAAAATCCAAGTCTTTGTCCAAATTTTTCACAACACATAAAAGGCAGCTCCTAGAAATAAAATTTCCAGACCATCAATTACATGGCTAGGATTGCAAGAGAGAGTCTTTCTCAATAAGTGCATCTTAAGCAAAGGCTCAGTGGCGAAACCGAGCAGTCGGTCGGTCTTAAAACAAACAATCAAACACAAAAGAAGAAGTTGAAGTTGAGATTCCTTCAGTAACATTCACAGATACTGAAAGTGACAACTCACCTTCCGATCGAAGAAGCGAACAGCCCTAGAATCCTGTGATGTAGAAACAGTAACAACATTCGAGTTAGGGCAATGGAAAAGAGATATAAATGAGAAGAGAAGGAACTGAGAGGAAGAGATTACTTGAGGTAGGGTTTTGAAAAATGAAATGAAACCTTGCGCTTGTCGAGCATCTGCGGACGGATTGAGAGATGAAATGCGAGTGAGAAGAAGAAGAAGAAGAAGAGAGAGAGAGAGAGATTCTTAGGGTTTCGTGGTTCCTTACCAAGCTTGAGCTCGGGGAGTTTGTTCTGCTCTGCAGTGTTTTCTTCCATTGGGTGCTTGAGAAGGAAGTGAAGGAATTTCACTTCAAATGCATTTCCCAGCTCCTCTTTTTATATAGATAGAGAGGTCTCACAGTGGTAGTATGATATTTTTTTTTTACTATTGTGGTGTGGCGGGAAAGAAGCCCGCTAAATCGAGCGTAACTTGGCTTAATCATGTGACACGTGGACGTCGTTCCCTGGCTCATTGGATCCAAACTATTGAATGTGTACTCTCTCTCCCCAATTCAAAGTGATATGATTATCTCAGGTCCACATTGTAGCTTGATCATGCGCTTAAAAATGAACTTTCATTCTAACTTATCATGATAAAGTGGAAAATTCCTTTTGAGGAACAATGGGGTGGTAAATAGGTTGGTTACGTCTTACCAGACCCCGAACCGTTTCAGAACCGGTTTTTGGCTCCATAACTGAAACCAGAACCATATATGGGACGGTCTGGGTCCGGGTCCGTGTCCGGATGTAGGCAGAGAATGATATTAAAAAACATGATTTTTAGGAGAGATTTTTGAAAATTGAGGTAATATGTTAGGTCTCGAGTCTACGGGTCCGAACTAAGGTAGAATTGGACTCAGACCCATTTACTTATTAGGGCTTAAATAAAGACCCAGACCCGGTTTTAAACGAGTCGAAATCTTCAAAAAATCAGGGACCCATTTATATCCCCTGTACAAGCTTCATGTGAAGAGTCTCAGCTCTCAAGTCACCACCATCTATGCATGGATGAGGATCCCCATTGATGAGAACGAAAAAAAAAAGGGTATTTCAATCTACTGAGTAGTAACACAGCCTAACAATGATTAACGACTGGTTAAGAAAGGTGCTCCAATAGCCCACAACGTATTGTTTGCAAAGGGAATTGGGCATAAATTGAAGCAGCACACAGCCGGAAAAGTCTCTTTGGACCTCTGAACAGCCCTACCCAAGAAATTATCTCAGATCACAGTGCAGATTGTTAGCCAAGTGGGTACAGAAAAGTGGGTTCAAGATCATAGGTATTTTGATAATTGGATCGGGACATTCTTGGGTCATGTCCCCTATAAGTGACTAGGGAATGTAATGTGTAACTAATGTGCACATAACATAGGTGAGTTTGCCAAACCACATAAATTTTCTGTGTGATTTTCTCTTTCTTGTGTGGTTGATTGACGCTTCTGCACATACGCTCACTACACAGTTTGCAGTGACATTGTATCCAGCAATCTTTTGCTGCTCCCATGTCTTCCAGCGAGAGGGATTGCTGCTTGTGGCCGATGTAATTTTCAGCTTAACTTCTATCGGTTAAAAAAAGTGTTCGTGTTGAAGTTATTATCAAAGTTTTTCTGAACTTGGGTATTTTGAGAGGATAGCATCTTTAGTGCTTATTTTGTTGCTACAAAAGGTTAGCACTCTAACCCCTCCTTGTAGAGAAGTTTTATTTTGATTGTTGAACTTTGCTTGGTGTAATATTGGATGTTAAAAAGGATACTTCCTAGTACATCGTTTAAGGAGAGAAAAAGGGCAAAGGAAATGAAAAACTTACTTCCTTTGTGATGCAGGCCGGACCCATGGTCGGCTAACTAATTGGGCTCAGTCCACAGGCCCAATAGGACATTCATTTAGTTAGAAGTTTTAATTAATTAAGAGTCTTATTAAAGAGTTGTGATTTATTTAAAAGTAGTAAAAATTAGAAATTTTATTTTATTTGCAAGGTAAGTCCGTTTAGTTTCCTTTATTATTAGGAAAGTAAAGTCCTACTAGAAAAGGGGATGTTCAACCCTTCCAATAAATATATAATAATCCCTCAATTAAGAGTGATTCATGATTATTGAATAAAGATTGATATGTTTGGTTCGCCTATGGCTGTCAGTGATTCTCTTCAATGAAAGAGCTCGTAGGTGTTAAGTTCCAAGAGGATTTCGGCCAATTCTCATCCGCGGAGTTGGTACTCGTTGAAATCCATCTAGGATTCTGCAAACTCTTCCACCCCCATCACCGATCCATCACTGCTTGGAGATACGAGGCTGCCTGACCATGGTTCTTTCACCCCAGATACTTGGAAGGACAAGGGTTGGCAGGATATTTAGATAGAACCAATCTAGAACCTGGCAATACAACGCAGAAATCCATTTGGGGTCAATATAATTCTAAACAGTAGCTTGGATCATAATTCATAAACCATTGAACCGGGGATAGTGCTCTCCTAACAGGCCTTTCATAGAGCATATCAAACATGTTATCATTTGTAAAAATTGTATCACCAGGCCAATAAGGAAAAAAAAAAAAAAAAAAAAAAACACTCTTTAGTCGATAAAACAGTTCAAGAACATTACACTTGTTTTTTTAACTTTTTTTTTTTTAATAACCTAAAGTATCTCCCACCGAGCCCGGCGTAGGAGCTTCTGGCCCTGAACCCGAGGGACACTCGATTTTGAACAACCGAGAACTAATCCCTATGAATGCATGCAAACCTTTCTATCCACATTACCGGGTAAAACTATGGAAATGGATGCCATGCTCTTCCATTCTCCATTCGGTTCAAGAGGGAACCTCTCGTAGATTGCAAATGAATCTTCAGATAGAGTAGTCCACGAGAGCACTCATCTTTAAATAGACAGCAGAACCTTACCAGGTCTTGAAACACATCCGGGAGTTCTAAAGGGAAGAGTTACATCTTCAATCTAAGGCTGCTTTGGATGGTGAGTCCACAGTCTGTACGTATGACACTGGAATCTGATGATATTTGGCAATCAAAGGAGACAAAATATGAGCAAATTTTGAGAGCAGTCTGTCTGATCAATCAATGGCCACAAAATGTGGATCTGGTCATCTCAGTCATTTAACTAGCATTCACGATACCCTTTTGTTATGAAGTTAGATCAACCAACGCTACAGCGGATGTGTTAGCCAAGTAAGGAGTTGACAGGGTGTCTCCCTTGGTGGGTGCGGTTTTGTAATTGGGGCTGGGAATAGTATAACACTCTTGTCTGCCTTCTTTTCTCCTCTTCTTTTGTATTTTTGTTCTTTCTATCCTTCTCAGTTGATGAAAGTTTTTGTTACCATTCAAAAAAAAAAAAAAAACTAGCATCCACAATACTTGGCACCAATATGTTGAGTCTTTTAGTCCCAAAAGAGTGTTTGGCGATTTGGTCATTTTCTGCAGGGTCATCTCGCAATGGAATTTACCATTATCGGCTTGTTATGAAGCCCTGATCTGAGATGCTTATATTTGCCCTGCAAGCATAAAAATATTAATGAGAAAATTCTTTCAAGCAGTAACCACATGAAGGTCCCAGAGAACAAGAGAAGCATTTTATAGATGAGAAGGATTATACTTTACACTGAAATGCAAAAACATTCTTGTACACCTTGCATTGGATCATACACTAGGATCACTGGTGATTATAGAACCTCTCATTCTCAATCTGGCAATAGCAGATATCATATTTTGGATATTTTGATTGAAAATAAAATTGTCTATAATCACCCCATGGATAGATTGTCTGTGTCATCATTGTCTTCTTTGCTGTCTGACTCCTCCATCTGCATCTGATTATTCATAGTAAATCTCCAACTGTCACCCTCTTCTATTTCCCATTGCCTTTTTAGCTCATCAATCGCTTTGGACGCTGCAGCTGCAACAGCAGGATTGCTATCCTCTGCAAGCCTCTGTGAGAAGAACCAACAATTTCAGTAGGAAATAGGGATGATAAATAGAAAGAAATATGTTGAGTTTGAAGACATTGCCTGTAATGCCCCCATGCCGGCATTCCCGAGAGTCCACATGGATGGAGCTGCTGCCAATGCATTGGCAAGAGCTTGCCTGCAAAATCAGACATTTTTTTTTTCTGGTCTCACAATCGGGTTCAAATTCAGTATAATAGATGAATTAGGATCATTCGTTAGAAGTTCATAAGCACTTGTGATCTCTGTATGTAATTCTGTCTGCCTAATCTTTTACCTTAAGAGCTCCTCCCTGTACTTACTAACCAAGGATTGACCCTTGCTACCCTTGCCTCCCCTAGAAAGGCTTGATGTCCATTTATAACTGTGCTTGGCAGGCAGGCTGGCTTCTATGTCTAGATTTGGTCACAGCTAACCCATGCAAATGAAAGTGCAGTAATGCTGACTATATCCAATATGATATATAAAATATTGGGCTTGGTGTTGGAGTGCACTTTCTTTATTGAAAGTCAGTAAACCTTTAGGATGACTTGGCTTCCATGTATACAGTACACTGCTAAACTAATTCCAAATTACATGAGATTATCACTTATTGGTAAATCTCTAGGATGACTTCGCTTCCATGTATACTGTAAAGTACTAAAGAAGTTCCGAATGACATGAGATTATCCCTTTCTGAACGCAATCATTGGGAATACCCTGTGACCCAAAAAGATGAGGCTCATGTGAATCAAACTGTGTATATATAACCTTTCATTAGAGAAATTACAGGATAATTAGAATTTCTAATATGATAATCACAATCCTAATCAGAATTCTAGAGACACGAAACACTCATTAAAAGATAATACACGCAATTGGTACACTGCGTGCCTATCATATTGCTTTGCTGTTTCAGTCGTTTACATGAGCACATTCTAAGGACGATTTTTCTGATGAATTTGTACAATATGTCCCGATTCTATCATTGATTTTATAAAATTAAAGCAGATATACAAAGTTTCACCAATTATAATGGATTAAAACTTACAAGTCACGCTATGAAATTATGGAAAAGAGTAATGAAGCAAAGACTTAAACAAAAGACCAAGATATTTGAAAACCAATTTGGTTTCATGCTAAGCAAGGTCAGTTATGAAAGTTTCCAATGACCATAGGTTTGCATTGGAGATCAGCTTTAAGCCATTATCTCTTTACAAAAGATTATGGATGAGTTGACTACTCATATTCAAGAGGAAGTACCATGTGTATGTTGTTCACAAATGACAGCGTTGGTGCTGTCCAGACCATTTGATATACATTGTTGTGTCATTCTCTAACATCTCTAGCATTTAGTGTTTGTGGTTGCTAACATGGGATCAGAGCCAGGGGTCATGTGTTCGATCCCCGGGGGCGGAGCCCCACATGTGAGGGGGCTGTCAGGACCCTTTGATATACATTGTTGTGCCATTCTCTAACTCGAACATTTGGTGTTTCTGGTTACTAACAAGCGAACGACAGGAGGCTTTAGAATCCAAGCTTTAAATAAGTTATACAAAGACAGAATATATGAACTGAAACTTTAGCGGGGACGTACAGAAATATACAACTAAAGTGAGAATAAAAGCTCAGGAGATACCACAAAAAGGTCCTTTCACTGCCTTGGCTCTGTAATTAGGTTTTTTTTTCTTTTTTTTTTATGACGGTCATTGACCCAACAGGATTAAACCCCCTGGGTGGTGACGGCTAAACCCACTTGGCTGAATAAGTAGCAAGGATGGGGATATTGAGAAGAATGTCGAACATCGGATAAAACAACTAGATGATTGAAAGTGGAGATTTACTTCTAGAGTGCTTTGTGATCGGCATACACCAACAAGGTAGAAGGAACATTTTAAAGACACCAATTAGACTAACTACAACCTATGGAGCATAATGTTGGCCAGTTAGGAAACACCACATCCAAAAAATGAGTCTAGCAGAAATTAGAATGCCGAGATAGATATGTGGTAAGACTAGGAAAGTTAGAATCAGAAATGAGCGCATTTGAGAGCAGTTAGGGGTAACATCAATAGATGATAAACTAAGAGAGACTTGTTTGAGATGATTTAGACATGTCCTATGTGGGCCAACAACAGTGCTGGTGAGGAAAAGTCTTCCTATGCAGTTCATGGCCCATTAAGGAAAATGCGTAACTCTGAAAAAGTGCAATCCATCCAAGGATTTGGCCTATGATAGACTAGAATGGAGAAATAAAATTCATTTAGTTAACCCCAACATAGTTAGGACAAGGCTTTGATGATATTGATTTCAATTAGCAACAATCATAACCAATATACAAGCTTAATTGCTCCAGCCTAAGGTGAAAAATAGGACACATGGCAGGTTTGTTAAGCCCACTAGACCCACTAGTTAAAAGGGGGCTTTCTTATTGGCCCTTTACTGAAAATCAGATCCATCAACGTCACTATCTATATGATCTAAAGGCCATCAAATGGACAGTCAAAATCGAAACTCTCACATTACATAGCAACCTTCCATTTCATGGACTCGGATCGATCGCTAGAAATGTCACTAGGTCTGAATTTTCTTACAGAAGTGATTCACAAAACCATTTTTATCCAATGAGGCCAGCAAGCCCCTAAATTGGCCATATGTCTTATTTCTCAATCTGCCGTAGCGGACAGGAGGGTTCTTTCCATCAAAGACCGGAAAGAATCCAACCTCCCAGTCAAAATGCGATTTTGTGATAAAGTAATTGTACTTTCAAGGAACAACATTAAAATAAGAAGAAATCAAATACTAGTTACAAAATAAAAAAAATGCTTAGCAAACGCTCAAGTGGAGTTCATGTTACACGGCACATTAAATAGTTCAGTCACCAGGTGAATTGCATTCACATGGCCCAGTATAGAATAGATTGCTTAGTGAGAAACATAAAATCTTTAAAAAATATATATATATATATATATATATCGAAAGCATACCTAGTGTTAACATCCGGAGAGCTTGAACACTCCGCCAACAATGAGACGCTACTTTTACCATCCATAGCATCAAGATCTATAAGAGTGGCTACTAAAAACTCGAGCTGCTCCCATTGGAATATAAATAGAAAATTTTTGTAAGAAAAAGACTCTGAAACAAAAATTTAGATCGACTTCCTCATCACACAATAATTCTACAATGATCAAACCTCTTCTGGGTCTGTGTAGTCAATTCCATCAGCTTCAGAGAGGGCAGATGCCATACTCCAGTATGCTTCCTGTAAGATACCAAGTTGTACAACAATAATAATTTCTTCATGTGGGGATAAACTTGCAAGTTCATCTTCCGCAAAGCAAAAGCTTGTGGGAGCTCATCCACCATGCACTCGGCAGTTTTGCTCACCAGTCCACATTCTCTATCATGGACCCAAAAGTCACACTGATCAACAATCCTCTGTGTTCAACTGCTAAATTTGGTTCCAAGAGTACCCTTTTTTGTGTGTGTGTGGAGGCTACCAATGGGATGATTAAGATGTCTCATCAGACGTTTCAGGATCTACTTCATCTGCAATGGGCACTACAATGTAGGCAATCAAGAGAGGCATGATGCTTATGCCATATAGTCAAATGTATCGTGCCAAGTCACCACAGTTTTACCCCATGGAAGATGAACATAAAACTTCAGTCCTTACAAGTGGGAACTTCCTATTCACATAAATGGAAGCAACGGAAATGGATTGGAAAGTACCTGTATAGCAGTAATACGGTCGGTGGAGACTTCTCCAGGAAAGAAATCAAGGGCCTTGCCATTCTTTTCAAGTGTTATAAGACTCATCATGTCATTAACAGATACACGACCATTTCTCTTTGGCCTACAACTCAGTGCATCTAACAACAGGTCATTAACATGAGGCTGAGAGATCCATTTTTAAGTTATCTAAGATATAAACAAAATAATTAAAAGAGGCTGCAGCTATAAGAACATACAACTTATACATCTTTCTCACCATCATGTCATGGATGTTCCTGACAAACTGCAAAAACACCACCAAAAGATATCATTTTCCACAAAATAAGCACACACACACACACACACACCACCAAAAGATATCATTTTCCACAAAATAAGCACGCACGCGCGCGCACACACACACACAGAGAGACGATCATCTGGAGCCGATGACATGGTAGGCTCTAATGAATCAGACCATCAACAAAGTTGCGCCCACTTCTTGTCAGGGTAAGAGTGTGGGCAAAACCAATCTCCAAGAATGACTGAGATTGGAGTAGCATTTGTCAATCCAAGATAAAAGGTGTGAGACTGAGATCATCGTTCACATAATAATATTGTTCAGAAAACTGTGACAAAAAGTCCCCCCCCACCCCCCCCCCCCTCCTCCCCCCTCCTCTCGCACACCAAAGAATTTCAAATGGATTCATATAACAAAACAAGCATGCGCAGTGAATTACTTACCTCCAAAGCCATGAAGGCATCTTCCATGGCACGTCGCCTAACACAGAAGTCAGCTCGCCGCAAGTCGGCCTGAAATAAATCAAAAGGCTACTTGTAAATATAAAAACCATCTCATTGTGATGCTTCCACAGTGTAGACATATATAATGACACATTAGCATAGAAAAAAAAAAAAAAAGAAAAAGAAAAAAGTTAGCTTGAGAAGAACTAGAAGACAGCTAACAGGAAGAGATTCCATTGTATTGGGCTAATTCAATAGTGCAATGGAACAATGCAGAGTTGTTTTCTAACACAAATCACAATTAGGAGAGGAGAGTGAGATTTTCACCTAAATGAGTCCTGCACAAGGGTAGTGCGGGATTCTCAATCCCGGCACTCCACAATAGGTATTTTTTCTGGGTCTCTCACCTACCTGGGTCTCATTTTTCTGGGTCTCTCACCTATTGTGGCATGATACATTTGTACATAGTCTAAAGATAGATCCAATACAGCAGCTCACTCAAATGCAGTTAATAAAAAAATATCAGTTCTTTTATGCTATTATTCACTGCACCACAATTCTGATGTGAAGAAGTTAAGGAACTTGTATGGCTTTGGAAAGTATCACATGTATCAAGATTGAAAAATCAAACAGAAAATTACAATTCAAAACAGTACCTCTAGGGCCCCATCACTCCAATGCTGGTCTGCTACTCTTTTCAATTTTGACTGAGCTTTGTCTTTCAGAAGCTGATGTAATTTATTATGTTATGCATGTAGATTGTGACAAGAGTACTTCTGCAATAGGCAAATACATAGAGCTAAGCCAGGAAAGCTATACCATCGCCATATCATGCAGACGTGCAGCTTTTTTCTTCACACCATGGTCAATCTTCTCAGTATCCTCCCTAGCTCGAGCTGTTCAGATCAATTGTACTCAAATGATTTTTTTTTTTTTTTTGGAAAGGTGTATATCATTTTATTAAAATGACGGTTAGTAAATTCTAGACCAATTCAGTGTGTGTGTGTGTGTGTGTAGAGAGAGAGAGAGAGAGAGAGAGAGCATAAGGCTGGCCACACAATGGTCAAAGAAAGGTTAAATCATATAGCTCATTTTTTTATTCAATGGGGCCCAACTTTTTTGGTGATCTAGACAGTCCATTAATGCACAATTTCCTCCCCAAAAATTGTATGAAATGTCAATCTGGTCAGAAGTATTCTCCTTTGTACTGGAGAAATATGATTTAGCCATTTTTTTATGTGTATCCTATCCAATAGTCAATCTTAGTCTGACGACCTAAAATTAGGAGCATGACAGAATTCATAGATGTGCATTGACAGTTTAAATACCAGGTGGGTCCCATTGTATGAATTTAATCACATTATTAGAAAATACATTCAATCCAAAAGGTGACTATTGCAGTGAATCATAGACCCAGGTAGGTAAACTCGGAGGACGGCATCTTTTGAATGGCTTTGATCTTCACAAAGTGAGCTGCACATTTACAGATTTAGTTAATCTTACTGGACCATGGAGTTATGAGGGAGGGAAGGTTCACATTGTATATTAAAAGGAGGGGTGTGCATGTGTGAACGCGTGCGTCAATCGCATCACTCCAACCCCTTGATATATGGACCCGAAGTTTGATGATTTTATAAGTTAATCATCAAAATTTAATCTCAGGAGTGCAAATAAGTTGAATGAGTGTCAAAGTGGGTGTTCAGGGGTGGAAAGAAGTGGGGTGGGGATGTATAGTGATTGTGAAGGGGGTGGACTGATCATAAGTAGGCCATGTTGGCCAAAATAGAAAGGTGATGGTGCTTAGCTGATCAAAACCCATATACACATATTTTCAGAAGCGAAACAACTTTAAATTTTCAAGCCCACTTGGATGAATGTAGATCACATGGTAGGGTGGGATTGTAAGGTATTAATATGGAGGTTGAATCAAATATCAGCTTCATCTGATGTCCTAACCATCTAGTTCAGGGCCCCAAAGCCTAGCAATTGTATATGCTTATATATAGATAACTTTTGGGGCCCTTAAAAAGATGGTTAAGCAAACCAGATAAAGCTGATTAAAAAACTACCACTAATCCACACAAAGACCTACCAATCTCACCCTACCCATGTGATTGGCATGTCTCACTTTTAAATGTGATGCTGTTTGCTAACCTAATATCACTCTATATGTAGTGCTTCAAAGTTACAACTATAAAAGGAAGTTGGTTATATTCACCATCAAGTTTAAGGAACTCTAAACCCAGAATCTCAAAATCTTGGCGTGCACGGTCATTCAGCCTCGTTATTCCCCTAAATCATGATTCATAATAAATAAAATCCATTAGTAGACATATTTAAGTTAACACGAATAAGAAAGCACATGTCAAACAAAAACAGACAGCCCATACATAAGGAACCAATGAGATATTGCAGCAATTGTCCATATAGCTATAAGGTCATCCATTTTAAAAGATGACAAGATTGAGTAGAGAATTAAACAATCTATTAAGTAGAATGAATGTAAACAGATTACTACCGTGAAAGCAAGACAATATCATTGCGAGCACGTTCGTTGACATACTTTGCATCATTGTAAACAAATTTACAAGCTTCAGCTAAGCCTCGACTAGCATAAGTGCTTTCAAATAAATCTTCAACTACATCATCTCCAATTTGACCCCTGTCAGGAATTAAGGAGATTCATGAATGAGATATAATTGTCAAAAGGACCCAAGCAGTAAGATCTACATGAAAATAAAATGGTGTGCTATCATAATTTCCAGAGAAATTAGAAGAACCAATTGCTGGAGAAATACAAAATGCTATAAAAGCACAGCAAGACACCGTGCCATAAGGCACTACATCAACAACACAACACTTGCATAAATGATATAGCAAATGATTTGTTTATTTTAAAGGATATACCAGAACATGGAGCCCTTCCATTTCCAGTTTAGTAATAAAAAAACATAAACCAAATGTGAAGCTTGCAACTAGACAAGCATACATGCACCATGTGCGAGTGCCCCACTTATGTTTCATGTGATATGACAGAATGAAAAAAGAGGTTTCCCCCAACCTATAAAATGGTAGAATTATTTTATAAAATAACAGAAGTTAAAATGAAATAAATAGAAGAGATTCACAAAATTAAGGAGAAAAATAAAATTTGTCATTATTAAAAAAATGTCATGTGCTTGCGTCTCCATTGCTTCCCCTTTTAAGTCATGTGTAAAGGTGGTCACAGGACATCTTGCCAACCAAAATAAAGGGCCATTATTTAATTGAGTTGTCAAGAGATCATTTAGTAACAAGAAGACATGGAACGGATTAGGAAAGAAGATAATAATTGCATAAATTTCCACAGCTAACATGGCAACCTCATTAATTATGTTCAGTGGATTAGTGGACTCCCTCTCATTTTATAAAAGGATGTGCAAAAAACTAAAGAATGCATGGTAGGGGTGGGATTATATATATTTAGATCACTATATATTAATATGACCCCAGATAGATGGTTTAAGGCCTCAATTCTGATAATAATGATTACAATGACAATGACAGTGATAATATAAATATTTGTTTGTGAACATTAAGGCATCACCAACCTATATTTGTACAAGCGTAAGTTGACCGTATATATATATATTGGGAGATGCTCCTATGAGAGCATCTCTCAAGTCTCAACTTACTATGAGAGATAAAGGTGGGGGCCCTCACATTTAAGTTGTTGGCATTGGATATGGATGTGAGGGCACCCACCTTATTTCTCAGAGTAAGGTGAGAGATGCTCTAATAGGAGTACCTCCCATATATATATATGGGTCATTTTCTAACTTCCGAGAAGTTGAATGTTTTTTAACAATTAATGAATGTTTCATTTTTCCAAGGGGTGTTATGATCTTCAATCACTCAATAATGTGTTGCAACCCCTACAGTTCATGAAGCACCTCTTACTTACTGAAACCTATTTTCTAGAACCCCATCATTAATAAGCCTTTGGGAATGTACATGTTTGATTATAAAATATAAAAAAAAGTGCAAGTTAAAAAGGTGGTATTCTTAACACTGGAAACAGTATTTTACATGAGAAAGAAGATATCAATGAGTCCAAGATGATGTTTAATGGACAATGTGATAATAGCCAGAGCAACAATGGCAGCACCAATAAATCCAACTATCCAAAATCACATGAAAATATCTTGGAACCGAGCATGACTTTGAGTATATTGCTTGGTCTACTTAAACAAGTACAGTTCCTTCTTGCAGTAAAATATCTAACAGAGATAAAGCATATAGAAATAAGAAACAAAGATGCAACGTCATCACTGTCCATACCTAGAAGAATCTGAACAATCTTCGGAGCACCCAACGCATTCCTTAGCTTCAGTATTCTGTGTTCTTGTCGATAGACATAAAACAGCATGTTCTCTGGAGACTCTGTAATTGTAGGGTTTTCCATATATGTGCCAGGTGCCCCAAGTGGAGAACCTCAGCTTCGCAACTATCAAATGCCCATTAGTTGGCTTTCTGAACTCGAGTCTTTGACTCACAGAATGTAGTCCAATATGTTGGGACTTCATAAAAGAATAAATAGAGCCACATGGATCAGTAAAATTAACCCTATCAGTTGCCATTGGACCACTAGAAACTGAGCCTTTAGTAATTGCCATTATTCAAACTAGGCAACAAAAGAATATGATTAGCACTGGGATCTCAGCAGAATCAATTGCCGCTGCTAGTAGCCCACATTTTTCTTTCTATAGTTCAACCTGAAATAAATCAAATTGTGCATTAGATTTTTATATATCTAACCACAATTTCATGGATTTTCTGCAAAGAAAAAGTATGTCCCACAGCCAAACATAAAATCAACCGACATCAAATAATTAGCAAAGGAACATTTCATGCAAGCATTCAAATGCAATTAGGAGCATCAGTTTACTTCGTGCCATCTATTCCTTTGGCATTCATGGTAGTTTATGCCTGATAAGCTATTAAAAGTTAAAATGTACTATAAACAGATAACTGGAGTGGAATTAACTATGTTTACATAAACAACATTATGTAACAAAATTCTGTTTAAGCCTATGTATGGGGTGCAAGATCTTGAGGTTTATAAATTCTAGCAGTTACATATTTTTTCTGCTTGAATTCTTCCAAAACTTCGAGATAAATGGATGCAAAATAGATTGAAGAGTGGCAAGTCATGTAACTGTCCAGGAACCAATTTTTGTAAGAGAATTTCCTTTTATCAAGGCTTAGCTTACACAGGTGAAATGTATATCATCATCATCATCAAAGCCTTATCTCAACTATGTTGGGGTTGCCTACATGAATTATGTTTTTGTCATTCCGATCTATCTTGAGCGCAACTATTTTTAGGATCTCTCTTTACCACTTCCATTCATGTCCTCTTCGGCCTACCCCTTCCCCTTGGTGGGCCACCAATTTACTATACTATTGATTTACCAATATATGTGTGTACTTTTATTTAAAGAAAGTTTTCAAAATGGTGTTCTCCTACATAGCTTTCTCCATTCAATTTCAACCAAGGTAGAAAATCACTAATAGTGTAAATGTCTAACACAAAACAGTATGAATCTCCATGAGAAGATTCTCCACCTTTAGATTTCTCCTCATTTTTCTCCACACAGAAATTATCACATGTCATTTTTCCTCGTTCAAACAGCCCTTAGACCCCTTCACTGGAAATCAAAGAGCAATTGTCAACATAATAATCAAACCAGTAAAGCCTAAAAGGACATGTCTGGACGAGGAGTAAGTTGAGGAGAAAAACTTCTTTGTAGAGACTACTTTTCCCCCCTGTTTGGGCTCACTTTAGATCATAAAATTAACTCTCCTCTAGCCCTCTTTACTACTACTCACCAAAAGCATAAGAAAAAGTTTTCTCCTGGATGGGTAGAGAAAACCCCCATTTTCTTTCACAAAATTGAATTTTTATTATTAAAAATTAAAAAATATAATTATTTTTATTTTTAAAACAAATAATTTCTCCAACCCAGCTTTCTCCATTCAAACCCAAACACAATGGAGAATCACTCCTAGAGAAGAGTGGTGATTTCTCCACTCTTCATCTCATTTCTCCTCACCCAAACAAATTGCATCTATTCATTAAAAAAGCAGCAAT
Source organism: Umbellularia californica (assembly GCA_028538565.1). NCBI lineage: Eukaryota > Viridiplantae > Streptophyta > Magnoliopsida > Laurales > Lauraceae > Umbellularia > Umbellularia californica. The sequence continues at coordinate 13,892,409 of JAPQWN010000006.1, forward strand.
TCAAACAGTTCACTTCAATTAACCCCAAGATCAGAACAGATAGTGTATGATCATTAAAAAAAAAAAAACCAACAACAATTCAAACAAACCCTTCTTTTTATTGTTGAAATCATACTCTTAGAGTCTGTTTGGATGTGAAGAAAACCTTTTTCTCTCCATCCAAACAAGCCCTTGGTAGATTTTCCGGATGTCACACAAAACTCATAAAATCTCTCAATAATCAACGTCCACAGAGCACAACAAAGTCACAGACAACATCAAAGCACATACTTTTATGCTATTCTACAATATTAAAAAAAAAAAGAAAAAGAAGTTTCATCAGACACAGATTAGTACACATGTCATGAATTCAAACCCTCCATAGAACTTCAAGAAACATAAAGAAGAAGAAACAGTGTGGAAATCCCATACTGGTTTCTGAATAGTCTTGAAGGCCGTGAACTTGGAAGTGACAGAGAAAGATAACAGAACGAAAGCACGGAATGTAGAGAGTAGAGGCTAGAGAGACGGAAAGAGTGCGATAGCGAGAGAGGGAAGGACGAAAATGGGAGATGAAAGGAGAGCCACGAATTCTATCTATGGCCCAGCACTCGCCAACAAAATCGAATGTGAACCAGCGGCTCAAGGAGACTGTGGCGTACACCGCGGGAGCACTCAAGTCAATGGTTGTAAAAGGGTCGATTCTCAAAACGATTAAGAAAAAGGTGAACCGGATTCGGACCCTAATCATTTCAGACCCGGTTTCTTAAATTCGAAACATAACCGTATATAGGATGGGTCTCGATCCTGTGATGGATCTAGATATAATTTTTAAATACAATTTTTAAAAATTAAGGTAATATGTCAGATCTCGAGTCCTAATCAAGATGAAATCGGATCCGGACCAATTTATTTATCGGGGCCTAAATAATGACCCAACTCTATTTTTTAACGAGTCGTAACTTCTGGATAATTGGAGAATTGGGGACTCATTTACATCCCCACTCAAATACCCAGCTGGAAGGTCAATTATAGAGGCCATACGGCTGCCATTAGATCCTTATATTGGCTCCTAAGCTCCTAATGAGCATTAGTTCTAATTCTGTTTTGGTCATTATTTGGGTCCCTATGACAAAAATGAATGGGGTCGATCCATTTTTGCCAAAACAAAACTGAATTGACTACTATAAGTCAAAGTTAAAATATTTAATACAAAGTTGCTCATGCCATATCTTAAAGTTGTATAATGTCGCGCATATATTTTTATAATACACTATTCTTAGGCCGTGCAATGTCGCACATAACTCTGTGTGTTATGTTATTTAATTGTTGGACTTGTGGGAGTGGTGAGGGAAGTCCTTAACACGTCAGCTTTACTTATTGGTCTTCATTCTTGGCTACAAAGAGAGGGAAGTCCCTAACACGTCAGCTTGACTTATTGGTCTTCATTCTTGGCTACAAAGAGGATAGCCTCATCCAGGATTTACGTGTTAGCCTTAGCCAGATCATGAAGCTTCTCTCTCTCTATCTATCTCTCCCTCGGTGAGAAGTTTCTAGCCATATGATCAGGGGAATCATGAAATGAATGGTGCAAATAGAAATCCATCCATCATCCATCTGTGGTCTATGTCATTGTTTTATCTTTTGCCCCCACTTGTCTCAATGTTAAGCTTTTGAAAATGTCAAGATAGTAGATACACAAACTTTCATATTCCAATTGATGTAATGAAGACGGGTGCATTGTCGCTGCCTTCCCCCCGATAATGGTTTGGCCATCACCTACCTTCTACCTTATATTTGATGAAAATCTATTTTTGATAACAGCTTATTACCTGAATGGTAGGGAGTGGTGGTTCTAACCTGGCTGTTTAGGTTTCGAATTCTGGATACCCACATCTTTTCACGTGTGCGGGCTTCCTTTCTACTTGTGTGGACTTTCTTTATGTGAATGTAGCTCCCTCAACTGGGGTACGAAAAAAATTAAATTCTAATAGATGTCTAAATTGAGAGAAATTTTATCGCATAATGGGACCCCTTATCATTAAAGGCGGAGATCAGATTTCATGCATGACCATACTTATGGATGCCCCAAGGCGGAAGATCCAGGCCAATGAGTCTCAATGTGTTTGATAACTCGTTGCTCTTCTCACCCCAATGGTAAAAGGCATCAGTTTTAACCTGACTGTCCAGGGCTCCAATCTGAAAAGTCTCCTTCTCTCGTTCAAGGGTTGTTCTACCTCACCTTACTTCCCTCGTCCTATCCCCATGAGCTGGGTGGGAAAAAAAAAATCATTGCTCTTCTTATTGCATGTAAGTGGACATGTACGTTTGCTTGCACTCATCACGCTGTGAGAAACTTCATTTACCTTCAATATTGAAAATTGAGCACCTGTTCTACCACCGTCCAAACTTCGAGAATAAGGAAAAAGTGTAGTGGTTGGGAGTCCCGTTATTATACAGCCGATCCTGGGTCCTCTTCTTTGTGGGTGCAATAAGTGTTTTACCCTATCAGTGCCATGATAGCTCAGTTGGTGAGATACCTCCCTTCCACATAAACAATGATGGATCGATAAATCCTTGACTATAGCGTTTATAGTGAGGGACTTGTGTGACCATTACCCCAAAAGAAATGTAGTTTTTTGTTACATCCGAACCCAATTTAACCATGTTTAGTGCTAATTAATTTTATTTTGTCTAAATTAATTATACTTAGTTACTAATTATGGTAATTAATGTTATTTATCCCTTATAGGTTGAGTTAGTTGAGTCTTGAGTCTTAGATAGGTGAGTTGGAACCAATTTGACTCGGTTGGGTAGAGTCGAGCGCTTTTACGTAATTATTGATTTTCTCATTTTACATCATTTGTACGTTATCTTAGCGTCATTGCGTGTATTTCGACGAGCACGTCGATTTCTGTATTAGACTCTACTTCATTTGACCAACCGTTGAATAATCGGACCATCATTTGACTCAAAATGAAAATATATAACTTTAGTGGACTTTCTTGCAAGAGGGGCATCTTTATCCATTAAGAGCAACTTTACCATGTTTGCCTTTTCATTGCCTTTTCACTACCTTTTCTCTCTAGCCTTCTTCTTCCTCATTTTCATCCTTCAATTGGGAGTGATTGTTTGTGCATCCGGAGACAAGGAGTGGAAAGCTCTTCATCTTCTCCATCCTCTCCATCTTCCTCTCTTCCTTGTGGACAAGAACCATCTTCTTCATCCCTTACTCTTGCCAAATTTGAATTCCTTGTCAAGGTAAGAGCCAAACCCTCTTTGTGTTATGTTTTTGAGTTGCATTAGAGCCAAGAAACTCATGGGTGATCATACATGCATAGTCATTTCCATTTTCCATGTGTATTTGTGATTAGGGTTTGGTATTTGGGGGTTTTTGGATTCTTGTGAGCTAGAGAGTGAAGAGAGAGCTTGGAAGCTTTAATTTGAGGCAAGTATAAGCTTAATTTGGGTTACATGTTGTTTAGTTACCTTTTGATTCAAATAAGACTCTTTCTTGATGATTCTACTTGAATGAATGGGTTGGGTTGTTTTGATTGATTAATTGATGGAGTTAGATAGAGGGATATTATGTTGTAAATGGGAGCATGGAGGCTCCATTTCTTTTTGTAGGTTATGTGGTGGAAGGAAGTCGGGGAATGAATGAGGAAGGAAACTATGGGAATTCCGGAATTCAGGAATTTTGGAATGTCCGCTCGAGCGAACATGGGTCCGCTCGAGCGAACTCCACTTTTGGAAAACCCGCTCAAGCAAACAAAAGGAGTCGCCTAAGCGACCAACTCTCTGGATGGAGTCCGCTTAAACGAACCTAAAGCTAAAGGCTAAAGGCTAGGCTCCTTTTGACCCAAATTTTAGGGTGAATGATCACCCCCAATCTATAATAACCCACCCTAATATTCTCTAAATGATAATTATGGTGTACACCTTGTTCCATAGGAATTTAGGACCTCTAGGACCTTATGACCTTAAAATGGGACCCTTGACCTCCTCCCTTGGTCTAATGGAAGATTTTTAGTCTAATACAATGCCATGAAGGTTAGTTTAGAAATTCAACGCATCTCAAATAACAAGTGACACCCAAGCTATTGCATCTCTTATTGAAGTCAGTTCCTTTATTAATATCTACTCTTTTAAAGGAATTAGTTGCATTATTGGTATTCAGTATAATTCGATTTCTCAATTTCAACTCGTCACTAGAAATTGTTATGCAATCGTTCACTAGTCGATGGAGGTTGAGTTGAGTAAGTAATTGTGTATATGTGATTACTATTCGATTCGATTATGACTAACTAGATGTAAACTTAATCAACTTTAATTATTATTTGATTCGATCGAGTCAGCATTACTTAGGTTCGATCATGTGATATTTGACAGTGTTGAACTTGATTTAGTTATTTGAGACTACTGCAGTACGTCATCTGGAGCACTGGAACTCCGGGCCCGGGTAGCCAGCTAGTCTTTAGCCAGGCCACTGGTGACATCCAAACTAGATTCGCTCTTTTTTGAAAGGATGAGCTCCATATAGTAGCCAATTAGTATATTTTATTTTCCTTTGATTCGTAAGCACGAATAATTCGATTTTTGCACAATTGCTTAGTTATTACCTGACATTGACATCTGTTAATTATTGTCATTTAATTCAACTTGAAACATTATGTATTTCCTCATTAATGCCTATACTTGCTGGATCGTTATATTGATACTATACTTGGTGTCACAGTCGCAGGTGCAGCTCCCGGCCTTGAAAAGGCCTAGAAGGGAGAGGAGGGAACCAAAGAGGTTCCTCTAGGATTAGGGGAGTGGACGGATCAGGGGCCAATGTAGATACTTCCTCCTTTGGAGCGCGTGATGTACATTTTGAGGTCTACAGTAGGGTGTGGTTAGCCCCTTTTTGTGTAGGTCACACTTAGTTTATATATATATATATATATATATATATATACACACACTTTTGGTATAGTTGTATAGGTTTCTTTTATACACCATCTTTTGTAAATCAATTTATATACTTATGTAATCCTTTTGTATAAACTTGAATGTTAAATTGGATTGAATGGAAAAGGATATTTTTATGTGTATGGATTATAGCTTCCGCTATACTTTAAATGTTATTGACAGGTTTTAGTGAGCTAGACCCACACGTGGAAAAGTTATTTTCTCTTTCGTGTGTTGTATTTTGCTTGAGACAGGTACAATGTCATGGAAGTACGTGTGTCTCACCTCGAGAATTACCATAGGCCAGGGTGATTCAGGTCCGGGATATGACATATTTGCCCTGCGAGTGCATCCAGTCTTCTCCCAAACATGTTCTTGTATACACTCCCACTTCAGTCAGGTCAAGGCCCAGTCATCTTATTCAGTACCACCACCAGCCATGTAAAATTCAAAGGGTTGATGATTAACTATTTACCAAATCAATTCATCGTACACCACAAAGTATCAAATTCATGATCAAATAAGACGAGCTTTTGTTTTGTCCATCGAATTCAAAGCTTTGTTTAAAGGCCGAGCAAAGTGTCTCATAAAGCCATAATTTTAAAGATAATAAACAGCCCAAAATTCTCTTGGCATTTTGTGAAGGTTGTGGCCCCACCAACATGCCACAAGTCAGCTGGACGTGAGAGGGGATGAGTGGAACTCAAACTCGTCGTGAGGCCTACCTATGGTGATCTAAATAATTAAAATTGAATCTCATTCCCTCCACTAGCATATCCTCAAATTTTACTTCGATATGATCTTGTCCTACAGTAAGATCGAACACATGATTGATAACATTATCAATGCAATCTTATTATATTATTAATCCTATTCATTAATTACATTATGGTGTGCTCAATCTTACAGCCGGGACTAGATGTCAAAGTAAAATTAAAGGATATGCAATGGGAATGGATGGCTTTCAATTTCAATGGTTTTGGATCATCAATAGGTGCGGCCCCCTCCCACTCTCATGGGAAGCATGTAAAAGACTACTAGACTCCTAGTTATTTCTTGTTTAATGATTTCACCATAGTTAAGCAAGTGTTGGATAAAGTTGACACTCATGTATGCTCCTTAGCGTGTGTGTGTGAGAGAGAGAGAGAGAGAGAGAGAGTGAGAGAGCCTCACCACTCAATGTAGGGATGTAAATGAGTTCCTAATTCATCAATTACTAGGAGGTTCTGACCCGTTAAAAATCGGACCTTATCCGATAAGTAAATGGAATCGGATCTGGTTCCACCTTGGTTCAGATCCGTGGACCCGATGCCCGACATATTACCTCAATTTCAAAAATCTATCTTAAAAATTATGTTTTTTTAATATCATTCTCTACCTAGACCTGGACCCGGATCTAGACCCGTCTCATATATGGTTCTGGTTCTAATTCCGGAGCCAAGAAACTGATTCCAAAACTATCTAGGGTCCGGATCCGGTTCCACCTTTCCCTTAACGGTTCTAGTTCCGAATCCACCATGGACCCGGATTGGAACCAACCCGTTCACAACCCTAACTCAATGTGGTGAATTGGAAAGAGAAGCATTATACTAGGTGAGGGACCTCCAATATATACTTTAGTTGCGATCTTTAGACAACAGAGAAGTATGCTTCTTCTACTTCCCACGGTAATAAATGAAGGAAATAGATTAGGAAAAAAAAAAAAAAAAAAAACCTTTTTAAGTTCTAAAATAATAAAATGTCCTTTCAACATTGATATTAGTTAAAGTATATTGCACTATTTCAAAGAGAATCTAATACTGTCAAATTAATTAAATCTTCAAGTAGCTAAAGCTACTGCACCTGCAAGCAGGATGTGCATGCAAAGATTCAAGCAACTGATTTAATGGACAGGTCTTAGTTTCCATGGATGAGTCGACCAAATCGCAATTCAGTGTCCATGGTTTATTGGCGTATTGCACCTCATAATAGTAATCCCAGTTCACAGGGGGCAGCATGAGAGAAATATTATGAATTGCTAGAGTGGATACAGCCATTTATTTTGCTTGATAGTGGGGCCGGCATGCAACTTTTGGATCAAGATTTCAAGCCATTGATATGACAAGGCCACGGTTCAATCCTAAGTCCTAAACATTCAAGATCTGGATATTGAGGTAGGGAAACTGGGTTCACAATCCAACAGGATTGAGATTCTACCCCATTGACAAATTGGCGCTGAACCAAAATCATAAAAACATGTAGATCAATTAAGAACACCCCTGTAATAGGAAACTTCATGACCAAGATCAAAGAGCAAAGGGTTCTGTAGTGATCAAGGTAATCTTCATCTGGAGAAAAAGTCAGAGGTACACCAATAATATGATGGAGCCCACAGATGGGTAGGGATCCGCAAAAATATCTTAAAATTTGAAGTTCCTTGCCAGTTTGTCCCCAGCTCCTCATGGATATTCTCTTCTTTTTTGCAATCATCCATTTGTTGCCTACTAGGCACTTGGGGGAGGATTTTCAACCCTGTTAGATTGATGGATGCACCTTCAATCCAAGGTGAGCAGATCAAAAGCCGTGAATAATAGAACTGACACAACGTAAAATTTGGAGCTTGACAAGACCGAGTAATTCCACTATGACAGACTTTTGGAAACCTGCAATTCCTATTTCCAAACAGTTTACAACAATACACAATGTCATCCATGAATATTATTGCCAAGTCTGTTTTTTCAGACCTAGAAGCCGTTAGAGCATAGTCATCCTCAAATACAACTTCATGATCCGATCTTCTGAATTGTAAACGGTACAGATAACTGGCCACTCATCCCAGGCAACAAATCATGTAGATTTGTACGACTGAAAATTCATTTACCGGTTGGGAACACTTACAGAGCGATCACTACCATTTAAAGATGGCCCACCTCAGTGTTTCTGAATATCCTTGCTATGCCATTGGATCAAATTAAGATTTTGCAAGTTATCTTTATCACTGGAAGACCACTGCATGAATAACAAAACAACAGTTGAAAAAGAACGGCCAATGAATATGATACACAATAATATAGAAAAGAGAGAGTTATCTACTTATTCCTCTATGAATTGTAACCCTATTCCCCTGTTTTCTTTAACCAAAAGTTATAAAAAAAAAAAAAATATTGGAACCCTATTGTGAGGCCAGTTTGACCATATACCAAATTGAAATGCTAGGCATTGCAGGTTGAACCTGAAACCTAGTGTATTTTACATTTTGTATGCAACAAGAGAGGGGTTTTTTTCTTTTTGAGGGGGTGGGAGGTTGTTGTGGATCCAAGAGTAACCCAACAGGATACATAAAATCATTGTCATGTATTTCTAGTAACTTAGAATCAGATACCAAAACCAATATTCCATTAACTGCACATTTGACACATACATATTGTTTTACCTGATGAGATATGAAAGAAACTTTGCATTACACCACCCACTCGTTTAACTGTGGAATTTGAAGTGGGTGTTCTGGCTATTTAAATTGAGATTCTTAAAGAACAGCTATGTAAATTTTTTTTTTTTTTTTTTTTGCGCGGCAACTGTTCCATAAGTTATTAAACACCAGGAGCTATACTGTAATTTTACAAACACTAGGGACTCTTTCATAAAACACAAAATTTAATTAATATTTAATAAGGGTCTGGCCAACCAGTAAGACACTAAAACTATTTTTTTTTTTTTTTTTTTAACTTTTATTTTCCATTCTCTCCTTTTCAATTTCCTCAGTTAGGGACAACCAAATCAAGACTGCAAGTTGTTGAAGTTTATTACCTCATGTAGTTCGAAATAGTCTCAGTGGTAGGGTCTCCATCGCCAGCTGCACAGTGCACATCAAGAGAAAACCAATTAGAAAAACCAGCCAGTGGCCATTCCTTTTTGGCAGGACCTGAAATGTAAAGATAATGATTTGGTCCACATGGGTGGAAAATCATATCTCCAAAAGCGCAGTCCAGGTTTTCTGCTGAAATATTAAATGCACAATGGTCGAAAAGTTTCACAGCCATATGTTCTACGACTAACCATTCAAAGACACTATTAATTAAGGAGTTTAATGCTTACCCAAAGCCTAGGAGTTCTCATATCAGATTTAGGTTGAATTTTGGACAACTCTGACTGGAAACTAACAATTATGGAAACCTGAAACTCAATTGAAAATGGTCTGCAAAGGGAAATCAAATGAAAACAACATAAGCAATATAAACCACACTCAGATCAAAGTCTCTCTCTCTCTCTCTCTCTCTCTCTCTCTCTCTCTGTCACACACACACACACACACACTCGGATCAAATAACTTTTAGTTATTTACTCTTTCTTTGCAAACTCAGACCAAATTACTATTAGTTTTCCACTCTAATTCCACATTCAGTTCAAATTACTTTTAGTTCTTTTTACTCTCTCTCTCTCTCTCTCTCTCTCTCACACACACACACACACACTCGGATCAAATAACTTTTAGTTATTTACTCTTTCTTTTCAAACTCAGACCAAATTACTATTAGTTTTCCACTCTAATTCCACATTCAGATCAAATTACTTTTAGTTCTTTTTACTCTCTCTCTCTCTCTCAGATTAAATTACTTTGAATTGTAAATTGCTTCTCTCACTACACACTCAGATCAAATTACTGTCAGTTTTTTATTCTCTCCACACACTCAGATCGAATTACTGTAAGCTTTTTTTACTCTCTCTCTCTCTCATCAGATCAAATTACTGTAAGTTTTTTACTGTCTCCCTCTCCACACACACAGATCAAATTACTGTAAGTTTTTTACGTTCTCTCTCTCCACACACACAGAGATCAAATTAATGTTTAAGTTTTTTTTTTACTATGGGTGGGGATGGGGATTGGCCAGTATTCTACCAGTTCTCAGTTGCTGTCAGTTTTAATATTCTAAAGACAGCAATGGATAAAAATCTCAATCAGACTCATCCAAGATTTAAAACCATGGATATTGGTTGGTAGAGCCCTGCAATCCCTTACTTAGCATATCCACCTCTTTTCCAGGTTAGATTGGATTCAACTCATAGTTGTCAACTCCGTTTCGGCCTTCATTTCAGTTCGGCCTCCAAAATGAAATATTTCAGTGTTTCAGAATTTCGCAAAACTTTTTGGAGTAATTTTTCTGAAAGAATATATATAATATAAATCAATGTGGTCCAAAAAAAATGCGTAAGGAGTAAGGACTTTCTTGAAATAAAAAAAACCGAAGGAATTTCCTTATAAAAAAGGACTTTCTTTGTAAAAAGAAAAAAAGAAAGAAAAGGGTGAAATGGGCATTTGCCCTATTTATTTAAAAAAAGGCAAAACACCTGAGAGAGAGAGAGAGAGAGAGAGAGAGAGAGAGAGAGAGAGAGAGAGAGAGAGAGAGAGAGCTAACCATGACGGAGGAGAGCAGCAGTGAGAAGTGACGAGGATCCGGCAGGGCAGTGAGTGGCGATGCCGGGAAGTTCAGATGCTCCTACTCCTTTGCTTTTCTTTTCTTTTTTTTCTTTCTCTGCTTTCCTCCTCATTTTCTTCTTCTTCTTTATTATTATTTTTACTCAGGGATTAGGGTTTGGAAAGTGCGATTTGCAGTCAATTTGGGCACAAACTGCAAACGGTTTTATAAAAAACTTATTACTTCAATTTCCCCCTCTGTTGTCCTTTTTAAAAAATAAAAATAAAAAAAGCTAAAAAGCCTAGAGCAAATAACCATTGTGGGCGATTTGGGCATACCGGCCGAAATCTTATATTTCAGATGAAAAATGAGTTTCAGCCAGTATGCACCAAAATCCAGAGCGAAATCTTTTGAGCTCCGATTCGTTTCGACTGAAGGACTGGAGCAGAAGGTTTCAGCCATTTCAGCTGAAATGAAATGGAATTGACATCTATAATTCAACTAGTGTTATAACACTCGGAAACAAAGAATAGCGGTCTACTCGTTGGGGAAACCAGGTAGTTGATGTAAGACTCAAGGTGTCAGCGAGTTAGCCCCTGACTCGGTCAACTCAGAAGTCATGCAAAAACTTGGCCAAGTTGAGTCCTTGGAAAAAAAAAAAACTGAAAAGAAAGAGAGACGAAGTCATGTCGTTTGGTTTTCCAGGTTGTTTCCACAAATGATAGAGGCATGATCAGAAATCAAGAAAAATTTTGAAAATCTTGGCCTCGCCTCAACATATATGCATGTAAGTATCTTGCCTCTATATTTTCATTTTTCGACAAGGTGAGTCTTCAAGCCATCTTGGACCATTGAGATTTCATTTCTGAAAACTAGATTCAATGCTTATTGCTTAACATTGGGCAGGAAGAGACAAAAATATAAAATGAAATGCTCGAGTTCCTACACCATGTTACCCTTGCAGTATATTAATCATTCTCATTAAAGGTGTTGTGAATTGTGATAAGTACCCCGAAGTATACTTAACAAAGGGTCCAAGAGTGGCACTTCATGTCAAATCACTTTCTTCCAAAAGGAAAAAATTGATGAAACTACAACTACAAGCCACTGGAACAAAGACTCCTTCACTAATTGAGGCTAGGTTTGGACCCCAGGCTTCTCAATTGGAGTTGTTTCAAAGAAAGGTTATTATACCCACAAAAATGACCTAGACCAAGTCTCATACCAGGCCTCAATAGGAAATTTAATCAAACCTTCTAGTGCAGCCTGCTTATTTAATAGGTTAAATAAGGCCCAACCTAGGCCCACTAGCCGGTGGTGGTGGTGGTGGTGGAAGAAGGAAAACAGGGGGTGGGATTTGAAGGAAACATCCTTTGACAGAGCGAGGTCAGGAACCCAATCTTAACCCTAGGTTTCTAAATTTCAAAACACTTCATGGTAAGTCTCCTCAGGTGCAATGATAAGCCAACAAAGCAATGGGTTTAAAGGGCTTAACAGTTGACATATTCCAAAAACTTGTGACTGATCATGGAAACTCTTCTCAGCCACAATATAAACGGAGCCCGATCAAAAGAACTGAGGAAATTTGTAATAAATAGACAAGGGAAATACAACAGATGATGTGAGACAATGGATGCGCACCGTGTGTGTGTGTGAGAGAGAGAGAGAGAGAGAGAGAGAGAGAGAGAGAGAGAGAGAGATCCTTTATACAAACTGTAAACTCACTATTTTAATGCTTAAATGAAAGAGACTACTTCGTCACCATTCAACTCAGTCCTCACAAGGTACACTTCATAAATGGGAAAATTTTCAAGGAACCTGTATTAGTTTTCCAAATGCCAACTCCAGAGAGATAAGGCTTTGATGATGATGCTCATGATCAAGTATTAATTTTCTAGCACACCAATACAACTAAACGATACATAACAAAAAGTTAGCATCATACCCAGCATACACAGTGGGGCATGCCAAAAGACGAGGAATCATGACATAGATGGGTAGAGTCAAGGATCGGCAAACGTCTCCATCAGCAATCTAATAATGGGAGAAATTCCATGTCAAAGAATGAAGTCAATAGGAAAATAGATTGACAAGATACACGATGTTGCTTGCCTGTGTAGTCTGAATTACAGATGTCTCCATCACAATCCTATCTCCAGCAAGAATAGACTCAACACGTAGTAATTGAATATCAATAGACTGTATGGGAACTGCAGATGCTTCTACAATTATATCACCACTAATAGTATCTGACAATGAACACTGCGTGGAGATTTTTCCCACAATCCGGAACCCGCCTGCCCAAGGATACAGTCCACGGCAAAGTATAATCAAGTTTGTGCCAAAGCTGAAGTGCTCGAGATGAAACGCAACACAGTTTCTTGGTTTTCCAGTTGGCATTTCATATTACAACATATAAAATAATGGAGTAATAAGAGAAAATTCAACATGTTCATTAAAAGGAAGAATGGTCAAAATTCCCTTATTTATGGAGAAATGACAAAAATTCCAAATTTAATTATTATAAGTAGAAATTCACTTAGTCATAAATATTACCTTAATACCAATCAATATAATTCATTCAAAAAACATTAAAAAAGGGAAAAAAATCTACTAGAGCTCATTTGATTGTATGACAACATCTTTATTGAAATTACCAAAAATTCAAAATGAGTGTGATATTGGGATTTGGGAGCAACAAACATATTTGTTTCATAAGAGAAATGAGTTTCTTGGTAATTATGCTTAGGACACACCAACTGTATGGAAAAAAGACATGTTTAAACCTAAAGTAAAAAATAACGGGCAAACATGGTCTGGGTTCGGATCAGGTGCAAGTGTATTGTTTTAAGTAGTGATTAAAATGTATTTTTCCTTTCAATAGTCAATGCTTTAGATTTATTAGGTTCTTCATTTTCTTTGTTTATACGGAGCTGTAAGAGGATGGTCAATTGGAACATCGTTTTCGGAGTAAGAAATGCCTGTGCAGATTGGATAAGAATCAGCCCAATCCTAACATAGCACTGCCATTAGATCTAGGGTTTCTCCTGTCGAAGTTCAAATATGGCCTGACATTTTTTTCCCATTTTTTCTACTTTAAGAATGATTCAAACTCATGCACCTAGCATGAGTTCTAGTATCGAGGCTTTCATGATGGGCTAATCAATTGCCCAACAGAAGATGGAATGACCAGAACTAATTTTCTGAGATATTCTTTATTTTTTTTTCCCCTCTTCTTTCTGTTTTCTCCCTTAATTCTTCCTTCTTTTTTTCCTCTCTCATTCTCTACTTTAAAACATGCAAAGCCTTCTTAACTCCATTTAACACAAGAGGAGCACTTCAAGGGTAGTTCAAGAGACTGATGTCAGCACCTAAAAGGTGGAGTACGTGACCGTTTGTTCTGTGTCTGTGAAGACTGATTCAGAGGTATGTGATTTCATGAGTTTGTTTTCCTTTGATTTTTAAGGGTTTTGTGTGAGAAAGAAGGTTGGTATTGGGGGAGTGAAGTGTCAGTCTCAAAGAAATGTTTGCGAGTAGTTGTCGTTATTATTTGGCAACTTTGCTTAGATCTTCTCTCTCAACAGCAGGGTGTGAAGAAATATATCAGTCTATATAAACTTTAAGTTATGATTTCATTAGAACTCGGGTGTTTGGGGTTGTAAACCTAAGTAATCAGCTGATTCAGTAGCTTAGCTGGCGCCATGTCATTTTCACTGCCATGTGGACTCCTTGGTGGCACATTGGAAGACCAAGTTTCTTTTGCTCAATTAATGTGACTTTGGGAAGGGGTTTGGTATTATTCTGAATTTCTTGGAACTCTTCGTAATTATGTTGCCCAGTAACTAGTTCTTAGTAAGTTGTGTTTGCTTTGGGAGTCTTAGTTGACTACATATTAAGTTGTGGTATTGAATGCAGTTAACTTGTGTTTGTTTTGGGAGTATAAGTTGACTACTTAGAAAGTTGTAGCATTGAATGTAGATATCTTTGCCTCTTTGGGACTAAGCATGTATTCATGAGGGAAGAATGCTATATATATATATATATATATCTTGTAAGAGTCCAATGGTGGAGGGATTATGTTTGTTTCATTTTGATTAATGTTAATTCAGTGGAGAGCTTGACTCCTCTCTTTTATCCCTTATTATCTCTTGTTGTGATTGTTGTTTCTTCTTGTTGTCTCCATTCTATCTTTCCCTCATTATTTGGTATTGGAGCTTGTGTTACGTTCTTGGATTGATTTCCCCACCTACCATCTTCATTCGTAGCTGCAAGAAGAGGTCGAGGTGGACGTGGCAATCGTATGATGGGAGATGCGAGAGACGAAGAACTACAAGCACTTTGGAGACAAGTCGAGGAACTTACCCTACGGCTTGATCGTCAAGAGGCTCGTAGTGACCATGGACAGAGCCATGGTTATTCTAGTGATGAATCTGATGTCAAACCATTTGCCAATCGCCGTACACAAAACGAGTCATTAGTGGGAAGGCATTGGCGTGCTTCAGATTTCATTAAAGTTGATATACCAGAGTTTCCTGGTCAACTTCATCCTAAGAAATTTATTGACTGGCTTAGTGCCATTGAGAAGTTCTTTGACTTCAAAGACATTCCAGAAACTCAACGGGTGAAATTAGTGGCAACAAGGTTTCGTGGGTATGCTTCGGCTGGTGGGATAAGGTTCAAGAGATGCGCCTTTAGAAAGAAAAACCCAAAATCTCAACTTGGGAAAAAATGAAGTCGAGACTTAAAAGAAATTCCTCCTGGTTGATTTTTCTCAAACTGCCTTTTCTCAATTCAACAACCTTCGTCAAGAGAGTAAAAGTGTGAGCGAATATACCGAGGAATTCTACAAGTTAATGGTGCGCAATGATGTTCAAGAAACGGAGGTGTAACTTGTTGCAAGATATGTTGGTGGTTTGCGATTACCAATCCGTGATGAAGTGGAGTTACATTGCATATGGAAGGTAGAAGATGCTTACCAAATAGCCTTGAAAGTGAAGGCTAAGCTTACTCGTTGTGGTTCAAAAAAGTACATGAATGTTTGTAGCTTCCATCCTTCTTACAAAGGTGAAGTTTCACGTGGCGAAAGCATGAATTCAAAATCCGGAAACAGCAACAAAAACCCTCCACCAGCAGCCCCTAACAGTCGCAATGAGTTCACGCGAATTGAAGGCCAAGATGGACGTTCTACTCGTCCCTTTTCTTCTTTCAATTGTGAGCAGGCCAGCCATCGTGCTAGTGAGTGTGCAAAGAGACAAGTAGATGCTCATGTGACACTTATTGATGAAGAGAATGAAGAAGAGATCTTGGGCGACTCAAGTGAATCCATTTATGATGATGATAGAGACATGGAGAATGAAGAAATTGGTCCTGAAGAAGGTGAGAGTTTGATGATCTACAGATGGGAGAATTAAGGCCAATGTACTTATGAATTATTATCCAAGTATGGGGATTGGGAATCCGAAAATATGCTATTGAAGAATTGTAATCTCAACTCAATGGAAGAGCTTACTGCTTATAGTGTCTAAATTGTCAAATTGCTAAGAAATTCAGGGACAATATCATATGCATTTTTTTGTTGTTGCATTGACTAATTACAAGAGCAATACCTAAACATATCAACTAACTAATAATAGAATTTTCAGAAGGAAAAGTAGA
The DNA here is from genome assembly GCA_028538565.1 of Umbellularia californica. Taxonomy (NCBI): domain Eukaryota; kingdom Viridiplantae; phylum Streptophyta; class Magnoliopsida; order Laurales; family Lauraceae; genus Umbellularia; species Umbellularia californica. Next base: position 13,908,389 of record JAPQWN010000006.1, read on the forward strand.
TCAGTTAACGAGATTGTTCAATCTATTGTCTCGACGGTTTCAAAATGCGCAAGTAGTGGATCAGATTTTGTTGGGATTCCTCTGGAAGATCTTCACAGATCATGGGCAGCTTGTTTTAATGGAGGAAGACGTTCTAAGACGGTTCATACAGCTAGTTGGCATTCTCCTCCAAAAGGTGTTTTGAAGCTGAATTTTGATGGTAGTTTTGTTCATCAAATTTGTATGGGAGGAATTGGTGGTGTTATTCGTGATTGGAAAGGGAAGGTTGTGAAGAATTTTTCAGGTCCTACTAATTCATTAAGCGCAAATGGTGCTGATATTGCTTTGTCGGTGGGTTGCCATGAGTTGCGGAAGTTGGGAGGTTATAACACAATTATTGAAGGAGACTCTTTTTCTGCTATTCAATGGGAGTCGGGGGAAATTTCTTCTCCTTGGAGATTGGCAGACTGGGTGGAGGAGGTGCAAGCTATTTCTTCTCAAATGAATTTTACTTTTCGTCAGTCTTGTGAGAAGCGAATGATATGGCGGATGCTCTTGATAGGGAAGGAGTCTTTTGATGTTTAATTTCTTGAGTTGTTAGCCTTTTTGTTGGCTCCTCCGATGTTTGTTTTTCTTTTGCTGTTGTTTTATAACTCTTATTAATAAATTTTAGTGTTATAAAAAAATATCAATTAACTAGAGATATTGCCTGAACGATATCGCCCTGTTTAGACAGGGTCAATAGGCAAGGTTTTAAATACCAGTGCTAGGCTCTGTGCTAGTGGGGACCGAGACGAGTTTGTGAAGACCATGCCATACCGGTATCAGGTATGGCCACCCCGCCTTTAAAAGGTGTCAAATAAATTTCAAAAAAATAAGAAACAATAGAAAACTAATAAAAATATGCAAAGTAAGTTATTCAAACAGTACCCTACTTCAAATATAATGAAATTTAGTATTGTTGAGTCGCTAACTCGATTCTCATGAGTTCATGTAATTAGTTTTTAATCTCTTAAGATAGCACAAAATTAACAACATATAATAAAGATTTATGAGTAAAAAATTTGAAAATGATAATAATGTAATACCTATTTTAATAATAAAGTTAATATTTCATACTGCATATTTAATTTGGGACAAGGTAGAATTAAACTAACTTAGAAGAGAATTTAGCTTGACAATTTTAAGTGATGTATGTATTTTGAAATGGATTGCACCTACGCCTTTCTTACAAGCCTATAGGGTGTATTGGGCCTATATATTAGGCTCGTGACTAAATTAAATATGCATAGATTACTTCAACCCACTCGGACCCAATTTAGACAGATTTCAATTTTCTAAAACATACATTTGAGTTCATACGAAGCCACCTCAATTTTCTGCCTACGGAATTTCAGATCCCAGATTGTTTTGGAGTGACTTCTCAATTTGGACTACAGGGAGCACATGGGCCACCCAATCTGAGATCTAAACCGTTAAGAAGGAAAGCGACTCCAGGGTGACCCTTGGGGTTTGTTTCCTTTGTGGGCTGGATCCAATTGGGTCCATAGATCAACTGACCCAAAAAGTGGTCACGTGAGGCATTCTCAGTTCATTTGAGCATCTGAGTTATAAAACTTCTGATATTTGCTTCTAGGGTCTGATTTCTTTTACTGTTCTACATCTATGGACATTGTAAGTTCTAATAATTACATACCAGCCCTGCCCCTTTATTTTCTTGTGTTCGTACCCACCTAGAGTTTCCATATAAGCCCTTTTAATTCACTGTTATGTTATTTTAATGAACCTGAAATCTGAGTTATGAATTGTCATGATATACACATGCTGAGTTTTTGGGTTTTCTTTATATCACTACTTGTTATTAATCTGTGTTATGATTGGAGATTGTTTATGAATCATACTTGATTATACATATAGTATAAGGCATATGATGTGGATGGCAATTGAGTGATCTCTATGGATTTAGGTGCTATGATGTATTTATTATGAAATTATATAATTGTTAATAAATCTCAAACATACAATAGGCCGGTTGTGCCATCGCTTTTACACCGTGAGATACCAATAGTGGATCGGAGCAGGGTGTAAATAAAATCTAGAATAAGTGTAAAGGGCAGGCTGCAAACTAACTTGTTGTACGTGTTGGGGGCCATTGAACGCTATGTGATTTGAGAACTGAGAATGAAAGACCTTGTAGAATGTGATGATTTGGATAAAACCCGTGATGATGTACTAATACATTAGACCCCTAGACTACTCAGCACGGTATGGTGATGACGTCCACCAGCCAATGGCTCAAAAAGTGATGTTTCTGACTATGAATCACTTTTCGGAGAATGTTCTCTAGGTACCACCTTGAGAAATCCGACCCATGTTAGTCACCTAGTAACGTGCACAAAGTTTATTAATGGTACTCCTTGTTCTGTCTTGCACCCTTTGGGTCAAGAGCCGTGGTGGGCCTGGTGGCACTGGATCATACAAAGACTGAACAGTGAAAGAAGGTTCCAAAGGATCATACCTTCTCTTTCAAGGCACTGGAAATCTCATCCATTTCGCAGAAACTATTTGTTTCCTGAACATATTTTACTATTTCAAACAGACATGTTCTACCGAGAATCTTGGAAACCCATGAAAATTACTTCATCGAATTTCCAATAAATATAGCTTTTGTTTGGATCCTATATCTTTTTTAGGATCCCAGAGAACTACTCACTGTTTTGGTATTGTCAAGAAATTTATGAACACCTGAAAGAATAAGGGGCTATAACAGCCTCCAGCGTTAACTGATTTCCTATCTTTCCTTAAATGTTAGTTTCTGAAAATAGTGATAAAAGCCAGAAATTTGAATCCAATAAAAAGCAGTGCTAACCACAACTAACCCAGGTGCAAATTTGAACTGCCTAGAGAATTCTAACAAGCAGATAATATAATCCAGGGTTAAAACAAAAATCATCAAATGTTTGCTTTGTACAACTAAAATTCTCAACGGGCCATATCAAAAGAAAAAACGCACCTGATACCAATTCGGGGAGTAACGGATGTTTCTGTGTGTCCTGAGTAATATAGAAGCTAACCATGTGAGGAGAAACTGGGGTCACCTGACGATTTTCTGGAAACAGAATAGACAAAGTAGAAGCTCTTTTAAAAATTGCAGATTAAATAGTCTAACGAGTGTTTAAATATAGCTGTAAATGATACTGCTTTGAACATTTTTGACATAATGGGAATCTATACTTTCCACTGCATTTTTGGATGAGCAGGGGCATAAGAAATCACATTAGGTGGAACACTGCTATCCTAGTTTAATCATCACAAAATTTTGGTGGCTACTGTGATAATGATTTGGGGCAGAACAAGCCTAGAAAATAAGCAAAAGAAAGTTTTCCAACCAATGTGTTCCCAAATCCCACACCAGAGAATGGATAGTCATTCATTCTGGTAAAATATTCAACTGCTTAAAATTGTGGTAATCTAAGTTGGACCAAAAGGTTTCCAACCCTTTGTTACATTAAAGGAATTAAAGAAATGTGCAGTCTTACTCTTAGCACTTTCAATTATGAATTCCATAGTAGCAGACAGAGACTTATGTAGGTATCCTCTCGTTATATCTGCAGTTATCAGATACTATTACAAGAAAGTGTTACACGTCAAGCATATGGTAAATTAAGCTATTGACATGTGTGTGTGTTTGAGAGAGAGAGAGAGAGAGAGAGAGAGAGATGAACTTTGAGCATTGAAGTGTTTTACCTGTATGCTTATATTTGCTCCATGGAAGGTCTCATAAAATATTTCATTACGGTCATTATCTTGTGAACTCAGAATCACAGAAAATGGAATCTAACATGAATATTGAAAACAGTTACTAGCAGGAGGTAAAATGGAAATATTTCAGACTTCATAACAAAATAACAGATCTCACCCAGAAACGTGAATAGACCCTAGGGAGATGAAGTGTTGTCAATAGAATTAGAAGTAAAGGTTCATATATGAATAGTCTTTACTATTTTAAAAAAGAAAACATTTTCTGAAATTAAATCCCAGACTTATTGCAACCTCCTTTAAGAATCTATCTCAAGGCAACTGATCAGAGGATTACAATCATTCAACTAACACATTTTTAGGGCATCTCCCTTTCAAGATTGACAGTCTAGCTTACATACAAGACCACCATATGCTGAAATGGATGCATCAGCTATAAGCATCAATTTTTGGGGGAATATAGTCAACGCTCATGATATATTCCTCCATGTCATCTATGAACATTCATCATTATTTGTCATCAAATTATTGATCCACAAATAAATTTGATGTGATACAAATAAGCATTGTCTTACATTTGATATCCAAAAAAGAAGTAAAAAATTGGGAGGTTATAATGCAATTGTTGAAGAAGACTCTTTTTCTGCTATACAGTTGGGGTCAGGAAAAATATATTCTCCTTGGAGATTGGCAATTGGGTGGAGGAGGTGCTAGCTATTTCTTCTTCAATGAATTTTACCTTTCGCCAAGTCTCGAGAGAAGCAAAATGATATGGCGGATGCTCTTGCTAGGGAAGGAGTCTTTCATTTACACATTTCTTTTGATGTTTAATTTCTTGAGTTGTTAGCCTTTTTGTTTGTTCCTCCCATGTTTGTTTCTATTCTTCTGTTGTTTTCTATCTTTTATTAATAAAATTTCTTGTTATACAAAAAAGATGTAAAAAAGAAATAATTGCGGTATACTACCTCTGTTCTACCTGCACCTAATCTTCCAGAAGATCTTACTTCAGTGCTTTTAGTCCTGTTTACAGGATGAAAACAAAATGAACAAAAAAGTACAAGAAAATAGTATGAACAAGAAAGCAATTAGAAACTTCAATCCTGCAAATTTAACTCCAAAACTCTATGACAATGTCAAGAATAAAGATTAAACTATGAAATTTGATCAGTGAAAGATGAACCCCTTTCGTTTCACTGTGCTTGTTTGCGACAGCGTCTCCTCACCTTTAAAGGGAGGGGAAAAAACCTCTATTTCTATTAATCAAAGAAGACAGACACCTGTAGCCATCTGCTTATCAAGGTGTCGCAACTTGCCACATCAGAGCTGACAATCCAGAGTCCATGATAATTGCTATGGATGTTTGGCCGTCCCAGTCTTCTTTGCTCTCACTTTGGTGACTCATCATGGTCACCAAATTTCCTTCACTGAACCTTTCCTTCTGCAGCCTACATTCATGAGTGAAGTGACCCATTTTGCCGCAGTTGTAACACTTGACGTTTCAGAAAGAACTCCTTGGTCGCCACTCGCCGGTCATTGTTGGTGTTGCTTCTTGGAGCTCGCCTTGACTAGGAACTCTCCTTTTGTTGGCTAGTTTTGGCAGTCTCCTTTTTCTTTAGCCTGATGATTGCTTTTCCTCTCCGAGTGAAGAGTATGTCTTCCTCATCCTTCAACGATACTCCAGCCATTTATTTGGCTAGAGTTTCTTGGTTTGCCCTCTAACTCCACAAGAAATGGCATCATAAAGCTATTGTACCAATTTTCAATCTGGCGATATTGAGTTGCATTCTGGCTTCATTGATCTGCGCATCCAGATCAAGTTGAGAGACCTCGTAATAGAGGGTTTTTACTCATGAAATATTGGTCAATCGATATGGACCCTTGGATGGCGTATCCAAGCTCCTTCTCCAAAAATTGAAGTCAATCATCATTCTTCTTGGTGAACAGCATTGCTAGAGTGTCCTAAACAATTTTTGTTAGTGTTGGCCTCCCAAATGTGTTGCAAGTTGCAACATCTCCTTATGAACTATCGTCTTCAACAAGAACATGGCCTTTCCGGTCTTATTCCGCCATGTACATAGAGCCTCTGGATTTTCTGTTGTAGATGCGGCAATCTCATTGCCTCAAACAACTTCCCATATATCTTAGCCTTGGAAATAAGACTTAATGCATGACAACCAATAGTTATAGTTGTAGTTGTAGTCGTTGAGATCTTGAGCTCTCCAGCCGCATTCGCGAGATCCGCCATTGTACTTTGTGGAATTTACTCCTCGATCTCTACCACTAAGAAGCTCGTCCCAGGCTGACCGGCTACATAGCATCATATGATGCAACTCCCAATGGATGGACAATCCCAAACTGCACCCGCTCTAATTTCACTTCAAGTTGAAGGAAATGGAGGGGTTTTGCTCAACTAAACTCACAACTAAAAAGATACTAGCAAAACTCTTGTTGCATACTTCAGTGCATTTCATTTATGTTAATTGATTGATACAACTAAGATTTTACAAAACATGCATCAATGTATATATAAAGGTTTTTAGACTTAGGCCGATCAAAATAAGAGGCAGGAATCAACCCACGCTCTGGTTATCAACCATGTGATGACTTCGGTTTTGGAAGAAAAAAGAAGAAGAAGCTGGAAGAAGGAAGTGGGTGAGGGGGAAGATGATGTGGATTCTCTTATGCCACATGAAATAGTCGGTTATAGAGGAGGATGGAAAAAAAAGAAGGTGAGAGAGGAGGGAGCGACGGAGGGCCACATGGCCAATTATAACATATCAAGCTTAAAGTGTTTTTGGATTGGATTTTGACTGTCAGTTACGATTTTAACCGACAGTTATCCCTCTTTGTTAAAATGTTTCACTTTTTCTCCCCATAACTACCCACTCATATTCTTATTTCATCAAACCACCCACTATTCTCCACTTTACTTCTACTTTTTCCTCTATTTTTAAGTCTCTTGCTCCACCCATCTCTTTTACTCCCTTTCTCCCCAGTTGTTTTTTTCATTTATTTAACTTAATGGATGGAAAGAGGTAATCCACGTAACCTTTTTAGTGTACAAATATTTAATTTATAATACATGGATATACCGTGTTGAGCACGGGTGGTTGTGCTAGTGTTGCTTAACAGGGAGGAGAAAACTCTTCTCTAGAGAAAAACTTCTCTCCTGTTTGGATTCTTCTAGAGGAGAAAAGTGATTATCCTCTTAACCTAAATGGTGATGCCTGCTTTTCAACGTTTATGCCTCCCCACAATTCACAAATGACATTGCACTCGATGAATTACTTTTTCCATGCCGATTTACTGGAAAATCTAACAAAAGAAAACCCCTTAGATAACCCCGATGAGCACTTGGGGAAGAAAACATCTACAATTTGACTCGCCTGCCAAAACATCGCCTACAATTCCATCTTGGAGATGGAATCGGCCAGTGAAAACCATGATTGTGCAACTCCTAATGCTATACAAATAATTTTTCTTGACACCTTCTCACGGTTGGTGAACAAAATCCCGATACCCACGGGCCTAGCCTTATGCTTTCATTGCATCTAATCTTCCTGTTTTTTTCCGTAGTCATGCTTCCAATTTTCTTAGAAACAAGCAATTTTACCCATTCCCATCATCATCATCATTCTTTATTATTATTATTATTATTATTATTATTATTATTATCATTATTATTATTATTATTGTAGCACCAATTGGTTGCAATGGAAAGAGGCAAGGGCTACCACATCATTCTGGACGAGTGCAGCTAAAGAAGTTAGTCCAGAAGAAGAGGAAGATTCGACTTGCTACTTGGAATCAATGTTACGAAATTCGGTTCGTTTTAGCCGAAATTTCCTAATAATTTCGGTTCATTTGCTCTACCGAAACGAGCAGGAACCTATAATTATTCATCCCAGAATTCGGTCCGAATTTTATGATTTCATCCAATTTGTCCAATTATTCGTCCCAACATTTCGGTTCCCTTTAAAATAAAATTAAAAAAAATGAAAACTGAAGGGGCAAAACATTTTCTTAAAACTTAAAAGTAAAGGTAAAATTACCTTATTATCCTTTTGGCTTAGAGAACTTAGTGGGCTCCAATATGGAGCTGCCCATCTATTAAAATCTAAATAACTATATGGGCCCTATAGCCCTAATCAAATTTTATTCCAACAAAAAACATTTTATTATGAATAAGCTAGCCAACTTTCACTCTAATATGAAATAGCCTATCAAATATAAATTGACATACTGTATTGATTTAGTACAATAAATTAAATGCATCATATATTATTTTTCATTTTAATATATATAAAAAAAATTCCGAAATATTTCACCGAAATCTCATAATCGGCCGAAACATTTCATTTGGAGGGCAAACCGAAATGGCATCCGAACCGATTTTCGTAACAATGCTTGGAATATAAGAACCTTGACGGGCAAGAGCATGGAGTTGGTCAAGGTAATGAAAAGAAAATGAATTAGTGTAGCCTGTTAACAGAAGAGAAAGTGGAGAGGAGATAAAGCTAAGGAGTTCATGGATTGGTTATAAACTTTTTTATGCAAGAAAGAACAATACAAGAAATGGAGTGAGTATAGTTGTAGACAAGGATTTGAAAGAGAAAATTGTGGGGGTAAAGAGGTTGAGCAAAAGAATTATATCAATTAAAGTAGTGTTAAAAGAAGGCATGATTCATATCATTAGTGCATATGCTTCCCAAGCAGGATTAGATGAAACTTGAAAGTGTGAAGAGCCAGTTTTGGGAGATTGATGGTTTACTACGAGAAATTCCAACTAGTGAAAAGATGTTCCTATGAGGGGACTTAAATAGGCATGTAGGAAAGAATAATGAAGGATATGAGAGACTGCATGGAGGATAAGGATTTGGAGAAAATAATGACTTAGGAGACACTATCTTGAATTTTGCATTAGCATTTGACCTTAAACTAGCAAGCACCTACTTTAAAAAGAGAGAAGAACATTTAATTACCTATACAAGTGGAACTAGCAAGAGCCAGATAGACTTTTTTTCTAATTAACAAACATGATGGTTGGCTTGTAAAGGCTGTAAGGTTATTTCAGCAGAGAGTTTGACCACACAACATAGGATGGTAGTTTTAGATATTTGAATTAGAAGTAGAAAAGAGGGGTATAAATAAAGTGTGCCCTAAAACAAGGTTGAGGGATTTGAAAGGAGAAAGAGAAACAATATTTAATGATGAGGTGATTGAGAAGGGATAATAAAAATATGAGGGAGTAACTACAACAAGTAGAATCAAATGATTAACTGTATTAGGAAGGTTGCAAAAGAGGTGCCTAAAGAGTCAAAAGGGAAAATGCACTATAATAAAGAAACCTGGTGATGGAGTGTAGAGGTTCAGTAAGTTGTTCGAGAGAAAGACGTTACAAAATTCGGCAGTGGACTAGGAATATGAAAAACTATGCGATATTTAAGAAGGCAAAGAAAAAACCTAAGAAAGTAGTAAGTGATGCAAAGTTCAAAGCATATGACCACCTATATAATAGGTTAGGAACGAGAGGAGAGAAAGATACTTTTAAACTTGTAAAAATAAGGGAAAGGAAAAGTAGGGACTTAAATCATGTCAAATGTATTAAGAGCAATGACCAAAAGGTTCTAGTAAAAGACAATGATATCAAAAAAAGGCGGAGGAATTATTTTAGCAAGCTTTTAAATGAAGACAATATAGAAAATAAAAGAACAAGAGGGGATACTTCGTTAGTAAAACATACTTTTCCTGCATAATTAGGGTGGTGGAAGTAAGGAAAACATTGAAACAAATGAAGATAGGTAAGGCTACGGGTCCAGATGACATTCCGATAAAGGCTTGAAAATGCTTAGGAGAAGTTGGGGAGATTTGGTTAATTAGACTCTTCAAGAAGATATTAATGACAAAGAAAACGCCGGAGGAATGGAAAAGTGTTGTCCTGCCTATATATAAGAACAAGGGAGATATACAAAACTGTATCAACTATCGTGAGATTAGACTTATAAGTCATTCTATGAAGCTATTGGAGAGAGTAATTGAGCCAAAGACCAAGACATCTGAAAATCAATTATAATATATTAAAACCGAGGGTTTTCGATTCAATTTTAACCAGATTACTTCGAATTTTGACTTTTTTATTGAGCCGCCATGATTAAAAAAAAACCTAAAAATGTATGTAGGTTAGGAGATTTGATCTTATGACCATGACCTCTTGCCTTTTTTTCATAACTAACCTAACCACTACACCACACAATATTTATATACAATTATTTTCCAAAAACACTATCAAGAGTAGCTAAATGGAGTGGGGACCCTAACCGCGTAGGTCATGCATGTGCTTAGTGTTATTGTGCCATTTGGTTTTATGCCATGGAGGTCAACTATGTAAGCTATCTTCTCACTTAGGCAATTAATGAAAAAATATCGAGTAAGGAGAAAAAATATGCATATGGTCTTCATCGATCTAGAAAAAGTTTACGACAAGATAACTAGAGATTCAATTTGGTGAGTTTTGAAGAAAAAGAATGTTCCAAGAGGTTACATTGAAATTATTTAAGATATGTATGAATGAGCGGTAATGAAGGTGAGGACTACTTGTGAAGAAACAGTTGTGTTTCCAGTGACCAAAGATTTGCATCAAAGGTCAGCCCTAAGCCGTAATTACTTTACACTAATTATTAATGAATTAACTGTCATATTTAGGAGGAGGTACCTTGGTATATGTTGTTTGTAGATTAAGTGCTGGTGGATGAATCAAAAGATGATGAAAATGCAAAACTTGAGAGATGACGAGAGGCTTTAGAATCCAAAGGCTTAAAAAATAAGCCGTACAAAGGTAGAATGTATGGATTGCAACTTCATTGGAAGTATAAAAAGAGCATTTTGATATATATATATATATATATATATATATATATATATATATATATATATCAGAAACCAGCATACCATTCTTAATTATGTGAGTTGGGGTGCTAAAGAAATCATAAATGGCCGCGTATCCGAATCCCCCCCAAGTGCAGAACAGAATTATTAACCATCCATTATCACCCAACAATCAAATCAACATCATTTAACCTCATAATGAATATCAAATCTTCCAATTCCAATCAAATTGAAGCCACACAACAAAGAAGCCAATACACTTACACGATACTGATGGGCTTGACGGCAGTGTACAAGGACTCGATCACTCCTGCCATTCCACCTCGAACCTTCAAGACAGAAATTATCATCAATAAACGATTAAGAACCAGTGGAATGCAATTGTAATTCAAAAACAAGGATGTACGTATTATTGTGAGAGAGGATACCTGTAAATTGGCGGTGCCGTTGAGGGAGATGCGGATTCCTTGGTGGGAAATAGCGGAAGCTAGGGTTACTGCAATTTTGCCTTGGATGGGTTCCTGATGTGAAAGATTGGGATTATAAGCATAACATCAAAAACAGACAAGAGTGAGAGAAAGAGGCATGATGTGTGATGAGAGAGCTTCTTACATCAGGACGATATACACGGTTTGAGTGGGAGAGTTTCAGTTCTACTGACATGGTGATGATGAGGACGACGATGAAGAATCAGCCTGATCTGATCAATCTTGTTTGGCGATAGGGGGGAGGGAGGGAGGGAGGGAGGGAGGTATGATAAGAGAAAATCACCTCTAGCAAACTCCTCTCCAATTGTCCAATGTGGTAGTAGATTTCTATAATTTTTGCTAGTTTAAAAAATATACCAAAACTTTTTCAAGATTTTCCGAAAAAGGATGCTGTGATTTTCTTATTTCAAAATAGTAGCTAAGAAAATTTTCAAACCAAGTATCAAGTTTTTAAAAGAATTCAAATCGGGAGCTAAAAAACAAAAAAGATTTCAGGATAGGACTTAAGTTTTCCAATTTCATTTCAAATCATGACAACCACCGAGATTTGAGATTTTTTCGGCTTTCCGGCGAATTTCATCTTTCTTCTCGCTTCCTATTTCTCTCCTAAAAAGAACCTTTTTTTTAACTCGAGAAAACCAATTAATTATTTTAAGTTAATATTTAAATTAATTATTAATTAATAAAAGGTTACTAAATTTATTCAATCCATTTCAGATTTTAGGAACAAAAGCTTCACCTGTAAAGGCAAGCTTGCCAATGGCTATGCGTTGATGTGGAACCACTGTCAATAAAGACAATACAACCTACATGGATTTTAACCTAGTTAAAAATAGCCATCTAACTTTGGCTTTATATCACTATTATGCCAAAACCTTCTTTTAATATCATAGAAATTGAAAGCATCCAATTAAAGATCTTAGTTTTTGTCATTACATCATCATGAGTCTTATCCTAACACCAACCCTTGGCTGATTTGAAGCATCTGGCTCCTGTGACTCGGATTTCAAAGATAGGTTTGATATATCAATGGCGGCTCCCACTCAAAATTAAAAGCCAATAACTCATGTGCTTTTATTCCAAAATAAGTTTATCACCGTATTCCCCTACAATTTGAAAAGGCTAACCATACTCACCAGAGCACCGAGATTTCCTCCTTTTATCTCTTTCTGTCAAATGTAAGAACCAGCAATCTAATAAAGTAATAGATTGAAAAGAAATAAGTGAAAAATAATTTTACAAAAAGAGAGCAAGAGATCGAGAGAGAAGTGGAAACTATTCCAAGGTAATAATAGCCGAATCTGAAATCGAGATCGAGAGATTTAGAAACGTACCAAAACCCAAGGTTTGGAAATTGGAGAAGGGAGAGGAGAAGGGAAAGCATGCACCTTGGCATAGACGATAAAACAGAGGAAAAGCAGGCGCTGATGAAGATGAAAGTTTGTCCCTCAAAAGCTGAGAGTTTATCCGAGCAAAGGCAAAAGTCATTTCATATAGCGTTTCCTAAAAAAGAGATGTAATTCACATAACCAATGAAGCGTTTCATGGACGACAGGTCTCTTACTTCTTTCAAACCGGTTCCCTATGAGGATGTAATTTCTATTAGAGTAAATTTGAGGCCAATCCATGAAATGGTAGGATGTTCACTTTAATGAGTTAAAAAAAAAATCTACGAAATAAGAAATGATATCAGTCCAATAAATGGGCTCCATTTGTGCATTTAGATAGGAATCATGTATTGGTAATTGTGCGTTTTCATACGGATCATACTGGAGACCCAACCCATGCTTGGAGGGTTGAAAAAATTAGAAAATCCACGGGCTTTCCGCTGTTAAAGAAGTGGTAAAGTAGCATATGCAGCATTTGCGCTGTTTATAACAGCAGTAAAGATGCAGTTTCGACCCACACTGTTTTTACTTCTTTTTTGGCTATGGGGGGCATATTTACCATCATCTTCTCTCATTGCATGGCATTTTACTCCAAAGTAAGTCAAGCTGGTATAAGCTCAATCAAAACTTTGCCAGCATTATATTGGAATTGGGCTTTGATCTTAGGCGCATGGGCAAAACCAGAGCCTAACTTAATTTTTAGCAGGATTGGCATATTTAGTAGGAGTAAAAGTACATACGATTTTCAACTGAGATCGGCCTCTGCATTAATTTTAGGGCTATGGCTAAGTGTGGTTCTAAACTTAGGCCTAATAACCAAATGGTCCCCGTATTTTACTCCAATAGAAGCAGTCAATCTTATAGGGGACCAATTTCTATTAGATAAAATTTGGGGTCGCTCCATAAAAGGGAGGACATCTAGTTTAACGAGTTCGGATTTTCTTCTACAGAAAAATAAAAAAATAAAAAAAAGTAAAAGAAGAACGAGTTTAGTTCAATAAATCGGCCCAACCATGGAGTTAAATAGAAATCATGCACTTTTCACATGGACCCTATACGGCAGATTCAACTGAGAACTAGTGGCGAAACAATGAAAATATGGAGGTTTTTCTTCGCTCATGGTAGAGGAAAAGTTGTAAATGCAGCTTTACCGCCTCTTACAACGGCGGAAAACTTGCAAATGCATCTATACTGCTACTTAGAACGGCGGCAAAGCTACAGTTTAGTCCTAGTTCGTTCTAGTGCTATTCCCTTCCCTCCCAACCCCCCCTTTTTATACTTATTGAGACGTGGGGCACTTACCCTTTGCATTTTCTTCTTGCACAAACATGCACACACCATCATATTGGGGCATAGCTAATGACTACTCTGAATGGACTACACATAGAAGGCGCCCCTGAATGAGGCCGATCCCATTTTTTACAACCATCTTAATGGCCTGCATCATTTGATCGACGTGTTCATTTTCAAAATGGCTGAAGTTTGTTGGCCATTGATAAAACGGATTAGGACGATTACATGGGGCCCCTTTTTTATAACAAGCAGGTCCCAACCAGATTAATATTTCCCCACCCGGTCGCATCCCCAAGTGGGCCCCACATGCATCAATGGGTGTATTTAGCCTTGTGTGCACCGGATGACCACCAATCAAGGTTTTCTTTTTTTAACAAAGATTGGTGGTTGGGCTCAATCTCTTCTTCTAAGAAAGACTAGCGTTAGAACCCGTGTAATGCACAAGTTAACTTATGAAAGCCGAATAATTATTTGAAGTCAATATTCAAATTAATTATCGATTAATAAAAGCTTACTAAATCTATTCTGTCCATTTCATATTTTAGGAACAAAAGCTTCACTTGTAAAGGCAAGCTAGCTTGTGGTTATGCGTTAATGTGAAACTATTGTTAATGAAGACAACCTACATGGTTTTTAACCTACTTAAAAAATAGCCATTTGACTCAGGCTTTATATCAGTATTATGCCAAAATTGTCTTTTAATATCATAGAAATTGAAAACATCTAATTATCTTAGTTTTTGTGATTATATCATCATGAGTCTAAAAAAAGGGGTCTAGATCCTATTTTAGGATCCAATTCATAAACGGGTTTGGGTCTGGAACCCAATTTGGGTTCCGATTGATAAATGGGTATGGTTTAAGATACATATAGGTTCCAACCCATGGACCCAGGACCGGGCATATGAGCCTTTGATATTGCAAATTGTACATCAAAATCAGCTTTTTCTCATACATTTTTATGTATAATGCTGGAGGTAGTAGACTTCATGTAATGTTATAAGTTGAACGATATGCTTATTTTAAGAAAAAACGAAGAATAAAGAGAAATTAGAATCGATTTTGGAACTAGATTATAGTCTTCTAGGTGGACACGGCTCGGGAACCGGATCCAGGTTTTCCTATTGGAACCGGGTCTGGAATCAACAAAACAAGTTCCAAGTCAAAATCGGATCCGGAACTGTTCTTTAGAGACTCGGGCCTGGGTCCGTTATGGTTCCGATTCGGAACCGTCCCGTTTGCAAGGCAGAATACCCTCTTTATAAAAGAAAGTTAGGGATTGTCTCATTTCCTCATTATATTTCCCTTCTCCCACTTTTCTCTTCCTCTCTTTGACCCTTTCCCTTCGTGAGCAACCAACAACACCAACCAAAATCATTGAGAAAATGAAAGATATTTATTTGATTTTTTAGTAAAGTATGCTAGGAATATAAGACTGTCATTAGAAAAAATTGCCTAAAATTGCATACTTTCCCTCCAACAATATAAATGGAAAATCAAAATAAAGTACCCATCTAGGAAATCTGAATCATCTTTTAATATTGTCCTTGTTTTTTGTCGGAATTGAGAGGGAAGAGATTTTGGGAATTAAAACTTCCATCACTTCATGAGCATCTTAGTCATTTAAAAGAGTTAGATGCAAATAAGTAGCATGTTTGTGCAGCCAGATTTTATGGGAAAAATGAGGATTGCAAAAACGCTTTCTATGCTACGGTAAAATATAAGCTACTGTTATTTTGCGAGAAGAAAGCACAAAGATGAACAAAAATCTCTGCAATTATGTAGAAAAGCTTTTTCTATAGGGGGTACATAAAATTTTCCCGCAAATGAGGAAAAAGTCTGAAAAAATGTTTTTTGGGCGAGCATATGCAAATGTCCCTAAAGTGTTCATTCAGCATAAATATAGGGCCTAGACAATTTGAGGCCTAAAACAACAATTCTAAATGAGGCCTTTTTTATTTTTAAATACTATGAAGGCACATAAGTAGATTATATTTACTAAAAGATGGATTTTGGGGATAAAACTGTGGCATAATATGTTGTCGGTGATCAAATTGAAACAATAGGTGATCCATATGCCTATAATGGAAAGAACCCATCTCATGCATCATCTAGCTATGAACAAGCCCCACCAGGAATAGAACTTGTTAAAGTTCGATGTACAGAGGAAGGAAAAAAAAAATAAAAAATGCAATGAGATACAGAGGAGGAGGCTGGGAAGCAAAAAAAAATATATAAAAATGCATACTTATGCAATAAAGCCTTCAACCATAGCAGCTCCTAATCTCGATGCCTCTAAGTTGGAGGGATAGCAATTGTAGAAGTGCAGGTAGAAAGGATTTTTAGAGTTGCGAAAAACCACTTGAATTAAAGTGATTGAAGAAGAATACAGAGGAGATTGTCTTCTTTGGATTTCAAGCAGCTCAGATGCGCAGGAAAAAAAAATTGCAAATCAAAAGATTTTATAACT
This sequence comes from Umbellularia californica, assembly GCA_028538565.1. Classification (NCBI taxonomy): domain Eukaryota; kingdom Viridiplantae; phylum Streptophyta; class Magnoliopsida; order Laurales; family Lauraceae; genus Umbellularia; species Umbellularia californica. Next base: position 13,924,650 of record JAPQWN010000006.1, read on the forward strand.
AGTTATCAATGGTGAAAACAAGGATTATTTTTTTGGAATGTGAAGGCGCAACCATTGTTATAGGACCTTTTTTTTTGGGAAAAAATAAAATAACGACAATTGTTTTTGTGAGATTTGAAAAGATTATGGGTTGTTATTTTTGGGGATTGAAGAACACAATGGACAGTTACTTTTTTTTTTTGGGCCCTAAAGTAAGGGCTTTACTGAACCGGCCTCGTATAAATCACTAGGGGTGTACACGGATCGGATTGGTGCGGATTGGGGATTGGTGCGGATTGACCAAATCCGTCACCAATCCGTTACCTACGGATTGACGGATTTGAAATCCGTCACTAATCCGTAGCTGTTGAAATCCGATCCAATCCGATCCGTGGAGGACCGGATCGGATCGGATTAATCCGTTCAATAAATGTTAAAAAAAAAATCAAATATGTTGTAAAAAAATTACATTTTGACCCCTTAATTTTTTTTCTTATTTTAAATTTAGACATCTTAATTTATATTTAGACCCCTTATATATATTTTTATATTTAATGTCAACGGATTGGATCGGATTGAATCCGCGGATTGAGGGTGAAATTCGCCACCGATCCGTTGGTAACGGACTACAAAATTTTCAATCTGTCACCAATCCGTTTACCTTCGGATTGGATAAAAATCCGCGGATCGGATCGGATTGGATCTGATTTACGGATCGACGGATTTTTTACGCATCCCTATAAATCACGACTTATACTACGTTTGTTTGAGCAAGTAAACACATGGCTCACTGCAGTTGGACTAATGGGCCTTAGAAATTAAGACCATGAAAGAGATGTATTTAATTATTCATCAAAGTTATTGTGTCTCAGGCAAGTATCAGTGGTCGCAAGTGTAGTAATATAGAGGAAAAGGAAAGAGAGAATGAGAGTTACCAGTAAGTTGTATGTGGTTGCTAATAAAAAGAAAGGAAAAAGGAAAGAAAGAACGCGTAGAAAAACCCATTTTTTTTTTATAAAGAAAAGACAATTTTCCTAGTTCAAAGAACAATAGGAAAAAGGCGGTAGGTGGCGAGGGTTAATTACCAAAAAAGGATCCAATTGATTTTTTTTTCTTTTGAAGAAACTATACATTATTTTGAAACAAGCAAATTATGGCATCCTTTTCTTAAAATCCCAAAAAGGTCACAAGGAATATTTTTGAAAAATCCTCCTTTTTTCTAATTTTGCAATGTTTAACCCTATCAATTATTCCCTACTTTTCATTGAAACTTTGAAAATTTAAATGCCTCTATTTTTTGAATTTTTATGAAAGAAAGACTTGATTTTCTTAATTTAAAACAATGTCTAAATTTTCACTCTTCTTTCAAATGGGTCCTCTCTATTGACCTTGTCCTAACCATCTTTTATCATTTTTTAGAATGACATTTTGGTAATCAGAGGAGGGAAAAAAAAAAAAATACATTGCAGAAAACTTAGACTTTATTTAAAATAAGAAAACATTGCATCCTTTAAAAAACAAATTGAGAAATGTCAGGGATGCATTTGAAAATTTCCCCAACTTCCCTATGACTCGGTAAGTACAAATCCACATGTCGAAGTCGAAAGGCAACGATGACGACAACAACCGGAGCTTTGTGCATGTTCTTCCGTGCTCTCGCAGCCGCTATGCGTGTCCTCCGTTTCCCGTACTCCTCCATCCTCTCTTCTCGAAGAACCACAGTACCACTCTTCCCATCTATCGCTTCCGCACCCGTTCCCGCGCCCGACACGATACAAACCCCGAAACCGGGATCGGAACCGAAAACCTGGCTTCTCGTTGGACTCGGCAACCCTGGCAGGATCTTCCGTAAAACGCGCCACAACGTAACAAAAACCCTAACACAAATCTTTTCTCATCTCATTTCATTTCATTCTGATTCTATATGATTTCCTGGTACTTTGTCTCTGTAGAAAGCTTCTATAAATGCATTGATGTGATTGATTTTTGTGGAAATACTGATTTTTCAGGTTGGTTTCGAGATGATAGAGGCTATAGCTCAAGCAGAAGGAATATCAATGAGGAGCATCCAATTCAAGGCTCTGTGTGGAAATGGTTTGCTGGTTGCACATCTTTATAAACCGCACAGAGTTTAGGAATTTTTGCAATTTTTTTTGCTACTCCTGACACTAGGACCATGTTTGCTTAAAATCTGATTGTCTGATTGTCCGATTTACACTCGTATCACCAATAAATTTGATACATATCCTTGTTATAGGCTAATATGGTTTGAAATGATCTGATATGGGCTATTATTTTACCCTATTTGCTGAAAATGTTCTTGATACAACCGATTTGACTTATGCATATGGGCTGAATCAGCCATATGTATCAGTTTTTCATCTGGCCAAAATAGGTTTCAGCATTGGCAACACACTCATGGTTGAGTAGTGTTGGCACCTTTTGTCTCCGTGCTCGGGGATTGATCCTTGTGGTTCTCAAGTTAAATGTACCACATCTGGACCAGTGACCCAACATAGCAGAAAAATAAAATGGTTTTAGTATTGATGCTTGAAACCATGTTCTATCTGGTTGGATAACAAGTTGAGTTTGGCTTCAAGGTCTTCAAAATCAATACCTTGTCTGGTGTTAGTATTTAGCTAGAAACAGTATCAATAGCTAAATGCCACTATAAATTAATTGCTCTTTTGTCTCTTATGTAGGTTTAATTGCAAATGTCCCAGTTATGCTTGCCAAACCACAGACTTTCATGAATGCAAGTGGTGAGTCTGTAAGTAAATTAATCTGTAAGGACTTCTGTTGCTTTGTTGTTTTGGCAAGCAGCGACTTTTCTTGCTATTTAGTAGTCATTAACATGTATTTATGGTAATGTACTGTTGGTTTTATTTGTGAAGGTTGGGTCTCTAGTTTCATATTTTAACATACCGCTGAATCAGGTGCTGCTGGTAAGTTATTATATTCCCTTCATGGATTTTTCTAATGTGAATTGATACATACACCACACCTGCGTATATATCATTCATTATTTTCTTTTTCACAACAATAATATTCAAATTTTCTTACATTGATCCACTATGTTATGGTTTTCTTCTACATAGATATATGACGACATGGATTTGCCTTTTGGAACATTGCGTTTACTACCAAAAGGTGGACACGGTGGCCATAATGGGTATATTTTTTTTTCTTAATGTTTCCTTAAATATTATGGTAGATGTCATAAGTGGTCATTCACATCGACATTCTTGTGTTTGGCTTTGAAGGTAAAGCATGTGGGACTCTGAAAGAGAGTGTAGAAAATAAAGGTATTTTTTTATACAATAGGTGATCCAGGCCAGACCCATGACCCATGGTTCGACCAGCCCATTGGGCTAGTACATAGCCCAGCAGTACAAACTACGACCACATTGATTAGGAGTTTGAAATGAATGGGAGTCCTTAATATAGTTTGACCTTAATATAGTTTGATTTGAATTGTTTCAACAAATTTTTAGAAATTTAGTTTCCTTTAAATCAAGGCGGATTTAGGAATTAGAGCCCTATTAGGAAAGGGATGTCGAAGTACTCCAACCCTTCCTATCTATATGTAAATCCTTCATTGGCAGAAACAACCTTTTGATTAATTGAATGAAGAACTTCTGTTTGGTTGTGTGTGAGTTTTTCTTTGGTTTTGCGATTGCTCGTGTGTTGAATCCCTTGGGGATTCGGCCAAGCCTCTTTTGGGGCTTGGTCCATCTCAGAATGCTTCTTGAACTTGGCCAAAACCATTTGTGGAATTGGTCCTTTTAACCTTTCGTGGATCTAGGGCCGTGTCAATTGAATATTGAAGCCACATGGACTCCAATCAATGATCTGGTTTCGCTTGTGCATTCTTGACAGAACGATCTACATCGTAGGTCAGTTCATTCTTCACAAGGCATTATATTCTCTTGTCCTTCTTGCATCCAAATCAATGAGAGACATTGAACCCTAAATGAAGTTCAAAGCTATTTGTATTAGGCTTAGAGCTCTCTTAACTCACAATGGTAGATCAAATACTTGGGCCACCAAAATTTGAAAATAGAGCACAGATCAAACTTAAAACATGCCCTGGATGATGCATTTTGACCAAGGTTATTTGCAATTCTTTATATTATAGGGCGTGGAGAGCCAGTGAGTGTAAAACTTTAGGGATATGTTTGGTGGGAGGATTTGTAAGTGGACAGCAACGGGTTACTTTCTAGTGAAATTGTTTCTCCAAACCTTGACATCTTATGATGATGGGTTTCTTCTTGCTTCAATGTTTTTGGGATGATCAGTTGCCATCTAGAGTAGGCTTTTTGTTGGATGATTAACACTCAATACTGACAAAATCCTGCTAGTAGACGACTTAGATGTAGAGAAGATGAGTCCAAATCCTCTGAGTCTCACTCATGCTTCCCATGAGGGAAGAGAGTGGAACCCCATACTGGGTCCTGCCTATTGAAAACCGCTCAAAATGACAGACCTCTACTGCAGACAGCTGTGGGATATCCTCAAATTTTACTTCAATGGGAATTAGCCCCAACGTAAGATTGAGCATATGATCAGTAACATGATTAATAAATTAATCACATTATTAGTCATATGCTCAATCTTACTTTGGGACCAACTTGTATTTAGAGTAAAATTTGGGGAGATCCCACTGCAGTTGCGCGCGCGTGTGGTGGGTAAACATCCTCCACCCATGGGAAGCGTGAGTGAAATAAAGGATCCGGACTTGGAGAAGATAGGTTTCCTTCATGTTTTTCATGTACAGAAAGGCAGGCTTAGAAATTTGTGTACCATTTTAAACTAAAATGTGCCATGACTTCCCGGCAGGGGCGGAACCAAATTGAGGCCAGAGGGGGCCTTTGGAAAACCCTTTAGAGCATCAAAATGGGCCCCCCCGGGCTTTGGAAAACCCTATTAAAGCACCAAAATGCCCCCCCCAGGTTTTTGGATTTTTTTCCTACAACCCAGGCCCCCCCGGCCTTTGGAAAACCCTTTGAAGCACCAAAATGGGCCCCCCTGGCCTTTGGAAAACCCATTTAAAGTACCAAAATGGGCCCCCTCTGGGCTTTGGAAAACCCTATTAAAGCACCAAAATGGGCCTCCCCAGGTTTTTGGATTTTTTTTCTTCAACTCATCCTGCCCTGGCCCCACCCCACCCCACCCCCACCCCCTGCAACTTTCGAAAACCTCTCCGGACTCCAGTCTCAAGCCCTAACTCTCTTTAGCTCTTCCTTCTTCCTTGAACTTACAACTATGTCGAAAGAAAACTTTAAATATGATATTTATAATAATTGGTGAAATAAAAATTTATTCAAGTTTTGGCCCCCCCAAAGATGAAATCCTGGCTCTGCCCCTGCTTCCCGGGCTGTTGGTCAGCTGGTTAGGGACATGTAGTGTTTGTGGGAGTGTGAGTTTGAGTCTTCTATAAAGTAAAAAAGAAAAAGAAAAAGTGCCATTAATATGTGCCATCTGATGTTCTGTACCCAAGTTATTTGGACTGTTGATCCAGGCATTTTCAAAAGAGAGAGAAGTTCTATAGAGGATTTTTATTTGTGAATTTGTGGAGTATCTGGAGCAACAAAGATTATGAATAATTTTTGCTGCTTTTTTTTTTTATTGTATTAATGAATTTTTAGAAGAGCAACAGAACAAAATGTAGGCTATATTTTGCCAGAGAAGAATTAGCAAGTCATAACCCACCCACCCCCCCCCCCCCCCCCCCCCCCCGCCCCAAAAAAAAAAAAAAATGGGGATAATCCTTCTGTCTGATTTTTAGGGGTTGTGTACAAAATTCTAGGAGTTGATGATTTTTAGGTTGAGACAATAGCCTTTTAAAGACTTTGATCCCCGATTAAAACAACATGCCCTTGATTTCTCTTATCTTTGTTTCGAAGAAATACTTTTATTCTTCAACTTAAAAGGTTATAACAGGTTCTTCGATAACTTACCTGTTTCCAGATTTAAAAAATACATTGCCATTGAGTGCATGCCCTGAATATAACAATCGATCTTTAATTTCATGATTGCTCATGAGAATATCTGCTTTCACTTTGCTGAAGTTTTGATATCCTGGAAATAAATTTCTGCAACTATTGTCCCCTTAGATATTTGACCTGTGTTTAGATGTCAAATTTCTGGTACTGCTTGCTTTAAGATCTTTGGTATTTGCCATCGATTCCTTTCGGTAAATGTGCCAATGTTTGCTTGAGACAGCATTAAAAAGACTATTTTGTTGTCAAATATTATTATGTCATGAACGTAATATAAACAATATTAAGAGGTAGGTTATAGTATTGTTGTAACAATGCATGAGGCGAAAGGGTCAACTGCTTGTAAAATTAGGGGGAAAAAAATCAAATTCCATTATATGATTATAATATTACCTTTTTTTTTTTGTTTTAATGCAGGATGCGAAGCGTCATTGACCACTTGAAAGGAAGCCAGGACTTTCCAAGATTACGGATAGGTAGGAAAAGGGAATTGTAAATCATTTTCTTTTCGCTCATGCCCATTTGTTATTTGTCATTGTTGCAAAATTTAATGAGGTGGACATTTCTTGAAAGGCATTGGACGGCCACCTGGTATAATGGGTCCTATCAACTTTGTACTTCGATCCTTCAATAAACAAGAACGCGAAGAGGTATACTCTCAGAAGCCGCCTGAATACATCGTAGTCTAATATTTGTCTTATTGGTGACCCCCAAAATACAATGCCTGAATTATTCCTAGATTTTGCTTCCAATATTTCAATATATAAGGATACTCAAATATAAAGGCTACTTTTGATGGTTGAATTCGATTGAAAAATGCGGCCAGAAAGGGCCATTTCCTGCTGAAAGTCTTGAATCAGTGCAATGATAATTCAGACTATTCACTCAAAAGTTGGCCTTTTGGACCTTTGCTGAAATGACTTGAACTCTAGTGATAGAGCAGCATATCTCCTGTAATTTTTGTCTTCCATTGGATTTGGTCATTGAACATTGCCTAAATCCTAAACTACATATTTAACATTACCACATTTGCAGGTAGGTGAAAACCTGCTACACTGGACTTTCTGCCCAAATCCAGCCAATCGTAAGGGGCAAGAAATTTTTTTATATTCTAATTGGTTATTTGCTTTGTGATTCAGCTGGAATCCACCTTTAGGATTGGGTTGGAAGCTGTGAGAATTCTTTTGCTCCAGGGATTCAATAAGGGCGCCACATTTGTCAACAGTGCCAAATCATTGAAACAAAGGAATTGAAGCCAGTGAAAAATGGTAATAAATGTGTGGGCCAGGCATCATATCATGCATCAATGCCCTCTTTAGCTTTGCCATCAATCATTCAATGAAGATGTTACTGAGATTGGTGAGGAAAGCCTCAGGCTGACTTCTACCTCGGGCAATGCAAAGGAATGTATGTATGAGAATGGATGATAACCAGGTGATTTATTGAGTTTTTTGATATAGCAGTACACTTTCATCTTTTGCTTGTAAGCATAGAGGTTTTTGTTAGAATCAAAGATAGATTAGTTGAAGAGGGTTTTCTGAGTGTGATTGATTTTGTGGGGACATTGTATAGTACTTGATGACCATATTTTTGATTTCATGGGGACGTGTATAGTAGTTAAATAATCCAACTTCTCTACTTTACTTTTTTGACAGCAAAGAGAGATCAATGATAATTGCATTTCAAATCAATCAGATTAGTAGATTTATAGATAAGCTACAAGTAGATTATATTAGCTGAAAAAATTGCTAGTAACGCATACTCATCTGGGCCAAACTGGCCAGTGCAATCTGAAGTCCAACATACATTCTGTTTGGACTCCTGGCTATCTGGGTTATATTTTGTTTAATATTATATTCAACCATCAATCTGTATTTTCAACTCCTAGTGTCGGGCTCTTTGGAAACTCTAATCTAATTAATGAGATCTAATTAGATTAAGGTCTAAAATGAAAGCTCTATCTAACTTTTAAGTTCTAATTTACAATTAGTGTGTTGTCTTATGTCATGTGGTAGTTGGGGCCCACCTTTTAAAAATTATAATGTAGAACCTAGGTTTGCCCTATTTTGAAAATTTATGAGGTTATTTCCCTCCAAAACACACAAATTTGCAGTGTCCACTTCTATCCACTTTACCTGCAAAAGCTCTAAAAAAATTTTTTTTGGCTGGAAAATTAGACCTGGTCAGATGATCATGGGCCTAAGAAAGCCCACAATGCAGCTGCAGGCATGCATGGCTCGGGCTGGCCCTGTTCTGTAGAAGTGCATTTGCAACTCTAATTATAAGGTTTCTGCTCTTTATGGAAGGCAGAAAGTGTTTTATTTCAGGCCACCCATGCCACCCTACTTATATGTGGGTGTGAAATTCAGGCCCAGCTGGTCCTCTCTTCATTGATGTGCTGTGCTGCTCACCCAGCTGTTAGACCTCCCCGGCTAAGTTTTTCCTGACTTGAGTTGAATAAATATGATGGTCCAAGTGGTCATCTACTATATTCGTTGCTTTTGAAGTTCAAGCTTCTTTCTCACAGGGGTGGCAATATCTTGGGTTGGCATGTATTAGTTCACCAGAACCTGGCCCATTTATTGCATGGGTTGAAAAGGTAAACCCAGTCCCAACCTAGAAATTAAATGGGTCAGCTTGAACCCTTAATTAACAGGTTGGGTTGGAGGTTAGAAGCTTGATTAGTCAGGTTGGTGGGTCGAATAGCAAGTATAAAATAAGCTTGAACCCAATATTAGATTTTTTTTTTCTTTTTTGGCATCCTAGCCTAGGGGGCTAGGACCCAAGAGAGCCCATACTAGTGGGAGGAGAAAGCCCACACCATGGGAAGGGGAGCCCACAAAATGGGGAATGATAGCCCACACAAGTGGGAAGAGTGGCATACGTTTGGGTCGATCCTTGGATCACCAGGTGACAATTGGGTCTAGCAACCAATTTTGAGCCTTGTCTATTAGATGGGTTAGAATGTCAATTCGAATATAACCCAATAATAAAATACCTTGAATTATTGAGTGGGGTTGTCAATTTACATACCAGGATGTCACTTAAACGTACAAAAGTTAACTACAATGTTACATCATAGCAAATTTTATTAATGGGTATTAAAAATCAAAATGCAGCCAAAGAGCTCTCTTATTATTTCAAAGTGATTATTTAAAAGGTTATATGAAAGTATCCTTCTCTTTCAGCTTCTTAAATACTTGGTTCTTGGTGAAGGAATGGTACCCAAAAACCATTTATTATTATTATTAATAATGACTGGTCCTTGAAAGCATTCATAGTAAGAAGAGAGCATCACAGTTGCTGCTTCATGTTGTTGGTAGGGGTGAGCCATAGGAGGAACTGACTCACATGAAAATATGATCTAGGATCTCAACTGAGCTGAGGCCTGCTTTGGCTCTCTTACTCTGGGCCTTGCCATTTTATTATCTGGTAATATTGGCACACCTATGTCTAAAAGATAGGCGTGGTTGCACTTCATGTTAGGCCCACAGACCAGTGGATTCGGCCAATTCCAGGCCAGTGTGAGAAGATCCAAGGGCAAAGGATTTCACAACTCATAAATGCACAGGTGGCTCGATTGTAACTGTGTCATTATATTTTACTTTTAATAAAAATTTCACTCTAATCAGAATTACATCTAATACCAAACTTATCATATCTAAAACATGTCAGACTTTATCATCGTAGATTCTTTGGTTTGAAATGAATGATTAAATTGAGTTTTGAGATGTCTTATCTCCCACATCACATTAAATTGAGTTTTTAGATGTCTTAACTCCCACATCACATCACCTAAGTAAGTGATAGGCTTAACATGCCTTAATATGACTGTACTTGGAATCCTATATATCTATCCTTGCTTATTTATTGACTCTGCCCAAGACTTAACCCCACCCATTAGACCTTTCCATCCCATCAGAAAATGGTGACAGAGATGGTCTCAAGTGGGCCCCACATCAATGGTAGCACCTCTATCAAAATGTACGTACCCCATACTTTTCTTCAGGATTTTGATGTCCATCAAACTTTTTGATTGTTCATCAACTGTCCCAACCTCAAACTTGATTGGTCATCAACTGTCCCAACCTCCCTGCTGCACAAGCAGATTGGCTGGACGATGTCTGAGTCTACCAACACCAACTAAATATTTATCAACCTGTAACCTTTTTGGCCCAGGAAATGAGAAAAAGCGCATGGGACTGACTGTGACAGTGTTGCCCTTTGTTCTGAAAAGCTAAAACAAAGGACGTCAAACCACATCAATTGCTTTCCTTTTCCTCCACTATTGGCCACATATCTTCATGTTCGGTAGGGCTCTCAACTGGCTCCACCTAAAATTGGTTCATATTGGTAAGGCTCATAAAAGGGCTCATCTAATTACAAAATCTTGTTGTGGGAATTCATTTCCACTGCATCAAACTCAGGTTCACAGGGCAACTTCAATCAATGATCACCCACATTTTTGTTCTTTTTTTTTTTTTTTTTAGTTTCTTTTTAATTTTAATGATCACCTACTTGACAAGACTTCTTTCACTACAGGGTTCTATGGGTTTACTGCGGTAGATACAGGTACTGGCATTGGACACCAACAAATTGATGGACATTCACCTGTGCACTTGAAATGGGACCCACCTCTAAATTTCACGCGCTGACTGTGATGCACATTGTAAAGTGTGCGCTGGTAAATATTTTCTCTTATTGACTGTAAGAAATACATAAATGTATCGCTGATATGTGTCGGTGATTTGGCAGTATAGAAGAGGCATGCATGTTCATTTCATGAAGTGATTTTTATCTGCCCAGCAGAAACTCATTTATTGCAAGAGTTTTTTCTTTTTAAATAAAATTAATAATGTGATAGTTATTGAGTTTTTTTAGCGAACTGTTCCTATCAAAACCTTAAGGTAATCGGTCGTGAGTTTGAATTCCATGAGAAATGACTCGACATTGAAAAAGAATATGCATGCTGCCAAAAGTTCCGCCGACTGGTTCCATTTGAGGGGGAGCGTTGAGGAGTGGGCATCACCCGATGGAGAGTATTAAAAAGTATTTATATTGATTAATATAATATCAGAGCCAACCGGTCGTGTAGCCAAAAGTGGGCTAACTATATATGTTCCACCTAAGGGGGAGAGTACTGAAAAGTATTCATTACTTACTATACTAACGCCTAGAGGTTTTGGCAGGAATGGTTAGCTAAAGAAACTTACTAATTGTAAGTACTTTCAAATATAAATTAATTAAAATAAAAAAAAGAAAAATCAAGATATATAGTCGAAACATAAACTTTTTACTCAAAGAAGAAAAAAATCATTCTGGGTTTTTATCACAATAATATCAAAAATAAATTCACCTCTAACTGAAAGTACAAAATTAAATTGAGAAAAAACTATCAAGAAAATATCCGAAACAGAAAAGCACATGAAAAATCAAGGTTCTTTATATTGAAGGAAGAAGACCTGAATTTTGTACTAAAAAGTGTTTGGGACCCACAAAGGACAACGCGGGGATTAGAATTCTGTTTCAAAAGCAATTCAGTCGCTGGGTATGAACGGATAAATTAAAACTGAAGCCACAATCATATGGCCCACAACAATCACCATCACTGATCATGCGACCACATCATGCCTAATTTTATGTTCATTGAACTTTTACCTTCCCTTAGATTGAATCTGGAAAACAATCTATGGTTTAGAGACTATTAAAAATAAAGGATGTTAAATCAAGGGCTATGATAATTTGATGGAGCTGATTCTTTGCACGACCATTATGCATAAGGAAATGAAAAAGTACCTCTCTATCAATCCAAACCAAGTCAATAGGAATGCATCCAAGTAGGCCCTTGAGCTGAACCTTATAAGCACATTATATGGTATGCTAGGTAAATATGTTGGTGGAATTGGATCCATGAAAAGAGAGAGGAAGCGATTGATTTAACGCTTTCCTTAAGACGTTTTTGCCACCATTTTGCCCGTCTCCTAGATACAATGAAGCCCAGCTAAAGCTATCATTGACCATTTAAGGACCCAAGGGCAAAACGAATATGCCTACTAAGAGACATCTCCTCATTCTAGTTTAAAGCTCCAAGCGTAATTACTTCTGTTCATTTTATACATCTACAGGCTATTTATAGAATGGAAAACACATTTGAAAGTTCTTACTGTTGATCCTTTCTACTTCTAATTATAGAAATCAAGCTTCTTAATAGAAGTCCTTTTGGCGTATATGTATCCCCAACAGAGTTCTCTTTTTTGGGTGGAAATGTCTTAGAAGGGCAATCTAGGTACGCATTTCTTGTTTGATAAGTCCATTGGTAGCGTTGCCTCCTATCCGATATGTGGATTCTATGAGGAATCTATCGAGCATGCGCTTTTCCAATGCAACCATGCTAGAGCCACATGGTTTGGATTTAACCTAGGATTCCATACTCAAGATGCTCGATCTCATTCCGTATGTCCTAGTTTGGTAGCAGAACTTTTTTAATCTATGTAAGGAGGAAAGGGAAGAGGATCCCTACCAATCCAAATTATGAGCTCTGGTGTCATGGTGGGCCTTGTGGAAGCAAGAAACGATTTTTTTTTTTCAAAAGAGGAGTGACTAATCCTTCCAAAACGATTAACATGGCCAAAAGCATCATTATCAGCTATAATGCCCACGCAGAGAATGGGTATAAGGCTAAATTCTCAAACCCTAACTTCAAAATCCCAGTTGCTGAGGATATTGCTATCATCTTCACGGGTGCCACATTTATAAGCTCCGATGGTAAGTCAGGCTTTGGATTCGCTATCAAGCTTAATGATAAATTTATTCTTGCAGAATCTTAGGAAGGCCCAACCGTTCCTTCCACAAAAGAAGCTGAAGCGAGAGACAATTTAATTGGTCCATAGAGCCCATTTTGCAAGACATCAAGACTCTGTCTAAGTGCTTTGATTTATTTTGTTTTTCCCATGTTCCAAGGGAACTTAATTGATCAATTTCCCATAGCTATGTAAAATTGACATCATGTAGTACTGGTTCTTATCGTGTGGGGGGATTCCCTGTGCCTCTAAGGAGGCTTCTAGTCTCCTAGTCTAGTTGGTGTTTTTGTTCTTCTTTTGTTTGTTTGTTTGTTATCCCTTCATTTACCAAAAAACAGAAAGCATAGAAGAAAAATATTTTTGATTTTCCTTTTCACACCTTTTATAGAGAGGGTTTTTATTTTCTACCCCTTCAAACACATAATTTCATCAATGATAAATAAATGGTACTTTTATTTTACCACAGCCGAGGGGTTGAGACCATTATAGCACTTGCACAGGTGGGGGAGAGAGCATGCCTACATGGGAATTAAGGAAGCCCACACATGCAGCAAGGGACCTCACACAAGTGGGAATGGGCAAACTACCTAATTAGCTATCCTAACCCCCTTGGGTACAAAAAATCAAAAATGGTTCTTTACCTGAGTGGTAAGGAGCGTCGGTTCTTATATGATTGTTCAGGATTCAAATCTTGGATACGTTACCACTTCCTACTCTCTCTTGGGTCCTTGTCTGATTGTCTAGGGTTCAAATCTTGGATACATCACCTCTTCCTACTCTCTCTTGGGTCCCCGCCCCATTGGCTCGGGGTACTTTAAAAAAAAAAAAAAACCCTTTAGCACAGACGGATAATAGGCTGGCAATCAACACCAACCGAATATTTATCAATCTGTAACCTTTTTTTTTTTTGAACGGTAACAAAAGATTTCTTTCAAAGAAAGGAAGGTACAAAGTACAAAAACCAAAGAAAAAGAGGAAGAGAAAGTGCAGGAGAAATGCACCACCTCCAACCCAACTAACAAAAAACACACCCACCCAAGGAAGCAACCTATCAACCAATTACAAAATCATATCCAAGAAAGCAACCTATCAACCAATTACATAATTACACCCACCCAAGGAAGCAACCTATCAACCCCTTGCTTAGCTAACACATCTGCCATGGAGTTAGCCGATCTAATCTCATGACGGAAGGAAACATTGATTCCAACAGATAATTCTCTAATTTCATTTAGGTGAAAATGTAACTTCTAAGGATTAGTCTTCCGCTTAGACACCCATGCGATCGCATTAGAAGAATCACTTTCCATAATAAGCGTACCGTCATATCTACTAGAAAACAAACGAAGACCTTCAAGAATGGCTAGCACCTCCGCTTCATTAGAATCGCACACACCCACATACTTGGAAAACATAATTAACACATTTCTCTTACAATTGCGAAGCACCCCTCCAATCCCAGCCGGACCTGGCTTACCCCTTGAAGCACCATTCACATTAAACTTTAAAACCCCTAAAGGAGGAGGATACCAAGGGATTGTTCTCCTCTCCTTAAAAGAGCCACACCCCATACAAGCTCCCCAATTAGAAATAATATCATTAAAGATAAAATTAGAGAATTCCTTTCTCACCAAAGCCCATTTTGCAATTTTAAAGGTGACTTTGGATATCAAATCTGTTGTTGATGATGAAGAACCCCTAAAGATCTAAAACCTTCGAACCAAAAAGTGAGAAAAAGAGCAAGAGACTGATGGTAATAGTGTTTTTCCCTTTTTGCGAAAAACCAATGGAGTTAGCCATATCAATAGCTCTCTTTCCTCCAACATTGACCACATCTTCATGTTTGGTAGGTCTCGTTGGGGTCCACCTGAAATTGCTACATGTTGGTAGGACTCAAAAAGGACTCATCTAATTAAAAAAAAAAAAAAACTTGTGGTGGGAGTTCCATTTCCACTCCATCAAACACAGTTTCAAAGGGCACCCCACTTGACAGAGATTCGTTTCCCCATACGGAGGTTTTATTACAGTAGATTCAAGTATTGGTATCGGACCGATCTGACTGTGAGAAGTACCTATGTATAACAGATACATATGTTGGGATATTGTTTTGTATTTTGGTTTGGTCGGGTCGGTTCGACTGGGTTAGCAGGACGGAGGATTAGGTTCAATGGTATTTTAGTCATTACTAGTGGAGCCCTGCACATGCACTTGCACATGCTCTTTCAAGGAACATACTCTTTCAGTATGATAATCTGAAAAAATAAAGTCGTTGACAAACTCAATATTAACTATCCCAATGGAGAATGACCAGTTTACATATAACTCATTTTTTTTGGCAAATTAAGTAATTTACAATCACTCATTGTTTTTATGAAATTTAGTAAAAGTTTCAATAGAAAAAAGTAAAAAGAAGATAGGATAACAAAATATATGGAAGGAAACTAATTTTAAAAAAAAGTTGAAAACCAACCTTTTCTGGCCATACATGATTAGATTAGGCAAAACACTCACCAATTTCAATATAGATTGATCATCCGGCCCATTTTCCATTAAAATATGTCTAAAACCTAGCGCCAAATACCTACCAAATTCAATGAAACAAAATACTAACCAACCAAAACAGTACACAAATCATAACTTTAAACGAATCAACAACAAATCACAAAGATTCCAAGCAAATTGTGTCTTTACAGGCATTGGGATTGAAGTTGAACTTTTCTATACATGAAAATCTCAACTGAAATTTCTCATTTGAGTTGTTGTAGTGAATGAACAAATTCTTCAAATACAACCCTTCTCATGATCATTTGAGCTAAGCATTTCATCGAAATATAATAATACTAAGTGGGCCCACAGATGTGTAGTTCTCTTTGATTATATATATATAAAATATAATATAATAATACTAAGTGGGGCCCACAGATTTGTAAAGAAAAAGCATGAAAGTTCTTCTGCTAAGTGGGTCCCACAAATGTGTAGTTCTCTTTTATTTTATATATAATATAATAATACTAAATGGGGTCTACAAATGTGTAGATGTAGAGTAAAAGTATGACAAGTTCTTCTACTAAGTGGGGCCCATAGATGTGTAGTTCTCATTTTATCATATATATATAATATAATAATACTAAGTGGAGCATACATATATTATAATAATACTAAGTGGGGCCCACAGATGTGTAAAGAAAAAGCATAACAAGTTATTCTACTAAGTGGTATAATATAATAATACCAAGTGGGGCCCACAGATGTGTAGTTTTCTTTTATTTTATACATATATATATAATATAATAATACGAAGTGGGGCCCACAGATGTGTAGTTCTCTTGTATTATATATATATACAATATAATAATACTAAGTGGGGCCCACAGATGTCTAGATGTAGAGAAAGCATGACAAGTTCTTCTACTAAGTGGGGCCCACAAACATGTAGTTCTCTTTTATTTTATATATACATAATATAATATAATAATACTAAGTGAGGCCCACAGATATGTAGAGAAAAAGCATGACAAGTTCTTCTCTTTTATTAGGGCGCACATATGTGTAGTTCTCTTTTACTATATATATATATATATAAAATATCATAATACTAAGTAGGGCCCACAGTTGTGTAGAGAAAAAGCATGACACTTTTTTCTCTTTAATAATAAGGGCATAGATATTATATGATTATTATTATAATATAATAAGAATATATTATTATATTATCTTATATTATAATATTTGGGGGGGCCCCACAAAGGTGTAGTGAAAAAGTATACAACTTCTCTTCTCTTTTATAATAAGGGTATCGATATAGATTTTATATTATTATTATTATAATATAATAATAATATATGATTATATTATATTATAATATAATAACTGGGGGTGGGCCCCACAAAGGTGTTGTGAAAAAGTTTGTAATTTCTCATAATAATATATTAGTATATTATATTATACTATTTGGGAGTGGGCCCCACAATGGTGTAGTGAAAAAGTTTGCATTATAATATTTGGGTTCGCCGCGCAAAGGTGTAATGAAAAAGTTTATAATTTCTCATAATAATATATTATTATTTTATATTATAATATTTGGGGGTGGGCCCCACAATGGTGTAGTGAAAAACAATTTGCAACTTTCTCTCTTTTATAATAGTAGTAGATAGTAGATAGTAGATATTTGGAGGTGGGCCCCACAATGGTGTAGTGAAAAAGTTTGCATTATAATATTTTGGGGTGGGCCCCACAATGGTGTAGTGAAAAAGTTTGCAATTTCTCAAAATAATATATTATTATATTATATTATATTTGGAGTGGGCCCTACAATGGTGTAGTGAAAAAGTTTGTAATTTCTCATAATAATATATTATTATATTATATTATACTATTTGGGGGATGGGCCCCACAAGGGTGTAGTGCAAAAGTTTGCATTATAATATTTGGGGTTGGGCATACAAAGGTATAGTGAAAAAGTTTACAATTTCTCATAATAATATATTATTATATTATATTATAATATTTGGGGGTGGGCCCCACAATGCTGTAGTGAAAAAAAGTTGCAACTTTCCCTCTTTTATGATGGTATAGTAGTAGATAGCAGATAGTAAATATTTGGGGGTGGGCCCCACAATGGTGTAGTGAAAAAGTTTGCATTATAATATTTTGGGGTGTGCCCCACAAAGGTGTAGTGAAAAAGTTTGCAATTTCTTAAAATAATATATTATTATATGATATTATAATATTTGGGGGTGGGCCCCACAATGGTGTAGTGCAAAAGTTTTGTATGAGATAAATAAATAATAAGGGTATAGATAATATATTATTATTATTATATAATATATTATTATAAATTTTTTGGTGGGCCCCACAGTGGTTGTAATAAAGAAACCATGTAACATTGTCTCTTTTATAAGAGTAGAAGATAGATATTAGATAGTGGATATTTGGAGGTGGGCCCCACAATGGTGTAGTGAAAAAGTTTGCATTATAATATTTTGAGATGGGCCCCATAAAGGTGTAGTGAAAACGTTTGTAATTTCTCAAAATAATATATTATTATATTATATTATAATATTTGGGGTGGGCCCCACAATGGTGTAGTGAAAAAGTTTACAATTTCTCACAATAAAATAGTATTATATTATATTATACTTTTTGGGGGATGGGCCCCACAATGGTGTAATGCAAAAGTTTGCATTATAATATTTGGGGTTGGGCCCCACAAAGGTATCGTGAAAAAGTTTGCAATTTCTCATAATAATATATTATTAAATTATATTATAATATTTGGGGGTGGGCCCCACAATGATGTAGTGAAAAAAGTTTACAACTTTCCCTCTTTTATGATAGTATAGTAGTAGATAGCAGATAGTAAATATTTGGGGGTGGGCCCCACAATGATGTAGTGAAAAAGTTTGCATTATAATATTTTGGGCTAGGCCCCACAAAGGTATAGTGAAAAACTTTGCAATTTCTCAAAATAATATATTATTATATGATATTATAATATTTGGGGGTGGGCCCCACAATGGTGTAGTGAAAAAGTTTGTATGAGATAGATAGATAATAAGGGTATAGATATTATATTATTATTATTATATAATATATTATTATAAAATTTTTGGTGGCCCCACAATGGTTGTACTAAAGCAACCATGCCACTATGCCTCTTTTATATAAGGGTATTTATAAGTGTATAGAAATACATATAATATATAATATAAGGGTATAGATATTATTATTTTTTTTTGGTGGGCCCCACAGTGGTTGCGCTAAAGCAACCATACAACTATGCCTCTTTTATATAAGGGTATAGATAGATATCAGGGACTAGATATTAATATAATATATAATATAAGGGTATAGATATTATTATAATTTTTTTGGTGGGCCCCACAGTGGTTGCACTAAAGCAACCATGCAACTATGCCCTTTTATATAAGGGTACTAGTCATTGCACGTGCCTGAAGGCACAGCGAACCACGCTTTGAGTATAACTAAATCTGATTACTCTTCTTTTGACCACCTAACAATTAACACCGCCCATAATTTAACAAATTTAACTCAAATTTTCTATGTGGCCCATTGGATCAATCAGCTTCAAATCAAGCCCAGCCGGATTTTATTTTTTTAGGTAAAACAGACCAGCCAATTGGACCCTTGTTTAACCACCATTGAATACCAGAAGTGGCCCACTACTATAAGCAATCTAGTTTAATTGCATGCAAGCCACGTTTGCATCTGCTACCAAAACAATCCAAGTTAGCCCAGATTCCACAATCCGTGAAAAACAGCATATATATGTGAAGGGGCAAACTGGTAAGTTGTGGGCCCAAATTCCACACCGTTCAATCACTCAATTGCAATCATAGCCGTGTATTTTATCATATCTTTACTTATAAGGAAGTTTTGAAAAGATAATAGCACGTTTCGTAATTTCACAGAAAACCAAGGACACTCCCATATCCTCAGGGAAAAAAATGGCAGGTTTCGTAATTTCACAGAAAATCAATGGCACTCCCATATCCTCTGGGAAAAGTTACTGCCCCTTTGTTATAAAATAATTATAAAATTACCAAGCTATTGAATCCCTTCTCAGCCCTAGGATTTATATACAAAAATATGTACATAAATCCAAGGGTCCAAAATGTCCAGGGATTCAAATACTGCTCTCCCTTATTATATAGATAGATAGATATCAGGGTCTAGATATTAATATAATATATAATATAAGGATATAGATATTATTATAATTTTTTTGGTGGGCCCCACAGTGGTTGCACTAAAGCAACCATGCAACTATGCCTCTTTTATATAAAGGTATAGAGATATTCATATAATATATAATATAAGGGTATAGATATTATTATAATTTTTTTGGTGGGCCCCACAGTGGTTGCACTAAAGCAACCATGCAACTATGCCTCTTTTATATAAGGGTATAGATGTATGGAATTTTCTTGTGGGAGGAGGGGCGCTAAGAAAGACTTTCTTGGTGGCCAAGAAAGCGGATATTATATATAATGATGTACTGTAACCTTACCTCTTGCCACTGAGAGGGGAGAATGATAAATGAGATTTCTCTTCCCCATGGACATAAGACAATCATGCCGAACCACGTAAATTTATTGTGTTCACATATGTGCTTGCTTGATGGTGTTATTCTGGATGTTCATCGTGGTAAATTGTCGATCGCGGATATTCTCTCATTGCGCTGCTTTCCCAAACAACGTATAGGCGAAATGCGCAGCATGGTCGCATCAATGTGGGCTTTATTCAAGGCAATAGGCAAAATTTTTTAGGACCCTGGGGGTATCATAGTTTTTGATGCACAATGAGCACCCCACACTAAAAGAATGAGGCATCAAAAGTAATAGTGTTAATAGTGTAAATGATGAACAAACACATGTTAAAAGCCTACTTAAGTTGAAATTAATATCATTGACATTTCCTACAGTACTTTTCCCTCATAGAAGGATCTGCTCTTATTCTGTGGAATGCTTGCATGTGGATACTAGTAAGGGCCCCTTTGTTTGCATGAAATTGGGTTCACAGGAGGCTAATAAAGTTATTAAAAATTATCAAATAATCCACCATTTTAATGGAAAGTGAATTAAGAGGAGATAAAAATTGAATACGTGGGCATCTTCACCTAATATCCTTCACCCCTCACTTCTCGAATAATAATCCTTTGTTAGAAACCATTTCACCATAAACTCCTAGGATGACAAACAATTAACAAAACCTTAGTAAAGAAAAACCAAAGAAAATTAGGCAAAATATAAAATATAAAAAATAAAAAAGTTGTAACACTAAAGATTATGATCAATCTGATCATGATATATCACAGTAAAATTTAATTAAATTTCAGCTATATTTGCAACACTTATTAAAATCAAATGACAAACTAAGCTTACCTCCATCCCAAAATAACTAGGCACAGGAAAAACCAATGTTGTTGGATTGAAAATAAGAAAGTGTTTGGGGCCCACAGAGGACAACTTGGGGACTAGCATTCTGTCCCAGAAGTAGTTTGGTCGTTGGGTATGGATGCAACCGTTTTATGGATGAACACAATCAAGACTTTAAAAGAGTGAAGTCACGATCATATGGCCCACCACAATCATCATCATCATCCCTGCGCCAACGCTCACGATGTGCTGTTTCAGAACAAACCATGGCGTGATGCGGCACTCTGGTGGCCACATGAATTTGGGCGGTGTACGTCCATCATGTCAGAGCTTATGGTCCATGTGGATCAAGTCGGGTTGGGTCCACTGGTTGGGTGCACCTGCACTCCTGCTCCCTCCTTCATTTATCTCACAAGCCAATTCATTAGATGCTCCAACGCCCCCGGATAAGTCGTGCCGTGCAGACTCCAAAAATTACACATTTATCTTGCACACTCTATGGTTGAGTGGTGTTGGCATCCCGTGTCACATGTATAGTTAGAAATGATCTTGGGTTTTCAAGTTAGAGCATTACTCTTGTACCTGTAACCCATCCTAGAAAGGAAAAAAAAGTGTAAGCCCAGTTGAAATGAAATTTTTAGTTGTGACTAAGTAGAAAATGGAGTGGATAGACACTTCTAACTAGGGCTGTAAATGGGTCTGTTCCGGTCTGAGTTCATAGTGGACCCGGAACCGTTAAGGAGAAGGTGGATTCGGATCCGTATTAGAACTCGTAACCGTTTCGGAACTGATTTCTTGGCTTCGGAACAGGAACCAGAACCATATATGGGACGGGTCCAGATCCGGGTCAAGGTCTAGGTAGAGAATGATATTAAAAAAAACATGATTTTTAGGAGCAATTTTCGAAAATTGAGGTAATATGTCGGGTCTAGAGTCTACGGGTCTAAACCAAGGTGGAAGCGGACCCTGAACCATTTATTTATCGGGGCCTAAATAAAGACCCAAACCTGGTTTTTAGTGGGTCGGAACTTTCACGTAATCGGAGAATCGGAGATCCATTTACATTCCTAGTTATGACATGGGCCACGATGTGTGCGGAAAAATAAATATATTTATAAAATCATTATTATTTAGGGTTATAGTCACTTTTTATCTTTACTCCAAATATTATTTTAATTTGACTTGACTTCACTTCTCCTTGTTGACGCATTGTGCAATCAGTGCCCATTCACATATAGTATGTGCATGGAGATAAAGAATATGCTTTATTATATGATACACTCATATAATTATGTATTGGGTATTAATTGAATGTGAAACCGACTGGAAACCAATGGGACCCGGACCCAGACCCAGTTGGTTGATATCATGAATATCGATTGGGATGTCACTTCCAAAAGAGACCAAAAGGCAACTTCATGTTCCCGAACGACCAATCACTGACAAGAAAGTGCGGATCCATTCCTTATAGGGAAACCGACGTATGATTGGTCCAAACAGGGATCATTTTCCTTCCTTATAATAATCGGAATCATGACTTAATTTGAAATTTTGACCGCGTGATTATCCTTAGATCTGACTTTTACTCTTCCAAGTTTAAATATTTTTTTACTGAGCTGTTTATACGACAAATGTGCATTAACGCACAGTCCAAAGATTTTACACGAACGACTTTTATGAAACTTATTAAACTTCAAATGTTGATGAGCGAATTTCCAATCTTGAGGGCGGGTGTATGGGCAAAATTCCCTCAGTTTTTCTTGGCATGCACTAATTTTGTATTTCATTTTGAGCCTGTACCCACAGGGCTTTAGATTTTATTAAAAGCATCATTAAATGTGCTGCCATTTAACCAGTTCTATGCAAGCCATTTTATTAGATGAATCCTACTATGTGAACCATCATTTTTTTTTTTTTTTCATTTTGTTTATTTTTAATAACCTACCTTATGTGACCTATTTTTCTTAGGATATGCTTGTGTAACACCATTTACGTGGACTAAGGGAGTGCTTTCCGTATCTTTTTCATAGGTTGATCTACGTCATTTTCTGAAGGAAAAAGCGAAAAAAGGAACTGATTTTTTTTTCTTTTTTTGGTTCCATGAAAAAGCATAAACAAATGGAGAAGGGGCAGGAAAGGGGTTTCCATCATATGCAAAAAAAGTGGAAGTTTACGTAACAAACAATGGCTTATAACCCTCACACTCCTGACCTTCCATCTAAACTAAAGTTCTTCAGCTAGAGAGTCTTGCATGGGCATCTAAACAAGAAGGTCCTCTTACATACGATATTCCCATAAGTTGATCCCACTTGCCCACTTTGTCAAATTGACCTGAAACAAAGCATCATCTACTTGACCAATTTCACCTCATGGTTTTGGACCGCAGCACACAAACTCTGAGCATAATAACCCACTAGCACTGTGAAGACTCTAGAGTCGCCAAAAACCCCAAAAAATGAACAAAGTAAGTTGGGTCGTAGGGCTTGTTTCTTTACTAGAATTCATAGAAGTTATGTCTAGAGGTTGTTTGGAAATTCCAAATGCTAGAATTCTAAAATACCACTAAATTCTATCATTTCTGATTTCTACGATTCATTTCCATCTGAATTCTTTCCTGAGAATTTCTGAATTTCATAAAACTCTTGTTTCATTGCTACATAAATTCTAGATTGGAATTACACATTTTATGCATTGTAGTATATGGGACCCACCTTTTGTGGTTGTGAGCTTGGGACCCAACTATAAGAATTATAATGTGGGCCTACATCAGGTATATGGTACATGGGTCCATCTTTTAGAAACGAAAGTGTGGGACCCAATTTTAGAAATTTGAACATGGACCCATCTTGATGGGAATTGCATGGGCCCAGTTTTTATAATTGTGAATATGGGGCCCACTTTATTGCTGCTAGGAGGGTTCACAGTTGGGTGCCGGAGTTCCAACCAAACTTCTCGCAGTTCCAGAATTCTAAAATGCTCTTGGAAGGGCTAACATTTTGGAATTCCACCTTTTTGGCATTTGAGAATTCTGGCTGGCTTATATACTGTGAATCCCATTAAAAGAACATTGAATTTCTGACATGATTTATTGAATCCAAAAATAGCCTAAATTCCTGTCAGAAATGCTTGTAAAGAAACTGGCCCTAAAAGATTTATTCTTCAAGGTCCATCTAACATATAAATCACCTATATAGGCATTTTAGAGGACTCATCTCTGATTTCAAAGTCTTTTGGTGACATTTTTAGCCCTTTAGCTTTTATAGTTTCGCAAATCAAAAGTGATCAAATAACCCCAAATCCCTTTAAAATGATCTATAATTTGGCTGATGATCATCTTATAATCTAGGTCCATTAGAGGGGTCTTCCTCGATTTCATGACATTTTGATGCTATTTCGATCTTTTGGGTCGCGAAAATTGATGTTCGATGGTTCGGATCTAAAATCCTATGAAAATGATCCATTTGACCATGACTATCCTATTTGTACCTATTAGAAGGATTTTCTTTAATTTTGGGTCATTTTGATGTCATTTTGGGCATCTTCAGTGCTGAGACCATAAAAACCTGTTTAGACTTATTGGACCCAAAGCCCACTGATTATGGCCGACTTGACACACAGTCGTCTTACTTAAAACCTACGTGAAAGTTTCCCTCAAATTTTAGATCATTTGGAGGGGTCATTTGTACCTACTAGTGCAAAATGACTATGCATAATAAAAAGAAAATTTGAAGATTTAAATAAAAATATTTTTAAATATCTAAACAAATTTAAAATAAATATTAACATATAATTCATAATAAAGATGGAAACTCATTAGATAAATTTTAGGGAAAGATCAAGTAAATGGTAAAGATTTTAGGACATTGATTTGATTATATTTGTGCTTAGCTATAAATTGAGTGTCATTTCATAATTAAATGTGGATTTTGGAATTAATTGGCTTCCATAATGGGCTCCACGGATTAATCCTACCAAATATCGAAAGAAAAATAAGGAGAAAATTGTCCACAATGGGCCCCGCAGATACTGAATATTGAAAGGAAAATAAGAAGGGAAAAGAGTAACAGAATACAGCCTATAAAAGTGACCCCCATAAATTGTGAGTTTGGTAATGGGACTCATAGATTAATTTTGTTAAATTAGTAAATATAAATGATAATAAAAAAAATTGTGATAAAGATGTTCACTCATGAGAGAAATTTTAGGTAGCTAAAAATTTTTAAGAGAGTATCAGGTAAATAGTAAAGATTTTAGGACATTGATTTGATTATATTTGTTTGTGCTTAGTTATAAATTCAGTGTTATTTCATAATTAGATATGGATTTTGAAATTAATTGGTTTTGGCTTCCACAATGGTCCCCATGGATTAACCATAAGGAGAAAAAATGGCAAAATACCACCGACTACGAAAGTGCCCCTAATTTTTATAACTTGGATCTGGCATAAGGGTCCCACAAACTAATCTGTAATAAATTTTAATACATACATGTCCACCTATCACTAAAATCATAGCCAACTTTATCTTTATATTTCTCATCAGTCTGTAGGGCCTAATATTAAAGCCAAAGAGCCTTTGTTCTTTTTTTATTAGTTTAAGAATATGTGGGGCCCATTGAAGGTAAATGGTCAATGTAATCTAAGTAAATGAATTTGGGAGGACTAATGAGAAGTTATTATCATATACTATGTTTTAGGGAAGAATAATAAGGGAAGGTATAAGCATTTTGAAATTTGAAAATCGAAGAAGAACTATAGAAAATGATTATCTCTTCATTGTTTTGAGAGTACTTGCAGAAGAATTTCTTCGAATGCCACGTGTTGCTCTCCCAAAAATAGGGCTGCTATCATTATGTTTATGATTTTGATGTTGTGAAATGAGAGCTTCTGATTGCATGGTTTATGCTAGTAGCTGTGGATAGTCTCTATGGTTGCCTCCAATCATAGAACTTGTTGCTTGTTCCTTCATTTTCTCCAAATTTTAACTGTTTTTTCATGGTGGACAACCATAATAAACAATTATAAATCATAATTATTATATTTTTTTGCCTACAAGAAGCCCCTTCTTAGTACCCAAAAAACCCTTGATACAATTTCCGACCTGCCTATGATCCTGAACCCACTTGGTAAAGAACTACTTGGCCAACAGGAGTCCCATTCAACTCAGAAAGTAACCCTCAATGAGTAACCCAGACAAGTATGATTGAACATTGGTTGTAATCGATTGATATTTACATTAAGTTGAATTTATTTAAATGAGGTGTTAATACAGTGCTACTTATGGAGCTAAAGTGGCTCATGAGGTATAGAGAATCCATCACAAGGCACCATTATGCAATATGATGCAATGAATACAATATTTTGATAAGAAGGGAATTAAATAATATCTTACCTTATTAATGAAAACAAATTGTGCAAGTGACAAAAGAACTCACAATATTTTTCCAGATGCTATGGATCCTCCATTACGTGTTATTTAATGTACTCATTATTGAACAAAGAACACAATGACTTGACATTTTTTAGCATCACGGGCGCCTAATGGCAACCATCATCCCAACAAACTAGCAATTGAGTTTGTTGCTAGAATCTTAGACCAGTGACACTAGTAACTGCTTTAGGGAGAATTTTAGACCAGTGACAATAGTAACTGCTCTAGGGAGAAGCTTTGCCTACGAGCAGACTGCATACATTTGTAAGGCCCACTTGGTTGCATTTCTTTCATCGGTATTGGGATGGATGGAAAGGTAGTTTTATGAATAAAAGTCAGCTGAAAAACCAGCTTCATCAAATTATTCTAGAGGTTGATTTTAACTGTCTTAAAAATTAATGATGTGTTAATAATATACTTTCGATATTCAATGTATCGGTGAGGAAAGATGCAATGAGCATAAAATTGAACGTGGTGCTAAATTGTGAGGGGATAAGAGTCGAGAAGGAGTGCACTGATTAAAGGCGGGCTCACTCCACCATTCTAGTGGTGAAAAACATGGTAAGATCTAATTTGATGCATACATTATTTAATGGACATGCTCTCAGATCTCAACTTATTTATGGTACAACCGACGAATCTAGCAAGATTTTTCGGTGAGGTAAGAGCTGCTAAATTATGAGTTTATGATTCCAAAGTCATGCAACAATTATAAGATTTGTAGCATTAAATACATATACCCAACACTTTGCACCAGCAGCTTCCTTATAGATCTTTTTTTTATTAGACATGACCAGTATATAGTCTCGCTGAATGATTATTTATTTATGGGAAGATTTCAAAATAAGGCCTTAATATTTTGCCCTATTTCAAAAAAGGACATAAATTAAAATTCTTTTTTAATTAGTCACTAAGTCTTTTTTTTTTATAAATTTTCAATTAAGGACATCCGTCCATTTTAAAAGGAAAGCTTAGATACTAAAACAACAAACAAATATACAGAAACACACAATGCGCAGTAACCATATGCCTATTCCTGATGCGGTAAATCAGCTGGTTTGGACACCAAAACCATCTCCATGTTAGAGAGAGAGGTTCGGATCTTCCCAAAATAATTAAGGAGAGTTCTCGAAAGAAGTATTATATATAAAGCTCTTAGCTCTTTTTAAAAAAAGTACACAATAAATTAAATATTTCAAGAAAGTATAACAGCTTTTCATAGTTTTTTAGATCTGAGTCCTTTCTGGTGGTTTCACTCCATCACCGGTGACTTTTCTTTAACTATAACATAAATACCCTTATGAAAACGTAAAAAATGGGTTCTTACCTCTTGGAAAATCTAAAAGAATGTATAAGACTTCTATCTCATTTTCAAATAGGTATAGCTAAAATTGAATATTTTAAAATAGTATAAATATTTTACATAGTTCTTTCATTCAAGTCCTCTTTAATAGTATCTTTCCAATTACTGGGCAACTAAAATGTTATGCTACCTAATTTTATCACTAGAAAAAAAAACTGCTTGTCGTGCTACATGCATCAAGATTATAACATCCAAAATGCACATGATTTAAGGGTTATGAATTTCAAAGATGAGCCCAACCGACGGACTTACAGTAATGTAAGTCTTTGATATTTTTGAGTCATTATTTATTTCTACAAGTCCATCTGATCTTCTAAAATAGTAAAAGTCCATCTGATCACATGCATATAAGTAGAATACAATGTTGTAGTTGTTGGTGGGGTAGCCATACCAGCTGTGTGGGGTGTTTTCTTAATACCGAGATTACCACTGGTTCAAGTAAGAATACCAACCAGGTTTATTTTGATCTCGGCTTTATTCAGCTCGGCAATAGTGCCAGCTAGTACCGAGCTTGATCTATCTTCGGTAAGAGTACCGACTGGACCCTTTTATGCTCGGCCTTGTGCACCTCGGCAGCAATGTCTGAACTCGCGTACGCCTGACCTCGGTGTCTTCTCCAGTTCGATCCAATTGACCGAGGTGAACACTGAGTGTCGAGTCTCAATTATGTGATGGTATAGCTACATTGCAAAACGTACTGTTAAATAGGGTGGCTGCCGGATATCGATAAGGGGTTATCCCTATCCGACGATCATGTCCGCATTTATGTTTGAGATTGGGGAACGATCTGATGGGTCAGTGCTCTCACCTACCTCCACTGAGGATACGAAGTATGGGCCTTATGAGACTGTACCTTCACCTACCTCCACTAAGGGAGCTTCTGATGGGACATTCGTCTATATATATGCATGGGTAAGATCTATGGAAAGGTACGCTTTACGCTATATACACCCTGAACTCTCTTCTTTCCTACTCATTCTCCTTCTGTTCAGTGACCGCACTAACTTAGGCATCAGAGTGCCTTTGGCTGACTGCAGCCAGGGTCTCTGACCTTCATTCCTTCTTTCACTTTCAGGTTTAAGGCATTCAATCCCTCCAAAGGAATTTAGCAACAATATCACAAGGTTAACACTCGCCTAATCAAGTCTGTAATATTTAGGCACTTACACCTGCCATATCCATATATAGTTGATGGTTTCCCACCAATATCTAAACTTATTTATTTCTCTGCGGATCGTAGCTAGCTTTGATAAAAAGGACAATCAACTTACTCAAACTTGCCCAGTGGCCCTTAATAACTACTGTTGCTGCCATCAATTCTTCTAAGTCACAATAGTAAATTGTAAATTGCTAAATGGCAAATTGTATTAGAAAGGGGAGAGAACAGAAGGCATAAAGCCCCAAAAGAAGAAGCCCACAAGATCACCATACAAGAAAGAAAGGCAAGGCTAAACAACTGAGACCCTAACTACCGAATCACTTACTAGAGATGAACGGACAAAAATTGGCAAAACTGCTGAAGAAGACCATCA
Organism: Umbellularia californica; assembly: GCA_028538565.1. Taxonomy (NCBI): domain Eukaryota; kingdom Viridiplantae; phylum Streptophyta; class Magnoliopsida; order Laurales; family Lauraceae; genus Umbellularia; species Umbellularia californica. Next base: position 13,953,653 of record JAPQWN010000006.1, read on the forward strand.
GAAAAAGGTTTGTTTATGCGACTGAGAGAAGCAAAAAGAAGGTCTGGGGCACTTTAGAGCTGCTAAAAGTAAGATTATTTTTACTTTTCCAAATAGCAAGAGTAGTGGTGAAGAAGATAGACGCAGCACCCTTGCATGTGCCAGCTTACAGCACCTAGAGGCAAGGCTGAAGCCAGCAGATTGAACCCAAGCTTGCGTAGGGTATTGAATTGAAAGAACTATAAAAACATTTATATTGTTTTGAGATATTCAATTTTAGTTACACTTTTTTTAAATGAGCCAAAAGTTTTTACTTTTTGAAAACTTTTCAAGAGGCAAGAACCATCTTCTCATTATCATTTTTAAAAGTAGTTACTATCATTTTGGAAGTATGATGCCCATCTTTAGAAGAGAAAATTAATGTTCTCCTATGAGCCATCTGATATGCCTATTAGTAGTGCATTGCAGCTAATAGGACCCACTTAGATGCATGTCTGTCAATGAGAAATTGTAAATGAAAAGGTCTCTTTAGGAATAAGAAGGAGCCCAAAAATTCAGCCCCACCAAAAGACTGTAGTCCGTTGATTTGACAGCCTTAAGCTTTAATGGCGTGTTAAATGTAGGTTCTTTTGAGATTCAACTCAACGGTGAGTGAAGAATCAATGAGGTCAAAATTATGCATGATACCAGATCAAGGGATGGCAATATTATCAAAGGGCTTGATCAAAGGTCAGCCAAACTAAGCCACATAGAGCTAGACTGCACAATGAGTATTTTTCCTACACATACATAGGAGAACATTTTCCTTTTCTAAGAGTCCAATGGCTCACTCACTTGTACTGTGTTGGAGGATTGGGGACTCCCAAAATTTAGTATGTTACTCATCCCTGTAAGAATCCAGGTAGTGGTGACCTAGGATTTTTATTTGAGGGGGCAGACCCAAGCAAATAGTTGGGTTTTGTGGGTAGACCCAGGATTTTCCTATGGGTTTTGGAGGCGGACTTGGAAATTTCATGTCACTTTTGGAGGTAGGCCCAAAATTTTCATGCGAGTTTTGGAGGCGGACTTCGGGGGATGATTGCCTCCATAACCATGTATGTGGGTAGACCTTAGTGTACTAGAACTCTATTTTAGGACCCGCTTATTGAAAATTCGAATAATTTAAAATGAGTGCCATCTCTTTCATTGATATGTATTTTAGAATTTACTTCAATAAGAGTTGGTCTCACCATAAGATTTTGAGAACATGAAAAATAATCAGATTAATCCATGTGGTTAAGAATAGAAAAATAGTGTTAATCACATTACTTCATTTTGCCGTGCTCTTGCTCGTTATTCTGGATTCAGAAGCAATATATTCTAAAAACATAAAAAGTGCAACAATCGTTATCTAGTTAATACTTAGTAGGATCTTGTCTGCTTAAACGAGTCGTTTGTATATTAATAAGACAACGAGTCCGTTGTATATTAATAAGACAACGAGTCCTTTCTATATTAATAAGACATCTATCCGAATCGTTTATTGTTTAGTTGATCGATCACAACTTCAAAAAATTCTTTGCTTTAATTAAGAGGTAGCAAACCGGTAGGGCCATAGGTGGGGTCCACGATTTATGGACTAATCCATATTCAACCCATTTGAACTCGACATGCACCAGAGGGCAGGAATCCAAACGGCTTAAATTAAGGACCTCCCCATATATATATATATATATATATATATATATATATATATATATATATATATAGGGAAGTGCTCCTTTGGTGGGGGCCCTCACATTTAAGTTGGGGTCCTTGCATTTAAGTTGGTGAGAGCGGATATAGAAGTAAGGGCCCCCACCCATCTCTCATAAAGTTGGTGAGAGTGTCTCTCATAGGAGCACTTCCCATATATATATATATATATATATATATATATATATATATGTGTGTGTGTGTGGGAAATATTCATGTACATTCATCCCTTATCATATTATGGTAAGAGACAATATAGTATGGTTGACTTTATAACACATCCGAATCATCCACACATATGGAACCCTTAACTACACTAGACCCATTGGATTTTCACCAATTGAAATGGATTGGACCATTTGATTGAGGGTCAAATTTTTTACTTTAACTTAAAGTCATTAAATTTGTCAGCCATGGATGAAGGGATTAGAGGTATGAGATTGACCCCAAATTTGATATATGGTTTTATCCAAGATGTCTTTTCCAATCCCCAACAAGTCCCATGATCAGTGGGTCCCTAGGTGGGTCCCATTAAGTTTGTCCCTTACGATATGGTGAGGAAAGGATGCATATGAATATCCCCTTTTATATATATATATGGGAGATGTTTCTATGAGAGATATCTCTCACCTTATATGAGAGATAAAGGTGGGGGCCCTCACATTTAAGTTGTTGACACTATCTCTCATATAAGGTGAGAGATATCTCTCATAGGAGCATCTCCATATATATATATATATATATATATATATATATATATATATATATATATATATCAGCATATTCGTTAACACGTAAATTTGGAGTGGAACTCCACCTTAGGGCTCTTGCTTATCGATAAGTCTAAGCCACTCAAAATTCAGCATCTTTCCATGCTATTGCATGATCAACCCATATTTCTTGCCGGTTGGGTTTGGTGGGACAAATGTGGGTTGGGTTGGCAGGTAAGTTCACATTTTGCCATCCCTAGTTAGCTATCCCCACCTTGCAAATTCTTTGGATATCAAGAACTCTCATGAAAACGCCCATCAAGAGTAGAACTTAGTTACCAAGATCAAAGTTAAATCAAGTTTGGAAAACTAAGGATTCAAACTTGACTCACTAATGCAGAGAAAGAGAGAGAGAGAGAGAGAGAGAGAGAGAGAGAGAGAGAGACCTGGATAGAGTCAATGCGGAGACGAGAGTTTTTTTTTTTTTTTTTTAAATTATTTAAAAATGAATCTATTACTATAAACAGATACATATACATTTATTTACATGCATTCATAATAATCAATTCAAATTAATTAAAAGATTATATATGCATGAAAAGTACTATATATAATAAAAGAAAAGAAAAGAAAAACATTACATATCACATAATTTGTTAATCCAAATATCGAATATAAAACACTAAATATAAGTCTCAAATTATCTTTGGTCATTTCAAATAAATAAATATCATAAATTAATGGGAAGCTGCTTATGTACATTTCAAGTAAATAAGTAAATAGTTTCATGTTGTGTGTGCGGGATATTCGACAAATGAATCATGTACGTTGGTTTCCACAAAAAAGTGCCTTTTCTCTAACCCCATTTTTTTAGGGTTCACAGTCCACCTTTAGAAAAATCCAATATTTTAAATACACTGCCCCTCCTTAAATTTGTACAAGTCCAAGTTTTACACCGTTTCAAACATTATTCATTGTTGGATTATTAACAAGAATTGTATGTATAACCATTCAATTTTAAGTGCTTAAAACATAGTGTTAATATCTCATATGTCCCTCCTCTACACCTGTTCAATTCCCCCTACTCTTTATTGTTAGCGCACCAACCCACATCTGGGTGGGAACTATAAACTGAACTCACGTACCATAACCATTTCACTGATGTACCTTAAAAAGTGGTCGGCATGGTTGCTCCCAAGAGAAACATCCATAGGTGAACCTCAGCAAAATATAAATATTCATAATATGGTGTGGGATAATATAGTGGGGCTGACTGTATGATATATATTCAAACCATCTACATACATGGGACCTCCTTAAGTACACAAGATCTGATATGATCAGAACTTGATTGATGTCCCAGGTATTTATCAAGTAATCCTATCGTAGTCCAACTTTTACCTTAAACCAAAGACAAATTAATCATTGCTTTTGACTTGGATAATTTAACTTTTAAATGCCTTTTTTAATTAAAAAAAATCTGAAATCCAAGTCTTCTTTCACCTTATAAAAGAATAAAAATAATCTAAGCATTACCCATCAAACATAAGGATAACCCATAAAAGGAAACTCAATCCTAAGTATGTACTATCAAACTTAAGCAATAATAGTGAAAAATGAATTTATATTTTCAGAAATTAAGAATGAAGATTTGCCTAAGGCACGAAGGTAAGTTTATTAATCATTATGTATATAAACATAGAACACAAATTGTAACTACTCAATAATGAAAAAAGGTGATTACTTATCTTCTTCCATAGCTTCTATCAAAGAAATTAGCCCGCCATAGCAAATGATACTTCTTGATTTATCTTTATAAGTGCACGTTCACGACTTCTCTTTCATAATAATCTACCTTAAAAAACAAGTCCTTGTGGCCCAAAGCTACCAAAAGATAAAATTACTGGAAAGAAGAAGAGAGGAGATGAAATAGGGCCAGACTCGCCAATCACTCGTGAGCACCCCCACACAATAGTCTCACCAATCACTTCTCCACCCCTTTTTATAAGGGTGCTCAGAGGACAAAAGCCCCAGTTCATCTAACCGATGCGGTGAACTTTGTCAAATAATTCGGCTTCGCTTGTGGTGCATACATAGATCTTCAAGTGTCATGCACAGGTCTTCACAAGTTACGGCTGGACCAATCAATCTGCATTGACACCTATGGGTGTAGGTGTGGGTTCCACATATAGCACATGTGGAATTTTCTTCTCCTTTGTTTGCTCTTAACGTGAGTCTGAAAAATATGAAGATGCCCTACAAGAAAATAAAACAATAATCAAGAAAAATTAATTCATGTGTAAGTAAAAATTTATGAGAGATTTCTGGATTTTAATGTTAATGATAGAAAATGTTATGATTTTAAGTGAGAATGTGGGTTTTCAAAAGATGTTGACTTAAAAGTACAAAATCATGATTCTCCAATGAAATTAAGCATGATTAGATGATGAAGTCCTTAATTATTAAAAACTAATGATAAAAAATGTGTAATTTTAAAGATTCATCAAGACCCATTAAGCTTTAACCAATCCAAATGGTTTGGACCATTGGATTGACGGTAAAAAAAACTACTTTAATATAAAGCCATTAAGTTTGTGGGCTATGGATGAAGGGGCTAGAGGCATGAGATTGACTCCAAACTTAATATATGGGCCCATCCAACATATCTCTTTCCATTCCTCCCAAGTCGCATGATCGTTGAGGCCTCTGTGGGCCCCATTAGGTTGGACGCACCTGAATATCCCCCCTGCATAAATCCACTATGGGGCCTGCCTACCTATTGATAATCGGGATCGTTAAAAATGGATGTTAATGTCTTCGCTGACATATCCTCAGTGGCCTCCCATCGCAATTTTTCCAGGTCGATGGGAACTCGATGATTAGTAACTCGAATGACTGTCATACAATCTGAACGGTTCATATTATCAATAGTCAAAATCTACCATTGTCAAAATCCATGTGCGTGAAAACAAGATCTACTGCTGGTGAGGCCCCGGAGACGGAGGGCAACTAATCCAGCTAAGGTAGCGTTGGGGATTCATTTAAACATTCCATCTACCCCGATTCATTGCCTCTCTAGAGCCTTTAAATCCTCCACTCTCTTCCTTGCACCACCACCACCACCAATACACACACAACCAAAACTCTCTCTCTCTCTCTCTCTCTCTCTCTCTCTCTCTACGATGTCGGTCGATTTGTCCAAATTGATTAACATCAGATATGTGAAATTGGTTTACCAATGCGTGGTGAACCGATTCCTGACGTTGGTTCTAGTGCCCTTATTGATTGGAATACTCTTAGAGGCCATAAGAATGGGACCAGATGAGTTGGTCCATATGTGGGGTTCACTCGAACTCGACTCAGTCCATATCCTCATCTCTTCTACTCTTGTTGTGTTAATGACAACCGTCTATCTAATGTCCAAGCCCAGACCAGTCTATCTAATCGAGCACGTCTGCTTCAAACCTCCTCCCTCGTGCCGCTTCCCAGCCTCCAAGTTCATGAGCCAGTCATGGCAGATTAACAACTTCGACCGAGTCAGCGTCGAGTTCCAGCAGAAGATCCTGGAACGATCCGGACTCGGTGATGACACGAGCCTCCCACCTGCTCTCCACCACGTCCCCCACAGTCCCACCCTCGAGGCATCGAGGGAGGAGTCGGAGCTGGTCATCTTCTCCGTCATCGACCAGCTCCTCGAGAAGACGAAAACCAAGCCTAGAGATATTGATATTCTTATTGTTAACTGTAGCTTGTTCTCTCCTACTCCTTCACTCACTGCAATGGTGGTGAATCGGTATAAGATGAGAAGTAATATTCAGAGCTACAACCTTGCCGGAATGGGTTGCAGCGCCGGGCTCATATCGATGGACCTGGTCAAGGACCTCCTCCAAGCTCGACCCAATTCGTTGGCTCTCGTGGTCAGCACTGAGATCATCACGCAGTACTGGTATCACTTACTGAACTAAATTTACTTCAAGACTGTGGAAATTAAGGGCATGTTTGTGTGGAGCGGTGGAAAACCAAGTCCTTCTTTCCGTGAAAAAGTGGCTGCACCAACTGTGAATTTTACTGCAGTGAAAAAACTATTTTGCTTTTCACACCTTTTGCATGGAAAAGCCGCCACACAAACATACCTAAAAAAAAAAATTTCATTCTTAGTGAAATGCATATGAGCAAGCCCTTAATAAGATTTTCACACTATCCTAAACACAATAATTACATAGTTGCTTCAACTTCCAAATCAGACATGTTCTACAGCTTCCAATTACATGACACACCACCTTCTATAATTTCATACCACCGACATATTTTACACTACTCACATCTCAAGCTACAAGTCATCAGACTTATTCAAAAACAAAGAAAAAGGATGACACATTTCAAGAAGCTAACTTGAAATGTTTGAATTAATTCCACCAGGTACACTGGCAATCAGCGGTCGATGTTGCTCGCCAACTGCCTCTTCCGGATGGGAGGCGCTGCCATCCTTCTCTCGAACCGCCGCCAAGACGCAAGGCGAGCAAAATACAGTCTCCTTCACCTGGTGAGAACCCACAAGGGAGCGGATGACGCCGCTTACAGGAGCGTATTTGAGGAGGAAGATAAGGAAGGGAAGGTAGGGATTTCACTCTCCAAGGACCTCATGGCGGTAGCTGGAGCCGCCCTAAGGACCAACATCACCACCTTGGGTCCTCTAGTTTTGCCCATTTCAGAGCAGCTTCTCTTCCTTCTCAGCTTAATTGGGAGGAAGTTCATCAACCCCAAGTGGAGGCCTTATATTCCAGACTTTAAGCAGGCGTTTGAGCACTTCTGCATTCATGCTGGTGGTCGTGGGGTGATTGAGGAGCTCAGTAACAGCCTCCAGCTCTCTGCAGAAAACGTAGAGGCGTCGAGGATGACGCTGTATCGATTTGGAAACACGTCGTCTTCGTCGCCATGGTATGAACTGGGGTACATAGAGGCCAAAGGGAGGATGAAGAAGGGTGACCGGGTTTGGCAGATTGCACTCGGGAGTGGTTTCAAGTGTAATAGCGCTGTATGGAGGTGCAATCAGACGGTGAAGACGCCGACTGGTGGCGCCTGGGACGATTGCATCCATCAGTTTCCAGTGCAAGTACCTGACATTCACAGGGCCTGAGAAGAAGGAGAAGGATGGTGATGGTAATTTCATGCATGCATACATGCACGTACGGGGAGGGTTTTTTTTTTTTTTTCCTTGCTTTTACAGTGATGTTCCTGTTGTCTCTTAGTAGTCATTTGTTTTCTTTTCTCCCTTTTGTTTTTATTAATCTTAACGAAGGTTACTTGTGTCTCCTCCAACCACCAACCCTAACAAGGCTCTACATGGTTGTTTCTTGTATGTAATTGTTCTTGTACAATAAGACAAATGTGTAAGCGTTTTATATATGATTGTTTTTATTTCCTTTTTTTGCCTTGGATTTTCTCCTTTGCTCAAGGGATGATAATACTGTCATATATTGCTAGTGATTTGGATTTTCAGAATAAAGTTTTTGGGAAGACTATTGGGGTCGGAAACATCATTTGGTGAAAGACTTGCTTTTAAATGTTATGACTTAAGTTCAGACCAGTCCAAAGACTTATCAGTGAAACAGTAACTTGCATGGAGTTTCAATAAAAAAAAAAACTTACTCTCTTATATAATATTAACTATCCGAATATAGCATTATATACAAAAACCGGGACATACTTGATTTTTACTGCACCCACCTGTTGCATCCTGGGAGAAAACTACAATTCAGTGCAGCTGCATTATTGTATGGGGTAGTGACCTACTTCGATGGATGGTGAGGGCCCACATTTTTCAGAATCCAAACTGGTCGTCATCTCAGACACTCATTATGTTCATTGTATTAAATTTTCAAAGAAACATCCAATCGACCAACCGTTGGATTGATCCACATGAGGGACTCCCTGTATTCCTATCTCAAAGAAGAGAAGAGTAAACAAGTTCACCACGTTCTAGTTTCAAATGCAATCAAATCCAATGGTGGCCATCTTACATAATAATAAATTGGAATTTGATCCCTATATAGGGTGTTATGGATGATGATAAGCTTGGATTTAGGAAAAGTGGGCCCTACCCTACATTGAAGGAGGAAACTGCACCATACGGCGGTACTGCATTGTAGTTTTTGCACTTGTTATCATCGATGAAAGCCCTAAAATTTGGCAACCTCGAAGTTCACCCTCCATTTAATGATACCGTTACATGTGACTTTCACGTGGGGCTCAATCACTTTGGCCTATCATGGTAACTTTAGTCTTTGGTGAATTTGAAATATTTTACTTCCCTGAATTTATGTTTTTTTTTTGATAGGAGGGTTCCAACCCTTTGGGCTGAACTACTCCATCCGAGTCCAGAGGAAAGCTGTGTAAACTCCTCTGCAACCCAAATGTGCAGTTTTGAATCGACAACATTCAGGTGTAAACCGTGGTCCTCGGCTAATTGAATTACCTCTTGGGATTAACTTCCTGTAAAATCTCAAACCGAACAAATTGTGGGTGACAGTTTTGGCGGGAACGGCCATCCCAATGTAAACGTGACTTGGTAATTCTAATTTCAGGTTCCTGGTTGACCCAGCAACCGAATCTGCTTGAAATCATCCTGCCTGATTGCATGCAAGAGGATTCCTTAACCTTGTTTGAACCAACTTATTGCTTATAAGGATTTGGATTTTCCATTTAATTTACTTTTTATTTGGATCACATACAGGAAAAAGGTTAATATATAGTGACAAATCTCAATTTAACCGTCGGCCGGTGGCTCCCATTAAAAGTTTCCTTCGTCACACTCTGTCCCACGAAATTATTTACCGGCAGCTATGGTTGCCACAAAAAGTACTCAATAGCGGCAGCCTAAAACCTTTACCGACTCCACCTATACCGTCAACAAGCGGCTCTCACGATGGCCGCCGCTAAACGTTATACCGGCGGTCACTAGCCCTTGCTATAAGCAATTTTTCCAGTAGTGTTCTCACCACATGTCGGTGCTAAAGAAAGAAAGATGAGGGGTAAAAGGTTAAGACACTTAATTCACGCCAGTAGTTTAGTTCTCAAAGAAACTAAATGTGAGTTGTGAATTCAGGGGGCTCCTATTTTTCGGTTGGGAGTCCTGCCTCCTTAACAGTCAGGTAAGGACATCCGCAGGAGAAGGAAAACACTTTCTTAGAAACTGTCGTGTAAATGATCTTAATCTCATGTAGTTGCGGTTTAAGGTTTAATGGGGTTGCTTTAGGAATGGGCTAAGTTTCATCAGCTGGGCTTAGATGGATTGGAAAAACGTTGTATTCATCATTTGCAATGATAAAACAGTCATTTTGAATGGGTTTATAAGTAGATCAGCTTAAATTAGGGACCTAATTAGAAATATCTTGAAACTTAGGTGCAGAATAGATTTAGTCAGGAACTTTTTTTTCATCACTCAAAATAAAAATAGGGGCGTTTTAGAGAGATGTTATTCTATAATTGAGGATTTTATTTGAAATATATGAATTAACTTGACAGTCATATTGCTTTATCACTTTTATAGATCAATAAAATTGGCTATTTGTAGTTGTCAAAAGTATAGGCAGCTATATCTGAATTTCCCTCAATTATAGGAGAAGGGCTATTTAAGAAACCTTTCAAGTAAATGTATATGAAATTAACAAAAAGAAAGGTACTTTATCTTCAAAAAGGAAGTGCAGGTTTGTGTTGCCCATTTTCTCCAATGAAAATCATTCAATTTTCCTTTTTGCAACATTGGAGACTCGAATGCGCTCTTACTCACGCACTCGTGTGGACTCCATGAGCAGTGGGACAAAGGTGGATGATCTTACTTTTTCTTCTTCGTTTTTTTGAGTTTTTGAGTGCAAGCATGTTTTTCTCTTTACAAATTTTGACATAAAAAAAAATTGGGTCCCCGTTCCCAAATGGTGAAGGACCAACCATTATATGCAGTGTTAAACACGAAGTAGAAAAACATTTCATGAAGGGAATGATACTCATCTATCTAGATTTACATTTGGAGTTTTTACGAGGAAATTAAGCTTAAACTCTGGTTAAACGATTTTATGAAGGAAAATAATGAAATGACGACGGAGTTGTTTGTATAGTTTTTTGATGAAAATACCTAAATTGACGATATCATCAACTTAATTGACAATATCCTCAAACTGGTTTATGATATTGGCAAGTTCTTGCAACTTTTTATTTTTCTTTTTCTTCATTGCGATGGTTAACCCACTCGTTAATCGGTTTTCTTTGATGAGTTGTTGTAATCGGTTATTTCATGATATCATAAAATAGAGGTCATTTACCGTCATTATTAAGTATTTGGACCCTCTATCATTTTTCTCAGTTTAAAGGGTTTGTGTTTCTGTAAAAACCTATTAATTACTTATTATAGGTAACAAGACATATCTCATAGAGAAATCGCTTTTATACAGATCTTTTTTTGCATTAAATGCAATTATTACTATTTCACATGGCACTATTCACATGAGAATAAAGCATGGTTTGGTACAATTATCCACGTGACTCACTATCCACGTGATTCACTAACTATGCATGGTTGATGATGATGACGTTAACCAATGGTATAATGCCTAGTAATAATAATATTATTAAACCATCACATTGATAATTATTGTCATAACTAGTAGCAAAATAAAAAATCACTTAATAATGCAAATGCGTGGATGGGTCCTTACGAGGGGAGTCAGAAGGTTACCCTATTACTCTTAATTTCATTCATATTTGGAGAAGAGAAGGTCGAAAAAGAGATAGAAATGTGAATGAACCTTTCTCCTATCCAACTATTTCTTCTTCTCTTTCCTTATTTTGGACTTTGTTTAAGAAGCTCTGTCCCACCAAGTGCATTTGTCATCTTATTCTGGGGCAAGGCGTTTCATAATATCACACCTTTGTACTGGGACCAAAATATTTGTCAGAGGGCACGTTTGGGAATTCTCTATTTAGAGGATTTTTACAAGATAGTTTTAAGTTTGGTAGAAGAGAGGAAATTTGGAGTTTATGCACCGTGTGATCCAACAATTATAGGTTTTTTTTTTATTATCAATTTCTCATAATCCATGAACAATTAAGGTCTGATCTTTCACCCAATAACCATTTTTGGCTTTTCGGAAAATCTAAACGGTTCAGATCGTACAAAGGGGGCCAACATAAATAAAAAAAAATCAATATTTTAGAGTGCGTTTTTTGCAAATATCTCAAAATTCATGATGGATCTACGGTTGAAATTTGGGCCCCTAGTTGTGTTTGTACTCCTGTAAATTATCCACGGCTCAGATCATGATTTCAAGGCCCATAAAAATAAAAAAAAATGAAAAAAAATGTACCGCCAAATAATCCCCTATTTTACACTGTGCTATATCAACGGTTAGAATTGATGTACGATTTTCTAATGATTCATGATGAATTATGTTCTCAAACTTGACCCCATAATTGTGTGAGGTCTGATTGAAAGAATGAATGGTTCAAATATCGCAAATGGGCCCCACAAAATTTCAGATTTAATGATCTAATGTCCTATAATTTTTTACAAATATCTCAAATTATAGGTGGAATCAACAGCTGATATTTGACGTGGTAGCCGTTTTAAACATTCTTAACACTATTATCAGTTCAGATCTTAATTGTGGGGTCCATAGAAACCAAAAACCGCAAAAAACCGGTTTCTCCTAAATTAGCGCCAAAATCACTATAGCCATGCTTTTCCGAGCGCGCGGATTCTAGTTATCTGAATTGGGGGGGGGGGGGGGGGGGGGGGGGGGGGGGGGGTGTGGTTTGGTTGGTTTCCGATTCTTAAAATATTTGCAAATGAAGAATCCTGGCATCCTCCATGCTTTTTTCCATGCTGATCCAAACATGAGTTTTCCACGGGATCGCGGAAAGTCGTAAGAAATCATCTCCGATGACATTTACCAAACATGCCCTAAAACATCCTGGATGTACTTCAACCTCCAATTACGAGCTATGCAGCGACAAAGCTCCATCTAGTGGTTTTATGAGCCCACCTTTATGACTTGTTGTACATAGAGCCCACCTTTAGGAGATTACAACATGACTCACATTTATGAATTATAACATTGAGCCAACCTTTATAGGAATAAGAACACTGGCCTGCATATAGGAATTCCGTGGGCCTACGGTGTCTGTAAGGGTCTAGTAGGGATCATTGCGCATGGGATCCTTTTTTAGAAATTAATATAAAGGCCCCAGTTATATAGAAGTTACAATGTGGGTCCATCTTTTGTGATTGTGAATGTGGATTTACCCTCTTCAAAATTACGAAGTGGAGCTATGTTATTGGACACCTAAATTGTAATAGACACTTGGGCTCTTTGGAAACTCTTAAAATAAGCTATTATTTTATAACGTAGAACTTATCTACGTATTAGAGTAATTGGTAAACTTATAATTGTGTTTTATATTGTAAGAGTTATACTTATATACATATTAGAGACTTGGCTTCTAAAAATATGTAGGGCTACTTTATTTAGTAGGGCTTTTTTCTAGTTAAAGTGGATGGGCGTGGATAATGCAAAATTTATTAGTTTTTATTTTTAAGAAAATGAACTCCTAAAATCTTAAAAAATAATGCAAATCGTGGGTTATATACATATATATTGTAATTTCTCAAAGGGTGAGCCCCACTAACCATAATTCCAAAAGGAGGATGGGCTCACAGTCACAAATTAAAGAAAGGCCCACATGGTAATTAATATAAAGGTGGGCCCACATCATAATTCCTATAAAGTTGGGCCCCGTGTTCTCATTTTCAGTGGTGGGTCCCTTATTGCAGTTCCTATCATAATGGGCCCCTTGTTCTTATTTTATACATGTAAATCTCATGTCGTAACTTTTAAACCCAGGCTCTATGTATAATAATTCATAAAGGTAGAGCCCACGTTCTAATTCTTAAAGGGTCGGCCTCAATTTTACTAACAAAATGTGGGCCCATATTTCATATTGCTCTAAAGGTGGGGGCCATGTTCATCACTTATAACAAAAAGAGGGTTATTTTTGGATATCAGTTGAATCTATCATGTTATAAACATAGTTTAAAGTATCGGCCGATACCGGTTCATTTCGACCTAGCCCGTGACAATATCATGTTGTGATATCAGTATTGTCATGATCTAAATCGATAGGCCAATATTTTCAAAATATCAGTTGTAACAGCCGATACGACCAAAAATTTAAAGAGGGAGGGATAAGCAATTTGATAAAAAAAATAACAAAACATAAATATATATCACCATTCAAAAAAAAAAAAAAAAAAACACACTAATACCTAGAACTATGAGAGGTCGAACGTGGTTGGCCCCAACCGCGCCTCTCTTCTTCTGCCTCTCCTCTTCTTTTTATCTCTTTCCCTCTTTCTTTTCCCTCTCTCCACTCCTGTTGCAATCTCTTGCGAAATTGGAAAGCAAACTCTGTCTCTCTATTCGATTCCTAGGGTGTACTCTTCCACACTTATATTGTGGCCCATAATTTTAAAAAATAAACTACATTAATGCAGCCTATGGCCTCATAAATCAAAATAAATTTTGGATTTGGAAAATGTAAATCATTAAATGCCCTCTCTTATTCTCTAAACTATTAAATGCCCCCTTATTAGTTTCCCCACCCGAAATAAATGCCCCTTTTAAATGGCACCTTACCAAATATTAATTAAATTAGAGTTGGCCTAATGTCACATTGATCACTTATAAACATCCAAATAAAATTTTAAAAAAATAAAAAAAAATAAAAGTATCCAAATGCTTTATTTTATTAGTAAGCCTCTTACATGGTATACTAATAAAAAGTCTAATCCACTAAAACTAAATTCCCTTCTCATGAAGTTAAGAAAGTGATTTTTTTTACAAATCAACTGTAAAGAGTGGTAATTATCTTAATTGATCGGATTTGGAATTTAAATTGTGGGCTACTTGATGGATTTATAAACTATATGGATGGACCAATGATAAAATAAAAAAACTTGACATATTCAACAGTTTCAGACAAAACAACGATACAGGATGCTTTGCCTTAGGGGGACCGATATTTTGTTTTATAATATGTACTAATGCAAAAATCTCACACATTTTCTAATATTATGTATTTTCTCGATATTTTTTGTAAATATTTTTTAATTAAAAAAAAACTCACACAATGATAACCGCGACGGACCGATAACCGTGACCGATATAGATATCATATCGTTTTTTTCGCCCGACCAATACTGCGATTTTGAACCATATTTATAAAGGCATTTTGAAATGTGCAACATGGTTTTAAAGGCTTGCTTTAAAGTCTTGTTGACGTGGAGCATGACTAGTGGATGCAACTTGTCTATGGTGTAGCGGCTCTGCGTTGTAGCCATGCCCCCAATTATAAGGGACTCGTTTTCTTTTAATTTTTGACTTAATTTCTACAATTTCAAAGATTTTGATTATTGAGATTTATTATTTTGGTTAAACTACATTGTAAGGTCAATTTTCGTTGGACCGGATCTGGTGCGGTCTCGTTTGTGCTGCTCGTTCTTCCCTCGCACTCTTGTCTTGATGCTCAGCTCAGATCCTGCTAAAGAAGCCAGAAATCAGGTAAGATCCGATCGGGATGTCCGATCGAATACTTTCCGATGACTAAGTTAGTCTTTTCTTCTTTAATAAATAAAAGCTTAAAGAGAGAGAGAGTCCGAAAAAGCCCCCCTTTTGCTTACCTTCTCCTGCCCTTTTATCCTCTTCCCCCATCCCGTTGCTGTTTCTCATCATGTTCTTCTATCATGGCTTCTGTCATGGAGAAGTTCCTCCATCGTGGGGGAGAACCTCCCCTTCCACCTCGCACATCCTTACCCACTTTCTGCAAATCGATAACTTCCTCTCCTGTTTTCAGTCTCGTGCTATTGGATCTGATTGGCTCATATTGGCTTGGCCCAAGACCTGCAGACTCGGTTCACAGGTTGGCTCAAACTCGCGAGCTGGGTTGGGCCCGCACCAGGCGTTGAGCCCATTACACCCACATACATTATTGTTGAAATCAAAGCGAGTAAACACATGTAATCACGTCTTCCTAACCATAAGTAGTGTGTATAGCGGGAATGCCAAGATTTTCAATGATCGGTCTCCCTCTCTAGAGCCAGAAACTTCAGTCTTTAAAGACGAAGTTTCTCACTAAATGCTTAGGCTTCATTTACTTTTCTCAAGTCGGAGTCGACTAGCTTATCGATGCTCTTAATTTTGATCCTCCGAGATTCATCGCTCTGCTTGTCTTTGCCTATGCTCAATAGTGACCCAGCAGACTGCTGCTAGTTAGGCCTCTCAGGTTGCATATTTATTCTTCTGCAGGATGATGATTTAGCAGTTCGCTTTGTGGGTTGCCAAGGCTTGCGTTGAAATATCTTCAGTTCTTGTTTCTGACTGTTGTAACGTTGCCTCTGTTTTGCAGGTTTCTTTTTGGGTGTCTCTGTGTGTTTTCCTCTGAAGGTGCAGGGGTCTGTCCATTTGTGTTTGTTTTTCATCTTGCTTGCTCATTTTGGTGCTCGGAGTTTGCTAAGCCTATTCTTTAATCGTATATGTCCCTGTATATACGGGGTGGTGCTCTTATTAGATGCTAGGTGGCCCACTTGGAACTCCACAAAGCATTGAACATGAGAGGGATTGAAATTATTCTGGTCCACAAGCTTAATAACTTTATATAAAACAATAAAATTGGCCTTCGATCCAATGATTCACTCTATTCGAATCAAATCAAATCCAATGAGACCTATGTAAATAAAAGGAGTGGGTTTGAATGATCCGCTTGGATTGACCAGTAGGTGGCCCCACTTGATGGCTTGTTTCGTGATACGGTAAGAGAAGCTTTAATATATATATATATATATATATATATATATGGGATATGCTCTTATGAGAGCATCTCTCACCTTATATGAGAAATAAGGGTGGGGCCCTCACATTTAAGTTGTTGGCATATGGACGTGAAGCCCCCACCCAATCTCTCATATAAGGTGAGAGATATCTCTTATAAGAGCATTATATATATATATATATATATATATATGGAGAAAAAAAGTCTACACGTATTAAAGATTTTATAAATTTGCTGGCCAGAGCCTTAAATTAAATCCTGTGATGGATGCTAGGCCCAGTAGCTAATCAACAAGGCACTCCCGAAAAGACTAAGGATGTCAATTCCAATTATACCCATCTAATGTATCTAGCTTTATCTAATAAAGCAGTGGATTGTAAAATTTCTTGATTCTTTATGTTTTGACGGATTCTTCTTTTCTTTAAAGTCTCTCTCTGTTTTTTTTTTTTTTTTTTTTTTTGTATCTACATTAAAATGAAAAGAAAGGATATAATCTTCAACCAAAGTGATTATAGGACAGACTTGGTTTTTTCTTTCTTCTTCTTCCTTTTTTTTTTTTTTCTTTATGCTTGATGGTTCGAGGCATTGTTACCTAAGCTCAGTTTCACGAGAAAGGCCAATATGTATTGGTAATTTGTGGATAGCTTAGAGTTTCCTCTTATTATCTTTGAACAATTGGACTCCACAAAAAAGTTCTCATATAATATGTGAGAACTAGTTCTCACCTGAATATTACCTTATATGTGTGTGTCTATATATATATATATATATATATATAGGGGAACATTCATGTGCATCTATTCCTCACCAAAAATGGTGAGAGACACCCCTTTTGGGGGTGTTTCAAGTACAAGAGTGGTACAAGAGGGGTACTTTGTACCTCCCTCTTGTACTTGAAACAATCCCAAAAGAGGTGTCCCTCACCATTTTTGGTGAGGGATATATGCATATGAAGATCTCTCATATATATATATATATATATATAAGAATATTCATGTGCATCTATCCCTCACCATAGGGTGATGGACACTTCCATAAATGAGAATTTTCAAGTATAAAAGTGAATTTCCAAGTACATAGGGTGAGATACACTTCCTTGTCTTCATGTGCAAAAAGGGAAAGTACCCTCACCCTATGGTGAGGGATACTTCCATAAATGGGAATTTTCAAGTACAAAAGTTAATTTTTAAGTACATATGGTGAGGTACACTTGCTTATCTTCATGTGTAAAAAGGGAAAGTGCCCTCACCCTATGGTGAATGATGGATGTACATGAATGTTTCCATATATATATATGAGAGATGCTCCTATGAGAGATATCTCTCACCTTAAATAAGAGCTTGGGTGGGGGCCCTCACATTTAAGCTGTTGGCATTGGATATGGATGTGAGAACCCCCACCTTATCTCTCATGGTAAGGTGAGAGCTTCTCTCATAGTAGCATCTCCCTATATATAAATATATATATAAAAGTCACCCTTTCCCCTAAAATGAAATTTACATGTTTTATGTACCTTTCTAGATTCTGACAGTGAACCTTCAGTTCCACCTCTTTAGATCAAAAGTCCTTTTCTTAAGACAATTTAGAAATTGAGAATGTACATATATTAAAAGAATAAAAAAGTGATTCTTCAGGTAGACATGGATTTCTCAATTTTGGGCTAGGGGAGGGATAACCATCCACTCCTTTTCTTTCATGCCTTAGCTCACTAAGGGACGTTTGTGCAGCAGCATGATCTCCAGAAAGACGGATCCGCATTTCCCTACTATTCTTGATAGCTTTGGTCAGTGCACTCTAAGTAGCCATGGTAAATCACAAATAAATAATCATTAAATGTGTGCTTCCTCATGTTCTGAAGCTTTTCTCTGATTTTCCCACTTTTCTAGCATTATAGAGACCAGCCGCAAATATATATATATGAGCAAGGCTCTTCTAAGCTCCAGTTTAGGATAAAATTTCGTAAGCTAATGCTTGTGTGGCCCACATTTGGTCCATCCAAATACACCAAACACAAGAACCTTCTAAATTGCACATGTCCACCAACTTTCGATCAGATCTGAATTTACTGGACCGTTGGACCGACTATGTATCGATCCAAATGGATTGTTGACAATTAAACTTTTGGGCCCATATGGAGATGATAGAAATCACAGCTAAGGCTGATTTTTTTACAAAGAGGGAGATCTCAGGGAGTCCTTGAAACTCCCCCAACCCCATCCCCATGTGGGTTCTCAGTTGGGCCCCACCACACACTTGAGCTTACCTTATCATAAGCTTGAGTTTAAAAGAGCTGGCCCATATATTTATATATGGGAGATGCTCTTGTGAGAGTATCTCTAACACTAATGCTAACAGACTCAATGTGCCCCATTCCTTACTCTCAAGGTAGTGTGAAAGATACTCCCATAAGAGTATATATATATATATATATATATATATATATATATATATATATATATATATATATATATAGGGGGATATTCATATGCATCCATCCCTCACCATTTTTGGTGAGGGACACCCCTTTTGGTGGTGTTTCAAGTACAAGAGGGAGGTACAAAGTACCCTCTTGTACTTCTCTTGTACTTGAAACACACCCAAAATGGGTGTCCCTCACCAAAAATGGTGAGGGATGGATGCACATGAAGACCCCCCATATATATATATATATATATATGTAGTGTTGACATTGTAAGAGACACTCTCACCTTACTATGAGAGATAAATTTGGGAGCCCTCAAATTTAAATTGTTGACATTGGATATGGATGTGAGGACCCCCATCGTATCTTTCATAGGAAGGTGGCCAGAGTCTCTTACAAGAGCACCTCCCTATATATATATAGGGAGATACTCATGTGCATCAAACTTAATGGGGCCCAATTAGGGCCCCACTAATCATGGGACTTGAGGGGATGCAAAGAGACATCTTAGATGAACTCATATATTAACTCTGGGGTCAATCCCATGCCTTTAACTCATTCATTCGTTGCTCACAAATTTAGCGACTTTATATTAAAGAAAAAGCCTTGACATTCGATCCAATCAATTTGGATAGGTGAAAACTTAATGGATCTAGTGAATTTAAGGAGGTTTTATATGTGTAGATGGTTCAAATGTATCATAAAGTCGGCCCCACTATGTTGTCCCTCACCACAACATGGTGAAGGATGGATACACATGACTATTTTCCATATATAAATACCCGCCTTTTCTATGAAGGTATCTAGTATTTTGACGTAGGTTGCATCGATCCATAAAAATCAGATCACATATGTATAGTTAATGGATTACTCTAGTGACCCAAGGGTATAAAATTTAAAGAAATCAATTCATTCATTCATACATAAATCCATAGTAGTGCAGGTTTGAAACTCGACCAAAGACTCATCGTGCTATAGTTGGTAGTTTTACTACGAAAATCATGCTTAGCGGGTTCATTAAAAGCTTATAGAAAACGGCGTAAAACACCATACATATGAGCTCACCGAGGAGATTCGAACACTTAGGTCACGTTTGGCACTCAAAACTTTAGAGAAAAGATTTTCAGTTTCTCTTATGTTGTGATAAATCCATGTTTGGCAATTGTAAATTCCTGAGGATTTGGACGAATGAAGATCTTTATTTGATAGGATTTTTAGATCCGACCACCCCCCATAATATTTAAAAATTCTCACTTAAGTGGATTTGCACACCCAACTATATTTTTCTCAGCTATATACATCCATCGATGTACACCAAAATCAATGTAAAATCATCAATTATACAAATCCCCAGCGAGGAATTCTTGATCCAGTGGTAGTGAAGAATCATCAGATCTATAGATTCCTCGCCAGTTGCCAAACATGCTCTTAGTCTCCCACTCTGATACCATGTTGACAACCACTTACTCTAAAAAGCTAAATTGATAAAAAAAAAAAAAAATAGTGTAACAATATATATCAAGCTTACAACAAAAGTTTCCTTTCTAATCAAGCACCCCATGTGTAAAGACTGCGCACATGAAGAAATGTAGGAAGTTTTTACAAAGTCTTTTCTTTGGTTAGGAATGACACGATTCCATGGATGGATTGATGGATGATTATGATTAAAATTTGTGGTCAAATGAAATTTTAAAAAAGAAATGAAAGTCGTTGATATATATTTGGAATACAGACATGATCAGTGTAGGAGACTTTTGGAGACCTTTAACAAAGTTTCCTCCTCTTCATGTTTATAATGAACTCAAAGAGATTGGTTTTTGAGCGACATCAGTGTGCAAAACATATATCTTATAAAAAGAAAGAGGAACATGCATGACTCCATAGAAGGTGAATCATCTTATATGGTCATGAACATGTAATTATGTCTAATCTTATAATTATATGGTCATGAACATGTAATTATGTCTACTTTTTAAGACTCCATTTTCCGGAAAGGGTTGATAGACTGTAGAAACTTGGAGCAACTATCAATTTTCCTCTTATACGAATTTTCAAACGGGACAAGCGTAGACCAACCCACTTGCATCTTTGCCAACCCGATGATTGAATAGTAATAGCCAAGGAGAGGAAGATAAAATCAAACTCAATAAAACTGAACTCCACATGCATGTCTTTCTTACCATTAAAACCACACCCTCCATGAAAGTTCACCTTCTAAATCTTTACTCCAATTTAGTTAACTATCGTTTTTCATACATTAATCAATCTAATTAACTTCAATTGGATAGCTAAAACAATGCTCTCAATTCTTCTAACGACTGAAGCGCCCACGATTTATTTCCCATTATTGTGATAGCCGTCAATAAAGATTTTATGAGAATCTTGTTCCATGCCAATGCTCAAGAAATGATTTAAGTTATACGACGTGGCAAGTCTTTTGTTTTGTTAAATTCAGGCCTATATTAAAATGTATTTACACCGCCTCTACTAGCACCTCAAAGTTTTAGTAGGAATGTCTAGCTAAGGATACTTAATGTTATATCAAAGTGAACCGGTCAGGAGTTTGAATCCTAGGAGTACCGAATGGACACTAATGTGTATATGTCTTTATATATATGAAAATATTCATATGCATCCATCCCTCACCATATGGTGACAGACTACTTGATGGGCCATGCTGATCACAAGACTGGGGTGATGAAAAGTGACATTTTGGATAGGCCAAATATCAAGTTTGAGGTCAATCACATGCCTCTAACCCCTTCATCCGTGGCCCACAATTAAAACAACTTTTTATTAAAGAAAAAAAATTCTGACCCTTGAACTAACTGTCACGTTTATTTTGATCTTGCGGTAAAAACTCGATTGATCCAGTTTAATTCAAAGGGTCCCACGTGTGTGGATGGTTCAGATGGATCATAAAATCGATCGCACTACGTCTATGGTGCGGGATGGATGCACATGAACATTTCATAGATATACAGAAATTTATCAACCAAGTTCCACCCGAGGGGGAGCATTGAAAAACTCGATTGATCCAGTTTAATTCAAAGGGTCCCACGTGTGTGGATGGTTCAGATGGATCATAAAATCGATCTCACTACGTCTATGGTGCGGGATGGATGCACATGAACATTTCATAGATATACAGAAATTTATCAACCAAGTTCCACCCGAGGGGGAGCATTGAAAAACTCGATTGATCCAGTTTAATTCAAAGGGTCCCACGTGTGTGGATGGTTCAGATGGATCATAAAATCGATCTCACTACGTCTATGGTGCGGGATGGATGCACATGAACATTTCATAGATATACAGAAATTTATCAACCAAGTTCCACCCGAGGGGGAGCATTGAAAAACTCGATTGATCCAGTTTAATTCAAAGGGTCCCACGTGTGTGGATGGTTCAGATGGATCATAAAATCGATCTCACTACGTCTATGGTGCGGGATGGATGCACATGAACATTTCATAGATATACAGAAATTTATCAACCAAGTTCCACCCGAGGGGGAGCATTGAAAAGTATTTAGTTGTCTATAATAACACCTCAAGGCTTTGCTAGCTAAGGAAACTTGATGCTTTAAAGCTCCATCTTCAATTATCTCTTTTTAACGTCATCAAGTTGTCAAGTTTGTCACAATCAATTTCCTTTGAATTCACTAGTGGAGATTTGGATGGACCCGCCTACTATCTTGCTCAATTGGGTTCTAGTTGTTCTTTTAACTCTAGCCTTTGCTATGAGTTTTTTTACTTCGAGGTCGTGTAAACTGGTTGAATTCTTTGTCCTCTTTGTTTTTCTTTATCCAATGATGTTAATGTTTTTTTGGGAATGTTCAGGAAAGAACTAGTTCTCATATATTACATGAGAACATTTTTGTGAGACTCAATTGTGGGCCCCATTTAAGGATGGGAATAGGAGAATAGAAAGATCTATGTGAGACCACCTCAAGTATCAAGTTGGACTCCAAACCCATGTCCCTAACCTCTTCATCCATGGCCCACAAGTTTAATAGCTTCATGTTTAAAAAAATATTCAACCCTTGATCCAATGATTCAGTTCATTCGGATCTGTGCTAATCCTTCGAATTACTGAGTATCAAAGGGTTCCCTAATAGTTGCTAGATTTAGATGAGTTGCTAGTTGGGTCCCATAAAAAATTCTCATATAATAAGTGAGAACTAATTTCTACTTGAATATTTCTCGTGTTCTTTTAATTAACAAGGGAAACAAAGTAGATTGGCTTATGGAATATATATTTGAGAAATCCCAGGGACAGACGCCCCGGGACAAGCGGCGGACAGTCGCTGTGGTTTTGGTGTCTTGAGAAGCGTGCGTGTGTCTTGAGAAGCGTGCATTCCTCTAACGTCTGTCCGCCGCTTGTCTCGGGCCTGCTGTAAAGTCATTTAGGTCCAGCCTGCTGTAAAGTCATTTAATAATAATTATTTATATATTACTGAAAGTGCCCCTCACTAACAACAAAAAATTGAGTAATTAGGTTTTAACTGATTCTACATTACTTTAACTTGACTCATATAGGATACTCATTCTCATTCATTTCTATTGATTTTCTGATTTTCTATTTTTACCGGCAAAAAAAAAAAAAAAAAAAAAGTTTTAACTGTTCCTACCTTACTTGACCTATATAGCCTATAAGATATTCATTTATTTCTATTGATCTTCTACTGTCACTGGCCCAAAAAAAAAAAAAAGTTTTTAACACTGTCATGTTGCTTGTTGCATTGCATTGCATTGCCAGTCCTAAACTCGAAAAAAATGAGGGTTTAAAGTCCAGTTCGCACAGGATGTCTGGTGACAATAGGAATAATTAGAAAAATGTTTTGCTTATGACTAGGATCAGGCTAAACCCAGGCCCGGCCCTGTCCCAGCCCGGGCTCTTATGGGACGGAATTTGATGTAGGCCTGTTCAATTTGGGGCTGAGATTGGACAACACTCGGCTGGCCCATCTTATTTTCGGGATGAGATTGGACAACTCAAGCCCAGGCACGACCCGTCCCATTAACAGGCCTACCAATTACCCATTTACTAGATATGGACAAACTTTGAGGCCCTAGAAAGAGACCTCTTGGTTCTCATGTTCAGATAGATACCACTTACAAGGGTGAGTCATTGGTAAAACTTTTAGATTCTCCCCTAGAGAACCTAGGGATAACTCAGTTGTTGTCTATTTGTTTCTCAGCCAACTGCCGATGGTTAGACTCCTAAGTTGGAGCAGATCTCTTTCTTTATATGAATGTGAGCTGGCCTTATATCTCCCTATGGGTGGGTCTCATGGGTCCCTGCCCCCAGGCTGGTCTTATAAGAAGAAGAAGAAGACGCAGCAGAAGAAGAAGAAGAAGAAAAACTCTCTACTAATCTTATCCCTCATGATCCTCATGCTTCCACGTGAGTCTTGAAAATGAGTGATACATATGATATACCCACACATGTACATATATTATATAATAAATCATAAATGACTACGACATTCCTTTTCTTTTCTCTGTTTAGTTTTCGGTGACTTTTCCATTACACATGATGTTCTTTCCCCAGTACATATTATGGCCCATGGGCCTATTTATTTGGAGAGCCTCGGGCAAGCAATTGCTTCCTTTCAGAAAACAAAAGGATAAATCAAGAAGTAAAGGTGAAGATCTACATTTCAGAAAACAATGTGAAGATCTCCAGAATGGCCATCAAATGGCCTCTCCTTCCCAAATTTTAGGAATGTGGGTCTCATTTACAACTCCACCTAAAAAAAGGTTTAAAAAAACAATAAGATGGAATAGTGGTTATTCATTGATAGGACAAGAATCATATGAGAATCGAAATTCAATGACCCATCAACCAGCTATAACAATGTCGTCCCCGCAATAAATTCATAGGCTTTATTGAGTCGGCACGAATCCAGTACCAGCTGCCAAACTATCATTTATTCGAGATTCACATGGAGTTGTATCCATCCCTTCTAATTGGTGTGTGCCATCACTTCCATCCCACAAAACCAAAAAATTGTCTTATTAATGAATTCTCATCATTCACCTGCTTCTGGAAGGCCCGGAGACAATGTAAAAAGTAAGTACAGCCTATAAGATGAAACAATACAAAGTAAATTACTGAAACTTTGGAGGAAGAAAGTTCAGGGTTACTTAGATTGTGATACCACCATATGATCTCTGACTTCATAGATTTAGATTGTAGATAGTGGGACAGGTCTCTATGGGTCACAGTATCAAACAATCTACATGATTCTTATGCAACATCCAATTAGTCAATGGGTGAGTTTCTTCACATAATCCAATCTCTAGATAGCAAAAATACCCATTAAAAGCTTAGAGATTTTAGATCTAAATTATCCAGCCCCACTTGTAAAATGAAAAGGAATGATTCAAATTATCAGGCAATGTAGGTAGAAGTGAGAGAGCTCAAATTATTACAGTGCCCAAGATAGACTGGCAGCATAACATGTAGGGCACGTAGAGCCAGAAACGTAAAAAGAAGAAAAGAACATTTGAAAGTATCCATAACCCAGAAAATATGAAATCAAATGTCTTTACTCCAATGCATACACAGAAGCACACATTCAAAACACAAACGAACAAACCAAAGATGGACATATCTTGGCAATGGTAGAATCAAAAGGGGCAAAGCTCCAATAACCAACAACCTTCCCTTCTCAGCTACAGATAGTCTCATGCCTCATCACTTCAGACGCATGTTTTCTCCTTTTCCACCTTCTTCATCTACTTGGATGGAGCAAGGAAGAAGGAGAAGGCCGAGAAATTTAAAGTTTTTGGAACAGTCAGAGCTTTACAACTTCAGGAATATGAACTGGGTACCTATGGATGCAATCAGCCCAAGGACTATCTGTGGGCGTTTTGATACTGCGATTACACTTCCAAACAGCACTATTACACTTAAAACCACTCCCAAAAGCAATCTGCCACACGCGATCACCCTTCTTCATCTTCCCCTTCGCTTCAATGTAGGCCATTTCATACCAGAGAGAGGAAGAAGAGGTGTTTCCAAATCGATGGAGAGTCATCCTCGACGCCTCGACGTGCTCGTTCGAGAGCTGCAGATGCTTCTCCAGCTCGTCGATGACCGCCCGCCCCCCGGCATGGATGCAGAAGTGCTCAAACGCCTGCTTGAAGTCGGGAATGTAAGGCTTCCACTTGGGGTTGAAGAATCTCCGACCGATGAGAGTAAACAAGAAGAGAAGCTGCTCAGAAGCCGGAAGAACTAAAGGACCCATGGTGGTGATGTTCGATTTCAAGGCCTCTCCAGCTATGGCCATGAGGTCTTTGGAGAGAGAGACCCCAACATAGCCTTGTCGGTCCTCTTCCTCGTACACACACCTGTAGGCCTTGTCATCTGCACCCTTATGGGTCCGAACCACATGGACCAACTTGTACTTGGCTCGGCCGCTATCACGACGCCGGTTCGAGAGAAGGATCGCGGCGCCACCCATGCGAAAGAGGCAATTAGGGAGCAGCATGGACCGTTGATTGCCACCGTAGTAGCTGGGCGAGAGGATTTCAGTGCTGATCACCAACCCATATGAGTTGGGGTGCACCTGAAGCAGGTCCCGGGCTAGATCAATCGATAAAACTCCTGCACTGCACCCCATCCCAGATAGATTGAAGCTCCTTATATTACTCCTCATCTTATACTTGTTAACAATCATGGCTGAAAGGGAAGGTGTAGGAGAAAAGAGACTACAATTCACAACCAAAATATCAATGTCTTTGGGCTTGATACCAGTTTTCTCTAGGAGATTATCAATACAAGAGAAAATAACTTGCTGGGCTTCTGTTCTTGCACCCTCCATGGTGGGACAGGGAGGAATGTAATGGCTAGAAGGTGGGATACAGGTCTCTTCACCAAGGCCTGACCTCTCCAAAATCCTCATTTGGAAATCGACGCTCTTTGGGTCGAAATCGGATATCATTTTTGCATGCTCCATATAGGTGGCGAAGGGGACCCGGCAGGTCACAGGGGGTTTGTAGCAGGTGTAGTCGACGAGGTAGATGGTTCGAGGGCGGGACATGAAAAAGACGGTGGAGATGAAGACGATGAGGAAAGCAGAGCACAGGATGTGGACGATATTGAATTCCAGGGATCTCCAGAGGGAGATGATTTCATCTGGGCCCATGCGGAGGAGCTCTAGGAGGATTGCAACCATGATGGGGACGAAGAGGAAGGTGAGGAAGTGGTTGACTAGGTACCGGTAGCCGAGCTTCACGTACTTGAGCTTGACTGAGTTTGAGAAGTCTGGCAATGGCAAAGATGGCATGTTTGGAGATGGTTGGCTTGGTTTGGTTTGGTTTGCTTTTTTCTCTTCGTTTTTTTGTATTTGATGCTATTCCGAGTTCCTATTACTGCTACTACTTCTATAGGTGTGTGTTCTTTCTTTTGTGTTTTTTCTGTTGGGACTGGGTGTGGGTGAGGGTGTGTGTACTGGAAGGGAACGTGGGTGCAGTGAAGTTGGAGGAGGGATTAAATAAAGAGGTGATGGTGAAGCAATAAATAGGGGGCAGATCGCAGATGGGTCTGATAAATGAAATCTCTCACGTCACCCAACGCTCTTCCTTAGCTGGATTTCTTTCTCCTTTCCGTCTTTTACTCATGGTTATGAATATTACTGACAGAGCTACTCCAACCTCTCCAAAGTTATACGTCTGTCTGCCGGTGCAGCAACGATGCATACTATACCATCATCCAATAAAAGAATGCAAAGTCAATACGAAGGATGAGTTTTAATGCATCTCCTCCATGGGTGCTAAAATAAATTTAATTATTTTTAGAAATATCTTGCTAATTTCTTAACAAAATAGTTTTTAATACTACCATTTACCAATTCTCAACTTATGAGATGAATAGGTGGATCCCATTTATCATAAGAGTCAGTCTACATGTCCTGACTGGTGGACCGACTGCCAAATAGGATGATCCCATTCACATGGGATCGGTCCATCAGTCGGTCACAGTCGGTCCACCAGTCAGGACATGTAGACTTTTTCTTATCATAATCCCAAAACATATGAGGTCAAATTATAATCTCTAAAGATGGATTCATGTTATAATTCTTAATCGTGAGACCTATATATATCCACATAAAAAAAAAGTGGTATGCCTTTGAATATTTGTAAACATGGGCCAAATGTAGATCCCAAATGTGGGTCTCCATACTCTAATTTCTAAAGATGGACTTCATATATAATATAATTCAAGGGGGGGTCTCTTTCTTTTTCTTAACGCTAGGTCCCATGTAATTTATAAATATCAATAATATGCCACATCTTAACGTCTAAACCACTGAAATCATCATTCTATCATATATGACAAGGAAAAAGTAATTAAGTTGTTAAATAACAAAAGAAATATGCTACACATGCATTTTAAACGAGTAATGAAGCCATTAAATAACAAAATATATCTTAATCATTTGATAAGAGTATTAAACGGTTAAATGATGAAAAAATTACACATTTTAAGAGCGATCAAGCAATTAAAAAACAAAAGAAATATGGTATGGGATCAAACTTTACTTGAGTTAATTTATGTATTCAATAGGTGCAAGGCTAGGCCTCCTGTATTTTTCATCCAAATGGTTTAAATATAGAATATATAACCTATGTTGTACTCAAGCCTAGACTTGAATTAAATGAACTCATATCAATGAAAATGTTGATTGGAATACCCCAACCATAAGATTGAGCATTTTTTTTCTAACATAATAATAAAAAAGAAAAATAAAACGAGTGAATTTTCATTTTTAATATGTGATTATGCTATGCAACGATTTCTTGCATGATGTGTGAACTAAAAAAAACCTCCACTATATATGTGGCATATGTCATTCAACTATTGATGTAAAGGATTTTATTTGATGAGCAATAAAGAAAATAAAAAACTTAATGGAAAAGGATAATAGTAGCCATCCAATCAAAAGGCGCGATCGACTAAAAAAATGACTTTTGGTAGTGGAAAAAACCCGCTTTTAGCGGCAGTTTTTTTCCACTACTAAAGGTCACTTTTAGCGGTAGAAGTTTCTTCCTCTTGATTTTCTTTTCTTTATAACTTATCAAACAAAATCCGTTTAATCTTATACCCAAAAAAAAAAAAAAAAAAAGTGCTAAATCAAAAGTCAAATAACTATACCACACATATGCAATGGAGGTTCTTTACTTCACATATCATAAAAAGAATCTCTGTACATTGGAATAATCATGTGTTAAAATAAAAATTGATTCCTTTTATTTTTCTCATTTTAATGTTATGTTAAATTAGCCAAAAGTCCTTGAGCACGGTCTTCTAAGGCATCAAGGACAACTACTTTTTCTCTAATGTCTATAGTCCAGACAGCTGGAGATACTTTAGTGCGAGGTCCCTAATATGCCACGTCATGTATTTTTCATGACTACTTTGCCCCATTCAACTGTGCCAAAAAACTCCTTCCTTCTTCTTCTCTCATTTTCTATTTTCCATTCCTTTCCATAGTTGCAGAATATCGTTGCAGAGCACCTTCCGTCGCCACCATGACATCCGATTCTCTCTCTTTCATTTCTTCAAAGATAGACACAGTTTTACTTTATCTTGCTCTTTCATTTGAAGTCTCTTCCAAATCTCTCTTTCTCTCTACAACTGATTTGAAAGAGAGCATTTTGCATTTTTTCTTGTTTCCTACCTCTCTTTTCTCGATTGGATTGTGGTCATCAAGTGTTTTTGTTTTGGATTTCGATTTTTATTAGAATCTGATTTTCCGTATTCTAACTTTTGGTGTCGCCGAGCTCAGATAAATTTCCTAGAATCTCTGATAAACTGGACAGAAACTCAGATAAATTTGTCGAAGTTCTGCCAGAAACTCAGATAAATTTATCTGAGTTTCTGGCAGAACTCAGATAATTGGCAAATTTATCTGAGTTTCTCTGAGTTTCTGACAGATAGCTTTGTGAAGTGGTGCCATCCGACGACCCACATTCATCTCTCCTTTCTTATTGCAGTGGTTGTGATTTATGATTCGCGTTTTCTTTCTCTACCAGCAGACAGAAGGAGAAGGAGCAGGAGCAGGGAACTATAGGAGAAACCAAACATGTTCTGGTTGTTGTATTCACAAGGTATCTCGTGTCCTAATTTCAAGAAAGCCCAAGTCAGTCAATCTGTAAGTGGTTTTAACATGTGAAAGGATGGTCCAGGACCACAGTCCACATGCTACATATCTGATCATAACCATGGTTTAAACAGTGAAAAGACTGCCTTAGAAGACTGATAAATTTATCTGAGTTTTGAAAACTCAGATAAATTTGTTTGAGTTTTGCTTTGCTGACATGTACAAGGGCCTTTTTGTCCTTTTCAGTTACAAGAGGACTGTTGTCAGTATGATAAAGTATTGTGGACCGCTTGCAATAAAAATCACAGTTGAGGGACCTCCGCCCAAATGCCCCAAAAAAATACTCATGGCTGATATTTCATTCATATAAGTAAGTTTTCCTATTAAATACATGAGCCCAAATAATGCTTGAGCCCATGCCACATTTTTAATATTTAATTGCTTGGTTATTGTGCTCCAATGTGTAAATCTTTTTATCATTTAATTGCTTAATATTTTTTTAAAATGGGTAACATCTTTTGCTATTTAATTTCTTAATATTTGTTTAAAATGGTTAACATCTTTTGCTATTTAATTTTTTCATTATTCATTTAAAATGTGTAGCATAGTTTTTATTTAATAGACTAATCATTTTCTTCTTATCATATATAATAGAATGATTATTTTGAGTAAATTAGATGTTACAATGTAGGCTCATTATTCGTAAATTGGACCTATCTTTATGAAATAGAACATGGAGTCCACATTTAAGAATTATTTCCTATTTTGCATTACAAAAAAAAAGGTTCATCTTTAGAAATAATAATATGAGATGCACCTTTAGAAGTTATAACATGAAACCATCTTCAGGAATTACATATAGCCCACATTTTACAAAAATCCGCATGCAGGCCACTTTTTTTAATGTGGATATAGGTCCCGCCATTAAGAATTATAACATGAATCCACCTTTAGAAATTATAATTTGGCCTCATATTTTTGGGATTATGATAAATGGGACCCACCTTTTTATCTCATAAGTTGAGAGTTGGTAACGGATAGCATTGGAAACCATTTTATTAAGGAATTAGCAAGGGTATTTCTGAAAATAATTAGATTTATTTTAAGTACCCATGTTTTAAGGAGAAGCATTAAAAGTGTCGTTCTTAAACTCATCCTTTGTATTGACGTTGCATTCTCTCATTGGATGGAGGAAGACGCTGCATGCTAATCGTACTTAAGCCCACCGCTGTCTCGTACTGAAGCCCACCCCTATCTGACCAAGAACTTTAACAAAATCTACCAAAGCATCTGTCTCCTTTCAGAAAGTCTACTTGTCCCGGATTTCATGTCCCGGGACAAGCACGACTCCATAGGGAGGGGTATTTTGGTCATTTTCAAAAATGACCAAAATACCCCTCCCTATGGAGTCGTGCTTGTCCCGGGACATGAAATCCGGGACAAGTAGCATGGCTCGTCTCCTTTTGCCCTTTTTGCTTGTGAAGATAATAATATCATGGGAGGGTGGGCACTTTTTCAGTTTGTCAAATATCAGTCTGGACTCTTGAGGATTATTTATTTATTTTATGGGAAAATGTGGATATCTTTTTCATAAATTGATGGTTTTGGTGGTGTATTATCTGGGAAATATTGTACAAGATAATATCAATTTAAGTAATTATGGAAATAAAAAAAAAGATTGAAATTAATCAGTTTTTTTTTTTTTTTCATTGACATCCAACCAAACAGAAGTAGGAGTAGGAGAGCCACGAAGAGAACTACAAAATAGCTGGGACAGCTAAAACAGGAAAAATAAACTTCATAAGTGGGTTTCAGATGACTTTTACCATTTTTATTTTTACATAAAATCAGGTTTTTGTTGAATTTCTAGGTGTATTTTCCTTTCTCATGATACATTCCAAATATTATGGAATTGTTTGGAAAATCAGAAATTTTCAAATAATGTCATGATATTTTCCGGCGGTCTCTTGTCATGTGGATCAATGTAGATGTAACTCACAATGTGGGGATTGTCCTCTGAATGGTTCAGATTAGTTGTAAGGTGGCCCAAATTCGACCGTTGCATAAGAAATTCTTTTGAAACTCTACAATAAGGCCCACATATTAAAATTCAAATTGTATCCCCCCTCTTTTGTGGAATATTCTTATGCATTATAAATCATATTACTCAATCTTACAATGGGACACACTCATCTTCGTCTGAGGGGAACGGGAATTGCCCATAGCCCAGGCGACAGCCCCAACGACACACACGGTGACCGGCAGACGTCGGTATGCAGGGACATCCAGCCGGAGAAAACTCCCTATATTTATAAGATTTTGTATAAATGCTGTTGGGCAGTTGAGAGAGAGGAAGAGTACATCAGGAACCATGATGGAGGTAGTTCAGGATCCAACACATTCCATTCAAGCTTCAAGTGGACTTGTCGAGGCTCCTCTGTCCTCTGGTGGGTCCCACCAGCAGAAGACACGAGGGAAGTTTCCCACGGATTGGACGACATGCATTTACAATTGGTTGGTAGAAAATGACCAATCCATTGGTCAGAAATGCTTACCTTGTAGGTACCTGCAATCTGAGCCAAGCAATTTCAGGGGCAATGTGTGGCCCACTATACACCTCTTTTCCAGTGGCTAAGATGTGTGTGGGTTGTTGGGTTTTGGGGTGGGGCCCACTAGGGGCATTTTTCCGATCAGGTAGGAGGGGTTTGATGGGGTTTGATGGTTGTGACTTTGGGAAGGAGGCAAAGGGTTGCCCGTTTGTGAAATGCATGGATTTTATTAGTCACTTGAATTAAGTATCTCTATTCTCAACAGCATCAGCACCAGATTTATGTATGTTGCTTTGCAAAATTTGACAATCTGGCTTTCACATTTAACCAAGATCAATAAATCAGCTTGGTTGGCTGTTGATAGCTATCAATATTAGATCTAAGGCTACATAATGGGCATTCAGCATAAGTGAGGCAAAATTCCCATCTCTACATGGCATTTGTGGTTGTATTTTACATATGCATATAAAGCCCAATTGATCTGATTTATTGTAGTTGGTTAGATTTCAAAGCCTTCTTATATCCAATATATAGTCCATTAGCATGCCAAATTTCCTATATTGTAAAGCAAGAGAGATTATTATCTTACCGTTGAAGCTACACAGTACTTAGGATCCCCATCCTTAAATTAATGGGTTAATTGTGGATTACCAAACAGAACCAAATCACCCTGACTTTTTCAGCTTTTGCAAGCCAGAGTAAGCCAACAAGGACCAACTAATGTTTCCACCAATATTAAATTAGATCTCTGTTTTTCTGATGCTAGTTTTGGTGAGTTTGTTGCAGCAATGTAATTTGGAGTGAGCCAGCATGAAAATCCAATTCTTGTTTAGATCAGAGACGGGCTTGGATGTTGAAGCCCAAGTGGAATTTGAACTGGACTAAAGCTGTGGTATCTAAGTTAGGCCCTGGACACCCAAATTATATATGTATTACATTATACAATACACAGTAACAGAAATTGGTCAGTTGTGCTGCCAACACACTCATGGTCGAGGGTTTTTTAAGAAGGTCGAGTGGTGTTGGCATTGTAGTTTCTCATCCATCCCTAGACTTCTAGTTTTAAAAAACATGTGCCCCTTCTGAATTGGGGCAAGTGCAATTTTGACACTAAGCCACACACTGCCCCAGCCCCTATCCAACGGACCAACAATCTTTGTATCTGCTGACCGGGAGATGCCTCAGCATTGGGTACTTATGGTACTTAGTGGATTGACCACTTATCTAACTAATACTCATTATTTGATTAGAATTCAAAACAATGATCCCTTCTAAAATCATTAAAGTTGAGGGCCATTGATCAAGAGTTTAGCATAATCTAACGGCGTCGATACCTTTCACACCTTATCCAGGTGGTCCCTTAAAATCCCTTCCCGACCCCATTACTTCAAGTTCTCCCTTCTATTGGCTCCTGGCTGAATCGCACTTCAATGTGTCGATCAACTTCCTAATAAAGATTATGTAAGGTTCCTAAAATAGGAGTCAGGTCGTCTGATATGAGTCTTTTACAATGTGGCAGTATTATTTCTCCAGTAGAGTTTTCAGGCCACATATGCATGGAGACATCCCTTGCTTGTTAATATCTTAGTACTTTGGTTTCCTTGATGTTTAAAAATACTTGGGTTTCTAAAGGTGTAATCTCACTGATCAGACCCACCCTCCTAAGTACGTTAATTTTTTTTTTTTTTTTGGGCATCTTATGATTTAAGCAACTCCTTTGGAAGGTCTCATTGATGGATTAAGAGTCCATCAACCGTTTATATGAGGCCACATTTGGTAATAGATGAGAAATAAATCCATAGATTGGAGGATTCATCAAAATCTTTGAAATAGAAATCACTGCTCTAGAAACAAGCATTGTTCACAAGGGTTTGTATAGTTTGGGATTTCACATTGATATTGATGAATAGATTCAAAAAATGATGATTCTAAAATTCTATCGGGTTAGATCCGAAAATCCTAAAAAAAAGAGAGAGAGAGAGAGAGAGAGAGAGAGAGTTTCCACTAGCCATGCTCCTGGCTGATTCATAATTGTTAATTGTGGGGCTTCCAACTTCGTGAAAAATTGATGAAGAATCTTCGAATACTTAATTCTTCAAATTACAAATTACAAATTTACATCCTGGGCCATCATCATCGAAGTAGAGTGCTGATCTCAAGCCAAAGAAAGAGTCGATTAAGCCCAAGGTGAAACCATGTCAATGCCATTGGCTTCAGGTACATGCCATTTCTGATATATAATTGGACCAGATCCCCAAGGTGTTCCTATAAAATCAGTGCTACCTGCGTCCAAGGGCAGGACTTCAAAATTTGAAGCGTGAAAGGTAACTTTTCATAACTTGTAGCAAAGGGCAGGACCTTCTAATTTGAAGAACATGCAAAAGGGGTTGAGATGATTAATGCTCTGAAAAGAAGCCATAAATAAGTGCCATCCACCATTAGAGTACAATGAACTTGGCAAAAAATAAAACAACTTTTCTTGGGGAACCTTTGGCTTCAGTTTATTATACAGATTCAATTACAAGCAGGTAGCAGTTATGATGCACGCGAAATGTGTACCACATCCTATATCAATATCCATATCCATATTCATTTTCATTGGAATCATGCTTCTCGTGATGCTATTTGTATATCCATGAATCCTATAAGATAAACAGAGCTTTTTTTTTTTTTTTGTTATTTTGTAAATTAAACCCGGATGTTACTTGAAAAAAAAAAGCCTTAAATATCTCCTCTCCTTAAGCCACATCAGCTCATTGATTCCACATCACTCATCTCTCCTCTTTCTTACATATTATTTTTGCAACCGCGGGCCCATTAACGCCCACTTAATTTTCTATCTCATTGAGGAGAGTAATTTAACACATTGATAGACTTAGTTGAGTTATAACTTGACATTAACTATCATTTAGGAGAGCAGATCGACAGCCCACTATTATTACACTATACCTCAACATTAACTATCATTTAGGATTGTCCCTTATTATTTCCGTCGTTAAAATGTTGATCTATTGTGAGAGCAAACAATTAGAGGAAAATAGTTTTTCAAGCATATAATTAT
This sequence comes from Umbellularia californica, assembly GCA_028538565.1. Taxonomy (NCBI): domain Eukaryota; kingdom Viridiplantae; phylum Streptophyta; class Magnoliopsida; order Laurales; family Lauraceae; genus Umbellularia; species Umbellularia californica. The sequence goes on from JAPQWN010000006.1 coordinate 13,989,102, forward strand.
GGGTTTTCCTTTTTTATTTTGGGACAATAAATATTCAAGGTTTAGTTTTGTACAATATAAAAATTTTAGGTTTACAAACATTAGGAGCATCAAATCTTTGTGCCTAAATTTGTTCCACCATTCATGAATCGCATCTTAAAATGATCCAATTCTCCAATTTCCTTGTATTTTTTATTGGTGATATGATTCTTAATAACCATTTAATGGGTTTCATTTATGGGAATTGAAATGCGAACATAGAAACTTGACTCAATTGAACTCAGTTGACACGTCCAACTTGATATTCTACTTAGTCTGATCAACTCGATTAAGTTTTAATGAGATTCTAAATAATAATCCGGGATCTATTGTTTTTCGTTTGTCAATATTTCATAGAAGGACCTTTCAAAATAAAATCTTTCAAAAAAAGAAAAAAAAATTCATAAAAGTGGCTTAGTTTTGGCCTCAAATCAACCAATGTTCGATGAATCTATAGTATCACACAGCTTCTTAAGTCCTGAAGACTTAATTTCTAACTATGTAGCTCAATGGGCCATTAAAATGTTTTCTCTAGTCTCTGTGATTTTAGATCCTCGGACATCATATTGTTAAGTTTCTGAGATGACTCTCAAGAGATCCTATCTAATATTGAAAAAACACACACCTCATTGATTCACCAGAAGAAAAAAATGTAGTTAAACACAATGAAAAAGCCTAGATCATTGATCCAATACCAATGGCTACAGAGTGGGAATAAACAATCGAAAAGGGCAATAGAATCCGAATGTTGACTCAACTACAGATCCAATAGTGAATAAGCCTCATGTCGTATTCTAACATGGAAAAGATGTTAGGTTATTGGTCCAATGTGAAAATGCCTCATATTTCTAATCCATCAAAATATATATATATATAGGGGAGCACTAGGCAGTGTCTCGGCATTTTTTAGGGGAAGGATGCCCCTCCTAATTGGATCTACTAAGATGCATGGTGATCATGGAAGTCCATTTGATATAAAATTTAAACTTCATAAGATCATTCTAACATTTTGATCCATAACCCTAAAGTTTAATAGTTTAGAGGCATTATTTTATTATGATTTCAATCAAATGGTGAGAAAAAATTGAATGACTGTCAACTTTTGGACTTGTGACTGTTCATTTTTGTGTCAAAAAAGAGAAGGAGCGGAAAAAGGAGTGAGTTTTAAAGTGAGGTGTTTTGGAGAATTATATATATATATATATATATGGGAACCTTCCTGTGAGGATGGTCCTTACTGCCTTACATTGCGGGCCACCTAGTGGGGCTAACCTTGGAGCCCCATTGATCATGGGATGGAGGGGGATCGAAAGATCCAAGTGGGGCTACCTAAATATCAAATTTGAAGTTAATTTAATACTTCTAACTCCTTCAACCGTGGTTCACAAATTTAACAGCTATATATCAAACAACAAAAATTGACTCTCAATCCAACGTTCCTGTTCATTCGAATCCATACAAATAAATGGGATTCAGTAACTATAGGGGGTGTTGTGTATGTGCAGTCCATTTGGATGGATAATAAACGTGGGCTCTGTTGGGTCCCTGCCCTCTAAACTTGGGTACCCAAAAAAAAAAACATGTGAATCATTAATCTGAATGGTCAGTTACTGAAAATGTGCAAATCTTGATCCAAGGTTAAAAGGATTTTCCAACAAAATCACATCGTTTTCAATGTATCACCAAAAAATCGAAAACTATCATAAGAAAGTTGCCACAATATACGAATAAAATAGGCGAAAAAAGAAAGTATTAAAAAAGGTTTTTAATGCATTTTATATAAATATTAAAAATAATTTAACTTGCATCATTTTTACAACATTATCACGAGAAAACCCTCAAATTAGAAAATATCCAGACGCTTTACTGAGAGGGTAATCTCTCTATTTTTGATAGTGTCCATAACAACCAATGCACTGTGGCGTTTCTGAGGTTGACTGGAAAAGTTGCCTCTAAAAACTTCACTACCCATTATGACTTGGATGCTCTGAGTTTATGAACCCACAAGTAAATGCTATGCTTTTTCTAAGGCCCAGAGTCTGCACATAGAGAGAGAGAGAGAGAGAGAGAGAGAGAGAGTAATGGTGGAGCTCTGTTGTATCTGACAGGCTTTAAAGATGTATTTTTTGCCAGGAGCTTCGGAAAATGAGGCCCATGCTAAAGCCTCTTTTGTATCTGACAGGCTCTAAAGATGTATTTTTTGCCAATTGCTTGTGTAGACTTATATGAAAATGTACATTTTCTCCTGTAAATTTCATCCTGCTTTGTTTCACCAAACTATCTCTAGATGATAGCCTGACTTATTAACTGGTCAAGTTCAGGGTGCTCTGGTGGTACGTCTTTATGACCATTATGGCTGGGCAACAGCCAGGGACCAATTCGAGCCTGGCTCGAATTGGGTTGGGCCGAGCTCACACACACACAAATGTGAAATTGTGCAAGTGGCTGGGCCTGAGTCTAAATTCCAAGTCGGCCGAATTGGGTTGGGCCGAGCTCACACATACAAAAATGTGAAATTTTGCAAGTGGCTGGGCCTGAGTCTAAATTCCAAGTCAGCAGGCTGGATTCGGGCCTAAATAATAGGATGCTCACGTCGTGGGCTCGACCTACCTGACCCACATTGAGCTCTGGTTTTAGGGCCTGTGGGTTATATAGCCAATCTCAGCATAGTTGGAACAAGACTTTGATTATAACGATGGTAGAGAGACTGTCGATGATTACATGGGTCTAGGACATAGGACTAAGGCTTGTGATATATCTGGTTTAAAAGGGCTCAATCCTATCCAGACCCCCACCAATACATTTAAAATGGATTGTTTTAGCCCATGTTGCAAATGTCACTTATATTTGAATTTTTCGCCATTACATTAGGATATTTTCTTAAGAACGTTATTTAAGTTAGGAGTAGAAAGAGATGTAGCTTTGCTTGCTCCTTTGTAATTTGTTGTTTTGTGTTGATATTTAGCTCTAATACCTACATACGCAAGTTTTTTTTCTTTCCATATTTCTTTATTGTACCTTTCTTAAATTTTTAATATATTCTACCGTTACCGATCAACAAAAAAAAAAGTTGATTTCAAACCTGTGTGATATGCCGGAGAGAGCAGAGCACTCTTGCTGATCTAGAATTTATTAAGTCTACATGTCCTGAATGATGGACCGACTGATGGACCGATCCCATGTGAATGGGATCATCCTATTTGGAATGTTGATTGGGATCGGTCCATCAGTCAGGACATGTAGACTGACTCTTTATTTATTATTGGATTTTAATCTTACAGAATTAGCACCTGTTGGTATAACTTCACCTAGAATAATGTATATGCAAAAAAGTGTCAACAATAAACTGTCAACAAGGGTTTCTCAGTCCCTGGTTATGATTCTCTTCTCACTTTATAAGCTTCCTCATTCTCTTCCCACTTGTGGAGCTTCTCTTGTGTTCTAGCCACCCTTACAAAAAAAAAACGGAACTAAGATTTTCTTTTTCAATATCTGTTATTTTCTTTTTCTCCCCTCTAGTAAATACTAACACAAAGTCCCTACCTTACATAGCTACAATAGGGATCGATCCCTAGTTGTTTATGTGAAAAGGGATCAAATGCCTCACCGCTCAACTATAAATCCACTTTTTTCTAAAGCCTTTTTTTTTTTTTTTTTGTTTTTTTTGGCGATCCTCTTTTTTCTTCCTCAATATTCAAAATATTATTTACATATTGTTTTACTATACTTTTATTTGAAATTTAGATCTAATATTTTATTTTAATAATATTTTTCTAATAATATTAAGATAAAGCACAAAACTGGATATTATCTCTCTCCAATATTATCCCAAATAACATTAATATTTGGGACAATTACAAAAAAGAAAAAAGAATTTATTTGGGACATTGGGACCTTAACCGGCATTTAACTCATCTGGATCAGACATTACTATCTTTATATAGGAACTGAAGTGTGGACAAGATTCGAGACATCAATTAGGCAGTAGATTTTCCCAAGAATGTCCCACCAATTGATGGTCATGTGCTAATTTAATGGTTTTAGATCCAATGCCTGACTATGTTCTTAATTTCTGTTTCCAAAAACAACTAAGCACAGGCCCATGACTTCAAAATTGTGTTAGATGTATAGACCAATGCCTCTCCCTCCTGCCCATCTTTATTCATTATTCCATCATGAGGCACTCACTTTTCTTTTCTTTCTCCAGAAAATAAAGCACTCACTTTTTGTATTTTAACTTGGGTTGTCAGGACTGACTTTTTTCATGGCTGGGAATTATAATGGCAAAAAGTCTACTTGGCAAGTGACCATTTTGCCCCTCCCATGTGGAGTCGGGCCTTGTCCCGGGATTGAATCCCGGGCCAAGTAGCACGGCTGTTATAATGGAGGGGCCTATTGTCTCGCTAAATTGAGTTTTGATTCAGGCAAGGATTTTGAATGGCTGAATCATCTGCCAGAGTGGTTATATAGTCTTGTTGTGTCTTTATAATTTGCTTTGTTCTGGTTTCTTTATTGGGGCTATCTCTCCAAACAAAATCAATAGTAGTTAAGGGTTGTGCCAGGGCTAGCAGGCCTCTGCCCATTGACAAGAGATCCTAGGTTCGCCCAGCCCTCAAAAAGTCCTTACAATAAGAGCTTTTATTTTATTTTTTAAACCTTAGGGTCAACCTTGGACAAAATTTTATAGTTCCATTAATTTTGAGGGCCGAGCTTGGGCAGTACCCAGCCCGGCTCTTATATTTTTCATAATATATATATATATATATATATATATATATATGTATGTATGTATCTGTGTAGTGTAAATATAGCCTAAACTACTCCTTCTAACAAATGGGACATGGTCTATATCTTGTCTATGCATTTATATATTTCCTATGTTCCGAATGGAAAATAGCCTTTATCTTGTCCACATGCCATGAGCTTACCGTGAATTTAAATACATTGGATCATTTATAATAATGAAGTTTGAAAGAATGATCATACAAGTCTTTATCTCCCATCTCAATTGGTATATGAGTGTCATAGATAGTGATTCGCAGCCTCTAGTAAAGGTTAAGGGGTCATTTATATGTTTCCAATCATTTACACATATGAATTAATGATCTTCATGCATACCGGTTATGTATGATTATGTTTGTTTGCACTCATTTACGCATTACATGTGTAAATGATCAGTCATGAAAATGGTGTATAAATAAGACCATTCTCAAATATATATTTCATATAATAAATATTTTCTAATCTTCCTTTGGCCAATAAAATAAAATAAAATTCTTCTAACTTCATCCTGTTGCTTATTGTAAGCATTGTGAGTCATAACCCTAAATAAAGGAGGATGGCTGATGTTCAGCTGATACTCAATGCTCGATGACGTAAAAATACTAATAATAATAAGAAGAAGAAGAATTGGTTTTCTTATGTTTAGGTCCCTGGCCTAACCTCGGCCCTCAAGGGTAGGGTAAGTGATTAGGTAGAGTAGGCCTTCCAAGGGCTTTGGCCTACTTGGGCCCAGCCCTGCATATATTAACAATAGGGTAATGATAACCCTTGGTCCGTCCCAGACTAGCCCTTTGACGGTCTTAGCTAGGACTCAAAAGCATCACCATCACCATCACCATCATCTGTATTAAATTCGGATCTTATTTTTTGCTTGGAACCGGCTTTGTGGGCTCGACTTTTTTACCATCGCATGATTGAACTCTTTTCCGGCCTGTTTCTTTGAAACCTAGTTAATTTCTGATCGGGTCCACAATTTATCCTGTCTTTCTCATTGTTTCATTTTACTTATAATGGCCTTTTTTTTTTTTTTTTTTTTATAACGCAGGGTTCCCAGCCCTTTGGGCCAGAATAATCCCTACGGGCCCAGGAGAGAAAGCCGGGTAAAATCCCTCTATAGCCCCAGTGTGGTAGTGCAGTTTCGAACCCACAACCTCCAAGTGCAAACTGTGATCCTAGGCCAATTGAGCTACCCCTCGGGGTTAAATGACAACTCTTTAGCCGACCCCAACATAATTGGGACAAAGGTTTGATGATGATGATAATGACCTCCCTTTATCCCTATGTCTCTTTCAATAAACGAACCTTTAAAAAAAATTCCAAAAAACCAAACCCATTGCCCAAGCCCAACCTTCTAGTTTAAAGCCTGTAATGATGGCTCAATACCCATATGAGTCCATCAAGCTCCACTCTAAATGGATCAGTTAAGATCTGATAGTAAATATCATATGTGTAATTTGATATCCCTACCTAAACCTTAAATCACTATCATTGATATTTGGTTAATACTTTCGAGGAAGCGAGTGAACTTTGTGGCTCTAAATAGGTGGTAGTAATCATTATATCATGCCTATATAATCCAAGTTCATACCTTGATGATTTACATTTCTAGGAATTTCAACTGAATGGCTCATTGCCTTGCTAAATGTGGTCGAGCTGGTTTTAATTTGTTGTGGTCTGGATACAGTTTGTCGTAAGGTCTTGGTCTGGTATTTTTTGTGGGTATTTGTTTATAGTTTGGCTTGTCTACTTCCTGTTTCCTTTGAAGAAAATTAGAAGAAGTCATTAAAAAAGTGAAGAAGAGACACAATAGGTGCCCTACAAAGGAACCAAGATGTCCTCTAACCACCTTGGGAACTCCCCAACTCATATAGAATAAAAAATTAGATCACAAACTCAATTTAGCCAAACGTGGGCAGCCACATTAGAGGTCCTAGAAATACGAACAAATTTAACAAAAGATTAAGACTTAGAAATGTCTAGAATGTCAGCAATGATTGGGAGGATTGACTAATCTCGCCTATCGCTGATGGTATCAATGACCTCCGGAGCATCCGAAAATATCTTTAAAAAATTTAGAAATCTTCTCAATCAAATTTCTTAAAGCAAAAAGGATTGATTTCACTTCAGCCTCTTTCGGGGAACTTGCACTTGAGCTTCTCGCAAACCTTGTGCAAAGAAAGGATCCATCAAAGAAAGCATAGAAACTGAAACCAGCTCTCCTTGTGATTGGATGAAAAGCAGCATCATAACACTCATATCCCAACTTCCACAGGTCCCCATAAGGTTTTTAAAATAGGCCCTAAATTCATTGTCAATTTCTTCTCTCCCCCTCTATCCAATTGCCAACCTTCATTTCAATTCTAACTATCCTATTAGTTTTCCTCCTATTAATGGTGCTAGCATGAAAATACGTTCTTTCAATGATAATTTCCTAGATTTTTGCCTCCGTAATTCTTCCGTTTAAATATTCATCTAGTATATTCTTATTTGTCGAAATTTATCATTTGTTCTTATCCCCCACCCCCACAAAATAAAAATAAAAACACCATCGTGTTGACTTTTTTTCTCTTTCGTTGGCACCATATCTTGAACCGATGACCTAATATTGTAAACTGAAGGTTTAAACCATCAAGACAAGGTAAAGATAGGCAAGGATTTACATTCCAAATTGTTGTAATGGCCGAGCTTTCAACATGAGCTTTTGTCACAACTCCAACATACGTTTCTACAGCATTTTTCACTGAAAGGTGGCTACACAAATGTGCATAAGTGTGTAATGGGTCCAGGCACAAATTGGGTTCATAGTGCACTCAGACCCAACCTTGATTCTTAATCAGGACACATTCTTGACCAGAAGCTAGATGAGATGGACCCGACTGGATCTAGACCCCAATCATTTATAATTTATTAGAGGAAGTGATGCTGTGAGGTTAACCTTTTCAACAAGGTCAAGAGTTTTGTGCATATGATGCCACTTCTCAACTGTCTAACCCATTCACATAATACTTTACACTTGTCTTTGACTAACGTCATTTATATGACTGTGTCATTAAATACGCTGTCAATGTATCCTATAAGAATCGGGTTCTTCTGAGTGGCCTTATGCTTGGTGATCTTGAGTGGACCACTTAGGGTTCGCCACATCACTGTAGGCAGGCTGCCTGTGTGACGTTCATGGTCCACTCATGATCACCATGAGGTTTTCCCTCACCAGATCCAGACTCATTTTAGAGGGGTGATAATTCATGATTAACCTTTTAATGAGGCGAAGTTATCTGGGCATGTAGGGCCATTTTTCAACAGGTTATGGTTCACATAGTACTTAACCTAATTCTACTCAATGGATTCCGGAGTGATTTTACCATAAAATCGAGAAAACATGCATGAATATTAGACAATTGCTAAACAAACATTTTCAATAAACCAGAATTTTCAATTAGTGACAGCCACTTTCTCAAAGATAAAAGCATCTCCTATAATACAAGCATGGGCCTAATGCTTGAAAGGTTTCAGATTCTACAAAACAGTAAAGGTCGATCAAGAAATCAATGTAGGGGGATAGAAATTAAAAGGTATGGCTAGACCCACTTTGTTGATTGTTGTTTTGTTGGCTATTGCCAGTTCAAATGCCGCCCATGATCTACTTGGATGAGGATTTGAGCACACCCAAATCAATCTACAGCCACCAGTTTGCCGACGGTCAAGAACACCACTTTCAATGGATTGTGGGACCCACCAAAAGAATTAGGTAGCTGCTACTTTTTGAAATCCTCCATGGTCGTAAGTTTAAGTAGAGGAGAACACATGACACATGAGGCTTGACAAAACTGACCATGTCAATTAAGCATGCAGGAATCTTTGCTTAATTTCCTTGAGTCCACACCTCAACAGCATTGTCTGTCTACTTTCCACGGATTGCGGGCTACGAAACCTTGATCTGCTCCCTTAATCTGCGGCGAAGGAGCAAGGCAAGTGAAAGGACAAGTAGAAAATGTTAGGTTTAGAAATAAATAAAACCAAGAAGCATGGAACTCTTTTACCAAAAAAAAAAAAATACAGAAGATGGAATTCCAGTAGGCCCGCCTCTACCAACTGAATTGGTCACCAAGGTTCTTTGTTTTCGACAAGTTATGGGACCCATAAAGTTCTAAAAACATTTTTTTGGTAGCGACATTGGGAGCAGTGTAGGGCCCAAGATCAAGGGGCAGACCTAGATAGATTCTTTGGTTTTATCGGCAAATCCAAGATTTTCTTGTGACTTGTGGGGGTGGAACCGAAATTTTTATCTTGAGTTTTGAAGGTGGACCTAATATTTTCATGCAATTTGTGGAGGCGGACTAAAGTTCGATGGGGCGACTGCCTCCATGACGATATATATGTGGTGGGTATACTAGTGATTGAGAGGATAAAAACTGAAAAGTATAAAAGCATGTTTGGTAACAGATAAGGAATTCATAGATCTCATGATTCTTCACTATCATTGAAACAAGGATTTCTCACTGGGGATTTGTATAGTTGATGATTTTACATTGATATTGGTGTATGTCGATGAATAGAGCTGAGAAAAGTAAAGTTCAGTATGCAAATTCACTTAAGTGAGGATTTTCAAATCTTATGGGGGGTGGTCGGATTTGAAAATTCTAACAAATGAAGATTTTCATTCGTCCAAATCCTCAGGAATTTACAATTACCAAATGTGAATTTACTAAAATTTTAGGGAAACCGAAAATCTTCGGTCCAAACATTTGGTAGCTGAGCTTGAGAGAACTTGAGATAGAATTGGTTCAAAATTTTACTACAATTTTAGGGAAATCGAAAAACTTTTGAAGATGTAATTGTGAGAGAACTTGAGAGAGAATGGGTTTTATATCATGGATAAAACTCTATTAAGGGATACTAGCTGAGCTGTGCAGGGAGATCAAAGTCCCAGGGAAGGCAGCACAATTTGGTTCAAGCCCTTACTGATATAGAGAGCTGTCTATATTTTAAAAATAAACAAATTTATGCAGAATAGTCTAGGATGGTGGGTTTAAAAAACTGAAAAACACTCTAAAACAAACCCACAAAAAATTTAAAAAATCCGAAAAGCTCCAAAACCATTTCAATTTTACATGTACTAGAACTAAACCGATTTAGATTTTAAATAGGCAAAGCTACAATGGAGCAGTGCATCGTGCCAACTAATCTGTTTTGTCGGATCCTTTTTGCATTTGACTTGAAGATTGAATCCTGTCGATACAATTCTTGCTAGGGTTTGTAAAAGTCCTGATCTTTTTTAAAAGGAGAGTACCACATATGAGGTTATAGACGACGCCACGCTAAGATAAGATTATAGAATGTTGCCCCACTTCTGTATAATTAGATTCAAAAGTGGTCTACCCATGCTCTTTGCATACAGAGAACTAAGTTTATCCTCTTTTACATTAACCTTATTATTATCCACTGTTTCAATTGAACCCAATAAAAACCCTTAAAAAGTACTTTAAAAGGGGTTAAGATGATATGAATAGATCGGTGAAATTGTCCTAACTGAGTTCAGCTAATCTACCTCTCATCTCCCCTACGACTCTCATTGGAACACATCCAAATGAACCCACGAAAACCGAGGTGTATGTTTAAAATCCAATTTTTTTTTTATATTGAAAGATCTAGAGTCCGCGATTTCTATGTTGGTTTACTCAAACAATCAACCAAAAAGTGTACAAAAAATAAACAATATGCAGCGGAAATTAAAATCAACAATCACACACCACAAGGACACCAAATTTAAGGTGGAAAACCCTAACCAAGTGAAAAACCACAGATCCAAACTGGATCAAATCAAACACTATGAATCTAGCAATTACAAGAAACTCGGATCTCTTCCCTAGATATCCCCTACCTAAGGACTGAAGTTACATTGTGTCGCTTCACGCTTCAACGACTTCACACCGTTGATTGCAACGAATTCAATCTAGCGCTTGACTCCCCAACTCTTCTCATAAGAAGATAAGCTTCTACAAAGGATGCAGAAGAACTGACTCTAGAGAACTTGGCAGCACAGCTTCATAAAAATCTCTAGAGAATAATTCCTTCAATAATAATCTCTAACTCAGAACTTTGAGAGGTGAGCTCTATTCAATGAAATAGCCCTTGAGTCCTTTAAATAGCCATTGATTCGTGCTTAAGGTTGCCTAAGATGATTAGAACTAAAACAAGCACTTTGGGCATAATTAGAAAAACAGTTTCTAATTTTCCTAGGACTCTGCCGCCTTGTCCGCTCGAGCAAACCCACCATCCGCTTGAGCGAATGAGTATCTGTTTCAGCGCTTGGCCATTCTGACTCTGTTCGCTCGAGCGGATGATGTGGTCGCTCGAGCGGACCCCATTCTGGTTAATTCCGAAATTCAGCTCTTTTTTTCCAACTTTGTTCTCTTAATTTTTTCAGACTTTCTTCTTCTGAGTCATTCCAATCTTCTATCTTTTGAGTCCTTTTCTAAAAAAGAATTACAACTCACAAGACCCAAAGTTTTGTCCAACTTATGAATTTAGCCAACACTCAAAAACCTAACAGATATGGTAAGTGACTCATCAAGGAAGATGATATAGGTTCCATGCTCCCTTCCCTATGAAGTCCACCTGGATGTGTAGCAATCAGAGTCCGGATCCCCATTTCAACTATTTCATCCTATCAACATCCGTAAGCTGTATAAAATCTCTTCTTTTCTTCATTTCAAGGAAGCAATTGAAGGTGCATTAGCTGGCATGAGATTTTATACACTTGGTAAATGTTAATAAGATGAAACAGTATGTCTATGTTTCAATGAAGCAGGGTGTCCTAACTCGTAGCAATCAGCAGACAGCAGCTGAAGAAACAATTCCCCCTAACATATGGGGTTTTCCAAATTTTATTGGGAGGAGGGGCACCCGGTGTGCAAGGTAGAAGAATAGGAGGGAATGGCTATGAATTTGCCAGCCTAAATTGATAAGATAAAGCTCTAATGACAATTAAGAGTTTCAGAGTGAATTATCTAATGCATGTGTAAAGTTCAATCTAGCAAAATGCATGTCAATCTATTTGTAGTTCAGTGATGAGGCATCTTCCTATACCCAAGACAACAAGGGCCTTCTAAAAAGAAAGAGAGAACCAATGATCAATCCTTGGGTCATTCGGATAGGGACTTTGGGTAGGGTGGGATGTGTGGGACTGTGAGTATGTACCAAATCAGTAATAATAATAATAATAATAATAATAATAATAATAAAGGAAAGAAAGAAAAATACAACCATGAACATAGGTAGTACAAGTTCAGTTGACCCAATTCATAGGGTTTGGGGATGGGGTAATGAGTGTAAAGGGTCTGATTGATTAAAAGTTACCCCCATTACAGATTCAAGGGAGGGATCATGAAATTTTGGGTCACATTTTGCAACCAAGTTTTTAGGAAAAAGATTTCTACTTTCCATAGAGTCGTGAAACACCCATGTTTAGCAATTATAAATGACAAGGATTTCGGCCATGTGAGATCCTGATTGTTACATTATATGCGCTCAAATCTGGGGACTCTTCACTTGTTGCCAAACGTGAACCTAAACTCTCATATTTATAATGACTGATGATACTGTGCTATTTGTTAATTAAGTTTTGATCATACTATAATTTCAGAATTTCTTTCATTTTCTATTTTTAATTAAAAAAGAGCGCATATAATGTAACAACTTTTGTTGAAATTATTACTTTTAATATTCCAATGAGAAAATCAAAGAATCTCCTAGAGAATTCAAAAGTTACTTTGGAATATGTCTTTTGGAAGTGTCCTATGGCAGGCTATATAAATTTGTGTTGTAGTTGTTTTATAGTGTGTGAAGCAAAAGTGTGTGCGGTGAATATCTAGGATATTGTTATCTTAAGGTTTATATATATATATATATATATATAAGTGTTTTGTCGATTTGATCTGGAGCAAGGGCTTTGTATGGCCCTTTAGTATTATAACCTCAAGCACACACACTCTCCACACATTTATGTTTTCTTCAAATTGATATCAGAGCATTTCCTTGTAATAGAATTAGATCATGTTTCCTACAAAGTGGCATCAGAGCAAGATTGAGATCCTCGGGTTCAAAGCTTTTCTTCAAAGTCTTATTAGATCATATTTACTACAAAGTGGTATCAGAGCTAAGTTGACAAATCTTTCAAAGCATCACTCCTAAATTTATTTTTTTTAGTTGATAAATATTTTTTTTGAACGCTACATATTGTTTTTGAAAAAAGAAAGTTTTTTTAGTGGTTCAAGTCTTATGTTTCAAGGAAAAGAGAGAATTTGTTAATTGAAAACATGAGGGAGGAATGAAATGAAATGTTTCTCAAAGAAAAAGGGATGAAAAAAGAGAACAAAATCTGTGATTTTGTTATCGAGACTCAAGAGAACAAGTTTCTTCTCTTGATTGATTCAAGTGTCTCAAGAGAATAAATTTCTTCTCTTGATTAAGATTGGCAACATCATGGTTTGTGATTAAAAGAATAGGTTTCTTTTTTTAACTGAATTTCTATGTTTAATAAAAAATGGTTCAGAGAATGGCGATAGTTGAAATCCCTTTCACCACTGTATGACAAGAAACTACAGCAAAACTTGGATGCGCCCCTCCTAAGTATGTTTTTCAGAGAATTGGACTTGACCATGAGCCAAAGTTCATTACGACAATTCATTTTATACTCGATGAAATCCCTACTCTACTACTGGGCATCAAAAGTTATCAAGGAAGATGGCCAAAGAAAGTACAACATCACATGCTTTGGAAGTTCTTCAGGATTCGAGAGTGATTATAGTGATCCATGTTAACAGGTGTGATAATCCTGATCAAGTTGAGAATTTGAAAAAACATGCAGTGTTTTTATAAGAAAAGAGAAAGAAGCTAAAAGCCTCAACAAAGGCCATGAAGAAATTTTTATGAAGCTCGCATTAAGAGCTATGACAACAAGATCTAATAATTGAGATCCAAAGAAGGATCATTGACTCCAATGTAAATTGAATATTAAAAGTGAGGGGGACTTATGTTGAAATTATTAGGGAGTTCGAAGACGTCGGCTGGGGCATCGGGAAGACTTATCTTTTCTATTTAACAGCCTGCACAACTTGGAAATGGACCAATCAAAGGTAGGGTCCAGCGGCTGGAAGAGCACCGCATGTCGCATGGTGTCCGATGCACCCCCGATGGCCCTTGAATATCCAGAGGACCGAATCCCTTTCACACCAGTCGTACTCATAACCGCATTAGGTCTCCAAGGTGAGTAGCCTCTAGTTGATGGAACAATGTAGTCAAGGGAAGTAGGCAAAACGGATCTGTAACCTCGGAAAAAAGGAATGGCTCTGAGGGCTGGGCACAAGGGTCCTTGTCCCGAACTCGTCGACTGCCGGTCGACTGCTCTAGCTGCTCTTGCAGTGAGAGTGAGTCGCCGCATGCCGGGCAGGGGACGTATCGGGAATGGCTCCCTGGGGGCCTTCCCTGGGAATAAAAACAATTGACTCAACTCTGATACCTATTTCATTTGTATGTGAGGTTGTACGACTAAAGGGTCATACAGAGCGCCTGCTCTAGATCAAATGGACAAAACACTAATATATATAATTAAATCAAACCTCAAGATAACAAGAGGTTTCTCTATACCAAAACACTCGGACAATATCCTAGACCTTCACCACACACACTTTTGCTTCACAGACTTTATTCACACACTAGAAAACAACTACAACACAAACATATATAGCCTACCAAAGGACACTTCCAAAAGACATTCCGAGATAATAATAAAGCCTCATGAGGTTTAGCTTTTCTAGATAACCTTTAACCTTTAGACTTCCCATAGTGAACTTTGGATTCCCTAGGAGATTTTTATTTTCTCATTGGAATATTAAGTAATAATTCCAACATAACTACCCCTTATTTATAAAATTCAATTCACATTAGAGTCGATGATCCGTTTTCGGATTTCAATTCTCGATCATTTTGTAATAGCTCTTGATGCGAGCTTCATAAAAATTATTCATAGCTTGTGTCGAGGCTTACAGGTTCTTCATCTCTTCTTGTAAAAAAACTGCATGTTTTTTTCAAATTCTCAATGCAACTTTGATCAGGATCATTTATATTTCTTCAAAGTGGTATCAGAGCGAGGTCGAGATCCTCACATTCAGAGCTTTTCTTCAAAATGTTAATAGATCATATTTTCTTCAACTTTTACATTAATGTATTGATCACCTATTCCACTCTTGCAGAATAGCAAGATAGCAATACGTCAAATGCAGAAATTTTACTTCTTCGTTAGAATCATTGCTAAGCAATTGAAATCAAATTCTATGTAGAGATTTAGTCAGCATGTGGATTGCATTTTCCACCTAATGTAGAAATATATAGTTTCCATGGGAGAATGTTAAAGTCACTTATTCCAAATGGGTGTCAGAACCAGACTCGCCGAGAACCTTATTTTTTTTATAGATCCCTTCGAGCATGCTATGAATGCTCTCAAATTTCTAGGATGATCAATATAGGATTTCCATCTCTCTCATTTAGAGCAATTTCAAGGTATCATGACTATGGTGGACTCAACCCCTTTTGAAATCCCACATTTCTTGACCAGCATGAGAAATTAGTCAACTTGAGCTAGATGCGGCAACAGTTTGATCTCAATCCTAACTCTTATAGGGTCGCAAATTAAGACTTGATATGGAGATTCACCCGTGGTCTTAGCCACATGCTTAATCCGATGAAGGTCAGGGCCACACGATTTCTTTAAATGATTTATTGTGCTTCTTTGTAATTAGTTCTTGTTTTTATCCCACAAGATTTTCCAGAAAATAGAGTTTTTACTCAAAATGTAAAGCCAGACCTATTCAGTTCATCCAGCTGCTTTATTTATTCGACCTATGTGCTAAAATGTGAAGCACAAGAAATGTGAAGCATTGAGATGGACTCACCGGTTTATCAGGCCTGGCTCCAAGATGAACCCATCCCAATTAGCGAAGTTGGGAAGGCATTGAGTCGATTAAGTGGTTACTGAGTCTAGTTGCCACTGTTTGGTAGGCTCATTAAACTCGGTTTCCTTTGAATCTATTCAACTCAATTCAGACGTGTCGACTTTTTTGAAGTATGACTGACATGGGCCATTTTTTTATTTGTCGGCCGTCTAACCCGACCAAGATTTTGAAAACCTGGAAACGCAACTTAACACAAACGGTCACCGAGCCGAGTAATTCAGAGCTGTTTGTTTAAGGGGGCAGTTATACTAAACTAAAACTTAGATTAAGGTAAGTTCAGGCAAGTTCAAGTGTGTGGTGGGACCCACATGGGGAAGGCATGGGGATGGGGGATTTTAACGACTCCATAGGTCCTTCTTCTTTGAAAAAAATCAATTCCAACTGTGGTTTCTATCATCTTTATCTGGGCCCCAAAAGTTATATAATCAACCTTCCATTCAGATCGGTACACAGTTGATCCAATGGTCCATTAAATTTGGATCTCACCGAAAGTTGGTGGACACATGCAATTCAAGGGGGTCGTGTGTTTGGTCTATTTGGATGGACCAAAGGTAAGTCCCATAAGCGTGAGCTTAAGGAATTTTATTATAAGCTTTAGCTTAAGAGAGCCTTGCTCTTCATGTAATTGAATATCAAGCATTGCATTTCCATAAGTGGTTAAAATAAGAACCAAAGCTAATATAAAAAAAAAATGACCATAAAATGTCCTCCCCTGTAACGGAGATTAATTCAGGCCATGATGGTAAATCAATACTCAGCCATCTCACTAGGAAAGTAAAGGTCACATCTACATCCCCACATCCATCACCCCCCACTTCATATCCTTCACCTCCAACTTTTACCTATGAGAAAGCCCGCAACCACGTCTTCTTTTCTGAGTGTGCGGACTTTCTTTCCAGTTGTGCGGGCTTTCTTCCCACTTGAGTGGACTGCTTTCCTGGTATTTGAGTCAACAACTCATCTGGTCCTTGGGTCGATCCAAACATACATCAGAGCTCCATCATCATTTCCCAATCAACCAAATACTACTCCATCAACCAACAATCCAATGCCCATGGTTGAAAAGTGTAAACAAAAGGACACCGGGCGTTGAATTCCCATCTAAGAAGACAATAGAGAAACCGTCAAACAGTCACGTTTAATAGGCGATCGACGGAAAAAAAAATAAAACCATATTTCTATTCATTCATTCAAAAAAAACAAAAACATCTCATGCCACCCTTTTTTGACCTACCAATGTAACAACCAACAATCCCAACAAACCTCCCTACCCTTAAAATAGGCCCCAACCCCACCATTTCACAGTCCCAAAGATACACCCATCTTTCTCCTCCAAACATAGAAGCAGCAAACAAGTCTCAGTCCCACTCCAGCCATGGGAAACAGCTTTTCAGGAAGGAAGACAGCCAAAGTGATGAAGATAGACGGCGAGACAATCAAGTTCAAGACCCCGGTGAGCACCGGGGAGGTGATCAAAGACTATCCAGGTCATGTTCTGATGGATTCTCAGGCGGTTCGGCACTTGGGAGTCAGAGCCAAGGCGCTGGACCTGGACCATGAGCTCCAGCCCAAGAGGCTCTACTTCCTGGTTCAGCTGCCCGCGATGGGGAGCGAGAAGGCACCGCGGAGGGCGCGGTCTGGTGTCATCAACATGAGTGCCAAGGACCGGCTCGAAAGCCTGATGCTGGCAAGGAGGTCGGTCTCTGATCTTTCACTGATGAAGACGGTGGAGACGGGTGCAGATGGGGGAAGGCAGGTGAAGATGAGGCTGCCCAGGGCACAAGTGGCCAAGCTGATGGAAGAGAGCAAGGATGAAGCAGAGGCGGCCGAGAAGATGATGCGCCTTTGCATGGGGAATGAGGCCGGTCCGTTGTCCCAACAGAGTCAAAGGAAGCCGGCTCTAAGGAAAATCAATGAGGGATGCAAGCATGAAGAGGTAGTAGTACTGAAATTTATTCTGCATCATTCTTTGGTTATATCTTTGCTGCAACTTTTTGGGTTCTAGTCTCTAGAAAAAACTAGTGCTAGTTATTAGACAAGTATACAATGCTGCACCAATTGCTACCCTTGCCTTGCACATGCACAGTGGGGCCATCATGGATTGCACAAGGACCCCATCTGTGATGATAATTGGTTGATCGATCTTAGCCGTTAATTGTAGATAGTTAAACCAAACCTTTTTTAAGTACTGCTGGTCTAGACGTACGTTCATCATCAAAATAATGGCTAGTGGAGCTATGGCTTGTCCCAAGGAGAGGCTCTGTTCTCATTCCATCTACCAAAAATCAATTTCAGCAGAATTTTCTATACATCATGTGACTCAATAGTAAGTATTTGAACCGTCTATTTCAAATCCATATGCATCAATGGAGGGTTCCACTTCCATCATCCAATGCAAAAGACTTTATACTGTACTTAGTGATTATGACGACGACGACGACGACGATGAAAAATATTTTGGTTGGGCCACTGATCATCCATGAATGGTCTTGATCCAACAATTCTAGACAAGTGAACCCCACATGGCATGTTTACTGGCGTTGTCACTTTTCATATTAGAGAGGTACTTAACAAATCTGTATGAAGTTGAGGATCCAAAAACAACTACATGCATTTCAATTTGTGTAATGAAGTAAAATAGTAGAAGATTGAAAAATAAGAACAAAAAAAAACAAATCGAAATCAGTCGATTGTCTGCTTCAAAGTTCAACGAGTGATATGATGATGAGGAACATAGACAAGCTTCTGGAGTTAGTCCTAATCTACTTATTTTAATTGAATAAAAAAAAAGGAATAGTATTAAGAATCCAACGAATACTACCAAACAAAATGAGGAGAGGAACTTCTGATTTCAAAGCTATCTAACCTGTGGGGGCCCACATAAAAATGTTCTAATCATAGAGGATAGGGGATGGATGTTTTTAATTAGTTTGGACTATGGTGAGCCAAGAATGATTACCTGGGCTTGGTCCTAACCCTTGATTTTAAGTGCCTTTAAGTACAACATTAAAACCATTAGATTAAGCCATCCTCTTTTCAAATAATCAATGAAGCAGCAGTGTCCAATTGGGGCCATCAAGTTAGAGTTATTTTAGTTTATAAAAGCCCCAGCCTTCGAGAATGATTTGTTTTGTGCTTATATATTTATTTTTATTTGTTTTATTTTTATTTTAATCATTAATTTTCTGAACCTCTTCGGATGTAGATTCTTTACTGACGTTTTGGGTGGTCATGATTTTGCAGAAAACGGGAGTGAGATTCCTACCCATCCAAGATGGAAAAGTGGTTTAAAAGTAGGACATCTCTAGTCCCAAATTAAACCATCACTAGACACCAAGGGCCCAGAGAAGCAAGAAGAATGAACTATGCAGTGTTAAGGTAGTAGACAAATATGTGTATGGTTTTAGAAAATGTATCATTCAACAAAGAGGACTGTATTGTATGTTGAAAACTTAACACACTGCATGCAACAAAACCAGTGTAACTGGCTCTTCTTAGATGTATGTAACAAACATAGTCAATCTTGTGGGCCAAACTAACTGGATAGAATTCGCCTCTTTGTATATGCTAGTCATCTCATACAGGGCAAGTAGTTCAACCACCACGTGGGCTCATTGTCGCTTTTGCTTTCATTCAGTACCACAGTAACCACACAAAGAAAAGGAATCACAACTTCTAAAGATGAGAGTCAAAAACAGTTGAATATAGTTTCCTCTTTTTCAGCAGGGGTCGAATCTAATTACCTACCTTGCTCAGAGGACTTTGATGTCACTGTCGACCAACTGAGCTAGCAGCTTGGGATAAATACAAGGAACAACACAACCTATCTCTTTGATTAATTGATGGTGGGATCTATTAGTGAACAGCCTATTTACATCAATGTGTCCCACTAAATAATAATGCAAGATAATTGCGATTTAATGTGGGGGCTCAATGGCTCATTCAAGTTTTATACATATGGTGTGAAAGAAATCATTTATATATGATCTACTGTATTCTAGGAATAGCACCCTTTCCCTCGTGATTTGATCTTAATTAAAGATCCATACTAAATAAACATGTTTATTCTCTCTCTCTCTCTCTCTCTCTCTCTCTCTCTCTCTCTCTCTCTCTCTCTCTCTCTCTCATAACTATAATAGAAAGTTAGAAACCCATCACATCTATAATAGAAAGTTAGAAACCCATCACATCCTAACTGGTAGTAATATGGCCCCTTTGAAAATCACCGGCACCAATATCTTGCCCAGATGAATTCAACAGCATACTTGTAGCTGTCAAAACCGCATCAATAACCCAATATTGCGTTGGATATCCAAACCCAGACTCAAAAGGAAAAGCCTACAAGCCGGATAGAAACACAAAACAGAAGTGCCCTCTTTTCTATGAGAAATTTCAATAAAAAAAAAGGTTGGCCTACCATCGGATTGATCCCTACAAAACTTAAACATGAACTTCCAAGGTAAAAGATCAGGATCCATGATAGAAGACCGAATACATTTCCTGTCCACAAGAACAATAAGAGAGCTAGAATCCCTGTAAGCTTTCTGAAGGTTGCATTGAAGGCATCACTGTCCACAACATTCTTAGACCAGAGAAGAGACTTGGGATGTAATCTGAAGAAACCCATAGTGAGAAACCGTCTCTTGGGGAGATCAGAAGGTTCCAACCTGAAACTTCAGAAACGTGATGCACATGAGAATGGTTATAAGAGTGCACAGTCAAGTCCCAGTTTGCAGCTATGCCAAGTTTGAGAAACAGATTACAAGATTTTATTTGGGATTTTGTATCATGGAGAGCAGCCTTCCAAGGAGGAGAAACTTTACTGAAAATGTGGACTCACTATCTTAGCCACATGTTCTATTTTCAAACGTTATATGCTTTGAAGATTCTGCTCCCCTTTCCTCCCTCAAATGTCATCCCACTATAAAGGGCCTCCTTATGGCAATCAAACTGTGCCTTTAAGAATAGTAAGACCCACAATTTCAACAAAAAAATACAGACTGATTTTGAATAATCAAAGACAAATCTCTTTAATTAATCACCCAACGGTCGCCTCCGTTGACCAATTTTGTGCCCATTTACATTAATGTCAAGAGGTTTAGTGCAAAAATGCCTTTTTTAAGGGTAGGTCTCTGTCTCTTTAACCAATTTTCAACTTAATTTATCACAACGTATGACAAATTTCAAACACAAGCAATTAAAGCATACATTATTTGACAATTAAACTATGTACTTTTTTCCTTTTGAAATTCCCTACGTCTGGTCCCTAATCAATATACCTTCCAATATTCTTTGAGTAAGACTTTAGTCTTCTCCTGTTAATCTGCCAAAAGGCATGCACAAAATAATACAATTTAAGCCGGGGTCAAGTTTGTAATTGCTAATTAATGAACCTAGAATATAAGCCCATCATGTTTCGAAAAAAAAAAAAAAGAATATAAGCCAAAAAAAAAAAAAAGAATATAAGCCCATCATCTCTTGCTCTTGAAGAAGCATCACAAGGAAATATGTACATGAACATCTCTCATGATTGAAGAAAATATGTAAGTCGTCATTAATGCACTTACAACCACAATTACAATTAATTACTTGTCCAATCATTGTATAATCAAACCTTGGATGGTAGTATGGTGCAACGCCCATGTTAACAACATGGTTGGGGCTCACTTTTGGAGAACCCAAACCGGACTACAACCCTAAGACCCATTATATACTGTCGATTTCAGTGGGTCAATCGATGAATTGATCATCAGATTTCACACATGAGAGATTCCTTCCATTTCTGCCTATTAAAAACGGAAATAAAGAAAGTTAATCACAGGTTTCAAATTTTGTTGATCTAACAGTGGCCATCTCACTAATTTGCAGAATAATTTATTATTTGACCACTACAATGGGTTCAAGAGTTAATAAGAGGTTTGGACTTTCTAAAGGTGGGCCCATCCATGTTGTAAACATGTTCTGCCCCTATTAGAGAAACTATCTCTCAAGACCATGAAGTAGGCTTCAAAGTTTTTGTCAGATTACTTATTGTGCAATATCAGCTATTTCATGCTTACTCCATCTCACTAATGTCCGCACTACCAAACTTCTACCCAAAACGGCATTTTATTGATAACATATTGATATTTTTGCCATTATTGAAAATATTGGGAGAGGATTGCTAGAGCAATAGAAGGGTCGTTTGTTTGCACCCATTTATATATGTACATGAGGCACTTGCATAGTGGTTATGTACATTAACATTTGTCTACACTCATTGCGAGTTACATATATACCTAAGTGAGGTGTGAAAATGAGTTCCTTTTCGCACCTACTTTTAGGCATCTCTAACATATGGTGGAAATTTTTGCTTCCCATTTACACACCTAAAGCAAGAGGCACGTGCTATAGTGACACTAATGTGAGTTCATGTCCCATGGAGCCCTTCAAGTTGCAAAAAAATCTCAATCCTATGGGCCCCGAATTCACAATCCGAAAAAGGTTAAAAATAGCTTGGGGTCAAATTTCATATCTTAATGCAACATGCATTTTGAGAAATTATAAAAAGAAAATACTCCAAACCATTAATTTGTAAATACATAGAACCACAGATGTACCTAGATTCACATGCGAAAAGTAGTGAAAATGACAAAAAGAAATGTGTTTCACATGTGTATCATTTACATATGCAAATGATTTATATGTGCATCATTTACTCATGTGAGTCATTTCACAACAATGCACTCTATGATATCTTCTCCATCCCTTGACAAATCTACACAACTCCCTTGGCAAAACACATCATGTGGGGGTAAAAGGTCAGGTCGTACATATACACTCAAGATCAGGACTTAGATGTTTTCAATGTGAAACTTACGTACCACTCCAAACTTAATTGTTAAGAGTTTCCCGCCCTTTCTCTCTAGATGGATGCTTGCCAGGCCTATACTCGTAGAGAATATTTCACCATACTTGCTATCAAATGTCTGCACAATGCACCCGGACATCCTGAATTGAGAGGTGGAGTACAACATAATGTAGAAGATCACTCACTGCAGAGTACAATTTATCACAACAATTTGCACATATCCCAGCATTATCCCCGGACGAGAGCTTCCCAAGGTATTTGGGATATGGGTTAGGCCTCAGTCACAACCCAACTAGAGTTTCACATGGGGCATGCCTTTTAATTGAGCCAATTATCCAGGCCTGAGTCCATCCATTGGGCCAACATTCAGACCCAACACAAGCCATTACTGATATTTATTAGGAACGAATGGGATGGTCTCGTCCTGCTTGGACTAGCCCATTTTTCTGGGACCTATGGTAGATATAGGACTAGGCACACCTCATTCGCTTTTGGGTCCAAGATATCAGGCCCAGAACCATCGGCCTAAAATGTCAGGCCATGTTCAGTCAATAGCAAGCTGGCCACAGGCTGACAGCTAAACCCATTGTAGCGTCCATTAGTGACCATAAGAACCATACTGGATCAGCCTAGTGATCGAACAAATCGTTGAATTAACTATTCAGATTGGCATTTCTAACCCAATTAGTAAATAGATTTGATCTGTCTTCTGCCCGTACTTGTAATCCAAGCAGTATAACCCGACCCAAACACCATCTGACTTTAGTCATTGATGTCCCTACCCGTGAGGCAAGTTGGTCATGGGCCAATTTCATGTCATACCGGTCCAATTGGTTGCATCTGCTGAACTAGGGTGTAAAGGCCTCTGACCCATAGGCCTATAACTAATCTTGTGTGGCTCACTTGCATGAGATCTGGAAGATTTTTCACTAGTAGTGTTCAGTTTCTAGATGCCCAATTTCCATATGTTCAAGGACTGTTCTTGGATGGCTCATGATATTGAACCATTGGGCTAGCCCGGCCCCACAAAAGCTGAGTTTAGTCTGGAAGTGTGCCTGTTTTGGGTTCCATTTTCTGCAACAGTTGCATGGCTTAGACTGAGGCAAATGCATGACCCCATTAACAAAAAAGAATTGGGCCTGGGTCTGAGTTTCAGGTCAGATTAGGAAATCGATAGGGAATGGGTTAAACCCCCAAGTAGAATTAAACACTTCTGCATTGATAATTTGATATGATGAGGCCTACCATAGAAGGTCAGATTTGGGGAGGGGGGTTGCCTCCAAATTGGGGGTGGCAATGGTCGGGTCCTGCTAGGTTCGAGTCAGGTTGAGCAATGCGTGTCATGCACAGTTTCAAACCCAACCTGATCCAATATGAATCAGTTTGAACCTGTTAACCATACCCAACCAAGAAATTAAAAGGGTCAGTCCGAAACCTTAATTAACAGGCCTGGTTAGGTCTGGTTTGGATAGGTTGGCAGGTAGAAAGCATGTAGGGACTCAACTGAAACCCAACTCATTTATTCATCCGGTCAGAAATGTTGACCTGAAAATAAAAAAGGCTCAACCCAAGACCATAATTACCATGTTGGGCTCAGGTTCATGTTGGGTTGTAAGTCGGGTCAGGAACTGCCACTCCTACTTAAAAGAGATTCTGCTAACAGAATATAACAGTAACCCAGAACAAAGAGGGAAAAAAAAAAGACAATAAATAAAATTCCCATCACCAACACAACTCAATAACCAACTATCAAATTTCTTTTCATCATACAAGAAATCGCAAAATTCGCGTTTTCTTTCCTATACAAAATACAATCTCAGAGCCAAAACACAAGTAGTAATCACATCAGATGACCCCATAACTCCAAAATCTCTGAATGGGAGCTTATGAATAAACAAATGAACAACTGAAGAATAACAATCATTTTCTCTTCTTCTTCTTCTTCTTCTTCTTCTTCTTTCTATGGAATGTAGCATATAACATCATCTGGGTGAGAGATTTGGCTCTCATGGGAAGAGCTGACCTTGTTATGACAAGGTGAATGCCCAGAAGGGGGAACAAGCCCTTTAGGAAGCATGCTCTGGATTGATGCCACGCCATCGAAAACCCGACCGCTCATCGTCCGGCCACACCACCCCCTTGAAGCCATCATCAGAAGTAGAATGACAACAATCAAAGCACCCCTCAAAACCGTTACACATCTTTGGGCCACCATATCTTTCTCTCTTTAGTCACATAAAGAGATGAACATAGATTTGATGGAATGGGATGGTTCATATATATACAACCACATTTATGATTTTTTAGGAATTGAATGATAGTTGCTTTTCCACGCTATGAAAAGTAGGGATGTATTGAGTTGAATAGAATGCAGTTGGTAATACAAAGTAAGATGAATTTTTGCATGCATTTCATTGGTGGTGGTGTTTCAAACTGACGGCAGCCAATGTAGAAAACTTGCAAAAATTTGTTTGAATGAGCATGACAGTTGGGTGCTCCAGATGACGACCCAAATTGGTAGTCTGCAGGGCATCTATATCAGACGAATCCATCAATCATTATCATTTTTGGCTTGATTGGAAATGAATTATTGTGGATCATGGTAGTTTATCCTGTAGTGTGATGGGTGGGGTTTTCACATAGTAAGCCGCTTGTAATAGCCGTCTAGTGGAACAATAGTCGAGCTTAGATTAGAGGGCAAAAATAGATTTCCTCCCTTGTGTAAGTAGTTTTGTAGAATATGATTTTGGATGGGGGAGGTCAATTAAGCACCAGAGTGCCAGCTCAACTCGAACTTAACATATTATTAATCTAGTTGAAAATGTCAACCAAGGCCACATTAAAAGTGAGATCAACCCAAACCATTAATCTAGCGGGGGTTGGAGATCGAATTGAATTGACCAATAATAGTGCAATTAGTCACTTATATCTGTTTAGATGTAATTAACAGGTTGCATACAACAAGACTCAAACAAAACCTGACCAATTTATTAAATTAAAATTGTCAATCTTATCTAGCTCGAAGGTCCTAAATTTGAGAGAGGTCTTCAGCTGTTGTTCAGATGGTTAAGGACATAAATATAGCGTGAGTGGTTTGAGTCTCTTGGAAAGAGAGAGAGAGAGAGAGAGAGAGAGAGAGAGAGAGAGTCTTTGAGTTGGTCTAGGTTTTGGGTACTCATGCGAGTCATGCCACTTTTTGGGTCACCTGTTCTATGAAGGTTCCTTCAATCTAATTATATCACGTGCCTAGGGCCTTATGTTTTGTAGAGTCCACGTAATTGTGCATCCGAGGTTGACGGCTTGTAGAGATGGCTTCATGTGTACATAGCAATATGTAAGAGTATCTATCTATATATAATAAGGTCGTTTTCCATATAGAGATAGGCTGCTGATGGTTTGTAATTGGTCATGCCATCTCCATCATACATCATGTGGTTAGTGCACATTTAATCTTTCTGGTGATGGGTTATCACTAAAATATGCAACTATATGGCAATCCCACTATCCTATTGATAGGATTGTGCCCCCATAAGTCTGATGTTTCACTGTATGATGGATCTGTTTGGCCCACAGGTGGGGTCTACCTCTCATGATCCGTACTTTTTTGTAGGTGGGCCCTGTTGCTGGTGGATCTTGCTGCAAGGTTTTTGGACCCAAGCTTAAAAACTTGAATCAGGGTTTTGAATAAGCTGAGTTATTTGTGAACGAATCTAAGGCAACCTAATTTCAAGAACCCATGAGTGGCATTAAGAGCTTGTTTAATGTGAAGATGCTCTTTTTCTTTTTGCGAAACTGGGTTGTTGAAAATTTGGAGTCCTTATTAAAATTTATTTAAAAAATTAGATTAATGTAAAAAAACTTTAAAAATAAATTTTAAAGTATCAACAAGAGATAGTTTTCTATCTTTGAATTTCTTGAAAGCATGACTACCAAAACAAATTTAAAAAGTTTGCCAACATCCTTTGGTAGGTTTTGAAATTACTCCAAGAAAACTTCACCAATTTCTCACAACAAAACCCTATATTGCTGTTCAATGGGTAAATAAATCTAGTCATCGATCCCTAACAATGGTTAAATATGACTAATCTTAATTAGGGTAGTGTCCGGATACTTTCAAATTTTGATTCTTCTCTATGGATATCGTTGGAAAAATGTAGTTGAGAATAAATCAACTTTACAATAATTAAACAATAAATAAGTATGAAACACTGGTAATACTATTATTTAAAATTTCCCAACTTCTCCATTTTTAGTCCAATGTTATATAACTGAAATATTTTACCTATGTTTTCAATTTTGAAAATATTTTAAAAATATGGTAATATAACTATTAGAGGAATACTTGTAAGACCCTAACTCCTTAATTTGGTTATTAGTATTAATTAATTATTTATTTTTAATAATTAATCAATTATATTTAGATGTTAAATAATTAGTTTTGAGCGTTAGAATAGTGTTTGGAAGTTTTGAAAACTTTTGGACTTAGTTTAGTGCATTATAGGAACTAGTTGGGATTTCGGAAAAAAGTTAAGGGTATATTGGGAATTTAGACTATCGTTATTTTGGCTCTGTTGGAATGATAAAATGAATTTAAGAAACTTTTGTTCTTGGCCCATACCCATCCAATGTCTAGAAGAACCTTGTTTTGTTTATACACTTACTCACGTAAGTCGGGATGTAAACATCATTTTGACAAAAGGCGATATGTATACAAGCAGCAACTCCTTTCCCTCCTTTCTCCTCGTTCCAGCAACATTCCTTTCTCCTTTCCTCTCATTTCTTCTTTCTTCCATGTATCATGCCTCAAGCGTTAGACTTCCATTTGCTTAGTGAAGACAATCACACAATTATATCTTAATCAGAATAGCAACTCAACACAAACTCTAACTAAGAGTTCGGATCAAACCAGGCCTCCCGTCCACGATCCTCGCTATAGTGAGGCCACTTTTTGTCCCAAGTTCACTATAGCGAGATGAGGCTCCGCTATAGGAAACTAGTGTTCTAGATTCTGGCTCTCTTGGCTCCAAAACACTTCAGTCTTCGCTTCAAGTCTTCCGGCGACTCAACCATAGTCCATTCTAAAATAAATACAAAATTACAATTCAAATAGACCCAAAGTTTTATCCAACCCATGAATTAGCCAAAACAATAAAATTTCCTCACAGAAAGATTATTATTATACTAACCCCCAGCTTGCAACCCAAGATGCAACATTACAGTGAAAAACCAACTGCGCCCCCCCCCCCCCCCCCCCCCCCCCAAGGGGGTGTTTCGGGTCATGAGATTACTGTTTTAGGTAAATGATACAAGCATAATGTTTTCAAAATATCACCGATGAGTTTGACTCTAGTGTTTGTCTGATTGTCATTTAAATCCCCTAATGGGATAAATTTAGAGCTCCATGTTGCATGATACATATGGTTTTTTCTTCTTCATGGGATATGGGTTCCACCAGCTTCCCTTTTTCCTTTTCTCTTATTTTCTTAAAGAAAAAGCAGATGTCAAGATCATTCAGGTATATGCCTAAATTTAACATTACTGATGGAGGCAGGATCAAGACCATTAACCTAATAACGAACCTAACTTTTTCCTTTTGGTAAAGAATAACTAACCTAACTTAGTGTACCATCATTTGCAGTATCTAAAGACGCAATCAATGACAGGTACCAAACATGTTTTATCCTCAACATGGCACAGACTCCATGCTACACATCCACACCCATTCTATACTTATCAAGCATGCCACCCCTTAAAGGGCAAGCTTTTACAAATTATCACATAGAAAGTAGTCAATTGTTTTGACCCCCTCAATTTGGAATTTGATCAACCCTTTCAATTTTGACCAATTTTATTAGATTTTCTTATTCTAAAAATATAATTTTGCACAACGAGGAAATTGCCAACCACTACTTGTTGTAGAGAACTTTTCTCCTTTTCTGATCAATATGTAAATTAAAGTGATGCCAAATGAAGCAAAGGCAAAGTAACTAGGAAAGCAAGCATAACCAAGATCCAAACTTGCCCCAAATCTGACTTAGGTTCAGAATACAGAACCTGATTCCAATCAATTCACTGGTCAATATACTGTTTTTCTCTCCTTAAATTTTGATAGAATGCATTACATTCTTTACTTTTAGAAGCCGCAGCTGGTTTGTAATCTAAGTACTTTTCATGATTTATGTAGTCCAGAGTTTTTTTTTTTTTTTTCATTATATTTATATTTTAATATTTTTTGCCCCATTTTATGTATTTGAATCATTTTTTTTTATAGAAGATAATCTAATGGTGGGCCAAATTAAAAATAAATCCCATCGAGATCCAACATCTCAAGCAATTATTCTGAGTGGTTTGGATTTCTTTTTTCTTTAAATACTATCCACATAATGTGATAATAGATATTCAAATGTATCAAATGGTTTAATTTATTTTAAAACTTTCAAAGACCAAGTGATTTTTCCTTTTTCTAGGCAACATTTATGTAACATCATTCTCATGAAAAAGGTTTCATTTATATGATAAAATAAAATAAAAAAGAGACTAATTTCCCCAAAATACCATAGAAAACCATTTCCTATGTCTGGTTCACACAAATGCAGAAGTCCGCATCAACACTCTTCCACAAACGTTACACATATGAGCGCTTAGGTTTTAAGTTTTATGTGAGTAATGATAGGCATCTATATTTAGTTCTACTAAAGGTGACTTTTTTTCTTTTTACTTCTAAATTTCGAGAGTTGGAAAAAAAAATTGGTTTTTTGTACCTATTTCTTTTCATTTTGGCAGCTTTCACCTTAAATTTGTATTAGTTTTTTATTTTATATAAATTCTACCTTGTTTTATTATTTTTTGTGTATGTGATTTTTGAAATCCAACGCCAATAAAAAATTAAGAGGATTTTAACGAAAAGAATCTAAAATATATGCATCTACAGTAGTAGTCCTAGGGGCCCTTTTTTATTTTTTTATTTTTTTTTTAATTTTTTGCCAAGCGGTGATATCCCCGCTCACCTGCATATATGAGCAGGGATATCACCACTTGTTTTTTTTTTTTTTTTCTTTTTCACAACTAAGTGGCAGTATCAGCACCCAAGTCAGATTCGAAAAAAAAAAAAAAAAAAAGAATCTTTCTTCTTTTGGATGTGGTCACTTGATGATAGAGGCTGGATGGTGATGATGGGTAAGGTTGAAGATGATGGCAAAAGGAAAATGTGAGATGGGTCTTGGTCGTAGGTATAGGGCTTGTTTAGGTGTTGTCGATTGGATTGGTAGGGTAGATGTGGTTTGGAAACGGGCAATGGTTGTCTAAGGAGATGAGAAAAAGATGCCGATAAAGGTTGCTTGAGAATGGAAAATAATAAAGGAAAAGAAAACAAAAGAAATTAGAGAGGAAAAGATACGTTCAAGAAGGAGAGACAGTCTGATTTTCGTGAGATGGGGTGGAGTTTGATTCATTTGGTTGGAATAAGATGAATGGGTTTAGGGTTTAGGGTTTAGATGGGTTTGTTTAGGTTGTGGGAGAAAGAGGGGTGAGGAATACGATAGATTTTGATGACTATATATAAGACTGGGGTGTTTCGGTAATAAGTTCCCACATACAAGTCCAAGACTATTGAGGTCATCATATCATAAAAGAAAATGTCGTGCAGGTAAGGGGCTACTTGGCAAAGGTAGAAGGAGTTGGAGGAAGGAAGAAGAGAACAAGGAGGGAGGAGGAAGAGTAGGAAGAAGAAGAAACGAGCGGAGATATCCTGCTCATACATGCGGGTGAGCAGGGATATCGCTGGTAGACAAAAGGACCCCCGGGACTACTATGGTAGATACATATCTTTTAGATCATTCTTGATATACAATGAATTTAATTTGATTTTTTGGGTAAAATCTTCAAAAATTAATAACGATCAATTCATATGGTCGAGTTAGTTTGGGTGAAGGTTGGAAGGTGATGCTCGTAGGAAGGACCCACCCAGCCCGACCCGGACCAATTTGTTATGTGTTAGGTTTGTGCCTTAAGTTTTAGTACTTGAGTCGGGCATGGATCTAAGATTTGGACGCATATAATATTTTGGCCAAGCTTTCATTAATCGTAGTCCAGAGATCGCCATATACGATTTTAAGGTTTCTAAGAATACATTGACATTCTTAATCGTAGTTGTACTAAGCTGTGTGCGTGTGCGCGCCCCATTGATCATGGAACTCAGGGGATGTGTGTATGTGTGTGGGCCCCATTGATCATGGAACTCAGGGGATGAAAATTGACATCTTGGATGGGCCCATATATCAAGTTTGTGGTTAATCTCATGTCTCTAACCCCTTCATCCGTTGTGCAAGAATTTAACTACTTTATATTAAAGAAGAAATTTGACCCTCAAATCAATTGTCCAATCCATTTGGATAGATGAAAACTCGATGGATCCATTGTAATTTTAGGGGGCCCTATGTGTGTAGATAGTTAGGAGGGATCATAAAGTCGGCTCCTCTATGTTGTCCCACGCTGTAATATGGTGAGGGATAGAAGCGTATGAATATTTCCAGTCATGTTTTATTGTTAGTACTAATTAGGCTTTAATCATGTTTGAGCCCTACTGAACGGACGGGCTCGGGCCTGAGATGTATGAGGTGGGATTGGCTTGCGTCAGGCACTTACAAGTTACAACCATGTCAATCGTGGACAGGATATGGACCTATATTTGAAAAGTCGAGTCAAGCATAAATCAGACAGGTACCCTAGATCATGCTTGCAATCCGAAATCTGTGTCATTGTAAATCAGATTGTGGGTCACTTTTGATGAGTCAAAATATCTTCCAACCTAATTTCTTTTGCTTTATACTCAACTAGTTTGAAGGTTGAAAACTTGATCCTCTTAAATTGTGACCACAACTTTCATTAATTAAAATATTCAAATTTGAAAACAAGTAGGACTTTGACTCGTGCCCAACGTATCAAATGCCTAAAATCTTATATCAAAAGTCTAATGTTATTTTTAAATAATTGTTGCGTTCAAAGCAGTGCTCTATCAATAAGAATTATGGCATAGTTTGGTAGCTGTAGGAATTGAAATCACTACCATAAATGAACAAGAGACATGAACCACAAACTCTCAATTACCCTTGGGACATGTTTGTATAGCATAAAAAAATTCTCATCCCCAATCGAAAACTGCTCATCTTTGCTTATTAGATGGATCCTAATTCCAATCTGATGATTTAACTTTCATGAGGAAGTGAGTAAAAAGGTGGGGCCCAAACTATCATTTTGATATGACTGATAGGTGGGGGCACTGTGGAAGGTCAATTGACCATCATTCAATATATTTGACCAACAAAGAGGTGCAGGTTTGTGAACTGATTATTATTGTTTAAACATTTTGTAAATGGTAACTGATTTTATTATTTTGGATGGAGAGTTGGTGAAGCAATCAATTTGATTGTAATTCAATTGATACTGATGCATGGAAAGGAATCACCATGTCATGGCCGTGTTCCTCCCAACCACTCATTGGTTGGGTCATGGATCAAGGGTTAGTCTTCAAGCCGAGGAGATTTTTCAAGATCCTCCATTAATTTTTGGGCTCACCCGAATGTCCCGTGTGATGTAATTGAATTCCTAGTAACTATAAGACTTGTATTTCTATAAATAAAGGTGTCTATCGAAAAATGACCATCAAATAATCTACCCTTTAATTGAAAATATCGAAAGCCACCTGGTCATTCAAATACCAGTTAACTCAAAGTTCCATCTAAATCACTACCTCATATCCTTTGCTCATCACCACTGGAATAATCCTTCCCTGAGGTCCATTTGCCCATGAATTCCTATGTATTTAATTCCATGCAAAATAGGGGCCCAAAAAAGTAGGGATCCTATTCATGGTATGGTGATGGAACACTGACCATTCTATGCTGACAAAACTGCCTTTACTATTGAGAGACTGAATGCATAATTTACAACTACAAAAGAACAAATGAATGACAGCCTCTGGACTAGGATCTCAACTACAAATGAATGAAATTTCTGCAGCATTCAAATGACTGTAATGTAGAGAGATTGATCGGTCTCTACAACAATCAAACAGAAACTGTGAAATCCTTCAGCTGCACCCACCCATATGCACAGCGATCCCGGATTTTCTGTATTGTTGAAGCTGCCAAGTCAACCACCGGCCTAATTCTTGCAATCTCTTTCTCTAGTGGCAATCTCGCATTATACTCCAACTGCAATAATCAATAGCATGAGAAGAAAATACCTGCATTTCTTGTTTCTTCATGGAATAGAACTCACAGTTCAAATACAAAGTGCACCATAAAAAAAGGGGGAAGAGCATAAAGTAACCTTCTCAATGCACTGCACAACATCCAACACGTGGCAAAAATAGGAGAGCTGCTTATATAGATCCACCTCTGTATACTGCTCCAAGCAAACATCATAATCTTCAGTTCATACCAAATTAAAAACAAGACAATTGGTATTACTCATTTAAAGACGCAGGTCATTGTAGGTGACACCATTCTAACCTGTTGTATGAGACGCCCATTGCAACGAGGGTAGTTTGGACAAACAGTTCCTCTTTCAGAATCACCAATCACCCGCAAATTTAGACTCCGAGTTGTGTACTTGCACATTTCATCATCACACTGATAACATAAAACAGCCGTCAGAGTGACCCATAAAGCTTATAAAATACATAGTTAACAGAAGGTTCATGAATGAGAACACTGGAAGAAAGCATATGAGAAGGTCGATAGACACCGTCATCAAGCCCATGTAGTATGTAGAGATAAACTTCTCTGCCTGCCTCTTCACCTGCAAAATATGTAAATAGGATTATCACCAAAATTAAGCAAATAACTAGACCTAGACTAAAGCTCACTGTCAAGAGATCTTCAATTTGTTGGGACATATGGTCCATGAACCCAGATGTTCCTCGAGATGACCCTACAAGACTATGCTGATGAAAGAATCCTATGCATCTAATGAACAAAATTTGAATTTGAATTTGAGCTGACACTTTTTCTTTCCCTGTTCATTTGAAGGCTGCAGCCAACAGCCACAATTGTGTGATCGTTATCTACTATGGTCCATCCATGGAGGGCGACAAGGTGGCAGTCCATATTTACCAAATGCATGAATAAGCGATATAGTAATAGGCCAGAGTCAGCCTCAAGCACCAATTCATTACCTGGTTGGCTATCATGGCTGGGGTTATTTTCGTTCCATCATCGCCGTCTGGGCATCTTGGGCAATGCATTCTGTGCCAGAAATTACTGCCAGATTCTTTCTCTGCCGGTGGATCTGTTGGGATTTCATTGCTTGAAGTCGAGAGTAAACTGGATACAGGGGGGCACTCAAAAGTACTAGAGCAACCAGGACACGATAACCACAAGGGATTGCAGCCACGATATCTGCAATTTTGCCATTTAAACCAGGCTCCAATTAATGTTTCGAGTTTTCTTGTATTCTTACAAGAATGACTATGATACTGAAATCAGAGAATCACTTACCTCTCTTCATCATCTGCAATACCCAATAGTGCACTAGATTGATCTTTGCTGACATCTTCAGTTGTTTTAGATTGAAACTAAAGCAAGAATAATCAAGTCTTGTGTCAATAATAAGATAGCAAACTCGTGTCCTGTCACTGAGGATGTCTAGTTGGTGGTAATGAAGACCCACCTTAGATGAATCAAGCCCCAGGCAATCAGCTAAACGTGCTGGGCTGGTACCTTGAATTGAAGCACATAGACGTGAAACCACAGGATGTATCTGCATAGGCACAGAACTTTGATGCATGCCAGTACATTGGGTAAAGAATGAATTCCATCCGTGGAAACAGACAAACCTGCTGTGACAAATAATAATCAATGTCAATTATCCAATTCCCATTGTCTTTCTTCAGCTCCTCGGGATGCCTAGCCCTTTGAGCTATTCCTGTAGAAGAACCAGATCCATTGCCCTGCCCAGTTGCAAGTTCCAGATGATAAATAAACAAACAATAAACTTGTATTGGTAATCCGCAAGGGACTTAACATTCAACATTTCTCAACATTTGAACTATCTATTTAATCAAGTGACAATTAAAGCTAGCAAGCAGTAGCCTCTGCAAAATTCATATAATGCCAATCATATTTCAAAGTCCACAGCTGTTCGTTTTCTTGATATACATAACAAAGATTGGCCTGTCAGTCCTCCAACTTTTACTTTCAAATTCCAAACGTTTCAATGCCAACCAGTATTTATGCATATTAGAGATGAAGTTAAAAACAGATATCTTAAGGTAAGAAAGACATACCTGCTGACAGCATATGATGTATGGGACAGTGTCCCCAGCGGAGCACCCGGTGGAGTAGCCACTTTGCTTCAATCTTAATGCCACCTAGAGAATGGACAAGCCAAGTATAATCATAATAAATTATTGTATAAACATCAACCATCTAAAGATATAACACTAAAGATTGGCACACCTGCACATGAGGTTGGTTTTTGGCATCTGGATAGTCTTCAGGTGGTTTGGTCAATGTCTTGGTAATAATATATTTCTCAAGAGCTACTTCACCATTCCTCATCTCCTCCTGCACCTGTTTGGCATATGGAAGGATCAATGATAAGAAGTTTAGAACAGTACTTGAAATTTCACTTTACCTCCAATTAGAGAACTGACTTTCTGGGCATGATTGCCATACTCATATTAATTATCCATTAGATTGAACCAGTGGCAGAGCCAGAATTATAGCAACAAAGCTAAGATTTTCTTAGAGGGTACCAATAAAAATATATATTTATATGTATTAATGTTTTACTTATCATTTTAAAATGATTATTATTTGCACAGTTTTATTTTAATAATATCCAAAAACAAATCCTAAATTTGGAATACTTCCATATTTTTAATGCAAGCTTAATATGGTTGGACCAACTCCTATTGGAATAAAGTTAGGGGATAGCCAAACCAAGGGAAAGGGACTTTACTTTTAGTGGCTATGAATTTCAAGACATGGGCACGATATAGAGACCATTCCTCTCATTTTAGCATGAGTGAGACACTCATGGTTGAACATTGTACCCTCTCTCCAATTTTACTATTGTACTCCATGGTGTAATTTACCTTGGCTTATTTATTTATTAAGTGCTAATATGAGATAAAAGGTGATTTCTTTTTTAGGTTCATCTATTTTTTGGTTTTTTAGGAATGAAAAAGAAATCAATTGAGATCTGAACATTGATTTGAATATTGGCAAAGATGACTTCTTTTTGTGATGTTGATAATACAATATCTAAGATAACCAGTGTATGGATTATAGTGGACCCCACTCACAAGCCACATAAAATTCTGTATAGATGATGGAAAAGGTAAAAAATGGAAGTCATATAATGAGAATCCACAAATCCATATCAAAATGTTGGGGAAGGAGAAACGTCTCCTATGGAGACTTACTTTTGGAGGAAAAAGGGGATCGATGAAAAGACTTACTTTCGTAGATTTGAGTGTAAGCTCCTTAAATCTTCGAAAAATGGTTAAATTTTGCAAGAAAATTTCAAAGACACAATTACCCTCAAGACCTTTTGAAATATCTCATCCATACCATGCAAGAGAATCAATAATAAAGTACACATTTGAATGTCAGAAGCGTCAGTAGGCAGGATTCACGCAATATCCTACAAGGAACAACTCATTTTGTCACCATAAGAAAGATTATATGGGACCACATTGATGCATATGAGTGTCGAATTGGGGTGAGTGCCAATTCATGGAGAGTTAAGTGTACGTAGGTTTGGATTTAGCACAAAGGGCCCAATTAGGAGTTTCATCTAAAAATAGTCGATTTTAGGTGAGTGCCAATTCATGGAGGGGTAGGTGTATATGAAGGTGATTCATCATACATAGGCCCTATTAGAAGTTCTATTTCTAAAAAAATAAGGAACTAGTTCTATCTTGAAAATTCTATATATTTAGTCCCAAATATTCACTGCATTTCAGCAAGGACTTATATAGAAATACTCGGTGAACATAAAAGAAAAACCATATGCAGTATAATATAACTCATGCCTTCTGTGCATCGAAATTCATGGAGGTTTGAAAGGTATTTATGTTAGAGAGTTAGTGAGGCAGCCCAAAGAAAGGCCCATATGTGATCACTTGAGATATTGTGCAAGCATGCATAAGCTCTCATCTGCCGGCACCATCAGCTTTCTGATACTGTTTTATCATTCCCATGGTCCAAAATATGCAGGAAGAGACTCTATAACATGATATTGTTCAGGGCTCAATGGATAAGAAGAAGATAATACAGATTTAGATCTAGGAGGCATGCTCCACACATTTTTCACTTCTATTTACTAATTGAGTTTAAGAAAATATTGATAAATTAATTCTATATTGGTAAGCAACATGCATAAAGATACATAACCCTTTAAAGAACTCATATTCACATGGTGTCAAGTCCGGAAATTAAAGTTACAATGTTACACTTTCAAAAGGACTTTCCTTAAGTTTTAATTCACAGTTTGACCTTCTTTATAAATCAAAAGCCCTACATTTCTCTTGAACTCCTATTCAATCCATGCCTTATCAACCCAATCTCTCTCTTTTTAATCTTCCTCTCCCTCTTTAATCTTCTTTTTCTGCTTACCTTCTAGTTATTTATCTGAATTTCCTTTCCTTTCATTCTTTCTTTAATCTTTTTCTTCTTTCTATTCCTCTTTTCTTTCATAATCTTATACTATCCTTTTTCACTTTCTCATTAATGAAAGCAGTCATCCATACATTGATCATATGTTCAGTTTCTACCATCACTTTTATCCAATTCTCTACATATCCTTCAGATATCTTGCTTCCTTGTATTCATTCCTTCTTTGCTAGTCCACCCTGGGAACCCTCCAAACATCAAACTCAGCAGTTAAGTAGTGATGAGCTCACTTGTGGAGACACTGGACATTTAACTTCTATCCTAAGGACAACCCCAAACAGTTGCTTCTACGTAAATTAACATTCATGATCATACCAAGAATGATGAGTCCGATTGTCAGACCACCACATCATCATCATATTCTCCAGAATCTGCATCTTCGGATACTCAGCTCTCCAGAATATGTATCTTCATATAAAAAGTAGATGCTTTCACCAGTTGAGTTCATAACATCATTAACTAGTCATGAGATCCCAATGACCCCATCCCCTATTTAACTTGTCCTGTTTGTTTAGCAAAAGTAGTAAGGGAGCAGTAAAAGTATGCCTCGATGTGACGTTTTTTATTGCTCCCGTCTGGATGAAAAAAGTGAAGTGCAAGGTACAGTGGTGATGTGATGTTTTTTGCTAAAGGGGGGATGTAGAAATAAAGACCTAGCAATAAAGCAGGGCGTTCTTGTGCTATTTGTTAATGGCCTTATAGTAACTGCTGAATTGTAAATAACTTTTGCTAGCAAAGGAACGGAAATGTATTGAGTGACTCTTCTTTCATCTATTGTCATCTTCTCTCACATATGTTTCCATCATTAAAATATTAAGATAACATGTGCACCAAGTAACCCACATGTATGACACGTGCACATGTGACTTACCAACCTCCCATCTCTTTAGCAAAACCTTAAATTAAATCTCAGATTTACAATCTATTGATCCACCTAAAAATTCAATCCCCTGATTGCGGGTACATCGATCACAATCAACTTAGAAAACCATAGTGATGCAGTAATTATCACATGAGGTGATAGCTTACCTTCATGAGAGAGCTATGTATGGCCTCCACAACATCTTCACATGATCTGTAACCAAAAAATCATAAATAAGTCAAACAGCATGTTTGGTAATAGGTGAGGGATCGGTACATTTGAGGATTCCTCACTGCCCTTGGAACATGAATTCCTCCCTGAGGATTTGTATAGCTGGTGGTTTCAAATCGATAGTGGTGCATAATATATTGATGCATATAGCTGAGAAAAATTGGTTTTTAAGTACGCAAATCCGCAAAGTGGGGATTTCCGAAGTCCAAGTCCTCAAGGATTTACAATTTCCAAATGCAAGTCCTTGACGATTTGGTTGCAAAATGTGACATAAAGAAATTTAGAAATGCTTGGACTGATTTGAGCACTACCAGGCTGAAATAATTAAATGCATACCCTCCAGATAATATTTGACTTAGGCAGAAGTCCCCCAATTCTTTCGATAGCAAGCTCCAGTCACGCCGAACCATGTCAAGACCCTTACGTTCAATAACCTATATGGATTAAAAAAAAAAATGGAAGTCACACATTTAGAGACCACAGTTCAATTCCCCAAGAGAAAATGGTAGAAAATATCCATCTTCAACCTCATAAGGTGTCCCATCCTTGAACTGAAGTTTGACAGCTGCATATTTTTTTTTCTTGAGAAGTAGCATCCTCTTGTACAACCCATCAAGATCAATCTCCAAACAACGGTATTTCTTGTTGACCTAACATTGAAGCAGACAAGGAAGTACAATATGACGTCAAAAAAGAAAATGAATGTACATTGCTAGTTGTTATCATGCTAGGTAAGTTTCACCGTGTGCTTCCTAAATCCTAAAGATAAGAAACATGCACTTTATGCATAGAACTGAACTTTTATAGTTCTAACACAAATCTACCTCTTGAATGACCTTCCCTGCAATTGCTTTAGCTGCTGTAATGTCATCTAGTCCACTGTAAATCATAATTGAATCTGTATCCCCGTATATTACCTGCCAAAGACAAGAACATGTCATTCAGCTGAAGAAAGCTCATTGGAGTAATTTACAGAAAGAAGAAGCGAGTTATAAATGTGGTTTCCATTACTTAATGAAATTCAATGGACTAAATCATTTGACCTCATCAGCATTAGTTTGCAGTTATCATGAGTTTGATATCTTATTTTTATCTAACCGGTCACATTTTGGGAAAAGGATAAAACTAGTAACAGGGAGGTCTTGGCAATTCTGGAAGCTACGCAGATTTTTCTTGGGTCTTTTCAAGGGAAGGTAGTGGTGGAAAGTGAATTTTGGTAAATGCTTTTGGGTATCTCAGCCCCGCACAAAGCCTTGGCTTCAATTCTACTTTGATGAGGATGTTATCTTCCCATTGGCAGGTGGAGTTATCATATGCTTATATTGGCCAATAGTTTGGCGGATGTTTTAACCAAACATGGGGTGGATAGGGTTTCTCCTTGGGTGATTTTTACTGTGCTTTTTTTTTGTTTTTGGTATAGTCCTCCTATACATGGTTTCTTTTGTCAGGGTTCTTTCTATGTTTCATTGGGTTCCTTAACAATATTTTCTGTAAATGACCAAAAAAGAGATTATAAAACTAGCAATGTGAGTGAATCCTACTTGCCTACTTGGCATGATAAGCATAAGAGCATTTGATCTTTAGCACATAGATGACCGTGTTGGACTAAATTTGGAAAGCCATGCTCCAAATTGCTAAGTTCAAGAAATCTACTTTTATGTTGAAAAGTCATCATTCAGTACAGAACTATAAATTTAAGTTCTAAGACTTTAGAATCTTAATCAGTATATGTATCTTTGTACTGAAGCAGTAGAATGGCCTTAATTCTTAGTTGCAACAGGAGCATGAGTGGATGGATGCATGTGGTGACTGAAAATAGTCAGTGTAGTTGTTGATTAGGAAGTTGGAGCAAGAGTAACAACAATGCCCCAAGTAGAAGGTTTCTACAACCCCATTAAACATAGTTAATATATTAATGCAGCAGCCAGCAGGCTATCCGGGCTCATAAAAGAATGGCTAGTAAGAGTGGGGCCCATGAGACACTAATCAAACTCATTTGAAAATGGGGTTTTCTTCTAATTGAATACTACTATTTGGAAAAGAGCTTTAGGTCAAACAAATAGCTTTGGACAAAAAGAAGAAAACCGTCTCTTCTGTCAAAATTCCTGTCTCTTTATCCCCTTATCTTTCTCTTTCCTACTTCCTTCTACTTATCCTCTCTTTAGTTTTCTAGATTCCTTCCTTATCTCCTCTCACATTTCTACGATTGTATATATGATTTTAATATCTATCTTTAGCAAATTAGTTGTCAATGTTTTATTCAAATGGTGACTCTTCTGACTGAGGAAAGTAAATGTAACATTGCTTTATGATAAATCCTAATTGTCAATAATCTCTCTATTGTATGATGTGTTATTCACTTATTTGACCCAATTGATTACTGGTTAACTGGCCAAACAGGCAACATCATTTATTCACATCATGATAGTAGCTTTTAAAAATGCAAGAACCTAAGCATCACAAATAAAAAATTAACCATATGATAGATAATTCAAGTATGAATTCTGAAGTTCGTCATCAAGCTTGTAAGATTAACATCAAAGAACCACTTTAACGAAATGTGAATTTAAAAGTGGGAAGAAGAAACACCTCTAGATTCAAGTTATTCTGAACAAGATCAACAGTACTTTGTAGGATTTCCCTTCCCTGCAGAAAATACATGCGTTAGAAAATTGCAACTATGACTCATCTGTCCAATAAATATGGGGTACACAAACATGGGCACATTCATCATCAGGATTCGGCTCTATGAGCTTAACTTCACTCATTGTGGATAAGTACATTATGTAGACCAAATCTGTGATATTGTAACTTCATCTTACTTGAAGTGTTATGAGCTCTGCAAGTGGCTTTGCATAAAATCTTGAATTGGAAAAGCCTAAGCATCCATATATACTGAATCACAAGTAATATGAAAACTGTTAGAAAATTTGAATTGATCACAGAGATCAATTTAAGGAGAATGTTCCGGCACTGAGTAACAAAGAAAGTACCTATTTGCAGTAAGTTTCAATGCTTGCTGCTGAATATCAAGTTGCTGAACCTTGAGACCAGATGCAGTCTTGAGATATTTCTTAACACTTCTCCGCCGCTCAACTAAAAACTTCAACAACTGGAAACCAAAGGAATTGCAAGAATAAAATGAAAACAGTTGATGGTGAGGAAAACTTGCATCATATACTTTGATGTACTGAATATTGATAAAAATAAACTGTAATCCCCAGACCTCAAAGTTCACCACTTGAGGCCATATAAGGCAAAGACTCAACATCTTGATGTATGTACTTCCCAACTAAATTTTCAGTAAAATGGCTAAAAGGTTATATTAACACATAGAAAATGCGAAAGAAACATGGAACCAAAGACTGCATAAAGGCTGGTCCACATATTGCAAGATTGCAGCCTCTGCCAAATGTTGCAATATTAATATACTTCCATAACTCAACTATTGTCTTTATTCAATTGCCTTTCCATATTTCTGCATGCCCATCTGGATGCCCAGAAGTAGACAATAACAAAATAGGCAAATGACATTTCCACCCAAATGTTTTGGACCTGTACACACACACACACCCCTTTCTTTCTAGCTTGTGTGGCATTAGAATAGCAGATCTGTGTACTATTCTATTGTAAATAATAGAAAGGAGTATCAGGAAAAATGGGAGCAAAAAAACATAATATTGTAATACTACTACGTTTTGACTGTCCATTCACACTTCAACTAATAGCTGTCAACTAAATGATAATGGGTTACCTTAGGTAGAAGTCCGGTTGTTTTACAAGATGGCAAACTGGGAATTGACCCATCAGGAGATTTTTGAACAGTTGTGAAGCAAATATTGTACTCCTGCACAACACGAGAATGAATATTCTAGAAGTCAGAATCTTTCTTAAAATAAAATGTTAAAAGCAATAAAATAAAATAAAATAAACAACCTGAATGATTGAAGGATAGAGACTATTGAAGTCCAAAAGCAATATGTACTTGTCATATAATCCTTTTTTTGGTTCTAGAACCAATCCACCAGCATAGGCCGGACCCTTTTTGCCTTTCCCATCAATATATTGAGCATCATTCTCAAAATCATTGATATCATCTTCGCCCTCTGCATTGTGCACTTTCCGTTTAATCGAATTTGCCTCCTTCCCACGTGCAGAAATCTTATCAGGGACCATATACTTCTTTGCATGAAATTCATGCAACAACAGAAATTCCACTCTTTGTGCCCTAGCACCCTGTTGGAAATGACAATTCAGTAGTAGGTAGAAAGTCAAAGAACAGAGACATCTTCTGAAGAACAGTATATGAGAACTTACCTGGAGAGTTTTGCCCCACAGGTTGCCACTAATATTAGTAAGCTGTCGTGTCAATGGGAGAACACTCAAATGAAACATAAGTTCCAAAGATAGCCAAGCATCAGTCTCCCCATATTCGACCTGATTTCATCACCAGGATCATCATTTGGTACACAAAGAAATGTCTTCTAAGTTCTAGTGACAG
This sequence comes from Umbellularia californica, assembly GCA_028538565.1. NCBI lineage: Eukaryota > Viridiplantae > Streptophyta > Magnoliopsida > Laurales > Lauraceae > Umbellularia > Umbellularia californica. The sequence goes on from JAPQWN010000006.1 coordinate 14,032,039, forward strand.
TAATGATAAATTACGCAGGATCCACTGTCGGTGGGCTCCACAAGGTGTACATAAACAGATACTAACATGTAATTTGCCAAAAATAACAAATTTTGAAGGGTACTAGCAGCGGCGGCATACAAATAGAAGGGGTCTCAGCATAGAAACCTACTAGTTCCAAAAGTGCTCCAGATGTTTGGAACATAGTGGGGATATCATGTGGAAGAATCTCCTTCCTGTCTTTGTTCAGTTGTGTCTTTGCTAGTTGTGTCAGAGAGTAGCTTACCTAGAAACAGATCCACATTCTTGATAAGGTATTGTATCAAGCATATGGGCATTATCCACATCATAGAAACCATATTAAATCAGTTAACAAGTAAATGGTGCATCTAAGTCTCTCATACCTCCTTCAAGAGGTCTCGTGCACACAAATAAGTGTCACATAAGATTCGACCTGCAATGCAAGACATGATCCCAGGACTTGCTCCAGAACCAAAAATGGTGCTTCCTTTTGTAAGCCTTGGCATTACAGAACGCTTGAGGCGACCAATTTTAGACCACATGCTGCTAGGCACCTTGCAGGCCTGCATAAATAAATGATAATAAATTGTCTTAAAAACAGTTCAACCGACCTCTAACCAAGACTTTAGAAATAATATATAAAATGTGAGAACATAGGTAGTTCATGTTTATCATAGAATGTGCAATAAGGGGTGGCAGGACCTGGAATTTTGAATGAAAAGGAAAACCTTCAGCTAGACAAATCACATTGTGATCAATACTGCAGAAATTTCAAGCTGTCGTTGTAAGATAAGTAAAGAAGGTTGCATTCACCACATCATTAGTCGAAGTCCAATCCTAATGCAACCCGAAATTACTAGGTTTAATCATGATTGTAGGCGGAACCCATTCAGAGGCCCGTGTTTTAGACCATATATGGGGTGGCACCCTCAGCAACATAAAATTTCAATCATGCATGGGTAAGGATCACAAATTCTATCTATTTGATTCCTATTTAGAGTATTCTTGAAGTTCGGTTTAGTACATATAGCCTACAAGCATTGGGTCCATTCTTAGCAAGTTCTTTGTTAAAACTTTAAGGTGGTGTCGCCATTTATGTTTGTGCCAACACAGAATGTCTCGATTGAGTACCTGGTGGTAGAAAAATACCTTTAACTTATCTCTTCCTTTTATAAAGTCCATAAGAAAATGTAAGTTGGAAATGAGGGACATCTTTCAGAGTGATTAAAAAGGAAATACAAAACTTGTTGGAATTTTTTGTTGGAGAGAGAGAGAGAGTCTCTTCCACTTTTAGTGCTACTTGAAGCCAATACTCAATATACGATTTATTTAATGGTTGATTGACTCTCACAACACGCCAATCCTATTGAGTTCCTGTTATATCTTGTGACAATGCAAACAGTTTGCATATTGCGACAGATTGGATATGTTATGTTTGTTAGTTATTGGTTCCTTTCTAGGATTAATGTTGATATTGTTGTTTCAACATGAAATATTGTGTCTTTTGTCAGCATTAATGCTAATTGCATGCTGACATTGTTGGAACTCGATTCTTTTTTAGAAAGATTTACTTGCCTTTTTTGGGATGATTGAGTGGCACAGTTTATTATGCAGACAAGATTCAACCACTTTCCTCTTGGATATGACATATTTAGAAGAGCATTCTTATGTTAGAAAGAATTTTGGTGATGCCTGTATATAAAGGAAACTCCTTTATGACACAATTGTGTAGAAGAGAGTATTCATCATTCAAATCCCCAAAAGGAGTTGACAGTTGAGACTTGAGAGGCATGGGTGCCCTTTAAGAGAATTATTCAAATGATACAATTTGAGAGGCCTTCTGGTATGAGAGACTTCATTTCGGAGATTATTTTGCATTAAACATGTACAGGACACATGATTGTAATCTCATGTTCTCTCTTTGGTGATGTTATTCCCCTTTTCTCAATATAATTAAGTCATCATCCTCCTCACCCATGAACATAGCTTTCAAAATGAACCACATGAATCTTCATGTCTCTTGTGCAGAGCCTGTTTTGTGAGACTTAGTTTCCCTCTTAGTTCGGATCTTCTCCTCATCAATCACCAACAAAAATATCCTCTTGATTTCTATGGAGGTTAAAACCCAAGGAATTTGAATATATTCAATCAAGGTTTATTACTTTTGGAGATGTCTGACTGCTTCATATCATTTTGTAATTTATTAATTAATATCATATGATACCCAAATATGGGGGTATGCATAACACAGTATTGGGGACAGAGATATGACTGCAGTTCAGAAATTCTAGGGCATGTATATTTGTATGCTAACCCATGCAATAATTCAGGCTGAAAGCTAAGAAAGCACTGAACAAAAACACATAAAATAGCAGGATACTATTCAATCTAATAAGTATTCATGAAGTATCCAGTATCGTAATTGGCCATTATCATGAATAATGGCACATGTTTTGGCTTCAGACACTTATCTGTGATGTCAGATATGGTATTTAAGAAGGATAAAAAATAATTTTTTTTTTTTGTCGGTCACTTGTAAATTTTTATTGACCAAAGAAGAGTTATATTCTCATAGTCTATTAATACTAATTATGTCTTTCATCAGTGACAGAAAATGTTACAGCTGGAGAAGAGGAACTTAGGAGGCGCAACCAAGATCCGCAATCGAGCAATAGAACAATCTCCCGAAGGATTGATTGAATCCAAAGAGGTATTCCAGCCACTAGGGCACAAACAAAACCGTGGAACAACCCATAACTCACGATAAACTCAGAGAAATTCTTTATTAATTAAAGTAAGCGTGCCAAATACAATGAAGGGCTCCTCTATATATAGAGCAGTATTCTTTGCTATTAAGAATCCTAAATAGAAAGCTACTAATCCTAATTAACAATAGAGTTAGAAACAACTCCTAATCAAATAACTTAAGAAAAAAATAGTAGGCCACAGTAGCTTCTCAGCCAATTTGGGCCCGTGGGCTGGGTTGGATGGCTGGGTCCATCATGTGGACCCAGGGCCCTTCCATACTGCATCAATAATGTACAATAGCCACAGAAAAAAATTACAGAGCCAGACTACATTGTAACCATTTACTATTTACATTTATACAGATACCCCATAGTTGATAGTACTAGCAACAATAAATCCAAACATCAGTACTTTTATTAGAAGCCATTTCCAGCAACAGAAAAACATATTTATCTAAACACAGAACCCAAAACTCCCAAGTCTGATAAATAGGATAGGACAGCAGTACCAACATGATACAGTGTTGAATTGCCTGTAGCCTACATTTAAAAGTATCTGAGCATCCAAGATGATTCTGGCCACTGAAGATGTTTAACTAAATTTAGGAGCATACAAGGCTACCAAATTTAGTACCATTTCCAAAATAACAAATGTTTAGCTTGGTGAGCAAACCAAACCTGAGCTCTGTGGAGAAGAACATCCAGGTCAAATCCAGAAATGTTGTGTCCCACGAGAATGTCACTATCCAATTTATGTAGTTCAATCAATAATCGATTCAACAAAGCCCTTTCACTGCGAAAGAAGAAACCAAAACAAAATCTAATGAAAATGGGAACAAACTGTAGAACCAAAATAGGTGCATGACTGATGCAAAGGAAAACCAGAACAAGAAAAATATGACATGGAAATATAATATATGATGGAACCATGCCTGCTGTCGGTAGCCAGAACAATAGAGGAAGCCTTTGAGTTTATGTCTGCAACCTCTTTTGCGAAACCCATGGGAAAAATGCCTCCATCAAGCTTTCGCACAACAGTAAAATGACTGAGCATGCCAGGTCTCTTCCATTCCGATGACATCATGGGACTATCAACCTGTGGATATTTAGTTGTTAATGTAACATCAACATAACTGGCATAATAGTGCAAATCAAAAGCAATAAGCAATCTATCCATGACACGTTCAAGTACAAACTCTGCAAATTGCAACTGGGACCACAGTATCTTTTGACAACTTAGAACTGACAGAAAGTCATTATATAAAATGAACATATGAAAAGGTTACTAAACTAGCAGTACATACCTTGGCCTTGTTACAGCAGATGACAGAAGCAGAGACTATTTCACTTGCATTGTACTTCTCATTGATAATTGTCTTCAGATTGATTGCCGTAACAACTACTGGAGGAATCTCTTGTGGAGCTTTTGAAGAAGTCAAGATTTGTGTATCCTTTGGACAATCAACAGTCACCTCAAATTTGCACCAGCTTACCTGTTCCAAAACCAATTGAACTCATTACTTTGAAAAGAAAGTTAGCAAGGAAAGCTAGCACAACCACCATAGAAGAACTGAGAGAGATTCAATGGCATAGACTGTGAAGTCAGGGTTAGTGAAAGAACAGAATCTTGTAAGGGAGAAAGAAACCCATGAAAGCCCACCCACCAACAAAACAGTTTGTGCCTTTCTTTCCTTACAAAAATGAAAGTAGTTGACCTTTTGGTCTAATTAGAAAGTGATACTCCCATTTCTAAACAAGAAAGCAAGAAGAATTCTGGTTTGACATTTGCTATCAACCTGCTCACTGTTGTCAGTCCCTTGCAAGACTATCTTCTTGCACCAACCCCAAACAGAGTCTTAAACACAAACCAAAGGAACTATCCTTATTTTAGGCTCAGAATTAGCACAAACAGTAACAAGGACAAGTGTTCAAAGAATCACCCTCTGGGGAGCAGGACAGCTGACAAACTTTGAAATCGATAACCAAGAAGGTCCTTTTATCTTCCGCTTCACTAAAAACAGCTCCAAGGCACTGCATAGTGTGATATCAATCAGGCATGTGATTTACCAAGAAAAAATGAGCAATTATGAAATTGTAACCAGGAATCTAATACAATAATACATTAACAGAAACCATTCAAGAAAGAACGCATTAACAGAAAGAACATAAAGGTCAATGAAATACCTAATTCCAAAACTGCAGTAATTGAGATTTGTGTAGTAGATAAGAAATCAAATGAGACAAAGAAAGCAAAATCAGTTTGGTATACTCGTTCAATTAGTTCTCTGTAATGTTAAAGTTTGAACCTTAATGAATTTACATAATAATTTTAATAAATTCTAATACATGCCGCTTAGATTTCACTTGTGGAGTGTAATATCTCATTACAACAAAGAGAAAAGGTTATTCTGTAGGTATATAATTTTCATTGGATAATGGCAGAAAGCAATGGATATTACATATAATAAAAGGAATTAACAAAATTAATGGCCTTCCATTTATGGTTTTTTATCAATGGTAACCTATGATCTCCGGATACAGATACGAATACAAACATAGAAACAAGGATTTGGGAGCACTTTTGGAAATCCAAGACATGGATACAGATATGGCTATACTATACATAGCATGAATTTCGTGTTTTTTAATATATTAAGACGTAATACAAAGTACTTATTTCCTTCTTTAAAACACTACAAAATTAATGTAACTTATCCTTGTTTACTTTCCTTTATAGCATGTGTAATGTTGAGAAGTAAAAATATTAAAAATAAAAATTCTAGAAACATAAAACAAGAAACTCAGTACAATAGCATAGCCAATACACTCATGGTTTAGCGGTGTTGGCACCTTAGTCCCACGCACATGCCCAGGGATCGATCCATGGTTCTCCAAGTGACTGTATCACTCCAAGACCACTAGCCCAACATAACTCAGTACAATAGGATATGCCCAACACAGCTCCAAGTATTATTTCTGTTTTGTTTGGGTGACACCTAAACATTAAGTGGGCTCCCGTTCTTTTCTTACGTTTCCACCCCAATTAATAACAAATGTTAATCAATTATATCAATGTGTTGGAGCGAACCGGATATCCACCCTGCCAAAAGATTAACTGATCTTGATTTCAGATTTATAGAACAATACTCTTGGTCTTCAATATTTATGTCCAGACATTTCCTTGGCTCTTTTATAGTTTAATTTCAAGATATTATAAAAGAAAAAAAAAATGCTAACACAAGCTTGTCTCTTGTTTCTAGCAAACGCATGTGACAAATATATTCGGTATAGAATTTAGTTTAAACGCAATATAAGTTACAAGGTACAATGAAGATCAACACCAAAATTGGTAATAATTTATCACATGTCAATAGAAGACATTTCTAACAGGTAATACCACTAGAAATTAAGATGAGACCCACACTATCAGGTTTACTAATGAATCTTTAATAATAATAATAATAATAAAGGATCTGCACATGAAACCAAAGATGAATTGTAGATCACATTCACAAACACATTAAGAATAATGAAATAACCATATTAAGGTACTCACATGCAAAAGTCAGCTTAGCATTGTGCCTGGACTAATGCATTCAACACCAGTGAGTGCTTTACACATTCATTGATGTATAAGCAACTTTCATGTGGTTATCAAGAACTACAGGGAACTAAAGCCTATTGTCAGTGTTCTTCCATGAAAAGCTTTCATTTGAAAAATATAATGATATTCTTATGTGAACAAGCATATGCTCTCCTGATTCGGAGAGTGGATGGGAAAGAAAAAGACAGATCTGGAGTGTAAAGGGGAAAAAATGAGAGGAAAAAGCAATAGGTTTTAAATATTTTCAGCATAACTTCTAGTGGCAGCTGGCTAATCTTTTTTTATCAAAAAATGCTTTCGTTTTGATTTGCTTCTTTCTTTTTTATTTGAAAAACACTGCAAATTAATGCTAATATTATTGCCTCAAAGATAATATAACAGTACTCACCATTCATGTTTTACAACGGGATACTCTGTTTCTCTTGGAAATGCATGCAATCTTTATTAAATCATGATATAAATAGATTTATACATGAGTTCAAACATAAGACTGAAACCCTGGTGGTAACACTTAAAAAGGAAAAAACTCAACTGCATAGAAACAGAACTATGTAAAATGAACAAGTATGAAAAGAGCAACCACTTGTTACTAGTTATACCTTGTATGTGTTCCAAGTAGAGCAGAGAAATGCTCTCCTCTAAGATCTAATGAAAGTGGTGGATCCTGCATTTGCAGATTTCATTATCAAAAATCATTGCAAATACAGTTTAAAAGTCACAATGTAACATATATGTTCGTCAATTCTGTAAGAAGACTAGACATGTTATCATAGTAAGGTACATCTGTGGAAGAAGATGACAAGAAAGTTGATAGATCTGGCGCCCACTCATCAAAAAGAAGAAAAGATCTCTGTCCCTGAACTTTGACATAAACAAAATAATTGACATAACGGCATAAATTTTCAATTAAGCTAGATCATCTTCCATAATGTTGGGTATAACTTCTTTCCATTTTCCAGCCTTACTCCTACATAATTTCAGAATTATTATCTAATACACATTAACATATATAAACACGTGCTTTTGTAAACAATGTGCACATATCAGAATAATCTCTCCTGAAAGTTTATGAAGTGAAACGCAGAATGTAAATCCAAGAGAATCACTCTGTAGAGGATGCGATGCCCTTGTCGATGAATGTTGTTATAGTAATGAAAAATAGCATGAATAAATGAGAAATCATATTACAAATAAAAAGCCCCAGCAGTCGAGATAAATAAGATGCGGAGAATGAGACATAAGTGAGTATAATTGCTTCCGGGAAAGAACTATGTGCGGTCACACTCTAACTCATAATGCAGTTAGCTTCATATAAGCTGAAGTAAAACAAAATGGAATAAAGAAAGAAGTGAATCAATTATTAAACAAGATAACAGGAAAAAAAAACTTGAAAAAAATTGCCAAACCAAATATATAAAAAAAAGAGGGGGTTTTTGTTTTATAGAGAATTCTGTTGGAACATCAAATAAATCTAAACATCATAGTGGAATGTAAAGGGAGATGAGAAGTCTAAAGGGGAAAAGTTTTGTAAAATGATGCATATGCATATATAAATTTATATACACAGATAGAAAGACACGCACAGAGATACATCTAACTGTACTCTAACATGGCTCAATATATCTCAAGTGTAACATGCATAAATTAAAACTTGGGATTAATCAAAATGTGCTTTGTTGTACTATAAAGAACAGGAGGTGTCATTATTTTGGTAAAATGAGCAATTATTGAATCCATCAAGCATTGGAGCAGCATGGAAATAGAAAACACACATTGTTTGCTGATGTGTTGTGCTCCAAAACATAATAAGCAGCAACAAATGATAGTGATTGGATGCGGAAAGTAAGATGAGAGTATCTCACTTTACATCCAAATCACCATTGCTCCAAACAACGCGTAACAGAGAACCATCTCTTCTTCAAAACATTCAAAACAGATGCAATTACTTGAAAGTTTAGGGCAATGTTTATCCAGATCATCTGAAAGAAGGGATAAAATTTTTATTTCGACAATTATATATATATATATATATATATATAGAGAGAGAGAGAGAGAGAGAATGACTGTTATTCGACTCATAAGAAATTCCATCAGATCTGACAATCAAATATTGGAGAGCATGGAAAACTCAAAGGTTACACACATGGATGGAAAGAACAATCTTATCAACATTAAAGCAGCACTTTGATTCCATGCGATAATAACAGGGACAATAAAAAGAAATTGAAAAAAAAAAAAAAAAAAAAAGGCAAAGCAGAGATATATTTATGCAAAAGCAAAGTGAATAATGGGAATGAGATACCTTAAATGGGTAGTTGACCTTTAGAACATAATGCTCCCCATTGGGTATGTCAGATCGTTCGAATGCATATCCACGCTGCAATTTGTTCAGGTAACATGGAGAATAGTTGAGAAAAATGAAAGCAGCGGTACACATACTAATACAAAATACATGTGATATTACCAACTACCGATTAGCACCACTTGATGGCGAAGCAAAATTTTGATCTACAAACCTTAACTGGTGCCATGCTAAAACTTGACACATTGAGACCTAACAAACTTGTTGCTATTTCATTCTTTAACTGTGATGCCATCTCCTATTGAAAACAAACAAAAAGCCATATTAACAAAATGCATAATAGAACCATTCAATAAAAAAGCACAAAAGAGTATAATATCAAAGGATCAATGCAGAACTACACTGGGTGAATATAAACCAGATCTTCAGAAGAAATTACTTGCAGCTTAGTCCGGAAGGTTGTAGGTGATAATTGAGACTCTGTAACATTCCTTTCAAGCTCCATGATAGTGTTGTCTGGGAACACAGAATTGTTCGGGATGGCATAGACACATCTCTGCATGTTCTTTACAATCACACAGCAGCTTTGGTATGTGCTTCCAGCTTTTACCTTACAGATGACACCATATCAATACATTGTCTCCACTCGAATATACAGCAAATATAGCACAACAGTCGAGGATAGGGGAAAAAGGCAAGTTCCAATAGACAACATGCATTGAGAACACTATTAGAAGGTCTCCAAAAGCTGCACAGCCCATTTTTAATTTGAACAATAAAAGAAACAATCACATCATTGTGGAAGTAAGTGATTACCTGAGAAGTTAAAAAAAATCACTCTAGGATACAAAGCACTATGTTTACCAGTACCGATAATTTAAAAAAAAAAATATATATATATATAGGATGCACTATCTCAAATAATAATAATAATAATAATAATAATAATAAAACGGCTGGTATATTGCTTTTGAAAACCATTCTTTCTATAATATTTCGGACAAGATGTTCTAATTTACAGATTTTAGTGGTATTATCAGCTATGAAGAGCTTTAGTCAATAAGGCCGCTAAGGAACTTTTGTCAAAGTTAAAAATACATGCATCAGTTGAACAAAAAAATTAATGAATTATTTACTTAAAGCAAGACCAAATACCAAACTTCACAGTTTCAAATTCAGCAGTGGTACCTGATCCTTACATTACAATCAGGAAGCACAGACACCACGAGCAAACATTCATCAGATCTCATTGAAAAACCAAAGCTGCATCATTCGCAATCTTAATATAACCCAGTTTGACACTTCTAACACTGTGTTCTGTTTATGTCACGATGCCACTATCTCACAGACTAACTGAATCCTTCACTCATACCCCCCTCCTTTCTTCTCCATTATCTATTTGATCTTGATGAGGCTGAATGCTCAAACGTTTGTCATTGAATACTGACATTAACTTCGTAAGTCCTCTGATGTCTTGGAAGCACAAGAAACAGGAGACAGCTACCAGACCTCACGTAGAGGGCAAATAAGGGATCATTTCCTCCATTAGCAAAATAATCTCCATCTCCACTTATATCTTTCCCCACTTACCCCTTTAATAATCATTTTTGAAGCCAAATTGACCTTGAATTCCTATGTCTTTAATTCCCAAGCAACCAAACATGCCCTATGATGGACGGCAGTCGAATTTCCTTGTATGAATTTGATGGTTTCTCATTCATTAACACTCAGAATAATCCTAGACCTGAACTTGGCCTCAGCCTCATTACAAATTTTCACCACAATAGGGCCAGATCAGTATATAGTTTCCATCTCTATCTCAACCCACCAGTGCTGGTATGAGCCTAATTTTACAGGGAATATGCAATTAAATTGACTTGGGCGGATATAGAAGGACAAGTTTTACCTTCTACTCAAGCGCTTTCCTGGCGTACTCCGCCATTTGTTACTAACCTCCACTTGAATTAACATCTTGAAAACTCACCACAATCATTGACTCTCCATAAATGTTCGAAACTTTACACTTTATTTAAAGCCTCTACAGTATGCAGTAAACCATGATCCTTATGTTAATCCTAACAAGGCTCAAAAATTAAATAATTTGGGATTAGATGACAAAGTCTTGAACAAGCATTTACTTAAACCTTTGAAGAACATGTTCCTTCACACGATGACAAAAATGAAAGAAAACTGCATCTAAATATTTTTCCCATTCATGCATGTTTTGATACGTCAAAGTGGGTATGCAAAGGTGGATTCAGATACTTTCAAATAGACTTGAGCTATCAGTAATAAGATATCACCCCCTTTAGTCATGTATAATCAAATTGAGACACCATTTGTAAAGTGTGCAGATAATCAGAGTTAACAAGATAGATATTCACAATAATATTCAACAAAGTTAAGCACTTTCCTTTAAATGGCAGTGTAAGTAGGAGAGGTAAGTACATTAAGCACCAAATCTGAGCAAAGCAAGAAAGTAAACAAACAGAATTTCAGAATAAACTAAAAATCGCAATTTAAAAAACTGGAAAGTAAACAAAGTCTTAAGTCCAATACCTTTCCAAAGAGATAGAGTGTGCCCATATTAGCACCATGGATCTCTTCATATGCATCAATCATATAGAATGGAAGTGACCCATCTGAATCCAGCTCAAAATCCGACTTCTCTTCGCTGTTACCATCTGTTGCAACAACCCCTCCATCGCAACCACCATGCCCATTCTCTCCTCCGCGCACCGCCTTCCACCCGGCTGAAGCACTCAATGCAGGATCCCTCTCTACCTTGACCTTTGCATTGAGAGAAAACTTCCCCTCGCTCTTTACCGCTTCCAATTTCACAATCCCATCATTCACTGCGTCCGCATCTACACTTCCATTTGCCTCCAAATCCTTCTGTTGGGGATTTCCGTCAACATCCATCTCAGATTTCAAAACATTCTCATCTTTCAAATCTAGGGGCGCCACTGTTGGGCAACTTGAATCACTGTTATCATTGATTTCCTTACAGACCGCACTCAAATCGCTAGCTAAAACAACAGTAGGTTCAGAATTTACAACAGGATTAGCAAGAATAGGCTGCTGTTCGTTCCTGATATGAAGAATTGGAGCCGAATTCCTCACGCCCGATACGGAATTCGAGGGTCCCCTTCTCCTCCTTTGTCGATCGGTGTCATCGGGAGCAAACTCAGCAATTACATCATCCACAATGCTCTCCGATGCCACCGGCCCTTTGGCCTTGTCATCCCTGCTCTTCTTGAAGACCGAAGATGTGAACATCGAAGATAGGCGCTGCTTGCCCATCAGAGCCGCCGCCGCAGAGAGCCCAGAGGAGGGTTTTTTGGGAGCTGCGTCTTTCTTCTCCGCCTTCTTCTTCTTGGGTTTTTCGGAGTCTTTGTCGGATTCATCAGAGGAAGGAGGGAAGCCGTTCTGCTCCCAGTCCTCTTCCTCGCCTTCGTCGCCGTAGCCGAGGCCGTCATCGTCGACGATGAAGTCGCGAGCTGCCTCGCGGCGCTTGGCGACTAGGGCGGCGTAGTCATCCTCGGCGACGGTGTCGTAGATTGGGGCTTCCATCTTGATCTGGAAGGCGGATTCAGAGCGGCGGGCGCCAGGGCGGCGTAGGGCTTTCAGCCGCTCGAGGGCGCCAGCCCGGGCCGTCGCCTCTGCTCCTTTGCCTCTCCGGCGGCCGGAATTAGGGGTCTCTTCCATCTCTCCCTCTTCTCTGCCTCTCTCTCACTCTCACCCTCCTTTCTCTCTGCGGCAATTTAGAAATGGAATGGATGGAGTTGTTTTGGCGCGAAAAACCCTTGTATTTTGGCGCGAAACAGAAGCGTGTGGGTTTAGTGATATAGTCCGCGAATTACAGGATGAACAGCTACCGAAGAGGGAGTGTGGGTTTATCTTAGGCTTTGAAATCACTGAAATAGTTCATTTGGAAATGTCCACGTGGGACAGAGATTGTGAAGTTTCCATCTTTGTTGTCCACCCCAATTGCCCTTTAACATTCAATAAACTTTGATTTTATACATTGCTAAATCTCAAAGTTGATACATGTTTTAATTTATAATTGAAAAGTCCGGGTTTGAAGTTAAAAAATTAAGGGCACATTTGGTTAGAGGCATTTTCAAGGGAATTCTCCATGTGAAAAATTCCTATAACGGCGAATAGCATGCAAACCCTAAATAATTTTGAATTTTGAATTGCTCGGTTCCATGGGCAAGGATACAATGCAGGGGCGCCGCATCATCTTGGGTGGGGGCAATTTTAAGAAACCCAATATGTTCATCATCTTTTACACGCATCCTATTCTTTGCATATACAACTTCAAAGTGTATTTCATGGGTCCTACCATTAGATAAGTCTTTGTTGAGGAAAGTGATTCATACACGTGTTGAGAATTTATTCAATCCAACCATGTGTATGTTGTTGATTTGAGTAATATTTTATATATATATATACCACAGTGGGTGTTAGAACCAATGAACGGGTGTTATATAGTCCAGTAGGCTCATGAGCTGCTACGACACATTGACATTCCAATGGTGGGGCATATCCATGGAGATTTTATTTCAAGATTCAAATGGTGTTTCTACACCTACCTAGTAGTAGGGGTGTACAAAAAATCCGTCAATCTGTCAATCCGATCCGCGGATTTTAATCCAATCCGAAGGTAAACGGATTGGTGACGGATTGAAAATCCTGTAATCCGTTAGCAACGGATCGGTGGTGGATTTTATCCTCAATTCGCGGATTCAATCCGATCCTACCCGTTAACATTAAATATATATAAAAAAAACAAGGGGTCTAAATATAAATTAAGATGTCTAAATATATTTTTAAAAAAATTTATAGGGGCTCAAATGTAATTATTCCTTTTCACCCAACAGTTAAAGTCATCCAACAAGCCATTGATTGAAAGAATAAGGAAGGCTGCTTTTGAGACACTTCATCGCCAAACACATGAACATAATGATGTAAATTCTTGATATGATATCAAATCAAAACAATACACTTATTTTTTCAGTCCAAAGTCTCAACCTGTTTCGAAAGAGAGACTTGAATTATCACCTAGTGTCAAACCAGAGTCTGATAAATCTGATGAAAGAAATAATGTACAGGGACGGATTAACGGATTGAACGAGACTTGAATTACCCCTTTTTTTTTCCATGTAATGTACAAGGACGAATTGAACGGATTAATCCGATCCGATCCGGTCATCCACGGATCGGATCGGATCGGATTTTAATAGCTACGGATCGGTGACGGATTTCAAATCCGTCAATCCGTAGGTAACGAATTGGTGACTGATTTGGCCCAATCCGATCCATGTACACCCCTACCTAGTAGTGGTGGAAGCCAAGGATGAAAATGGTCCCCAAATACCTTAAATGCCTAAATTGGAAGTGAAAATACCAGGTATTAGTCCAATATTTAGACCCGTTTCTAATGCATACAAGACATTGGGTTCACTGCATAAATCCAAATAAATCTCAGGACTAACTTGTGTCCAAGTTCAAGTCCATCAATCTCATGCCCAAGAAACTGAATATCTAATACCATAACCACATAAAAAATGTAATCAACTTCTTATAATACAATTGGTAAGCGATTTCATGTCTCATTCTCCTTGTTTATTTAATGCACTTAAAAGGGTGAGCCCAAGTAAATAAACAGAAACTCAAACAAACACAATGAGACAGAAGGTGCAAATGAAGTAGGTGCTAATAATGCACCTACTTGAACATTCTTCAATTTTTGAGAGATTCTTCAAACCAACCAAGAAAAGGATCATAGGTGCAATTAATGCAAAATTTTGTTTTTTCGCCTTTTTTTTCCGGTAAGACACATAGCAATGGAAGTCCAATTTCCAATATTCATGTATCATAATTATTGTCAATCCAATTACACCTCCCCTCCATAGAAACAATCAATGTGCGTTCAAACTTGTTCAAAAAGCCGCCGATATAATGACATCTCTCCATATTTTTGTTTCCCATGCCTTGATCAGGGAAAGTATTCTCCATCCAAGCAATTCTCAATGGGATTAAAGATTTCAGGCCAGACATATTTCAAAGGTATTGGAAGACCTTGGCTGTTCTGTATGTTCTCATACCGACAAGGCAGCCTTCATCTGGTATTCAGGTCAAAAGCAGCTCTACAGAAAACTCATATTTCAAAGTTAGTGACTGTGCTGGTGTTCCTGTGCTCTTTCAGTTATTTCAGTGGTGCTGCTGTCTTTGTGCTGGTGCATCTGATTCTCTATTTCTGCTTCTTTGGCTGGACCTGGCCTATGGGTTTTTGGACTGACCCGGCCTGTAGGTAACTCCTTTTTAGGCCTTTAGCCTGATTATCTTGTTGGCTGATCTAAGTAGATTCTAAGTCGTTTAACCATGAAATTACTTCCTCTTCAACCCAAATTAGGGGACCCCTTTTTTCATTCAGCCAACTTTTAAAGGATCGACCCCATCTGGATCATCAAATATGAATTTTGACCCATAGATTTTGATCAGTCTTTCTACTACTATTCTCAATCACTGACCTTCTTATCTTTTCATTAAATGCATGTGAATGATATAGTGCGTATGTGACTAAAGTTCCCAGTCATGTCAAGGATTAGATCTTTCATCTTTCATGAGACAAAGGCCCTCACCCCAGCTGTAAGTATTTATAACATTTTTTTGACAATTCATCATATATAAGCATTTTATGCATGAGTAATGCTACAAAACTTTCCAGGTGTTTTTTTCATAAAAAAAAAAAAGCGCTCTTCTTTTAGCCAATGAAAGCGTGACACATGTCATCAATGATACACTTATCTTTTCTCACTCCTAAATATTCTCTTAAAATTGTTGCTAAAAGATAGGGGCACCCTTTTGAGATAGGGGAGTTTTTGAGAATTTTCCTAAATGATAGGGAGTGACATTTAAAAGGCCATAAGAAGGCAAAGGTTGTGGGCTCCCACGTCCCATATAAAATCAAAATTAAAATGAACAAAACTAAAATTGGATCGATCAAAATCAACCGCTTAAATACATAATATAGGTGTTGAGAAGTGGGCTCCACTCTAGGGGTGAGTGTTGAAAATTATTTATGTTGCCTGTGCTAATAACCATGAAGTCCTGGTGCTCATATTAAGTTTCACGGTGCACCAAATCCCACTAAGCCGACAGCCCTCCATCCACAAATTAAACGGTCATAAATAAATTCTACTGCCTTTATGATGGCTTGCTCGCGTACATCATTTTGTTTTCTTATTATGAAATTTGTAGTGAAGGTATGTATGGAAGGAGTATTAAAATGGGTCTGGTGTGAAGGATCTTTCTTCTCTTGAGATGTAAATAGATCATTACTTCATTTCTAGTTTAATGTACTAGGGTGTGAATAGTTAATTTTATTGGTTATTCCTATTTATTGATTATGGGTTTTGGGTGATGAGTTAAGGTTACTTATTCCAAATGAAAATATTGCCCATCAAATGAGAATTTGGACTGATCACGTGGTGAACATGTTGCCATCTCTCTCTCTCTCTCTCTCCTCTCTCTCTCTCTCTCTCAATATATATATATATGTATATGTATGTATGGGAGCTTCAGTCCTTCAGTCATTCAGTCAAAAGACTAAAAATAGAATGGAACACAATTTTTTTCGGTTTGAATTACGGTCCGTCTCGGTTTATAGTATTGGAGGCTCTATGGTCCTATAGTTTGCCAACACAATTTCCACCATTTTTTTTATATTTTTATTCTCAGTATCCATATAAAAAAAATGCATAATTTATATTTTGTTCTTACATGTCTATATAATTTTTAGAGGATTTTACGGGTAAAAGCCTCATAAGACCCCGTACCATTGATGAGGTCCCAATAGCACTGTATAGACGAGAGGGGTCCTCTGGGTGCGTTTTTATCAAAAAAAAAAAATTTGTTTGTCATTTAACGATATGGTCGATATCAACCATTCTGTGGTTGTTGCTCTTTATTTGCATAATCCAAATAGAAACTGGGTTTTTCTCTATGAGTTGTTATTGCTGCTCCAGAGAAGTGGATGTAGTGGATGGGGCCAAGGGAGGTAGGGAGAGGGAGGATACGAAGGAATAGAGGGCGGCGAGCATGGGGTTGTCTTTGTCGGATGAGGAGGGAGGATTGCCATGGAAGGAAAGGATGAAGGAGAAAAGGGGAGGGCAGACAGAGGCGAAGTTGTAGGCGGAGATGAGAAAAATGGCTGAGCGGGGAGGTTGTAAGCGGAGATGAAGAAGAGGGCAGGGCCTGGAAGTAGTTGACGAGGGAGGGGATGGGGGCCAAGAACCTAACTCACCCAAGGGGAGTGAGAGGAGGCGAGGGTGGAGGATCTAGATGTGGGGGCCTGCAGATTTTTTTTTTCGCGATATGGTCGATATCGACCATTCTATTGTTTTCAACAAATAAGATAGTTACATGTTAAAGAAAATCTGATTGACAAAATGGTTGATATCGACCATATCACAAAATAACAAAAAAATAAATAAAAGCGCTACATGAGGACCCCTTCAGTGTCCAACATGACGCGGGATCCTGATAGGACGTATGAGGTTCTGCGTGGATTTTTCCCCTATATTCTTCTAATTTTTATTATTCTAAAGCGTCTCATTGAAATTTCAAAAACACCAAAATGTTTCATCTGTGGATTGAAAGCAGCCACTTGGTGAGGTATTTAGGCCCAAACCATCAGCCCATTGACCGCCCTACAGACACCAAGTTGTACGTTCTCTTCCAATCCTGTGGATACACGAGTCTGTCTAGCCGGCATGGTAGACCAGTGAAAGTGCACTCTAGATCCATGTGCCCCACCAACTGCCATCTGTCATCACTCGACCCTTCATACGCAGAACGGTTCTGGTGGGAACCACACTGGGACCAAATTAGACCCGTTTTTAAATAATTGTTTCGGATCTAGTTTTGACTCAGAATCTATTTTGTTGATTTTAGACCCGGTTTTGATAGAAATATCTGGATTCGATTCCGGAACTGATTCCACCTAGAGAATTGGATTTAGTTCAAAATTTGGTTATAACTTCTTTTCAATTTTTAAAGTATATCATTCAACTTATAACAATGTATCAAGTTACCTTTTGCATTATACAAAAAAAGTGTGCAAAGAAAGTTTATTTCGAGGTATAATTTGCAATATTAAAGACTCATATATCGGGTCCTAGGTCCACGGGTCGGAATCTATATGGATCCGGAACCAGATCCGCCGGAACCTAAATTAGGTTTCGGACCCGGACACGTTTATGAATCGGAACCTAAAATAGATTTCAGACCCGGTTTTTTTCGAGTCGAAACTTTTGTGTAATCGGAGAATCGGATACCCGTTTACAACCCTACTCATTATCTTACATTATTTAGCATCATGCCCAATTTAGACCTAGCTGAACTTTACTCACCATTCGATTAAATATGGAAAGAATGTACTATTAAAAGATCATTAAACTTTGAGCTATTGTTATGCATTTGATAATCTAATTGGGCTGATATTTCACCTAGCCCTTATCCATGATGAGATTGACGTTCCATCATCTTTCTATCCTTACAGGCATGCATAAACGGTGACTGTTCCACTAGTTGGTGAAAATTCCTCAATGAAGAGACATGGAAGTGAGAGGTACATGCAATTTATTAACATATTTGGTATTATCACCAGCTCTTTTGGATGGGACAGCGTCACTAAAGCATATTTTATGTTCTAGCCATGTAATTGAAGGCCCAGTGATGAGTTGGTTTCTGAATATTTTACTTTGAAATGGGAATAACAGGAGATTAGAAAAATAAGATGCAGACAAAAAGGCAAGTATTAGATTAGAAGAAAGAATCATGTGAACTTGTTTAATGCCTGCCCTAGTGCAAAGTTATTTCTTGATATCCTCCATCAATAGTGTTACAGCTGATTCCATCCTTAAACTCTCACCCTACACGAAAAAATGTATTTCGGGTTTGAATTCTGAAAATGCATATAATAGGAGGAGGGTTGCGTACCCTACACGAAAAAATGTATTTCGGGTTTGAATTCTGAAAATGCATAATAGGAGGAGGGTTGCGTCTGATTGATAGCTAGCATAATATCTCAGTCACATCAATGATGTGAATCTCGAGATACTATTTTGTAAAGATTTTGAATCAGAGCAATTAATACGAAGAGTTGGCCTACGATAGAGTGAAATGTGAAAAGTATTTCATGTACATTTCTCCAATATAATTGAGAGAAAGTTTAGATGATGGTGATGAGGTCTGATGGACTCTAAACCCCCGAATATTTGAGCCTTGAGTATGTAAATATACACCTTTTGGAGCAAGAAAAGATGAGGTTTTAGGAGCCTTTTTGGATCCCCATCTCATCTATTAAAACTGCTGAATTAAGATTCCTTCATATTAGACACTAATTGGAAATTTTCTTGGCCTTGAATTGATCAGGCGAGAAAGTGCACACAATTCTTTCTAAATTAATCACACACACTTCAATCATTAACAAAAAGAGATCATACTTGGATTTGACCTAGCAGACTCATCAATGTCTGTTCCATTGTGATCAAGCCAATTGAGACCTTCTGGGCCAATTGAGAGAGGTTGAAATTATGAGGAACAGGTATAATAAACTAAAACAGTATTCACTTCCAGTAAAATCTATGAAACTATAACTTTCTAGATGACACTGAAATTAATGAATGAGAATAAATCCAAAACCCAAAAGCTGTAGAGATTCCAGTGCAAACAATCCCTGCGTTCTCTTCTCAGAGTTCATTAAAAGAGTGAAAAAGTAGGAGAATTGGATCTTTTCCTTCCAAATGTCCCCATCAGGACAGCTGCTGCCACTATCTTCCTCTTTAGTCCTCACACAGCAAAACCTCACTCACTTTTGAAAAGTCAATCTCCTCTCTTTCCATTCACACCCCCTTCCTCCTCTTCAGTCTCTTTGTTTCCTTCTTCTCTTCTTGCTAAGCTCTCCTCTCAAATAAACACTTCAGCAACACAAACATCCGGAAAAAGCATAAAGAGAAAGCTGGAAAATTCTCATTTTTCTATTGCACATTTCTTCCCAAGTTGTTCACTCAATCATATTCCTCTTCATTTCCAATAATCTAATTTCTCTCTCTCTCTCTCTCTCTCTGGGTGTGAGAATCAAGTCCTCATTCTTTCAAATAATCAGTCTTAATAATTCAATTCAATTCAATTCCATCTGTCTCTTTCTTGACATATTTGATCATAATCTCCAAACCCCATTTATTAAAAGTCTTAATCTTAACTGTTTCAACTGTCTTCCTGCCTCCCAACTAAAAGAAATCTCTAAGAAACCACCACCAGCATCAACCCATTTTGCAAGCAAGAAGAGGAGGAGGAGAAGAATGTCTGAGCACAAAGCTGCCTTCCTCAATGAACAGCTGTCCAAACGCACCTCGATCTTTGGTTTGAGACTCTGGGTCATCGTTGGGATCTGCTTGGGAGCAGCATTCGTCATCCTCCTTTTTCTCATCTCCCTTTGGTTCTCCTCCAGGCGCAATAGAACCAAACACAAAACCTCTCAAAAACCCTTAATTCCAGACGTCTCCAGAGATATCCAAGAAATCCGTATCGACCGCCAGGAGAATGCCAAACCCAGCTCCCAATTCATCCCCAATCCGCTGCCCGAACCAGAACCCGTCGCGGCGATCGAGCGCCAAGCGCTCCTGCCCCCTGAAGAAGAGAGCCCAGTTGGGGTTCACAAAATTCAGGTTGAAATCGGTAAAGGCCGCCGGATTTCTTACCCGGACCGCTTTTTTGGTGGTTCTTTGCATGGGGGCGGCGATAGCCGATTGGCGGAACAGGTGGCCATGGTGGTTCCTGAGGTTTCTCACTTGGGTTGGGGGCATTGGTACACTCTCAGAGAGCTTGAAGCCTCAACTAATGGATTTACAGATGAGAATGTGATTGGGGAAGGAGGATATGGAATTGTTTACAAAGGTGTGTTGGAGGATAATACTCAGGTTGCTGTTAAGAACTTGCTCAATAACAGGTATAAGTTTTCTTCAATGTTGTGGTTGTATCTATTGAGTTGGTGCTGATGGGTTATGGCTATGAGGGTGATCATGGAAAATTGACCAGTTTTTCTGTAACATAACCAATGCTTAGATATTAGTAACTTAGTGCCTGAATTGTTGATGTGTTTTAACAGGGCTATGTGGAATAAAAAATTCACCTGGTAGATGATATGTCATAATTTGAGTTATATCTCAGATATGATAAAACCTAATTTTGGTGTTTTAATCCAGCTGCTATGTTTGTGTTTTTATTTTCCCTGCTGTATAACTGAATATTGATGCAATAAATGAATCAAATGAAAATAAATCTGTAGAAGGGAAGATGGAACTCGAACATTGGTGGCAACTGAACTGAAACAGGTGGAGGATGCTGTCTATGGGCACCAGGCAGAGTCCGCCTTGTAGTGGTGGGGCGACAGCTCTCTTCTTGGGTTGCCATCTCTCATTTCTATAATGTTGGGGCCTGTCACATGTGATAGAAATACATGCACTGCGCTGCAACCTAGCTCGGCCAGGCCCACATGCACATTCATGCGCACGTATAGTGAAGGTTTAGTGAATTGATCTCTAGATTGGTCAACTCAACAGCCCAATATGTGCAAACCAAATAAAATATGTAGCGGAAATAAATAACAAAAAACACACACCACAAGGACACCAGATATAACGTGGAAAACCCAAACTGGGTGAAAAACCACGGATCCAAACTGGATCAATAATCAAGCACTATGAATCTCGCAATTACATGACACTCATAGATCCCTCTCCAAATAATCACTGCCTAAGGAGTTACCTCTTGTGTAGCGTCACACAGCAATGACTTCACACCGTTGATTTCAATAGATTCAAACCTGCTCGACTCCTCAAATCTTCTACGAAAGAAGATGGTATTCTACAAAAAGTAAAAGAAATTGCTCTCTAGATTAACTCTTGCAGCACAACTCTTCAACTGGATCTCTAGAGAATAATTCTCTCAATTAGATCTTCCAACTCAGAATAATGAGAGAGTTATATCTTTAGGGTAGCCCAAGGGTCCTATAAATAGGCTTAGGGACGTGCTTAAGGTTGCGTTAGTTGATTAGAACTAAAACAGGCAGTTTGACAAAAATTAGAAATAACAGTTCTAATCCATTATGACTTCTTTTTCTTTCCTTCAGCATACTTTTAATTCTTCCAGACTTTCTTTCTTCTAATTCTTCCAAACTTTCTTCTTCTAATTCTTCCAGTCTTCGATCTTCAGAGCAAAAACACGGTCTTTTTCTAAAAATAAAAATTACAACTCACTGGACCCAGAGTTTTATCCAACCCATGAATTAGCCAACACTCAAAAACCTAACATAGCTCTTCCCTAGGTATCTAAACACAAGTATTAATGGGGAGACCAAATTATACCTGTGGAAAGTGCTCCACATTTGCACGTGGGACTCGAAAACTCATCTCCCTCAACTAACGAACACAAGCAAGAAGAGCAGTAGAACACTCAAAACTCCAAGCAAGCAAACAGGGGTTTTCCAATGACCTAAATCACAAACAGCATGTGTTACACTGGTTTGAGTGGTGTTTTTATTTGTGAATTAGTCAGTTTGTTTAGATGTATTGTTTCTTTATTAGAATCTCGATATTGCAGATTATTTTCCCAAGTAAATGGATTGTTTTCACAGGGGCCAAGCTGAAAAGGAATTTAAGGTTGAAGTCGAAACCATTGGGCGTGTTAGACATAAGAATTTAGTGAGATTGCTTGGTTATTGTGCTGAAGGAGCATATAGGTGCTGATCTTTGTTACTCTCTTCTTTTTATTTGAATCTTTGGATCACATCATGATGCTTAAGAGTACTGCTTTCATCTCCTTGTCTTGGCCATTCTAGGATGCTTGTCTATGAGTATGTAGACAATGGGAACTTGGAACAATGGCTTCATGGGGATGTGGGGCCACGCAGCTCTCTTACATGGGAGATTCGAATGAATATCATTCTTGGGACAGCAAAAGGGTATGCTTCTGGTTGTTTATTTGATTAAAGTAAGCTCTAGAACTTTTATCAGATTGTTCTTCTCTTTGCACAGATTGATGTACCTACACGAAGGACTTGAACCGAAGGTTGTCCACCGTGATGTGAAGTCGAGCAACATATTGCTTGACAAACAATGGAACTCCAAGGTCTCCGACTTTGGCCTTGCCAAGCTATTGGGCTCTGAGAGGAGCTATGTTACAACCCGTGTAATGGGAACATTTGGGTCAGTTAAAATTTTCTATTTTAACTGTTATCTTCATTTATTTTCATGAGAAAACTAGGATGGTATGAAAAGAGTGAAATAACGATGACTTTCTGTTTCGGTTTCATAGCTACGTAGCTCCTGAATATGCAAGCACCGGTATGTTGAACGAAAGAAGTGATGTATATAGCTTTGGGATTCTTATCATGGAGATAATATCAGGGAGAAACCCGGTTGACTACAGCAGGCCTCCTGGCGAGGTTGGTATAAGACTACAATCAAGATTTACTCTTTTGTACAAAACTCTAGTGTAAGCTAAAAGCCTCTCAAGGTTGTCTTTAATATGGATGTTAATGAGATTTTCAGGTTAATTTGGTTGAGTGGCTTAAAACAATGGTTTCAAACCGAAATTCTGAAGGAGTGTTAGATCCTAAGATGCCAGACAAACCTTCCTCAAGGGCATTGAAGAGGGCTCTTCTAGTGGCACTACGATGTGTAGACCCAGATGCACAGAAAAGGCCGAAGATGGGACATGTGATACACATGCTTGAAGTTGATGATTTTCCCTTCCGAGATGTATGTCATTGATTTGCTTTACCTTATCAAAACCTTCAATCTTAATATTCTATTAGCTCTATCACCAGGAGACTTTTTCAACTACTTTGACATTTGGTACTCTCTTCTTCTGCATTCCATTTTGCATTTCCAAACTGGATTAGTCTCTCATCTCATGTGTAGCATCTTTTACTAATACCTACATTCTGAGACTTTTCTTTTCCTGTTTTAATCAGAAATATTTTTTACTTGGAACTCTTGAATTAGCAGCGGTGTTCTAAATCTGATCTAATTTCTATCTGGGCATAAAAACTAAATCTGCATGGCAATTCTTATCTCTCACATTCTTGGTTTTTGTAATGGTATGGATCCTGAAAACTAAGTAGATGATGTTTCTAGTTTGAATCATGATTTTTTTGGCAATGAATTGGTTTATCTCCACTCAGTCCGTGGACCCTGTATTTCTGTCGTGAAGTGGAAACAAATGCTATTCTATTGGTGTCATTAGTCACCAATGTCAGGCAGTGAAATCATATTCCCATTTTCTTTGAAATAAGTCCGCACCCATATTCTTACTGTTCTATTTGGAGAATCTTCCTCTGCATTTTTATGCTGTAGTTCCATTCTGTCCATGGGTTTTTCCCCCTGGAATTGGAACACCACTGTCGGCAATACATGACTGAATATTCGGGTATAGTTAGCATCATATGCCTTCAGGGGATACAGTTTTTTAAATTTATGCATAAGGTTTACTTTTGTATCTGATAACCAATGGGAAATGATCACCGTGTCCATCATGTGGAACAACACATGATACATCTAATTCAGGATCGACGAGGTGGCCGAGATAAGGGACGCACATACTGTGATAGTCAGCAGGAGCAAGCCAAATTGCTAGAGAAGCAGCCAACAGAGTCAGGTGATAGTAGTGGGTATGAAAGCCGAATTCGTGCTAACAAGGCAAGGTGGAGAAAGCAACAAGGCTAGCTGCATTACCAAAATCCAAAGCTTCCACTGTTTGGACCTCATCTTTGCACAAGGTGATCCAGCAGCTTTCGCCTTCTTTATCTTCATCCATCTAGTACTGGCCCATACATTGTCATTTCAAGCTAAGTCTATACAATATATTTTATAACATTATGGTATGTGGGCTGTGCTCTGTATATTGTTGATATTTAGATTCAGATATCCTGATTGAAATATGTTTATGAACGGAGCTTTTGTATCATGAGCGTATTTTTGTAAGTTGGAGTTGACCATTGTAAATATAGTCATCATTGGGAAGATCCGAGTATATATTTTGCACTTCCAAATTTGTTTTATATTTCATTTTGCTTTCTTTTACTTTCCTCATTCATGCCAAAACACAGAATAAGTTGGAAAATGGAAACTCCATTCATTAACTGAAACCATCAACTATAATTTATATTGTAAGTATAAGTCTTGCTCAGCAATAGCACTTTGAATCTTCACAAAATAAAACAATTTATTAGGGTTCTTTTTTTTTTTTCTCTCTTTTCAATGACAGATACCTGTTAAAGCCTTGAAATGATCAGCTATAAATTGTTTGAATATCTTTTCAAATTAAATTGACATCCATCATTGACAAAAAAATTTAGGAATGAAGCAAAATATTTAAATATTCTGCTGACATTTGAACAAGTGACATACATTGCAGTCAGCAGTATATAGAAATGCTGAAGCGATATGGCCTATATTAATCACTATATCCTTCTTTTGTCAAGCAGTAGAAACTTTAATAGTTTTAAGGCTTGAACTGACGGCATTTGCACCATTAATAGGAAATTGAAACCGAAGAAACCAAAGTTGATGGGGTTCTCAAAGACCTGAAACTGAAAGGCTTCCAAATAAACTCTTGACATAGCAGTTCTGAGTCAAGTTGTGTTTTATTTTTACCCCAATTTGTGAGTGGTTTTAAGATAAAGGCAGAAGTTTAATTTAAGAGAAGCACGTTGGGGAAAATATATGCAAGATGTGTAATTTTGAAAACAAATAATCAGTTAAAAATAATTTACTAGAAAAATTGAAGTTAAAAAAGGCACACCATTGAGATGGTTTCTTAGATACAGTTGTTTCCCCATTATGAAAGTGGATTCATCAGAAAGCCTGTCCCCAGGATACAATGCCTCTTTACCATTTCCTAACTGTTCTATGCACCAACAAGTCACTGAATTGAATGCCCAGTGCCCAAAGAACAAAAAACCAAGAAAAGGATTGGTAGAGATCCAGGTCCTCATATATACAGAACATCTTATGAGTTCCCTTTATCTAGAAGATGACTTGTTGTCTCAAGGAAATGCTTGAAGGGTCACACCATTTTACACAAAATATATAAATAATTTAAACAATGTAAAGGAAGAGTTTTGAATGGTATACACCCTTCAGTAAATCACTGCTTTAATATAATGATATGGAAAGACAACATGATCAATATCTCTTCACAAGAGAATAATTCAATAATATAATTAAATTAATAATTTATAAATGTGATTTATGTTTTTAAAAAATAATTTGCTCTGACAGCTCGTACTACTATGATATGGAAAAGTAAAAAGAAATATAAAGGCAGTTGTCATCATCATCAAAACCTTATCCATCTATTTTAAATTAATGTAAGGGGCTCTACTTCATTCATCCTATCCAAGCCAAGTTCTATTAAAAATTGGGTTTCTAAGCCAAGTTCTATTAGAATTGGGTTTCTATTTCCACAGTGCCTCAAATTGAGCATAAGAATAAACATCTATTCTCTTGGAATTTGCAAGATGTTCAACTCCATCCACTGACTGACTTCTAGAATCAAAGTTGAGGAACACCAACTTCTAAAAACTTCCTTTACAACAACTTCTATAGACTTCATTTTGTTTGGAAGCAAGAAGACCCAATGAGCAAAATAAGGTATGGTCATAAACTGAACAAGTACAGTCATCCCTGTCCCTGCCTGTTGCTCAGCTGGTTAGGGATATGGGTATGGATAGGTAAGTAAGAGTGCCAAGTTTTGGGTCCTCGTGGCCATTCCTTATTAGGATGGATACATCAATGGTGTCCATGTTGTTGTCATTGCCATCATCAAAACCTTATCTTATTACTATGGGGCCAGCCAAAAGAGTTCTTCGAATTGCACAAAGAACAAAGAAAGGGTGGGATGTATTACTACACTAAAATTGGAGTTATCTACCGAGAACTATGCTAGAGTGGCTTATCATATCTTTGCAGCTAACTTGATTTATAAGGATGACAAGAACGCTCCAAATGACCTAGTGCCAAATCAAGTTATAAAGCTATGCTGAAAAAGATGAAATCAAAGAATATATATTGCTTCGTTCTTCAGCTAGGCTTAGCTGATTAGGGACATGGGTGTGTAAATAAAAAGAGTGTATGCATTCGAATTCTCAATATAACAAAAATAGAATATTGCACGAATGTTACATCAAGAAGAATAGAATTTCTATGTGGACATTACTGCAGGTACATGCAAGAAGAAAAAAACTACAAGCACAAACAGTGACAAATTTTAGATCATGCTGTTCAGCTAGAATAGAGTGAATTGAATTGAAATGACGTTCTTGCGTTGAAACCTGCATGGTTGTCGAATTTAGCTTTAGTACTTTCCTCAGATTAAGGGTTAGGAATCAAGAGAAAGCAATTTTTCCATCTAGTTGGGTTTGATTTATCAGTTGGGGGCATCCTCACATGGGAGGGCGTTCTGAAAGGAAACCATTCTCCATCATGGCATTTGGCCTGTTTTAGTACCCATTCAATAAACTGCAGGTTTTGGCCATGAAATAAAGTTAGAGAGGCCTTTCTCCTTTTTGGGGTTTTGGCTTTGTTGTAAGAGATGGAATCACATATTGTGTAGGACTTACATTTGAGATGTTTCATCTCTAAACTGACATTAAAATATGAAATTGGGCCTAACCCTTTATTCAATGTCAAATTTGGTTTAATCAAATTCAAGAGGGGGCACATTTATTTTGAACAGTTTGAATTTAAATTAGTGGGGGTAACTAAGATTATATCAAGGTCTTATTAGGCTTCTCTCAGTGGGTCCTGATCCTCTGTAGCTTAAAATACTGTGAACTAGATGCATTTGGAATCACGTTGGTGGCGCCCCTGACAATGATATGGCCTTGTAAAAAAAGAGAAGATTATGTGAGCCTGCTACCATGTGTAATTCAAAGCCATGTGGTGGACCAAATCATGACAAAAGGTGGTCTCCTCAATATAAATGTACATACCTGTAGGTAGGACACCCACAATATGTGAACATTGTGGGCTATCCGGATTTAATTTGGGGTGCATGCTGTCCACTTCAGAGGCATTGACAGCCCAGTAGAGGCATGTGTGTAAAGTGGAGGATGGCTAGGTCATGTAGGGACAAGGTTAGGTGGAACTGTTGAAAACAAACCATGATCGACGGTGGGCCACCCTACCCCCTGAGCTGTATTGCTTTTACATTTCCGTTTTCAAGAAATCAAGAAAATACAAGAAAAAGTGCTGCACAATTCCCTATTGTGTCGTTTTCAAGAAATGAGAACAAAGAAAAAGTATTGCACTGTGCACAACCCCAACCCCACAAGTTATCTAAATATGAAATGATCATGGATAAGTTAATTGCTCGTATTCAAGAGAAGATACCTTATTGTATTTTGTTAGCTGATAATATAGTGTCAAGGGGATTGATTAATCAAGAAGTGGTGTGAATGTAAACTCAAGAGATGGCTGGAAGTTTTAGAATTCAAAGGTTTTAAAATGGGCCATACAAAGACATAATACATGAATGGCAATTTAGTGGATATTTATAAAGAGCTGAAACTACCGTGATAATTGAAGCTCAGAAGATACCATAAAGAGATTCATTTCATTATATTAGCTTGATAATTAACAAGGATGGGGAGATTGATGAAAATGTCAAACATAAGATAAAGATGAATTCCATTAATATTGAAGAAAAATCTTTATAAGATAGTGATTGGACCGGCTATGACCTATGGAGTAAAATGTTAGCCAATTAAGAAGTAACATATGTACAAAATGGATGTTGTAGGGATGAAAATATTTATGGAGTAGTCTCCATTATTTAGCTATGCACCACACCAAACACTTAGAAGAAAATATTGTTTATATATGCTTGAGTTGAGTCTAAAAAAAAATTCTAAGTGTTTATTTACATCTGATTATAACAAAGTAAATCATATCTAACTAATGTCTTAAAATGTGTGTGCAATATTTTGATTTTATGCAATTCTTTGTTCCATGCCATAACAAGCAAAAGAAGACAACCATCCCATTATTATTATTATTATATATATAAAAGCACCAGCCCTTTTTAAGAGAGAGCGACACGTGGCGCAACCTCAAGCTTTTTACCACTCTTATTCCAGAATTGCCCTTTTAATCTTCCCTAAAATCTCTCAATTAAAATCTCCTCTAATTTATCCTCTAAAATTTTTTCCTACAAATAACCTCAAGCTTTTTACAACTCTTATTCCGAAATTGTCCTTTTAATTTTCCCTAAAATCTCTCAATTAAAATCTCCTCTAATTTATCCTCTAAAAGTTTTTCCTACAAATATTGCAATGAATTAATTTCGTATTAAAAAGGATTGTATTTCTAATTTTGTCTCAAGTAACAGCCAAAAATATTAATAAAGTCAGAGCCCAATATACAAAATGGAGTGTGTCGAGACTTCTTTCTCATCGTAAGCACCTGGTCCTATGGCAAAAAAAAGGCAGCAAACGTCTTAGAGTCGCTGAGCCTATGCCTATCAAGGTGACTGAATTTGATCACATGAAATCCATGAATCAATTGAAGTTGTGCAATAGGTTCCTTGGCCAAAGTACAATATACATGACAGATTTTTATCGTTACCATTCTCGGTAGTTCTCTATACGAGCATGCTATCTTGGAGCAGTGTTTCCAGTGTGGGAGCTGACACCTAAAAAAAAAAAAAATCCTTGAGACTCAGTTCGTAAGGCATGGCTTTTTATTTGGGCATGAGCATAATTCGAGATACACAATCACATATCTTATTTTAAGGGAAAAGAGAGGAGAGACGACCATCTAAAATAAAGGAGGGACAATCTGTAGTTTTAAGAATTTAGAAAGTTTTTTACATTTCTCAGTTCAAGACTATTGTAACAAAGGATAAAAAAAGCGGTCGGGGAGGGAGTATCCCCACCCCCACCAAATGATACACAGGATGTGGTGGTAAGTATTTTGTTATTGGAATGCATCAATCCAAACTAACATGGCGCATTTAGCCACTTCCTTTGGAACCCTGCTCTACAGGCAGGGGCCCATGTTCACATCATTTCTCCAATTTTAAAATGAACCCAATCTCATTGATGAATTTAGGGCGGGTCGGGCCAATTCGGGTCGGGTTAGAGATGGGCCTACGTTCTGTACTCTGGCCTATGACCGATCACATAACCTGCATTAAATGTAGGTCAGGTCAGGTTAGACTCAACGTAACCCTTATAACTCAGTCTATTACCCCTTACCAAAAAAAAAAGATGGGTTAGAAAATTCAAACCAACAACCTTTGGCATTTTCAACAACATCTCCACTACTACACTAATCGACTCTTTTATGCAAATGTTTATAAAAAACTAATTAGGCGACCCGTATCCGATCAAGATTGTTTTGATCATAACGTCCATGCCGAGCCCGGCCCTATAATAACATATATTAGATAATAGTATATTAAATAATAATAATATATAGATATATATATATAATAAGCATGAAATAGATATTGGGTGTGTGAGCCAAGGCAAAGGGAGATATGGGTTTGCCCGTTTGCAATCTCAAAACGTCATTTACCCCATTACTTCCTACTAAAAAAAAAAAAAAAAACTCATGTAAAATAGGATGTGAATCGAGTTCCACCATAATCCAAGACCTCTTCCCGAGGGAATTAGGATTGCATTTTACCAATTCTCATTGCAAAATAGAATGTAGCCTTCATATGCTTGGGTCTTGAATCATAAGAATTCATGATTTTTTTTCAATGAGACCAAGTAGAAATTGCAGTATTCTTTTCAAACAAAATGCCCACTCCTTGTGGGTTATTTCTTTTTTTTTTTTTTAAATAAAAAGATAACCACTTCATGTCGGCCTGGCTTGGATGTTTGGTTACTAAAAAGGGGATTGAGGAATGGGTCAATCTGAATATACATCAATCAATGTGACAATTTTTTTTTTCTTTGTTCTTCATTAGAGAGATTTTCACTTTTTTTCAAATGAGTCTTATCTTGTAACTATCCTTTTGAATTTGATTATTAATTATCCTTTGAGTGTTTTTCTTGATTCACTTTTTTTCAAATAGTCCTATCTGCCAACTATTTTTTAGTTTTAAATGAAATTAGTTTAAATGGAAATTATTTCTCTCATCGATATTTGCTTTTAGTTTTAAGTGGGGTTTTCTTTGAATGAATTAAAGGCTCGCGTTGGACGCGGGCCCTAAAGCGCTAGTATATATAAAGACAATAGACTTTTTGCGAGAGTGCGACACGTGGCGCATCCACAAACTTTTTTATTTTTCAAGGGCGTCCTAAATCTTTTCCCACTCCCATAAAATTCCTCTCATTCAATTTTAAACTTTCTAACATCACCTCTAATTCTACTACCTCCTAACTCACCTCGCTCTAATCTATTCCATTTATTTCCCCTAAAATCTCTCTCTATGCCTCTCTAATCAATTTCATTTATTTACTTCCCGTGAATCTCTCTTTCTACACACGATTTCTCTGAATTAATCCCCAAAAATTCTCACTCTACCCCTAAAATCTCTACCTTATCACATGATTTCACTCATTATACACACGTTACATTCAAGGGTTTACATTTAAGGGGTCCCACAGATTACTAAACAAACAAAAAGACAAAAAAGACGAAGAAAGGTTAGTGGCCTTGATAGTGGGCCTTACAAATTGATGAGAAATATAGAGATCAATTTAGTAATGACTTTTATGATAGTTGGATATGTATGTATTAAATTTTAATGTAAATCAATTTGGGGGACCCTCATACCAGATCCAAATTATAAAGATCTAAGGCCCACTTATAGATCATAGTCGACTTTGTCTTTATTGTTTTTTTTATTAATATGTGGTGCCCACTGTCAAAGCCAATTTTTTTTTTCTTTTTTTTTTTTTTCAAAGTTTGAATAATATATGGGTCCCATTGTGAAAGCTAGATTTTCTTCATTTCCAAACTAACAATTAACGGGCCACTTTCATAAGTTTTAATTACTATATTTTTCTCTTTATTTTCCTTTCAATATTGGTATGATTAATATATGGGGCCCATTATGGAAGCCAATGGATTTCAAAATCCACATTTAATATTGACACTCAATTCATGCTTAAGAATAAATATAATCAAATCAAGCTTCTAAAATATCTACTATTTACTTGATATTCCCCTAAAATCTCACGAGTTTCCATCTTTATCAGAATTTTTTTGTTATCATAATTATATTTACTAAATTAACTAAATAAATCTAAGGGCCTTGTTGCGAAAGCCGATTTTTCTCTTTCCAAACTCACAAATAAAGGGGGCCACTTTCATAGTCTATATTTACTACTTTTTTTCTCCTTATTCTCCTTTCAATATTCGGTATGAGTAATTTGTGGCGCCCATCACAGAAGCCGATTAGTTTCAAAATTCACATTTAGATTTGAAAGCGACAATCAATTTATGCTTAAGCATAAATAAAATAAAATCAATATCCTACAATATCTACTATTTATTTATTATTTCTCTAAAATCTTTCACCTTTTTAAAATTTCAGAATATTTCAAGTCATTTTAAATACTTATAAATATTTTTAATTAATTGAAACTTTAATTATTTTTTTTATAATGGCTTGCGTTGGGCGCAGGTCTGCTGCACTAGTTATGTATATTAAAGCAATAGGCAACCCTGCTCTTGAAGCGCCACGTCAACGCTCTCAAACCTCATGTTGACACATCATCACTTTCATAGTAACATTGAAACTTATGACCGAATCCCTCTTATAAGATCTTATATGCAAAAAATACGTTAGTGGGGCCCTCTTATAAAACTTCATTTTCAAAAAATACATTGTTGGGTTTAAGTCTAATTTAAATAAAACTTGGCCCCACAATAAATTTATAGCATTGCTTCATGGAAAATTAAAATTTTATTAGTAGGGTCCCTCTTTTAAAATTCCAAGTACCAAGAAAACATTGGTATTGTTTAATTTTAATTGAAGTGAAACTTTACCCCATAGTGAATTTATGACGGTGATTTCAAAGGCTTATATGTATCATTTGATTTAGGTCATTATCACATGATAAAGCCTGGATAAGGCTCAGGCATGTTCAAGCGGTGTGCACATGAAATCCTGCCCTTAGAGCAAGACCATGATGATTAATAGTATATTTATCTTCTTAATTTATTTTTTATCAATAATATTCTCTTGAAAACACTAAATATAAATATATTTATTTTTTTAGATCGGGCTTAGCATGGGCATTTGTTATTGGTTTTTTATTAATAATATATCAAAGAAAATACTAAATTTGAATATATTTTTATTTTTTGGCCCGACGTAACGCGCGCTTTTGTTGCTAGTTTTATATATATATATATATATATATATAAAATACGACAATTCAACTTTTGTTGTGGGACTGCCACGTGATAATTTCGAGCAACCTCACAAAGTCCACGCAGCCCTAAAATCTTGAGATGCCCCAACTCCTTTGTACTTCCTTTCTTAAAAGGTCTCCAGGAATTTCTCAAAAACCCAGCTTGAGTGCAAAGGAAACTTCCTTTTAGTTAAATCACCTATTTTTTTCTCTCCCTCCTCCTCTCAGTTTGAACTATTTCATACTTACAAGGTGGAACTTTGGGTTGCTTAAATAAGACCTCTACACTTGCTTTTTTTGATTTATAGATTTTTTAGTTCCACTTTGATGGATGACCGTGTATTCCTATGTTATTTGACATGTCAAGGGATAAGAGTTTTGGGATTATGAAAGATAAAGTTTCTAGTGTTTTTTTATTTATTTATTTATTTCTTTTCTAAAATGGAGTTTTCTAGGATTTTAGTGCTTTTTTTGTGTGTGTGTGTGTGTGGCGTTGGAGAGTGGACATTATTTGAATTTATGAACCTATTTTCATGGATATTGAGTGAATTTATTGCAAACTCATAATTCGAGAAATGTTAGAATTTTGAGGTTCAAGAAGTAATGTGATTTGGGATTTTTTGTAATGTGCTTCAGTTCATGATATTTGGATGTGTATTGTGTCTCACTATGCCCCACTATGCCCTTAAATGATATTATTTGCATAAAGTTTTAAAACACGACGACTTTCATGAAAGATTATCGTAACTCCATTACACTCCCTCTCTTTTTCTTTCCCTCTCTCTTCACTCTACTGGCCCCTATAGCTCAGCAACCACGACCACCTTCATGGTCCAACCATTATCTAGAAAAATGCGTGACGATATCACCAATTAGGTGAGTAGCGTAGTTTCATCCAAAAGAAGAAGAAGAATGTATAACACCCTCTGTCGATAGTTTTATATTTTTTTCATGGTTATCCACTCAATCATTCTTAAAGCATAGTTTTCATAAAAATCATTAAAAACTCAAGCATCCATACACACTAGTTAGTTTTTAGAAATACTAATTTTTATTTTATTTAAATAGAATTGTCAACTATCAGCATCATCATCATTCCCTTTTTTATAATTCTTTTATACTAATTTCATTGCTAAATAACATTAATTAGTATTTCAATCCAAGTTTTATAAATTTAAGGGCATGTTTGGGTAATGTCCTCTGGGAGGAATCCTCTCTGGTCTTTTTTGATTCTGAGAAAAACCCACATTTGGGTGACAAAAGGAAAAGTGGGAGAGGATTTTCTAAATCCTACAAACTCATCAAAAATCTTCTCTTTCACTGATTCCTTGGTCTCCACTTCCTCATCGAATTTTGCAAATCCATTGAAGGTATTTTTAGTGTTACCAAGGACTTATTAGGGCATATTTGGATAATGCCTCGGAGAGGAATCCTCTCTGATTTTTCTCGATTTTGAGGAAAACCTACAGTGAGTTGGTTATATTAACTATTTTACTTTTATGTTGTTGCCATCTGTTCCACATCTCTTTGGATTTGCACTAAAATACTGAGGTATGTTTGTGTGGGGCACTCTACACTAAAAATAAAAATGATCACTTCCATACTCCATTATTCCATGTTAACATTTCTGTGGTTTTCCTTTTGAGCAGCACATGCATTTATCATGATTTTTTTAGAAAGCAGATGCCCCCCAAGAAAGTAAAACTATTTCTTTCATTCCTTGCACAGCTTGTAGAAACATATTTCAATACAGAAAAATGTTTAGCTGCACCAAAAAATTGAAAACTAAAACTGGAAAAAATAATCTCCCTGTCTTCCATTTTTGAAGAAAGTGAAAAAAAAAAAAAAAAAAGTGAAATAAAACGCCTCCTTAGTCCATACCCCCTGATTTGTTGATCATGACCATGCCCTTATTTTACTGATTGACTGTTATAAAAAACAAATGTCTATTTACTCACATTGTTTGGATTATGCTAAAATAGACCTTGCAACTAGGACTCAAAAGTATAGCACATGAATGGTGCCATCAAATACCAGTACAAAAAGCCCATACAAAGTGCACATGCAGGTCATCCTGCTGCAATTTGTAGTCTTGTTACCAACTTGTCTGGGTTTGAATGTCACCTACTCTATCTTTTCTTTATAGAAAGCAGAAACCACAAACCACAAATGAAACAATTAGATGAGCTTTGTTTATCTCATTTCACCCAATAACAACATAAATTAAATGGGTTAGCAAACTTACTTTGCAGTTTTTTCTTTTTAGTAAGAGAACATCAGAAGAAGAAAGCATCTAAATGAATCATAATAAGAGAATGGCCATTGACATTGTCCTAAGCAGCAGCCACCACCATGTTAACGATTTAATACATGAATAAGCACTGGATTCATGTGCGACAGTTCCTGTGGGAGATGAACCAGGCACAGTAGCTGGCTTGGGGATGCTGCATACGCCGAAGGTAGCATTTGGCTGCAAACAACAATATAAAGAATTTAATTGAGCACTTCCTGCACCTAGATTATAAATCAAGGTGTGAGGCAGTTTTCATAAAATAGCTAGTATTAATTAGTATTTGTGCTGCTCTGTTCATTATCAATTCAATTTCTGATGTTGTCCTAAACTGGGCAGAGTAAGGTCTAGATCTGAACCTTCTATCCAGGATGTCCCACCTTTAATTATTTCTGAACCAATACTTGTGGACCTGTGGTTGTCACATTAGTTCATGTGAAATGTGGGTCATTTTTTCTTTCCATCTTTACTTACTACCTGTATGAAGTGCCTGGATTAATCGCCAGGATTATTCATTTAATGAGAATTCTTTGATCGACTTTTCACATGTAGGTCTATTAAAATTGGGCATGGCTTATGTACGTAGGCGAGCCGCCAGACCCACTAGTCCCATCAGATAAGAACTTTTTCGCATCATCGCTATGCGCGAGAGGATGAAGAAATCACAAAATGGAAAACTTTAGGAAATTTTAGCTGACCTTGCAAATGGAAACATTGTCACAACCACAAATCAGATGCCCATTCGCCTCATCAACGGCCTCAGGGGCTCCCAATCCATCACTTCTCTGCAACCATAAAATGCACATCAATAAAAAATTTCATGAGCAAAAAGTGCCCAAGTTTCAAAAAGAAAGTGAAAACTCTAAACTACTTTCATTTCACAGTTCTGAAGGCTTAAGTGAAGAAAGGGAAAAAAATGTGGTATACCTTGTAGAAATCAACTGCAATAAAGTTGGGCCACCGATTACCCGCAGCTGAATGGCATGTACTCATCATGCTAATCAGAGGAGCTGAATTATCCTTGCACGCCCTCGGTAGATTCGGAGCAGTAGGGAAATAGTTTTGTAGAACAAGTGATCTTGTTGTTGTGTTCATTGGAGATGACTCTGCGCGGTTGGGACAGGAGCCTGGTTTCATCCCACCAGAGCCATCTGCAAATTCAGCCACACCCCAAACCCATTCAAACCAGCAAGTAGATCAACCGATTTAGGCGCCTCACATGTGCTTCAATTCAAAGTTTTTAACTGTTAAAGGCAATGTCATGTGGACAGGACTAGCAGTGAACTAGAAGTAAAATCTGGTGGGCACCACTATGATTGATTAATAGGAAAAAGAAACTCAAAAATCAAGTCATCCCAATGAAGGTTGATGCATCTTTATACCATTGAGAAGGGGCTGTTGGCTATGTTTCTTTCTAACCATCTATTTTGAGGTGAGCAATTAGTCACCCATGCTAAATGGGATCCTGGAGTATTTTATGTACACATCACATTGAATGGAGCATGTACGTCTCTCATCATTATGTTCATATATACTGGAAGATCTTTTCCTAACTGGAATTTTGTATACATGGTTTTTTCATTTGTATCATCACCACCATTATCATTGTAAAAGCCATGTCCCCAGCTATCTTGGGTTCGGCTACATGAATTCTTTTCCACCCATCCTGGGTCTCATTACATATTGATATAAGATTTAACAAAGAATTTATTTGTAGAGAGTAAACAGGGCTTACATTGGTTTTCTACAACATATCGCCATTCATATGCGATGCCTTCGGAAGCCTCCTTGGATGATTTTGAGGTGAATACCAGCAGCCGCTGATTACTGCTGATCATATCATCGATCAGAGGCCAGTTACCTCCATTTTTAGGCATGCGAGATACAGGGAACCAGAATTTTCTTAGACCAGCAGCATTGAAGACCTTCGTTAGTCCTTGAGGGGATGTGACATAGTCTTCAATGAAGATGGTGATGATCTCTGAAGGGTTCGCAGTGAGGAACACTTGAATTTCTTTCAGCACGTTGATCACAGGTTGCTGATCGAAAAATTCTATTAATCAGATTCCAACAAAAGAATTCATGATTTTATCATTTTAAAAAATCGTACTTTTCAAACTTACAAAAGCTGTGAAATTGTGACATTGGCCACCAAAAGAGTGACACAACCAAATGTCATTTTTGAAGTCATACATATCAAGCATCAGTCCTCTAACACCATTCTGCATAAGGATCCAGAAATCAAGTTATTAATAGAGCTTTTATTTAAGAAGCATTCAGAAATCTTGAAGCTGGCAGAGGTTTTTTTTTTTTTTCGCAGTAATCATGCAGACCATCTCTATCACACAATTGGAGCACATGCCCCAATGATCTGAAGAAATCCATCCGTTGATCGCCTCTCAAATGGGTCATCGCCCTACTGTTTAAGCGACCAATTGGTCTAACTATTGTGGATGGAATATAGTATGTAGTATAGAGAATGAGAAACACTTCCTCCATTTAATTTCGATGAGGTTTATCTTCATCCATATACTCTTGATGGTAATACAATAGGTCCCTTTAGAGACTGATCCTATGCAGTCGTCCACATGGGAACTCCCCTCATGTGGGCCCCACCTTTTCTCGATCTAATTCATTCATATTTCGGCCCCAATGAGTCGGTAACAGTTTCGATTCAAT
This sequence comes from Umbellularia californica, assembly GCA_028538565.1. Taxonomy (NCBI): domain Eukaryota; kingdom Viridiplantae; phylum Streptophyta; class Magnoliopsida; order Laurales; family Lauraceae; genus Umbellularia; species Umbellularia californica. The sequence goes on from JAPQWN010000006.1 coordinate 14,070,112, forward strand.
CATAGATATATTCGCCGTTTGATTGATCAACACATGAAAAATGACATTAAATGATCATTTAAGTCCCTACTTCTATATACTAAAAAAATCCAACAGAGTATATCACTTGAGTGCATTCTATTTTTTCGGAGCTCACTTTGAAAGAATACCAATTGTTATTCATAAGCTGTCATATATGCTACAAGGACACGCCACAAATATGACAGGGACACGGATTTTACACAAGAGTATCTCATTCAATACGACATCATCCGGCCCCAGCTATCATATCATAGTTCATGAGGGAGAAGGGATTGGATAGTATTGGTATGGATTATTGTTGGGCCATAGACGACTTTGGTGCTCAACATTTAATAGTTTTAACAAGTATAGATCAACATGTTCCAATCCAACTACAGATGATTACTTTAGTATTAAAATGAGCTGAATGCCAACTAATGAGGGCTTAGTTGTGTGCCATCACATGGATCAATTATCAATAGACGCATTTGTCCATCTAAAAATTTGTTTTTAGAAAGTAGAACAGTTTCTTCTTATATTCTAGTTTCAGCATGTTAAGAGGGGGATCACGGGTGTAATTTGTAGTTCGGATCCTCTGCGGTTGAAACTCGAAGAAATCCCGTGTTACAGAATCTGAACTTCACACTGGGGCCCACCTTTGAAAATCCTAGCCGCTTAGAATAAATACCGTCACACCATCTGGGCTATCCTTAAATCTTTCGTCAATGGGAGTTGGTCCCACAGTGAGATTGAGTGTTCAATAAAACAAATTTTGATTAATGAATACCCATAAGATTGTGTTAATTATGTTTTTAATCAAATGATCATTCTTATGGTGGGACCAACTTCTTTTGTAGTAAAATTTGGAAATACCCCGTATATTCAGAAGGTGTTTATTTTAAACAGCTCGCATTTTCCAAGGGGGGCCTTCAGTGCAGTTGGACTCAGAAATAAAAAGAGTGTAACTTGGTCATCTACTAAAAAATGAGACATAGTTTTACAAGTAAATAAAAAGTTTACCAAAAAAAATGGGACAGAAAGAGGCCAATTAGATCGAATAAATAATAATCTTGGAACTGAAGACATTTACAGGTGAGTAACAAAGTTAAAAGTAAGTTTTTTTTTTCTCTCTATTTTCTGCTTAGATGGGTGACACACCAAGATGGGTGACACACCCTGGCACTGGGATATCTTGAGGAGCTTAATTTGCCTCAAATTTAGATAGGATTTTACAATATGAGCTATTCAGGACATCCTAGGTGTAGGCATGCATGACACCACATGTGCCCCATGTCAATTACTGGATGGCTGAGAATCAGCTCTGACTGTAGACCATGGACCACTGACTTGTCCCTTTTGTGGGGCCCACTGATCCCACAAAATGACAGTTGTTACAAAATGAAGCCAAAAGCCCTCACTACAACAGGCCTAAATCACAGGGCCACTGAGGTCTTGCTGCCTCTCATTTCTTCTGCCCAGTTTACAAGCTAAGTTAATTTGGAATTTTTGCACTTTCAAGTAGCACAAAGTTAATAATGAAGTGGGTCCCACCAATACCATTGAATTTACAGCCGTGTAAACGTCATGATGTTAACGCAGACCTACATTTCAAGAAAAAGAAGTCCCAACAACAACGTAGACGGCTATGGTGATTTCAATGCCCACAACAAAAAGATAAACACTACCCACAAAAGCCTTTCTTCCTCTGTGCTCTACAGTGCGATTCCGAAACCAAACTCAAAAGGCAGAAGAGAAAAAAAGGGACTAGCTAGGAAGAAAGAAGCAACAATTAATAAAGACTTCATGTTCTTACATTGAGTTGTTGGGTGATGGAGTCCTGCTGGTTTGTAGGTGTGGCAAGAATTCCTCCTGTGCCTGATTTCACTCCCACACGAGCAAACGAGTTATGGGTTGTAAGCCATGAATACCGATTGAATGGAAGACCCATCACCTTTTGAATTAGTATCACAGAAACCCCTCACAAGTTAGAAGAATTACAAGGACAGTAGAACAGGCCTTTTTAATTAGACTACTGTACTGTGATGGGGATTTTTGTTCTTGATACCACCCACCTTGGATGTCGGACTCAGAGGTTGGATACGAGTGCATCTCGGACGAGTGTTTCCGTTCGCCACACATGTCTCGCAATGCAGACCCGAGTCGCAGTTTCTGTTTGCTACGCATGTTTCTCCTATCTAATACCAAATAAAAGAACAAGTGAGAGAGAGAGAGAGAGAGAGAGAGAGAGAGAGAGAGAGAGAGAGAGAGGTCTTTTGGAAAGGGAGATGAGAGAAGTAAACCTTGCGAGATGTGGCACAGGTGATGAAGGTATAAAGGGAGAGCAATAGGAGAGCTGATGTTGCATTGTGGAGGTTCTGAAAGAGGGCTTTGGATGCCTTCTTTTTCATCCTTCTTTGTTTTGTGGTGGTTGAGAGACAGACTGAGAGAGAGAGAGAGAGAGAGATGTCTCTATATAGCCATCTGTTGTGTAACTAGAATTTGGTTGTCAAAACTCGAAAGTGTTTCTGTAAATTTTGGGGATTAGAGGGGGTTCTGGTTATTTTGCAAGGGAATGTATAATGAGCTATAAGATGCGATTTTTGTGGTTCACATGTACACTAGTTTTATTGGAGTGTGAGAAATGTTGTTGGACCTTTTCCCTTTTTCTTAGTCCTTTTGCTGAAAAAAAAAAAAAAAAATGAGGGATTCAGCTGTGCTGGATCCAGCCCTCTAATAATATTCTGGTGGGAATATGTGAGAAATTTTTTATGGGGCTCAATTCTGGACTCCATTTGGGGATGAACCGGGGGATGGAAAAATTGATCTGAGACCACTTCAAGTATCAAGTTTGACCTCAAAGCCAACTCTCGAACCCCTTCATCTGTGGCCCATAAGTTTAATGGCTTCATTTTTTTAAAAATATTCAACCCTCAATCCAACAGTTCATTCTATTCAGATGTATGCCGATCCTTGGGATTTGTGACTATTAGGGAATTCCTTTCCTATTTATTGCTAGGTTTGGTTGGATAGCTAGTTGGACCCTTCCAAAAAATTCTCATATAATAGATGAGAACTGATTCTCACTTGAATATTTTTCTTATCTAATTTGATCATAAATCTGTTGATATGTTTCACAACAGCCTTTGTCCATCCATTATACTAGTTGAAGCCCCATCTGATCAACGGGATTGAATTTTGCCACTTGTATGTTGTTATAGGGCATGTGGTAAACTCTGTTTAAATAATAAAAATCAGTTTAAAAAGGACAAATGCATGATATTGCATATGCTGGGTTAGGTAGCCTGCCGAGTTATGTATAAAATACAAGGTTGTTCTTAATGCATTGGTCCAGCTGTAAATATTTATACCCAACGGACAGGAGTCAATAATGGAGGAGGAACCTTTCCCCTGCAGTTCTACTAGGCAGCCTCAGACGTCAAGCAATGGCTTTCCCACCGCATGTGGGTCCTCCACTTTAGAGCCGCCAAAGAAGAAATTTAGGCATTATGTTAGAATTACTAGGCTTGAGTGTGATCCAATTACCACATGCCCATGTGGTCCTCCGCTTTAAATGGTCATTCCACATTAACTCTATGATGGGAAGGTACAGTTTAGGGGTTACAGCTCCTCTTGATAATAATACACTCATTAATTCCTCTATCAAAATTAGCTAGAAAGGGCGTGGTGGAGGAGTGTAGTAAATCAAGCGAATGCGATGGAGTACGGTATGCATTTAGATTTTGAGATCTATATTGTGTTATTCAATTCTGATGGGTAAAGCCTAAGGGCCCAACTCATGTTACAAGATCCGATTAGCCCAATAAGGTCTAGGTCCAAAGAAGTCCGTAGGCCTGGCCACGTTATCAAGAGAGCATCCGGGAGCCTCACCCTCACCGCCTTGGAAATGGTCAATACCCCACCTCATCCTTTGACCGAATCTCATGGAGAGCACGTAACTGCCTCGCACATTGAGAAGAGCTCGCCAGATGCAACATACTAGCCAACTACTTACTAATAAGTCGCCCCAATCTGTTAGGGAGCGACTATAAATTGTAAGTCCCACCAACACTTGGGGGGCATGAGACAAATACCAGAGCACAACTCTCCTCTCCCTTTCTAAGCTTGTACTCTTTGCTCTCCCAGCACTCCTGAATTAATAAAGTATCCGGCGACCTCTGCCCTTCTGAAGTGGACGTAGGTCACACTGACCGAACCACTATAATATCTCTCTCCTCTTAATTATTGCATTTATTACTCATATCTGACAGGTGGTGTGCAAATCCATTTTTTGTGCATCATCAGTTTGGCGTCGTCTGTGGGAAACGACTAAAGTTCTCACGTCAGAATCCTTCTCTTTTCAAAATTATGGTGATCACTACTAGATCTACAAGACGACCAGAGGATAACCCCTTGCGAGAGGGCGAGGATGGTCCTCCACCGACTGATCCTGTCCCAAATGCTCCTGCTCCCACTCCTCAACAAATATTGGAGACCATGCAGCAGTTGGTGACCCAAAACCAGCAGATCCTACAGCTCATGCTTACAGCAGGGCAGGGAGGAGCGCAATTTGGAGGAGTACCACAAAGAGCATCGCGCCCGGGGCATCCAAGAGCTCCACGCCGGGGAGCTCCTCCCCCGGGCGCCCATCCCACACAGGGCGCCCTTCATGGAGTTCCCCAGGGCGCCCATGGAGTCCCCCTGGGCTCCCCTTTTGGAGTTAATCTGGGAGCTGGTGGCCATCACGAAGGACCTCCACCTCCGGGTGGAGCACAGTTTGAAGGACCCCCACCTCCGGGGGGAGCAAATCATGGAGGACTTCCATCTCCTCCCTCTCTTTCTAATGGGGAGGATCCTCATTTTCAAGAGGGGAAAAGTGAAACCAAAGCATGGAGGATGAGAGTTATTTCCATGATCAGACCAGGGAAGCCCTCAATCGCTGGGACGAGAAGATCGGAGAAATGCAAAATTAGCTGGGTGATGTCTTCAACGCCATGAAGGTGCAAGCACCAGAGACAGTGGATTACCTAGTCAGACGAACGGATACACCGTTCAAACCCGACGTGGTGAACTACCCACTTCCTCGGAAGTTCAGAATGCCATCCGTGGAGACCTTTGATGGAATGAAGGATCCACTGGACCACCTCGAAACTTTTAAGACCTTGATGCAGTTGCACAATGTCCCCGACGAGATTATGTGTAGGGCATTCCCAACCACATTGAAGGGTTCCGCACGACAGTGGTTTGCCAGTCTCACCCCGGCCTCCATAGGCTCCTTCGCCGAACTAAGCAGATCATTTGTGGTACAGTTTATTGGTGGACGCTGCCAACTAAAGCCTGCCACCCATCCGCTCAACATAAAACAGGATCAAGACGAGAGCCTGATGAGTTACCTCACTCGTTTTAACGAGGAGGTCCTTTAGGTCGAAGAGCCCGATGATAAAGTCAGCATGACCGCCTTCTTAGGAGGCCTCCGGTCATCAAACTTCCTCTTTTCGGTAATGAAGCGACCACCAAAGAGCATGCCAGAACTATTGGCAAAAGCTCAAAAATATATGAACGCTGAGGAAATCAACAGGTTCAGGCGAGGTGAATCATCTCACGGATCGCTAAAAGCTTGACCTGCCTCTGCACTGTTCTCAAACAGGCAACTTATCTCCAGCTTAGCGACCCTCTCGCGGGCCGCCAAAAAGCTTGGCCTCTGCACTGTTCTCAAACAGGCAGCCTATCTCCAGCTTAGCGGCCCTCTCGCGGGTCGCCAAAAAGCTTGGCCTCTGCACTGTTCTCAAACAGGCAGCCTATCTCCAGCTTAACGGCTCTCTCGCGGGTCGCCAAAAGCTCGATCTCAAAAGGTGTAGCTCTCTCACGAGCAATCCTCAAACTCTGTCTTTGCTCTCGCGCAAACAGTCTCTCTCTCCAGGTAATCATGTTAAACATTTTAATGTTTGTAATAACATTGTTTTCGACATCTCCAGGCAGGATCTTGAAACTCAGGCAATCTGTAACCCGAAGGAATACATTAGATCAGCAGTCCCAGCTCCTGCACGCCCAAGCTTGCTCCCAATCTGCTTGCCATTGCTCAAATCAACTGCCTGGATAGCACACGAGCTGCTCGCCCACGCAAACAGTGGCCAGCCCCTCAGCAGCGAAGCCCACGCCCGCAGCAGCAACGAATCCCACGCCCGCAGTAGCAACACAGGTGGCGTCCGGCCTGGGGGCGCCCAGACTTCAAGGGCGGCCAGCACCTCCCAGACTTCAGGGGCGCCCAGCACCTCTCAAACGCCTAGTACAGGGCCCAGCACCTCCTACTCGCCCCGAAGCTGCTTGCTTGCCCAAAACCACGTGCCAGCGCGCTTGCTCGCTATTTTGATCGTAAATTTTGGATCGTTACTCCAAATGAGGCTTATTATATATCAAATCAGAGCTCTCGGCGAGCCCTACAAGACTCACGCCTATGGCTGTGACTGATGCTGTTAAAAGCCCAAAAAAGGCCTAGAAACAGATGTTTTGGCCTCCTGAAGTTTTTCCAGTTGCGAACTAAGTCGAAAATTCAAACGAATGCCCTCCTCTCCAAGTTCCATTGGACACAGGGCATTGGGGGGCAAATGATGGGTCAAGTCTAAGGGCCCAACTTATGTTACAAGACCCGGTTAGCCCAATAAGGTCCAGGCCTAAAGAAGTCCGTAGGCCTGGCCACGTTATCAAGAGAGCATCCGGGAGCCTCACCCTCACCACCTTGGAAATGGTCAACACCCCACCTCATCCTTTGACCGAATCTCATGGAGAGTACGTAGCTACTTTTCACATTGAGAAGAGCTCGCCAGATGCAACACACTAGCCAACTACTTACTAATAAGTCGCCCCAATCTGTTAGGGAGCGACTATAAATTGTAAGCCCCACCAATACTTGGGGGGACATGAGACAGATACCAGAGCACAACTCTCCTCTCCCTCTCTAAGCTTGTACTCTTTGCTCTCCCAGCACTCCTGAATTAATAAAGTATCCGGCGACCTTTGCCCTTCTGAAGTGGACGTAGGTCACACTGACCGAACCACTATAATCTCTCTCTCCTCTTAATTATTGTATTAATTACTCATATCTGACAGGTGGTGTGCAAATTCATTTTTGTGCATCATCAAAATCTATTTTATTAATGTGAATATCCGATTTAAGTATGTTAGTTAAAAACTAACAGCCGTTATATAGGATTTTAGGATCTCCTCTTGTGTAGAAAAGTATGCCAAAATCCGGTTTTCACGGGCACCCTTCCGTTTCTGTAGAAAAAGGCGTTGCACAAACACCCTCTTTCATTTTCCTCTAAAAATATTAAAATAATAATGCAATAACAATGTTTTCAAAGAAATATATGTTGACATTTGTGACAATAGAAATGAGATGATAATGTTGTTCTCCTAAAAAAAGAAAGGTCCGGATATTTCACTTTGAGTGATATGGAATGATTTTCATTGAGACTAAACCATATTAATACAATAAATATATATATATATATGTAATATTTATAATCTTGTTAAAACCTATATTTTATATTTTGTTATCAACATCCCATTTTATGCTGACATTACCGTGCTGTTTCCAAAAAAAAAAAAAAAACTGTTCTCATATCTGGAAAATTGTTTCATTCTAGCTATAACATCAGTTCAGTAGTTTCAAAATATCACTCAAAACTCAAAAGGGTCTGCAGCTAAGCAATTGGGTTGTTAGAGCATGAAACTTACACGGTATCATTTCATTTCCTTTTTTTTTTTTTTTTATTGCCTCTTTAAATTGTCGAAGCAACACTTGGATTTATACTTTCTTTTTCTTTCTATGGGAGGGTTTCCAACCTTTGGGCTGAACTAATCCCTCCAGGCCTAGAGGGAGGTTAGGTAAACACTCCTGTGGCCCTAAAGTGGTAGCACTAGTGGATTCATCATTCGATCACTAGTGGATTCATCATTCGATTCCTGAAAAAGGAGAACTGGAGGTCGATACCAAGACCTCTAACTTCGGAGAAAAGAAGAACCGTGGTCCTAACCACTCGGCCGATTAATCCCTCCGGGCCCAGAGGGAAGCTAGGTAAATGCCCTTGTGATCCTAAGGTAGTAGCACTAGTTGATTCAACCTTTGATTTCTGAAGAAGGGGGAACCGGGGATTGATATCAAAACCTCTAGCTTTGGAAAAAAGAGGAACCGAGGTCCTGACCACTCGGCCACCGGGCCCGTTTGGTAATTTTACTTATAAAGTCAAGTAAAGTTAAGTCAATTTAAACATCCCATCAAAAGCACCTTTTACCAAAATTCCTTCCATCTTTTTCTAAAAAAGTCAAAAAGCAACTACCTTTAATCACTAAAAGACAAAAATACTTCACTTTTCTATATAAAAAGTTAAAAAGATTCCATAACAAACAACTAAAACAAAATACCATCATAACTCACTTATATTTTATTCTTTTTTCAAAATTAGCTTTACTTCACTTGACTCAATTAGTAGAGTTGCCAAACGGGCCGGGGCTTTACACTTGGATATATACATGCACGCCGCATACATTGATATATGGAAGGATTGTTATCAATCAATAATGACTACAAAATCTCAATTATAATGTTTTATCCCCGTTCTCCTCATACCCCTCTCATTCCCATCTTCATGATTGGATGCATCCACGTGGGGCCCATGGGGTCCTACTTTTTAGGGAGAATTCAGATAATATTATGACCATTTTGATGGGCACATCCTTTGAGCTCAAAAACAAAAAAGGGACATAACATTTTCTAGGGTTGCAAATAAGCACCGGATTACTTGAATATTTGAGGTCTTCAGTTTAAAATAAAACAAATACAAAACCTACTAATTAAGAATGCAAGAGAAATTTGAATCCGAATCTGGATCCACACATAGATGATTTGAAATATCTGAATTTAAAGCCAAATCCTTATATGTTCCAACCCAATGATCCGAATTAACGACAATTACATTCATATATTAAAAATATATATCGGTTTTAAGAGCCTATATAGTTGGATTGTATTCAAATTTAAGAGTTTCTTTGTGTACTTAAAAAAATATTTTGAAGCTATTTCATCCAACTATGCAAATGCACTCTACATCTTATTTTGAATAGAATTCGAAATTGGATTCATTTTTTGTAAGTTAATGTTGGATCCGGATATAACATTAGATTCTTTTGTCAGCATTCTTCGGATCCACCATAGTTCTGCCCCGGATCCAACTTATTGACATCTCTAGTCCTTTCTAAGTTAGTCATTCTATATTTATTATAAATATATGTTTAAGCTTGGATTGAGCTTGTCCAAAGCTGTGCTGATCTTCATGAGGTGGTCATAATCCGTAGAGCTGGTCCTTCCATAAGCTCAACTCATTGGCTTGAGCTCAAGTCAAGTCGAGCTTAGCCAAAAAAAATCTCCTGAGGCTCGTTGACACTTGACAGCCCTACTTTGATCTGTGTCCAGATTGGAAATTTGGATAGTCCAAGATGATACCTGAGTCTTACTTTCCTGTTCATATATGTTTAAGATCTATGCCCACTATCACTATTCAACTTTTGGAATCATTTTTAACTTTCTCATGTACTTTTAATTCTGAAAGAACATTCTTTGTAACTCTGTTTGATCTTGAATTACAGACTTGGAGAGAAAATAAGTTTTATTTCAAGTTTATAGTATTATTAGATAATGTTTGGTTGACTAATTAGTTAACAAAAGAAAGTTTAATTGGATTGGATATCATTGAATATATATCTTTGTGTTATTTGGAGAAAGAATTTAAGGGGTGTGTGTGTGTGTGTATATATATAGCCCGGGCCCACTTCTTAGAAACAGAGCATCATAAGATGAATTAAGACGTGGGGGAATTTCTAATCCTAATCACCATTCTTCAACATAAAATGTCACATTAGATTTCTTTTTTAGAATTACCAAAAGGTGTGAACCGTTTGGCTCATTTTTTAAAAAAGTACATGAAGATTTGAATATTTATAAAAAAAAAGTATAAAAGTTTTCCACAATTCTTTCAATCAAGTCTTCTCCATAAAAAAAAATTAATAAATGAAAAAAATACCCTTATATCATTTTCCAAATTCTCACTTTAATAAATCATTTAAGAAAAATGATATAGTCCAACCCAAATGGCCTACTGGGGCCCACTTCAACTACTTTTATGCATGGATGGTTAGAAAAAAGGGGATTTCAAATTACTAAACAACTTGCTTCATTAAATGATTATGATCATTGTTCACAATAAACTCATGCATAAATAAAGAAAATGCACCAAAATCCATTGAATACATTCGATCTTGTGGGTACATCATACTCTCGATCGTGAGAACTCATCGATCGTTAATTACATCCTTAATGGAAAACCTCTGATTATCAAGACATTGACTCAATAAAATTTACAAAGAAAACACATGAAATAAGTAAATAAATAAATAAATAAAAATTGACAAATACCTACTCTTCGCCTTTGTTGTCAGAAGTAGTTCTTTCGATTCACCAGGATCTTCATGATCACTTCTCGATTGGGTTCATGAATTGATGAATTTGATGATAAATTTTTTTTAGTGGGTCATCCCTTGTATTTTATTGGCCCATTAGAATTATGTTCATAATGGACTTGAAATGGTCAGGCCTCACTATAAAACAAGTTGAATTGGGTAGGTTGACCTACACCTTATGGTTGGATGAGTGAGCTTTGATCTTTTCTCCTAAAGAGATTTTAAATTTGAAAAGGGTTGTTTGAGCTCCCTCGTATTAAGGAACAGTTCTCAACCTTTTCCTTCTTACCCCTTTTTACTTCTTATAACTATTATATATATTAAAGCAAAGGGAGAGGTGGCCTATGAGGAGTGCCACGTCATCAGTAGGTGAATTCTGCTTTAAGAAAAATACTTAGAAAAATCACACAAAAACTTTGGGTTTAATGTGGGCCACTACACCCCCCAAATCTCCTCCCTAAATCTCTTAATTTAAATTAAGATTATGATTTCCTAAACTTACATTTCTAAAATCCTTCTAACTTCCCCTAAAATCTCTCTTTTCCTAACTTTTTCATTTTATCTTCTTATCTTAATCCTCAAATCACTCTTTAATCTTAATCCTTCCTAAAATTTGTCTAACCAATCCTCTTATCATTATGATTTTAACCCTTGAGTCTATTCCTATTTATTACTTGACAAAATGAGCTTAGATCAGGGCCCACACTGATGCACACCTGCATTCACTAGGAGTATATGGACCATACACGTGATTGAGATCCACAAGGTGAGCCCCACATAATTATTGGTATGCAATTGTTGTTAGCTATTTATTACTTGACAAAAAAAGCTCAGATAAGGGCCCACCCTGATGCACGCCTGCATTTACTAGGAGCATATGGACCATATATGTGATTGAAATCCATAAGGTGGGCCCCACATAATTATTATATGCAATTGTTGTTAGTTTCCACGCCTTTTAGTTTCTAATTGGCTACACGGCTGGCACTGCAGGCCTCACATGTGAAATTGCTACTTCACAAAGGCATGAAGCCTAAATGAAGTGGCCCACCATATGCCATTAATCACATAAAAAACTCATAACCCTAAGCCCCACAGAGATTTCACTTCACCAAAGGCTTGAAATATACTTGAAGTGGCCTACCACATGCTATTGATCCATAGAAAACAATAGGCCCAAAAAGAAAATAATATGCATTTGCAAATGCATATTATTGATAATGCTAATTTCTTCTTTGAGGCATCGCTAGATTTTATAATAAAATAAATGCATTCCTTCGGACTGAATTTAGGAAGGAGTTGGGAGTTATATATATTAAATTCCAAATGTCATCGACAATCATTAATGTTTAGTGCCAAAAACTTTATCAGTTATTTTTTTATTCTTTTTTTTCCACGAATAAGAAGGTTGAAAATAATAATAAAAATATAATTCTATATGATACTCTTTATTTCAATTAAATAATATCTTTTTTCTTACTTTAATTTTAAATATATTCTCAGTTTTGGGCCCGGGCTAAGCACGGGGCGTTTGTTGCTAGTTATATATATTAAAGCAAAGGGGAGGTGTGCTGTGAGGGTGCCACCTCCACACCCAATTATTCTTCTTTAAGAAAAATCACTTAGAAAATAGTCAAGGAGCTTTTGCCTTTCAAGTGGGACCTTACTTGGTGCCTTTCTCAATATCCTAAAATCTCTCTCCTTCATCAAAGCCTAAAAACTCTCTGTCTTCATTCAAAGATAAGAGATCGGCATCCCCTAAAATCTCTCTCACTATTCTAATACTTCCTAAAATCTCCCATCCTACACTTGACCCCATAATAGAATTGCAAAACGTACGGGTCAATCATGGGTTAAGAGAGCCTGACCCCCAATAAAAACGGGTCAATTAATGTCAGCCCACACAACCACCTGATCTATTTAAATGGGTTGGTTTAGGGCCCACCTGCATACATAAACCCATTTAAACAATTTGGTGGTTTAACAATTTGGCACTTTTCCATTAATTTTCTATATGTTTTGTTTTATAAATTCTTTTTTCTGGGCACATGCACATATTTCTTTCTCCATGAAGTAGGCTCATGAGTTGCTAAGTTCTTCCTGCTACTCAATTTACAGTTCAACTTGAGTTGAGGTAAAATGTGTTACAACTTAATTTAAATGGGATCAAGTTCCAATCTACATATGCACAGGGGCGGGCCCAACTGGAGCTTGACATGAGCCCAGTCCAAATTGTGATTGTGGTTGTAGAGTAAACTGGGCCTTATCCTCTTGCCCTACCACTCTAACAGGCCAGGCTTTGTTCTATGTATGCTTAAAATGCTCAACCCAGCCTGACATAGTTGGCACAAAAGCCCTTGTACGCTTGTAGATTTTGTAAATTGGTTGGATCTTGACTGGATTTGCTTTATATTTTGGCATAATAGCTAAATGGGCCAGAGTGCAGTGACCCATGATGATCCCCACAAAATTTACCTACATAAAATAGAGGTGGAACTTGGATGGATCCAATACTAACCGACCCGGAGTTGCACCCCTGGTGTCATCCAAGTCAACTAGGGATCTCCATATTGTTGGAACCAATTCGTAATAATACATTATCTGAAGAATGGGATGAGGCTAAGATGATGGATTGATGATGATGACGACGATGATGCATTGTTTAGTTAGGGATGGTTTTGTGAAAGGATTGATTAAATGTACACTGGTAATGTATAAGATAAATGAATAAACGATACAGTAGTACATTGTCCAACAAAACTCTCATACAATATACCTATAGTAGGAGGGAATTTGAATAACACATACATAAGGATATGCAATTTTTCACATAAATTTTGTTTGGAATTAAGAGTGGGAATTTGATGTTTTGAGTTTTGCAAAGCCACACGAGAACAGTATTTCAGACAATGTTATATATGTAGATAAGGAGGAGCTCACTTTCCAATGTAATTACCTATTTCTTTTTTTATTTTTTTATGCTTTTTTAGATTTTTCTTGGGTTTGATATTGAATTTATTTTTTGAAATGTTGTTATGGTTTAGTGGGAATTTATCTTTCATAGGAGCATCTCCCATTATTTATTATTCACCTTTATGTTAGAAGCAGAATTCATTATTTATTATTTTGCATAAACATACTTATTTCATAAATTTTTAGTTTATAGATTCTTTCATATTACATTATCATGGTATGACAATTATGTGCAACTATACTTGTGCACCAGTGTCTGTATGATACTCTCTATTTCAATTAAACAATATCTTTTCTCTTACTTTAATTCTAAATATATTCTCATTTTTGTTGCTAGTTCCATCTTACGTATGAGTCAATACTTGAATTTGCTAGGACACTGAAGAGGCTGGAACTGGCAACACTACCACCCAATTAGAGATCAAATTAAAAAAAAGAGGTATGTTGACCTCTTTTGCATAATTTAGCATTTCTTTGGCCTTTTTTTTTAGCATAAAATATCCATAGTTCAGAAGTATATTCTGTATGTCTAATGCTGTCCATAAGCATAGCATTCGGTTGAGTACCAAATTCATTTTTTGATGAACACATGTAATGATTTATGCCAATCAATTTTTTTTAGCCAGTATTGCAATCCCCAAAAAAAAAAAAAAATTTTTTTGTCATCATCATATCCAAATCTCTGCTAAAATCAGGGTTGAAACTTAGTCCAATTTTCAGTCATTACCTGGGCTGATTTTGGTCTATTGTTCTAACCTAGATTTGGCCTATAAGTCTGGTGTGGTTTAGAATTATAGGTCTGGAATGGTTCCGACCTGACTTGAATTTGTAATTTTGGCCTGAGTTAGGCCCATTTGTAATTTTTATTTTAAGTCTCTTTACAAAGTTGTTTCCAACGCAATCCCAATTATATTACAACATATTCCTAATCTGAAAATAGGGTGAGTTATGGACCTATTTTCTAACTGGTTATGGACATTGTAATGGCTCGTTGAGACCCATTTTACAGTCACTTATATTCTAATAAAATGGTCTAATTCTGACCATTGTTTGGGCCACAGTTCAGCCCAATTTTAACCAACATTTGGGCTATAACTCAGCCCAATTTCAGTTAACATTTGGGCTGAAACTCAACTCAATTCATCAAGTATCTGGGTTAAACCCAACCCAATTGCCCTCATTTTCTGGGCTGTCTCCTGACACATTCAGAACATATTGCCACAACTTTTGTTCTAGAAAATTCTGTCTATTTGTTTGGGTGGATACAAAGTGTTTGTAGGCTATTTGTTTGAGTGGATTTGGGCTGTTCATTTGCAGGAATTCAACTCATTTGATTGTGGGAATCCATGTTTTAAAGCAATGCCTAGGACACATTTTATGGTCATAGTACACCTTGTCAGGCTCATAACAGCCCCGTTTGGGACATTTGCAGCCCATGTCTCATGCCAATTTAAATAAGTTTGCCTGTGATTCAGACCAGGTCATTTTTTTTTACAATGGGTTGAGACCTGGACTCAGTTTTGTGAACCAGGTTCTTGAAATGGGTTCATTTTGGGTTCATTTCTTAAAGTGGGTTCACCTTTGGATAATTTCATGGAAGGGTTCATAGATGGAGGTAATTTTATGAAATAAATTTACATAGGAGAGACTGATGAAATGGGTCCTCTATTTGTACTATTTTGGGCCCATTTACATCAGTCATTTGGGCCTTTTAGAACCCAATTCCAGCCACTATTAGGTCGTACCTTAACCCAATTCCAGCCACTATATGGAAGCTTTAATTGAGTTTCGGGTTGATTTTATTTTAAACCGACTTTCAGCCAATATTTGGGTCGTCTCCTAACCAATATGAAGCTATAATCTAAATTGAATCTTTTACCCATTTGCAGCTAATATATGGGCTGTTTGTTTAGGAGAATTTTTGCTGTCTATTTAGGTGGACTCAGCCTTTTTGTAGGGTGTTTGGTTGGGTGAATTCAGTGGAATTCAACCAGTTGGTTGTGGGGTTTTGAGAATAGCAACCCAGTTTGCAACCCCATCATGGATTGGTGCCGTGAACTGTGAGACCCCATCTATAGGCCGACTAATTTTTGTTTATGCTTATAGATGACCCATATCTTGAGTAGTGGCTAGATTAGGTATTATAAAGTTTGGAAAGGCATGGACTTGTTTGGCGACTCTTATCTATATGAAACGTATCTGTATAAAACAGATCTATTTTAAATGGCCTTATTTGAAATAGATAGTGTAGAATTATGCTGTTTGGTAACACTTTTAAACCGATTAAAACAGATTTTTTAAAATCAATGGTTGATAATTTTTTTATGAACTTATTGATATAGACAGTGAGTTAGTGGCTAATACTTGACCACATGGCTATTTGTAGTATTCCTAAGAGGGTCAATGGTTTAGATCTTGATAAAAGGGCCCACAAAGTCCAAAAATTAACTTCAATTGTTCATTTTTGTTTTGCAAATATCTCAAGATTGGTGAATAATCAACGGTTGATATTTGGTATGGTGGTTGTTCTTAGTCATCCTAAGAACTTGTATGATTCAGATTATAGTTTAGGGCCCCATCATTGGAAAAAAAATGAAGAAAATCAGACTGTGTGATACAAATCCAAAACACCGTTAAGGAATGGTTGGTGCATCAACGGTCCAGAGTCTTTCTTCAATTTTTTGAGATCTACATTGAATCAGGCACTACAAATTGACCTCGTAGCAATGTTTATCTCTCCAAAGAGGATTAACGGTTCTGATCTTTTGTTTGGGGCCCACAAATGTAAAAAATGTGGATCAAACTATAGGGGTGTTTTTGAAAATATCTAAAATTATAAGATCATCCAACGGTCGAAATTTGGATATGTAGTTGTGTTTGACCCTATGAATCTATTCAGTGGATTAGATCTTGATTTAGGGGCCCATAAATTAGAAGAAAAAGAAACAAACGAACTGTCCTGGGTTACCATGTGTTTCACTGTTTGGGCGTGGGTATGTCCGATTAAGTGCAAAATGTTTGTTTCAAATATGGTACTTCTGTTGGCCACTTGGCCATGCAAAATAGACATATATTGTCTTAACTCCATCACAAATGGGCACAGTAAAAGTAGTCGACAAACGGTCTAAAGTCTATTTGAAACCGGTTAAAGTCAATAAGAGGTAAAATTGAGAGACCCCAAACACCACCATAGTAGGCAATATTTAAGACTTGTGTTCAACATTTGGTCGCTATGTTGCTGCTATCCATTGTGAGAAGATTGGATGAAGGTACTTCATTAGCTTTATGGATATAAATATGACCCAAATGTTTGCAGACACCAGATTGATTGTGCTGCTATGAGGATCAATGTTTTGAGTTATAAATGTGCCATTGAGTTGTCCTCTACTGTCATGTTTTGTAGGTCATAGTTCGGCATTGGATTCCTCCAGGTGGTTTGCTGTAGTAGATCTCTTTGGCAGAGATCTTATGGCTTGTTTTCCAAAGTCCCACTCGGAGTAAATCTGGGAACGCATACACTGAACCTACTCCGGAATGAAAGGCAAAAGCCAATCTACTACTCTTGCAATTCTGGAACGACTTTTGGTTTTGGATACCTTAGGAATAGCTACTGCAATTATGTACGTTTCCCTTTCAGCTGTTTGTCTTTTCCGTTTTTTGTTAACGACATGTAAGTTAGGACTTTGTCCTAATATGCAACTTTCTATCAGCTATCAATAAACAAATCCCTTTTTAAAGCCAAAAAAAAACCCACTAAATTATCACTTTCATGGAATCAGCCACACATCTAGAGATCCAGAAACAATAAAGAAGTTTCCAATATCTAGTGTACTGTACAACACCAACATTAGCCTCACTAAAAGCATTTGTTCATTTAGGAATGAGGAATTCCCAACCCATTAACAAGAGACGCTGTTTACTATTGTGGATGGAAATCTGAGTGCATGACTTGAATCCTCTCTTATCGCGATCAAATTTGAGCATATTTGTGAGAAGAATTCTTGCAACCATATGAGGCTTTAATTGATGATGGGGAAGTTTTGAAGAATGAATCATTTTGTAACATAAGGATTTGGATCTTCATTTGATGGAGGGCAGAAACCTTTGAACAAGGGTCTGAATCTCCATTTTGATGGTGACCATATGAGCTACACATGAGAGTTTGGTGGAGGGCAGAGACCTTTTTAAGTAAGGCTCCGAATCTTCATTTTAATGGAAATGAAGTGGTGGGAAAGATGAAGATGGAGTGGGTGAAATGAAACAAAAAGTCTATTTGTACAAACTCTATGGACAAAATTTGGGACAAACTGTCCACGTGGCGCAACGTGATTGGGCTCTCTTAAAAGTTGAAATGCATTGTCCCAATCACGTTGCGCCACGTGGATGGTTTGTCCCAAATTCTGTCCATGAGTTTGTCCATATAGACAAACTGGAAATGAAATGAAGGAGATGAAGTGGGCACCCATTAGGTAAAGGGCGGAAACCTTCTTTAAGGATCTAAATCTCCATTTTAATGGGAGGAAAGTTGCAGCATATGAGGGTGATGAAATGACAAAGATGAGACGAAGGAGATGAAATGATGGAGATGTAATGGAGGTGATGTGGTTGATGGATGGTAGTGGGGAAGATGAAATGAATGAACTACATGGAAAAGATGAGATGGGAAGATGGAGTGGGGATGTGATAGGGAAGATAAAAATAGACAGCAGCTTCCTTACCTTCATCTTCTTTCTGCTCTTCTCTCTTTCTCTCCTCTTTCCTTTGTTCTTCTCCTCTCTCAGCAAAACAAACGAATTCCCCCCTTTTATCTCTTCTTTTTGAGAAGTTATGTAACTTCCAACATGATGAGATCGTGTAAATGGGTGGGGAGTTTCAAAAACTTTTCACAACAAGGATCTCTTTTAAATATTTGAATGGGTCAAATGGGCTCTTTCATTAGATCATTTTGCGGGGCCCACATTTGAATTTTGGGGAACAAAAATAACCTATATAGGGATTCGAACACCCACTTTTTCACATATTACAAGGACCATTAACAAATTCACCTAATGCCATTGCTTATATAAAATTGACTAAAAAATTTTTTTAAAAAGGATTTACTCCATCTTGATTTATTCTCATGGTTCATAGGTGAAGCCTTGATATTTTTGCTTGTCAATAGGACTTGAGTCCAATTTGTGCATAAGCGAGCCCAAATGAATTATTGGGTTCGAGCCCATTTGATCATGACCCCAAAATTGAGTCCACATATAATAGAACTTTGGCAAAATTCTTTTTTATATGCCAACAATCATCAAAGTCAAAATTACCAATTTTGGGAAGGAAAGATGTTAAGAAAAGACGAAAATCCTTCATAAAAGAAGGGTATTTTTGCTATTTCTTGAAAGGATTATGGAGAGAACTTGATCCAAAGAATTGTAGGAAAAACCTATACTTTTTTTAAATATTCAAATCTTCATGTACTTTTTTAAAATGGGCAATTTTTTTTTTTTTTGAGAATTTCTCCTTTTTAAAAAATTAACATTAGAGATGTTTTTCACATGGTGATAGGGGACAAAAGCTTCATTATCTGGCCAATTTGGCAGCTGCCCATGCCTTTCAAATCACGTGTTTGAATAAATAATTTAAACAGATAGCATCAACACATGGTTTCTGTAGAGTATTGTAACACAAGCACATTAAACTCCTAATTGACTCAAAGTCTGAACTGCAGCAACCATATGCTTTCTTAATCTTGGAGTAACCTTGGATGGGGTTAAACCTAGGGCTGTCAATCCGGCCCTTTGACGAGGGGGCCCTGCCCGACCCGGCTCGGCCCGCAAAACCCTCAAAGCGAGGGCTTTTCTTTTTGTCCTAAAGCCCGAGGGTAGGGTAGGGCCCAATTTTGAAAAGCCCGCAACTTGAGGGCCGAGCTAGGGCTTGACTTAGCCAGCCCGAGGGGGCCCGGCCTCGCCCTTTGTCTATTAATATATAAAACAAATAATATTTATAATATAGAATATATATATATAGAGAGAGAGAGAGAGAGAGAGAGAGAGAGAGAGAGATTTTTAAATTTTTTTTTATAAAGAACTCCTCTAGTTAGCAATTAATGATAGAGACTTAATATTTTGTCAAACAATAATAATCAAGGCTTACAAAGAATTTTAATGGATATCCCCATAGATCACAATATTGCCACTTATATATAATTCTATGTTATCATTTGAATGATATATTTGATTCTATGTTTGCCCCGCATGAACATAGTCTTCAATGAAAAGGGAATTCAAGTTGTCATTCATCATATTGATTTTCACCAATATAAACTAGTGAAGGTTGAGTTTAGATAGATGATCATTAACATTATATTTAAGTGAGGTTGAGTTTCAAACACTAACTATTGATCGATGCCAATTTTTTTCTATACCCTTACTTTTATGACTATTGTTGTTTCATTCATGTAGACCCCACATCTGGAGTTAAAAAGTTTGTGACTCATGAATCAAATCATCTTTGTCATTCATCTTTGCTATTCAAAGTTTAATTGTTTTGTTATAAAATCCAAGGGTGATTTTTCGAAGAATTACAAGTTAGGGTTAATGCTGACTCAAGAGTGGTCTAATGTTTATTTGAACCACATATACAAATAATTTATTTGGAATAAATCTACTGCCTATTCGAAGTAAATCTAATTGAATCAGACACGACTTGCCAAACATGTTCTAATGGTTCACATTATTGCTTTATAAAAATATATAGAACTAGTAAAAAAGCCAACTACTAGTAAAACTTCAACTGCGACAATCTTAATAATAGCCTGAAAACAAACAAAACCGATCACATTATTTAAACTATTAAGACTGAAAATAAACAAAACTGAGCACATGATTTAACTATGTAACTACTGCTAGTGTGTTAAGGTATTTAAAAGTGTATTTCCCAGTTTCATGTCACAATACTATCACATTACCTTATTTCATTTAATCCTAACTAATATCTTTATAAAATGATGAGTAACTTGTTTTGTAAATTCTTTTAGAAGTGTTACAAAACGATTGACTTTTACATTGCCCCTTGAATAAAAGTGGGTTGGCATTATGGTATAGAAGAATAATTATATATGATAATATTAAAAAAATAATAATTTCTTTGGCCCTGGCCCTGGCCCTGACCCTTGAGGGTAGGATAAGGGCTTCGATATTGTAGGCCCGCCATGGGCTCCGAGGGCTTTGACTTGACCTAAGGGCCCATATATATATATATATATATATATTTATATGAGGGTAGGGTAAGAGCTTACCCCAGCCTGGCCCTTTGACAGCCCTAGTTAAACCTCTAGCAAGGCTTCAAATTTCTTTGGGTCACACTAAGAGTGATCTGTAGACATGTTAATCTTGGGCCAGAGCAAGTCATACTGGAAAATTTAAGCCTCAGCCTCATGGCCTTAAATTTGTTTGACTTAGTTGGATTAGTAATTAAGCACACCAAAACCAATTTCTGGGCGTTGGCATCACCCAGAACTAGCTTTCAATGAATGGGGTTCAAGTTGGAACTGTTGGGTCCTTCGCTGGACCTGGACCCAATTAGTGTTTTGTGT
This sequence comes from Umbellularia californica, assembly GCA_028538565.1. Classification (NCBI taxonomy): domain Eukaryota; kingdom Viridiplantae; phylum Streptophyta; class Magnoliopsida; order Laurales; family Lauraceae; genus Umbellularia; species Umbellularia californica. Next base: position 14,091,176 of record JAPQWN010000006.1, read on the forward strand.
ACCCGGACCAGACCTGGACCCGGACCTGCCTTGGTCGAATGCATGTGACATGAACTTGGACCCGAGGCATCAATTGGACACGGACATGACTGATCAGACTGACTCAAAGCTAAAGTAGGGTGTCATTAAATAAGATTTTATTCTATGGAGAGATTCTCTGCCTCTACGAAGGTTGTTGGCCCATCAATAGAAATGGACTGGTTAGAGACAATGCAGATGGAATTAGTAAAAATAGGTTCAAAAAAGTATAATTTATCTACAAATTTTGTTCAAAATCAATTGAAATGGAGAAACAGACTCCGTGTAGTGGATTATTTGGTTCAAGACAGATTGAAATGGAGAAACAGATTCCGTATAGCCGACTTGATACAATTTTTTTTTATTTATAAAAAAAATCCAAACATAATTAGTACAAGACTTTGATGATAATAGTGATGATGAGAGAGATTCTCTGCAACTATTGCTAAGTGGGTTTTTTTGGGTAACTTTACTTCTCAGTGTCACTATTTCCAATGCAGGTTATTACATTATTCATAAAAATCAGCAGGCACTGGAAACACATGTAAGAAAAAGAGAAATCGAAAAGTTAGCCAAAACAACAGCCGCAATGGAACTCTGAGTGTTTACACTAATTTGAACGAGACAATGCTACAATTGCAACAATGGAACTTTACACTTTTTTGCTGGCAACATTAAATAACTCGTGACTCCGATTCAACTTGTCTAATGTAAAAAAAAAAAAATAGATTGGCTAGGACAGAGTCAATACATAGGCTCGAGAGAGTCGTGTTTTATTAAAATAGTTTCAAAATATTTGGAAATGAATCAAATACTTATAAAACATAAATAAACATTTTATTTATAAATCATTCATAATGACCGATTCAAATTAATAAATTTATATATACAAAAAAAAACACTAAAAAAAATAAATATTTCATAGCATATAATTTATTAGTCTAAATATCCAATGTAATGTATTAAATATAAGTTCCAAATTCACTGTCTAGGCCCACCTATCTTATACCCATACACTATACTCTGACTGAGTATTTCGTTCATAACAAACACTGACCACTTGGACATTGTATTACCAAGTCTACAGGACCGTCATCATTATTCTCTCATTTACTACAGCTGTACATTTGAATATGTATAATACAACTTATCCAAATCCAGAAAGTTGGGTTGGATTTCTATCAATGTCTTCTCAATTTACAAGTTACATTTTAGTCTTTATTTTCACATTATTGACTCTAAACCTCGAGTATAATTACAAATTTAAAATCAAATCTACATATCAAATGATTCAAAATGCAAATAATTTATTAAAATGAGATGACTTGGCTGAATCTCCCCACTATTTGACTCGGTCCTTCATCGCATTGAAATAAATTAGGAGAGTCGCGAGTCAACTCGAGAGAATTTTCTAACCTTGCATTAAACTGGAGATTGTTGCCAACGTTATTTTCTTGAAGTTGATGTGCTTTCAACTTTTGAGTTTCAGAAAAGATAATTATTCTATGAAATGTTGACAAGAAATTGGTATAGCAGGGCCGGCTCAGGACAATTCGAGGCCTAAAGAGACAATCCTAAATGAGGCATTTTTTATGTTTTAATATTATTATAAATATTTTATTTAAAACTGATTTATCTTGCTTTTTTGTGATGCAAAATTACTAATTAAGTTTATCTTAAGTCCACTTCCAAAACCCACATAAAAATTTTGGGCCTAACCCCAAAACTCACATGGAAATCTTGGGTCACAAAAAACACAAATGGAAATCTTGGGTCACAAAATCTTTAAACTCCAACCCCCCACCCCGCACACACACACACACAAAAAAATCTTAAGTGCCATTGGTGGAGCTTGAAGCATTTTCACCTGCGCACGATGCACATATACACCATGAGTTAGGATCATCCAAGATGGACTTTAGAGGTGTGCCCCCCACGTATTGGATGTTCTAGATGCACGGTGCTCATATGCACTGTGGGCAAGTGAATAAATTCTAGCGGGGCCCATTGTTTATCTTAAATTTTAAGATTTATTGTTAGGGCTGAAATCCCGAGCTATGGATCTATTACAACCACATCATTAATCAATTTTGAATGGACCCCTATTGAAATAGGATACACAAAAGTAATGAGAAAGGCCGGTGAAGCAAATTCATGACTGAGTGTATAGTTGAGATTTAGTACATATGGACTGCTAGAAATATAATTGTGTGATAAAATCAATTAGACTCTTAGCAATAGAAATATAAGAGATAGATTTGGAAACATAATAGGCCATAAAGGACACTTTAAGGCCCTATGAAAATCTGGGTCGTATCTTCTCAATAAAGAGTTATTATGGGGCCTTATATTTTGGGGGAAAAAAAAAGGGATGTCCGTTGACAAGTTTGGTATTTTGGAATTTCAAAAGATGTCGCTGCTATTATAGGGCATTTTTTTGGGCCTTATTTTTTTGGGGCCTAAAGCAAAGGCTTTGTTGGCCTTATGGCAGCCAGCCATGTGGTATTGTTTAGACTATAGAGTATGTTATTTTAGATGAAGTGGTGATGCACTCCAACACGCTCCTTCTAAGCATGAAACATTATATTCTTAGCCAATTGAGTCGTGCTCCCAATGTAGCTTCACATAATAGTTTTCTTCTTGCTTGATATCTGACATGTTGACCCCAGAGTGTTGTACTTGGGTCCGCCCCTGGGGTAAGGAATCGTTCTTGACAATAATACTATCTTAGAGATGACGGCGTATTCATCAATAAGATGGTAGCAGTGCAAATGAGAAGTTATATGGCCCAAGCAAGCAACCTTGTGCTTAGTTTTAGTAAGTCCTTGTTGCATCCTAAATTTTCTTTTACCATGGTTTGTATAGTCCATTATGATGGGTCATAAAATTGGCCCCACTATGGGACCTTTTGCCGTATTTAAATAATCACGGCTATTGAATGATATGTACTTTCTTTTAGGATAGTTTTTGTACAATATCTATTCCCTATGGCGAAGGTTTATTTAAAAGTTTCCAACCATAATTATATGAGTTGGGGATGTTTTCACCAACACAAAATTACGGGCCAAATTATATAACAGAGTGGTATATTTTTCCACACTGGCACTTAGGGGTGTACACGGATTGAATTGGTGCAGATTGGGTCAAATCCATCACCAATCCGTGGCTGTTAAAATCCGACCCGATCCGATCCGTGGAGGACTGGATCGGATCGGATTAATCCGGTCAATCTAATGTTAAAAGAACAATAACAACCATGTTGTAAAAAAATTACATTTTGACTCCTTTTTTTTTTCTCATTTTAAATTTAGACATCTTAATTTATATTTAGACCCCTTATATATTTTTTTTATATTTAATGTCAATGGATTAGATCGGATTGAATTCGCAGATTGAGGGTGAAATCCACCACCGATCTGTTACTGATGGATTACAAAATTTTCAATTCATCACCAATCCATTTACCTTTGGATCCCCAGATCAGATCGGATTTACGAATTGATGGATTTTTTGTGCATCCTTACTGGTACTCATAATTATGATGAGCTTGTCAAGCCTCCAAGAGCATTGTTCATACATATTAATTATTTAGGCTACGATGTTTCCATCTTGTGCTTCTTGGAAACATGTTCATGTAGAAAAGGGAAGAAAATACAACACCCCCCCCCCCCCCCCCCGAAAGAAAAAAAGTCATTTGTAACTGAGGTTGCAAACGGGTATTTGATTACCCAGTTATGCGGAAGTTCTGACTCGCAAAAAACCGGGTTTGGAACCTATTTTAGATTTCGATTCATAAATGGGTATAGGTCCGGAATTTAATTTATGTTCCGATTGATAAACGGGTTCATATAGGTTCCGACCCGTGGACTCTAGACCCGGCATATGAGTCTTTGATATTATTATGGTACTGATGTTGTAAACTTGATGCACTGTTATAAGTTGAATGATATGCTTATTTTAAGAAAAAATGAAAAATAAAGAGAAAATAGAATCGATTTTGGAACTAGATTCGAGTCCTCTAGTTGGACCCGATTCCTGAATCGGACCCAAGTTTTCTTATCGAAACCTGGTCCGGAACCAACAAAACAGGTTCGATTCATAACCGGATTTGAAACCGGAACGGTTATTTTAAAACGGGTCCGGGTCTGGGTCCACTATGGTTTTGATCCGGAACCATCCAGTTTGCAACCCTAATTGTAACCATCCCCCTACCTTTTGAAAACCCCTTTTTTTTTCTTTTCCAAACTGTCCCCTAAGATAATTTCCTTTTTTTTAAGTAGTGCCCCTTTCAAGAAAAACTTCCTAAATCCTAAGTCTGCCACCCGCCAAAGACCAATTTCATCTGTCTTTGATAATTAGCTTAGCTAGGGCAATGGATATTACTTGTCAATTGATTTTATTTTGATGGTTCTCAGCCTAAATTCAATGGAGAAAGATCTTATATAATGTTGGTAAATGATAATTCACATTCTCTTCTTTTTTGACATAAATCCAACGGGCTATTTAGAGCTCGTCAACCATGAAGATAAGTAGGGAGGTGAAAATTCTCTTTAATGGGATACAACTTTTTCTACAAATAGAATCTAGGATTAAGAGGAAAAGTAAATATTATTTTAGGGGTTGTTTGCCTTTTACATATGCATATGCATGTGTTCCACACTATAACACATGAGAAACATATTATGAAATTTGTCAAATCATTTTTTCACATAAGTAAATGAGTATATACAATTGTTATACATATATTTAATTTCCCTATTTTTCATAAACTTCTCAAAATCCATGGAGACTTAAGATATGAAACTTTTAATCTTGATGTTTACCATTAATATAAGAATATTGAACAATTCAGATAATGAATTGGAGACCCCAAAAGTCCAAAGATGTAGATTTATTCATTAAGACTTTTTTCATAAATTACTCAAAATCTACGAAACTTTAATATAGTCAAATCTAAAGTCTTTGGGTTAGTTCGTTATTTGGATAAAAAAAGTATGGGGCCCAATTTTATAAGAGAAAAAAGGTCATTGATAGGCCCCACGTGAGAAAAATACCATATAACAACCTATACCAGTGCCTTTCTCAAAGAGGGATATGAATAAGATGCAAACAACACAAAATCTATGTACACTTCTTTAATTACCACCGATCAAATCTTGATTAAACTTTTTTTTTAAGTGATAGCATGATTACATTTATTCTCCCATGGGGAGGATGCTCATTTTGAGTGGCATCCCTGGTTCAAATTGGGGCCCATCAAATTTATTCCAATTAAAAATGTCACAAATACAATTTAGGGTATTGCCTGATGAGGCCCACCATTGATTAACAGAAACTTTTTCCATTTCCCGAGTGCAAGGATGGCCCATTCAATCTAATGGTATATCTAGTGCTTCACTTACCAAATGATTAACTAGGACCACGGATTGCATCCGGAGGTTGTGGGTTTGAAACTGCACTATCACACTGGGGCTACAGGGAGTTTACCATCTTCCCTCTGGGCCCGAAGGGATTAGTCCAGTCAAAAGGGTTGGGAAACCTCAAAAAAAAAAAAACCTTACCGAATGATTAAGCAGCTAATTACGATTTATGACCACAGAATAAATGTGTACACGTGGCATATCCAGACAGGTATGCACTATTCATCAGGTCCGTCCAAATGACATTCATCCAACAATCTTAGCCTTCACTCCAAAGATTTTACTCATTTTCAATGAAGTACTGGAATGAATGAATGAATGCCTGTGAGTTTGTTACACTTGCCCCCCTTGGATTGTTGCTGCATTTGAGCTCTTAGTTTTCCATGGTGGGCCATCCTGAGTAAAGGTCAAAATCTACCCTCGGATGTCTGATTTGATTCAGGACAAAAGGGGAAAATGACAGTGGGGCTCACCTTGTTAACCTAAACTTCACTCAATAGAGTTCGGATATGAGGCTTGCTTTGGAAAAACTCAAGTTGTTCAAATTAAATGATCTGCAATCGCATGAGTACTTAGAAAAAAAAAATTTACCTTAAAGAAAACAGGTTTGTTGTGAAATTTACCACCTATAAAAAAAAAGAAAATATTATGTAAAGTAATATAAATCTTACTGATAAATTTGGCCATAAACATATCTTCTATAAGGGCACATTTGGTATATGGTGAGGAAACGCGAGGAATCCGTAGATTTGGAGATTCCTGACTTCCCCCTGGAACAAGGATTCCGGAATTTTATATTTACCTGTTTGTATCAATGTGTATAGTTGAGAAAAATCGATATTGATACATAAATCCACAAAAATAAAAAAAATCTCAAATTATAGGCAGGAGTCGGACCCGAGATTTCTAAAAAATGAAGATTTTCTACGATTTACAATTATTGAATGTGAGCTCTCAATGACTTTGTAAAAACCAACAAGGAATTGTTAAAGATTTAAATGCCAAACCTAATGTAAGATTAAGAGCACTTTATGGTAACAAGTGAGGAACCCATAATGAATTCGTAGATATGAGGATTCGTCTCTACCCATTTAGAACAACGATTACTCCTAATGATTTGAATGATTGAGGATTTCACATCGATGCTAGTGCTTTTCAATGCATATAGCTAGAGAAATTAGTTTTAATGCACAAATTTGCAAAAGCGAGCATTTGAAATTCATATAAGGGAGGTTGGATCTAAAAATCTTCAAAAAAAAAAGAAGAAGAAGAAGAGAATTTCTATTGATCCAAATCATCGGGTGTTTACAATAGCCAAATATAAATTCCCACGGCTGTTTGAAAAAGATGAAATCTATTCCCCCAAGAATTTGGTTGCCAATCATGACCTAAAATCTTTTAATTACCCTAATATGAGGACATCATTTATCCTAAACAGCCTTGCTAAAGTGCCTCACCAATTCATGTGAGTGAAAGCCTAAACTCGAATTCCATGCCCTCTGAAGTAAAATTTTCATTTTCATTGGTCCTACTTTCATTGTCCGAAATATTTACCACTACCAATCTGATTCCGAAGTCCTAAAGATCAGTTCCTAGTGATGTTTATAATGTGTAAAGATCTACTTTTGGTTGACGTATGAATTAATAGAGTGGGCCCCATTTAATGCTGCCAAAGTTCCATCTGATGGTCCACATTGGGCTTGGACCAGATCTGCTGATGATGACAAAAGTGGGCCCATGCCTTCAAAAGCTGGAAGCCCTCGAAAGCAGAGTAGTAATAGACAAGCAACCTCGTGGCCGGCCACCGCCAGCCAGACATGCTCACCCCTCACGCTTCACGAGAAAGAAGAGACAGCACGAAGTGGGTCCCACCCCCAGAACCAATCCGCGATCTGTGTGGCCCACCTCCCTCAATGCCTGTCTCTGCCCGGTTTGAAAATCGGGCATACTGGGTCCCACCACCCCACTGACTCACTCACTCGACTCTGCTCATTTACGCCACTTTCCCTCTCTCTCTCTCTCTCTCTCGCTCTCGCTCTCGTTGCAATGTTTCTGTACTGGTGGATAGCCCTTGCGGCATTTCTCGAAATGCATAAGCTTGCAATCGCAGGTTTGTCTTTAACTCCTCTAGTGTTTTCTCTCTCTTTCTTTCTGTTGCTTTTAATGCTTGAATAGAGCTAAAAGAGTGGCACTCTTCGACTGTTTATGACTGTGCTTTTCTGAAAAGATCTGCTGCATGATATAATCTGTGTGTTGTTTGGTTTAATGGGTGTTTTGGGGGGGATGGGTTCTCATTTTTTTGATGGTTTTGTGGTGATTGAGGGGAACCTGGAACCGGGTCTTGTTGGGTTTGGTTGTGTGTTGCTGTTTCTGAACTAGGATTTTGCTTTCGATGGTGTTTTGGGACATGGGTTTTTGATTTTGTGATGGTTTTGAGGTGATTTGAGGGGAATCCGGAAGTGGGTTTTGTTGGGTTGTATGTTGCTGTTTCTGAACTGGGGTTTTGGTTTCGAGCTTCACTCGATGCTGGGTTTGTTGGGTTTTGCAGGCATTTGGTACTGGGTTCCTTGTTCGAGTTGTGGATTAGTATTGGAAGTTCTTTTCCTTTTGCTTACAGAGTGATTTCTTGGTTATTAGGCTGTAATAGAGCATTTTTGAGAAATGACTTGGCATTTCATTGTTCAGCCCGTTCTCTTCACATAGGATGATTTGATGAATGTGAATAGAAGGCAGGAGATAACAGAGTAGGAGAAACATATGGTTATTGAGATTGTGGGGGATGTGAAGTGTAGGAGTTCAGTTGGTGGTGTTTATAGACCCATTGTATAATGCATGACTTTCATTACCCAAACATGAATCTCTTGATCCTTGTTTGTAAGTTGTCTGATAAGAATATGGAAGTGTTGAATCATGTTACTTAACCATTACTATCTGGGGTTGGAACCATTTTTTTTTTTTCCTTCTAAACTTGACCATTTTTTGTGTAAATTTATGTACTTATATGCTCCATACATGTGCGGACAATTATCTCTCTTTCTTTTTTTATTTTGTTTTTCAACCATTTATTTTTATTCCATTTATTGTTCTCTATATGCTGGATTTTACTGGGAGAAAAAGGAAATGAGATGAGTTGAGGGGTGATTGGTTTCGATCTTGTCCTAGGCAGACCCTAATACATCCCTAAGACCTTGATTACATGAACACCTTAATTTGTATGCCCTATATAGTATGATTTATTTTTATTAATAGTAACAACATGATCTCATTGGTATAGAGGAAAAGTGAAACAGGAAACACGTGATACAAAGTTCAGCACCCATCCCATTATACGTCTCTTAACCTCTATTAGTATTCATCAGCCGGATGCGAGCCTTCTCGAACACTGAATGTTGTTCCATGATACTGAATCTACTAAGCTTCCTTCACGTGGCATCTAAGCACGTAATTTGTCATGAATTAATTTCCATTTTTCATAAATTGGTAAATTCAATATGTAAATAAGCTAGCCTTTTCACCTAAAAATTCTTAAATCACCATAGTTCACTGTTCCTACTGTTGTGGTGTGGAGAAGTGCATAAACAATAGGAAAGAAATCACAGGCACAACGATTTTACATCGTTCACATCTAAAAGCTCCACCATTGGTGAAAGGAAGACGGCTTAATCCACTATGTGGGTGTAAGAGAGAGTAAGGGACTGTATGAGCATGTGCCATATGCATGCCAAACCTGTAAAACCTATTAAACAAACTCTCATATAAAAAAAAAATCTTTTAACAAAGTTTCTCACTCTACCGCAAATGATGACTTAAACAACCTTCACTTAGATTAAAAGTAATGTAGACCTCCTAAGAAAGGTAGTTCTCGATATTAGGAAAGCCAAAGAAGCAACTACCAGCTAGGATTCTTTTCCCCAATTGGGATAAATGCATAGTTTCAAACACCTATTACATCTATGTTTGGTCATGTTTGGTCAAAATTTGTGAATCATGTACTTAAATTATCCTCAAGTCAAATCTTGCCAATTGTGATAAAAGCCAGTCTGTAGTCAAAAGTGTACCTAGGATCATCAAAACTAGGCTTTCATGCGCCCTGGCATGGCTCCACTTTTTGGCGCACACTTGGTGAGTGATTTGGCTCAGTTCTCCTTCCCTCTATCTTCTTCTTCTTTGCTGCTACTGCCAAGCGTGACAGTCTACAATAATAGTCTGATGGACTGTTACAGCAACATAAAAAAATTTGGGTTTCTTTTCCAACTTCTTTTCTGCTGACTGTTTTTTGGAATTTTTATTGTATAATTTTTCTTAAGCCTAAATATATCAAACTTGTTCCTCACTAGAGACCAACCCAACTTTTTATTAATAATCTTAAAATTTTTACTTTGTCGGTTTACAGTGGAAGTTGGAACTTTTAGATTCTTAAAATTTTTACTTTTGTTGGTTTACATTGGAAGTTGGGACTTTTACTAATCATGGGAAATTTTGAACTTCTTTTGGTTTGTTTAATAGATTGCTTTATGAAAACCAGTATAGCAGTAGTTGGTACTATGGTCTGTTTTAGTCATACTACATTTGTATTTTGAATAGGCTTATACTTGAAAGATGAAGAATCCAAAATGGGCCAAATGACTTCTACTTAAATAATGATGATGTGACATAGTTATAAAATCTGAAAAAAAATACAGAGGTTTAAACTTTAAATAGTAAATAATTGCAAAGTAAAAGCAATGTTGGAATATTGAACTGATTAGGGTGACAAGATCAAATGATGGGGCATTCTTTTAGTGGTAAAAGAAACTTTGTTGCCAATGTAATACCCAAATGTGTTGCTGACATGTCAAGTTTACAACAAAGCTTGTCATGCATGCTCTTTTAACTTTGTTAGTTCCAAAAACCTAGAAACATCTGCTTTCTGTCATTTGAGAGCTGATATCAAATCTTCTTATTAGAAATGTGTCTCATATTCTTTATATCAGGAACCTCATTTCTCTCAAGTTGTTAACTAATACACCCAAAATGCCTAGGCATTAAAGGTGCAACAAACTAACTACTTAACCCCTTGGGCGGGACATTGCCTGTATTCGAAGCACACGCACACACAAGACGTCGCATGGGGCCTTTTTGCCCTGTGCACATGTGCCCGCACACAAGACGCGGCATGGGACCTTTTTTGCTTTGTGTGGATCCAAACCTAGGACGTGTTGACTTTGAGACCATCTTAAGTTGCTAACTAATACACCCAAAACACCTAGGCGTTAAAGGTGCAGCAAATTAACTATTTAACAATTTCACTCCCATAAATGCTCAACCTTTCATGTATTCCTTTTAAGAACATCTCATACTCTATATCGCTCATCACAATATCAACAATTCGCTGTTATATTTCTATAATCCAGAGACTTTTTCCTTGTCATTGTTAATCCACCTGCATAGTCTCTCTCTCTCTCTCTCTCTCACACACACACACACACACACACACACAAACGTCTTCTCTAAGACTGTAGAATTGAGAAACATCTCTTACTAGTTATGCTTCCTTTTGGCTTCTTGTCATTTCATGAGAAAAGAGCCTTTTATTTTTCTTTCTAGGGGTCTTTGATGGCTGGAATTCCCCAAATTAGATATCATTGAAGAGGCGGTCTAGTTTTCGAGGGAGTTAAATATCTCCTTCCACCATATTAAGTGCTCGGCCAATGAGGAAGCGAATAATCTTGCCGAAGAGGAAGTTCTTAAAACTGCCTTCACTGTTTCTGTCTAATGTGCTTTTGTTTTTAGCTCTTTTTCTGGGGTTATTGCATGCATTTTTGGGGTTTACCCCTTTGCCTTTTGGTTTGGTTGCTCTAGCCCAGTTCTTTGAAGGTTTTTTTTTTTCTTTTAAAGTCAGTATGTATCTCTTATACTGTACAGTTCCCTTTGAGCAATGAATACAGTCACTTTTTTTTTTTTTTAAAAAACAAAAGAAAAATCCCCAAATCAGGGTTTTTACGAGTTCCATTGCTGTCATGGTCATCCGCATCACCATCATCATCGAAGACTTACTCCATCCATCTGGCTTTGGCTTTGTGAGGTTTATTTTTCTACTAAAACCTACTTAAAGCCATGTCCTTTGTAACTCTACATCCTGGCATGTCTTTTCTCACACCTTCATTCTGTTTTTCTATTGATCTTCCCCCACATCCCAGCTCCTTGAACTTGTGACACTTGATGCTGTGTATGAGCCTATTCCTAATCTTATGTACATCCCTAAACAATCTCAAACTGTATTTGTTTCTCTTCCACTGGCGCTGCCCGTGTAGATCACCTCTTATGTCCTCATTCCTAGCTCCATCCTTTCTTGTAGTTCCATACAGCTGTCTCAACAGATGCATCTCAGCCACCTCTACTTAAGCTTCTTTTCATTTCTTCACTGCCCAGTGCGTAGCATTAAGCTCCATATGGATTTATGCAGTAAATCTCATTATCAAAATGGTAAGCCTAATTCTGTTTAAAAAATGGCATTGAATCAATTGTAGTCTGTCTAAGACAAGGCACTACCAATTTGACTGTTAAAATTTTTTTTTGGATCACAAGCCTCAACAAGTATAATATGCTGAGGCACTCATTTCTTTGGTTGTGGATATGTTAAGTAGTTTGCCGCACCGTTAATGCCTAGGCATTTTGGGTGTATTTGTTAGTTTGCTTTGATACCATCTCAGAGTTGCTAACCAATACTCCCAAAATGCCTAGGCATTAAAGGTGCGGCAAACTAACTAATTAACACCCCCTCGGTGTGCGAATTTGAACCCGGGACATGTTAGCTCTGATACAATCTCAATTTGCTAACCAATACACCCAAAATGCCTAGGCATGAAAGGTGCGACAAACTAACTACTTAACAGGATAGTGGTTTAATAATCTAGATCATTAATATGATGGGTCGTATAATCCAAAAGTCCCCTGGATTGAAGATCCTAATTATCGACCCTTACAATTGGTGATATACTAGAGATGAAAGAGAATAAAGAAAGAAAATAATACAGCTGTTGTTCACATTTCTTATAAAGATGGGCATGTATTGAAGAGTTAAAATTGAAGAAGCTTCTTATCATTCTCATTCCATCATGGGGTTCATAAGATCAACAACTGGGCTCTCCAAGTCAGACTACTAAGCAAAAATTACACTTCTTAAAATCTGCCCATCTATTCTTGCCACAATCATCTGCGCTTTTTAACATGTGTTTTTTTGTATTATCAATACAGTAATGTCACTGATGTTCCTTTTCTCTTCATGTAGAGTGTCCTCTTGATTTAAGTGGGTCAAACTTCACTTTGGCAGCTTCAATATGCTCTAACCTAGATGATAGAGGAAAATGTTGCCGTTATATTAATGCTTTCATTGCGGTAGCTGTTACTCGTTATGCAAATACGACTGGCAATCTTGGGGTTCCTTCAGAGCTATCTGCAGTCTGTCTTAAGTCTGTATCAGAAACCTTAGAACTTTATGGGATTCAACCAAATGCTACAGTTTTCTGTGGGCTAGGGACAAAAATTCCAGTCACTTATCAGTGCAAAGGCCGGACCACTGTTCCAGAAATGCTGCTCTCACCAAATTTTAAAAATGTTACACAAAACTGCAAGGGACCACTTTCATTGGAGGTTAGTTGCAAGAAGTGCCTAAATGCTGGAATTGTATACCTTCATCATCTTGTAGGAGCAGATGGTAACATGACATTGAGTACTTGCCGAGATGCAACTTTTGTTTCAATTGCAAGCCAAGGTGACAATGTATCGGCCTTTGACATGGCAAGCTGTTTCTTTGGGGTTCAAGGGCTCAGTATATTTCCAGGTACAACTGTTAGGATTTGAGGGCTTCCAATCTGTACTAAAATCTTCATATGTCAAGCATGTAATAACTTGTTTTGTTTTCTACTGTGACAATCCATCCGTTTTCGGAGGCCATAACTTCTTTCTTAAACACCACTGATGTTAGGATATGCTAGGATTTGTGGTTCCTTTTTTTCACTGGATTTGTGTTGGTCTAAGTGTCAAAAGTGCAAATTCATAAATTTTCATGTCAGTCTGTTATAAATGAGTTGAATGGATTCAAACGATTGATATATATTTTTATTTGTTTTGCACATGCAGTGATAAACTCGGAGCCGTCTTCACCGTTGCTTGCACCTAAGCCTTCTGTAGGTCCAATGTCTGCTGCAAGTCCTGGTCATGGCCTAGTAGTAATACCTCTAAAGGAACACCGAAATCCCTACCACCTGACGTTAGTTCCAGGTATTGGTATTGCTGTTACAGGTGCGGCCGTTCTGCTGTTGGTAGTCTTGATACTTCTCATTCGAAGGAAAAGCAGAGAACTGAAAGGTTCTGAGTCTAATAGTCCAAATGGGACTTCTTGGAAATCCTTCCCTCAGCCAAACCGAAAATCTCAGGAGGGTCCGTCGTTGTGGTCTATTTCAAATAATTTTTTTAAAGATCTTGATAATTAAGGTTTTGCCAGATCAAGCCAGTTGGCACCTCTATCTAATGTAGGCAGTCTTATTGGGAATGGTTATGCAGGTCCGTCATCCATGTTCCGAAGGTTCAGCTATAAGGAAACAAAGAAGGCTACGGGCAACTTCGGCACTGTCATAGGAAGGGGCGGATTTGGAACTGTTTACAAGGCTCAATTCAAGGATGGGTTTGTGGCAGCTGTGAAACGGATGAACAAAGTTTCAGAGCAAGGAGAGGATGAGTTTTGCCGAGAGATGGAACTTCTTGGGAGGCTGCACCATCGTCATCTTGTTTCTCTCAGAGGTTTCTGTGTTGAGAAACACGAGAGGTAGTTTCCATTTTCTATTGCTTTGTGATCGTAAGTGGCCTGCCTAATTTAGCTGTCTTCCATTGTTGTCAGGTTTCTAATGTATGAATACATGGAAAATGGAAGCTTAAAGGACCATCTCCACTGTAATCTTCCCATCTTACTTTTTTGTTTCTATTTGCTTAATTTTTAAAGCTCTATGTGCTAGTCTAATGGTAATTACCATTCTTTTCCTCCCTGTGCAGCTTCAGAGAAGACTCCATTAGGTTGGCAGACCAGAATTCAAATCGCCATAGATGTGGCCAATGCTTTGGTAATCCACAAAGAAATGCAACGGTCTTGCCAGCTTAACCATGATTTTGAGAGTTTTTTTTTCTCTCTTTCTTTCATTTTTTTTTCTTCTTGTAATTGGGCTTTCAAGAGAGATCTTCATGGCATACTTAGCAAGGCTCCATTCCTAGGGTGGGTGGTATGACCCAAATTCCATGTTCACGATATGAGGGCGCGAGTAGGACATCCGCTGATCGCTTTCTCACCGATTGCCTTCTTCTTATTCCCTTTGATTTCCGGCCACCAAACTCTCTCTCAGATATCTTTCTCTCAAAAGGAGAAGAGAATAGAATACCAACATAAGGGTAGTTGGTTTGTTATATATACACTAGAGTCATTATTCTTCTCAAACTACTTTTAGAATCCTATGCAAATTGAACATATAGTCCTACTAGTATAAGGCATGTAGGGCTCTCAATTGGAGTTGAGATACAACTCCTACATCATCTTAATACCAAACTCACATGGGACTCTTTCAATAAAATAAACAATATTCGAGGGTCCCACCTGGGCCATACTAATAATGCTAATCCTGGGGCCTAGGTGACTCAGGATATTACAGCGGGCATAACTATAAAAATGCCCTGATCGAATGTTACCACTAATCACGTTGGCCTCCCATGGTTAATTTGGAATGCGGGTCAAAGCAGTTTGTCTTTTATCCGTGTGGCTCACCTAATTAGCAGGCTAGCCTATTTCTAGGCCAAGTCATGTACATGATGGGGAACAAACAACACCTGTTGGGTTCCTGGATCTCATATGGTCTAAAGCTTACACACGCCTCCACATGTATTTTGGTTCATGGGGCTCCAAGTCCATTATCATTCTCATCATGAGGACAAATTTTAAAATTTTAACTGAATTATTTGTTTATGGGCGGGGCCATAAAAGCTCAATATCATAGAACAATGGAAGGGCTCTTCTTCTTCTTCTGACGATGATGACGATGGTGGTTGGTGATATGCTTTGTCACAATTGAATCAATGTGACTCTATCTGAAATCATGATTTAATTAACAATTAT
This sequence comes from Umbellularia californica, assembly GCA_028538565.1. Lineage (NCBI taxonomy): Eukaryota > Viridiplantae > Streptophyta > Magnoliopsida > Laurales > Lauraceae > Umbellularia > Umbellularia californica. Next base: position 14,106,752 of record JAPQWN010000006.1, read on the forward strand.
ATGTTCTGTTGTGCCTTGAGAACCTCTTCTCTTCTGGAATTCCCTTTTCCTTCTAATACCTCATTGATGTTCCTGTACACAGGAGTACCTCCATTTCTATTGTGATCCTCCTCTCTGTCACAGAGACATAAAGTCAAGCAACATTCTTCTGGATGAGAATTTTGTTGCCAAGGTAGAAACTTTATCCTTTAAAGCTGCCCTTCAGTCTGGAACTTGATACGAGTATTATTTGGATAACTTTTACCTTTATTTCTCATAGGTTGCAGACTTTGGCCTTGCACATGCTTCAAGAAGTGGTTCCATTAGCTTTGAACCGGTCAACACAGATATCAGAGGAACTCCAGGTTACTGATTCTTGACCCCACATGCACTATTATAGTTAGTAGCTCCAAAGCCACACTCTACTCATTAATGTCTTACAGGTTACATGGATCCTGAATATGTGGTGACTCAGGAGTTGACAGAGAAAAGTGATGTATACAGTTATGGTGTGCTGTTGCTGGAGTTGGTGACAGGGAGGCGTGCAATACAAGAAAGCAGAAATCTGGTGGAATGGTCTCAGAAATTCATGGTGATGGATTCTAGGCTGCCCGAATTGGTTGACCCTGCAATCACAGGCTCTTTTGACTTGGAACAGCTTCAAACAGTGGTGAGGATTGTAAGGTGGTGCACCCAGAGAGAAGGACGAGCAAGGCCTTCAATTAAACAAGTTCTTAGGCTTCTTTATGAAAGATTGGATCCAGTGTACACTGGCTTTGTACAGGCTGTGGAAGATGAGGACGAAGGGACCGATTGCGGGGGAAGGTCTAATAGGGGGAAGGTGCAAGGGAGTGATGTGATCTTTCACAGTGGGGATGCTAGGTGTCTTCAGTCCTCTTCGAGTACATCCAGATCTTACTGCAGCAGGAGTTTTTTACTCGAGACAGGTTCACCACAATCTCCTCCTGGCATTTTCTCCAGTTGAATGCAGTAGGTACCTCAGTGTTTCTTCTTACAACACTTATAAGGATCACGAGATCTCAAGAGATGCAGTTGGAAGATGGGCCCTCATTGTTTCTCCTTAAGCCACTTTCAGGTATCACCAGCTCTCACGAGTTGTAATTGGATTATGGGACAGTTCACAGTTTCCGTCTAGAGGTTCGAGCTGTATCTGATATACAGGTATGTATGCCGTTCAAATTCAAAGAGTAATGAGTGAAAATTTCCAATTTGTCAAGAACCATCGCTTAAAATGGTGAGGAATGCCATGTGCCTTTTCATGTCCTTGCTTCACATTTTTGCAGTTTTGTATGGAAAATTATAAATAGTTTATTTCCAGGTTTGCAATTCTGTCAGTGCTCAATGGTGTGTTTGGATTTTTGGCTGCAACAGAGCAACAAGTGGTTTGAAATCTTTGGCACCAACAAAATTGGAGACACAGATGCGATACTGTTTTTCTGCTTGTTCTCTCTGAAATCACTGTATGTGGAAATCATGATTGTTGGTTGAGAGGTGGACAACATTATCCAAACCTAATGTGATTCCAATTTCCATGCAAGCCAAATGCACGGTGGGACAGATGATCATCCTGTTCTGCGAAAACATTCAAACCCATTAAATTCAAACAAATATAACTTGTCTATTTTTTAAGTGTTGGACTGTTTGTTAATTTCTCCACTGGTGGGATTGTGTCGTTGAGGCTCTATGTTTGTCATATACAGTAGTATGAATCCTAAAAGCCTAAACTTCCACAGAAACAAGAATTATTGTGTCCTAGCCTAGAAGTGTGCGAATAGAGAATGTTTTCAATAGGTTGGAGGGTGTCAAATCGATGTCTGTCACCCATAAATAGCCACTACAGGGCTTGATACGACATGATTTTGTTCATCAACCCACTTGAGGTAACCATATGCCACAGGGCTCTTACTCCATGCTTCTTTTTCAATCTCTATTTTTACTACAAACCCTTGCCTCTGGTACTTGCTACTGAATGTGAGAGAATCAGGCTCTGTTCGAATTCTCATTCCTGTAGGTACCTCTGGAAGACTGGAACTGCCCGGTAAATGACATTGTCACTTCCCACATTAGTCACAATTCTACTGAAAGTCTTCTTGGTTTGAAAGCCAGTTGTGTTGGAGAAGAAGGCAATGAAAGAAGGGTAATTGAGTTCGTAAGGGATGCTATCCCTACTACAGTTCCATCGAGATCATCTGATAACAGCCTCCATTTGTGTCTTGCTGTAGCCAAGGCCGCAAAGGAACTCTATAAAGTCTGCATCATTAACAAGCCCTGGGTCCATGACTCTATTAGGATATTGATCTGGCCAGCGCCGAACACTAAAGGCGTGGTAGGCAGCCCAGTCCACTCATCTCTGATGGTGGCATTAGTGTTGTCTAAGATTGCCGCAGTAGTCATGATCGCAGCATGGATGGCTGCTGGGTTCCAGTCCTTATGGATGTCTCTCAATAAGGCTGCAACCCCAGCAACATGGGGTGCTGCCATTTATGTACCTGACAATAGTGCATAATCCGTCACCAAGTAGTTTGAGCCCGTTCTACCAATTGGCAGGATAGGGCTCCATGCTGCTAGGACATCCTTTCCTGGAGTAATTATGTCCGATTTTAGGACACCTAGAGTAATTGGGTTGGGCCCTCTAGAAGAGAAAGATGCCACCTGAGGCGCTGGATTGAATTGTAGCTATGTAATTTTGAACTTCAACTCCCTCACTGTTGCATTATCTGTTTCCAAAGCATATTGCTTTAATGAAGCTGTGGCGTCATCACTTTTTATGAGCAATCCAAGGAAGTTGAAGTCTGATTTAAAGAGAAACAATGTATCGCGTGTGTCTGAGAAGATGAAGATACCAGCTTTTGCATTGGTCCCATCCACCTCTCGCATTTTCTCATAGATATCACTTCTGTTGCCAATGTCAGATGGAACCACTTTTCCAGTGACCTCACTCTGATTCAAAGACAATGAGTTACATGTTGCTTTCCTTGCATCACCTTTTCCATAAAACAAGGGTGCATTGGCAATGTAAATGCTCTCAGGGTAGTAGGATTTTCCTTCTAGAGATACACTGTTTCCAAGTGTCACTCTTTCCAAGAAAGCCCGATCAATGGTGCTTGCACCAACTGTTGCGATCCAGGGTGCACCATTGTGGGTTGAATTCATCGCTTCTCCATCATTCCCTGCAGCGCAGGCAACAAAAATGCCTTTTTCAATTGCTGAAAGCGCGCCCATGGCAATGACATCGCTGTAGTATGGCAATTGCTTAAAATCCAATGATAAGGACATGATGTCTACTCCATCAGCGATGGCTTGGTCCATTGCTGCAAGCACATCTGTTGCTGCAATATCTTCAGTCTCAGCGTGCTAAACCACCTTGTACATGGCGACCTGCGCACCTGGAGCTACTCCTTTTGGCTGTACCCTCCGCATATCCATAGTAGTCGGCACCAGAAACATAAGCTCCAGCTGCGGTGGAGGAGGTGTGTGTGCCATGTCCAAACGAGTCTCTCGGTGAGTCATAGTCGATGGTAGCTGATATGTTTTCACCAGCAACTTTTAGTCCTTTGCTGAAGGATCTAGCGACGATGAGCTTTCGGTTGCAAAGTGAAGAATTGAAATCTGTCCCGTTCTCGCATACCCCCTTCCATCTCTCCAGCACTGGCAACATGCCTTGGCCGTTGAAGCTCTCACTCTCTGGCCAAATTCCTGTGTCGATTATCCCAATTATGACATATTTGCCATAGGAGGCCGCAGGCCATATCCCAGTTTTATGTCCAAGGCCTACATACCTTGGTGTGTGGGTGGCGAAGAACTTTCCAAAGGACTCACGGTATGTAGCTCGATGGGCTGGCAGCTATGATGCACGGATACTTCAAAATGGGCAACGTATCGTATCGCATCGTATCGTATACTTCACTTTTTATGTATAAAATCCGTGTCCCTGTGTCTATGGCGTGTCCTTGCCGTATCCATATCGTATCTGGGCATCATAGGCTGGCAGTCTTTCCAGCTTAGAGAGCTGAGTAGCAGTCAGGCTGGCACTGAAGCCATGCATGACTTGGCTGTAAGAGTAAAGCAGCATTGCTTAAGGGTTGTCTGATGTGGCTTGGGTTGGTGATAAGGATGACAGGATTGACTGGGTGCCACGAGTCATGGGTGGAGAATGGCTCAGGCTTCTGTGAGTGGTCCATGTGGATGATGTACCTCTGGTGTTTGCCTGATGCCAGTGTGGCAGTGGGGCACTCCATTAGTATTAATGACCACCCCAGTAGGTTGCATAAGATGAAATTTGTTGGCCCTTTCTTCCTTGCCATTCTTGTGAAAGGAGAGTGAAAAATAAGGGTAGCAGAGAGGACTTCTTATAGAGATTGTTAGTCAAAGATGGCGATTCATCCTATGTGTCTGCACTGTTTTTGTTCTGTAATCTTATAGAATGGATATTGTGTTTGTTTGAGAGGATGTTTGTTGTTTACTAAAAGACAGAACGGATCTAATTGCAGTACTCTTTATTGAAGCTGTTTAGTGGATTGGTCGGTTCGACCATCTAGCAGCTATTTTTTCCTGAAAAGGTCAAGATCTATAGATTTTTTATTTTTTTTCTTGATCTGTCAAGTCATGTTTCATCCAGACCTGAGAGGGGCACAACAATGCAATTCGATTAGCACTTAGAGGCGCTACAATGGGGTTCGATAAACACTTAGGATGCGTTTGGTAAACACCGCAGAAGAGGACATCAGAAATCTGTATTTTCCACTGTCCCAGATAGGAACTCAGGATACTCTCTATCTCGGAATCAGGCACTTTTGGGCACTTTCCTATGCGGATTCCTAGCCGCCCCAAACATCAATGACGTAGGCGCTGCGGTAAACCCTCCTGCACAAATGCCCCCTTAGGGCCTGTTTGTTTGCATAGAATACATGGGAGTTCATACTTCATATTGTAAGTGGTTAAAAATAAAGGTTGAAGGTATATATATGGAAATGACCATCAAATAATTTCCCCTTTAATGGAAAGTGAATAAAGGGTAGATGAGAAATCAATATCCAGCCATCATTCTAGTAAAGGATTTTGATCCTTTTTTAAATGATTTCTCATAAAATTTTATTAAAGGTAAAGCGGTAAAAGGTCCCGGTGGGTCAGTCCATGGTATACTTGAATTTAGTTAATCAACAAATATTATGCTCCCAAACACAGAACTGAGAGACCAAATTGGACCTGTACTTGGAGAGTTTATCTGATAATCATTTAATAATATATATATATATATATATATACAAAGTTTTTTAAGGCATAAGGCTAATAGTTTTAATAGTATGGACAAGTTATATGTATATATTATTTAATATTGTTAGTTACACTAAATACACAAAGATTTTTAGGAATTCTTGGGCTGCTATAAAGGATGTACACTTGCTTATCATCATGTTTGAATCCACCAATATCAATCATTACAATGAGTCTAGAGACTATCAGGTGCTAAGTGCCACCCACCTACACAAGACAAGAGCTTTCGAAAATTATTACAACGAGGTGAAGACAAGGGCATCCCTAGCTCCAAAGGATCCACATAAAGTAGAAGGCTGGCTAAAAACCTTGCAAATTGACTTCAGCTAGTCTTGATGATTTTGATGAATGAAGCCACACCTTACTCATGACTTTTGCAATCAGAGTATATATTACGTGCAATTAATGTTGTAGTATTATAAATCCTTCATTCTCCTTGATACCTCCCTCTCTAGGTTTTCCAATTTATTAGGTGTAAATTGTGTAATTAGTGTTGTAGTATTATAATCCCTTCTTTCCCCGTGACAACCTTCTTCTCTAGGCGTTCCAGTTTCTTTACAATGCATCTAAAATCTAGGGTTATCTGATTCGATCTTCTCTTATAGATCTGAAATTCTCTCTGATCAACAAAGAGATAGACCCGATCAACAAACTTTGTCCAAATTGTGATGGCTCAGATGGCCCACTTCTCTGATGATGTCATCAGTCCCCAATCCCATTCTCTGCCTTATGAATTCAACATGATTTTGCTAGTCATATTCTACAATTAGAAGGCCTGGCTATACAGGTGCATCCCATTGCATTTTGTATGGAAAAAATTATAAATAGATTATTTTCTATTCTTTTGTACTTTATATCGTGTTTGGATTTTTGAAGTAACAGAGCAGCAGTAGCTTGAAACCTTTGGCACTAAGGAACTGGAGACACAGATGCCATACTGTTTTTGTGCTTGTTCTCCCTAAAAGCACTGAATGTGGCAATCATCATTATTGCTTTAGCAGTGTAAATGTAATTGTGGACAACAATATCCAAGCCTAACGTAACTCCAATTTCCATGCCTTTCCAAATGAACAGTGGGACAGCTGATTACCCCATCTGCTAAAACATTTCAACCCGTTAAATTCAAACTAATATAACCTGTCATCTTCTAGTGTTGGACTGTTCGTTAATTTCTTGATCGGTGGGATCGGCACTGAGGCTCTATGTTTGTTATATACAATAATTTGAATCCTAAAAGCCTAAACTTCCACAGAAACAAGAATCCCTGTTACCAGGTCTAGAAGTTTGCAGATAGATAATGTTTTCAATAGGTTGGAGGGTGTCAAATTGATGTATCCCACCCATAAATAGCCACTACAGGACTTGATACAACATGATTTTGGTCATCAACCCACTTGAGGTAACCATATAATAGAGGCCTCTCATTCCAGGCTTATTTGTCAGTCTCTACATTCACTACAAAACCTTGCTTTCGGTACTTTCTGCTGAACGTGAGAGTATCAGGCTCTGTTCGAATTCTCATTCCTGTAGGTACTCTGGAACTGCCCGGTAAATGACGTTGTCACTTTCCACATTAGTCATAATTCTACTGAAAGTCTTTGTGGTCGGAAATCCAGACGTGTTGGAGAAGAAGGGAATGAAAGAAGGGTAGTTGAGTTCGTAAGGGATGCTACTACAGTTCCATTGAGATCGTATGATAACAGCCTCCATTTATGTCTTGTTGTAGCCAAGGCTGCAAAGGAACTCGATATAGTCGTAGATGGGCCCTGGTTCCATGGCTTTGTTAGGATTGATGTGGCCGGCTCCAAATTCTAAAGGTGTGGTAGGCAGCCCGGTCCATTCATCTCTGATGGTTGAATTAGAGTTGTCAACAGTTGTTGCAATAGTCATGATCGCAGAACGGATGGCTGTTGGGCTCGAGTCCTCATGGACGACTCTCAGCAAAGCTGCAACCCAGCAACATGGGGTGATGCCATTGATGTACCCAATAGCAGTGCATAATCCGTCACCAAGTAGTCCGAGCCCCTGCTAGCAAAGGGCTGGTTGGGGATCCATGCTTCCAGAACATCCTCTCCTGGTGCAATTACATCCGGTTTTAGGACAGGATCTGGACCTATAGAAGAGAAAAATGCCACCTGAGGCGCTGGTTTGAATCGCAGCTTTGTGATTTTGAACTTCATCTCCCTTACTGTTGCATTAACTGTTTCTGAGGCATATTGCTTCAATGAAGCTGCGGCGTCGTCACTTTTATGACCAAGCTAGGGAAGTTGAAGTCTGATGGATCGAGAGACAGGGCATAGCGTGTGCCCAAGAAGACGTAGATACCGGCTTTTGCATTACTTCTATTAACCTCTAACATTTGACCATAGATAATACTTATGTTGCTTGTTCACATAGAACCACTTTTCCAGTGACCTCCTCTCATTCAAAAACAATGAGTTACATGTGGCTTTCCCCGCATCTCCTTTGCCACAGAACAATGGTGCATTAGAAATGTCAATGCTCTCGGGATAGTAGGATTTCCCTTCCAGTGATACTCCATTTCCCAGTGTCACTCTTGCCAAAAAAGCCCGGTTGATGGTCCCTGCACCAACTGTCATGATCCAGGGTGCACAATTGTAGGTCGAGGCCATCATTTCTCCTTCATTCCCTGAAGCACAGGTAACAAAAATGCCCTTTTCAATGGCTGAAAGCGCTTCCAGGGCAACAAAATCATTGTGATATGGTGTTTGGTCGAAGCCCAGTGATAAGAAGATGATGTCTACTCTGTTGGTGATTGCACTTGTACCCTCTGCATATCCAAAGTAGTCTGCACCGGGAACATAAGCTCCAGCTGCTGTGGATGCTGTGTGTGTGTCATGTCCAAATGAATCTCTTGGTGAGTTGTATTCCCCGGTACGTATGTTTCTACCAGCAGCCTTTAGTCCTTTGCTATCGGATTCTGCGCCAATGAGCTTCCGGTTACAAAGTGAAGGATTGAATTTTTTCCATTCTTGCACATTCCGTTCCATCTCTTCGGCACTGGCGACATGCCCCGGTCGTTGAAACTCACTCCCTGGCCAAATTCCAATGTCGATTATCTCAATTATTACATCTTGGCCAAAGGAGGCGACAGGCCACATCCCAGCATCATGTCTCAGGCCTACGTACCTTGGTGTGTGGGTGGCGAAGAGATTGCCAAAGGACTCGCGGTATGTAGGGATGAAAGTGGGTCGGGCCGAGCCGGGCTTTGACAGGCCCTAGGCTCGGCCCTAGTATTTTTTAGTTGGCCCTAGCCCGGCCCGAGCTTGAGAGGGCCTAAAAAATTCTGGCTCGGGCTCGGCTCTTATTAAGTAGGGCCGGCCCTCGAGTCCGGCTTGATTGAGGCCCTAGGCTCGGCTTGTGAGCCTGACCCATTTTATAATGATATAGGTCAATGTTAATATAGATTTAGGGTTTAGGATTCATGGATTATTTAGTGCTTAGGGTTTAGGGATTATTTATATTGGATTAAAATTAGGGTTTAAGGTTTAGCGCTTAGGTTTAGGGTTTATGGATTATTTAGTGCTTAGGGTTTAGGATTTAGGGATTATTTATATTGGATTAAAACTAAGGTTTAGGATTTATGGATTATGTTATATCATATATGTATTATCTACTGTATAGTGTACATATATATATATATATATATATATATAATATGTGTATTAATATATGTAGGCCCTTGGGCTTACGAGCCGGGCTTCATCAAGCCCGAGCTCGGCCCTTTTAAGCAAACGGGCCTCCTCCTAGGCCCTAGCTCGGCTCTTTTGTCTTTCGAGCCGAGCTCGGGCCGAGCCTATAACGGGCCCGCGGACGGCCCGACCCACTTTCACCCCTAGCGGTATGTAGCTCGATGGGCTGTCATTTTTTCGCAGCTCAGAGAGCTGAGTAGCAGTCAGGCTGGCGCTAAAGCCATGCATGACATGGCTGTAAGAGTAGGGCAGCATTGCTTAGGGTTGTCTGACATGGCTTGGGTTGATGACAGGGATGACAGGATGGACTGGTGCCATGAGTCATGGGTGGAGAATGGCTCGTGTTTCTGTGAGTGGTCCATGTGGATTATTTACGTCTGGTGTTCACCTGATGCCAGTGGGGAAGTGGGGCACCTCATTAGTGATAGTGACCACACCAGTTGGTGGTGTAAGATGAAATCTGTTGGTCCCTTCATCCTTGCCTTTCTTGTGAAATGGGAGTGTGGAGAATAAGGATATACTAGAGCGGGCTTCTTATAGAGATTGTTTAGTCAAAGACGGCGATTTATCCTATATGCTTGCACTGTTTTTGTGCTGTAATCCTTCACAGTGCATATTCTTTTTGTTTGAGAGGATATGTGTTGTTTACCGAAGGACAAAACGGGATTTAATTGCAGTTCTCTCCACTGAAGCTGTTCCGAATATTGTTCTGTTGGCCATCTGGCAACTATTTTTGGTCCTCACTTTTGGTCCTGACCTGGTGTTTTGCATTTTCATTATCGAATTTTCACCCCCCTTCTTTTTTTTTTTCTTTTATCCTAGATGTATGCATCTCATAGCATATCAGTTAATATTGTTATTCACACTGTATATATAAAGATGTCTGGAACTTGTTTTAATACGATAATACGATGAAACGGTGGTAGCAGAAAATGAAGTAAAGAATCCATAGATTTTGAGGAATCAATGAAATTTGTGGCATGTACTCTTGCTTATCATTTTTAAATCCATGGATCATTACAAAGAGTCTAGAGACAACATCAGGTGCTAAGTCCCATCCATCTATACACAAGACAGGCACTTTGGAAATTACAAAGAGGTGACCTTCCATGGCCCAAATGAATCCACCTAAACTAGAAGGCCGCCCAAAGACCTTGCAAATTGACTGCAGCTAGTGTTAAAGCTTTTAATGAATGAAGCCACACTTTTCCCATGACTGTTGCAATCATGGTATATATCAAGTGTAATTAGTGTTGTAGTATTATAATCCCTTCATTTCCCTTTATACCCTCTCTAGACCTTCCAATTTATTTACTGTCACGCATCTAAAAAGTAGGTTTTGTTGATTCTATCTTATATTGTAGATGATTTGAAATTCTCTGATCAACTATGAGATCAACCCAATCAACAAACTTTGTACAAGAGCCCCATAGGTAAAAATCTCACCTTCATGAATATATCAGATCTCTCTCTGTTGTTTTTTCAAAAGTGAAATTACAAGGCCCACCTAAAAGCAGGGTATGAAGGATGTTTCTGCGGCCTACTGGTCCCACAAAATTCAAGGGTAGGGGGTGGGGTTGTGAATTATCCATTTATAAGAAGTTAGCTTCATTGGACATTTCTGCCTACTTGATCCAAGGATTTAGAATGTGTAGCATTAAATAAACACTTCACGCCACCAATTTTGACTCACTACTCGTACATATATCCAGTCAAATGGCCTAAAGATGGGGCTCAGCCCCTGCCTCTTAGTAATAATGGACAAGGCCGTTTCATTTTAGATGTGTAAGTGTGCACCTATCTAATTGGGCCTTCAGGCATACATCGTCCTATGGGATAACAAACAATCCCATACTCATCCCACAGGCCAAAGCATGCAGACTAAATCCAACAAGAAGAAGGTTGGCTCACCCACTTGTAACTATAGTCACTAAAGGAATCACTATTAATTTTGCAAATAACAGGTCAAATGTCTGTGCCCCTGTTCAACCCTGACTCGGTTTTGGTCCTGTAATCTGTCATGACCCAGAGCCTGGCGTAATTTGGGTCAGCCTGGTCCTGTAGATGAGGCCCAAGACAGGGATGGCAAATGGGTCGAGTCAGGTCTAATTGTGTCTCCCTGACATGAGGATTCTCCGTATAGAGGCCCAAGTCATTTATTAAACGAGTCAGTCGACCCTAACCTGGGCAAGAATTGCATCAATTAGACCTGACCCACCTAATCTGCTTAAGTTTGCTTCATGGTTGTAGATGCTTTGCCCAAGTCTAGCCGCCAGATAATCAAAAAGAAAAAGAAAAAAAAAAAAAAAAAAATCCTAGCCGCCGCAAGCATTTAAATCTCAGGTCATGGGATTGAGTCAAGCCTGAGTGTACTCTGACCTATTTAATTCAGGCAGGCACAAGCCTGATTAATGACTCAAACCTTGTTATATATTCTAGTGAATCTATGCATTATTTGGACACCCATTCATGTTTCTTTGGATTAAAACAGATTCAGTGGAAACTGCTAGATGATTAGATATAAGTTGGATATTCAATGGTTTAATTAGTCCAATGTTGTGAAAATCTGATCATGTTCTTCTTGACTCTACTGAGCAAAGGTTCATGTCCTGTATCTTGTATGGGGAATTCAGTGTGACAGTGTAGAGCCAATATCTGAGGATGGAGAAAAGAAAAGAAAAAATTACAAGAAGAAGATTTTTTGGTGTTTAATCTTAGGTGTTAGCTTGGCACTATTAATTCATTTATATAGACATACATAAGTAGCTCCAATCTCCCATCAATCCTCTCCTTGACTCAAGCCACTGAATTTTTTCTGCAGCTGCTCTGTTGGATCTAATGCTCAAAAGATTAAATCAGAGTCAGAACCTTAATTCAACTACTTCTGTTTCAGCCATTTCAACTGAGCTCCAGCAGCCAGCACAATGTCCCTCAAGCTCAGTCTATCATACTCTGTTCTCCACTTCCCTCCCCTGTTGTTTCAGATGGCATGGTTTCAGTCCTGACTTCACAGTAGATGGTTGCAGGGAGTCTCTGTCTTCATTTGCTTTTGCAGTTGTTGGAAAGTTTTCTGGCAAAAGGCGGAGCCTGGAATGGGTTGAACAATCCATCGAACTGGAGCTGAACAATCTCTCTCTCTCTCTCTCTCTCTCTCTCTCTCTCCCCGTTATGTCTAGGAATCTGGAAACTATGTAACTTGTTAGCGAAGACTTGTTAAAATTTTTTTTTATGAGACGGACTTGGCGCCACTACTTATTGAAGATTTTATTTCATCTGAAACCGTCTCTCTCTCTCTCTCCCCGTTATGTCCCGTTATGTCTAGGAATCTGGAAACTATGTAACTTGTTAGCTAAGACTTGTTAAAATTTTTTTTTATGAGACGGACTTGGCGCCACTACTTATTGAAGATTTTATTTCATCTGAAACCGTCAGTCAAATCTAATGGAATGACGGCTTCGTTATTCAATACATTGGAGAGTGTCAAATTGATGTCTACCACCCATAAATGGCCACTACAGGGCTTGATACAACATGATTTTGGTCATCAACCCACTTGAGGAAACCATATACCACGGGGCTATCACTCCAGGCTTCTTTGTCAATCTCTATATTTAGTACAAAGCCTTGCTTCTGGTTCTTGCTGCTGAATGTGAGGGACTGAGGCTCTGTCCACATTCTCATTCCTATGGAGACCTCTGTAACTGCTCGGTAAACGACACTGTCACTTCCCACATTAGTCACAACCCTACTGAAATTCTTTTTAGCTGGAAAGCCAGTCATGTTGGGGAAGAAGGCAATGAAAGAAGGGTAATTGAGTTCATGAGGAATGCTACTACAGTTCCATTGAGATCGTCTTAAAACAGCCCCCATCTGTGTACTGTTGTAGCCAAGGCCGCAAAGGAACTCTATATAGTCTTGGAAGTCCGCATCATAGATGAGCCCCGGGTCCATGGCTTTGTTAGGATTGATTTGGCCAGCGCCGAACACTAAAGGTGTGGTAGGCAGCCCGGTCCACTCATCTTTGATGGCTGACTTGGTGTTGTCTACAATTGTTGCAGTGGTCATGATCGCCGAACGGATGGCTGCTGGGCTCCAGTCCTTATGGATGGCTCTCAGCAAGGCTGCAACCCCAGCAACATGGGGTGCTGCCATTGATGTACCTGACAGTAGCGCATAATCTGTCACCAAGCCGTCTGAACCCCTTCTAGCAATGGGATTGTTGGGGATCCACGCTGCGAGAACATCCTTTCCGGGAGCAATTATGTCCGGCTTTAGGACACCTGGGGTAATTGGGTCAGGCCCTCTAGAAGAGAAAAATGCCACCTGAGGCGCTGGTTTGAATCGCAACTCAGTAATTTCAAACTGCATCTCCCTCACTGTTGCATTAACCGTTTCCGAGGCGTATTGCTTCAATGAAGCGGTGGTGTCATCACTTTTTATGATCAGGCTGGGGAAGTTGAAGTCTGATGGAAAGAGAAGCAAGGACTCGTGTGGGTCCGAGAAGATGAAGATACCAGCTTCCGCATTGCTCCTGAAAACCTCGTGCATTTGCATATAGATATCACTATCGTTGCTAGTATCACATAGAACCACTTTTCCAGCAACCTCGCTCTCATTCAAAGACAATGGGTTACATATCACTTTCCCTGCGTCACCTTTGCCATAGAACAATGGTGCATTGGCAATGTAAATTCTCTCGGGGTAGTAGGACTGTCCTTCCAGAAATACTCCATTTCCGAGTGTAACACTTGCCAAGAAAGCACGGTCAACCGTGCCTGCACCAACTGTGGTTATCCAGGGTGCACCATTGTGGGTTGTATTCAGATCTTCTCCATCATTCCCTGCAGCACAGGTAACAAAAATGCCTTCCTCAAGGGCTGAGAGTGCGCCCATGCCAATAACATCACTGTAATATGGTGTCTGCTGAAAGCCCAGTGATAAGGACATGATGTCTACTCCATCGGTGATCGCTTGGTCCATTCCTGCAAGCACATCCGTTGCTGCGCTTTCGTAGGTATCGCCATGCCAGAGCACCTTGTACATGGCCACTCGTGCACCTGGAGCTACTCCTTTGGCTGTACCCTCTGCATATCCAAAGTAGTCGGCACCGGAAACATAAGCACCAGCAGCAGTGGATGAGGTGTGTGTGCCATGTCCAAAAGAGTCTCTCGGTGAGTCATAATCATCGGCAGCTATGTTTCTGCCCGCAGCTTTTAGTCCTTTGCTGAAGGATCTAGCGCCAATGAGCTTGCGGTTGCAGAGTGAAGGGCTGAACTCTGTCCCATTCTCACATGTTCCCTTCCATCTCTCTGGCAACGGTGACATGCCCCGGTCGTTGAAGCTCTCACTCTCTGGCCAAATTCCTGTGTCTATTACCCCAATTATCACATCTTGGCCATATGAGGCCGCGGGCCATATGCCACTGTCACGTCTCAGGCCTAGGAACCTTGGTGTATGGGTGGTGAAGAGCTTACCAAAGGACTCACGATATGTAGCGTGATGAGCCGGCAGTTTTTCCAGCTCAGAAAGCTGAGAGGTAGTAAGGCTGGCACTGAAGCCATGCATGACATGGCTGTAGGAGTAGAGCAGTATTGCTTCTGATTCATCCTCTGATGTGGCTTGGGTGGATGACAGGGATGACAGGATGGACCGGTGCCACAATTCAGGTGTGGAGAATGAGTGGGGTTTGTGTGAGTGGTCCATGTGGATGATGTACGTCTGCCGTTGGCCCGATGCCAGCATGGCAGTGGGGTACCCCACTAGTACTAGTGACCATACCAGTAGGATGTGTAAGATGAAACTTGTTGGGCCTTTCATATTTGCCATTCACATGAAAGGAGAGTGAAAAGTAGGGATGCTATAGACTATAGAGGACTTTTTATAGAGTTTGTTAGTCAAAGATGGCGATTTATCCGATACATTTTGTGCTGTTTCTATGCTTTAATCTTAAAGAAATGGATTTTCTCTTGTTCGAGAGGGATGTTTGTTGTTTTCCCAAATGAACAGAAGGGATCTTATTGTAATATTCTCTCCTAAATCTGTTCGGCAGATTGTTCTATTTTTCCATGGAAGGATCACATCCCGAAGTCAGCTATTGTGTATACAAGTGTAGTAGATATGTACATAGAAATTTTCACAATACATCTTGTCCTCTGAATCTTTCTAAAGGTCCAGATTACTACTTGAACTTTAAAAAGATACAGGACAGTTTTTTGGTTATTTACATGGTCAATCAAAGAGAGTAATATTCAGATAAGTGAAAATGGGCCCATGTTGGTGGGGAAAGTGAAAGTGAATGTGAAGAGCTGAGATTGATCACTGGGAGGTCTAGGTGTGCCCCACAGCCACAAGCCCGATATGACCCATTATTCATGGCTTTGGGGACGAAGAAACCTGGATATAATGAACAGGGCTAACAGAAAATGACAAGAATCCATAGTAGTGAAGAAATTAATGAACTTTGACAAGCACTTGTGGATCTTCATGTTTAAATCCACCAACATCGGTCATTACAAAAAGTCTTTAGATACAATTTAAGTCCTATCATTGTTGTTTCTTCCATCATAGTCATATTTTAATGAAGACAATGAAGACGAACTACTTTGAAAATATCAGGTGCCAAGTCCCATCTACAAGATAGGACTTAGGAAATCACAGAGGTGAAGACAAACCCTTCTCCAGCTGCAAAAGGATTTACATAAACTAGAAGGCCTGTTGAAGACCTTGCAAATGAACATAATCAGCAGGAAGTAAATTGACTGGAGCTTACACATGACTGATGCAATCATAGTATATATTAGGTGTAATTAGTGTCTTGGTATTATAATCCCTTCATTCCCCTTGTCTTGATACCTTCTTTAGGCTTTTCAATTTATTTACAATCAAGCATCTAAAAGTTCGGGTCAGTTGATTTGATCCTAGCTTATAAGATTATCTGGAATTCTTTCTGATTAATGAAGAGAACGACCAGATCAACAACAACAAGCTTTGTCCAAATTGAGCCCAATCAAGAGCATCACGATATCATGTTATCCTTCCCACTGACTGGATCGAATCACACTACTAACCATTGTCATCATCATATCAAAGCCTTGTCACAACTATGTAGGGGTAAGATACATGAATTCTTTTTCTCCATTCCAATTTGGTTAGAACTACAATACAGCGGCACTGCGTTATAGTATGGTGCAGCAACCTTATTTAAATCCATGGTGGGGCACACCTATTTTAGGTTCTTATTGTTAAATGGGTCCAAATCTTGATCCATACAAGTTTTGACCCATAGACCCAAGACACGACCTATGAGTGGTTAATGTTGTAAATCGCAACATTTTTAGGTTTAATCTTAGTGGTATTAGAGGTAGTAGACTTGATGCACTATTATAAGTTAAATGATATCATTTATTTTAAGCAAAAAGAAAAAAATTAAATGAAAAATATGTCAAAACCAGTTTTGGAACTCGCCCCCCGTCCTCCCGTTTGGATTGGTTTGAGAACTAAATCTAGTCCTCTTTTCAGGACCTTCTGAACCGCCAAAGAAGTCAAGAAATGACAATCATTAACATTCCACACTACCAAGAGTGATTCATTTCCAAAGTAGCACAAATCCAAACAGGGCCCAAAGACTGTTTTTTCCATCATTGGATTGGGTTTGGGGAAGAGAGGAAGTAGGAAGAAGATGAGGAAAATTGTTTCTTTTTGTCTGCCCAGGGTCGATATCGACAATCGAAAAAAGTAGTAAAAAAATGGGTTTTTGGGTGAATTACCCTATTTGGTTCATGTTTAGATAATTTGTCTGATTCGGTCCAATGGCCACATTAAGTGTTTTTTTTTTTTTTTTGGATAAAACCCTCTTTTTTAATAGTAACAATGCATATGAGGATTTATAAAATTTCAAGAAATACTAGGATTTACAGATATTTTGAAATCAGAATTGCTCAACTTTGATTATGAGTAACATCTTATTTAATAGATAAGATCATCATCATCACCATCATCATCATGGAAGCCTCGTCCTAAGTATGTTGGGATCAGCTATATGAATTCTGTTTCTCCATTTCAATTTATCTTGAGCTAAATCTTCACATAAATTGCATTTCTTCAAATCTAATTTTACTATCTCCATCTACGTTCTCTTTAGCCTACCATTTTCCCTTGGTGGCCTGTCAACCTGCATAACCAAACATTTTCTTACCGGAGCCATTGCTAACCGGCGGACATATCCAAACCATCTCAAACAGATTTCTCTAATTTGATATCTTATTGATGCTGCCCCTAAATGCTCTCGAAAATACTTATTTCTAATTTTATCCTAACTAATTTTACCACACATCCACCTTAATGTTCTCATCTCTACATCTATTTTATGAAAATGTTGCTTCTTGATTGACCAACATTCTACTTTATAGGTTATAACCGATCTACTTATTGTCATATATAACTTCTCCTTCAATATTGTTGGCATTAGTCGGTCAACACTCCTAAAGTAAGTAGTCTACACTCAAAACATCCCCCTTTTATTCTATGTTCAACATCTTTATCAATCTCCTCATCCTCACTAATTATCTAGCCAAGGTGATTAAATGAATCTTTTTGTGGTATCTCTTATATGCTTCAATTTCCACAATAGTTTCAACTCATTATATATGCCTACTGAAGTTGCAATCTATATGTTGTGTCTTTCTGTAGTTTATTTTAAAGTCCTTAGATTCTAAAGCCTCCCATTATCTCTCAAGTTTTACTTTCACATCATCCCATGATTCATCCACCAACAAGATATCATTTGTAACAAGATACACCAATGCACCTCATTTCGAATATCAGTAGGTAACTCATTTATAATCAATATAAAAAAAAAAGAGCTTATGGTTGACCCCAGATGCAAACCTATGGTTAGTGAAAAATCAAATGTCTCTCTACATGTAGTTCTTATATTAATAGATAAGATATTAACTAATTTAACTTAACGCAGTTCTTCTCTCTTTATTTTCAAAAAGTTAAATGAAAAATCATAAATTTTATATATAATAATTTTGATTTGTGATTTTGACAAATTAAAATTCATAATTTTGATTTGTAATTAATCTAAGAATGAAAAATACTATATGCCAAAATGCCCATTTTGGCCGGAATCACTTGCCATTATATTTTATTTAATTTCCTCTATTTAATCTATATTGATAGGAAAGGTATTTTTCTTAATTTAAAGTTATTTTTATTTTTAACATTTGAATAGATTTGTATCTTTAAAATGATAATAATAAATCTAAGAATTTATAAATTATCGAAAGAAGATAAGACTTTATATATGTTTGAAAGTTGGAACTAATCGACTGTGACTTTTGTAAAGTCTTAATTAAGGCTTTATTAACCTTAGTCTTGTAGTACTGTGAGAGTTACTCTCACAAGAACATATCCCATTTATAAATTCAGATTTGATACGTAACTTTTTTTTTTTTTTTTTTTTGTAAATCTTTTATATGTAGTTAATATGATGTTAGTTGTGTTTTTTTTTTCTTTCTTTTTCTTTCCTTTAGTTTTAAATTTTGATATGAAAATCTTTAAAATGATAAATACAATATATATGTATTAAATTTGTTTTTTTTTTTAAATATTTGTGGTTTTTACAAGAAAAATCCCCTTCGGTTTTTTTTTTGAAGGTTTTAATTTTTTTTTGAAAGGTTTATAAATTCTTTTCTTGAATTAAACTTTAAGGCTGTGAAATCAAGACTTAGGAAAATCTGGTGGGACCGATTTTTCGGCTTCCCTTTCTTTATAAGGAGACCTGTCCATCTGCCCTCTCCTATTGATAGGCATTCATCTAAGCGGGCCCCATAAATTGGACTAAATAAATGCAATATGCAGTTTGCACATGGGAGAAATTCTTCTGACACTAAATACACACTGGTTTTAGGAATGAATACATAGGCTGCTATAGAGCATGTACACTTTTGTTGTGTTTGTCATGATGTTTAAATCCACCAATATCGTCACAAACAGTCTAGAGACAGTGTCCTCCATCCATCTACACAAGACAAGCACTTTGGAAATTACAAAGAGGAGAGGACAAGCCCTTCCCCAGCTCCAAATGGATCCACATAAGCTAGAAGGCCGGCCAAAGACCTTGCAAATTGACTACGGTTAGTCTTGATGTTTTTCATGAATGAAACCACACATTACCTATGACTTCTGCAATCATAGTGTATATTAGGTGTAATTAGTGTAATTTGTGTTGTAGTATTATAATCCCTTCATTCCCCTTGATACCATCCCTCTAGGCTTTCCAATTTATTTACTATCAAGCATCTGAAAGCTGGGGTTAGTTGATTCATTCTTATTTTATAGATGATCCGAAACTCTATCTGGTCAACTAAGAGATTGACCCGGTTGTCGAATTTGTCCAAATTGGGCCCAATCAACGACATCAGCTATTTCAAGTTATCCTTTCCATATACTAGATCAAATCACACCATGAAAGTATTTCTACCTTAACACAGGCAGAGGTCCCACTTACTAAATCTCAAGTAAATATCAAATTGATGTGATTAAACTAGTGATTAACCATAATTCCAAGTTAACAAAATAATCAATCCACACAGATAGAGAGACACAACAATTATACGTGGAAAACCCTAAACGTGAGAAAAACCACGGGCCTTATCGTCTAGGCCAACAGACAACCAAGCACTTTGATGGAACGCGCTCCGAGGCGCCGTGGGGCGGCTACCGGGGTCGGCGGAACGTGGGAGTCCGTCGGGTCCGGCCCTTTCGCGCCCTGGCGGGCCTGAAGCGTGCATCAACATTTCTTTTGTGTGGGTGTGCCAGATTTTCTATTTTACTTGGAATTGCAAGTGGTAATCCGGAGATCAACCTTCGCAAGTAAAAAGGAAATCAACTTCTTTCAAGTTTTCCATTGCACAAATATTTAAGAAAAGAGACATTTTCTTGGTTTGCCGTGAAAGGCGATTTTGTTTGGCATTTATAGCCGATTTTGGCGTTTATAGCCGATTTACAATTCTCATCAATAATGAAAGACAAGAGTTGTGATTTTTGTCTCTTTTAGAAAAATACAAACTACAATGAAAAGCAAGAAAAGGAGGATCTAACTTCTCAGGAGATTGTGGGGGACTCGTTCAGATTGACGGTCGCAAGCCATGTATGGGCTTCGCCATCATCCATGCAGATGAGAACAGAGGATGCTCTTGATTCGCTTGGCTTGGCTATAACCTCAGGTTTTTAGAGGACAAAGACCAAGAGAAGGTCCTATGTCCAATAAAAAGCTAAGTAGACGGGCTGAAAAGCCACGTCTAAGCCATTGGAGGCAGCGGGAGAAGGCAAGGACCTTGGGGGGGGGGTGCCCCCCAAGGGACTTTTGTCACCTTGTAGTGGTGGCCGGTGCAGAACTTCAGCAGAGTTTTTCTCTCTTTTTCTTTCTCTCAGATTTCTAGATCTGTGGCGCTTTGGAAGTGATGCCTGGATTCTTTTTCCGATCTTGGTTTCAATGGAATGCTCTCCTATTTATAGGCTTTTGGTAGCCATTTAGGAGAGTTTATGGGCTTTAATGGCTTTAATGGGAGGAGTTACAAGATTTATTTCTTTGATTTTGTAACTCCTTTTTCCTTGAATTTGATTGGCCGATGGAGATTAAGGGCCTTTAATCACCTTAATTACCATAATGGGAGGAGTTTCATGGGTTAAATGCCATGAATCAATTGACTTGTAACTCCCAAATGCTTGCTTCTGATTGGGCCGTCCAAAGAAATGAATTAATGACTGCAATAAAGCTAGTCAATTAACCACATTAATTGGTCGCTGAGCAGTCAAAGAGTCGCGGGCCGTGCCGTGTCTTCTGGAATTCTTTTGGCGATGATCATCGATGGATCTTCATGCTGATCGACATCGGATGAACATATAACTTCAGACATTGATAGCTAGCAGCGGGCTGGTGACATCTGTCCTGTCGATTTTTCGATCGATCGGGCGGAAAGTACACTTTTTTGGTCGACTGGTTGGCGATCAATGTTGATTTTGATACTTTTGGAGGTTGACCCGTGATTTTGACGGATGTCGACGGACATGAGTCAATTTCAAGCACTAAAAATCACATTTTCAGGAAACCACAGGGCCAAAGTGCGCGAAACGCGAAAAAGGACGGAAAAACAGGTCACCGGCAAAAAATCCGGTGACCCGGACTTCCATGGTCGCCGGCGACCATGGGCCATGGTCGCAGGGGCCTGCGACCTTGGCCCAGGGTCGCAGGGGCCTGCGACCCTGGGGGAATTTTCCCCTTCGGAGCCCGTTTTGCGGTCGTTTTGAGGTCTTTTTCGTCGCCGTTTTCTTTTGTATTTTTCCTGACATTTCTTCTCATTTATTGGCTTGATTTCCCTGTAGAAAACCTGATGAGAATCCTTGCATTTTTAGAGTGCAAAGTTTCCAATTTTCCGGGAAAGCCGAAGACTTTGTCGCGTAGAGCTGCTGATTTTCCGCCAGAAGCTGAAACTTGGTCAAACGATGTCGGAATGACCTCAAATTTGAGGTGAAGCCTCCTGAGCAATAAATAAGACCAACCATAGGCTTTTGTTTGAGTTTTGAAGCCGTTTGGGGTCCCGTCGATGCTTCACTTGATTTTGCTGCGGGGAAAATGCCGAGCTTTGATATGTGGCCAAACGATGTCCGATTGACCTGAAATTTGACGGGGAGCCTATTGGAGTCATTTTGAGACGTTCCATGGGCTCCGTTTTGGATGTCATGGTCCTGGGTTGCTCCGCCGCCGGTAGGCTTGATTTTCTCTCGGAGCATCGAAACCTGGTCAAACGTTGTCAGAATGACCTGAAATTTGACGTGCAGCCTTTTAGAAGCATGTTGAAGCCACTCATGCACTTGGTTTGATGAGCGAAGGCTTCGGTGGTTCCCGCTACCGGGAGGCTTGATTTTGCTACTCGAGCATTGATGGAGGGTCAAACGTTGTCGGTTTGACTTGAAATTTGGCATGGAGCCCTTTTGAGACATGCTGGAGTCACCTGTAGGCTCTGATCGAAGTTTTGACGTCTCCGATGATGTCGCCGCCGAGAGCTCCTGTTTAGCTGTCGGAGAAGTGAAGTTAGGCCAAATGTTGTCGAAATGGCCCGAAACTTCATTTGTACTCTTCTCTTGGCTATCTTGAAGGATCTTGCAGTTTTTGTTTGATTCTGACAAGATTTGATTTTTGTGGAGAAATTGCATTGCCTATTTATGGCAGGTTGCGACTTCATGCAGTTTTCTTGATGTTGAAGAGGCAAAGTGACATTTTTGGTGTCAACAAATGCCCCCTCGAGGTACAGCGACGAGTTGCTTGACTTTTGTAGTCGATGTGCCTCGAAGAGATTTTTGAAGGAGAGCTTGTGTCTTGACCAAGAGTCTTTGAGCAATCTTTCCTTTGGTAGAGTAGCCTTTGAGCTTCCAGGGGAATTTTATGGTAATGAAAGGAATCAAATACCATCTCGAGGCAAAGTTTTGAAGATGACATCAGGGATGTGGATTTGGGCTTTTGTTTTTGACCTTGTGACCTAACAAGCTGTATGTGGCAGGTTAGGGGGGTCGGGTTTTGGTTTTGACCTTGTGACCCAACAAGCTGTATGTGGCAAGTTGGGGGATCATGATTTGGTTTTTGGTTTTGGTCTTGTGACCTAACAAGCTGTATGTGGCAAGTTAGGGGACCAGGATTTGGTTTTTGGTCACTCTTTGGGACTGTGTGGGTCCATTGGAGTGGTTTGGATTTTTGCGGAATGTCAATTTCAAGATTTTGGCTCAATTTGGTTTATGAGGCTGGATGGTTTGATTTTTGGAAGCTCATGGGGCTTGGAATTTTTTTTGTATGGTTCAATCAACTCAAAAGAGGCATGGAACCATTTTTGTATGCTCTTGGTAAGAGGGATTTTTTCCTGACTAAAAGCCCTTTTTTTTTTTTTTTTTTTTTTATAGTGCCTAGGTGGTCAAACCTGGCTCATATGGGCTAGCCCATGGGACCTTAAGCTTTTTAGGATGGCTTAGATCACATGTGGGGCCATTTTTGTAAAGAATATCTAAAGATATCTCATTTGGATAGAGAATATCTAAAAATAGCTTTATGGGAGAGAATCTCTCATATTCCCTTAATTTGGGAGAGAATATCTCAAGGTATCTTTCTTTTTGGGAAAGAATCTTCAATATCCTATTTTGTTGGAGAGAATCTCTCATTGATTGATTTTGGGAGAAAATCTCTCAAAGACATCTTTCTTTTTGGGAAAGAATCTTTCTAATTCCTTCTCTTTTGGTAAGGTTACTAATTAGTAACACTTACCTTTCTTCTTTGTTTCCTTCTTTAATTTGCTCTCTCCTATAAAAGCAAAGGAAGGTAGGATCTCTTGCTCTTATTGCTTTCTTTTGCAACAATCTCAAGAGAGCTCCAAGACCAAGAGTTCTTCTTCTTCAAGGATCTTCAAGCTTTTTCCTTCTTCTTCTCCATCAATGGCTTCAAGTAAGTTTTCTCTCTTTTTCTTTCAAGAAAACTTTATGTAGAGAATAGGATGGTAAAAAAAGAAAGTTTCTCTTCTTTTTTTTTCTTTCTTTTCTTTCTATTCTTCTTCTCTTTTTTTTTTCTTTTCTTTTCCACGTGATTTCTGTTTTTTTTTTTTTTTCACGTGTGTCTCTTTTCTCTTTTTTTTTTTTTTTCTTTCTTCTTTTTTTTTTGAGAAAGTTTCTTCCTTTTTTTTTTGTTCTTTTCTTTCTCCCCCTTTTTTTTTTTGGAAAGTTTCCCCCTTTTTTTTTTTTTTTTTTTTTTTTGAGAAAGTTTCTTTTTTTTTTGCTCATCATGATAATGCGTTTTTTATGCAAATCTAGATGTTCATGCATGTACTTTTTGTAGATTGAGCATGATAGCATACCTGAAAATCTTTGCAAATTTGGGAATTTGGAGCTCGCAGCGATGTTGAGCCCTTCTTGATTTTGCGGAGATTTTGAGGTTTCGAAAGTTTGTAGTTTCGGAGCTCGCAGCGATGTTGAGCCTATCTTCAAAACTTTCTATTTCTTTCGGGGTATTTCCCTTTTCTTCGGAATTGCCCCGGAGTCATGCCAAAATTTAGCCAGATTTTTGGTGGGACAAAGTGACCTTTTTTTCTTTTTTTTTTTTTAGCGAAATCCTGTCATTTTGATGACGATCTTTTTCTTTTCCAACCTTTGCAGGTGGTTCCTCCAGAGCGAACAAGGGTAAAGAGCCTGCTACAAGCGTACCTCGTCGATCCGCCAGATCTTCTAATGTGGCCGTTCAGCAGGCCTGGGAGAAGGTCCAGTTTGTTGAGAAGAACTTGGAAGAGTGCGATTCCCTCAATCGCGATGAGATGAGACAACAACAGAGATGAGATGAGGCAACAACGTCGGGAAGAAGAGACCATCGATGAAGGTACGATTCTTCCTTTTTCTTTTTCTGCTTCTTTCATGGGGCTTTCCATGTTCTGATTTGTTTTCTCACCCTGCTGCTGCTTTCTTTTTGCTTTTTTTTTTAGCAGAGGATGAACACTCGGCGATGCCTGAGGTTCCGACCGATGAGGCGGTGATGGAGCCGGTTATGGCATCTGAAGAAGAACCGAGGGACTCTGGAATGATTCCAGAATCTCCAATTGGTATAACTTCTTTCGCTTTCTCTTTTCTTTTTTTTTTGCCTGCGACTTGATTTGCTAACATTTTTTCTTGTCAGCTGACTTGCCACAGGATTCCGATGACTTTGAACCATCAATGGACGCAAATGTTGATGATGCTTCTGATGAGTTCATGGAGGAAGAGAGTGTTCCGCCAGTCGTCGAAGAAGGTACTTTGTAGTGATGACCCTGATGATTTTTTTTAACAGGATCATATTCATACCTTTTTGTGTTTCATTTGCAGGTTTTGAAGTGACAGAAGAGAGTCCATCGCTTTCTTCGGAACCAGAGCAAGGGATGCCAGAGGTCGATCCGGAGGTAGAGACTCCTACAACCAGTTCTGACGCGATAGAGGAGATACCTCATGCTGAGATTCCTTCTCCAGTGGCTCCAAGTGGAAAGAGTTCCTTTGTTACTCTTCCAATGGGCCATGACATGAGCAGCCGATCAACGGAGAAGGGTGAATTTTCATCCAGTTCGTCTCTTCATTTTGCGAAGAAGGTGCTGGCTCGGGTTTTGATTTCTTGGATCAGGACTCTCCTTTCTGGACACTTGGAGGCAGGATTTGGCATGATCCCACATGTACAGGAGATTCTGACCGACACCGAAGAGGTTGGTCTGGATGTCACAGGTGCCAGGGCGATCGTTGATAGGATCATTGCACTGGGTGACAAGTGGTTTGAGACCATGGATTTCCCTGACGACCAATTCTTCAAGGAGATGTTCTTGGACCCTGCTGATAAGGCTAAGTCTGACCTGAATGAGGCTACACAAAGCAGGAAGCAGGTAGTCCGGGAGAAGAACTTGGAAGAGCTAGCCATCATCGGATTGAGGCATGACCTTAACGTCCTTGATAGGGAAGTTGAGGAGGCCAGGAAGCATCTTGAGCATTTGAAGGCACAAGTTGATGCTAAGTGGACTGCTATAACAGAGGCTCGTGACAGGGAGAGTACTCTGATTCGCAGGGTTGCAGATGCCGGTCAAGTTCTTGAGAGGAGGACTCTAGAGAACGAGCAATGGCAAACTGCTGGGGAAGAGCTTCCCGGTGTAAAAGAAGGGTTACGGCATTCGCCAGCATCTCATGGCAAGTTCCTGAAGAAGCGTGCCTTGGAAACTCTGACGACTGATGCCAAAAGTTTGCTTGAGGAGCTGAAGCTTTGGCTGGAGACCATTTTTGGCTGAGCTCCTGATTTTTTGTAGCAGAAACTATTCTTCTTTTTTTTTTTGGTACCACATGTATTTTTTTTGGTACTTTTCTTTTTTTTTTTTTGTTTTGTTTTCCCTACGCTCACTCAAATCTTTTTGTGATGAAAGCAATTGCTAAATGGGATTTGATCAAAAGCTTTGTCATTTTGTGAAAATCTTTTGTCAAATGGTTGTTTTGGTAGGGGAAACGAATTTGGCATGAAAGCCGGATTTTTGTGGCATTTACAGACAGTTTGGTGGCATTGATAGCCAATTGGTGGCATTTATAGCCGGTTTGGTGGCATTGATAGCCAATTTGTGGCATTTATAGCCGGTTTGGTGGCATTGATAGCCAATTTGTGGCATTTATAGCCGGTTTGGTGGCATTGATAGCCAATTTGTGGCATTTATAGCCGGTTTTGACATGAGAGTCAGGTTTTTTTTTTGTGTGGCATTTGTAGCCGAGTTTTTTGAAAACCAAGTTTTGTTTTATTGGCATGAAAGCCGATTTTGGCGTTTATAGCCGGAAATTTTGTTTTGGCATTTATAGCCAGATTTTGGCATTTATAGCCGAGTTTTGGTTTTCAAAATGCAGGTATCGACTAAATGTCGCCTCCCCGCTGAATGGTCTTGCAAGTATCGATGGAATGTCGCTTCCTTGCTCATTCGGTTTTGCGAGTATTGATGGAATGTCACTTCCTCGCGGGTTAGGTTTTGCAAGTATCGATGGAATGTCGCTTCCTCGCGAATTGGGGTGCAAATATCGACTAAGCGTCGCTTCCCTGCTTTTTCCAAAACTTTTGGTTTTGCGGGTACTGACTTGATGTCGTTTCTCCGCGATTTTTGAAATTTGAGGTTTTTTCGAACCATTTGTAATTTTGGGTTGTGGATAGCAACTGGTATGTTACATCTCCACGATTTTTGAAATTGGGTTGTGGATATCAACTGGTTTGTTGCTTCTCCACGGTTTTTGGATTTTGCAAGTATCGACGAAATGTCGCTTCCCTGCGATTTTGGGTGCAAGTATCGATGGAATGTCGCATTCTTGCTTTTTTTCAAAATTTTTGTTTTGCGGGTACTGACTTTGATGTCGTTTCCCCACGATTTTTGAAAAACCATTTTTTTTGTTTAAAGACACGAGGGTCGTAAATTTTGACCTAGAACCATTTGGCGGTAAAAGGTAAGGTGGACTAGGGTGGAAATCCCTGAATCCGGATTTTTGTTTCAAACCATGAATTTTGGTTCAAGGATCGAAAGTTTTGGTCAAGTCAGGGAGAGGCTCCTAAACTTGGATTTTTTTTGTTTTTGAACAATGAAACGATGAAAGTAAGCATTGTTTTTTAATCTCTAGAAATTTTGACATTTGATATGAAAATTCTAAAGAGAGTGGGTTTGACGAGCGAGTACCTGAGAACAGGTTTTGGCCATACAGGCATTGCTCTTACCCAGTTGGGTAAGTCTTCAAGGGTAGTACCGCTTCAAGAACTTGCCGTTGATAGGCAGCATACATCTGTCGCCTTCCATGTTTAGGAGGGCATATGCGCCATTGGAGAAGACCTTGTCGATGACATAGGGTCCCTCCCATTTTGGTTCAAACTTGCCTTTGGACTTGTGAGCGAAGACCATTGGTCTTTTTACCGCAAGAACCAAGTCACCCTTTTTGTAGGCGCGTTGCCTGACCTTTTTGTCAAAAGATCCTGCCATGCGTGCTTGGTAAAGTTCAATGCTTTGTCGAGCTTCGAGCCGTCTCTCGTCGAGATTGTCTAGCTCATGGAGTCGCAATTTGACATTGCTTTCTTGAGTCATGTTATTTTGTAGAGATACCCTCAGAGAAGGAATTTGTACCTCTAGGGGCACGACAGCTTCGCATCCATAGACCAAGGAGAATGGTGTGCTATGGGTTGGTCCTCGAACGGTGGTTCGATAGGCCCACAAAGCTTCAGACAGTTTATCGCTCCAGTCTCTTTTGTGACTAGAGACCATTTTCTTGAGGATTTTGCAGAGTGTCTTGTTGAAGGCTTCTGCTAATCCGTTTGCTGCCGGATTGTATGGAGTCGAAGGACAGCTTTGGATTTTGTATTTGTCGCAGAACCTGTAGAATCGATGATCCCGGAATTGTGGTCCGTTATCATGGACGAATCTTTTGGGTATGCCGAAACGACAAATGATGTTGGTGCGTAGGAATTGAAGGACTGATGAGGTCTTCATTTCGTTGAACGCAAATGCTTCTGACCACTTGGAAAAATAATCCGTTGCGGCGAAGATGAAGCGATGACCTTTGCTTGAAGGGGGAGAGATAGGACCTATGATGTCCATGCCCCATGCTTCAAAAGGCCATGAGATTGCTATAGGATGCAGCCATTCCGGAGGCATGTGAATGTAATCTCCATGAACTTGGCATAGCTGGCAGCGTTTGGCAAATTGCATTGCATCAGCAACCATGGTAGGCCAATAGTAACCTAACCTTTTTATCTGATCATAGAGCTTAGGACCTGCCTGATGGGCTCCACAAAGACCAGCATGAACTTCTTTAAGTGTTTCTTCGGCCTCTTGTTGTGACAAGCAGCGTAGAAGTACTCCGTTGAATGATTTCCTGTAGAGGATTTTTGAAGGAATATCCAAATGAAAGTTTGGGGCTCGCCTTTGTATGCTTACCTGTTCTTTTGGATCTTCAGGTAGGATTCCGAACATAGTGTAATCAATGAACGGATCCCTCCAGTCGCCGATTGAAGGTTGAAGGATAGAGATCCGACTTCCAACCACTCGGTGGCATTCAGCAACTGCTTGGTGTGTGTTAAGAGGAGGGAGGATCCTTCTCTCGCACACTGTAATTTGCATGTTTTCCCCTTCCTGGATCGCCATTGATGCGGCAAGTCCGGCCAGGGCATCTGCACGGATGTTTTCACCTCTACGAATGTGGGTGATGTTGCAGATGTCAAACTTTTGCAGAAGCGATTGCGCCTTGTTGTAATAAGGCAGCAGATCGGGCTTCCTGACTTCATATATCTGATTCATCTGGTTGACGATCAGTTGAGAGTCTCCAAAGACTTCCAGCATAGTGATACCGGATTCGATGGCGAGTTTCAATCCCGACGAGACGCCGAAGAAGCATTTTAGAGGATTCATCCGCAATTTGTGTTTGCGGAGTCGGAGGAAGACTTCCCGAAGATCTTTGAGATGGTCTTCTTTTCTTCTGCTTTTGACGGCGAGGTCATCAACGTAACATTCGACCGTCTTGTGCTGCATATTTTGGAATATTTTCATCATAGCCCTCTGATATGTGGCACCAGCATTTTTCAGACCAAATGGCATGACAGTGTAGCAATACACACCAAATGGAGTCCGAAATGAAGTGTGTTTTTCATCCTCGGGATGCATCTTTATCTGATTGTAACCAGAGAAGCCATCCATGAATGTCATTCGCTCGAATCCGCAGGTATTGTCAATCATCACCTCCGATATGGGGAGCGGGAATTCATCTTTAGGGCAAGCGCCATTCAAGTCTTTATAGTCAATACAGACTCTGATCTGCCCAGTTTTCTTTGTCACGGGGACAATATTGGCCAACCACTCTGGATGTTGTTCCTCACGGATGAAGCCAACGCTTTTGAGCTTTTGAACTTCTTGTTCAATTTTATCCATCACATCTGGACGGAATCTTCTTTGGCCTTGTTTGACAGGCTTGATTTCTTCTTGAAGATTGAGTTTGTGGACTGTTACTTTGGGGTCTAAACCAGGCATTTCAGCGTAGGACCATGCAAAGCAATCAACGAACTCACGAAGAAAAGCGATATACTCGGGTAACTCATCATCCTTTATATTCTTGCTTATGAATACAGGACGTGGGTTATCTAGTGTTCCCAAGTCTATCTTTTCAACAGGATCTTCTGTTAGAAGGTTCGAAGGTGGTTCCTCCACAATATTTTCGGAGGCTTCCAGCTCAACAAAACCTTCTGGGATTCCAAGGGCATTTGTAGACCGAGGGTTTGTTCTTTTCCACGGGTCTTCTTGATTGGTGATCTTCTCAAGGCTCGCTATGAGATGGTCCCAATCGCCTGTTGAAACTGGGTCGAAGTAAGGTACTTCTTTTGGAGACGAGGGCTCTTCTGGGTCAGAGTAGCACAAGTCTGTATTATCGGACGATTCCTCTTTATCATCAGAGAAATCGTACCAATTGGATGAGCTTTCTGGATCTCTATCAGGTAACTCTTTAAAGAGATATCCAGGGAGATCGATGTCTTCATGGACTTGAGATGTTGAGGCTTGGTCGGTAAAACGACTTTTAAGCTTTTGTGTCAACTGTCTCAGAGGAGTGTCGGGATCATACCCTAACCCATATGAAGACTTTTCTACATGACCCTAGAGTCTCCAATCTTCCAGCTGGCTTTTGGTCAAGGTGGGCTCCAATGGCGTGAGAATACCGCGTCTTTCTCCCAAACCGACTGGGTTTTGAGCGTCATAGCCCATTTTCTTCATAATTGCTTGTGCCACAGGACTATATAGAGATAGCTGAGGCATAACTTCATTTTGGAAAGGTTCCAGCATGGAGTTTGATGAAGAAGCATCCGATCTATGGAAGAAGATTGGCTTTTGCTTTGGTGATGTTGTCGGAACAACAAAGGTAGCAGACGTAGGATCTTCTACATCAGCAGGTGTCTCCGTCGGAGTGAGAGCAGGCTGAACATGCTGAGCGTCAGCTTGGCTTGACGATGCATCGTCTTCTGGCTCTGAGTCCGAGTCTGTGTCTTGCATGATAGACACGAGAGAAACAACAAATTTGCCCCCAGGCTTTTGCTTTGCCTTCTTCACTCTGGTTGTGATGACCAAAGGTTTTGAAGATTTGAGGGAGATGACGAAGGGAGATTGACTACTCTCTTCTAATTTGCCGGAGGGTTTGTTTTCTTCCTGTGATTTTTGAGGAGCCTTGCCTTTATCTTTCTGGAGATTTTCAGTAGGGGGTGTTATTTCCTCTTCTTCTTTTTCTCCTTCATACATCTGGGAGGCTGCGAAGTGGACTTCTTTACCTTTGAAAGGTTTTCTGTCCGCAAAGACACGATGTACCATGCCGTCGTCGCCGACGAACTTGATGCATTGATGTAGAGTTGAAGGGACAACACCATTCTCGTGTATCCAGGGGCGTCCGAGAAGGATGTTGTAGCATGAAGGGGTTTTTATTGCATACACAGTGACTTCAGAGATAAGATCACCGATCTGCAATTTGAACCTGATTTTGCCGATAGGCCTTTGAGTACTCCCATCGTATCCAAAGATAGATACAGATGTGTGGCTTAGCTTGCTGGGTGGGATGCCCAACTCTTCGAGAGCCGAAGTGGAGATGAGGTTGAGTGCAGAGCCTGGGTCAATCTGAACTCTGTGTATAGGCATTTCTTTGATGTACCCTGTGAAGTACAGGGGTCGGTTGTGCCTTGCTTCGCCAAGTAGGAGGTCGTCCTTTGTGAAGGCGATGGTTGCACTGGCTGCTTTTTGCACCGAGAGGCATTCAATGCATGATCCCTCAGTTTTCTTTTCTCCCTTTGAGGAAGTTTCAGAGTTTTTGACCCGGTAGTCCATTTCAATTTGGAGGACTTGCGGGGCATGTTTGTCGACATCCTCATTCAGTTTTTGTAATTCTGAGATGAGATTATCACGAGTGCGTGGAGACATTCGTAATAAATACAGGATGTGCAGTCGTGCAGGTATGTGTTTGAAGTGCTCAACCAAGTCATACTTGAAAGCCTCCTTGGGGCCTGCATGTTCATTGTTTTTGCCACTAGGGGCGCTTACAACATCTTTTCCCGAAGGATTTACATAAGTAAAGGAAGATTGGTTGTAATTCTTGTGGTAGTCCCGGTCAGAGCGGGTGCCTCTACCAACTTCGAGAGCTTCTTGAGAAGGGTCTTCGCTTGGAAGATTGTCCTCAGGATCAAGAGGCTGTCGTTTCTCATCTACTGGGAATGTATCTGCAGCAGAGTTGCCATCCTCAGTGATTGTGTTGCACGGAGCATTTTCCGGGAGCAAGCCCTGAACAGCATCCAGCAGCTTTTCTTCTGTGTTGACTATTTCATCATCCCAAGCATTATTTCTGGGTTTTCTTCATGATGATCAGTCGGGAAGAATGTGTATCCTGAAGTCACAATCTCAGGAGAAGAAACCTGAGAGGGTGTCATCTCTGTGAAAGTCACGTGAGACGAGGTAGCTCCAGAGGATACATTGCTAGGCGTCGTCGGAGTATAGGTAATCTCATCAGACGACGCTTCAGAAGAGCTATAGTCCTGATATATTACATTACAGGAAGCTCTGATAGGAGATGTTGTCTGCTCGGAGTCAGACTCATCCTCAGATGTAAGAGGATCGTCTACCCAGCAATTTTCTCCATTTTCAGGAGTTGAGGGAGGAGGTACCTGGTGGGCTTCAGGGACTTCCGGCTCTGGATTGTGAGGAATCTCGTTGACGCGGTCTTGCTCTTGTTCTAGAGCGAGGCGCTGCAAGATCCTTGCATATTCTTCAAGATCAGGCATGGGAGCCAGATCCTCTTCTTCGTCTTCTCCGTGTGGCTCAACATAGTTGATTTCCACTGGAGAAATGACAGGTGCTGGGTTAACAGCATCTTCTTGTGCAGCCACTTGATCTTCTTCATCATCAGACCAGGATCCTTGTGGTTGCAAGGGGTTATACCAGATTACTGGCATAAGGTGAGTTTCAGAAACCCATTCTTCGTCGGAGAGATACTCTGTTGTTTCAAAAGATTCCTCCCACTCGCCGGTGTAGTTGGGCTCGAATCCATCGTCGGTGTCGCTGGACTCGTATCCATCGATGGAGAATCCAACTACCGAGTTGCAAGAGTATGATGCCCCCTGCATGGCTTCTTTTTTGAATTGAGGTGGCATGAAATCACTGAGAGTGAAGTTTCTTACCGCCTTTGAAGTCTCTGGAAGGGACGTTTTTGTTGCCCCGAGTGAAGTGGTAGAGGAGGCCTCTGCCTTTTCATGGACTTCTTGTTTTGGCTGGGTCTTCTCTTGCCGTTTGAGCCTGAGGAGATGTTTCCTAGCCTGCCTTCGCTGTTGAGCTGTCGGCTTTGTTTTTACGATCTGCCAGTTTTCATCTTCCAGGAGATCGGGATGTACCCATATGGGTTGTCCGTCTGGTGTCGGGCAAGGAACCAACACTTCAGACGTTTGAATTCTTTTTATCACCTTGAAGGAAGTAGTGATCTTCTTCTTCGGTGATTTTGGTGTTTGTCCACATGACACCATGTTGACGGAGGCAGTCCCATAGTTTTTGTTAAAGGTGATGACTCCGTTTTTCCACATCTCGTTTATCTTCTCTCTCACAACAAAGCATTGATTGAGAGGATGCGAGACCATCTGGTGGTATGGACAGTACCGTGGATCATTGGTTTTGCCAACGTCTCCAGGTCTTTTGGGCTCTGGCAAAATGAGTTTACCATTTGCTAGGAGAGCCTCAAAGATTTCTTCAACGTCTTCATCGAACGGATATTTCTTTTCTACTCGCTCTTTGAAGGCATCAGAGAGTTCAGGTCTCTTACCTGCAGCTCTATTTTCAGCTTTCTTTGGTTGCTGAGGAGCTGACTTGGTTTGCACATTAAGGACCTCTTTCTTCTTTGGTTTAGAGGTTACAATGGCGGTTGGCTCTTTTCTTGATGACTTCTGACTGTTGAGGTCTTTAATCACCGTTTCAGCTTCCATAGAAGCTTCCAGGAGTTCTCCCATGTTTTTTGATTTGTTGCCGATGATCATGGAGCGTATTCTGGCTCTCATGTTGTTTCGGCAGATGTCGACTAGCGACGCCTGTGGCAATACATCTGAACATTTGTATGCCATTGCTTTCCACTTGTGAATGAAGTCATAAGTTGACTCATTCTCTCCCTGTTTTAGGCTGCATAGCTGAGCCATAGTAACAGGATGATCCTCACCTTGGAAGTGGGTCAGGAAACGTGTCTCCAGCATAGCCCAGTTCTGAATGGAGTTCTCCGGAAGAGTGGAGTACCAATCGAAGGCCGTACCTTTTAGGGTACTTGCAAAGAGGCGGATCTTGAGTGCATCTTGATCCGCGATAGCTCCCGTCAAAATCTTGAAGTGGATGACGTGCTGTCTGGCTGATCCTTTCCCCGTATATGTTTGGAGAGTGGGATGTTTGAATTTTGTGGGGAACGGGACCGAGTCCATCCATAAAGGATATGGTGGCTTGATCCCATGCTCTTTGAGTATATCCTCTTCTTTTGCTTTGGCGAGGATACTGTCTACGTCCTTTTTGGTAAGGGCGCGTGACTCATTTTCTTCACAATTTTCCTCGTTATTGCCATGATTCGGAGGAGGCTCATTGTTCGCCTGATTTTGGACGACAAGGAGAAGGTTTTCCATCAGAGTTTCAATCCTCTGCTGGCCTTCTTCCAACTGCTGGATGTGTGTGAGCGCATCATCTCGAGGTGGATTCTGAGGTGGTGGCTCAGAACTTGTAGCCAAGACGTTCATCCCTCGGGATTCGAACGAAGAAATCGTCCTGGTGACCGAGCTGGGGCTCATTCTTTTTTATGAAGAGCTTGATGAAGGATTACTCTCCCGTCCTTGGCTTGAAGGGGCAGGAGATTCTTCGGGATGTCTTTGTGTCCTGGTGACGCTACGGGTCACCGGACGTCGGACATGGATTTTTGATGCTGACCTTTGGCGTCTTCTGGTTTTTCCAACCATATGGAAGGCAGCAACCTGGTCGGGTCTTTCTTTTTCGACCCATTTGTGGGAGACTTGAAGTGTAGGAGGCTGGATCCGTTGCTTCTCTAGTCTCTTTTGTCGATATGACGCACGACGGCGTGCTCGACGAGCGATTTGAGTTTCAGTCAGCTCTGGCTGGGCTCTGACGATGAAGGATGTGCTCCCTCGGGCGCAGCAGCCGAGCCTGTCTTCTTTGTAGCTAGGCAAGGACAGGATCCGGACCCGGTCCTTTGCCTGTTGCAGCGAAGCTTTGAACCTTTCGAGTTCGGCCCCTGTAGAGATGAAGGGTCGAACTGAAGGAGTGTAGGCCTTGGCAGGTGCTTGTAGAGGCCTGGTGATGCATGATCTAATTTTGGGCCTGTAGGAACAAGCCGGCTCATGCTGGGTTGACTTGGGAGTCAGGTTGGAGATGGGTCTCTCATCTTTCATGTAGGCAAGAGGGTAGAACTGGTTCTCTTTGAGTGGGGCCAGGTATGCTGGCTTGGTGGAAGTTTGAGACCTTCTTTGTTTTGGGGAAGGTCTTGGAGACCAAGTCTTAGGGTAGACCTGGTTGGTTGTTGGTCGAGGCTTCGCGGGGGTGCCGCGGGCTTCGGGCTTTTAGGCGCTCGCCTTTGGTGTCACGGGAGTGACAAGTTGAGAGGCGATCTTCTGCTTTTTAGCAGGCGCAGCTTGTTCTTCGGGAAGTGGGAATGGTCCCAGTGTCCCGAAGACGATGGTCCGGGGAGTCGAGGTCGACCCGGAGTTCAGAGAGTTGCCGAGGGAGTTGACGCTTCGGCAGCTGGCAGGGCGCTTGTAAGTGCGCTCGGTTTGCTTCTGTTGAAGCATGAGTTGGTGCTTGTTCTCATCGAAGATAATGGTTAAGGCTGCCATTGTTAATTTCGAAAAAAGTTTTCTGAAATAAGACCACATCCATTAGTAATCACAAGAATATAATGATCATAAATGGGAATTTCTATGGTTGTCTTTTCAAATCGCTCAAGGGATATGACCCAAGCGACATGAAGAAGGTAAAAAGCCATAGATGGTACAATTGTTCTGACAGCAAGTATGGTGAGCCCAGAATGAGCGTTCCAGTGACTGCTAGAAGCAATTGTAAACCTAAATTCGACTTATCGAGAAGCATGGCTTGCTCGAGATAAGAAGAATATAAGGTAGGAGTTACAAATGTGCCGGTCACAGATACAGTAGACCTTGAAAGGGCGTACCAGTATTGCTAGGCACAAATGTTGGAGATCGCATCCATGAGATAGGATTCTTTATTTTGAAAGGTCAGAAATGGATTCGTCAAAGAGAGCAGGTGGCATTCCGATTCAAATACGGGCTCAACGATTTCCGCGAGCGCCAGTACTCAGAAGGGAAGAGACCACAATTTCTCGAATCTGAATCCAAAAGTGACGAGTTTTTTTTTGAAATGTCAAGATTGGTTCCATCAAGGAGAGCAAATGGTATTCTGATCTGAACACGGTCTCGGCGATTTCCGCGAGTGCCAGTGCTCAGAAAAGAAGAAACCAAAATTTCTCAGATCTGAAATCAAAAGTGACGAGTTTTTGGAGATTTTTTTTTTGAAATGATTTTTTTTATTTTATTATTTTTTTTATTTTTATTTTTTTTAAATATATTTTTATTTATTTTTATTTATTTTTATTTTTTTTTTGAAAATTTTTTTTTAAGATTTTTTTTTGAAAATCTTTTTTTTATTTTTTTTGATTTTTTTTTTATTTTTTTTTAGATTTTTTTTTGAAAATCTTTTTTTTATATTTTTTTTATTTTGATTTTAATTTTTTAAAATTTAAAGACGAGAGAGTACACATAGGCCTCCTAACCCGGTCTTATGAAACCTCAATTGATAGAATTGCCCCCAGGTAAGGGTAGGATTACTTAATGAACCCGTTTGGAGGACCCTTGCCTAGAACAGTCAAGCTGTCTCCACACTCTGGACAAGGCTTTTCTTGAATCAATCGTGATCAAAGAATGCAATTGGTTTAACCTTAGTGGTCTATGTCCTTTTTTTTTATAAAAATCCCAAATAGACTCATCGAAGAGAAACGATGGCCCAAAACCTTAGTCGAACGGGCTCAACATTTCTGCAAGCACCAAAGAACGATAGGATAGGATCAAAGTTTCTCAATTTTGAATCCAAACTAAGAAAGCTGATTTTTTATTTATTTATTTTTTTTTGAAATCTCTAATGAACTCATCGAAGAGAAACGATGGTCCAAAACCTTAGTCGAACGGGCTCAACATTTCTGCAAGCACCAAAGAACGATAGGATAGGATCAAAGTTTCTCAATTTTGAATTCAAACCAAGAAAACTGATTTTTTTTTTGAAAAGAGAAAGAATGGAAACAAACTCAAAGAAATAGAAATTTCCAAAAAATCCCATCTCATTTTTTTTTTAGGATGCAAAATCCAACATAGGCTACCAGCTAGAAAGTAGCCAAGGAATCCGGAAAAGAAGTATAAGCATAGAGCAAAAAGTATGATATGCAAATATTTCATTTCCAAGCACCGTGTTCTCAAATGAACGAGTCCACCGGGTCTGCCAGCTTGATGGAACGCGCTCCGAGGCGCCGTGGGGCGGCTACCGGGGTCGGCGGAACGTGGGAGTCCGTCGGGTCCGGCCCTTTCGCGCCCTGGCGGGCCTGAAGCGTGCATCAACATTTCTTTTGTGTGGGTGTGCCAGATTTTCTATTTTACTTGGAATTGCAAGTGGTAATCCGGAGATCAACCTTCGCAAGTAAAAAGGAAATCAACTTCTTTCAAGTTTTCCATTGCACAAATATTTAAGAAAAGAGACATTTTCTTGGTTTGCCGTGAAAGGCGATTTTGTTTGGCATTTATAGCCGATTTTGGCGTTTATAGCCGATTTACAATTCTCATCAATAATGAAAGACAAGAGTTGTGATTTTTGTCTCTTTTAGAAAAATACAAACTACAATGAAAAGCAAGAAAAGGAGGATCTAACTTCTCAGGAGATTGTGGGGGACTCGTTCAGATTGACGGTCGCAAGCCATGTATGGGCTTTGCCATCATCCATGCAGATGAGAACAGAGGATGCTCTTGATTCGCTTGGCTTGGCTATAACCTCAGGTTTTTAGAGGACAAAGACCAAGAGAAGGTCCTATGTCCAATAAAAAGCTAAGTAGACGGGCTGAAAAGCCACGTCTAAGCCATTGGAGGCAGCGGGAGAAGGCAAGGACCTTGGGGGGGGGGGGGGTGCCCCTAAGGGACTTTTGTCATCTTGTAGTGGTGGCCGGTGCAGAACTTCAGCAGAGTTTTTCTCTCTTTTTCTTTCTCTCAGATTTCTGGATCTGTGGCGCTTTGGAAGTGATGCCTGGATTCTTTTTCCGATCTTGGTTTCAATGGAATGCTCTCCTATTTATAGGCTTTTGGTAGCCATTTAGGAGAGTTTATGGGCTTTAATGGCTTTAATGGGAGGAGTTACAAGATTTATTTCTTTGATTTTGTAACTCCTTTTTCCTTGAATCTGATTGGCCGATGGAGATTAAGGGCCTTTAATCACCTTAATTACCATAATGGGAGGAGTTTCATGGGTTAAATGCCATGAATCAATTGACTTGTAACTCCCAAATGCTTGCTTCTGATTGGGCCGTCCAAAGAAATGAATTAATGACTGCAATAAAGCTAGTCAATTAACCACATTAATTGGTCGCTGAGCAGTCGAAGAGTCGCGGGCCGTGCCGTGTCTTCTGGAGTTCTTTTGGCGATGATCATCGATGGATCTTCATGCTGATCGACATCGGATGAACATATAACTTCAGACATTGATAGCTAGCAGCGGGCTGGTGACATCTGTCCTGTCGATTTTTCGATCGATCGGGCGGAAAGTACACTTTTTTGGTCGACCGGTTGGCGATCAATGTTGATTTTGATACTTTTGGAGGTTGACCCGTGATTTTGACGGATGTCGACGGACATGAGTCAATTTCAAGCACTAAAAATCACATTTTCAGGAAACCACAGGGCCAAAGTGCGCGAAACGCGAAAAAGGACGGAAAAACGGGTCACCGGCAAAAAATCCGGTGACCCGGACTTCCATGGTCGCCGGCGACCATGGGCCATGGTCGCAGGGGCCTGCGACCTTGGCCCAGGGTCGCAGGCCTGGGGGAATTTTCCCCTTCGGAGCCCGTTTTGCGGTCGTTTTGAGGTCTTTTTCGTTGCCGTTTTCTTCTGTATTTTTCCTGACATTTCTTCTCATTTATTGGCTTGATTTCCCTGTAGAAAACCTGATGAGAATCCTTGCATTTTTAGAGTGCAAAGTTTCCAATTTTCCGGGAAAGCCGAAGACTTTGTCGCGTAGAGCTGCTGATTTTCCGCCAGAAGCTGAAACTTGGTCAAACGATGTCGGAATGACCTGAAATTTGAGGTGAAGCCTCCTGAGCAATAAATAAGACCAACCATAGGCTTTTGTTTGAGTTTTGAAGCCGTTTGGGGTCCCGTCGATGCTTCACTTGATTTTGCTGCGGGGAAAATGCCGAGCTTTGATATGTGGCCAAACGATGTCCGATTGACCTGAAATTTGACGGGGAGCCTATTGGAGTCATTTTGAGACGTTCCATGGGCTCCGTTTTGGATGTCATGGTCCTGGGTTGTTCCGCCGCCGGTAGGCTTGATTTTCTCTCGGAGCATCGAAACCTGGTCAAACGTTGTCAGAATGACCTGAAATTTGACGTGCAGCCTTTTGGAAGCATGTTGAAGCCATTCATGCACTTGGTTTGATGAGCGAAGGCTTCGGTGGTTCCCGCCGCCGGGAGGCTTGATTTTGCTGCTCGAGCATTGATGGAGGGTCAAACGTTGTCGGTTTGACTTGAAATTTGGCATGGAGCCCTTTTGAGACATGCTAGAGTCACCTGTAGGCTCTGATCGAAGTTTTGACGTCTCCGATGATGTCGCCGCCGAGAGCTCCCGTTTAGCTGTCGGAGAAGTGAAGTTAGGCCAAATGTTGTCGAAATGGTCCGAAACTTCATGTGTACTCTTCTCTTGGCTATCTTGAAGGATCTTGCAGTTTTTGTTTGATTCTGACAAGATTTGATTTTTTTAGAGAAATTGCATTGCCTATTTATGGCAGGTTGCGACTTCATGCAGTTTTCTTGATGTTGAAGAGGCAAAGTGACATTTTTGGTGTCAACACACTTGTATAAACGAAGAATACAAGACACTTACAACCTTTTTTCCAGTTGTTGACTCAACTTAAGGACTGCATCAGATCTTGCTGACATCTCGTCATAAATCTTCACCGTGCTTGAGCAGAACCGCCTTCAAGAAGGGGGATGGAAACTTGACCCAAAACTCTAAATCTTCAGCACAGTAACAACAACTTGAAGTTTTGGGGGGAATAGGATGGATCTCTCAAATTCTCTATCTCAGGTATTTGATCTTAATCAGTGTATACAATATGTTGAAAGAGGAAGCCTTTATATAGTCTCCAATTCGTGTATGAAAGGCTCAGAGAATAGGAAGTTGCATCTTGATGAAATTAGAAACAGGAGTTCATTCAGAAATAGAAGTCCATGGTTCGCTCGAGCGGATGTGGAAGTTCGCTCAAGCGAACTGCTCACTGGAAGTTAGCATTCGGCACAGAGAACTCTTCGGTCGAGCGATGTGAAGATGGGTTGAGCGAACAATCTTCTGTATGTAGCTCGCTCGAGCGATCTATGGTTCGCTCGAGCGATCTATGCGAACAACTCTCTGTCTTCATCTTTGCAAAACAGAACCATAGTGGGTCGAGCGGACAACTTGATGGGTCGAGCGAAGGTTGAACTGAGATGGGATTGCTCGAGCGAAAGGAGGTTTGCTCGAGCGACCTCTACAAAACTTCAGATTTTGGAAACTCTTTCTATTTAGGAAACAGACCTTCAGCAGTTTGACTTTTAAAAGAATTACAAGATATAGAAACCCAGTTTTGTCCATAACCCAATGAATTCGCCAACTACAATCCTTACAATCTCCCCCTTCGGTAATTCATGGAAAAAACCCCTATTTACAAGAAAAATTTCTACCCACCATCTAACCTAAAGACCAGCCACTACCAGATAAGCAAAGTGTGTTGCAAAGTGTATGTTTCAAAGACTGAGTGCTTGACTGAGTACCTGCAATATCTTTCTAAAAAATCAAGTGCATAATCATAGAAGTTAATGATAAATAATTTCAAAGCATAAATATATGATCCATAAAATCCATAATAAAGCAATTCTAGAAGTTCCAATTTCTCCCCCTTTTTTGACATAATTGACAAAGAGACATAAAGGAGAGAGATCAATAAAACGAAGCATAGAAAGCAGTAGGTTCCAAAGTCTCAAAGTCTCAAAAAAAAAAAAAAAAAAAAAAACAATCATAAAATCAACAGCAATAGAAGTGTCAAAGTTTCAAAGCAGCCACAAAAAAAAAAAAAAAAAAAATCACTGATGCCCTGGAGCAAGTCGGGCCAAAATGTTAGCAAGGGTAGCATTAACTTGAGTGAATCCTGTATTAACTTGTCCACTAACTTCATCAACACGAGCAGTCAGGTGCTGAACTTGGGCAACAAGATGGTCTATGCGATCTAGCTTTCTCGGTTGCTCCCCCTGAACTGGAACATCCTCGTCTTCCTCCTGTACATCTTCAGCCTGAGGGCCAACGGCAATATGAGAAGTTGACAGAGACAAAGTCTTGGAGTTGATCGGATTCTTGATCTTCATAATCAGATCATTTGGCCGAGAAGAAATCTCCTTGAAGGTAAGGAAGTCAGTGATGAGAACCCCTAACGGAAGTAGTAAATTTTTCTTGGCCGTGAGAGTTTTGATGAACACATTTAAAATCACTTGAGGAATATTCACTATCTTCCCAGTCCCAACGCAGAACAAAAGATAGCCATTCCTCTGAGTAACATCAGATGTATGTTCTCGTGGCTCCAGGTTGTGACAAACAAAACGGTTGAGAAACCGATATTCGTCAGTCAAGTTTCCATGCAATAAAAGACCGCCAGGCCATCGAGTCTGGACTCCACAAATAGTAGAACCAACGAAATCATAGTCAATGGATGCAGGGAGCTCAGCCGGAATAGGGTAGTCCGGATTTGGAACTTCAGGAATCCCCAGATAGTCAGTCAGATCAGCTACTGAGATGGTTATCCACTTGCCCCTAACAAAAGTTTTAATAGACCCATCATCTAATACATCCATGTTATAGTAAAATTCTCGTACCCAGTCAACATGAATAGTATGAGTGTTGAACTTAACTAAGGAGAACCAATTCCTAGTTGCCAGACTCCGAAATACTCTCTTATTGTGT
The DNA here is from genome assembly GCA_028538565.1 of Umbellularia californica. Taxonomy (NCBI): domain Eukaryota; kingdom Viridiplantae; phylum Streptophyta; class Magnoliopsida; order Laurales; family Lauraceae; genus Umbellularia; species Umbellularia californica. Next base: position 14,148,593 of record JAPQWN010000006.1, read on the forward strand.
AATTCTTCTGACACTTCCCGTTCTGACTCAACATTTCTCGAAGCATATTGTGCAAAGAATTGGGTGGACTTCCCCAGAGAAGGAAAACGAGTGTGATCATAAGAGGAAGAGGAAGAAAATTCAGCATGTTGCCTCTTTTTAGGAGCCATGATCAGGTCTGAAAACAAAAAAATAGTGACACAAGGTAAGGTAATCACAATTGATCCTCCAATCCATTCCTGCAAAAAAAGAAATGGCATCCAATTGCCAGAAACCACATAAACACCATAGGGAATCTCCACAAGTTCAACAAGTCACATGTCTCCCAACTGATGTCAACATTCTTAATTAGACTACACCCAACATCCATGTCACACAACTGAGAGAACCAATAATCCAGAAGAAGCATAGAGGGAACCAACCTTTCACATTTCACCAATCATCATAGCATCAAATAGAAAACTCCAAGAAAATGGAATTGAGCAGATCAAACCTTTATCAAGAAGATAATATAGTCTAAAAGAGTGCCATCAAAGGATTCCCATCCATGCATAATGCAAATAAAGTGAAAAGTGCAGTGAAAATGCATGCCAATTAATGAGTGAGATTGGAAAAGGAGAAAAAATAGAGAAGGGACGAACACAAACAACAACAACATAAAGAAAACGAAATGGGTATAAAGAAAATGAAATGTGCCCTAATCGTTACTTATATGCAAGGAAAACGGAATGTGAATGAAAATAAAATGATTTGAAAGAGAAAGAAAAGAATAATAGTACCTTAGTGAGGAAGAAACGGCTGCAATGTAGAAGGGGCGTAGGACGTTTTCGGCGCAGCAGGGAATGGAAGAAGAAGAAGAAGGGAAAACAAAAGAAAAAGGGAGCCAACGCGGAATATGAAGCGTCAGGTTCGCTCGAGCGAACTTTACAATTCGTTCGAGCGATCTGTCCATGGTTTTTAAATCCTTGGGTGCAGCGCGGCAAAAAATCTCTAACAGTCACAGTTTGGTCAAATCCCTCCATTGAACAGTGTAAAAGCCATTACTATTCAAGTTTTCGTAGATTTAAGCGCATAGTGCAATATTTGAATAAAATGACCAAAAAACAAAAAAAAAAAAAAACGAAACTAGTGTGATCTACTCCCCCTAAACCTCTTTGAGATGAACAAAATGTCACATGGGGAGCACACCCATCAACAAAAAGTTGAGTAAAGTAGCTTCCTCAAATTTTTTTTTAAAACTCAGTTGAGTATTTTCTTTTCCCCTGTTTTTTTTTTTTTAACTCATTTGAGTCCTCCAAATTTTTTTATATTTGAAAATAAATTGAGGACGGTTTAAACCATCATTGGTGACTTTCACTCTACAAATCGTGGTAGCCTTCTCTAAGAGAAAATTACCAATCAATTGGAAGCTTTCACACACAGTCTTAGGTAGCGCTCTTCCTCCAGGTTAACTTTATTACCATAACATCTCTCAAGGATAAAGAAAGGAGATAGCAGTGAGAGAATCGAAAAACGATCCGTGAGTTTAAAAAGAAGAAGAAAAAAAAATGGTCATGTGTAAAAGTGAGTGTGCACTTAAATAAACAAAAATTTATAGAGTGTAGGGAATAAGAGAAATCCTAAAGGTTTTCGCATAGATTCAAACCGCGTTGCATCCAACGGTTTGGTGAAAATATCCGCAAGTTGAACTTCAGTGGGAATATGATGTAAAGAGATTGTCCCCTCCTCCACAAGATCACGAATGAAATAATGCCTAATGTCTATATGCTTTGTGTGAGATTGTTGGACTGGATTTTTGGAAATATCAAAGGCACTCTGATTATCACAAAAGACAGTCATTGTTTCTTGCTCAATCCCATAATCTTGCAGCATTTGTTTCATCCAGAGAAGCTGTGTGCAACAACTTCCTGCAGCAATGTATTCAGCCTCAGCAGTCGACAGAGATGTAGAGGTCTGCTTTTTACTATGCCAGGCAACCAAATTATTTCCAACAAAGAAGCAGCCACCAGAGGTACTTTTTCGATCATCAACACATCCAGCCCAATCAGCATCAGAATAACCAACAATGATCGTGTTGGTATCTTTAGACATCCAAATCTCATATTCGACAGTACCACAAACATATTTTAAGATTCTTTTCACAGCTTGAACATGAGACAACTTAGGTTTTGATTGGTATCTCGCACAAACTCCGACACTATAGGTAATGTCAGGATGACTAGCAGTGAGGTAGATGAGACTACCTATCATACTTCTGTAACTTTTCTCATCAGTATCCAATCCATCAGCATCAAGACTAATTTTGACAATGGTGCTCATTGGGGTTCTAGCATGTTTTGAAGATTGCATCCAAACTTTTTTAACAACTCCCTGGCATATTTCGGCTGAGAAATAAAAATGCCAAATGGAGTTTGTTTAATCTGTAAACCCAAGAAGAAGGACAGCTTACCAACCATACTCATTTCGAATTTATTCGACATTTTGTCAGCAAATCTATCAGACAAGAATTCAGAAGTCGATCCAAAAATAATGTCATCAACATAGACTTGTGCAATTACAATATTGTTCTTGTCTTGTTTGATGAATAAAGTCTTATTCACACTTCCTCGAGTAAACCCATGCTCAATAAAAAATACTGTTAGTCTCTCATACCAGGCTCTTGGTGCTTGCTTTAAGCCATAAAGAGCCTTTTGCAGTTTGTAAACATGATCAGGATAATGAGGATCTTCAAATCCTTTCGGTTGCTCCACATACACTTCCTCATTCAAGAACCCATTCAAAAAGGCACTTTTGACATCCATTTGAAACAATTTGATATTTAAAAAACAAGCAATAGCAAGTAACAAATGTACAGATTCAAGTCTAGCAACAGGAGTAAAAGTTTCATCGAAGTCAATATCATCAACTTGTGTATACCCCTAAGCTACCAAACGAGCTTTGTTCCTGATGACTTGACCAGACTCATCGGTTTTGTTTTTGAAGATCCATTTTGTTCCGATGACATTAGTATTAGAAGGTCTAGGAACAATCTCCCAAACACAGTTCCTTTCAAATTGGGCAAGTTCATCATGCATAGCATTTATCCAAGAATCATCTACAAGTGCATCTTTGACATTTTTTGGTTCTAAAGTGGAAACATAACATACATGACTTACCGCATCACGTACCTGTTTCCTGGTTTTCATAGGAGCAAAAATCTCAACAATAACTTTGTCCAAAGGATGATCTTTGATCACTTGGCCTTTTTGAGATCGAGGATGAACAGATTTTGGAGTTGTACTTTTCTCTTCAAATTACTGTATTCTTTCAAGAACATTTGATTCAGATGAAGGTTCCGTTGGTTCAACAGGTTCAGCATCTGCTATTGGTTCCTTTATTGATTCCGAATCAGGTTTAGCTTGGCTTTTTGTTTGATTTTCAACCTGTTCAGAAGATGGAGAAAAAGTCAGTCCCTCATCATTGTCAGAGAAATAGTCAGAGGTACCTGCATCATCCACTACCACATTGATGGATTCCATTACAACATAATTTTTTAGGTGAAATACACGATAAGCTTTACTGGTTAATGAGTAACCGAGAAAAATTCCTTCATCACTCCTGGAGTCAAATTTTGACAAGTGTTCTCTGTCACGAAGGATGTAACACTTGTTGCTAAAAGTTCGGAAGTATTTAATATTTGGCTTAACTCCAGTCCATATCTCATATGGGGTGGTTTTAGTTCCTGGACGAAGATAGACACGGTTGATGATATAAATAGTTGTGTTTACAGCTTCAGCCCAAAACCTTTGAGGTATGTTTTTGCTATGTAACATCACTCGTGCCATATCTTGTACCACTCGATTGTTCCTTTCAACGACCCCATTCTGTTGTGGTGTTTTAGGGACAGAGTATTCATGCTTGATCCCATGTTTGGTGCAGAAAGTGGAAAAATTAGAATTTTGAAACTCGGTTCCATGATCGGAACGAATCCTTGAAACGCCTCCGAATTGTTGACCTTTATCTGCAATGAGCAAAGTCTACAAGTCATTAAAGACAGTAAAGGTTTCGGATTTATCACGCAAAAATCTCACCCATGTTAGTCTGGAAAAATCATCAACAGTAATAAATATGTATTTTTTACCACCAATGCTTTCAAATTTGGTTGGTCCCATAAGATCCATATGCAATAGCTCTAAAGGTCTCTTAGTGATAAGAGAATCAACCTTTTTATGGGGAGCTTTAATCTGTTTTCCAACTTGACAGGGACCACACACAGTATTCGGGGCTCTTTTGAGTTTGGGAAGCCCACGAACAAGCTTAAAGCTTGACAATTTTTTCAGATCTTTGTAATTAACATGTCCCAAACCTTGATGCTACAACTCAATGTTACTTATTAATGCAGAGAATTACAAGACATTTCTTTCTCAGATGAAATCACATAACAATTGTCGGGATTTCTTATCCCATGAAGAACTGTTTTTCCATTTTTGTCCACAATGATGCATTCTTTGAAAGAGTGAACCTCATGTTTGTTATTGCACAACTGGCTTATGCTCAAAAGGTTTGTTTTAAGACCATCAACTAAAACGAACACTTCCACCATTGTAATCTTCTAGAGAGGTGAACAAGGCTTTGTTTAGTTGATGGTCTTAAAACAAACATTTTCCAATAACTTTTGCCTTACCTCAATCTCCGAAACGAACACTTTCACCATTGTAATTTTCTAGAGAGGTGAACAAGGTTTTGTTTCTTGTCATGTGACGTGAGTAGCCACTATCCAAGTACCACACATCAGAATTTGTAGCACTAAGTGCTGTAAGGACCACATTATAGCGTAGATTAGATTTTCAGACCCAAATAGGTTTGGTCCTAACCTGATGCGAAGATGTTTTTGGCCTTCTACACTGATTTTTGTTATAATTTCTTAATTTATTACAGTGTGGTCGTATGTGTCCGGTAATCCCACATAAGTGACATATGGGAATGAATTTAGGTTTAGACACATAATTCAGATAATAACTCTGAGGATATGTAGCATTTGGATAGACAGGAGGCATAGCTTTCATAGTAGTTCCTTGAACAAAAACAGTTTTACCTTTGTCCTTAGATGATGAGGCACCCACATATCCTAGCCCAGATTTTGAAGGAGGCAGTTGACTCCCCAGAATTTCATTCAGTTTCATGGATCCAGTATTCATTTGGTTGATAGAAGCTTTTGCAGATTCCAATTCAGCAAGTGCCATTTTTTATTTTCCAGCAAAATTTTCTTTTTCAAATTTGCATGTATTCATCTCGTTTCGCAAAGTCATTAGTTGAGATTCAGCTTTCTGAAATTGTTGCTGCAGACGATTATTCTCTTGTCCTGCAAGAATCAATTTGTTAGATAAGATTCATCGTTGATCTTCCAACCGTTTTACCTTAGAGATTGAGATTCTAGCAGTGTAGCTTGCAAGGATGTGTTCTTCTCCTCCATTGCCTTCAATTTCAAGGCTCTTTTCTCACTGATTTTAGACATTCTAATAGATTCATAAAGCAATTTTTGATAATCTTCGTCTCCTTCCTGTTCTTCATCAGAACTTTCGTTAATATCTAAATCGTCTTCAGACTTGGATTCCTGCACAGAAGAGATGTTAGAGAGAGCCATGAAAGCAATGTATTTTCTAGACTCACTCGAAGGTGAATCAGGTTCAGAAATTTCCTCATCAGATTCGTCATCCCAAGCAACATTTAAGGCCTTGCCTTTGTTCTTTTCTCTGCGATTTGCACACTTGGAAGCAATGTGTCCATATCCTTGACACTCAAAGCATTGAATTGGCTTGGTTGTACCCTTTGATCGCTTTTGCTCAGTTTTGGAACTTACCTTTTGGAGGAGCTTTAGGATTTGATGAATCCTTTTTGTTGAGCGATTTTCTATTTTTCCAAATCTTTTTGAGTCTTCTTGCAAGATATGCCTCAAATTTTTCATCATCAGTATCACTGCCAGGATCACTAATTTCAGGGTCATCCACTGAACTTGTGGACACTAGAGCAATATCCTTTCCCTTTTTCTGCTGACAGTGATTGAATTCAAAGGTTTGCAGATTTCCAACAAGTTCTTCAACTGTTAAAGAATTTAGATCCTGATGCTCCTCAATGGCAACTACCTTTGGACGAAATCGTTTTGGGAGAGACCTCATGATTTTCTTAACGATTTTGTTTTGAGGAATGGGTTCTCCCAGATTATAGCATGAATTAACAATCTTGCACAGTTTTGAATTAATTTCATTAAAAGATTCAGAATCTTTCATGCGTATCGTCTTAAAAGAAGTTGTCAAGTTTTGGAGTTTTGTTTGCTTGGCAATTTCTGTACCCTCATGAACAGTTTGAAGAAGATCCCAAGCAGCCTTTGCAGTAAGGCAAGCAGAAACCCTATGAAACTCAGATGCAATAATTCTATTATAAATAGCATTAATCGCCTTGTTGTTGCAATTTGATCTTGTCCTCTCATCAGGAGTCCATTGGGCTTTGGGTTTTGGTTTTGTTTGCCCTTCAATAACCATGATGGGTTCAGTATATCCTTCCACCACAACATCCCAGAGTTGGTCATCTATTGCCTTTAAATAAGCAATCATCCTAGATTTCCAGTAAGAGTAATTTTATCCATCCAAAAGAGGGGGCTTGTTGGTAGATGTGCCTTCTCTGTTGATATCTATTAGAGATCAGTAAAAAGATCACAGAAAAGTTTAGTGTAACCTGCTCTGATACCAATTGAAAGTATTTATACCTTAACACAGGCAGAGGTCCCGCTTACTAAATCTCAAGTAAATATCAAACTGATGTGATTAAACTAGTGATTAACCCTAATTCCAAGTTAACAAAATAATCAATCCACACAGATAGAGAGGCACAAGAATTATACGTGGAAAACCCTAAACGAGAGAAAAACCACGGGCCTTATCGTCTAGACCAATAGACTACCAAGCACTATGTATAAACGAAGAATACAAGACACTTACAACCCTTTTCCTAGTTATTGACTCAACCTAAGGACTGCATCAGATCTTGCTGACATCTTGTCACAAATCTTCACCGTGCTTGAGCAGAACCGCCTTCAAGAAGGGGGATGGAAACTTAACCCAAAACTCTGAATCTTCAGCACAGCAACAGCAGCTTGAAGTTTTGGGGGGGAATATGATGGATCTCTCAAACTCTCTATCTCAGGTGTTTGATTTTAATCAATGTATACAATATGTTAAGAGAGGAAGCCTTTATATAGTCTCCAATTCATGTATGAAAGGCTCAGAGAATAGGAAGTTGCATCTTGATGAAATTAGAAACAGGAGTTCATTCAGAAATAGAAGTCCATGGTTCGCTCGAGCGGATTTGGAAGTTCGCTCGAGCGAATTGCTCACTGGAAGTTAGCATTCAGGGCAGGGAACTCTTCGGTAGAGCGATGTGAACGATGGGTCGAGCGAACGATCTTCTGTATGTGGTTCCCTCGAGCGATCTATGGTTCGCTCGTGCGAACAACTCTCTGTCTTCATCTTTGCAAAACAAAACCATAGTGGGTCGAGCGGACAACTTGATGGGTCGAGCGAAGGTTGAACTGAGATGGGATCGCTCGAGCGAAAGGAGGTTTGCTTGACCCATCAAGTTGTATTTACATCCTCTTTGGCCAACCATTTTTCCTTGGTGGGTCGTCAACCTGTATAACCAAACCTTTTCTTATTAGAGCTATTGCCAACTAGCGGACATACCCAAACCATCTCCAACGGATTTCTCTAATTTGATATCTTATTGATGTTACCCGGAAATGCTCTCGAAAATACTTATTTCTAATTTTATCCTAACTAATTTTACCACACATCCACCTCAATGTTCTCATCTCTACATATATTTTATTAAAATGTTGCTTTTTGATTGATCAACATTCTATGTTATAGGTTATAACCAGTCTACTTATTGTCCTATATAACTTCTCCTTCAATATTGTTGGTATTCGTCTGTCAACACTCTTAAAGTAAGTCTACACTCAAACCATCCATTTTTTATTCTATGTTCAACATCTTTATCAATCTTCTCATCCTTACTGATTATCGAGCTAAGGTAATTAAATGAATCTTTTTGTGGTATCTCTTATTAGCTTCAATTTCCACAATAGTTTCAACTCATTATATATGCCCACTGAAGTTGCAATCTATATGTTGTGTCTTTCTGCAGTTTATTTTAAAGTCTTTAGATTCTAAAGCCTCACATTATCTCTCAAGTTTTACTTTCACATCATCCCATGATTCATCCACCAACAAGATATCAATTGTAACAAGATACACCAAGGCACCTCATTTCGAATATTAGTAGGTAACTCATTTATAATCAATATATAAAAAAAAAGAGCTTATGGTTGACCCTAGATGCAAACCTATGGTTAATGAAAAATCACATGTCTCTCCACATGTAGTTCTTATATTAATAGATAAGATATTAACTAATTTTACTTAACGCAGTTCTTCTCTCTTTATTATAAAAAAGTTAAATGAAAAATCATAAATTTTTATATATAATAATTTTTACTTGTGATTTTGACAAAAATTCATACTTTTGATTTGTAATTAATCTAAGAATGAAAAATACTATTTGCCAAAATGCCCATTTTGGCCGGAATCACTTTCCATTATATTTTATTTAATCTAAGAAGGAAACTGGAAACGCTGATGGGATTCTGTTTCTCTGCTTGCTCTCCCTCAAATCTTTACATATGGCAATCACCATTGTTGTTTTAGGGGTGTATCTTTAAAATGTTAATAATAAATCTAAGAATTTATAAATTCTTTGAAGAAGATGAGACTTTATATATGTTTGAAAGTTGGAACTAATTGACTGTTACTTTTCGTAAAGTCTTAATTAAGGCTTTATTAACCCTAGTCTTGTAGTACCGTAAGAGTTACTCTCAAAAGAGCATCTCCCATTTACAAATTCAGATTTGATACGTAGTTTTTTTTTTTTTTTAGTAAATCTTTATATGTAGTTAATATGATTTTAGTTATGTTTTTTTTTTCTTTCCTTTAGTTTTAAATTTTGATATGAAAATCTTTAAAATGATAAATACAATATATATGTATTAGATTTGTTTTTTTTTTTAAATATTTGTGGTTTTTACAAGAAAAATCCCCTTCGGCTTTTTTTTGAAGGTTTTAAATTTTTTTTGAAAGGTTTATAAATTCTTTTCTTGAATTAAACTTTAAGGCCGTGAAATCAAGACCTAGCAAAATCTGGTGGGACTGGTTTTTTGGCTTCCCTTTCTCTATAAGGAGACCTGTCCATCTGCCATCTCCTATTGATAGGCATTCATCTAAGTGGGCCCCATAAGCCGGATTGAGTAAATGCAATATGCAGTTTGCACATAGGAGAAATTCTTCTTACACTAAATACACACTGGTTTTAGGAATACATAGGCTGCTATGGAGCATGTACACTGGTGATCATGTGTTTGTCATGATGTTTAAATCCACCAATATCGTCACAAACAGTCTAGAGACAGAGTCCTCCATCCATCTACACAAGACAAGCACTTTGGAAATTACAAAGAGGAGAAGACAAGCCCTTCCCCAGCTCCAAAAGGATCCACATAAGCTAGAAGGCCGGCCAAAGACCTTGCAAATTGCCTACGGCTAGTCTTGATGTTTTTCATGAATGAAACCACACATTACCTATGACTTCTGCATTCATAGTGTAAATTAGGTGTAATTAGTGTAATTTGGGTTGTAGTATTATAATCCCTTCATTCCCCTTGATATCACCCCTCTAGGCTTTCCAATTTATTTACTATCAAGCATCTGAAAGTTGGGGTTAGTTAATTCATTCTTATTTTTATAGATGATCCGAAACTCTATCTGGTCAACCAAGAGATTGACCCGGTCAACGAATTTGTCCAAATTGGGCCCAATCAACGACATCAGCTATTTCTGTTAGACATGAGTGGTCCTCATGACTACATGTGCAACATTGTTGGGACCTACGGTTTGAGCCCACTATTTTAAGTTACTTTCCCTTTGGGTTTTTGGATTTACTAATTTTATCTTGAATTCAATTTTAGTGAGCCAAAATCAAATTGAACTCTTGTTGGCTAATTTGAGGGAATTAAGGAAACTTACTTTTATTAGATTTCTTTGATGGTAACAAATCTCTCTAGGACTTATTTATATATTTGATTTTCCGGTCATCTCTCTTAATTCATAAGATTTGAAAAGTAACCATCAACTTCACGCATATTGGAGTGGGTGATAAGGAAGATAGGAGAAAACCCTATTTGATAAAAGAGTTCCGCTCATCATCTATATCATGGCGCAAGGTGCGCTTTTACATTATTTGAGATTATATATTATTTAATGCATAAATCTAGATCCATAAGTTTGATTTATGTTGCAAACCATATCAGATCTAACAATTTCAAGTTATCCTTTCCACATACTAGATCAAATCACACCAATGATCTGAGTTCTACATGCTGCATTGCGCACCAGGGCCCATTATTTCGATCTAGTGGTAATGGCCCAGATGGCCCACTTCTCTGATGATGTCATCGGTCCCCATTCTTGCCTCTTGAATCGAACACTATTTTCTAAAGTCATATACTACAAGTAGAAGGCATGGCAGCTGTACAGGTGCATCCCATTTCATTTTTGTATGGAAAATTGTAAATAATTTTTTTCTTAGTTTGTAATTGTGTTTGAATCTTGGATGTAACAGAGCAGCAAGTGGTTTGAAACAATTGGCACTAAGGAAACTGGAAACGCTGATGGGATTCTGTTTCTCTGCTTGCTCTCCCTCAAATCTTTACATATGGCAATCACCATTGTTGTTTTAGGGGTGTAGGTGTCCTAACTTGATTCCAGTTTCCATGCCTGTCCAAATGCACACTGAGACAGATGATTACCCCAATTCTGCTAAAATCAATCGAACCCATTAAATTCAAAACTAATATAACATGTCCATTTTTCTAGTGGTGGGACTCTTCGTTCATTTCCTAATTAGTGGGCTGTCTGAGGATTTTTTTTTTTTTTGTTTCTTATGTATAGTAAATTGAATCCAAGGAGCCTATACTTCCACAGAAACAAGAATCATTGTCTCCAACTCTAGAAGTTTTGGAATAGAGAATGTTTTCAACAGGTTGGAAGGTATCAAATCGATGTCTGTCACACACAAATAGCCACTACAGCGCTTGTTGAAACATGATTTTGGTCATCAAATCGATGTCTGTCACCCAGAAATAGCCACTACGGGGCTTGATACAACATGATTTTGGTCATCAACCCACTTGAGGTAACCATACGCCACTGGGCTGTCATTCCACGCTTCTTTGTCAATCTCTACATTTACCACAAAGCCTTGCTTCTGGTGCTTGCTGCTGAATGTGAGAGAATCAGGCTCTGTTCGAATTCTCATTCCTCTAGGGACCTCTGGAACTGCTCGGTAAATGGCAGTGTCACTTCCCACATTAGTCACAACCCTACTGAAATTCTTTGCAGCCGGAAAGCCAGTCGTATTGGAGAAGAAGGCAATGAAAGAAGGGTAGTTGAGTTCTTGAGGAATGCTACTACAGTTCCATTGAGATCGTCTGATAACAGCCTCCATTTGTGTTCTGTTGTAGCCAAGGCCGCAAAGGAACTCTATATAGTCTTGGAAGTCCACATCATAGACGAGCCCCGGGTCCATGGCTTTGTTAGGATTGATGTGACCCGCTCCAAATGCTAAAGGCGTGGCAGGCAGCCCGGTCCACTCATCTCTAATGGTTGAATTAGTGTTGTCCACGGTTGTTGCTGTGGTCATGATCGCCGAACGGATGGCTGCTGGACTCCAGTCCTTATGGATGGCTCTGAGCAAGGCTGCAACCCCAGCAACATGGGGTGCTGACATTGATGTACCCGACAACAGCGCATAATCCGTCACCAAGTAGTCTGAGCCCCTGCTAGCAAAAGGCTGGTTGGGGATCCATGCTGCCAGAACATCCTTTCCTGGTGCAATTACATCCGGTTTTAGGACACTTGGGTTAACTGGATCTGGCCCTATAGAGGAGAAAAATGCCACCTGAGGTGCTGGTTTGAGTCGCAGCTTCGTGATTTTGAACTTCATCTCCCTTACTGTTGCATTAACTGTTTCTGAGGCATATTGCTTCAATGAAGCTGTGGCGCCGTCACTTTTTATTAGAAGGCTAGGGATGTTGAAATCTGTTGGATCGATAACCAATGCATTACGTGTGTCCGAGAAGATGAAGATGCCGGCTTCCGCATTGCTCCTATTAACCTCTATCATTTGCTCATAGGTATTAGTCGTGTTGCTAGTGTCACAAAGAACCACTTTTCCTGCGACTTCGCTTTCATTTAATGACAATGAGTTACATGCCGCTTTCCCTGCATCGCCTATGCCATAGAACAGTGGTGCATCAGCAATGTAAATGCTCTCGGGATAGTAGGATTCTCCTTCCAGCGATACTCCATTTCCAAATGTTGCTCTTGCCAAGAAAGCCCGATCGACTGTACCTGCACCAACTGTCATGATCCAGGGTGCACCATTGTAGGTTGAATTCTTCACTCCGTGATTCCCTGCTGCACAAGTAACGAAAATGCCTTTCTCAATGGCTGAAAGCGCACCCATGGCAATGACATCACTGTAGTATGGCGTTTGGTCAAAGCCCAATGACAAAGACATGATGTCTACTCCATCAGCGATCGCATGGTCCATTCCTGCCAGCACATCTGTCGCTGCACTTGCTTCGGTGTCGGTCGCCCATAGCACCTTGTACATGGCCACTCGTGCACCTGGAGCTACTCCTTTGGCTGTACCCTCTGCATATCCAAAGTAGTCGGCACCGGAAACATAAGCACCAGCAGCAGTGGACGAGGTGTGTGTGCCATGTCCAGAAGAGTCTCTTGGTGAGTCGTATTCACCAGTAACTAGGTTTCTACCAGCAGCTTTTAGTCCTTTGCTGAAGGATCTAGCGCCAATGAGCTTGCGGTTGCAGAGTGAAGGGCTGAACTCTGTCCCATTCTCACATGTTCCCTTCCATCTCTCTGGCACCGGTGACATGCCCCGGTCGTTGAAGCTCTCACTCTCTGGCCAAATTCCTGTGTCTATTACCCCAATTATCACATCTTGGCCATATGAGGCCGCGGGCCATATGCCACTGTCACGTCTCAGGCCTAGGTACCTTGGTGTATAGGTGGTGAAGAGCTTGCCAAAGGACTCACGGTATGTAGCGTGATGAGCCGGCAGTTTTTCCAGCACAGAAAGCTGAGAGGTAGTAAGGCTGGCGCTGAAGCCATGCATGACATGGCTGTAGGAGTAGAGCAGCATCGCTTCTGATTCATCCTCTAATGTGGCTTGTGTGGATGACAGGGATGACAGTATGGATCGGTGCCATGAGTCATGGGAGGAGAATGGCTCAGGTTTTTGGGCGTGGTCCATGTGGATGATGTATGTCTGGCGTTCGCCCGATGCCAGCGTTACAGTGGGGCACCCCAGTAGTACTAGTGACCACACCAGTAGTTGGTGTAACATGGAATTTGTTGGGCCTTTCATTCTTAACATTCACAGGAAAGGAGAGTGAAGAACAAGAATAGTAGAGAGCACTTCTTATAGAGATTGTTATGTCGAAGACGGCAATCTATCCTATACGTTTGCACTATTCTAGTGCCGTCGTTTACCAAAAGACACAAGGGATCCAGTTGGAGCGCACTGAAGCTGTTTAGTGGATTGTTATGTTTCAGCATCTTGCAACTGTTTTTACTTCATAAGGTCAAGATCCATAGTTTGTGTACAGGAATTATGAAATGTCTTGATAGATGTATGTACCCCTGAAATTTTCATAAAAAAGAAAAAATAAATAAAAAACATCTTCTACACTGAATCTTTCTAAGATTAATACTTGAATTTTTAAAGAAATCAAACAATACATGAATAAGACATGCATGCAAATAAATGCATATTATAAATCTATTTTATGGAGATTTTATTTATTTATAAGTTCTTACATCTGGAATTAAACTTTGCATTTAAATATGAAACTTAAAATGATGCATGCTGCTTCAGGTCCAAATCCTATATAAGATGCATATTGCTTTAGTATAATTGGATTAAAAATGCTTTATTCAGATAGTTTGGATACTAGGATAATAGAATACTTATTTGCAAAGCATAACCCACAAGACACAGGATTTCACATGTGAACCATAGAAGATGTCAAGGAACTTTTTTAATGTGAGGGTGAAATCATCCAAGCAGAAAATGATGAATAGAACCCATAGATTTTGAGGAATCAATGAAATTTGTCGCGTGTACACTTGCTTATCATCATGTTTAAATCCACGGATATCGATCGTTATGAAGAAGCCTAGCGACAAAATCATGTGCCGAGTCCTATCCATCTATACAAGAGCAATTTGGAAATTACAAAGGGGTGAAGACAACCCCTTTCCCATCTAGAAGAAGGATCCATATATATTTAGAAGGCCGGCCAAAGACCTTGCAGACCAATACAATGCAAATTGACTGTTGCTAGTCTTGATGTTTTTGATGAATGAAGCCAGCTTTACCCATGATTGTGAAATCATAGTATATATTAGGTGTAATTAGTGTGGTGGTATTATACTCCCTTCATATCCATTGAAACGCTTCTCTAGGCTTTCCAATTAATATACTATCAAGCTTCTAAAGGCTAGGGTTAGTTGATTCTGTTTTATAATGTAGATGGTCTTAAAAAACATTGACCCAATCAACAAACTTTTGTGCAGGAGCCCCATAGGTGAAATTCTCACTTTCTTGAATATATTAGGTACAAAGTTAAATTGCAAGGCCCATTTAAAAGCAGGGTATGTAGCATGTTGCAGCAGTCCACTGGCTTCACAAGTTCAAGGGACAAGGGGTTGGGGGTGTGAATTATCCATTTACAGGAAGTCAACTTTATTGGACATTGCCCCTCAATCCAAGGGTCTAAGGCGTGGCATAAATATTATAATTCTCCACCACCCATTTTGACTTATTGCTGTGGGCTCTGTCTCTCAGTAATAAAAGAGAAAGCCGGTTCATTTTAAATGTGTCGGTGTAAAGGTTATCACCTAGTGCGGTCCCACCGAAGCAGGGTCTAGACTGGAGACAGATCTAACATTTGGCAATTTTGTACGAAGTGACCGCTCGCAAGTTTTGAACCTGTATTATCACGCATGGAAGCCGAGACTTTTACCATTGAACCATCAAGAACCTATCTATTTGAACCTTCAGGTATACATTGGCAAAGGCTTAATTAGCCCCTTAGTTATCAGGACAATAAACGATCTCATTCTCATCACATGGACTATAGAATGCGAACTGAATCCAGTGAAAAGCAGGTTGGCTCGCCCACTTGTAACTACAGGCACTCACAGAATCACAGTTATTTTTGTAACCCAGATACGGGTGACAAACGGGTTGATTGGGTCTAAATGGGTCTCCCTGGCTCAGGTAGAGGCCCAAGATAGGGATGGCAAATAGGTTGAGTCGGGTCAAAATGTGCCACCAATACCATGACATGAGGGTTGTGTCAATAGAGGCCCAAGTCATTTATTAAGCGGGTTAGTCAACCCTAACCTGGGCCAGGATCGTGTCGACCTGACCCGCTTAACCTGCTTAAGTTGGCTTTATGAGTGTAGATGCTTTGGCCCCAAGCCTACCCACCTCAATATATTTAAATTTCAGGGCATGGGCATGACCCAAGCCTGACCTACAGACGTAAGCCTAATTAACTTTTAAAATCATGTTGTATGTTCACTAGAATTTATGCATTATTTGGCCAGAATGATGGTAAAAATTGTGATTAAAGTATTAGAAAACGCCAGCAAGATCCCAATTAGTGCCAACAGAACTTAAAAATATTATTTATATCATATTATACTATAATATTATTTTATTTATTGGGTGTTTTTAAATATAGAAGAAATACAGGTTAGCAGATCAGCCCTAACAGGACACAAATTACTTCATGTTAGGTTACCTTAATTTGAATGGCCCACATATATTCCGGGTCGGATAAAAATTGCAGATCACATCAAATTTTGCCATCCCCACCCAAAGACAGGTAACATGTCATTGTAGAATGTCATCCAATCATGTGAACCAACCCCACATGCTGGTGCATCTAATCAAACCATCCATATTGTGGGTCCCACTGCTCAACGGCTTAGCCCAAATCAGATGGCTCGTCGAATCCTAGCCTCTGGCTTATTATCATTTGTCCTTTGAATTTGGGTTCTCCATTGTTATCATTTCAACTGTCCATTTGATTGCTGCAAATTAAACACACACACACACACACCCACTTCTTTTAGTTGTATGGTTTTGGGTTATGTCCCTATGGTTTTGAATTACCCATGTGCATCAGTGTTGATAATCATACTCAGTTGGAGCAACACATGATTCCATTTCCTAATTCGCCATTGATTGATAATATTTGTTGACTTAGCTTTATTACAAGTAAATGTTCTGTTCTAATTCATTGGCCCCATTGATTTCACCCATTTATTCACATCCGTGAATGATGATGATGCTCACTGTGCCTTTTTTATAGTGTCCATTTATAAGTGGCCTACCATCCACCCATCATATATAGTCAATTTTATTCAAGCAAAAATACATGGATAAACAGTTACTTTCAATGGTTTGGATTCCCGAGGTGACATCACTGTTGAAAGTTTGGTAGTATCTACCAGCAGCAGGCATGCAAAGAAGAAAGTTTAAACAAATCATTTGTCAAGTGTACATAAAACCATTTTGTACAAACAACAACTCCTTTCACATCCAGAATCTAATCTGGGGTTATTTTAAAATATCTCATAAACAGTTGAAACCCTCAGTAATGGAGGTAAAATGATTGAAATCTTTAATAATTGAATAGACCCCTCAAATGGGATACCAACCATAGCGTGGTGGTGGCAATTCAAATGGGATTGGTCCCCTCTTGAATCAGTTTTTTCATCCAGTTCAATTATACCAAACAGGATAATTTGGACTTTTGATCGTTCCCAAATCCCCAAAATCTCTTGCACCATTATAAATGTAGAGTAAGTGCAGTCACAACCTAGCCATGGCCTCTCACTCCATGGCATCTCCAACACCAAGGCCCCTCTATGTCTGGTTCTTGATTATCACTGTCCATTTCAGCTCCATATCAGCTCAAATGACCACATATATTGTCCACATGGATTTAACTGCCATGCCCAAGGCCTTCTCTGACCACCGGAGCTGGTATACAGCCACCCTCTTTGCCATCAAAGGCAGCACCCCTAACCTTATTTATACATATGAAAATGCTATGCATGGATTCAGCGTGCGCCTATCACCGTCTCAGCTGGGTGTGCTCCAGAAGTCCTTTGGATATGTATCCTCCTATAGAGACAGACCTGTGAAAATGGACACCACCCACACTTCTGAGTTCCTCCACCTTGAGGCCGACTCGGGCGCCTGGGCGGCGTCCAATTCAGGTGAAGGTGTGATAGTTGGGGTGATCGACACAGGAGTTTGGCCAGAGAGCAAGAGTTTTAGAGATGATGGTATGATGCCTGCGCCGGAGAGGTGGAGAGGGATTTGTGAGGAAGGCACCATGTTCAATTCATCCAATTGCAATAAGAAACTCATCGGCGCGCGCTTCTTCAACAAAGGACTCCAAGCCAGCAATCCCAATATCACGTTCAGTGTCAATTCTGCCCGTGACACAGATGGACATGGGACACACACATCATCAACTGCAGCAGGGGGGTATGCTGAAGGCGCATCCTACTTTGGATATGCCCCAGGAACTGCTAGAGGGATGGCACCACGGGCACACGTAGCCATGTACAAGGTCCTGTGGGATGAAGGGAGCTCCACGGCGGACATTCTTGCAGGAATAGACCAAGCAATCGCCGACGGTGTGGACGTCATATCCATATCATTAGGCTTGGATGGGGTTCCCCTATACAGTGATCCAGTTGCCATAGCCTCCTATGCGGCGATGGAGAAGGGAATTTTCATGGCTTCATCGGCAGGGAACGCGGGGCCATTTTTGGGGACCTTACATAATGGTATTCCTTGGGTACTAACTGTTGGTGCAAGCACCGTCGATCGCGAATTCTCCGCAGTTATCACTCTAGGCAATGGAAATTCAGTCACTGGCCCATCTTTATACCTGACCAATTCATCTTTGAGCCAAGTGCCACTAGTTTTTCTAGGGTGGTGTAACAATACAAGGCTACTGAAGGATGTTGGTTACAAAATTGTGGTGTGTGAAGAAAACAACAATTTAGATGATCAAATAGATCATGTTTCTTCTGCCAAGGTAGCTGGAGGGCTTTTCATATCAAACGCCACCACACTAGAATTCTACATACGGTTCTCATTTCCCGCCGCAATAGTAAGGCCCCAAGATGCTCAAATCATCTTAGACTACATGAAGAAAATCTCAGACCCAATTGGGAGTATGCAATTCCAAAAGACCCTGTTGGGTACAAAGCCAGCTCCAGCAATGACTTCCTACAGCTCCAGAGGGCCATCTCAAAGCTGTCCCAGTGTCCTTAAACCTGACCTTGTCGCGCCGGGTTCCTTTATATTGGCGTCATGGCCGCGTAACAACTCAGTGGCAGTGCAAAACTCAAGCTTCTTGTACAGTGATTTTAATCTTATATCAGGGACATCCATGGCCTGCCCACATGCGGCGGGAGTGGCTGCGCTGCTGAAGGGTGCACACCCAGATTGGAGCCCAGCTGCTATCCGGTCCGCCATGATCACCACAGCTAACCCATTGGATAACACTCAAAGTCCAATCGGAGATTCATCAGAAACTGACCAACATGCAACTCCACTAGCCATGGGGGCAGGGCATATTGATCCCAACAAGGCCCTGGACCCAGGTCTAGTCTATGACATTGATGCAACCAACTATGTGCGGCTCCTTTGTGCAATGAATTACACAAAGGACCAAATTCACACCATCACTAGGTCGCGTTCATATAATTGCTCGGACCCATCTAATGATCTCAATTATCCATCTTTCATTGCCTTCGTCAATGCAAATGATTCCTCTTCGTTTAAGGAATTTCGACGCACAGTGACAAATGTTGGGAATGGAATCTCGACGTATAGTGCCAAGGTGACACCAATAGAAGGTTTTACAGTCAATGTTGTGCCGGAGAAGCTGGTTTTCAAAGAGAAGAATGAGAAACAGAGCTTCATGCTGGTGTTAAAGAGCAGTTCAAAGATAAAAGATGCAGTGATTCATGGTTACTTGAGTTGGACTGATGAGGCAGGAAAGCATGTTGTGAGTAGCCCCATAGTTCTTACAACAATCATAATGGATCCATTATAAGGTTAGATCCACATACACCAAATGATTGGTATATTACAACTACATGATAAGGAATGGATAACTATTAGATGGAACAATAAAAGAGGCCTACCTGACAAGGATGTAGGGAGCCTCAGACAATAACTTCAAATAGAATATACTGCAAAGTTTGTTGTGTAGACCAGATTATTGCTTTCTTGTACTCGTTATTTCCCTTTCATATGCTGAAATAAAAAAGAAAAAAAAGAAAACTACATTTGGGTTGTCTAAGTACTTATTGCAGTTAGGATTTGAATATGTACCAATGAGGCCGCTGATTCTATGATCCAAATAATTGTTTCGATGGTTTGCACCATGGTTTGAGCATGCACCAAATATCTCTTTTGATCATAATTCAGAAGATCAGGCACAGTAGAATACAAGAAATATTGAGTTTAAGGTGATGGTGATGTCAGATATTGTTATAAACAACATATAACAACAGCCAATGTTCGACTATATTATATAATTAGATTAAGGAATATCCAATGGCAACAACTTAAATGTGAGGACACCCACCCATATTTCTCATAGAAGGTGAGAGATATCTCTCTCATAGGAACATCTCCCATACAAAGAATACATAGAATACTGTTCTAATTGCTCATGTATTGATATGAGTAGATCCCGCCCACCAGTGCCGTTGATCTTGGTGGTTCTTGTGATTCTCTGGAAATAACCATACAAGATATTTCAAGCCCAAGCCTAGCTACCTCAATGTATTTAAATTTCAGGGCATGGGCATGACCCAAGCCTGACCTACAGAGCGTAAGCCTAATTAATTTTTAAAATCTTGTTGTATGTTCACTAGAATTTATGCATTATTTGGCCAGAATGACTATAAAAATTTGTGATTAAAGTATTAGTAAACACCAGCAAAATCCCAATTAGTGCCAACAGAACTTACAAATATTATTTATATCATATTATACTGTAATATTATCTTATTCATTAGGTGTTTTTAAATATAGAAGAAATACAGGTTAGCAGATCTGCCCTAACAGGACACCAATTACTTCATGTTAGGTTACCTTAATTTGAATGGCCCACATATGTTCCGGGTCGGATCAAATATGCAGATCACAACAAATTTTTCCATCCCCACCCCAAAGACAGGTAGCATGCCATTGTAGAATGTTATCCAATCATGTGAACCAACCCCACATGCTGGTGCATCTAATCAAACCATCCATATTGTGGGTCCCGCCGCTCAACGGCTTAGCCCCAATCAGATGGCTCGTCGAATCCTAGCCTCTGGCTCATGATCATTTGTCCTTTGAATTTGGGTTCTCCATTGTCATCATTTCAACTGTCCATTTGATTGATGCAAATTAAGCACTCCCACCCACTTCTTTTAGTTGTATGGTTTTGGGTTATGTCCCTATGCACTGTGGGACCCACGATATGAACCATTTTGAATTACCCATGTTCATTAGTGTTGACAATCATACTCTGTTGGAGCATCACATGATTCCACTTCCTAATTCACCATTGATTGATAATATTTGTTGACTTTACTTTATTACAAGTAAATGTTCTGTTTTAATTCATTGGCCCCATTGATTTCACCCATTTATTCACATCCGTGAATGATGATACTCATTGTGCCTTCTAATGTCCTTTGATTCAACCCATGCATTGATTTGGATTGAGATAAGTCCCTTAGATCATAGCTCTGATCATAGCTCTTTTAGACCCACAAGCAACCATGTTATGAATCATTAGATCTCTCTTTTAAGAAAGGGCAATTAATCTTGAAAGGCTAAGTTTCATTAATATGTACAAGTCACATTTCCCATCTGAAAATAGAAAAGGAAAAAGAAAATAAAAAAATCCATCAATGTAGTACTTATGCCATAAAGATCATGTTAATAAAAGTACAACCCTTGGATTTGCTACTTTTCTCCCCTTCTCATTCCCTCAGTTCTATTAAGAAAAGTTTTAGTTCCTATATCAGTCCTACATCAAAAAAAAAAAAAAAAAAAAAAAGAAAAAACAGCTTCAAGAAAGGAAAGAAGGGAAAGATAACAAGTAAGACCAATAACTTTGAAAGCTGAAAATGAGATGCCCGTAATCCCAGGAAAGGCGAAGGAAGAAGACAAAAGCCACAAGTAAATAAAAGAAAAGAGGCAGTGGAAAGCACGTGGTCTTTGCAAAATGATCATCCTTTCTCTATCACAATGTGTAGAGGGAGTGACTACCTAATGTATAAGATTCCACCACGTTATGATCACTGTCAGTTATGGAGTGAAAGAAACAGGCAATGAATATCACCAAGAAATTCCATTTGAGGTTTCGATGATTCTGAAGGAAAAAAAAAAAAAAAATCAACGCCCAGGTACGGCTTTGAGGGCCACGTATATATGGCCCCCACATGCTAACATATTGAGGTAGGCCATGGAATCAAAAGTTCTGATACAAACCGGCGAAATTTTGTTCTTGTTAAATAGACCACTGGATAAATTACTCACCTGATTTACAACTGATCAAACTATCTCTCAAATTGGAGTTTTATTCTATGTCGTATGGACCTTATTATCTTCGTATTTGTGTTGGAACACCATTTAAGGTGGTCCACATGACCACCTAATATTCTCTCTCTCCATATGAAAGGATGCAGGCATAAATGTTGGTTTGACTTCTGTGTCTTTTCATTTTTCCTCATTCACTGCGACTAAGGAAATCGAATGGCTAGTGTCCCTTGATGGAAGGGATGCCATTGGAAAAGCCTATAAAAGAGAACACTTTGGATAACTCTCTGTACTTCAAATTTTTGTAAGCAACCATCACTGAGACTTGCAGGAATGGAAGTTGCAGAGAGTTATAAACCCCACCAAAGGGAAGCTCCGAAGAGAAGAAAACCTAAGAAAACTATGGATCCAGTTATACCTTTATATATTGGATTCAAGGTTGTTGAGTTGTCTTATTCAGATTAAACCCCTTACATTTTGATCCTGACAAATGGAAAAGGTTAACAAATTGGTATAAGAGCCTTGGTTTTGGTTTTGGATTTTAATATGAATAAACTCTCATTGGTTTCATTTGGGTTCTTCTACTCAAAATCTATTAAGTGATTGTTTGGAGATATTTCTTTCTTCTTGATCTTTGGGTTTATTGTTAAAATTCTGGGATTAACCCAAAAAATCTCCAAAATAAGAATTAGAGAGAAACCATATTCATGAAAGCTTGCCACTCAGTTTACTGCAACGCATCTTCTCTTCTCTGTAGTAGATCTAAAAGAAGTTACATACTGGTTTGTACTTCAGTATGGACCACTATATTATGTCCATTCTATAACCAATATGACAGATCTGAACCGTTAAGATTAACAAACTAAACATTTCTAACTTATTGATATGACTGGCCAACACCTAGGTTGACCAGATCAAGAAAGAATTTAATGGCTAAAGTTTTATTTTCATGATTACAGACTCATTGGGCTCAAATTTTGAACTATTGTCATTTATAGGTTCATTTCAATGAGATCTTCATAATTGACAGTTTGGATCAGTCATAAAGTAATTCTAATTTTTGTGGATAATTTATAAACTTTACTTTAACTCATTAAAGTTATATCTCCGCTGGGGGTGAAAGTGGGCCGGGGCCCGCGGATGGCCCGTTATAGACTCGGCCTGAGCTCGACTCAAAAGACAAAAGAGCCGAATTAGGGCATAATAAGAGGCCCGTTTGCTTAAAAGGGCTAAGCTCGGGCTTGATGAAGCCCGGCTCATAAGCCCTATGGCCTACATATATTAATACATATTATATATATGTACACTATACAGTATATAATACATATATGATAAACCATAATCCATAAATCCTAAACCTTAGTTTTAATCCAATATAAATAATCCCCAAACCCTAAACACTAAATAATCCAAGAACCGTAAACCCTAAATCTAAGCACTAAATAATCCATAAACCCTAAACCCTAAACCTTTATTTTATGATGCTAGCCGAATTCTTTATTTTATTCTATGATGCTATTGAAGTTTAATTTGATTTGTATTATTGTTGGAGTTTGATAATGCTCATCTACATTAACATTGAACCATTATGGAGTGTTGGAACTATGCTCCCTTTGTTTTTATGAAGTCTTTCTTATTTTAGTTAATTTTATTGCTATATTCCAAATTATGGGAATGGGAATATGGGATGAATGCATGCATTTGACCATTTTTTTGTTCTGGTTTGCATATGCAGATTTCTTTGAATTCCGACAAGATTTTTTTTTTCCTGAAAATATTTTCTTTTAGCTAGTGCTATATCATTATAAAACAGGCCGGGCTCACGAGCCGTGCCTAGGGCCTCAATCGAGCCGGGCTTAAAGGGCCGGCCCTAGGGCCTCATAACTTAATAAGAGCCGAGCCCGAGCCAGGGTTTTTGAGGCCCTCTCGAGCTTGGGCTGAGCTAGGGCCAACTAAAGAATACTAGGGCAGAGCCTAGGGCCTCTCAAAGCCTTGGGAATATATTTTTATATGATGGATTATATAGATTAAGGTTAGATACAGCATATGCACAATCACTTTATACCCAACACATTAATTATGGGATGAACATCGGCATAAAAAGAAGAGTTATAAATGAGAAATCTTCTAACCTTTGGCATAAAAGATTGGGGCACATCTCGCTAGAGAGAATGGTGAGATTAGTGAATGATGGGTTATTATCAAATCTTGACTTCACTGATTTCGGTGTGTGCATTGATTGTATTAAGGGTAAACAAGCAAAGACAATCAAGAAAACTGCCACAAGGAGTTTTAAGAGTCTCGAATTAATCCATACAGATATTTGCGGTAAAATGCATATACCTTGTTTTATGGGTGAAGCATATTTCATCACCTTTATTGACAACTACTCATGTTATGGTTATGTTTATCTAATTAAAGAAAAATCTGAAGCCTTGAATGTTTTCAAAATATTCAAAGATGAAGTAGAAAAACAATTAGATAAACGAATTAAAGTTGTGAGGTCAAATGGGGGTGGAGAATATTATAGAAGATACACTGAATCAGGTCGTAACCCGGGACCATTTGCAAGATTCCTAGAACAAGAAGGTATTGTTGCCCAATACACAATGCCTGGAACGCCTTAGCAGAATGATGTTGTAGAGAGGAAAAATAGGACGTTGATGGATATGGTTAGGAGTATGGTCAGTAATACCACATTACCACGAATCTATGTGGGTGAAGCACTAAAGATGACAACGTATATTTTAAACCGTGTGCCTAGTAAAGCAGTTCCTAAAACTCCTTTTGAGTTATGGACTGGCAAAAAACCTAGCCTAAAATATTTTCGAATTTAGGGATGTCCATCTAAAGTAAAAGTGTTTAACTTACAAAAAAGGAAATTAGACCCTAGAACAATAATTGGATATTTTATCGGTTATCCGGAAAGGTCTAAGGGGTATAGGTTTTTACTGTCCTAATCATACCACTAGGATTGTGGATCCAATAATGCTAAGTTTTTAGAGAATCGCCAAAACAGTGGGAGTTGTGGCAAAAGTAAAATCAATTATGAAGAAGTCAGTAATCTAATATTGCCTAATAAAAGTGGCATAGTTGTTCCACTTGATGTTGATATTCAAGAGGTACGACTACAACCGAATGAACGAGATGTTACTCTTGATAACATGAACATCGATACTCAAGTGGAACAATAACCCATCAACAATGAAACACTCCCTGGACAAAGAAGGTGATTAAATTCCAGATGTTATACAACCAAATGTAAGTGAAGTGAATATATAAGAATTGAGAGTGTCAACTCGAGTGAAAAGACCTGCTATTACATATGATTATGTTGTGTATTTGGAAGAGGCAGATATTGAAATAAAAGAAGATCGTAGAACATTCAAAGAAGCCATCAACAGTGACAATTCTGATAAATGGATGGAATTTATGACAGATGAATTAAAATCTATGGCTAAAAATAAAGTTTGGTATCTTGTTGAACTTCCTAAGGGATCCAAAACTATTGGTTGTAAATGGGTCTTTAAGACCAAAAGAGATTCCAAAGGAAATGTTGAACAATTTAAAGCCCGACTTGTAGCCAAGGGTTTTACTCAGAGAGAAGGTGTTGATTATAATGAAACCTATTTTTTTGTATCAAAGAAAGATTCATTCAGAATTGTCATGGACCTTGTAGCTCATTTTAACTTAGAGTTAAATCAAATGAACGTCAAGACTGCGTTTCTAAATGGGAATCTAGAAAAAGAAGTATACATGGACCAACCTGAAGGTTTCGTCGAACAAGGTAACAATAAACTAGTCTGTAAATTAAAGAAGTCAATATGTAGTCTCAAGCAAACTTCTAGACAATGGTATCTAAAGTTCAACAACATTATCACAGCATTTAGTTTCATCGATAATGTTGTTGACCATTGCATCTATCTCAAAATAAGTGGAAGTAAGTTTATGATTTTAGTCCTGTATGTTGACTATATTTTATTGGTTAGTAACAACCTTGGTATAATTCGTAAATCCAAAGATTATCTTAAGAATAATTTTGATATGAAAGATATAGGCGAAGCAACCTTTGTAATAGGAATCGAGATCTTTCGGACAGATCTCGACGATTACTTGGGTTATCTCAAGAAGCCTGCATCAATGCTATTCTTAAAAACTTTCATATGGAATGGTGTAGGCCACATAATACACTCATTATTAAGGGAGACAAATTTAGTAAGGATCAATGTCCAAGGAACGAAATTCAATGTCCAAGGAACGAAATACAAAGGGAACAAATGAGCAAATATCCTGATGTTGCTGCAATAGGAAGTCTGATGTACGCACAGACTTGTACCAAACCAGATATCAGCTTTGCAATTGGAATGTTAAGTAGATACCAAAGTGATCCGGGCATGGCACATTGGATCGAGGTCAAGAAGATTTTATGATATCTACGTGGCACTACCAAATACATGCTCACATATAAGAGATCCGATCATTTGGAGTGATAGGATACTCAAATTCAGAATTTACTGGATATCTCGATACTAGGAAGTCAACCTCCGGATACATCTTCCTTTTATCCGGTGGGGTGATTTGGTGGAGAAGTGCAAAGCAAATGCTAACCACTTCTTCCACATTTCATGCGGAGTTTGTGGCATGCTTTGAAGCCACGGGTCATGTAATATGGTCGCGTAATTTCATATCAGGACTTGATCATTGATCAAATCTCTGAGCCTTTGAAAATTTACTGCGATAAAGATGCAGCGAGGCGCTTCGCCCAAAATAACAAATGTTCAAGGAAATCTAAGTACTTGGAAGTTAAGTATCTTGTATTAAAAGAGAAACTATGAGATTGTTTGGTGTTAGTTATTGGGGCTCCAACGGACCTCATGATTGCAAATCCACTAACGAAGGCATTACCTTCGATGGCCTATAATGGACATGTATTAAATATGGGCTTGTATGAACTGCCTTATTAGGATTTATATGTTTATGTTTGTTTGACACCATGTATTTTGATCATTACAGTTGCAATAAAAGAAACGATTTCATCATTCTTACTTTATTTTTGTCATCACATGTGATTAATGTGGATAAAGTGAGAATGTAAGGTTATGACATTAAAGTACCCTTTAAAATATGATTGACCATGTTAAGATCCTATTTTGATCCTTATTAAAAACTTGATTACGGAAGAATATTGATGTTGTGATTGTAAAAGGAAATGTGTCAATAATGATATGTGACCGCCACGATTCACATTAGTATTTTTGACTAATCACAGATTAAAGAATGGCATAAAAGCTTAATGAGGATTTTTTTTTCAAAGTGGTACACCAGTCAAAGTCATTTCTTTTTAAATTTTGAATTTCCTTAAAATTATATTTATTTAAAAAAATCGAGATATATGCATGTGGTCACCTGGACCAAGTGGGAGACTATTGGAACACCATTTAAGGTGGTCCACATGACCACCTAATACTCTCTCTCTCTCTCCACACGAAAGGACGCATGCATGAATGTTGGTTTGCCTTTCGTGTCTTTTCATTCTTCCTCATTCACTGCCATTAAGGAAATCTAATGGCTAGAGTCCCTTGATGGAAATGATGCCTTTGGAAAAGCCTATAAAGGAGAACACCTTGGGTAACTGTCTATACTTGAAATCTTTGTAAGCAAGCATCACTAAAACTTACAGGAATGGAAGTTGCAGAGAGTTATAAACCCCAGCAAAGAGAAGATCCAAAGAAAAGAAAACTTAAGAAAGCTATGGATCCAAGTATGCCTTTATATATTGGATTGAAGGTTCTTGAGTTGTGTTATTCAGATTAAACCCCTTACATTTTGATCCTGACAAATGGAAAAGGTTAACAATTTGACCTCACGTCTTATCTTGGATTGGAAAAGATAAAGTTCGCGCATGGTGAGCTCACATCCATATCTTGTGTTGAAAAGGATGGGTCTACGCTCCTTACCACCTACTACTGCCAGGCATAATATCTAGCTAGGAAAGAAAACCGGTCAAGTTTGAAGTGTACTCCTACTGTGCCAAAATTATTGATGGGTGAAAACTTTCAAATAATCAGTGTCACAGTTATCGCCAAAGCCTTGCCTTAGTAACATAAAAATATGTTTCTTTATTGTCATTTATCCTGAGTCAAATCCTTCCATATTCATTTCTTCAAATCTATCCTTATTACTTCTATTCATATCTTCTCTGGAGTACATTTTCTTGTTAGTGGGCCGTGAACGTTGCTTTCAGTGACATTAGAAGAAAATAGTTGTGATTTTTCCCACTTTCATGTCCAATACAAAAGGTGTAAAATAAATATAGAAAAAGTGACAAACCACAAAAATCAATCCATTTTATTTTCACAACTTTTCATTTGAGTTCGACAAATCAACCATAATTCTACACATATAAGAGAAGGCATAATGTGACGTTTTGATTATATATATATATATATTATTTATTTCATTATTATAATATAATTTATTATATTTTAATTAAATATGCGATTAGTCTAAGTGGGGACCACATTAGGCTTAGGTTTGGTAAGTTAGTCTTATTGGACAGGTGTCTTAATCCATAGTTAACCTGGACCCAGTTTAGTGGTATAATTCTTCTCTAACCAAAACTCTAATTATTCTCTAATTCAAACTCCTAACTATATTTAGAACCCAAACTCTATTCTTTTTAAAATTTAAGTTAGACTAAAACTCTCATTCTTATTCTCTATTTATACACCACCACACTTTTTTACTTTTACACACAACTCTCTCTCTTCCAACTTTTTTCTAGATTAGCGCTTTAGGCTTTTGTAATAGGAATTTTAGACCGTCTCCCTTAACCGCGGACCTCAGGCAAGTACCTAACCATAATTTGTAGATTTAACACTTGTGTTCCTCCTTGATTTTCGTGTTGATGCATATAGAGGCCCCTTTTGTGCTTTTTCATGTGATGATGATGTTAATCTGTTTTTGGGGGGAGATTAGAAATTGGGGATGATTCAATACTCCGCGACTGTAGCAATATTCCGATTCCGATTTTTTTTATGTAGACTGTAGCCCACCCATGTTTGATTTTCAAAACCCCTTTTTAATCATCCAAGATTTTGTTAATTGTATGTTAAATATAGATTGGATCGCCGGAATTGAGATTTTGTGGAAACCCATTGAGAAACTAGAGGATGAACAGACCAACAGCTCTCGGACTTGAATAGTTTGGGGACTGTAGCCGTGTTTTTTACCATGGGACCTAAGTGGGCCACCCGATGACCGATCTGATCCGTGGATCAGGAGGAGGACCCACTGGCGACCTTCAAGGTGTTGGACCCGTGAGGAGTGGGTCCCGTCCAACCCACCATCTAATGGTTTTAGGAATCAAAGGAGTGACTTAATACGGAGGTGTTTTCTTTTGCTTAATATAGTTGTGGGGCCTAGGGAGACGACCTCATGACTTATCTAGGCCATGGGTCTTTTAGTGGGGCCCTGAGCGACCCTATGGATGGCGGAACCATGAGAGGTGGGGCCTGTTTGGTCGCCATCCTTCACCTTGATCAGATGAAGACGTGCATGAGGAGGAAAAGACTAGTTTTGAGCAATGGGCAGTTGTGGGACCTAATGATTGATCGGATCACAGATCTAGCCCGTTCATCTAGTTGTACATGGCTGGGCGACCATGAAGGTGTTCTTGAGCTGGGGTTGTGATTTGTGGGGCCCACTATTCTGATTCTTTGTTGCTGTAGGCGTGAGGCAGAAATGTTCTAATGGGTTCTGTATGTGTGCGTTCTATACATAAGTTGGAAATAAAAAGAAGGGGCAGTTGACCTGGACTTGTTTTGGAAAAAAGGTGTTTCCTCATGTGACAGAACTTTAAGTTACTACCATGCCCCATGAATCCCTAGAATTTATAAAAAGGACCCTTAGCCTTTAATAAACCCAATTAGATCCTTGTGTTGACATGGGCAAGTTTTGGGAAAGAGGGAATCATGGTGACAAACCTAGAGTTCTGTTAGGTTATAGTATTAAGGCCCCTTAAAGTTTCTAAAAATTGGAGAAAGCCCCTGTAGCATTAATAAACCTAAATTATACCCTTTGACTATTTTGAATGTGGAAAATGTTTTGGATGGGGTCTTCGGATTTTCTAAAATCATAAATTAAGATTGTTATTTATCATTGTTATTTGTAAATTAATTTTGAATGATAGTTTTGATTTTTGATGTGTTAATTTATAATTTTGGACCATATACCGACATGGGTTTTAGTACTTCGTATGACCTCGGGTAAATCCTAGTGGATTCGACATCAACGTATCTCTATTGGAAAACCCTTAATTGGGTCTATGCATCATTAATTAAGAAGGAGTGCGTTAATCTTTTATCAATTAGAGATTCCTATGCTTGTTGGGTATGAGACCTTATGTTTGACCTTATGATTGGCTTGTGATTATTCTTTGACCTTCAGGTTTGCATACATGATTGAGATTGATGTTGGTATATTAGTTGCATACTCTATGTTGATTGGATATGGACCCTGATGTGGCTTGGCAATCGATTGAGATATTGTACTGGTTTAATTGAATGATTTGATTGGTATTCGATTATGGATTGTTGTACAACCAGCCCTTCACTTTGACTTAGGTTTCTATGTCAAAACTTTACAGATCACAAGGTCTATGATACTATGATATGTATATATATATATATATATATATATATATGTATATTGATTTGGTCAAATTTAAACGACTGCAGTTGTATTTTGACGGCTGATCACTGATGTGTACGGACACTGTAATATCCAAATTTCGAACCGGTTTATCCGGCCTACGATTTTGATTACGAATCGGTTTATGACCGCCGGCCTTCGAACGGGTTTTCTCGCTTTATAATTAGGGCTAACCACTCAAAATAGAAGCAGTGCTTCTGTGTGATTATTGTATTGCTTTCATAGTTACTGTTTACTTTGTTTATTGGTGCGTAGGTACCGACCCCTACCCTACTGTGGAGACGGATGGTGGCCAAACGTTTCAAGCGTTTAAACCAGTTGATGAACCTGAGTGGAGAGCCGGAAATGGCTATGGAGCCGTTTGAGCCTGCATGAGAGAGAACGACATCTTAGAACTTCTTTAGATGAACTTTCTTTAATGATAAACTTTTCCTTAGTAATTGTTTGATTTATTCTCCAACTTTAATTATTACTTCTTCATTTGATGATTGTGTTGGATCCTAATTATGAACCTTGAATTCCAATTGAATAAAGCTTCCGTTGCATTTAATGAAATTTATTTTGACTCACCACGGTTTACTATGTGGGTTCACTTTTGAAAGTTTGTGTTGTATTAAACACAGGAAATTGAATATTTATTTTTATTTTTCTCAATCTATAGGAGAATCTCCTTGGGTATAATCCAAATGACACAGTAAAGTAAACATGAATAATCTGAAAATGGGAAGAGCTTACCTGACTCTATAGCTCTTTCTTTGAAGTGACAGAAGCTCCTTGAAATGACAAAGGCTTGAAACTCACGTGGGGTTTACAACTCCTTTGCCTTTGCTATTCTTTCTTGTTTAGTGATAGAGGCCAATAAACTATTAACCAAAGGAGTTACCCAAGGAGTCCTTTTATAGAAGAGTCCCACCCTTCAAGGAATCATTAACCCCCAACTATCACCTGATCCTTTAATTTCAATCCATTATTAGTTTGTTGGCAAGTGAGCTCAAAATAACTATATTTCTTAAGTGTGCAGACAAGTGAGTATGATTAAAGATTCTTAATGAGGTTGTTGTCATATGGACCACACCCATTGAATCCAACATCACCTTCTTGGAGTCGACTCTGGAGTACCACACAATTTCTTGAGACATGGAGTGGACTTAATGTCATGATCTTGTTGGAACAGTGGTGTAAAATAGGAAGTGGGCTCACTTACGTTTTCTGTTGTGGAGAAAACAAGGTGTAAAAAGTGGAGTGCCGCGTGCATCCTCGATCATGGTTCTTTTCACTTGTGGGATGGAGATTGAGGTGGGTATGGTCTGAATTTCTGGTAGGCAACAATCAGAATTTCTGTATGGAGATTGTTGTAGATTCAATGGTGAGGCTCGCCTTTCCAAAATTTAAACTACAAAAGTTACTGTCTTTGTCTCAATCTTGTTCTCCTATCCAGTAAAATCTCACTCCTGGAAACATGATACAGCTCTTATCCAAGTGAGCTCCTTCAATCCTCCATTCTTCCCCTGCAAGCGCTAGACAATGCCCATGCATTTTTTAGGAGGAAAAGCAGGAAGTCAAATAGATTGACGCATCTATATGCAAAATTCAGACTCCATTATATCATTCTGGCTTTTTTTTATTCATGGCCCTACAATTTAATGGTTTAAAGGCATCATTCTATTATGATTTCAATTAAATGGTGAGGGCAAGTTGGATGAGCCAGCAATCCAAGTAAGGCCTCCTTCAATCCTCCATTTTCTTAGCAATCCAAGTAAGGCCTCCTTCAATCCTCCATTTTCTTTGGGCCAAGAAAGCACTCATTTAAAGCTATATGTAATAGTGGGAAAGGATGGCAGGATTGGGATGTGGGATCAGCTAGTGCAATTTATTAATTGTGTAGTAAAAGCAAATTCAAATCTAATCGGGAAGTGAAAAAGGTCAACCTAGCAATGGCTCAGCTGGTTAGGAGTTGGGACGCGTCAATGTAACTTCCAATCCTACCCGTAGCCAAAAACGAAAAGGAGAAACAGATGACTTCACATCCTAAAAGTAAAACAGGTGAGATTTGAGGTCACAGGCTGACATGCAATGAATCAGGCTGGGTTAGAGCTTAAAGATGCTCATGGACCAGGACAGACCGGGCCAGATTAAGCGTAGCCCACATTGGGCTGGGTTTTTAGGGCCGTAGGCTGGACCTGGCCTAGTTTCTGGCCCAATATTTTCTCGACAGACCACTTAGCTTCTGGCCCATAAAAAAACTACTAATTTTGTTCACTAATGACTGGCCTACCATTCACCCATCATAGTCAATTTTGTTCAAGCAAAAATACAAGGACAAAACAGTTACTTTCAATGGTTTCGATTTTCGAGGTAACATCACTGTTTAAAGTTTGGTAGTATCTACCGACAGCAGACAAGCAAAGAAGAAAGTCTAAATAAATCATTCATCAAAGTGCTTATAAAAATGGAAAATAACATTGTGTAAAAGCTACAGCTCAGAATCTAATCTGGGGTTCTTTTAAAGTATCTCATAAACCATCCAAATTCCAAACCCTATGGTAAAAGAGATAAAATGATTGATATCTTTAATAATTGAATAGACCCCTCAAATGGGATACCAACCACAGAGTGGTGGTGCCAATTCAAATGGGATTGGTCCCCTCTTGAATCAGTTTTTTCGTCCAGTTCAATTTTACCGAACAGGATAATTTGGACTTTTGATCCATCCCACATCCCCAAAATCTCTTGCACCATTATAAATGTATAGTTTCATGTGCAGTCACAACCTTGCCATGGCCTCCCACTCCATGGCATCTCCAACACCAAGGCCCCTCTATGTCTGGTTCTTGATTACCACTGTCCATTTCAGCTCCATATCGGCTCAAATGACCACATATATTGTCCACATGGATTTAACTGCCATGCCCAAGGCCTTCTCCGACCACCGGAACTGGTATACAGCCACCCTCTCTGCCATCAAAGGCGGCACCCCTGACCTTATTTACACATATGATAACGTTATGCATGGATTCAGCGCGCGCCTATCACCGTCTCAGCTGGGCGTGCTCCAGAAGTCCTTTGGATATGTATCCTCCTATAGAGACAGACCTGTGAAAATGGACACCACCCACACTTCTGAGTTCCTCCACCTTGAGGCCGACTCGGGCGCCTGGGCGGCGTCCAATTCAGGTGAAGGGGTGATAGTTGGGGTGATCGACACGGGAGTTTGGCCAGAGAGCAAGAGTTTTGGAGATGATGGTATGATGCCTGCGCCGGAGAGGTGGAGAGGAATTTGTGAGGAAGGCACCATGTTCAATTCATCCAATTGCAATAAGAAACTCATCGGGGCGCGCTTCTTCAACAAAGGACTCCAAGCCAGCAATCCCAATATCACATTCCGTGTCAATTCTGCCCGTGACACAGATGGACATGGGACGCACACATCATCAACCGCAGCAGGGGGATATGCTGAAGGCGCATCCTACTTTGGATATGCCCCAGGAACTGCCAGAGGGATGGCACCACGGGCACATGTAGCTATGTACAAGGTCCTGTGGGATGAAGGGAGGTCCACGGCGGACATTCTTGCAGGAATAGACCAAGCAATCGCTGACGGTGTCGATGTCATATCCATATCATTAGGCTTGGATGGGGTTCCCCTATACAGTGATCCAGTTGGCATAGCCTCCTATGCGGCGATGGAGAAGGGAATTTTCATGGCTTCATCGGCAGGGAACGCGGGGCCATTTTTGGGGACCTTACATAATGGTATTCCTTGGGTACTAACCGTTGGTGCAAGCACAGTCGATCGCGAATTTGCCGCAGTCATCACTCTAGGCAATGGAATTTCAGTCACCGGCCCATCTTTATACCCGACCAATTCATCTTTGAGCCAAGTGCCACTAGTTTTTCTAGGGTGGTGTAACAATACAAGGGTTCTGAAAGATGTTGGTTACAAAATTGTGGTGTGTGAAGAAAACAACAGTTTAAATGATCAAATAGATCGTGTTTCTTCTGCCAAGGTAGCTGGAGGGCTTTTCATATCAAACACCACCACAATAGAATCCTACATACAGTTCTCATTTCCCGCAGCAATAGTAAGGCCCCAAGATGCTCAAATCATGTTGGACTACATGAAGAAAATCTCAGACCCAATTGGGAGTATGCAATTCCAAAAGACCCTGTTGGGTACAAAGCCAGCTCCAGCAATGACTTCCTACAGCTCCAGAGGGCCATCTCAAAGCTGTCCCAGTGTCCTTAAACCTGACCTTGTCGCGCCGGGCTCCTTAATATTGGCGTCATGGTCGCGTAACAGCTCAGTGGCAGTGCAAAACTCAAACTTCTTGTACAGTGATTTTAATCTTGTATCAGGGACATCCATGGCCTGCCCACACGCGGC
The DNA here is from genome assembly GCA_028538565.1 of Umbellularia californica. Lineage (NCBI taxonomy): Eukaryota > Viridiplantae > Streptophyta > Magnoliopsida > Laurales > Lauraceae > Umbellularia > Umbellularia californica. The sequence continues at coordinate 14,183,481 of JAPQWN010000006.1, forward strand.
GGGAGTGGCTGCGCTGCTGAAGGGTGCACACCCAGATTGGAGCCCAGCTGCCATCCGGTCCGCCATGATCACCACAGCTAACCCATTGGATAACACTCTAAGTCCAATCGGAGATTCATCAGAAACTGACCAACATGCAACTCCACTAGCCATGGGGGCAGGGCATATTGATCCCAACAAGGCCCTGGACCCAGGTCTAGTCTATGACATTGATGCAACCGACTATGTGCGGCTCCTTTGTGCAATGAATTACACAAAGGACCAAATTCACACCATCACTAGGTCGCCTTCATATAATTGCTCGGACCCATCTAATGATCTCAATTATCCATCTTTCATTGCCTTTGTCAATGCAAATGATTCCTCTTCGTTTAAGGAATTTCGACGCACAGTGACAAATGTTGGGAATGGAATCTCGACGTATAGTGCCAAGGTGACACCAATAGAAGGTTTTACAGTCAGTGTTGTGCCGGAGAAGCTGGTTTTCAAAGAGAAGAATGAGAAACAGAGCTTCATGCTGGTGTTAAAGAGCAGTTCAAAGATGAAAAATGCAGTGATTCATGGTTACTTGAGTTGGACTGATGAGGCAGGAAAGCATGTTGTGAGTAGCCCCATAGTTCTTACAACAATCATAATGGATCCATTATAAGGTTAGATCCACATACACCAAGTGATTGGTATATTATAACTACGTGATAAGGAATGGATAACTATTAGATGGAACAATAAAAGAGGCCTACCTGACAAGGATGTAGGGAGCCTCAGACAATAACTTCAAATAGAATATGCTGCAAAGTTTGTTGTGTAGACCAGATTATTGCTTTCTTGTACTCGTTATTTCCCTTTCATATGCTGAAATAAAAAAGAAAAAAAAGAAAACTACATTTGGGTTGTCTAAGTACTTACTGCAGTTAGGATTTGAGTATGTACCAATGAGGCCACTGATTCTATGATCCAAATCATTGTTTCGATGGTTCGCACCATGGTTTGAGCATGCACCAAACATCTCTCTTGATCATACGGTATGATTCAGAAGATCAGTCACAGTAGAATACAAGAAATATTGAGTTTAAGGGTGATGGTGATGATGATGTCAGGTATTGTCATAAACAACATATAACAACAGCACAAGTTCGACTTAAAACATCTCAGGGTCATGCTCTGTATTATATAATTAGATTAAGCAATATACATAGAATACTGTTCTAATTGCTCATGTATTAAAATTAGTAGATCACGCCCATCAGTGCCGTTGATCTGATGGTTCTTGTAATGATTGGGGCCGATGGTTTTATACTGTTTAGCACCCAGACTTCGATCATCTCTCAAGGTGGATTATTTTTTTATTTTTTATTTTTTATGGATGGCCTATCCTGCTCAAGAACTTACAAAGCAGCTACCATAGATACAACTATCGGGGTAATACTCTTTCTTTTTTTTTTATACCAGCTAAGGTGGCCCTTGAGAATTGAAAGACCAATTGACATGGAAGTGAACCCAGTGGGAGGAGACCACCCACACAAGCAGGAAAAAGGACCACTTGCAAATACAAGAGAAAGGACCTGGGGATCGCTAGGCATTTGGGTGAGAACAGGACTCCCAAGGACTGGCTGCCCCCTATTCTCATCAAGGGTCATACTTGAGCACTCTCATGCCCCTGGAACATTATCCAATCAAAGTGTAACTCTCCAAGAGTCACAAGATTTTATGGCTGACAGCCTATTTGTTATCAATTGACTCCCCTGTTCCTAGTCTTAGGACCAACACATGATTCACAACACCACAGGAATTAGTAATCAATCAGATCCTTCTTAACTAATAATAAAAATAAAAACCAGTCGTTTCCTGTGTATTCACGGATTGAGTTTTGAGGGTAGGCAAGTTCCATGTATTGAGGCAACTTGCATTGCACCATATATTTCGCCTGATCGTGCAGTATGAACCAGAAGATCAGTGACAGTAGATTACAAGACATTCACCGTAATATTGATTTTTTTGGGTGATGGTGATGATAATTTCAGATATGGTTATAAACAAAATATAACAGCAGCACAAGTTTGACTTTTAACATTTCAGGGTTATGCTCTGTACTAATGTCGAATAGTTCTCTAAATTGAGTCCTATAAATTCAGTTGCAGTGCCCACCTGAAAATCCAAGCAATTCAAAAGCATGGAGCCCCTATTTATTAGTGCTAATCCACATCTAACTCAAATCAAAGTGGCACCGTAAGGTTGCCGACCGGAAAAACATGAAAAGTTTTACTTTGGTTTTCATTTTAAACATGTATTTTACACATAATCATCTATGTGGGCACAACTCTAATTAGTAAAATCTCACCACCTTAGATATAAAGAACAGTTGTTTTCGGTGATTTGGATTTTAGATGTGGGCCCTTGTAATTGCCCAAACACGGACACTAATAAATTAGTTCATCGAACTTGTCAAATTCAAACTGCAAATTAGACGAACTGATATGCGAATCAAATGAACCTAATCCATTGAATTTATTGATCTAATATTTACTCGAATGCGAATTAATCGAATTGTAAACTAGGTAACTATGTGGAGGACCACACGCAACTGAAAGGGAGAGGACTTGCGCGTCAAACGCCGGCAGTTGGGTGAGAATGGGACTTTGAACCACTCTGGGCTGTCCCTTTATTGTCATTGAAGGGTGATACTTGAGTGTGAATACTATCAAGTCCTTGGAACAATATTGCCCAGTCAAAGTGTAATCCAACAACAGTAGCAAGATTTTAGGGCTGGCAGACTATTTGATATTAATGGACTTCCTGTTTCTAGTCTTATTAGGACCAACCAACACATGATTCACAACGCCACATGAAGTAGTAATCATCACATCCTTCTTAACTAATAATAAAAATAAGAACCAATCTTTTCCTGCATGTTCACGGATTGAACTTTGAAGGCAGGAAAGTTCCATGTACTGAGGCAATTGGCATTGCAACTGGCATGAAAGAAAAGTTCCACATATCCACATGGCACTTAAATAATCTGTCATATTATACTTAAGAGTCTAGACTAAGGTGTGGGAGCACTGTATGGTATCTTCAGAGGCGGACCCAGGATTTTTCTTCAGGTGGGGCGAAACTTTTGCTGGAATTTTTCATATCCACAATAACAAAAGAAAAAATACATTCCATTTAAATAGAAGAAAAATATTTAACTATATCAACTTAATATATTTCTTGTTTGAAATGAGGACTATTCATTTCTCCAAAATTTACAGTATAAGAGAAGTATACTGAAAACAAAAAAGTCTCTCAAAAAATGAGGGCAAACCAATCATCCCCAAAAGGAAAAGGTTCACAACCTCCAAAAAATTCGGGTATCAACCCGAAGAAAGAAGTACATATTAATGATTAAGACATCAACTAACATACACTTCTCTAATCAAAAGTCATCTCAACCCCAACACTTCTCTAATCAAAGTCCTTCAATATATGTGATGATTGAATTGTCCTAGAAAAGCTGATATTATCTCCCTGGGATCTTCTTGTATGCAAAAAAATCAGCCCCAATTATGATTTCTATCATCTCAATATGGGCCCAAAAGTTTAATGGTCAACAGTCCATTTGGATCGATACATAGTCAATTCAACGGTCCAGTAAATTCGGATCTAACTGAAAGCTGGTAGACATATGCAATTTAGGTGGATCATGTGTTTGGTCCATTTCAATATACTAAAAGGTGGACGCCACAAGTATGATTTTAGGAAATTTCAATCTAAACTTGAGGTTAGAACAGCCTTGTAAGATATTTTACAAAGTATATATCTATGACAAGAATATATATATATATATATATATGGGGAACACTCATGTGCATCCATCCCTCACCATAGGATGAGGGCACTTTTCCTTTTTTGCACATGAATCCTCCTTTTATACTTCACCCTATTTACTTGAAATACCCCTTTTGGACTTGAAAATCTCCATTTATGGAAGCATCCCTCACCCTATGGTGAGGGATAGATGCACTTGAATATTTCTATATATGGGGAACACTCATGTGCATCCATCCCTCACAATAGGATGAGGGCTTTTTCCCTTTTTTGCACATGAATCATCCTTTTGTACTTCACCCTATGTACTTGAAATACCCCTTTTGTACTTGAAAATCTCCATTTATGGAAGCATCCCTCACCCTATGGCGAGGGATAGATGCACTTGAATATTTCCATATATGGGGAACACTCATGTGCATCCATCCCTCACAATAGGATGAGGGCACTTTCCCTTTTTTGCACATGAATCTTCCTTTTGTACTTCACCCTATATACTTGAAATACCCCTTTTGTACTTGAAAATCTCCATTTATGGAAGCATCCCTCACCCTATGGTGACGGATAGATGCACTTGAATATTTCCATATATGGGGAACACTCATGTGCATCCATCCCTCACAATAGGATGAGGGCACTTTCTCTTTTTTGCACATGAATCCTCCTTTTGTACTTACAAAAATAATATATGACAAAAATAATGTAGAAAATAATATTTTTACTAAGCTCTTTCCTCTTTTGTCAATGAGGAGGAGACCGATTTGACTTGTCGATATAGTGCGCACGATTTTTAAATGCAGGATAAAGTCACAATCTTTTGACTACAGCTATTGATTCAATCAAGGAAAGAAAACCTCTCTGCGAACACTATTCATGGAAAAAGGAGTGAATAGCATGAGCCACCTGTCAATGTCTCTTCAATCCACTATTTATGGACCGGTTGAATGACATGATCTGTATACACGTTGATGGAGATGTGGTATGAATGAGATGACATGAGATGTACATGGTGGACTCTCCAATGGATTTGGGTTTTTTTTGGTTATGCCCTTTTGACATGGGGCGAGTAGTTATTTGATATGGGGTGTGAGCCAAGGCCCAATAGCATTTTAAGAGGACTTTGGAATATGACCTGGGGCGGTATAAAGGTCGGTCCGCCTCTGGGTATCTTCATCAGTAGGATGAGGCTTGGTATGGTCCTTATCATACATTTTGGAGTGTCTCCATCAACCAAACCCATGTGTGTGTTAACATAAATGGGCCCTGGGGCCCAACAAATTGACCCATATGGGAATTGTTTAGATGGTACGTGATGGTGGGCCGCATATCTTGCATCTCCTTCCAGAAAATAGCCATGATTTTTCAAAATCATGAATCAATCTGCGGTTCACTTTCATTATTTAGCGGTTTTGATCATACCAATTCAGGTTTACGATGGACAGTACAAAGGCCCAAAGTTAATGAGATCGACCCTTGCCGAACTTAAGCCATATATACCACATGCCCTCCTGTGAGTAGACTGCAAAATGGTGATATAGGATGTCATAAGGCCTAGTTCAGCCCAAGCCCAGCCATTGTTGGTGTTTTGGTTTAAATTTGAGCCGTTTGTTTAGGACAGGATTTGTTTTTCAACCATTTGCTAAATGAGGTTTGATTGGTTGTACATTGACTAAATGCCCAACTGATGGCCCAATAGACTAAATGCACTCAAGTTAGAATTCTGAGCTCAAAATCTTGGGCTTGAGTCTTTCATTTGGTACCATATTAAGCTTGATAACCAAATGGGGTAGGCTGAAATGAACCTTGTAAAGTTCTAGTTTAGCTTATGTATCTAAGCTTAGCATTGTTCTATTTCATTTCTTGGGTTGGGCTGAAGAGGCAGATCCGCTCAATCGTTATTGTAGGTGCACGAAATTTCACGAACTCGGAGGTGGTGATCTCAAGACCCACTAGAAGAGAAGATGTGATGCCTTGAATAGAACCTGAAAGGGGGAAGAGGATAAGAGCAGTCAAAGACCCTGGCTGTGGGCAGCGCAAGGCTCTCCGATACCTAAGTCAGTGTAAGAACATGACAGTAGGGTAGAGATTTTAGAGTGACAGAGTAATGGCTCTGTAAGTAATGGGTTGTATATCTGCGTACCTTTGGAGGAGACTAAGTCATCTATTTTATACAGTCATAAGAATCCAATATCGTGGATAAGTATCAGAGCGCGATCGATGCGATTCCCTCAATCAGGGTAACCGTTTCAGTCGATCCCGCTCCTTTAATTTAGGAAACCGCTCAGTCAATGCCTATCCCTCAATTACAGTCGTAACGTCACCCATTCCCCTTAGTGTTCGCTGCCTCATAAACCATTCCGCCACATCTCTCGGTCGTTACGCCACGTCTCTATCGGGGATGATGGGCGATGCCCTTTGTCCGAAATAGGTGGCAGAGACCGAGGTGAGGACGTCCGAGGTTAGATACATCCGAACTGAGGTAGGACCGAGCTGAGGGAGGTGTGTGAGCAATGCAAGCAAGTCTACCGAGCTGCATGACAAGGACGAGCTTTCTGCCGAACTGTGAAGGGTCTTTTGGTGCTATAGCCGAGACCGAGACTATTAACAAGTTCGGTTCCGAAGTGGCACGTGATTCTTCTTCATTACTGGCGGAGTGGGCCCAATCTCGGTGTTCGAGGAACGCCCCCACACAATTATCAATCTGACTGCAATCTATTTTGGCCTGTGAGGATCTCCACAATGGCAAAAACTTGAACATCTGATGTCCCTATCTGACTGTTAAAAATGGCAGGGGAGCGTCAAAAAAGAAAAAAAAAAAAAAACTGGGATCCCCTTAATTAAAAGTGCCCAATAAGACATTCATATGCAGCAGACGTCCGCAGGAGAAAATTCGCCCACAACAGAGAGCCTTGTACTTAACTGATACTCAAATCCTTTTCACCTCTCCAACTAATGTATGTTGTTTTTGCATGGCCTCTACAAGGTTTAACACTAAGTATTTATTACCAAAAGCCTGGGGCTGTCAACAAGCTGAGAAAGCATCTGAGAAAGCTGGACTGGGCTCAGTTGTGCTTGGGCTTGACTGAAGCTTGAGCAGAGCTAGGACCTTTTCACTGGGCTTAGCTCATTTTTGTTTCAATTAAGCTACCATACACAAATTCACATATACAAGATCAGGTGCTAGCTCAGGTCATTAAAAACTAAAGTGTATAAATGCTGTAAGCCAAGCCCAAGCCCATACTCAAGCTCTGCTTGTTTAGAATTGGGCTTGTGGTTGCACCTGATTAGTTTAGTACCTCTATAAGTTGAAGATTAACCCAGACTTGTAGAGTGGAACCAAGCTCATGCCATTGATCAGAAATTGAGCTTGAGGTAGGTGAATGCAGATTAATTACACCCATGGCTGGGCTTGAGACTCCGGATATAACAAAGAGAAAATGAAGGCGTTCTCTTCCTCTGCCAGGCCCAGTGCCGAGAATCATCCATTGCATTGTTTGTGGTCCACCTAATGACCTGTCGCATCTGCCGCAGAGGCACAAAATGCCGTATAAGTATGCAACTTAGGTTGGTGGCCCGTCTCAATCGGAAGTGAAATTTGGGCTGGGCTTCCTCAGGTTTCTTTATATTAAAATCTCATATTACTTCTTTACTTGGGGCCAGTTTGGCAACTCTACTAATAGAGTCAATTGAGGTAAAGTTTGATTTTAAAGAAGGGGCCAGTTCTCCTAAGCTGCAGCTTAGCTTATCCTAAGCTGAAACATGGCTGATCTCACAAAATCAAAGTCGATTATGCTGTTTTTTGCATAATGATCGTTTCCAAAATCAAGATAAATCCAATCAGAGTTGGATTTTTCAGTTCCATCATGCGAAAAACAGATATAATCAAGTTTGATTTGTAGGACCAGCACTATTCCAACTTAGGATAAGCTAAGATGCAGCTTAGGAGAGCCTTGCTCTTTAAAGAAAGAATAAAATATAAATGGGCTATGATGGTATTTTATTTTCAGTTGTTTGTTATACAGTTTTTTTGGGTTTTTTCCCTTTTGAATAGAATGAGGTGCTTTGTTTTTGGGTTTTTACCCTTTTGAATAGAATCATACTTACTATTGAAAAACAAAATATGTTTGGGAGCCATTTAGGCTGAAATTTTAAAATTGGGTTTGGGTTGGTCAAGTTTGAGTTTTAGATACTTGAATTCAGCCTGTGTCCTCAAGCTAACTATATAAACCTAAGAAAATGTTCACCTACCCAAGCTCTATGGGCTCCGCCTTTCATCAATGCAGCCCCTTTGATACTTTTTTTATCCCCTCGTTTGGCATTATATCCAATTTTATACTCATTAAACCTTCACTCCCCACTAGTTTGAATCTCAAAAAGATCTATGTTCAAAATGTCATATTTATAAGGAGACTTTTCCATCTGCCCTCTTTCCATTGATACACATGCATCCAAGTGGACCCCATGAGCAAAAATGCATATGAGCAATATGCAATCTTCATAGCGCAAAACATCATCATCATCATCAAATGGTTGGGGTAAGCTGCATGAATTATGTTCTTCAATCTTCATAGTGCAAAACATTGCACTATAAACCTACGGATATATTTTGTATAGTATATAAAAATGCACATTTCAGGAATTTTATATCTATTAAAAAGCAAGCCAAGACTAAGATTTTGGTACCCAATTTCTGACCCAAGTACAAGGATCACAAACTCTTTAAAAACTCCTTAAGAATTTGCCATGTTTTGGTTTTTTCAGACATCATACCACATCATATCCCCTGACGTTTGCATATATCATGTTTCTCCAAAAAGAATTCTAAAATTCTAATCACCTAAAAAGTCTCAAATGATCTTTAGAATCCCTATCATTCCAATTCTCTTTAATTTTTTTTTTTTTTATGGAATTTTGGAATGCTCAAGTACAAATAAGCATTTAGGTATCCTAACTTGCGGAAAAAACAAAATTTTCTAGACTGAAATTCCATGAATTCAATAAAGAAATAGGCCTACAACTAACACTCTTGATTTTTTGGGTATCCACCTACAAACACTTGGTATTGAGTTTGTGTTGGAAATTGCAATCCATAGTATCAGCATGATGTGCTAATGAAGGGAAGCTAAGCTCCAACAAATTAATTGCAGAATAATGTAAACGCAAGACCCTCGTGGGGGGCTTCCAGCTTCCCTACCCACATGCACTCACATGTCTCGTGTGGGCCCCACCATCCGACAGCTCTTACACAAGCACAATCCGCGGCGATGAAATCAAGGATTCGATGCCCCGTCAACCACGACCGAATATTACTTTTAAAATCACCGCTCTCTGCCACCCATGTAAGACTCTAGGAAAATAAGAGTCGTATATAGAATAAGATATGTGGCCCACTTGTGAGCGGCTGCTGATCAAACTCTTGTGGGGTATGGACGATCAGGATCCTTTGATACAAAAGAAAATCATCTCAGTCGGCCCAGCTTAATCCACACCTCATAATATATATATGGTGTTTTGAAATATGGTGTTTTTTTTATTTAACTCAAAAAAAAATTATCTTTTAAAATGATCATTCACCTTACCACTAGTAAAGTAAATTTACTATAAGAGAGTGTCTATATGGACCGAATTCGGTCCCGAATTTGGGACCAAACTGTATACTCATGCTTTTTCTCTCTCCCGCTCCCCTAAAAGTTAAATGCTCTCATTGCTCACATCAATGCCACGTGGTGATTCGGTTCCAAATTCGAGACCTCATTCTGTCCATGTAGACTTTTTCTTTACTATAATTGGGAAAGTGATCATTGCCCATTTTGCATGCCATTCTTACATGACACGTGCGGGGAGCATTAGCACGAGTGCCCTCTTCTAGAAGCATTCTATGAGTGCCCTGTCCACTTTGATCTTGGCTAGTCTCTATCTATTTCTAAGGAGTTTTTATGGAAAAATTAATTTTAAATCTTATTTCAACGGTTTTATAAAGAAAAATCATAAAATAACAAGAAAGTTGTTCGTGCATTTTTTTTTTTTACAAAACTACCCTAGTTGACGATATCATCAACCAATTGACGATATCGTCAATTGGTTGATGATATCGTCAACTTCCATTGCAAAAAACTATTTGTTGCTCCATCTTTCTCTATCTAGTGATAAAAAGTTTGTGAAAACTATTGTATTTTGTATCCCAACTGTCTTATTTAGGGCGTCTTGGCAATCTTCCTCAGGTGCGTGGGTCTCATACTAGATTTTCATTCATTTCTCGCCCCTTATTAAAGTGTATTCTCATGACTTTTGAGCTTTTGAGAGTGTGAATTTGGAGAACAAGGTGTTTGATGAAATGTCAAAATGAGGATTTTCTCTCGATTTAGTTGATGGCTTTGAGTGAGATTGGAGGGGGTGGATTTGGATATGCTTTGTGAGCACATTCCTTCTTCTCCTCCAACCTCACTCAAAGCCACCGACTAAATCAAGATAAAATCCTCATTTTGGCATTTCACCAAACACCTTGTACTCCAAATTCACACCCTCAAAAGTCATGAGAATACACTTTAATAAGGGGCGAGAAATGAGTGGAAATCAAGCATGGGACCACACACTTGAGGAAGATTGCCAAGACCATTTAAATAAGACAATCATGACATAAAATGCAATAGTTTTCACAAACTTTCCATCACTAGATAGAGAAAGATGAAGCAACACATAGTTTTTTTGTAATGGAGGTTGATGATATCGTCAACCAATTTACGATTGACGATATCGTAAACTGAGTTGATAATATCGTCAACTGGAGTAGTTTTGTCCCAAAAAAATGTACGAACAACTCTCTTTTTATTTTATGATTTTTCTTCATTAAAATCATTGAATTAAGATTTAAAATTAATTTTTTCGTAAAAAATCCCAAGCTTAAAATTCCTACTAATTCAATTACATGAAACAAACAAGTAAATATTTTGAGATCCATCTTATTCTTTAATAGGATTGAATTGGATATATAGAGTAATGTTTAATAAGAAAGATTTTGAGGCATTCACTTAAAAAATTAGTTTGCATTTAGGTTGATGTGCCATAAGTAGAAATGAAAGAGACAAAAGTAAACCAAGTACAGCAAGTCCCCTGTTGAAGCTGAGCAGGTTATTTGACCTTAGAAATATGTATGTTATAAGTAGTTCAAAATGAGAAACCAAAAGGTGAACATCTGTGAATAATCATCAAGTAGACATTCCTTTCATAGAATCTCATCAAGGAAAATGGATAGCCCTACCAATAAGAAATATTAAAAAAAAAAAAAAAAAGGATCAGAGATGGAGAACTAATACTCAGCCATTGGTCTCACATTTCAAATACTAAAAAGTCCAGTTCTCATCTACATCTCCAACAGCCCTTACCCTTTTAATGATCATCTGGTGGAGCTCATTTGACCAAAAACTCGGATGTATTCAATTCCAATCCTTTTAATCAGTAATATTGTATTCAATTCCTATGGAACATAGTAAAATTAATTATACCACTCAAAATAAAGAGTATTTTATAGATTGATTAATTCAACAGTAGTCTTAACTCTTATGAAGTGAAACTCAGCCACAGCCAATGACAAAGAGGACATTTGTTTCAGTGGTTTAGGTGGACCCACTCAAGATATGATAAAGTATTATCAAGATATATATTTCTTTTGTTGTGATCGAGTGTGTGCGGAAGCATGCAATCAACAAGCAAACAAACCAAACCACACAAAAGGAAACACTGATTTACATGGTTCGGTGATTTCACACCTACATTCACAAACAAAAGCTCGTCATCTTCAGAGTTTTTTCCAACACGTTAGGGTTACAACCAAAAGCAATAATATTTAGTTTTAGATAAATACCAAATTACCCCTCAACCCTAATACAAATGAGTTGGGCCTATAAAATGAGCCAAAACCCAAACCCATAAACCTAACATCTTTTATTGTTGTGTCGGCCTAAAAGGATTTGGACTTATATTTATGGTCATATGTGAGGGCTGTTAACATGTTTGAAATTAGACACGACCTAGCTATTTATTTCATTCTGCGTGTACAAGGTTTGGTGGATTAGCTTTCTATTAAAAAAATAATTTTAGTAAACAAATGCTAGCCAGCCAATTAAAAGCACTGGTTTCAAACAATCTGTCAGCTTTCATACTTACCTATAGAAGTCAATTTCTTTAGGTGGCTAATAACATTAGATGAAGCTTTTTTTCTATCATCACCATGGAGATACTTATTTACGGTGCTTGTAGCTCTCTTCTTGACATTATCTTTTTTCTAGAAGATGTTGTCTTCTCCTACCACTTGTCAGTCATCTCCACTCCCTCTTCTATATAAAATTCTATGAATCCCACAAGTGGAGAAGATTCTGTCCAACAGTATGACGATAAAAAAAAGAAAACACTCAGTCCACAATAGAGGTGGTGAGGGGTGGGGAGGAAGTGAACCGACACGAATGAAGAATGAAGAATGAAGAATGAAGTTAAAGAAGTTAGCTAGGGCTTTGGGGAAAACTGTATTGGGAGGGAATTAAGTTCTAAGGATTGGCTTTATATATTTTCTTTCCTGAGGTACCACAAATTTGACATGATACATTGAAGCATAAAATTGATATTATACGTGCAGTATTGCTCCATGTAATTGAATTCTTAATATTTTAAGAGTTTGTAGTAGTTATGTAAGTCGTTAAAAATGAAGAATAAAAAATGAATAATAAAAAAGAGTACCATCATATAATCTCATCTTTAATGGAAATTGAACCAAAGTTAGATGAGAAAGATTACCCAACCATCACCCTAGAATAGGAAGTCAATGTCTCATCTACATTGCTATCTTACATCCTTCACCCCAAGACTCATTCCATTTACTTTCACCTTTTTAATTAATAATCCCTCAATGGAGCTCATTTGACCATGCGTTTCTATATATTCAGTTCCTATATGTTTTATGCAAACAAGCCCAAAGATACGTAATTTTGTCATCTCATTTGCTGATCCTATAGTACACTCTATTGTGGAAGCTAAAGGTTGAGCATGCACCTCTATGTAACCATGCCCAAATTGATGTATTTTATGAAAAAAATATATTTCATTAAAAATTTGTATGGAGTTTGAATAATTTAAAATAAAATCAAAGAGCCCAACAATTTTTTACACCAGGGGTATGGCCTAGTTGATTACCAAAGTTTTCGAGAAAACCCCTTCTATCACTCATGATAAACTGTCTCAAAAGACAATTTTCATAGAGCATGTCAACTTCCAGATAAACCATTAGCTGATGCCTGGCATCACTAAAAAGCTCTAGGCTTTCATCAAAACACAGCACATCAGCAAAATATGTTCTTGGCACCTTACATAAAAAACCAAGTCCTTCACCAATCATCCTTGTGTCCCACTGGTTGTATGATTAGGAGTACATGCAAAAGGTCCAGGGGTTTAAGGATTGGTATCATCCTCTCTTTATGTTAAAAAAGCAAGTCCTTCAAAAGTGGAGAATTTTAGCTTATCTGCTGATGTACTGTTTGTTCTTTAATTGGAAGTTATAGGTCTTATGATATTGTGATGCTTAACATCAGGTGATTTTCATTCATATCTCATACCTGCCTGAGTTCAATCAATTTTTTTTTTTTTTTTTTTTTGCTTAATGGAGGGTTCCCAACCCTTTGGCTTGGAATAATTCCTCCAGCCCTAGAGAGAAGCCGGGTAAAACCCCTGTGGCCCATAGGTGGTAGCACAAGTGGATTCAACCTTCGATTCCGAAGAGTCGATACAAAAACCTCTAGCTCCGGAAAATAAAGGAACTGCGGTCCTGACAACTTGGCCAACCCCTTGGAGTTAAGTTCAATCAATTGAATTGTTAAGATCATAGACCACCCTCTCAGCCTGTCACCCATAAAATCAAAGGGGGGCCATTTGCAAATTGTTGCTATATATATGAAAAAACATGCATAAAATCTTTTCTACCAAACCACCCAGTCCAACAATAGTAAAAATGAAAACCCAACTTCCAACGAATAAAGATGTATTTTATCCTGGTAGATCTACTGATGCAGTATGCTTTCCCATGACCCATTCCATTCATTATTCCATTCGTTATTCAATTTCATGTCACACCATACCATACCATACCTGCAAGCAAGCCCTCACATGTTCCCCCATATTTTACTCCTAAAATGACAAAACGTAGGTAATTTTATAAATGACTATTTGTGTTTCTTATATCATAAGGAATGATTACTTAATCTTTCTAATTTTTATAACCATTTTTCTTAATTCCACAATCTCAAGTACCAATCATTTTGACCAGCAGCCAAAGAGTAAATTTCTACTTACTCAGGAAACATGAAAGTTACCTCATATGTAATCTATACTTGGGCTTAAATGCATGATATTAGTCCTGAATAAGTCTGCTTGAGTTTAATGCACTTGATTTAATCTAAACAAGTTCAAAACACTACTCTAAATAATAAGAGCTAATTAGATTAAGGTCTGAAAACAAAAGGTCTAGTATTAAATTCTAATTATTTACCGTTAGTGTGTTTGGTAAAATCATAAAAAGAGGCGCTCTTATTTCATGAGGCAATTGAGGCCCACCATGAGAAATTGTGGTAATTGGGCCCACCTTCTAAAAATTACAGTGTAGAAGATGGTATTTGCATTCTTTTGAAAATCTTATGAGATTATTTTCATCCAAAATACTCGTAGATTTTACATTTTCCACATTCATCTACTTTAACTAAAAAAACTTTAATTAAAAGCAGCTTCCCTTAGCTAAGTTTTTTAGAGGCACAAGTTTTCATTTGTAAATGGACTCTAAAATTAGGAGGAAAAAAATTAGAGGTTTTCCAAATTCTCTAATATGCAAATAAGTCGTAAATCATAAAATAAAAGCTTATTTTTAGAGTTACCAACGCCCCCTAAGCCATTTGTGTCATTTTACAATAAAGTATGTTGACTTCGTCAACCATTTGTTGTTCAAATTAAACGTAAATATGAGGTGGGTAAGATTTTTAGGTCAAGAAATGGGCCCACAGGTCATCTTTCTGGGCTGGATTGGGCTTTATTTTTAGGCTCATTGGCTGTATTTAAGCTAATTTTCGGTCATTATTTTTAACTGGGCCGGGCCTGATCTTATTTATCATTGAGACCATCCCAACCCAACTTATTTAACACAATGGACTGTTTATATTTTGCAAATTGACTAAGCCAGGATCTCACTTTCAGGCAATGTGGAATGAAACAGGCCTCAATTTTAGGACCGACAAAGAAATGAGTTGTTAAACAAGATCTGACCGAGTTGAACCCACCCAAGGAATTCGGCAGAACCCACCTTCCAATAAGTTAAAGATCTGACCCAGTTTAACCCACCCAAGGAATTGGGCAGAACCCACCTTCCATTAAATTAACATGCATTTTAACCTGGGATAATATACACCTGCACATGCACAGGATACTACTAGTGCATCCAGGACATCCCAGAAGGAAGGCCCACCTCTGAATTCCACGCGTTACTCAACATGGTTGTTCCAGGTGCGCACCGTGCAATCACAATCAGGACATCGCTGGGGGAATTTCACATGATAGTTGTGATGGCGGATGGGCACATCTCATAGTTGTCAAATTCGGTTTGTTTGGGACGAAATTTTTGAAAGATTTCTATTTCAATCACATACCGAAATAAAACAACTACCTTTCGGTCAATTTCCGCCATTTCGGTCAACTTTGGGAATTTCGGCTGATTTCGGCAGAATTCGAGAAATTCGCCTGAAATGAATTAAAAAGACTTTATGCAATTTTCTTCCTTCTAAAAAGCCGCAACCCCTACCTAGGCCATTTTTCAAATAAAAATAAAAGGTAAAAGGAGGAGAATAGTTTCTCTTAAAATAAATTTTCTAATTAAATTTCGCTTAAAACAAATCCTTAATCAAATTTCTACATGTATATCTATATCTTTAAATTGGAGAGATATTCATGTGGTGAGGGACAAACTTAATGGGGCCTAACTAGGGATCCACTTATCATGGAACTTATAGGGTATGGAATGAGACATCTTGGATGAGCTCATATATCAAATTTGGGGTCAATCCCATGCCTCTAAACCCTTCATCCGTGGCCTATAAATTTAACGATTTTATATTAGAGGAAAAAATTTAACCCTCGATCCAATGGTTTAATTCATTTGGATAGGTGAAAACTCAGAGGGTCTAGTGTACTTAATGTAGTTTCATGTGTGTGGATGGTTCAAATGTGTTATAAAGTCAACTATACTATGTTGTCTCTGGCCATAACATGATGAGAGATGGATGTGCATCAACATTTCCCTTTAAATTTATATTTTTTTGAAAAAAAACCTCAAAAAGTTTCACCCAAAATTTCGAATTGGCCGGAAAATTTCATTTGGAGGCCAAACAGACACGGTGTCCAAGACGAAATTCACAACTACAACATGCGCATGCTACGCACGGTGCACAGATAAATATCTTCCACACACTGTTACACTATGATTTCGTGGTTCAGCTCATAGAGCACACTCGACTGTATTTCTATTATTCGAGATATGATAGATGAAAAGGTCTAGTAAATATAAGATTAGCCCCATAAGATTATCTTAATCTTTAATTTAATGATGTTTTACCCATAAGTTTGTTTTAGATGCAATGTGAATCAAAAGATGGACCCAAGTGGGCCCAAAGAGCTGAACATCAAATCAGCAACAGGCAGTCTGCTTCTGGAAGAAACTTCTCCTAAATAACATGCCAATTGCCACCCAATATCTAACAAGATTTCACATGTTCTCTTCCCCTATTCCTGTTAAATATAATAAAGAGCCAAGATCCCTCTCCCTTTCCATCCTGTAAAGCCAATCAAACCTACCAACTCAACACACCCCACCATCAAAAATCACCACTCCCATCAAAAGAACAAGAAAACCAGAGAGAGATCCATCGACCAGAGATGCATGCAAAAACAGACTCGGAGGTGACCAGCCTCGCAGCCTCCTCTCCCACAAGGTCCCCTCGCAGGCCAGTCTACTACGTGCAGAGCCCATCCCGCGACTCCCATGATGGCGAGAAGACCAACAACTCCTTCCACTCCACCCCAGTCCTCAGCCCCATGGGCTCCCCTCCCCACTCCCACTCCTCCCTCGGCCATCACTCCCGTGAGTCCTCCTCCAGCCGATTCTCCGGCTCTTTCAAGCCTGGATCTAGGAAAATGAAGAAGGAGTCCACCAAGCCATGGAAGGAGTGTGCTGTCATTGAAGAAGAGGGACTCCTTGAAGATGATGACATGGACAAGGGCCTTCCTAGGAGATGCTATTTTCTTGCTTTTGTTCTGGGGTTCGTGTTTCTCTTCTCCATCTTTTCTTTGATTCTTTGGGGGGCTAGTCGACCCCAGAAGCCTCTGATTTCTATGAAGGTAATTGGTTCTCCCATCATTCACTGACCTTGATCTTCAGTAGTGCTCTCCTTTTTTTTTAATATATTGACAACTGAATGCATTACCCATTTGACTCTAGCTTTTTGGGCTTGATTTTCATTGAAAAAGTGAAGTTTTTGCAGTAGCTTGTGAACCCATTTTGGGGTTATTGGATTTGATTGTTGTAGATCTGTTTTTCTCCATCCATAGACTAAATGCATCTCTAGCCATTAGAGCATATAGGTAATTGGCTTGATTTCTTTTTCGATGAAAGAAAAATGTTTGCACAAGTTCATGAACCCATTTTGGCGACATTAGGTTTGATGGTTATCGATCTGTATTCCTCAATCCATAGACCAAATACATTGGATCTATTGATTTTAACCAGCTAAATGCATATACCCATTTGAGCATTTAGCTAATTGGGCATGATTTTCACTGGAAAAAGATCTAATTTTTGCACAAGTTCATGAACCCATTTTGGTGAGATTAGATTTGATGGATGTAGATCCATGTTTCTGCATCCACAGACTAAATAAGTCGGATCCATCGATTTTAACCACCTAATTCAATCTACCCATTTGAAAATATATATCTTTTTAGGCTCTGTTTTCTTTAAAATTGCGATTTTTGCTTGCAAATACATCTACACATTCGAGCATATAGCTTTTCAGGCCATTTTCATGACATGGGGGTGGTAACAGATTCTTGTTTATTCCTTCCATGAACAGAGCATTACATTTGAGACATTTGTGATTCAAGCGGGGACGGATTCAACAGGAGTGCCTACAGATATGGTCTCCATGAATTCTACAGTAAAATTCACCTTCCAAAACAAAGCAACATTCTTTGGTCTTCATGTGACATCAACCCCTCTCGATCTCTCCTTCTCTCAACTCACCATTGCCAGTGGAGCTGTAATCATCGAAATCCTCTTCCCTCTTTTTTTCTTATTTTTCTAAATCAAACCCATTTCCAACAAGCAATTTTCTTTCTGGGTGTTGCAGATAAAGCAGTTCTACCAATCGAGAAAGACCCAGAGAACCATGAATGCGGTTATTTTGGGCACTAGAATCCCCTTGTATGGAGGTGGGGCTAGTTGGAGCAGTTCAACAGGAAAAACAAATGTGCCTGTGCCCTTGAATCTGAGTTTCATGGTCAGATCCAGAGCTTATGTCTTGGGGAAGTTGGTGAAACCAAAGTTCTATATCAAGGTGGAGTGCTCAGTTGTTTTAGACCCCACAAAACTAAATAAGCCTGTTTCTCTCAAGGACTCATGTCAATACAGTTGATAGTGATATGGTGAGATTAAGATGTCTATTAATGAAGAAATCAATGGAGTGGGGAAGTGACAAAGGTGACAATAGGGTTATTTGTTTTTATGTATGTATTCTTTCTTACAGCTGTTTGGGCAGCTTTTGGGGTTGGAAAATGGATGGGCAGACGCGGTTTGGGTACCAAGCTGCCCAAAAGCCAATTAGATCTGGGGACTTTGTTGTATGTAGTTTAATAATATTGTTAAATTATATGAGGGGTGTTCAATAAAAGAGGTTTGGACTTTCTCTTGGGATTTGCTTTTTGGGTTTTGCTATTGACTTTTTGGATGTGGCCCTCCATGTGGGTTTGGAATGCTAACAAAGTGCATCCATTCATTTCAATTTTCTCCTCTTTTGATTTCTTCTTTATCTATTTTTGTGAAGTTGATTAGGAAGTGTTATTTATTGGTGATAATATCAGTGGGACACCACATTTTTTATAGTGAGATTTATTTTGTGGTCCTGCTTTTTGGCCTAAGTGTTCAGAAGTTCCTCTAATATCAATAACTATTTACATTTCATTGCAGTATTTCCCATTTTAAGTATATTTAAATGATGGCACAAATGCCACTTCATAGTAAAGAAATTGTAGTTGTGTTTCTAATCATGGGTGTTATGTAATGGTTCAACTGGCTAGTTAAGGGGTCCAGACTCCAGGCGCAGCTATTTCAATCAGGCCATTGAATAATCGAGAAATCATGGTTTATTAACACATAAATAATGCACTACATACATCTTATATAATCATTTGTGAAGAATATGCAATTGTTCATATGGGAATTTTTATGCTGATGAATTAGTTTGACTAAAGTGGACTCCATATATATTTGATTCAAAACATTCACAACACAGGCCCCTCCTGAGTGCACTTCAACCAAATTTTTCTTCATTTAAAATGAGCTAAAACTATCTGTTCAAATTTTTTATAGAAATTTAGAACAATAGCTAATCTCATTTTCAATAAGCTAATCTGTTTAGCAGATATTATTATTAATATTGGAGTGAAATTTGGGTCACTATGGGGCGTGGTACCCCCACATGAACCTCAACAGGACAAAACTCCCATGCCCATAGGACATCAGCATAAGATGCCCATCGGAATATGTGGAGGTAGTTCATGGCCCATAGGCAGAAACAATAGGACTCCTCACCACATGCTTCCCTCCAACCTCATGCCAACTCAGATACCCATAATTCCCAATGTAATCCCCTTCAGTCCTGGCCATATCAGTCTTTGCCATGTCAATCTCCACACTCATCTCAAACCCCTGCCTGCTGTTCTTACCCTCAAACTCAAGCGTCTCCGGCTCCACCACCACTCTCATGCCTACGGGGGCATACACTACCGCATGATAAACAGCAGGACCCTCCTCCACGTTGGTCAGCACTCTGGTAAACCTGGAAGTAGTGGAGTTGGTGTTGTTGAGAATGACCATGAAGGAGGGGTAGTTGAGATCCAGATTGGGGTTTGTGCATGTGTAGTTGAATTTCCTTGTTATCACCTTCATCTGATCGCGGGTGTAGTTGAGCCCACAAAGGAAATCCAAGTAGTCCTGCACCCCAATGTCATACACCAAGCCCGGGTCCATTGCCTTGTTTGGATTCACATGGCCCCCTCCGAAATCCAGTGGCGTCGCTGAAGTTCCTGTCATTCAACATAATAGCAATCTTAATGGGTATCTGCTAAAGAAATAGGGCTAGACCAGCCCACGCTAACCCGAGACCGGCCAGCGTCAGCGGCTGAGTGAGCATGACAACTAAATGGGCTGGCACTTGAACAAGAATCAGTCCATCCAATCTGGCTCATGACCGCATATAGTTTAGAAGTTGTTTTATGGATCGAATAGATAAACAGATCCGGATCTGGATCCATGCATATAAGATCTAGACGCCCTCAAATCTGGAAACTTGAGAGTTCAGAAATCAGGATCTGTATCTGATAGAAACTAAAGCGGTATATTAGGTAAGGGGGATCTTCAAGTGCATCCATCCATCACCATTTGTGGTGAGGGACACCCTTTTTGGGGAAGTTTCAAGTACAAAAGAGATGAACAAAACTTCCCCAAAAGGGATGTCCCTCACCACAAATGGTGAGAGATTGATGCACTTGAATATTCTCCATTAGGTAATACATACATATTTTAAGAGTGCACAAAGGCAAGTATACAAGACTTGTTATGGATCTGGACCAGATTTTCGGACATTCTAGGTTGTTTAGTTGATAAGATCTCTGGATCCAACGCATAAGATAGGTGTTGGATTACGAGGAAAACGGGATTGGAGATGGATCCAGATACACCATGGTCCCATCTCCGACTCTTTTAACTCATTTACGATCTACCTGTAGTGAGGGCGAGTATAGGTCGATCGGTATTGTCGATTACATGTGCAGTAGTCATGAGAGCGGACCGGATAGCGGCTGGGCTCCAGTCAGGGTGCACAGCTCGCACCAGTGCTGCTACGCCAACCAGATGGGGAGATGACATGGAAGTACCAGACACAAGCGCAAAATCCGTTACCAAGTAGTCATTGCCGATGGGTTGCCATCTACGATTGGGGGCCCATGCAGCCAAGATATTGACTCCGGGTGCCAGTATGTCCGGCTTCAGGATCCCTGGTGAGAGCCTATATGGCCCACGCGACGAGAAGTTGGCCACCTGAGGCGCCGGTTTTGATCTGAGAACCGTCATCTGGAACTTGATATCCACTGTGGCAGGCGAAGCCAGTGAGGACGTCGCAATGTATTCATTCACCTTCTCTCCATCCTCCAAGCTTACTGCCACAAACGGCATATAGAAGTTAGATGGTCTCAAGAACTGGGCCAAGTCAGTGGCAAAGATACCTCCTTCCGCCCCGCTTCTGTTTACTTCATCCATTTGATTAAAAACGTTCCCAAATGAGCAGAAAACAATCTTCCCAGCAACATCTTTGGGGTCTAGAGCATAGGAATTGCAGGCCTCTTTACTGGTATTGCCATGTCCATAGTAGAGAGGATAGCCAGATACGTATAAGCTCAGAGGAAAGATGGACCTCCCTTGGAAGGGGGCAATGCTGCCATTGCCAAGGGTTACAGACGCGGCATAATCTCTATCAATAGTCCCTGCGCCAACAGTCGTGATCCAGGGCGCGCCGTTTAAGATAGTGTAACCCTGTGGGCCGCTATTCCCGGCTGAACATGAGACAAAGATGCCTCTCTCCAGGGCCGCAAACGCACCCAGTGCAATTGCGTTCGCGTAGAAGGGCTGTTCTGGGAACCCCAGGGACAATGACATGAGATCGACACCATCGGCAATTGCTTGATCCATGCCGGCTAAAACATCAGTCGCTGCTGACGAGAAACTGGCGGTGGCAAACCCCACTTTGTACATAGCAACCCTGGCCATGGGTGCAATGCCGATGGCAGTGCCTGGGGCATAGCCAAAGTACGCAGCATTCTGCACCCGGCTTCCAGCTGCGGTTGATGAGGTGTGGGTCCCATGACCCAAGAAGTCCCTGGGAGAATCATAGTCGTAGGTCTTCGAGATGTTCTGGCCGTGTTCTTTGAGCCCTTTGCTGAAAGAGCGAGCTCCAATGAGCTTCCGGTTGCAGTTGGAGGAGTTGAACTCAGTGCCTGCCTCGCACGCGCCCTTCCATCTATCCGGCACAGGCGACATGCCGGCGTCATTGAAGCTCTCGCTCTCTGGCCAAATTCCACTGTCGAGTATGCCGATGATCATGTCATCGCCAAACTGGGCTGTAGGCCAGAGGCCCGCATGTCTATCAAGGCCCAGGAAGCGAGGGGTGTGTGTGGTATGGAGCTGGCCATAAGTCTCTGGATATGTGGCAATATGACCAGGCATTCTCTCCAGCTGGGCAAGCTGCGAGGATGATAGCACAGCGCTGAAACCATTCATGACATGGTTGTAGGTGTAGAGATGGGTTGGCGAGTCAGCATCCGACTCAGAGAGGGATGCGAGCATCGACTTGTACCAACTATGGTGGGCGGCGAAGGGAGCTGGAATGGCTGATTTGTCCATGTGGATGATGTATGACTGGCGTTCATCGCCGGCATAAGTTGGAGCCACAAGGAGGAAGCCGAGAAAGAAGAAGGAAATTAGAAGACTCAGATGAGGGAGGAATTCCATGGCTAGGGACATGGAACATATGAATGAAGCGAGTAGAAGACTAGGGACGTCAATTTATACATGGACTTTAAAACTGCTAAGCTAATGGGGTGAACAGGGCAGTGATAAACTCGGGACTATTATAAAAGATCAGGGTGTTTGGACATGCATGGCCTGAGCGATGATCTTATGCTGTTGTCCTATGATCAATTGGAGATTCCAGGCCTCATAACGGGCCCCCACAAGCACAACGTTTGCCCTGCAGTACGAAATCAGAACCATACGCTCTCAATTATTGTGTTCCTAGTTTATCATGTCTACTTCAAATTGTTTGAGGTAAGAAATTGGGTGTTCGAAAGGAGCTGTTTCTCAGCATATGCGACTCAGCTAGGTTGATGAGTCTTTGCCCTTGGGGCACTTTATTCAAACCGGGCATATGCCTGTGACTCTGGTATAAGCACCTTTCATCATGTATTGAGTATTTAAGTTTGGATGTCCCAAAAAGTTGCTCCCCAGATTTCTTCTTCACATTACTATTTAATTGGGTTTGTTTGGGTAATTCACTTGTAGAGTGAGTTGATCTGTTTGGGTAATTCACTTGTAGAGTGAGTTGATGAGAAATGTCACTTTAAAAGAAAGGAAAACAAGAGTTTCATATCAAACAGTAAAATTTTCAAAAATCACCTCTCCTTTTTTTTTAAGAAGTTAGGAAGTTATTCCTTCATTCTACGAAATGATAAAGGCCTCTTCTTTTTATTCAAAGAAGTCAAAAAAAGTTCCTTCTCACGCCACACAAAGACAAAGGGTTGCGAAGGTGAATTTTGAAATTTTTTATTTTGTGATATTGCCTCTTTTCTTTTCTTGTCTCATAAGGTGACTTTTCACTTCAATTCACTTTACAACTAAATTTTCCAAGTGGATCCGGATTTCATATGAAGGTCAGGGTACAATCAACCTTCAGTTCGCACTACAAATATATTGTGGCCCAAAATCAGTAAGGTACCCTGATCAGTTGCAACTGGTACACTAACAAAAACAGAGAGAAAAGAAAAGAGAACCTAAAATGTCTAAACAGTCGGCAGTCAGAATGCAATGTAACCTACCTCACCTCAACTAATGCCTTAATTTTCATCACAGGACATATGGCTAAAAATGGGAGAGTGGCCACGGCTCTAATAGAATGCAGCCAGCAAAAGGAACGGGTGACTGAGGTTCATGGCACTTGTGCCATGACAGTGTGTTCGGCTCTAACAGAACATAACCTAAAATGTTTGTACATGCTCCACTTACGCAGCCATATAGATCCAGAGGCATGATCTCGAAGCTAATGACATTACTCTTACCAAAAAAAAGACATTACAGGGGGAGGGTAAATGTTACACCCCGACCCAATTTAACCCTGATTAGTGCTAATTAAGTGTTTTTTAGCTTAATTAATTGTGCTTAGTCGTTAATTATGGTAATTAGTGTCTAGTAGCCTATATAGACTGAGTTAGTTGAGTCTTGAGCCTTGGATAGGTGAGTGGGAACCGAATTAACTCGGTTGGGTAGAGTCAAGGGCTTTTTCGTAATTATTGATTTTCGCATTTTGCATCATTTGCACGTCATCTTGGCATCATCACATGTATTTTGACGAGTTTAAACTCTACTCCATTTGACCAACCATTAAACTAGTGGGCTACCATTTGACTCAAATTGGAAATACACAATTTTAGTAGACTTTCTTGCAAAAAAAGGCATCCTCATCCTTTAAACACAACTTTACCCATGTTAGGTTCCTCAACTTCCGTTCCATTTCCCTTCTCTTTACTCTTCATCTTCTTTTTCTTCTTCCCTATCTAATTGAGGCTGATTCTTGGTGCGCTTGGAGGCAAGGAGTGGAGATCTTCTTCATCTTCTTCATCCTCCTCTCTTCTTTGTTGGCAAGGAACCACTTCCACCATCTCCTACATTCTCCAAATTCGAAACCCTTGCTAGAGGTAGGCATCAAACTCTTATTGGTTAGGCTTTTGAGTTGAAATACAGTCAAGAGACTCATATTTGTACACACATCCATATTCATTCCATTTTCCATGTGTATTTGTGATTAGGGTTTAGCTGGGGGTTATGGGTTCCTTTGAACAAGTGATGAAGTGAGGAGTTGGAAAGCTCTATTAGAGGCAAGTATAAGCTTTAATTTGAACTTATACGATGATTTATTACCATTTGATTCCAATGAAATTCCTTCTCAATGATTCTATCTTTTAGTAAATGAATGGGTTGGTGTGTTTTATGATTTTAGTGGATGAAATTAGATGGAGGGGTTGTATATTAAGTAATGGGAGCAAGGAGGCTCCATTATGCAGGTTTTGGTGGTTGAATAGAGTTGGAAATTGAATGGGAGACGAAGCTTGAGAATTTCGGAATTCAGGAATTCTGAAGCGTTTGCTTGAGCGAACTTGAGTCCGCTCAAGCGAACCCCCTCCTAAAGCACTCGTTCAAGCGATCTAAAGGACCCATGGTTTAAAATCTCGGTCTCGGTCGCGGTATCAGCCCGGCCGAAAAACCGATATGATATCGGTATTGGTCGCGGATATCGGTCCGTCACGGTCGTCGCGGTGTGAAATTTTTTTTAATCCAAAAAAATTTTCAAAAATATCCAAAAAATCCATAATATTAGAAAATGCTGGAATATAATATTTTTTTCCATTAGTAACAACAATAAATCAAAATCTGGTCAACTTAAGTTATAAGTCATGTCTATGTCGCAGTTCGTTGTCTTCTTTAGTATTTCATATAATGCAACCATTATTGATGTTCATGATCAATTTATTAGTGTAAAATATAAGAAAATAAAGATAACATATCAATCATCATTTAATACTAACTCAATCATCAAATAAGCTGTGAAATTCAAGATCCTGAAGATGACACATTAAAATCAGAAACATAAGAAACATAATAGTGAGATAAATAAATTATAAAGCACTTGGGCATCAAAAGGTTCATGGTTCACTTGAAATTAGAGGGGACTAGTAGAGAGTAGAGACTAGGGTGAGATTGATGAGTATCAGTGTATGACAGAAAATCCAAAAATAAAAAAAATTGAAAAATAAAGTTCAAAATCATGTATATGAGTAGATTTAGCATGAAATTATGTAGATCTAACTTCTAAATGAAGAACACAACACAAATGACAAATCCAATGATTTCTATACTTCATCTAAAAAATTTAAAAAAAACACATAATAAAATGCTTTAGGTTGATTTTTTCTTATCTTAGATAATATTTTCTTCAAAAAATTAATGTGGGATTTGAAAATATGCAAGAGAGAGTAGGGCTGCTGCTATGGGCAGTAAGGAAATAAAAAGAGAGCAGAAGAAGATGAAGATGGGGAAAAAGTTATAAAAATTAGGGTTTTTACCCTTTGTATATCATCTCGGCTGATATTTTCAAAATATCGGCCGAGATATCGGTTCACACGATATGAAATGCATATCGGCCGATATTTTGCAATAAAATGGGGATATTTTGCCGAGACCGATATCTCAGCAAGATATCGGCTCGGTATCGGCCGAGATTTTAATCCATGAAAGGACCGCCCGAGCGTCCACCTCTCTGGATAGGGTCCGCTCGAGTGACCACACCCCTGAAGCCCTCGCTCAAGCGAACACGAGGGGTTGCGCAAGCGATCAACCCTCTGGATGGGGTCCGCTGAAGCAAACCTAAAGCTGAAGCCTGAATCTATTATGACCCAATTCTTAGGGTGAATTACCGCCCTTAACCTATCATAACCCACCTTAATCATCTCTAATGGATAATTAAGGTGCATACTCTTGTTTTCGTAGGATTTAGGACCCTTGAGGGTCTTATGACCTTAAAATGACACCAATAACTGTATTAATTGGTTCGCCGAGCAATCATTTGGTCTAGTACTATGCCATGAAGGTTGTTTGGGAATTCAACGCCTTTCTCTTAATAAGTGACACTCAACAAGATAGTAGTACGTCCTTAATCATCCCTAATAGATAATTAAGATGCATGCCCTTGTTTCCATAGGATTTAGGACCCTTGAGACTCTTTTGACCTTAAAATGGCATCAATAACTGTATTAATTGGTCCGCCGGGCAATCAATGGTCTAGTACTATGCCATGAAGGTTGTTTGGGAATTCAATGCCTTTCTCTTAATAAGTGACACTCAACAAGATAGTAGTACGTTTACTTTCCGAATCTACCTTGTAATGGATGATGAGAGACCATAATTAATAGTTTAAGGTTGGCTAGTAAGGAATATCTTGATTTCATTTAATTGATTGCATTTCATATTGAAGTTCAATTCATTATTGATATCAAATCCTAGTAAGTCGATTGATTTCATTATTAGTTTTCTTTGAGGTTCGATTTTCCCAATTCAAATTCGTAGCTTAATTACTGCATAACCGCTTCGGTATTCGTTGATTGTATAAATGCTTCGGTATTTGTTGAAAATGTGGACGAGTAAGTATTCGAGTATATGTGATTACTATTCGATTCGATTATGAACAAGGGAACACATACTTACTCAAATTCGATTATTATTTGATTTGATCGAGTCGGCACTACTTAGCTTCGACCTTGTGATACTCACCGGGGTTAAACTTGGTTTAATTATTCGAGACTACAACAGTAAGTCATTTGGAGCACCGGAACTCCAGATCCGGGTACTAGCTAGCCTTTGGCCGGGCCGCTGGTGACATCCCAACTAGATTCGCTCTCTTTTTTAGAGGATGAGCTCAATGTAGTAGCCAATTAGTATGTTTTCATTCTATTTGATTCTCAAGCATAAATTATTCGATTTTCGCACAATTTTCTTAGTTAATACTTATCATTGACATCTATTAATTTATTCATCTTTAATTCAATTTGTAGCATTATGTATTTCCTTATTATTGCCTATACTTGCTAGATCGTCGTAATGAGATACTATTCTTGGTGTCACAGTCGCAGGTGCAGCTCTCAACCTAGAAAAGGCTAAGGAAAGAGAGGAGGTTACCCAAGAAGTTCCTTTAGGATTGGAGGAGTGGCCAAAGCTAGGGCCAGCATAGATTCTCCTTTCCTCAGAGCGCACGTTGTACATTTTGGAAAGATGCAGTTCGTGTGGCCAGCCCTTTTTTTTGTATAGGTCACACGTAGTCAATTGTTATACTTGTACTTATATTTTGGTAGTATTGTATAGGGTTCTTTTATATACTTTCTTTTGTAAAACAATGTATTCAATTGTATAATTCTTTTGTACTAGACTTGAATGTTAATTGGACTGAATGGAAATTGATACCTTTATATGTATGAATTACAGCTTCCGCTATGAATTAATTGCTATTGACAGATTCCATGAGTTTGACTCACATGTGTGAAAAGTTATTTTTCTCTCCTTCGTATATTGTATTTGGCTCAAAACAGATACAGCATCACGGGAGTACGTGTGTTGCACCTCGGGGATTACCCTAGGCCAGGGTGATTCGAAACCGGGATGTGACAGTAAACCTATGTTACATTTACTGATTATAGCATGCAAGAATATAATCACATAAACTGGACAACATGATTACAAGGCTACAATTTATAACAACATGATGCCTATATTCCAACATAGTAAGAAATCCTGACCCAATTTCACGTCCTTACAATGGAAGGCAGGCTTGCTTTTTCTTCTTTAATCCAGTATGTACTGATCAAAACAGTTCTCCCTCATTCCCTCCTTGAGCAAAAATCCATATAGAGTTCAGTTTTTTGTGGTCTCAAGAGGCTTATATGGGAAACTACCTAAGAAGAAAGCCCATGGAAGTAGAAAAATGATCAGTTGTGTAATCCTTGTTGCTGCAGAAAATAGGCAAAAATTGCATTTCATTTTACTGATGATAATTTAAATAATAATTGTGTAAGAAAATATGCACACAAATCCTTCACCAATGGAACATAGAAATCTAAAAGCCAGGAAAACCACAAAAACTTTTCAACTTAAAGTGTTATCAACAAAATACCCTACAATTTAACAGCAGGAAATGCTCACAAGTTTTAGCTATTCCCCAAAATTTTCCTTCTTTTCATGCCGCTTAAGTTGAAAATTAGCCTACTCAAGTAAAAGGAGTGTTTGAAGTCCATATGTTTTTCAAAAAGGGAAACAGACAAATTAGTATGCAACACAAACTGATGAATCTGTGTAAGAAAGGCACCTGGCATTTTAAGGTCCCACCACATAAAAGAGGAGTTTGTGGTTGTGGATCAAGTATACACTAAAACCAGCCTTTCTAGAGGTTGCTATCATCTGAACAAAAGGAGCAATTGCAAGCCATTCACTATATTCTATACTGACCATTCTGATGCAGTCTACCTCTAAATCTATAACCTAAGATTCAGATCCAAGTGCTCATGTGATGCTCAGAACCCAAGAGGTCCTGTCATTCTACTAGTCCAGAATAGTAGCCTTGTCTTGCAGTTCTGATCATCTTCTATTTTAAGATTCGCCAGATGTAGGGTCCATAATAGTTACAATCAGAAAAAATAATAAATAAACAAAGGGTCCAGAATAGTTTTAGGATTATTTTAATCTTTTGAACCTTATTGAAAAAGATAGGTGATTGGAATAACATTTTTTTTTTTTTTTTTAACATCTTTTCTTCAGGAAGCTTTGCTGGTTGTAGCATTGTAGGTCATAGACAGTGAGGACTTGGCAAGGCTTTTGCAAGAGCTTTAGTGTTGCTGTGAGGCACAGGCCTTGCATGGGCTTTGCAAGAGACTGAATCTTGCTATGGGTTTTGGCAAGAACCTTGATCTTGCCTGTATCATTTGGTAATAGAGCTCACTTTGGTCCTACTGATTGATGCCAATATCATAGTCACCTCTTTTCCACCAAATCCGCCAGCCTCTTCAATGTGGAAGGATACCAATAGAGGACATATTCTACTATTTCAAGAGGGGAGAAGAATGCAATCCACAAGCCAAATCTATGGCCTAAAATCAGTAATTGTGCTTATGTGACAAGAACCTGGCCCAAAAGGTCCTACTGTTGTACTAGTCCAATTAGGATATATATATATATATATATATTTATTTTTTTTTGGTAAGATAGCTTATGTAATTTATAACCTGATTAAATTTTGTTTAAGCTTTTCTAGATAAAGCAACCATGCTAAATTTAATTAGGGATTATCTCTTGAACCTTTGAGAGCTCTTTGTTTTAAACAAGATGGGTTATCAGATAATTTTCCCCTTTTCTGGAGATTTTGCTTGAAAAGCTTTTGTTTCTCGAAGGTCATAGGCCTTGTGGCACTGGCCTTCTAGAGGCTAGTCTTGCTTGCTATGGAGCTTGCAAAAGGTTTTGTAAGAATGAAAGAAGCTTTGCAAGGACCTTAACCCACATCATTTTCACTGCCTTTAGTCAGACGAGTAGCAATCTCTATTGGGCATGGTTTATTTTGTTCAGTGCCCAATAAACAAACGTCGTATTGCCTCATATCTCTTTTAAAAACCCATCAATGTCTGATGCAGAGTTGTTTGTTTGGCTATCAAACTATCAATCTTTTAGCTCTTGATTCCATAAACGCATACATAAAATAGGTTAGGGGATTTGACAATTCAATGCCTTTTAGATACTCAATTTCCAAATTCATGACTCAAAGATACTAAATGTCACCATAGTCGTTTGACCTTTGATCCCATGATATCATGGGTTTTTAAAAACCCATGATATCATGGGATCCAAGTAGCTTTTCAACTTTTAACATGTAGATCCCATGATATCATGGGTTTTTAAACCCATGATATCATGGGATCCAAGGCAAAAAAAAAAAAAAAAAAAGGGAAGACCGGAGTCAAAGGACTCTAGTGACATTAGCTTACTTTGAGTCATGAATTTGGGAATTAGGTATCTAAGAGGTACTGAATTGTCAAATCCCCAATAGGTTATTACTCTTGAAACAAGGGTTGAATGTTAGTAATTTCTTGTTGACAGCTTAGAGACTATCTAGGAACTAGAAGAAAAGAGACACCAATGAAGAAACAAAACGACACGATCAGATCCAACATGTTAGATTCTGGAGTAATAGAGAGCATAGATAGGGGAGTTCAAGGCCGGGCCATCACTGGGTTGAAGTTAGGCTCTGTTTAGGGTCATGGAGTAAACGGCCTAGGTCTGGGCCTGACTTTCAAGCCATCGGCTTTACACAGGCACAAATATCAGGCCGATGACTAAATGGGCGAAGTTTGGACAAGTTCTAGCCCAACCGTCACCGGCACAAGAACGTCCCTAAGCATAGACGTAAAGTGGGATCATCGACAACATGTCCATTATTTAACTAAAGCTTTGGGGGTCCACCAGAATGCATGTGATGCAGTCTCTCGAAGGATTGATCGAATGCAAGGATAGATTCAACCACAAGAGCACACTCATGATGAGGAGAAATACCATAACTGAGAAAATCTCAAAACTCTAAGCATTGCATTACAACTGAGTCACAATCATCCTTAGGATAACTTGGACACCAAGACTTTTCTAAACAAAACAATAAATGAACCTAAACCACTAAACTTGCTTAACAATCCAACTAAAATAAAACTCCTAATTACAAATTTTCTCAATAAATCAAAAACACTTGATTGAGACTCCTAAACAGCCTAAACTTCTAATTAAACAAATGTCATGTTGGGCCTATGGATTGGGCCCAATGGGCTGGCCAACCCATGGTATAGCCTGCATTAGCATGCAAATCATGGTGTATAAGGAGGGATGGGAAGGTCCTATGTTCAAGGCCGGGACTGCATCAAAAGAGGGGATCATCCTAAGCCTTTGATTTCATGGCCATATTAGAAAATTTTAAGATAAAAGTGCTTTCTAATAAGGGTCAAAATGGGAGGACAAGTGAAAAACAATAACTCCCGAAGCTAATAAATGAGACAAGGCTTCAATGTTGATGATGAATTGATTTATTTGTAATTAGCTCTAATGTGCAGGTAAAATATGGATCGGAAGTTCAAATACTGATGAAGATATAAATACTTGACAAGATAGACCAAATTACCTACATATATATTGCAAAGGGCAGTATGTATGTTTCTTTCGCAACAGAGCTTTTTTCCTCCCATGTTCCTTTTTAGAGTTAAGGCTTATTGGTCTCCTCCCCCATCGGTTGTTTCAACTAAAATTGTGATGGAAGTGCTATTTGCAATCCGGTAATTGCTGGCATTAGAGGAGTTGTTCAAGACCAGAATGCATCACAAGTACTTTCTTGTTCTGGCCCAGCTGGTTCTTGTTCGGTGAATAAGATATGAGCTGATGGCTTTGCAGACTGGTCTTCGAGAGGATCTTCACCTCATGTTTGTGGTCGTTCAGCAGAGGGTGACCAAAGATGCATGCAAAAACAGACTCGGAGGTGACCAGCCTTGCAGCCTCCTCTCCCACAAGGTCCCCCGCAGGCCAGTTTACTACGTGCAGAGTCCATCCTGCGACTCCCACCATAGTGAGAAGAACACCACCTCCTCCCACTCCACCCCAATCCTCAGCCCCATGGGCTCCCCTCCCCACTCCCACTCATCCCTCGGCCGACACTCCCGAGAGTCCTCCTCCAGCTGCTTCTCCAGCTCTTTCAAGCCTGGATCTAGGAAAATGAAGGAGTAGTCCACCAAGCCAAGGAAGGAGTGTGCTGTCATTGAAGAGGGACTCCTTGAAGATGATGACATGGACAAGGGCCTCCCTAGGAGATGCTATTTTCTTGCTTTTGTTCTGGGGTTCGTGTTTCTCTTCTCCATCTTTTCTTTGATTCTTTTGGGGGCTAGTCGACCCCAGAAGCCTTACCCATCTGACTATAGCTTTTTGGGCTTGATTTTCAACCTTTTAATAATTCATAGGATGACTATGCTATGCTTCCCCAAAAAGTTATCATGCAAATCAAAACTTCTCAACATAGTAGTTATCCCGCGGTGCAAAGAACTGGCTATACTAGTTGTGGCCACAACTTTTTTATCTCATGGAAAATCCTTTAGCCAGTATATCTCTTTGCACACTGCTATCAAGGCATATAAATCATATCTTCATTTACTTGGAGCTTATCAAACCACTCTATTACTGAAAGTAAACATCCAAGCAGACGTTGCCTTACAATCGCTCGTATAAGTGATCAACAAAACCAATTAATATATCCATCTAGCACTCATTGGCATTTGGTCTCTACCAATAACCTTCCAAACTCATGTACTAGGATTATCAAAACTTCGTAAATCACAAGTGAAAAATCTAGATTCTTGTAATCACTGCAATTAAATCACACCAGTAATGGCACTAACAAGCTTCTAATGATTAAAAAACCATAGCCAAAATTTCTTGTTAAATAATAACCTGAATCATGTGGGATAATTCTTATCTATACATAGAAAAGAACCTTCCTTCTCCATTACAACCTACACTTATAGAATTCACACATATCTATTATAATTCCCCATGCTAGGTTGTAAAATAGAACACACAACTAATTTGTAGTGACATCATTGAGGAAAACACAAATATAACCCCCCACAATTTTCAGGATGCCAACAACTCAAAAATTAAAGATCCAGCAGATAAATAAATAAAAAAAATTTAAATCGATCAATCTAAAGATTGATCAAGGATGGGCCTCAATGTCCACATTTATAAAAATTTATGAACAGTTACAACTACATGAAGTGCCTCATGCCAAAAGAAGACACTTTTCTGAGGTTCATAACAATTTTCATTTTAAAATTAGTGTTTGCCATGCCCCACTTCTAATCACAACCTGTGGCTATGGTGTAGGGGTGGCCCACCCTTTTTGACATTAGCCCATTCCATTAAAGAATCCAGAGTTCCATAGATTTCTTATATCAAGCAATATGGTCCATAAGCAATTTAATAACAATCATAAAGTTAAGACAAGGGTTCTGGGATGTTTCCTAGAAGTAGCAGGCCTTAGTGCACCTTTTAAACTCACAATCAGACAAAACCCATCAACCATATTTCTCCCCAAACACAGTAGCACAAGCCTGGGATTAGCGTATACTAGGCAGTGGACCCCACTGGCCTAATCCATGATCAGACCTAGTACTTAGGGTTGCCTGAGGGTGTGCTTGCAGATCCTTGGATCCGATCGATGATCAGATAGTTCCCCTTGTCCCAGTCTCAAAACAAACAGGGTCTTTTATGTATACTGTCTTCCGCCTCTAAGATCTGATGCCACAAATTGGTGCGCCAACCGGGACCCACTGCACATGGGACCAGCACCACTGGGGTCACCCTTGGGTTCCATTCCAGACATAAGGATCTGATCCTTAATCAGGTTAGTCTTATGGTTCCCAAAAGACTGTCGACAACAACCATCTTTCCCCTTCCAAAACACGTCTCTTGAACTAGAGGTAGGTGGATGGTCCCCACTTTCCGGGGCCCATCCTACATGGGTCCAGTGCTACAGTGGTCTAACATGGGTTCTCCTTCAGATCCCTGGTCCCGATCCCTCATCAAGTGGGCCATAGGATCCCACAACCCCTATCGACATATACCTTTTGCAACCCTTCTACATGGACAAACTTTTTGGCATGAATTTGTGACAAACTCCCATGTGGCACAATCCTAGAGGTGCTTTTTCCCCCTCTCTCAAAAGTTACACCTCTAAGATTGTGCCACATGGGAGTTTGTCACAAATTCATGCCAAAAAGTTTGTCCATTTAGACTTTTTGTACCTTTTGTATCGGGGAGAAAGTGCAGAATTACAAAATCTGCACTGAATCATCATCAAATCCAATTCTTTCTGTATGAACTACAATCTAGGAACGATATTAGTAATCAGAACTCAATCCCTCATGTATATCTAAGAGATCTGATTAATCTATAACATTAATCAAGGCCTGCGTGTGTCGACGGTTATTGTAACAATTTTATATATAACAGTCTCACCAAAATCTGAGTTCATCAGGCATCTATAATTCATCGTTTAGAATCATCAAGGAAGATTCACTCACAAAAATTGGAAGATAATGTTTCACATGAAAAATGTAGCGTATAAACTTGCACTATAAAAATGCATCAAGAAATATATGCAATCAATGTATAAAAAATAGAACTGGAACTCTCAAGTTTTAATCACTTCGTGCCATTTAGAGATAATATATCTGTGCATTGCAGGTTGTTAATGTAGTTCAGGCCCAAATGGGAGGGTTAGATCACCATTCATCAACTTTGAGGGTGTGAATATATTTTCCACTTATCAACTTTCGACCCATTCTTCTTCCCGGCACTGTTCAACCCCAATAGACTTGCTGCAACTTCCATAAACATTGAAGTCATTATGTGATGTTGCGAACAGTGCCATATAGATGCCATGGTGGGCGACCCAAGGCAACAAACCCATCGACAAATCTCTAGGGCCAGAATTTTTTACCCTTTTATACGTTTTTCTTGATTCTTCCTCTATGCAGAGATTCAAGGTTTGGCTTTCAAGTGAAAAATGCTTTCTGAGTTACATTGGCCAAAACTTCAAGGCCCTTTCTCATCGGACCACCACCATATCCGGAAAACTCTGAGACAACAGCCGAAGAGCCTCCACCACAGGCCCGCTTCTTGCTGCTCTTATTTTTTTCAGAGCCTAAACCATTGGTTGCCTGGTTGCCCTTGTGGGGAAAAGAACAGAACAGTTTTATGTCAGCAACTGCCAAAAGATCTGGATGAAATTTCTCGTAGTCATGTTCATTTGGCTTCGAAGAAAAGTCGTGTCCCTTCATTTTATCAAGTGGGTTTGCCTTCTATTTGGAGTAAATGGTACAACCAGAAAATCCAAAGCACTTGGTCTCTTATGGTTAGTTGAAAGATCAAAATTCAAACATTGTGACCAACCGTCACAACACTTGAGCATCATATTTAGTGTGACCAACAGTCACTACTATTCACCCAGAGGTTGCAAACAACAACTAGTAAAAGAATGAATAAGACTTAACAAAATTAACAAGAAGATAAAGTGCCACTTATTAAATTCAACATATTAAAAATCGAAAATGGGTTTTCCCATTCAAGTGACCATTTCTTGTCTCTTTTGTTTCCGTAACCTTAATTACCGTTATTAGCATTAGTTTGACACGCAGGTTTCCAAATTTGCTTGATTTAAATTATCCAATTGCCAAACACAACGGTCACCTTATTTCCATCCTTAAACTTAAACCTCATCTTCTCCTACCATTAGGTGCAATGCAAATCAAGATGCATGATGTTTATGTTTAGTATTAAAAAATACCCAATAAAAGATTTTACTTCTTCAAAATGGAAATTCACAAAAGCGAAACGAACTCTGTCTTAAGATTGTATGAAAAAATATTACTACTTTTATGATTCTATTCACAACCATGTAAATATGCAGACATAAATCTAGAAATCAAAATGCATACTTACAGTGACCGAGACCAGAATTGCAATTACTCGATCGCAAAACTATATAATGGAAGACAGATCAACGCTAGCATTTGACGTTATGTCCTCAAGACAGATTTGCCCTCACTACGGTGCTTACGATTCTTGAACGTCTGTCTTCCAGGATACAATGATCATGCACATAGAAGCAACACTACAATCTGGGTGCCCAACGAACCAAAACTATGTTTGTACTCTCACAGCGACTCAGTGTGTGAAATTAATGATTGATGCACCTTCCATCCAAGGATGGTATAAAAAGATGTAATTGTGACTTTCACAAAAGTCACGAACCTAGAGGACGTTTCTCTTCATGGTGAAGAGTTTTCTATGAATAGACACAACTCTATAAAAATTTAATCCAATTTCATTCAAACTATAGACATGATTTTCTAACACTTCCTTCCATGAACAGAGCATTACATATGAGACATTTGTGATTCAAGCGGGGACGGATTCAACAGGAGTTCCTACAGATATGGTCTCCATGAATTCTACAGCAAAATTCACCTTCCTAAACAAAGCAACATTCTTTGGTCTTCATGTGACATCAACCCCTCTCAATCTCTCCCTCTTCTCTCAACTCACCATTGCCAGTGGAGCTGTAATCATCGAAACCCACATCCCTCTTTTTTTCTTATTTTTCTAAATCAAACCCATTTCCAACAAGCAATTTTCTTTCTGGGTATTGCATATAGAGCAGTTCTTCCAACCGCAAAAGATTCAGAGGACCATGAATGTGGTCATTTTGGGCACTAGAATCCCCTTGTATGGAGGTGGGGCTAGTTGGAGCAGTTCAACAGGAAATACAAATGTGCCTGTGCCCTTGAAT
Source organism: Umbellularia californica (assembly GCA_028538565.1). Classification (NCBI taxonomy): domain Eukaryota; kingdom Viridiplantae; phylum Streptophyta; class Magnoliopsida; order Laurales; family Lauraceae; genus Umbellularia; species Umbellularia californica. The sequence continues at coordinate 14,220,380 of JAPQWN010000006.1, forward strand.
CTCAGTTCCATGGTCAGATCCAGAGCATATGTCTTGGGGAAGTTGGTGAAACCAAAGTTCTATATCAAGGTGAGTGCTCAGTTGTTTTAGACCCCACTAAACTAAATAAGCCTGTTTCTCTCAAGAACTCATGTCAATACAGTTGATAGTGATATGGTGAGATTAAGATGTCTATTAATGAAGAAATCAATGGAGTGGGGAAGAGACAAAGGTGACAATAGGGTTATTTGTTTTTATTTATGTATTCTTTCTTGCAGCTGTTTGGGCAGCTTTTGTGGTTAAAATGGATCCCAGACGCGGTTTGGGTGCCAAGCTGCCCAAAAGCCAATTACATCTGGGGACTTTGTTGTATGTAGTTTAATAATATTATCAAATTATATGAGGGGTGTTCAACAAAAGAGGTTCGGACTTTCTCTTGGGATTTGCTTTTGGGTTTTGCTATTGACTTTTTGGATGTGGCCCTCCAGGTGGCTTTGGACACCACATTTTTAATAGTGAGATTTATTTTGTGGCCCTGCTTTTTGGCCTAAGTGTTCAGAAGTTCCTCTAATATCAATAACTATTTACATTTTCTTATAGTATTTCTCATTTTAAGTATATTTAAATGAAGGCACAAATGCCACTTCATAGTAAAGAAATTGTAGTTGTTTTGATCTTCTTTTTTTTTCTTCTAAATTATGGTTTCTAATCATGGGTGTTATGTAATGGTTCAACTGGCTAGTAAAGGGTTAGATTGTGACTCAACCCTGACCTGACCTGCCAACATCCATAGTTTTAAAAGGAATCCAGGCGCAGCTATTTCAATCAGGCCTTTGAATAATCGAGAAATCATGGTTTATTGACACATAAATAATGCACTACATACATCTATTATGATCATTTGTGAAGAATATGCAATTGTTCATATGGGAATTTTTATGCAGATGAATTAGTTTGACTAAAGTAGACTCCATATATACTTGATCCAAAACATTCACAGCACAGGCCCCCTCCTGAGTGCACTTCAACCAAATTTTTCTTCATTTAAAATGAGTTAAAACTATCTGTTCGATTGTTTTTATATAAGTAGAAATTTAGAACAATAGCTAATCTCATTTTCAAAAAGCTAATCTGTTTAGCACATGTTATTATTACAATTGGAGTGAAACTTGGGTCACTATGGGGCGTGTTACCCCCACATGAACCAACTATAAATCAACAGGGACAAAAACTCCCATTCCCATAGGGCCATAGGACATCAGCATAAGATGCCCATAGGAATATGTGGGGGTAGTTCATGGCCCGGGGGTAGTTCATGGCCCATAGGCAGAAACAATGGGACTCCTCACCACATGCTTCCCTCCAACCTCAAACCAACTCAGATATCCGTAATTCCCAATGTAATCCCCTTCAGTCCTGGCCATATCAGTCTTGGCCATGTCAATCTCCACACTCATCTCAAACCCCTGCCTGCTGTTCTTACCCTCAAACTTAAGCGTCTCCGGCTCCACCACCACTCTCATGCCTGTGGGGGCATACACTACTGCACGATAAACAGCAGGACCCTCCTCCACGTTGGTCAGCACTCTGGTAAACCTGGAAGTAGTGGAGTTGGTGTTGTTGAGAATGACCATGAAGGAGGGGTAGTTGAGATCCAGACTGGGGTTTGTGCATGTGTAGTTGGATTTCCTTGTTATCACCTTCATCTGATCGCGGGTGTAGTTGAGCCCACAAAGAAAATCCAAGTAGTCCTGCACCCCAATGTCATACACCAAGCCCGGGTCCATTGCCTTGTTTGGATTCACATGGCCCCCTCCGAAATCCAGTGGCGTCGCTGAAGTTCCTGTCATTTAACATAATAGCAATCTTAATGGGTATCTGCTCAAGGAATAGGGCTAGAGCAGCCAACGCTAACCCGAGACCGGCCAGCGTTAGCGGCTGAGTGAGCATGACAACTAAATGGGCTGGCACTAGAACAAGAATCAGTCCATCCAATCTGGCTCATGACCGCATATAGTTTAGAAGTTGTTTTATGGATCCAATAGATAAACAGACCTGGATCTGGATCCGGATCCGGTTCCGGTTCCGGATCCATGCATATAAGATCTAGACGTCCTCAAATCTGGAAACTTGAGAGTTCAGAAATCAGGATCTGTATCTGATAGAAACTACAGCGGTATATTAGGTAATACATACATATTTTAAGAGTGCACAAACGCAAGTATACTAGACTTGTTGTTATGGATCTGGACCAGATTTTCGGACATTCTAGGTTGTTTAGTTGATAAGATCTCAGGATCCAACGCATAAGATAGGTGTTGGATCACTAGGAAAACGGATTTGGAGATGGATCCAGATACACCATGGTCCCATCCCCGACTCTTTTAACTCATTTACGATCTACCTGTAGTGAGGGCGAGTATAGGTTGATCGGTATTGTCGATTACATATGCAGTAGTCATGAGAGCGGACCGGATAGCAGCTGGGCTCCAGTCAGGGTGCACAGCTCGCACCAGTGCTGCTACGCCAACCAGATGGGGAGATGACATGGAAGTACCAGACACAAGCGCAAAATCCGTTACCAAGTAGTCATTGCCGATGGGTTGCCATCTACGATTGGGGGCCCATGCAGCCAAGATATTGACTCCGGGTGCCAGTATGTCCGGCTTCAGGATCCCTGGTGAGAGCCTATATGGCCCACGCGACGAGAAGTTGGCCACCTGAGGTGCCGGTTTTGATCTGAGAACCGTCATCTGGAACTTGATATCCACTGTGGAAGGCGAAGCCGGTGAGGACGTCGCAATGTATTCATTCACCTTCTCCCCATCCTCCAAGCTTACTGCCACAAACGGCATATAGAAGTTAAATGGTTTTAAGTACTGGGCCAAGTCAGTGGCAAAGATACCTCCTTCGGCCCCGCTTCTGTTTACTTCATCCATTTGATTAAAAACGTTCCCAAATGAACAGAAAACAATCTTCCCAGCAACATCTTTGGGGTCTAGAGCATAGGAATTGCAGGCCTCTTTACTGGTATTGCCATGTCCATAGTAGAGAGGATAGCCAGATACGTATAAGCTCAGAGGAAAGATGGACCTCCCTTGGAAGGGGGCAATGCTGCCATTGCCAAGGGTTACAGACGCGGCATAATCTCTATCAATAGTCCCTGCGCCAACAGTCGTGATCCAGGGCGCGCCGTTGAAGATGGTGTAACCCTGTGGGCCGCTATTCCCGGCTGAACATGAGACAAAGATGCCTCTCTCCAGGGCCGCAAACGCACCCAGTGCAATTGGGTTCGCGTAGAAGGGCTCTTCTGGGATCCCCAGGGACAATGACATGAGATCGACACCATCGGCAATTGCCTGATCCATGCCGGCTAACACATCAGTCGCTGCTGACAAGAATCTGGCGGTGGAAAACACCACTTTATACATAGCAACCCTGGCCATGGGTGCAATGCCGATGGCAGTGCCTGGGGCATAGCCAAAGTACGCAGCATTCTGCACCCGGCTTCCAGCTGCGGTTGATGAGGTGTGGGTCCCGTGACCGAAGAAGTCCCTGGGAGAATCATAGTCGTTTGTCTTTGAGATGTTCCGGCCGTGTTCTTTGAGCCCTTTGCTGAAAGAGCGAGCTCCAATGAGCTTCCGGTTGCAGTTGGAGGAGTTGAACTCAGCGCCCGCCTCGCACGCACCCTTCCATCTATCCGGCACAGGCGACATGCCGGCGTCATTGAAGCTCTCGCTCTCTGGCCAAATTCCAGTGTCGAGTATGCCTATGATCATGTCATCGCCAAACTGGGCTGTAGGCCAGAGGCCCGCATGTCTATCAAGGCCCAGGAAGCGAGGGGTGTGTGTGGTATGGAGCTGGCCATAAGTCTCTGGATATGTGGCAATATGACCAGGCATTCTCTCCAGCTGGGCAAGCTGCGAGGATGATAGCACAGCGCTGAAACCATTCATGACATGGTTGTAGGTGTAGAGATGGGTTGGCGAGTCAGCATCCGACTCAGAGAGGGATGCGAGCATCGACTCGTACCAATTATGGTGGGTGGCGAAGGGAGCTGGAATGGCTGATTTGTCCATGTGGATGATGTATGACGACTGGCGTTCATCGCCGGCATAAGTTGGAGCCACAAGGAGGAAGCCGAGAAAGAAGAAGGAAAGGAGACTCAGATGAGGGAGGAATTCCATGGCTAGGGACATGGAACGTATGAATGAAGCGAGTAGAAGACTAGGGACGTCGATTTTTACATGGACTTTAAAACTGCTAAGCGAATGGGGTGAACAGGGCAGCGATAAACTCAGGACTATTATAAAAGATCAGGGTGTTTGGACATGCATGGCCTGTGCGAGGATCTTATGCTGTTGTCCTATGATCAATTGGAGATTCCAGGCCTCATAACGGGCCCCCACAAGTACAACGTATGGCCTGCAGTACGAAATCAGAACCATACGCTCTCAATTATTGTGTTTCTAGTTTATCTCGTGTACTTCAAATTGTTTGAGGTAAGAAATTGGGTGTTCGAAAGGAGCTGTTTCTCAGCATATGCGACTCAGCTAGGTTGATGAGTCTTTGCCCTTGGGGCACTTTATTCAAACCGGGCACATGCCTGTGACTCTGGTATAAGCACCTTTCATCATGTATTGAGTTTGGATGTCCCAAAAAGTTGCTCCCTATATTTCTTCTTCACATTACTATTTAATTGGGTCTTTTGGGTAATTCACTTGTAGAGTGAGTTGTTCTGTTTGTGTAATTCACTTGTACAGTGAGTTGATGAGAAATGTCACTTTAAAAGAAAAGAAAACAAGAGCTTCATATCAAACGGTAAAATTTTCAAAAGTCACCTCTCCTTTTTTTTTAAAAGTTAGGAAGTTATTCCTTCATTCTACTAAATGATAAAGGCCTCTTCTTTTTATTCAAAGAAGTCAAAAAAAAGTTCCTTCTCTCGCCACACAAAGACAAAGGGTTGCGAAGGTGAATTTTGAAATTTTGTATTTTGTGATATTGCCTCTTTTCTTTTCTTGTCTCATAAAGTGACATTTCACTTTAATTCACTTTACAAGTAAATTTTCCAAATAAGCCGGGATTTCATATGAATGTCAGCGTACAATCAACCGACAATTCGCACTGCAAGTATATTGTGGCCCAAAATCAGTGAGGTACACTGATCAGTTGCAACTGGCACACTAACAAAAACAGAGAGAAAAAAAACGAACCTAAAATGTCTTAACAGTCGGCAGTCAAAATGCAATATGACCTACCTCACCTCAACTGATGCCTTAATTTTCATCACAGGACAAATGGCTAAAAATGGGAGAGTGGCCACGGCTCTAATAGAATGCAACCATCAGAAGAAACGGGAGACTGAGGTTTATTGGGGATCACTACATCCATAAGTGCCATGACAGTGTGGTCGGCTCTAACAGAACATTGTTAGGAAAAACTACCTGGGCAAAATCACACACAATCAATCACAAGCACACAAACAAGAGGATTTACGTGGTTCGGCAATTGCCTACGTCCACGGGGCTATGAGCTTTATGATCGATTTCACTATGCCGGAAACTGGGGCAACTCGTTACAAGGAATATGTTCCTCTAACACTTAGCCTACTCTCTCCCCCAATAGTTCTCAATCTTTTCTCTCACAGCACCTCCTTTTACAATGCTCTCTTATTTTCCCTTGCTTGCTTTGGTTCTAATGTTCTCTCTATTTTCAAGGAACAACCCTAGATAGTATAAGTAAAGAACTAGCCCTAGTTTACTTTGGGCCCCAAGAAAACTACTCATCAAGGCCCAATGGACCTTTTGAGCCAAATCCAACAATCTCCACCTTGGCGAAAAATGTCCGACCTATTGAAGAATTGTTGTGTCGTGTTTATAACACATGTACTGTGCGGGAAAGTCCTCCCACCATATCTGCACCTCACCCAATCTCTAACAAGAGGAGAGATTGAGCAAGTTTAGGCAATGCCTAAACTTCTCTGTGGTGACTGGCTTGGTGAGAATATCAGCTGCATTCTCATCTGTGTGAATCTTCTCAACGGAGATCTCACCTGTAGCAACCCAATCTCGAATCCTGTGATACATAACAGCAATATGCTTTGTTCTACCATGATATACATGATTCTTCGTCAAACATATGGCGCTTTGACTGTCACAGTGTATCAAGATTGATTCTTGTTTAATCCCGATTTCATTCACCAAACCTCTCAACCAGATTACTTCCTTAGAAGCCTCAGTAAGCGCCATGTATTCTGCCTCTGTAGTGGATAATGCTGTTGTAGACTGAAGCACCGACCTCCAACTTATCGGTCCGCTTGCTAGTGTATAAACATAGCCTATGGTGGATCTTCTTTTGTCCAGATCCCCTACAAAATCAGAATCTACATACCCCACTACACTTTCTGACTCATGTTTTTCTTTCAAACAATATTCCCAAGTCTTTGGTGCCTTTCAAGTATCTCATAATCCACTTTACTGCATTCCAATGATCTTTCCTTGGATTCGCCATATACTTACTCACCACACCAACTGCTTGAGCAATATCTGGTCTTGTGCAAACCATGGCATACATCAAACATACCACCGCATTAGCATACGGTATCTTGGACATTTCTTCAATTTTATCGTCCGTACTTGGACATTGACTGGCACTTAAGCTGAATTGACCTGCAAGTGGAGTAGACACGAACTTGGCATTCTGTATGTTAAACTTCTCAAGTACTTTTGAGATGTATTTCTTCTGTGAGTACCATAGCTTTCCAACCTTTCTGTCTCTCCTTATTTCCATACCCAATATTTTTGTGGCTACCCCAAGGTCTTTCATGTCAAACTCCTTTCTCAACTAAAATTTCAGTTCTTCTATTTTCGACATGTTCTTACATGCAACAAGTATATCATCCACATAAAGTAGCAACATAATAAATGAATTATCATCATGCATTTTGAAATAAACACATTGATCATACTCACATCGATAGTAGCCAATCTGCAACATGTAGGAGTCGAAGCGCTTGTACCATTGCCTTGGTGATTGTTTCAACTGTACAATGATCTCTTCAATTTGCAGACATAGTTTTCTTTTCCAGCTTCCTTAAATCCTTCAGGTTGCTCCATGTAAATTGTATCCTCCAAGTCACCATGAAGGAAAGCTGTCTTTACATCTAACTGTTCAAGCTCCATGTTGAACTGTGCTACCAATGCCAACAACACCCTGATAGATGTGTGCTTCACAGCTGAGGAAAAAATCTCATCATAGTCAACCCCTTCTTTCTGTGAATACCCCTTTGCTATTAGACGTGCCTTGAACCTTGGTGTTTCGTTTTCATGTAAGGCTTCCTTTTTTCGAAATACCCATTTGCAGCCAACTGATTTCCTGTCTTTGGGTTTTGGAACTAACTCCCAGACGGAGTTCCTTTTAAGAGATTCCAACTCATCCATCATAGCACCCATCCAACTTTCCCTTTCATTGCTTTCCATAGTTTCTTGAAGTGTGGTTGGATCACCATTGCTAGTGATAAGAGCAAAATGGACTTCATTCTCATCCCATCCAAACCTTTGAGGTAGTTTGATGTTTCTTTTTGCTCTTCCCTGTGCTAAACTTGTGGGTTCCTGTTGAGTCTCAACTTCTACATCTCCACCAGATGTACTGGTCCCTGTACTCTGCACTGGTTTCTTGCCCTTATTGTCTATAAGAGGAATTATTTCAACAACTGCCTTTTCAACACTGTGCTCTTTGGCTTCTTCATTTTCTTCTTCTCTGTTTAGCATAGACTTCTCATCAAACACTACATCTCTGCTGATGATCTTTTTCTTGTTTACTAGATCCCATAGCTTGTACCCTTTCACTCCCTTCTCGAATCCGAGGAATATGCATTTGAGTGACTTGGAATCTAGCTTAGATCTCTCATCACCGGGAATATGTACGTATGCTGGACATCCGAATATCTTGAGTGTAGAATAATCAACTTCTTTACATGTCCACACTTCTTCTGCAACTTTGCCATCCAAAGTTGTTGATGGTGACCGATTAACCACATAGCATGCGTGATTAACCGCTTCTGCCCAAAAGCTTTTACTCAACCCGACATGAAGTCTCATGCTCCTTGCTCTTTCCAAAAGAGTCCTGTTCATTCTTTCCGAAACTCCATTTTGCTGAGGAGTCTTTGTAACTGTAAAGTGTCTTGTGATGCCTTCATCCTTGCAGAATTGAAGAAACCTGTGATTTTGGTATTCACCCTCATTATCTGTTCTCAGATACTTGACTTTTCTACCTGTTTCGTTTTCAACTTCTGTCTTCCACTCTTTGAACTTGTCGAAGACCTCATACTTGTGTTTTATGAAGTAAACCCAAACTTTCCTTGAAAAGTCATCAATAAAAGTCACAAAGTATTCAGCTCCACCTTTTGACTTAACCGAGACAACACATATGAGTGAATGTAGTCAAGAATGCCTTTACTTCTACAATCACTTCCTGCAATTTTAAAATACACTTTCGTATGCTTGCCATAAACACAAAATTTACAAAAATCAAGCTTGCATGTTTTCACGCCCTTCAACAACTGTCTTTTATGAAGTTCCAACATGCCTTTCTCACTCATATGCCCTAACCGCATATGCTATAATTGAGACTCATCAATGTTGTTTTTGTCTTCTGTGGAGACTGTCGCTCCACCTACAACTGTGTTTCCTATCAACTTGTAAAGGTTGTTTCCCACTCTGGTACCTTTCATTAATACCAGAACCCCTTTACTCACTTTAAGCAAACTATCCTTTGCACTGAATGAACATTCTTTGGATTCTAGTGTGCCTAAGGATATCAAATTTTTCTTGAGTGTAGGCACATGTCTCACACCACCCAAGGTTCTAACAACTCCATCTGCCATTCTGATTTTTATGGTTCCTATTCCAATGGTTTTACATGCAGCATCATTTCCCATTAGAACACTACCTCCATCACACGACTCGTAAGTATCAAACCATCCACGCTTAGGGCACATATGATATGTACAACCGGAATCTAAAATCCATGTATCAGTAAGATGGTTACCTTGCGAAATCGATAGGAGTTCCACTTCCTCCTCTTAAGCAATGCTGGCTGAGTCACTGCTTTCTGATTTGTCCCCCGCTTTATTCTTTCCATCTTTGCTCGCCTTGTAATGCCGACAGTCTTTCTTCCAGTGCCCTTTCTTCCCGTAATGAAAGCATTCTGAATCTTTCTTGCTTTTGGACTTTGATCTGGAGTTGTTTCTTCTTGACTTACCCCTGTCCTTGGATATGCCACGGTTATGCGAGCCTTCCTTTATTAGGAGTCCCTCTGCATGTGAATCACCTTTGCTAGGCTTTCTTCTGGCAGCGTTGGAGATGATATCTTGAGTAACCTCCTCAAAATTGAGTGTCTCCTTTCCATATAACAAGGTAGTCACAAAATGGTCATATGAGTCAGAGAGAGAATTCAATAATAGCAGGGACCTGTCTTCATCATCGAATTTCACATCGAGCCTCAACAAGTCACTGATCATCCTGTTGAAAGTGTTCATGTGCTCCATCAGATCACTCCCTTCCTCCATCCTCAACCCATACAACTGTTTCTTCAGATGTAGCTTGTTGGTCAGATTCTTCCCCATGTAAAGTTTCTCGAGCTTTTCCCATAGGTCTTTTGCAGATGTCTCTTCCATGACGTTGAACATAACTTCGTCAGAGAGATACTGCTCAATAGAGCTCATTGCTCTTTCATCAATATCTGCCCACTCATCAGCATCTATCTTCTCAGGCTTCTTTTCTATCACAAGCAATGCTACTTTAATTCCTTGTTGAATCAAGATATTTTTCATTCTTCTTTGCCATGAGCCAAAATTAATTTTTTCATCAAATTTCTGAATTTCAAATTTGATACCTGCTGCAGTAGCCTTGGATGCCATTGTGCCTGAAATCTGCCTCCTTTTCAGCACCTCAAACAGTTAATATGCTCTGTTAACTTTTTCGATCTCGTCGACGCGAGTCCGTAAGAAGAAACGGAGTGCAATTCGGAGTCCGGATGGCCCCGGAAACTGAGATTGAATTCTGACGGTCAATCTGGTCAACTCTGCTGGTTTGACCGTGCAGCTAACGTCAGCTCTGACAGTAGCTGCTAAACTGACGGGCTTTTCTGCACGGACCGAGTCAGGTCGAACCTGACCTGAACCTGGACCTGGCTTGGCTTCTACTGCGCTGGGCTTCCTGCGGACGGGCTGGGTCGGGTCAGACCTGACTTGGGCCCAGAACCAACCCAGAATGGGTTCTTCTTTCTTGGAACAGGTTCTGTTACAGAACCTGGTTCTCCAACAGACGCCGAGACGCCTAGACGGACTAGGACTGCTTGCAGTTGGACCGACCAGTTTCCGGCGACAATGTACGGCTGCGGCCCGGCGACTTGCTGCGTGGCCCGGTGATCTCCGGTGTGCAACAATGGCAGCGACGATCTGGTTCCGGCGAAACCAAAAAATATCCGATCCCGTGGCCCGTCTGTGGAGATCGTCCAATCAAGTTCCAATTTTCCTCTACCTTAGTCTGCGTGCAATCCAAATCCAAGGAAAAAACCTAACCTGTCTCTTATACCAATTGTTAGGAAAAAATACCCGGGCAAAATCACACATAATCAATCACAAGCACACAAACAAGAGGATTTACATGGTTCGGCAATTGCCTACGTCCACGGGGCTATGAGCTTTATGCTCAATTTAACTATGCAGGAAACTGGGGCAACTCGTTACAAGGAATCTGTTCCTCTAACACTTAGCCTACTCTCTCCCCCAATAATTCTCAATCTTTTCTCTCACAGCACCTCCTTTTACAATGCTCTCTTATTTTCCCTTGCTTGCTTTGGTTCTAATGTTCTCTTTATTTCCAAGGAACAACCCTAGAGAGTATAAGTAAAGAACTAGCCCCAGTTTACCCCAAGAAAACTACTCATCAAGGCCCAATGGACCTTTTGAGCCAAATCCAACAAACGTAACCTAAAATATTTGCATATAATACACTTACGCAGCCATATAGATCCAGAGGCATGATCTCGAAGCTAATGACATTACTCTTACCGAAAAAAGACATTACGGGGGTTGGGGGGGGGTTGAATGTTACACCCCGACCCAATTTAACCCTGCTTAATGCTAATTAAGTGTGTTTTAACTAAATTAATTGTACTTACTCATTTATTATAGTAATTAGTGTCCAATAGCCTCTATAGATTGAGTTAGTTGAATCTTGAGCCTTGGATAGGTGAGTGGGAACCGAATTGACTCGGTTGGGTAGAGTCAATGGCTTTTTCGTAATTATTGATTTTTGCATCATTTGCATGTCCTCTTAGCATCATCGCATGTATTTTGAGGAGTACATTGATTTTCGTATTAAACTCTACTTTATTTGACCAACCATTGAACTAGTGGGCCATCATTTGACTCAAATTGGAATTACACAATTTTAGTGGACTTTCTTGCAAAAAGAGGAATACTCATCCTTTAAACACAACTTTACCCATGTTAGGTTCCTCAATTTCCTTTCCTTTTCCCTCCTCAACTTCCTTTCCTTTTCCCTTCTCTCTACTCTCCATCTTCTTTCTCTTCTTCCTGATCTAATTGAGGGTGATTCTTGGTGCACTTGGAGGCAAGGAGTAAAGATCTTCTTCATCTTCTCACCCTCCTCTTTTCTTTATTTGTTGGCAAGGAACCACTTCCACCATCTCCTAAGTTCTCCAAATTTGAAACCCTTGCTAGAGGTAGACATCAAACTCTTAGGTAGCGTTTGGTTCGCTGGAATGGTTGTATGCAGGAATAGAATGGAGACCGGAGACAATGGAATGGAATGAGGCATAAATAGTCAATTCCATTCCAGCGTTTGGTACGCTGAGAAATCAATCTAGTAATAGAATTCTGATTCCTATTCCTGCGTTTGGTACGCTGGAATGCTGCCTGGAATGGAATCAAATTTATATAAGATTGACCAAAATACCCTTGTTAGATTCTATTGTCACATTTGCATTGTTTGTGGTGGATGATTTGGGGGTAGGTCCCATAAAGGTGTAGTGAAAAAGTTTGTAATTTCTCATAAAAATATATTATTATATTATATTATACTATTTGGGGGTGGGCCCCACAATGTGTAGTGAAAAAGTTTGCATTATAATATTTTGGGGTTGGCCCCACAAAGGTGTAGTGAAAAATTCTGCAATTTCTCAAAATAATATATTCTTATATTATATTATTATATTTGGGGGTGGGCCCCACAATGGTTGGTTGAAAAAACCATGCAGCATAGCCTCTTTTATAATAGTAGATAGATAGATAGATAAATAGATATAATATTATGGGTGGGCCCCACAATGGTTGGGTGAAAAAGATATTATATTATTATTATTATGATATAATAATATATTATTATATTTTATTACAATATTTTGGGTGGGCCCCACAATGGTTGGGTGAAAAAGATATTATATTATTATTATTATGATATAATAATAATATTACAAGCGAGGGTATTTTGGTCTCAACAAAAAGTTAGAAAGGAATGGAATGGTGATTCCTTCCGTTCTTGGATGGAATGGTGATTCCTTCACATAAAGGAATGGGATTCCAGAGGTAATGGCCATTCCACCCCTTTTTAGCGAACCAAACGCTGGAATGGTCATTCCGTTGGAATGACCATTCCATTCCGACCTCCATTCACGCGAACCAAACGCAACCTTATTGGTTAGGCTTTTGAGTTGCAATACAGTCAAGAGACTCATATTTGTACACACATGCATATTCATTCCATTTTCCATGTATATTTGTGATTATAGTTTAGTAATTTGGGGTTTTTGGGTTCCTTTGAACAAGTCGCGAAGTGAGGAGTTGGAAAGCTCTATTAGAGGCAAGTATAAGCTTTAGTTTGGACTTATATGATGATTTATTACCATTTTATTCCAAAGAAATTCATTCTCAATGATTCTATCTTTTAGTAAATGAATGGGTTGGTGTGTTTTATGATTTTAGTGGATGAAATTAGATGGAGGGGTTGTATATTATGTAATGGGAACAAGGAGGCTCCATTATACAGGTTTTGGTGGTGGAATAGAGTTGGAAATTGAATGGGAGAAGAAAATTGAGAATTCCGGAATTCTGAAATTCTGAAGCGTTCGCTCGAGCGAACCTCCTCCTGAAGCACTTGTTCAAGCGATCTAAAGGACCACTCGATCGTCCACCTCTCTGGATGGGGTTCGCTCGAGCAAACTTGGGTCCGCTCGAGCGACCCAACCCCTGAAACCCTTACTCAAGCAAACGCGAGGGGTCATGCGAGCGATCAACCCTCTGGATGGAGTCCGCTCGAGCGAACATGGGTCCCCTTGAGCAAACCTAAAGCTGAAGCTTGGGTCGTTTCTGACCCAATTCTTAAGGTGAATTGCCACCCTTAACCTATCATAACCCACCTTAATCATCCCTAATAGATAATTAAGGTGTATACCCTTGTTTCCGTAAGATTTAGGGCCCTTGAGATTCTTATGACCTTAAAATGGCACCAATAACTATATTAATTGGTCCGCCAGGCAATCAATGGTCTAGTACTATGCCATGAAAGTTGTTTGGGAATTCAACGCGTTTCTCTTAATAAGTAACGCTCAACAAAATAGTAGTACGTTTACTTTTCGAATCTACCTTGTAATGGACGGTGAGAGACCATAATTAATAGTTTAGGGTTGGCTAGTAAGGAATGTCTTGATTTCATTTAAATGATTGCATTTCATATTGAAGTTCAATTCATTATTGATATCAAATCCTAGTTAGTAGATTGATTTCATTATTAGTATTCTTTGAGGTTCGATTTTCCCAATTCAAATTCGTAGCTTAATTATTGCATAACCGCTTCGATATTCGTTGATTGTATAACTGCTTCGGTATTCGTTGAAAATATGGAGTGAGTAAGTATTCGAGTATATGTGATTACTATTCGATTCAATTATGAACAAGGGAATACAAACTTACTCAAATTCTATTATTATGTGATTCGATAAAGTCGGCAATACCGACCATGTGATATCCAACGAGGTTGAACTTGGTTTAGTTATTCGAGACTATTGCAGTAAGTCATCTGAAGCACCGGATTTCTAGACCCGGGTAGCCAGCTGGCCATTAGCCGGGCCGCTGGTGACATTCCAACTAGATTCACTCTCTTTTTTAGATGATGAGCTCAATGTCGTAGCCAATTAGTATGTTTTCATTCTATTTGATTCTCAAGCATAAATTATTCGATTTTCGCACAATTTGCTTACTTAATACTTATCATTGACATCTATTAATTTATTCATCTTTAATTCAATTTGTAGCATTATGTATTTCCTTATTATTGCCTATACTTGCTAGATCGTCGTATTAAGATACTATTCTTGGTGTCACAGTCGTAGGTGTAGCTCTCGGCCTTGAAAAGGCCAAGGAGGGAGAGGAGGTTACCCAAAAAGTTCCTCTAGGATTAAAGGAGTGGCCAAAGCTAGGGCTAGTATAGATTCTCCTTTCCTTGGAGCGAGCGTTGTACATTTTGGAGATGATGCAGTTCGTGCGGCCAGCCCTTTTTTTCTGTATGGGTCACATGTAGTCGATTGTTATACTTGTACTTATATTTTGGTAGTATTATATAGGGTTCTTTTATATACTTTCTTTTGTAAAACATTGTCTCTAATTGTATAATTCTTTTGTACTAGACTTGAATGTTAATTGGACTGAATGAGAATTGATACCTTCATATTTATGAATTACAGCTTCTGCTATGAATTAATTGCTATTGACAGGTTCCGTGAGTTTGACTCACGTGTGTGAAAAGTTGTTTTTCTCTCATTCGTGTGTTGTAATTGGCTTAAGACAGGTACAGCATCACGGGAGTACGTGTGTCTCACCTCGGGGATTACCCTACGCCAGTGTGATTCGGAACCAGGATGCGACAATAAACCTATGTTATATTTACTGATTATAGCATGCAAGAATATAATCACATAAACTAGACAACATGAATACAAGGCTACAATTTATAACAGCATGATGACCATTTTCCAACACAGTAAGAAATCCTGACCCAATTTCACGTCCTTACAATGGAAGGCAGGCTTGCTTTTTCTTCTTTAATCCAGTATGTACTGATCAAAACAATTCTCCCTCATTCCCTCCTTGAGCAAAAATCCATATAGAGTTCAGTATTTTGTGGTCTCAAGAGGCTTACATGGGAAACTACCTAAGAAGAAAGCCCATGGAAGTAGAAAAATGATCGGTTGTGTAATCCTTGTTGCTGCAGAAAATAGGCAAAAATTGCATTTCATTTTACTGATGATTATTTAAATAATAATTGTGTAAGCAAATATGCACACAAATCCTTCACCAATGGAATATAGAAATCTAAAAGCCAGGAAAACCACAAAAACTTTTCAACTTAAAGTGGTATCAACAAAATACCCTACAATTTAACAGCAGCAAATGCTCAAGGGCCAGTATCGACAAATCTCTAGGGCCAGAATTTTTTACCCTTTTATACGTTCTTCTTGATTCTTCCTCTATGCAGAGATTCAAGGTTTGGCTTTCAAGTGAAAAATGCTTTCTGAGTTACATTGGCCATAACTTCAAGGCCCTTTCTCATCGGACCACCACCATATCCGGAAAACTCTGAGACAACAGCCGAACAGCCTCCACCACAGGCCCGCTTCTCGCTGCTCTTTTTTTTTTCAAAGCCTAAACCATTGGTTCCTTGGTTCCCCTTGTGGGGAAAAGAACAGAACAGTTTTATGTCAGCAACTACCAAAAGATCTGGATGAAATTTCTGGTAGTCATGTTCATTTGGCTTAGAAGAAAAGTCGTGTCCCTTCATTTTATCAAGTGGGTTTGCCTTCTATTTGGAGTAAATGGAACAACCAAAAAATCCAAAGCACTTGGTCTCTTATGGTTAGTTGAAAGATCAAAATTCAAACATTGTGACCAACCGTCACAACACTTGAGCATCATAATTAGTGTGACCAACAATCACTACTATTCACCCAGAGGTTGCAAACAACAACTAGTAAGAAAATGAATAAGACTTAACAAAATTAACAAGAAGATAAAGTGCCACTTATTAAATTCAACATGTTAAAAATCGAAAATGGGGTTTCCCTTTCAAGTGACCATTTCTTTTGTCTCTTTTGTTTCCGTAACCTTAATTACCGTTATTAGCATCAGTTTCACACGCAGGTTTACAAATTTGCTTGATTTAAATTGTCCAATTGCCAAACACAACGGTCACCTTATTTCCATCCTTAAACTTAAACCTCATCTTCTCCTACCATTCAGTGCAATGCAAATCAAGATGCATGATGTTTATGTTTAGTATTAAAAAATACCCAATAAAAGATTTTACTTCTTCAAAATGGAAATTAACAGATGTCTATGTTTGTACTCTCACAACGACTCAGTGTGTGAAATTAATGATTGATGCACCTTCCATCCAGGATGGTATAAAAAGATGTAATTGTGACTTTCACAAAAGTCACGAACCTAGAGGACATTTCTCTTCATGGTGAAGAGTTTTCTATGAATAGACACAACTCTATAAAAATTTAATCCAATTTCATTCAAACTATAGATGCAATTTTCTAACACTTCCTTTCATTAACAGAGCATTACATATGAGACATTTGTGATTCAAGCGGGGACGGATTCAACAGGAGTGCCTGCAGATATGGTCTCCATGAATTCTACAGTAAAATTCACCTTCCTAAAAAAAGCAACATTCTTTGGTCTTCATGTGACATCAACCCCTCTCGATCTCTCCCTCTCTCAACTCACCATTGCCAGTGGAGCTGTAATCATCGAAACCCACATCCCTCTTTTTTTCTTATTTTTCTAAATCAAACCCATTTCCAACAAGCAATTTTCTTTCTGGGTGTTGCAGATAAAGCAGTTCTACCAACCAAAAAAGACTCAGAGAACCATGAATGTGGTTATTTTGGGCACTAGAATCCCCTTGTATGGAGGTGGGGCTAGTTGCAGCAGTTCAAAAGGAAATACAAATGTGCATGTGCCCTTGAATCTCATTTTCATGGTCAGATCCAGAGCATATGTCTTGGGGAAGTTGGTGAAACCAAAGTTCTATATCAAGGTGGAGTGCTTAGTTGTTTTAGACCCCACTAAACTAAATAAGCATGTTTCTCTCAAGGACTCATGTCAATACAGTTGATAGTGATATGGTGAGATTAAGATGTCTATTAATGAAGAAATCAATGGAGTGGGGAAGAGACAAAGGTGACAATAGGGTTATTTATGATGAGTCAGGCCCAAGTGGCCAAGCCCGTGATGAGCCAAGGCTTAAATTTATGAAGATCCGGTTAGTCCAATGAGGTCCAGGCCCAAATCAATGAGGCCTGGCCATGTCAAGGCAACCATCATCACTTCGGAAATAGTCAGTCCTTATCCCGCTTTTACTAAGTCTTGCGGAGAATATCACAACCGCCTCGTCCATCGAATATAGTTCAAAGGCTCCATCGAAGAAGAGTGAGCGTTGCTGTAAAGTCGTCCCCATCTGTTAGGGGAAGACTATAAATAGAAGAGCCCCACCATCACTTGAGGGGCAAGAAATATTTTTCCCTTCTACACACTTCAACATTCTCCTAGCTTGTAATCTCTGCACACTTGAGATATAAAATATCCGGCGACCTCTGCCCTTCTGAAGTGGACGTAGGTCACACTGACCGAACCACTATAATCTCTCTCTTCACTTTAATTACTGCATTAATTATCGATTACTTGACCGGTGGTGTGCGAAGCTAATTTGTGCATCATCAATTTGGCGTCGTCTATGGGAATGACTAAAGTTCTCACTCCAGAAGACTTCCTTTGTCAAAATTATGGTGATCACCACTAGATCGATGAATCGACCTGAAGATAATCCCTCACGAGAGGGCGAGGATGCTCCTCCACCGACCAATCCTGCCCCAAATGCTCCTGCTCCCACC
Source organism: Umbellularia californica (assembly GCA_028538565.1). Classification (NCBI taxonomy): domain Eukaryota; kingdom Viridiplantae; phylum Streptophyta; class Magnoliopsida; order Laurales; family Lauraceae; genus Umbellularia; species Umbellularia californica. The sequence continues at coordinate 14,238,338 of JAPQWN010000006.1, forward strand.
CCTCGACAAATGTTGGAGACTATGCAGCAGCTGGTGACCCAAAACCAGCAGATCTTGCAACTTATGCTCACAGGGCAAGGAGGAGCACAATTTGGAGGAGTACCGCAAGGAGCACCGCGCCCGGGGCATCCAAGAGCTCCACGCCGGGGTGTCCATCATCTGGGCACCCATACAGGCCATGGAGCTCCTCATCGGCGCCCCTTTTGGAGTTCCCCAGGGCACCCCTTTTGGAGTTACTCTGGGCGCCCCCCAAGGCAGTGCCCATCATGAAGGACCTCTACCTCCGGGTGGAGCCCATCTTGGAGGACCCCCACCTCCGGGGGGAGCACATCATGGAGGACTCCCACCTCCTCCCTCTGCTTCTAATGGGGAGGATCCTCATTTCCAAGAGGGGGAGAGTGAAAACCAAAGCATGGAGGAGGGGAGTTATTTCCATGATCTGTCCATGGAAGCCTCCAATCGCTGGGACGAAAAGATCGGGGAAATGCAAAATCAGTTGGGTGATATCTTCAACGCCATGAAGGCGCAGGCACCAAAGACAGTGGACTACCTAGTCAGGCGAACGGACACACCGTTCAAACCCGACGTGGTGAACTACCCACTTCCTCGGAAGTTCAAAATGCCATCCATGGAGACCTTCGATTGAACAAAGGATCCATTGGACCACCTGGAGACTTACAAAACTATAATGCAACTGCATAATATCCCTGACGAGATAATATGCAGGGCATTCCCAACCACAATGAAGGGTTCCGCCCGGCAGTGGTTTGTCAATCTCTCCCCAGCCTCCGTCGCCACCTTTGGGGAGTTGAGCAAGTCCTTCGTGGCATACTTTATTGGAGGGCGCCGCCACCAGAAGCCTGCCACACACCTGCTCAGCATAAAGCAGGACAAAAATGAGAGCCTCAGGAGTTACCTCACTCGTTTTAACGAAGAGGTACTTCAGGTCAAAGAACCCGATGACAAGGTGACTATGACAGCCTTCTTGGGAGGCCTCCGCTCGTCGAGCTTCCTCTTCTCAGTAATGAAGCACCCGCCAAAGAGCATGCCGGAGCTGCTAGCAAAAGCCCAGAAGTACATGAATGCTGAAGACATCACTAGGGCCAGGCGAGGTGAGTCCTCCAGAGCAGGGGACAAGGGGAAGGAGCGAGACAGAGACGACAAGAATGAGACAAGCAATAAGTGAATCAGGACAAAGAGGGTACCTGTCAAAGACCGACTCGGTCCTACTCCGCAGAGAGATCGACAGGCATTCACTCCTCTTAATGCCGCTGTTGGGCACATTTAGTTCCAGATCCAGGATGACCCCGTCATAAAATGGCCTGGGAAAATGAAGTCTCTTCCAAACCGCAAGAACCCGGCCAAATACTGTCGCTTCCATCACCACCATGGCCATGACACTGATGATTGTTATGATCTCAAGATGCAGATTGAGGATCTCATTCAGCGTGGTCACCTGCGCCAGTATGTTGCTGGTAGGGGGCAAGCACCACCACCACCTCACAATCTGGAGGACCAACAGCCCATTGGGGAAATCCGGACTATCTCGGGAGGACTAGCAGAGTCACTCTCCGCCATGAAGGCCCATGCCAGAAAGGCAAGGCATCCTAATGAAGCACGCCCATCCAAGGCACCCAGGCATGGCGCTAGCGAAACCATATCCTTCTCATATAAGGACTTGGAAGGGATCCAGCACCCCCATGAGGACCCTCTGGTGCTCATCATGACCGTCGCCAATTTTCAGGTGCGTAGGATCTTGGTGGACAGCGGCAGCTTTACGGATATCCTATTCACAGAAGCTTATGACAAGCTGAAGCTAGGCTGGGGGAGACTGCAGCTTGTCATATCGCCCCTCATTGGGTTCTCAAGGGAGAAAGTATATCCCCTAAGGGCAATCACACTGCTAGTCACAGTCGGAGTAGCACCCCGAAGCTCCACTACAATGGTTAACTTCCTAGTGATAGACTGCCCGTCAGCCTATAACATCATACTAGGGCGACCTGCTCTTAACGCATTAAGAGCCGTCCTCTCCACCTATCTTCTCATCTTCCGCTTTCCAACCCCGAATGGAGTCGAGGAGGTAAAAGGGAACCAGGTAGCAGCAAGAGAGTGCTACGTCTCCTTAATGAAGGCCAAGAAGACGCAGTAGGCGTTGCAAGTCGAAATCTTAGACCCGAGGGATGGCGCCACTACAAAAAGAGGAGAACCAGTTGAAGAACTTACCCCTGTGGTCTTAAATGAAGAACATCCTGACAGAAGAATGTACATTGGCTCTTCTCTTCTAGAGAACTTTCTGAAAAATAGCATGGATATTTTTGCATGGTCACATGCGGACCTTGAGGGAATTGATCCCATGGTCGCCACTCACCGCCTCAATGTCGACCTCGCCACAAGCCTGTTCGACAAAAGCTGAGGGGCGCCTCCACTGAAAGGGCCCAAGCGATGGATAAAGAGGTCGGGAAGCTAATAGAAAATGGGGCGGTCAGGGAAGTAGCATATCCTGAATGGCTCTCAAATGTGGTAATGGTGACAAAAACAAATGGAAAGTGGCGCTTCTGCGTCGACTTCACTGAGCTCAACAAGGCATGCCCAAAGGATAGCTATCCGCTTCCACGGATTGACCTCCTCATCGACGCCACAGCGGGATATGAACTGCTCTCCTTCCTGGATGCTTATTCTGGATACAACCAGATCAGCATGCACCCCCCAGACCAGGAAAAGACGTCGTTCATCACTCCGAAAGGGACCTATTGCTACAGAGTCATGCCCTTCGGGCTGAAAAACGCAGGTGCAACCTACTAGAGGCTAGTGAACAAAATGTTCCAGTCCCAGATTGGGCGAACAATGGAGGTTTATGTGGAAGACATGCTGGTGAAAAGCCTCGCCGCGGCAGATCACATTGACCATCTCTAAGAAACTTTCAACGTCCTCAGGTCCTATCGCATGAAGTTGAATCCTGAGAAGTGCGGCCATGGCGTAGGATCTGGAAAATTCTTGGGCTTCATGGTCAACCAAAGGGGAATTGAGGCGAACTCCGATAAAATCAAAGCTATACTCGACATGAGGTCGCCCTCTTCCACCAAGGAGCTACAACGCCTTAATGGAAGAGTTACTGCACTTAACAGATTCGTCTCCAAGTCTGCAAACAAGTGTTTGCCTTTCTTCAAAATCCTCCGAAAGGCTTTCGAATGGGGACCTGAGGCTGAGGAGGCCTTCCAGAAACTTAAAGCCTACTTGGCCGCACCTCCTCTCCTTTCACATGCTACACTGGGCGAGGTATTGTATTTGTATCTCTCTGCTTCCCCCTCAGCAGTTAGCTCTGTTCTCATCAGAGACCATGGAGTACAAAAGCCCATCTATTATGTGAGCAAAGCATACCGAGGAGCAGAGATCAGGTACTCGGGACTAGAAAAACTGGCGCTCGCCCTCATCTCGATGGCAAGGCGTCTACGGCACTATTTTCAGAGCCATACAATTGTGGTGGTTACTAATCAGCCTTTGAAGAGAGTCTTGGGAAAGCCAGATGTATCCGAGAGACTCCTTAAGTGGTCAGTGGAGTTGGGCGAGTTCGATGTCTAGTACCAACCAAGGACGGCTATCAAAGCACAAGCTCTAGCAGACTTTGTGGCTGAGTTTACACAGGCAGAAGGGGAGACAAATGAGCCTACCACGTTGCTGCCATGGAGCCCAGATGAGCAAGTCAATCTGCCACCCATCCAGGATACCCGGAGGGGCACCCAGACACCTCCAGGTGCCCAGGCTTCTCCCCTGGGCGCCCAGGCACCTCCAGGCGCCCAATCCCCAGCAGACGTCCCCCAGGAGTTCCCCCTGGACGCCGAGACCTCTCCCTTGGGCACCCAGGCACTTCCAAGCGCCCAGACCTCTCCCTTGGGTACCCAAGCATCTCCCTTCGGCGCCCAGGCACCTCCAAGGATTTCTACCTCAGGAGCCCAGTCAATCTCTGACTCCCAGCCCGGCGCCCAGGTACCTACTAGGATCTCCGATTTTCCGTCACTGCCACTTTGGAAGCTGTATGTTGATGGCTCAGCAACCAGTGAGGGAAGTGGAGCTAGCCTCATTTTGATCAGCCATGATGGTACACCCATTAAGTATGCAGTGAAGCTCCATTTTATTGCCTCTAACAATGAAGCAGAATATGAGGCCCTCCTCTCTAGCCTGAGATTGGCGGTCGAAATGGATGCCCAATACATCGCCGCTTACAGTGATTCCCAATTGATAGTCAATCAGGTAAATGGCGAGTTCGAAGCAAAAAAACAAGAATGCAAGAGTATCTTGGCATGGCGAAGAAATTGATCCATCGGTTTCAATACTTCCAGATCTGTCACATCCCAAGAGGGGATAACGTGACCGCAGACGCACTCACCAGACTCGCCTCATCCTTGGAGGCCTCATCTGCAAAACCAACTCTCATAAGACACCAGTTCGAGCCGAGTAAGTTGGATGTGAACACCACAAACATCAACTGTACAACAGCCGAATCGAACTTGATGACCCCCATAAGGGTGTACCTCCAAGAAGGTACAATATCAGATGATCCCCTTGAGGCCAAGAAGCTAAGGATGAGAGCTTCCAAGTTCACTCTCTTACAAGGTATCCTCTACAAAAAGGGTTACTGCTTACCATTGCTGCGCTGCCTTTCACCTGAGGAAGCTGACTATGCCCTGCAGGAGATTCATGAAGGAATTTGTGGGAACCACTCTGGAGGACGCACCCTCGCCCACAAAGCACTTAGGCAAGGTTACTTTGGCCCAGCATGGTAAAGGACGCCAAGGAGTTTGCTAAAAAATGCGACAAGTGTCAACGCTTCGCCACTGTGCAAAGGCAACCACCGGAGGAGCTGACAGCCATTTTGAGTCCATGGCCTTTCTTCAAATGGGGCATTGACATCCTGGGCCCCCCTTCCTTTGAGTTGAGGATAATGTAAGTTTGTAGTGGTCGCCGTCGACTACTTCACAAAATGGGCGGAGGCAGAACCCTTAGCAAAAATAACAGACTCTAAGGTAAAAGACTTTGTCTGGAAAAACCTAGTCTGCCGCTTTGGGATACCTCACGCCATTATCAGTGAAAATGCCAAGCAGTTCGACAATAAGCTCTTCAATTCTTTCTGCTCCGACCTTCAGATAAAGCAGCCTCATTCCAGCCCGGCACACCCACAGGCAAATGGGCAGGCAGAAGTCATGGTAAGAACGGTCCTACGCAACCTAAAGACAAGACTTGAAAGAGCGAAGGGTCTTTGGGTCGACGAGCTCCCAGGAGTGTTATGGACCTATCAAACCACGCCACGAACTCCTACTGGGGAAACCCCTTTCTCTCTCATTTTTGGGACTGACGCGGTCATCCATGTCGAGATAGGAGTACATTCCCTAAGGGTCCACCACCACGACCCCGTCACCAATGAGGAAGGACTCCGAATCAACCTCGACTTAGTAAAGGAGGCAAGGGAGATGGCTGTGGTCCGCAACGCGGAGTACAAGCGACGCATGGCAAGGTACTAAAACTCGAGGGTAAAGCCTCGTTCCTTCCAACCGGGAGACCCGGTCCTCAAAAAGGTGATCCTCGCCACAAAGGATTCTCGCGAAAGAAAGCTGGGACCAAACTGGGAAGGACCGTATCTTATAACAGAAGTGGTGAGGCCAAGCACCTACAAGATCCAGAATTCTGAGGGAAAGGTCTTACCTCATCCATGGAACGCGGAACATTTGAAGAGGTACTGCCAGTGACACTTTAAGAGAGTCAGAGTAGTGGGGGTTTTTGGCTTGATTTGATTCTTTCTACCTTGTTTCGATTAATGTTGTTTAACAATAAGCAATGGATGAATAAAATGTTCTACATTTCATGACAAAAAGATCCTTGCATTTTCATGTTTCCAAAAGTTAGGCTTACATACTGCCTTTCCAAAAGTCAGGCTATAATTGCCTTTCTAAAAAAAAAAAAAACAACAACAACAAAGCAAAAGTCCCTACCCTTTAATCACTCTCATAGCTGTCCTCCTCATCCTCCTCGGCATCATCAGATCTGCCACTGCCATCATCAAGCGCCTCAATCGGCACGAAGCCTGAGAGGTCAATATCTGGGAAAGCAGCATAAATCTTCCCTAGGAGCTCATCATAGCCGTCAATGAAGGCATCAGCAAGGCCATTCGCTAAGTCCCTCTCAGCCAGGGCGGCCCTCTCCTCAGCATGAGAAGCTCTCTCATGTGCCGCCTTCATCTCTGTCTCCACAGCAGCCTCTCTGAGCATCACCCTCTCACGGGTCTGTGCAAGCTCAGCCTCACTGAGCGAAGCCCTCTCACGGGCCTTCACAAGCTCAGCCTCTGCCTTGGCCGCCCTCTCGCGGGCCGCCGTAAGGTCAGCCTCGAAAGCCCTACCAGCAGCCTCAAGAGCAGTAATCTTTCCTTGAGCAGCGGAGAGCTCCTTTTGCATAGCCTCATTATCCTGTTCCAGCTGACTATGAGATCGGGCCCTTGACAACAAGCAGATGGATGCAATAGAGGCCTGAAAAAATAAAGGACAAAAGAAATGAGACAGTACATATATAAAAAAAAAATGAAAGTCCGGAGAAAAGGGGAACAGTAAACCTTTACCTGAGTCAGACCTTCTAAAAACATGTTGATAACCTCCTCGGTGCCCAAAGCATTAATCTGAGTAACCTTAAGCGGAAACACAAATCTTCCGAGCTTTTCCCGGATCACCAGCGGGTTGCCCAGCATGGGACCAGCCCAAGTCGGTACCCCTGTAGAAGTTTTGGCCGGAGAGGAAGACTCCGAAGTAGCAGTCTTAGCTGAGGAGGTCGCTGCCTGGGGAGGCACCACGGGCGAGGCCACCCGATGGGGACACGCCTGAGGCCCCGCTGGAGGGGTGGGTAGAGGAGAGCTCACCTCGAAAGTCACTGGTGGAAAGGTCCCTGGAGAGGCATCATCTATCCTCGCCGCCTTGGAGGGAGGAGTACTCCTACCGAAGAGGCGGGCCCCAATCACCTTTCTGTCTATTACTGCAGAAACAAAAGTATTACTTATATACGGAATATCAGGTAAACAGAAAAATTATTGCTAAAGCAAAAGTGACATACCTTTTCTTTTGGAAAAAGATCCCGGAGGGGGTCCACCAGTCCTTCCAAAAGAAGAAAAGTCCGGAGGGGGTCCACTAGTCCGACCACTCTCTTTAAGGAGGAGAGCTCCCAAGTCTTTGTCAGGATGAACTCTCACAACTTGCAACTTCCACTCTTGATCCTTGGAGAGCACTGGCGGATCTGCAAAAGGACAATGAGCACGTACATGCATATACATAAAAAAAAGGAAAGAGCAATCAGAGGACGTACCGAGTCTTTTGGCGTCAGTCCATCGTATTGGCACCAAAGCCCGATCTATCTCAGAGACCCACTCCCCGCCAATGAAGAAGAAGCGAGATTTCCAGCTGTGACAGTTGGAACGTAATCCCGTGAGCAACTTGCCACCCCTAGGGGTAAAATAGTACCACCCCCTGTTAGGGGCCGGAGACTCGATAAAGTTGTAGGCAGCATGAAACTCCGCAGGAAAAGCGTCCTTGTGATGTACCTTCCTCCACAATGCAAGGAAGCTGAGCAGGACTCTCCAGCCATTGGGTGCTAACCGCACCGGGGTCAATGAAAAGTGATGGAGAATGCGGCAAATGGAGGAGGACATGGGAAACCTCAGCACGGCTTCGAGCATCTCCTCATAGATGACAATGTCACCAGAGGAGTCATCGCAAGCAGGCTCTTCCATTTCGGTCAGGCGACACAGCAATGTGGGAGGAATGTGATAAGAAACAGCAATCTTCAAAATGTCACCATCAGTGTTGAGTACACTAAAAAGAGTGCCCACCTTGGATCCGTCATCGTCAACAACAACTTTTCCTCCATACTTTTTGCGACGAGGACGCAAAATTTTACCTGATGCATGGATAGAAGGGCTATCTCCCCTTTCTCTCGTCTCGTATCGCTCGCCCGGCGCGCGAGTCGCTCGCCCATCACCAGCCCCATGGGCGACCACTGTGGCACACGGGCCAGGACCGTGGGCGCCCGTCCTCGTGCGCGGTGGACCAACAGTAGGGCTGCCCGCCATGCACCTCGCCACCATCAAGCCGGCGCCGGCGCCCACGCCCACCTGGGCTGCCTCGCCCGCGCCCGCGGGGGCTGCCACGCCCGCAACTGTAGACAGACTGGCGCCCGAGCTGCGACGCCCGCGCCAGCGGGGGCCCCCTCGCCTGCTGCAGCTGTCTAGCCGGCCCCCATGCCCGCCCGAGCTTCGACACCCACACCCTTGGGGCCCCCCTCGCCCGTAGGGCCGACGCCCGTACCTGCCTGTGTAGCAACGCCCGCGCCCGAGGGGGGTTGCTGCACCTGTCGCCACCCCCAGGCCAGCGCCGACGCCCACCCGTGTAGCGACGCCCGCACCCACGGGGGCTGCCACCGCCGCCCGTGTCGCTATGCCCACGCCGACCACCCGTGTAGCGACGCCCACGCCGCCCGCTTGGGCTGCCGCGCCTGTCGCCACCCCCAGGCCGACGCCCGCGCCCGGCGCCGCCACCCGCCCGTGTCGCTACGCCCACACCGACAACCGACCGGGCTGCAGCTGCCTCGCCCGCCCAAGCTGCCAAGTCCACTGCCGCTCCCCTGCATGCTGCAAGCCGATCCACTGCACATTACTGCCCAGTGCTTGGGACGCCCTTTGCTGCAGGCTGTGGACTGATTCTTACCTTCTTCTTCCCATGGGCTGATTTTCCTTCACTTGGATGCTCCATTGTCTTAAAGATTCCAACACTTCTTTCTCTTGGGAATGGGAAAAGTTACAAAGTTGGAGCTATGTAGGATGGGTTTTCTTCTAATCTCACAATGAAGAAGAAGGGTAAAATAGAAGAAGAAGTCCCTATTTATATCCTAGGGTTTCCAAAAGGGAGAAAAGCCCCAAACTCAAAGGACTCTCCCAAACACACATCCAAGTAGAGAAAGGAGAGACTGGCAGCTTTTGTGGTTGGAAAATGGATCACAGACGCGGTTTTGGTGCCAAGCTGCCCAAAAGCCAATTAGATCTGAGGACTTTGTTGTATGTAGTTTAATAATATTATCAAATTATATGAGGGGTGTTCAATAAAAGAGGTTTGGACTTTCTCTTGGGATTTGCTTTTGGGTTTTGCTATTGACGTTTTTGGATGTGGCCCTCCAGGTGGGTTTGGACACCACTTTTTTAATAGTGAGTTTTATTTTGTGGCCCTGCTTTTTGGCCTAAGGGTTCGGAAGTTCCTCTAATATCAATAACTATTTACATTTTATTATAGTATTTATCATTTTAAGTATATTTAAATGAAGGCACAAATGCCACTTCATAGTAAAGAAATTGTAGTTGTTTTGATCTTCTTCTTTTTTTTCACTTCTAAATTATGGTTTCTAATCATGGGTGTTATGTAATGGTTCAACTGGCTAGTTAAGGGTTAGATTGTGACTCAACCCTGACCTGACCTGCTAACATCCATAGTTTCAAAAGGAGTCCAGGCGCAGCTATTTCAATCAAGCCTTTGAATAATCGAGAAATCATGGTTTATTGACACATAAATAATGCACTACATACATCTATTATGATCATTTGTGAAGAATATGCAATTGTTCATATGGGAATTTTTATGCAGATGAATTAGTTTGACTAAAGTAGACTCCATATATACTTGATCCAAAACATTCACAACACAGGCCCCTTCCTGAGTGCACTTCAACCAAATTTTTCTTCATTTAAAATGAGTTAAAACCATCAGTTTAATTTTTTTTATAGAAGTAGAAATTTAGAACAATAGCTAATCTCATTTTCAAAAAGCTAATCTGTTTAGCAGATGTTATTATTACTATTGGAGTGAAACTTGGGTCACTATGGGGCGTGTTACCCCCACATGAACCAACTATAAATCAACAGGACAAAAACTCCCATGCCCATAAGGCCATAGGACATCAGCATAAGATGCCCATAGGAATATGTGGGGGTAGTTCATGGCCCATAGGCAGAAACAATGGGACTCCTCACCACATGCTTCCCTCCAACCTCATGCCAACTCAGATATCCATAATTCCCAATGTAATCCCCTTCAGTCCTGGCCATATCAGTCTTGGCCATGTCAATCTCCACACTCATCTCAAACCCCTGCCTGCTGTTCTTACCCTCAAACTTAAGCGTCTCCGGCTCCACCACCACTCTCATGCCTGCGGGGGCATACACTACTGCACGATAAACAGCAGGACCCTCCTCCACGTTGGTCAGCACTCTGGTAAACCTGGAAGTAGTGGAGTTGGTGTTGTTGAGAATGACCATGAAGGAGGGGTAGTTGAGATCCAGACTGGGGTTTGTGCATGTGTAGTTGGATTTCCTTGTTATCACCTTCATCTGATCGCGGGTGTAGTTGAGCCCACAAAGAAAATCCAAGTAGTCCTGCACCCCAATGTCATACACCAAGCCTGGGTCCATTGCCTTGTTTGGATTCACATGGCCCCCTCCAAAATCCAGTGGCGTCGCTGAAGTTCCTGTCATTTAACATATTAGCAATCTTAATGGGCATCTACTCAAGGAATAGGGCTAGACCAGCCCACGCTAACCCGAGACCGGCCAGCATTAGCGGCTGAGTGAGCATGACAACTAAATGGGCTGGCACTTGAACAAGAATCAGTCCATCCAATCTGGCTCATGACCGCATATAGTTTAGAAGTTGTTTTATGGATCCAATAGATAAACAGATCTGGATCTGGATCCGGTTCCGGTTCCGGATCCATGCATATAAGATCTAGATGTCCTCAAATCTGGAAACTTGAGAGTTCAGAAATCAGGATCTGTATCTGATAGAAACTACAGCGGTATATTAGGTAATACATACATATTTTAAGAGTGCACAGAGGCAAGTATACTAGACTTGTTGTTATGGATCTGGACCAGATTTTCGGACATTCTAGGTTGTTTAGTTGATAAGATCTCTGGATCCAACGCATAAGATAGGTGTTGGATCACTAGGAAAACGGATTCGGAGATGGATCCAGATACACCATGGTCCCATCCCCGACTCTATTAACTCATTTACGATCTACCTGTAGTGAGGGCGAGTATAGGTCGATCGGTATTGTCGATTACATTTGCAGTAGTCATGAGAGCGGACCGGATAGCAGCTGGGCTCCAGTCAGGGTGCACAGCTCGCACCAGTGCTGCTACGCCAACCAGATGGGGAGATGACATGGAAGTACCAGACACAAGCGCAAAATCCGATACCAAGTAGTCATTGCCGATGGGTTGCCATCCACTATTGGGGGCCCATGCAGCCAAGATATTGACTCCGGGTGCCAGTATGTCCGGCTTCAGGATCCCTGGTGAGAGCCTATATGGCCCACGCGACGAGAAGTTGGCCACCTGAGGCGCCGGTTTTGATCTGAGAACCGTCATCTGGAACTTGATATTCACTTTGGCAGGCGAAGCCGGTGAGGATGTCGCAATGTATTCATTCACCTTCTCCCCATCCTCCAAGCTTACTGCCACAAATGGCAAATAGAAGTCATATGGTCCCAAGAACTGGGCCAAGTTAGTGGCAAAGATACCTCCTTCCGCCCCGCTTCTGTTTACTTCATCCATTTGATTAAAAACGTTCCCAAATGAACAGAAAACAATCTTCCCAGCAACATCTTTGGGGTCTAGAGCATAGGAATTGCAGGCCTCTTTACTGGTATTGCCATGTCCATAGTAGAGAGGATAGCCAGATACGTATAATCTCAGAGGAAAGATGGACCTCCCTTGGAAGGGGGCAATGCTGCCATTGCCAAGGGTTACAGATGCGGCATAATCTCTATCAATAGTCCCTGCGCCAACAGTCGTGATCCAGGGCGCACCGTTGTAGATGGTGTAACCCTGTGGGCCGCTATTCCCGGCTGAACATGAGACAAAGATGCCTCTCTCCAGGGCGGTAAACGCACCCAGTGCAATTGGGTTCGCGTAGAAGGGCTTTTCTGGGAACCCCAGGGACAATGACATGAGATCGACACCATCGGCAATTGCCTGATCCATGCCGGCTAACACATCAGTCGCTGCCGACACAAGACTGTCCCTCGCAAACAGGACTTTGTACATAGCAACCCTGGCCATGGGTGCAATGCCGATGGCAGTGCCTGGGGCATAGCCAAAGTACGCAGCATTCTGCACCCTGCTTCCAGCTGCGGTTGATGAGGTGTGGGTCCCATGACCGAAGAAGTCCCTGGGAGAATCATAGTCGTTTGTCTTTGAGATGTTCCGGCCATGTTCTTTGAGCCCTTTGCTGAAAGAGCGAGCTCCAATGAGCTTCCGATTGCAGTTGGAGGAGTTGAACTCAGTGCCTGCCTCGCACGCGCCCTTCCATCTATCCGGCACAGGCGACATGCCGGCGTCATTGAAGCTCTCGCTCTCTGGCCAAATTCCAGTGTCGAGTATGCCGATGATCATGTCATCGCCAAACTGGGCTGTAGGCCAGAGGCCCGCATGTCTATCAAGGCCCAGGAAGCGAGGGCTGTGTGTGGTATGGAGCTGGCCATAAGTCTCTGGATATGTAGCAATATGACCAGGCATTCTCTCCAGCTGGGCAAGCTGCGAGGATGATAGCACAGCGCTGAAACCATTCATGACATGGTTGTAGGTGTAGAGATGGGTTGGCGAGTCAGCATCCGACTCAGAGAGGGATGCGAGCATCGACTTGTACCAACTATGGTGGGTGGCGAAGGGAGCTGGAATGGCTGATTTGTCCATGTGGATGATGTATGACTGGCGTTCATCGCCGGCATAAGTTGGAGCCACAAGGAGGAAGCCGAGCAAGAAGAAGGAAAGGAGACTCACATGAGGGAGGAATTCCATGGCTAGGGACATGGAACATATGCATGAAGCGAGTAGAGGACTAGGGACGTCGATTTATACATGGACTTTAAAACTGGTAAGCTAATGGGGTGAACAGGGCAGTGATAAACTCAGGACTACTATAAAAGATCAGGGTGTTTGGACATGGATGGCCTGAGCGAGGATCTTATGCTGTTGTCCTATGATCAATTGGAGATTCCAGGCCTCATAATGGGCCCCCACAACGTATGGCCTGCGGTACGAAATCAGAACCATACGCTCTTAATTATTGCTAGTTTATATCACGTCTACTTCAAATTGTTTAAGGTAAGAAATTGGAAGTTCCGAAGGAGCTGTTTCTCAGCATATGCTACCCCGCATAGAGCATCTGCCAGCATTTTAGACTCAGCTATGTTGATGAGTCTTGGCCCTTGAGGCACTTGATTCAAACCGGGCACATGCCTGTGACTCTGAGGTCAGCACCTTTCATTATGTACTGAGTTAGGATGTCTCAAAAAGTTGCTCCCCAGATTTCTTCTTCACACTACTATTTAATTGGGTCTGTTTGGGTAATTCATTTCTAGAATGAGTTGATGAGAAATGTCACATTAAAGGAAGGAAAAGAGCATCATATCAAAAAGTTAAAATTTCAAAAATCACCTCTACTTCTTTTTTTTAAATAAAAAGTTATAAATTTATTCCTTCATTCTACTAAATGATAAAAGGCCACTTCTTTTTATTCAAAGAAGTCAAAAAAGTTCCTTCTCACGCCACACAAAGACAAAAGGATGCGAAGGTGAATTTTGAAATTTTGTATTTTGTGATATTGCCTCTTTTCTTTTCTTTTCTTATCTCATAAAGTGACCTTTCACTTCAATTCACTTTACAAGTAAATTTCCCAAATAGGCTCAGATTTCATATGAAGGTTGGGGTACAATCAACTTTCAGTTCGCATTGCAAATATATTGTCGCCCAAAATCAGTGAGGTACACTGATCAGTTGCAACTGGCACACTAACAAAAACAGAGATAAAAGAGAAAAGAACCTAAAATGTCTAAACAGTCGGCAGCCAAAATGCAATGTGACCTACCCCACCTCAACTGATGTCTTGATTTTCATCACAGGACAAATGGCTAAAAATGGGAGAGTGGCCACGGCTCTAATAAAATGTAACCAGCAGAAGGAACGGGTGACTAAGGTTTCTTGGGAATCACTGCATCCATAAGTGCCATGACAGTGTGTTCGGCTCTAACAGAATGTAACCTAAAATGTTTGCACATGCTACACTTGCGCGGCCATATAGATCCAAAGGCATGATCTCGAAGCTAATGACATTACTGTTACCAAAAAAAGACATTACAGGGGGAGGGTAAACCTATGTTACATTTACTGATTATAGCATGCAAGAATATAATCACATAAACTGGACAACATGAATACAAGGCTACAATTTATAACAGCGGGATGCCCATTTTCCAGCATAGTAAGAAATCCTGACCCAATTTCATGTCCTTACAATGGAAGGCAGGCTTGCTTTTTCTTCTTTAATCCAGCATGTACTGATCAAAACAGTTCTCCCTCATTCCCTCCTTGAGCAAAAATCCATATAGAGTTCAGTTTTTTGTGGTCTCAAGAGGCTTGTATGGGAAACTACCTAAGAAGAAAGCCCATGGAAGTACGAAAATGATTAGTTGGAAAATAGGCAAAAATTCCATTTTATTTTACTGATGATTATTTAAATAATAATTGTGTAAGCCATATGCACACCTTCACCAATGTAACATAGAAATCTAAAATCCAGGAAAACCACAAACTTTTCAACTTAAACTGGTATCAGCAAACTACCCTACAATTTAACAGCAGGAAATGCTCACAAGTTTTAGCTATTCCCCTAAATTTTCCTTCTTTTAAGACTGCTGAAGTTGAAAATTAGCCTTCAAGTAAAAGGAGTGTTTGAAGTTCATATGTTTTTCAAAACGAGAAACAGACAAATCAGTGTGCAACACAAACTGACGAATCTGTCTAAGAGAGGCATGTGGCATTTGCAGGCCCACCACATAAAAGAGGAGTTTGTGGTTGTGGATCAAGTATACACTAAAAACGAGCCTTATATTAGAGGTTGCTATCATCTGAACAAAAGGAGCAATTGCAAGCCATTCACTATATTCTATAACCTGATCCATTCCGATGCGGTCTACGTCTAGATCTATAACCTAAGATTCAGATCCAAGTGCTCAAGTGATGAGAACCCAAGAGGTCCTGTCATTCTACTAATCCAGAATAGTAAGTAGCCTTGTCTTGCAGTGCTGACTATCTTCTATTTAAGATTCGCCAGATACAGGGTCAAGAATAGTTGCAATCAGAAAAAATAAAAAAATAAATAAAGGGTCCAGAATAGTTTTAGGGTTATTTTCATCTTTGGAACCTTTATACAAGAATTCTTTTTTATTGAAAAAGATAAGTTATTGGAATTTTTTTTTTTTTTTTTTACATCTTTTCTTCAGGAAGCTTTGCTGATTGTAGGTCATAGACATTGAGGATTTGGCAAGGCTTTTGAAAGAGCTTTAGTGTTGCTGTGAGGCACAGGCCTTGCATAGGCTTTGCAAGAGCCTGAATCTTTTTTTTTTTTTTAATCTTGCTATGGAGGTTTGGCAAGAACCTTGATGTTGCCTGTATCATTTGGTATATTAGAGCTCGTGTTGGTCCTACTGATTGATGCCAATATCATCGTCGCCTCTTTAACACCAAATCCACCAGCATCTTGAATGCGGAAGGATACCAATAGAGGACATATTATATTTCAAGAGGGGAGAACGATGCAATCCACAATCCAAATCTACGACCTAAAATCAGTGATTGTGCTTATGTGACAAGAACCTGGCCCAAAAGGTCTTACTGTTGTACTAGTCCAATTTAGATTTTTTTTTTAAAAAAAATAGCTAATGTAATTTATAATCTGATTTAATTCTGTTTAAGCTTTTCTAGATAAAGCATCTATGCTATATTGAGTTAGGGATTATCTCTTGAACCTTTAAGAGCTCTTTGTTTTAAACAAGATAGATTACCAGATAATTTCCCCCTTTTCTGGAGATTTGGCTTGGGAAGCTTTTGCTTCTTGGAGGTCATAGGCCTTGTGGCACTAGCCTCCGCAACTCGCAAGAGACTTAATCTTGCTATGGAGCTTGCAAAGGTTTCGCAAGAATGAAGAAAGCTTTGCAAGGATCTTAACCCACATCATTTTCACTGCCTTTGGTCAGATGAGTAGCAATCTCTAATGGGCATGATTTATTTTGTTCAGTACCCAATAAAAAAATGTTGTATTGCCACCTCTCTTTAAAAAATCCACCAATGTCTGGATGCAGAGTTGTTTGTCTGGCTATCAAACTATACATCTTTTAGCTCTTGATTCCATTAAGGCATACATAAAATAGGATATTACCCTTGAAACAAGGGTTGAATGTTAGTTTCTTGTTTGACAGGTTAGAGACTGCCGGGGAACTAGAAGAAAAGAGACACCAATGAAGGAACAAAATGACACGATCAGAACAAACATGTTAGATTGGGAAGTAGTAGAGAGCATAGATAGGAGCACTCAGGGCCAGGCCAACTTGAGCCGGGCCATCACTGGTTTGAAGTTGGCTCTGTTTAGGCTCATGGGTCCTTGTATGGGCCAGGCCTGGGCTATATGTTCTTGATGGCCACCCTAACCCAAGATTTAAAAGATGTATATATGTTGCAAACGGTCTAGGTCTGGGCTTGACTTTCTAGCCATTGGCTTTACACAGGCACAAATAACAGGCCGATGACTAAATGGGCCAAGTTTGTCCCTAAGCATAGACATAAAGTGGGCAAAGGTCCATTATTTAACTAACACTTTGGGGGTCCACCAAGATGCATGTAATGCAGCCCCTGAAGGATTGATCAAATGCAAGGATAGATTCAGCCACTAGAGCACACTCATGATGAGGAGAAATACTATAACTGAGAGAAATTTTCAAAACTCAGAAAAACTCAGATTTATAGAGTTTAATAACTTGGACACCAAGACTTTCCGAAACAATAAAAGAAACTAAACCACTAAACTTGTTTAACAATCCAACTAAAATAAAATTCCTAATTAAAAAACTTCTAAATAAATAATTAATTAATTAATTAAGCTAATAAACAACCTAAACTTCTAATTAAACAAATGTCATGTTGGGCCTATGGATTGGGCCCAATGGGCTGGCCGACCCATGGCTACCCTGCATCAGCATGCCAATCCTATATGAGGGGGGATGGGAAGGTCCTATGTTCGAGGCTAGGACTGCATCAAAAGAGAGGATCATCCTAGCCTTTGATTTAAAGGCCTTATTAGAAAATTTTAAAATAAAAGTGCATTTTTAGTGTTTAATAAACTCTAATAAGAGTCAAAATGGGATGAGTGCCAATAGATGGGTGAGTACTAACTATTGAGCATGAAAGTTGAACTTCATAGGAGGACTCCGATGGCCGCTATAGATAACCCACTAGACTTGTACCAGGACAAGTGAAAAACAAGAACTCCCAAAGCTACCACAAATAGATAAGACAAGGCTACAATGTTGATGATGAATTGATTTATTTGTGATTAGCTCTAACGTGCAGGTAAAATATGGATAGGAAGTTCAAATAATGAAAATATAAACACTTGATAAGATAGACCAAATTACTTAAATATATATTGCAAAGGGCACTATGTATATTCTATCGCAAGAGACAACTTTTTTTCCTCTCATGTTCCTTTTTAGTGTAAGGCTTATTGGTCTCCTCCCCCTTCGGTTGTTTTAAATAAAATTGTGATGGAAGTGCTATTTGCAATCCAGTAATTGCTGGCATTAGAGGAGCTGTTCAAGACCAGAATGCATCACAAGTACTTTCTTGTTCTGACCCAGCTGGTGCTTGTTCGGTGAATAAAAGACTCAGAGAGTTGATGGCTTTGCAGACGGGTCTTCAAGAGGCTCTTCGCCTCGTGTTTGTGGCTGTTCAGTGAAGGGTGATTTGTAGTGCATCATTCATAGGGCTTGAGGTTATATAGCTCCTTGGATTTTGGCGGATGGGACAGAAGAAGTTTTAGACTTGGCCGGAAATTCAAATGCTTCATTTCGTCATGTCAAGCGTACAGTTATTCAGGTGGCAAATGGCCTAGCTAAGGAGGGATTTTCATGCTAGAGTTTGCCTATTTCTCAAGATAGTTCCAATTTGAATTGATGTTTTTAGTTGTTACTTGTCTTTTCTCAGGCGTTTTTTCTTTTTTTATCCTTTTGATGGCTATGTTTTCAATTTGTATCTCTTGTACTACTTTGCTATGGATGTATTAATGTTTCTTTTAAAAACTTTCTCCTGATAATTTCGAAGAATTGAAATGGAGTCTATTCTAGTAACAAAGGCATACGATAGAACGAAAATGACCAACCTCAAATTTGTACACAAATAAAATGTGTATGCAAATTCTTTTCTTTTCCTTTCTTCTTTGTGTTGGGGTGAGGGGGTGGGGGTAATATGACTTGAGCCCACAACCTCGAGGATGCAATAGTGAGCACCTTCCACTAAGCCACACAAGCTCTTGTCAAATGCGGAACAAATATCGAAGAGATTTTAAAACTGATATTTATTGGGGTTGTTTTGTGGATATAGACACTTTAAAACCTAAATACAAGGCACAGTAAAGAAAACGGCAATGAAAGAGAATAAAAGTGACGTAGTGATGTGCGTTCTCCTTCGTTGAATCTTTTACTAAGAGCTCCAAAAAAGGTTGAATTGGGTGGAAAACACCTCCATGAGCTTGAGAGTGAGAGTACTTTTAAAGATTTTCAATCATGACCGTGCATAAAATATGTTAAAGGAATCATTTCTAGGAATATATATATATATATATATATATTACTTACTCGGCATGTATAGTATGCATAGCGCTAGGGGTGGATGGTGCCATTAGAACCTCCCTAAACATGGCCATGGTTGTATTTCTAGCCCATTTCCAGTCTGATTTCAGCCTCATTTGGTACCTTTCTAATATATATGCATCCAAAAGCTCGATTTCTTGAAAATGTGGGTTTGTCTCCAGGAAGTCCTAAATCCCAGATCACATGCTAGTGGGGAAGAAAAGGAGAGCTAGAAGAATTCTCATTTCTCAACCCATGGGATGTAAAAGGGCTTCTCGAGAGTACTCTACTGAAAAGGGGAACCAATAGCTCCTTGAAAACTAGAATGGGCAGCCACCTGATGTGCATTTTAAATATATTATTTTACGCCAAGAGATATATATGAGAATTTCAGCAAATATAGCGGTACTGGTACCTTCTCAAGCAAATCCATGCACATTTGAAATTCCTTGGCTCCCCCTAGAAACAAGGCATGGCAATTGACCGCAAAGGCCAACAAAATTGTAACGATTGGTCGCCTCAAATCTCAAAACTTTGCTTTCCCTAACATTTGATTCTAGTGTTGGAATGAGAAATCGTAAACATGAATTTGTACATTGTCCCTTTATATATAGATCCCTCTTATTGTGAGAAACGGCCTCCGTGGGCTCACTTGGTGTATACCAATCATCACGGGGATGAAATACAATATATGACACGATACGTTGCCTATTTTGAAGTATATGGATTATGGGGTATCATAATCAAACCTTAAAATATGTAAAATGCATATAAAAATCTAAAAAATGAACAAAGAAATTCCACAACTCTACTCACATTATATTTTAATTGTCTTAATGGATTTCAGTAGTTGAAGGTAGTGGGCTGCTTTTGTTTTATGAGGTTTGACATTTATCTCCTAATGAGTAGCAGTAACCTTGACTTTTGTATCATTAGATAAACCAAACCAAACCAAACCAAACCAAGCCTTATCCCACTAGGTGGGGTCGGCTATATGGATTTGACGATGCCAATCAAATTTGTTTAGGGCTATATGGATTTTGTATCATTAGATATAAAAAAAAATCAGTGTAGATCTTCGAAACTAACCACAAAATCTTGTTAATGACTTCTAATAGCTTCTTAACATTTGGATTTTCCCCAATAAACAGATAATCTCTGATTCATTCCTCATAATTAATTCACAACAACAAATCAAAGCAGAAACAGAAACAGATTGTGAAATGAAATGAAATGAAATGAATGAATGAATGATTTACCGGGTCTAGAAATGAAATGAGGTGGATTTGGGAGTGAACCTCCCACAACTATCTTCGTCCAAGGACTTTAACTCCTTCTCCAAGTGCCGCCTTCACATCGGTTTTCAGAATGCAAAATTCCCCATACACAAACAAACCCACAGAAGCTTGAGAATTCCCATTGAAAACCCTAGAATTCAGCATTTGATGAGGGGATCGAATCTCAGGAACTGGAATGAGGATCACAATTCGTTGGCTGCAAGAAAAGAGGAGAGATCGGTCGGATCTCACTGATTAGGGTTTGATCCTTCTACTGATTTTGTTCATGCCCACTCAAGCCCGATCAAAATGGAAGTTTCTATTTTCTTGTAGTGGGTAAGAATTGAACTTTTTTTTTGAAGAAGTTTAGGGACATTTGGATATGTGCTTAACGGGTTTTTTTACATATTAATCCACCTTAAATTGGGATTTTCTAATTTCATGAACAAAATTCATATAATGTCACCCGAGTCGCTCGAATCCGGTCAATAATTTTTTAACTTTTTTTTCCTAAATTTTGTGGTGACATGAAAACAATGTATGCCGCATAAACCGATAAATCTCATGATATTATGGGATTGTCCCGTGATGTCATGGCTTGTATACAACATCTACGGAGAAAAAAATTGAATACTAAAACTTAAGAAATGGTGACCAAATGTATATTTACTTTTCATAAAATGTCAATTTTTGTTTTATTTGAAAAAAATGAAGTTCTCTGCTCGTTGCAGATAATGTATGATACAAAAGGTTAAAAAACCTCATGATATCATGTGATATAGGGCAAAAAAATGTTGACTCGAGTCAAATGACTTTGGTAACATTATTTGAGCTTCAATCATGAAATTGGGAAAAGCGGATTTAAGGAGGACTAATATATCAAAACCTCTAAAATATTTAACTTGACCAACTCACTACGAAACTTTTCTCTAACAGTAGGAGGTCGGGACGGGTCCCCTTTGAACTCGACCTATTGTCATCTCTAAAGCCTTTGCTATGTATATCAAATATGATCATTTATGAAGAATTTATTGCTATCCATGAGGGAGTTCTATGCAAATGATTTCGTTTCACTAAAGTAGGCCCCACATTTACTTGATCCAAATTTGGTCCCTTATTTACTTGATCCAAATCATTAACACACAGCCCTCCCCTGAATATCTAGATTTGGTCCCACATTTACTTGATCTAATGTCGCTTAGATAATTTTATAGAAATAAAAATTTAGAACAATAGTTGATCTCATTTTTAAAAACAAATCTATTTATTCGTCCCTCCTACCCTAGTGGTTAGAGGCACCAATTCTTACCTGCCTGTCCTAGATTACAACCCGGATAGGCATGTTTCCTCACCCGAGGCTTTGATATCTCACCAAAGGACCCCCACCTCACCCCAAAGTTTACTCTCCTCACCCGAGGGCCACCTCTCCAAAGAGCTAGGAGCCCAACCCCCCTAAGCTGGAGTACTAAAAAAAATATATTTAGTCGTTGATATTGTTAAGATTGCAATGAATGATGGGTTACTATGGGGCATGCTATATAAATGACCCCACATGAGCCAACTATAAACAACAAAACGAAGACTCCCAAGAATGGCCTCTTGCCTTACACTATGTTTGGGAAGGGGGTACAATGAGGGGGAGGAAAAAAAAGAGGGGAAAGTAGAGGGAAAATGAAAATAGAGGGTGTTTGGGAATGGGGGAGGGGAATTTGGGGATAAAATTTTAAAAATTTTACCCCCAAATTTTTCCTTCAAAAATGGGGGGAAAGATGGGGGAAAGAGGGAGACAAAGAGGGGATTCTCCCTCCCCTCTCCTCCCCCTCAAACTAAACAAACAAGAGGATGGAAAATTAATTTTCCCTCCCCTCCCCCTTCATTTTCCTTCCCCTCAAATTTTCTTTCCCCTCCCCTCTTCCCTTCCTGAATACAGCATTAGTGGTAAGAGGCACCACTCTTACCTCCATATTCTAGGTTCGAACCCGAGCAAGCACATTTTCTCACCCCATGCTATAATACCTCTCTAGAGGTCTACTTCCCTCTCCAAATGGACCCCCACCTCACCCGAGGGCCCCCTAAGCTGGGATTCAAAAAGAAAACTCCCTGTGGAAATCAGCATAAGGTACCATACCCATAGACTTATGTAATTAATGTGGGGCTGTTCATTGCCCATAAGCAGAAACAATGGGACTCCTCACCACATGCTTCCCTCCAACCTCATACCAACTCAGATGCCCATAATTCCCAATGTAATCACTTTCAATCCTGACCATATCAGTCTTGGCCATGTCGATCTCCACACTCATCTCAAACCTCTGCTTGCTGTTCTTACCCTCGAACTTAAGCGTCTCTGGCTTCACCACCACTCTCATGCCTGTGGGGGCATACACCACTGCACGATAAACAGAGGGACCGTCGGCGACGTTCGTCAGCACCCTGCTAAACCTGGAAGCAGTTGAGTTGGTGTTGTTGAGGATGACCATGAAGGAGGGGTAGTTGAGATCCAGACTTGGCTTTGTGCATTTGTAGTTGGATTGCCCTGTTAAAATCTTCATCTGATCACTGGTATAGTTAAGCCCGCAGACAAAATCCACGTAGTCCTGCACCCCAATGTCATACACCAGGCCCGGGTCCATTGCCTTGTTTGGATTCACATGGCCACCTCCAAAATCTAGTGGGGTTGCTGAAATTCCTGCCAATCAACATAACAGGGATATTAAAGGAGCCCGATTGGCTTTTGAGTTTTGAGTGAGAGTGAGTGTGATTACTAAATGGGCTGCACTTGGACAAGTATCGGTCCAGCCAATCTAGCCCATGACCGCGTGCAGCATGGAACCTGTTTTTGCAAGTCCAGATCCACATATATAAGATCTATACGTTCTAAAATCTGGAAACTTGAGAGTTCAGATTTCATGATCGAGAAGATCTGGGACTGGTAGAAACTATAGTGGAAAAAAAAACCTATATCCAGGCCTGAGTATAGAGTACTCTTCATGTGATGGACGATCATCATCATCAAAGCCTTATCCCAACTATGTTGGGGTCAGCTACACGAATTCTATTTCTCTATTCCGATCTATCTTCCTGTGATGGATCTGGACCAGATTTTCAGACTTGTTACTTTTTCTAGTTTATAAGGTTTCTAGACCCAACACATGAGACCGGTATTGGATCATGTGGAAAGCAGAATTTGGAAATGGATCCAGGTCCACCATGGTTCCATCCCAGACTTGACTCATTTACACCCTTACCTGTACTCATATCAAGGATAGGTCCATGGGTGTTGTCCATTAGAAATGCAGTAGTCATGAGCGCAGACCGGATAGCAGCTGGGCTCCAGTCAGGGTGCACAGCTCGTACCAGTGCTGCTACGCCAACCAGATGGGGAGATGACATGGAAGTACCAGACACAAGCGCAAAATCCGTTACCAAGTAGTCGTTGCCAATGGGTTGCCATCCACGATTGGGGGCCCATGCAGCCAAGATATTGACTCCAGGTGCCACTATGTCGGGCTTCAGGATTCCTGGTGTGATGCGATACGGCCCACGAGCCGAGAAGTGGGCCACCTGAGGTGCCGGTTTTGATCCGAGAACGGTCAACTGGAACTTGATATCTACTGTCGCCGGTGAAGACACCACAATGTATTCCTTCACCTTCTCTCCATCTTCCAAGCTTACAGCCACAAACGGCTTATAGAAGGCATCTGGGTACAAAAACTGGGCCGAGTCCGTGGCGAAGATACCCCCTTCAGCCCCGCTTCTGTTTACTTCATGGATTTGATTAGAAACATTCCCAAATGAGCAGAAAACAATCTTCCCAGTAACTTCTTTGGGGTCTAGAGTGTAGTTATTGCAAGTCTCTATACTGGCATTGCCATGTCCATAGTATAGAGGAGTGTGAGATACATATAAACTCTCAGGAAAGATGGACCTCCCTTTGAATGGGGCAATGCTGCCATTGCCAAGCGTCACAGATGCGGCGTAGTCTCTGTCTATGGTCCCTGCACCGACAGTCGCGATCCAGGGCGCACCGTTGCGGATGGTGTACGCCTTTGGGCCCCCGTTCCCAGCTGAGCATGAGACAAAGATGCCCCTCTCCATGGCTGTAAATGCACCCAGTGAAATTGGGTTCACATAGTAGGGGTCTTCTGGGAACGCCAGGGACAATGACATGAGATCGACGCCATCGGCAATTGCCTGATCCATGCCGGCTAACACATCAGTCGATGCCGACTCTAAACTGTCCGTGCTAAACAGGACTTTGTACATAGCAACCCTGGCCATGGGCGCAATGCCGATGGCAGTGCCCGGGGCATAGCCAAAGTAGTCAGCATTCCGCACCCGGCTTCCAACTGCCGTCGAGGACGTGTGGGTCCCATGACCGATGTAGTCCCTGGGAGAATCATAGTCGTCAATGTTAGAGATGTTCCGGCCGTGTTCTTTGAGCCCTTTGCTGAAAGAGCGAGCTCCAATGAGCTTACGGTTGCAGTTGGAGGAGTTGAACTCAGTGCCTGACTCGCATGCGCCCTTCCATCTTGCCGGCACAGGCGGCATGCCGGCATCATTGAAGCTCTCGCTCTCAGGCCAAACTCCAGTGTCCACTATGCCAATGATCATGTCATCGCCAAACTGGGCTGCAGGCCACAGTCCCAGGCGCCAGTTGTCTATTAAGGCCCAGGAAGCGAGGGGTGTGTGTGGTATGGAGATGACCATAAGTCTCTGGATATGTGGCTATATGACCAAGCATTCTCTCCAGCTGAGAAAGCTGTGAGGGCGACAGTACGGCGCTGAAACCATGCATGACATGGTTGTAGGTGTAGAGATGGGTTGGCGACCCAACATCTGAGTCGGAGATGGATGAGAGCATCGATGCGTACCAATGGTCGTGAGTGGCGAAGGGAGCCGGAATGGCTGATTTGTCCATGTGGATGATGTATGACTGTCGTTCATCGCGGGCATAAGTTGGTGCCACAAGGAGGAAGGCGAGAAAGAAGAAGGAAAGGAGACAGAGATGAGGGAAGAGTTCCATGGCTGGGGACATGGAACATATGAATGAAGCAAGTAGAAGACTAAGGACGTTGATTTATACATGGACTTTAAAACTGCAAAGCTAAAGGGGTGAACAGGGCAGTGATAAACTCAGAACTATTATAAAAGATGGGGGCGTTTGGACATGCATGGACTGAGCGAGAAACCTATGTTGTTGTCCTATGATCAGTTGGAGATTCCAGGCCTCATAATTGGCCCCCACTATGTATGGCCGGCAGCACTAAATCCGAACCATGTACATGGGGTAAGTACCAGTTTCAACTTTGGTGTTCCTAGTTTCACGTCTGTTTCCAAAGGAGTTGTTTCTCAGCATATGCGCCCCCCCGCATCTTGATTTCATAAGATTCAAAAACTACGCCATTTCATATAAGAACAATAAAGATTGGATGCATTTGTTATTCTATAAAGTCTTCTGATTCTTAACATGAATTGCCGATAACAAACAAAATAGAAAGCCATAATAACATGGAAGAATACAGTAAGAAGATTGCATCTCTCTCTCTCTCTCTCTCTCTCTCTCTCTCTCTCTCTCTCTCTCTCTCACACAAAGAAAGAAAGATGGAAAGGAACATGAGCTCAATTGTCACTGTCATCGTGGCCAAACCCCAATAATTTAGGATAAGCTTGGTGAGTTTTGCTTTTCCTATTCGAGGACAAGTCCATAGAAACTCTTAAAAGAGTCCCAATATCTTTCCTCATTGCTTCACACTAGGCCTTAAATGTTATCCCCTTTCTCCTAGTTTCTTAAACCATTAACCCTACAACATACATCAGATATGGCCTGTTGTTCTTTGCACATGCCCACCAACCCATCTCAAAGAAGACTACATTTGATTGCCTCTAAAAATTAAGAAATAATTCCAAAAAAAATAAAATAAAAGCCAACTAAACATTACCATTCATTACTGTAAAAACCAAAACTGAAAGCAACCCAATTCACAAAAACAGATCAAAGGTCAGAATTTCAAATCCTTTGCATTGTCTAACAATCAATAATACCCCCATTTCACAATTTAGACCTACACATACAATCTGACTTCCCAACCGTCCTATTCCAAATATCAACCCACACATCTCAATATGGGTTTTAGACTCTGCAAACCGTCCTATTCCAAATTAGTTTTAGACCCAGCAAGGTTGATGAGCCCTGGCCCTTCGGCACTTCATTCAAACCAGGTATGTGCCTGTGACTGAGATGAGCATCGTTCATCATGTATTGAGTCAGGATGTCTCAAAAGGTTGCTCCATAGATTTCTTCTTCACTACAGAATTTCATATGAAGGTCAGTGGTACAATCAACCTGCAGTTGCCATGGAAACATCAGTGTCCTCTAAAGCTCAGCTGCTGCAAATAAATTGTGGCCCAAAATCAGTCAAGTACACTCATCAGATGCAACTGACACTACCAAAAACAGAGAGAGAGAGAGAGAGAGAGAGAGGAACCTAAAATGTCTGAACTGTCTGGCCTTCAAAATGCAATGTAACCTACCCAACCTCGACAGGTGACTGAGTTTTCCTGGCACGACAAGTGGATGAAAATGGATCGAAGAGTGGCCATGGCTCTATCGAATGTAACCAGCAGACAAAAAAGGAGACCGAGATTTATCGGGGATCACTGCATCCATAGGTGTAGGGACAGAATTAGTTTTGCAGTGTGAGTGGGCATGCTAATGGAGCTGACGGTGTACATGTTATGCTAACGCAGCCATAGACCCAAAGGCATGATCTTGAAGCTCACATTAGAGGGCAGACCTATGCTCCACTTACTGATTATAGCATACAAGAATATAATAACATAAACTATATAACATGAATACAAGAAGACTACAATTAATAGGGCATGATGCCCATTTACCAACATAGTAAGAAATCCTGACCCAATTTCATGTCCTTACAATAGAAGGCAGGTTTTCTTTTGCTTCTTTAATCCAGCATGTGCTGATCAAAACAGTTCGCCATCATTCCCTCCTTGAACTAACATCCATATAAAGTTCACCTTTTTGTGGTCCAAAGAGGCTTGTATGGAAAACCACCTAAGAAGAAAAGTCCATGGAAGTAGAAAAATGATCAGTTGTGTAATCCTTGTTGCTACAGAAAATAGCATAAATTGCTTTCTATATTACTGAAGATTATTTGAATAATAATTGGGTATCCATATATGCATGCAAATCCTTCACCACTGGAGCATAGAATTCAAAAGCCAGGAATGCTAACTTCTGGCAACTTAGAGCGCAGTACTTACCAGTAGATACCTACATTTAACTCTATCGAACACATTAGTCTAGATAAGAAAAGTAGGAAACGCGAATGAAATGATCTTTGGGAGAAAAGTTTAAAAAACAACGTTTATCATCATATCATAAAAGCCTTGTCCTAACTATGTTAAGATCAACTACATGAATTATGTTTAGCGATTCTAGTCTATCTTGGGCCAGACCCCAGTATATGTTCCATTTCTTCAGATTTATCCTTATTACTTCCATCTATGTCCTCTTCGACTTACCCTTTTCTTCGAAGGACCTTCTTCTTCTTTCTTTCTTTTTTTTTTAAATGGTGAGTATATTAGTTTATACCATAAATCCTCCCGAATGTGCTCATTTTTTATTCTATCTTTGCTAATTTTTCCATACATCCATATCAACATTCTCATTTCTACTATATTCATGTTGCACGTATAATTTCCCTAATTGACCAACATTCTGCTCCAATGATCATAATTGGTCTAATCACCGTGATGCACGATAAACTCATGGTCCCTATAGGTCAACCAGCTTATGGGCCCAGCCCATTTAATCTTGACCAGCCTTTGGGCCGAGCCCACTTATCGTTATTTTATTTAGAGTTGTTTTAATGACTTTTGTCTTTCCTGTGTTTGGGTTAAGATGTTTTAATCTCAACTATAGGAATGTTTAGACGGTTGAGATTAACTTTAGGGTTATGTTTTTTCTTATTTAAAGCATTATAAACCTCTTTAGCTCTATGGTTGACGATAATTAAAATTGAGTTTTTGAATTCTCCTTTGAGTTCCTCCAAAGTGCTCTTGTGATCTTTTCCTCTTGGATTGGAGTTTGGTGTGAGGCAAATCCTCGAGTGTGAGCCTGAGCTATCCCCAATCCCCTCCAATCTTTTTTGGTATGTGCTGAAAAATACTCCAAAAGCAAGTCTCAACTTTAACCATCTACATCTTATCCTATGTATGACATCCCCCTCAATCTCCCCATCCTTGCTTGGTATAGAACCAAGGCATTGGAAGGACTATGTTTCGTGGTACTCTATAGCTTTCAAGTTTCACAAGAGTTACATCTCTCTGCACATCCCCACTAAAGTTGCAATCCATATATTTTGTCTCTGTACAACTTCTTTTAAAGCCCTTGGGTCCTAAAGCCTCTTGTCATCTCTCAAGTTTCGCATTCATGTCATCTCTTAATTCAAATCCTAATGAGACACTCCTTTCATCTAAAAACCCATCAAATCAAATCTTTACATACCCAAACATAGGCATTCTCTAGATCAATGAAGATCATATGAAGGATTTTCCTCTTCTTTTGGTAGTTTTCCATTAATTGTCAAGTGAGAAAATAGCTTCCATAGTTGACCTCCTAAACATGAAATCAAATTGATTTTCAAATATCTTAGTCTTTTATCAAAGTCTTTGTCCATGCTCTGTCTCTAAATCTCACATGACTCATAAGTTTAATCCCATGACAATTAATGCAACTTTATATCATTTGTTCTTTATATAGGTACCGAAACACTTCTCCATTTAGCTACATTTTCTTTGTTCTTAATATCTCATTGAGTACCCTAGTTAACACCCATCGAATTTCTCTTAAGCAATTGAAAGCCTTTATCGAAATCCTATCTAGCCCGATAGCATTTCCTATCTCAATTCTTGTTAATGTTTTCTTCACTTCTGCTACCCTAATCATGTCCTAGTAAAGAAGTATTCTCACTCATGCCTAACCCTCCCATAGAATCATTATTTAATTTTTTCTTAAAACATTCTTTTCCTCTAAGTTCACAGATATTTATAAGAAAAACTGGGGAAAAAATGCAAATACCTCAAATAATGCATGTATGAGAAAATTTATGCTCCAAAGATGGCATTATGAATGACTTTTTAAATCATTTCTACACAAAACAAGCAAAAAAAAAGGCCTAAAAACTGCTTAAATTCTTGAAGAAAAATATTAAAGCTCTAGATGGTATATTGGCTTCAATTATTTGATTCAAAGAGGGTTTTTTTTTTTCTTCTTCCTTTTTTTTTTTTTTTTTTTGTCTGTGGAGTAGAAAGGCACAAAACCCTGTTGGTTGGAC
The DNA here is from genome assembly GCA_028538565.1 of Umbellularia californica. NCBI lineage: Eukaryota > Viridiplantae > Streptophyta > Magnoliopsida > Laurales > Lauraceae > Umbellularia > Umbellularia californica. The sequence goes on from JAPQWN010000006.1 coordinate 14,267,736, forward strand.
CCAACCTAGATAGACCTTTATGCGTCCCTTGTGATTAATTCATAATAAAACTAAAAAACATCCTATCATTACTAAAACTATGCATCCCTATTTATTTTGATAGTGGTAGTTACTGGAAGGTATCTACATTGCATTTCCCATATGATTATGCATCCAAATCCAACCAATAGCAGCAATGCAGCAAAAGAAAGAAGCAGCTAATTAAGAACCCACAAGAACAAAATCCACCACTTAGGGCATGCTTGCTTGGAAACAACAGTTGTGTTCTTCACCTGGATATTTTGGAGTGAGATTTGTGAGTGTGGAATAATTGTAGGTCCCAACCCTCCAACCCCACCCCACCCTCAAAAATCTTCTCAACAGAAAATCTCTAATTCTTTCTCATAATTCACAACAACAAATCAAAGCAGAAGCAGATTATGAAATGAATGATTTACCAGGTCTTGAAATAAGGTGGATTTGGGAGAGATGAACCCCAAACTTCCAACTATCTTCGTCCAACGACCGACTTCACCTCCTTTTTCAAGTGCTGCCATCAAATCGGTTTTCAAAACTGCAAGATTCCCCAAACACAAACAAACCACAGCAGCTTGAGAGTTCCAAGTAGTACCATAGAAAACCCTGAAATTGAGCATCTGATGAGGGAAAGAAAAGATGATCGTAGAATCCGTCAAGATCTTGGGTTCTTTTGCATTGATTTGCACATGGGGTGTGTAAATTAGGTTTAAAAATAGTGTTACTAAAAATGGGCTAATTTTGGACCCAAGATTTTCAGACCTCATGGCATGTGAAACACTTACACATGTACATAGGCATTTTCAGGCCTTTTCTAAATTTTTGTGGGCCCTAAATCACTTCTAAGCTTCTGTGGAGCCTAATTTTAAGATGATAACCATTCAACCTTTTTAGAATGCTAGATACAGCTAAGGGAATAAATCTTACATCTATTTTTATTCTAGATTTTAAGATATCTTCAGGTAAAAAATGTACAAACATTGGATTAATCTAATGTAAATAACATGCTAAAAAATGCCTCATCAATTTCAGACATTTTCTTGACTCTTGTGGGACCTAAAATCATGATATGAACCGCCCATCCTCTTTATAAGTTCAAAATGGTCATGCAGTCAAATTTCATCGGTTGATTTGTCGCAGATTCTGAATGTAAATACCATAAATTCTGCCATTCTTGACTTCTATAAGCCTCATTTTGACAATCCAATATGTTCATCCTCTTTAGAAAGCAAAAAATTGCTATGGAGTCAAATTTTAGCGCTTAAGTATCATAAATTTTGAATGTTTTGTGAAAAATGTTGGAATGTTTGGTTGATCACAAATTCACATGTGAAATGGTGTAAAAATGACTAATAGTGGAATGTGTTTCTCATTTGAGTCATTTGCACATGTAAATGATTCTCATGTGGGTCATTTACACAAATGAATCATTTTCAAATGTTTACAACCTTTTCAATGAAGGAGGTGTCGATGCGATGGTATATATTTCATGTAGGATAGATCACAATATTAAATCCCTTCGCCATTTTCTGTTTTTTAAACTCTTGTGAGCATTGAGTTTTTAATCTAAACCATTCTCTTTTTTATGTTGGTTTATTAAAAATCCAAAAGCTACTAGCCGCATAAGCTAAACATGTATAGGTTATTAGATTTATAGGATTTTAGAGTTACTCTATCCAAATTTGGGCTCACATTTACTTAATCCAAATCATTCAGCAACAACCCTCCCCTGAATATGCACACCAACAGTTTTTTTCTTCATTTAAAATGATCTCAGTTAGATAATTTTATGGACATAGATATTCAGAACAATAGTTGATCTCATTTTAAAAAACTAAGCCCCCATTTGGCATCGTTCCTTCGTAGTTCTTGATTTTGTGTTGAGATTGGATTGTGCCGAGATTATACAACATAAAACTTGTTTGGCAGCATTATATCAGATTTTCTAATGAGAATAGATTAATCAATTATAAATGTATGCGTTGAAGTATTTACAAAAATTAACATATTGTGAAGTGACTAAAAATGATAATGTACCCAACTCCTATTAAAGTTTGATTTAGTAAAACCCCACTTCTAAATTAGATATGCTCCATTTCTCCACCTGATGCCTCAATGGGCAAACAATGTACATTCTGCCCCATGAAAGATAGGCTGGCCTGGACCATGGGCCATCTGAACGGCCAGGATTGGTTGAATTGCATAAAACGAACTAGTGTATGGAAAGAAATGACGATGGTTCATGAGTAATCTCTCTCTCCATTAAATCTTTTGGACATAGACTTGATCTTGGTTTTTTTTTTTTTTTTTCTTTACCCATGAAAAGAATGTTTTCTAACATATCTTTTACAAGAGAGAGACTAGAATAGAAGGAGAGAAAAGGGAGGGAGGGAGAGAGAGGTAGAAGTTGCAGGTATACACTGTCAATGATGGAGGTTATTAGAGATAAAATATAGTTGCAATAGTTATTGCTGACAATCAAGACAAATGGATTTGCCTGGGTTGCTACTTGCTACAGACATGCTTCTGATTATTAAGGGCCGAAATATCTGGAGAGAGATGACAGAGATGGAAGCCATTAGAGTGTAGAGAGAGAAAGTCCGTATATTGGGGGTCTTTTGAAATTAGTCTTTATCTGGCCTCGTTTATAAAAAAAACAACAGATTTCATCGACATGCTACACAAAAACGACGGAATCTGAATCCGCTATACACAGCCTAAAAGTTTAAGCTGATAGATGGAAGGCCTAAAAAGATATTGAAGTCTTATCCAACTCAGGATTTGAGTGATGTAGAATGTGAGACATCCCAACCACTTGTACATACCATAGTTGTTAATTCCATTCTGTTTCGGCGAGAATGGCGGAAATTTTTCATTTCGTCCTTTGACCAAAACGGAATGGAGCCAAAAGAGTTTTTGTTTCGTCCTCTGACCGAAACACAACAGGGCAAAAAAAGATCAGTTTGAATTCTGGTCCATTTCAGTTCATTTTAGTGGCCCATTTCGGTCCATTTCAATTATCCATTTTGGTTCGTAGCTTGGGATACGGTGGCCGGGCGCCGCTTATCACTTTGTTCAAGACAAAAGGTCCAGAAGCTAGCTTAAGGCTCAAACGGGACACGAGTCAGATGAAGATGAAGGCCGTTAACTAAGAGGCGAAGCCCTTTGCTGGCTGTAATTTTCACATTTTCAATTTTTTTTTAATATTCATATCAAGAAACATACATTATTTATATTATATTTTTATTTTTCTATTATATATATTATTTTTTATTATTTCAAAAAGTTTCACCGAATTTATGAAATATTGAAATACTTAATCTCTGATGCTTAAACTGAAATGACGAACGAAACCAAACAAAAAAAAATTTGACGACTACGGTACATACCCACTTGAACGTCCCAAGGAAAAGACAATAACATATGGTTTCGAAAAACTCATGCTATGCGGACAACATTCCATGAAATGTCCGTGGTGCAAAACTGTGGATCAATATAAAATACCATCAGAACGTGTATAATGATTGCTTGTCCCATGGAAATATGGGAACATCGATATTATTACAATTGGAATAACATTTGGGTCATTATTGGGAGTGTTATATAAATGTTGATCTGTGAGCCAACTATAAATCAACATAGATGCTTATTATATGCTTATGTTGGGCTGTTTGCCTGTTCATGGCCCATAGGCAGAAACAATGGGACTCCTCACCACATGCTTCCCTCCAACCTCATACCAACTCAGATATCCATAATTCCCAACATAATCACTGCCAGTCCTGCCTCTGGCCATGTCAATCTCCACACTCACCTCAAACCACTGCCTGCTGTTCTTACCATCGAACTTAAGCGTCTCTGGCTTCACCACCACTCTCATGCCTGTGGGCTCATTCACCACTGAATGATAAACAGAGGGACCATCCGCGACGTTTGTCACAACCCTGCTAAACCTGGAAGTAGTAGAGTTGGTGTTGTTGAGAATGACAATGAAGGAGGGGTAGTTGAGATCCAGACTTGGCGTGCATGTGTAGTCGGATTGCCTTGTTATAATCTTCATCTGATCGCTGGTGTAGTTGAGCCCACAGAGGAAATCCACATAGTCCTGCACCCCAATGTCATACACCAGGCCCGGGTCCATTGCCTTGTTCGGATTCACATGGCCCCCTCCGAAGTCCAGTGGCGTTGCTGAAGTTCCTGTTATTCAATACGATAGGGATGATTTACTAGAAAAAAAAAAACAACGGTTGTTAAAGGAGCCTGCATTGGCTATTGACTATTGAGAGAGTGTGATAAACTAAATGGGCTACGCCAGGACAAGAATCCCATGACCGCATGTACGTAGTATGGACCTTGTCTTGGATCCAAAAGATATTCAGATCTGGATCTGAACCCAAATCCAAGCATTCAAAATCTAGATGCTCTCAAATCTGGAAGCTTGAGAGGTCAGATTTCTGGACCTAGATCTGATAGAAACCATAGTGGGATATTAAGTAATACATATTTCAAGAACCTACAAAGTCTTGTACAGTGAACCAGGCTGATTTTCAAGCGTTGGACGCATGGGACCCCATGAAATTCAGGGGGTCCGGCCTTTGGTGACGAATGCACACTCCCACGGGAGCATGTGCGCAGGAGAAAGTTTTCCCACTGGACAAATTTATTTTGGACCAGAGTATATAGAACCCTTCTTTGTCATGGATCTGAACCTGATTTTTGGATCCAACATATAAGACCAGTGTTGGATCACATGGTAAAAAGATTTGGAAATGGATTCAGCTACACCAACCATGGTTCCATCCCACACTAGACTCATTTACATCCCTACCTGTCATCATGTCGAGGATAGGTCCATGGGTGTTGTCGATTAAATATGCAGTGGTCATGAGCGCGGACCGGATCGCAGCTGGGCTCCAGTCTGGATGCACGGCTCGCACCAGTGCTGCTATGCCAACGAGATGGGGAGATGACATGGAAGTACCAGATACGAGCGCAAAATCCGTTTCCAAGTAGTCATTGCCAATGGGTTGCCATCCACGATTGGGAACCCATGCAGCCAAGATATGGACTCCGGGTGCCAGTATGTCCGGCTTCAGAATCCATGGCGAGAGGAGATATGGCCCACGAGACGAGAAGTCGGCCACTTGAGGCGCCGGTTTTGATCCGAGAACCGTCAACTGGAATGTGATATCCACTGTGGCCGGCGAAGCAGGTGATGAAGTCACTATATATTCCTTCACCTTCTCTCCATCCTTCAAGCTCACTGCCACAAACGGCATATAGAACTCATTTGGGTTCAAGAACTGGGCCGAGTCAGTGGCAAAGATACCTCCTACGGCCAGACTTCTGCTTACTTCATTCATTTGACCAAGAACATCCCCAAATGAGCAGAAAACAATCTTCCCAGCAACATCTTTGGGGTCTAGACTGTAGTTGTTGCAAGTCTCTACACTGGCATTGCCATGTCCATAGTATAGAGGAGTGTGAGATATATATAAACTCTCAGGAAAGAAGGACCTCCCTTGGAATGGGGCAATGCTGCCATTGCCAAGCGTCACAGATGCGGCATAGTCTCTGTCGATGGTCCCTGCACCGACCGTCGTGATCCATGGTGCGCCGTTGTGGATAGTGTAACCCTGTGGGCCGCTGTTCCCAGCTGAACATGAGACAAAGATGCCCTTCTCCAGGGCTGCAAATGCACCCAGTGCAATTGGGTTCGCATAGAAGGGGTCTTCTGGGAACCCCAGGGACAATGACATGAGATCAACACCATCGGCAATTGCCTGATCCATGCCGGCTAACACATCAGTCGATGCTGACACGAAACTGTCGGTGGCAAACAGGACTTTGTACATAGCAACCCTGGCCATGGGTGCAATGCCGATGGCAGTGCCCGGGGCATAGCCAAAGTAGTCAGCATTCCGCGCAGGGCTTCCAGCTGCGGTTGATGAGGTGTGGGTCCCGTGACCGAAGAAGTCCCTGGGAGAATCATAGTCGTCGGCCGTAGAGATGTTTAGGCCGCGTTGTTTGAGCCCTTTGCTGAAAGAGCGAGCTCCAATGAGCTTCCGGTTGCAGTTGGAAGAGTTGAACTCAGTGCCTGACTCACACGCTCCCTTCCATCGTGCCGGCACAGGCGGCATGCCATCATCGCTGAAACTCTCGCTCTCCGGCCAAACTCCAGTGTCCACTATGCCAATGATCATATCATCACCAAACTGGGCTGTAGGCCACAGTCCCAAATGTCTGTTAAGGCCCAGGAAATGAGGGGTGCGTGTGGTATGGAGCTGGCCATAAGTCTCTGGATATGTAGCAATATGACCTGGCATTCTCTCCAGCTGGGCAAGCTGCGAGGATGATAGCACAGCGCTGAAACCATTCATGACATGGTTGTAGGTGTAGAGATGGGTTGGCGAGTCAGCATCCGACTCAGAGAGGGATGCGAGCATCGACTCGTACCAACTGTGGTGGATGGCAAAGGGAGCTGGAATGGCTGATTTGTTCATGTGGATGATGTAGGACCGGCGGTCCTCATCATCATTGCCGGCATAAGATGGTGTCATGAGGAGGGAGACGAGAAAGAAGAAGGAAAGGAGACTGAGATGAGAGAGGAGTTCCATGGCTGGGGACATGGAATGAAGTGAGTAGAAGACTAGGGACGTCCATTTATACATGGAAATTGCAAGCTGGCATGCCAATGGGTTAAACAGGGTAGCGATAAACTCAAAGAACTATTATAAAAGGTCCGGTGTTTGGACATGCATGGCCTGAGTGATATTCTTATGTTGTTGTCCTATCAATTGGAGATTCCAGACCTCAAAATGGGCCCCCATCATGTATGGCCTGCAGTACGAAATCCGAATCATATACATGGCTGAGTAGTTTTAATTTATTTGCCTAGTTTATCACGTCTGCTTCACCTTGTTGATTTGGAGTCCCCCAGGGGCAGTTACGCAGCACATGCACCACTGTAGAGAGAGCATATATACACCGGCATTTTAGACTGACCAGGGTTTATGAGCCTTGGCCATTGAGGCACTTGATTCAAAAGTGGCACATGCCTGTGAGTGTCAGATAAGCACCGATCATCATGCATTGAGTTAGGATGTCTCAAAAGGTTGCTCCACAGATTTCTTCTTCACTTTAGAATTTCATATTAAGGTCAGTGGTACAATCAAACTATAGTTGCCATGGAAGTTATCAGTGTCCCCTAAGCTCAGCTACTGCAAATATATTGTGGCCCAAAATCAGTCGGTACACTTATCAGGTGCAACTGACACACTACCAAAAACAGAGATAAAAGGAAAAAATTACCTAAAATGTCTGAACCGTCAGCACTAAAAATGCAATGTGACCTACCCCACCTCAACTGATGCCTGAATTTTCTTCACAAGACGAAAGGCGGAAAATGGAAGAGTTACCAATTGCCATGGCTCAAATGGACTGTAACCAGCAGAAGAAACATAAGACTGAGGTTTATTGGGGATCACTGCATCCATAGGTGCCATAACGGATTGAGTTTTGCGGCGTGGGTGGGCAATGCCAATACAGTGTACATCTATTCTTAGCCAGCCATATAAATCCAAATGCATGATATTACAGGAGGGTGGCAGATCTATGTTCCATTTACTGATTATAGCATCATCATCAATATCAAAGCCTTCTCCCAACTATGCTGGGGTCGGCTACATGAATTATGTTTCTCCATTCCAATTACTGATTATAACATGGAAGAATATAATCACATAAACTATATAAAATGAATACAATAATACAATTACTAACAGGATGAAGCCCATTTACCAACATATAAATCCTGACCCAAATTCATATCCTTACAATATAAGGCAAGCTTGCTTTTTCTTCTTTAATCCAGCATGTCCTGACCAAAAGAGTTCTCCATCCCCTCCTTGAGCTAAAATCCATATAAAGGTCATTTTTTTGTAGTCTCAAGAGGCTTGTATGGAAAGCCACCTAAGAAGAAAGCCCAGGGAAGTAGAAAAATGATCAGTTGTGTAATCCTTGTGGCTGCAGAAAATAGGCATATATCGCATCGTATTTTACTAATGATTATTTAAATAATAATTGTGTGACTAAATATGCACTCAAATCCTTCACCAATGGAAATCTAAAAGCCAGGAAAACCACAAAAACTTTCCAGCTTAAAGTGGTATCAGCAAAATACCCTAAAATTTCACAGAAGGAAATGCTGTTGTGTTTTTAGCCAATTCCCTACATTTCCTTCTTTTGAGACCATCAATGGAGTTGAGAATTAGCCTACTCAAGTAAATCGAATGCTTGAAGTCCACATGATTTTCAAAAAGAGAGCCGAGCCAATCAGTGAGCAACACAAACTAATGAATCAGTCTAAGAGGGGCATGTAGCATTTTGAGGCTCCATCACTTAACAAGAGGGGTTTGTGGGTCGAGTATATACCAAAACCAGCCTTATTAGAGGTTTCCATCATCTGAACAAAAGGAACAATTACAAGTCATTCACTAATTTCTATACTAACCATTCAGATGCAGTCTACGCCCAGATCCATAACCTAAGATTCAGATCCAAGTGCTCACGTGATGAGAACCCAAGAGGTCTTGTTGTTGTACTAGTCCAACTAGGTAGGTTATTTGTCCTGCAGTTCAGGTTATTTTCTATTTTAAGATTTTCTGGAATTCTTATCGTATCTTAAACCCTTATATAAGAGTCATTTTGTATGAAAAAGGAAAAGTTATTGGAATGTATATATTTTTTTGTACATTTTCTCCTGAGGAATGTTTGCTGCTTTTAGATCATAGACATTGAGGAGCTAGTGAGGCCTTTGCAAAAGCCTTATTGTTGCTATGAGGCAATGGCCTTGCAAAGGCTTTGCAAGAGGCTGAATCTTGCTATGAAGGTTTGGCAAGAACCTTGATCTTGCCTGGAAATATTTGAGTCCTACTGATGGATGCTTTGCTCCTACCGATTGATGCCAATATCATTGTCACCTCTTTTCCACCAAATCAGCCAGGCGCCAGCCTCTTCAATGCGGAATGATACCAACCAAGTACAAATTCTATTTCAATAGGGGAGAACGATGCAGTCCATGATCCGAATCTATGGCCTAAAAAAGTAATGGTGTTTGTGTGACAAGAACCTAGCCCAAAGGTCTTACTGTTGTACTATTCCAATTATTATTATTATTATTATTGTTATTTATTTTTTTGTAAGATAGCTTATTTATTTCATAGTTTAGATTTGATTCTGCTTAACTTTTGCTAGATGAAGCATCCATATTAAATTTAATCAGGGCTCATCTCTTGAACCTTTATTTTAAGAGTTAGTAGTATTAAATAAGATAGATTATCGGGTTTTTCCCCCTCTTCTGGAGAATTCACTTTGGGAAGCTTTTGCATCTTGGAGGTCATAGGCCTTGCGGCACTAGCCTTGTAGAAGGCTTTGCAAGAGCAGCCCACATCATTTTCACCGCCTTTGGTCAGACAAGCAGCAACCTCTAATGGGCATGGTTTCTTTTGTTAAATACCCAATAAACAAACCCGCTCTTTTGTGTTGCCACATGTTTCTCTTTGAAAAATTCACCAATGTGTGATGCAGAGTTTATTTGTCTGGTTATTAAATTCTAGATCTTTTAGCACTTGATTCCATACATAAAATAAGATATGACTCCTGAAACAAGGGCTAAATTTTAGTTTCTTGTTGACAGGTTAGAGATTGCCAAGGACCTAGAAGAAAAGAAACGCCAATGAAGAAACGGATAGACACAATCAGAACTAACATGTTAGATTGTAATAGAGAGCATAGATAGGGGTGCTCAAGTCAACATTGGGTTGGAGTTGGGCTCTGTTTTTAGGCTCATGGGGCCTTTCATGGGCAAGGCCTGTGCTATACATGCTTGATGGCCAGCCTGACCAAAGATTTAACACGATAAGATGTATATATGTTGCAAATGTCCTAGGTCTGGGCCTGACTTTCCAGCCATCAATTGTATACAGGCACAAATATCAGGCTGATAACTAAATGGACCAGGCTTGGACAAGCTTTGGCCCAACCTTTACCATCCCAAGAACATCCCTAAGCATAGATGTAGAGTGGGATTATCCACGGCAACATGGTCATTATTTAAACAACACTTTGGGGGTCTACCAGGATGCATGCCAATCATGGAGGAGGGATAGGAAGGTCCAATGTTCAGGCCAGAACGGCACGCCAAAAGAGGGGATCATCCCAGCCTTTGATTTAAAGGCCTTTAAAATTAGAAAATATTAAGATAAAAGTGCATTTTAAGTGTTCAGTAAACTTGAATAAGTGTCAAATTGCGACGAGTGCCGATAGATGGGGGAGTACTAACTATTGAGCACGAAGATTGAACTTCATAGAGGACTCTGGTCGCCCTACAAGTTGGACCATTTTAAAAGATGGTCAAACCACTATAGATAACCCACTAGACCTGTACCAGGACAAGTGTAAAACAAAAGGCCCCAAAGCTACCCCAAATAGAAGAGATAAGGCTTCATCATTGATGATGAATTGACTCGTTAGAACTAATGTGTGGGTAAAATATCGATAGGAAGTTCAAATAATGAACATATAAATACCTGACAAGATAGGCCACATTACTTAAAAATAGATTGCAAAGGGCACTATGTATGTTCCTTCATAGGAGAGAGCTTTTACTCTCATGTTTGTTTGTAGTGTAAGGCTTATTAGTCTCCTCCCCTTTCGGCTGCTTTAAATAAAATTTTGACGAAAATGCTATTGGCATTGGCAATCCGGGAATTGCTGGCATCAGAGGAATCATTCAACACTAGAATGCATCAGAAGTCCTTAATTGTTTTGGCCCTGTTGATGGTTGTTCAGTGAATAAGAGATAGTTGATAGCTTTGCGGACATGTCTTCAAGAGGATCTTTGCCTTAATCTTCATTACCATTTCGTGGAGGGTGATTTGTTGAGCATAATTTGTTGGGCTCAAGGCTATTGTAATGCTTCTTGGATCTTGGCGAATGTGACAGAAGAAGTTTCGGACTTGGCTGGAAATTCAAATGCTTCTTTTCGTCATGTCAAGCATACAGCTAATCAGGTGGCAAATGGCCTAGCTAAGGAGGGAGTTTCTCACTAGAGTTAGGCTATTTCTAATGATAGTTCCCATTTGAATTGATGCTTTTAGTTGTTTCTTGTCTTTTGTCGGGCTCCTTTTTTCCTTTTGGGAGGATAGCTTGTCAGTTTATATCTCTTGTATTGTTTTGCTATGGCTATATTGATGTTGTCTTTTAAAACTTTCTTCTGATAATATTAAGGAATTATATTGGGGTCTAATGAAAGTTACCATTCAAAAAAAAAAAAAGATAATATTAAGGAATTATATTGGGGTCTATTTTGGGTTATGGAGGCATGGCATACTATAGAGTGAAAATGTCCAACCTCGAGGTTGGACACAAATTCTTCTCTTCTTTTTGTCATTTTTCTTTTTTCCTTTTTTTCTTTTTTCTTCTCTTCTTTTTTGGTTTGGTAACATGACTTGAGCCCACAACCTCAAGGTTGCAATAGTGAGCAGCTACAAGGTGCAATAGTGAGCAGCTTTCACTCTGTCACGGGCTCTTGTCAAATCATCATCATCATCAAAACTTTGTCCAGTTGTCCCAACTATATTGGGGTCGGCTACACGAATTATATTTCTCCATTCCGATCTATCTTGAGTTAAATCCTCAGATAAACACACTCCTGTCAAATGTGGAACAAATATTTAAGAAATTTCAAATTTTGATATTTACTGAGGTTGTTTTGTGGATGTAGACACTTGGGAGCTCAAAATGAAGCCCCTTGAAAGCTAAATACAAAGCACGGTAAAGAAAACAATGATGAAAGAGAGAAAAGAGGCGACGTAGTTGATGTGTACTCTCCTTCCTTGAATCTTTGACTTAAAGAGCTCCAATAAAGCTTGGATTGGGGGAAAAACCTCCATGTGCTCGAAAATACTTTTAAAGATTTACAGTCATGACACCAAGGAATCATTTACGATGCCTATATATGACAAAGACACCATGTACATGGCACGTACATGGAATTTATACGTAAAAAGTGACATATCGGACACAATAGGTTGCCTATTTTGAAGTACATGGGTGTCATACTCATAGCTTAAAATATGTAAAATGCATATAAAATACATATAAAATGAAAAATAATTTTTATAACTGTATTCACATTATACTTTAATTGATTTTAATGGATTTAAGTGTTTGCAGGTGAGCTGCTTTTGTTTTTGAGGTTAATCATTATCTCTTAATGAGTACTAACATTGATATTTGTATAACTAGATCTTTAAAAAATTAATTGACCTCCAAAACTCACCCCAAAAACTTGTTAAATGACCTCTAATACCCTCTTCAAATGAGAAAAAAAAAGGGAAAAAACCAGTAGATACAAAAGAATCCGTCATATGAGTGAATAGGAGGGAGCCTCAACTCGCCAAAGGACTCGGCAAACGATGCTCCCGATTCATGGGGACTGTGGGTTTTAGGAGGGAGATGGGATCATAGGTTGACACCCATATGGGTAGTAGCACAACATAATATCATGAGTTATATAGCATACCTGATCATTTACATGCACATGCATGCAAAAAATGCTCACCTGATCGTTTACATGGACACAAAGTCACAAACACACATGCTGACATATACATGCATATATATATATATATATATATGTATGATACAGCCTAGCACTGTTTTTTCTCTAAAGACACGCACATAAACAGAATGCTTGGGGTGTTTTCTTTAAAAAGGCTTACCTAATGTGGAGCCCACCTGGATGCTTGACCACCAAACTGTGGAGATGGACATACTTGGATATGGATAATGGGCAGGCTCAAAAATCACCACATAGGCACACAAGCATGTGTGCCCACCAACACATGCAAACCCACATACAGAACAACCTGCCTTTTTTTTTTTTATTTAAAGACTAACATACATGAACATATATATATAGAACACACTTGAGCATGTTTTCTTTTAAAAGGCCCATCTCATGTACCCCAAAACAAAACAAAAAAAAAAAAAGCGCGTCATGGTGATATGTATCAAGTATCAGCATGAGTTTAGTTTAATGGGAAAAGATTGGACAAAAATTATCCAAAATCTAAAATGTGAGATGTGGGTAATTATGTTATTGGCGACTAACATAAAAGTATCACTATTTAGTACATATGAATTATTTAGTATCATGGCATCATCACTCACATGCTATGTACTATGTAGTGTGCAGTATACTACTACTTAGTTATGACTCAGTGCTTATTTAATATTTACTTCTAACTACTTAGAGCGCATTACTTACCATTTAATACCAACACTTACATCTATGGAACACATAAATCTAGGGTAAGAAAAGTAGAAAACACTGCTGAAATGATATTTGTGAGAAAATTTAATGATGTTCATCAGTATCATCAAAGCCTTGACCCAAGGCCCAACTATGTTGGGTCAACTATATGAATTTTGTGTAACTATTCCAAAATCTATCTAGGGCTAGACCCACGGACATGTTGCACTTCTTCATATGTATTCTTAGTCCTTACTATTTTCATCTATGTCTTCTACGGCCTACTACCATTTTCTTTGAGGGATCACCACGCATATAAAGAAGCATTTCCTCGCTGACACTATTTTTGGTGTTAGTTGGACATGTCCAAACCATCTCAAACGAGCCTCTCTCAGTTTATACCCCAAAATGCACCCTGAATGAGCTTATTTCTAAATCTATCTTTCATAATTTTACCACACATCCATCTCAACATTCTTTCTTTGCTATATTCATTTTGCATGTATAATTTCCTAATTGGCCAACATGTTGCTCCATAGGTCATGGTTGCTTTAATCGCTTATATAAAATTTTCCATCCTTTTTTTTACTGTGTGCCGAAAACCAATATAAAATTTTCCATCCTTTTTTTACTGTGTGCCGAAAACCAAAAGCAAGTCTCAACCATCCAGCTCTTATACTATGTTCGACGTCTTCCTCAATCTCTTCATCATTGCTAAATATAGAACCAAGATATTGGAAGGACTCTCTTTGTGGTACTTTTGAGCTTCAAGTCTCATACGAGTGACATCTCTCTGGACATCCCCACTAAAGTTACAATCCATATATTCTATCTTGTACAACTTATTTTAAAGCCCTTAGATCCTAAAGCCTCCCTTCATCCTCAAGTTTCGCATTGACACCATCTCTTGATTCAAATCCTATTGGGACACTCCGTTTATCTAAAAACTCATCAAATCAAATCTCTAGGATCCTAACATAGGCTTTCTCTAGATCAATGAAGACCATATGAAGATTTTTCATTCTTCTCTCAGTATTTTTCCTATAAATTGTTAAGTGAGAGGATAGCTTTCATGCTTGACCTCCCTGGCATCTTATACTTTTATCCAAGTCTCTCTCTCTCTCTCTCTCTCTCTCTCTAGATCAATGAAGACCATATGAAGATTTTTCATTCTTCTCTCAGTATTTTTCCTATAAATTGTTAAGTGAGAGGATAGCTTTCATGCTTGACCTCCCTGGCATCTTATACTTTTATCCAAGTCTCTCTCTCTCTCTCTCTCTCTCTCTCTCTCTCTCTCTCTCTCTCTCTCTCAATATATATATATATATATATATATATCAGTTTCAAAATATGACTCATAAGTTTAATCCCACGATAATTACTGCAACTTTACCTCTTCTATTCTTTTATATAGGTCTTGCAACTACAATGATTCTCCTTTTGCCTGCATTTTCTTTTTCTTAATATCCGATTGAATAGCCTAGTTAACCAAGCCCATCCAATTTCTTCTTAGCTTTGAAATGCCTTAAGAGGACTTATCTGTCGCCGTAGCATTTTTTGCCTTCATTCTTGTCAATGCTTTCTTCACTTCTTCTGCCCTTATTATATCCTACTATTATTATATCCTACTAATGAAGTATCCTCGCTCATTCTTGAGCCTCCCATAGAATTTTCATTTAAATGTCTATTAAAATATTTTTCCACTTATATTTAATATTATCTTTTTAAAAACTTCTTATAAGTTCACAACTATTATAAGAAAAACCCTTAACAAATGCAAATGTCACAAATAATGCATGTATGAGAAACCTACGCTCCAAACATGTAATTATGAATGACTTTGAAATCATTTCTACCAAAAAAAATTTTAAAAAGACCAACAAATTTGGACAAATCCTTGAAGGAAAGTATTATGGCTGTAGATGGGGTTCGTTTCTTCAAATCAAAACACTTTTCGTTGCTTTCTGTGGAGTATAAAGGCACAAAACCGTATTGGTTGACCCTGCCTAGATAGACCTTTATGCATCCCTTGTGATGAATTCATAAGATACCTAAAAATCTTCATGGCATTTCCCATGTGATTATGCATCCCTGTTTAATCTTGTAGCAGTAGTAACTAGCTGGCATCAACATGGGGAATGATTATGCATCCGAATTCCAAATCCAATCAATGGCAATAATGTAGCGAAAGAAGGAAGCAGCAAATTAAGAACCAACAAGAACAAAATCTACGACTTAGAACACACTAGGAAGAAACAGTGCGGTCTGCAGATACCAAAATCCAATCCGTACTTTTTCCCATGAACATTATGGGAAATCCAAAAATCTTGTTAGGTCATGCCTCAAAAATCATTGGAGGCACTTTTCTGCGATGTATCTGCGTCAAATTCCCAACACCAAACATTGGATTTGCACACAATCCACAGAAAACTTGCCTCTCCGGGGAAATGCAACTATAAGAACTGAGATAAAAATTTCAAATTCCCTCCTCATAATTCAAAGCAGCAACAGCCAAAGCAGAAGCAAATTGTTAAATTGAATGAATGGTTTACCGGGTCTTGAGATGAGGTGGATTTGGGAGCGAGGACCTGCAAACTTCCAACTATCTTCGTCCAACGCCTTCACCTCCTTCTCAAGTGCTTCCATCACATCGGTTTTTAGAACTGCAAAATTTCCCAAACACAGGCAAAACCAGAGCAGCTTGAGAGTTCCACATTGAAATTTGAAAACCCTAGAATTGAGAATTAGATGTATGGATGAGGGGAAACAGGAGAAGATTGAAAGGGAAGGGAAGGGGAAGGGGTTCATTGAGTACAAGTGAGGGCTTCTTCCTTGCGATCTTGAGGAGAGACTAGATCTGCTGGGAAATGGAAGGAAGCGCTGCTCTCGTCGCACAAACCGCCGGTGCTGCTACCTCCGCTCTGGCTCATCTTCCTTCCCACCAGATGATCCAGACTTGAAAAATATGAAAATGGCACAGTGCCTACTGAGCAGCCCCCACTTGTCTTATTTTACTCCAGGGCTCTGGAACTCCAAAATTCTACTCCAATGGGATTAGATCGTTAGCACTTTGCAGCAGGGGTGAGATAAACCTGAATCAATACGGGTCGGTCGGTTCAGCATCTGTTTTATAAGTAGATCGGTTCGTTCACGATTTGGATTTTAGAAACGATTTGGATTTCCTTCTAATAGTTTGATTCAGTTAAGTTTTTTATTTGAATGTGCGGTTAAACTTCCCAAAGCCAAAAGCCAACCGAACCAATTATATAAGTATATGTTTTTTTATAAAATATATGAAAGAACATGAAAAATTACTTGAAGATGACTCAAACAATCACTTCGTTATTTGAAATCCAAAATGTCTTACCAACTGAACTGTCATTTAAAGAAAAAAGAAACAAACATAAAATTTGTAATCGAACCGGTTCCTTTCTGTTCGTTTCGCTTTGATTTAAGCACATGAGCGGTTCGGTTGTGTTCGGTTTGGAAAAATTGAAAACTGATAGATTTGGTTTGGTTAATGATTTCCCCTCTAAATCAATCCAAACGGCACATGTGCGCTCTTACTTCACATGCATGTATATATAAATATATATATAGAGGATAGCTCCCCTACACTGCAGCTCCCTTTAATATCAGCTGGGCGCGTGTTGGCTTCCGGATCGTGTGGAACAACTAAACTTAAAAGGTTGAATCAAATACTTTTCATTTCCCCCTTTCATTTTGTTTTCCCCCCAAACGCTCCTCTAGCCCTGCGTTTTCCATCTGCATCGCTCTCTCCCCTAATCTTTCTCCCGTTTGGCCTTCCATCGATCACTGCTCCGCGATCTGCTGCGATCACTGCTGCACTGCGAGAAGAGACCTGCTGCGCTGCGATCACTGCTGCTCCGCGAGAAGAGACCTGTTGTGCTGCGATCCTACTGCGCTGCGGTCCTCCTCATCTCTCCCTCCCAAGTCGCTGCTCCTCTCCTATCAGCAAGGTAAGGAAACAAAATGGGCATTTTCCCATGCCCACACGTCCTCTCTTCATTGACGGGGGTACCCCGTGTATGATGGTGATAGCTGCAAAATGACAATGCCATCTGCACACCAGGTGTTTGTTAATATGGGGCTTAGAACCCATTAAAGACTCTTTGGTCATTGATAATGGAACAGGCCTCAAAAAAATATTATGATTTTTTTAATGACAATGCCATATGCACACCATCTGCCCACACGTCCTCTTTCATTCTATTAGTGGAAGAAAGGGAAGTTCTAAGAAAGTGTCCAAAGATTAAGAACTTCACAGAAAAATGAAGATGCAGAGAGGACTTACTGATGAAGCTCTTGTGTCCCCCAACAGGCCCTTTTTCTTTTTCCTTAATTCTGGTGTTGAATGTAGCTGAGATGGTTGGGCACCTAACATGAAAACATCCAATTGAATGTATACATGAATGCCCAATACATCCAACTGGACCTACATATGTGATGCATATACAAATTCAATACCCACATACATATCCACTCACATATACATTTACCTATAGCACAATTTCTATCAAATGGACTGGTTCATAAAACCCATGTCCATCTCGAAAACCCCATCTCCATGAACCCCATAAGCACCACTCCTCATTGCTCCAAATGGCCTTTTGAGATATCTATCAGGTGTTATTTTAACTACTGTCTGTGTTGTGGTGTTCTCTTTGCTTCTTTGCTTTGTTGCTATATGCTGTAGAATTATAGTCACATTCTATTTTTATTGTCTCACTGTCATTTCTATTGACTTATGCAGAGGAGGTGCCATCAAGACTGCCATCATGTTTAGATATATATATAAAGAAGGTCTCCATCAAGACTATCATAAAGGAAGGGGATTTATTTGAGATAAATGGACAAAACCACTTTCAGGAAATTGCAATGAAGAAAACACATATGTGGATTTCCACTGCTGTTGGCTTTTATCACCATTTATATTGTACCTTTGACTTGCAATGATGTGGTGTGTAATTGTAATGGTGAGAAGATTCTAAGAATGACAAATGGAGCTGTCTTTCTTTTTCGTTCTAATGTGAAACTTCCTATATTTTATGTTTGTAAAGATTTTGAAGCAATTTAAGTTCATTACTTGAATGACTAATGGAGCTGTGCTTATGTGTGGTTCATGTGTTTGGATTAAATGTGTTGCCTGTATGTGGCTGTTTTGGTCTTTAACTAATGACATGTAAGCAGACTCTAAGGCTAAGTTGCAGGTAATGTGGGTGCACATGATAAGAGGATCCATATCAGGTCTTTTGCAGGGCTTTGACCATAGATTAGGATGATACCTTGTCGAAGTTCTACAGAAATTCTGCATCAGCCTTGCTGAGTAGCCCTGTTTGGGGCACCGGTTGGCCCACTTCACAGAGGAGTTTTCGGATGAAATTTGGGGCGTTCAAAGTCCATGTTCCGAACTTCGATTCTGCGATTTTTTGGTACCAAATGTGTGTGTTTGCCACGTTTTCAACTCGCCCACTTTTCCTACCCTATCGGAAATTCTGCAAAAATTCTGCATCAGCCTTGCTAAGTAGCCCTATTTGGGGCACCGGTTGGCCCACTTCCCGTGGGAGTTTTCGGATGAAATTTGGGGCGTTCGAAGTCCATGTTCCGAACTTCGATTCTGCAATTTTTTGGTACCAAATGTGTGCGTTTGCCATGTTTTCAACTCACCCACTTTCCTACCCTGTCGGGAAAATCTGCAGAAATTCTGCGTCAGCCTTGCTGAGTAGCCCTGTTTTGGGCACCGGTTTGCCCACTTCCCGGGGGAGTTTTCGGATGAAATTTGGGGCGTTCGAAGTCCATGTTCCGAACTTCGATTCTGCAATTTTTTGGTACCAAATGTGTGTGTTTACCATGTTTTCAACTTGCCCACTTTTCCTACCCTGTCGGGAAATTCTGCATCAGCCTTGCTGAGTAGCCCTGTTTGGGGCACCGGTTTGCCCACTTCCCGGGGGAGTTTTAGGATGAAATTTGGGGCGTTCGAAGTCCATGTTCCGAACTTTGATTCTGCAATTTTTTGGTACCAAATGTGTGCGTTTGCCGCGTTTTCAACTCGCCCACTTTTCCTACCCTGTAGGAAAATTCTGCAGCAAGCTCTAAAACAAGATCCAAAAAAACAAACACATTCAGCAGTTGACTCCATTAACTACTACTCATTTTACATTTTATCTGACAAAGATGACAAAATTAGTCATGATCCATGTACCCATTTGAAAATGGTTATATTAGAGATAATACACATGTGCGTCTTCACATCTCCATTCAAATAAAAAAAAAACATAATCGGGATAGCTATCTGTTACGAGCCTGACAATGGATGGGCCTTCATATGTGGAATTGCATGGTTTGGACAAGTGGTTTGGAATAAGTCAAATGTTGTTATTTTGTTATTATTTTGTTGCTAGTTTTTAGGAGAATAAGCCCAGTTGTTGAATTGGTTTAGTTGCGATTTTATTGCCAGTTTTTAGGAGTCTGTTTCAATGAGCTATGTAACTTACCTTATAAATTGCATGGCATGAAGAAATAAATGATGATTAGTGAATTTATTCTGAAACTTAAGGAGGCCGGTTTCCCTCGAAGAAATCAATCATTCTTTTGTTCCTCTTATTCCATTTCTGTTAATAAACCCATTTCCAAAATAGCTAAGGACAAGAGAGGTAAGGGTCAAAGAACCCATCAGCAAGTTGAGGCTCATCTAAATTCAGAAACCCACTCACTCACAGAAGTCCCTATCACTATCCTCATGTTCCAAAGTTTGATCCCCATACATATGCGACAAATACTAGAAACATCATCAATATAATACTGCTAAAATTTGATTGTTGTTTCTTTGCTTCTATACTTTCTCTCAAAAGTTTGATTTCATCCTTAATCTCTTGCTTCATATCTTAAAGTGACTTTCTCATTTCATCTTCTCTACTTTCATTTTGCACAAGCCCGATACTTCGTCCCGGTGCATATTTAGCCGTGACCTCATCCGTCCAAAGCAGCAACCGCAACCTCTTTCTCCCTACACACGGATTCACAGCAAATGCAAATTTAATATTTGAGTAACACATAAATACTAATTTAACGAGCTGGAATCAACAGACACTTACTCATAAATTTAGACATTTCCAAAATCTTTGTCCCGAATTTTGGGCTGTACTGGATGTCTTTAAATTCATGTACCCATACCCACATGGGCACTTTGGCGCCCATTCTAACTTTTGTATTGAAGACGATGCCGACGATATTTTGTTGTGGTTTATGGTTAATGGAATTGGATGATCTGTAGGACATGAAATTTTGCACATAGGTTTGTGTCAATCAAAGTCCATAAAAATCAACCAATGACTTGAACTTTCATCTTTTTTCTGGTACATCAGAAATTACATGTTTATTCTATTTTACCTGAGCACACTGATGTTGGGCCTATACTGTTAGATGTAAGTGGGCCTCTCTAAACTAGTTTGTGAAGCAAAATTGAATTCATTCATAGGATACCAAAAAAACAAATTGTCTAGACCTATTACAATGATCTATATGGCCTAAGATCTTGGTCATGGATGACTATTTTAGACCAATTTCATTAACATATTAGTGGGGGCATTTGCATGAAACAATGGATCTTTGAATGCCCGTTTATTCATAAAAATGATTCCAGTGGCTACTGGTGTATGCGTTTTGCCTTTTGATGTTCATACTGATTGATGCACATCAGGTCTCTTCTCGTAGAGCGGCAATGATCGCAGCAGATCGCGGAGCAGCAGTGAGCGCAGCAGTGATCGATGGAAGGCCAGACGGGAGAAAGATTAGGGGAGAGAGCGATGCAGATGGAAAACGTAGGGGCAGAGGACCGTTTGGGGGGAAAATGAAATGAAAGGATGAAATGAAAAGTATTTGATTCAACCTTTTAAGTTTAGTTGTTCCACACGATCCGGAAGCTCACACGCCCCCAGCTGATATTAAAGGGAGTTGCAGTGTAGTGGAGCTCTCCTCATATATATATTTCAAGTCATCACTCGATTACGGTACATTCCAAGGCCCATCTTACCTATACAAATTCACCACACATACCCAAAACCACAACCCTCTGTAATGAACGACACATCCAAATTTATTGAAGCGCTAATTAGATGGTCAAATTTGTTGTTTTATTTGAAGCCGTTAAATTTGTGGACAGTGGATGAATGGTTTGAGGTATTAAATTGATTTCAAATTTAATATATAGGTACACTGTACTTGGATTTTTCGATTGTCCTAGGTCCCAAGTGAGCTCCACTAGGTGGTATATAAAGTAATACACAATAAGGGCTGTCCTTATAGGACCATTATTCATTTAATTTTATTATATGCATACATGCATATGTCGAAACCATTTTCATACAAAATTATGCATTTAGTTGTGCGGGAAAATTCAAGCGTTAGTACGTGGTGCGAGAAAAATGAGACTGAGGCAAACAAGACTTTGATTACTCTGGTTCCAAAAATTTGATTGTTTTGAAGGTCTCTATGACTGTAGACCCATCAGTCTTTGGGGTGTGTTTGTTTACATGCATTCCTAACAGGAATTCAAGCTGCTTGGGAATTCTTGTCGATAAATGCTCTGTTTGATTAAGTTTGAAGTTAGGATATCTGATATCCTAACATTCAGGTAGCAGTTATAGATGGGATGTTGGAATGCTAGCATATAGAAGGGGCATTTGAGAATTCCATCTGAGCAATCATTCCGACGGGAAGGTCGCTTTCCCAATGGTCATCTACAAACTCAAATCCATAACCGTTTTTTGTGATTTTCTTCCTGGTGAGCCTTTCCTCTTTCTCCTTCATCATCTGTTTTCTATATTTTTGTCTGCTTTATCGATCTTCCATCACCACGAGGAGAGTGAAGGGTCGGGGGTTCTGAATAAGCCAACTGTAAGGGTTTACTGCAAGGCGGAGACTAATTACTAGCCGAGTATTATGGATAGGAAGGTCATTCTTGTGCGACCTGATCCGAACAATGAGTTTCTTGTGTGGATTTCAGTACTTTACCATATGGGGTTTCAAAAGATTTGATTTCCATATATGGGTCTCTCTCTCCAGGGATGGATTTCAGTCCTTCTCTATCAGGGGTTTTAGTCCAGAAAGGGAGAAACAAGTAAATGAGGGTCTCTGTAGAGAAAAAAAAAAAGAAATAAAAGAAAAGAAAAGGAAAGTCGAAACAAGGAGGGTTAATTGCATTGTCACCAGCATCAAGGTCATAGAAGTGCAGAAACTGTTATCTTAGGCAATAATAAAATAACCAGCATCTGCAAGGCATTTCACTTTGATACCCACTGGTAAAATAATTAGATTTTTTATTTAATGTTCTCAATTTAATTTATTTTAATTAAATTTATATTTTCACCAATTTTTTAGTGTCAAATAAAAAAATAATCTTTAAGTTACCAAACAATGCATTAAGAGAATTCAGGGTGAATTGAATTCTCAGGCATGAAACTACAGGATGAACCAAACAGGGAATTGTGATTCAGGCGAAGTTTAGCGGCATTCTGAATTACAACATTCCCAATTATCCAAATTCCAGCAGACATAAATTCTCCAAATTCTTGTAACCAAACGAACCCTTGTAGTGTTCGTTACAAAACTATCTCCAAGATTCTCACACCTTGCCTAAGGCCGATCTTGATGAAAATTATCTCTGAATCTCAAGGAGCTTCTCTCTCGACGTCGTCCTTTGGACAATATTATAATCACTATTTTGGCAATTTACTAAATAAGTAAAAGTAACATAAAGCCTCTATTTTTTAGACACGAGGTCACATCTTCAAAAATCATACTTTTTGCACTACAAGCAGCCTCTTTTATCCATTAAATGACAAAAACCCACTTTCTGTATAAAAAAATAAAAATGATTTCCTACTAATCCACTAAAAATAAAATACCATCATAATTCCTTTTATTTTATTATTTCTTGATTTGACGCTTTAAAGCACTTTTAATTCAATATTAAATTACCAAAGTGACCCCTTGAGTTTATTCACCAAATGCGCCGATCCCATTGAAAAAGGCTCATTGCCGCCTTAAAATTAGATAGCAGTATGGCTTATGAGTTATGACATTGTCTCATTGGAATTCCCCAGGCAATGTCTCTCTCGGTTGGGGTTTGATGGGGGCAGTAATTAGGAGAATTTTGCAGTGCATCATACCTGTCTCATATGTGGTCAAAATTATTGGCATCCTATCCCGCCTTTTCCCCCTCCAGAGGTCTAAGGCAAGGAGATCCAGGTTGGATCTTGAAACTTCCCAAGAGTCCAATGGGGCCCTACATCATGGACCACATGTGTTTAAACAATAGCCCCACGTATGCTAATGTCTTGTTGGCATTGAGAAATGTTCTTGTATCCAATTTTTCCCCATACATATTCACCTTGAATCTGCAGTGATCTTCCCTAGGCATTGATTTTGACTGAAAATTTGAGTGAAACATGATAATGTAAGTTTGTGTTGGTTTTTTAAGAGAGAAATCAATGTTAGTAGATGCACTTAAATATTTTGTGTCTATATGTTTAAATGTAATCTATTTTCTCTTTCACTATTATTTAGGTGAACTATGTCCAGAAAAAAAAGTTGACCTTTTTAATTGACCATTATCTGGCCCCCCCAAATGAAAATCTTAGATCCGGATGATGTAATCATATTCTTCTCTACCAAACAAAAGTGGGCTCAAAAGATAAACAAAGCCCTTCACATGTTTGGTTTGGAATCAGGACATATTTCAAACCATAGAAAATGTGCCTTGTTTTTCACATGTAAACTGCTTCGGATTTAGCAGGTCCAATTAAAACTCCTCTGGTCCAAACCAAGTACTTGGGGATGTATCTCTCCAGTGCTCACGGACCAGGCCCGGCCCTGAAGGGGGACTGTAGGTGCACTCGCCCCAGGCCCACTTTTCAAGGAGACCCAAAAATTTTCCCTCCTACTCTTCCACGCTTGGCGATTTTAGACATTTTTCAAAGAGTGATTTTTGCTTCTTCCTCCGACTCTTTCCACTCCTCGAGAAAAGTAGAAAACGTTTCCACTCCTCGGTTAGTAACGTTAGATTTTTCTGTTATAAATTTTTCTTCTTCTTCTTCTTCCTTTTCTTCATCTCATCTCATCTCATCTCATCTTATCTACTGTTGACTCTCTCTCTCTCTCTCTCTCTCGGAAACAAACAGAGCTCAAGTATTTGGGTAAAGGCTAAAGCCTCTGCTTTGATTTTTGAAGAAGTGGAACAGTTACAGAGAAAGATGGCGGCAATTCCTATTGTCTCTTAAACCGATCCATCCAAACTAGAGGTGGCAATCGGGTCGGGTTGTGCTAAACGGGTCGGACCCGTTTATTAAACGGGTTAGACAAGCCTAACCCGCATCCGACCCGTTTATTAAACGGGTCGGAAACCCTTAACCCGCACCCACCACGGGTCAACCCGACCCGACCCACTTAAACCCACATAACCATTGCGGTTTATACAGGTCAGGTCGACCCGTATACTTGAATAAGTGAGTGATAAGTTTCTTTACAAGAAAAAAATGTTAGAAATAAACAAATTTTTTTTTTAAATAAAAAATATCATATCAAAATAAAAAGATACTATAGAATTGAGTGATAAATTTCTTTATAAGAAAAAAGAAAATAATAATAATACAAGCATGGCTCATGCAAGACAAGCACATCGTAGTTCACAAATCATTTAAAAAAAAAAAAAAAAACCATCCATGTAAGATGAATAACTCTAAATTGTGTGACTCATGGTAAGCATAATGTTACTTAGTCCTACTATAACAAATATGAAATATAAAATCATTGTCATATTAAAAATTTTTGTTATGCACCATCCTTAAATTAAGTATTGGTAATTTTAAACAGACTTAAATACAAGAATTAATGCGGGTTATGCGGGTTAACCCTAACCCGACCCGCTTAACTGCGGGTCATGAATACTTGACCCGTGACCGACCCGCCTATTAAACGGGTCGGGTTAAGCGGGTAATACGCGGGTCGGGTCGAGTCGGGTTGGCGGGTCGGGTCATATTTTGCCACCTCTAATCCAAACAGGTATTGACGTCAAAATGAAAGAAATGCATCTGTCTTTCTATTCTTATTTGTATTATATGTGTTTGTGGAAATGCCCGATCTGAAAAAAGACCTCTCGATCTCTGATTTGATGTCGTTTGGATTGAGATTGTATCAGGGCCGGGCCTGTTCCCTAGCTTAATACCACTCGTGGTATAGATATGGCCAAACCCAAAAGAAATTCTTACTACCACTTTTGGTGAAGATGTTGCTTATGCTTCATTTGTTTTGCCGGTTGCTGAAGATGCAAGGGGATTTCAAGTAGGATGCTGTTATTTGCTTTGGCTATTGAGGATGCAAAGAAATTTTTGTTTTGTTGGTTGCTTATTGCTATATGAAAAAGAACTATTGAATTGTTACAACTTACAAGTATTTGTCTTGTTTATACATTATAGCCTTTTATTTTGAATGTTTATATATTGAAGTTTGAATTTATATGCTTTGAATGTTAGATTTTTAGTTAATTTTGACAGGTTAGATATTGGTTGAAAAATGAATGTGAGGCCATCACTGAGTGTTTATATATATATATATATGCCTAATTTTTACTCTTGCCCTGGGCCCTGAAAAATTCAGAATTGGCCCTGTCACGGACCTATCTCAGAATCCAGTCCCACCCTGTCCAAAATCAATGGGAATCTTAAAGGGTGGAAATGTAGTGCCTTGTCACCAGCTGGTAGGAGAATACTCGTACTATTCAATCACTCACTTCTAGCCTTCCCTCGTACTGGATGTCCTTCCATATGATAAAGTAAAGTTAAATAAAAAGAAACTATGATAGAATGTGCTAAAGTAAAGTTAAATAAAAAGAAACTACTTCATCATTTATTTTCACTTTACTTTACCAAAATTTTTATCCCACATTTACTTTACCCCACTTTTACCGTGCTGTGATATCTACTTTTATTTTACTTTACCATGTATGCAAACAAAAATATCATGATGTATTTAATAAACTAAGGGCCCGTTTGGATGTTTACAGAATAAAATAATTACGGATTTAAATATTGCAAGAATAAGAGAGTATAGAATATAATAATGTAATATTATAATATTACAATATTTTTACTGTTTGGCTATTTTTGAATAATTTTACTGATTTTAAATTAAGTTGTTTGGAATGTGCTATGATTAAATTAAATTACATTATTAGAATATATTTTTATTAAATGTTTTAATTTTTATATAATTTACCAAATCTGGATAAAAAAAGTAGTGTGGTAAAGTAAAGTTCAACTGCAATGTTTTTACCTTTAGTTACTTTTCTTTTATCACGTAAAACCATGGTAAAGTATACTAAAATCAAGTCAATACAAAAAACAACTACTTTCCAGCTCTCTCTCTCACTTTGCTTTACCACATACTTCATCTCACCTTACTTTGCCTCACATTTACTATGATATGATATCAATCTTTATTTTACTTTACCATACCTATAAATATATCACTTTTTATTTACCATATAAAACTATGATAAAATGTGATAAAGTAAAGTCAAATGGAAAGAAACTACTTTACCATTCCTTCATACTTTACTTTATAAAATATTTTAACCCACCTTTACTTTACCCCAACTTTACCGTGCCGTGACATTTACTTTTAGTTTACTTTACCATATATATAAACAAACACATCATGATGGATTTGGTGAAATAAAGTCTTTACTTTACTCTACTACTTTTTAATTGTCATTTTGAAAGATTCTTATCTTGTATAATATTTTTTACAAAGGGGAGCTGTATGAGAAAATATTGAGCTTTTTGAAAGAAAATAATATTTTCTTTAAATTTTTCTTAGATTATCAAACGCACAAGATTCTCTTATTTAGAAAATGAAAGATTATATTCTATAAAATATTATCTTTTTGTGTTTTCTTGTGCATCCAAACAGGCCTTAAAGTCTTTACTTGACTCTACCACTTTGTAATCGTCTTTTAAAAGATTCTTATTTTGTAAAAAGTTTTATAAAAGGGGGAGCTGTAGGAGAAAATATTGAGCTTTTTAAAAGAAAATAATATTTTCTTTAATTTTTTTGGGTCACCAAACGCATAAGATTCTCCTATTTAGAAAATAAAAGACTATATTGTATAAAATATTATTTTCTTGTGTTTTCTTATGCATCCAAACAGGCCCCAAACGTAATTTTTATAAGGAATTGATAAAAATGACTCGTAAAAACTGGATCATATGTAAAAGAGCAAAAAACAAATAAGAGTTATGGATCCTCCATTACTATTGATACACGTGTATGATAGATGGACTAATCACAGTGCGCCACATCGATATAAAACTCTGCACAGCTGCTCTGTTCAATTCAAATATCTTAGAGCATCTCCAACTATCATGCCATTTGTGAGGTGTTGCATTTGTAGGACTGATGGGGATACCAAATTCGAAGTACGAAAAGACAAATATCTTTTATTATTTTGAATTATTTTATATAATCGGGGCCCATAAGAATTTAAGAATACAATATCCTTATTTTCCTTTTATGATGAGTACAATAAGAAGACATAAACGTAAAAAAATAATAAATTTAGCATATGAGATGAAGTTTATACTTATTGGAGATGCTAAGTTCCATTTGAAAGTTTACGTGACAATTTATTAGTCTGGAATTTCGCATATTAGTAAATATGCTTTAATACATTTAAATCATGATTGGTCCATTCACGGTGAGTACACGTGATTCGACCTGGAAAAAAAAAGAAAAAAAAGTTTCCTAGACCATGGTTAGCCTGGAGCAACCACACACGACGCACCAGCAGTTCCTCACGTGAGCCGCGAAGGCGGGAGAATAGATTTTGGAAGAGCCCCCACCCTTGGCAATAAAATCCCCTTTCATGCTCCTGAAAACTGCATTCGTGTCAAAAAAGGCCCTCGTCTTCCTCTCACACCGAACAGCAATGTTATAGTTATACTACCAAACCCTATTTGAGTTTGAGAGATCTCGCTAGGGTTTTTGCTTCCCTAACATGGCTCCTTCCGATTCCAAGTCTCTTTCCAACATCGCAAAAGCCCTTTCCCAATCGCGTCTCAACAAAGATTCTCTCGTGAAATTGCTCAGGGTATGCTTGATCGTTAGTTTCATGCTGTTATTCCATCCATTTCTTTCTCTCTTTCATTCTATCTTTTCCCCCCCAATCGATGATGATCGAAAGCTCACATTGCTTTCATGCTAGACTAGACTTTTACATGCATAATGGAAAAGAGGGATAATCATACTTTTAGCAGCACTGATTTCATGTTTCTAAGAAGGGCTTGTTGTTAGTGCTAGATAGGGTTCTATTTCTATATCTCCTGGTTGATTTGCTATACATGTGTTTCTCTTTCTTGTTTTGCAGCAAGCTGAGTGTGGTTTATTGAAATTAGGCCAGTCTGAATCTCTCCAGCCTGAAATAGAGCCTTTGAGTGATGCTCTTGTTCAGCATAACTTGCTCCATCACAATGATAAAGATGTCAGGCTTCTTGTGGCTGCCTGTTTCTGTGAGATCATTCGGGTCCTAGCGCCTAATCCGCCTTACGACGACAAGACCCTAAAGGTGACATTATCTGTGAATGACCATCCATTCTTTTCATCTTTTTTTTGTGGTTCAGACTATTTACCTTCATTGCATTTGAAGATTTTGATCTTATATTTTATTGTAAAGTCATTTTAGTAACAGTATCAATGAAAGAAAAATGAAAAAGTTTTGATTCAAGATGATGCCACTGATGAATATTCCATTTTGATTCTAAATTGATCTCTTCACACAGTAATTGACTAGACTGTCTAATTTTGCATGGAGTGGAAGCTCCATTTGTGACAGATTTAGGATTTGCGTAAGTCTGCGTGTTCTCCTGCTTGCTAATCGCTTTTGTGCATCGAATTTGCAGGACATTTTTGATCTTATGATTGGTATGTTTGCTGAACTGTCTGATATAGCAAGTCCATATTTCACAAGGAGGGTTAAAATACTGGAGACTGTTGCTGCACTTAAATGCTGTGTGCTAATGCTGGACATATGTGATCATCTAGTTGTAAAAATGTTCAAAGTTTTCTTTTCTGTTCTGAGGTAAGGTTTGCATTTCAAGTACTCAATTGGACTATGTGAAATTGGATGCTTTGTGATTGCTTTCCAAGTTTTCCTTGGACACTAGATTTTATTTTATTTTTTTTTACTATCTTGATTCATTTGCTTATGACAACACGTCAACCCATGATTTTTTTTAAAGCAGGGGTATGTTTCATAGGCCTATGCTTGATATATCAATATAATATACATATTATTTATGTATGTGTGTGCATGCTCATACATCATTGCCAAATCCTTTATCCATCTATTTGTAGTCGGCTTAATTCATGTATGCATGCACATACTCTTGTTCTCTTTAATTTGACAATTTATGATGCCTTTCCTTGCCACTTCATTTAATGCTTTTATTGTTATCTTCATTCTCCTAGTTCCTTGAGCTTGGAATGCTAAAATGCATGATCTTTTTTGTGGCTGACAATGGCCTTTGGAGAAATTTAAGTATAATAGCAAATTCACAAGTCACCCCATACACAATCATTGCACTTATTACTGGCCTGTGATCTTATTTGTGGGTACCAATGGCCTTTGGAGAAATTTAAGTATAACAGCGAATTCACAAGTCACCCGATATGCAATCATTGCACTTATTACTGGCCTTTCTTACATGGTGTATATAATTTTGACATGACCATCAGGAAAGCATCTTTCTCTTTCCTTTTTCAATGTCTGCTAGTTACATGCCTCCAGTCTCAACACTCAACTGTTGGCCTTCTCTAAATCACTAAGAACGAAACGTAAATTCTCCTATTCTCTATAGAAAATGGGTTTTATGGTAAACTGTAAACCTCAAGCTACTTAGCATAGACTCAATCTGATTCTCTAAAATCTTTGATCAATTCAGTGGGGAATTGCTTAATAAGTCTCTCCTAAAGTTTTGTTGCTTGTGTAGTTCTTAATTTCTTTTTTTTTAATTGTTATATAAAGTGACTACAACATCCTTTCTAATTCATCGTGTACTTTTGTTAGACTCGAAATTTTGTGGTATAATTGTATAAAATGGTTAACCGATCAACCCCATTTTTGTACATGAAAACCCGTATTTTTATATGTATGCCATTTGGTCCTTTTCCTCTATCTGTCTTCATCTCAGCTACGATTGCCTTTATTTGTATTTTAAATGTTTTATTTATCATTCCTTGATTTTGATTTGTAATTTTTAGAAAGCACCATATTCTATCTTATACACCTTATACTTTTTTCAATTCCTTTCAATTTCATCTGAGGGTGCATTTGTGTGACGAGGAATCCGTGGTAGAGGGCAAAATTGTTTTGATTTTTTGTGAAGCCTATTTTTTGGTCGTTTGGTGCATCAATATTTTTTGAAAGTGAATGCAAGCATGCAACAATTTTTCTTTGTGGAAAAGGAAAACAATGAATTGATTTTCTTAGATAGTAAATATTTCTATTTCCTATATGATTGGTCGGAATGTAGGATTCCTCTCTATCGTAGAAATGGAAATACTTAGAAAGCGAAATCCTCTTGTTGCACAGAAGCATCCTAAACAGTCTCTAGTTTTATTATCCTTAATCTTGGCAAGTGATGCAAGCTAGACAATAGGTAGGCCAACCCATTGGGTCCAGCCCATAGGCCCAACGGGACATTCATTTAGTTAGGAGTATTATTAAGTAGTTTGGTTTGTTTATGATTAATATCAGTATGTTTTTTGTTTTAGGCATTGGTCAGATATTAGGAAATATTGTTGCTTAGGGATTAAGCCAACTCCTCTATATAAGGATGTTAGGCCTCATTTATTTAGAATGCTTAATTTTCTATCAATAATAGATTTCTGAGTTGCTCGTGATTTTTATGGATTGGTCCATAGTTGTGTTTGTGCCCTAGTGGCTGGAATCTATCTTGGGTTCAATCAATCATTCGGGAGATTGATCTAACGCATCGATCGTGGATCCGTGCTATGCCAACAAGCTTACAAAAACTTTTTTTGCTTTAATTTCAAACTGAATATACAAATTGTCATCAAGCTTTGTACTTTGCCTGGCGACTTTTATGGTGTCAATTTTTGCTAGTTTATGCCTTTCTGAATCTTCCTCCGCTTCTTGTTTACTACCAATCCCCTTGATTAATGTTATCTTTTTTATCCAATAGTATTTTGGGCTTCTGTACTACCATTAATGTTCATCACACATCCCTACTTATTCCTTATGAGCTATGTTCATCCATTGTTGTCAAAATTTTATGATTCGTATCTTGAATCCCATAAGCCGTATCGATTCCCAGGGAAAAGGATTTGTATGTATACAACGAATGCCATTTAGTTGGTGAATCTTATGATTTAGTTGTGAATCTTACGATTTGATACGTTCTTTTATGGAATCTTGTGATTTAAGTGATCCGTTTGAGAGAGAACTAGTGAACAACTATAGCTGAGAGGTTAATATTAATGTTTTAAAAGTTTTTGGTAGCATTTCCTTTTTTTTTTTTTAAAAGATTATAATTATATAGTGATTAGTGAAACCTCTTATGAAATTTCAATTTTGGGGAGGCTTTAGAAATTAATAAGGAAAATGCATGTGACTAGAGCGTTCAATCATATGTATGGTAATGGGAGGACTTTTTCCAGAATTTATTTTTTAAAAATCCTTTTTAAAAAGTTTTTTTTTTTCATGAGGCACTTCATTTTAATAAAATGAAAAACTTTTCTAGTAAGGATTCATATACAACATTCTTGGCATCATTTCGCGTAGACACGGCCGTCAATTTCCCCTCATATGTTTTCTTTGTTGACTTGCGTAGTACGTATCCTTGTTAACTGCCTTGCGGGTCTCTTTCTTCCCATTCCATTGCTTAAATCAATTTCTGATTAGTTGCTGGCTTGCCGCTTAAATATTTTCTTCCATGGTAGTCAGTTTGCATTAGTCCTTCCTTTTCTTAATTATTGCTTCTATGAACTAAGTACTGTTTCTTTGCTGAACGTGATAATGTTACTAATGAAAGTGGAACTGTTTTGTTTTTAGAGAAGATCACCAACAGAGTTTGTATCAGTCTATGGTGTCAATAATGACAAATATTCTCGAGGAAATGCTTTCTCAGCCTCTTCTTGAGGAAAAGGTTTCTCAGCCTCTTCTGGATGTTATTCTGCGAAATCTTCTAAAGAAGGAAAAGGTACTGGTTGTGGAATACTTGGATCCATCTGTATTTTCCCTTTGATGACATGTTTGATATATATATATATTATAGGCACATTTATGGAGAGGACATTCTTAGAATGTATTTTGGTAATGCTTGATTTAAGAATATGCAACTGAAAATTTTCATTAGCTTGGCAGTTTCAAGAAGGAAGGCGGATGCTAAATCTTATGGGTGTTTGAATATAGATGCTAATTAAGCTAGCTTATCATGTGAAGAAGTGCTGCTCTCTTCTGGTTTAAAAAAAATGCAATGACAGTTCCTTGAGGTCTTTATTTTCCATGCAGTCCAGTTCCAGGATCTCATGAAACACTTAGATGCATGGGATCTTTAGTTCCCTCAAATCCCAACATCAGCGCTTCTATTCAATCATCATCATAGCGTTGTCCCAATTAGGTAGTGGTCAACTACATGAATTATGTTTCTCCATTTTGGTCTTTCCCGGGCCAAATCCTTTGATTGGTTGCACTTACTCGGATTTAAACTTTCTACTTCCATTCATGTCCACTTCAGCTTACTCGTTTCCCTCATCCGATAGGTTGCACTTCTATATGATGTATTATATATGTTTTAATAGTTGTAGCACATCAATTCATCAAAATGGAATCATATGCAAACTATAGTTGAATTGAACTGAAAAGAAACTCAAAATTAACAATGAAGCTTAATTAGCAATGAAGCTTAACTAAAATATATAAATCAGACCTAGAGTCACCTTTATTTAAAACAATTAAAAGATGCTCTATAGTTCTTCCCTAGATATGGTTAGCATTCGCATTAACTTTTTTTGAGCATGAAACAGATAAGAGTTTAGTAATTACACTTAATTGAAAACATTCTCATCGTAAAAGTTTATCCCTCTTATATGTGTAGCTTCCGATGTAAGCAAAAGACAAGCATTTCAATCTCCATCCATAAGCAAAGCTGCAAAGGAGTTTTTTTGACATGGATTTACAAATTGATGCTTTCTGATGCAATTTTTGACTCTTAAGAATTGTCTGTGGCAGACTAACAAAATAATATATACTTGGAAGACTAACAACAATTTCCCTTTTTCAACAGGTTCTCTGCTCCCGGGTTATGCTTTTTCTTCTTTATCTCTCAGCCTTTAAAACTGTAGAGGGCAGAAATGAGGGTTTGAGAAAGAGTGGGGACTTATATTTGTCTGTTATTATGTGTGACTTGAGATGTCTCATCTCTGACTATATTTGCATCTAGAAAAGAAGATTGGGAAATTGGAATAGATGAAAACCATTGTTGAAAATTTAAAATATAAAAGCAATCCAACTGGAGTTGTGTTAATGGAAAGAGGTAGGTATGTGTAAATTTTTTTTGTTGAAATAAAATCATTTTTTTCAAGCGTCCAAGAATAAATGCTAAAGCATAAATCCAAACTTTAACTTTCCAAGTTTTCAAACCTAAACAACCAAGACATAAATACAATCATGCCCTATGTTTATCTATGATGAAATGTTTCTAATAATCTGTCTAGTGTAGCTTCCAGACCTTTACTGACCTTCACTTTCTCCCAGTTTTTTGTATATGCAACACTTTCATTCTTCATATGTGGGCTGTTTTCAGTCTCTTTAAGCACATGACAATAACATCTCAGGTGTATTCCTTAAGTTTTTTAATTCAATGGGAATTTGAAATGGCAGAAGGTCCAGTTTGACAGAATTTGGGTGAATCTATTTCCTACCCAAGTTACACTCACCTCTCTCTAGAATGGGTTAAGGATATGTGCTACAACATACCAGACTTGCTGTGTAATGGGTGCGGGTTGGGACAGGTATGGTATCGATTGCTGTCCCATTAATGTCCAGAAGACATTAATACGTCTTAAGAGAAGGGGCCCATCCTTACTCTCATAATACCGTGAGAGTTACTCTCATAGGATCATCTCCCACACGCACAGACACATATAAACACATTGGATATGGATGTGAGGGGTCCTACCCTTACTCTTATAGTATCGTGATAGTCATTCTCATGGGAGCATCTCCCACACGCACTGACACACATATATACACATTGGATATGGATGTGAGGGGCCCTACCCTTACTCTCATAGTATCGTGATAGTCATTCTCATAGGAGCATCTCCCATATATATATATATAAAAGCCAAGGCTCTCCTAAGCTAAAGCTTAGGATAAAAATCCGTAAGCTCATGCTTGTGGGGCCCACCCTTGGTCCATCCAGATGGACCAAACACACGACCCCTAAATTGCACATGTCCACCAACTTTTGGTCAAATTCGGATTTATTGAACTGTTGGATCGTCTGTGTGCCGATCCGAATGGACTGTTGACCATTAAACGTTTGGGGCCCAGATGAAGATGATAGAAACCACGGTTGGGGCTGATTTTTTGCACAGAGGA
The DNA here is from genome assembly GCA_028538565.1 of Umbellularia californica. Taxonomy (NCBI): domain Eukaryota; kingdom Viridiplantae; phylum Streptophyta; class Magnoliopsida; order Laurales; family Lauraceae; genus Umbellularia; species Umbellularia californica. The sequence goes on from JAPQWN010000006.1 coordinate 14,302,769, forward strand.
GGGTCCCAGGGAGTCCTTGAATCCCCCAATCCCCACCCTCATGTACCCCCCAAGTGGGCCCCACACATACCTCAGCTTACCTTATCCTAAGTTGCAGCTTAGGAGAGCTGCCTCCATATGTAAATATTATATATATATATATATAGAGAGAGAGAGAGAGAGAGAGAGAGAGAGAGAGAGAGAGAGAGAGAGAGAGAGAGAGAGAGAGAGAGAGATTGGTGATCATGTACGTACCTTGTACATGGTGCTCATTGATGATCAATCTGAGGGGCCCACAAGACCGGGACTCCCTGATAGTCACCGGACCCCAAGGTTTGCACCCGGCCACCACATGGATTGAACCATTGGATCGACTAATTATTATTATTATATTTTATATAAAGCCATTGAAAAATGTGGGCCATTGATCAAGGGTTTAGGATATATTATTATATAATATACACTTGAGGATATGGTTATTCAAGCATTGGTGGACTAGACCAAAACCTAGAACCATTCATTAACTGGGTCTAAATCGTTGGCCTGGATATGGAACGGATTATCTTTTATATCTAATAACGACTCACCAGTTTTTCTAGGTCAGATCCTTCTTGGAACTTTGGAACTGGTTCATTAGGATTTGATCGATGTCCTTACCCAATAGGTGCATCTTTGGATGGGTTACCCGTCTAAATCGACCCCCATTTAAATCAACCCCTTGCTATCCTAGTTGGAGACATTGTAAATTCTTCTAATGTACTCATTCCTAATTTTACCCCTCTTAGCCTCCACATCCATCTTTGCATCCTTGCCACAACTCTATAAAACAATGCAGGTTAAACTTATGTTATACAGAACTGTCCCTATATTCAAAATGGCACGTGATGAACACATTATACTCCACAAGTTTGTCAGTGCCCTTCCACTTGCCCATTTCATATTTACGATATCATCGTCAATCATTCATTTTGATCTATAATTGCTCCCAAGTATTGGTAATTCTAGAAATGAAAATAGAAAGCATCAGAACTTAACACACACCGTGGTTTTGTGGGTTTCAATTTTGAACCCGCTACCCATGAACTACAGAACTTGCACTTCACACATTTCGTCTTTCTTCTACTAATTTTCAAACAATTTGACAAAATAGTGTTCTTTTTAATTCCTTATCAATTTCAAACTGTCAAATAACAGGCGTAGATCTTAAAAGTACCTTTTAGATGAGCTGTAAACTATCTAAAATGCATATCTCAGTGCAAGTTCATGCCTCAGAAGTATTTCCCCCAGAATTTAACTTATTTAAAGTGGTGACTTTTTTCATACATCTTTGCTCGTCCAATCCAAGATTTTTTTTTTTTTGATAAATGATAAAATTTTATTCCACTAGAAACCAGACAAAAACAAAGACAACGAAAGCTACAACGAACAAGGGAGAAACAATGGAAATTATACATTTTTATTTTTGCTATCAGAGGGTTCCCAACCCTTTGGACTGGACTAATCCCTCCGGGCCCAAAGGGAAGCCGGGTAAACACCCCTGTGGCCCTAAGGTGGTAGCACTAGTGGACTCAACCTTCGATTCCTGAAGAAGGGGGAATCGGGGGTCGATGCCAAGACCTCTAGCTCCGGAAGAGGGAGGAACCATGACCACTTGGCCAATCCCTTGGGGTTATGGAAATTATACATCAAAAGAAATAGAAGTGCGAAAAACTCCTTCCCTGGCCAGACCATCTGCCATAGTATTAGCCTCTCTTAAAATATGATGGAAAGAAGCACCCAACAGACTTGAAATATCTTGCACCTCCTCCACCCAATCCGCTTGCCTCCAAGGATGAATAGCTCTTCCGGAACTTCTTGAGTTGACTGCATTCCTCTTCCATTGTATTGGGTACTGTGAATCTGTGATGCATTCACATCTCCTTTTCCTTATTGTTGCTTATATCAACTCTTCATAAGTTGCAGAAGTTTGATCCTCGTGAAATTAATGGTCATTTAGTATTTCCTTTGGTATTGGAGAGGTTTTACTTTATTTTCTTTTTGAAACCTACTTTATCCAATTCCTTTTTCTTTCCAGATATAATTCCTCAAATTGACGAATCGGCTAACTTGTCTTCTTCCTTTGCATATTGAAGTCACTTGTGTTTGCCGTGTGATTTGTGTGAAGAAATTTAGTTCCCTTAAATGATGTAAATTCTATCAATGATCTTTGTGTTGTCTTTGCTACTTCTGGTGTATGGCCTCTCATCTCCTTGTGGCAGTTGACCATCTTCAGGATCAAGTGCTATTTTTTATCCACTTCATTATGATAAAGTGCCTTCCTTTTTATTACGATGCTTTTCGGTGTTTTTGATTATGTGTGTAACAATATCTTATATTGATTAATTCTATATATATTTCTTCAGCTTTTAATTCATATAAAAGGTGTTCTTTTTTTCTTTTTTGGCTTATTGTAGAAATATCTCTGTGATGACCGTGTTGATAACATCTATGTTCCTTGTTTGCAGCATGAGCCTTCTCCTTCCTATAGACTTGCTGTTTCAGTCCTTCAAAATTGTGCAGAAAAGCTGGGGCCCCTTGTTCAAAGTTTTTTAATATCTTCAATTGAGGACAAAGATAGCGAAGGGAGTGAACTTAAAGCATTTTACCATGATATTATTTTTGAAATTTTTAAATGTGCACCCCAGATGCTCCTTGCTGTCATTCCAAACTTGACTCAAGAACTACTAGTACGTGGGTATTTCTTTATCGAATTAACATTGATTGATGCATTGTATTTAGATGGGTCTTATTATTGTTGTTGCTGTTGTTGTTATTATTATTTGGTGAAAGGTGATGGATCTTATCTTTCTACTTGTTATGAAGATTGTTTGTTCACTTGATGACTTGGGTTCTATTAGCATTTATCAGTTCATTTTATAAGTCTCTCCATTTTCAGACTGATCAGGTTGATGTCCGAATAAAGGCAGTTAATTTGCTTGGGAGGCTTTTTTCAGTTCCTGGGCACCATGTTGCAAATGAATACCGTCAACTCTTTTTAGAGTTCTTGAAAAGATTCTCTGACAAGTCAGTAGAAGTTAGACTCGGGGCAGTAGAATGTGCTAAAACTTGCTATATGGTCAATCCCTCTGGGACAGAGGCAATTGAAGTTCTCAGTAAGCTATTCTACTGAAAGTTTTTTCACTTGAGCATATGGCTGCTATCTGTATTTTTTTCTATCTGAGCAGCAACTTGCATATTGTGGCAGCTGCTCTTGAAGGACGGCTGCTAGATTTTGATGATAAAGTGAGAACCAAAGCTGTTGATGCAGTCTGTGATTTGGCTAAATCTTACCCAAGAAGCATTCGATCTGAACTTATATTGCAAGCTATGGAGCGACTTCGAGACAAGAAAGTAATTTCTTTAGTAGGGTGGCAGAGTTGTCTTTTTCCCTAATTAATGAAGGATCAATTTCATTACCTTCTGGTGCTGACTTTTGAAAGGGTACATCCTTTTTTCTGCAGGTTTCTGTTAGAAAGAATGCCATGCAAAAGCTGCTCGAGTTGTATCGGTCTTACTGTACAAAGTGCTCTGAAGGTTCCCTCACACATATTGACCACTTTGAGCAGATTCCAAGTAGAATTTTGGCTCTTTGCTTTGACAAAGACTGTAAGGAGTTCAGGTCTGCATATTTAAACTGTATAACATTAAATATACTTTAGTAGATCTTTTGTGCTGAAGTGTGATGATTTGTTTGCATAATGTTACAGGCCCCAGAGCATGGAGCTTGTGCTTGCAGAGGATTTATTCCCAGCTACTCTTACTGTTGAGGAGAGGGCCAGACACTGGATGTCTTCATTCTCATTTTTCACGTCAGCTCACATAAAGGCATTAAATTCCATCTTATCTCAAAAACGAAGGTATTGTTTCTAAATTGCTAGCACAGTGGGCAGTGCGAGTTTTGTTTCCTTAGAATATTTAACTTCTTTCAGGTTGCAGATGGAGATGCAAGTCTATTTAACTCTTCGAGTAAAAGAGAAGGTATCATTCTGAGGGTCTCCATTCTAAAATAAGTTCCAATACATGCATTTATTTGACGTGTCTCAACATTTGTAACTTTCATCTGCAATATCTCGAAGTATTTGTTATTTAGGTCATGTAAAACTTCTCAATAGTATGCCATCATTTTGGCAGGATTTGTTATTCTTACTTTCTGCATTTTTCCACTACTAAATATAGAGCTGTAAGATTATTCAAAAAATAAAAAATAAAAATACAGAGCTATACGGATAGTTCATTCAGGTTACATAGACTTCTTATTCTTTGGATTTGTTTTTGTTTAGATATATATATATATATATATATATAGAGAGAGAGAGAGAGAGAGAGAGAGAGAGAGAGTTTTTCTGTCTTGTTATTTTTGAGTCAAACTGAAAATTCTCATCCTCCATACTTAACAAGGATTTCGAAATCCACCCATTTTAGGATAAAGGAGGATGGAATAGGAAGTTCTCTAGAGGCAAGGATGTTTGTCGTTCAATAAGATGTACGGGTAATGTTGACAAAGTTGGCAGGTGTTAACTCAATCATTGTTGTTCCAATTTAATTCAGTGATGCTGAGATTATTGATTCGAGCTTTCACCCTTTGGGTATTGAATGGAGGCGCTGAGAGATTTCATTCGATAGAGAAGATTTTGTAATCCTTTGATTGAAAGGAAAGTGAAGGCTGAATAGAGGAAAAGAAGCTTCTCAATTTAGTCTCAGGAGAAAAGGGCACGTTCCACTAGGAGGGAGAGGGACGCATGTCAACTGAAGTGGTGGGTGGTGGGTGAGTACTATAGACATCCCATCATGCCCATATTTATCTTTTCGCCTAGTAGAGATGGAGTTGTGTGACAAAGGCGCTGCCCGACAGAAGAAGCTTAATTGGAGGAACAAGGTTTTGGGTTGATCCTGCTCGGACCCTTGTATTTGATGGAGATCTGTATTGTGCCCAACTATGGTTGCAGATTTTTGTGGGTGTTATCCAAGTGTGATCTGTAATAAGATGATGCCGGACAACTAAGAATTCTAGCTTAATATGGAAAGTAAGACCGCTTTAGGAATTAATTAGTAAAATTAAACCATGAACCACACCATTCACACTATCTAGCATTGAAATTAAGTTGGTAGTTTATAATGATCAAAGGCAATGTCACAAGTCCTGCAATAAATACCCCTCTAGTAGTGAGAGGGAAGGATCCTAATGAAAATTAGGACTTCTACTTGCTTAGGGAATGGCCAATTCACATAGATTACTTGTTTCCGTTTGTGAGGATTTGATCAAAGGGCTTGGCTCAACTTGGGTGCAATTGAACAATGTGTAATATGGGGCTATTTGTTAAATTCAGATATGAAATTAATGTTCCCACATTATGTTCAAGGTCCAAACTAAATTTCGAAGTGATTTAATGATAATTTAGGGATGGTGACGTTAAAAGGTGGAAACTGATGTGGCTAACGGTTGATATCGGTGTGATCAGATTCAGATGGGGAGATTCGGATGGGGCTGTTCAAGGCTAAACTTGATTCTGCTGGACTGCTGTAGGCCAGTGAAGGGTCAGATTGGGTCGGATGATGGGATTTGGATCCAGTGAAGGGATCTTAGTGCTTGGGTAATTAAATGGTTGATAAATATTATGGATGGCTTGGATCTAAAGTTTTGTTGGTTGGATTTGAGGGTTTGATGATGAGATGAAGAGATCTGCTGATGGTATGGATCTAGTGGTTTGGAGGTGATCTAATTGTGGAGATGGTGTAGATCTACAATCTTAGGTGGCTGATGGTTGATGAGATTTGTAGCTCTAGGGTTTGAGTGCAAAGGAAAACTCAAAAGGAAAAGAAATAAGGAGAAGAGAAGATACCTTTACTAATGCTCTCACCAAACTCTGATCCGGAGGCGTTATCGAAGATCTGACGAGCAGAACAATGGACACTCAAGGGAAACACAAAAAAGAGGGTTTTCATTCCATAGCATAGCACAACATATCATGAAAATGAAAAGCTACAATAAAGGTCTCTTAAACATAAGGTTTAAAAAGACAGACTCAGGACCCGACTTGCCCATGGCCGAGTCTGAGTCGAGTTGCCTGACTTGGGTGGGTCGCATGAGACTTGGCCGAGTTGGATCGAGTCCCCTACACTGCTAAAAAAAATATAGAGAATTGCAAGGAAGAAGAAGAAGAGGCCTACCAGGCTAGTACTAGTCCCAGCCAGCCAGCCAGCCAGTAGCACAGGAGTAGCAGCAGTGCAGCAGCACTGCCAGCAGCAGCAGCACAATAGCAACAGCAGCAACACTGCCGGCACAGCACAGCAGCACCAAGCACCAAGCACAGCGGAGCAGCAGATTTTTTCCCCCTCACTGCCCGCTGCCCAAAATCCTTTTCTTTTTCTTTCATACTGCTTTCTCTCTCTACCCCTCCCTCTAGTTCAAGTACTTTTAAAAAAACAGCCCTTTTGTGTCGTTTTTTTACACTTTAAGTCAAAATACAAGCGCTCGGCTGAGTCCGAGTCACTGCAAACCTGACTCAGTGATGGCCGAGTCCGAGTCAATTTTTAAACCTTGCTTAAACATGACCTTAATGATGACATCGCCACTAATTAAAAAAAAAAAAAGAGCAAGTTGACACAAGGACTTGCGCTTAGGATTTCATGCACAAGGCATATGTGCATGAATCCGAAGACCACTACAGCTTAAGTTGCGGGCCCCTCCTTTATTTCTTTATAACATAGGCCCCTCCCTTGTAGGCCCCTCTTTATGTCATTTAACCCTTGTTTTTCTTCCCATGTAGCACTCCTAGCATGGATCCTTAAAGATGATTGCACACATGGGGCCTTGCGTTCATCAGAGGTCAGATTCGATGAGATCCACCTGTTGATTGTTGTCAGAATAACAATTCAATGATGGATTTTCGTTCTCATGGTGATCGAAGCTTGGGCAATACTCATCCATCCATAGATTTTACTCAATCCACGATCCTGCAGCCCTGTAGTTGTTGATCTTAAAGGAATTGGGGGAATTAGGGTTGATGTTCCCCATCATATGCTGGGAGGCTTGGGCTGCTAAGGTGGGGCTTATCCGTTGTAATACCCCAGAGCACCTTAGAAGGAATTCGGGAAGTTAAAAATTTGAGTTATAGCTTTTCGCTCAATTTCACTGCCTTTGGAATTTTTGACTTAATGTAATCTTTATTTTGTTTATCTGGTATGTGAACGATTAAATTGTTTTGATTAAGTCTCTCCTTTTGAATTGGGTTTTAAGTTATTAGGCATATGTAAGACCCATTGATTTTAAGTTAATAGGATCAAGTCTTTTACAATTATTGGTAGGACCCTTTGTATATTAAATAGTTTATATTTTATTGGTGGATTTCTAATTTGGGGATTGAGAGATATTAATGGGACCTTGAGAAGTGATTTAATAGGAATTGTATTCTCATTATAAGAAAGGACCATGAATTAGAAAGTAGCGGTCGATCAAGAATAGGAAATGAGGACAACTCTTGTATCCTACTAAAATTAGAGAGTCAGCCTCGTTGGTTATCATCATGGCGACTACCACCACTCTCATCACGATGGCCACCACTAGTGTCATCATCACCATCACCACCACCATCATGTTTCCACAGTCTTCATCATCACCACCATTGCCACACCATCGTTGTTACCACTGCTAGTTCATTCCTTCAGTAGGAGCTAGAGATGAATTTTTATGTTTTTAAATTTAATGCTTGCATTTTAAGAGATTTTGGTCTTGTAGAAAATTTTCTAGAGGGAGGTGTTAGGAGAAAATATTGGACTTTTTGAAAGAAAAGAGTATTTTCTTCTTACTTGGTTTGCCAAACATGCAAGATTTTTATGTCTAGAAAACTAAGGATTATGTTCTATAATGTTCCATTTCTGTGCATTTCTTATGTGCATTGAAACAAGTAGTAATAAGCGGCTGCATTTTTTTTTTTATTTATAATTTTATCGAGTTGAGTGAATATTACTTTTGTTCTTTGAAATGCTAAAATCTTAAGGAAAATGTAGTTCTGATTTTTGAAATCAGCGCAGAAAGGACCTGAAAGCCTCCCACAGTCCCACATGTTCTTACAACTTGAAATCGGGGATTTTTTTTTTTTTTTGGTCCTTTTCCCAAAGGAATCAGTCACTTGGCATTTTCTCTGTGTGCGCGCGCGCGTTCATGAAAAGGATATTAATAACTGATGATCTCTGAAAGAGCAAAAGCAAAATTGATATTGTGAATGTGTGCGTTGGGTCTGGTGGAGCATATAGGATGTGTCCCATTTGCTTATTCTGGGCAAGATATTAATTTGGTGTGAAGTTATTTTCTCCAACCCTCTTGGGTATATGGCTGATGCCTGAATTGGTGAAAGACCTTACAGAGAACTGGTGGTACGAGTACTTTTCAGAAAAATGTCTTTTCTTTGGAGTTGCAAGTTTGTTGCTTTCCTATGGTTGATTTGGCTTGAAAAGAACCACTGTACTTTGAAAAGAAGTCCAAATCTATGTTGATATTGCAACTATGGATTGGTCCTTCATAATTTTTGGGCCATTTCAACAAAATAATTCGTGGAAATTTCGACCTTTGACCTCCTCCATTCTAGATTTTGATATCTGTCCTTTTATGCATGGCATGTTTGCCTTTGTATTATTTGTGTTTTATTAACTAACCTGTTATCCTTTTAGAAAGTTATATTCATGTTATATTTTCAACTGGTAATGTAGGAGAATGACTCGGCAGAAGTGAAGAAGAAAATTTTAGGTTCATTTAAGAGAATGTCAGCTTCATTTATTGATCCATCTAAAGCTGAAGAGTGCTTCCAAAAGTTGCACCAGATGAGAGATACTAGCATGTTTAAGGCATTCCTGCAATTGTTGGATGGTGGAACGACAACTGTAACTGCTCAAACTATTCGTGTAAGTTGATTAATTCAGCTATTTTGTGGATGCAGATGTAATAATGGATACGTTTGCTTGATGTATTTTCTGCATGAATCATGTACATGTTATATCAAATACTTCAAGCTTGTCTCTGGTAATTGGTGAACTGTTTTTATATGCATAGCTTCAATCTTACTTCTTCAATTATACTTTAGCTGGAAAAAGAAACATGAACATGATCCTCTGTTTTTTTTTTTTTTTTTTTTTGAAATATTCTACTTGAGCACAAGGCGAGGTTTCTCCCATTAAGACTACTGCAGCCTGGATAGGTGATTCGAGTGGTGATTTTACTTTTTATTTTTTAAGTGGCTCTTTGTGCATTTACTTCTTTGAATGATGGACATATTGACATACTTGAAGTTCATTCATGTTTCTGTATTTGTTTATCTATTATACCAGAAATTTCTTTGTGTCTTGTGCATTTTTTTCCTACTGTGGATTTAGCAATTGGTTAGAAGTTTGTGTTAAATGATCTTGATCTGACTTTGTTTATATCTAAGCTAGAAGAAAAGAAAATATTTAAGCTAGAAGAAATGAAAAGCAAATATTCCAAATAGGTTTTTTTTTTTTTTTTTGGACGGTAACTGGTATCGCTGGAAAAGAATAAACAAGAGTCTGCAAAGGACTGGCTAACCCTGAAATTGATCCCACCAAAAAGTGGAGGGAAAGACAACAAAGCTCCGTATCAAGTCCATGGAATTACATCTCCAAAACATATTATCTAGTCAAGACGCCTTTAGCTAGGGCATCTGTTAACACTATTTGCACTCTAAGAGTGAGGAGTAAGGAGTTTGGGAAATGCTGGATGTAATCATTTAATTCAATAAAAGTTCTTATTGGACACAATGGACCTTAAAAGAGCCTACAGCCAATCTGATTGGACAGGAAGAATCACCTTCGACCATGAGGGGCTTCTGGACGGAGCCAACTGCCTCTGGGACATTAATCAAGAGAGCTAAGGCTTCTGCTTCATTGACACACCTGACTACCCACAAGGCTGGAAAAGCTTCTGGTTCTGACTGCCATCGAGTTTGAGTCACAGATGGCCCCTTAAAGTCCCTTCCGCCCTCGGTTCCCCAACACACAAGCATCAAAGCTTCGCTTGAAGACGGTTGTTGGAGGAGAAGACCACCTTCAAAATTGGAATAGCATCCATACTCCATAGTACATTACCATGGGACAGAGCTGACACAGAGCCTCCATCCTTCTTGGTGGTCTACAAGCTCATTATGTTGTATCTAGCCAACCCCAACCATGAGTGGATGAATTTTGAAATGGCAAGTGAAGGTGATCTTTACTCATCTTTTTCAAGGGACTAGGGGGTTCGTCCCTGCTTGCAAAAAGATTTTTCTCTAAGTATTTGACCAGTTCTCTTATCTTTCCCTGCATAGGGATGAAGGCATCACTGAGAAGCTGAAGAAGCATTACCAACTGATTAACTTCATCCTCTAGAATCATGATTGTGTCCGGAAATCGGGCTCCAAACAATAGCCCTACTGACTTACTTGACATGGTGCTTATCATCCTTTCTCTTCCAAATTGGTTCTTCATGTCAAAATGATGAATGTAGTTTCTTGTTCTACTCACAGCGATATAAATTTTCTCATTTTTCTATAAAATAGGTTCATGATTCCACCGGGCTTAAATGACTTGAGATTTTCATTTTTTAAGTGTGTCAATCTTCAAGACAGTGGTGACAGCTTGATTTTAGCCCTTTTTATTTTTGGATTGCCTCCTAACTTGTTCTTACACATAACATTTTTTCAGCAAGCTTTTCTAGAAAGGGTCGGGAAGAAGCATCCAAACTATGAATTTCTCAGATTGCTCTCTGCAAAATGCTCATATACCTTATTTAATGCAGAGCATGTACACTGTATTCTGTTAGATGTTTTATCTGAGCAGACTGCTAGAAAGAAGAACTTGCAAACGACAAGCATTGACCTTCTTCTGGTATGAAATGTGTTGCTTTGACTTGGTGCATCTTTTAAACAAAAAATAGTGACAACTTAGAATTATGTTCTTATCTTTCTCCATGTAGGATGATGCCTATTATGTCATTTGGCATATGTTATTCTCACATATTGCATGCAGTTCATTACTTTCTCATGAATGTTATTTTATGCTGTGCAGTGTGCGCTGTTAATAAATCAACTGGAAAATTTTAACACCCTGTTAAGCTGTTGAATGAAAACTGCTATTGGCTTGTAGATGGAATCTGAAATATATTACAGTTACGTCTATTACAATCACTGTCTTCTTTTGTGAAGCATTACCATTTTAGATGATTGTAAGACTTTTTTTTTTATTGGTTACAGATAGTGATATTAATAAGAAAGTGTGCAACAAGAGCAAAAACATCCAATCTGAAGGATTGGAAATTGTTGGCATAAGAGCATTACACCATATGTAAAAGCAAAAGGAAATTATATTGTGAAGCCACCAATGGAATTTCCCTATTTAAACCTTAGCCAAGGAATATACCATTCCATTAACCAACCACCGTACATGCGCAAACACCTTTAAAAAAAAAGACAATGATTTGATTTCTTTGAGATAAAAGGGAAGCTTCTAAGGGCCTGCATTAGAAGAAGAAACCCAAGAAATAACATTTAACAAATCACTTTTCGGTGATTTCCACAGTTAACTCATCATGAAATGAAGACTAATAAATCCATAGAGCTTCCAAGATGGACATCACCTTGGTTTCATTTTGACTCTTGAACACCCACATGCTTCGAGGACATCTATACCACTTTTCCTTTGCTATTACGATCATCCCTCCTATACCTGCCGGACCTAGCTTCTAGCTTTTCCATCAACATTGAACTTTAGAACTCTGATATGGGAAGGAGACAAACAATACAATTTTCTCTTCTTAGATGGGATGCTACATAAGCTAGCATCCCAATTATGAATAATGTTGTATAACTTAAGATCTTCACTCTTTCTTTGTGTAGCCCATTTTCCTTGTTTCTGAGTAAAAAAATCGGTATTGATAGAAGATCACAAAAGACATCATTGAGCCTTTGAAAATCGTCTTGTTTTTCTCCTTCCAAACAAACCAATGGATGGCAAAGGGAATCATAACTCAAGTCTTCAAAGGACTACCCCACATCTGAAAAAGGAACTTACCCTCTACACTTCAATCATTCCACCCAAAGACCCTAAAATGCACTAAGAGATATTGCAACGAATGATTAAATTTGACAATATTCGTTGCCATTTGATAATAAGAGGTATCACAATCAAGGCTTTAAATCCTGGTGCCGGCCTTCAAGCTGGTCAGGACTAGGATGAGTTGGTGCCACTCATACTGGATCGACATATGGTTGGCGGGCGTAAAATATTACCAAAGATGTTTTAAAAATCAAGAAGCTTTTAACAAATAATAGAAAAAAATGCTAAAAGCGTGTAAATTTGATAATTTAATTCTATCCTTAATCAGTTATGGTGATATTCATTTTTTTCTTAAGGTAGCGTGATGTTTGTCACTTGTGATTTGAGGAAAGATCATTGAACACATACTGAGCAAGAAATTATCTATATATAGTAATTATTTATAACTTGGTATTGATGGTAACAGTAAAATAACAACCCCAATGCCATAATATTAAATAGGGGTGCGGGCTTGGTGTCAACCCGAAATCCAAATACATCAAATACTGAATTTCGCATCATGATCTCATACATATGTGAGATTGGTCAAGTCATTGCAGTGGATTTTTTTTTTCAAACATCACTATAAATCTCATGATTAGACAATAAAAAGAGCTTAACTAAATAACGCTATTTATTAGATTAAACATAGTCTAAATTTGTCAATAAATTGAAACAAATAAGCTAATTAAGTCTTAAGTTTGAATCAAATAATAAACTGACTAAAAGTCTTTCAATTACATTCTTCCAAAACTGAATAATTAAAGCTAAACTAATTCTATCAAAACAATTCTCAGGCAGATTGGCATAATCCCCTTCTGGCTTGCCACAATTCGGAACCTGGATTTCTTAAAAGTCTGTATTTCATACCACAAATGTAATTTCTGCAATTGTGAGAATTGGTCAAATCAAATTGCAGTAGAAGATATACATTTTTAAAATCAGCAATCATTGCATAACGGAGCACAAGTAGTTAATAAATTTTAATTTATTAATTAAATCAAATTGTCTAACCAAATATAACACTAATTGAACTAAATAAATATCTTGACCAATTCGAGGGTCTTATATTCTTATAACAGTTACCCAATTTAAATGACTAAATCAAAATAATGTTTTCGCAGCATCTCTATAAAGGTGCCTCAACAACGCTGTCAGCACTCTACTCTTGATCCCCCTCAGGCTCGTCCTCAATATGCATTGTCCTTGTTTTCTGGATTTACTTCGTTATATAAAAAGTGCCCATGATTCCGTTACGGGGAAACTTAGCAAGTAACAAGCCTTCAAAATATCGCATACAATCATGCAAATAAGAGTAAAGGCAAGTGAAGGTTGTATGAAGTCAATGCAAGGAGAACAATGTAAGACTAGTGGTAGATAAAGTTACAGTATTACAAGATAATCAGATTGTAAACGACTAATGAAAAATGGCAATCCGCATGAGCTATAATGGTGTATTCTAGCCCCACTAGGAAGGTCAAAGTGCCAGGTATTTTAGGCCCCTCAGCAGATGGTTAAAAGCAGTACGCAAAAGTTCCCCATAGGCATCAAATATGAAATCAAAATTTGGTACCAAGTGACAGTAATCACTTACAAAAGTTAGATTGCTGAGAGTAATAATAATCTGAAAGAACCTCTACACAAACGGTGTCCCCTCCATGCTAGGTTAAATGCAACTTAGTGGTGCTGACTCTTTAAGAGTCAAGGTATCCGGCAAAGATATACGAATTCATTGAACAATTAGGGAACTACTCTAAACAATTAACAAATATCCACAAATTCTACATTTAGTCGAGTGTCGGACAAAATCTATCATTTACAAGTAACCTGACAATTTCCTTAGCTAGGTATCTAAATTCGATTTGTGTGACCTTGTTAGTATGGGAAAAATTTGAAGCACTAGGTTTATACAAATTACATCAAATCTGTTGGTTTTATTTTCTTAAGCATACAAGTAGGGACCCATAACAAAAGTTCCTGAATTAGACTGTTTTTACTTGTAACCTTGCACAGTTTAAAACTTTTATATCATATGTCCGAATTTAATGGTCACTCGACAAGATGAAACCATACTAAAGATCGTTGAATTTTGACATTGTTTGACCCTCAAAAGTGGGCTGCATGCTTTGTCATGACCTGAATTCTGGGGCCCTCGGACTACGCGTCGTGACTATACTGTATCACGCTTACATAAGTCAAATCAATAACAAGGTAAGAGTTTCAGGGCATAAGTAATTGCATTTGATAATTAGGGTCCACTCCAACGAAAGATTCACTTTTGAGTACAACCCAACCCAAAATATACAAAAGCACAACAAAATATTCTATATTTGTCAAAAAGAATGCCCCCAAAATATAAGGAAGTTAGTCTTGAAACTATATGTTGTGTCACTCAGACTCAGATGTCAAATCCTAACTCTTGATCATAGCGGTCAGCTCTGACTTATAGAAGCTGGTTACTTGGTAGGGGCAAACAAGAAATCAGTGAAACTGAATGAACAAATATCCTAATCTTCTTGTATGTGTGAGCAGTAACATGTTAAGAGAGAACTACGCATAAATATACAAAAGACTACGCGTGAATATACAAAAGACAACTTATAATTTACTTAAATGTCGCTAAATGGGGTGACGCTGCAACTAATGACAAACGCCTAACTGCTTGGTAGCACCAGCCCATTAACATAATTTGACCACAAAGGGTTCTTAAGCATCACTTGCCCACAAAGGGTCTTTTAACGTCATCATTGACCATTTAGGGTCCTTAAAACATCATCATTGACCATGGGGGTCCTTAATCATCATCATTGGCCACGTAGGGTCCTTAAACATCATCTTTGACCATGAAGGTCCTTAAACATTATCACTGACCACATAGCATCCTTACACATCATCTCTGACCTTGAAGATCCTTAAACATCATCATTGACCATGTAGGGTCCTTAAACATAATCATTGAGTATGAAGGTCCTTAAAAGTCATCAATCACCACATAGGGCCCTTAAACACCATCATTGACCATGAAGGACCTTAAACATCATCATTGACCATGAAGGTTTTTAAACATCATCATTGACCACATAGGGTCCTTAAACATCATATAAACCTCATTGGGCCTTCGACGGGAGCATCACCCTATATGGTGCTAGCAATCTAGGGGTATCTAGAGGGGCCTCCTCCATTCAGCTAAGTCATCCCACTTTTATCTCATTCACCTACTTTTGTTAAATCACCTTCCTTAAACTTAATATCATCCTTGTTCTCAACACCCACAGGTTGGCTTCTACAGCCGGCCTCTCACACCCTGCTTGCATTTTCAATTGCCCCCGTTTCAAAATTGGTATCCACTGCGTGCAAGACCAGCTGCATAACCCACCCTTTTATGGTTGTTGGATTCCATCTTGGTGATCAGATTTTGTCACATTAAGATTCACATAATTTATTACAAGGGCAGTACAAAAATTGCATCACGGGACCAGCTACATATAACATTTGCTCTAATCACTTGAGGGAAACTGTATGTCATTCCCAAGGAGGTTATTCTCCCTCCCAATCCTTCTTGTCCTTGCTTGCCTTCAAGTCGTCCTTCCTCTAACTTCCAATGGTGAGAATGGACTTAGGGTTTTGGATGGAGAAGTGTAAAGAGAAGAGTGAAGAGGTTAGACTTGTGGGTGTCGACGAGTGAAAAAGGGGGCTTGGGCTTGTGCGCAAGCCACTCCCTCTATTGTTACACAAATCATGGCCCTGCTTTATAACTTTAAACTACACACATCATTAATGAAAACATGGTCTCGATTGTCCATACAAAACTAATTTTCTTTGATAACACCAATCGTCGGCCCAGATTATCAACACAAAACTAATTTCTCAATGGGTTATTCCCATGGGTCCCACCAATTAGTTAAATATTTCTTACTGACCCACTAATAACATCAAATTTAATCTCTCAAAAATCTATTAACTTGAAATCTGTAGTCCAAATCCCAATCAGAAATTAAAACTAACAAAATTTTTTTTTAACTGGCCCCAAAATAATTTTGACTCCTAATACTCTGCTGATGAATTTGCGTTAGTTTCGGCGTGAGAGATGGAAACGACCATGTCCTTCGATAAGTCCACCTCCTCGACAACATCTTCCATGGCCCACGGAGCACTATAGGTTCTGAAGCGTGCTTAATAGCACAGGTCGAATTGCCTTCCACCATTACACAGGGATAATTGCACCAGCAAATTTCTACGAGGCCTAAACTTCAAGGTTTCTAGCTCCTGTTTATTCGCAGAACGACAACCCACCAAACCTGAAAGCACCATCAAAGTAGATCCTTCGTTGGTCTGAACACTTTTCAGACCCTGGTTACTCACTGCATTCTCGCCGAAGTTAAAAATACCAGGGGCCAGAGGACTCCATTGCGGATGTAAAGAAAGTTTCCATGAAAAGGTCTCCACAATGTTGAGGCACCTTCATTGTTAAGAGGATGAACAACTGATTCTGCATCAACTTGACAGAGGGGGCAAGCATTTGGGATAAGGATCCTATGGTGCAATGGTTATCCTTACTAAGAATGCAACCAATTACGGTCAACCAACCAAAAGCCACCACTTGCTGGGGCACTTTGATCTTCCAGATGCTAGCCAGCTGTGGAAGAGAGGTGCCATCACCTGAAATCTCCTGATAGCAAGACAGTTCTCCCAATTTTGTCCATCTCTGTCTTCGTAATAAGTATATATAGTACCAAGCATGCTCAGACTTTGAACTTGCAGCTTTTACTTTATTAAGTTATATGAAAGGTGGGTCCCCTCACAATCTGAGTCTAAGAGAGGTAGTTACTAACCACAGCTTGTTGATCACAAACACAGCAAAGCAGCTCTGGGAACTGGTCAACCAATGGTCTATCTCCCAAGTCCCAACCACCTATCCAGCCTGTTTTTGGTCCATTTAAAGGAGCCTGAAAACCACTTGTTTTGCAGGTTTTTTTCTGCAATTTGCAGAAACCCACCTGCAGTTCCCAGTTTTTTCAAAACAGACCTTGATATGGTATTTCATTAAATTTATGGGGATTGTTTGAGTCCCAATCAATCTCTGATCCACTCTAAAGGTGTATGGTTCCCATACGCCCCATCATGAGCAATCAAATATTTGATGATCCAAAAGTTGATTTTTTTTTTTTATCAATGTCCGCTGATGCGTATTGATCTGCACTACAAATTCAGTCATTCCCTTCCTGTGGTATTCCCTCATCTCTTTATTCCATGTTTAATGTTGTTGAGACTTCAACAGATAAATTAGTTCCATCTGTTCCCAATGCTATCTAATTCTTGCCAGAAATCTCAAGCTTTATTTCTATTTGCAGTGCTATGTATGTTTGTTTAGATCCACCCCTATGTTTTAGATCCATAACACCACTGACATTTAGCATTCCCCTATCCATGGGTCCTGTTTGGTGGGGGGTTTTAGAGATCTAGAGAGAAATAACTCCTCAGTTGACATGCATTCATAAACTTCCGACAATTGCATTTGCTATTCCAAATTGAGTGGGTGGTAGCTGCATGGGAGGACTGAAGCTTGGTCTCCTGCAGAAGAACTGTAGCTTTATCATCCTTAAACAAGTTTTAATGGTTCTCCTGTTAATGTAGGTCCATTTGGAAACTACATGGGCCCTGTCCCATTGTTAATCACACCTAGGCCCAAACCCACTTACTACCCACTTACTACATTCTTATTCTCCACGCGTGGTCAAACATTAAATCATGCACAATTGTATATCTCCTTGTTAGGAGATTTGATTACATAGTCATTAACTGTAATTGCCCTATCAATGGGATTGTAAATTTATAGCACTAACTGTATATAGAAAGAGAATACTGTGTATAAGAAGATGAAATCTCACGTTGAGGTCATCGGACATTATTCACAGAAATCTTGTGCTCGGAAATTTCCATGGAAATGAAATCTTCTATTCCTATTATTTCGATGTGTTACATTCATTTCATCTGGATTGACATAACCTTTTCTTATTGGCATCATCATGACTTGATTCTCCAAACTCATGGCTGCAAAACTGGGTACATTTTGAGCTTTGTGATGGGCTCTTTTCAATCACCTTTGTTGCCTTTCAGTCCTCTGAAATGATTAGCATAAGGTTCTAGATTCTTCAATCCCTACTCTATTCCATCACACTCGGATCACCATGCCGATCCTTTTTACCTGTTTCTCTTTTCTTCAGCTTCTAAAGCATACCCCCAAATTCACTCCATAGTCCTTTTCTCCACATTAAATGCCAACAGTTTCTGTCCATCTCACCAAATTAAACTCCCATCAATATTCCCACTTGAAACTCCATCTTCTTGCAACTGTAGGGATTTATCTTTTGATCTGTCATGAGCTACTGACTGCTTTGTATGTACTGAAGGAAACACCATCTCGTGGGGAAGGCTTCTTGCTAAACAGAGTGACCTGCTTTTCTGATGGTGATATAAGCTGAATGATTTAGATGATGAAGAGAACTCCTTGTCGAGCAAGCCCCCTGTAGTCTGAACAATGAGGCTCCCTATGACCGACCTTGTCTACACTGCTTATGATTTTTCATTATTGTACATTCAGATTCATGTTATTTTGTTGGCAGTCACAAAAAAAAGGGGTCAAAGTTTTTATTTGAGAATGGGTTAGGAACATCTAATAAGGGTAATCTTTGATCAATCTGATCCATTATTGCACTCACCTCAATTTGACCGATTTATCAGATAGCCAGCAGTAAACACCCAAAAAAAAAAAAAAATGTAGCTATAAAACCATTAAACCTGTTTCTCTTTTACGGTTAGGATCATCTGACCATGTTGATACTTATTGGATGACTCCAGGAGGTTACTGCAAATTGGTTCTAAAATTTGAAATTTAAATTGTAGTCACCTAAAAGTTGTTGTTTGTGTGTGTATGTTATGTTTGTTTTGCACTATAATATGTTGTTCATTGCCTATTCATTTGCAGATTCTGAAAATCGGTTTTTCTAATGCTAGACTATTGTGAGCATGTTCCCATTGTTGCTAAGAGGTTCAGAAGAATGCTTCTTGAAGTTGTTCTCTAGGGAGAGTAACCCATTTAATGATAAACTTCTTCGAACATTAGCTGGTGTAGGCCCTCATATTTCACTCAAGCTCAGGTAACTGTATTCTGGCATGATTTGCTTGTAAAAGAATATTTTAATGGTTATGCTTGCAATCAGGATTGCTTTTCCAAGTATCTTTTACACTATAGGATAAATTCATTCTTCCTTTTTTATTTATTAACTAGGGATAAAGAAATACAAGAAGGTATGTCGTTCTCTAAATAAATCTCCCCAAGATGTCTGTCTATTCTTAGTGCATGGAGAACTGAATGTTGAGGCAACTTAGGTGTCATTGGCTTTGTTTCAGTTTGAACAATACTTGGAAAGAGTTTCCCTTGAAATTTCATTTGTGCTGAATACGAATAAAAAAAAAAAAGATCTTTCTGCTGAATTTTGTGTTGCTGCTATCATGACAGAGCATTGAATAATCTCTCACTGCTGGTTGTGTTCATATATTAACTCTTCGTATTAGTAAGGATTCATATTTTGGAGATATCGATCTTAGTATAATTAGGTCTGAAGCATTCTTTTGAACGGAATGTTACATCAGTATAATTGAAACTTGTTTTCTATCTTGGAGCTTGGTTGAGTTCACTTGACCTAGTCTCATACTAGGTGAATAAGTCGAATGTAACTTGGTTGGATAACTTTCGGTTTACAATTGGTTGACTTGCCTGGTCTGTCAAGTTGGCCGTATCCATTGGTATTGACCTATTGGTCACAATAGATCTTCATGAGACCTATTGACCAAAATCTGGAACCGAATTTTCAGGTCCATGTATTAAACCTATCCATGGATCAACTTTAAAATGCATCCGATTATTAGACCCATACCTGGTATTTTTAATTCAGGATGGAAAGTATTCAGGGCATCTGCGTAACGATCGAGAAGACAACTCATGAAAAAGAACACTTTATCCTAGAGTCCTTTGAACTATTGTTACTCTATATATCTATCTTCGTAATATTACTGTGATCTTATAGATAGCTACAGTTCCTTGTAAGTGCTCTGACATGGATATTTTTCCTTTTTGTTGTTATCACATTTGTATCCAAATGCCATTATAAATTAGAGATCGTTGTGTCACATTGACACAGAGTTCACAAATACATTTGATGGTTCAATGGGCTCTGGTCTCCAGCCTTTGTTTATGTGTGTGTGTATGTATATATGTGTGTATATATATATATATATATATATATATGTATGTATATATATATACATATGTACGTATGTATATATATGTATATATATGTATATATATGAGAAATATTCAAGTGAGAACTAGTTCTCACCTATTATATGAGAACTTTTTTGTGGGGCCCAACTAGCAATCCATCCAAACCTAGCAACCAATATGGAACCCCCGTCGATAGTCACTAATCCTAAGGATTAGCACACATCCGAATGGACTGAACTGTTGGATTGAGGGTTGAATATTTTTTTGAATATGAAGCCACTAAACTTGTGGGCCACGGATGAAGGGGTTAGGGGCATGGGTTTGGGGTCAAACTTAATACTTGGGGTGGTCTCACATAGATCTTTCCATCCCCCTTGTTCCCATCCCCAAATGGGGCCCACAATTGGGCCCCATAAAAAAGTTATTATATAATATGTGAGAACTAGTTCTCACTTGAATATTACCCTATATATATTTATATATGGGTGAAGGAAAAGAATTTGCGAAAATAATCCACGATCACTTTGCTCGATTATAGGTTATAGGTTGGGTGAATGGGCATCTTGCTCGAGTCACAAATTAAAATTGTTGAAAGTTAAATTGGAGTGGAAGAGAAGTGCTGTTGGCAGAATTGACGGTCTGTGTGAAGCATCCCCTCCGAGGAATTCGTGTGGAAATGTGGTCCAGAAAAGTAAACTGGAGGCAGATTTCTTGGATTAGGTGGATGGAGGAAGGGGTTAAAAAAACCAACTATGACCTATGGAGCATAATGTTGGCCAATTAGGCAACAACACATGTAAAAAATGAGTGTAGCAGAGATGAGAATGCTGAGATGTAAGTTTGGTAAAACTAGGAAAGATGGAATGAAAAATAATCACATTGATTGAATTGTACATTTAATTAGTGATATTAAGCAAGAAATAATTCGTTCTTTCACCGTCATCTTCATCAAAGCCTTGTCCGCGATGCTGGGTCTGCTACAAGAAATTTGTTTTGCCATTCCAAAGTACCAACTATGTTGAGTCAGTTGCATGAATTTTGTTTTGCCATTCCAATCTACCTAGGCCAAATCCTTGGATCAGTTGCACTTTTTCAGATCTATCCTTGCTACTTCCATTCATGTTCTGTTTGGCCTATTTCTTTTCCTTGAGAGGCCATCAACTTACATAGAAAATTTTTTCCTCACTGGTACAATTGTTGGCTCGTGTTGGATGTGTTCAAACGATCTCAAACTGTCTCTCTTAATTTATCACTTTTTGATACTACCACTAAATACAATATAAATTATGGATTCAAATACCGTCAAGCAACTCTGTCACATGTTGATAATCCATGTGCCAATCTCAGTGCATTGGGTGAGGATATGTTTGGTAGCAGGAATTCGGAGAATTGATGTTGAGGGAATTACAAAATCTCTTTCTTTTCTGTTGTCACATCTTATTAATGGAATT
Organism: Umbellularia californica; assembly: GCA_028538565.1. Classification (NCBI taxonomy): domain Eukaryota; kingdom Viridiplantae; phylum Streptophyta; class Magnoliopsida; order Laurales; family Lauraceae; genus Umbellularia; species Umbellularia californica. The sequence continues at coordinate 14,324,600 of JAPQWN010000006.1, forward strand.
TATTAAATGATTATCTCAAAATTTAAAGGTCACATTTGAGTTTCAAATAGATGATTCTTTGAGAGAGCCCCTTCTGATTTGGAAGTGTTAGTGATCCCTTCCCTTTTCTTCGGTGGTCTTGTGGGTCTGTTCCCTTTTTTTCCCTATTGGTGTGCCTTTTTGCTTTGTGTGACTAGGTTCTGGATGGCCATGGATTGAGGAAAGAAAATTTGGAATGATGAAGAGATCGAGGTGCTTGGACTTGGTAGTGGGAAAATTAAACCGAAACTCAGCATGTCTGTTGACAAAATTTTCTCTACCCCCTTTATCAACCATAGAAGAAAAAAAAAAAAAAAAAAAACTAGAAATGGAATAAAGATGTTTCCCTCAAAAATTGTTGATTATGAACTTTGTGAAGGTGATAATGAGGAAGAAGGAAAGGAATACATAAAATTTTGTGATGGTATAATATTCCATTCGTAGAAGAGGTTGAATTTTCAAGGGGCTCAAAGGATTGCAAACATCAATTGGGGAGGGTTCTCATTTCCCATGGTAACAACCACTGTGAACGGGCGGTTTGCTATTTGATTCGGTTCTTAAGAACAGATTGACAGTGTGTGGGATAAGGGATATTAATTGTTTCATCGAGTGATTCTTGATCTGTAACATGTAATGTTCATGACCAGGAATCCATGGCCCACTAATCGTATGCAGCACCATATTCACATACATAGGTCAAATCAAAGCTTGATAATAAATTGAGCATTTATCTAAACGATTCCACTTTAATTAATAAAGATTCCCAAATAATAACAATAAAGATTCCCAAATTATAACAAGACAAATTGATGAAACTTTACAATCCGATAGGCAATTTTAATGCTGACATTAAGGGCGTGTTTCACAATTCATTAGTAAAGTTAAGTTGAAGTAAAGCCTCTATTATCCATACAAGAAAAGACAAGGGGTCATATCCAAAGTACACAAATTCAAAATTCCCTTGTTTTTAAAAGAAAGTAAAAAAAAAAACAACCTTCTTTCTCCACTAAATGACAAAAAAAATGCTCTCTTTACACAAAAGGTCAAAAAGATTTCCTATCAAACAACTAAAAACAAAAGACCATCATAACCCCCTATATTTTATTCTCTCATCATTTGATGCTTCATCTCACTTTACTTCAATTCACCATACATCCAAACACGCCTTAGGGATTAGTTATTGGCTTTCTAGATTCAAGTGTCCCTCAAGCTCAGGGCCAAAGGCTCTTGGGCTGGGCGGGAGATACCCTGGGTTATTAAAAAAAAAAAACCTACATCAAGGTAGTTTGAGATCAACACCTTAAACAAATTCCGAATTTATATTATGCCCCACGGTGGTTCATTATTGGTAACTGATTGTGTAAGAGCAATCACATAACTAGCTTCTCATAGGTTTGAGATGCTTCCTTAATTACCCAAGGGTCAATTCACAATAGTACTACACAATAGGCGATATGTGGAATACAATTTCAGTCCATAGATCAATTAGCATTAGGTATTAGACCATATTCTAGTTACTAATTTGTGGCCCTATGAAGTTATACTTTACTTATAGTCAGGTCCCATCTCTAGTGGTTGAATAACTCTACTATAATTGTCAAGGTCCCACTCAAGCCTTAACGACTTAAAACTATGGGTCCTACTGGAAACTTATAATATTTTAGAAAATAGAACTTGAGACTCACTAATGTCTAATGATTAAAGCCTATTCAAATAAAATTAAGTCCACCTAATTAATGGGTCTCATATATCATAAAAATAAATAAAAAAGGTTCCATCAAACATTTCAAAAAGCAAAGACATTAGTTTAAACACAATTTCTAACCCCTAATTTAAGTTCAGGGGTATTAGTGTGCTGTTCTGGTGGTTTGTTTTGAGGACGAAAAGGGAATCTCTTATGATGACAAAGTGAGAGCTTGAATTGTGATGGACTTGAGCAAGATATTCATTCCTGCAGTCAAGCTTTAAGAAAGACGGATGTTGGTGTTATTTAAAGTAAGAGAAGCATCCCTCCATGTGTAAATTCTGTGGCTTGATCACTTAATAGGGGGTGAAGAATGTGGATGGATGTTTGGTCAGTCCAAGGTTCCTTTTCATCTTTGGGAGTGGAAGGAAATTCCTATCCGTGGTGCAAACAACAAGTATATTCAGTTTCCTTTCAGTGAATGGATGTGTGCATCACGTTTTTGGAGAGAAAACAGTAGGGGTGAGGTTCTATTATAGAAACAATGCTTTTATGGAATTTGAGCCCAAGTAAGAAGATGAGTGAGTCACCTTGAATGTTTGATACTAAGTCTGCTCAGGATGCCAACTTGAAAAGTGAATCGGTGCAAAGATTGGACCATTGATGGGTTAAAAAATGTGGAAGGTGAGTCACATGGATTGAATGGCTTGGATATGGGGTGGGCCAATGAGGATTCACCTTCATGTGATAATGGAATTAATGCTTTTTTGAGAACCGATTTCAATGTGCATTTAGGGAATAGAATAAAATTCATAGGTTTGGCAGGGCTTGTTATCGATCCCTGAGGGCCTTAAAGGGTTTGCTGTCTTGAATTTGATATGTCTTGCTGAAGTCAATTAATTGTCCAATTTAGCATAGGTTATTGGTTTCATCTACTTGGATAAGAAGAAGCTTAGCTGCAACCAAACATGGGATTCACAGGTCCTTTAGAACCATGTTTACGCTAACTATCATATTGCTGAAACACATTAACTAAAACTCTAGATCTGGCATTCTGATTAATTTTGAAGGATTTTAAAGGGGTTGCATTTGAGTGTACGAGAGGTGAGGAGGACAAATGTGAAGTTAATATTATCTTGTTATTGGAGAGATGGCAAATGCAGATGTGGACAAAAGAAGGTGCATAATCTTTCTGAATTTGGCGGACTTTCTTTGAGTTATTCTTGAAGGGTTTGTGCGCGCGCTCTCTCTCTCTCTCTCTCTCTCTCTCTCTCTCTCTCTCTCTCTCTCTCTCTCTCTCTTTCTTCAGCTTGAATTGTGTTCATGTAGAGGTGGCAAAAGAAAATAAGAACAAAGAAGATGCATAATTTATCTGAATTCATTTTTCTTTGTTCTTTAGTAGTGTGGAGATGGCAAATGAAAATTAGAAGAAAGAAAATGCTTCATGTATCTGAATTCAGCTATTTTTCTTCTTAAATAGTTTGGCTATCCACATTGCATAATGTCTCTGAAGTCATCTTTCTCTTTTTTCTTCTTTAGTAGTTTGGCTATCAGACAATGCATAATCTGAATTAAGCTATCGTTCTTCTTTTGTAGTTCTGCCATCATTTTTTTTTAGTAGTTAGGCTCTTGTACTAAGTTAGGATTTCTTTCTTTAGTTGTTTGGCTATTCTTCTTCTTCTTCTTCCTCTTCTGTCTTTTTCCTTTTCTCCCCTTAAAAAAAAAGCTCATCGGTTTCCTCATTCCATGATGGGGTTGATTGCCATGGTCATTTGGTGAACCATCTTCAATGGGAATGTTCTGAGGGTTCTCTTTGTTCTTCAGTTTTATTCATCGATAAAATTACTATTTATAAAAGAACAAATGATCACTGGAGAAGATATCTGAGAATGATATTTGCCCTTTGAATTGCTTGTCAGTGTAATTATTTTGCTGGTTTAAGAAACCTATAACATATTTTTCCTTCCAATAATTTCACTGGTCCTGACTTAAATGTTTCTGATGAATCAGATATCTGATTTTTCATTTTAGTTGTTGGTTTTTGCAGTGATATTTACCCATTTTTGGAGCGGGTATGTATGGAGGGAACACGTATACAGGCAAAATTCTCTGTTGCTGCAATTGCTGCATTAGCTGGGGCTTCTAATCAGTCAGTCTTTTCTGATTTATACAATGTATATATTCACAATTTGTTCTTTACATTAATTCTCTGAGGTCAGCCTCCAGTTATGCCCATAATTTTTTATGTTGTATGGATGGATATTATGTAATTCCTAGGTTTCATTTTTAAATTTTGTACTGGATGTGTCTTCCATTATCAGCCATTTTTTTTTCTTATAATTCTTTGACTGGTGTAAACTGAGGTTATTATCAGCCCCAACGGGCCCAACCTGTAAGGACCTGAACCCAGAAATACTCGATTGATATTAATTGCTAGGGTTTCCTTGAATTTCGATCCCAAAGTGATAAATTTATTGGGTTAGTCTTATGCATTATAACATGCCAGTATGCCACACATAACACAATCATATGTAATTGAATGAATTTGTCATTTAGTTTTAAATATAGGGTTTAATTGTAAATGTCTTAACTGTAGGCATTAATCTGAATTTGTAGGTCAGACTTGTGTAATTAAATTAAGATTGTAAGACATATTATATCATGTGATTTGAATTAATAAAATATAGTATGTTTATGTATAAATACTCTTCATGCATAAGTGCTTAGGATACATGATAATGAATAATTGTAGATCTCAATACATGTTCTAGGAGACATTAGGATTTAGCAACAACAATGAAAACAAGGATTCATAGCACATTTTAACCATGTCGTAGTTCTCTAATGGTGGACTCATTGTGTTTCAAGTTTCATATTCCTCTTGAAAACTGTAGTAGACATGGTTTTCTCTAGTTGATGGACACAACTCATGGGTGGAGGGGACATACTCCATGAGCAACGTGGAAGGTTGGTGGGTTTGAAGTGGAGTGGACGGGGATGAGATGAATGGCAACAACAATAGACACTGACTGGTAGTGGAAGAGATGAACGGTGGTTGTGGGGTATGGAACGGATGATGGGTATGAAGGGTTTGCTCTAATACCTTGTGAGCTTTAGAGAGCTAGCACTCAGAACCCATTTTATTTAATAGAAAACCCATGTTATTGGACAAATGAGAAATCATAATCAAGAGACCTAATCCCATTATAAATCAGATTACAACACACACAGACGCACCCCTTTGCTGCGCCTAAGCTCATGCCCTAATAAGTCAAACACTTGTGGGGCTCACCTAGGGGTGGGACCATGGGGGATCGAAAGTCTCCACACATGCATACACACATAGCCTGTGTACGGTGACGGAGGCTCGAGCAACAATCCTAACCACTTGATCGATGTCCAACAAGTTTTCACCTTGTAAAATGAGTGCACAGTTGATCCAACGGTCTTGTTCATTCAGATGCATGCCAAACCCCAGGATCGTTGTTTATTGGGGGATTGGTTTGAGGGGTTGGGGTGGGTTGGGTCCACCTGGTCGCGTGTGCACCCACACTTTTATGAGAGCTAGGGGGGACCCATACACACTGTACTACTATGAGAGCTAGGGGGGGACCCATACACACACACTACTATGAGAGCTAGGGGTGGCCCATTAGATCCATATCTAGGGTGGATCACCCATTGGATCCATATCCAATGCCAACAGCTTAAATATGATGGTCCTCCCCCTTACTCTCATAGTAGTGTGAGAGTTACTCTCATAGGAGCATTTCCATAGATATATATACATACACACACATATGTATTGTATATACATATATATATATATATCTATATATGTATGTGTGTAGGGGAGCGCTACACATTGCCCGAGCATGTTTTAGGAGAAAACGCCCCTCTTAGTTGGGCCTACCGGGATGCATGATGCTTATGGAAGTCCATTAGATGGGAAGAACCATATGGGGCCTACCTATATGCAAACTCGAGTCCATAAGATCATCCTAACCTTTTGATCCATGGCCCTAAGATTTCATGGTTTAAGAGGCATCATTTTATCATGATTTCAATCCAACAGTGAGGAAAAGTTGGATAAGTGTCAAATTTGGACTTGTGACTATACATGGGGTGTAGTGTGTGGGGCGTTTTTGAGAATTTCCCATATATATATATTTAATGTTTAGTGATGGCCTTGGAATTTGACCATAGTTGTTTTATCTTTTCCCGTGTTACTTTTGTAATGAAGAACAGTTTCATGTTTATTTTCTTTCATAATTTCTGAATGTTGTTAACTTAGTAAATGCTTAGAAGCCGTGCACAGAAAATTTCCTTGAACAATTGCAGTGTGAATTCTCATTGTATAATATGAAAAGGTGGTTGTAAAATCTCTTTTGCCACGATGACACCTGTACCTTATGTACAGCTTTTGTTGATTTTTTTTTGTTATTTCTTCTCCAGAAACTAGTGGACTCTCTTCAAAATGGCCGGAATATCCCGACTGTGTTACAGTCATTGGGTTATATTGCACAGCATTCTGTACCCACTTATGAGTCTCGAGAGGAGGAGGTGACAGAATTCATCATAAATAAGATTTTTTATTCTACAAATGTGAGTTATGATTATCCTAAAGAATTTACTCTTTACAGTTAATTTGATTCATATTGGAAACTACTAGCTAGCGCTGCATTTCTTGTTTGCCGTGTATTGATTTTTGGAAACTAAATGTTCAAACATTGACATTAATTTTCTGGCCACAGTTTTCTATTGGACAGAATTCCTTCAATGATGAATCCTTTTCCAGCAACTGTTGTAAATTGAAGGTACTTGGGAGAGTGAGATGATTTAATTGAATTTTCTAGATTCACTTTATGTCATTCCTAATTGAGCGTGAAACTAGTTTCTTCGGAGCATTCTGGTGGTTGACTCTTTTATTATGTGTTATACGGTATTAACTTCAATTCGCTTTAAGTATACTGTTAAAACCTTTGAATGCATCAACCTTGATTTTCTTGCGCATACTTATTTTTACACTTTTTAAAAACTGTTAATTGATTAAAATTAAAAAAAAAATGTATAAAAAGAATTATTCGTACGGAAATCAAGTAGGGACTTAGATCATATCAAATGTATAAAGAGCAATGACCAAAAGGTTCTAGTGAAGGATAACAATATCAAAGAAAGGTGGAGGGAATATTTTAGCATGCTTTTAAATGAATTTTATATCGGAGGCATGAGAACAAAAGCGGATACTTCATTAGCAAAGCATACTTTTTTTTTCATAGAATTAGGGTCGTGGAAGTGAGGGAAGCATTGAAATAAATGAAGAGAGGAAAGGCTATGGATCCAGATGACATTCTGATTGAGGCTTGATAATGCTTAGAAGTTGAGGAGATTTGGTTACCAACGAGTGGTAGCTCAGTTGGCCAAGGACTTGGCGCCTCGTGAAGCAGAGAGGTTTTATGTTTGACACTTACTTTCGTTGGCCACCGCCCATTGTTTTACTTGGTGCATGTGGATAAGAGGGTTTACATGTGCCCCTAGGGATTAGTTCTTGGCTGTCCACTATTGAGTGTCTCTTGGGCTCAAGGCCAAAGGCTCTTGGGTTGAGCTAGCGGAAGAGACCTTGGGTTATCAAAAAAACAAAATTTAGAGAGATTTGGTTTACTAGACTCTTCAATAAGATATTAATGACAAAGAAACTGTCGGATGAATAGAGAAGAAGTGTTGTAGTACCGATATATAAGAACAAGAGCGATATACAAAACTGCACCAACTATTATGAGATTAAACTTAAGAGTCGTACTATGAATATATGAGAGAGAGTAATGGAGCAAAGACTTAGACGGAAGACCAAGATATTTGAAAATCAATTTGGTTTTATGCCAGGGAGGTCAACTATGGAAGCTATCTTCTTACTTGGGCAATTAATGGAAAAATATGGAGTGAAAGGGAAAGATTTGCATATGGCCTTCATCGATCTGGAAAAAGCCTACGACAGGGTATCTAGAGATTTAATTTGGTGAGTTTTAGATAAAAGGAATGTTCCAAAAGGTTGTATTGAAATTGTTAAAAACATGTATGGAGAAGAGGTAATGAGTGTGAGTGTGAGAACTACTTGTGGAGTGATAGTTGAGTTCCCATTGACAATAGGTTTGCATCAAGTGTCCGACCTATGCTCTTATCTCTCTGCATTGATTGTGGATGAGTTAACTGCTCAAATTTAGGAAGAGTTGCCTTGGTATTTGTTATTTGCAGTTGATATAATGTTAGTAGATGAATCAAAAGATTGTGTAAATACAAAACTCGAGAGATGGTGGAAGGCTTTAGAATCCAAAGGCTTTAATAGAAGCTGTATAAAGACGGAATATATATATATATATATGAGAAATATTGAAGTAAGAACTAGTTCTCACTTATTATATGAGAACTTTTTTGTGGGACTCAACTAGTAACCCATCCAAACCTAGCAACCAATAGGGAACTCCTAATAGTCACTAATCCCCAAGGATTGGCACACATCCGAATGGATTGAACCGTTGGATCGAGAGTTAAATATATATATTTTTTGAATATGAAGTCATTAAACTCGCGGGCCACGGATGAAGGGGTTAGGGGCATGGGTTTGGCGTAAAACTTGATACTTGGGGTGGTCTCACATAGATCTTTCCATCCTTCCTGGTCCCAACCCAAATGGGCCCACAATTGGGCCCCACAAAAAAAGTTCTTATATAATATGTGAGAACTAGTTCTCACCTGAATATTATCGTGTGTGTGTGTGTGTGTGTGTGTATAACTTCAGTGGGCATATAAAAAGTGCTAAAACTACTGTGAGAATTGAAGACAATGAGATACCACAAAGAGATTCTTTCCGTTACTTTGGCTCTATAAGTAGTGAGGATGGAGAGACCGATGAAGATGTCGATCATAGGATAAAAGAGGGATGGTTGAAGTTGATACTTGCTTCTAGAGTGCTTTGTGATTGACGAATGCCAACAAGATTGAAGGGAAAGTTTTATAGGACAGTGATTGGACCAGCTACGACCTATGGAGTAAAATTTTGGCCAATCAAGAAGCAACATATTCACAAAATGGATCCAACGGAGATGAGAATGTTGAGGTGGATGTGGTAAAACTATGGAGGATAAAATTAAAATTGAGTCTTTCCGAGAGAATTTAATGGTAGCATCAATGCAGGGATAAAATTAGAGAAATCCATTTGAGATGGTTTGGGCATGTCCAACACAGGCCGGCAATGGTCCCGGCGAGGAAAAGTTTGGCTATGAAGGTTGATGATCCACCAAGGGGAAGGGGTAGGCTAAAGAGGATGTGTATGGAGTTAATAAAAATGGATCTGAAGAAGTGCAATTTATCTAAGGATTTGGCTCAAGATAGATTGGAATAGAGAAACGAAATTCTTGTAGCCAACAACAAGGCTTTGATGACGATGGCGACGGCTGCACATTTTTTTATTTTTTATTTGTTACATTGTCAATCTCAAGGATGCATAGATTTTCTCTCATTCTCTGCACATGATTCTCCTGGAATCTATTCATAAATAGAATGAAAATGGTTGCCTTTTTTTCTCTCTTTTTGGGTGTTTGTCGGGGGAAGTGTGGTTTGTTGGATTTGGTGGTGTGTGATGGGCTTAGATGTACGAGTGGAAGCTTAGGATGGAGTTGGTATTCCTTAACAAGATGATTTGGTGAATTGATTGATACATGCATGGGCTTGTTTGGGAAATCAAGCTTCATTAGGACCGGTGTTATGGAATTTAGGCATGACCTTAGGTTACCTAATTGCTTTCATTGAGCTAGTTGAAGATTGAGGGTGTTATTTTTCCTTTTCAAGAAATCTAAATTGCAATTATCAACTACAGAAGAAAAATTAAAGATTTGACATGGATATTGCAAATAAGTTTTCGTAAGCTGGGCAAAGTGGAGACAAGATAGTGGGGTGCTATGTGATTGTCGTGTAGCTAATGTTCTTAGGTGATGAAAAAATTTCCGAGAAGCTAGGTTGAATGTGAGGAGTAACTAGAAAGGATAGGTGTATGTAAGGCTACATAATAGGAAATTTACGATTAGCTCCAACAAAAGGGCTCGCGAGTCTAGTCCATTCGCATGGAGTGTGTCCATTTGCATGGGTGCAAACCTAGGGGGTGTGTGAACCTTTTTTTTTTTTTATGTGTGTGAGAGGTGGGTTTGGGTTTTTTTTTTTTGCATGTCGTGCCCACCTGATGGATGGACCATCAGGTGGGCACGACATGCATAGGATAATTTTCCATGTTTTTATGTACATGGACGAATGTTGAGATGGATGTGTGGTAAAACTTGGAAGGATAAAATTAAAATGAGCGCTTTCGATAGCATTTCGGGGTAGCAACAATAGGGGATAAAATTAGAGAAACCTGTTTGATATGGTTTGGGCTTGTCCAACTTAAGCCGGTAACGACGCTAGTATCGAAAAGTTTAGCCATGACGGTTGATGGCCCACCAAGGGGAAGGGGCAGGCCAAAGGGGACATGGATGGACGTAGTAACAATATATGTGAAGAAGTGTAACTTATCAGAGGATTTGGCTCAAGATAGATTGGAATGGAGAAACAGAATTCGTGTAGCCGACCCCAACATGGTTGGGACATGACTTTGATGATGATTCTCTATATATTGTGCTATTATTTATTTTTGAAAAAAAATTACTCATGGAGTTCACACACCATGCATCACATTGGGCAATTGGAAGGTATCACCTCACTCCTTAACGTTTTAAAACATTGGTTTGAGATTGTTTGGGCATGTCCGATAGAAAGATCAGTAACAACTGCTATATGGAATATGGAATTGTTAGAAGCTAAAGTACTAAGAGAAGGGGGTGGCCTGTAAAGACTTCTAATAAAGTAGTTATGAAGATTTAAATGGAAATATTTTAAGTATATTTGAATGGAAATGTTTGACATGCAAATAAGACCTTAAATGATGGAACAAGGTTTCAATTATGAAGATTTTACAAATCTCTTGCCTTTGTTGGCAATGCTATTCTCTGATCTTGAATATTTGTTTCCACATTATATTTTTTTTATTTCGTTCTGTTTGATCTAATGTGATTGGTTTATTGTATCATTTCATTATCCGTTCCACTTCCATATGTTTGTTTTGATGTCTCATTTTAACAAGAGATCTAAATGGTTGCCTTCTATCCTTACGTTCTGTTTCTTTGCAGATTTATGGGCTTAAAACACTTGTTAAGAGTTTTTTGCCTTTCCAAACAACTCATGTTAAGCTTCAAATTGGGAGATTGGTGAACACTTTGTTAGAACTAATTAGAGAAGATATTTCAGATGATACTAAATTGAGGTTTGTTTTTGTAACTTGTACACTTGGATACTTTTACTTCAAAACTTTGTTTTGTAGATTCAACAATTTTGTAGATTTAACCATGACGTCTGCAATGCACCTGTATATCTGGGAGGACTTTCCCCCCCTCACAAATTAGGCCAAATTGTTATGATAAACACACAAGAAACATTGATAGCCCTAATATTTACATAGAACCAAAGATTGAGAGGCCTTCCTGGCTTATGTTTGCACACCACTGTTGACATTAGCACCGGTTGGCAGATCTTGTGATGCAGCCTGACAAAAGACTAGGGCCCGCAGGCCTCCTGATGGACCATCTAATGGGGTCCACATGATTTTTGATTCAATCAGAGATCCCTAATCTATCTAAATTAGTAATATTAATTAGTTGCTTAATAGGAGCTGCAACTGCTTTCTAAATTCTATTTAGGGTAGGATTAGGTAACTTTCTATTGGTAGTATGGTGATTAGTTTAGAAACAGGATGCTATATATATATGTATATGGGAAATATTCATATGCATCTATCCCTCACCATTTTTGGTGAGGGATAGATGCATATGAAGATCCTACCTCCCTTTTGTACTTGAAACACCCCCAAAAGGGGTGTCCCTCACCAAAAATGGTGAGGGATAGATGCATATGAAGATCCCCCTATATATATATATATATATAGAGAGAGAGAGAGAGAGAGAGAGAGAGAGAGAGAAGAGACCTATTGTTTTTATCATGCATTATTAATCAAATCAATTCAAGTTATCGTGAGTTTCTATCTTGTTATGGTTTGTGCTGTGCCTTAGGGCTGGAATCCTTTTGGATTCGATCAATCTCTTCGAGATTGGTCTACACTATCTATCGAGGTTCTGGGGCATCGCCAGATTGGTATCAGAGACCAGATCCTGTCGCCGGAGAAACGATCGTCTTCTCTAGTTTGTCATCGTCCACCAGGCCCTTTCCCTTCTCCATCTCCTCTATATGCCAACCCTCTGTTAAACCCTAAGCCACCCAAATAGTCCACCAAAACCCCATCAATAGCACATCGAAGCCCTAATTCCGTTAATCCCATCTTTTGGAAATCCCGCCCCCTTCCACCTCCTCCCAGCAATATTGAAACCCAATCCCACCTTCCCAAACCCTAATCCATCGTCCGCCCCTACCGAAAACCAAATCCCCAAAATCCTGAACCCTAATTCCCTAATCCGAAACTCCCAGCGACAGCACACCACAACCCCACACCCAGAAAACTCTTCCAGCCATCTCCTGCTACCAAACCCCACCCAGCAGTCGCCCAGACTCTTCGTTGGAATCCCCCACACTAGAGAACAAAAAAAAAAAAAAAAAAAGCAGAACAGAAACGAAGAGAGAAAGAGGGCTTGAGATCGGAAGGCGTACCGTGCACCAGAGGCAATAGCACCGTCGATCATAGACGTCCGGGAAGCAACCCTTCACCTCCACAAGCAGCGACCATCAGCCAGTCTCTTCGTTTCACCTACTGTTGTCATCTTCTTCCACCTCCCATCGCCATCGTCAATTGTCAAGCTGAATTGGTTTTCTTTCGCTGTCTTTGTTTTTCCTTCTTTCAAGTCGAAGGTAAGAAGCATCCACCCCCTTCAGTTTTATCTACGCATAGAGCCCGAGGAGAAGAATTTTTCTCCTCTATTCATTCACACGTGTTCGTCCGGGAGAAGAAATATTGGGCCTGACCTGTAGTTTGGGCTCGATTTGAGTCTAGACTCGACCCAACCCATTCCAAATAAAAAAAAAAAACTTTTTCAGCCATGCCTAGAAGAGGTGACAATCTCAGTCATTGGCTCACGGACAAGGAACGTATCTATTGCTTCAATTTGATCATCTGCATTTAAAAATCTCTTAAATGCCTCCTGTAATCCTACCCGTAAGTCCATATCTATTGCTTCGGTGTGTAGTTCGACATTGCGGTAATAGAATTTGGGATTCAAAAAATAGCCTACATTATAAATATGTAGAATGTACTGTGAGCAAGCAAGATGATAAATACATTAGTTAGGAAAACAAAAGAGTATCAAATTCAAAGATAAATATTAATTACCTGCAGCATGCAATGGATGGTGCAACTGATCGTTCCAACGGGCATCGATAATGTTTATATTTTTCTCGTGATATCTAACATTTTCCATAATGGATCGCTTTGCCCGATCCATTGCTTCATCTATAAAGCCCATTGTCGGCTTGTCGTCACCATCTACAAGCCGCAACACTTTAACTAAAGGCTCAAAAACCTTTAATATTTTCCTCACTTTCTTCCAAAATTTATTGTCCCTCATCAGGTTTGGGACTTCAAACTCCGGACCACTAGTTGCATTCCCCCATTTCGAATGAAGTCATTCTTCTGATACAAACATCTGAATGAGCTCCATTTTAAACCTCACAAGGTTTTCCATAGCCAGAAAATGGGTTGCAAACCTAGTTAATCTTGGACGCAGCAAGGCATGGTTATTTGTGTATCCTTTCATCAAGCTTAACACCCATGAATGATCATATATAAATGTTGTAATTCCTCTACATGCCTTGATCAATGAAGCCACTTTTGTCTTCCTTCCAATCTCTTTCAAGATGAGATCTATGCAGTGTGCTACACATGGGGTCCAGCATAAATAGGTCTTCTTCTCCATTAATTTCAAACTTGCTGCCTTGAAATTGGTGCCATTATCTGTAACAATCTGTACAATTTGCTCCTCTCCCACACTCTCTACAACTTTATCCATAAGAGTATATATATGTGGCTGTCTGTCTATGTTCAGTTGCACCAATGGACTTCACAAAGACGGTCCCAGCGACTGAATACACCAAAAAGTTTATTAATTGTGTTTGGATGCCGTTGGTCCACCCGTCACACATGATGGCAACACCATTCTGTTGCCACATGAGCCTAAACTTTTCCACCCAAGCCTTTATTTCGGTATATTCTTCTTCAAGATATCTAGTGCCCACATAATATACGGAGGGCGCCTGTATACCCCGCCCAGATTCGGCGGCAACATCAATAATAGTTTGGAAATATGGGGAATCTACTGCTGTAGGTGGTATGTTCTTGTGAATTAGCCATTTTGCTGTAGCTTTGACCAATCTATCTCTTGCAGCCTTCATTATCCCTTTCACAACACTAGATATTTTTGGTTATTTAGCTCCCTCTTTTCTATGTGCTAGACGATCAACAGGGGGAGGAACTGTTGTTCTTGTAGAGATAATTTCTACATCAACATTCCGTTTCCGGGTGCTAAATGTCCTACGCATGGAACCTGCAATGCCCTTACCCCTGCTTGCTTGGCACAGTAGTAGATGAGCCCCCTGCATCATAATATATGCTCCCAGCAAATGCACGTTCATGTTCTTCCTGTTGACTCATGATGGACTCTCGGCGTGCAGCCTTCATCTGTGCATCTTCATCTTCATCAAAGTATTCATCCCCAAATACATCATAACGGGCAGCATCAACATCTTGCCGCCTCTTTTCTTTTATCTCTACTTTTCTAGCTTTGTTTTGGCCAACTAAAGCTTTCATTTGTTCCCTGACTTCCCTTGGTACTTCGGTATAGCCAGTAACATTGCCAGAAATGTGGCCTAAATGGTGCTTGAAGCTTGTAATACCCTCATTGGTCACTTTCCCACAAAACTTGAATTTGATTTTCAACCTATTATTCTCAACTTCGTCACCAAAGCTTCATGCGGGATCAATATCACGAGGCATTTTAACTTATCAATTGGCAATGACAAATAGACTGAATACCTGGCTGGCTATAAATATGAACAAGTAGTATGTTAAAAATTAAAAAAATAAAGAAACATGTTAGAGGAAACATATATCTAACGCTTAGGAAATATTCTCTTGACATTTAATTGGTATTTCATTACTTAAAGTGTCCTTTTTTTTTTCAAAAATTTAAAAAATCCGAAAATAAGAAAATAAAATTGAATTAGGAAAAGACAAAAATATGTTGGATTGATCTATGCCTAACATTGATATAACTTTTAAGAGCATTTTTCGATACATTTGATTGGCATTTCATTATTAAAAATATTTTTTCCAAAAAATAACAAAAATCCAAAATTAAACAAGTAACAAAACAAGCAATATATGTTGGAATATATAGATCTATCATTTAGAATGCATTTCCAAGTTTTTTCATTGGTTGTCCATGAGTATTTACAGTTTTTTTTCAAAAAGAAACAAATCTGAATATAAAAAATAGAGAAAAATCAATAAACATTTAAAATGTGATGGATTGATCTATGGGAAGCATAGATCTATTATTTTCAAGCAATTTCCAAGTTTTTTCATTGGTTGTCCATGAGTATTCACATTTTTTTTCAAAAAATAAATAAATCCGAAAATAAAAAATAGAGAAAAATCAATAAACGTTTAAAATGTGATGGATTGATCTGTGGGAAACATAGATCTATCATTTTCAAGCAATTTCCAAGTTTTTTCATTGGTTGTCTATGACTATTCACATTTTTTTTTCAAAAAATAAATAAATCCGAAAATAAAAAATAGAGAAAAATCAATAAACCTTTAAAATGTGATGGATTGATCTATGGGAAACATAGATCTATCATTTACAAGCAATTTCCAAGTTTTTTCATTGATTGTCCATGACTATTCACAATTTTTTTTTTCAAAAAATAAATAAATCCGAAAATAAAAAAATAAGAAAAATCAATAAACATTCAAAATGTGATGGATTGATCTATGAGAAACATTGATCTATCATTTACAATGCATTTCCAAGTGGTTTCATGGGTTGTCCATGAGTAGTCATATTTTTTTTTTCAAAAAAATATAAAAGTTTTGAAAATAAAATAAAAATAAAAATATGTGTGCATGATGAAAGGGTAACATGGATCTCATCATATTACAAGACAAGGAAACATTTTATAGTACTTAGACTCTTAGAAAGAGAAGAATAGATGATCTCAAAAGTTAAAAGACTGGAAAAAAATTCAAAAGAAAAACCTACTTAGATGGAATGGAAGCTTGGGCCTTGGATCTTGTAGTTGTTTGTGTTTGATTGGTTCAAATTTGATGTTACTCACTTGTAAAGTCTTGTAGTAAAATCTTGAAAATGAGTTGAAACTTTGGAGTTGGGAGGCTTTCACAGCAGTGAAGGAGGAGTTACTGTGAGAAAAAAGGGAATGGGCTAGGGCCCGGGGGTGGGGGTGGGTTTGTTTTAATACCCCACCTGCAACGTAGCGGCCGTTACGTTTTGTGGCGGCCGTAACGGTTGCTACACATGCGTAGTGGCTGCTTCGGGGTGCGATACCCGCTATTTCCCCCGTAGCGTAGTGGCTGATATTTTCATCCCTGCTTGGCACCCGCGTCCCTCGTTAGCATGCAGCAGCAGAGTAGGAGGGTTTTGAAATATCCCCAAAGGCCCTCCTCCTTTTCTTCTCTTCATGCGCAATGCTCGAGGAGAGAGCAGTCACGTGTATGCGACGTGCTTACATAGATCTCTTGGGCCTCAGTTCGGGTTAGGCCGAATCCAAGTAGTAGTAAAAAGAGGGGAGAACATTTCAGGTCAAGTCTAGGTCCATATCCGGTCAGGCTCGGCCCGATTTGAGAGCCCAAGCACAAATTCACAAGTGGACCAAATTGGATGGCCCATACTTGTTTTGCTGACATCTTGATCATCTAGGATCTGATCGACTATCCGATTTCACCTGCATACTCGTATAAGAGGATCTACATAGCTAATTGCTTAATGAGTCCATTTTTCAAAAGTAGTTACAATTTTATGTACTTACATTCAGGTCATCATCAGAATTTTTGGACACTGAATGAAGTTTAAAGAAATTTATATTAGCAAGAATATGGAGATTGGTATTATGAGAATGATGTCTACTTTTAGCAGTTACGTAATTGAGACAGGGAGATTTGACAGTTGACGAATATTCTGATCAATTTTCAAGGTTGCAACAAGTTTGTGAAGTAGAACAAAGTGAGCCATATGATTTGAATAGCTTTATCAGAGGTTTGGGACCAAATATATTGCAAAATATGAATGACTGCAAGACCATTTATGAAGCATATTCGGAAGTAATTCGTGTTGAGCACATGCTTAAAAAGTCGTGCCTGCAAAAGGTAAGTGTCAAGAAGGAAAGTCTCCACAAATAATGAAAGCAAGTGTTGTGGAACCACTGGTAGAAGATAACAAGACTGACATTGAGATGCAAGAACAAAAGCCAGAAAATTTCATGATAATCTCAACTTCTGAAGATCTGATTTTGTAAGATCTGGGAGACAAAGGAGCTGTCAGTGTTGATGAAAAGACGCTCAAAAGACGCATGCATCAAAGGAACACGACACAGGCACTGAAGACTTGGATATGGTTAGCAAGGAGGTTGGTGATCCGATGGTTCTAATCATAGGCCAACTTCTTGAAAAGCCAATAATATGCTCATCAGACGGCAAAGCTATGACCCTTGAGGCTGCTAGCGAAGAATAAGCCATTGTGGTTCCCCACATTGATTTCATCTTTGGGGATCGACCATTGGAATAGACTCAATAAGCGAAGAATCTAATGGTCAGATGACATGTTCTAGCTCAATTCAGACAGCAGGAGGAGAAACACCTCCAATCTACTTCTAGGAGGATCAGATTGCACCAAGCTTTTAACTCATGCAAAGAAAATCAAGATTAAGAGTATTGGAAAGTTGTATGCTTGATTTTCAACACAGGAGGACATTTACCAAACTTGAGGTTGAAATCTCTTCAAGAGGGGTAGAATTGATGTAGGCCAGTCGAATGGGTCCAACCCCAATGGAGAAGAAAATTCCCTGAATATCTTTCCCAGATATACTTTCTCTATTTTACAATTTTCTAGAAGATTTCTTAGGATTTTCTGATTTTCAATAATTGCTGAGATTCATAAATTAATTAGGAATTTCTATTTTTATTAAGATTTGTTTTCCATGTTAAGGCATAGATTAGCATATATTAAGAGTTGTAATCCCCTCTTAGTCGAACTTTGAAAGTTGTAGAGAAAATTGTGTTCCTTCTCTCTTTTGAGTTGTTTCTTGTCTGGTGTGATACTTAGATGACCAACACATTGAGTCTCTTGTCCAAGTTAAGGCACAGACTTGGTTGTTTCTTGTCTCTAAACCTTAAATATGTAGATGACCATGACATATAGAGTAAACCTTGCCCCCGATAGCCCTTCAGGTATTTTAGAATCTGAAGAACTGCTTGCATTTGAGTGTCCATTGCGCAAAGCATGAACCAACTGCTTAGACGGCATATGAAGTATCCACACTTCTGATGGTGGGCCTATCTCCTATTAGAGTGAATTTAGGCAAGGCCCTACAAGAGGGATCTTTTGTTTTGAGCAGATTGGATTTTTAGGAATCTGGCCTTATATAATAAGCCTATGAATTTTCAGTAATTCCAGTTTCTGGAATATCTAGGACATACATACATACATCATACTATTTCTGGCTCTCCTAAGCTGAAACAGTGCTGGTCCCACAAATCGAAGTCGACTATCTCTGATTTATCTTGATTTTGGAGACGATGATTTAAGGCAGTTTATGATGGAGAGGATTTTGCAGACGATTTCAGCTTAGGATTACATAAGCTGCAGCTTAGGAGAACCCCTCATATGGAACTGAAAAATCCAATTCTGATTGGATTTATCTTGATTTTGGAGATGATCATCATCCAAAAAACAGCATAATCGACTTTGATTTTGTGGGACCAGCCCTGTTTCAACTTAGGATAAGCTAAGCTGCAGCTTAGGAGAGCTGGCCCCTATATATATATATATATATAGTACTTATCGCATGCACGCCTCGCGCATTCCTCTCTCTTTGCACGACTTATCAACTACCGTCTGATGATGTTTAATGGATTTCGTAATCGTTACGATATTTAAAATATAAAAGAGCGGAATGAGGCGAGAAATTGACCGAATAAATAAACTCTGCTTTGATGAGAAATAGAGAGCGAAAAAAAAAAAGACAAGAAGCAAGGAAACGGAAGTGTGTGGGTTCTCTTTCTCTGCCTCCATTTGCAAGGAAGCAAAAGTAGATGAGAGGCATTCCATCTTTCGGCAACTCGGGCCTCGGGATAAAGGTACGATTCTCTACTTTTGTCTTGCTTTCTCTCTCTTTTCTTTCTCTCTTGATTTCAACCAAAACCCACTAGAGCGCCCTCTATTGCTTTAAAATCCGTGATGAAAGTCATAGAAAATCTCAGATATTGAGATCTTTGAAAGGGAGAGAGGGATTATCTCTTTTATGGTATGAAGGGAGAAAAAAAAGAGGGTTTTTCCCTTTCTTGGTTTACTTGTTTTTCATTCACCTGTTTAGGTTTGGAATGGATTGCTGAAACTAGTGTTGTTGCAGGTTGTATTCTCAAGCTATGCATATACAGATTTAGAATAAAGGGGCCGAAGATTGCCATATAATTACAGGGAGATCAGAGATATCTCTTGTCCAAGATTTCCGATTGTATTAGTGGGTGAATGGCCAATGGGCCCCACCTGGGACAAGGTTTGAGGATGAAAAAGGGTCTATATTTGGATAACAAGGCCAAAAGGAAAATGACTTGCAAAAGATGAAGGAAACTAGTGGATGGTGGCAACTACATGTTAATGTAAAATGAAAGAAAATGAGTTAAATCACATGTCTTTGCACATTAATCAGATTTGGAATGGAATTTATCCTAGCAGTAATGCATTGGAGAAACTGGTTTTAAAAGGTTTAGATTTAACATCTGACCTCACCGGTGGGTTTATTTAGAGAATTTTATGAGGCCTGATCTTTGGATGCTGTAAGTTTAATCTTTGAAGAACATGTAGGTATAGATCAAAAGATCTCTAATAAGTCTTTATAATTTGAGTGAAACTTGCATGGTTAGGAAACTTTTCAGATCACCTCAAATCCATTGGGTTAAATTTGGGCATGGTGGCAAACTGGCAATTACAATTTACAGGGGGTGAGCAACGTTTAAGGGAGGATTGGAATCATTGGTGGCCACATTGCCTTCTCATTTTTTATCTTTATATGTCAGCTCTCACTAGCCCACAACAAAAAGAAGAAAAAAAAAACGTGGCAAAAGGAGAGACAGTAAAAGCTGCAAAGTGGCTGCAGAAAAAGTAACTGAGCATTTAAGAGTGGGTTAAATCGAAATACCACGAGAAAATGATCAATTTCTCACACAATATCACAAATAAATGCCAGCTGTTTACCTCAATGAACAAGAGCCCTTAGATATCATCGTACGGTGTCTGATTAGTCGCGCAATGAAGAGACAATGCGCGAGTCGCGCAGGTGATAACCAATATATATGTATGGGAGATGCTCCTATGAGAGCATCTCTCACCTTACCATGAGAGATAAGGTGGGAGCTCTCATCCATATCAAATGCCAACAACTCAAGTGTGAGGGCCCCCACCTTATCTCTCATTGTAAGGTGAGAGATGCTCTCATATATTTATATATATATATATATAGCATCTCTCACCTTACCATGAGAGATAAGGTGGGGGCCCTCACATTTAACCCACCTTTATCTCTCATGGTAAGGTGAGATAGGAGCATCTCCATATGTGTGTATATATATATATAAAATCAATCTCCATGGACCCATCTCTATTATAGTGAAATTTCTCCTGAATCCATACAAGAGAGGGCATTTATTTTCAGAAATTTAGATTTTTAATTAGTGGGCCGCATTATGGAGCCTTGAATTCCTTCAAGTCTGACCCAATTCCAATTGAACCCTCTGATAGGGCCCACTTATGAAAAAATCTAAACTGTCAAGATAGGAAATGTGCCCACCGTCATATTGATCACTTATAAAACATGTGAATAAAATGTTAACAAAACTTCAACTGATTTGTAGTGCTCAATGCAATATTGTTGGGCCATGTTGAATTAGAGTGAAATTGGGTTTTGCCAGCTGCCAACCAAATTCATTTAGTGAACAGTAAGCAATTTGGTGTGAGATTTTTCACAAAGCTGATATAAGAGTTGACAGATATTCTAAGTCATTTGGATGTTAGATATGAGCTACATTGATTGATTTATAAATTATTAGGATGGGCCTAGAGATTAAACACCATAATTTAGCATATTAAACAGATAAAGACTAAATATCTATAATGGATGTTACGACTTTGGGGGACCAATATTTTTGTTTATAGTAAAAAGAAAAGGTTATCACCCACAAAGCAGGGTCTTGGGAGGGTCCAGACTGGATATAAACCTAACCTTTGGCAATTTTGCACAAAGTGGCTGCTCACAGGTCTCGAATGTGCGTTATCACGGACGGTGATGCAGCCTGGGGAAGAGGAGATTAGCCAACATGCTAAACTCCAAGCCGAAGGGCTTAGGGTATGATGTCTTGGTCTCACACCAAAGACAAGAAGCAAACTGACGATAGAGAAAACTCAAATCTTTTCTTCAATTCAATGTAATGTCCCAAAGAGAGGGAATTACATCCTTATATAATTGTAGGCTAAGCACTAACTTAGCAATCAAGCAATAATAAAATTAGAAACTGCCTAATTATTGTTAAATCACAACAATTACTAGAATCTAGGAAATCTACTAAATCTAGGAAATCCACTCGAAGATATTAGGCTAGAAACTGCCGATGGAGAGAATCTTGGGGAATCCCTTATTGCTGGATCTTGTGGGCCTTTGGCCTTCTGGTATAAACCTTTCAGACGAGGTCCATTAATCCGGTCTGCATCACATGGCACCCGAGACTTTTACGAGTGCACCAAAGCAATGACCATGATATTTTTGTTTATAGTGTGCACTATAAAAAAAAAACTGGTTTTCTAGCATTTTCCAATATTATGGATGTTTGGATATTTTTTGAGATTTGTTAGGGTAAAAAAATTTCACACTGCGATGGGCTATGGTGGATGTGGACCGTGATGTACTGATTTTCAGGGTCAACCACATTGGTGACCGGCACCATGATTTTGAAGCATGATTATGATTCATTTTCCCGACATATTTGGGTTAAGGTTTTGATGATGATTCATTTTTATTGCTTTGCTTTTCCACCTTCATCCATGCATATTAGCATAAAAATAATCAAAGATAGTGCTTGACTTTTTATGCAACTCTTACCTTCCTTTTCAGCATTCAGCTATTGATATTATTCTATTATGTGCAGTGAAAGTGACAGTGCTCACGTTAGATTAGCTGTGGCAAAATCCTTTCTCCGGCTGGCTAGAAGATGGGATTCATATATTTCACCCCCAATTTTTCATTTAGTAATACTAATGGCCAGGGTATGCAAATGTTTTCCGTATGACAATCGACGTTCATTTTGCTTGCTAATAGCAATAATAGTAACTTTTCACTTGCCTAAGATTACTATAGTTCAGACAGTTTTAAATTTTCTGATGACTAATAGTGTGGGTGTAATTCCCAAAAGGGCTGTGTGTGAATTGTGAAGGTCTCTAAGATCTTTCTTGAAACCGTCTGATATTTTTCTTCTGTGATGTTGTGGTATATGAAACATTTATTGATAGATTATCTGGTTTGACTTTATTTTTTGAAGTCCAAGCTCTTACAGAAAATCTTCAATTTCTTCTGTAATATTCCAGGATCCTTCATCTCTTGTGCGCAGATCTTTTCTGGAGAAAATACATAAACTTTTGAGGGAACGCGCTATTCCTAGCAGATATGCTTGTGCTTTTGCACTGGCTGCCTCGGACTGCATTGGAGATGTATGTCAGTTTCCAACATATTTATCATGCTGTTATTTATCATGCTGTTTGGTTTTCTTTTATCGTGTTTTGCTTGCAGTAAGCAGTTGTCACTCAGTGTTGTTTTCCTGCTTTCTTCTGTCCATCAATCTAGTCCACAAAATACCTAGCTGAGTTTATCAAGGATTACAGTCAAGAGGCTCGAATCTGCCAGAATCGTGAAGTGCAGGTTCCAGGAAGAACAATGACAAGCTGTCCTGAGTATGTTGTGGTATTCTTGATTCATGTTCTTGCTCACCATCCAGACTTTCCTTCTGAAAGTCAGGACGAAGATTCTTATGCTAGGTTTTGCAGGTAGGATACTTGTTCTGGGGTAATTATTTGATCACTACTTATCAGGACATGTACACTATCCTCTTTTTAGGTGTGACATGTACACCATCCTGGCACTTACCTTCTTTCCATGGAGGGTCTGTGTTTCTCTTCTCCACTCATCCCATCTTGGGTCCAAGTTACATCCATACAGGAAACATTCCTGTCTTGTTCTGAATTCTGACAGTCACTTTGTAGTCTAAACACTGTACAAATAGGATTATCTAATTGGAAAGGTTTCCATTGCATGCCTCTTTGGCACTGCGGCCTATATTATACACTGTCCACAATCCATGGACTCAATTGTATAATGATGCATATGGACACTGTGCAAATGCTAATGCATTGAAACGTAATAATCACGCACCTGTTGCTCTTATTCTAAATTAAAAAGAATAAACAGTAGAGTTTGATTGTTCTGTTTAGAATTCTCATCTGAGACACTCGGCAAATTTGTGGAGTCACTGGCCCTGCTAGATGCATTGGCGGGCTGTGATTAGGTATCTATCTGATGTACTATAATAATATGGTTTGTCAAAATGATGTTGTGTCAATTGTTTATTTCAGATCCTTAGTTCAGATGAATATGTGGGGCTTGTGGACCACATGTGTCTGGTAGGGCTCATGGACTCCAATATGCCATGCCATGTCCCTCAGCTGAAAATTTTCTCGGCTCATGGAAAGGCACTTCCTTCGCAATAGCTGAGTTCTTTTCAAGCGGCTGATTTATATTTATTTTTCTTCTTCACAATGCTACCATCTTTTGCTGTTTCTTTCAGTCCATTACTTGTTTTCTTAGAAGCAATTGCCAGTCCCAGTTGTGTTGATAGCAACAAGAATGATGTCAATGAAGCTGCATCATTTTTACTTAGCATTTTGCGGGCTATTAAATTGGCTGAGGATGCTGTTGATTCTTGTATGACTCCTGTAAGTGCTGTGACTATTATTTGCCATTTGGTAGCACCTTATTATTTTGAATATACATACAGACTATTTGTCTCTAGTCTTTGCTTTCAGTAGCTAATAGGTGAATTTAATTTTGCTGCTGCAGAAACTTCATGTACTTTCAGACATTGGTGCGCTTATCATAAAAGCACTGAACCATACTCAAGTATCTTCACCTCATACTTCTGGTTTGGTTTTGCTGCCATCATCATTCTATAAGGCCAGTTACAATACCAAAAATGAGAAGGCAAGTTTCCTAGTAGATCATTAGCATTGGGTATGTAAACATTAATATCTATTTTTTTGGTTATCCTAAAATTCCATTTCATCCCATTGATTTCTTGCAGGCAAGTTCAAGTATTCTTACCAAATGTTCCATTGACAAAAGTTTCATTGAGAGGGTCCATTATATGATTAATTGGCAAATTGCTCAGGTAGCTTGTTAGTAGTTTTCCTTCAATGATTTTTTTGGTTTTTGCTGAACCTATGTTAAGCTTACATGATTTTTCTGTTCAGGTGAAGAACTAACTTGTTTGATGTTTCGTTTTTCATGTAGCAGCCTACTAGTCCTGATGCTAAACAAGGTAGAAAACTTAAGGAAGATTCTATGCACTTGGATATAAGATATAACACAAGGAAATTGTCATTGAGAAAGCAAACAGATCCATTGATGGACAAAACAAAAGGTGATTATTCTTCTGCTCCTGGGAAGGAGGTCAAAAGAACAACAAAGCAGCAACGAAGTACTGGAGAAATGAATGAGGCAGTTCTATCATCTGCTGCTTGTATGTCAGTTGAACTTCAGCAGGTTTCTACTGTCTGTGAGGGCAGAAATGAGTCACCTCAAAATGCTGAGCCTAACCTGTTGAGAGAGAATCTTTTATCTTCTTGTGGCTCTGTAGTTACGAAACCAGCATTATCTGATTCACAGGCTTCAAACAAGGGGAAAGAACTTGTTAACTGGATTGATTTGGACAAAGACATGACAAGTACAAGCAGCAGAATTTCTATTAAAAACTCCAGAATGGCAGAAGGAAATCATGAACTTCATTGTAAAAATGCAAAGGTAAATATTTTATCATTTTTGATCAATTATAAAACTTTACTCTTTCTCATTGTTAAGACAAAAAAGCAGCTCTGCTGGTTTTTTAGCAGCTTTCTCTGAATTGTCCTATAGAGTGGAAAGGAGTTTGGATATGGGTGCGAGTCACTACTTGGGAGACGAATCAAACTCTGGTCACTAGTGGACAAGTGGTGAGTGTAACAATTCCAGGACTCAAGATTATGACTGTTTTATAATTCTTTTGAGTACCTGATACCTCGCATTCTGTAGTTTCTATTCAGGCACAGTCGATGAGTTTGACTCTCAAAACAGAACTCACAAGGTACATTTCTGCATGAGATGATGGAATATGTTAGGGATGTAAATAAGCATACCATCCTTCCTTTCTGTAAGCTCGTCTTCTCCACTCTTGTATAAAATAATATTATTATATACTTACTAATTAATATATTGTGTTTCTATACAAATGACTCAAGTGTCTAGATGTTTGAGGATGGATCCAGCTAGACCTGGCCTCATCTATCAGGCCCAAAATTAGGGCCCATATCTGGATTTTTTGGGACGTGGGTTTCATTGAGATCCCTGATGACTGTACAAGTTTGTATTTTCTTTCATGCAAGCTTCCTGAATAAACATTTACGTTGTTGGGGAACAATCTCCATTGATTTAATTGGTTATAATTGTTGATATCTGGGTGCACAACCTTTTTTCAAAAAAAAAAAAACTGGGTGCACAACAAATTTTGGCATTATTATACCGTTTCTTTTGTGAGTCAAGCATTACTGTTTCCAGAGAAATGATCAGATCATTACATTTCATTTTTTTTATTGTTATTATTTCCTATTCTGCATGCTTATCCTGCAGATCTTCATTTTTAATCTGTAAAAGAAATTGTAATACTAATAGAAATAGTAGCATCAGAATGTTTCTGTAGAAGTATCAACAGAACACGACTGCAAGTACAATCTTGGTTGGTTTAAGAACACTTGCTAGTTCAGGGAACTAGAATTTGCAAATACCTATTGTAAGGATATGCAAAAATGATTTACTGATAAAAAAATGATAAAAATGATAAAAAAATGATAAAAATGATAAAAAAGGAAGTTTTTACTAGATACAAATCATACAAATAGTTTGCATTTGAAGCTTTCTAACAATTTCTTGTTTTACCCCCAAAAAAATTTTCTTTAAAAGGTGCCAAGTAAAATTAGTTTGTAATTGGTAATGTGATCTTGTTAAAGTATTATAAAGAAAAATGCAATCTTGTAAAAGAAAAAAAATTCCATACTCATTTACCTTTTTATTTTTATTTTTTTGAGATGATTAACCATAGAAATGGATGCAGTTCCATTTAGTTTGTTCATTAACATTGAATACTTTTCATACTTACAACCTGTACAAGACTATATATTAGACAATGGAGCTTTTCCAATTGAACCAAAAGAAATTAAACGGTGCAAAACATAAGGCGATGCATGCCCTAGTTGTTTATTCCACATCAAATGAGGCGGGGAAGCATAAACAGAGAGGGCACTGGTTGTAGTAGCAATGGGAGGGAAGGATAGATGGTCAAAACCGAATAGTCAACCGACCTTATGCCCTGTCTCAACTGCCTTCTTTGTACACAGGTTTTGCACAAAATAACGCAAAGTAAAAGGAGAACGTCAAAGCCAGAATCGACAAGTTGGCCCAGACACTGAAGGTTAAGGGACAAGTAATTAGGTACATGAAAAACATTGGTTAAAGAAATATGGTGGCCAGGGGACAAATAAATAAAATACAAGAATTAGGCATAGATTTACTTTGAATAAAGTAAGAATCATCAGATGTCATATGAGATGAAGTGCCGAGATCTACAATCCGAGATGTAGGGGACAAACCTGGGTTGGCTACTGAGCCAAACATGGTAGTGGCAACTAATCCATACGTGCCCACATGGGACTACAATGTTGAGGAGTGGGCTCGATCCAAGGGGAAGTATTGAATAGTATTTGTGCCGCCTCTAGTAACACCTCGAGCTTTTAGTATGAATGGTGTGCTGAAGAAATTTAAGATTGTATCAAAGCCAACCGGTCGCGAGTTCGAATCCCAGGAGGAACGACTTGGCCTAAAAAAAATCTTCGTGTTGCCAAAAGTGCGCCGACCGGTTAGAGCCAGTTCTTGTCGCTCTTATGTAAGATACCATGTACTAACCCAAAAGCTTAAGATGATAGGTGGAAGGGCCAAACGGGTTTATAAAGCCCTATCAAAGCCATTACTTGGGCAATGTGGGACGTGGGACTTTCCTAACGCTCCCCCTCACGTGCAGGCCCAACAGGTTTCATGGACGGGCCTGGCACATGGGCTAGACAAGAATGACAGGGAACTTGGCTCTGAAACCATGTGAGATATCATGTACCAACCCAAAAGCTTAAGCTGATAGGTGGAAGGCCAAAAGAGGTATATGAAGCCTTGTCAAAGCCAATGTGGGATGTGGGACTTTCCCAACATACAATACCTATTGAAACTCAGCAACAGATGCAGAAATTTGGTTTTTACAAAGTCCAAAGTAACAGCAGGCATGGTCTCAACAATGGTTGACGAAGACATGATTGCAGTGCCAGTGTTGTGCATGGGTTGCTCGAAGAAGACTTTCCTTGGGGTGGCAGCCTTATTGGCTATGATGCACGGATACTTAAAAATGGGCTACGTATCATGTTGTATTGTATCTGATATTTCACTTTCTATATGTAAAAGTCGTGTCCCACTCCTTGGCATGTCCATGGTGTGTCCCTGTCGTATCTGGGCATTAGAGCTCATAGTAAAATTTCATCTGGGCATTAGAGCTCATAGTAAAATTTCATCTGTGGTGACCCATCTTGTGACAGTAATGGAGCTCTTCAGTGGTAGATCCGGTCGTTAAGTATGTCCCCTTTCTGGTTGTGGATGTTGTAGGCATCTAGGATGGGCTAAGAAGACAACGTCAAATGATGGAGCAACCATAATTAAGGACTGAAGACAGATCTCTTCAATGAGGACTGAGGAGCTCAGACAATGCCGCATCGACGGTAGGTAATGGAGAACAATGAAGGATGGAGCCCGAGGTTCAAATTCAGGTCGATGGGCCTTAAGAAATTGAACCAATCAAATTTATTCTTGACGCTGTCGAAATATTGATACTTCAGCTTTTGGGTATTGTGAGTCCATTAAGGCAAGTTTGTCCCTGTAATTTGCCATCAACGAGTAAAACTCTTGAACAGGTTTGTGATCTTGCTTGAGAGACCGAATATCCAACTCTTGTTGATATCTCTTAGCAAAATTGGATTGGACGTATAATCCAGCTAAATAGTATTGAGAACATTGAGATATTAGGGTTTATTCGTAATTTGGTGCCATTGGGTTTATATGTAATTATTGGAGTTAATTTAGGATAGAGTTGTGATGAGATAAGGATTAGGATTGTCGATTAAGCTTGCTAGTTTGAATTGATATCTTTGGTTGTACTCTTATAAATAGCCATTGGCTATTCTTAATGAAATCACTAAGAGATTTGAGATTAAGTCAGTCGTTAAACATGTAGTCTATAATTTCGACTAATAGTCCCAAACTGATTTTGCAGTTTCAAAATTTGCTAATTGAAACCCAATGGATGGCTCTATGAAGTTTACAATACATGTAAATTTTTTTGCATTGTTTGTTTCTCTTTCATCTAATTATTTAGCCCTGTCAGAGGCAGGATTAGAGGTCACATCACTTGCATTGTTCCACAATCACCTTCCCACGAGGAAATTGCTAATTATGTAGGTTCTGATGCCATAAGATTGGATCAGATCAGGTGTGGCTTAACAGGGGCTGATTTGAAGACAAAATATATAAAATTAGGACTCAATGTCCACCGATTTTTTGGGTTAAACAACGAAAAGTCCTTCAGAATAGAATTGAATTGGAAATTAGGAAATTGGATGCAATTTGCATGTACTTTTCGCACTACAGTGTAAATTTTGAGAGAAAAATTTGAAAAATCAAATAATTTGTACTTTGGAAATGAAATCTGTCTGCAGAATTGACTGATATAAGGAAGGTGCACAACACCAACGTTTTGCAGCTTTAAAATTCTGGAAAATATGCCAAAACTCTCAGAAAATGGGGTGACCTCAACACACTGAGTTTCATTGATCACTGATCAAAGAGTGGCCCCACCTGAAATCTTGCACCTCCTTCAGTTATGAACAAGAGGTTTGTTTTGCTGAAAGAAGATTCACCCAGAGTTGCAGACAGGCTTTCCTTTCTGTAATGGGACTCTAAATAACAATACCCCTTGCTGATATAGGTGGCCCACCTGAGATCTGATGGCTGCTTGGAGAATGGACAGATCAGACGCCTGCGATATGTGTATTTGTGCCTATATGTTTATTTCAGATGAGTGAATAACCAAAGATCAGAGAGCAGATTGCAGGAATGAAAGATTTTTGGAGATTTAAAATTTCATTTGCATGGGCCATGAGAAGAAAATGAAAGGATCAGAGGACCAGGGGCTCTGATACCATGTTAACTAGAGTAAAATGGACTGAATCGTGGTGAAAGGTCATGAGATCATTGAAGGGATCTCATGAGATTATATATATAGTATATTGCTTGTATTGTTTCAACAGAAGAGAGCCCTTGTAGCTACAGCAAAATGAGGGAGAACAAGTCTAAGAAAGAAAGATTCTATCCAACTCATATAGTGGTGCTCCCAGGGACTACTACTTTTGGTGCACCTGTATCGAGTTAAAATGCTCAATGGGAGCTTAATTGATATTTGTTCCTCAGGGCCTCAGGCACCTTTTATAGCAAGAATGAGCTGAAAAATCACCTCGCTATCTCTTTCCGATCAAGAATCTCGGTCAGAAGGCTAAATCTCGAAGATAACCTCTCCGGCCAATAAAATTGCTTAAGAATGTTAATTAGATTTGCTAAACTTGTGGGGTACACCCAGCAAAAGCACTTGTATTTCTTCTTTATGACAGTTGTTATCTAAAGTGATTATTAAAATAATTGGCTGCATATTTTTTTGGCATGCTTTCATTGTTCTGTTTTGATGTTATCAGTCAGTTGAATGAGCCATTGTGGTGTTTAATGTGTACTGAAAAAATGAATATTGACTGGAAGGTCGTCTATGATGGTGGTGAGGTTGAATGGTTATGCTTGGCTAATGAAAAGTGGGAGGTTATTAGCAGTACATCCTCGACAGAGAAGGTATAAGATTACTGACTTAGTGTCCTTTTTGCATTTGCAACCCTTGGCTCACAAGGAAAAATCGTATCGATGCAGGTTGCAACCAAGTTCCATTTGAAGGATTGGTGAGTGCTTAATAAATTGTTTGATTCTTACTCGTCACCTGTGAACTATGGTGTTATTTCATTTTCAATTTCTCTGCCTGTTGGGATTTGCTTCAGAAAAGTTGTTTCATTGTCAACATGGCTTCAATGACTAGCAATTCAAATGATTGGGCCATTCGATTGTTTTGTTTCATCCTAGTCTAGAACATGAAAGCTCCCTTATGTTCCATTTTCTGCTGGTGCACATTCATGGATACGAATAGTTATTAATTTTTATTTCTGATTACCAGCGAGCCACAAAACCACAGAAACTGGGGCCGTATTGGTATAAGAGAAATATACCATGGACAGAAAGGCAAATTACGAAGTAAAAGCAACCATCTTAGAAGACCTATCAAGCAACCATTCTCAGAAGACCTATCCACCCCTTAGCCAATGAATCTAGGAAACCATTGGCCATTCACCTAGCATGTTGAAATTCCACCTGAATTGACAATGACAAAGCTCTAATTTCTTTAAAACAGAACTGAAATCTCTGAGTCGTCTTGTCAACTGACATCAACCATGACATTGCATTGAGAGAATCACTTTCCTGAACCAACTTTGATTGCAATGATGAAGAATTATAAATCTGGATTGCTTCTAGGATAGCTACTGCCTCCGCCTCATTAGAGTCCATATAACCCATATGCTTCAAGATCATAATGAAAACAACACCATTGCTATTACAAAGTATCCGTCCGACACCCGCAAGCCCCGGCTTCCCCCTAGCAGCCCCATCCACATTAAACTTTCACAGACATGGAGGTGCCTGAAATACAAACTTTTTCACTTTTTTAACTCCACGGAGTAAAGAGGCCTCCCAATTGTGTAACACACCAGCTACACTTGAACTGTCAAAGTTGCTCCCTACCCACGTCCATTTGGCTATATAGACCACCCCTAAAGACGCCAAAATCCTACAAAGACATGGAGGACCCCCTAAACACCCTAGCATCATCACATCCTAGATCAACCACAAAATGGCAAATGGTATGAGTCCTTAGTATCCACGTGATCAACCCACAGCCTACAAAAATAGAGCGCTCCCATTATTCAATCATCATTCCCAACTACACCAAAGGACACCGCACTGGGCTAAAAGCATGTACCGCGGGGAATGAGAAAACTCACATCGCATCAACCAACGCCTACTCATTCCCAAACACCAAACACACTGAAACCTAGTTTCCTCCTAAGATTGTCTATGGTAGAAATCTTCCACTAAACTAGAATCCAACAAAATGCCTCCACTCTAGGTAGTTGGCAGAGCCAACCTAAACCAAACATTAGAAGAAGTGACTTTGACTTCTGGCACCCCTTTTAGCTTTTGAGGGCTTACAAGAGAAAATACCAGATGAACAGGATTTCCAAATATGAGTATCACCTACATTTCTGCGAATGAAAACGTTAAGAGAATACTTCACTATGACATGGAACTCTAACTCCCCATGCTAACGCAAGGTTTTACAAAAGAACAACCCGTGACACCAAAACCCCTTCACCCACATAACAATCTTTAATTGAATCACACTTATTGACCACAACCTTGAATCTAAGAAGCATGGACACGGGACACGGACACGCCGACACGGCATTTCTCAAAAAAGTAGGGACACGGACACATCAGGGACACGCTAATATTTAATAATAATAATAATAATAAATCTAATTATATACTAAAAGATAATATCATTTTAACTTTGTAATCAATTTAGCGATCAAATAAATAAAAATCCAAGTACCAGTATACCACTGTAATATTTCCCCCTCCTTCATTAAGTTTCTCAAATTTACATATTTCCACATAGGCTTATTTGTATCTTCTTCATTGGAGGGGTGTGAGCTAGAGCTAGGAATGGAACTCATATTCTTAAATTCCGAAGGTGAACAAGCAGCTGATAAATAAAAAAAGAATTATTTGATATAAAGAACTACAGCAAAAAATAAAGAATATCAGCAGCAAGGACATTTGCAAATTTGCATATTTGCTTTGATAAAAAAAACAGCATCAAGGAGGTTTGCAACAACAACAAAGCAAAGAAGAAAACAGCAAAAAACAGAACATCTCCTGATAAAAAAAACAACAGGTTACAAAAAAATAGTATAGAAACAACAAACAGATTTGATGACCAAAAAAAAAAAATCAGCATGAGCAAAAAAAAAAACAAACAAACAAAAAATGTTTTTCGCAGCAAAAACTGAAAAAAAAAAAAAAAAAAAGGGAAGAAGCAGCAAAGAAAGAAGAAAAGAGCAGCAGCAGAAAAAAAAAAAAAGCGTACCTGATGAGCAAAAGCAGTACCACAAGCAAAAAAAGGAAGCAAAAGCTGTACCACAGCAGATCTTCTTCTTCTTTTCTTCTTCTTCCTTTTCTTTCTTTCTTCTTCTTCTTCTTCTTTCGTTAGGGCTGGACGGATGAATGTGGTTTTTTCTCTTTCGTTTAGGGCTGGACGGACGAATGGGGTTTTATTTTTTATTTTTCTCTTTCATTTAAGGCTGGAGCTGGATGGATGAATTATAAGAG
This sequence comes from Umbellularia californica, assembly GCA_028538565.1. NCBI lineage: Eukaryota > Viridiplantae > Streptophyta > Magnoliopsida > Laurales > Lauraceae > Umbellularia > Umbellularia californica. Next base: position 14,357,601 of record JAPQWN010000006.1, read on the forward strand.
CCCCCTTTTCCTCTTAAGTTATAACTTTTTACAAACAGCCCCCTTTTCTTCCTTTATTTTTTAAAAAAAAAAACTCTAATTAATTTTTTTTTTCCAATTAAAAAAGGCCAGCGTGTCCCTAACATGTCCCAGTGTGTCCGAAGCGTGTCCGGAATATAAAATATAAAAAAATAAATAGGATACTCTTTTTGCCGTGTCCGACACGTGTCGAACACGGACACGACGACCTCGGAGAGGTGTCCATGCTTCCCACCCCAAAATAACCTAGGAAAAAACCAAATGTAAAGAACCCGGCTCCCACGTGATCATCAACCCAAAAACGGACTTAGAGTCTCCCTCCCACACTCTGAAGCAAGTTGTCTTGAAAGAGTTAGTGAGAAGATGGATGCGGAATTGGAGGGTGATGCAAGCGATGTTGCTGCAATTGATTCAATCTTCATAAGAAGGCCATTATTCTCCGTCGATGGGGCCTTATGGGGAAGGGCCTGGCCCAACAGGCACAGTAACACCACACCCCCCTTCCAACCCCCCCCCCCCCCCCCCCCCCCCCCCCCCCCCGGCCGCGCCCCCCCCTTCTTCTCAACACAAAAAAGGCACATCCCTAAATCTAAAAATAATTTTCTCCATAATACCAACTGGTAGTATATTGGGCTCTACTAGGCTCCCAACCATAGTTGTGAATTTCATTTGGGTTTGGTCTCCAAATGAAAATTTTCGACCGATTCGGAAATTTTGGTGAAACTTTTCGAGCTTATGTTTTGGATAAAATATAAATTTAAATATATACTTATACATGTTGAAATTTGATTAAGGATTTATTTTAAGTGAAATTTGATTAGTAAACTTATTTAAGTCTTCTCCTTTTTATTTTTGTTTGAAAAAGGGCCTAGGATAGGGGTTTGGGCTTTTTAGAAGGAAAAAATCGCAGGAAGTCCTTAAATAAATTTTGGGTGAATTTTCCAAATTCTTCCGAAATCGGCCGAAATCCACTGAAATTGGCTAAAATCCCCGAAATTGACTGAAAAGTTGTGCAGTGCCGTATTACTATTTTCGTATTATAAATTTAGTTGGTTGCTTGCCCGTGCTTAGCACAGATTTCTCTTTTCTAATAAAGTATGAGACCAATATCATTCTAGTTTAAATTATCCTAACATTTTTATTTTATTACCTTCATCTTTGTAGATGAACCATTCCTATGATAATTAGTCCGATTAAAAAGAGTTTCATTATTGAAACCATGGTGGTTCCCTGATAACAGTTTCAGACCTGGTTCAACTAAAATGTGGTTTCATAAAGAAACTGGTGACCATTTTTGGGACACAAAATGGCCTAATTTTGGGTCACTTGACTAAGGCATGTTTTCCATATGGATCCCATGCATTTGGGCTGCATCAATGAGGCAGGTTTTGGCAACAGACTAAACGACCAATCAAATAAAAGGAAACTAATCAAACCATAATCTTAATTTAATTACAGATCCAACTGAACACCCAAAAACGGAATGAATCTGTTATTTTAAAGCTTTGGGACCAAAATCAATTAAATCCATTTCACAAAACAAGAAAAAGGGAACTAGGAGAACAAATTCATTCTAACTGCTAAAGACGGTAACTGCTTCGGAACCGTCCTTCTCAACTCAAAAAACCCCAAATTCGGAATACTACAAACCCTAGTCCATTCAAACAAACAATCTACAAATCCCACGACGACGTTGAAGCCCATGTACTTGCGCTTCGATATCGTATGCGGGATTGTGGGAGAACCAAAAGGAAGGAAAATACAAAAAACATAGAGAAATATTAAAAAATGGAAGGAGATAGATACCTTTGCTGTCAAGATGGGAAAAACAGATGATGTAAAAACCGATCGGGAGCAAAGAGATGCTGTTGAGGAGGAAGTTTGAAGCCTGGTACAAGTGGAAATGGAAGCTACCACGCAGGAACACTTGTCCAAGGTCGGTCTCGGCGGTATACTGGAAGAGAGAAGAAAAGAATGAGAAGAAACGAGGTTTCGAGCCCTAATAGGGTTCTCGCAAACAGGATCGGCACCGACCTTATGCAGTGTAAATAAAGTCAGCGCCGACGATATGCCAAATAGGTAAAAAGAATAATAATAATAATAATAATAATATGGCCCAAATGCTCTAATTGGTGCACCGCCATCTAAAGTGTTTGATCGGGCCACAGGTGCGCATTAAGTGTTTTTTCCGGTTAAATCCTCTATTATTATTAGTATTGTTTTTGTTTTTGTACATTCAGGTAAATGGGCATTCGGGTATGGTCCTGGAACAGTGGATCTAGACCCGAACTCAATCATCAGTCCCCACCCACACACACTTTTTTTCAGTTGGTTCCTTTGCATAACCAGGCAGTAAGCCATTGACATCCCTATCTAATATATGCTTATTGTTATAGTCATGACAATATCATATTATTATTCACATGTGGTATGGTTGTGTGGGAATGATCTTTTCTGTGAAGAAAATTGGGGCCATGGATTTGGGCAATGATATCCTGAAATAACAAGGTCTGAGAGGCGATGTTATTGGGTTCCAAATCCTCACTTTTTGTAGATTCACCAACCATATTCTGCAATAAGGTAAATCCTTGTATGTCCAAATGTGAGATTCCTGATATGAATATGAAGAATCCATGTAAGAAATCCTCACATCCAAACAACCCCTAGGAATCTTGTTGACTACTATAGCTTACTTCCCCACTCTTAAGGTTGCTGCTGTCTACTCATTCAGTAGTATTTTATCATGAACATTGAAATGAAAATGCGGTTAGTTTCTGCTTAGTATGAGTGTATGACAGTCATTATTTCCACTGAGTTGGTGGCAGTTTGTTATATTTGTCTCACAGTTCTACTATTGCAGGAAAGGTCAAGAAGAGAGGTTATTAGATGCTTCCAATCAATTAAAATTTGTGCAGCCAGAGTCTTCAGCATATTGGTAAAAAAATATTGTTTTTTTCCTCTTTTTTTTTTTCTGTGTAACATTCAGTTGCAGTGTGGAATGGAAACAAAATGACATTTTTTTGTAGTGAACCTGGGATGGAAACCTCATTCACTGGCCTCAAAGAGGTCATCAGTATTTCTGATGATAAAGACGAGACAGGAAGTGGAAATCTTCATGGGGAAATTGTTTATTCTGCTGCGGGTAAACATTTTTAGAACTGAATGCCCATTTTCAATATTTCCTTTGGCAATGTTTGGATTATATTGAAGATTTTCTCTACTAACACTATACTTTCATTTATGGATGAATTTATTTCTTCTTTTGATCATATTTACCATTTACAGTGATCCATGTAGAAGTATTATTCAAATGCATTTATCTTTGGATGCTATATAATTAATTTGGCAATTTAGTGAGTGCTGGAAAAAAATTCCAGAGCTGTGCAACAATTAATGGTAATGAACCTTGTGCTTGTAAATATACAACTAATTAAAATTGGATGTTGCTATAGATTACTTAAATCAATTTGGAAGATGAAACCTCAGCACTTCTACTTAAACTAAGGTTTGAAGGTTTATTGCACTGTGTTATTGGAAGTCATCTTTTCATTGATATTTCAGATGCAACTAAGGAGAGGAAAAAGAACACTGAACACCCACTTCCCATCAAGAGAATGAGACAAACATCCAAGGTCATTGATGAAGCTGCAACAGCTGTGAGCTAGTTTGTTCTTTCTTCTGCATTACTGCTCCTCTCTCTCTCTCTCTCTCTCTCTCTCTCTCTCTCTCTCTCTCTCTCTCTCTCTCTCTCTGCCCATTTATTGACTTGTATTACTTGCAGGAGGTTCGAAGGAGTCGAAGGCTCAAAGTTTTGAGTAATCGTTAGGTTTTGTATGTGCCTCTTTGTTTGCATTAAGACTAAGAGGCACAAAAACAGTTATCTAGCCACTTGTAAATTGCTTCAGGCTGCAATTACAGTAACAAGTCTATGGTTTTTATGGCAATAGGTGTTAAAATATTATATTAATGACAAATAGTAGCGTTTCTCAAATTTTGTTTATGTTAGAAAACTGTGTTATATATACCTGTTCTATAATCCTTTGGAAAATTAGAAGTGTATTAAAGTAAGTATATTTTATCTAATACATCCTTGGTTAGGCTGTTGGCAGTCCATTCTTGTGTCCATTTGTTTTTTTGCATGTCTGGCACAAGGCACGAACGTGAGTTCAGTTTGGAAGGGGTCCTGGGAGACTTGCACCTGATTCGGTTAGACCCATACCTGTGTTGTCTGTGTCCAAAATAGACTTGATTGTGAAATTGGCTCCAATGTATAGTTGGTAACTAATTTCTCTCATTTTTTTTTATTTTTTTTTTGTGTGTGCCGAGTCATTCCTCCTGGGATTCGAACTCACGACCCGTTGTCTCTGATACCATTTTAAAATTCTTTTAGTTGACCATCACTACCAAAATCTCGAGGCATTAGTAGAGGCAGTATATATATTTTTCAATATTCCTCCTTGTGTGGAGCCCACTTCTCAACACAGTCCATTGAATATGAGGGATTTGTAGGCTTCACCTCATAGAATGATGGCCCAATAGCTGGATGCATCCATCTAGAGCCCACAAAATGGATGATCATTGATAGAGGGTTGAGGCACACTTCATCAGAAACTCTACCATATTATCAAGCATTGAACCCTGCACAACCCTTTTTTCAAGATGAAAAATAAGATCAGGAATGTACAAATATACCCGCAAATTTGGTATGCATGGACCGATGTCTATCGCAAGCCCATCTAGATCGAAATGGCTTACCCTGGCTCACAACATGTGAGTCGACAAATGGGCCTAATATGCCGCAAACATCGCGGCCTATGTCTGACTTCCAGCACCCACGACTTGAGCCCTATAACTGGAGAGGCTGGGGTTAAACAAGCTTTCGGTCCATGTTCTAGTAGAACATAGAATTTAATGTTGAACCAAATTTTAGCCAAAGTCAATTTGGGCTTACCTTTAAATTGATCGTAAGACCTTTGATTCACTCCCTCATCTTTTATTTATCTATGTTTCCAATCACGTATGTGACCCATGATCAATCTGACTCTACAGTGAGAATGGGGTATGAGCATTTGAGCAGTTTAGATTTATGAAGGCATAGCCCACTTTCAAAGAACCAGGATTTTAAAATTATTGTAGGGGTCAGGGGATGGGAGCCGAGTTTTCCCAAGTTGCTTTAGATTACATCAAAATAAACACAAATGTAAGACAATCTTATGAAGCTGCAAATATTTATTACATTGAGAATGGATAAACACCACTACATTAGTCATTTTACAATAGAATAAGAAGTGCTAATAACAAATACACAAAAGATGAGTTTTTCCTGATATTCGTTTTTCATAGCTTTTACGCTTTATTAATGCTTAATCATCTTCTTTCCTCCAAATTATATCGACTTGAGTCACATCAAGAGGAAATGACTTGAGTTTTGGGCAGTAAGAAATCTTCACCATTCTTAAATACGGATGCATAGAAACTTTAAATCGAGAAGAGAGGTCGAGTTCAACCATACAGTTGAGCTACTCCATTTTATTTGAAGAGGATTAGAAGATGATGCTTCAAAAGTTGAATAGTGGGTCTTAGAATCACATGAGCCCTCAAATGTGATTGGAATAGCTGGTATGGGTGGAAGAGGCAAAACCACAGTTGCTCCAAAAAAAAATATACAATAAGAATAGGACAAAAAACCTCCTTTAAACACAATGATTTTTGTGACAGTTTCTCAACATTGTGAATTGGAAGACTCACTGAAAAAGATGTTGAATAAAATGAATGTAGAATTCACAAGCTACATTCAATAAGATGCTTGTGAATTGGAAGACCATAAGCAGTTGAAAGTAGAGGGAGTGTCAGCAGTTGTTGGAGGGCGAAGTGATTTTGGTCAAAATTAAAAAGCATGATCAAGATTAGATTGAAAGCCCTCCGGCTTAATATATTATAATTAGATGTATTAGCGGTGGGTGGGTCCCATCAGACAAACAACCACCCTCTAGAGATTGGGCCACGTGTACGGTCTGGCTAGTGGCTCCTATACTGTATTAATATTTTCTCGGCCGTGCACTGTACATTAGAAACTCCAGCGGTATAAATAACCAGTAGTCTTCGCGATTCCTCGTTTGATTTGAATCTTCTTCTTCTCTCTCCCGCCTTTCGGAGCTCTCTCTCCCGCTCCGAAAAACCCAAAGACTAGATCTCAAAACCCTAGAATTAGTACATCAGAATCCCCCGCAAATCATCTGCATTAGCGCTCCAGATCCGGAACTTACGAGTTTCAGTGCTCGATCTGATGTCGACAGCGAAAGGAATTAGCAGCAAGAGACGAGGAAAGGAATCCGAAGCTCTTAGACCAGAGAAAAAGAGCCGAGAAGTCGATGACTTCGATCCAGATCTCTCGAGGTATGTCTTTAATTCTGCATCTTGTTTTCAGCTTTTGATCCTTCGATGTGAAAAGGGAGATTGAGATTTGCTTGAGTTTTCAGTGATATCAAAGGGATCATTTCGGCTCTGCAGCAGATCCGAGAGAAGGCGCAGAAGGACGGGCAGAAAAAGAATGAGGAGACTATTGCAAGGTAGATCGGTTTGATTGATTGATTAGGGAAGAATTTCGCAGTGATCTTGCTGGATTTCAAGTGAATTTATGATGAACTTCTTATTGTTTAGTGGTAGATCTGTTTGTTAAATGATCTTCTTATTGTTTAGTGGTAGATCTGTTCGAATTGCGGATTTGATCGGATATATAAAATCATTTTGTGTTTTGAATCAATATGATGTTTGTTTTTAGTTCCGAAAAATTGAATTTCTTTGACGTCTGCTTTTGGATTTGAAGTGAATTTATGATGAACTGCTTCCGTCAAATGAATGTTCTGATTCGAATTGTGAATTAGATTGGATCTATGAAATGTTTTCTTCTTTCGGATCAATATGATGCTGTGCTTTTAGTTTTGAAAGTTGATCTGTTTGATGTCTGCTTTTGGTGATTGATTGTGAATTCTTCTGTTGTGTTCATCTGAAACAAAATTGTGCTGGATTTGAGCTGAAATTGAAGGTTTCTCAAACTGATAAATGATTTGATTTGAGCTTATGATGAACTTGATTGGGTTTAGACTTTATAGTTTAGTTCAAGTCATCCACAGCATAGTGAATTTGAAAATGCTGTGTTTCTGTTTGTTAAAATGAATGTTCTGATTGGAATTGTGAATTGGATTGGATCAATAATTTGATTTTGTACTTTGAGTCAAAAGAATGATATGTTTTCTGTTCCTTTTGTGAATTCATTGGATGTCTTATTTTTCTGATGACTTTTTTAATTATCGGTCGTAACTATGTGAAACCGATCATCTCTACTTCTCCCTTAATATCCAGATTAAATGACCGGACAATGTATATATAGCTTTCTCTCCATTAAATGAACTCCTGGAATGATTTTTCAAATGTTGGCTTGAGGTCAGCTCATGGACAAGAATCTAGGATGTGTATGCATAATCTAAACTAGAATAGAAACCCGTGCTAATCACGGTTCTGCATGAAGAGATAGAATTCTTTATTTGTTAGAAACGGGGAAGATGGGAGTCTGTAAGTAAGGGAAGTATATTAGTAGCAAATGGAGAGAGTATGTTAGCAGTTGTAGAAACCGAAAATAACTTCTGGTCAAAATTAGATCCAAAACCTTCCAGCTTAATATATTATAATGGTACTTAAACTGATCCTTATTTTATTGGTAAGAGGACTTGAACCCACAACCTCAAAGTTGCAACAATGAGTACCATCCACTGTGGCACTGGCTCTTATGGGTACCTGAGAGTTGAGACTGATCTTTATATCTTGTATTCTACTTTCTGCTATTTCAGCCTCCTGTTGAAAGCATTCACATTTCCTAATCTTCATACTTTTGAGTTGATTGTATGATAAGATCGTGATTTAGCAATTAAAAAAAAAGATTAGTGACAAGTTACTTTATTGACAGTGTCGCTGCAGAGGTGAAATCTATGCTGGATGATGCAAAGTCAAAACTCGAGAAGGAAAGGTGAGAATGTTGCATTTTTTTAATGGATACAGCAATACCTACCAGTACACAGCTTCTCACATTGGAAGCTACAATGTGAAAACATATGTTTTGAACATGGTTTTGAATTAATATACTGTTACATATGTAGCAATGCATGCTTTCTATTTTCCAAAATTTTCTTACATATCTATTAAGTTCCTGTTTTTGTTATGAGCACTGTTTTAGAAGTTTTTTCTTCTTTAGGCAGAGTTTTGTAAAGGCACTTTCAAAGAGTTCTAAAGAGGTACACTGCCTACATATTATTGCATTTTAAATTGGACTATGGAGTGTGGACAGTGGTTCAAAATGTAGTGCCAATTATTTCCTTTCTGAAGGACTCATGTTTGCATGAGTTTCAGTGTGAATGCTCTCTGAAAGATGAGTCTGCCAAATTCCAAGCAGCTTTTGAGAAATTCAGGGAGGAAAAAGCAGTACACCTGCAGGCTTTTAAAGGTAACTGTGAGCTTTTTCTTTTTCTATTTCTTCTTTTCAATATCATCTGAAAATGGTAATCAAATTGTATGCCTTCAGCTTCAAGTTATCTGATATAGAAAATTATACAACCAAGTCATGACATAGGCACATAGCCATAGTCTTTTGACTATTTTAGGTGCCTAGTGTAAATGTGTAATTATCCTGTAAACAAAACCATACCCTGGATCTCCTTTGTTGGAGTGTTGGTCTTGCTGTCTCGCTTAATTATTTCCAACATTTTGTATCTTCCAATGCACTGTGCTGTTAGGTGCAAGATTATATGCTTTACCAAAAGCAAGTGAAATTAGTACGTGATTCTTCAAAAGTATTGCAATGAGTTATGAGCGCCATACAGAAGCTCAGCTCCAGGGAAGAAGGAAAAGAAAATTTGAAACACTGTATGTGTTTCCAGGATTTTTTTTTTAATACCAGCTGAGCTGAGCAAACAGCCTAGGACATTTCCACTATCCTTTTTGGAAAAATCCAATTGTAACTTTTTTTCTTTGCTCGCCATGTCACTTGCCACCAGCTGACATGCTTTTCCAAGTCTGTCCCAAGATAGGGTAGTTGCTTTACCACTGATCCAATGCATTGTATATGTACTGAGGCTATCCATCTTCTTGTTTTCTTCTTATATCAAAGCCACGAGCTGCTCTTCCTTTGCAGTGGAGTCACCAAGGCTTTGCCCAGGCAGGAACCTGGCGATCAAAATGTTAAGCACGATAGCACCAGATTACCTCAATTAATTAATAGTAATAGAATACCTATTATTCCAAAAACAATTCCTCATAAAACTAGAATTTTTATTGGTATCTCTTGGTTTTCTTTTTCTTCATAAATAGCAATGGCTTTCAATGTCATTCATTTCAGAATCTGAAGCTGTCCTATAATCAATATGTATATTTTTGGAAACTCGGGTTTCTAAACATTTTTCCTACTTTTGGTTTTTAAATCTAAAATGAATGCCTTCTGCAGACATATTTTCCAAATTTGAAGATGAAAAGGAAAAGTTGTTTGTTCGCTTTCAGCAACAGCGTAAGCAATCAATTCTAATATTCCTTAAAAACTTATGTTACTCAAAAGATAGAATGTTCACTTAATTTGCAGGACTGTCATTGTTTTCAGGGAAGAGAGAAAAGTCAATGCTGGCTGAACTCGAGAAGGCATGCACAGAGAAGGTAGCCGCTGCAGACGATTCTCTGAAAAAGAAGAAGCAGGTTAGCATTTTGTCTTTCAAATGTTTCAGTGTAATAGAATTTTAACTGCCCCAAGCAGCATAAAATGCTGCATTTACCACTACCATTCAGTTTTTTAGTGCTATCTTCTCATGCACCTAACCCTTAGGGCCCCTTTTTTTTCATTTAACCCTAGTCGTTCAAATCCTAGAAAAGTCAATGGCCTATCTACATCTTGCCTAATGTCCTTCTTAAAATAACCTCTTTAATAATCCTTTTGTTGGAGTTATTTGACCATGAATTCCTATATATTCAATTCGAAGCAAACAAATGAGACCTTAGGGAAATCACCCAAAATCATTTTCATTTAGTCAGGTTCATTTGTTTTTGGTTGTTCCATCAAACTTTTTTTGGTACTGGGTTATTAATGGATTAAGGAAAGAGAAAAGGAAGGAACTTTCTCTCATACAGCTAGTCTTATCATTTCCTCTTTATATTCTGAAACTCAGGATGACAAGTCCTTCAACATTCTGCGTAAATCCCTTGGCTCATTTCTGGAAAGCGGCTCAGACGAGGACTTTGCGCCCGACGAATGAATCGGCATTCCTCCAGTTGCCAAGTCCTTTGTCATGAATCCCATTACATCATGGCAGGCAGCTCGACTTCCACTTTTCCCCCTTGGGGAAACTCAGAAATATTTCCATTTCTTTCAGCAAGTAAAATGTAAAAGTTACGTTTCATAGTTCTGTATTCTGAATTGAACTTGACATTATCTCTGAAATCCGACAGCCCATTGTTTTCCAATCATTTTTTGTCCAACATTTCCATTAGCCTCTTGAATCACTTCTACAGGTTTTATAAATCATGGAAAGCTTTTGTAGTTGAATAGTTTCATTTTGACAATGTATAAAGGAAGAACATAAGCTGTCTTCAAGGAATTGCACTTTTACAGGTTTTATAGATCATGGAAAGCTTTTGTTGTTGAATAGTTTCATTTTGACAATGTAGAAATGAAGAACATAAGCTGTCTTCAAGGAATTTCAAGGGCTGGGGCTAATGTCATTCACAAGGATGGGTGTGTGTGTTTGAGGTAAGTAGGGTTTGATATGGAATAAGAATATAAGATGGACCAGTTTCTTTCCAGACCAATGGATCTGGTTCCGTATTTTAATACGTGGCTGAAAATCATGATGGACCCATCTAATGACTAGGGTCTTCAAGGCTGCTTCAGGCCAGGCCAGAGCTTGTCCAAACCCAATCGTTTATTTATTGGGCCTAGAATTTAGGCTCGTTCCTGACGACGGGCCAAGCATCAAGCCCGGGCCATCTCGTTTGCAAAATGTAACCAGTCCATTGTGTCAAAATGTTAGGCCAGACCAGGCCAACACTTTAAGCTGATATGGCACAAACCCAGCATATTTAACAGTTGGGCCAGATGGTTATGCTAGGCTGTAGTCCACAGGCCAAATAATAGAGCACAAATCCAGCTCAATATGGTCCAGGCTGAGGCTGGCCCAGCTCATGAGCACCCTTGATAGAAGTTGAAACTCATCTTCGGACCTTTCGGGTGCTTAAATCCTTCCAAGGACCCATCCGATACTTGTGATCATGGGGGACTAATGGAAAAACTGTACTGGGGATCATCCACTTTGGTCATGTGAGACATCTAATGTCGACAATTATGATGGGACTCATCTACGGTTGTCAATTTGGCCCTTTGATTAGGGGCCCGGCCCAACTTGGCCAGCAAAAGCCCTTAAAACGAGGGTTTTTCTTTTTGTTCTAAAACGCAAGAGGCAAGGTGAGGCCCAATTTTAGAAAGCCCGCAACCTTGAGGGCCAAGCTAGGGCTTGACTTAGTTGGCCCGAAGGGTCCCGCCTTGACCCTTCATCTATTAATATATAAAATAAATAATATATATAATGTAATATAATATATAGGGATTTTTGCAAAAAAAAAATTATAAAGAACTCCTCTCATTAGCAATTAATGATAGAGACTTAATATTTTATCAAATAATAATAATCAGATCTTAGGAAAATTTTTAATTGACATCCCCATAAATCACAATACTGTCACCTATATTTGATTCTTTGTTTTCTTTTGAACAATATATTTGACTCTACATTTGTCCAACACGGATATATTCTTCAATGAAATGGGAATTTAAGTTTGTCATTCATCGGACTGGTTTTCACCAATATAAACAACTAATGTTTGAGAGTTTAGATGAATGACCATCAATATCATCATTGAGTGGCGTTGAGTTTCACCCACTAGCCAATGATCAATGCCAATTTCTTTCTAATCCCTTACTTTTATGACTGTTGTTGTTTTATTCGAGTGGAATTCACGTCTGGAGTTAAAGTTTGTGACTTATGCATCAAATCATCTTCGTCATTCATGTTCTGCAGTCAAAGTTTAATTACTTTATTATAAAATCCAACGATGATGTTTCAAAGAATTAAAAGTTAAAGTTAATGCTAATTCAAGAGTGATCAAATGTTTATTTGAACCACACATACTAAATAATTTATTTGGAAAATGTCTAATGCATATTTGAAATAAATCTAATTGAATCAGATGAACTTGCCAAACAAATTCTAATGCTCCATATTATAGCTTTATAAAAAATATATATAGTACACGAACTAGTAAAAAAGGCTACAACTAGCAAAACTTCAACCAAGACAACCTTATTAATAGCCTGAGTGCCCGATAACAAATAAAACTAAGCACATTACTTAAACTATGTAACTACTGCTAGTGTGTTAATGTATTTGATGGTGTCTTCCACATCCTAATTTCATATGACAATGCTATCAAATTAACTTATTTTGTTTAATCCTAAATAATATATTTATAAAAGGACAAAGTAATTTGTTTATGCTGGTTTTTAGAAGGGTACAAAAAGATTGATTTTTGCATTGCACCTCGAATAAAGGAAGGTTAGCATTATGGTATAGAAAAATTACTATATATAATGATATTAAAAAAATAATTTCTTTCGGCCATGGGCTTCGATATTATAGCTCCTAGTGCTTTGGCTTGACCTAAGCTCTACCCGCATATTTGAGAGTAGGATAAGGCTTATGCGCTTTGACAGCCCTATACTCATCTAAAATCTTAGCACAACTGGGCCCATTTAATTCAGAAATGACAATAGAACACTCCTAAAGTTGATGATAAAGTGGAACCCATTAATGTTGATAATTGGCATGGAGTTGTCTGATGTTTGAACTGATTAATGAGATGAAGTATCTATGCTTTTTCCTTCAATGAATAGGGTAAGGTGGATTTTTTATTTTTTAAAGAATGATCCACTTGACAAAAGTACTTTATTTCCTAGATGATAAGATCAAATAGTAAACGTAACCAAAACTTCACATCAAAGGTAAAAGGTTTTGCGTTTTGAACATGGGTGGCCGTGGTCCAACTCCCAAGTCATACCCGGAGGTTCCGACCAGTTAATAAGCAAGTTTGGGTCCTTATTTAGGTCCCTATAAGAAAACGGGTCCAGGTCTGGGTTCTTTTTTGGACTCATGTTCTAAACAGACTTGGGTCCAGCTTTGTTTGGGCCCATGGACCTAGGACCTGACATATTACCTCTATTTTTTAAATTTCATCCTAAACGTTTTTTTTTTCCTTCTAAATCATTCTCTAACTAAACTCGGGCCCGGACCCAAACCCAAACCTACCCCATACACGGAATCAGTTCCGGTTCTGGTCCCATCTTCCCATTAACGGTTTCGATTCTGGTTCCATCTGCTCATTAACGGTTCCAAGTCTGGTTCCATTTTCTCATTAACGTTTATGGGTCTGCGTCCCCCATAATTGCCAAAAAGGTTTAATTCAAACTAGACCAACATAGGTGAACTTTCTCGCCTAAAAAGGATTGTCTAGTGTTGATGCGCATCATAAACCTTAATCCATCTATTTGTCAACCATTGTAGGTTGCTCAAGCTCACCAGAAAATGGTGCATGACAATCAAGGGATGCACAGTATTAAAAATGTTCAAACGCACATGAAGGAAATGTGGGATATCATGCTGATCAAAAGATCATAATTTTGAGTTTTAAGTCCTTAAAACTTAGTAATTATATTCTTATAAAATAATAATAATAATAATAATAATAATAAATGGTGCAAATCTGTAGTGACATTTTTCAAGGCAAAGAAAAAAAAATGTAAAATTAGGATTAGTACTAATTCAATGAGGATAGTGAGACAAAAGGATTGCATTGACTAAAGAAAGATAGGACACCTCCTGGCAGTTTGAGTTTCATTCCTCCCTCACCACCGTTTATAAGAGTCCCCACTCCAGGCTCACGAGCACCCTTGGACAGAAGTTGAAACTCATCTTCGGACCAGCTTTTGAGTGCTTGAATCCAATATTTGTGGTCATGTGGCACTAATGGAAAAATTGCAGTGGGGATCATTTAATTTAGTCATGCGAGACATCTAATGTGCACAATTATGATAGGACCCATCCGAGGTCTTAGCACAGCTGGGCCCATTTAATATCAAAAATCACAGTGGGACACATCTGTGATTTTACTTAGGTCGTCCTGTACACCATCATATATTTGTCAACACGGCTAAAATCCGTGCCGTGTTGGGCCAGTGCCCAGAGCCCGCGAGTGGCCCGGCCCGAGGCACGGCCAGGCCCACGGGCGGCCCGGCCCGGGCACGGCCCGCAGAAGGCCCCAACAGCTATTTTTTTTAAAAAATCCCCCCCACTTCCCAAAAAATGGTCTTTTTACATTTTTAACCCCCTCCAACAGCTATAAATGGTCATATGGGAGGGTATTAGTGTCTTTTGATCATTTTTTACCATTATACCCCCCTAACTGCTATAAAATGGTCATATGAGGGGGTATTTTATGTCATTTTATCACTTAGGAATTCTATAAATGGCCCTTATTCCTCTCATTTCTCTACACTCATCTACTCTCTCATTTCTCTACACTCATTTACTCTCTCATTTCTCACACTCCCTCTAAAGTTCTAAGGCTCTAAGCTTTCTTAAGTCTCATTCTAAAGTCTAAGCTCTCTATACAAAGTTTTCTAAGAAGTGAAGAGTGAGGGTAACTTCTCTAAAGTGGAGGATTCAATTAAGAAGAACTTCTCCATTAGCTCTCCCTCTCAGCCTCTCTCATAAAGGTATTTATTTTCTTTAATTTTGAGTTTTACTTAGTAATAATATACATAGTAATATTATATATTAAGTCTCATCTTCTCCCCTTTCTTGTATAAATTATCACAAAAAACACATTATACATAATTATTTATTAAAAAAAATTATCTTTTATTTAGAAAAATGGCTAGACCATCACAACCTTTCAACCTTGACTTCTCTCTGAATGAGGAAGATCCTGAATTGATTCATTTAGATCAAAATCAGGACATAGAAGTAGATAGCAATAATCCCCAAAACCATGCATCATCTTCGGTTGGTACAACCAAAAAGAAGAGAAAATCAAGATTGACTTCTCAGGTATGGAATTATTTTACTAAAGTTACTGTCCCATGTCCCACGGAGGAACAAAGGAAAAGGCACAATGTAAAATTTGCAAAGATCTCCTCAGTGGCAAATCATCAAGTGGCACTGGCCACCTTAATAGACACATGAAAAAGTGTCTACTCAAACAAACGAAAAACGCTAACGATGGGGGAAAAGGTGGGAGCCGTGGGATGGTTCAAACACAACTTTCTCAAACAGATTCATCTGGCGTTTTGAATTTTTGACCCTACTAATGCTAGATATCAACTTATTAAGTATATAATTTCTTCCCAATATCCATTTGTACTTTCCGAAGACCGACGTTTTGAAAGATTTTTGAGGTCTGCATTTGTTCCTTCATGGCAAAGAATATCTAGAATTACTGCTAGAAATGATGCAATAAAAACTTTTTTGAAAGAAAAAGAGAATTTAAAAAATATTTTTGAAAATATACCTGGAAAAATAGCTTTAACTTTAGATTTATAAACCTCTAAACAAAATCTGGGGTACATTGCAATCACATCACATTTTATTGATAGTGATTGGGTGATGCAGAAAAGAATAATTTCGTTTTCTATGCTAGAATTTCCACACACTGGTGCTAGGATAGGGTCCACCATCCTTGAAAAACTTAGAGAATATAGAATTGAAAATAAAATAATTTCTATAACTTTAGATAATGCAAGCACTAACAATGTCGCAGTAGAGTTAATAAAACAATCAATTCAACTTGATTTAAATGATGATCTATTTCACAATAGATGTGCATGCCACATCATAAATCTTATTGTACAAGTAGGGGTGAAATTAATTAGAGATGATTTAGAGACTATTAAATGGATTGTAGGATACATTTTTTGTTCTCCCTCGCGAAAACAATGGTGGAGGGACATATGTGTAAATTTGAATCTAAGACCAAAGAAAATATCATATGATGTAAAGCATAGATGGAATTTTACCTATAAAATGTTAAAAGAAGCATGTGCCTATAAAATGGCACTAAATCAATATTGTCAACTTTATTTGGAGCATGAAAATATTTTTATAAGTGATGATAAATGGACCCTTCTTGAGATAATAAGAGATTTTTTAGAAGTTTTTCATGATGCAACATTGTTTTTTTCTGGGGTATATTATCCCACATTAAATCAAGCTTTATCCCATTTTTTTGAAATAAGTATTACTTTTAAAAAGTATAGAGATTTTCCAATTTTTCAACTCATGTGTATACAAATGAAGGCAAAGTTTTCATCATATTGGAGAATAACTCCTTTAACATTTTGTATACCTGCTATATTAGACCCTAGATTGAAATTACAAGGTGTAGAAACCCTTCTTGATGAAATAAACTCTAATATGAATACAACTAATATAAATGACATTACAACAATTAAGACACAATTAGAAACACTTTATTTGGATTATGCTACTCGATTAGGTAGATCCATAGCACCCACGGTCCCAACAGGCCCTCCCCAAGTACATAAAGGAAAAAAGAATGCTATTTGGAGTATTTTGAAGAAATCTCATGGAAGTAATTACTCTTCTTCTGGAGGATCTTACAACCTTAATGAATTAACAATGTACTTGGGGAGCGATCCTATTGTGGTCGAGGATGAAGATGAAGATGATTTTGATCTTTTGGCATGGTGGAAATCATTCGAAACTAAGTTTCCCGTGCTTTCCGCCATAGCCCGTGATATACTAACAATACCAGCGTCTACAGTTGCATCAGAGCAGGCATTTAGTGCAAGTGGACGCCTTATTGACCCCAGGAGGATTACGCTTTAAGAAGAAACCGTTGAGACCTGCATGTGCTTACGAGATTGGTATCAAGCACATGATAGGGAACAACACGTCGATGATGATGAGATCGAGATAGAAGACGAGCTAGCAGCGTTACATATATCATAATATAATTTTTTTTAGAATGTATAATAGGCTTTCAACTTGTAATTTATTTTTTATAATGTATCATAGGTTTGTAAAGTTGTAATTTATTTTTTAGAATGTATCATAGGTTTCTAAAGTTGTAACTTATTTTTTAGAATGTATCATAGGTTTCTAAAGTTGTAATTTATTGTTTAGAATGTATCATAGGTTTTTAAAGTTGTAATTCTTTTTCATTTATTAGAAGGTTTGAATTTCATTATATATATTGATCCAAGTTCAAACTTGTAATTTTTTTGAACTTTTGTAACTTAAATTTTAAGGAAATACAATTTATTTGATGTATTTTTTCAAAACATCATTAGTGTTATTCTACTTGTTATTTCTCTTAATTTCTTTATTTTAGTGAAATTGGTTTTTTAAAGAACCTAAAAAAAGACATAAAGAACCTAAAAAAAAAAAAAATTAAAATTTTTTTTTTTTTTTGGGCCGCCCACGGGCTGCACGGCCCAGGCCCGACTAGGGCCCGGCCCGGCACGGCACGACCAGAGTCGTGCCCTGGGCTGTGCTGGGCTGGCCCCTGAGCCCTTGGGCCAGGCACGGCACGGCCCGCATAATTACGTGGGCCGGGCCCTTCTTCAGTGGGCTGTGCCATGCAGATTTTCACCTCTACCCATGGGTTGCCCCTATCATAATTTCACATTCATCCGAAGTATACGTACTTTTGAATTAAATGTCGTAATAGAAGTGTGACATTAAAAAATGGTTAAAATCTAAACCCTATGAAAGTTTTTGCAGGATACCAGAATATACCATTCAGTGCAGCGGAAATAACTAATCAGACAATATAAAACTAGCTATCTACCAATCACATACCACAAGATGACAGACACAATATTTAACATGGAAACCCTTTCAAGAGAGAAAAACCACGAACCAGAAATCAAGAATTCACGAATAGTTACAAGATATACTCACAAGCTCTTTTACTTTAGTCTGCACCTCGACCTACGGACTGTAGTTGTTCTTGCACATAATCCACTAACACAACATCCACCGTGCACCGTTCTCCTTACTTGATATCCTCGCACCTTGTTAGTCAAGATGAACTATCTTCTACAAGAAAGGTAGAAGCAGCAACAACCTTCTAGAGCAGCCATTTAGAATAATCTCTTAATGGCTCTAGAGAATATCTTTAAGATATCTCTGACTCAGATTAATGAGAGGTGGGTTCTAGGGTTGAGAGCAATACCCTATATATAGCTTTAAATCCGTGTCTTAGACTTAGTGCACAAGCGAGACTCAAATTGGGAAACAATGTCTCAAAAGGAAACAACTTCGTAGCAATTTAGGAGACTTTTCCGTTTTGTTCGCGCTTGTCCGATCGATTAGATCACCCAAATAATTGGGGCGCAACTACCGTCCGATCGATTGGACAAAGGCTTTGATCGATCGGGGCCTGGGAGTCTTGCCCGGTCTTCTATTTTCTTTTATTATTCACTTCAGCTCTTCTGGTGACACAACCACGGTCCATTCTAAAATAAAATAGAAAATACAACTCAATGGACCCAGACCCATGAATTAGCCAACATATATATAATACACACACACACACACATATATATATATATAATACTTACACCCTATAAAGAAATTGTCGTTATGATCCATTTGAGATTATTTTTGTTCCTGAAAATGAGAGCTTTCTATGGCACTACCTCTAATGATTGGCATGCGTCTAACAAAACCCTTGCTCTTAGATTTTTACCTCTCTCATGGTCCCAAGAGATACATGTTTGCAAAATATAACCCCAATGTGTAACCATGTAAGTATTTGGATTAAGGTAAAGATGAACATAAAGAAGTGCTCGATTTTCTTTCCCTTGAGACTCTTGCTTGAATTTTATGGTGGAGATTCAAAATCTCCCGGAGCCCTATGTGAAAAAAAAAAAAAAAAAAAAAAAACCCTCAAGGGAAATGCTTATATCCTATAAACTAATACATCAGTGCATTTTTTTTGAACAGTAATGCAAGAATATATTAAGAAAAAAGAAAACTTACATAATACGTCGGTGCATAAGAACGTTGCAATGAAAGAAGTAGGAGATACGCTAATTCCATAATTGGATAAGGCCAAAAAATGACTTTAAATTAAGGATTTAAGCCTCCCAATTAATTCTTAAAAGCGATATTGAGACAAAAACACATACATTTAATAGAGAAGCAATCAGACATTAAAGATTTTTAAACCCGAGCTTATTTCCCGTCGAGGGTTTTTAGGCAACTTTGTGTAGCCCTTTTTCCACGGAAGTGAAATGGAGTCTTTCGTCTTTCTTCTTTCGTACCACTCCCCATGCGTGGTGCAATGCTAATGCATCGAGGAAAACTTCAAAACATTTTAATTTTTCTTCACGAGGAAACGAAAGTCCAACCCACCCTTTCCTTCCCCTTTCAATGGGAAGATCCTTTCCGCTGAGGAGGAAACTTATGTCATGCAAATGGTGGAGATTTGAAATCTCCCGGAGCCCTATGTGAAAAAAAAAAAAAAAAAACCCTCAAGGGAAATGCTTATATCCTATAAACTAATACATCAGTGCATTTTTTTTGAACGGTAATGCAAGAATATATTAAGAAAAAAGAAAACTTACATAATACGTCGGTGCATAAGAACATTGCAATGAAAGAAGTAGGAGATACGCTAATTCCATAATTGGATAAGGCCAAAAAATGACTTTAAATTAAGGATTTAAGCCTCCCAATTAATTCTTAAAAGCGATATTGAGACAAAAACACATACATTTAATAGAGAAGCAATCAGACATTAAAGATTTTTAAACCCGAGCTTATTTCCCGTCGAGGGTTTTTAAGCAACTTTGTGTAGCCCTTTTTCCACGGAAGTGAAATGGAGTCTTTCGTCTTTCTTCTTTCGTACCACTCCCCATGCGTGGTGCAATGCTAATGCATCGAGGAAAACTTCAAAAACATTTTAATTTTTCTTCACGAGGAAACGAAAGTCCAACCCACCCTTTCCTTCCCCTTTCAATGGGAAGATCCTTTCCGCTGAGGAGGAAACTTATGTCATGCAAAAGTGGTCTTTTAAGGACCGTCACACAAGTTATATTTGAACTAAGCCAACAGAGGGGAACTTTCACACCCGAAAAGGATTGTGGAGAAAATGAGTTGAGGGTTGATGCACATTATAAACCTGAATTCACCAATCCATTAACCATCGTAGGATGCTCAAGTTCAGCGGAAACAATGCACGACGGTCAAGGGAGCCACGATATTAAAAGTCGTTCGAATACAGCGTAGGAAATGCGGGATATCAGACTGACCAAATGATCCCAAGCTCAAATTTCAATTCCTTAAAATGTAATAATCATACGTGGTGCAAATTTGTAGTCATACATTTCAAATCAGATCAAAGAAAAAAGGAAAAAAAGTAAAACTAGGATCAGTCCTAATTCAATGAGAAGAGTACGAGAAAGGAATCTATAGACTATAAAGATGGGAAGGGCCAACACTTCCACAGCCTGGCTCTTGGACACCTCCTGGCAGTTTCGTTTCTCCCCCACTGTCACTTTTTAAGAGTCCCCATTCCCGACCAGTCTACCGGACGCGCCTACTACCTCTCTCTCCAAGCTAAAAACATGGCGAACCCGAGAACAGACTCCCCAATCTCTCGTCGCATCGTTCTCGCTTTCTTGGATTTCCTCAACTCTGGTTCTCTATCTCTCTCTCTCTTGACATATATATCACTGATAGATGGATTATTCCTTTTAGAATCTTTTGATTGCCCAAGTGGAACTGTCGATACTCGAAACAATGGTAAAAATGCAATCAAGGATTGGGTTTCAAGTAAGAACAGATGGATTTCATTTGCATGGGTTTGCAAGGGCTGGTCTCTAAATAAGAACATCGTTTGTTGTTTTGACCCGAAATTGAAGTTGAGGGTTTGCTTCTATTACTGTAAATAAGAGGACCCATTAATCGCTTGTTGGCTTATTTTTCTTCCTTTTTTCTGTTCTTGTGATTTTGGGTTAAGCAGCTTGTGTCTGATATGTGTTCTTTGAATAAAAATAGAAGAAGAAAAAGAAGAATGATTCTTGATTTTTGTCGCAACTGGTTATGTTGTTGACAGGTTAGGAAACTGAATTCAAGGTGGTTTCTATCAGCAGTAATTTATGAAATGACTAAAAAACATGGATTAAATCTGACATAATAATGCAATGATCAAGTTTTTCTTGAACTATCTGAAGAGAACACAAAGGAGCACGAAACCCATTTTTTACCCTTATCTAGACTTTCTGTATTAGTGATTTTTAGGTGTTTCAAGGATTGTAAATAGCTTAGAAACCAATGTAATGGGATTAATACATGGTTTTGGTGGCGTTTTCAGCAATTCCATGCAGAGATCTTATTAATTAAATTGCTGAGGGATTCCCTTTGATTCTTTGAGGCATCGGCATTGTTACTTATGCTACTTTATTTTGTTTTGTCATTTGAGGCCTCTTCTTAATACTTAGTATTTACATCTTGATCAGTTTCTTTTTTTTTTTTTTCTTTCTTTCTTTTGAATGATAATTTTGATCAATGTTCAGTTGTAATTTTTTTTAATAATAAATCTGAAGTTTTCTATGCTTAACATTTAAAGTGAAGCTGAATGTGATTACAGATCAAAATACTGGTTGCGGTGGGCGTACTGGTTAGTGGCCAAAATGCTACGTAGTGGCTTAGCAGTGTGGATTTATCAAGTGGAGAAAAAATTCAATTTTTTTGTAGCAGCCAATCTTGTGTTTTTTTTTAGTGATTTGGAACCATATAAGGGTAGAGACAACTTTATGAAAGGCTATTAAGGAGAAGCAATAAGATAAATAATGTTTTAAATTAAAATTGCTTGCCTCTACTTGGTTTTAGACCGTAGTGCCACTATTTCTCAAAATAGCGTAGCGGCCTCGATTGCTGCGACCAATAATATAGCCTAGTGGCTGCTATTTTGAACCATGAATATGATTAGTGCTTCTTTCTTGGGTTTCCTTTGTGATGGATGAGAATTGAAAATATATTGATTTGTTGGAAAAATTTTCGATGAATGATGGTGATGATTTGAGTTTTCCTTATATCATATGGTATGAGATACCGAGTCAGATCTCTAGATGTTTGTTAAAGTTGATAGGAATTAGGAACTGTATACCTGTATCGTTTTTTGTTTTTCATTGTTCTTGAGTTTTTAGGAATGCGTATCATGAGATTTTTCCTCCTGATTGAAGTTCTGTGATTACTTTCTCATATGCTTTATTTACTTTATTTTGCTTGTATGCAAACCCGTGCCCTTCAAGGTGGGGCTTTTCCCTAAACAGTAGCAAGTACTATCAGTAATGCCATTCTCTTAATATTAGTTTTTGATCCCTGTGCTATTGAACTTTCAAGTTGATCTTTTAGAGACTACCATAGTATTTTTGTGATTTGGAATGTATCTCTCAAAACTACTATATGGGTCTCTGAGACTGGCTGCCTAGATTTCGACAGTTAATTCTTGTTTTGATACTACTGTTTTCTCTAGGACAGTTGAACCTGCTCCTGGAATTGATGTTGAAGGGCTCGAGGTAGTTAGAGAGTGTTTGGAAGAGGTCTTCAAGCTGGATCCTTCTTCTGTTGATGTTCAGACAAGGCCACATTTGTTGGTTGACTTGTTCAGTTCATCCAATGCTGATGAGCAGCATAAGGTCCAACCAGATTCCTGTCATGCAACAATGCCAGTGGAAGCACCCAGTACAAGCTCAGTTCAGAATGTTGTAAGCAACAATCTTTCCAAGGCATCAAAATCTCTGTTTTTTTCTCTCTCCCAACTGTTCACATGTATCATACAAAATACATTGATACATGTCAGTGATGTTCTTAATAGGATTGTGTCAGTTGTATTTGTCACTGCATTGATGGCGATGCTATTGTGGACAGAAAATGTATAGATTATGAATAGATACTATTTTTCTTTATCTTTTAATTTTCAGTATTTATCATTTTTTTACAAAAATTAACAATATCCGATGATATACAGTTCGATTTGAACTGACCCCTTGATCGGTTTGTGATACGAATAAATTTTTCAGAACAGGATACTACCATCCAAAAATACCTTGTTTCATTCATTTCAATTTTCAGCAACCACCCAAGGATTTAGGAAATATGCATACTAGATAGGTAAATTTAGCCACAGTGACTTAATGTGTGCGATGCATTCTCAAAGATTTCATCTGTCCAATTATTTAACATGTTTTTAATTATGCAATCACTAAAAACTGGATTGGAACTGATTCAAGAATTGGGCGATGTGGTGTTGTCTGGCACATATCAGATGTGGCCATGGATTAAAAATTGGCTGACTCCTAGTTGACTTGACCGAGTCGAGCTGAACACGGCCCTTAGCAGATGAGGTCCACTGGGACTGGGACCTGACCCGAGTTCGATGTGACTCGGTTGAGTCCCATTTTACTTTGCCGAGACTCATCTTTTTTGCCCTCTTATCTAAAGCTTGCGGAAAATCGCTCTTGAAAGCAAAGCCACAATGTTCTCTCCATTGGCTACAACCAACCATCACTTAACACATTGTGTGCTACAGGGCTCTGTCCTTGGTATTTGCTCCCTTCACCATAGAAGCATGTAACATGTTTATGTTGAAGAAATATCAGTTTTACAAGTCTGCAGCATCTTGGCTCTGACCAATGTGGAGAACTTGGGATTTGATTGACACAAAGATACAAAACAAGAACCAAGCAAATAAAGTATGGTCCATGAACTTAATGTTTTCATTATGCATTATGCATATATCACCCTATGAACATTCCTCATATATATATATACATAATTGGAAATATTCTTATGCAAAAGAGGAAAAGCTATATATGGTCATTTGCAAACGAGGAATGCTCATGTGTAAAGAAGGGAAAGCCATGTAATTGTCCGTCACCTTATAGCAAGGGATGGATGCATATGAATATTCCTCTCTCTCTCTCTCTCTCTCTCTCTCTCTCTCTCTCTCTCTCTCTCTCTCTCTGTATATATATATATGTTATAAATGGCTTCTATAATGACATACGTACTTTGAGTCTTTGTTCATGGAAACAGCTCATAGGAAGATATGCGAAAACTTTGTTGGTACATTTGTTTACCAGTAAAACCTAGCCAAATTGGAACCCTGCCCCCATGTTTACCTGCTGGAGCCTGGATAGAGTTGGACCAAGGACTACCATATAAGGAAATATAAAACTTAAAATAAAGGCAACAAGGGACTTACCATTCAACCCGGCCGAGTCCCATGCTTGGCCGAGTCGACTTGGACTCTGACTTGACCGAGTTGGGTCCCGATTCTGATTTTTTATCCTTGGACGTGGCACCTTGTTGGATTCTTTGAAGAGTTTTCTACTGCTATTTTAAGAATTTTCTTGTAGTTGGCATCCTCTCATTCACAAACTGTGTTGCATGGTTCTCTATATTGAGCAATGTGGTGGTGTTAGGCATGTACCGAGCATGACACCATTTTGGATTCTTTACTAGAATCTTCTGTCACTAATTTAAGCATTTCTTGTAGGTGATAAAATATAATTTTGCCTTTTAAGTTTAACTAAAATATTTTTTATCACTTGATTGTTTAAAGTAAGATTTGTGCATTGACTTTTTATTTGTTGTTTACAGTTTTATTTACATTTATAACTGAGTCCATGATTATTTTTTTTGGACCTGCTTAATTGACATCTTGATCTGGTGTCAAATTTTAATACATGAACCCGTGCTCATGCAATTTAGTTCAAACTATTCTCAAGCTCTCTAGTGTTTTTGATTATTATGCTATATCACCATATGAATTGAGATTGTTAAGCATTCTTCTACTGATTTTTTTTTTCAAAGGTAATGTGTGACTTTATTTTGTTATACTTCCTGATTTTCCTTGCTTTTACTTTTCAACCAGAATGAGGAGCCGGTCAGAGATCCCCATGCCTCAGGTATGATCTTATGTATGTTATCTCAATTATATAATTCCAAAAGAAAGTATATAATTCCAAAAGATGCAGCAACCTAGTTGTCACTTTAAATTCGTTTTAGCTGAACTGGCTGAAACTATTCGTTTTGATCAATAGATTGAAATGAACAGTCCCTTGAAAGATTTCGGTCCTATTTGGATGGACCTCTCGATTGGGTTTTAAATTTGGAGATATCCGCTGAAATTTGACAAGGGCAAGGATTTTCCCCCCATTTTTCTTGACTTGGGTTTCTCTTGAATGGTATTTGACCAATATATCATCCGTTACAGCTTAGTATGCATGGTTTTTTACCAATATGCCCTCCATTAAGGATGGGCATGCATGGTTTTTTTTCCTTTTTGGTCCTTTTTCACTTATAAGTAAAGGCTTTTAGCTCTTTACGACTTCACGCAGGAAGTGGTTTATGTCATAGAAGTTGGCCGCTTCTTTGTTGAACTTCATTGGGTCCTCCCACCTCTGCAAAAAGTTGGCTTCTTCCTTTTGCAACTTAGGTGGATCCTTGTTCTTCTTTTCATTAATTATTTCATTATAAAAGGAATTGGGATTCATTTATATGATATAGACACGACAGGTTACATTGTTGATTTATAATAGAATGAATTTTATATATAGTTTATATGCTCTTTTCACTTTGCTGTTTTTCATATTTTCTGGACATATATATATATAGATATAATTATTTTTCGTTATTCTTTGAAATACAACTCTGAGATGAAACATTGAAATGGATTAAACCTTTCAGTTTGGAGCCGAACTGATGTTGTTCAAAACAAAATTGACAACTATGTGCCGTGTGCTACGGCTTGAATCCAATTACGTCATATTATTATTTATTATTATTATTTATAGGCATGAATTGTACAGTTAATTGTAATATAATCTAGATTTTTTCTAGAAAGAGGAAACATGAAGAAAAACAGGAGAAAGAAGAGGATTCAGGGGACTAGAACGACACAACCAAGTTGCTCTAAATTAGACAACCTTGGCAATAGATAGTTTTATTATATTTTGAACTATTACAGAAACCCCTCTTGTATTTTCCTAAATTACATAGACACCCCTAAGGTTTATTTAATTACAAACATATCTCATTCTTATCTCATAACACTCCCCCTCAAGCTTGGACAAAACATCATTTAACTATTTCTTGTCACCACTTGTGATTTCCGAAGGTGTCGATGAACTTGAGAAATATTGTGTCTGTGACATAGTAAATCATAAAGTAATGATATGATGTCTATTAGAGCTCATCTATTGTTAGCGTTTTTAGACTTGATTTATGTTTGCCATATATCAATCCCTTAGGTTAAGTGTAGTTATAAACTTGGAAGTACGGAGTAGTTAGTGGTAAGTATTAAGTAAATACTAGGTAGTTTATAAGTACTAATATTATGCACAGTACATAGTACATGATTGATGATACACTACACACTACTATGTAGTAAATACTAAATACTAAATACAGGTACAATTTTGTTGTGCCTGTTTGTCCATTAACATTTTATTAGGTTTTGACTTCACACCCGAATAGCATGAACATTGGTGAAACTTTCATTAGTAGGAATTTTTGAATATCTTCCCCCATTTTTTGGGCCTCATAAAGTCCATGCAGATACTATCCACCGCTGCAACAGATATGTACCACCCAATACATATCATTTTGGTTTTATGTGAGTCTACTTTTGTAGATCCAAAGTGCCCATATATCCTCATGCGTTGGAACTAGTCACAGACTCACAGTTCCTCTCCAACCAAAGTGATGTTCATCGTTGGACCGATCACGTCTAAAGCACGTAATTTTATATTATACACACGTCAATCCATCAGTATATATCACTCCAGTTATAGTTAAATATGGACCAATTACTATACATGTGAGAGCGTGTGATATGGGTGGCTTGGATTTTAAAAGGGTGGGTTCTACATTGGTCAAATCAGGTAATGAAGGCATAATGTTATTTTCTAATCATGTCAATGCACCTGTACATATCACTTTAATTGGAGTAAAATTCATCTAATGCTTATACACGTGAATTCGTTTGTTATGGATGGTTTGTATTTTGGAAGGGCTGGTCCCATAGTGGTGATATCAGGTAATTAACTGGTATGATTGACACCACAGTTGTTTCTCATTTTTTAGACACTCCAGAAAATTCTATTGTTTTTTGTTTTTATAACATTTCATGTAATTGTAGGGGTCTCACAAGATGAACTTTTTGGGCAATTTTGTGGTGCACTTGAGAAAATTCATTTTTTCAAGGCAATGGCTTCTGGGGATGACGATCATGCTCAACTGGATAAAGCTAAACGGTTATTTGATGAGGCTTTATTGGTATGCGATACTTTTTTTTTTTTTTTTTTGTATTTATTTCTGTAACAGATGTTTTCTTAGTCAAACTTTACATTACAGTTACAAGATGTACATGTAATACAGGCTTAGAGCTGAAAGAAACCGAAAAGAAAAGAAAAAGAAATATGCCTATGAACGTCCCCTTGTTTTCCCAACTATGCACCAACCTGTCAAACTCCATTACCACATGCAAAAAAATGCTCCAAAAGTTTATCTAATTTTGGAAAAGATTAATATTAATCTTTAAAGTTTCTTTTTTTGACTTGGTCACTGAAACATTCGTGCTCTTGGAAATTGGAATCCTCTGCCACTATGATGGTATTTAAATTCTGTAGCATGGTCGCACTTGCTTCTGTCAACTGGATCTGTAGAGGGCCTTCTCATCCCCCTCTACCTGCTTGACCTTAAATTCCCCTTCTGCATTTTTTTAAACTAAAAAGAATGACCTTTCTACAGAGTTCCTCATCATAGTCTCACCCAACATTACCACAAACTTCAAAAAGCCCTTTCTCTCAGAGCCACTTCACCAAAGTGGCAGAGTCCCTCTAGAGTTTCCTTTGAATTATTTATTGTACTGAATACTCAAGTCCTTAGCTCATCTGGTTAGAGAAATGAATGAGTGTGTTGTGTTCGTGAGTCCATGTCCCCTTGTAGCCAAAAAAAGGAAAAAAAAAAGAAACTCATTCGTTTCCAACACAAATGATTGCTACCGGTGAAATTCTGCACACAAGGCATCTTGCTCTTCTGAAGGGTTCACACCCTTTTTTTTATAACAGTAAAATTTTTATTGCACACAAAAGACTAAAACATTATACAAAGCTTAAAATGCTCAAACAGAAAAACAGCAATCAAACATAACAAATTACAGACGAGTGGAAAAGTCTATCTGAAAGATTATCAACCACTGAATTTGCCTCCTGTAAGATGTGATGAAATAAAGCACCCAAGCGACTTGAGATATCCTAAGCCTCCTCAACCCAATCTGCCAATCTCCAGGGAAAAGAAGACTTTCTTGAACCCCATTGAATTGCCGAGAAGGAATCACCCTCAATAATAGCATTAATTCCCCCCAATCCAGACAATTCGCGACAACCAATCAGAGAGTGAAAAATTCAGCTTCATTTGCTTCCGAAGACTACACTGGCCTTGAAAATTCTCAAACAATTCTGCTGGACCAATCATGAATAACACCTCCAATTCCTCCTTTCTTAAGAGATTTAATAAAGCTCCCATCAAAATTTAATTTAAGAATGCCTGTTGGAGGCTCATCTATGAAACTTTCAGTTTGGGCTTAACACACCAGCCCCTCTTGAATATAGCTGCCCAAGACCGATTAAGATCAAATAAATCAAACCGATCAAATTCCTTTCTTTTGCGCACCCACTCTGACACAGACCAAACAATTGAATCAACAATATCCTCCATTGAATGACTTTTATTTCGGAAAACTCTATTATTCCTTTCCAACCATATCTTCCAAAACGTAGTATACAACACTAATTTGCATAGAACTTTACCATGAATTAACTTGCACTGCACCCTAAACTGACAAAACAACTCATCAACATGTCTTGGCATAACCTACCCCAAATCAAACATAATTAGAATGGTCGACCAAACACTGAGCAAAACCATAGTGAATCATTAGATGATGCATTGTTTCCTCATCTTGACAACACATAGGACAACCATTGACTATAATATGATTTCTTCTTTTCAACTTATCTATAGTCAAGATACTGTGCCACTTTGCAACCCAACAAAAAGTCAACACTCTAGGTGGAACCAAAGGATTCCAAAAACTTTTCCAACCTTCCATTCTATCAGAATTAACAGTCAAGTCCTTAAAAAAAGACTTCACCGAAAACATGCATTTAATATCTGGTTTCCAAATTCTTATATCCAACATGCCAAGCAATATAACAAAATCAGAAGCTTCCCGATCATTTAAATCCCTCTAGAAACAAAAATCCCAAACAACCGTGCCACCCATAGAAGAACACTAATCAGCAACCATTGCATGCTGCCTCCTGTGTAAACAACTGAGATTAGGGAAAAGAGAATGCAGCACATGCTGTCCACACCATTCATTATACCAAAATTTAACCTGATGCCCATCATGAGCCGTATATTGGTTCCTTCGATCAAAATCAGCGTTAACAGAAAGAATAGACCTCCAAAAGCCAGAATCGTTATAGCAGTGACTCGGCACCCATCAAGCATCGTTACCAAATTTATACTTGCTTAATATAAGTTGTCTCCACAAACCTTGGTCAACTTCCCCCCCTCTCCAAAGCCACTTCCCAAGTAAAGCTTTGTCTACTTTATCAATGGAACGAATGCCCAAACCACCTTGAACAATAGGTTTGCACACTGTCTCCCGTGTAACCAAGTATATTTCCTTTTATCAATGGAATCATTCCAAAGAAAATCTGGCTGAATTTTTTCAATTCTTCGCATAGCACTTTTAGGACATTTAAAACAAGAGAGGAAATTAATTGGGATGCTAGAAAGAGCTGATTTGATTAAAGTAACCCGACTCCCCTGGACAAATACTTTCCCTTCCCAGAACTTAACGTTTTGTCAAACCTTTCCACAACCGGATCCCATAAATATATCTTAGGTATCCCCACAAATAATGGCAACCCCAAATACTTGGAAGGAAACTTCCAACCCTATGACGAAAATAATTAGCTAAAGCGGGGACATGACTTTCATAGTCCAAACACCAATTAGCTAAAGCGGTGACATGACTTTCATAGTCCGAACACCAATTAACTCACTTATCATAGTTAATCTTCAACCCTGATAACATCTCGAACCATTGCAATAAAAACTTTAAATTATCCACCTAATCTGAAAAAGCATCACAAAAAATTACTGTGTCATCTGCAAACTGTAAATGGGTTACCTCATAGACAAAATTTGCAACAGTAAAACCCGTAAGTAACCTCGTCTATTTTGCTCTTTCCAACAAAGCATTCAGAGCCTCTGCGCACCATATCATAAGCGTTTTCAAAATCCAACTTGCAAAGCAAACCCGGGCGTTTCCTGTCTATACCTTGAATCAACACACTCATGGGCTATTAAAACAGAATCAATAATTTAACGGTCATCCACAAAAGCACCTTGAATGCTGGAAATAATATCTGGGAGCACTTGTCATATGCACTTTGCCAAAACTTTAGATAGAATCTTATAAAGGCTGCCAATAAGACTAATAGGCCTAAAATCCTTAATAGAAATAGCTCCATCTTTTTTAGGAATCAAAGCAATGAAAGAAGCACCCAACTCCCCCTGAATAACTCCCTTAGCAATGTTGTCCACACCCTGGTTTTCGTAGCAATTGTTGAGTATTTTTGAAAGGCCCAATATATAGCTTATTGCCACTTAATGCCTTCACTAAAGTTAATGAAATGGTACTAAAGTGATTGAAATGGTGAACTGAATTATTAACATTACCTTGACAGGAAAGTGGAATGGAATGGTGAACTGACAACACTACTTCACTGAACATAGAGCACACATTTGTAACATAATGTTGTCTCATGTTATTATGTAAATGGGCTGTGTATAAATTTTGTAAACTATCCAACAC
Source organism: Umbellularia californica (assembly GCA_028538565.1). Lineage (NCBI taxonomy): Eukaryota > Viridiplantae > Streptophyta > Magnoliopsida > Laurales > Lauraceae > Umbellularia > Umbellularia californica. The sequence continues at coordinate 14,388,693 of JAPQWN010000006.1, forward strand.
TACAATCATGTTCACTATTGTCATCCCAGCTTTTGGATCCGATGAGTTCATCAATGGACCATCTAGAGCCTTAGAAAGGAATTTGAAGAGCAGCCCAAATTGTCTAATGCTCTTAAGTTTCTGTAAGAAAAACATTGTTAAATAAAACCATATTTCCTCTTTGCCTTATTGAAAATGTTCCATTCTAAATTATAATCTGCTTGGAATTTCATATCAGATAATAAGTCATTCTAATTGGGGATTACGAAAAATTCTGGAAACCTCAACTCCAAGTGACATTAATTACATAAACATTCTACCAAAACTTTTCATGAATCATCGTCATCATCATCAAAGGTCGGATACATAACTCCTCAGCGATCACACACTCAGGTCCCACATCATCCTTAATGATGGATATTTTAAGTTTTTACTATCACTCTTCTCTGAAGAGCCCACTTTCCTCATTGAATACCCACAACTATTAATATGACTATTTCATGTCCCCAATTTATTCTATTTCAGAACCTGCCTCAATGGATCTTTCAACCGACTTTCAGGCCTGTAAAGTGTAAACAGTACCAGAAGCTACCTGTGTAATGTATGACTAATGCAAGCATCATCTTCATGATCATCGCCATTGTTATCAACAGTAACAAGATTGGCGATACAATTTGGTTTGCTGTTCCAAAGCTTTCCATTTGTCAACTCTTGAATTTCAGATTTACTCTTTTTAGGTTTGAGCCACTAGGACGATGCCAAGTTACCTCAATAACCTAATGGGTGTATTTGTTGTTCTGAAAATTGAAATCGAATTGTAGTTTGTTCGAGGGGTTGTTGTATTGTGAATTGCCATATGAATCTAAGGTTTTATTTTTTTCTATAAAAATGGAAATAATTAATTAAAAAAATAAAAAGGTATTCATAATCCACCCACTAAAAAGAATTCCTTTGCTTTTGAAATTCATTTTTTTTTAAACATATGGTCTGTGTACCAATTACCAACACACTCGTTGTTAGAAGAATTTGGAACTGCTAGTCCTTGTTTAAGATCTCTTATTTCCTAGTTCTAACAAAACTTTATTGGACAAAACCTTAAGAGAAGACGATTTGGTTCCCAAATATGTGCCTAATGTGCAGGTGTCTGCAGAAGATCGAAGTGACCACTTTTTTCTTTAGTATCATCAAGTCCCTAAAATTTAATTCTCTCTTCCTTAAACATTTGGCATCAGCTGGGCGCCCCATGGCTTGAACCAGGCTCTCAACAATGGTTGGCATGAAGGTCATTCATAAAGAGAAGATTTGCTCTTGTTTCTCCATATTGAATCTAACAAATGATAAATTGGTCCAAGGGCAGCAGCATATAGATCTTAACTGGGGTTAAACCTGGAGAAATCTTTCTTCTTTAATAAAGTCAACAGCTACTTTTGAAAGGACTACTTTAATTTAAAAAACCAAGTTATAAAGTAGATTTTGATGTTGTCTAATTTTTTGTTAATGATCAACCTCGATAAGTATTAAGTACCAACTTCCTTTCCTGATATTGAAGGGGATGGAAAAAAAAAAAAAAAACCTTATGTTTATTCTAAAGCATTCAGTGATTCAATAAGCATTCTAAAGCTTAAAGTATTACTAGAAGGTAAGATCATTAGAACATTTCATGGCCATTTGATATTTCAAATCATCATTGCCCCCAAATATGGCTGGATTGCAATTATTCTAAACGATCCAAAATTATAGTAATAACTTATAATTCTTACTTGAATAATGATTTTCTTTTCTCATCTAGTGAATACCATGTAGATTCCATTGTCCTACTAGTCCACTTCCATGGTCATTACCACTAACTTGACAATATTTATCTGTTTTTTGCAGGAAATGGAGAAATCTGGATGCCAGAAAGTTAATTCTAACAACCTGGCTGAAGCATTAAAGTCACTAGGTACTCACAATAACTTGTCCAAATGGATGCCATCCAATGGTATCCAATAGTTAAAAATATGGAGAGCATTGTGTAGTATTATATCAAATGCTTTTCTTTTTATGTGCAAATTCTTTGTCCTTGCCATATCCATGGTGTATCTCTTTGTAGAATCTGGGCATCATAGACACCATCTTATGTTGGTTTGAGATATCTTTGTTTCTTTCGCCTTTTCACCTCTTCTTTTGGGTTTTTGGTGTTAGCACACACACAGAGTCCGTATCTCCATGTGTGCCACGTTGTGGGGCCCACCTTCTGGCCCATTTTGGAATGGGGCTAGGAGATGTGAAGATTTGAGTGGCGCCCTTGTATGTACAAAAAAAAATAGCCCCCTTTCTCCTAACCCTATCATCTAGGGCCCACAAGTCTAGTCCATTCGCATGGGGATGGGGTGTACAGTTGATCCAATGGTCCATTTCATTTGCATGGGTCCAAATCCAGTGGGCGTGTGAACCTTTTTTTTTGTGTGTGTGTGTGTGTGTGTGTGTGGGTGAGTGGTGGGAGTGGGTTGGTTTCCACTTGGATGGACCACTAGGTGGGCACGACACTCATAGGATAATTTTCCATGTTTTTATGTACACACATGAATGTTGAGGTGGATATGTGGTAAAACTAGGAAGGATAAAATTGAAATGAGTGCTTTCGAGAGCATTTAGGGTTAGCAACAATAGGGGATGAAATTAGAGAAACCCGTTTGATATGGTTTGGGCATGTCCAACGTAAGCCAGTAATGGTGCCAATAAGGAAAAGTTTAGCCATGAAGATTGATGGCCCACCTAGGGGAAGGGGTAGGCCAAAGAGGACGTGGACGGAGGTAGTAAAATATATATGAAGTAGTGTAACTAGTCTGAGGATTTGGCCAGAATTCAACTATACGTATGGTGCTTGTCTATATCTTCATTTTTAATCTATTTTGGTTTTTTCTTCATGAACACTTTCTTAACTTCAAGAGATATCCTACTATATAAGATTGATGGTTTGGTTTTTATTTTTATTTTTATATTTTAATTTAAAGATAAAATATATATATTGACACTTTAAACTTATTTAACTATTTACACATCGTTTTTTTTCATGTATATATATATATATATATATATTAATACATGTCATGATGCTCTCGATATGATTGTATAATAGACATACTTGCTATTATATTTATGCTGCTGTAAATGGGAGAATGGATGGATATGAATAATTACTTTTTTCTTTTTCTTTTAAATTTTAGTTAGTTTATTTTTTTTTTGTTAGAAAAATAAAAAATCCTATGATTCGCGATTCGATTTGATTAATGGGTATGAATGATTTGCGATACGATTCTGATTTTGAAAACTATGATCCCAATGACTTAATCAATGCTCCAGAAGTTTTTACTGTAGAAAAGAGCGCATATTCGATCCAATGGTCCAGTCCCTTTGGATGGGTGCCAAACCCAGGATCAGTGGCTATCAGCGGGTCCCTCTTTTATGGTCCACTTAGATGGATCTCTAGGTGAGCTCCACTAGGTATTTAGGCACGCAGTGTTCACCTTATTGTGAGCACTGGTGGTCACTTGAGGTTTTTCCATATATATATATGCGTGTTCTTTCTCATTCTATGACTCTTTCAGTTACTGATAAAAGGACTGTATGTGCAATAATGTGTTTCTCCAAACTTTGGAAGAGAACCAATTTCTGTCTCTCCAAACTTTGTTAAGTGACACTCAAATTCCAGAGCAAGGGGAAGATACTAGGATTTGGAAGGCCTCAAGAAATGGGTTTTCTCTGTCTCCTCTTTTTACTCAACTCTATTTGTACGGGAGGGGAGCAGATGCGGATTGGCAGGCCTATGGAGGTTCAAGGCCCCACCTAGGGTTGTGGCTTTTGGATCGATTGCCCTCCGGAGAAGAATTCTAACCTTAGATAATCTTTGGAAAAGGGGAAAAATAACGCTTGTCCAATTTGTTTGGAAGATGAGGAGAATGTAGATCATCTTCTCTTTAGATGCAGATGTGCGGTGAAAATTTGGAACACTGTCATCAATTGGTTCGGTGGCAAGTGGGTGTTGCCGAGGTCAATTCAACACCATTTCAAGGCATGGAAAGCTCCAATCGGGTCTCGGAAAGGAAAGGAATTGCGGAAGCCGTCGTTCCTTCAGTTATTTGGCATATATGGAGGAGAGGAATACTAGGTGCTTTGAAGGGACAAAAACTAAAGGAGATCTTATGTGACAAGATAAAATTCTTTGTCGCTCAGTGGGTGAAGATCAATCCTATTTTCAAGGACTACCCCAGTGACCAAATCATGTATAACTGGAAGGAAATTGCTTTCACTTAATCTAGGTTTCGTGGTGTGTCAAGGAGTTTTCACTTTTCTTTCTTTCCTCCTTTTGGCATTCCGACTTTTTGTTGTTTGTTGGGGTTTTTCTGTGTATCAGTATTTTCTGTGTGTTTTAGGGTCAGTATAAGCCTATTGTATTGTTTTGTTTATTTTAATGAAAGTTATCATTCAAGAAAATAAAAATAATAATGTATTTCTCCTGTGGAGTCATTCGTGGGCCTTTGGTTCACAAACTGATTGTGCATGCCTGATGAAATTTCAGCTACTAATTAGAACCTGAATTTGTTTCTTCAGGTAACCAAGCCATGAAATCAAAGTTGTACTCTGATGCTATTGAGCTGTACACATGTGCCATAGCACTATGTGAGAAAAATGCTGTATACCACTGTAACAGGTAAATAGTTGTTCACTAGTTGGCTGGTACATTTTGAAAAAATACTAAAGTCTTTTTAGTTTGGTATGAGATTGGTATTATGACTGATGTAATTGACAGAGGAGATGGCAAACTGAATTCATTTTCCCTTTCAGATGCAGTAAGACAGCTGGGCTGGCCACTCACATTCGATTTTTCACCCTTTCTTTTGACTGTTTTCCTATCACCACTGTATTTTAGATGTTCAATTCCACTATTTTTCTCAAATTTGTTTTAGGTTGCAACTTAGGGACCTATCCTTTTAAATCCAGAGCTGACCCTCTTCATTTCTACCTCGGCTATAAGAACTTGGACTTGGGGTGAGTTGCCTCTCATCGAGCTGAGTTGAGTTGGCCTGAGTCTGGTATGTGGGCCCTTCTTGCCCTCCAAAAATCCAAGAGAATAAGAGTTTTTTCAATCTTGTCCCAACCGTCTAAATTTCTCTGATTTTTTTTTTGTTTTAAATATATATATATTGAAAGGTAGTTTCAATATATTTTTTTAACAATTTAATTGTGTTCCGCGTGTCAGAGATTATTATATATGGTTTAGTTCAATTTTATGTTCTTTGGTGTTTAAGACAATAATTAAACCTACAGTAGAGGGAGATTACCAATCAGTCATTTGACTGGACTCGAACTTGGCCAATTTTTCGGACCATATTTCTACCATTTGATCTCTACTTTGTGCATATTCCTAGGTCAGTTTTCTACACCACACAAAGCCGTTAATCATGATTAAATTGTCCAGAACAGCACTTTGCTTTTTCTCTCCACTTTTCTGGTGGTGAGGAAGCCTCTTTTCCAAGGCCAAAGATGGAGGGTGGATCATTGGTTTTCAAGCAGGCAGACTAATTTTGAGAGTCGTTTATCTTCATTTTGCACTTAATACCATCATTTTCTGTTCATCTTCAGTAGAGGAGGTCAAGACGATTAATGGTATTCTTAGATGTTTTGAGCTAGCATTTGACTCAAAGCTGAATCTGCATAAAAGTATTATGGTGGGGGTGGGAGTCAATGATGATATGGTGCAATTCTTATCTTGGGCTACCTCTAGGGGCCAAAACCTCGCTCTATCTCTATATGGGATTGGGTTGTTACTGACTTTCAAAGGAGTTTTTCTTCATGGAAGAGACATTATCTCCCTTCTCTCTCTTTGGTTGTCATGATGCTTATTGAGGCACTCATGTCCACTTCACCAGTTTTTCACTTGTTTATGAGTAAGATACTAGTGGGTGTGATGGAGGAGTTAGAAAGAATTCACTGCAATTTCGCACGGAGGAGCTGATGACAAGAAGAAGAAGCATTTAGAAATTGGGAGAATGGTTAAGCGAAGTTGGCCTGAGCTTGGTAGGATAATTTGATAGAAATTGGTCCCTCTTAAGTAAATGGTGGTAGTGGGTGTGATGGAGGAGTTAGAAAGAATTCACTGCAATTTTGCACGAAGTAGCTGATGACAAGAAGAAGAAGCATTTAGAAATTGGGAGAATGGTTAAGCGAAGGTGGCCTGAGCTTGGTAGGATAATTTGATAGAAATTGGTCCCTCTTAAGTAAATGGTGGTGGATATTCAGTAAGAAGAGCGAAGCTTTGTGAAGTAAAGACATTGTAAGCATGTATGGTTAAGGGGAGCGAGGTTAGGTTCTCAAATGTGTCCCCAGAGCTACAATGTCTGCCTTGTGGAGTGTAATTTTCGTTGTTGAGGTAGAGTTTAATAGAGTGATGAAAGGGTTTCAAAGTGGCATGCTTTTTTATGTGGGAAAGCAATATAGGGTCTAGTTTCGAGATGATATTTGGGTTGGGGATATCCCTTGCAAGTTTCCTTAGTAAAATTTATATGATTTTCATATTCTGACTTTCTGAGACTCTTGAGTCTCTTGATCTTTTTTAGTACATATTTCTCTTTCGCAAAGTAAGTACATATTTTGTGTGATCCTTTTAAATTCTGAATAAATTGTTTATGGATGACTTTGGCATGATTGTACTTTTCTGCCACAAGAGTTATGGTTATATAAGTGGTTCTCCATTATGGATACAGGAACTCTCTCTCTCTCTCTATATATATATATATGTATGTATATATATCTTAAATAAATCACATATCCTGCATTTAGTTTGATGAATGGTTTTCAGGGCAGCAGCATACACCCAGCTCCAAAATTATACCGAAGCAATTGCAGACTGCAATAGATCCATTGAAATCGATCCAAATTACAGCAAGGCGTATAGTCGTCTGGGCTTTGCATACTATGAACAAGGGGAATATAGTGATGCTATTAGTAAAGGATTTCTGAAAGGTGTGCATTTCATAACTACAACGAATTCACAGAGAAAAATTTTAATTTCAGTCCATGCACTAAACTTTGAACCTGTATTCATAGAAGGTACTATTTTAGAGAGGATCAAACTATCTAAGTGTTCAGGTTACTGTTTGGAGAACAGTTTGTTATTTTGGCCTGATTTGGTTAGTGGTTCTTTGCAATTATAAAATTTAATGACAAGTGGGCTATTGGTAAGTGGTAACTCCCGGTCACATAAAACATGAAATTCAGGCATCTTTTATGAAAGAAAAAACAGAGGGTAAACACAGAAAAAGAAAAAATAAAATGAAAAGGCTGTTAGTTCATGATCAGCTTCAGCTTCAAAATTCTTCAACGTTTGAATATGGGCTTGATATTTCCTATCCATCTCTTAAAGATTCTGACACAACAGTGACTCGTGGGATATTTCTGTCTAACAATTGACTTTGCCACATTTGACATACTTCTTGGCTTTTACAGCAAAGACCTGCTACTAAAAGTCTCTGGCACTTAAATTCAAAACAAAACAACCCAAGCACAAGAATGATAAAAAAAAAATCTAGAAAATGGGAGAAGGAACTAATTTTGTGAAAATGAATAAAAAATACTAGAATATCCTGTGTTCTTCAAAACTCAACTTCGACAGCCTTTAGGATAGATTTTACTTTCCCTATCAAAAATTTGGGACTCCTTAACTGATCTCCAAGTTGCGGACATCTTCACCAAAGCTATTATGCGGGTCAATTAATTCACCATCATCAATTTGAGAGGAAAGCAAATGTTTTTTTTTTTTTTGGGTTTTGTTTTGTGTGTGTGTGTGGGGGGGGGGGGGGTGGGGGGGGGGGGGGGGGTGGGTTAATGTGAGATGTGTTTTATTATCTCTAGGATTAGGATAAATCCCTACAATTTAGGGATATCAGTGGGATTCCTTCTGTAATGAGAATACTCAATCACCTTGATCGACTCGCTCAATTTTCTAGAAATCTCTCAAGTTGATATTATGGGCAATAATCGATTTTGCATTGGAAAAGGATATTGTTTCTTATTTTGGATGGATACTTGGGTTGGTAGTCTCCTCGTGCTACTCAATATCTGGATCTCTTCAGATGTGCAACTGATCGCTATGTGGCAGTTAGTGCCTACATGGTTGGGATCGGAGATCATGTCGTTTGGGGCATTATATTTCAAAGAGATTTGGTGGGGCTTGAAGGTCAATTTCTAGAGTTGCTATCTCTTTTAAAAGAGGTTTATATTTAGAGCTTGGCATTGATAAAAATTTTTTTTTTTTTTTATGGGGTCTTCGGATGGGGAATTTTCTGTGGTCTCTTCTTTTACAGCAATATGAGAATCATTGTCTTTCATGGCCATTGCTGGGCTACTTTGGTCACTCAAATCCCCTGCTTTTGGATGGCTCCCCAATAAATTGAATCATTTGCGTGAGGCTCGGAGGTTGGTAGTGGGACAGACTACGAGCAGAATCATGTCGTGATTTTCTTTTCTGCCTATCATTTGGGTTATTTGGAGAGAGGAATTTGCATTGCTTTGAAGGATTTTCATCATCCATGGTCGTATTGATAGGGAAGCTTTGGTTTCTTGTTGCGTCTTGGATGTCTGTCCTTCCCCTATTCCACAATTTTTCAATTGCCTCAATCTTGAGAAGTTGGAATGAGATTCCTTTTTCATCATCATAGTGGCTTTGCTATCTCCTCAGATGGTGTCCTCCTGTGTGTTCCTATAAACTGAACTTTGATGATATAGTGTGATTGGAAATCCTAGATTAGCAGGTTTGGGAGTAGTACTTAGGGAAAGTGCAGGTGTGTTCATCCTGTATTTCTTTGGCCCTGCATGTTGTTGCTCTGTCAATAGGGCAGAAATGGAAGCTTTGAGGGTTGGTCTTCATGAAGGTGGTTGCCTGAGTCTTCAGAAGATTTTGGTGGAGGGAGATACCTTTTTCACCATTAGGTGGGCATTGGGTTGTCTAGACTGCAAGGATTATGGCAGATGTGGTAGGAGTGGTCATCAACTTTGGAAGAAATTTGAAGCTATTGTTCCATCATTTGAAGAGGAGTGCTAATGATTTGGCAGATTTCTTGGCTAAGGGGATCGCCAGAGTTCGATTATTGATGAGGATGGATCTCTACTTCCTCTTGCTTAGGCCTTTTTTTGGCCTTTTTCTTTTTGGTTGTTTGTTTAGCTTATCAGTATATTTCTCCTGTCTTGCTCAAGCTTCATTTTAATGAGTTAGTCAACATTCAAAAAATAAATATCAAGAAAAGGAATTTATGAAGAATCCAAGTATGACTAGAAATAATCTAGTGATGCAACCAATCTGTGGCTGGTTCTCACATGCCATGAACACTAATGTAGAAATAATCTAAGAGAAAGCCACTGAATAGAAGCAGATAAACTAAAATGATTCAGATAATGCAAGTTTCCTAATCTACTATCCCTCGCACGACATAAAAACTTGGGGACAAGGCTACAGAAATTTTGATGAAACGAAAGACGCATGAAAAGTGACACAAAAACTGAGTTATAGTCATGAATGACATCTGACAGGCTAATACTCTTGTGGAAACTGTAGCAGTACCAACAATGGACACTAAAAAATTGGGAATGTTGTTTACACTGCAAGAGGGGTGGATGGGCTTTTACTTTAGTCAATTTCTTGTGGTGACACACGAAGAGATTAAATCATCATCTTCAACCTTGCCACATCTATCCAGGGTTGGGACATCAATGGATTAAGTAAGCCTCAAAATGCTTCTAGAGTTTTCAAGTCCCATTCAATGAACTATATAGGTCATTGAAGCTCTAACACCATGTTAAAACATAGAGGAGAAATTTGATGGGAAAATTTAAGGCCTATTCACTTCTGTCGTCACAAAACCTGTTTAAATAATTTGCTATTTAAAATTTCGAAAATGCTCCTTTGGACAGTTTCTTAGATTAAAAGATCCTAATAATATGAAAAATTATTGAGATGCCTCTAAAAAAGTGAGAAAAAAAAGAGAGAAGAATGCCAGATCTATAAGAATATAGAAAAATTGAGTGGATAGTGTGCAGACCTTGCAGAGTTAAATAAATAAGGGTTAATTGAGTCTTGGAATCATTGGTGGTGCTGTCTTTGATTTGATGATTTAGCCTTAGTCCTTAATATCAAGAAACAGATCATACATTTTTGTTGGATTGTATAGTTGTTCATCATCATCTTCATTATTATTATTATTATTATTATTATTATTATTATTATTATTATAAGCAGTCTTGGAGCCTTATATCACAATGTCTTGTTCTATGCAGCCTTACGATTGGATCCAAATAGCAGTTCCATACGAGAAAACATTAGGGTTCGTTAAAATGCTTGTGTTATCAGATTATGTTACAATGTTTCTCTTCCAGTTGTTTTATGTTATCTCTTAATGTAATTCGCTTTCACTTGGTAATTCCATGTCTTGTTTCTTAGGCAGCAGAGCAGAAATTGAGAGAAGAGTTGCAGCGTACAGACCAAGATCAGGTTTTTTTTCTTTCTTTCTTTTTCTGAGCGCTAACTGAAATTTTGTTAACAATAAAAAGTACTGCAGAAGTAACCAAAAAAGACTAGTCATATAGCTTATGGTGCCATTACAAAGCTAAGATGTCACTTGCAATTCTCAAACATTGTCTTGCTAGTTGTTGCTCTCCTGCTTTCGATAGGGCATCTGCGTCCTCATTAAGCTCTCTTGACACACGTTTATGCCCAACCTTCATTGGTGTTAACATTGATCTTTCTAATTGACCACAGAGAATATCCTCTATGGCATGCTAGATTTATGGAATCAGCTTAAATTATCAATGGGACCAGAGAGTAAATCTCACTAACCATTTTGATTTATTTGCTAATTTCCATGATACTTTGCATGGTTTGAGGCCCTACCAGGCCAAAGAGGACCCAAATTAACCCGTCATTCTTCAAAGTTCCTCTTATTCTTGTTGCTCTTGGATTGCCTATTGCGCTACCATTTCTATCTAGTTTCATCCATCCCGACTATAGAGGGAAATCGATCACTCCTATGGTCTTTGGGAAGTAAACCTCCTTTTAAAACCACTTCCCATCCTTCTTTTAAATCACTATAATAGTTGGCTTTTAGCTCTTTAGCCTTTAGGCCCCAATGCATAATCCATGATTTTATCTTTGGCAACACCACGGCTAAAGTGGATCTTTTTTATGCAGCATAAAAGGGAATACCTGCCACAGATTGAGCTTTGAATAATGGGCCATATCCAGCCCAAGACTCATGGATCAAACACTGGGCCTGAGCACTGGCCCACAGCTGGCTTTACAGGCCCATTCCAGCTTTGCAAAGTCAGTAGGGCTCAATTAAGCCCTTTAATATCTTTGCTAGTATTGTTAAGTATCATTTTTTAGTTGGTTTCTTATTTTATTAGGGTTTAGGTTCAATGGATCTTTTATTAAGGGAAGAGAATCCTTATATACAAAGGAAAATTCTATCTTTGGATGTCAAACAAGCATGCAGGTAGATGGCCCACCAAGGAAAAGGGGTAGGCCAAAGAGGACATGGATAGAAGTAGTAAGGATAGATAACAAGAAGTGCAACCCATCTAAATATTTAGCTAAAGATAGATTGGAATGTAGAAAACAGATTTCATGTAGTGACCCCAACATAGTTGGGACAAAGCCTTGATGATGATTATCATGATGGATGCCACAGAAGCCTATTTAAGGACCTCTCATGTATTTTTATAATCGTTCATCATTGAAATTTGGGACATTCTCTTCTCTTTGGGTAGTTTCCTAAAATTACTTATGTGTGCTTGAAGGTGCCTACGCTTGGATGGATCCTTACACCGATCCAGCTACATCATATTGGTATTAGATCCAAATTCTTGGTGGATTGTGCTATGGGTCAATGAATTCACGATTTTAATCTTTTTCTTCCTTTCCTTTCATTTTATTTTATTTTATTTTCTTCAATTTCCTTCACTCCATAAAACCCCCAAATCTATTAACCTCACCAGTCAACACCCCCAACCCACCCACACCCACACGCACGTGCACGCGCACAGCACGCACACACACAAAAGAGAGCCTTCAATTATTCGTCCCAAATTAACTATAACAATACTCAAATACTCAATCATAAATCGTAAGTTTTCACCACCAAATCTCTTCAGTAATCACTCGGTGGAGCTCATTTGACCCTTAGATTCCTATGTATTAGGCCCTTAGGTATTTTCTCTTGGGAAATGGTAGATCATTGATAGTTTTCATAAACCAGATTGTTGATAATATGGTCTGTTTAGATATTTCTCCTCTAATAGGGAAAGTTGGAGCTGAATTGCCTCAAGAACAGGTGCTGTAGTGCTGCACATGTTCATGCATGAGCACAAATGCTTTCCTAGCCCAGAACATTTTCTTCTTCTCTTCATCTGTCTGATCATCTTGTCAAAATTGTGATCATGGCCTCTTTGATTTTTGGTAGTCACGTGCATGATTTCTTGTCAATACAGAATGCAAGGTGGACCAATGGTCGGGACTCGAATGGCCAATCTGCTGCTGCTGGGTCAAACCGTGGAGGACCGACATTCACGTCCATGCCGTTCAGTGGTTCCCTCCCTGATGATTTTGGAACCATTTTCATGGATGTGGGTCCTGAGGGCAATGATTCCAATGGTTCAAATGAGCCTGGAATAACACTAGGTGGAAGCGTAAGCTTCACAGTCAGAGCTGGTGAGACGGCCACTGTGGAGTTACCCATCGGACAACAAATGCAGGATATAATGGGTGCCATGAGATCAGTGATGGACATGTTCCCATCACCACCAGAGGGGCCACAAGGGGACAGACAAGCATAGAGCTTCGATGCTTTTCGTCTTCATTGTATAAACTTGGATACATTTCATCATTGTGTTTATGTCTTTTACTTTGGATCCTAACCTGCTTGATGTTAGGGGTACTTGACAAATTTGTTTATCCAATCATAATATTTATGAAACTTATTGAATAGACTCTCAAACAGGCGAGTCATCTCGCTATTCTGAATTTGTATCAACCATATCATATATAACTGTACTTCAACATCCAGTCAAGTCTTTCAAGCTGACAACTTGGATGCCAGATAACCTGGTTTAGTTGGTCATCCAGCCAGTTGGCTAATGAAGCTGGGCTGATGGAAGCTGAAACTGATTGGAGAATGCATGATCAATTGTCGACCTTGATGGTATGTGATTGCTTCATTGTCTTTTTTGGGTGAATGCAAGTAGTTAATGATCAATACATGGTTCAAGGTATCAGCTGATAGTACCTGAGTATTGGTTTGAATGAATATTTAGTTTTGTAATTACCCACTATACCAAACATTCACTGTGGTTGGTCAATATGATTTTTGTATTGGGCAATAGAATACGACACATAAGGTCAGTAATGTTGGCATACTTTGAACTTTTATGGTCTAGTACACTTATATTCTATGTTGTGCAATAAGATATCAAAATCAGATATTGTACAATACCAGCCATTTTGGACATTTTTTCAGAATATTTTGAGCTACAACAATCACATTGATATGCTTGGTAATATGTGATAACCATATGTAATTACTGGTGTGTGTTCTATTCGGCTTTGGCCAATAAACCTTTAGAAATCACTATATTGAAGAACAGATAAACTTCATCACCTTTAAATTGGATGGGACAGGGTGGGTTCATGCATCAATACAGTCCATTTTAAATCATCAAATATGGTGCGAGATTTATTGTATTCATTCATGGAACATCAAATAAGTTGATCTATTTTTCATGCTTGAACCATTGATGAATGATTTTGATAGATATATGAGGTGTACTGTATTCATGCATGAATAAATAGATCACATCATCTTTAAGTGAGAAAGGACCTAGTGGGGTCTGGTGATTTTAGATTATTATTATTATTGTCATCATTTTTTTTTTTTTAAAGTTGAGTAGAACTCTCTTATCTGATTACAGATTGATGAATTAAGGTTTCTTTTCTTCTTCTTTTTTTGGGTGGGGTTAAGGTTTCTTCTTGTTGATGATAGGAGGCTGATCTTACTCCATAAAGAAAGTGTGAGATCCTTTTTCCTGTTAAGGATGCCACAAGTTACTAGGGGAAATTTATATATACTCATGTGCTAGTTTTTGTTTTTATGTACAACTACGCTTACTCTAGTGATGACAGCACCATTCAACTCCTCTGAATTGCTGATTAGGATATACATCTTGACCACTAACATCTCTTGGAGCTAGAAATTCTACAAAAAAAGAAAAGAGAGTACTTTTTTTTTTTTTTTCCTACGTTGGAGACTCAGAACGGCATGCACTTGCTCATACCTCCATGTACCAAACAGTTGAGATACAGCTTGGGGCCTGTTTCTATTGTCTTAACCCTGAGAAGGGTTGATCTAGGATTATTATTTCTATGCTATTTGCTGTCACTTAAGATCATGCACGTGGCAACGTTTGTGGGCCCCACTAGCCTCACCGTACAATGGGTACTGGTTGGAATAGAGAATGTGCGGTTTAGTGGCTCCAGAGGGAAAATGACCTTTGTTAAATTAGTTATCAATAGTAGTCTCATCAAAATCAAATGCTATTGGCCAATTGATTGAAAGATCAAAAGCGTCCAATGAAGTCAATTTTTATGAAGCTAATCCACTAAACTTTCTTTTTTATGATGGACCCATTAAGCTAGCTGATGTGTAGAACAGTGTGGAATTATGAATGATGTATGTGAAATGATTGGATTGATAAAAGGTGAAAAAAGCCATTCTATGAGATGAAAACCCAAAAATAAGGTGAAAAAAGGTGAATTGTTTAAGAATTGCTTCTATTGAGAAGTTCCAGGTCATATTTGTGCACCCAAAAGAAGCCAAGGGTTAGAACTCAGAAGATTTTTACTGTAAACTCTTTTTTGAGTATTAACATGACAAGGGACTTGTCCTGCAGAGCCAAGACAGGAAATTTTCACCCAAAATCATTTCATTAAACAAGACCCGTTTGAACCTTCAGAACCTGTTCCTGTGGCTGCATAGCCTGGAGTTCCTTGTGACTGTCACATTCATACTTTGTTGAATGAACTACAAGTAATATGGTGTGCCCAATAGAGTTCTTTAGATTCAAATCGGCCTAATGGGTACCCATGTGCTACTTTTCTGCAGTATTTTATTTGCTCACTAATTGCATTTTCTTCAAATGATAGAAGTTTTTTGAAAATGGTAACAAAGATTTCATTAAAAGAAGAAAAGAATACATCAAAACTTATAGAAAAGAGGAGTTGGAAGGTGCAAGAGAGAAGCACCAGCCACAACTCCAATTACAAGATGACACCCTCCCAAGGAATTAACCTATCTACCCCTTGCTTTGCTACCACATCCGCCATTGAGTTGGTGGATCTAATCTCATGATGGAAGGAGACATTAATGCGAGCCGATATCTCCCTAATTTCATTGAAGAGGAATTGAAATTTCCAAGGGTTGGACTTAGACATTCATGCAATCACATTTGAAGAATCGCTTTCTAACACAAGGGCACCACTATATCTTATTGAGAACAATCTAAGACCTTTCAAAATTGCTAGCACCGACCTCATTTTCTAAGATTTCAGTTTCCACTGTTTCCTTAAAAAAAAACGTTGCTATAAAAGGGTTTCTGCGTTTGTTAGACTGCAGAAAATGGTTCTCCACCTCTTGTGTTCCACTCTAATTTCCACATTTCTACCAAAAAAAATCTATTTTTCACATTAATCTTAAAAACTGCTTAAAAGAAAAATCATGAAAAATATAAATAGTGGACAAAACAAATTTCCTTTTCTTCCTATTTACTCATTCAAAATACAGAAGTGTACTGGTGTCTCTACCTACTACTTGTCCCCTGTACTTTTATGTTTTTCAGCCTTTCTTTTCTTGTTGACAGAGTAGTATAATATTCCTGTACCAAAAGTCGACCAATGAGAACATATGCTGCAAAAAGTAGGAAATCACTGTAAAAGTGTGATTCCCTTCCTTGAGAATAGAATGGTCTGATGGGAATTTTCAGGAGTAAGTGTCATCAAAGGCACTTTAAAATCTATTCAATCATCTTTCATGGTCATGTTTCTCCTTTACCATCATATACATGAAACACCTACTTCTCTCTCTTCCCTTTCTCCCTTTGGTTTTAGTCTTCCACATAAATATCATACAAAAGTGTTGCCAAATGAGGATTTTCACTTTCACATTTCCTCTATTCATCACATAAATTAGGTGAGTACTCACCTCATTGTACTAGTACATGATTTCACTCTTCAGATGTCAAAACAAAGTAGATTTTAACCACCAGATTAATACCTTGATTGATGGCCCAAACTATATTGAATAAGAACCATTTAATTATTTTAAAATAAGAGACTGATCTTGTCATGATGACCACATGAGTCCCATGTGACTTTCTGTTGAGGGATCACTTGCAAAGCTCCTCTTTATTTGATCCCAATCATTCAGGTCAGACACAGCCTACAAATAGTTGTTTCCTTGAATTCATTCCAATCAGATTTATATATACCACTGGATTGATACATGCCTTAAAAGTGATTAAATTTCAAGCTAAACTCCTTTGTTTTTGGCATTGGTCGATCTAACAGTTAGATCACATGGACACATGAATGCGAAAGGATTGGATCAAGATAAGGAAGGGCTCATGGGTTAATAGAAGGTGGACAATATGAAAGGTCCCATGCAGTCATCATCATGATATTGTTTCTCTTGAAAATAAATAAACTGTGGTTTATAGTTGTGAGCCACAGGTATCAATCATTTAATTGAACTGAAAACAATATTTATAAAGTGCTAGAATAGATTGCAAAGTGCAGACCATTTATTTTTCTTTTTGTTCTTTCTCATAATCAAATACAGGTAAACAAACTCACTGGATAAACGAATTCCAAGCAACGATAAAAAAATAAAAAAAGGGGGCCTAGGTATTCATTTAATTTCATTTGTGGGTAATGATCCAAGAGAACCACTCAAGTGAGAATTTAGGGAATGACTTAATTGCTAAGATCATTTGGCCAATGTGGCTCTCACAAGTTGGACACTTGGCCTAAAAAGTGATATAAACTACAAACCACAGTCCATTGGCACAAGTGCATCTTGGTCCTTTCCTCCAATGGCACCTTGAACCCTTAATTAGCCCTGTAATATATTTGATCAAAGGTTTAGGCTTTTGTGCCAATAGCAAGTGGATCCATAGATGGTTAGCTTCAAAAGGAGAACAATTATCAAAACACAACAAAAGTACATAATCTCACTATCACAAAAGAGATCTTCTGATCTCTCTTTTCTCCCCCTTTTCATTGATTCATCTCTCTTTGTTCTGTATTTATTTAAGTATAAATCTGTGAAGATTTCCTGCATATCCATATACACTGCAGTCCACAAAGTCCATTAAGAGATTATGAGGCTCATTTTTCAGTTCAAACAGCTGGGTCAATCTTTTCCCAAAAATATGAGTTTGCTTCAGTATCACATCATCAGGAGATATTGACCAACTTTTTGGGGTAAAGTCTGTTAAAATAATGGAAATGACAATAACTAGATAAGTGAGTTAATCATATGCTTTGCTTTAGTTAAGTCCAAACAGTGAATGTTGCGTTGATTTTAAGTTAGAGTTTTTGGCATGTCCCCAATCATTGAGGGAGAATCATACTATAATGATTAACTCGCACATAGCTGAGAAGTTTTTGAAAATGAATCATGTTATGTCTATTAACACATGAATGATGCATTTGTAGTTCAGCTATTTTCTAGAACCCTTTGATATAGCCTCAAGGAAAACAAAATTCTTATGAAATTTCCTTTAATAGGCTAATCTTTAAAAAGATTATTAAACTAACAATGTCATATTACTAGAAAAGAAACACACACCCTTAAATATAAAAATCAAATTCAATATGCTAAATTTAAAATCATATAAAAAAAACAAATATGAAATGGTAGCACCAAAAAACCGGCAAGATACGCATATAGATGGAGAAACTTTTGTTGATTCGAAACTGCACTACCACACTAGGGCCATAGGGGGATTTTACCCGGCTTTCTCTCCTAGGCCCGTAGGGATTATTTTGGTCCAAAGGGCTGGGATACCCTGTGTTATTAAAAAAAAAAAAGGAAAAAGATGGAGAAACTTTTGTGGCAGGCAACATGTTTGAAGAAAACAAATTACACCATAATGTAGCATTATTTAACTTTTCTTTTGGCATTCAATTATTTTGTCTGAATATATAATCAAAATTTTTAATCATCAATCCAAAATATACCAAATAATAATTCTTGCTTGATTATTAAATTCTGGGTTGGATTCTTTTTTATTTGGGTTGATATCATTCTCCACAAAAATACAAATCTCCAAGTCATCAGCTGCCAAAGGACTCTGATTATAAAAAAAAAATCTATTAGATCTATGCACCCCTTAAAAAGAAAGCAGCTACTCAGCTACTTCACCAATCACAACCATCTTCCCAAAACTCTTTCCCTCCCTCACCAACCCATCACCTGATATCTTCTCTATGGCAGAGGCCAGTCATCCAAGAAAATCAACCAAGAAAATCCACCATAACCAGAACCACCACCCCCCCAAAATGGAGCAAAAGCCACCTTCTTGGGCTTCTGTAGGGGCCCTCTTCACCTGTAAGCACCATCACCACACAGCAGAATGTAACAGAAAATGCAAGAGGATTGGGTGCTCTGTCTCTCTTTGTAGTCTGAGAGACAACACAAAGGTCATGCACAAACCAGAAACAGCTTCTCCAGAAACTTGCAAGAAATGGGTCTCATTAAGTGCTTGTAATTCTTCAAATAGATCCATGAAAGTTCCACTCATTGAGATCAATGAAACAATTACTTCCGCTCCTAGTACTGCTGGGGTTTCTTTTAGAGGAATGCAACTGAAAAGACTTTCAGGTTGTTATGAGTGTCATATGGTTATAGATCCAAGCACTGGAGTTGCAAGGGATCCTTCTCTGAGGACAAGTATATGTCCATGTCCTGACTGTGGAGAGATCTTCTCGAAATCTGAGAGTATGGAGCTTCATCAGGCAGTTAGACATGCTGGTAGGTTAGATTCAATCAAAGCTCTTCTGTTCTTTGTTTTCTTTTGCTTTCTTTAAAGGTATGCACTTGTTTTACAGGGTACTGCTTTCTCAATGCATCAATGACCCTTTTTTTTTTCTTGTGATTTGATTGGACATCATGTGTAAGGGGAGGATTCTGCACTTGGGTGATGAGCTTTTCATGAGATTGATGTTTCTGTCATGTCTCAGTGGCTCAGATGAACATGTTTTACCAAACATTTTTACAGGGGATAGAGAAATGGCTCAGGAAAAAAAAAACAACAACAACTGGAAAACTGCTTAATAAGAGGCAATTGCTTCAGTCTATAACCATTTATCCATCCATGAGTTAGCCTACCAGTTGGTCGGTATGGATTGGTCAGTAGGTTAAACGAAGCGTTCTGGGGTTGATACCATTACTGCTAGATGGCACTTGAGGCACTTGAATCTAGCCTCAGACCTGAAGCACTAGTTGAGGTTCAAATTTTGGATTGTTGAAGCTTGAATTCAACTCCAGTTAGCACAAAATGAAGCTTGATGTTTGTTGAGCAAAAAGGAAAGGTTGACCCTGTAATTTCAGATAGTTGATTGTGAAACTTAGGTGTACTTTATATGTTCTGCTTCTTTTGATTGCCATTGGTCTTATTTTATCCACTAGTAGATTAAGTTCATAGCCTAAGTCCAAATGATTCCACTGGCTTCTGCACTAGTTCTTGGTGTTGAAATTTTCTATTGTTAAAACCCCAAAACCTTCTGTTCTGCCTTAAATCCAAGTTCATCATGCCTGTGTATCTCCAACCATTGGCACATAATTGATGAGTTCTACTGATATTAAAAGCACTTGTAAACTATTTTCCATCTAATCTCAACTGATTGTTTGATTAAATCGACAGTATCTGAACTGGGTCCTGAAGATTCCAGTAAAAACATAGTAGAGATCATATTCCAATCAAGTTGGTTGAAGAAACAGTCCCCTGTCTGTAAGATAGACAGGATCCTCAAGGTTCACAACAGCCAAAAAACCATCACAAAATTTGAAGAGTACAGGGAATCCATAAAAGCAAAAGCTAATAAGCTCCCAAAGAAGTACCCCAGATGCATTGCTGATGGAAATGAGCTACTTCAATTCTACTGCACCACCTTCATTTGTTCTATTGGCATCAATGGATCCTCAAACCTATGCAACTCGATTCCAAATTGTAACATCTGCAATATAATTAGAAATGGATTCAAGACTGATGGAGTTACTGGTATTTGCACCACTGCCACTAGTGGAAAAGCACATGACAATGCGCAGTTATCATCGGAAGATGAGAAGAGGGCGATGTTGGTGTGTCGGGTCATTGCCGGAAGGGTAAAGAAGATTGATGACTCTGCAGAGGAGTTTGATTCAGTTGCTGGCAATGTGGGTATCTACTCGAATTTAGATGAGCTCTCTGTCATTAATCCCAGGGCTATCTTGCCTTGTTTTGTTGTAATCTATGGAGGTTTCTAGTGTGTTATTACTGAACTGAATTGGTATTGCCTATAATTCCTGTTTCAGTATTCTTGTGCTATTACTAGCTTGATGCAAATAGCTCTTTTCAACTGTTTTTTGTAATCATCTTACCCAAAAAAAAAAAGAAGGTTTTTTGTAATCTTGTATCATGGTTACTAGATATAGTCTTGTATGAGAGCTTTCATGGTGAGATTTCTATCACCATCTGATCATGATCAAATGGTAATGGGAAATGGTTATATGAAACTCTTCAACTGTTCCACACTAAAATTGAATTGGGTTTTTGTTGATGTAAGTTTTCTTCTTTCCCATGTTCATTTGATGTAGGATTTTGATATATTGTTCTATGAACTTGTGATTTCAACCATCTGATTGGTGTAGCCAGAAAATCCAATATGAATGGAAATAAAGAATCTTTCTTTTTTATGTGAGATTGTTTAATCATACAAAATTTTGGGTTGTTTCCATCCAGAGAGAAGATCCTCGAATCAATGACACTGATCAAAATGATTCTTGGGTTTAATTGCTGTACATCTGCAATCATAGAAAAATCAATAGTTTATAGAAGTGAAAATTTCAATCACCTAATTAGTCACAACTCTATTATGATCAAATGGGAATAAAACTTCACTAACCCCTGTCCATTTGGTCCCCTACATAGCCCACACACCCTTGCAAAATGACATTGATCAGGGTGGGCCCCACAGTATTTTCAACCTCATTATTGCATCATAGCCACGCCCTATATCACAAACATAGATATTTATTATAAGGTCTTATAACTAAACTTACATTGATGACATCACAATCATTAAAGTAAGATTTTCTGTAACTCCTACTTGCTTGCTAAGATGGATTAGTGTGGGCCTTTGGGACTTCATTTGCTTCTAGAAATGAGAAAGTCAGTTGTGCATGTGCCTGGGACCATGTGCTCAAATGACCCCTGACATCTGGGCACATGTGGAATCATTAAAGAGGTGGGCCCCACCAGGGATTGAGGAACGGAGCTCCTGTTACAGAGGATCAAGAGGACTTGTTACAACAGTTGGATTATTTTAACCCTGTTGGATCAAATGGTTAGGTTTTTAGGCTGTACTTAAAAGTGATAGATATTTTGCCTCAGAATGTTTGGGGTTAGGACTCTCAGTGGACAGTGGACGTGCCTGATCTGATTCTGGCCTTCGTTTTGAACTTATCAGGTGGACCAGAATAAGAAGTCTGATTATACAATAACAAGGTCCTCTCGTGCACGAGTGCAGGGCTGATCACATATTCTACAAGTGATCAATGTGATGGTGACTCCAACTCCAACTGAAATAAAATTCATCCCAGCATCAATACCATGAGGACATCCATTTTGGACAGTTTGTATCTTGAAGCTGGGACTCAATTATAGATTTATGGGGCTGGCCCCAAAGGTCCAGTTTATGGAAAAGTAGAATTGTTAATGTTTCAGAGGAAAGGGTAAAGTAGGTTGAATAGAGAGGGGACTCACAGTTGAGTGATAGTGAAACAAATGTCCCAATGTGGCATGAGAAGATACCAAGAGATACCTGTTTCCCTTAAATGATGGGCAGGCCTCACATAGAAGGGCACTGGCAAAGGTTCAGTAGCTATATTAGTGGTCCCAGACCACATGATTAAAATTGCCAGATTGACTGTGGCAGCTCTTCTCAAATGTGGGGAGAACAGGTTGATCTGGGGGGTAACTTCCAACTTTTTTGGTGGTCAGGGTTCTGCTCATTGTATTGGTTTGGGACCATGTAGCCTACGGTGCAATTTATATTGGGTTTGTCTCTATGTTGAAAGTGTTACATAAGGAGTATTTACATATGGTTTCCAAGTAACATTTGCAAACAATGCAGGGAAATAGGTAGTCAAGAGGTGTCAAACGGGTAGGTTCGGGCTAAACGGGTCAGATGCTCCTCACCCATTGTGGGTCAGCACGATCCGACTTGCGCTAATCAACATAGCCATTGCGGGTTAGTGCGGGTCCGGTTGACCCGCACCACCCGCATCATTTTAACGAGTCAACCCACCCAACCATCTACCCCGATCTAACCATTTCATTTTAACGACTATTGGAGGTCCATTACCTAGCTTTCCATGGGGCAAAGTGGGGTCAAGGTCAATTAACCTTTTTATTTCCCATGCATTGAACCAATTTATGCGAAACTCTAACTTATTTATAAATGCATTAACCAAGCCCAACTTCATTTCAAAAAAACATATGGGGCTGGTTACTTAGTTTTCCATCTGTAAAAAAATAGAGTTCAATTTATTAGCCCATGCATTGAAACAATCCATTTAATATATATACATTTTGGATGGAAAATTTAAAAGCTTAATTGTGGATTATGCGGGTTAATCCTAACCTGACCCGCTTAAATGCGGATCAGAAAAGTCTGACCCATGGCTGACCCGTATGTTATGTGGGTTAGGTTGGATGGGTCATATGTGGGCTGCGTTGGGTGGATGCCCTGTTTGGTTCAGAAAGTATTTAAAGCTGGTTGCCTATTTGATGCGAACGGGTTGAAAGTATAAGGTCCTTGATTCAAGGGCTTGGATGATATTAATAGAACTTTTACTAGTCGACTCTAGTCCACACGTAACTTAATAGATGTTCTCCTATGAGCAACAGTATATACAGTCCAGCTATGTGGGGATTACTTGGGCTTGATTTTTATAAGTGCATGTCCTTTCACACTTTCATCCCACCATGACCTTGTTGCAGGCCCAACTTCACTCTTTATCTTCATTTCGCTTTCTTCATGATTGGTGTGCATCCATGCATGTCGTGTAAAGGGTTCTAATTATAGAATACTGCTAATTAAATATAGTTTTAAGGAAAAACTATATTTAATTAGCAATATTCTATAATTATATAATTTTAAGGAAAAACTTCAAAAACATCCTGAAGCTTTTCATAATCTTAAAAAAGGATAACATAAACCCCTCAAGTTTTTCAAGTTTCTTTCAATTGGGTCCTTTTCCACCAAAACTCATCGTGGTTGGCAACCCTTTATTCTCATGTTCTAGATGACTAAAATGCCCTTTCTCTTAAGAATGGGCTAAGGCTTTTTTAAACATCTCTCTATCTCTCTCTTCCTCTTTCTCTTCCTTACTTCCCTTCCCCAAAGACCACTAACGACCGGTCCCTAGTAGTAACAGTTGACAATCGGCAGCAAATAGAGAGGGAAGAAGTGAAAGGGGAGCATGAAAGGTAGAGGGAAAGTGAATTGAAAAGCCCTAATCCTTCCTTAAGAGAGAGGGCAGTTCAGTCATTTAAAAAGAGGGGAAAGTGTCCCCGTGGCAAGGGGGTTTAGGTAAAAAAGGACCTAATTGAAAGAAATTTAGAAAAGTTTGGGACATTTTTTAAATAAATAATTTTTGGTGTCCTTTTTTGAAAATCATGAATACATTTGAGATGTTCTTGAAAATTTCCCTAGTTTTAATACGGTTTAAGTTATGGATTCAAATACCAGCAAATAACTCAGTGCGTTGGAGTGAGGTTATTTTAATTGCAAATATTCAGGGAATTTATTTATTTATATTGAGGAAATTATAAAACTCCAGTTGTCAACACTAGCAAGTGGATTTTATCAAAGGCAGCTGTCAAATTATATTTCTAAAACCTTTTTTTTTGGTAACCCAATGAAGGTGTTGGGACCTGCGAGGAGACATAGACACAAAGATACAACTCACACATATGAGGTGATGAAAATTCACACATGCAAGGAGATATAAACACACAACTCACATGCGTGGTGATGGAAACTCACACGTGAATCATATATGCAAAGAGAAAGGAGGCAAGGTTTGAACCCAAGACCTCCCAATGAAAACCGCCGAAGAGTGCAATTAAGCTCTAGTTAGTAGTTATGATTTTTGATATTTTAACCCTTTTACCCAAAAATTAAAAAATAATTCTAACCCAAGAAGACTTTAATTTTTTATTTGGTAAAGAACCCAATAAAACTTGAGCCAGCCCAAAGTAAATAAGAATGAAAAGGCACTTTAACATTAGCAACCTATATGTTCTATTTTGGAAGATTTGACTATTTTGGGGGCTTTTTGACTGTATGTTTCTTTTCTCATAATAAGACTGTAGCTGGGGTGGAGAGTGATTCTTCAAATGCTATATCTTGGGTCTCTTCACCAAGGTCTTTTCCTTGAAGGTTTCAGTTATGAGATTAGTTATTTGGTTTTCAAGATCTCAAGTGGAGTTTAAACATATAGGGCTGCTGGCTACTTCGTTTGCAGATTCGTTAGCTAAACAAGGGGAGGATCTATCTACCAATAATTTTTTTTTATCTTTGTAATTCTTCGTTTTCATAATGCTTGTATGCAATTGTAGCCCAATGGTTTGTTTGGTTTTGTTTTTTCTCTCTTGTAACTTTTTTTGGTCAATGAAATGCTTTGCCCAAAAAAAAAACAACCTTTACTTGCTTTTTAAAGAATTCTGATCAAAATGTGGTTTTTATCAGACAACTCTCCTTGTGGATGTATGTGGACTGCATTGTTCTTTTGACCTCCTAAGAAGGTTTGGGTGTTCTGGTCATTTTTCTTTTCGTACTAGGATTGATCTGTGAGCGATTCAGTGAAACTAAAGATGCGACAACACGTACCTATCAGTGTATTGGCTGTTTTTAGTACATATTTAGTATCTTTGGCAGTCCTCAGAAGAATTCTTGGGACCAGTCACCAACCCCATAAATTCATCAACAAGGGCCACCTCTTAAAACTTGAACAACTCTAAATCATGGTCCGCTAGTTTAGGGCATTGAGCCAAGATTTCACAAAGCGGAATTATTCTACAGTGAGATTTACCAACCATAAAAAGGGGAAATATGCTAGTTATAAGTGACTTCCTTCCTTTATTTTTGTACCTCACATGATCAATTTGACGATGGTCCCAACTTTCATTAGTGAGATATATGGCCCAACAACATTATATGGGCTACAGTTATGGATTTATATAGTAGGGATGTAAACGGGTCGGTTGCAATCCGGGTCCATAGTGGACCCAGAACCATAACTGAAACCGTTAATAAGAGGGTGGAACCAGACTCGGACACAAACCCATTTCGGAATAGGTTTCTTGGTTCCGGAACAAGAACCGTTAATGAGAAGATGGAACTAAAGCCATATATAAGACGGGTCTGGGTCGAGTCTAGGTAGAGAATGATATTGAAAAAAACGAGTTTTTAGGAAAAATTCTCAAAAATTGAGGTAATATATCGGCCTATCGGGTCTTGGGTCCATGGGTCCGAACCAATGTGGAACATGATGGGTAAAAAAAAAAAACTGAAACCGGACCCATTTACTTATCGGCGCCTAAATAAGGACCCAAACACAGTTTTAAACGGGTTGGAACCTTTGAATAATCGGAGAATCGAAAACCCATTTATATCCCTAATTTATAGGATCCAGATTGTCTAATAATAGTTGAGTCAGTTTGGTAGTTTATAGAATTAAAGTGCGCACACGCACAGACATAAATTTATTACAAATCATGGGGCTCATAGAAGGGGCAATATGCAAAATTGTACCAGGCCAGCATTCCCAGCTGTGCCAAATGTTAATACCCGAACAGTTCAAAATCAAGCGAAAATGAATGAAATGTCTTTTTTTTTTCCTTGGTAGGGATTTTTTTTGTTAAAAATTGAAATGTCTACTTAATGGATGGTTAGGATGATGCGATTAGTGTGTGTATATATACACACACACGTACATATATATATACATACGTACGTACATACGTAAATATATGTGTATGCACATATATTTGTCTGGTTACCTGGTCACCAGAAGAACTTGACCACAAAAAATCAGGTATGAAACCTTTTGTTTTTGACCCAATTGACATTGGCTCTTGTATCCCTGTTTTGGGTCCGTTTGGTTATCGGTTCTGAATCCATGTGTACAATGTAATAAATATAAGATTATTGTTATATAATAATAGATATCTGTATGTCATTGTCAACATATTATATGAAACCTTACATTAATATATTAATAACACATGAGATTAATAATAAATTATAAATAAGAATAACATACTTTGACTTTGAGTCAACTTTGGAGTCAGGTCCAGGCCCAATTGAGTGCAAAGGAGCCGGACAAGGATCCAGTGCTTTAGACATGTATTGGGTCCTAAAGTAGGTACAGAGAACACTAACTGGGTCCACTGGCCTGACCCCTTTTTTTTTTTCAGCCAGAAAGATGAGATTTATATTAGAAACAGAACCGGGCCTTGCGGCAAGATGGCCCAAGGACACGTAAAAGTCCAAAACAGACATCATACAAAGCTTGAGCTTGTTTTACTGGGCTCCAGCTTAATTACAAATGAGCCAAACTGATTTGGGCTTGTTCTTGCCTTGATTCTTTTTCCAATATGCCAATAATGACAAAATATCAAATTAGTCGTTTTTAAGAATAGTCCGTTTTTTAGGGGTCATTTGGAAGCATGACAATCACTGATAGGCTTAGTAGTTTGAGTTCTGCTTATGATCCATCCTTGTGCGTTAAAAAGCACACTGGATTTTTACAGCCTCAAAGTTATTTAAATCCCAAATGAGAGATAAAGCGGGATGACTATGATAATTTACACGATCAATTGAAAAGTCTACACAACTTAAATGAGTGTCTATTAAATACTACTTAAAAAAGTAGGCGGCGGGAGGTGGGTAGGCTTCACAAGCTAGACCATTCCAAAACTTGAGGTGATCATTTATCCTATATTTCTTATGCCATGAGTCAGGCCGGGGGTCGGCCCAACTATCCTCCTTTTGTTTAGAAGACTTCCAGTATTATCTCTCCTCCAACTTTGAAAAATATCTACAACGTAGGGTTCCTACACATAATATACACTGCATTTATACTTACAATATATAAAATATTATTTTTATACCTAAAAAATTATTTTATATATATATAAAAGATAGAAATGAAGAAGTGCAATCCATCTGAGAACTTATATTAGGATGGTTGAAATGAAAAAAAGGTAAACTCATGTGGGTAAATCCATCAAAGTTGATGTAAGGATTTGATGTTGATTGATATACTTATAAAAGAACTTACATATACAGGGAGTCTCTCGTAAGCTACTTACGATTTTCCTCCATTCTCATCTCCATATGTGTCGTCAGGCAGACCTAACCACACACTTAAGCTTATCTTATCCTAAGTTTGAGTTTAGGAGTGTGTGTGTGTGTGTGTACATATATATATATATATATATATATATATATATATATATATTGGTAATATTCAGGTGGGAACCGTTCTCACATATTATGTGAGAATTTTTTTGTGGGGCCCAATTGTGGGCCCCATTTGGGGATGAAACCAAGGGGGATGGAATGATCTATGTGAGACCACCCAATGTATCAAGTTTGACCCCAAATCCATGCCCCTAACCCCTTCATCCGTGGCCCACAAGTTTAATGGCTTCACATTCAAAAAAATATTCAACTATTGATCCAACGGTTCAGTTTATTTGGATGTGTGCTAATCTTTGGAATTAGTGACTATCAAGGGGTTTCTTATTAGTTGCTAGGTTTGGATGGGTTGCTAGTTAGGCCCCGCGAAAAAATTCTCATATAATAGGTGAGAACTACTTCTCACTTGAATATTTCCCTATATATATGTATATGAATATTTTTCATATATATATATATATATAGATAGAGAGAGAGAGAGAAATATGTTTATGTACAAACTTCCCTTACGGTACAAAGGCACCTCATAGGGTTACTAACTGGTTCATCTGAGTGGACCATCCAAACCCACTCCTCCTATTTAGACGCATGCCACCGGATTTTGATATATTTAAATGGAATGATCTGTTGGATGGATGGTCAATCTTATTGTTTTATATATATACACATTGAGCCGAACAGGCTCTATTTGAAGCTGGACTTTTAAGTTATTTGATTAGCACAGCCAAGCTGGAGCCTAACCCGGTCAAGTGCAGCCGAGCTGGCTAGTCTCCTACTCTCCTTGCCGTCACTGTCGTTTTGCATGTGCTCCACTATATCAATATGAATTTGATAATTCGGTTGCCATTTTTCATTGATAAGGTGGCAAAGTCATTATGTATGACTTGGCTTCTTGTTGACCTTTTCACAGAATAATTTTGACTCATCACCATCAAGACTATTTGCCTTATATTGGGTCATTTATAAACAAATATAGGATTTTGATTGACCTAGCTCTAATTTAGCAGCAGCTAAGGAATTGTTTTGAGTTTCGGCCTTTGCCCATGCATCTAGATCTAGGGCAGCTCAATAATGCAGCCAGCTGCAATTTAATAAGTGCATCTTTCCATGTGAACTGAGGAGCTAAGGGCCCCACTTTCTAGAATCTTAAGACCTTACCAATTACCAACTCTCATATTTCCCTTAAAATTTTATGAGGTTTACTATTAAGTTGATCACATTTTCTATTGATTTGATCTTATGTTGTTGGACATGACTATCTCCACTGACTTTTCTCAATTTTGTAAAAAAACTGTGTCAAGATTCTTCTCAATATAAAAACAAATAATTATAGTTGGTTGGCAACCACAGATGTCCCTGGTCTATCAAAGACTCTATCACTGAGAGTATGCTACTCCTCCCACATTTGTGTGGGCTACATTGGGTCCCAGTCTCCTTGGTTGGGGTAAAAAAAATTAAATTAAAAAAAACGGTGATTGATAAACACTATTCAAGAGAAGCATGTGATGCCTTATTGGTAAAGAGGCATCGCTTCTCACCGTAGTGCCAAGGATCAACCCCAGTACTCTTAAGAGTACTAGTCCGAGCGCAGTCAGGCAAAGACTTGAGTAGATGTATACTTGAGCAGTGTAGAAAACAATAGAAAATGAATACTCAAGCATAGATTCAATGTGATCGGAGCTATCACTGAATGAAACACCCTAGTAAAGGCCCTATGGGTCGATGAATTAGGCTAGTTTAAGATTAGGATAGTTTACAATTCACTCCCATGTAAGAGCGAGAGAGATAAACACTACCTAGAGCTAATGCAGCTTTTAAATAGTTTATATTTCCCAAAAGGATCTCCATTATGAGAGAGTGCAAAATCAAGTTGTCTAATAATTTCACTTTGAATGAATTTCTAGGAATTGTGAATTTTTGTTTTCAAAAGTAGTTAAAAGTGAAGAAACTAAGGTGAATCTCCAAACATAAAGTACTATTAAGTTCACTCGACAAATGCCTAGAACGGTGAGGTGTGGCACCTCTCTTTCATAGAAATAACTAAGGATCGATTTTTCACTATAATGTAGCTGGTGAGGGGCTTGGATGAGTGTGAGAGTGCTTAACATGAAAAAAGGAAAAAAAAAAGAACCTCAAAATGGAATTTCTGAAAATTGTTAGATTTTTCACTTTTAAATGTAAAAAAATCGAAGAAATGAGCTGACCATAAAATAATACTCACTTTAACAGAAATGCTCAAATCCTTGGAAAGAGAAGATCCCATCTGCATCTCAACCGCACATATGACTATGAATTTTTGTGTATTTGCAAATAAATGGTTTATTAAGTTTATCCCTCCCCCTTAAAAAAAAAAAAAAACTGCGAAGGCTTTCGCTTTTCTTACTTATTAAGTGGCCACAACCTTTATAATTTTCTACCATGCTTCTCCTAGGACTCTTTAATTATATTTATTAGGTCAATATAAAACAAAGATCCTTCCAAAATCATAATGGACATGTGACTTAAACTTGAACTAAGTCAAATATATGATATATATATATATATATATCCACACTATACACATAAATAATGGAAAGAAAGAAAATTCCATTTAGACATGAAACTCCTAAACAATCCAATGAACACTAAAATTAGAACTGAATTAAACTATAATAGACTAATATTTGTATGGATTGAATTTCTAGAAATTGATATATAGTAAGAATGGGGTTCTAACAAAGGATTTTATTAATGAGGCAAATGGTGATGGGCATAAGGTGGAGATCTAGATGGGACCTCGACTTTCTTAGGATCTGATTTGGTAGTATTCATTTTCCATTAAATGAGAGATTCTTGATGACTATTTTTTAATCCTCACCCTTGTGTTTTTAATTTGCTTGCTATAATTAAATTTCTTAGAATTATTTAGGAACTCAATTCCATTCTAACAGTTTTGTATTTTTATTAAAAATGAAGAAACAAACATGGAGAGCGAAAACAACTCTCAAATAACCTTCTCTGTAGTCTTTGCCATAGAATTGAATCCCTAGGATTCTAAACTTGTATTTTTGTCAAAAATGAAAAAAACAAAAACAAAGGTAGATGTCCAAAATTGATCATTCAATAGCTGCCCTTCAAGTACAAAATGAATCAAACGGACATGGAAAAAGATAATTCAAATCCTAGCAAAAGTTAAGATCCATCATACTATATTTTCACCCATCATCTCTTAATAAGTCTTTTGTTCGTGATCATTTGATCCTGGATTCTTATATATTCAATTCCTTTCAAACAAATGGCCACAAGTGTTATTAAGCAAGTAGGATGGTGTGTTATTAGGCAAGTAAGATGGTGAGTCAAGAATGATACTTGAATTAATCACATACTAGCACAACCACTCATGCTCAGCGCGGTACATCCATGTACTATAAATTAAATATTTGTACATTAAAAAGGTTACGTGGATTACCTGGCTTCTTTCCATCCATTAAGTTGAAGAAATGGAAAAAAAAAAAAAATTGAGGAGAAAGGGAGTAAAAGAGACTAGCAAAATTACCCGTGCTCAGCACGAAAATGCTAAACATTGTAATTTAAACATTTATGTATAAAGATAGCAAAAGAAGTAAAAAATTTATGAGTATGTATATATATAATCGAAGAATTAGTATATCATAGAATGAAAAAATGAGAATTGGAGTAGAATGGGGATTATAGAGTTTGGATTGAAACAAAGTCTTTGAAAAAGAAAATAAAAGTGGAGAGCAGTTGTGAGTGGTTATGATAAAGAGATAAAACAAAGGTAGTTGATGTAACTTCCGATCAAAATCATAACCGACAGTCAAAATTAGATGTAAAAGCTCCGAGCTTAATATATTATAATATGAGTGGGTAGTTATGGGGAGAAAAAGTGAAATATTTTAACGAAGACGGATAACTGATGGTCAGAATCGTAATTGACAGTCAAAATCCAATAAAAAAACACTTTAAGCTTAATATAGTATAATGGCATGATCAAAGAGCTAGGAACCCTGCGTTATAAAAAAAAAAAGAGGATAATGGCATGATTAAAGACAAGGGTAGTTTATGAAGCAGTGAGCTCTCCTTTTCCAAAATTCTCTCCTTTTAGGGGGAGAGAGAGATAGAGATAATATCGAACTTTTGATTATGTGATCAAAAGCTTTGCAAAGATGACTTCAAAGTGGAAACACCTGTTATTAAAACCCCCTTTTCATGTGCTGCACGTGCTAAAATCCTTCCTGCTTTGAACGACCACAAGTCATTCCTTTGACCATGACCACACACTTCGACTTGCAGCACACATCTCAGCCGTCCATACAGTAGGCACATCATAGATCTCACCACCCATCAAATTGACTGGATAAAAAAAAAAAATGGTGGGTGATCTTCCAAATGGGTAATGCCATTCCAAAGTGGGCCCCACAAACATCCCTGCCATCCATATGCAGTGGCCCACCACAGATTAGTGAACTACCAGGATCCACAGTTGTCTGTCGGAGTATCATAACATTTCTTCGACAACAGCCATCACTCATCTGGCACTTTCTCGATTCCACTTTCCACCATCTCCTTCTCCGAATCCGTTTCTATTTTCTAGAGAGAGAAGAAGAAGATACGCTCTCTCCCTTTCGTTTTCTCTCTCCTTCTTCATCAATCACAAGAGAATTTCTAAAGCTGATTGGGAACACTTAATACAGATTAAGACATGCCTTATCAGTTCTTTCTCACTCAACCCAAAACGCTCTATCCACAGTCATCTCTCTCTCCATGTTACAGACGAGATTTCCACAGATTTGGGCTCTCAGGAAGACGGTCTCCAAGCCCCAGATTGAGTTTCAAGGTCTTTGATGGAAGTAGATGGAATTTAAATGACATTGACAGAGGTGGGTCTTTGTCTGTTTTGAGCTTTTCTGCTTTCTTCTTTGAGGGTTTCTTTATCTTCTTTATTGATGTGTTGTGGGGTTGTTGAGAGCTTGGTGTTTTCTAACTTGGGTGCTGTTGTGATTTCTCGATAGATTATGTGATTTGGAGAATTGGGTTGTACTCGTTTCATGTTGCAGATGCTCGGTACTAATGGGTTTTTGGGATTTCTGGTTTTACAGTGTTTGGTCATCTGGGTCTTCTTTCATGTTAGTTATTTCAGTTTTTCTTTCGTGGGTTTTGATTTTTAACTTCTGCTTGTATTGGTTTTGTTGACTTTTTCTTTGCTGTTTGTGTTAAATTGCAAATTTGAGACAATAGCAGTGGCCATGAAGAACATATGTTTTAAAAGATAACAAACCCGTCGTAGACAAACGGGTGCCAGTTAAACAATTTATGTCGTTGTGTGCCGCCATTGGTATAAAAGTGGAAGGTCCGCCGTGTGATGGCCATCTGGAACTGGAAATGAGCATATCCCATCATTTAATTGAACCCAAAAGGGAGTAGAGTGAATCACCTTGTTGGGGATCAAGCAATTTATCAAATTGAATCTCCTACAATTAAATCAGATAAAGTTGTATTAAGAAGGACAATGGATGGATAAAAAGAAAATTGCTGGAATTATACTTTATTTGGTTGAATTGTAGGAATGATTGATGTCTATATAGGACCATTAAAAAAAAATTGATGTCTATATAGGTTTTGTTCGAAGGCTCTAAGTGAACTTGTTGTTAATGAGAGGATTTAAAACTGTAGCCTTTGTGCCTTCATATAGAGCAGGGGTCAGTTATGATGATGTTTCTGACAATATGGGACTGCTTTCCCACTCAATGGATCCAAGTTTATGCGGAAATTGTTATTTGATTTGGTCCTGATGTGGTTTTTGAAAAAATTTCAACATAGTTGGGAATAGGCTTTGATGATGATGATGTGGTCAACGGAAAAATTATGGAAAACAAACTATGAATTATGTGGGATCTATGTTGAATTTCCGCACAAATCGTAAAAATGAGCAAACAGCACAACAAATCATGAATTTCTAAAATAGAATGTAAATCATATGATGTGTCTCAATCATCAATAGAGGGAATCTCAAAATGTAAAATGGTTGTTGTCTCAATCGTCAACATGAGATTTTATTGAGGTTGTTAGAAATGGGCA
This sequence comes from Umbellularia californica, assembly GCA_028538565.1. NCBI lineage: Eukaryota > Viridiplantae > Streptophyta > Magnoliopsida > Laurales > Lauraceae > Umbellularia > Umbellularia californica. The sequence goes on from JAPQWN010000006.1 coordinate 14,422,582, forward strand.
GTGGCATTAATTCTAGTTTTCTGCATAACATGTGAGTGTTAGTGTGAGTATGAGTCTGATTGTCTCTTTGGAGGAGCTCTTGGCCCCGTAGTTGTATTTTGGAACTTGATCCCTCTGTTTTATTTTCTTTGTATTTTTCTTATAAAATTTCACCGTTTTGAATGAATAAGTGCAGAATAGCTGATTGATATTTCAAAACTTGGGTTTAACTTGACAGATTTTATGAACACAGAGCCTTGTTGAATCAATACAGTACGTATTGTCTCGTTTATTCAAGAGAAGTCATCCCTATATATATATTACAGCAATATCTATTTTAGTTCTAATAGAACCACAATTCTACTAGAGATAGGAAAACAATTACTCAACTATCTAAGATAGGAAAGCTACTAAATAAAAGGAACATGTACATCTGTCACAATCTCAACGTGAGAAATAACTAAGTAAGTCTTCCATGGGCCTTGGGCCTTGGGCCTTGTTTAACACCCCCCCTCAAATTGATGCGGGAGAATCAACAAGCATCAATTTGCTAACCAAGAATTGGTGACGTGGTCGTGGAAGGCCTTTAGTAAGAATATCAGCAAGTTGAAGCTCAGTGGAGACATGTGGGAGACTAATGACACCGCGCTTGAGTTCATCACGGATGAAGTGACAATCAACCTCAATGTGCTTAGTGCGTTCATGAAAAATCGGATTTTCAGTAATCCGAATAGCACTAGTATTATCCGCAGAGAGGGGGGTAGCACCTTGCGCAGGAAAACCAATGTCGGAAAGGAGTCCGCGTAGCCAAAGAATTTCGGAACATGCAGCAGACATGGCTCGGTACTCAGCCTCGGTAGAAGATTTGGAAACTTTTTCATGTTTCTTGCATTTCCAAGAAATCAGACTATCTCCCAAAAACATGCACCAACCTGTTGTCGATCTGCGAGTATCCGGGCACCCAGCCCAATCAGCATCGGAATAAGCTCTGAGAGATAGAGGATTGTTTGATGAAAAAAACAACCCGCGAGTTGGTGTCCTAATAAGGTATCGAATGATGCGGTGAACAGCAGCCATATGTAGATGACGAGGAGTAGTCATGAACTGACTCATCAGGTTGACTGCATAAGAGATATCAGGACGAGTGTTAGTGAGGTAGATCAGGCTACCAACTAACTGGCGATATGCAGTAGGATCTGAAAGAAGATCACCCTCCTCTCGACTGAGTTTGACATTTAGTTCGATTGGCGTATCAACTGGAGCGGAAGCAGTAAGACCAGCAAAACCAATGAGATCAATAGTGTATTTGTGCTGATTGAGAACTATGCCTTTAGCCGATTGATGAACCTCAAGACCGAGGAAATAGTGAAGGGGGCCGAGATCCTTCATGTGAAATGTCTCACTAAGAGAGGCTTGGAGCTCTTGAATCATGGGTGCATTAGGACCAGTAATGACGATATCATCAACATAGACAAGTACTACAGTGATCCCGGAAGGAGCATGATGTAAAAATAGAGAAGGATCATATGGGCTTGGATGAAAATCCAAGCGTAGAAGAGCAGCCTGAAATTTCTCAAACCATGCGCGAGGTGCTTGTTTCAAACCATAGAGGGAGCGACGAAGTTTGGCAACCATACCCTTCCGAGATGAGCATCCCTGAGGCAAACGCATATAAACATCTTCTTTGAGATCACCATGGAGAAACGCATTTTTGACATCCATTTGATAGAGAGGCCAAGATTGAGATGCAGCAACAGCAAGAATAGTGCGGACGGTGGTCATCTTGGCAACCGGAGCAAAAGTCTCATCATAATCAATGCCATATTCCTGCCGATTTCCAAGAGCGATAAGACGCGCCTTATATCGATCTAAAGATCCATCAGATTTTAACTTGAGAGAAAAGACCCACTTACAGCCAATAGGTTTGACACCCACAGGAGATGGTACAATATCCCACGTATGATTGTGCGCTAACGCATCCAATTCATCTTGCATAGCTTTGTTCCAACAGGGGTCCTGCACAGCCTGAGAATAGGATTGGGGAATGGAGGAGGAAGATAAAGTGGCCATGAGGGAAGTATGGGAGAACCCATAACGGGCTGGCGGTACCGATATCCGAGTGGAGCGACGCAGTGGAGGATGTCCGGATGGATCAACTGCCGGTGGTGGACCGGATGCCAGAGGAAGATCAGGAGGGGGATCCCTGGTAGGCGCTGTGCTGTTCCGTCTGTGATACACAAAGTTAGGATTAAAACGAACAATTGACGGGTCATCAGAAAAACCAGGTAATGACACAAAAGAGGAGCTAGGAGGGTCAATATGTTTTTGAAAAAAATACTGATGTTCAAAGAAAATGACATTCCTAGAAGTACGTAAACGACGAATGTGAGGATCATAACAAAGGAATCCTTTCTAGAAGGGTGCATAACCTAAAAACACACACTTAGCTGATTGTGCCGTGAGTTTTGTCCTCTCAGAAGAAGGCAAGTGCACAAAACAGGTGGAGCCAAAAACATGAAGATCCTCATAAGATGGAGCGGTCTTGTACAAACGGTAATATGGGCTTTGATTCTCAATGGAGGTTGAAGGCATACGATTGATAAGATGAGCGGCTGTAGCTAGTGCCTCAACCCAAAAACGAGTAGGAACCGATGATTCCAGAAGAAGGGAACGAGTGACATCAAGGAGATGTCGATTTTTCCTTTCAGCGATTCCATTCTGCTGGGGGGTATAAGGACAAGATCTTTGAGAAATAATGCATTTGTTTTGCAAAAACCGTTGAAAGTCAGAGGACATATATTCCCCGCCTGAATCAGATCGCAAAATTTTAATGCAGGTGGAAAATTGATTTTCAACATAAGCCAAAAAGATTTTAAAAACATGAAAAACATCAGATTTTGAATGCAGAAAATAGACCCATGTGAAGCGACTGAAATCATCAATAAAAGTCACAAAATATTTATAATGAGCGTGGGAAAGAGCAGGAGCAATTCCCCATACATCACTATGAACTAAATCAAAACACTGAGAGGTGTGTGAAGTGGAATGAGGAAACGGAAGAGTTTTGCTCTTTCCCATTTTACAAGTAGCACAATCAAAAGGCACACAAGAAGATAAACCAAAAGATTTATTTAATAAACCAGAATTTAACATAAGGGATAAAGCCTTGGAATCAGGATGTCCGAGTCTATTATGCCACAATCGGCAATTATCTCTAAGAGAAAAACAAAACACATTATTGTCAAATTGATTCCTAGAAATTTTAGAAAAATCCAGCGGAAACAAGCGTCCACACTTAGGCCCCCTCGCGATCTCCCTCCCTGACATCTGGTCCTGCACAACACAACCAGAAGAAGAGAAAGAGATGTTATAATTATTTTCAACAAGTTGTCCTACTGACAATAGGTTGGAAGTTAAATTAGGACAAAAGTAAACATTTCTCAATGGGATGGGACCAGGGATATCGCCGACAGCAGTAATGGGAACATGTCCACCGTCAGCAGTTTGTATTTGAAGATGGCTATTGTAACTTGTCATATTGGAGAAAGGGGTGGGGGAATTTGACATATGATTAGAGGCCCCGGAATCAATGAACCAAGTAGAAGAGGAAGGTGACTTGCCTGAGAGACCAAAGGCAGAGAGGGCATTGATAATCATTTGTTGTACTAATTCAGGAGTGAGAGATGATGAGGGCCCAGGCTGCGAGGCAGATGGAGGAGCAGGCATAACCGAGGAAGCCACATATGCGTGTGGAGTCTGAGACTGTGAATTCTGATACTGCTGAGCCGGATATTGTGGAGTCTGATACTGTGTTGACGGACGTGGTGGACGGCGGCGACATTCAGAGATGATATGTCCCGACTTTTTACAGTAACTGCAGACTTTCTGTTTGCACTGAGAGGCAAGGTGCCCAAATTTCTGACAACTGTAGCATTGGGTTTTGCTCAAGTCTCGAGGCGGAGGCTGCGAAGTTTTATTGGCCGAGAACGCAACTGAATAGGTATCAGTCTTCTGTTGAGCAATATGAGTCGAGGTCATAAGGCGCTGTTCTTCGTGTAAGAGCTCATTCAAGCAGACATCTAATGAAGGTAGAGGCGTCCGATTCATCAGAGCAGATCGGACACTTTCAAACTCATTCCGCAGTTTCATCAAAAACTGATCTCGCTGACTAGAGGCCTGAAGGTCTTGAATAACTGGCAACACATTGTCAGCCACATCCGCATACTTAATACTATCGTATTCTGACCAGAGTGTACGGAAACCTGAATAGTAGTCTTGTATGGACAAATTCCCTTGTGTATATTCAGCAATTGCACATTCAAGATGGAATTGTCTGGCAGAGTTATCTTGATGATATATTTGCTTCAAATACCCCCACATGGCTTTCGAAGTGGGGTAAGGCTTGAGATTCATTATCAGATGCGGCTCAACAGATCCCAGAATCCAGGATTTGATTTTGGCATCTTTAGTATACCAAGAGGAGATTTTCTTCTCATCCTCAGTGGGTTTAAGGTCCGTGCCAGAAACAAATCCCCATAATTCCTTTGCTTCTAGATATATTTGAAATTGGAAAGACCAGGCAGGGTAATTCTTGCCAGTGAACTTGATCAAACTAACCTCAGATTTCTCCATCTCAATGTTAGATTGAAAAAAAAATTGGATGGAAACAGTAAAAACAGTAATCAAAGCAAGAACAGTAGGATGAAAAACTGTTTGTGAGTGCAGAAGGTTACTAGATCAGTAAGCCTTAGGATTCTATAATTCCCAGAAGTATCAGACGAACCTTAAGAAAGGATTTCTGAGTGTCTGACGGATCTGTGGTGGGCCAGAGGTGATCTGAGTGCCAGAATTAGCCCAGGCGTCCTGAAATTCTGCACAGGATCTGGTCTGGTGGCCCACAGATGGATTGATGATGGGATCAGATCACATGGGAAGAAGGAGAAGCCTTTTTCGTGTCCTCTGAACCAAATCCCACCCAAATCAGATGAGAATCCAAGAAATTGGACGGTGGAGATGAAAACTGGTGCAAGATTTCGGAAACCCAGAAAAATAGGCAAAAGTCCTACCTCGAGGCAGCAAAAAATTCTGAATAAATCTCAAGAATGTCAAGAATAATCAGTCGATCAAGGTGGAAGGGATTTGCAGAGGTGCTGATGACGATCTAAAGTGGGCCACGTCTTGATCTGAGAGGATCTGTGATGATCAGGGATGATCAGCGATGATCTCTTATTTCCTTGATGCTATGTAGAATCAAAAACAAGGTTTCCTTGAACTAAGCTCTGATACCATGACAGATTTTATGAACACAGAGCCTTGTTGAATCAATACAGAACGTATTGTCTCGTTTATTCAAGAGAAGTCATCCCTATATATATATTACAGCAATATCTATTTTAGTTCTAATAGAACCACAATTCTACTAGAGATAGGAAAACAATTACTCAACTATCTAAGATAGGAAAGCTACTAAATAAAAGGAACATGTACATCTGTCACAATCTCAACGTGAGAAATAACTAAGTAAGTCTTCCATGGGCCTTGGGCCTTGGGCCTTGTTTAACATAACTCCATGTCCGTTATTTTTAAATTTTAATCCAAAAGTTTTACCACTCGAGTAAAAATAAAAAGAGAGATTTACAACCCTATTTTCCACAGTGCAAAATTTCTTTGGTTAGTTCATTAATTTATCTCTTCTTTCTTGTTGGTAGGTCAATGGTGTCGCTACTTCATATTCATGTGATGACCTTCATGTTTCATCTTACCTATGCACTGTTTTGCGATCTTTTAATATTATAGAATGGTTTTGTCAAAACTCAAAACATATGAGCAAACCTTCAGAATATGTTGCAAATGATATCCCCAAGAAACAGTCCTCAAAGCCTACCCCATATAGGTGGGATAGAGTGAATAACACTTGAGATGAGAGGTGGATATACAAGAAAAACAAGTCTGTAGATAGTAGTTTTTAATAGAAGAGTGTTTGTGATCAGGGCCAGCAGAGGGGATTTTTTTTTTTGGGTGTGGGCTTTCTTTTTGTTTTTGGGGGGGGGGGGGGGGGGGCAGGCGGCGGCGGCTATATAATGGCCCCTTGAGGAAATTTCCCTGGTTGCACCACTGCTTGTGTGATAGTTATGGATCTGGTGAGATGGTGGGACCTCTTATCAACTTATAATGAATTGATGTCACTTAAACAATCCTACATTTCTCAATGCATTAGAGTGAGCTCAGAGGCTTTTGGTGTCAGCTTTGGATTTTGTTCTTACAAAAATTGCTCTGTTTGAGACAATTTTGAGAGTCGCAAAATGTCAAGTGACATGTTTCATGAATTAATTCAGAGCAGATGCACTGATTTAAAGTTTCTGGACAAAAAAAAATGAAAAAAAAAAAAAAAAAAATACCCTTAAGCTATGATGCTTAGATATGGCATGGATACAACAGGGGCATGCCATGGATATGACAGGGACACCAATTTTACACATAAAATGTGAAGTATCCGATACAACATGACATGTTATATTGCCTACGCCTATTTTGAAGAATCTGGGGTACCATGGCCCTTAAGACTAAAAGAAACACTTAAATCTTAATAACTATAAAGGATTATAGTTCCATTTAAATGGAATTTTTTTTTTTGTAAAGGATGAAAGTTTAGAATATGAACTAATGCACTTATCTCGTAAGACATTGAGATTCAGTGCAGGAGTAAGTTGTTTACATCATATATTGACTCTTTCATTAATCATGAATATTATTATTATTATGTTGATGTTGTCGTCGTTGTCATTGTTGTTAGTATTATTTGAATCCTTTTAATGCATGAAAGTACTTCAGAGGCCGTGGTTTATCAAGATCTTTTCATATAAATCCACCGACACATTATACATGCATATATACTTTTGTTAAGATGGCGTCATGGTCTTTCATGTATACCTAGGTACACATACACACCATACATGCATGTATGCTTCTTTATTTGCTTACTAATGATATTTAATTGTCGTTGCTTAAAATATTTACCTGGTACAGTATTTAGCTCTTGGACATTTGGTGTGATGAGAAACTTATGATAGAGTTGGATGCAGACACTTGTGAAGTTTAAGGTTTTTAGATTATGTTAGGGATATTATAATAAATTAAGTTTTCTAATAAGATCTCTTATATGAGTTATTAGCAAGCACAGCTCACAGTATGTGTTCCTAAAGATTCTTCAGACTCTGTATTTGACAATGAAGGCAATGCACAATTTGTACCCTATTGATTTAAATACAATATATGCTCACAGGTCTTATGGTAGCTCCAAAATGTAGCAGAGATATTGTTAATAGTTTTGCAATTTGGGCCATCTAATATTCTTCTTTATGACAGATGCAGTTCAGGAAAGATTGAATTTATGGTTTGTAAAGACCCAAAACTTTTTGAATGAAGTTGCTGCCCCACTGGTGAAAACCGGGCATGGACGGAAACCTGAACTGGAGAATGCATTGGATATTATTGAATCTGAAGAAGTTTTTGTGGCAGAGCAGACAATTGATGGCATAACACCAAATGGAAGCCTTTCATTAGCTGCTATTGTTTCAATTGAACAATTCAGTAGGTAAAGAAGCTCATTGACTTGGATATTATATGTATATATATTTTGAAACATTAAATGCTTGTCGTTAGCAATGTGCATATGAGCTGTGTTGAAGAAAAACCGAGCTTGACCCGAGGGGGAGTGTAACGACCTGGGCCCGCTGTCCATATGATATTGTTCACTTTGGCTCATGGGATCTCAACCTAATCTTGCCTCATGGTTTTAGAAGGCCTAATGCGGGGTTAAGGCCAGGTCACACATTATAAGCCCAGGGTCACGGTGCTAACCGAAGTACTCCACCCTTACCCTTGCGGATTCGCCTTTCTTGGTTCACAGGGGCACTTACCCAAGCGGATTGGGGGTTTCACACTCTCCCCCACTGAAAATAGAGCTGCCCTCGGCTCTGATACCGTCTGTAACGACCCGGGCCCACTGCCCACATGATATTGTCCGCTTTGGCTCATGGGATTTCAACCCAATCTTGCCTCATGGTTTTAAAAGGCCTCATGCGGGTTAAGGCTAGGTCACACATTATAAGCCCAAGGTCAAGACTTGGATATTTCCGATGTAGGACTTGGACAAAGCCTCGTGGTGCTAACCAAAGCACTCCACCCTTACCATTGCGGATTCCCCTTTCTTGGCTCACAAGAGCACTTAACCTGGTCTTGCCTCAAGGGATTACCCAGGCAGATTGAGGTCTCACAATGAGTGTTGAAAAGTATTTCTGTTGCCTCTGCCAACGCCTCGAGATTTTGGTAGAAATGATTAGCTGAGGAAATTTAATATGACATCCGAGCCAACCGGTCGTGATTTTGAATCCTAGGAGGAGCAACTTGACGCTAAGATATATGTGTTGTAGAAAGTGCAGCAATCGGGTTCCACTTGAAAAGTATTTCTGCTGCCTCTACTAATGCGTCGAGGTTTTGGTAGAAACGGCTAGCTGAGGAAATTTAATAATCTGAACTGTTTATCTAGTGGGACTCATAATAAGTGGCTATTGCCTAGAACATTCACTGCCAGGCAGTTATTTTTCTATTTTTTTCAGAAAGAAGCGAGCAATCAATGAAATTTTTTGTTTACTTATCCTTAGTCCTCCAAACGAACTGTGGGATCTCCAAGTTGTGTAGTTTCAGGCTTTGTTCCGTCTAGCTAGGGCATTCATTTTAATCAGCTTAAATCTTCTATGTGCTTGCTGCAACTGCAAGTACAAAATTCAGTTTCTGATAAAACTTGGGTATACACATATAGGATATGTTGAAAGAGAAAAACAGGGAATTGCAACCAAGTGGAAAATGATGAGAAAAAGGTGGTTAAGGAGCAGGGCAGAAAAGAGAAGATTTTGTCCTGTTTGGCAATACGGGAGAAAATGTTGTAAAGGATGCACACTAATTTTTCAGAGGAGAATATAGGTTTTCATGTTGTAAGTAGTTTCACTAGTTTTTTGGGAAATACCAATTGTGCCCATCTAAGAAATACACTGCATATGGAGCTTACATTTCTGCTATGATGGGATGACAAATGATTCACTGGTGAAAACCCTCTGTTCCATATGGTTTTCACCTCATCCAAATGCTCCCTTGATTTTGCAGTCGCACTGTGTTCTCTTTCTGAGTCTATTGCTACTGTCACAGTTGGGACAGGTTTGGCTCCACTGTTTTCCAGTATTTCTTTGTGCTGATGTATATGACTCAGGCACACCAAACTAATCCATATCCAATACATTGACATTTCCAAAACAAGTTTCGACAGTAGCAAATTGTATTGTAATATCATGCTAGGAGATAGAAATTAATGAAGATAGAGTGAGAGTTCTCATTTCTGAATTTTGACAATATCAGATTATATTACAATATCATAATATGAATAAAAGTTCATGAAGATCACATGTATGCTTGTTACATTGCTTCTCTGTACAATATCTTTGCAATCAGAATCATATTATCTCTGCCACTTGCTGTGATAGCGTGAATCTACAATACATGTCTACTCTTTTAGACATCGGTGCTTACAATGTAACTAAAAGGGTGTGATGAAAGTTCCCTAATTTGTGCTGCAACGAGAAGAATATTATTTACTTTGTTCCTGTTTATGTTTATGAATATGATAACAGTGCATTTGCATCTTTTGGCAGTTTTCTGTTTTGGGATCAAGTGACATGACTCTGTGACTGTGCTATGATCTTTGCATTACAATCCTTTAATCAATCCAGGCATATACTGGCACTGTTTTTTTTTTTTTTTTTGGTCTTATTTGCAGGAAAGGTCAAGGTCTTTGTTACACCATGTGTGGCATTACATGTCTTCAAGCATGGGAACAATAATTTTATACTTGTTTCGAGAGTGGGACTTGGGTGGGGGTTAAAATTTTATGACCCCTACTCATTTGGTTTCGGAGCATGACTCCTTTCGTTTTCTAGTGAAACCATTTATACTCAGTTCCAACTGAGTTTTGATTCCTTGGTGGGTATTGCGTTTTATTGATTTATTTATAGGAAGCTTCTCTAGAGAAAGCGGGGAAAAACAGAACACTAACCAAACCAAACCAAACCAAACCAAGCCTTTTCCCACTAGGTGGGGTCGGCTATATGGATTTGACGACGCCAATCAAATCTGTTTAGGGCCATGTCCTCCGTTAGATCCATGTAGGCAAGGTCATGTTTAATAGTTTCTTTCCAACTTCTCTTGGGTCTCCCTCTCCCTCTCCTACTCCTGGCAATCTCTATGCCTTCACACCTTTTAACAGGTGCTTCCATTGGACGCCTTCTAACATGGCCAAACCATCTTAGTCGATTTTTTCTCATTTTATCTCCAATCGGTGCTATTCCTACTTTGCCCCTAATCTCCTCATTCCTAATCCTATCTTTCCTTGTGATCCCGCACATCCATCTTAGCATTCTCATCTCCGCAGTTTCCATCTTCTTAACATGATTATGCTTTATTGCCCAACACTCTGATCCATATAACAATGCTGGTCTTACCGCCACCTTATAATACTTTCCTTTAACCCTGAGGGGGACTTTCTGATCACACAAGACCCCCGAAGCACTCCTCCATTTGGTCCACCCGGCTTGAATCCTGTGACTTACATCAGTATCAATCCCTCCATCCTGTTGCACCATCGATCCAAGGTACCTAAAGTTTTCTTTCTCTACAATCTTTTGTGTGCCTAAACTTACTTCGATGTTACCAAGTGTCCTACTTTGGCTAAACTTGCACTCCATATATTCCGTCTTGCATGACTTAGCCTAAACCCTTTTGTCTCTAACGTTTTCCACCATACTTCTAGCTTAGCATTCACTCCTTCTCTCGTCTCATCTACTAAAACAATGTCATTTGCAAATAGCATACACCACGGCACCTCATCCTGAATATGTCTTGTAATCTCATCGATAACTAGGGCAAATAAGTACGGGCTTAACGCTGAGCCTTGGTGTAGACCGAAGGGGGAAAAACAGAACGCTACATTAACAATAATCATTGATAAAATCTTTTCTCTTTTCCTTCTTGTCCAGCATGTTGAACTAGTTTGCTCTTTTTTTCTAAGCTTTTGATCTTGTAATATTCAACTTTGGACTACAGATAATGCTCTGATTTCTACAAGATTGCTGTGATTCAGGATGAATGGATTGGCTGCAAAGAAAATGCAGAAAATATATGAATCACTTGCTCCTGAAACCATTCGCAGTGATGCCCGGAACTTTGTGGAGTATTGCTGCTTTAGGTACTTGTCGAGGGATAATTCTAGTGTTCATCCTTGCTTGAAGGTTTGTGAATGCATTCCTATTGTTTCAATGATTTACTGTGATCATATCATGATGGGTAAGTTAGAACACTAGTCAACATGCCCAAGTGGCTCATGGAAATGATGTGGAGCTTTACCTGTCTTGTTTGTTTGTTTAGGACAATAGTTCTTTGAAACCTCATATAGATTGGTACCTTTTATTAACATTTACATTTTGACCATTAGTTTAAAATACACTTATAACAAATCCAACTTTAAAAGATCTTATGAACTTGGTTATATAGTCAGTGTTTTTGTCTAGTTACAGTATCCAAGGTGTTTTTAAGCTTGTTAACCTATAATGTCCAAATATGGATACAGATATGGACATAGGTGGGGATTGAGGATATGAAACTGCACCTTTCAAAATCTAGGATGTGGATACGAGGATATGAAACTGCACCTTTCAAAATCTAGGATGTGGATACGAGGCTATGAAACTGCACCTTTCAAAATCTAGGATGTGGATACGAGGATATGAAACTGCACCTTTCAAAATCTAGGATGTGGATACGAATACTTATACGGATATCCCTATCCATGGCATGAAATTTATGTTTAATGTTAAAAAATTTATACGAAGTATTGCTTTTCATATGTTGTACACGTCTAATTAATGAAATTGTCACTAATTATAGTGCTTTCTGTCATTTTTTTTTGGAAGTAAGAAAGCTTATAGAACTTTATGAAATTGTCACTATAGGATACACTGAAACTATTACGTACAAGCATTAGTGCAGTATATACTATATAGTACCAATACCAATATCGATCCTCTGAATAGGAGTACGCTAGGCATATACAAGTATTCCTTCTAATTTTTTTTTATTGTACTGTAAATTTTTATTGCTTCTTATGTGTTTCAAATTTCTCTAGTGAAATCCAAACATTTCTTAGCCATTTCTATAAGCAACATACTCCTTTATCATTTTCAGAGGTTAAACATACATCCTCCATGTGTTTCTCGTGTTTTCTTCAAAATTTCCACTTGTTGGTGCTACTTCTTTTTGGACTACTTTTCTTGTTTTCGTTTTTCACATTGCTTTCCAAGTTTTTTTTTTTTTTTTTAATTCTGGTATGGGGCCCCAACTGTGACTACTGCTAATCATTGTGTCGTATGGAAAGGCCCATCTTGGTGGAAGGTTTGGATTTTTTTTTTCCTGCTAGTAGTTTTGGACTGTGTTACTTTGTGTTGGGGGAGGTTATAATCTAAAGCCGATTATCAATCTGATTGCAGTGATCCTGGCACATGTCAATTCATTGGGGGAGGTCTCTCATAACAAGTGACCCCCATATATCTATGCACAAGCAAATACACAAATATACATAAGTACATACATGCACACACCATACATACATCATGCTTATATATATGAGAAGTGCTCCTATGAGAGACACTCTCACCAACTTGGTGAGAGATGGGTGGGGGCCCTCATATTTAAGTTGGGAGTCCTTGCATTTAAGTTGGTGAGAGTGGATATGGAAGTGAGGGCCCCCACCGATCTCTCACCAAGTTGGTGAGAGTGTCTCTCATAGGAGCACTTCCCTATATATATATATATATATATATATATATATGGCCAGCCCTCTCCTCAGCTCAAGCGGACGGGAGAGGGTTGTCCGCTGCCTAGGGTGGGGCCCATTGTTTGGTCCATCCAGATGGACCACACACAGGGCCCCTGAATTGCACATGTCCACCAAAATCTGGCACCATCCGATTAAATTGGACCATTGGATTGAGTGACACATTTGAATGGACTGTACACCGTTAAAATTGTGGCCTAGATGGAGATGATAGAAATCATGGATAGCGTTGATTTTTTGTAGAAAGGAGGGCCCCCGTGTGTCCTTCAAATCCCCCCATTCCCATTCCTATGTGGGTCCCCAGGTGGGCCCCAGGCCATTGAGCGGAAGCCCTTAGCCTCAGCTCGAGTTGAGGATACGGGGCCTATATATATATATGGGGCCAGTTCTCCTAAGTTGAAGCTGAGGTTAGCTCAATTGTGTGGTGGAGCCCACCTAGAGACCCACATGGGGATGGGGATTGGGGGGATTTTAAGGACTCCCATACAAGGGCCAGCTCTCCTAAGCTGAAGCTGAGGTAAGCTTGCGCTCTCTCTCTCTCTCTCTATATATATATATATATATATAGAGAGAGAGAGAGAGAGAGAGAGAGAGAGAGAGAGAGAGAGATGAGTTCACTTTATGATGGTACAGACTATATATCCTAAGGTTATCTTACTATGATTATTTAATGTACTTACAGGAGCCTGCCTTTCAAAGACTTATTTTCATAACAATGCTGGCGTGGCAACACCCATACAGTGAAGGCGGTGTTGATTCACACAATATTACTTCTTTGCAGGTCTATTTCTTTGTTTACTTGCTTGTTTTTTCTAATGTTGTATGCTTTTGGACCATTATTTGTAGGGAAGTTAGGTATTTATTCTGTTTGTTCTTTCATGCATTTTAGATTGGCTTATTGAAAACTTTCACTTATATATACATAAACATGAAGAATATTATGAAGGCGTGTTATCTGAAATGGACTATCTCTTTCTTTGTTGTAGAAAAAACATGTGGGTGAAGAGGCTTTTGTTCGTATTGCTCCTGCTATTTCAGGTGTGGCTGATAGATCAACAGTTCATAGTCTTTTCAAGGCTCTTGTAGGAGATGAACAAGGGCTGTCATTTAGCCTGTGGACTTCTTATCTTTCTGAACTTTTAAAGTAAGCTTCAGTCTCTTCTTTATTGTACTGTCCTCATTGCTAGTATGTTTGGTTTTTGCATTTCCACTGAGATCCAGTTATAAAATTCAAATGATTTTTAGAAATCATTCAATTTAGAGTGGATAGAAGTAAGATGGAAGCCTCCTCCAAAGAATCACTTGGAAGTGGGGTGAAAATATTTTGCAAAGAAAGGATTTCTTGAGCCTGTCATCACTCGGATTTTACGAGTTGAGGTTATTACTGTAGAAGAAGAGGTGCTCTGAGATTATAGGTGTTGCTTTTTTCCAATTTTGGAAGGAGGATGTGCATGAAGGTATCTTGATGGTAGGCTTTTGATATTGATAGAAAAAATGTTGACCATGATTAGTTCGGTACTCACCAATAAACACAAAAAGCTGACTCAGATCATATTTTAGATAGGATGCAGGGTTCTTATGATCTGATTCTGTGTGCATGTGAATGCCTGCATGTGCATGTGTGGAAAGGTGGGTGGATGGCCGCTAAAACGTTGGAAACCACAGGCATAGTTTTGAAAAGTGTAGTGTAAATGACTCCAAACCCTTCACACGTCTAACTTCACTTGAGTTGTCAGGCCTTCCAATTTGCGATGATTCAACTTTTTTTTTTTTGGATAACTGCAATGATTCGACCGTTATTCACCTCTGGGTTCAATGACAGGAAATTGAACTTAGCATGCACCCAGGTTGGCCAGTAAAATTGGGCTTGTAAATCTCTATGGATGCATGTGTATGCGCGCGCTTATAAGTAATTATGCTTGGAGGTTGTGTTTTCAAGCACAGTGGTTAGGGACAACTTAATCAGGTGAAAACATAAGCATTTTCTTTTACGGTACGTTTGTGTACACACCATTTCCGCGGAAAGAAAAAATTGCCACGTCAGCAAATTCCATAGAAATAAAAACCTCGGAAAAGGATTTCCAAAGAATTTAGATTTTCATGTTTGGTGCAAAAAGTGTTTCCTCATTGAATTGGTGCTAATGTTGTTTGGTGCGGCTATGGATTCCTTATAGAAAATCAAAATTTCTTATTTGGTGATATAATTTTTTGAAGAAAAATAACATAACATGTATATTATTTATTCAACATTAAATAATAATTTATATAAAGAAATAAAAAATGAAAGAGTTGTAGGGTTTTTGGGTTGAAATGGACAATAGTGAGGAAAAGATGGAGAAGTTTTCCGAGGAAATCCATTTCCCATATCCCCCCATAGGAAACCCATTTCCGCGGAATTATTCCGCACCAAACACCGGAAAAATGGGTTTTTCGCGGAAAACCGTCCATTTTTCTGCGGAAAAGTGTTACACAAACATGCCCTTAAGGTTGCAGCTTTTCCTACCCCTTTGAGGAAGAGTTTCATCAGAGACAGCCCAAAAGATACTCCAAGATTTTGATCTTCAACTGCAATAATTACTACTTTTGAACCCATTTACTTGTCTACTTCATGACCAACCCATTGCTAAATCAATGAGCAATTGCTTCAACAAATGCTTATGACCCATTGCTAAATCAAATGAGCATTTGGATATGTGCATGCAAGTTGTTTCAATGCCTGATGGGTGTTGGCCAACCTTTAGTGAAATGATAATCAATTTCTTATGCAAATTGCTTGGTTAAATGTCTAAATGCTATTAAATCTTTTTTTAATCAATAATGGTAAATGTTTTTGACGAAACAAACTAGAAACAGCAAGAAACCCAACCGGAAAAAGGGCCTGAGTACAATAGCATCTTTGGAACCTATAGAAGGATTTCAACGTGTGGAACAATCTTTGGTCCTCTAGTTTATTTGGAGGCATTATACAATGTTCATGTCATCTCCTCAGTTCAGATTTGTTTTGTTTTATTTAGAAGCATCCCTATGCCCATCCTTTTATGTTTTTAAGAGCGTGTCCTTTGCCCAACCATTCTAGTTTTAAGGCCTTCACAGGGTTGATTAGGTTTTTTATTTTTCCCAATTATCATATTTCTGAAAGTTATAATGTACATTTTAGGTCTTTTCTGTAATTTTCTATCCTGATAAGAGTTTCATTTATCACTTGTTTTCTTTACTCTAGGGTCCACCAAGGGAGGAAGTCATACCAACTTCAAGAAAGTGCCCAGCTTTCTAATGAGCAACTTTTATGTTTAGGTTCCAATAAGAAGCAACCTGTTTTAAAATGGGAGAATAACATGGCATGGCCTGGAAAACTTACTTTGACAGATAGTGCACTTTATTTTGAGGTATATTTTCTTTCACCCTTCTACTAAAACAGTTTAGTCAATGAAGCATTTCCGTGCAACATGCATCAATAATGAGCATCCTAGTGGGTAATAATATTTATTTTCTTAGAATTGAATTGGGTAAGGACTGATTGATTTTGGCATGTCATTGGCCACTTATACAGTGCCTTCCTGCATGCAAGTATGCATCTGGTTTCTATTGCTCTTTAAATCATGGGCATTAAATGAATGTGGAATTCAAGGAGCCTGTTGAGGAGGCCGATAGGATGTGCAGGGTGACAAATCAGCATTAGTCATTACCTTTGCACCATGGTTTTTTTGTTATATTAACTTCAAAAGAGAGAAAAAAAGAAGCATTATTAGTCTAACATGTGATAATGATGTAATGTCTTTAGCTGATACTTGTTTTTAGATGTAGAAGTTCTACACTTCTATCAATATGTATAACCCGTGATGTTTGAAATTATACTTGTATATTTGCGTGCCCCCCTGAAAAGGTTTTTCTTTTCAAAACACAATGGGCCCCCAAGGAAAAATTTCCAGGCCTGCCACTGGATGTACCCATGCAGCACTTTGATTTTGGTAACCAAGCTTTCACTTGTTGGCACTGCTAACTTCATACATTTTTATAAGGGGATAATTGCATATGTGCAAGAAAATTCCATGAAGTGTCAGAGACAATAGACTGCGGTTTTCCTGAAAAACTAGATTATGCAATGGTGCGAGACATCCCTGTCAAGAACATTTTATTGAGCCCCATTTAAAATAATTTTTATTAATGCATCTGAAAAACTGGATTATGCAGTGTTGATTAAAGGCCACAATAGATGTGTCAAACAGTACCTGAATGACATGAAATTGATTGCATTTGATGGGTCACCTAGTTACCTTTTGCGCTACTACAAGATTATGCTATTTTGGTGGGCATTAAAGAAGTTATAGTTTTCACCCAAAAAAAGAAGAGAGTTATGATCTATATTCTGATACTATAATAGAATTATGATTTTAATAGGGTTTTAGGGAACATTAAAATTCTTAGAAGGTTGTATTAAGTTAGAAGTTGGAGTCTTAAGTGGGAACACCAAAGCCTAGGAATTATATGTAAAAACCATCCCTTTCCATAGCATGAATGGAATTTGATAAACTTTTTCTTTGTTTTGAGAATTTTCTCATCTTTCCAAGGATGAAAATAGCGGCTATGCCCACTGCCAAAACGCTACGTAGCGTAGCAGTGCGATTGGGAAAAATCGTCAAAAAAAAAAATGAAAAAATTGTAGAAAATTTAGAATATTGGAAAATGAGAGAAAATGTTTTTTTTTTTTTTACAAAAGTAACTAAGATAAGGGGGCATAGCGGTCCCCTCATTGTATGAGGTCCTGTATCGCTGTATAATATAAATAGAAAATAATAGTAATGATCATTTTTTTTTTCACATGTGTTCATGTTGCTTAGTTATGCTAACTTAGAAACTAATGAAAGGCTCATAAAAGAAAAAAACTATGTCATGAAGTCAAGACTTAAAGAGTACCTAGAGAAAAAAAATATATCTACCAAAGGGGGTGTCTAATAGGATGTACTTAGAGAAGAAGGAGAAGAACTCTCTGTATCGACGGCAAGATCATGTGTTTTTTTGTGTTCTTTTAAACGTAAAAGGGTAGAAAAGTTGTGTAGAAATGTTATTTAGAGAGAAGAATAAAAGAAATAAGTCTTATTATGCATTTAAAAAAAAATATGAAAACCAGGAAATTTTCTCACCCCGTAGCAGACATAGCGGCCGCTACGGGTGCGACGGCCGCTAAATCGGCCGTAGTGTGGCAGTGGCCGTAGCGGCCGATATTTTCATCCATGCATCTTTCGAGGTAACCAATTAATTTGGTTGCCTCTGTGAGAGTCTGTGATGAGATGAGAGGAAGAAGACAACAGTGTTGGGAGAAACTCAATGATCAATTGATCATCGATAGTTCTGTTTTTATAATCAATAGTTACCTTAATCAAGGCACTAAGTATGTTAAGATTACAATGAAAGAATGAAAGAATCAATCCTAATCAATCTTAATCTATACAAGGTAATCACAAAGAGAAATCAGCTAACTAATGAGAGAAATCAGCTATACATGGATTTGATTAAATCCTACGTGAGACAGGCTGTAATGGGCTTGGGCCCTTGTTGGGCTGGGCCTATCTTTTACACTCCCCCTCAAATTGATGTGGTAAGGCAGAAAACATCAATTTGCTAGTAAGATCATGATGACGCGTTTTGGGGAGAGCTTTTGTGAAGATATCTGCTAATTGGTTAAGAGTAGAGAGACATGAGGTAGAGTGATCTTCTTTAGTAACAACATGCTGACGAATGAAGTGACAATCGATCTTAATGTGCTTCGTTCGTTCATGAAAGACCGGATTATTGGCAATTCTGGTAGCACTTGTGTTGTCCCCATGAAGAGGGGTAGAACTACCAACAATGACACCGAATTCATAGAAAAGACGGCGTAGCCAGATGATTTCAGCGCTAGCAGACGACATCGCCCGATATTCAGCCTCAACAAAAGACTTGGACACAGTGGTTTGCTTCTTGCATTTCCACGATATCAGAGAGTCCCCAAGAAACATACACCAGCCAGTGGTAGAGCGCCTAGAATCTGGGCAACCGGCCCAATCAGCATCCGCATAAGCTGATAAGTGCAGAGAGGTGCCCGAAGAGTAGAAGAGATCATGATTAAGGGTGCCTTTGACATAGCGGAGTATGCGCAAAGCTGCAGCAATGTGAGGTTTGTGAGGATTGCTCACAAACTGGCTAACCATATGAACAACATGAGAGATATCCGGCCGAGTCATAGTTAAGTAGAGCAAACTACCAACTATTCGCCAGAAAACGAAGGGATCATCCAGGGGAGGGCCATCATCCGCACTGATTTTGCAGTTCAATTCCATAGGTGTATCAAAAGTGTGAGCATCATCGAGTCTTGCGGAAGTGATTAAATCTGTAGCATATTTCCGCTGATGAACCCGAATGCCAGATTTGCTACGCAAGAACTCCAGCCCCAGAAAGTAGGTGAGAGAAGGAACAAAAGTAGAATCCAAGCTAGACAAAAGGCAAAGCCGGTCAGGTGGTTTGGAAATACGAGTGGAACGACGCAAATCTGAAGGAGGTTCAGAAGAAATATTACCTTGAGAAAAAGGAGCGGGCCCAGGTAAGGGATCAGGAATAGGTGTGGTAGTGGGCGGAAGTTGTGGACGTCGACTATAGACCTGCAAGGGCTTGTCAGGAACATGAGGAGCATCGGGGAACTGAGGTAGATAAGAGACATCAAAGATATGTGAATCCTGCTTAAGGGAGTAAAATGGAACATGTTCAAGAAATACTACATTACGAGATATACGACTACGGTGAGCTACTGGATCATAACATAAAAAACCTTTATGTTCATCAGAATATCCTAAGAAAACACACTTAGCCGCCTGTGTAGAGAACTTGTTTCTTTCCAAAGAAGGGAGATGAACAAAACAAAGACAGCCAAAAGTACGCAAGTGAGTATAAGATGGAGGATGCTGAAATAATGATTCAAATGGAGAGATATTGTTTAGGACAGGAGTGGGCAATCTATTAATCAGGTAGATGGCAGTATGAACTGCCTCGCACCAAAAGGTAGTAGGAACATGAGAGTTGATCATTAAAGATCTGGCTGTCTCAAGAATGTGTCTATGTTTCCGTTCCGCTATCCCATTTTGCTGGGGTGTATATGGACAAGATTTTTGATGAACAATGCCTTTTTCAGATAAGAAAGATGAAAAGTCTCCGGAAAGATACTCTCCTCCAGAATCGGAGCGAGGAAGCTTAATGTGGGCATCAAATTGAGTCTCTATGTATTTGCAAAATTTCTTAAATGTAGGAAAAACCTCAGATTTGAGGCGTAGAAAATAAATCCATGTGAAACGTGAGTGATCATCAATAAAGGTGACATAGTATTTATATCCCAACCTACTTAAATGTGGTGCAATACCCCAAACATCAGTATGTATTAATGCAAAAGGGGCAGTGGCCCGTGAATAATGAACAGGAAATGGCAGAATATTACTTTTACTCAAGCAACAAGATGCACATTTGGATTTTGACAAAGAACCAAGTCCAGTTTTATTGATAGAATCTAAACATCCACTTTTAAACAAGTAAATAAGTTTGGCATTATTCAAATGACCAAGGCGTTGATGCCAAATGGCCCACAACTTATCAGTCAGAGCAGAAGAAGCAAATAAAGATCCTAATCCAACATCCAACAAGAACGTCTGCCCACGTTTACTCCCTGTCCCGATCACCTTCCCATTGCGCCGATCCTGTATGACACAACCAGAAGAAGTGAAGTAAACATAATAACCACTGTTAACTAATTGACCAACAGATAGTAAATTAGCTGATAGAGTAGGCACAAAGTAAACATTTGAGAGGGTAAGAGATTGGTTTTGTGGGGTTCTAAGATCAACTGAGCCAATACAAGAAATGGACAAAGTGTTGTCATTAGCAACAATAATTTGTTCTGCCCCGGTATAAGGTTTTGTTTCATTAAAATGTTGTTCCACTGAAGTCATGTGGTTGGAGGCCCCTGAGTCTATATACCAATTGGATGGAGAAATAGAATTAGCAAAGGAAGAGGAATTGTACCGACCACTAACACCCATCGAGGTGAAGGCAGAGGCGACAGAGGTATTGATCATATCTTGAATCTGCTCCTGAGTCAATTGTATAGTCTGGGATGCTGTATTGTCAACTGGAGGTGCAACTTGTGTCTGGAGTGCAGTTGGGTTTAGGTGAGGACGACGCTGAGGGGCTTCATTTCTCCTTGGCGGGCACCTAGTGCACTCAGAAATAACATGTCCATTGCGCTTACAGTAGTTGCAGAATTTTTTCTTTTTACAATTGCGCGAAATATGCCCATATTCTTTGCAATCAAAACACTGTAGTGGCGGTCCCCTACCACCAATAAGGGCCTTCTCATCAAATGCAGGTGCAGGTGAAGGAGCAATGAAAGCTTTTGGTTCCTCCAAAAGGGAGTGCTGTGACTGAAGGCGTATCTCTTCTCGAAGTACCTCCTGAACACAAGTATCTAAATGCGGAGAGGTCTCTCTATTCATCAATGCTACACGGACTGATTCAAATTCTGGTCGCAAGTTCATTAAGAACTGACTAATATGGGATTCTTCTTGCACTTTAATCACTTCAGCATGCGCAGTACTGGACACATTTTCAAGGAGCATTGAATCATTTTCGTTCCCATAAGTGAGAAACCCATTATAATATTGTTGAACAGATTTATCACCTTGACTGTACTTAGCCAATTCTGTGTCAATATAGTATTTTCGGGCTTTATTTGTTTGGTGATAAAGTGTTTTCAAATGAGTCCACATTTCAGAAGCCTTTTTGTAAGAATGCAGAGACAATGAAATGGAAGGATCTAGAGTTTAAAATCCATGTGACTACTTTGGAGTTATTTTGACTCCAAGTTTGCCTTTCCTTAGTGTCTTTTGGTTCAGTAGTAGTTCCATGCAAAAACTCAGACAGCCCTTTTCCTTCGACAAAGTGTTGGAGATGGAAGGACCATCCGACATAGTTGGTACCATTGAATTTAACTGGAATTACATCAACCTTATCCATTTGCAGTAAGGATTCCAGAAAATCAGTTCACAAAGGAAACAACTGAAGAGATCTTTGATCAATAATGCAGGTCCCAAATGATGTTGATATGTAATTATAGTAGGTGTGTACAAAAACTCATCCACATCCAATGATTGAATAGAGAGATTTCCACTATTAATCAAAGCAGTTTCAAAGAAAATTGTTAAAGCAGGAAAGAGGTCTAACACTAACCTTATGCCCGAAAAAATGCAGGAGAAATCTCAAAATAATTGGGTGACCCTACTGCTGATGATAACAGAGACGATGATGATTGTTCCAAGAAGAAATCACCCCACAATCGATTACTAGAAAATCGATTTGTTGAAGATAGTAGATATGAACTCAGATGGAACCACAATAGATGATGATGAACAGTGACGATGGTGACTGTTCTTCGGCAGACTCCAGAATGGCTTAAGAGAAGTCTGAAGATAGATCCTCGTTATAGATTCAAAAGACAGACCCAATGTTTGTCTATACCCAACAGCACAACTTCAAAGAGCAAACCCAGATCGTATCAGTGCTCTGATACCATGACAGAAAGGTATAACATTTAGAAGAAGAGAAGAAAAGTCCTTATCTCCCTTAGGGATCGACTATCATTATATAGAAATCAATTGGCCACAATTACAGTCAATGTACAATCAAAGAATGAATCTAAATGCTAATTACAGCACAATCAGAATCTCCTAGAATGGTAATATACAGTCATGATACAGTCACCCATATTGAGGATAACTCTGCCATAAATGGAGTGGATCCCAAGAATGGATCCTAAGTGGACCATGGACTTGGGTTATTAACCTGGGTCTAGTGGGTCACTTTGACAGATCCTACATTCTGAAGTGGTGAGTGAGATGATGTTTGAGTTCCGTAATACTAGCACTATTATTGCCACTGATAATCATATCATCAACATAGACTAACAGGAAAGTGTAGCCCTTCGATGTCCATCTAAGAAATAGTGAGCTATCCGAATGACTCTGACGAAATCCTGCTTGAAGAATTGCCGCCCGAAACTTATCAAACCAAGCCCTGGGAGCCTGCTTAAGTCCATACAAAGATTTCCGCAACTTACAAACATGCTTAGGAGGACAGGCATATCATGGAGGAGGCTTTAAGTAAACAGTTTCTCTCAAATCCCCATGGAGAAAGGCATTTTTGACATCCATTTGCCACAGAGGCCAGTTGCGGGCTGCAGCAACACAGAAGAGAGTACGGACTGTGGTCATTTTAGCCACTGGTGCAAATGTCTCCTCATAATCAATTCCATACTCCTGTTTATATCCCTGCGCAACCAATCGGGCTTTGTAGCGATCAAGACTCCCATCGGAGTGAACTTTGATGGAGTAGATCCATTTACTGCCAATCACAGAGGCTCCTTCAGGAGCCGGTACCAAGTCCCATGTCTGATTTGCTTCGAGAGCGAGCAATTCCTCATTCATAGCATCCTGCCAGTAAGCAATCTTCGAGGCCTGTGAATATGAGGTGGGTATGGGAGCACTATCTAAGGATGAAAAGAGAGCAGGAAAGCCATAGCGGTTAGGGGCAATGGAAAGACGATTAGATCGTCGCAGAGAGGATATTATCAGAAGAAGCATGATTACCTGTAGGAGTAGTAGGCTGCACTGAGAGATGATCAGGAGAGGGAGGCACCATGGGAGGAACTTTGTTACGCCGGACATAGACTTTGATAGCAGGGGAGGCAGGAGCAGATTCCGGGAATTGTGGCAAATAGGACACAACAATAGGATGACGATCTAAACGCAATGAAAATAAAGGAATTTGTTCCAGGAAGATCACGTTCCGAGAGATACACATGCGTTTTTCAAACCGATCATAACACAAGAACCCTTTGTGTTCAGAACTGTAGCCAAGAAAGATGCATTTGGCAGCCTGTGGAGATAGCTTAGTGCATTCAGTCGGTGGAAGATGAACAAAACACAGACAACCAAACACACGTAAGTGAGAGTATGAAGGAGGATGTCCAAAGAGAACTCTGTAAGGAGTGGTTTTGCCTAGAACAGTAGTAGGAAGACGATTGAGCAGATATACCACAGTCTGGGCAGCATCACACTAAAATTCAGGAGGAACTAAGGATGCCAATAAAAGGGTGCGAACAGTTTCAAGAATATGTCTGTTCTTTCTTTCCGCAACTCCATTCTGCTGCGGAGTGTGCGGACAAGATTTCTGATGAAGAATTCATTTATCAGAGAGGAAAGCATAGAATTCATGAGACATATATTCTCCGCCAGAATCGGATCTAAGGATCTTGATATCTTTCTTAAATTGGGTGTGGACCATGTTATGGAATCTTTTAAAAATAGAAAACACTTCGGATTTTAAACGCATGAAATAAATCCAAGTATATCGGGAATGATCATCAATAAATGTCACATAGTACTTGAATCCTGCCCTACTCAAGGTCGGAGCAATGCCGCAAACATCAGTGTGAATGATGTCAAAAGATTCTAATGCACGAGAATTATGAACAGAAAATGGCAAAATATGACTCTTACTTAAACATCAAGCTTCACATTTTGATTGAGATAAAGAAGACATCATTTTATTATCAATTGTAGAGTCCAAACAACCAAGTTTAAACAAAGAAACTAAATAGGCATTGTTCACATGACCAAGACGTTTATGCCAAACCGTCCACAAGTTTTTGAAATTATTAGAAGAAGAAGCAAAGAAGGAATGATGTCCAATGTCCAGCAAAAACAGACGCCCATGTTTACTCCCCGTCGCGATCACCTTCTCAGTTTGTCGCCCCTGTATGACACAACCAGAGGAAGAAAAGTGAACAAGATAGCCATCATCAATAAGTTGTCCTACAGAAAGTAAATTGACTGATAATTTTAGGACAAAGTAGACATTGGAAAGGGTGATGGACTGGCCAGTGACACTAGATAAAGTAATGGTACCAACTTCAGAAATGAGTAGTTGATCACCATTAGTAGTGGTAATTTTTTCTTTTCCAAGATAAGGGTGGGAATCTGTAAAGCTATGTTCTACAGAGGTCATGTGATTTGAGGCTCCTGAATTTAAAAACCATGTGGAAGTGGTAATAGAAGAAGAAAGAGATGCAGAAGAATGAAAGGCAGGAGATGCTATATGAGAATGAGGTTGATACCGACCACCAGAGAAGCCCATAGACGTATATGCAGAGGTGACTGTGTTCTGAATTAGTTCTTGAATCTGAGCAGGAGTCATGGATATAGCCCCGGAGGAAGTGCCGCCCGTATGTGATATGGGGGCTTGAGCTTGAAATGCGGATGGAACATTCTGTCTTGGCATATTGGAGGGAGGGTTCTTAGGCTGTGTATCATTCCGTCGCTGTAGGCTTCGACAGTCATCAATCACATGACCGGTCCGTTTGCAATATCTGCAAACCAATTTCTTGTGACAATTTTTGGCAATATGTCCGAAGCCTTTGCATTCATAACATTGAGTTGGCTTTGGAGTGGCCAGAAGAGCTGAGTCAGCAGGAAGAGGCACAAGGAAGGCTTTGGGTGCTTCGGGTGCTTCCAGAATATTGCGCTGTGAAGTGAGACGAAGTTCTTCGCGAAGGACTTCTTGGAAGCAAGTATCAAGATTAGCAGTATTCTCCCTATTCATGAGGGCAGACCGAACAGATTCAAATTCAGGTCGTAAATTCATAAGAAACTGGCTTATATGAGTTTCTTCTTGTAACTTGAGAACCTCAGACAGAAATCCAGAAGAGACCGTTTGGATTAACATGGAATCCCTTTCAGTCCACAAGGTGAGGAAACCATTGAAGTATTCCTGCACAGTTTTATCCCCTTGACTGTATCTAGCAATTTCACTATCTAGATGAAATTTTCGGGCTTTATTGGTTTGATGGTAGACTTTCTTCAGATGAGCCCACATATCAACTGCTGTAGTGTAGGCTTGAAAAGCCACAGCAAGAGAAGGATCAATAGAGTTAAGGATCCAAGTGACGACTTTTGCATTCTCTTTGGACCAAGTGGCTAGGCCTTTTGAGTCGGCAATACTTGTAATCTGAGGCTTGGTTATCGATCCATCAAGATAACCAAAAAGGCCCTGTCATTCGACAAAGTTCCGTAAGTGGAAGGACCAGGACATATAATTTTGCCTATTAAATTTAATTGGGATAACATCATACTTGTCCATTGCAGAGAAAAGTAGAGAAAAGACAGCAGAGCACCCAAATCAGTAGTAAAGGGATGAGATCAGCCCTTAGATCTGAAGTAACCAATCAATATGCAAGAAGCAGAACAAGATTGATTGGATATAAATGGCTAATCCAACAGTAAACAGTCCTTATCAGTGCACTAACGGTACAGATTTCCACCAACAGTATGAATCATGAGCACTCATCATAAATATTCACAGTAGCAATACGAATCAGATTTAGAGAGTGATGAAGCATGCAACAAGAAACAACTTATTGTGTGGATTAAACCACAAAATAGTGCAGAAAAGTCTCTGAAACAGCACACAAAGTAGTGCAGAAAAAAAGACCCCAAAACAGTGTCAGACAACCTCACTTTCTGAGGCTAGATCTGTGTGTGGGACCCACAGAATGGTCTAATCACAGATCAAGGATGAGCGTCTTGAAGAAGATCAATTGTACTTCCTCCAGTCCAAGTTTGATGAGCAACGGGTACATATCCACAAATCTGGACGGTTTGGATGAAAACTATCTGACACTTGAATATTAAAATCGACAGAGGAAGAGAAGCCTGGAACCAACCTTTAATGGTGAAGAAGAAATCTAGAAAAATCCTTAAAAAGATCCTTGAGGCCTGTCGATCAAGACTATGTGAACCGTTGGTGGACCACTGCTTGATCAGTGGTGGGCCACTTTTGATCAGAGAGCAATCGGCAGTGAAGAAGAAGCTTTTCGCCAGAAAGGATTGATCAAGATTGATCAATCAAAGGATAGTTCAATGCAAGTATTGAATATAATCAAGAAGAGGCTCGGATACCATGTGAGAGTCTGTGATGAGATGAGAGGAAGAAGACAACAGTGTTGGGAGAAACTCAATGATCAATTGATCATCGATAGTTCTGTTTTATAATCAATAGTTACCTTAATCAAGGCACTAAGTATGTTAAGATTACAATGAAAGAATGAAAGAATCAATCCTAATCAATCTTAATCTATACAAGGTAATTGCAAAGAGAGAAATCAGCTAACTAATGAGAGAAATCAGCTATACATGGATTTGATTAAATCCTACGTGAGACAGGCTGTAATGGGCCTGGGCCCTTGTTGGGCTGGGCCTATCTTTTACAGCCTCTACTTTGATTTCTCAAAATAAAGGGGACTATTGTTTTGCATTTTTTATAGTCTAATATCTGTTTATGACAAGTGTGTTTCCACATAAACTAAAAGTATAAACTAATACATTCATTGAAAATCTTATCCAAGGGATGATTTTCTCTTGCGCGTCTGTGCACTGTGAATCGGTGCCGTTTGTCACGCAGGACCTGATGAAATTCAGGGGGAGTCCTTCCTTTGGTGACGGTCTGGATACGCACTCCTGCTGGAGCATGTGCGCAGGAGAAAATCTTTCCTTATCGAAGAACTTCGACCCACCAGCCATAGTCAATTGTTCAAAGTGGACCTGTGTGCTCCAATAAAATCTCCATTGTTGCTGACAACATGTTGGGTTGACCCAGTGATCCAAAGAATTGGTCATGTCAGATTGGAGTGTGGATACTGGATACACATTTGGGGTCCACCGAGTCAGATTCAAAGTCTTAAGATCCTATGGTTGGCTTAGTTGGATTCATGTCAACCATTAGAAGATCTAGATCTTACTTGTTTACAACCCTATCGTATGTAAGGCTGGAATAAGGAGAAAATTAGTTTGGGAGGAACAAAATGGTATAGAAAATAGCTTTGACGAAGGAAAATCTCGCTTGTGTGACAGCCTTAATTTTTTTATTGTGCTTCTTATCATAAATTTATATGGGTATAATTGGGCTTATTTTTCTTGTTTATTTTTTCACTGCATTTAATATATATTGATGAAAATCCACGGTCCTCACTTCATATTTGCAGGCAATTGGCCTAAAAGGTTACAAAGAAGCTATTAGATTGGATCTTACTAGACAAGGCACGCGGGTGGAGAAAACAAGAGTTGGACCTCTTGGATATATGTTTCTTGACTCTGCTGTCTCTGTTTCATCGGGCACTGAGTGAGTAAGCTTATGTAAACATATTCTTTTCAACAATTCTTATTTTTATCCTGTATCTTCACTTGGTCAGCTTCTTACCACTATTCAACATGATTGATTCACTAACAAGCTGCTGTAAGTTATATTTCATTCCTCTTTTTTTTTTTTTTTTTTCAACTAGTACCTCGGTGTGGTACAAAAATCAATTTCAATCAGAAATTCAGTTCACACTTTTAGAGTGTGTTTGGAGGACTTGAGAAACAGATGTTGGCTGGGTTGGGATTGATTCTGCCCATAACCAATAATCAAGCTGACCATCAGTTTTTAGCAGAAAAATGGAAAGTCATGATTTCTTTCCACACTGCTGTTTAAGATCCAGTACTGTTTGGACCTAATCTTGAGTGTTTTTGGCCTTGGTTTCCAAAATGTTGGTAAACACTAAATCTATGACTATCGGCAAACACTAGATTACCATGTGTTCAGGCCCTAATTTTGATCGTACCTACTCTTGTGACGGCACTCTTTATTGAAGATTACCTGCTTCTCTAGCTTTTATGAAACTTTTGAAGTTTGAAAATATCACTACGAATTTGTCTCATCTATTGTGATATTTGCCTCATCTGTTACTAGCCGCGTTACATGGTTTCCCTGCACTTGTGCAGTGTGCTTGAAAACCATCAATTTTCTTTCAGTCTCTCAGCTTTAGTGAATTTCGTGAATCTGAATTTTTATTTTTATTTTTAAATAGGTCAGAAACTTGGGTTCTCGAATTTGTTGACTTTGGTGGTGAAATGAGGCGAGATGTTTGGTATGCTTTTATCAGTGAAGTGATTTCTTTGTATGATTTCATTCGTGAATACGGACCAGATGAAGATGACCCATCTATTCATAATGTATATGGCACGTATAAGGGAAAATCAAGAGCAATTGCAAGTGCTGCAAATAGTATTGCAAGGTTACAGTCACTTCAGTTTATCCGGAAGTTATCAGAGGATCCAGCTAAGCTTGTTCAGTTGTCATATTTACGAAGCGCACCTTTTGGTGATATTGTATACCAGACTCTGGCTGTAAATTATTGGGGTGGTCCATTGATCAACGTACTTAGGAAGGAAGACCAGAGCCCAACTGAAGGGTCAAAGCCTCCAGAAGAATTTTCTGGCACTAAAATACATGTTTTTGACATAGATGGGAGTGTGTACTTGCGCAGATGGATGAGATCTCCATCTTGGACATCCAGCACATCAATTTCCTTCTGGAAGAACTCTTCAGTAAGGCAGGGGGTGGTTTTGAGTAAGAATCTAGTTGTGGCTGATATGAATCTTGTTGATAGGGCATCATCAATCTGCAAAGAGAAAAGCCGAATAGTGGAGACAACCCAAGCTACAATTGATGCTGCCATGATCAAGGGGATCCCCAGTAACATTGATCTTTTCAAGGTGTCATATATCTCTACCTATTATGTGCATGCATGCATGTAGAAATATTCACCTAAGAACCAGTTCTTAGATAGCTTTGTGCAAACTCGCTTGCAGGGCTCATGTAGACCAACGACAATCCATCTACTGACTATTACCGTCGGATTGAAATATCCATTTTTCTCTCTGGTTGTTTTCACAATTGATATTTGGGACCTCAAAATTCATGCGTAGACCTGCCCACCCTCATGATTGGAATGCATCCAGATGGGCCCGACAAGTTACATGAGAACCAGTTCTAGGTGAGAGAGATATGTAATGTTTACAGATAGATAAATATTCAAATGTTCTCCAATGTGGGAGACGTATGTTAACAGTTACCCAAACCAATTGGATGATGTTCTTCATCCATTTGGAGCATCTAAAAAGATGTATCCCTCTTTGGAAAAATAAAAGTCCAAAACTCATACCAATTATTTAGCAGTGAACTTGTGATCAATGATCCTTCTATGGCTCCTTGTTTGCTGTTCAAAAGTTGTGATGATTGATCAAAGAGCCAACACTGCAAAAAGTGTGCTGTTTTTGAGCCGTGTCCATTCATGAGGTAGACCATTAATTTGATTGCCTATATTTATTTATTTTGAGGAAGGAAAACATGATGATTTGTGAAGAAAAATTTATTATATGCCCACAGCCTACTTCTAATCACCAATTAGTTGCTTGTACATAGGAAGGACTTAAAATTATTAAACTCATGACATAATTGTGTAGACTGTTCGCACATAAACCTGAAACTATACCATTGTCTGAGCAATGATGAAATTTATGCAAGATAGTCAGTTTATGAATGTCTTATGTCTACTGAATGGTTTAAATGGATGAACAAGTGTATCAAATTTATTGGGAGAACTTTTAACATAAAAACAAACGTAGAGGCGCGCACACACAACACTGAACATCCTCATATTTTAATCCAATCCTTTAGCTTTGCATGTCATTATTAGTTACTTAACAATCTGTCTTTTCACCACTCAGGAACTTATGCTTCCTTTAACAGTCACTGTCAAGAATTTTGACAGACTTAGGCGTTGGGAGGAGCCACATTTGACTGTCTCTTTTATCGCTTTTGCCTATACTCTCATTTTCAGGTGAGCATTGTGAGTTTCATGGTTTCTCTGAGGTTTCATATGCACTTTATTGTATATATGGAATAAGTCGAAGTTATTTATGTCTAATGCAGAGAAGTGAATGTTTATTGTCATTAGAAGGATGGTATCTTTTGAATAATCTAAAGTGACATACATACTTTGGATTTTATTGTTACTTTGGATTTTATTGTGTTTTTATTTTTCTATGAGTTGCATTTGCAGAAGTGAATGTAAAATGGAGACCTGACATTACTTTTACTTTAATAGTAAATTTCCAAACGGGACAATGTTGGCTACTAGCACTTATGATAAGAAAGAATGACCTTTTTCATTTTTTATTCTTATGTTTGAATTGCTTTATAAACTCTATATATATAGCTCTAACACACATCTGTTGTTGCATAGGCACATTAGGCACATATTCTTAAATACATTAATACACCTGTGGGTTTGTTTGTGTGTGGAAATGTCATTTGGGTTTCCTCTGGGTCTGTGTTTGTCCCACCCTGTCTGATGCCAATTTGATGCCCCCATCCAGATTAAATAGCCTTTTCCATGTATTCGGTGCTTGCAAGGGCGGAGCCAGGAATTTTACCTTATTTTCAATATGTAAATGAGAAAAATTCTTTTGGTGGGGGGGGTGGGGGCAATAAGGGGTTTTCCAAATGGGACTTCTATAGGGGTGCACAAAAAATCCGCCGATCCGTAAAACCGATCTGATCCACAGATTTTTAACCGAACTGAAGGTAAAAGGATTGCTGACGGATTGAAAATCTTGTAATCCGTTAGCAACGGATCGGTGACGGATTTCACCCTCAATCCACGGATTCAATCCGATCTGATCCGTTGACATTAAATATATATATAAAAAAAAAAAACACTTAAGGGGTCTAAATATAAGTTAAGAGGTTTAAATATAAAAGAAGAAAAAACTTCAGGGGTCAAAATGTAAGAGTTCAAGGTTTCAATAGATGGAGTGTGATTTTTATGAATTTAACATCATGTTTGGCTTTATTTGTTGATTAGATCTCTTTTGGTTGTAATGTAGATAAAAAAAAGCTCTTTGTATTGATCAATTGGGTAGCTTCCGGGACAAAAAAAAACATATTTGTAATTTGTAATTTTTTGTGGATTGTTAGCTTGAATGCTGAAACTCTTTACCACATGTTTGATCTCTTTCTTTAACATTAGATTCAACGGATTGAACGGATTAAACCGATCCGATCCGGTCCTCGGATCGGTTTTTAACAGCCACGGATTAGTGACAGATTCCAATTCCATCAATCCGTAGGTAACGGATTGGTGACGGACTTGGCCTAATCTGCACCAATCTAGTCTGTGTACACCCCTATTCTACATAGTGTTTGATTGTGGACATTCACATGAGAAAGTTATGTCATCCCTGGTCTTTTATCTAATATTCTACTGCATACCATCTGTGAGAACTAAGAACCTATGCTGACGATTGTTATAAGATCTAACATAATTAGTTGATCTAATTAATTTTGAGACTCTTTTCAGAAACTTGCTGTCGTACATATTTCCTATGGCATTGATGGTTGTGGCGGCTAGCATGCTTTTATTGAAGGGGCTTAAAGAACAAGGTCGTCTGGGAAGATTCTTTGGTAAAGTTACGATACGTGATCAGCCACCTTCAAACACAATTCAAAAAATTGTAGCTCTTAAAGAAGCCATGGCTGACTTAGAAAGCTATCTCCAAAATTTGAATATTTTACTTCTCAAGATTCGTACAATTGTTCTATCAGGTCAACCTCAGGTATGCCATCAACTACCAGTACTTGCTATCTTACCTATGACCATGAGCATAGTATAAGAATGAAACGAATCAAACTAGTCATCCGTTACACATGTCCTAGTAAAAATCATTTATTTACTTTGAGGTGTTATACTACTGTGATATTTCCACTGAAGATGTGGCATACATGCACTCCATCCTGACCATCCTAGCTTTGGGCTTTATCTTGAATGGGTTCTTGCCAAAATTCATGTTGCAGATGATAGTAAAGAAGTAGGTGGTCAATGGTCTAAATTCGATGGGCAAAATCAGACAATTGACATCATCTAATAATGTCGTTTGGGTTTGCTCCATCGACAACAGGCCCAGATTTCAATTACAGATCTGTGTGCATGTTCCGGCCAACTGAAGTATGATGGGATAACAAGATGAAAAACTGCATATTCTCTCATTCATTCTATTTGGTCTACAGACCCATGTATTCTTGGGGTAATTATGTTCTCTCATTCATAAAAGCCAACTTTAAGCACTTAGATCCAAACATGGATACTTGGGTAGTAACATCGAAGCTATCAGTTCCAAATGCTGGGAATAGTTGGTATACTTCACATAATAAAATTAAGATCATATGTCAAATTCATGTACTGATTCCCAGAGTTGGAATGGCATCTACATCTTCCATTGACATCATTCTATTCATTGAAATAATTCTTACATTAAATTGTAAAAGCAGCAAACAAAAGACATGTTACAGGAAGAAATCAAAAAAATAAAACCTCTTCCCAGCATCTTCTTTTGATGAGCACTTGACAATTTCAAGAGTCTTTACCCTATACATGCCAACATAGCACATGTGAGTTCCAGGCTATTCATCTGGTGAGACCAAAACAAAGATAGCTTGGCCCAAAATCAGGTTGTTTGTTGCAATCATGTGTTTGTCTAGTATAGATCTTTGGTCCTTGTTTTTTAGTATGTAACCTCATTGTACAGGCTTGAATTTTAGGCCAGGGCATTTTTAAAGCGGACCTACCTGATGAATGCACTTGACCTTACACATGAGCCATACTGGCATATGTAGAACAAAGAGCGTCTTCACCACAGATGCCCTGGCCCCCAGGATATTTTTCCATTTCTCTTTTTTTGTTAAGCAGGTCCTTACGTGTCATCATCATCATTTTTTCTTATCTCATCTAATAATCATTGCTTGAGTGCTAATTTTCTCATAGAACTCAAAATATGATTTTGCTAGTTTTTAGAATCAACTGTTAATCTTTACTCAACTGGTCCTTGCATATATGATATTCATTAAATGCAGAGACAGATATTGTATCCATTTATTCTTCTTTT
Source organism: Umbellularia californica (assembly GCA_028538565.1). Taxonomy (NCBI): domain Eukaryota; kingdom Viridiplantae; phylum Streptophyta; class Magnoliopsida; order Laurales; family Lauraceae; genus Umbellularia; species Umbellularia californica. The sequence goes on from JAPQWN010000006.1 coordinate 14,456,392, forward strand.
TCCACTATCTTCTCTTTGTGGCTCAAACTCATGCACTCTTTGTGGGTATGGTTTCTTTTTTTTTTTGGGGGGCTTGGTCTCGTTTGGTGTCCCTAACCATCTTTCCATTAATTCCATTAAGATCTTTCCTTGCCATTGGAATTTCAAGTGGTTTTAGTTTTCTAGACTTATAAAGGGACTTGAATCATTTTTTTTTTTTTTTTTTGAAATCTCTGTTGTGGATTTTTTTTTTTTTTTTTGTAGATAACAAGTGAGGTCGCTCTGGTGCTACTTTGTTCCTCAACCGTCCTCCTCATTGTCCCATTCAAATACATCCTCGCGTTTCTCCTATTCGATCTTTTCACAAGGGAGCTCGAGTTCCGAAGGGAAATGGTTACGAGGTTCATGAGCCTTTTGAAGGAGCGGTGGGCCACTGTACCTGCGGCCCCTGTGGTTGTATTGCCATATGAGAGTGGTGAGACAGGATCAGAAAATGCAACCGTGGAAACGGATAAAAGGAAATCAGAAGGAACCCAAAACAGTGGGAAGTTAAGACAATGATGGAATATATCATATTTAACTTGACAATTGTACAGAATTGTATAGTGTGAACGGGCATGTAATTTTGGCCAATTTGATTAAATTCAAGAAAAGCAGATCCTGCTAATTGCATCCTTGTGCTAAAATCTCAGCCCTTTCTAACTGATGGTGGTTTACAATTTAATTTTTGCAAAAGCTGATTAACGTGTCCAGAAGTTGAAATTATCAATGGATATTATCATGTGTTGCTCGACGTTTTACCTGAAAGGAAATGATCCCATGTTCCCATCTTTATGGTTCTGATGGCAGCTGTAACACTTGATTTATCTTGTATTGACCTGCTTTTGCATGATAAAACTCACTCATATAACATGGTACTCTTTACATAAGAACTGGCCAAATTTCCACTGGTAGAACTGAAATTTGGGACATACAGTTTTATGGCTGTAGAAGTTGTCAGAGATGGTTTGTATTTAAGAAGGGTGAGGTCTTCTAACTAGCAGGATCTGCTCCTTTTTCTCCCAAAGAGAGATCATGTTCACAATGGATGGTTAAAACCAAAGTCTCGCGTCCCACTCTTTCTTGTACCCTTCCATTTCACTGCCTGTGGGCAATGTGGTCATTTTGTGAAGATTAAGTTAATCAGGGGGCCTCATCTTGCATTATTGTGATTAGTGAATCATCTTGTTATGGTAAAAGATTGTCATCATTTTAGTCTTATTCAATCTAACTTTAGCTTGGGTCTTGCTAAAACATTGTTTGGCAATGTTTCTGTAATGTGTTGCCTATCCAATGTAAACTGCCTCATTATTATGTTAGACTTCAATTTGTCACTTAACCAAGAACGGCTCTTTACCCGAGTGGTAAGGAGTGCCAGTTCTTACCTATCCTATCCGGGGTTCGAACCCTGGGTACGCCACCTATTCCTGCTTGTGCGGGTTTCTTTTCCAGTTGAGTGAGCTATCTTTCCGTGTGTATGCGGGCTCTCTCTTGCGTCCTAGCCCGTGTGTATGGTCATCTATGATTTTACCCTGATTATAGTTGTTGATCTTATGGTTCCCTTAGTTAATTGGACCCTTTCTGGGGCTGATTTAATCTAATATATGTGCTGACTATTTTACTTACCACTTGTCAGAGGCGATTTTGTAAACTGAGACTCTCAGGGGGCCCACCCTGATGCATGCAGTTACTGGAAAAGGGGGAAGAAATGTGAAGTCTTGATTTAGTCAAGGGTGGGCCATGGGAAAACACCGATCACCCTCTACATCTGATTGTCTGGGGAGCTCATGGGTGAGCCCAACAAAACGTTCTAAAAAAAAATAACCAACTCTAAGAATCTTCTAAGCATGTTTGTTTAGATTAGATTACATAACAATTCAATACACAGAGGGTTTAAAAATAAAAATTAAAGGTAAATTTTCAAAAAGGAACATCAAATAGTAATTTTTTTAGATAAATAGAATCAAAAGAAGATGTTATTTGATGCTCATTTTTAGAAATCCACCTTTGATATTCATTTTTAACCACCTAATGTTTTTTAACGCCAACAAACAAGGCCTAAGTCTTTTAATAGCTCAGTTGGCGTAGGATCACGGTTTGCACGCGGAGGTTGTAGGTTCGAAATTGCACTACCACACTAAAGCCACAGGGGAGTTTATCCGGTTTCCCTCTGGGCCCGGAGGGATTAGTCCAACCCAAAGGGTTGGGAACCCTCCTGTAGCAAAAAAAAAGTCTTTCAACTAAGTGCGAAAAGAATGCCATTGCTTACTTACTTTCTTTTTATTCTTTCATTGCAATTAAAAGAAAAAATAATTACACATGAATGGTATTTCAATTAAAACAAACATAAATCCTCTCTGCCTTGCAGACCACAGCAGGGAAAGATGAAGAAATAAATAAAAAAAAGAATAATTAATAGTAAGGCACACACCTCTTTTGCATTTCAAAGAATGCAATAAAATAAAATCACTTGTTTTTTTCTTTTCTCTAAGACACAATCCATAAAGTCATCATCAATGCGTAAAAGGACATCAGGACCATCCAATTCCGAGATAGCATTTTGGAGCTTATGGATCCATTGCAGACCACCTTGTTGTGATGAAATGTGCACACCGTTTGGTTCCTACAAACATTTTGTGAGAAGATTGATTATTAGTTTGTAAGCCATACCAGTGTTGGTTGAAATATGAAAAAAAAAAATTTCTTTACCATAGCCAAGGGGGATGGGATCCAAGAGAGAACCCACATACACACGGAAAAGTAGTCCACTCAAGTGGGAAGGAGGCTTGCACGAGCGGGAAGAGTTTACATAGCCATAAATATTAAATGTTCAATGAGCTGCATCCATAAATTTTTGGTCGCATGGATTTTCAACATGCAGCCCTCATGGTGGAGTTCACTTGTCTCTTTTAATTTGACAAGAATTTAAAGTGTTGAGAATTTCTGACATTTAGATGTAAAAGATATCCCTTTAAGTATCTCACATTATGTGTTTCAATAATAAAATTTTGAATACCAACCCACACAAGAAGTTACTTTTAGCCTTTCAAATTCTTAAAACTCTAGCACTTTTAATGCTAGATGGGCGATGAATATTTGGAATTCCACTTATAGGACCACAAAGAGTGTGAGCATTTGCAAGACTTCCATCATTTTGAATGTTAGATGGGCCACGGGCTTGCATCTCATACTTCTTGCGAAAGGAAATACATGTTTCATTTGTCTATTCGTTGATAGCTTAATTGGTGAGTTACTTCCTTCTGGAACAAAAACAGCCTAAGCAACGATCAAACCTTGTCTATAGCAATGATGGAAAGGGTCTTGGGCAAGTGCAGGTATTAATAAGGGTGCATTCGTGCAAAGAAGCTGCGACAAAAACTAGTTGAAAAATTTGGCACCTTTTTTATTAGAATCGAAATCTTTCATATTCTAACTGCAAGAGAAAATATTATAAAAAAAAAAAAAATAGAGGGGTCAAAATCTCACGGACGCTACACAAACACCCCCACAGAACAGGAGAAGATGAATAGAAAAAAAAATAAAAACAGATATAGTAAGGTTTGATGGGCTCACCTTGACCCGCAAAAGGAAACGACGTAGTCCGCCCCCGGGCACGTAAAGATGCTCGTTGGGTCGTCGTACGCATAACTATACGCCCTGGGACACGCGTCCTTGAAAGTCTTCGAATATGACGTGGCACGACACGTCATCGAATTCCCGTATTGTCCTCTGCAGCAGTACTGGTCGGTATTGAACACGTCACACGCGCTCCTGCACGCAACGGTCTTGCCGCTACGTTTAACGGAAAGCTCTGACGGACAATTCGTCCTAAGGTCCTTGTCACACCCAGCCGCAGAGCAGTTCCCCTTGGCAGTTTTAACGGGCGTAACGGCAATTGGCAGGTTGAAGCCGTCAACTAGGCTGACGTCATAAAAATCTGTAGCCGCGAGGGTGAATTCGGCAAGTGTTGCCGGGGTGTCTCCGGAGGCCCCGCACTTGAGTTTCGATCGACAGTTGCCGGTCTGGCACGTGCCGGACCCGGTATTGTCGAAATTGCAGCCGGTCCGGCCCCAGATCCGGCCGGACCAACTGACCGGGGCGGTGAAAACCACCGATTGGCCCGGTTTGAGGACGAAGCCGCCTCCGTCGAAGTGCTCGCCGGGGAAGACGGCGGGCCAGATGGTTTCTTTGCAGCCGTTGATGATGGTGAAGACTCTTAAGGATTGGGACGGTTTTGCCCCTGGGAAAAAAAAATTTGATAGTTAGGCAAAATTTGGATGTATGAAAGTTGGATATTAATTTCTTTCATTATTGATAGTTACTTTTGCAAGAAATAAAAATGACATTGTGATCAATGTCTTTTAAAGAAATTTCAAAGAAGACTCCATTGTCCTCCAAAAGGCGGAGGCAAAGAGGATGGGATGTTTGAAATTCATAACCGGCTATTTACGTGTATAATGAAGTGAAGAAATGAGTCAAATTAAGAGATGATGAAAAAATAGAGGTTCAAACGTGATTAATGAAAAACCCTTTAAATTAATTAAAATTTGAAGTCATTTTTGGCAAATCCACACTCCCCCACCCCCCACTCAAAGATATATATATTTTTCATAATGGCCTCCCAAATGTCTATATCCTCATTTGATCCCGTTTATTGGTGAATATAAGGTGATCATACCAAGTATTTAGTTGATGATAGATGCACTTCCACATTATATGAATGGTTCAGAACCAATATGAAAGCAAACCACGGATCCACTAAGATAGTCGATATAGGTTAACTCATTTTGTGAATGGTGCATTTTATAAAAATTGTTCCATATGTCCGTATCCAGCTGCAGCTAACTTGACCTTATTAATAAAGATATATAACCTTACTAGCTATAATCATTTTATGTGTAAAAAGAGAATTATATTGACTATTTGAGGAGAAAACTCTCGGATAGGACTCATATTTTGCCTACCCAAAATGATAAATCTGATTATCTGGTGAGAACACTTTGTGCCCTAGAGAGAGAGAGAGAGAGAGATGTGCATTATAGAATTTTTTGACCTTCTGATCAAGAGAAAATTCCTGCTACTGGGGTTCACATTTCACCTATTCAAAGGAAAAACGTGATTCTATGTCATAACTTTGTGCCCAAAAATGTGTCAGAGAGGGAGACGAAAATATAAAATAAAAGGTCTGGGGAGCTTTCTTCTACAAGCAGGTAGCATATGCATGGTAAGTGGGCCAGCATGGTCCAGCTTGTGAAGCCCACCAACCAGCTTTTTTTTTTTTTTCTCATGCAGTGGCCTATAGCAAGAAAATTTTCTGGTTCCGCAACTGCCCACGATGGATAAGGCAGGGTCAGGCAAAAGTTTAGCCTTATTAGATAATTTTAACATTTTATTGAATTGACTTGAAGCTTATAGCTAGATAGTGGTGAGGATAATCCCAAGGGGTTGGCCAAGTGGTCAGGATCACGGTTCCTCCCTCTTCTGGAGCTAGATGTCTTGGTATCGACCTCTGGTTCCCCCCTCTTTAGGAACCGGAGGTTGAGTCCACTTGTACAACCACCTACGGGCCACAAGGGTTTTACCCGGCTTCTGTCTGGGCTCGGAGGGAATAGCCCTTCCCAAAGGGTTGGGAACCCTCCGTTAGCAAAAAAAAAAAAAAAAAAGATAGTGGTGAGGACAGGTAAGATAGGTGTAGGCTAGAAAATAAAAGGGTTTATGTAATAGAGAGGTCATCCTAAGTTCTAACTAGTGCATGCCTTCATCTCTTCATCACCACTCTACTGCAATTAAATTCGTCATCATCATCGAAGTGTCTTATCCCAACTATGTTGGATTGACCTATATGAATTCTGTTTCTCTATTCTAATCTAATCTATCCCGACCTCTACTCTACGACATTTCAAATGAACCCAACAAAAAAAAAAAAAAAAATTCAGAAGAGAGAACAATCTAAATCATTGAAAGAATTACCCCACAATCACACCAGTAGAGCAACTGAAGAAAAAAAAATCGAAGAAAAAGAATAGTACCTAATGTGAGTAGGATTAGCAAGACAGGTAAAACAACACCAGCAATAGAAGCCATCTCTTCCCCTGTGTTATTGTTGGAGTAACTATCTTCAAGTCACATGTACATATATGTAGAGAAAAGGAATACGTGAGAGGAGGCCCATGACTGTAGCTGGCTTCCTTGCCCTTCTTTTGGAAAGAAGAAGAGCATATTCTAAAGGATAGAACTATAAACAAGAGATGAAATTAAATAGAAGGGGCTTCTTTACTTCATGACTAGATGATCCCTTCTCCAGCCGTTTCATGTAAGTTTTCTTTTGGTTCCTTCCTTCTCACTTTCTGAGCCTTTTCATGTAAGCTCTGCCTTGCTTCTTCTTCTCTCTCGCTGAAATAGTGAAAAACAAGGCGTCTCTTCTTCTACCTCGCTGCTGCTTCTCTCTAGTACCAGACACTGCAGAAATACAGTGCATGAGCCATCTCCCTCGCTGCTTCTCTGACTCAGAAACTGTATAAAAACAGGTGGTCTATTTCTCTCTCCCTCTCTCCATACTCATCTCTGAGCAGAAAAACTAGTCTTTGCATTTAGTTAATGGAATGAAATGCTAGGATGATACTGATTTATCTTGCTTGTAGATTCCACACAGTTGCATGTCTTCAGCATGGACATGGAGTGGTGTTGTTGAAGTGACTTTTCCTACCCTGTATGTAAGATCCGGCCCCACCATTATTTATATTTATTATTAAAATATTAGTATTATTTAATTAAATGTATTTTAATTATTTAAGTGGGTAGGATTAAATGGGGCACACGTTAGATTAGATGAGTGGATTGGCGAGTTGGTTTAGCGGGTAGATAACCTGACCCGCAGTTTGACCCAATGACTCAAGCCCATAGAATATTTCCTTTTAACCTAATCCCTATTTTAAATAACTGCACGGTCTTATCTCTCCACTTTCGTCTGCAACTCCTCCCGGTTAATCTTCATCTTCTTCCTCTTTCAACTTCCCAAGCCATTACTGCTTTAGGATCCAGCCATCAAAACCAAAATAAAAGGACACCATCATTCTTCGTTCAACTTTCTTATCTCAGGTAACCCTCTCTTCAAATCATTAGGAGTAGACCTATATTCTTGGGTTATCTCCTTTTTCTTTCCAATGGTAGATTTGGATAAGAGTACCATAGATCTGTTCATTTGAGAATTTCTTTCCGATATTCTTTGTCAAATTGGTGATAGGATCACTCTCGAGCGCTGTGGGAATCTTGGTTTAGGTATTGGTCAGGATCTGTGCAATTTTCTTCAACCCCGGTAAAAGGCAAGTACCTAAACATAATTTGTGAATTTAATATATATGTTTGTCATTGATTCCATTGTGGTGCATATAGAAAACCTTTGATGCCATTTTTATGATATTAATTGTTTTTGTAATAAGATCGGAGAATGGAGATCGTCCATTGATCTCCTTATCTTTTTATATTACTGTCGACCTAATCTGTCACGGAAAACTGTGAGGCTTTAGGCTTTGTTAATGTGTATTGGTTGTGGGGCCCATGTGGACCCCATTGATGATTGATCAAGACCGTAGATATGGTAGTGGACCTCGGGGCGACTCCATTGATGTAGGTCCCACATGGAAAGAACCACGTTTGATCCTCCATCCAACGATCCAAAGAGGCTGACGGCATGGAGAAAGGAAAAAAAGGGGTTTCTGTTTTTGGGACTGTGGGACCCATATGGGTCATTATATTTTGATCGGGTCCCTACATCTTGAAGAGAGGGTTTGGACAACCATACTGATGGAGGCTAATCGTAGGCTCTTGATCAGTGGGCCATTATCCAGAGAGTGGATGTTACTATGCGCTGATTATGGCATCGGAACTGGCATCGGTTCTGTGCAGATAAAAGGATGAAGATAACTGTTGTCACGTCCCCCGAACCCAATTAGAGAATAAACCGTATTCGGAGAGTGAAATTTTGTGCCAATTAAAAATTTTTGCCCTTTTTGGCATGAGGATCGTAAGCCCGTTGTGAGGATAATGTATTTGAACCTCAAATCATAAAACAAATAGCGGAATTCATACATTGATATCAACAATGGATAATAAATCTCAATTAAATTTAAAGTTGCAAAAAACAATTAAAGTTGAAAAGGAAGTTAGTTTAATTACAATGGCCATCTCAGAAACTAAGGCCATTAAATCCAATGAAAGCAATAAAGGAAGGTTCAACGATGATAACAACGACATAAATAAAATCTAATGTTTGTCCCCCAATGAGTCTCTCATGTGCCTGGTACTGATGATGCTACTCTATGTCATTGGCACTCCACTCCCGTGCCTCCTCTGTTGGTTGAAGATCCTCTGGGATCTCCTCACCGGCCTGCTCCTCGTAGTAGTACGCACCTGAGGAGTCTGCACACCAAGGAACAGAGTCAACGACATGTTGAGCAATAGATAAGCAAGATATAATTAAAACATAACATGCATCAAGTATAAGAATAATGGCAGGTATATATATAATCATGATAGTACAAGTAATTGAACTAGGCATAAAGCATGATTAAATAACCATTAGAATCATAAATAGGAATCCTAACAATACTAACAATCACCACTATCAATGTAATGTAATGCACAAGAGGGAGATTCCGTGGATGTTCAAGCCACCTCACGGGGTATCAGTAACAATCCTAATCGGACTACTGATACCAAAGTCCGGCTCCAGGGGGATCCAAGCTCCTAGTCCTGGGAATAGTAGCACGGTTCAAGCCCACTCCCAACTATTCAACGCCATGGACGCCGTCCAAAGCCTACTGCCCATCCCAATGTTCGAGTAACCTGCCCATCAATAAAACCCTAAACTGCAGCTGGCCATGATATGCAAATAATAATAAAGTGGTGTTGACACGCAGGGAAAACCAAGACAAGCAAGTCTGGCTAGCTCAACAGACGAAACATGTTCTTAGGGATTATCTCATTCAAAACAATACAAAGCAAACCAACCACACGATAATCCATTACATGCTAGCCAGTCATGTTTATCAATGCACGATACCCGGTTCCTAAGGTACACTCTAAGTCAGGTCCTTGTCCTAATTCTACAAGAGTTTATGTTTCATAATTAATTAGGTGTTTTATGCCAAGAGAGTGTACAAGGATACGAAATCAACGGATACGATTAACAAGTCAATGAGAAATTACAATCCAATCATAGGCAAGTGTTGTCATCCATGTACTATATCTGTTTTAACGGAGTGTGTGGGGAATTCGAATCAACAATGTTTATAAAGAATTCTTGGGTATACAATCATGTTAAACATTGATTGATTCAACTCCATACGCATTCGGTTAAACCATACACAATACACGAATACCAAGACAACTCATCGAAGCACACCAAGCCACGTGCTACGATTTCAAAAACCCATTAATGGTCATGAGAGACTAGGTTCATGGTTTCCAATATCTAAGGCCCAAACCTAAGTTAACAATCTCGTTTCCAATAAGAATATATTCTAAATAATTAATCTCCTTAATTACCTCCTTCCCGATCTCCAATCATCACGAGACATGGACCATTAGATTCTACGCTCCAAGAGCTTTCTAACGGTATATGGCTCGCGAAATTCCGACGTATGATTTAAAAGATAAGGCCCTTAGAAATCTGCCCTTTTTATATGTATATAAATATATATATATATATATATATATATTTATATTATAATGTCCTGCGCCGGACGTGGTTTGAACGTTCAAAACGTTCTAACAGAGAACTCTTTTTTTTTTTTTATTTGGCCTGCGCAAGACGTTCATAATGTCTGAACGTTCAACAGTGCAATATTTTTTTTATATTATTTTATTTATTTATTTTCTTTTCACCCAAAACCTTTTCCCATCTACTCCAAACCCTTCCAAAAGTTTACCTGCACAAAACTGAGCCACCGTGCTCCCCCAATAATTTATTCCATCCATCATTGCATCCACTTACATCAGTTAACATCAATAAAATGATAAATTGCAATTTAAATAAAGATTACCCAAAACCATTTTAGCATATTAACCCCAAATTAATAACAGAAACCAGCTTGGAATTTGGGAAATCTAACAAGAAAACACAGTCAATCAATGGGAAACATACACACATGCTTAATTATAAATTGTAAATCTACTTGCCTCAACCAAGAGGAAGATTGGAATCGGGGAATTCAAGGAGAAACTCTCTATCACAAAACCTACAAATCTAACCAAACCAAACGCAACCTAACACGCAAAAGAAAAGAAAAGAAAGGAAAAGATTGAGATCAAGCCCAAATCTAAACCAAAAAGAAATGATTGAAAAGATGAAAGTGAGTAAAACTTACCCAAACTAGGATCAAGAGGAGGGAAGATCGAGAGGAAGAAGATGAGCGGCTCGGATCGCGGAAGTGATCTCTCAATGAAGAAGTTCTGGAGCCTTGGAAAAATGAGGAAGAAGAAGAATGTCTGCGGCAGTTCTCGTTTGTTGCAAAGATTAGAAAAGAGATTAGGATTAATCTCTTGATTAAGAAGAAAGGAGGGGAAAAGACAAGTTTGTCTTTTAAGTGGGTCCGGTGAAAGAATAAATTACTAGAAGGGTTTCTGTTTGTCGGATCGCAACGAGCCAGAAGACAAAAATGATCAGCGCGACGAGACCTTTCCAACGAACTCAAAATCATGGCGATATGAATTTTTTCTGAAAAAACACTCAATTTTCCCTAAATTGCAAATTACCCCCCTACTAGGGTCAAACAAACTCAGAATCGCACGAAACTCCGTAGGCACTATTCTAACGTTAAAAGAAACTTGCTCACCATCTAAACCCACCTAAATATTTAACAAAATAATAATAATAATATCAAAATAAATGGGTGAACGGGCCGGTTATTGGGTCCAACTGACCAAGTAAGGTCACGGACCTTACAACTGTAGCATATGAGAAAGAGGATAACTGTAGCTTATGAATTGGAATGATGTGATGTGGGAGTGAGATGAGGGAAGTTGTGCTAGCACACAACTTTGACTTTTTATATATATGAATATGGTACCATTTTTTTTTTTTTTTTAAAAAGAGAGAGATGGATGAGTACTATTACAACTTTTGTGACAGAACATGCTTTTAACTTTTAACACTTTACCCCATTACTTCTTGAATTTAACAAAAAGGACCATTAACTTTTAATGCATTCAAATTAGACCCTTGGTTTATTTTATAAAGAATTGAAATGGGAAAATGTTATAGATGAATCCTTAGGTTTTCTAAAATTATAGACTAAGATTATTATTATTTGAAAATTAATATTAAATGATATCTTTGGATGTTAATGTGTTACAATTATATTTTTGGTACTTTATTAGTGAACCCATTGGACTCTTAAGATCTATATTCTTGGAAATAGACTAAGATGGGACCCTAAGCTTTCTAAAATTATAAGCTAAGGTCATTTATCATTGTAAATTAAATATTAATTGTTATCTTTGATTTTAAATGTGTCAAAATTATAATTTTGGACTTTATTAATCGAATCATTAGACCGAGTAAGCAAACAGTATCTTACTAACGTGGGAATTAGTACTTCGTATAACCTCGGGAAAATCCTACTGGATTCGAGTTCAACCCATCTCTATTGGAAAACCCTTAATTGGGTCTATGCACCACTGATGGAGAAGGGATGCGTTGATCTTTTATCAATTAGAAATTCCTGTGGTTGATGGGTATAAAATCTTATGTTTGACCTTAGGATCGATTCGTATCTATGTCTTAACTTTCTCATGCATATATATGTTGGTTTATGATGTGTATTCCTTTAGATGTGATGCATACCTTATTATGTGTTATGGACTATAAAGTGGCTTGGCAAATTTTGTATGACCATTCGATTATGATATGGAATGTGGAATGGCTAGTACTTTACTTTGACTTAGGACTCTTGTGTAGGAGCTTTATTATTCGGGTCTATTATACTTATATATTTATGTTTATATTTATGTAAGTCATTTATGGACGACTGCAGATCGATATATGGGTGGTTGATTATCGATGTGACTGGATCACTTATAATCCGCTATGAATGTGAACAGGTTATCCTGATTTTTTTTATTTGATCGGTTTATGACCACCGACGTTATGGACGGGCTTTCCCGATTTATTTAGGGCTGACCACCCACAACGGGAACACTTGTCTTCATGTGAATTATATTGCTCCTTTTGCTTTATTTGGATTGTGTTATACGTTCTTTCCCGTCATTACTTCTATATGATTACACTCGTCTTTATTCTTCTCGTTATTGTATTTAATTTTGAATTATGATTATGTACTTGCTATTTACTTTGTAATATTTGGTGCATAGGTACAGAGCCCTGCTTTACCGAGGAGATGGAGGAGGGTTAAACGTTTCAAACGTTTGAGCCAACTTATGAACTTGAGTGGGATGCCGGATATGGCTTTGGAGCCATCTGAGCCTGCACAAGAGAGCACATCATCTTAGAATTTCTCTTTAAATGAACTTTCTTTGGATATTGAGACCCCTTTTAGAAATTATTTAATTCATCATGCAACTTTAATTATTAATGTTTATTAGATTTTTATGTTGGGTTTCATTTATACACCTTGAATACCAACTGAATAAAGCTTCCGTTGCATTTAATTAAATTTATTTTGACTCACCACAGGTTGAAATTTTATGTGGGTCCACTTTTGGAAGCTTGTGTTGTATTAAACACAAGAAATTTGAATTTGTTTTATTTTTTTCACGTTTTCCCAATTCTTATTTTGGGGGACGTGACACTGTATTTTGAAAGGACTGAGGCATGTACATGGAGTGGTGTTATAGAATCTAAATGCTGAATCCTATAATTGCATGTTGAAGTTGAAAAGGGCATCACATAATTGAATGGAAGTGTAAATTGAACGTTGTAATGTACACAAAAGTAGAATGTTGTAGTTGTTCTTATGTGGAAGTGTATATACCGGTGCTGCTCTAAGTCAATAAAAAAAGTCATTATCGAGTGCGGGTCACCCTAAGGCAGGGTCCAAACTGGAGACAAATCTAACATTTGGCAATTTTACACAAAGTGGATGTCGCAAGTGTCACTTATGGCACCTGAGAATTTTACCATTGTACCGAAGCAATGACCTTACCAGTGTTGCTCGAAGTGTATAAATTATAAAGTTTACAGATTCTGGAAGTGTGTGAATGGAAGTTATCATGTGTTTGTTATGTTTGATGTTGACGGTTATATACTATTTTCTATCATTCATGTTGAATGCTACAAATTAATTTAAATTAATGGAACTCCAACTCTTGGTGGAATTTCTGGATGCTCAAGTACAAGGGGGATTTAGGTTCGGTTGATAGTAATTCTCTGGATTCCAGTAAAGAAATACGCCCTTGTTACGGTCTCTGACTCTGCAGGAGAGGAATCAAGTCAACTCAATCCTCACTCCCCACCTCTTCCCTAACCTGAAAACCAAGACTACCTATTCTTCCCCGTCTGTTTAGGTTTCTGAGGCTAGTTTTGGTTCTACTACTAGTTGTAGCTTTGAATCAAGGCTAATTTTATGGTGGATTTAAAAATAGTGGTTTTATTTCTGTTCGTCAACCCCAAGTGTAGGGTACGATTGTAGTAATGATCAGGTAAGTCTAGGTCGATCCACATGGAGCATTGCTTTTTAAAAAACCTTTCAACTTTGACCTGTCCTAAATAAATACTAAATTTGGCCTAAATGGAGGCTAATTAAATTTAATCAACTTTGCTAAAATAACTAAATGTAAAAAGATTTAATTACAATAATTTCCAAAAATAAAAATACTAATCTAAATAAAGAAACCTAATCTAGATAATCCGAAATAAACTTAAACCTGCAAAAGAACACATAAATCAAACAACCAATTTAATATAAGAAAAATAAAAAAAAAAGTTTCCAAAATTAGATCCTACTTACCAAAATCAATTTTTATGCAAATATGAATGATCTATAATGCCCTAAATGCTAACAATGCAATTTTATGTAAGTTTCTAAAAATTTGATGAATGCTGAAAAATTCCAAGTATGGGAAAACTTGTGCACAGGCCTGTATGACCTACCTAAAATGTTTTAAACCTAAATCTAATGGCTGGACTTAGAAACTTGATGATGCATGTATCCAACAAAAAAAAAAAAAAAAGAAGTGAAAAAGGAATTAAGATGAAAAAGATGCCTAGTTGAACATACAGTGCTGTTGAAATTTGATACAGGTTGTCCGTGTACCCCTGTTTGTACCACTGTTTGACCCACTTTCCGAGGGATTGTCTGGCTGAAATTTGTGGGCCTCAAAGTCCGTCCTTATTTCACACTTTAAATCTGCTATTTTTCAGAACAAAACAATCAAGTTTTTCTGGTTTTCAACTCGCATACTTTTGGAACACAGTAGGGTCAAATCTGTTGAAACTGTACAGAATTTTTCACTATTTACATACCGAGTCCAAATTTAATCTTTCTAATCAGTCCACAAACTTTGATTTTTTGCAACAAAATATAATTTTAAACATGAAACCTAATTCTAATAAATGCACCAATCACTTTCCAACCATAGATCATGCAAATAACATAAATAAAAAGTTTCTAATCTAATCTAAAAGATGAAATTAGAAGTTTTTAAATCAGAAAAGGTGGTGTAAAATTAATCAGAAAACTTACTGAAAATAAAAAGAACAAAGGTGGAAAAATAAAAAGCGGAAAAGATATATCAAAGATCTAGAAACTAGACGATCATACAAGCATTGAAAATGCGATAATGAAGTCCTCTCTTCTCACAGTAGGAAAAAAATGCAAGTGATTAAGTGATGTCTCTCGACTTTTAATTCCTTTTTTAATTTATTTTCAAAATTTTAGATCTAATCATGTAAAATATTGTCTCCAATCAAAACACATAAAAGAACTAGAAATAGAAAACTAAGCCACTTACATAAAGGACACGCAGAATTAATCCAAATGGTGTCTTTATTCCTTAATCTTTGAGTACAAGGAATTAAGTTTCTTCGTTCTTTTTCATTCTCTCAGCATGACCTCTCAACCTATGTCTAAAAGAATTAGAAGAAAGAAAAAGAAGAAAGGGACTTAGAGATAGAAAGGGTGGAGGGAATGTAGTGGAGAGAGAGGGCTTCCCAAGGTGATCACATGGAGAGAGAGGGCAACAAGTGTTTTTGGCTCTTAGGTTGAGTGGCGTCTAGAAAGGAGGGAAGGAAAGATGGGTGGTGTTGTGGTGATGATGATAAAGACTGAGAGCAGAGAGTGAGGAAGAGACGAAAAAAAAGAGAGTAAAAAATAAAAATTAAGAGTTGGGTGTAGGGGCTGTTTGGTTAAGGGGATAAGAGAGATGAAGTGGAGGTACAGAAGAAAGAGAGGAAAAAACCAAGAACAAAGAGAGATGAGAGCGGTGAAGAGGAAGAGATGGGACAATGGGCTCGAACAAAGGAAGTGGGAACGGTTGGATGGACGAGGGTGAGATGATGAAAAACCATGAGAAAGAAGATGGAAGGAGATGATGAATGTAAAGGAAGGTGGGTCTGTAAATGGGATGAGAGATAAAAAGAGGATGGTGAGTTAGAGGAGATAGAGGGTGGGTTCATTAGATATGCAGAAAAAGAGAAGGGAAGCTAGAGGCAGAGATGAAGAGAGTAGAGAAGTGGCTGGTTCAAAAATTCCAAAAGGGCATTCTTGGGAATTTTGAATAAACTTGGAAAATAGGGCCCGCGGTGCATAGGAATGACCAGATGTCCTTGTTTGAAATAATTTTGAAAAACTTAATGCCCATTTTGAAATATGCCTTTTATTTTATCCTATTAGAAATGTTGTATAAAGTTAGGCCCCATTTGGAAATTCTCTCTTTTCGGAATAATAAAAATTAAAAAAATATTTATACAAATATATGTAAAAAAGTAAAATATAAAATATATAAATCATGCATATTTCTTTATACGGATATTGAGAAAAAAAAATAGTAAAAATCGTGCTACAAACCGAAATGGACAACCTAAATCGACCGGAATGCAAGCCCACTTCATTTAAGGCCCATATATAGAAGATTCCACCCATCCTACCCATCCTGCCCATATACATGGATGGAACTTGCATGACACCCACCAGATCTAACTTCTTCCATCAATATGGACTCTCCTAGATGTAAGATCACACCCATACGTTGTCCATCCTGCTCATCCTCGCCCCATAAGCATCGGACCCACATGTGACTCATTAAATATGAACCATCCACAAATCAAGCTGGCCCTCTTGAGATGAAATTAAGTCCAACCACGCACCCATCATCCGCAGATGCACCACTGTGTACAGATCTAAACCATCAACATATATATGCGAGTCCCATGTATAGAGGCAGCTTGGGTATTGCATATGTGGAGTCTTCCATCTATGGATTGCTTTATTTCACATATGAGGACAACACGATAGATGACAAATTAATAAAAACTTGTTTGAAATGATTGGGACATTAATTAATGAAAATGAGCTTTTTGTATATACCCCCTAAGGTTTGTAGGATTAGTAAATTGGCACTTGAGGTTTTAATATTTGCAGATAAGTTCCTGTATTTTTATTTTAATACCTTACGTATCCCCAAAATCAGTAGTCTTCCAATTACCATAGGTTTTTAGAGAGTAATGACACTTTTGTACATCTATTTTATCCTTATATGCATAATTCCAAAAGCTTGTACTCAAATTTTTTTTTTTTTTTTTTTATAAAGCATGTAACATTAACAATTGTACTTAGTGGGAGAAAACAACCCTACAAAAATTCATTTTTTCTTATCAATAGATGACTTATTTCATTAAATCCAAATTGATCATGATGACAACCAACACCCGTATTAGACCGGTTAATGATTTACCCAAACTATACATGACTCACCATTGGATTGATGAAAGCCTCAAAATACATGATTTTACTTCATGTGCAGTGGGTGTAAAAGAAATATTGGGGAATGGGCAAATTTAAAAAATATATATATATTAATTTTTAGAATTTGTGCGAGTGGGGGGAGGAGATTTTAAACTTTTCTCATATATGGGTGGGGGCTTCAGTCCCTCGGCCCTTGTACTTGGGTCCACCCTTGGTCATGTGCATTAGAGAGTTATTGAGAGAAATCATTGGAGCTGCTCATACTTGTTAGGAATATTGATTTTGGGGATGTCAAAGGTATTAAACAGAAAAGGCGAGGGCCTATTTATAAATACTAAAACTTCATGGACCTATTTACAAATCCTACAAAACTTAGGGGGGCATATACAAAAAGCTCAATAAAAATAATGAGCATTAATTTGAATAACACAATTCATGCAGTTGACGCAAACAAAGGTGGTATCAAGCTTTGCTGCTGATGACTAATGTGACAAGTACTTTTCACCTGTGGATTTGTGCAGGAAACTTCCCAAAATTGGTTTTCAATGCCCAACTGCGGACGGCCGCGGGAGAAAATTTGACCATCACACTTCATCCCGTCACTTTAACATGGAACATTTTGGAATCATAGAACATATAATGGTCGGCTGCAACAACAAAGTGGCCTATGGGCATCACTGCTGTTGATCCAGTTGGCACCCCACCATTAGCCCTAAGTGTGCTGTGTGTGGGCCCCACCCTGGAGAAGACGAGGTTTCAGCAAGGGGCTTGTCATTATCAAGCTAGTTAACCCTCTAGAAGCAGCTTGTATGGCCCATCTGTGAAAGTGATTTTCATGAAAAAGCATGATGGATCATGAAGATTTGTTGAAGATATCTTCAAAAATAGTGGGACGGAGCAGACAGGGCCCACTAACCGACCCCAAGAGTCCACTTACAATCAATCTTTCTTTCCTCTTTTTTTTGTTTGAATACAATATGTTGACAAAGCAAGCCAATAAGGTTAGATCTGGATAATGTTAATGTCGGGTACATTACAGCCACTTGGGTGCACTTGGCCATATGGGTCACCCATAAGTCATTGCCCGTCTATGTAAATGGGTCCACATTCCACCCTGCAGATCAACTGTCGAACAAGGCCTGGGTCTTGCATGAAATGTTTTGAACTCGGACTCAGTTCAACTATTATTGATATCAATGGCTTGGTTCAACCTAAAACATTCACCTTTTGATCCAGTAAGAGACCAAGAATTTTGACCCTTTTATCATTTTAAATATATTTTTTAATTTTCATTTATTTTTATATATTTTTTTTTGCTATGTTTATAGTCCTGGCCAATTGAGCCGCGGCCTAATTGACTTGTACTGAACCATCTGGTCAAGTGGGTTGAGCCTTGGTTCAATTTTTAAAACATCTGTTGAAAATTAGGGATGTAAACTAGTCAGGTTTGGGTCGGATCCATCTTGACCGGGACCCAAACTTTATTAGTGTTCTCAATTGGACTTGACATGCGTCTAATGTAATGGACCCATAACTATCTTCAACCTGATTGGACCCTGACTCAACCCTAGAACTGACTAAAGCCAAATTATATGACATTTTATGTCATAATATAATAGCAGTTGTGTAAGTGTTATAAAAAAAAAAAAAACAAAAAAAAAAACTTGAGGTCATATGTGAAAAAAAGATTGATGTTTAAACAAATTGGAAACCCCCTTATTATATAAGAACAATCAGGTATTCAGACCCGGACCCAAACTTGATTATCTGGTCCAAAAAATAATCAACACGAGCAGATCCTGATGAATATGATATCATAAATGCGGGGGATATTCCTCTGCAAATGGGACCCACCTAAGGACCCACTGATCATGGGATTTGTGGGGGATGGGAAGAGACATCTTGAATAAGACCATATATCAAATTTGGAGTTAATCACATGCCTCTAACCCCTTCATCCATGGCCCACAAATTTAATGACTTTTTATTAGAGGAAAAAATTTGACCCTCGATCCAACGGTCCAATCCATTGGATAGGTGAAAATTCAATGGGTCTAGTATACTCAATGGGGTTCCATGTGTGTAGATGATTTGGATATATTATAAATTCAACCCTATTTTGTCGTCCCTCACCGTGTGGTGAGGGATGGATGCACATGAATATTTCCCATAAATACAAGTTCTATAATATAAAACGGATTTCACATCCAGATGAGAGTGGTCTAGAACAAAAGTCCACGTCAATAGAAACAAAGCTCTTGGACCACGCAACAAATTAAGATTGAAAATTTTCTGTCTTGTGTGTTCAAGCAGATGTTGTTATGCAATGGTGACAGACTAGGCCTCATCGATCTTATAGGGACCCGGCTGATGCTTGGCAACTCTAAGGGTTAAGAGGAGAGATAGGCTTTTATTTTGTTTTACTATTCAAAGAGTCTAATCCCTTTCCATGGAGTGGCAACTTGTTGTGGCACAAGAGGATTCCACTTTATATGGATTTATATTTTCACTTAAGAGGAATCCTACATTTCCACTCCTTCGATAGAAAATCAAAGGCTTCTCTATGAAAAAATGAAAAAAGAAAAAAGCAGTGCACCTTTGTCCTCTTCCTAAAGAAAATATGGCACACCAAATAATGAAACAATGAGTTGCACGAAAGTCCTTTCCTTTCCACCCTTTGGCATCTGATTCAAATAGTTGCAAAGATTTATATAAATTTCTATTTGAATCAACTTTAAAACATTTTAGACAAGGAACAAGAAAGTAACTATTTCAATAAGGCATTTTAGATGCAATGGGGCAAACTTTTTTTTTTTTTTTTCCAAGTTTCCATACATAACTTTTACTAATTTCCTCATATAACTTCTACTTTATGATAGATTTGATTTGATTTTTTTTTTTAATTGAATCAAACAAACAATCTTTTTGATAAAAGTGTAACTGAAATAACTCTATCTCAGACAAGTCTAAATGAATATTCAGTCTTATTTCAAATATATCAAATTTTCCGAACAATCCCTTATGCTTTTTTTTTTTTTTTAATTTTTGAGTAAGGCCAGAATCTTTAGAATCCTCCTTTATTTGGTCATCTAATGATTAATCCATTCTCTTCACACACATCTACTCATTTGGATTTGGCATTAGTTTTAATTTGACGCTAACCCGCACATTAATTACCATGGGATTTTATCATAATAAATTTGTGCGACATTAAGTGGCTATTATCATTCCACACTTTAAGTTGCCTCAGGCCCCTTGGTTTTTCCGAAAGGACTCAATTGAAAGAAAATTTAGAATTTTTAAGAACATTTAACATATTCATGATTCTTTAACTCCTCTTTCAATAACTGGTAAAACAACTTTACAACCATTTTAGAATTTCCCAAAATCTATCTAAGTTGAGTAACATTTGATTCACATTACACTTTATCACATATCGAGTGCTAGGTTAACTTACCATTTCAAAATGATCACTTTATAATGGAAGTTCTATGTCATTAAAAATAATCACTGCTTTAGCCCTATTTACAATTATTACTATTCAGAAAAATGTAGAAGGCAACTAAATTTGACAAATGTGGGGTCAATCGTTTATTGATTTTTTTTGGGAAACACGTTTATTGATTTAATCCAATCATATTACACCAACTCCTATGTGTATTCAATAAATTATATAGATCATGTTCATGAGTACCATATCTACCAATAATAATAATAAGAGAGAGAGAGAGAGAGAGAGAGAGAGAGAGAGAGAGAGTGAAACATAATTCATAGATTTTTTTTTTTTTTTTTGGTTTGTCCCTACAGTACTAAATAGCAAGGGGCCAGGTGAAATAGTACTCTTTTAAAAGAATAAAAAACGAGAGGCAGCAACTAATGGAAGACAACCAAAGTACTAAATACCATGTTGAAAAAGATCACTGTAACATTGTCCTCTTTAGATTCCTCTTCCAGAAATAAATGGTGTGAGGATCGTCAGCCACACCCACACAAGGAGAAAAAGCTTTGTTTTCTTGTGAGCAATGCTCCTGTCATGTTGCAAATGATAGTAGCACCCCACAAGAGAAAGTTATTGATATCCAATTCCAACATTCTTTTCTATTTCCTTCTCACAATATTTATCCTTTCGAGTCAAGAAAAGTGAGTGGTATAATCTCTTATTACTTAATCAACTTGTAGTATTTTATAACCCACATGCTCAACATTCCCTGAAAACCAAGTCACACAGACACAAACAACCATCATTTCAGGACTCGTATTTTATTCACAAATTCATATAGTAGTTGATATCTAAAGGTGGAGTAATAGGGGTATTGTCAGAACCCATCAAAACTTGGCCTTTGCGGGACTCCTCTCGGAAGGTTGAAATGGGATATTATGCCCTAGGAAATAGAGCTTTTTCCCATACTAGCACCCTCAAATAAAGTAATTTCCATAATAGCACCCATTTGAAAATAATTTCCAAAATAGCATCCCAAGCCTACATGTCATATCCAAACCTGAGGCATGTTAATGACGGTACATCTGCAGTCAAAATTTCCACTCTTCATTCGTTTGCTTCCTCTAGTACGCTTTCCATCAATTAAATGGCTCAGTACACTGTTGGTTGGTTCTCTTTCTTTGGATTAATGATACATGGATCAACTAAGGGTATTATAATAATCAAATCAATGTCAAGTAGGAGCATTTATGAAGAGAAGTGGTAGTTGTATTTCAAGGGAAGGGATTGAAAGTTACTGCAAGTTGGCCCCTATAGGAAAAAGAATAAATGTAAAAAAAGAAAAAAAATAAATAAATAAAAGGAAGCTTAGAGCAAAGTAGGATTTTCTTCTTGGGTTTTTTTCAATTGTCATTGAAGATTTAGCAGAGTTGAGAAAAACAGTCAGATATATTATGTGATATCAAATAAAGTGGTTTTCATCACTTGATATTATGTGATGATAACCCACTTTTCTATCCAAACCCAATCACGTAAAAGGTAACAAATTACATAAACTTTGAAAATATTGATTAAGATATCGTAACAAATTGCCAAGCCACTTAGCATACTTAATCAAAAAACCACTTTTTTTGTCAAGACCCAGTCATTGTCTGCAGTTAATTAATACAACAATAGCTTCATTTAGCATCAAACAAAATAAATAAGTTTTGCTCCACACTTTCTAACCGCAACATTCAACAAATGAATGGTAACTTGATAATCATGGTAACTTGATAAATAAAATCAAGGTCTTCATGATGACTTTGAGTTTTGGTCAAGGCCGGAAAACTCGATGGGTTGACACTTAACTCTACTAAGTCACTTCGTTTCGGTAAAAGATTAATTCAAATATAGCGTAAACTCAGCCATGCAAGTCAAATATAAGTAATTAATGCTTGAAGTTTGGAGTTAGCAATTTTAAAAATGATTGATGATTGAAATGTAATAAATTTACTGATTTGGATTTATTATTATCAATACATGTATATTTAAATTTTCTATATATTTATTTTTTTTTCTAATATGACTCTTCCTAGTCGCCAGGTTGATTCTCTGAGTCAGTATTTTAGAGTTGGATGAATAGAGTTAGATGAATACATCAGGTTCGACCCTACCCAACCATTTCTCTCCATATCCATTTCCCCTATTTGCAGGCCTTGTGGGGGCCATGCTTAAACTCTGGTCCTGAACAATCCCCTGATGAAGCAGAAAGACAAAGTACTGCTGGAGAACTGGTTGATCTCATGCCATTGCAGGTGGGCCAGGGCCACATGATCACCCCAGCCATTCAAGTTCCAGGCCCACCACATATAAGAAAGTTGGTCTTGCCCTACTAAATATCAAGATTTTCCAATCAGTCCCCATAGAACTGTTCCTACGCTGAGAAAGTCCAAACCATGACAAGTAATTAGTGGAAAATGGAGACTGTTGAAATTAATGAACAATTGTTGGTGAATCTGAACCTTTGACTTTGATCATCATAAACTAGACGGTGAGGGTTGTTCGATTAACCGGGTCCGGTCAACTGCTGGTGTTTCTCAAGGAAACCCATCTAACCAATCGTGCATCAGTTCCCATCAACGGTTGGAAAATCTCACATGCTTTCATTATTAACGGGCAAACGAACACGCGCTCTCATCTGAACCACTCAATTTTACTTGGCGATGTTCAAATCACTGGACCGATTCAATATAGCCAGCTGAGTCCAGGCCCGCCAAGATGGAGAGCCCACAAGCAGGGCATTCTCATCTGCCAATGGGAATGATCTGAACCGTTCTTTTGGTGGCCCATAATAAGTGGGACCATCTGTGGTTCCCTTTGATAGGCTGCGCCAGCCCATACTAGTACCCTCAAATTTTGACTGCAGCTGTACCATCATTAACATACCTCAGGTTTGGATATGACATGTAGGCTTGGGATGCTATTTTGGGAATTATTTTCAAATGGGTGCTATTATGGGAATTACTTTATTTGAGGGTGCTAGTCTGGGAAAAAGCTCTAGGAAATACAGGTCCTTTGATAACAACGGATAGCCCAGTTGGTTGGATATATATTTTTACCGTTGAGAAGTGGGCTCCACTCAAAAAAGAATATTAAAAAGTGTTTCCGTTGCCTCTGCTAATACATTGAGGTTTTGGTACTAGGAATAATTAGCTAAAGAAATTTAAGATGGTATCAGAGTAAATCGGTCGTGAGTTCAAATTATAGGAAGAACAACTTAGTGAAAAAAAAAAATATTGCGTGCTACCAAAGGTGCGCCTACTGGGTTCTACCTGAAGCTCCACCCAAAGGGGACTATTGAAAAGTATTTCCACTAGATCTACTAATACCTTGAGATGCCCGGCATTCTCTCCTTATGTGAGTAGGTTTCTATTCTTGCGTGAGAATTAAATTTTCAAGATAGAGAGGAAAAAAGAATCTGATGAATTCTCTAGAGAGCATTCTGCACCATACAGATGAGGATTTTCATGAAGCATGGAATCTTTGCATCCACAATTTCTCCGTTCTTTTATTATTTGGAGCAACACTTTTATGTGCAAAAGAGGAAAATTGTATTAATTCTCATGAACTTTGAAGAAAATCGTTAGCTACAGAGGGAGTAGTAATCACTTTCAGAATTTCAGTGTCACATAAATCCATCTTAAGTCTAAAGATTATCCAGAGAAAAGACCAAAGCTTAAAGCATGTACCCTCTTTTGAGGAAGACATGCGTAACCAATACAAGGAGAGGTTTTTGTGGGCACTTCCAATCTAAATTCATATCAAACTTCCTGAACTTTCATTGTTGGCCATCTTACATATAATCTATAATAGCAGATAAGTCTTCAAATCAATTATCATAACATAATCTTTATAAAATATACTCTTAACTAAAGTTAAACTTTAGCAGTTTTGGTAGCCTTACATCTTTCATGTAAAGGTCACCATCTTTCTTGTAATATACATACAATAGATTTCAACACCTCCAAGGTAAAAGTTCAACTCCTTTTCTATTTCATGTATTATATGAACCTGTGTGGGGTGTTTTCATGATACCAAGATTCCTCCTAGTTTAGGTAAAAGTACCAACTAGATTTAACTTGACCTCGGCTTCGTTCAACTTGTCAGCTGGCACCGAGCCCGAGCTGGTCTCGGTAAGGGTACCGACCACGCTTTTCTAAGCTTGGCCTTGCGCATCTCGGCAGCAGCGCCCGAACTCGCGCATCCTAACCTCGGTGACTGCTCCAGTTCGATCCTATCGACCGAGGTGAACAATGAATGTCAAGTCCCAATTATGTGATGATACAGCCACGTTGCAGTACGTACTGTCAAATAGGGTGGCCGCCGGATATCGATAATAGATTATCCCTATCCGACGGTCGTGTCCGCATTTATGTTCGAGATTGGGGAACGATCTGATGGGACAGTACTCTCACCTACCTCCATTGAGAATCCGATATATGGGTTGATGGGACTGTGCCTCTACCTACCTCCACCAAGGAGCTTCTGATGGGACACTCATCTATATATGTGCATGGGTAGGCTCCATGGAAAAGTACGTTTTACATAACATATGCTTTACACAATACACACTTTCTAAGCATACTGCCTGAGCTCTCTCTTCTCCCCCACTCACTCTTCCTTTGTTCAGTGACTGTACTAACTTAGGCATCAGAGTGTCTTCGGCTAACTGCAGCCAGGGGCTCTGACCTTTATTCCTTTTCTCCCTTTCAGGTTTAAGGCACCTAATCCATCCAAAGCAATATAGCAGCAGCATCACGAGTCTGACACTCGCCTAATCAAGTCCGTATTATTTAGGCACTCACAGAATCATTGTAATACAAGGAAGTGAATGGGATTTTAGTTGGTGGCACACCCATCCTAGGCTTAGAAATTGCTCATGGTTTAAAATTGTTAAGTAGCGCTTTGTGCAATTTCCTATCACCAATTGATTTTGTGTTTTGTTGGTGTTTTTTCATAGCCAAGTAGCAATCATTTTCACACTTCTATATTTTGAGCAATATGATTTAAACTTTACTTCCAATCGTTGCATAGATACTCGATGTACATTGTTTAGTGTAAAAACCATGTTGATTTTATTCATATCCGATATGCCTGATACGTATGAATAGATCCAATGCATAACAGTATGTATTTTGATCTGCTATCTAGATTTTAATCCCACAAATAATCTTGCCTAGACAAATACAACCCCCAACCACCCCCCCCCCCCCCCCCCACCCAAAAAAAAAAAAAAAAAATCTCAAGTTGTTCTATAGCCATTTAATGAAAAGAGGTGGCTAATCTGGAAACATGGGTGCAACAAATGAGGTACACATGTTTTGGACAAACCAACATCATGTGAGTGAGACTGAGAGTGCGTTCTATTAGATGCATGAACCGTAAGTAAAGATGCAACCCAACATATAGAAGGCCAAGTCAAGCCAGAAAAAAAAAAAGACATGGTGGCCAGGTGGTGGCTTCATTGAGACTGTAGTAGGAAATGTGAAGATGACAGAAGACGTGAACTGGACACAATCATTGGCCACATGATCATGATGGGTAGAATAAAGACGTGGCAGCCACGTGTAGAGCAGATGGGGCCAACACGTGGCAATGGGCGGCGCAACAAATGGGCCCTAGGAGATGTCTTGGCATTCATATTCTCCTTTTCTCTCTCTAAAAATCGTAAGCCACAAAATATCGGTGGAGGGTGGCGTGAAGATGTTACTGTCACGCCGTCCAAATCCCCCCTTTCACCTCTGCCACCCCACGCGCAATTGATAACACCCTCTTCCTTATATTTTCTAACTCACAACTCTCCCCTTCTCATCACAAACAAACAGCATTTCATCTCTCTCTCTCTCTCTCTCTCTCTCTCTCTCTCATATAAAACTCTTCACAACCTTCCAAAGCTACAAAATCACTATATTGTAACCCAAGAAATACCACCCTCAAGATCATAGAGAGTTCTTGGTTTTTTTCAGGGCACCGGAAGGACGGACAAATCAGGATATTCAGTGAGTATACACCAGTGTGTCCTTATGTTATGGCTTGGAAAGGAGATTGAATTAGTTTGAGAAGAACCCATGTTGTCTTTTGCTGTTTTTTTTTTTTTTTTTTTTGTTCATTAATGGAGTGTCTTTGTTTGTGGTGTGTTTTCCATGGTTGGTGTGAAAGCGTATACGAGCCATGAAGTGCACTCAAAGAAAAATGAGCATGCTTGCAGCTTAAAAGTCAATTTTCTCGGCCTCTTTTTCCATACTCTAGTATGGTGGTGGACCATGCTCATGCACACATCTAACTTTCATAACATGTTTCTAGTTAAAAATGTAGACCCCAACTTGGGGTGGTCCATATGTTATAGAT
Organism: Umbellularia californica; assembly: GCA_028538565.1. Taxonomy (NCBI): domain Eukaryota; kingdom Viridiplantae; phylum Streptophyta; class Magnoliopsida; order Laurales; family Lauraceae; genus Umbellularia; species Umbellularia californica. The sequence goes on from JAPQWN010000006.1 coordinate 14,483,161, forward strand.
ATACTAATTTGGTTAGTCGAGTTTCTATTTAATATAGATTGTCATGGGACTTGTTTTAGTCCATTCAGTTAGTAAGCATTCATCAGATGATGAAGGCGTTCTTTCTTTCTTTTTTTTTCTTCTTTTTTGTGGTGGTTGGAGTTGTACCATCTTTGATGGGACTATGATTTAGATGGTATGAATTGACATGTTTGCATGTCATATGTAAGGGTTCATTGATGCAGGTTCAATCCACCATATGCTTCTAGAGAATCATATATAACTACTCTACATTTATATCCTGCCTAGAATTATAGAGCCTTTATCTATCAAGTGATCAGTTTGAAAGACTTCATCAATCCACATAACGAGACCAGAGAAGTCGAATGGTATTGACCAATATTGGGTCTCTGTCTCTTGAGCATGCATGCAAGCTCTCATTATTCTAAATCCCATTTTTCAACAAGTTCAAAGAAATTTGAAGACATGAATCAATGTACTCTCTGGCTTCAGTCTTCTTGGACCCACTTCTCTCTCTCTCTCTCTCTCTCTCTCTCTCAACCATATCTTTCTTGATTTCAGGTAAGAAGCAAATGGAAATGGAATCATGTGTCCCACCAGGGTTTAGATTCCACCCCACTGAAGAAGAGCTAGTGGGTTACTACCTGACAAAGAAAGTGGCATCCCAAAAGATTGACTTGGGTGTTATCACAGAAATTGATCTATACAGAATAGAGCCATGGGATCTTCAAGGTATGTAGTTTCGTAGAAAAATTAAAAAAAAAAAAAAAACACATATCAAGTTTCTTGGCAATGTAAAGAAGACTACATTAACCTCTTTGTTAATCACATGTAGAGAGATGCAGGCTTGGTTATGAAGAGCAAAATGAATGGTACTTCTTCAGTCACAAAGATAGAAAGTACCCGACTGGAACACGGACCAATAGAGCCACTGCAGCTGGATTCTGGAAGGCGACCGGCAGAGACAAGGCCGTGATTTCCAGGAGGAAAATTATAGGAATGAGGAAGACATTGGTTTTCTACAAAGGACGTGCCCCAAATGGAAGAAAGACTGATTGGATCATGCACGAATACAGGCTCCAAACTAGCGAAGAGGGACCAACCCAGGCAAGTTCTTCCTAACCAGATGCATTTAGATTCACTTCTTAGACCTATCCCATCAACTATTTGTTCAATTGGATTTACAATTGACTTGAATTGCAACTTTTTGTTCACTAAAGTGGAACTGAACAAATTTTCATTTAATTTAATGAGGAAGAGATGCAAATTACTATTTCAAGCATGTCGAATTAGACATGGAAGAAATTCAAATGCACTTCAAGGACTACTTTACTCAGGATGATTCACGTGCATCCATGATCCATCCCTTACCATAGGGCGATGGACAAACTTAATGGGGCCCACCTAGGGCCCCACTGATTATGGGACTTGTGGGTGATGGAAAGAAACATCTTGAGTGAGCCTGCATATCAAGTTTTGAGTCAATCTCATGCCTCTAACTCTTCATCCATGGCATACAAATTTAATGACTTTATATTAAAGGAAAAATTTAATCTTCGATCCAACAGTCTAATCCATTCCGATAGGTGAAAACTCGATGGTCCAGTGGACTTCAGAGTTGTTGTTGGATGTAGATAATTCGAATGTATTATAAAGTCGGCTCTCCGTAATATGGTGAGGGATGGATGCGCACGAATATTTTCATATATATAATTGTTTCCATTTCTATTCTCCTTGATTGAACTAAACAAGTTAGCAATCTCAATGGTGTATCCAAATACAACCTTGATATGGAATATTTCTGATTTGGGCCACCTTTCAAGGGCCCATTTAGTTCATGATCACCACTTACTATGGCCCATGTGACTGTAAGGTTGTTAAATCCAAGCCGTTAGATTGGCTGTCCTACTTGTCTAATTTTTGAGATTTCAATTCGAAGATGGAAATAACTAGGAGTTGATTGCAGAAGATAATTGCCACAGCAAATTTTGAAATGAAATAAGAGAGTAAAAATCGATTTCCATTATTAGATGATGCCTCAGAAACATGGCAAAATCAATTCTTTATACTAAAGAAAACCTTTCTACATATTACCATTTCCACCTTTCTAATAAGTCCATTGCCTTCTCTCTCTCTCTCTCTCTCTCTCTCTCTCTCTCTCTCTCATGGAAGTGCAAGGACAAAAGCAAAGAGGAAGAAAAACCCATGACCATACTAGGAAATATTGGGCAAGCTTAGAATTCAATTTTTCCTTTTTAAGGAAATGTCTCCAAACCAAGCATGTGTGAAATTATTACTCCTATTCTTCAGAGAAACAAACACGAAATCTAACTTAAACATTGTGGGCCCTCAGTACCTCTAAACCAATTTAATTTTCATGGCTTGCAACTTTTTCCAACTAACGAAGTAATTGCTTTCGCTTTCATTACATGGAATTTTTAGTAGGAATATAAGTTGGCCTCCATTTAATTCCACTGCCTCATAGATGTCAAAATGTCCCACTTCATCATTCCATCTTGATAAGAAGCCGAAAAGATTCCCCTCACATCAAGCATCATTGAATGCATAACCTGCAGAAGCCAAGGGTACTCCAGCACATACATGTGTGGCACTGCTTTGGTGATGGAGGAAGTTGTTTTTGGTGGGACCCACACCACCATGATAGGAGGTGCCCCAAAAAACTTTCTAGATTAAGAAGATGCTAGCTCTTCATCTTTGGCCCACTTGTGAACCACTGTCATTTATCTTAACCTTTTATTTTTACACCACAATTTTTAAAAAAAGGTACTTCATTTTCAGGGAAGCTAACAGTGAAAGTGTTTGGACTTTGGATGCTCCATCTGGGTACTTTGCCATTAAAAAAAAAAGCAGTGGAAGTGTTTGGACTTTGGATTCTTTTGTGTTGATCGTAGTACAGTTCTTGTCCCTCTCTTGATTTGGTGCCAATTTTTTTATGCTTATGCTTCTTTGCCCCCATATAGAGGAACAATAGAGGTGGATTGCAATTGCATACCACCATCAATTTTTTTTAGAATATGTACTTTCTTAATCTCATGTAATATAAGTAAATACTTTTCCATAAATATGTAAGGATAATATTCAAGTGCATCCATCCCTCACCATTTTTGGTGAGGGACACCCCTTTTGGGGAAGTTTCAAGTACAAAAGGGAGGTACTTTGTACTTGAAACTTCCCCAAAAGGGTTGGTGAGGGATGGGTGCACTTGAAGATCCCCCAATATGTAGATAGCTAGCCGAAGGGAGGTTTATTTTTTAAGGCATTTCCAATTTTTTGCATTGCCCTATGATGGTAGATAATAGCTAGGTATGCCAAGAGCCAGGAAGGGACCAGCTACAGGGGGTCTCGGGTTGAACCCCTCACCCATATCTGAAAAATATTTAAAATTCTTAAAAACCTCCTATAAATTCTGAAAATTAATATGTTCGTTTCTTACATATGCAAACACACCATGGCCGATTTATGGCCGAGAAGTGAATTTGATACATAAAGATGAAATATCAGATACGATATGTACAAATATTGGCATATTTCATTTTTGAAACATCCATGGCGCTTTTTTCTACTTGAAGTCCTCCCTTGTTCAACAATATTTGTCATTAATTTGTCATTTATGAAATATCTAAACACGTTTTAGTATTCAATGATCTTAACTAGCAGTTGGTTGATGGATTGCAGGAAGAAGGATGGGTAGTATGCCGAGCATTCAAGAAGCCAAGTCCAAATCCAAGGCCAATGTTCAACCCTTGGAGTGGCAATTACAATGACCTACAAGCATGGCCAAATGCAAACTGCCCACAGTTCACAAACTCTTACCATATGGATGATCTCTCCCAACATACTTCCATTTACAACCATTATGATGATCCTGAAGAATTAAAGCAGGTTTATCCGAATCAAATCCTTGAACTCCCACAGCTAGACAGCCCTTCTTTGTCAACAGGCTTAGTCAATAAGGAAGGTTTCGAAACCAGCGCAGACGGCTACAATGCAGAGTTCGTCGACTGGAAAGCAATCGACAAGTTACTTGCATCACAGCTGACTGACCCAACATCATGTTCCAACTCCAATTTGCCAGTAGTCCCACTAGACTATGGTACAGTTGCCCCAAATCAAGGAACTCAGTTTCTTGGATTGTTTGGTGACTCCTAATAACAATACAATTAGGAGCCTCGCATGCAAGCATGAGCAGGTTTCCATTACCTCGCATGTGCAAGTCTTACAAGACCCAACGTTTTAGATGGTATACCAAAAAAAAGAGAAAAAAAATGTAGAAGTACTAGAAGATGAGGTAATTATCTTGGTTAATGGGGGATTTCTCGCGAAGCGAATCTCCTAATAGCCTAAGCATACTGTATGGTAGATGTAATGACATTTCATGGGTGCTTTGCTAGCTTTACATTGTTCATAATAGAATCCTTTTTCATTTAATGATTAATCGTATTTATGTGTTTGTAACAAAATCAGAGACTACATAACATAGCTCATTGAGGGAGGGAGGAGACACCAATAAATGTCTTCAATCAGTGGCAGAGTTAATAATTTCTTCTAGAAGGGGCAAGGATGATCAACCAATAATGCCGTGGGCCCACCTATGAAAAATCTAAACCATTCAAAAAAAGGCCCCTTTCCTTATGTTCAGCATAAGATTCGCTTTAGAGGAAAATTCTCTTATGATCAGAAGACTTCATGTAAAGTCCAGTTCTATGGGGCTCACTGGAGCTCACCTTTGATCAGTGCAACACCTTTCATACTTTTACCCCCACCTTGATCTAGCACCGTGCCCAATCTTGATGCTTATCAAATTGTTGCCAACTGGTAGATTAGAACTCAAAATAAATAAATAAATAATATATTTAAAACAGAAACTGCCTGAAAGGTTATTAAATCAAAAGCTAGGATACTCTAATCGGCCTAGTTTTTTGCATGACTTATACAGAACTTCTGATTCTCTAAAAATAGGAATGCATTCAAGTGGGTCCCACAAGTTGAACCGCAAACACAGGAGTATATAGGTGAAGGTTTTTCTTCACTTAAATGGTCCAAAGTCAAAATGATAACTTTTAGAATACTTCGATAAATGTTATAAAAAAAATACTAATGTATTATAGAGATCAATCTGACAATCAGTTTATATTCTATTGTAGTGAGATTTTTCATAGAACAGGGGGAATTCTTTTGTGGTCAACTAGGTGATTTCAATTCCCACTGATGTTATCTGCATATTACTATCTTAGCAAAAAAAAAAAAAAAAAAAAAAGAACGAAAAGAAAACAAAGCATTTCAGAAGATCATGACAATGAGTCCACTTATAAAGCATCTAAATCATTGAAAAGTGACCTCCTCATATAGTATATAGTCCCTATCAAATTGCACTCAAATGACCTAACTTTAGATAGATAACTTTTTTCTTTAAAAAAAATACTCTAATAAAATGTGATAAACAACTTAATTTTTATATAGATCAATTTGAACTGGGACATGGTATTGAGTTAAGTTTTTTTTTTTATAAAGAATAGAGTACTTCTTTTATGGGGTTTACATTCTTCATAAGTGGGACCCCACTCAAGAGCATCGGCCCTAAAGGATCCACACTCCAAGCCCGTTTCGTTTTTATTAAGTGCGTATCATCAAGAGCCTCACGGCCCTCACTAAACGCTTTTACTTGGCCTTATAGTTGGATGTGGGATGGACTTTGGCAATGGATGAGAATTAGGGGGGCTCGTGGGCTGGACCAGTCGAGCCCGTTCCGGGCCTAGTCCGCTTTGGGCCAGGCTTGGATATGTAACGAGGGCCCAATTGATAAATGGGCCAGGTTTGGATTAAGTGATAGAAAGCCCATAGCATGGCCCGTCCCGACTTGTGTAAGAAATGCATGTAATTCAATTTAATTAGTGCTCTAATTACCACAAAAGTGATGCAAAGCCCGGTTCAGCGCGGCCCGATTGATTAAATGGGCGGGCTCAGGTAGGCCCGTATCGACCTTGGGCCGGGCCTGGGCAAGTGTTTCTAAGGTCGGGTCGAGCCTGGAAATGCCTTAATTAGCCTGGCCTGGCCCATGAGCACCAGTAATGAGAATGCCCTTATTATTTCCAAACTTTTGTTATTTTCAAAACTTTGAAGCAAAGGGAAAAAAAAAAAAACACCTATATATGTCCAAAACAAATCCAAACCCAACAAGTTTTGTTATATCATGCATTAAATTTTCAGTCTACTTATTCTCCTTGTTCCTTCTCTGTGGCATCTACATTGTAAAAAATTCGTTTAGGTGTTTTGTCACTACAAACTGTTTAATTTTTATTCAATTTTTATAATATAAGTTTATTACATTAGTTAATTGAGAATATGTTTCTTGAATCTTTATTACCTTTTCAAATATGTTGTCGTGGTTTTTCTTACATTAGTAACTTAAATAAATTTTTTTTTAGATAGTTCCATTTGGACTTTCATTTTTTTTTTTTTTTTTCCAATATTGTTTAGACAAATTTTATTGATTTTGCTTTAACTCTACTTTTCTTCTCTTTTCAACTCCCTTTTTCTTTTTTGATAAAATGTTAAGAATTCTTTGTCTTTTGTCTTATATCATTATATGTTACTTTTACTAGTATATTTATTACTAGAGGAATGTTCTTGTGTAAACACTCTCATGCAAGACAACTTATGAGACGACTGCCTCACCCCACTTAGGGCTTGATAAAATCATGGTAAAGGTGGAGATCAAAAGATCTAGGAGGAGTCACCCCAGATATGAAATTTCAAGTCAATCCAATGATCCCAACCACTTGATTTGTGGCCAGCAAGTTTTAGCAATTTTAAATAATAAAAAAAACTATACTGAATTTAATGGTGCAATTCATTCGGATCAGTGCAAACTCCATGGAATCCGTGACATATAAGAGGGGAAGGATTAGATAGTGAAGGTGGTAGATGCAACGAAAGCACGGATCTATAAAAGCTGGTTGCTATAAACGCAATAAGCACAGCGTCGGCTTGAATCAGACCCTGGTGTGGAGATTTGTGACCGTTTACGAGAGATCAGTCATATATGATTCACTCTTTAAGATCCAATGACAAGAATGGACACCTTGGATGTAAAAGATGATGATAGAGAATTGTAGACCCAGTGGAAAGAAGATGTATTGTTGAAAGTGGTGCCAACTGATATCTCTCATGTCTATATATAGCCCTTTGACTAATGGGTGATAAGATTTCCATTCAAATTCGAATGGAGAGATGATTAGGATAGAGAGTTGGATAAAACTGAGGCTATTCTTATCCATATTACCATGAGACTCCTTGTGAGGGGTGTATTTTTGTGTGAGTGAGGTCTACCCACATGTAAACACAAGTGGGCCCCATCACAAATGCCAATAGATAGTCCATTCAGATTGATTATATAATGGGCCCCACTATGTGCATTTGATGATAAAGCAATACGACACATGCACAGGAGCAAATGCTTTATTAATTATATTATTATTATGATCACATCATTTTTGTTATTGTCAATAATTAAAACAGTTGTTGTTTTACTTTAAAATCCATAAATAATAAATTTTAATATTTCAAGTGTATTGTATACTTTGCTTATTTCTCATTTCTTGTTATCATGGCTAGGGTTTTGGCTTTCGGCCAGGTATACTTTGGTAATTCTAAATAGTTTTTTGTATCTGAATCTTTCTTAGTTTTTAAAGTTTTTAATGTTTTTCAGTTTTTTCCTTTATTTCATTAGTGGACAATGCATTTGCAAGGGTGTTTTTGCGATACTGAAGGTATTTTAGGACCTAATTAACTTCCTACTTTCACAACAGAAATGTATGTTCTTCTTCTTCAAATTTAAGTCCCATTTCTTAATTTAAGGGAAAGCGATCATATCCAAATATCGATAAGTAATTACACAATTTTGGAAAGTTGACAAGGCAACATAATTGGCTAACTTTGATTGGTTTGAATTGGAGATTTAATCTCCTTGACTAGTGTTCTAATATTTGTAAATTCATATATGTATCCTCTCTATTGATATTAGAGAGAGAGGGAAAGGTTACATTTCTCTATAAATTACATGTATCCCCGTAATCCTCTCTATTCAGAAAGGTTCAAATATTAAAAGTCATTTTGATATCGAAATTGGGGATTTTTATGAAAAGATTCATCATAAACCTTGATTAGACGGATTGATTAAAAAATATTCGAAAATATCGAATTAGGGCACCGTATGGAGGGAAAAGACTTGCTCGGCAATGACATCCTTAGGGCCCGTTTGGCACTTTACTAATACAATACAAGTCAAGTAAAGCCTCCATTTTCCAGACAAAATGTCACATCAAATGCACTTCATTCAAAACTCTCCCATCTTTTTCATACAAAAAGTCAAAAAGCAACTACCTTTATCCATTAAAATACAAAAAAATTCCACTTTTCCATACAAAAAAGTCAAAAGATTTCATAACAAACAACTAAAAATAAAATACCATCATAACACACTTATATTTTATTCTTTCTTCAAAATCAACTTGACTTGACTTGACTATATTAGTAGAATTACCAAAGTGGCCGTACTACGTTCAAATAAAAAAGAAACCTCAGGACTTTTCCCTCTTCTTCCCTAGTGGCTTGACGGAACAATCTCCTTGGAGCTCCCCATATTTGCGCCCCTTGCCCGTCACCCTACCTTCTTCATTGCTCTTGCTCCCTGTTGTGCTCTCTGTTGTTCTTCCTCGCCACCATTCTCCTACAATCACAATTGAAAAGCACAAGTGTGGCAAGTTTTCTCAGTCTTTTCACCATTATTCGTGCAATGTGATTGTCTGTGGCATTTTTATGTGCATTTTCTCCCTTGGGAAATGCATTTGCCCTTCTCCTTAGATGATATTGTATGTGTTGTTGGACCAACCAAATCCTTTTTCTTTTGTATTTAAATATGAGAAGCTCCAAGCTCTAAGGAAGATTGGCCGCCATCCCTCAAGCCATCGGGGAAGAAGAGCAGTAGATAAGGGGAACATCACAAGCGTTCTTTTTTTTTTTTTTTTTTTCATTGAATGTACCCTATGATCATTCCAGCAAAGAAAAAGGGGTTTTATTTTAAACTAGCCCTAACGATATCATTGTGGAGCAAAATCGTCTTTTCCATGCTTCCAACACCCTAATTTAATATTTTTGAATACTTCTTAGTCAATCTATCTAATCATGATTTATATTTAACTTTTTTAGAAAAGTCACAAGAAATTAATATTTGAAGGTTTTATGCTTCCATATTGAAATATGTTTCCTCATCGCAAATAAAGAATATTTTAATCTTTTTAGCATTTCACTTATGTTTTCTTAAAAAAAAAAAAAAATCTTTTGTAGATGCCTAGAACCAAGGAATTTTTATCTGAAAATCTAATTATCTCCTCTCTAATTTCTTTTAGAAAAAAGTGGATGGCTTAGATCATAATCTCTCCAATAATAGAATAAATATGTAATAAAAATTAATAGAGACCGAATTGTTTTTAGTGCTTTGATGCTTCCCATACACACCCAATGACAGAAGGACAGATTATTTTTCTAACCAAGTCAACTGTTTCTAGCAGCAAAAAAAAAAACTGCCAAAGTCACTTTTGGCACATTTGGACAACAGGGTCTTTCATCTTACAAAATTCTTTCATCTTACAAAATCCAAAAGTTCATTTTCCTCCAACCCATTCTATTGTCTTATGTGCCCGCTATAAATAAGTGAGGCTCCAGACAAGGCCTACTTGTGTTTCAAAAATTAATTATGTTTCTATCATATGGGATACATCAAATTTTCACTTTAATATGTTTTGGGGGCACCACAAGATTTATCAAGCCGAACACATGAAGAAAATATAACAAAATGTCATGGATCCAATCTTATCCTAATCTTTATTGGCAGGATATCAATCTCTTCACATTATATAATGTCCCCTGTAATCACATGTTCCTGAGAAAAAGATCTGTGAATGTTAACATGAAAATAATAAAACATTTGATTTCTGAAAACAAACTGTAAATATGTGGCTGAGGTGATCGATCATGATGTTTTGCTGGTGATCACCATCCGTACGTGGATTCATCTTTGTCGTATTTCTTTTCTAGTCTGTCAATGCCGGCGGCCCATTAAATTAGATTTGTCTCGATGTCTTTGGGAGCTTTGATTATACAAAAATGAAAATAGAGAGATTCGTAGGCTTACATAATTGGATTGAAAAGAAATGATGTTTAATTTATCGTAAGAATAAAGAGGTAACAATGAGATCAACACTGCAACAGCATAATAAAGTAAATAAAACTTTATCTCTAACCAACTTTATCTTAACCCCAAGGGGTTGGCCATGCGGTCAGGACCGCGATTCATCTTTCTTTCAGAACTAGAAGTTTTGGTATCGACCCCGTTCTCTGCTATCTAGGAATTAAACGTTGGGTCCACTTATACTACCAAGAAGGATTTTACCCAATTATACTACCAACAAGGAACTCTTCTCTAGGAAAAAGGAATAAAAACCAATCTTATCTTAGCTTTTATCTGTGGATATCCAACTTTACCCTTCTCTACAGTTAAAAATTAGGTTCCCATGTCAGACCATGTCCCTCTCTCTTTCCCTCTCCCGCTGTAACCAGTTTTCAATCTTTCCAGACACAGAAAACCAAAACATGTCTCTCTCTCTCATATTCCATCCTGTCATCTCATTCCACAAAACCCACCTCAAGCTCTCAAGCTCCATACCCACCAGACCCATCTCCTCTCCACAGTCAAAGGTTCTCTCCATCAAATCTCTCCGGAGAGCTCATGAACTGCCTCCTCCAAAAAAACCCAGATGGGAAAACCTTCTAAGCACTGCAGCAAGCCTCTACCCTGTCTATATAACTGCTGGAAGCGTCCTTGCATGTGCGAAGCCTTCAGCTTTCTCATGGTTTGTCAGTGGAGGACCTACTGCTTATACTCTCTCTCTTGCTTTTGTGATGTTGGCGATGGGATTGACTTTGGAGCTCAGAGACCTCTTCAGGTTGCTCATGGAGAGACCTCTGTCGGTAAGAGATCTTTGAAAAGTTCTCTTCTTCTTCTTCTTCTTCTTTCTCCTTTTTATATGTGTCTTTTTTTTTTTTTTTCTGTTTTTTAAAATTAAGTTATGTGGGTTTGATCAGAACTTCTAATAGAATTTGAGCAGGTGGGATTGCTGCATATGCATTCATGATACACGTGACAGCTTTACCCAAAAAAAAAAAAAGATACAAGTGACAGCAAATTGGACCCACCTGGATGTTTACCAATAATTGGGGGTAGAGAGGTATGTGCCAGTCGCAGTAAAAGGCACGTTTATGTTAATGGGCTACAGTCCTCTGTGGCATTGTATTTCATTGAGGATTTTATTTTCTGTAGAAGAAATGAAAACAGGAAACATTGGATGTGGTGAATTGTGTTGATACCTATTGAGGTCTGTAGAGTGTAGATGCCTTCTGAAGTCCCCTGCTCCTACATTTTTACATGATCAATCATGGGGGAGAAAAAATCATGCAGGTGTTCAATTGGGTTTCAAAGTTGAGATCTATGGTTTTGAATTGAATTCTAGTACCATTTCAAAAAAAAAAAAAAAAAAAAAATTTGAATTCTAGTTGAGTTTTAATATAGAGGTGTCAGCATATTAGGCTGTTTATGTCTGAAATATGGGGTTTCAATTAACTATTAGTGATATATTTTTGCTCACTTTACCATCTTTATTTGTAGTGATTACTAACTAAAGTTTTTTATGACTATCCATGGTATCATATGGGAAAACCCCTAATAACTGTCTCTAGACGTGTATCTTAGCGAAAGCTGAATGCATTAAGCCGACTCCTGTTCGATGAGATAAGGCTTAAGGTGGTAGTGGTAATGTTGGTGATGTGTGGCATGGGAGCTTGCCAAATTGGTTGTGTATTTTTTTTTTCCTTAATGATTGGTAAACTATATTACAATAATTAAGAGCATGGCAGCAGCCAAAGCAGGAAGAGGACTAGCATAGGTATAAGAGCATCATACTATATGCTATAACAAAAGAAAATTGCTGCATGCTAACATAAGTTTTTCCATGTTGACCCCTCATTTAGCCAACACATCTGCCACTCCATTTGTTGACTCCTCGTACATGCTTGAAAACCACTAGAAGTGATGAAGACAGAGCTTTAATTGGTTATGAATCTTTGTCCTCCCATTTAAAGAGAAGTCCATTTAAAGAGAACATTAAGGAACTTCCTTTGAAAATTTTAAGGAACTTAGTTTCACAATCTGAAGCCATCAGCATCTGTCACAAATTCTCTCATCGGGCAATGAATATCATTGTTGATCCATCTGTTGATACTTGATTGGGAGAATCACATATAACTAGTATTTTTAATGTTAATCTAAAGTGAAAAAAAAAAAATCCGCATTGCAATGATTAAAAATTTTCCAAAGAATCATGGAATATTTTCATTGGAAGTCACCTTTTTCTCCAGTCTCTGGCTGTTCCATCAGAGACCTTTATGGATAAAACTTAAGCTCATACTCTGAATACTATCTGGTTTTCTTGAGTATGTAAATTTTCACTTCTGATGTCATGTTTACCATTCTTGATGTTATGAGCAGATACTATTTGGGTGTGTTGCTCAGTACACCATTATGCCAGCATTTGGAGCAATTGTTAGCAAATCCCTTGGACTTTCACCATCTCTTTCAGTGGGTTTGATTCTTCTTGCTTGTTGCCCTGGAGGAACTGCATCCAATGTGGTAAGAGAGTAAGAGATTACCTTTTTTACTCATATTCCTTCTTTTCATTGGTAGAGCTGTTAGATGAGTTTGCTAGTATGATCTGTGGAATTAACAATCTTGAAATGAATCTGATCTGTAGAATTACCAATATCTTGAAATGAACAGGACTTTGATAAAAAATAAACAAAAAAATAACAGAAGAACAAACGTAATTTTACAAAATTAATATATCCATCTATCAGAAGCAATGTTTGTCATTCGTTTTCTACTTAGGTGTGATTAATGTATAAATAAATAAAGGAATATTTCAAAACTGTACATATATATATATAGAGAGAGAGAGAGATCCCCAATGGTTAAACAATTGCATTAGACCTCAATTTGTAGTCATTAACCCCTATACATATTCCCAGAGTACCCTTTCATTGCTAAATTCTCCTGAAATGAAGGGCCCTGTTTGTTTCATGCAACTGAATACATAGGAATTGTAAGATTTCTATTTCTAATAGTGGTTAAAATTGAAGCAACATATTTATTCCCAGCGTACCCGTTCGTTGCCAAATTCTCCTGAAATGAAGGGCCCCGTTTGTTTCATGTAACTGAATACATAGGAATTGTAAGATTTCTATTTCTGAAAGTGGTTAAAATTGAAGAAACATATTTGAATTTCTGAAAATGACCATCCAATTGCCCCCCTTTCTCATGGAAAATGAATCAAGGGTGGTGAGAAATGAAAACCCAGCTACCATCCTAGGAAAATGAGGTTTGCATCTATATGGTTACCTTGTATCCTTCCCGCCTTCAGGCCTCATACCCTTCCCCTCTCACCTCTTTAATAATCCTTTAGTGGAGTTCATTTAACCATGAATTCCTTTTATTCTATGCAAATAAACAGTGCCTAAGTAATTTTCTTTAGATCATGTTGTAATAGTGGCTTGTCGCATTAGTTAATAATAATATAGTGGTTTTATAGAGTAGGAAGTTAGTTGTGTATTTGAATTTGGGAAGTTAAGTTAACATTTGAATTGAGAAGTCACAAAGTGATCAGTAGTTTATTATCAACAATGTAGTTACAAGTGGCCCCTGTACAAGTGGTTTTTAATCTTTTTGTGATCAAGTTTATGTTATTTCAATTGAGAATCCATACACGCCTTGCTTTATTCTTCTCCAATTTTTGTTATGAGTCTTGAACTAGTTGGAACTTAGGCTCAATTGTTTGAGAAGTCAGTCTTTCTGGTACTTGGATTTCATCATTCTCTTCTTTGAGGAATTTATCTGCCTTCCTTCAAACAGGAGAAAAGGAAGCCTGTAAATCTTATGATAATGCTCTTGTCTCATTAAGTATAAAATGTTGCTTTTTTAGATCCTCCTCCCTGCGATGCAAGTTAGTCTTTTTGATTCAGACTCCAGTGAATACTTCCCAATTTGCTTCCCTTACCTTGGCATGTTTATTCAAGAAGTACCACCTTTCCCAATTTTTAAAGACTCCGCCATTCCTTTCCTTTAATGACAGCATTTATGACTGCTCTCCTGAATATCCATATGCTTCGTGATCTTAGATTTTGATCGGGTACTTAAATTATAATGGCAGTTCTCAATCTACATGGTAATCGAAGGACCTATTTTGAGCTTAAACCTGTTTCATGGGAATGAAAAACATCAATGCTTTGCACAATTCAGTCCCACTCCCCCTGATTTGGTAACTTCAAATTTAACTACACCTTTCCAAGAAAAGTAGCATTTTCTGTTTTTCTTTTCTTCTTTTTTTTTTTTTTTTTTTCAATTCTTATAGAGGAGATATGGGGTCCTGAATCTTGATGCATCCAGACAGCTATATCCTTGCTGAACAATTCTATACAAGTGATATACCAACTACAAAGGCAAGTTTGGCTGCATAAAGTTTTCCGAGAAATTTATTTTTCCTAGATTCACTTATCCAAACCTCCCTAAGAACTCAAAGAATGACTGCCTAAATACTTAATTTTCCTAGGTTATGAGCCACTCCAAGGAAATGAAGATGCACTTCTTCTGTTGTTGGGTTTACCCTAGAAATAGGTAAATCGCAAGAGTGTAAGTTGAGCCTAGACTTCAAAGTCTAGAGAACTATATGAAAAGGGTTTAAAGAGAAGCCAAAGTTTGGATAAATAGGATCATCTGATGAGGAAGATTTGGAGTATCTTTCATCCATAACAGGGCCTATCTCATATGGATCCTGCCATCATCAAGACATTACCCATTTTGATTAGACTGGGGTGTAAACAAGCCAAACTGAGCCAAGCTTGGCCATGCTCGGGCTCAAGTTAAATTGTTTGATCCAAAGTGGGAGCTTGAGTCAAGCTTGAAGAGCCAAGCTCAAGCTCCGCTTGTCCTTACTCTTTTGAGCTCAATGTCACACTCTCACAACTTAAGATATGCGATGATGAGGTCTAAGGTTTCCCGAAGTCGCATAAGCATCATGATTGTTTGATTTTTGGGGATATATGTGGGCAGATGTATGGACGGGTTTTGATGGATTGAAAGCATAGTTGTCAATTCTGTTTCGGTCGTCATTTCGGTCTAGCCTCCAAGATGGAATATTTCAATGTTTCGAAATTTAGGCAAAAGTTTTCAGAGTACTTTTCGGAATAATAAAAATTTAAAGATATATATGTAAAAAATAGAAAAAGAAAATAGAAATTATGCACGTTTCTTGATATGGATATTGAGAAAAAAAATAGTGAAAATTGTGCTACAAACCAAAATGGACTGGAATATGGACCGGAATTCAAACCAAATTTTTTTTTACCCCCATTCCGTTTCGGCCGAAGGACCGGAACGAAAAAGTCCGGCCATTCTGGCCGAAACGAAACGGAATTGACTACTATGATTGAAAGAGATCTTGAAGCCAGGGTCCGAAAGATTTTAGAAGGCTCTAGAATTGTCTTGATTATATAAAAATGTTAAAGGTGTCATAGTAAATTGTGTAAATGTGTGGTGTGTTCTAGAATAGGTTGGACTAGTTTAGGATTAAGATATAATTGTGTCGAAATTTTCTAGAGTCTAGAGAAAGGTCTAGAAAGTTCTCATCTATAGGATGACCACATGGTTTAATCTTGTCCATTGATTCTATAGGGTAGGAGTGTAGAAGTACAAACAGGGGTTTTTCCTTTCATTTGTAATCGAGCCGGTTTGTGGAAGCAAAATTTGGAAGAAAGGTTGAGAAAGGAATAGCAGTTCTCTCATTTTTCCAAGTTTCCTCTTTCTTGATGTGTGAGTGTGCAAGCCTTGGTGTGAGTTTTGGTCTAAGGGCTAGAACTACATTGGGAAGTGTTGTGATCTAGGGCCTACGAGAAGAGATCAAGCACGCACAAGAATACAAGAGATTTACGTGGTTCGGCTTTTGGCCTACGTCCACGGGGAAGACGGGAGAAATCACTATGCAATCAGAAGAGGTGTGTATCCTAGAGACTCTGAGTCTCTATTTATAATATCAGTCCCAAAACCCTGTTGCACCCAAACACTACTTCTTAATCACAGTAGACCTATAACAGGCCTGCTTCTAATGACAGTACAAGTTGGGCAATCCAGGGGCCTGGTTAACCAAGATTAATCAACTTCTATTGAGCCATACAAATTAACAGGAAGGCTAACTTGATTGCACAAAGGGGAAAAATGGGGTGTTGAACGGGCTTGACCCAACGGAATCTGCACAGTCGATGACATTAAGCTCGAATAATAAACAAGCTAAGCTTGACGTTGGGCTTGGGATCAGCTTGTCCTCCTTATACATATGATTTATCTATATATTAAGGAGCCAAACACTTGGGCTTGGGATCATATATATTGTTATACTTAATTGAGACAAGCTCGAGCTGAGCACTAGTCTAGTCGAGCTTGAGTGAGTCATGCTGAACAGGCCCTCAATTAAAATTGACTTGTGAGACAATTGAGATGTACTCAAGCTTATCTCTATTAGATCATCTTGAGCCCAAGCCCAACCAAGAAGAATCGAGCTAGCTCAACTTGTTGACAAGCTCAACTCAATTTGCTCACAAGTCGAGCTTGAGCCCAAGCCCAACCGAGCAGAGTTGAGCTGGCTTAACTCGTCGACGGCCATAGATTCAACAAAACCTTATAAAATTATCCTCTCATTTACTTGTGTTGTGCCCCTTTGCATTTTCTAGTTTATGTAGGCCATTTTGCATTTGTCTGTGGGATTTTAATTTAGGTAGATCCTGGTTTATAATCTTTATTAAATGTGACACCTATCTGGTTTTTAATCTTTTATTTTCTTGATTTTGTTGCATGAACTCTCCCAGGATTCATTGACACGCGTGTTGTAGACTTGCTGACTAAATTTGCATGAGGCCTTTGAGCTTTTTAGAACCTAGTCATATCTTTCTTTGTTTCGCTCGCTTTCTAGCCGATTTAAAGTGGATGATTCACAATCGCACATGGGGCAAATGGAAAATGAGAATCTAAATATGTACAATAAATAAACAATGAGCAAACATTCAAAATATTGTTATTTTAAAATATGAGGAATTGCTTGATACCTACTGGAGAATGACAAACCATAAATATGTAAATGTAATTGTACAGAGCAGTTGGCCACTTGTACACTGCCAAAGTACGCTGCCATTGTACACATGGCATACATGTTCATAAATCCAAAATGACCAAATTATTGGCCCCATCATAAATGGTGAATAATAGCTCAATTAGCTCATTGGATGGATGCTTAACTTATTGGGTGACCCTCAAATGGACTGTGTGAGTGAAAATAATCACTATCCAATATTTCAACCAACAATGTATGTAATTATGAATCCGAATTAGGTTCATAAATCCTTAAGTGCCACATATACTCTGGCTGCCTGTTGTATGGTATAGTTTCATTTTATATATATACCATATCCATTCATTTGTTTCTGTGTGATTGTTACAGGTGACCTTAATTGCTCGAGGGGATGTGCCATTATCCATCGTTATGACTGCGTGCACCACTCTAAGTGCAGTAGTTTTCACTCCTCTGTTGACTAAAGTTCTTGCTGGAGCTTACGTCCCTGTGGATGCTATTAAGCTTTCAGTCAGTACTCTTCAGGTCATTACCAACCTACTATTCAATTATCTTGACTTCTTAAACTGTTTTTGGGGAAAGATTTTAAACCTATCTATTGCAGGTGGTTGTTGCTCCAATTTTGCTGGGTTCTTTTATGCAGAGCACATTTCCATCCCTTGTCAAAATGATAACACCTTTTGCTCCTCTTCTTGCTGTGTTAGCTGCATCACTGCTTGCCAGCAGGTTTTCCTTTGATTACTCTCTCTCTCTCTCTCTCTCTCTCTCTCTCTCTCTCTCTCTCTCTGTGACTTTCAATTTATACAACTGGACACCACATTTCAATGATCAGAATTGTTAATATGATGTTTCAAGGTCTCATGGCCTAACAATCATGGCACAAGCTAGAAAAATCTCATAGTGGA
Source organism: Umbellularia californica (assembly GCA_028538565.1). Classification (NCBI taxonomy): domain Eukaryota; kingdom Viridiplantae; phylum Streptophyta; class Magnoliopsida; order Laurales; family Lauraceae; genus Umbellularia; species Umbellularia californica. The sequence continues at coordinate 14,501,369 of JAPQWN010000006.1, forward strand.
ATCCCGTAATTTTCAACTGATGGCCAGCAATGGATGGTTAAGATTTGAGAAAGAAAGTACAGAAACAATTTATATTCAACAGAGAAAGAAACCAACATGATGTTTCTCGGGCTCATGGCCTAACAGTAATGGCACAAGCTAGAAAAATCTCATAGTGAAATCCCATAATTTTCAACTGGTAGCCAGCAATGGATGGTTAAGACCTGAGAAAGAAAGTAAAGAAACAATTTACATTCAACAGAGAAAGAAACCATAACTTGGATGGTTGGGATTTTCCTTTTACACCTTTTTGTGCATGGTCCATGAATGGTGGACCCCATCATTTCTTTGGTTTGGCTGACAGAACCATGGAGCCTAGCTCTACCAACTGAAAACACAATGAACTGTACATTTCTTAGCTTAAACTCTATATATTTCCCATGTTGCCTATCTACATGGATAACTTTTACATTTAGCCTTCTTTTGCTTTTTATCAGTATATTCTCGGAAAATGTTGTTCTTCTCAAATCATCAATCCTCAGCACATCAGCAGGCCCTGGCTCCGGTCCTCTTTTTGGACTCCAGGGAATCTTATCTGGGGAACTGGGAATCGTAATACTCTCTGTCCTGTTATTGCATTTTGCGGGTTTCTTTGTCGGGTATGGTATCATCTCTCTATTCTCCTTTATGATTTTTATTAGTTATTTTTTGCCTGTGTGAATCACATGCATCCACCTGTTTTTAGTTACTGGTGCATGCATGCATGAATCATCATCATCAGAGCTTGTGAATTCTTCTTTTTCCATTGAAAGCTATTTGCTGCCATATTCTTTGTAGCTCGCAGTCTATCATGTCTTTCCTTGTACTCTTTGGATCTTTAATTGTCTCCCCCATATTTTTAGTTCCTTGAACTTTGTAACGCTTCATACAAGGGCTGTGTATGGTCTTTTTATGTACATGTTAAGTGATCTCAGCTGGCATACCATGATTTCTGACGTGCATATAATCAGAGCGTTAATTGTTTATAAGAAAATATGTCCAGTTTCTGAAGTGGATGAGTAGACACTCAATATTAGGGCTGAAAATGGGTCTCCAAATATCAAGTACCTGAAGAACCCTAATTGAAAATACCAGTATGCATTTACTTTAGGACCATAATTTTGTTTGGATCTGGTTGCTGTCCGCTCCATGAATCCAAATAAAATTCAGGTCTGAGTTATGGTCCATGGATTTCATACCCCCCCTGCTGAATCCCTCTCTTCTTAAAGTTAAGTAGGTTCCAATGGCGTTCTCCATTGCTCTCTTTCCACAAACTAAACTGTCAAATTGGACTCCTAATTGTACAAAGCAGGAGCAGGAGCAAGAATGGATTTAGTTGCAAAATCATTCAGGGCCTACTGCCAAGGATGCAGAGCATGAATTTTGAAGCAGGAACCAGGCCAAATTCAGGTCTGAGAGCTGGCAGTTGGTACTCAAACTGTCAAGCAAATGCTTATTAAGTGAGAGCAGATCCCAGACTTCAGTGTGGGGGCAAGACTAACACCTTTGACTTTGAGAGAAGATCCTGCTACCAAGGGTGTACTCACCACTTAGTTGGGCCAATTACAAAATCTATAAATGATTTGATTCACTGACTTAAGAACCCATTTGGTTGAGGAATTAGCAGAATTGAATGGAATGAAATTGTCCCATGTGGAAAGAAAATGTGAATTTCTTGTCGAAGCCATTCCATGATGTTATGATCTCACCATCAAACTGATTCCAGAAATGAGGCAATATGCAAGTAAAAAATCAATCTTTGGAGTGTACAAAATACTAGGAATTCCATTTTGTCAACCAAATGTAGAGTTATAATATGGAATAATCCACAGCAGCACATAGCCCCAATTCATTACCACGTGGAATAATTTCATTCCAGGAATCCATATAATTCCTCTACCAAATACACCCTAGAAAATTGGATTAAAAAATATGATCCCGATACTTCACTTGTACCTATTTTTGCGTATGAGTCAGATGCAAAGTGTTTCTTCAAATGGGGGGCTTATTTCTGCTGAATCAGGGTGGCCTGTCTGTCATTGCCTGCCTAACAGTTTTTGGTAGGTGCATAGGTCTCTAAAGGTCACATAAGCATGTCTTAAGCCATGAAGGACATTATTGTAACATTAACGTGAATTTCGGAAGCAGTTAGTGTTATGGAGGCTGGAGATCCCACATTTAATGTCAAAAACCGTGCAAGACATCGTCTAATGTTCTCGTTGCAACAATGAGCACCTTCCAACTGCTACAGGCTCATCATGTAGAACATGGCCTTGCTAGGCCACCCATGAATTTCTTACACAACAATGCAAAAGGTTGCAGTAGACTTGAGATTAAGCTCTCAGGCTTGAGCACAGAACTGGAAGTTTAGTATAGAACAGCTAATTGGGAGGGAAATTTCGTCTCTAGGGATGCCAATGAAGAGCAAAATGCCTTCGTTCATAACTGGTAACCACATTTTATGCTACATCATATAAATCCACTAACAAGAGGAGATAAGGACACCAAAAATCTCACCCAAGTTTTCGTCCCCATCTCCCTGTATCTATTATTCTATTGAAATTCTCTTGCCAACTTAAAGCTGCTCTTATCAATTTTCTTCGTCCATTATCATATTTTTCATTTTTCTTAATGGTTTTGTCATTTAGTAGAATTATCTGAAAAGAAATGTATTGCAATATACCCTTTTTCTCGCTTCCAAATGTAGGGTAATACTGTAAGGATTTATGATGCCCAGGATACAACAGGGACTATAATTCTACACAGAGAATGAAGTATCAGATACTATACAACATGATAGTTGCCTATTTTGAATTATCCAGATGTTATAGGTTAGGATATGAGAGTTGGATATGATTGAATAAATACAAGAAGTTGGATTGAGTAAATACAATAAATTGGATTATGATATGATCTCCTATTCGCTAGGGTTATGATTAGGTTTTGCTAGGATTTGAATGATTTAGATTTCCTTGTTTCATTAAGAATGCCTTCAAGGTGTTCTTATGTAAGTGTGTACTTATCATTGGAATGGTACACACTTAAACAGTTTCTTCTCAAGTCTCACAAACACCAAAACAGAAATCTTGAAGAAATGAACCAGTTTTGAAGAAGTTAAAAGGTATTAAGAAGTTCTCATGCTGCAGGTACTTATCTGCGACCCTTTGTGGGTTCAAGGAACCACAGAGACGAGCAATTTCGATTGAGGTATTCCTTCTCCAAATATAGATCATAAAGCAGTTTTCATGTATTGTGATTTTTATGCAGCCCTCAATTCAGTTTATACAAAAGCAAATGGGTCTACTCAACCTGCATTAAATTATATCACTCCTCATAACCATGTTATTGAAAAAAGGGTGCTGTGCTCTGGAGAAATACAATGTGCGGCCCTAATAATCTGTAGTCTGTTTGGACTAATCATTCATCTGGTAGGAACCCAGTTCCTTGTTGAGAGAGTAATGCAACAAAAATCTCCCTACTCGAACAATCATAACCATCGAATTCTTCATGATTAGTTTGTAGATGAACTTCTGAAAACAAAAAATATCAAAAGACCCTTAATCAGCTTGGAGCAAAAAATACAACTTGGATGAAGTGGGTTCCTCTAGATGAACTACAATCTCTCATACTTATCATCACTAGATATACCCCATGGGAGAACTCACCATCTTGCTTCTACAACTATTTAACACCAATGCCTACTCATTGCCACAGGTTGGGATGCAGAACTCGGTCTTGGGTGTGGTTTTGGCAACCTCCCATTTCACCTCCCCGCTGGTCGCGCTGCCCCCTGCCATGTCTGCTGTGGTTATGAATATAATGGGTAGCAGTTTCGCTTTCATTTGGAGATACATCGATCCTTCAGACGATAAAAATGAGCTTGAAAGCTAAATTATAGAAAATATTCTCGACAGTGTGTTTTTTTTTTTTTTGGTAAACATGTCTGTTATTACAAAGCTCTAAATATTCTCGACAGTGTGTTAAAAGCATGTCTGTTATTACATCACCATTCATGCAAGTGAATAAAGACTTTAAAGATCCCAACCAGATCACTCCATACCTCACAATTGTGTAGAAGAGGTCCTGACAGCTTTGCAAAGAGTCAATTCTATTTTGTTGTTCTTGTTATAATGCTAACAAGAATCTGGGGTTGACAATGACGTCTTACCCCAATGGTAAGACACTTCAGTTCTCACGGGGCTGTCCAGGATCGATCCTTGGACATGCCACCTTCCCTCACTCAAGGGCTATCTTAACTCACCCGAGGTCTTCCCTCATCCGAGGGCTTCCTTACCTCACTCGAGGGTTATCCTTACCTCACTCGAGGGTTACTCCCAATAGCGCGGGTTCAATGAAAATAGAAAGAAAAAAACACAAGAAGCTCGGGTTTCACTACAAGCATGATTCATGGTCCTTGATGTGACTTCATGAAGTCTTCTGAGCTCCTCTCGTAGCTCCTTTGTTGGTAGAGACATTGTCTCTGGCAGCTCTTGCTCTGTTTTATCCTTCTTCCTCTTACTTCTTTTTTTTTTTTTTTCCTCCTGTAAATTTTGTTAATAATAAAAGACGGTGGACCAGGGATGGTCTCATTGGTGCAGCTTGTGATTGATCGCAGTCCATCTTAGCAGCGGGCCAGGAAAATGGATGGTTCGGATCATCCCATTTTGCATATAGGTGGGATCCATCCACTAGTGCTAGTAGAGTGTAAATGTGTGCAGTAAACTATTGCGTCCCCTAGTTGCTGTGAGTGCTTATCCAAGACCCGCCATCAATATCAAATGATTCTCACCTTTTCTCCAGCTGCAGATTATAGCTGATGATGGGATGCATTCACTCTCTATTATAGCACTTTGCTTTATGGTAAGCCATTGGATTTGGTCTAAGAAGGTACTAATAGAATTGGGGGTCTGTTTCTGTTCTTTCAGTGAAATTGTGCTGTGGCTCTCTTCTCTTAGTTTTCATTTGCAAGGGGTTTGGTGGGGTAATAGATGTGTAAAAATTTATGCTTTGGCCTCTTGAGAATCCCATCATCACTTATACATTTATTTGATATTTTTGGTATACAGTTGGTATATGATATCCTTCTTTGTCTCCGCTAATTTTATAGTAATGTCACCAATTCCTTTAAGTTCTAAAAACTCATCGCTAAAGCGCTTATCAGCAATGTGGACCCATTAATTTTTTATTTTATTTTAGTAGGCAGTTGGCTCATTAACTTAGGCGGTGGGTATTTTATGATGACTTTTGTTCACTACCATAGCAACAAAGAAAAGGGGTAAAGTTAGCTAATGCAAAGGGGTAAAGTTAGCTAATGAAAGGGTGAAACTCTTAAATTGAGTGTGATCAAACTCAAAATTTCAATTCATGATATAAAAATTTTTATTTTTAAATATTTTTTCAGATCTCAGTGGGGTCAATTGACCCCACTGTGATCAATGTGGCGCAGCCCATGATGTAGTAATTGGTAAAATAACTATGATCCTGTTCAGAAGTCCCACATCCTATATGGCCTAAGTAATAGGCTTTGACATGTCTTAATATACCTGCAAGGGCCTTCCACCTATCAACTTAAGCTTTTGGATTGGTATATGGTTTTTTACATAGTATAAGAGCGGGTTTCGTTCTCATTGCTCTTGTGTAGCCCACGTGATAGGCCCGTCTATAAACTCTGTTGGGCATGCATGTGAGGAAGAGTGTTGGGAGCCTGTCCATAGGCTTAAGCTTTTGGGTTAGTACATCCATCAATCAAAGAATTCTTTTCCCATATTAGTAGGGTGGCGTTTTTTTTACCCACCCACCAACCCAACTTGAACCCAGTAGTCTTTCAATGGAGGAACTTGGGCTCCTTCATTTTCCAAACCAGTGGACTAAAATTTGAGCACTAGGGACTCTGGTTTAGAGTCTTTAAATAAGACGGACATAACTGTGGCATGAATTCGATTCATAGAATATATTTTTGGAAATCAAATTGACCTACTGAAAGGATTGTCTGAAATATTAAAAATCATTTGATTATACTTTTGTTCATTTTATGCTTATTCTTTCTGTTTGATTTATATTGAGACACTCTCCATGGCTATGCATTGTTCATCTTTTTTTCAAACTAAATTATAAAATTATTTATTATTTTTTTCATAAATCCTAAAAATAATGCTCTTTGTGAGACAATTTATATAAGAGAATTTGGCGCAACTTTTCTCAAGCACCAAAGCACATGACGGTAAATGTCCAATAACTAGTGTATATCGTAATTTTTTTTTTTTTATAACAAAGGGTATCTCTCACCCAACCCAGCCAATAAGTCCTTGGCCATGAGCCCAAGGAATACTCAATTTTGGACATATGAGAATTAATTCCTAAGGGTACATGTAAACCCTCCTATCCACATGCACCGAATAAAACTATGGGAGGTGGCTGTATATCACCTCCCATAGTAGAAGAAAACAACACTAGTGTGACACCTTTTCCACCCAAATCAGCACCACTCCACATCACCATTACTTCCTGGGCTCGTTGGTAAAAGTAATGTAAAGCTTCAATTTTTCAGAAAAAAAAAGTACACATATTCAAAATTCCCACATCTTTTTAAAAAATAAAATGAAATAAAATAGCAACCTCTCTTTTCTCCACTAAATGACAAAAAAAGCCCACTTTTTACGTAAGAAATAAAAAAGATTCCCTACCAATCCACTAAAGACAAAATACCATCATAATCCCCTTGGATTTTATTCTATCTTGATTTGATTCTTTACATTAACTTTATTTTAATGGTAAATTGCCAAAGATAACTAGTGAATATCAGCACCTTTCTCTGTATTATCTAGGGACAATTATAAACAAAAAGTTTCAAATTTCCTCAAAGACCCAAAAGAGTCCTGGGAAGAGAGCTTGCTGCCTTACAGGTCCTGCACCCAATTTTCTTCTTTCCCACCACTTCCCATACCCCTGTAGGAAGTTCCCAAACTACCCCTCTCCCTATCTATCCACGACACCCACTCTCAAAGCTTTTCTTTTCTTTTTTGAACGGTACTCTCAAAGCTTTTCTACTGCTAAAACATTCTTAAGTAACTTAGATTAAAAGACCTCAAGTAAGGTAAGGTAGCAAGCTCCACATATAATCCCAGACACTTTCCTCTCTATAGTCAATGTGGGACTCCGGGGCGTCACAACAATTGCCTAAAGAGAACATATATACTACTTCTTATAATGCATTGACATAGCAAATGCAAATCTAGAAACCCATGCATAACACCAATGAAAGCAAGAGCAGAAATGGCATATTGAGAGGCATGGTTAGCTTGCCTTCCATAGGTGAAGATATATCTACTGGCATCTGACTCGACATTCTGATTAGTTTTAGTCGTAGATGGGGCTCTTCACTCCTGAACACCAATGTAGGTTGCAAAAAGGTTGATCATATGGGTTCAGTTGATAAGAGGTCTCCAGGCTAGGCCCAATATCACAACCGAGAATCCATACAGATCAACCTTGACCCAACCCACCCATTTCATCTATTTATCAATTTCTTGTTTGGATTTGTGGAATTTGGCAGCCATATGAATCACATATTCACTATAATTGTGACTAATTTTTAAGAAAAAGAATCTTAAAAAAAAAATGAAACTATTTATGATTTTTTTTATGATGGAAGAAGAGATTTTGATATGTGGTGACCAATCTCACTTACAGTGACTGAAATTATAAACCCCGCTTTTTACATGTAATAGAGAGAAGTTTCTCAACATAAAAGAAATGGAGCAAAACAAAGAGTAAAAGAGAAGAAGAAGGAAGAGCGATAGAGCATTTTGGGTATTTTGAAAAAATAGGAAGAAAAGTTATCGGAAAATTCATGTTCCCGTCCGATGTCCTTATTTGAAATACTAGTGAAAAACTTAATCCATTTTACCAAAAGAATAACAGAAATACTTAACCTTATTTTTGAAAAAAAAAATGAGTTTTTTAAATTCAGGTTTGATTTGAAAATTGAACAAAACATGAACCATATTTTGAAAATTTCTCGTTTTCAAATTTGGAGGCAAATTTCCACGGGTCGGGTCGAACTCAAAACTCTAACCAAACCAGTTCTCTCTCTCTCTCTCTCTCTCTCTCTCTCTCTCTCTACCAGTCCCCTCCCAACAGGCACCCAAACATGTCCCTCTCTCTCCTCTTCAATCCTCTCATCTCATGCCCCAAAACCCACCTCAAGCTCTCAAACTCCATACCCACCGGTGACCAGACCCATCTCCTCTCCACAGTCAATGGTCCTCTCCAGAGAGCTCATGAAGAGCCCCTCCAAAAACACCCAGATGGGAAAACCTTCTAAGCACTGTAGCAAGCCTCTACCCTATCTATGTAACTGCTGGAAGCGTCCTTGCGTGTGCAAAGGGTTCAGCTTTCTCATGGTTTGTCCGTAGAGGGCCTACTTATACTCTCTCCCTTGCCTTTATAATGTTGGTGATTGGATTGACTTTGGAGCTCAGAGACCTCTTCAGCTTGCTCACGCAGAGGCCTCTATCTGTAAGATGCGAGCGAGGCAGACTGCGCCGAGTCCGATCTGGACTCTATGAAAGAGTTTGGGGTATGCACCCACTGGAAGTGTTGAGCACAGCCACTTGCTGAGCTCACCACACCCCGTGGATTCTTAAAAACATTTTGCTGAGCCCACCCACCATAATACCCAAACTGCCCACGCGAGAAGCCCAAGTCGTCCGTTTCATCCCCTTCTCCATTCCCTCGTCGACGGTTTTCAAAATTTTGAATTGCGGCAGCGAAACTCCTCTTCACCGTCGACCTCTTCTCCACTGCACAGCTCATAGCTCTCATCACCATTCTTTCCTTTCTGCACTGCACTACTTGTATCTATCATCAGGGACACTCTAACAAGGTGAGCTCTTCTTCTTCTTCTTCTTCTTCTTCTTCATGGGTTTATCATTTTCACATATTTTTTTAGGTTCTAATTTGTGCATTAGAGAGTATAGACGTTTGCAAGAAATAGGGAAGTCCCTAATGAATGACATGGATGGAAGTTTGTCCATTGTTCTTCTTCTTCTTCTTCATAAAGTCGTTCATGATTTGCTTGGCAATCCAGAAATGTGCAGGTACTATATGCACAGCACATCAATGCCGTGCAGGTACTATATGCACATCCCATCTAAGCCGTACATTTTTTATATGCACGGCATGTATTGGGCGAGCATATAAAATATGCATGGTAAATCATGGCGTGCGAACAAAAAATGCACGTTTTCATTGCGCCGTGCAAAAGAAGTTTGCACTGTATATTTGAACCAAGCAGTACAAAAAAATATAATATCTTTAATTAAGTTGTTTCCTCTTATTGATTTTCATTTTATGCCTAGAGTACTAGTTCGCTATGGTGGTAGCTCACAAATGACAGGTGGATGGGCTAGTTGTTCTAGCGAGCCATCGAGAGTTCAGACCAGGATTGGCGTCGCAAGACCGCATCACCGAGGTGTGCATGCAAGTTCTTCGACCGTCAGCCGTCAATGGCTAACGATGTTTGAATAAAAACGAAAATTACAACAAGATCCACTCCTCAAGGCGGTTGAGGAGCATGTTGACAGATCTTCAAAGGAGGAGGCACGGCCGTCTAGTCCTCCTATAGCGGCAGTAGGAGAGGATGATTCCTCAGACGAGAAGGCACAACCATCCAGTCCTCATGCAACGGCAGCAGGGGAGGATTCCATTCCCGATAGTCCGGCTGACCTATCTGTTCTTATGAGTGTTAGGACGCACGTAGCCATATCCATATGGGACGGGGATGTACATGTTCATTCTTTTAATGTTTTAAGTAATCGTTTTTCAAATAAGATGTTTCATAGTCTATAATAACAAATATTTACTTGTAATGTACAGGAACGTGGCCCGCTCAAAGGTATCAATCATTGGTGTCAGCTGAAGGATTGGTACATACCTTTGCCCGGAGATGGGGCTGATCTTCATGTTCCTCGGTTTCACGCTATTATAGAAAAGTCTGGATTGGCAGACTTGAAGCGTTTCTCACACCGATATATCTCCTGTCCTTTGGTATCGAGCTTTGTAGAGAGATAGCAGCCTAAGACACATACCTTCCACATGCCATTTGGTGAGATGACGATCACCTTAGATAATGTGGGTACTCTCCTCGGCATCCCAGTAACGGGACTTCATGTACACTCATCAACTAGTATGGGATTTACTGAGCAAGTAGATTTACTTGAGCGTGGACTGGGTGTGGATAGGACATCTGCGTCAGCTGAGTTAAGAGTAGCGCGTAGTGGGGTAGTTAGGATGGGGTGGATCAAACGGTTGTGCGGCGATGTGACTCCTTTTCCATCAAACGGGTGTGCGGCGATGTGACTACTGTGTCGTCATTCCCACTATGACCCTAATGAGGGTAGAGATGATCCCACTCCAAGAATGGTGAGGGCATTTCCCACTTTTTCCAAACATTATGCATCCATTCTTTCAAACTATCTTAAGTATATAAACACATTTTATTGTTCTAATAGATCCTTCGAGCAAAGGACCATCTTCGTGCCACGCTTGTGCAAACGGAGCAACCTGCTGATTTCTATTATCGGGCATTGCAGACTATCCTCGAGATCGTGGATGGCTTGCCGATGGCGGACCACCGACGTGCGCAGCTGTGATGAGAGGAAGGTTGTTGGATGGGTCCTTTTGTTAAGATGTATATGAACTGTATGAAGGAATTTCTTTTTGTATGATTTATGTATACTATGAACTTGTATGGGTCTTTTGATGAATGTTGGTGCATTGTATGAACTTGTATGATTTTTATCTTTTTATATGAACTGGTTAAGATGTGTACTTTTTTTATGAACTTTTATGATTTTGATCAAAATGGGAACTTGTATGTGATAATATAACACAGCACGGCCAAAAGTTTCCGCGCATATCCACTATGCACGGCCAACAAGTTCCAAGCAGATACATTCTGTAGGGCCAAGAGGTGCCGAGCAGATCCATTATGCTCGGAAACTGTTGACAGTGCAGTGTGATTTTGCACGGTACCTGTGTGCCGTGCAATACATTTTGCACGGTGCCTGTTTGCCGTGCAGTATGCAACCGAGCAGGGGTCTTAAAGAATAAATACATAACATAATAACATAAAAGATTGCTTCCAATTCATCAGCAATCCATTTAAACAACAAGTATTAAGTTTGTTTACATCAAATTAAGAGTGCAAGTATTTAATCGCTGTCAAGATTAACCGACTCCTGTGTTGCGACATCGTCTCCAATTATATCTTTGAATCGCTTGATGCTCTTAACATATGAGAGTTGCCATCCGTCTACGTTAGGGTGGTGGTGTCTATGCCAATTTGTAGCAATGGGAGGCATGGGAGCCCCAGGTGTCATGAAGACCTGAACAAAATGGTTTTCATTGACAAAACCAATCACGATAACTTTGCGAGAACTTGGTGAAATCGGGGATGATCTCAAAGGCAGGAAAGTAAGGCACTGCTGCATAGAAAGGTGGACCAGTACAACGTTATAATATAAAGATATCAGGTGAACCATGTCCGGCATTGTCATCTAACGATCAAATGAAGGATTGCTTTCATAGTACGACAGAGCGTAATACAGCTCCCTAACCCTATCCTCTCCTCCATATACTAATGAATAATAATTTTGATACCTCTGCAATTCATTGCTCAAATCCAGTCTAACCTACATCCAACTATCCTCGCCCATGCTCAGAAGACCAGCTATGGCTCTCAATCCACAGTTACCATCTGCTGCAACATCCTTAACAATCTGAATATAGGAGACTGAGGAAGCAAATCCAGAAACGTACATGACCGAGTGCGACGAACACTCGGTTTTTCCTTATTCTTCGTTACATCTGGACTGTTTAATCTAGCTAGAACGCTATCTTTACTCAAGAGTGCATACTAGAAAGCAGATGGCTCCCGACGTGTAGACAAATCCAACTTTTTCTTTTTCGATGATGACCGACCGCGAGTATTCAATTTAACATCTGGCTCAAGAAGAGAAGTAGATGAAGGACTCCCAAATTCTCTAAGTTTTTTCAATATTTGTATTTTACCCATCTGATCACTACTCTAAAATTTCTCAGCGATCAACTCGAACTCGGAAGTTGTGGTCAACTGAGGGGCTTCATTCACCGTAGTGGAGTCTAAATTAAGCTTCCGCTAGTAATGGTAGACACAGCTCAATGGTATTTGAGAGCCTTCCCTTATGTACTCGGCAATTTCGTATGCACATAGTAAACCATGGGTCCGTCGAATTACGCATTCACATGCCACTGAATCTGGACAAATATCACCAGCTCTTATCGACTCATTCAACACTATATCAATAGCATTCCTTGATAGAAATCCTCTCAACTCACGAAACAGTACCGGTTTAAACTTATGTTGCACGGTGTTCAAACTCTTTTCAAAAGAAGCATTTATCTCCGTAAAGAGCAACTCAAGCAAGCCATGGATAACCAGTCAGGACGCATCAAAGCTACAGTTCGATGTGCCTAGGTGTCTCTTCAATTTTGCATGTGCACTCTCAGCCCTGTTCGTAGTCACATTCCCAAAGTGCATATGCCGATCCGTGCAAGCAGCCACAAATTGTTCCTTGTGCTTATTCAACCATGAGTTCTTCACATAATCAACAGCGTGTGAATACCCGCAGTAATTCCGGTCCAATGCACTTAGAAGTTGCATGTAGTCATTTTAAGTGGGAGAGACTACCAACATGTTCCAACAAAAGATAAATGCATCTCATCTGTCGTTGGTCTCAAAATACTTCTTACAATTTGCCAAGATGTTCCTAGAAATATGCCACATGCATAATAAGTTTGCTGCATTCGAAAAAATAACATTTATTGCATTCATCAATGCTCTCTGTCTGTGACAATCACACAGGGCGGAATGCATCCATCCATTAATTCCTTAAGCCTCTTCAAAGCCCATCTATAATTGGCATCCCCCTCTGATTCAAGGTACACAAAAGCAACGAAGAACGTCAGTTAAGTAAATGTGACACCAACAATCTCAAGCAAGGAAAGTCGATATCTATTAGTTTTGTACGTAGAATCCATTATCAAAACTTCTGGAAATGCACGTAACAATTGAATAGATGATGGATGTGCCCAGAATAGGTTCATCATAGCATCTGTAGCGTCGTTGCTAGTGTTATACTCAACGTAGTTGTTCTCCTCCAAATGCATCATGAGTTGCTGCATCTGTGATCGACCGGCCATCTCAATCACCCTCCACTTCTGACGAGCATTGTAGATACTCTTCATCGTAGTGGTGTTGTGCATATATCTTTCCTGTAATGTTCGAAGGATATTCCTCGGCCTCACCAAACTTTAGACATATCAATCAAAACATTGATTTCTTCCCCAGAAAGCCTCACAGCAAACGAGTGCCCCTCGAGATGTTGCGCGTTTGGATGATTGTGCATCCCACAAACCACTGTTAACATCCAATCATCATCAATTACCAACTTTTGTCCCTTCAAAGCAAAAGGGCAACTACACTTCTTCGTTCCTGTTGCCTTATTAGGATTTTTCTTTTTGAAGACCTTCGATGGACCCCTGTAACTACCACTTCTCTCACAAGATAAAATTATTCTCGACTTCCTACCATCTCCACTAGCATCTGAAGTTTTGATTACAACTACCAAGTCATGTTTCTTTCCAACATCCCTTGTCCATTGGATTAGGCCCTCTCGGCTTATGAATATCGTGTTAGTGGTGAAGACATTAGTAAAATCTAAAGAACACTCACTAGCACCGGTTGAATCAATCTCCTAAAAATATGATTACAAGTTCTTAGTTCAACAATGCATGAGTCTTTACAACCGTGGAATATTATACTGCACGGTTTATATATGCCGTTCTTCATTTATATGCTCGGTTTACTGTTGCCATGCAATAACCCTTTGTATAGCATAATTTTGACGTGCAATAAATATTTGACCGGTAGTATTGCGCCGTGCAATATACCAATGTGCATGGTTCTAAAATACCGAGCAAGACACGAGAAATATAAATAACCAACTCGAAACGAAGTCAAAACGTATACCTCCTCTTGGTAGATCGTCAGTTGCTTGTCCATATTGAAAATGCCTACTTTCAATAGACAACGTGGTGCAAGGAAATGAGTACTTCCAATGTCGTTAAACAAATGGAGGAGACTTGAGGATAATTCCAAGAGTTGAAGAAGATGATGAGGAAGGAGATGAACATCAATGAGGAGCAAGGAGTGTAGAGAAATAATGACGAAACAGTGGATAAAAGGGAGAATGAAAAAGAATAAGAAGAAGAGGAGGAGGAGGAGGAGATGAGAGTAGAGACTCCGGAAAGCTACACTGCAGAAGAACCAAAGGAAGAGGAGAGGAGGTTGATGGTGAAGGGCAATTTCGTCCTCTCACTTGGGGGCATTTTGGTAATTAAAAAAGTTTAATTATGGGTGTGTTCATGAAAACCCATGGTGCATTCAGAATTTCCCAAGAGTTTGAGCTTGCTTGTAACTCGTAGTCGATTTTCATTAGGAGTCTTATGCACGGATTTGGGATTATATGTTGGGTGTTTCTCTCAATCCAAAGGTACACACCACCTCTCTCATTAATCTGAGTAAGAGATATCTTAGAGAGTGAATTATTCTATAGAGCTATTGAGAAATGGTTCTGAATGGCTGCTCTAGAAAGTTTTGTTGCTTCTACTCTCTTGTAGGAGATTGACCATCTTAGTTGACAAGGTGCGACAAGATCAAATGAGGAGAAAGGTGCACAATGGGAAAGTTGTGGCAGCGGAAGTTGTGCAAGAACAACTACAATCCTTAGGTCGAGGTACTGACTGGAAAAAGGGTCTGTGAGTATATCTTATAACTGTTAGTGAGTTCTTGATTTCTAAGTCGTGAATTTTCTCCCTCCTTGGAAAGGGTTTCCACGTTAAAAATTGTGTCTGCCTTCTTGTAGTGTGTGATTGGTAGATTTATTGCTAATTCTTTATTGTTTGGTTGATTACATCCGTTGCATTGGTTTGATTAATTAGACTAACATCCATTCTAATAGGTTTTGCACGAACTTTCAAAGAAAATTCCAGAATAATCCTTAAAGAACTTAATTTGACCTCAAGCATTAGCATCCGTCCCAGTATCTCTCATCAGGTGATGAATATCATTGTTGATCCATATGTTAATTCTCGATAGGGAGAACCACAAATAATTAATTTTTTTGAATGTTCATGCCAAGTAAAAAAAAATGTCTGCACTGCTTTGTTGGATATTTTCTAAAACCCTATAATTTAAAAAATAAAAAAATAAATTCCAAGAGACATTTGATGTGTCTTTTCAAAACAAGTGTTTTGTGCCCTTTGGATGAGATGCGTCTCTTGGGCTCATTTGAATGGATGTGATCCAATCCTAAGGGACGCTTTCAACATTATAAATTGAGGTGATTTAAAGCTTTCCAAAGTATTCAAGAAGATCCAAATGAGTATAATGCAGTATTTTCAGGAGCATATTGTCTAAGAGTATTTTATTCTCTTTTATTTTACTTTGATTCGAAGGGCAATATATTTCTTATTCTAGTGTGCATGTTTCGAAACAGAGTTGGGCATTGTATCCTGAGGACATAATTTCATCTAAACCACCTGCATGTGGGAAATTGATGTCTTTAAGAAAGCATCTTAATTGGTGTGCCTTGCCCATTTTTATTGCTTTCTTAGATTAATTTCTCACATTCACAATCATTCACTTTTATACACTAACTATTTATACCAACTGTTTATTTGATTTTATGATTGCACATTCTTCGTAAGTTATTTCCCCAACATGCTATGATTAAGAACTATGTAGGAGTAGGACAACAGGTCACTTTGTTTCTTCCAAAGAAACATGGAATATTTTCATTAGAAATTGCCTTTTTCTCCAGTCTCTAGCTGTTCCATCAGAGACCTTCATGGATTAACCTTTAAGCTTATACTCTGAATGCTGTCTGGTTTGGGAGATGCATCTGATATTTCACCTCTCATCTCACCTCATGGGTCATATTAACGGAGTGTTGCTTCTCCATTTCAACAAAATCCAGAAATTAGTACAAGAGAAAAATAAAAATACCATTCATCCAAATTCTGGAAAAAAATAAAGATTATCCATGCCCATGTCTTTGATTGAAAGATGTGAAAAAAGATGCTAAAGAAACCAAAAATCAAAGTCGATTGGAGCAACATAATTATCTGCTGAGTTCTGTTAAAAAAACATACCCAGTAAGAGCATTTGAAAAGAATCTTCATCAGTGCATGCATATTATACACACAAAATTACCTTCCATCCACAATAAACATTGTTAATCAGTAGCACAACACCCTTCCTCGAGCAGGGCCCATTAGCACAATAACATCTAGCATTTTTTCAATGTTGGATCGATACTGTATTGGTTAAAGAGTCCATCTAAGAAACATTTAACTCCTGAACTCAGGAGCAGTGGGGATAATCAAAAGAAGCCAATTTGAGGATACTCAACCTGACACCTTTACAAATGGCCAAATTGCAACCTGTATTGATGAAACGCATAGAGACTGATTTGACTATCACATTCTTACCGCCTTTCCTGTGTTTCTAATCATACAAAAGCAGCTTCCATTTCTAGCTGAATGCTAATGGTCTCCCAGTTTCAGAGCCTCACCCAAGTGAAGGTTCAAACTGTTCCTCATGGTTCTCCTGCCGACTCCTCCTGCATTGCCTTTTCTCATCATTGCAGCAAACTCACTGTAATCAATTTGTCCGTCCTGAAAATGATAGACCCACATAAATCAAACTGCTCCCAGAAAGTGTGATACCTAAAAAAAGACAGCAGGTATATACAGAAAACAGAGCAGTAAAACTCGTAAGCTACAGAAGAAAACTTTGGGAGAGTAGAGCATGTCTGAGAGAAAAATTGATATAGGCCAAGTAAATTGCTGATCCCACAAGTCCAACTAGGTTGGCCAATGGATCCATCGGAGCCAGGCCCACGGACCACCTGAGCCAAGACCTACGTCAGGCGGCCTAAGAGGCAGGTCCACAATCAAACCCCTGGCTAGTTGTTTGCACCTGTGGCCCTTGGTTTAAATAATGTAGTTTGGGTTAATGCCATGTAAATCATCCACAAATTGGTTTTTCCATTGAAGAAACTCATGGAATTGTAGATAGGGAAACTAAATTTACATGTAGTTTTTAGGGTCCTTTTTTAGCTGGGAGATACATCTCACTACTTGCATTAGGGGTGAAAATCTAAGCCCCTCGTGTGACCGATGGGAGGATAGTGTGAAGGGAAGGTCTCATTGTAGATATGAATTTAGGCAAAATCATCTCAAGCAGATCCTACAACTACTAATGTAGGGGCTTCAAAGTATGATGGTTTCTTAAGTTACGTTTTTTGACAAAATTCAATCCAACAGTGAGTAATTTAGAATACTGTCAAATTAAAGCCGGTGTCACATGGGGGATTAGCAAGTGTCGGGGGAGTGGATTGATCATGGAGGGTCCCATGCGATGGTAAAAAAGAAAATCCCTGAGAGGTACCTTTTAGTAGAAAGAACCCTCAGTTTTTATCTACTTCCAGTCATTATAATAGGGTACCAAGGCCATTGATTTGGCAGACACCAAAGAAGAAAGGCGCCCCTAATGGCCACGTTGAAATCAGAAAAGACATACATAAAGCTGTAATTCAAGTATGGTAAGTGTGAGAACTGTGAAATGATGTCTCCATTTTCCAATGAGACTTGGGTAGCACCAATTGTTCGTATAGAAATCTTACTTGTTCGCCTTGGCTATGGAGTACGGACATCACAACAACAGATATCCAAGATGAATTATCTTGGTATATTTCTCTACAGATGATGTGGTGTTTGTTAGTCAAACTAAAAGGCAAGTAAATGAAATGCTAGAACTTAGGAGAAAGGCATTAAGAATCTAGTGTGTCGAACACTAGTAGATCAAAGATAGAATATATGGAGTCCAAATTTAGTGGGTTTGTGATTACAAAAGATGAAATGGTCAAAATTAAAAGCTCAGTACCATAGTGATAGATTTTGATATCCAGAAGCAACCAGAGAAATTAACAGTGTCAGTAACAAGATAAGAGTGAATAGGATCAGTGTATGTGGGCAAAGTGAAGGCGGACCTAGAGGAGTGTTATGCAATCATCCATTTCCACTCTAATTAGCAGTTTCATAAGCCCACAATCAGAATTACTTAGTTGAATGAAGCTGAGAGATGAGGAATGAAGAAATGAAAACTACATGTCACAGAGACACGCATGCTAAGATGGATGCAAGAAGTTAAAAAGAAAGGGTAGAATCAGAAGAATACATGGCAAGAAACTTAAAGTAGCTTCACCAGAAGTTAAAATCATATAATATCATTTGCGATCAGTTGTTAGGAATGCAAGTAGAAGTCCAAAAACAGCCCATATACAACACATTGAAGGCTCACAAGTTAAAAGAACTGGAGAAGAGGGAGACAAATAAAGACCCCATATGAAGTAGTCAGAGTAGACATGTTCAAACATAGAGAGTTATAAGGCATGGCTTTAAATAGTGAATATGGTGGAAGACCAAACCTCCTAGATGTGACTTGTGAACCTAGATGGCATAAGGTTATGATGACAATGATATCAGTTATCTCTTGATGGAGATTTGAGCACTCCCAGGGTAACACAACCAGTAGTTAACAAATATTAGCAAGAGAGAGATCCCATATCTTGATATGCATAAAGGGATATCCTACTAGAATTTCCTCTTCAAACATAACCCTAAGTCTTTCTCTTCATTCTTAATTCCTTTTTTCTGCTGTTGTCAACAAGCCCTTAGTGTTCTTTCGATACTTGCACAAGAACATGCTGAATACTTTTTCTTTTTTGAATGGTAGGAACATGCTGAAAATGATAACAACGTTGATGTTTTTTTATAATCAACAATGATAAATGAGAGGAGGATTAATGAAAGAAAACATTTTTAATGGGCGAGTCTTCATGTTACAGTTTTTAGTATTCACAAATGGCACCGTTTTATTGCGTTCCCTTTATTATTTTAAAATGATTCTGAATAGGGATAATGTGATCAGAAAATTAACATAAAGAAAAAAAAAATTATGCCACATTGATAAACAGACTCGACTTCATGGCAACTCACAGAGGCGTTTCAAACCATCAATGTCACATTGAATGAATATAACTCGAAAATCAGATTGATAGACCATGTTTTGAAAATTGGATCAGAAGCACAAATTGTGTAGTTAAGATCATCCAATCAGTTATTTGCTCCATTTACAATGACAACCCCAATTTGCCTGGTCAGTATGGGCACATGCCTCAATTGATTGACAAGAAAGTGGAGCAAAGCACAAACTTTAGTCCGGCACATTAGGTGATTCTACATTAATAGCTGAATTTCTGACTAGAGAAAAATACAAGGAAAATAGAAACTCACATTGTTTTGATCAATTTCTTTGATCATTTCATCTAGGTGAACCTCACTCAAACCAAACTGTTGGCATGCTTGCTGGAGTTCATCAATCGTTATGTAGCCACTATCATCTTTGTCAAAGAAAGAGAAGGCGGAAACCAAATTCTCCTCTCTCTCCATCTTATTCAAATGCATAGTAGCAGCAAGGAATTCACCATAGTCTATGGTGCCACTGTTATCGATGTCAGCCTGTCAAATTCCTCCAAGCAAGATTGCAGTTCCTGTTAGTAAACTGAAATATCTACTTATAGCACACCTTGCATGACACTCAAATCTAAGGGAATGCATTGTGAACCATGTAGTAGAAAAAACTGAGGATATGGGTTCTACTTATTATTTGGGCTTCATGTACAACTAAAACCAATTCTTTTTTTTTTTTTTATTGGTAACAGTGGACTTTATTAAAGAAAGAAAGAAGTACAACTCTTAGAAAAGACATAAACGCCATCCATAGTGGAACTGATACAAGAGAAATGAGCCAGCCACACACTACATAATAGAGGCGCTTAAATTACAAGATCTATCTACCCCTTGCTCAGCTAAACAGTTTGTAATCCCATTTGCAATACTAATGTGTTGAAACATAACCTGTAAGTCAGAAATTAGATGACTAATTTCATTGAAGAGAAATTGCATTTTCGATGGCCCCCTCAATGTTTTCACCCAAGAAACAGCTTTAGCCAAATCACTCTCCACAATTACATAATGATGAAATGAGGTATGAAAATTATGAAAAGCTTCCAAGATTGCCAGAACTTCCGCTTCATTCGAGTCTTTGATCTGATAAAGCAGAAGTTCTGGCAATCTTGGAAGCTCTTCATATTTTTAATACCTCATTTTATCATTGAATGGTTCTCTAATGTGGGTTGTTTCAGCTTTCAAGGGCATTATCTATCGAAAGAATTTATCAGATTAATTATCTAGATCATCAGACAATTGGCCCAATAATATAATTATTGTTGCACTTTTCAAAAGAGAAACTCAGAGTCAAGAGAACCATTCACACAGCATAAAATTGGTCAACTTTTCAGCAGTTGGGATTTTCCAGTTTTAACTTATTTTAGGATATGAGCATCCACGGTAGGACCATGGCCCCACTCTAATGATGGTTAGAGTCACATTTTTCAAACAAGAGCTTAACAATAATTGTTCAAATGCATGGGAAAGCATTAGCAGGTACTTAAAAACAGATAACAGAAAACAAGAATGCCCAAGTAAGTCATAGTCTTACACTCAGCGTGACAATTTATGTTGAGATCTTTTTAAATGCACATAAAGCTTTGGTGATGCAACACGTAAAGGAAAATAATCCACTTTGCAGGCTATTTGGTGCAGAATGCTCAGTTTTTGCTCATTTCTTGCTCAACAACAGTGGACAGATAAGGACTAACATGAAATGACTTGGTGATCATATTTTCGACAAAAGACAATTTCCAATTTTCAGACAAGAAAACTTTGGTGAGATCTTACGTGTGACAATTTATGTTGAGATCTTTTTAAATTGACATAAAGCTTTGGTGATGCGACACGGAAAGGAAAATAATCCACTTGCAGGCTATTTGGTGCAGAATGCCAATTTTTAGCTCATTTCTTGCCCAACAGCAGTGGACAGATAATGACTAACATGAAATGACCCAGTAATCATATTTTCAACAAAAGACAATCTCCAATTTTAAGACCAGAAATAAGGGGTGTCAGCACGTTGGTTTCAAATACATGCACGGGGATCGATCCCTGGGTCTTCAAGTGAAAGTATCTCCTCTAGACCAGTGTCCCAACATAGAAAATAATAATAAATCTTGCTAACAAAAACTTACCGCATCCATAAGTGCCTTAATCTCAGATTCCATTAGTTCAGAGCCCACTCTTCTCAAGCCTTCTTTTAGTTCTTCAAATGTTATCGTCCCACTGTTGTCCGTATCAATCATTTTGAATAACTCTTTGAGACCGCCAATTTCTTCCTCCGACATTTTTTCTGCTATGACCTGCAAAGTAAATTATTTTACTTTCAAACAAGTATTTAACAATTAACAATGGCCCTACTTTCAAAATAAAGTATGTATCTCCAAAAAAATCCTAGAGATTTTTCAAAGAGAAAAATGAAGATACACCTTTATATTTTTTTTTACGAATATGTACGGATACAAAAATGCAGCCTAAACATTATAAGATGAATACCCCAAGTTCAAAGGCACAAAAATGGAACATAAACTAATAAGGGGAAAAAAACCAAATGCATCATAATATCACCCCAGCCTTCAGAAAAGAGGCACCATTTCTCTATATGAGACTAATACTGTAGTCCTTAAAAACCCATAAGAACATAAAGTAATCTTTGGATTCAACTTTCAGTTTGAACCAACAAGCAGTGCCATCTTGATCACTTCAATGATTTTTCCCAAGGGCCAGCAACATATCATTAAAAGATCTGTCTTCATTTCCTTCCAAATCTCCCATATCACCATGCATGGAAATTATTGTTTTAAACCGAAAGTACCTTTTAAATGATGTTCATACACTACACTAAGCCAGAAAACTCAATAGGGTGTTTTGCATCCTCTTCTTCAAGTGTCATGTCAACATATGACACACAGTTAAGGCATTTGAGGGGTGTGCAACTCAAAGGGATTCCCCCATGTATTTATGAAAATATAAATGAAGTACAATAGAAACAAACCTCAAAAAGCAGACATCAACCATGACAACATGACCAATAACTTATTACCCGTAAAGCCATTTTTTTTATTTTGTTCATTGCAGAGAATTGCTTCAGGCGTGATAAAACTGCAGAATCTAAAGGTCTATCAGGAGCAACTTTGTCATCAAGAATCCACGAGTGACCTGTCAAAACACATCCACATCATTGTTGATTAGGCATGCATAAGCCTCGATTTATTGTGCTAGAGCAATTGTCATTGCCCTTGCTCCTTTAGAGCAATTATATTGATTTTAAACCAAAGAAGATTTCTCACATAGAACTTCATGAGCAGACAATCTTTTCTTAGGGTCTCTTTCCAACATTTTCTTTATCAGATCTTTCGCACTTTCAGAAATGCATGGCCATGGATCAGAATCTAAATCTAATCGACCCTTTAAAATCTCTCTAAATATCCCTGCTTCAGTTTCTGGAGGTAACATGAAATGCAAATTAGAGCTAGTAAGATGTAGAATGGGTTGAAAAGACTAAAGTAAAAAAGTTTGATATTGCTATACAAGAATGATCAGGATAATAGGATGTAATTCATGTACCAGCCCAAAACGGCGGAACACCACTTAGTA
Source organism: Umbellularia californica (assembly GCA_028538565.1). NCBI lineage: Eukaryota > Viridiplantae > Streptophyta > Magnoliopsida > Laurales > Lauraceae > Umbellularia > Umbellularia californica. Next base: position 14,524,163 of record JAPQWN010000006.1, read on the forward strand.
AGATATACAAGATAACTCCAGCACTCCATACATCTGCTTCAGGACCATAATGCTTGAGCAGGACCTCAGGTGCAACATAGTAGGGACTGCCAACTACTTCAGAAAAAGTGATCCCTACAAGAAACAAATGATTCAATCGTGTCAAGAGACTAAAACATTACCAACAATAAATGAACTAGAAAATAAACAATTCCATGCTCATTCAGCAGACAGAAATGGACAGTCAAGAACGAAAAATAGAGTAAGACTATGGACGATTGGATGAACACAATTGAAGGTTTTCTAAGCATAGGCCAACCATGGTGGGCCCCATTATATCAACTGATTGGATAAATTACATGCCCCACATTAGAAAAATCAGAAACTTTATAGTTTCTGTGAAAAGCAATTATTATACATTAAAGCAGAGCATTTTGCATTCAATTCTGACTGATGCCATTCAATTTTAACTTTCAACAAAGGATGGAAACCATCAGGTTTGGTATGGGTCGAACTAAACCCAAACTCACCTCACACCTTCCATGCCTTGTACTAGACTTAAATGGTGACATGCTTATAATTGAGATACCAAACTTGCGTCCTTGACGTGATACATATTATGTCAATTTTAAATTTTAATACTAGATTTTTTATTTTTTTTAAACATTATAATAAAAATATACATTTAGATGTATCTAGGTGGATTTGAACTTGCAACCCCTCCTTTAATTTTCTTAAGATGTACTGTATCTACTGCACCTTATAAATTTTCATCCAATATCTCAATAATTTCCTAGTGATTTCTTGAATTTATTTGTTATCTGAATGCTTCAAAAATCTTTGAAGTTGTATTTATGGATGAAGGAGAAGGAAAGATGTATTTTATATAGTGTGTGCATCATTCATAAATCACGCATACATGTGATTGTGTCTAACCACAACGAGTTCATGATTGCTATCATGAATAAGTATGATTTTGTCTAACCATAATAAGTTTTTTGGACTTCTTATCTAATATGAACTTGGCCATAAAATACTATTTTATGAAATTTTTAAAATATAAAACTTTCCAACATTTCAATTTTATATACTCATTATTGGGCCACTTTTAGAATCTAAAGCTTTCAGATTCACTACCCCATCCCATGTGTCTACTATAAATCTATCACTGGCATTTAGAACACAGCCCTACATACTAGAGAAAATGTTGATATTTAGAATTTTTTAATGATTTTAACAACAGTTTATATTAATTCTTATTTTAATTTTTAATAACTTAAATTTTATTTTATTTTTCTCCATTTTTTTCCAATTATTATAATAAAGCAAAGCATTTTGCATTCAATTTTGACCAATTTCTGTCAATTTTGATTTTCAACCAGGGATGACAATGGATCGGGTTTGGTGTTGCTCACTTGCACAGGGTAAATCACAACCCACACCAACTCATACCCAACTAGGTCTTAAAGTTGAAACTGCAACAAATCACGCTTGCCCAGCCCTATACCCAACCCAAATCATGGCAGCTTTATAAATTACAATCACAAACCAGCCCCATGACAAGTACAAATCTGGTCAGGCTTAATACTATATATATTTTTTGTTTTAAAATACTATAATGTAAGATTAATTCATGTCCATTTATATATATTTAAGAGGATTTGAAACTCATGATCCTATCTTTAATTTTTTGAGATATACTCTATACACTATCCCACATAAGAATTGGTATTACAAATCTTAAAACTCATGATTCTTTCTTCAGTTTTTGAGATAAGCTCTATACACTATCCCACATAAGCCTTTGTATTACAAAATATTAGAAATATAAACCAGGCAGACTAGGGCAACCAAAACACAAACCCACCTGAAACCTGACTTGGTTCATAACCCACCCCGAACCTGGAGAAAAAAAAACACCATCAAACCCACCCCTTAGCAGGAGTGGGTTGGGGCAAGTCACCCATTTAAGCTTACCATTCCTACTGTCAATAGTTGATGCAAGCCAAACCCATGGTCTGCCAACTAATTGGGCCCAGTCCACAAGCCCAATAGGACATCCATTTAGTTACAGTTTTAATTAGTTAAGAGTCTTATTTAGAGAGTTGTTATTTATTTAGAAGTCATTAAAATTAGGAGTTTTATTTTATTTGGATTGTAACCGAGTTTAGTTTTTTTTATTGTTTAAGAAAAATAGAGTCCTATTGGGAAAGGGGATGTCCAAACCTTCCTATAAATATGTAATCCCGCCATTAGAAGAGTAGTTCAAGATTATTCAATGATAAAGATTGGTTTGGTTTGTTTTGTTTTCTCTTAATATTCAATGGAAGATTGCTATTGAGTTCCGAGAGGAATTTGGCCAATTCCCATCTGTGGAATTGGTCCGTATTTGAATCCATCCAGGATTCAGCGAACTCTCTTATAGGGCTTGTCTACACCCATTCCATCACCCGTTCTATCACCGCTTGCGGATCCAGCATAGTTGTGAATTTCGTTTCGGACACCATTTCGGTCTAGTCTTCAAACTGAAATATTTCTGTCATTTCGGAAATTCGGCGAAATATTTCGGAGTTCTATTTACGAGAAATAAAAATATATTAAAGAGAATATCACCAAAATAAAGATGGCACTTGGCTCAGCCCAAAGGCCTTTTATAAACCCTGCCCCAAAGCAGGCCTAGAACCAAAATAGACCCAGCCGACCCAACCCAATACCCATTACCCACCCTGGCCCAAGCCCTACGAACCCAACTTGAGGCCCAACAATTGTTTTGGTAGACTCCAGCTGTCCACCACATAGTGCCATCAAGTCAATTCCAAAACGCATCTCTATGCAAAAGAAAAATTAATAACAGAGAGGAGGCGGCGTATTCCTTTTTTGAGGAATGAAACTTGCAGAGAAAGGGGGGAGGAAGAAGAAAGGAGAGGGAGAGAGAAGAAGCGGAGGTGGCAGATCGGCGATCGGCAATCGGCAGAGAGGGGACTGCCCTAGGGAAGAAGAGAGAGAAGAGACTATGCATGTGGTGAGATGAGAGATGAGACCGGCGATCGGCAGGGATGCGGCAGATCGGCAATCGGCAGAGAGAGAAGAAGAGCCAGAGAGCCGAGATGAGAGATGAGACCGGCGATTGGCAACGGAGAGGAGGGAAACCGAGAGGCGAGAATGCGAGATGAGAAATGACGAGGAAGACTGGGAGAGCCAGAGGAGGGATTCGTTTTTTTTTTTTTAATTTTACCCCCTTCAGTTTTTTTTTTCTTTGAAATATCCTAAAAACCCATTTCGGCCGATATTCAGATTTCGTAAATATTGGCCGAAATTTAACATTTCGGTCATTTCGGCAGATATTGACCGATATTCAAAATGAAAAGTTTTGAATGTCATTTCGTTTCTGCCACTTGACCGAAACGAAATTTTTCAGCAATTTCGGCCGAAACGGCACGAAATTGATAACTATGGGATCCAAGTTGCGTCAACAGTCTGTTAAAAAAATGAGGATTTTAAGGGAAAAATCCCCATAGGGCCCTATATTACTGATGAGGACCCAATAGCACAGTAGAGACAAATAAGGTCCTCATGGTGCGATTTTGTCTTTTTTATTGTCGTTAGCGATATGGTCGATATCAACCATTCTATTATGCTTAGCAAATAAGACAGTTACATGTTGGAGAAAATCTAACTGATAGATTGGTCGATATCGACCATTAGGGCTTAGTTGTGATGGTCGATAGTGATGGTCGATATCGACCATTCTGTCGTATTCATCAAATAAGACAGTTACAAGTTGAAGAAAATCTGCCTGACAGATTGATTAATATCGACCATCATGGCTAAGTTGTAATGGTCGATATCGACCATTCTGTCATGTTCGACAAGGGGTAGTTCTGATTCCAGTCATTTGATGTTTTCATGGAGGTGGGGTTTGAGATCCCAAATGCGTGCAAAATCCAAGAGAGGCAGAAGGAGAATCCTCAAGCATTATTTGATGAAACAAAGACCCCACAAGAATACGAGGGTCAGCCTGCACCCATTTTTGAAGAGAATCAGAAAATGAGTTGCTTGAGAGTTTTATGTCTTTAGTTTTCATGGAGGTGGGGTTTAAGGTCCCAAATAAGTGGAAAATCTAAGAGAGGGACATGAATGATGAGATTGATTGTATTTCTCTTATGGGTGAATGGGTTTTGAGGGAGAGGTGTATTGAGGTACGCCACCCAATCAGATTCTTGAACAAGAAATTGAGATCTAGGGTTAAGGTTGGAGCTTGAGATCCATGACTGTGAAAAGGGTAGAATCTAAGAAATGGGTTAAGGTTGGAGCTTGAGGGTTTTTTTTTTTTTTTTTTTTTTTTTTTTTTTGCTGCTGCTACAGAAGAGAAGAAGAAAGAGGAAGCAGAAAGAGAAGGATAGGAAGAAGAAGATGAACAGTTACACCGGTATGGATTCTTCTGTGACGGTCGATATCGACCATCCCACAAAATGACAAAAAAAAAAAAAGGACAAAATCGCACCTTGAGGACTTTATCCATCTCTAATGCACTACTGGGTCCTCATCGGTGCTATAGGGCCCTATGAGGATTTTTCCCGTAAAATCCTCTAAAAATATTCTTTGCAAATGAGGTCATGCACAGGTTCTTTTGAACATGGAGAGCCTACATCCTCCATATTTCTTTTATTGTTCTTAGCCTCCAAAACCTCTATAATGTCTTGAACTTCAAATCACTAATCATCTTTTCAAAACCCTAATCCTTTTCAAAAGCATCTCCCAAATAAACCCTCACTCTCCTTCTTGTTTATTTCTAAGAGGAGAATAATATATTCTTCTTTTGGATTTAACAACTGCTGAGATTTATATAGGAAGCTGAGTACAACAAAATCAGATTTGCCATTTTCTTAGAATGACCGAGATCAAAACAGCTGAGCATGGTCGCCCATGCTTAGATGCTCTATATTTAAATGATTCATCAATAAAATAACAAGCAGTGCAAAATTAAAAGACAGTTCCATAGCATTGTATAAAGTTTTAATTAATCTTATTAATTCACAATTCTATTTTAATGAAAATGCTAACTTTGAGCGTGTTATTTAACATACTTTGAAAAATAGTTTGTTTTTAATATTTGGGATGAATTAAAACTATAAAATGTGGTGTTCGTAGCAAGCAATTTATTTCATGGGGTGCACAATTTATCATATTAGAAATAGCCAATTCACTCAGATCATTTAAATGATGACTCGTGTCATGGAAAATCTCTCTCTGCATACATGCATATATATATGGGAGATGCTCCTATGAGAGCATCTCTCACCTTATTATGAGAGATAAAGGTGGGGGCCCTCACATTTAAGTTTTTGGCATCTCCCATATATACAAGGTGAGGGCCCCCACCTTTATCTCTCATAATAAGGTGAGAGATGCTCTCATAGGAGCATCTCCCATATATATATATATATATATATATATTGCAAATTTGATGCTACAACATTCATCGGTTTCCTTCCCATGCTTTGGAAGGGCACAATTTGCTAGTACAATGATGTATATGTCCCCTACCTAAAAACGTCTACAAACTCTGTTGCTGTAAAGAATCATATTATTTGAAGATGTTGGAAATCATGCTATATCCACCAAAGACAGGTCAATGACTCATGAGCTAATGAATGCGAGGAGAAAAGGCTAAGATATAATCTAATACAGGCTAGGATATTATCTAATACATGGCCCCAAGGAAGCTAAAACATGTTTGTGTTATCATTCATGTTTCAGTGATTCATGGCATTCATCTAGAGGGATCGATCAGGAATGGACTGAAAATCTTCTCCACTGAAAGTTGGATGGTCTGCATCATAGAAAGATGGGGAACCTGGAAAGAATTATTGGCCCAAGCAAATTATAGATTCTATCAGGAAGTGCATGGAACATTGTATATTGTCCCATCTTACTGATGACAATACTAACTGATTATACGCTTTATTTAAAGTGCATTTGTAGTTTATTAAATAGAAATTGCATTACAAATTATGACTTCAATTTCATAGTCACTGTTTTTAGTAGCAATTCACCATTAGCCCAAGCTCGTACAAGACACTGTGTAGAACCCACTGGCAACATTCTTGAATTGTATGTGATGTACGTTCAGACATCAATCATCTGGAAGAGTTTAATTTCATTTTTAGTGGATCCTTTCAAATTTTATGTATAACAAGAAAGCATGGTATTTTACTGAGTCATGCTGCCATTTATTTCAGGGGAAAAAAATAGAAAATGATCAAAACCATAAATGTTATCTGACAGATATAAGTTTCATGCATATAAAAAAAAGATAGGAAAGGATCACAACCAAAAATGTTCTCTAACTGATATAAGTTTAATGCATATAAAGAAACATAGGAAAGGATCAAAACCAAAAATGTTCTCTGACTGATATAAGTTTAATGCATATAAGTAGTTCATTTGGATTTCTGAAGTTGCATAAGAAGCCAGCTCCATGAACCCCTTCTCTTTCCAGTTGTTCTCTTCTACAGGCCTACAATTTTGTTATATGCACAAAGCATGATCTAATACAAGAACCAAACAAACGAAACCCTCCACTGATCACATGTCATCTTCACATTTTTGTTAGATTGTAATTTTAAAAAGCTTCACTATCTGGACCTCCAAAAGAAGTGGGTTTTCGAATTTTCCAATTTTGAACTTCAAAAGGATCAAATAATTCCTCGAAGAGAAAATAAATCCTTAAAAATAGTATTTTCAACTAAAAAGAAAGCACATACACAAACAAAGGGAACATTTGTTGAATCCATTTGAATTCCCAGGATTTCTACACAATGCCCTTCTATCAAAGGAGTGAAGGACTAAGAGCAAGGGATTAAAGGTAAATTTCCACAAAGTGCCATCAAATGTCCACTACTTTGACAGGAAATGCTGACCCACCCATCTCCCTGCTAAGTTAAACCCTAGGGCAGTGGTGGCCTATATTCATATCCACCTTACACCCATCATTCCTCACATAAAACCCCCTCACTATGAATTCCAAGGAGTTCAACATGGAGAAGCAAATGACCCCAAAAAGAACAATGACATCATAATCCCACTATAAATAAAAAAAAATTAAACACAAACACTTCAATCTTTCAAACAACAGACAACCATTTCCCAAACTAACAAATCCAAGGCATGTTAAAAAAATATATATTATCAAAACAAACACCCACATAAATCACTATATATATAAGAATCATCATAAATAAGCCAAATTATCAGATTCAACAGAGTCAAACTTATATTCAAAATCAATATCACTGTAAAAAGCACAAAAAAACAAAAATCAAGAGATACATAGAAGACACCCACAATCTAAAAATCCAAGAGAGATAAAGGAATTAAAAGAAGATTGAAATAAGACATCCAGAATCATCAAAACAAAAAACACCCACCTGGCTTATAGAAGATAGAGAGCCCAAAGTCGGTGGCTTTGAGCGTGGTGTCCTCCTCATCTGCGCTAGAAAACAAGAAATTCTCAGGCTTGAGATCCCTGTGCATGACCCCAAGTGAGTGACACCCCTCAACAACACCCACAATCGTCTTGATGAGGCACGCTGCCTTTCGCTCCGTGTAGTGACCCTTCTGCACAATCCGATCGAAAAGCTCACCTCCCGCGCAGAGCTCCATCACAATGTGCACAAAAACAGCATCCTCATAAGCCCCTTTGATCCGAACCACGTTTGGATGCTCTGACAGATGGTGCATTATCTGGATCTCCCTCCAAACATCCTCATAGTCCTCTTTGCAGAACAGCTTCCTTTTGGGTATGCTCTTGCAGGCGTATTCGAGACCCGTGGACTTCTCCACGCAGAGGTATGTCGTCCCAAACTGGCCTTGACCCAGTTTTTTCCCAATCAAATAGAGCTGTCTCAGGCTTGGGGTTGGGTGGGGGAGGACTGAGGTGGGCTTGGTAGCCTTGGACACGGAAGATGATGAGGAATTATTCATGGGTGGGCGTTTCTTCTTCTTCTCCTTCTCCTTTCTCTTTCTTTCTTTGATTGATGATGTTGGCTTTTTTGAATATGTTGTTGGGTTCTTTCTTTCTTTCTTTTACTGAGCTTGGATGATTGTGTTTAGTGTTTTGAAGGCTTGCAATCTTTGTTTGAGGGGTCAAATAGGCCTGGATGTTGATCTCTTGATATTGTGATTTGAGAGAGAAGGGAGAGGAACTGGAAATTGGGAATTGGAGGAGAGGAGAATGAGTCAGTCCTCTCAGTGACTTTTTTTTTTTTTTTTTGGCACTTAAATAATGAGGTACAGTGGGGGAGAAGGGGAAAAACTGGGTGAAAGTGAGAGAGTGGGGAATCAAATTATAGTCAGTCAAGCAATTAAAAGAGGTGGGGTCTTGGCAGAGAGAGGGAACTGGGAAAATGAGTCAGTCAAAGTGACTAATTGTATCTTTAATAAAATAGATGGGCTCCCACAGTACCATCTCACCATTAATGTAGTAGGATTACAACAGGGACTGCAATTGGTTGGGTTAAGAGTCTGATGTGGTGAGGCTTAACCCCCACCTGTCCGCGGTAATGTGTCAGACCGTGGTTGATCCATTTTATATTAAATCTCCAAGAAAAATCCCAATTCTCATAGATCGTATTAAATGAATTTTCCTATCCAACTCAACGGCACCTGTCAGAGGTGGGTTTGCTCTCTTCAATCGAAGCAGGATAGGCATAACTTAATAGGTTGTAACCCCAATCAGAATAGGGCGGGTTCCGGTTTTGTCTGTTATGCATGTTATGATTATTTAGGGCCGGAGTGTTTGCATAGAGTATATAGAAATTTATGGGCAAAAAATTATTAAGGAGGTGAGGGTGAAAGAGGTAGGGGTGTAATGTAGATGCAACAATGACTTTCTAAGAATTTAAATTACTAAAGTGGTGGCTTGGTATTCATTTTCCTCCTCCTCTTGATTCAATTTTTCATTAGAATGGAGATGATTTGATTGTCGTTTTTGAGAATTCATATTTATTTGTTTAAATTTAATTTAATCTTTTTTAGAAATAGAACTCTTACAGTTACTATGTATTCAACTATATGAAAAACACATAATGAACTCTACTATATGAATCATGTACATGTGAAAGTTTGAAGGGACTGGTGGTTCCCATCCTGTTAGAAGTCTCATGTTTGTCTTTCAAATAGTAATACATAAGAGGCAAGAACTCTTGACCCATGGGCAAGTGAATCATAAACTGGATTTCAAACCTATAAACCAACCCACAATTTGAATCAGTATGACCCAAATCATGGACTGCAGGGATGTTATACCAATATTGGTAACTCTGGTTCGAGCTTGATAATTTGGGTTTCATCTCATCTTGATTCAGGCTTGGGCTTACCCATTTATGATATGGGGCAGACTTTGGGTTAACCCAAATACCCAACCCAATCCACCCATCCCATACTGAGTATCTTTATGGATGAAGCTGTCTTGGATGATACCCAACCAGTCCCCCTATTCCGTACTGAGCATCTTTTTGATAAAGCTTGGACCAAAAGATAAAACTGAGAGATGACAATAACCAATTGATGTCCCCAGTTAGGGACAAATTCATGAAAGTCAAGAGATCATCTTTTTAGATCTACCATGGCTGCATGGACCTTTTTCATTTGAACAGTGATGGTTGATTGGCATTCGTTTTTGGGACAGAGTTACATAGGGGTTGGTAAAAGTTAGTTATGCATTATAAAGGTCAGCAGTTCAATGATGAATGTCTTTCCTTCATGAGGAATGGGTTTTTGATACATGGCAGAGAATTGAACAGGCGGTAGGCTCTTCTATTATTATTATGGGACTTGAAAATAGATTCTAGCTTTGATTTATTTTTAAATTAAATTAGGGAGTTTATGCCAAATAATTGTCCAAAGTCTTGTATTTAAAGAGAATTGATGAGTTTCTGGGTCTTATGGCAGTGTTTCTCTAATTAACTTTCTCTTCCCACTTGTGTGGGCTCTATTGGTCCCAACCCTTGCAATTTGCTTTTTTTTTTTGTCGAAATTGAACGACACTTAAATTGGACCTACACTTAAATTGTTCTCGTGGTTAAGAAGTTCGGCGATGAACTGAAGGTCTCCGCTTCAAATAGGTTGAGGCCTTACCTGATACATAGTGTTTGTGGGTTGGTGTTGTGTATTTGAATTTTACACAATGATCAACTAAAAGGGGGTTTAAGTCCGAAAGAATTCACCTAGGCCATGTTTTAATGCAAGGAGCCCACTCCTGCATCAAGGGAGGAGATGCAGTTTCTGCATGAGAAAATCTACAGCGTGTCACAGACAATTAGAGCGGGGTGCATGCCACAACAGAATATTTAGAATATCTTAACAGTACAATTAGGACCCAATCCATTCATGATGCTAGAGAAACTACTAAATTGGTCGAAAACAAGGCCATTGTCACTCGCATGCAATTCTCATACCACAAGCTATTACAGATATAAATGACTATAAATGACCATGTTAGACTAGAGATGGCAACGGGGCGGGTCGGGGGTGGAATTGGGTTGCCCCGTCCCTGCCCGCACCTCATGGGATACACCCCATCCGCGCCCCGCAATTCAGGGTATATTAAATACCCCGTCCCTGCCCCGACATACCCTGCGGGGCCCTACCCCGATGTGGTGCAACCACAAACATAATAATACTCAGGTTTAATAATGTAATATTCAGATTGCATATTAATCGGACTTGAAAATCAGTCACACCATATCTTAGGTTTGAAATCTTAAATCTAAAACTAACCTAACTTGAAAATTAGAAAATAATTGTTCTAGTCATTTGCAAGATCCAGAAACATGAATGTCCCATCCAACCCTTCATGAACCGGGATCATTGCCATGAAGCAAACTGCAACGCACAACCTACTCAGAACTTTGATAGCATTTACCTACATACTTCAATGATTCATAGTCTACACTAGCCATTGCACCTGTCAAAGTTCTTCATTAAAAAAATAAAAAAAAAAAGTGAAGAAGAAGACCACCTTGTAACATAAGTTTTCTGATTTCCAAGGTCATCATCAAGTTTGGAGAATTTTTAAGCAACAACAAACAAAGTTCAAATATAGTACAATCACATCATCAAGTTTGGAGAATTTTTAAGCAACCACAAACAGAGTTCAAATAGAGTACATGATTGTTCACATAACAGATACAAGTTGCACCAATAAAATATGATAAAAAAAAAAAGAACCCTGCAACAGCCTTTGAAGCAACAAATGCACCAACAACTAGTTGTCTTCTGTCAGCCTCATTGCCATGCAAAATCAAAATCTAATGAATCCAATAATCAACATATAAACTCCCAAGCAGTTACATAAGTGAAAGTGAAAAAAAAAATTATATTAGAAGGTATCATCCAAGCACAGTTTGATCACTTTCTTCTCCTTCATCATCATCAATGTCATCGAGAATGTTTTGAAACGTGGGAATTCTTTGAACTTATTTTTAATGAAGGACCTCATAACACCAAAAACATATTAAAAATAAGAGAGATTCAATTAAATAACATGTAACTAATTTAAATATTAATTTTGCATACCCCCATCTCTAGGTGAAATTTCATTGTTTAACTAATTCTAAGCACACATCAACACCAACCGTATTTGAATGAAGTTTACTACAGTGTGGACTCAACAATCGATCACTAGTGTTGAACGCTGACTCTAAAGCAACCGTTAACACCGGAATGGCTAGAATATCCCTTGCCATACGTTGCAAATTGGGATACTTGGGTCCATTAGTTTTCCACCAAGCAAGGATGTCAAAATCAGGAGACCGAGGAAATACATCATCCTCAAGATAGTAGTCCAACTCTAACTTTGTATTTCCAATTGAACCCTTCTTTCTATTACTAACAAACTGATCAAAACTTGCAAGACTGTCTTTTTTTACCACATTTGGATTTGATGTAAAGGAGTCATGGCTATCTATGTCCATATTTTGGGAACTATATTCATGCATCAAATCCTCACAAATTCCCTTAATCTTCCTAATCTCATCATCTGCCCCGTCACCATAAATTGTAGGAAAGTAGAACTCCAACAACATCATCTTATACGTTGGATCTATGACAGTTTTGCTACACCCATGATACCACTAATGACATTCCAATAACTACTAAATTTCTCAAACATCTGAAATGCCATATTCTTAATCACAACATTAGAATCCAAACACCACTCCGCCAATGATATTTTAATTTCACAAACCTTTGGAAAATAAATATTAGCGGTAGGATATGTGGTACCTGAAAACAACTTAGTCACATTAAATAATAACTCTAGTTTCTTGCAAATATTTATTGCAACCTCCCATTCTTCCTCACTTGGCATGCAATCATATGATGAGTCACGTTGTTTTAAGCGAAAGAAAACACCATTGTACATCACAGCAGTAGACAACATAAGATATGTGGAGTTCCAATGAGTCTTATAGTCTAGAACCAATTCTTTAGCTCTTTCCATATGCAACTGTTGCGCTGTCTCTCCCAATTTTTGTGTTCTCTTTATTGATGCTGTCCAAAATATCACGCTATCCCGAATTGTTTCAACTGCTACCTTAATTACACCTAACCCATCTTGAACAATCAGATTAAGAATATACGCGGCACACCGCAAATGGCCGTGCAACATAAGTGAACTTTTTTGAAGCCTCTCTAAAAGAAATTTAACCATGGCATCATTTGCACTACAATTATCCACAGTCATTGTAGACAACTTCCGGTCAATATTTCATTCCAACAAGCAATCCAAAAGGGAATCCGCAAGAACCTCCTTAAGAAACACATCATCTTAAGAAACGAAACGAAACAAAACAAACTCAAAGCAAACAAACAAAAAAGGAAAGACAGTAGAAACTTAATCAAATAGAGATAACTGTAGACCTAATCGATCTCTTGTAGAGAAGGGTCCGAGGCGCAACCCTTGGCCTTGCGATCGAGGAGGGCCTTGCGATCCTTGTCGAGCTTCAGCTTCATGACGACTACTTTGGACGGATGGATGCCCACCTTGACGGCGGCTAGGAGTTGAGAGAAAGAGGGGAGAAAGGGTGAAAGGGGCTAGGGTTTGTTAGTTGTTACTTCACTTACTCTATATATATTATGACTCATATATTATTTATCATTTTCAAAAATCCATATATCAAAGTTTATTTACAAGGAGAATGTATAGGAAAATTACACAATTTGCAATTCAAATTTATAAAATTCTTGAAATGTAGAAAAAATTCTAAAAACATATACCAGTAATTTAAAAAAAATAGAATTTATATATGAACTTCAAGTATTGTCATATGAATATTAAATCATTATTTATTGTATAGCTCTCAATTCATGAGCCTCCTATAGCGGGCCAGGCTATATTGAAAGTACATACTATATTGAAACCCTCATCATCAAAGCCTTGTCCCAAGCTCCTAACTGTGACAATGTCGGCTGCATATATTCTTTTTCTCCATTCTAAATCAAGACCCAAATAAGAAAATTTTGGTTAACTTTAGAATTTTTCTTTCAAGGCAAAATAAATTAAATTTTGGATTGACTACAAAGAAAAAGGTAAATTCATTTATTTTACATAGTAAAAAGCACATGAATGATTCATCTATATTATCTCCATGCCTTTAATAATATTAAAAAAAAAAACTCAACCATGCTGACTAATTTGCCCGAAACTCAGGCCCCTCTCAAAACATCAATCTTCCTAGGGACCATGACGTTTTTCCCAAAATAGAATAAAAAGATCTCGCATAAATATTTTATAAGTGTGAGGTACTATTAGATTGTTTAAATTTTTTAAAATTATCTAATATTAATATTATAAATTTTCCTTTTCCTGAGATTTTACCTATTTAAAGTGAGATTTATTCTTATAAGATTTTCTCTAAGCCATTGAAGGCCACTAACATACACTTGAAAATATCATATATGTTTTGAGACATTTTTTTATAAAAAAGACAATATATCTCTAAAATATCATGAACTCCATCAATACATGGTTTCACTTCATTTCTAGTATTGAACTCTACTCACTAATAAAGAGGTTGATTACATATAATTAAAATTAGTATGATTTATAGTGTTGTCAGTATAATTAGAATCATATTAAGTTACTAACTATAATTTACCTTACTATTTCTAATCATATAAGTTATTATAAGCGTATAGCATGATATATCTTGTAATGTTAGATCAAATTAGTATAATTTATATTGTTATTAGTATGATTAAAATCATACCAATTATAATTTACGTTGCTATCTCTAATCATACATGTTATTGTAAGCTTAAAGCATGATTTATCATTCTATTATATTGGTTTTATTTAATATGATTTATCATGTCGCAATTTAACATTATATATAATAAAAGTCAAATAAGCTTAGATAGATTTTTTAACAACTTTAATTTCACTAAATTTGAATTAGAGGGAATGGGATCATATTATATGCTTTTATAATGTCTAGGGTTCAATCAATTACATGTTTAACTTTAAAACAAAATCTCCAATCAATCTACTTAACCCTTAATAACAACATAAATCAATATATACATTAACATATAAATATGTTTATTTATTATAAAAGAAATCTAAAATATATATATTTTTAGAGGATTATTAATTTCGGGGCGGGATAACGGGACGGGGCGCAAAACATACCCATCCCCGCCCCGCCCCGGATTCGGGGTATGTTTTTTTGCCCTATCCCCGCCCCGTCTCTTAGACGGGGCGGGGAAAACCCATACAGGACAAGACGGGCACGCCGGGTTGGGGTGGGGCAGGTTAAAAATGCCGTCCCTATATTAGACTTTTTCTTTTTCATTTTTTTTTTTTACTATCGGAGGGTTCATGTGGTAGTGCAGTTTGGAACCTACAACCTCCAAATGCAAACCGTCGTCCTAGGCCAATTGAGCTACCCCTTGGGGTTGGACCATGTTGGACTTAAATTCCTACCACTAGAAAGTGTGCGACTCAGCCAATTCTGAGACTTCTTTGTAAAGGAGTTTTGGCCAACATAAATAGACACATGAAAAAACAAAAATGTAGCATCCCACTACGCATAAAGAGGGTTTTTCAATCAGCTATACAAAAACTCTTTAAAATTATCTTACGTTGCTGGTCCATAAACATTGATATTACATAAATTAATATGTATATAGTGAACAGTTCACAATCAAAGTCTGACAATAGAATTTAGAAAAACATTCTAGCTCAGCAGATTAGGGCAGATCTCCGATATAACAAATAATAATAATAACATTGCTATTATTAGCTATATAACTTTGGTTTCTTCCCCCATCCTGCAAAGCCCCAAAAGAGAGCGGGCATCTGTAAGTAGGAAGAACCCACAAGCAACCACATTCCAAGTTCCTCTGTGTGCACAGGTGCTCCTGGTGATCACAACAAAAGAAGCACCGGAGCTCTAGGGTGAGGTGAAGATCGAGGTAAGAAAGCCCTTGCGTGAGAGAATGTGGCAACACCTGTTGAAAGATTCTGGATTGAAGAAATGTCACATGACAAGACTGTCCAATCCCCCCTGTCGCAATGATCAATATGAAATCAGAAAGATCTAGGTGGGCCGCACATCTAAACATTCACACAATTCCATTTGAAGCCTGATTAGAGCTGATTCCTAACATTTTGACATCAGCGGCAACGCAATGCAACAAAACCAATAACAGGGCATAAAAAACAAAGTGAGGGTAGGCAAAGGAGTATTTAAATAATAAAGGCTATGACATCCACTTACAAGTTCTTATTTAAACCTTGCCCAAGGTTCAGAGTTCAGACTATAGAAATCAACTGACAACAGGAGTTCAGACTCTAGACATCAACCGACAACAGCACCATATGCTACTGAAATTTCTATCCTCGAATTTGGAAACAAAGTGAGTTACATTCATCCATTATTAAAGAGATGCCACCCCTTCTCGATTTAATGCATTCCACCAGGTCCTGAATGCAGCCGGTATGTCTGGCTTGGCACCACCTGAAGAACACCTGGTTGCTCTGCCCAAAAAAAAAAAAATGATTTTAGTCACCACAACAGAAAGTACAAGTTCTGCAAATCCCACATGTTTAGAGCGCAAGAAACAATGGAATTTAAACAATTCCAGAGTGGAAGAACAAAAGAGAGATTTAAGAAAATGACGGAAAGTTATTGCAGTAGCATAACTACAGGATTCCAGAGACTGAATGATTCCATTCTGCAGCTGGGTTTAATAATTCAATTTATGTAAGAGGACATTGTCATTCAAAGTATGACATCATGAGGAAGTGGTGGCTTATTCAGATGATGGGAGATAATTAGTTAGAAAGTAAATGCTACTCCATACGCTTTGGCTTTTCTGCTTAGGAGACCAGGACACCATAATTTCATTAAGGAATCCACACCTACAAATCACTTACAGAAATTGAACAGAACTGAGAAATTAACCTAAATGCAGTTTAACTCGCAAAAAAGAACAAACACTCATGGATCTAAAGACAGATGCAAAATATTCATGCCATATATTCAATGTTTAGGTCTTGGACTGACATTATAAAATTGGTCTTACCATTATTTCTAGCATTGGATTCAAAGTTCAGAGGGTGGAAAACCAGAGGTCACCATCTTTTTCAGTCACCCAGGGTTATAACTTTAGACACATTAGAATTTGCTTGTGCATTTAAGATTCAACCATTTTTCCCTAAAGATTATAATAACTAACCCGGAAACTCTTTATTATAATCCAATCAATAGACTTTTTGATGCATCCATGCCCATGAGTTAGACCCATGGTTTAACATCTCGGCCGATACCACGATGATATTTTGTCGCGATACCGAGTCGGACAAAATATCCTCAAAATATCGGCCAATCTCGGCCGATATGGTCAAAATATTGGTTTAACCGATATCTCGGCCGATATTACCGACATCTTGGCCGATATTTTCAAAATAGACCATCGGTGCCTAGCACGAGCCCAACCTCTATCTAGGGTAGCCCCTTTGTTTGCATGGTACTGAGTTCTTAGGAATTCATGGTAAAATAGGTTCAAACAAAGATTAATTGTAAGAGGTGAAGGATATAAGGTGGAGATGTATATATAATTCCGCTTATATAGGATTTCATATATTAGGGTGATGGCAAGGTATTAACTTTTTCATAGCGTATTTTATAGCCATTCATGGATTCCTCCTTCACCTTTGTTTATTCAATTTTAGCCACTTCTGGGATTCCCATGTATTCAATTCCATGCAAAGAAACAGACCCTCAATATTCGATCGCTGCAGAAACAATTATATCTCTTCCTGATTGCTACTTCCACAATGATTGATTTCTTGATCTATATGAAAAAGCGTTATCCTAACTCGATTTCTTGATCTATATGAAAAAGCGTTATCCTAACTCGATTTTTTTTAAAACCCTAAGTTATCAAAAGCGTTAACTTCTTCTGACATGCAACCTCTAAAGCATAGGGAATTCAACGCATCAAGACATGAGCGAAAGACCTACAAAGCCAACGATTCATGAACATGCAAATCCCCCTCTCCTCGCAATAATTCAAATCCAAAACGAATCAAATGAAACCCTAAAAGAGATATGCAAAGAAAGAGCCCTACTTGACAACTCGGAGACCTGATCTGGAGTGAGTTTGGCGGAGAAACCACTCGCAGCATTCTTGTAACTGTAAATCAGCGCATCCTTGGCCGCCTCTTCACT
The DNA here is from genome assembly GCA_028538565.1 of Umbellularia californica. Classification (NCBI taxonomy): domain Eukaryota; kingdom Viridiplantae; phylum Streptophyta; class Magnoliopsida; order Laurales; family Lauraceae; genus Umbellularia; species Umbellularia californica. The sequence goes on from JAPQWN010000006.1 coordinate 14,541,883, forward strand.
GAAACAGAGATGATGAAAACGAAGATCAAATCAAAACCCTAAAACAAGAATAGAAGTGGAGCGTTTGGGTGTGAAGGAAAACCCTAGGTTTGAGATCGACCTGCCGAGGACGGAAGCAAGGGTTCGGACGTGGAAGGCCTCGGGTTCTTCTTCTCCCTGTGGTCTCTCCGTGTATACGATGTGCACAGCACCGCCTTTATCGCCTGCAACTGCAATTCCTCCTTCAGCCATGATCGAAAGCACCAACAGCACCAACAATGAAAGCGATGATAGCTTCATCTCCTTCGTCTCTCTTTTGTTACAATGACAACGAGAAGAGTCCGATAAATAAGAAGGATTACGCATTCGTCGGGTCCGGAATCCGGATTCTACAAAGCGGTGGGTAGGGTTGCACACGTCACGGTTCTAGAATGAAACCATAGTGGATCCGAATCCCTCTTTTTCAAATTTTGGAGCCGGTTTTGAATGGAATTTGTTGTGTTGGTTCCGGACCTGATTTTAAAAAGAAGATCCGGATCCAATACCAAAATCAGGTTCACCTAAAGGACTTGAATCTAGTTTCAAAATCGATTATATTTTTTTTTTTTTTCTTAAAATAAACATATCATTCAACTTATAACAATGTATCAAGCCTACTGCATTTAATATTATACGGCCAAAAGTAGTTGGCTTTAAAGTAAAAATTGCAATATGAAAGACTCATGTGCTGGGTCCACGGGTCGGAACCTATATGGACTCTGAACCGGACCCATTTATCAATTGGAACCTAAATTAGGTTCCCGACCCGTTTATGAATTGAAATCTAAAATAGATTTTATACCCCCTCTTTTTTTTTGTTGGAACTTTCGGGTAATCGGAGAATCGGATAACCCTATTTGTAGGGCCAACTCGCTTTGGGCGCTGCTTATAAGTAAAATCCAGTCCCATTTAATATATGACCTAGCTTGAATTAAGTAATAGAAAGCCCTATGTGTAAACCGACTCAAACAAGGAGGGCTTGTAATTTAGTGATAATGTGTCAATATAATTGCTGGATATGGGCCTATGTTTCCAAAGTTGGGTTAGACCTCGATATGCTTCAAAGTGATCAAGCCCAACCCATGAATGCCAATGTTAGTTAGGGAGGAATTTGGATGCTGACACTTTAACCAGAGAAATCCCATGATGAAAAATTGGAATTCCATGGTGAAGCCCACCTTTGAAAATTTCAGCCATTGGAAATACATGTCAACCAAGTATATAGGATATCCTCAAATTTTATTTTAACTAAGAGTAGTTCCATTGAGGGATTTACCTTTTTTTTTTTTTAATAAAAAAGCATGATTAATACAATCTTATGCGATGGCTCGCTGCTGCTTTGTTGGTCTCCTTAGTAGTTTGTGTTGTTACTATTTTTCCATTTTGTAATTCGATTATCAACTTTAACAAAGATTAAGTATAAGCCGGGCGGAACTAGGGAGGGGTGGCAGTGGCCATGGCCCCGCCAAGAAATTTTTATTTTCCTATTGGCCCCTCCCAGGGTATTTATTCTGGTTCCGCCACTGAATATAAGCTCCATTCTTTTTCGCTATTTTCCTCCTGCTTTTGGTAGCTTTAAAGGGTGCTACAGTCGGTTTCAAGTGATCCATTTTACTTCTCTTCTTTTGTGAGCTAATTCTTTTTTTACCTTCTTTTTCTTTGGTTTCTTATGCGTATCCATTATCACATGTCTCATCAAACGATTAATCCAACAATGGGACAAATCCCAATTGACATAAACTTCAACAATACCCCCAGGGCTGGCTCGAGACAATTCGAGGCCTAAAGCAACGTTCCTAAATTAGGCCTTTTCTATGTTTTAATGTTATTATAAATATTTTATTTAAAATTTATTTTTTTCGCTTTTTTGTGATGCGAAATTACTATTTAAGTTTTTATATTCAAGTTTTGCTAACCTATCTTAAGTCCACCTCCAAAACCCACATGAGAATTTGTGGCCCATCCCCAAAACTCACATGGAAAATTTGGGTGATAAAATCCAACTACCTGTTTGGCTCCAACCACTTCGCACTATGAGTTAAGACCATCCAAGATAGACTTCAGAGGTGTGCCCCATGTACTGGATGTTCCAGATACACAGTGCTCATATGCAGTGTGGGAAAGTGAATAAATTCCGATGGGGGCCCATCGTTTATCTTAAATTTTAAGATCTATTATTAGGGCTGAAACCCCAAGCTATAGATCTATTACAATCTCATCATGGATCAAATCTAAATGGACCCCTATTGAAATAGGATGTACAAAAATAATGAGAAACGCTTGTGAAACAAGTTCATGACTGAATGCATGGTTGAGATTTAATACACATGGACTGTTAGAAATATAACGGTGTACTAAAATCAATTGGACTCCTAGCAATAGAAATATAAGGAGCAAATTTGGAAATATAATGGGCCATAAATGACACTTTAAGGCTAAAAATCTTGGTCGTATCTTTTCAACATAGAGTTATTATGGGGCCTAAATTTTGGGGAGAAGAAAAATGGATGGCAGTTAACAAGTTTTTTTTTATCTTAGATTAGAATTTCAAAAGATGTCAGTAGCCATTATGGGGCCTTTTTTTTTTTCTTTTTTTTGGCCTTATGTTTTTGGGGGCCTAAAGCAATTGCTTTGTTGGCCTTATGGTTCAGCCGGCCTTGAATACACCCATAAACTTGGAATATTTGGCGAGATTATTTGGAACATGACCCAAGAGCATATTTTTGTGATCTTCACAGGGACCAATAAGAATGCGAGATGAAGATATCAAATGGTTGATTTTGAATGTTTTTAATCCCAAGGGATAGATCAATTGGCCTAGGACCACGGTTTACATCCGGAGGTTATAGGTTCGAAACTGCACTACCACACTAGGACTATAGGGGAGTTTGCCCGGCTTTCCTTTGGGCTCGGAGGGATTAATCCAGCCCAAAGGTTTGGGAACCCTCTGATAGCGAAAGAAAAAAAAAAGACGTTGAAGGGTTTCCTCTTGTTGGGTAGTTTATTTTAGGCATTGAAGATCTTTTGTGGGTGTCTTCGTGTCTCTGGTTTTGAATTTATCGGTCGTGGATGATATGGACTTTTGTTTTTTAGTGCATACTAGCAACAAAGTCTCATACTAAGCCCGGGCCAAAAATATAAGCATATTATGATTTAAGAGTTTTTTTTGAAACATTATTAAGACAAAATAAATCTAAGATAGAAAAAAAAATATTATCTTTGAATATTAAAATTTATTATCTTTGAATAACAAGTACAAATTGCTATTCCAGTGGTGAGTAGCCATCCTATCCCTGCCAAATAAAAATGGAAATCAACTCAAATCTAATATGTATTCTTGCTACGTTTAAGAATTACAAGTCCCAACCAAGGAAAAAGGAAAAAAAATGCTAACAGATTCATCTAGCTCGGCCCATAAACACCCCTAGTCTTTGAGAGGCTAGGGACCCACATAGTCCACTAGCTGACCAAGTTAAGCCTACCAGATTCAAGCACACCCTTGGTGACCCAATGAGTTGGGTTGATTTGTGAATTTGGCACATCTTTTGGCAAGAAAATATTATGAACTTCTGGTCCACCAATTAGAATTAGCATTTTTTTTTTCTAGCTGAGCTGAGACTCGGTTCTAGGCTCCGTTTGACGATCCTCCTTAGAATGAATTAAATTTAAGTTTCCTGAACATTAGAAAAGAATCATTCTCATTTGAATGGATGTGCCACATAAGAGAGGGGAAGGGCCCATGCGCTCTCTCATATCAGAGCGACGGCCCTCATACATTCAAATCTTCTAAAATTTAACCCAGAGAAAATATCAAACCTAAAGATGGGATTTTGATTGGAGTGAAATTGGCCTAAGATCAATAAATGTGTGAATTTTAAAATTTTATAAGCACAATTTTAGAAGCAGGCCTAAAAGATGTCTTTAACTCATGCAATTCTTTTCTAGAGGCCCAAATTAGCTGGCAAGACAATGGGGATATCATCCACGTGTGGAATGATTTTAGGATTAAGATAAGAAGATAAACACAAATTAAAAAGAGAGAGATTTGAGGGGAAGTTAGAGGGACTTTAAAGGGAAAGATTTAGGAAGGATATTTGAAGAGGTGTACCCACTTCAAAGCCAAGGGAATGTATATTTTTTTATAAATATTTTTTTGAAAGGAAAAATTTTGAGTGCCCTCTACATCCTCCTTTTGTTTGCTTTTATATATATATATATATATGGGGGATATTCAAGTGCATCCATCCCTCACCATTGTGGTGAGGGACACCCCCTTTTTGGGAAGTTTCTGAAACTTCCCAAAAAGGGGGTGTCCCTCACCACAATGGTGAGGGATGGATGCACTTGAATATTCTCCTATATATATAATGGGTTCTTATTTGATTTGAGTAAAGTTGCCTTAATGTGTTTTTTTTAGAATTGACATATGGAGATAACACATATTGAATATCAGTTCTCGGACCCTAACTTTTTTTAGAATTGACATATGGAGATAACACATATTGAATATCAGTTCTCGGACCCTAACTTTTGGATTTGTAGTGGTTTAAGCCCAACTGAATCTTCGGGCATATTTTTTTCTCACTTAGATTAAATGCAACTATAGGATTCAAGGCTGAAAGGAAATTCTACACATCTACTCCCAAATTGAGATTTTCTGTGTTTAGGAAAATCAATTCTTTTTATCCTTTTCTAACAAAAATGTATCGTAGCAAATAACTGTTGGGTTTTTAGTTGTTTCAAAAACTCAAAAGGTGTTTTTGACTTGAAAAGATGTTTTGTTTTCTTGATCTTTTGCTTTATATGGGTAGTAGTGTAGACTATTTGAAAAACATGTCATTCCACATTACTAAAGTTCATCTTTTGAGAAGCCTTTATATGCTTTTTCCTTTCCTATATACTTTATAACAATATAACAATTGAAGCTTTTTACCATGAGCTGTATGCCCGCACGTGAGTCCCAGCTCAGCTCTGGTCCGTGTTTAACCAGGCTTGCATCCTGCGTGTATATCGCACGTAGGAGGGACCCATAGAGAACCTGTTTGCATTTTGGGTTTCTATAAATCATGGGATCCTCTTATCGCACAAATGAAACCTAAAGAACTTATAATACATTTTTTTTTTTTTACCATTAGCGTGTTTACATTATGAGTTTTGTTTAGATCACAGAGGTGAAGTGGCCCTCACTGTATAGATATATAGATTGGGCTGAATTTAGACTACCTTCAGGCTTCAGCTTTGCTCTTCCCTGCCTGGCTTTCTGAACGAGTTTCACAGTTTGTGCTGATATTTGAGTCCCATTTCAATGTAAACCCAATGGGGTGCCCTGTGTTTGAGAATAGATGAGCTTGGGTTTCCTGCTTCGTCCTTGATTTTAGAATCTCTTAGTATATCAATTGGGCTTGAAAATCTGTGATCCATTAGGATTGGGGCGATAAACCTTACCCAAAAAGGAAGTGAGATGGTTAGATTTGAGATTGATTAAAGTTGGGTCATATACTACTTTGATCAAATATACCTAATCATATATTCTAAAGCTTCAAATTTTTGTGTGCTCTTTTTTTGTTTCCCCGAATCTTTACTTCCACCACACAAATGAATATCAAATTGCGAGGGAATTTGATTCGTGGGACAGTCAGTTAAGTGATGGAATTCAGGTTAAGTGGAATAACTATTTGGATATTTTTACAATTTTATAGTTAATTAAATAATTAGGGCTCAAACCGATATGGGAGATGCTCTGATAAGAGATATCTCTCACCTTATATGAGAGATATGAGTGAGGGCCCTCACATTTAAGTTTTTGGCAATGGATATGAATGTGAGGGCCCCACACAATCTCTCATTTAAGGTGAAAGATCTCTCACCTTATATGAGAGATATGAGTGGAGGTATATGGGAGATGCTCTTATGAGAGATATCTCTCACATTCTATGAAAGATATGGGTAACTATTTGGATATTTTTACAATTTTATAGTTAATTAAATAATTAGGGCTCAAACCGATATGGGAGATGCTCTGATAAGAGATATCTCTCACCTTATATGAGAGATATGAGTGAGGGCCCTCACATTTAAGTTTTTGGCATTGGATATGAATGTGAGGGCCCCACACAATCTCTCATTTAAGGTGAAAGATCTCTCACCGATATGGTGGAGGTATATGGGAGATGCTCCTATGAGAGATATCTTTCACATTCTATGAAAGATATGGGTGGAGGCCTTCACATTTAAGTTGTTGGCATTGGATATGGATGTGAGGGCCCCACACAATCTCTCATTTAAGGTAAGATCTCTCACCTTATATGAGAGATATGGGTAGAGGCCCTAGCATCTAAGTTGTTGGCATTGGATAAGAATATGAGGGCACCCACACTCACACAATCTCTCATTTAAGATGAGAGATATCTCTCATAGGAGAATCTCTCTATATACGAGCAATGTTCTCTTAAGATGCAGCTTAGCTTATTCTAAGCTAGAATAATGCTGGTCCCACAAATCAAAGTTGATATATCTGTTTTTTGCATGATAAAACTGGAAAGTCCGATTTTGATTTGATTTATCTTGATTTTGGAGATGATAATCGATTTTGATTTGTGGAAGCAAGCACTGTTTCAGGTCAGGAGAGCTGGCATATATATATATATATATATATATAGTGCTCTTGTAAGAGAAACTTTCCCCTTACCATGAGAGATAAAGTGGGGCCGCTTACATCTATATCCAATGTTAACAACTTAAATGTGAGGGCTCCCACCTTTATCTCTCATCGTAAGGTGAGAGTGTCTCCCACAAGAGCACCTCCCATAGATATACACCTTTACATTTATACTGTTGACATTTGATATGGATGTGAGTGCTCCCATCTTATCTCTTATAGTATGGTAAGAGATGCTCTCTCCCATATATACACACACACACACACAATACGTATAGAGCTCATGCATGCATGGGTTTAAATCTCCACCTGCCCAAGTTCTAACCCAACCATCTAAGTAACCAAACCCATATTCAAATTATCTGTGATCGAAGGGCTTGTTTGGTATCTCTATTTCTTTTTGACAGAACCATCAAAATAGAGCCATTAAAAAGAGTCATAAAAGAAGATGCTAGAATCAAAATGAGAGTTTGGTAATGTAATGATCTATTTTAAATAAACTTTTTTAAATCATTAGTTGAAAGTTTTCACAAATTCCTCGAGCTCCGCAGGGTATCAAGCCTTAAAAATTGACTTTATAGTTGTGTTTAGCCTCCCAAAGAGATCTAACAGTCTGGATCTTACTTTTTTTCACAAATTTCTTGAGATCTACAGGGTATCAAGCTTTAAAAATTAACTCTATAGTTGTGTTCAGCCTTCCAAAGAGATCTAACGGTCTGGATCTTACTTTTTGGGCCCACATAATCCAAAAATATCATCAAATGTTGGTATGATTTTGCACATATCTCAAAATTTGTGATGATCTAGCGGCTAAAATTTGGTCTCATAACCGTGCTTGATCTTAGGAACAATTTCAACAATTTGTATCGTAATTTACTATCCCGAAAATAATATAAAAAAAAGGAGAGAGAAACATGACCGCTTATAGACTAATCCAAAATTGAGCATGGTATATCAATTGCTGATATTGTTTTGCAAATATCTCAAGATCTACAATGTTTCAAGGCTTGAAAAATTGACCCCATAGCCATGTTCGGCCCTACACCAGCAATGGTTCTTGGTTCAACCTATCTTACTAGAAGGTTAAGATGTTTTAAGCCCACTAAGCATAATTCAGTGTCTTTTCTCTACGCTTTGCTATCTGTTGAAGAGTGCAACAAATTTTACGTGAGAGGAAGGAATAGGAGTGCACAAAAAATTCGTCGATACGTAAATCCAATCCGATTTGGGGATTTTTATCAGATCCGAAAGTAAACGGATTGGTGACGGATTGAAAATTTTGAAATCCGTTAGCAACGGATCGGTGGCAGATTTCACAATCAATTCGCGGATTCAATCTGATCCGATCCGTTGACATTAAATAGAAAAAACAAGGGGTCTAAATATAAATTAGGATGTCTAAATTTAAAATAAGAAAAAAATTTAAGGGGTCAAAATGTAATTTTTTTACAACTTGTTTGATATTTTTCTTTTAACATTAGATTGAACGGATTAATCCGATCCGATCCAATCCTCCACGGATTGGGGATTTTAACAACCACGGATTGATGACGGATTGGTGACGAACTTGGCCAATCCGCACCAATCCGATCCGTGTACACCCCTAGGAAGGAAGCACCAATAAATGAAGTCTACACAATACAGTATGATTACATGACAAAATGTTCAGTGTGAAGAAATGCGTGGTTAAGATTGGAAAAAAAAAAAAAAAAATTGTACTCTCGAAGAATACCTTTGCTTGGAAAAATCTTAACGTTTCTGGCCACAATCAACAAATTATTGGCCTCCCAATTAACTCAGAAAGGAAATAGCAGGATGCTGCCCCAGAGGTGGCAGTGAAAACAACCAAGAGAAGCAACAGAAAGAGCTCCAGCTAGAAATGACATAATCAATATGGTGCCAGGAATCATAAATGTCTGCATGAAGATGTAAGTTGTGCAATAACCCAGCATAAATTGTGCACGATAATCTTTCACATACATTGCGAGATGATCTCTGCACACAAAAACTGTAGAAGAAGTACACAATGAAGTATATGAACCAGCACGCATATAGTATGGACAACAGTGGGAAGACTGCCATGAGACCTACCCACCCAGGGATTGATCCCTGGGCAGCTACTAAGATGAGATGCCTCTTTCCCACTGAGTGGCGAGGCACTACTCATATAGTTGCTGCATCTGATGCAAGCACTACCAAACTTCCATAGCTCTCAGTTACAATTTGATATGATTTAGGACTTTGGGTCTTGATGGGTTCCATCACATTTCTTGATCATGCGTTGAAAAAACAGTAACAAATTCACTATTACTTCCATAAACCCCAATTCATTCATTTTTTTTCCCAATTTCCACTCCACCTGCAATTTCCCGATTTGGGTTTTATTTGGAATCAAATTCAAACCAATCTATCTAAACAACCCCACCAACTAAAACAAGCAATCCTTAAAATCTCATCACCCCATCAAAATCGAACTTCTCAAAAGCTCACCTGAGATCGGCAATCTGAGGATCTATCTTACTGCTTTCTTCCCCTCCTTTCTCGACGTCTCTCTGCCGTCCGATGATCTCCCGGCCACATTCCTCGGAGCGGCCAATCACGACTGGGTGGGCCCCACCTTCATCGTTGTCCTTCAAGGACGTGAGAGATTCGATTCTTCGGTTCCCTTCCCTTCTGAGAATTGCAGAGATACCAAAGAGCAACACTGTAACGGTAATTTAAAAAAAAAACGGTTCTATTGGGTATTTTTACCATTTTACCCCTCCCAACAATTAAAAAACGGTAATATTTTTGGGCATTTTAGGTCATTTTCAACATTTGGAAGGCTATAGATACCCCTCTCCCCCCTTTCCCAAACATATCTTCTCTAAACTCTCTAAGCACTATCTCTCTCCAAGCTCTATCTCTCTAAAGCTCTCTCTCTCTCTCAAGGTTCTCTTTAAGAAGTTCAATAAGATTTTGGGGGTCTGTCCAAGATCAAGTCATCAAGGAAAACCTAACAAAGTTTCAGGTATTTTTTATTTAAGTTTCAGGTTTTATTTAATATATACATATTATATATAAGTAAGTCTCAACTTCTCTAAACTCTCTAAGCACTATCTCTCTCCAAGCTCTATCTCTCTCCAAGCTCTCTCTCTCTCTCTCTCTCTCTCTCTCTCTCAAGGCTCTCTCTCTCTCAAGGCTCTCTTTAAGAAGTTCAATAGGATTTTGGGGTCTGTCCAAGATCAAGTCATCAAGGAAAACCCAACAAAGTTTCAGGTATTTTTTTTTATTTAAGTTTCAGGTTTTGTTTAATATATACATATTATATATAAGCAAGTCTCAACTTCTCTCCCCTTTCTTATATAAAATATCACAATAAATATATATCTATATATAATTTATTTTTTGAATAATGGCTGGACCTTCAGAATACATTGTCCATGATTATTCAACCACAAATTTGGTGGATAATGATGGTAATATAAACAGAGAGATAGTGGGAAGCCAAGTAGGATCTTCCCTTACCCCTCATATATCTGAGAGGGATAGAGTTTTTAGTTATAATGCCAATACTGTAAAATATGAACTTGTAAAGTTTTTACTAGCTTCTAAATTACCATTTAGTACTGCTGAGGATAAATCATTTGAAAAAATGATGCAATCCTTTAACCCGCAATTTACAAAAATTCCTATAAACACTTGTAGAAATTACGCTATTAAAATGTTTAAAAAGGAAAAGGAGATTTTAAAAAATATTTTTCAAAACATACCAGGAAAAATAGCATTAACTTTAGATTTATGGATATCTGAAGAAGATTTTGAATATATTTCAATAGCTGTACATTATATTGATTCAAATTGGGTAATGAACAAGCGAATCATTGCCTTTTCTATGATTGAGTTCCCACGTAATGACCATAACATAGCGTCCACTGTTATGGAAAAGCTCAAAGAGTATAATATTATAAATAAAATTATTTCTATAACTTTAGATAATATAAGCACTAGTAATAATGTTGTTCATCTAATGAAAACTATGCTCCCACTTAATATCAGTGAGAGTCTTTTACACAATAAAGGTTTATGTGACATTTTAAATCTCGCAGTAAAAGATAGTTTAAATTTTATTATGCCTATAATAAATCATATTAGAGAAATCATGGCTTACATTTTCATGTCTCCTGCCCAAAAACAATTATATTCACAAATATGTAAAAGACATAATAAAAGACCTAAAAAAATAAAAATATATGTAATGTTGGATAAGTGGAATTACACCTATGAAATGTTAAGTGAAGCATTACAATTTAAAGATGTAATTAATGAATTTTGTGCTAGGCATTTGCAGGAACACATTCTAAATGATGAAAATTGGCAACTTCTTGCCTTAATAAGAGACTTTTTAGAAGTTTTTTCTAATGCAATTATATTCTTTTCTGGGGTATATTACCCCACCTCAACTCTTGCTCTAAACCACTTTTATGAAATTAGTCTTGTTTTTCAAAAATATAGAAGTATTCCTATCTTCACTGAAATTTGTACAATAATGGAAACAAAATTTAGACAATATTGGAGAGAAGCTCCATTAACAATTTGTTTAGCTGCTATATTAGATCCTAGGCTTAAACTAGGAGGTGTAAAAATCCTACTTGAAGAAATAAATAATATTATGGAAACACCTAACCTAAATGACATTGATAACATCAAAACAAATTTAGAATCACTTTTCAAGGAATATTCTATCCAAATGGGTAGAACAAGGGTTTATCCCCCTCCCCAACTACAAGGACGAAGGGGAGCTGCATGGAGCTTTCTCACTCGCACTCGCACTCGATGCAAATCTTCCAATCAAGCCATGTCGGAGTTAATGGTATATCTCGAAACTAGTCCAATTGATGTTAGCCTATTGGAGGACGTCTCCAATTTTGACCTTTTGGCTTGGTGGAAAGCAAGTGAAAATGTTTTTCCCATACTTTCCACCATGGCCCGTGATCTACTAACAATTCAAGTTTCTACAGTTTCATTGGAGTCGGCTTTCAATGTAGATGAGCACATGATTAACAACTACAAGAAGTGGTTATCAGAAGAAACAATGGAGTATTATATTTGCTTACGAGACTGGATTTTGGCGGAGAAACGGAGTCAACAAATGATGGAAGAAGAAGATGTAGAAGAAGAATTTGTAGGATTGGAAATATCCTAGTTTTCAAAAATTGAAATTGTACAAGTGCCATGGTTGTAAATTATATTTTATATATACAATGCAAGAAAGTCATCATTGTTGTAAATTTTATTTCAAATTGGAAATCATCATAGTTGTATATTTTGTTTCAAGGAAATCATTATAGTTCCACCATGTCTTGAATTTTAAAGAAATTTAAAAATTATTTCTTGGTCTGTGGGTGGACCTGTAGCGTGCCCACGGGCCAGCTAGGCCTGGGCCCTGCCACCCACTGCCCTGACACAGGCCGTTTGACAAATATCAAGCCTGAATTCCTCAGGCTTTGGAGAAATCCTGTATTAAGGAGGGGAGGGGAGGGCACTCCATGGTGGGGTGGCCCTACTGACCCCACATTTGAAAAATCAGAGCTGCTCAAAATAAATAAACCGCCTCCCTTATTGCACGGCCTCATTTACTAATTGATGATTGAAAATGTGATTCACTCATGCGTGGTAACGTTAATCTTATGGTGAGGCCATTTATTTAGAGCGAGCAAAACTCGTTTTCAGTAGTCCTGTGGATTTCCCACTGACAACAGAGAGGATCCGGCTTGGGGAGCTCCACAAGATTATCGTTAATCGCATTTTCAATCATCAATTAGTAAATGAGGCCATTTATTTAGAGCAAAACTCGTTTGCAGTAATCCTGTGGATTTTCCCACTGACAACAGAGAGGATCCCGGATCCGGATCCGGCTTGGGGAGCTCCATAAGATTATCGTTAATCGCATTTTCAATCATCAATTAGTAAATGAGGCCATTTATTTAGAGCAAAACTCGTTTGCAGTAATCCTGTGGATTTTCCCACTGACAACAGAGAGGATCCCGGATCCGACTCGGCGAACTGGTGTTTTACAGGGTGGGATCCACTCTTGATGCTATATGTAAGAGGATCCCTCAGTAATCCTGTGGATTTTCCCACTCTTGGTCGAGTTCAACGGTCATGATTAGCTAATCATGGCCCACTCACAGGGGTCAGGCCAACCCAAGTCGAGAACAATTTGGGGACTCCTTTTTGGCCTGTGGATCATACCATGGATCATACCTATGACTAATTCCCTGGTCCAGTTGTTAAATGGTTCAGGCCTGACTAATGTATATTCCCTGGCCCAGTTGACTTATATATGAGAGATGTCTGTATAAGAGATATCTCTCACCTTATACGAGAGATATAAGTGGAGGCTCTCACATCCCCACCAACACATGGAATGAATAATGGGACAAGCCCAGCCTGACTTATGTATATTCCCTGGCCCAGTTGACTTATATATGAGAGATGTCTGTATAAAAGATATCTCTCACCTTATACGAGAAATATGGGTGGAGGCTCTCACATCCCCACCAACACATGGAATGAATAATGGGACAAGCTCAGCCCAGCCTGGCTTTGAAAGGAGTTCCCACTGATTTCCGTGGAAAAGATTGTAATTTTCCACACACACTGCCCTTTTCACAGCTTGATTTCCACATAATTGCTGTTCGTTTCTATTCCTTCCGCAATTGCTTTTGTTTTGTGTTTGAAAAGTATTTTTACCACAAACATATGTTGGTAACAAGCGAGGAATCCATATATCTGATGATTTTTCACTTTATACTACCACTGAAACAAGGATTTCTTGCTAGGAATGTATAATTGAAGATTTCACATTGACATTAGTGTATATATATGCATATAGCTAAGAAAAATACGATTGGGTGTGCAAATCCACTAAAGTGAGGATTTTTAAATCTTACAAGGATGGCCGGATCTAAAAATCCTAATAAATAAATATTTTCAGTTATTCAAATTCTCAAAAATTACAATTGCCAAACACGAATTTACCACAATACCATAGAAACCAAAAACTCTTTTATAGGTTTCCTTACGGGACCAATGTTTTCAATCGGAGCAGGAAATTTGATATGTTATGATAGCCAACCGAAAACGACTTCAAATCCAAGGAACCCTGCTTTTTCAACCGCGAAACCCAAACTTTTTAAAAACCCAAATCCAAAACCCTTACGAAGAAAACCCCAATTTTCATTTATATTCCTTTTCCATTCCTTTTTCAGTGCAATGCAATCCATGTCGCTCAAGAGCTGGATCGAAGGCGGCGAGAGCGCCAAGCAAATGCTGGCTAGGGTTTTAGCAGAGCGGCCCCTCCTCCTCCTTCCTCCTCTCCATCGCGTCCCTCTTCGTGTTGGCAATGTCGTGGAGATCGTCGGCCCTTCTCCCTCTGCTAAATCGCAGATCCTCTTACAAGTATACTCATATTATTTTTCTTATGTTTGTCTTATCCTTGAATGTGACATGGAAACATTTTTTTTGTTTACTTTACTTGTTGATGTAGGCTGCAGTCAATTGTATTCTTCCCAAAGAGTTTAATGGTATCCATTATGGTGGGTTGGAGCGTTTAGTGATGTATATTGATTTGGATTGTCGATTTGACATTCTTCGCCTTTCTCAGTTGTTAAAACATCATATAATCATGGGTTCTGGTATGTATGCTCTATTATAGCTTGTACTTAATCTATCTCTTTGTGTGTGTATATATATTTCTAACTTAATTTGCTATCATCACTTGTCACTAGCATGCCATTTTCTTTTTAAACCAGTGACCAAGCAAGGATTTTCTTTTGGGGGGGCGGGGCGGGGGGGGGCAAGCGATAGTTGACCAACAGAGGCAGAGCGAGATTTTTTTTTTTCTAATGGGATTGATAATATTTGTATTTCTGTTGTTTTTTTTTTTAACTTATCGTTTAAAAGTAAATTTATTTTATTTTTTCGGGAATTTTTTTGCTAATATTTAAGGAAAATTTCTAAATTTGAAAGTGCTTCGATATTTTTAAGACACAATTTCTCGAAACTGTGAGGATAGTTGAAGTGCAAAAATAATAGGGCTCGCTATAATGAACCCAAACCACTCAAAATAATCATTCTACTCTTTTGTTTTTGGATTGAGAGTTGTATCTCTCACTCTAAACCAATGTTCGCATAATTAATTAATGGAAAAATGCTGATTGGTTACTTGTGACTGTTTAATGGGCTACGATGCTTATGGTAGATATGGATAGTTGAAAATCCATTGATTGGTTACTTGTCATTGTTTGATGGGCTGCGATGCTTGTGGTAGGCATGGATTATTGAGAGCATACATACCGCTAATAGCCATTAACCCATGCCATAAAAAGGTGTAATATCCATACTACTTGAATAAATGGGCTCTTTTTAAGTGGACTATCCCCAAATTTGACTCAAACAGGGGTTGGTCCCATTATAAGAATAAGGACATCATATTTTAAATGTATGCTTTGGTGGCACCAACTCCTATTTGAATTTAAAAGATGGATAGCCAACATGCCCATATCCAAGTAGTAGAGAAAGGCCTTTCTCAAAATGCTGTGAAGGAGAAATGTCTCTTATGGAAGAAGGGGAGGAAAGGAATGATTTGCTCCTCAAAACTCTCCTTACAACTTAGAGTTACCTAGAAGGAAGTAAGCAGAAGACAAAACTGACCTCAAAACCTTTTAATTTCTCTCCTTCCATGTAAGGAAAAAGCAGCGGTGGAGGGACAAAGTTGCAATAGATCAAAGAAACCTTAAAATTTTTTTTGAAACCTTGTCTAATGTATTCTAGCGAACAAAATAAGTCAAGGAGGTGGTGTTGGGAGGGGGCGCAATTGCCCCCTTTCAACCTCCTCTCCCTCTCTGTCCCTGTCTGAAATCACTTATTTAACTTTCATTCATTCATTATTATGTAAAAGTTGGTATTGATTACAACTAGACCTTGTTGTGACTATAGAATGGAATGTTGTGCTCCAAGAATCTAGTTCACTGAGACACAAGAATGATATGCATTCAAAAGTCGCACTTTGAGTAACACTTTTTTTTTGGGATAGGTAACTTAGTCTGCAACCTCATGGTTGCAACTTGCAACAATGAGCATCTCCAATTTAATTCATCCCAGAAAAAATGATTCTAAAATATGAGACCTCTGTTGGAATTTCTATCTCATATCATGGATAAAGAATTTGTTAAATGAATTGTATTGTTGCCTAGTCCATGTTCTATACAAAATTTCTCTCTCTAGAACTTTCAGAATGGATTCATGTACAAAAACACACTTGAAAATCATTTATGATAGCTTCATGGTATTTGATTTATCGACTGCATGCTGTTTTCTACATATCATTTTGATTTTTGAACTGTTAGACTATTTCAAATATGCAGTCGATTCAAGCAGCAGAAGTGGTCTGGAACAACATGAGAATAATCGCACTCCTTTGATGGCTCAAGCAACTGATTTCAATGAGGAATTATTTCGTACTTGCATGAGGCGATTTTTGTATATCCGTTGTTACAGTAGTATGGAATTTTTGGCCGCACTTAAGGCAGGTATCTCCTCCACTTGATATTCTTGGAGTTTAGTGAAAGAAAAAAAAAAAAAAAATGATGCAATTCATGGCCTAGTATGTTTACATAATAACATGTAAGGAATTGTGGTCCAATTGAGTGTGACTTGACTTTTATTCATTCTTTTCCTTACCTTCCAGTTATCAGTCATTTTATGTAAACTTGACTGTTTATCCTATTACATCTTTGTTAAATGCACGTGTAAGGTTTTGTCAGTAACTGTGAAGATATAAAAGAGCAAGAGATAGAGAGACAGAAACGTTGAGGAAAAGTTGATACCTCAATGGAGGATCGACTCATCATTGTAGTGTTTCCTAATTACAAGCTATCAATCACAATCTAATTACAATTAGAATCAAAGAATAAAAGAATCCTACTCAATCCTAATCAATCTATACATGGAAGTATATCTTCAAGACAGCACCCAATCCCACACGTAGGATTTCCTTCTTGGGCCTAGATGGGCCCAGCCCAGATTAGTGTATTAGTGTACATGGGCCTTTTTATTTCTACACTCCCCCTCAAATTGATGTGGTAAGGCAGAAAACATCAATTTGCAAGTAAGATCATGATGACGTGTTTTGGGTAGTGCTTTGGTGAATATATCCGCCAACTGATTAAAAGTAGAGACATGAGGCAAAGATATCTTCTCAGTAACACAACATGCTGACGAATGAAGTGACAATCAATCTCAATGTGCTTCGTTCGTTCATGAAAGACCGGATTGTTGGCAATTCTGGTAGCACTGGTGTTGTCTCCATGAAGAGGGGTAGAACAACTGATACGAACACCGAATTCACAAAGAAGTCGGCGTAGCCAGATGATCTCAGCACTAGCGGAAGACATTGCCCGATATTCTGCCTTAGCAGAAGACCTCGAAATGGTGGTTTGTTTCTTGCACTTCCATGAAATCAGAGAGTCCCCAAGAAACATACACCAGCCAGTAGTAGAGCGCCGAGAATCTGGACAACCAACCCAGTCGGCATCAGCATAAGCGGATAGGCACAGAGAAATATTGGAAGGGTAGAAGAGACCATGATGAAGAGTGCCTTTAACATAACGGAGTATGCGTAAAGCAGCAGCAAGGTGAGGTTTGTGTGGGGTGCTAACAAACTGGCTAACCGTATGAACTGCGTGAGAAATATCCGGCCGAGTCATAGTTAAGAAGAGCAAACTACCAACTATTCTCCGGAAAACTGAGGGATCATCCAGGGGAGGGCCATCATCTAAACTGAGTTTGCTGTTTAATTCCATAGGAGTATCAACAGTGTGAGCATCATCAAGCCTTGCTGAAGTGATCAAATCGGTAGCATATTTGCGTTGATGGACCCTGATGCCGGATTTGTTACGCACAAACTCAAGCCCCAGAAAGTAGGTGAGAGGACCAAGATCCTTCATTCTGAAGTGGCGAGTAAGATGAAGTTTGAGATCCGTAATGCCAGAAACATCATTGCCACTAATAATCATGTCATCAACATAGACTAAGAGAAATGTGTAGCCTTTTAGTGTCCATCTAAGGAAGAGGGAACTATCAGAGTGACTTTGGCGAAATCCAGCCTGAAGGAGAGCTGTACGAAATTTATCAAACCAAGCCCTGGGCGCTTGCTTAAGTCCATAAAGAGCTTTTCTCAATTTACAAACATGTTGTGGAGGACAAGCATATCCCGGAGGTGGTTTTAAGTACACGGTCTCACGCAAGTCGCCATGAAGAAAGGCATTTTTGACATCCATTTGCCATAAGGGCCAATTGCGGGCTGCAGCTACACAAAGAAGAGTGCGAACAGTGGTCATTTTAGCCACAGGTGCAAAGGTCTCTTCATAGTCAATCCCATATTCCTGCTTGTAAGCCTGTGCAACCAATCGGGCTTTGTAGCGGTCAAGACTCCCATCAGAGTGAACTTTTATGGAATAGATCCATTTACTGCCGATAATAGATGCGCCAACAGGGGCCGGTACCAAATCCCATGTTTTGTTTGCTTCAAGAGCAAGCAACTCCTCGGTCATAGCATCCTGCCAGTAAGCAATCTTGGAGGCCTGTGAATAGGAGGTGGGTATAGGAGCACTATCCAAAGAAGTAAAAAGAGCAGGAAAGCCATAACGGTCAGGAGCAACTGAAGAACGACTAGAGCGTCGCAGGGGTATGATATTAGCAGAAGAAGCATTAATACCTGAGGGTGTAGTAGGTGGCACTGGAAGAGAATCAGGAGAAGGAGTCCCCACAGGAGGAACCGTGTTACGCCGAACATAGACATTGGTAATAGGTGGTGGAGAAGTAGTTTCAGGGAAATTTGGCATATAAGACACAGCAACAGGGTGATTGTCCAACCGCAAAGAAAAGAAGGGAATGTGTTCCAAGAAAATCACATTACGAGATATTCGCATGCGTTTTTCAGAGATCATAACAGAGAAATCTCTTGTGTTCAGTACTGTACCCCAAAAAGACACATTTGGCAGCCTGTGGTGACAGCTTAGTGCGTTCTATAGAAGAAAGATGAACAAAGCATAGACAACCAAAAACTCGTAAGTGAGAATATGAAGGGGCATGACCAAAAAGAGCTTCATAAGGAGTCGTCTTTCCTAGAACGGAGCTAGGATGACGGTTGAGGAGATACACAACTGTCTGTGCAGCATCACACCAAAAGGTGGGAGGAACTAAGGATGTAAGGAGGAGAGTTCGAACAGTTTCGAGAATATGTCTGTTCTTTCTCTCCGCAACACCATTTTGCTGTGGAGTATGTGGGCAGGATTTTTGGTGAAGAATGCCTTTATCAGAAAGAAATGCAGAAAAATCATGGGACATGTATTCGCCACCGGAGTCAGACCGAAGGATTTTTATTTCTTTCTTAAATTGTGTTTGAACCATGTTGTAAAATTTTTGGAAAAGAGAAATTACTTCAGATTTTAAGCGCATGAAATAAATCCAAGTGAACCGAGAATGATCATCAATAAATGTCACATAATACTTAAACCCTATCCTACTCAATGTGGGAGCAATTCCCCAAACATCCGTGTGAATAATATCAAAAGATGACAACGCACGAGAGTGATGAATAGGAAAAGGCAAAATATGACTCTTACTCAAGCAACATGTTTCACACTTGGATTGAAGAAAAGATGACAGCATTTTATTATCAAAAGTAGGTTCTAAATAACCAAATTTAAACAAAGAAAGTAAATAAGAATTGTTCACATGACCAAGACGACTATGCCACATAGTCCACAATTTATTGAAATTGGGAGAAGAAGAAGAAAATAAGGAATGATGTCCAATGTCCAGCAGAAACAGTCGACTAAGTTTACTCCCCGTCACGATCACCTTCCCAGTTTGCCGCCCCTGTATGACACAACTAGTGGAAGAAAAGTTAACACTATACCCATCATCAATAAGTTGTCCAACAGAAAGCAAATTGGCTGATAAATTAGGAATGAAGTAGACATTGGGAAGGTTGAAGGACTGGCCAGAGACACTAGAAAAAGAATGGAACCAATACCAGAAATGATTAATTGGTCTCCATTAGCAGTGGTGATTTTGTCTCTGCCAAGGTAAGGGTGAGAGTCTGAAAAGCTACTTTCTATAGAGGTCATGTGGTTTGATGCTCCTGAATCGAGAAACCATGTGGATGGGGTGATAGAAGAAGACAGAGAGACTGAAGAATGAAAAGCAGGAAATGTTATATGTGAATGAGTTTGATACCGACCACCATTAAAGCCCATAGATGCGTATGCTGAGGTCACCGTGTTCTGAATCAGTTCTTGAATCTGGGAAGGAGTCATGGAGACGGTTCCGGAAGAGGTGCTTCCCGTATCAGGGAAAGGTGCTTGAACTTGGAAGGCAGCTGGAGCATTATGTTTGGAAGGGTTCTGTTTTGATTGAGGCCCATTCTTTCGCTGTAAACTGCGACAGTCATCAATAAGATGACCAGAGCGTTTGCAATATCTACAAACCAATTTCTTACGACAGTTTTTGGCAATATGACCAAAGCCTTTGCATTCATAGCATTGAACAGTCTTCTAATTGAGGATTGCCAGACGAGCAGAATCAGCTGAAGGAGGAGCTAGGAAGGCCTTTGGTTCTTCAATAATAGCTCGCTGTGAGTGAAGATGAAGTTCTTCACGAAGGACTTCTTGGAAGCAAGTATCCAGGTTTGCAGAGACTTCTCTATTCATGAGAGCTTCGAATTCGGGTCTTAGATTCATGAGGAACTGGCTGATGTGGGTGTCCTCTTGCAATTTAAGAGCCTCTGACAGAAACCCAGAAGAAACAGTCTGAATAATCATAGCATCCCTCTCAGTCCATAAGGTAAGAAATCCATTGAAGTATTCTTGGACAGTTTTATCGCCTTGAATGAATTTAGCAATTTCACTATCTAATTGAAATTTGCGGGCTTTATTAGTTTGATGATAAACTTTCTTGAGGTGAGCCCACATATCAGCTGCGGCAGTATAGGCTTGAAGAGCAATGGCGAGAGAAGGATCAATGGAGTTAAGAATCCAAGTGATCACCTTAGCATTTTCTTTAGTCCAGGTGGGTAAGGCTTTTGTGTCAGCACTACTTGTAGCAGTAGGTTTAGTTATCGATCCATCAAGATAACCAAACAGTCCTTGGCCTTCTACAAAATTTTTTAGATGAAAGGACCAGGCCATATAATTATTCCCATTAAATTTAACAGGAATAATAACATCATACTTTTCCATTGTTACTGGATGCAGCAGAGAGAATATACAACTCAGTGAGCCAGATAGCAGTAAAAAACCAGCAGCAGAGACCACACAGAAAGCAGTAGCAGAGTAGAATATCAACAGCAACAGACAAGAACAGCAGCAGCAGAGAATATGCTATGATTTTAATCACAATGGTGATTTTAATCACAAGAGCAGCAACAGCAGAGAAGAACAAATCACAGTGTCCAGCAAATCACAATGAAAGAATGATGTAATATGCTATGATTTTAACTAACCAAGCATAAAAGAGGCTAAAGATGTGTTGATATATGAAAACAGCAGGAAATAGCACAGAAAATGCCAGAAAATAGAGCCAGACGAACTGGATTTTGAGGGCAGAAGTGGTGCGTGGGTCCCACAATGTTGTCCAATCTCAGATCAGAGGATAGAATCCTGGAGGAGATCAAACCTATGTCCTCTAGTCTAAGTTTGAGGAGATTTGGATAAATATCCACAAATCTGGAAGGTGGTGATGAAATCTTTTTGAGAAAAAGAACCCAAAATCGTCAGATGAAGAAGTGGTTAATCAGTACCTTAACCGATGATGAAAAAATCCAGAAAAATCTTCAAAAAACTCCTGAAGGCCAGACGATCATAACCCTGTATATCGCTGGTGATTAGTGATTGATCAGAGGTGGGCCACCTTGATCAGGGAACTTCAGGCAGAGTTAGCGACGAACGAGACAGGACCTGGAAGAGGAGAAGCACTCGATGCTTGATTTGGGAAATCTCTGGACTAAAGAAGAGGAAATCTTCTCATAGCCTAGGCTCTGATACCATGTGAAGATATAAAAGAGCAAGAGATAGAGAGACAGAAACGTTGAGGAAAAGTTGATACCTCAATGGAGGATCGACTCATCATTAGATATTGTAGTGTTTCCTAATTACATGCTATCAATCACAATCTAATTACAATTAGAATCAAAGAATAAAAGAATCCTACTCAATCCTAATCAATCTATACATAGAAGTATATCTTCAAGACAGCACCCAATCCCACACGTGGGATTTCCTTCTTGGGCCTAGATGGGCCCAGCCCAGATTAGTGTATTAGTGTACATGGGCCTTTTTATTTCTACAGTAACTATGATTCTTATTATTACCCATCGTCTTCATCATGGTAACCCTGTCTGTCAATCTGTAGTTGTCTTTCAGAGTTACACTAATGGACTATGAAGTATGAAATACGATATACCGACGTATCTTTACTTTCTAGAAAAGGCTTCAGAAAAAAAGGTCCATTACTCTCTGTTTAATTGTTTATGAGGTTTCATCAGTAACTGGGATTCTTGGTATAGCTCCTCATAATCATCAATCAGCACTGTACAATGTCCATCAATCTGTAGTTGACTTTGAGTTCAAGGCATGAAAGTAAGAGCTCTCTCTCTCTCTCTCTCTCTCTCTCTAGTGCAGGTGTCTCTATCCCATTACATGTCTGTTAATTCATGCCTAATATTTCATCAGTTGCTGGGATTCTTGTTTTTACCCATCACCACCGCAATCATCATTGCTGTCAATCTGTAGTTGGCTTTAAAACTTCTATCATTGGACTATGCAATAAGCTATTACTTACATATATTTACTTTCTAGCTAAGGCATGAATGTAAGATAACTCTCTCTCTCTCTCTCTCTCTATATATATATATGTGCGTGCATGCATACGTGTGTGCTTACAACTTACAAGAAACTAGTCGGTGGCAATGATGAAAGTAAGTACTTGAATATGACTCAAAGCTGTCAAAAGTAAGCACTCGAATAAGACTTACAAGAAACAGTCATTGTTATTATTGATACAAATGCTATGTGTTTGCATGTTTAAACTTGCAATGAAATGCTCAAGTTTAAATAGCAATAATTACAGATGAGCAGAAAACACTGATTCTATTTCATGTGTTCAAATTGGACTTTGTAGACCATGCAAAATCGATTCCAAAAGGAAACTGCAGCACATGGTGTTGATATTCATTTCCTTATGATCGACAGGTATGACATGCCTCCAGTGAAGTTTTAATGGTTTATTTTTCAAGTTTTACAAGTATATCTTGTGCAGGGAGTTATGCTTCATGTATTATTAAGGGGAATTTCTACTTCGAGATGTCCTTGTGCAGACATCCCAGTGGGCACCTTTAATGATTCAGGTGCCCTGGATTTTATGATGCAGTACTCCCCCCGGAACAACAACAAGAAGTTCCACCCCCACCCCCACACCCATCCCACCCCACACCCACCCACCCATCTTTGATGGTTGGATCGGGACCTCCACATGCAGACATTCCTGTAGGAGAAAATTTCCTGTATTTGTTAACCAAGTTCCACGTGTAATTTGTGTGTTTTTTTTTTCCCTTCCTCTCTTTTTTATTGGAATTCTTTCATTCAGTAGAAATTTTCTTGCTTCCTTTTTTGTGTGTTTTGAGTTTCTTTCGATAAATATCTGGAATGTTCTTAGTTTCAGATTGTAAGATACTCAAAAGGGAAAATTTACATTTACGTGGAATCAATAACAACACCATCATATCATTTATTGTCTTCATTGTTGAAGCCTTATCCCATAATAACACATTTTAGAAAAAAAAATTCAAAAACACTAAAAAAAAATTAATCACGATGTAATGGTTGAAACATGTCATCTATTTGGTTTCCAAGTCTGAGTGGTTCAGATTTATTACCTGTGGAGGGCAGTTGTTTTATAAACTAGAGCTCTCTGTTGAACATAGATCACAAGTGATATAGAAACTGGAGCTGAAGAAGTGCTAATAATTTCCCAAGTATGGTTCCACTTGGTTCTAATTCTTCTTTGGAACTCTTTGATCCAGTAAATTGCAACTGATGTTGAAACTTGAGACTTTTGTATTATGTTCTATTGACTGAATAACCCTTTTATGTATGTACCCAGAAAAGTTCAAATTGTTTCTTGATTTTCTTGTCTATTGGAGCTACCTGTGAGTTCTCTTTTGTGCCCATTCATAGTTCAATACTTTGTTGTAAGTCCACATATCGTCTGAGCATGCACATCTCTGCAATATGTACTTTTGTTTCTTCTCTTTTCTTTGTTCAACATTCAGCTGCATATAACGAGGCATGTGTAACTGCCATGTTATGAAATGCCCCTTTAAACCAAAGTGGCATTTGATGAGTACATAACAATCCATTGGCTTGTTTCCACTTTACCCACCCAAGACTGATCCTCTTTGCTATATCAAACCCATGCCCTCTGTTTTGCTCCATAATTGGTATTAGATATTGAAATATATTATGCTGCAGTTCTACATTATTTTTAAAATTTTACAATCTCATCTTCCATACTCCCAAATCTGTTAAACTTGTATTATTTATATTTTGTTTTTGTTCTCTTTGTTTTCAATCCATTGACTTCTAAAGCTGTTCTCCCCATTTTCTGGCATCTCATTTACCTGCTTTCTTTGCCTGACTAATGAGTTCTGGACACCATGGAACTCCATTATGATTGGATATCTACCACTAAGTTGTCCACAACGCAGGAGAATAATTGAGGGCTTTATAGCAGACCCTTGATGTAATAATCCACTGCATCAGGTGTCTTCCCATAGTTCTCACACTCGTTACTGACGTATCATATTGGTTTTCTATAATTTTGATATAACCAATAGGGTTTTCCCCATCAATGTGTGTCAAATTAACTGTCTTGACACCCTCCCATAGGGCTTCTCTAAATCAATGAAAAATGTATGCAAATTTATTCTCCTCTGTGTGTCAAACATCCAACAATTCCGATACCCCTAACATTAGTGCAACTAACAAAGCTACCTTTTTTTTACTTATATTAAAAAATAATAAGCAACTCATTACTGTTAGGAAAAAAAAGAAACTCTTCATACTATTTCTCGAACGATGCTTTTCTTTATTTGATGTCTTGAAAGAAGTAGATAGGAGCATTTTTGGTTTTCTGTTGGTATGATTTCTGACATCCCAAAGTTTCTGTGGATAGTTCAGTTGTTGAACAGTAAACCATATACATGCTGTGGCTCATCTAACTTAGTTTCTAAAATACTTTGGTTTCTTCAGTATTGGTGCTTTCTATTGGGTAGATCGAGCTTCCAAACCCTTGGCTCTGGAAGGAGACAACAGGTTAGTATTCTTCTTAGATAATCTTCCTTTTCTGTGATGATGGTGATGATAGTGTATAGGCCTTTAGGGCATTGAATCACATGCATTTGAAAAGCAAAAGAGTATAGATGGTGCATTGCATCTTAGACCGTGGAAGGTGACAATGAAAGATATTATCAATTAAAGTGTCATGAATCTAAACATGATAGTCCTTTAGAGATAAGATGTGATGTGTCTTTTGTGTTCTTTTTAGGGCCCATTTGGCAATTTACTAGGTTAGTAAAAGTAATGTAAAGCCTCCATTTTTCAGACAAACATCAAAAGTACACATCTAAAAAAAACCTCTTTTCTTCCACTAAATGACATAAAAAAAAAACACATTTTTTTACACAAAAATCCACAAAGATTCCCTATCAATCCACTAAAGACAAAATACCATTATAAACTCCTTATATTTTATTCTCTCTTGATTTGATGCTTTACATCACTTTTATAGTAAATTGCCAAACTATCGTTAGGAGTAGCTTGGTATTTGGGCTTTGGGATAAGGTTTCCATGTGATGTCTGTTAAGCGGTCTCTGTTTATTTTGTCGTTGTCTTGGTTTGTAGTTTGGTGAAAGATAGTGTTTTGCCATTAAAAGAAAAAGAAAAAGAAAAAGAGAGAGAATGTCATTAATCGTATGAAGCTTTTATGTTTCTTAATAATAATCCATTGTGCAAGTTCTTTGGAAGAGATATAATGATCTGATTTACATTTTCATTTGTCTATCAACTTAACTTATTGTAGATAATGTTCACAGGGTACCATTGGAATGATGAGAGGACTATGAGTGGGATATAAATGTTAAATCAATATCCTTTTAACCTGTTTCTTACTCTGGTTTTTCATATTTTTGGTAAGATTTTGATGTAAGATGAGAGAAATACATGGCATTTATAATATCTGCAATGTGAGTTGATTTAACACATCTAGTGATAGATGATGTGATTTCTATTTTGAGAACATTTGGTTGGCTGAGCATGCCTCTTTCAGGCATAATTTTTATTCCTGGAATGGTTGCTTATCAGATTGGAACTTCTTGAGGAAGTTGTTCCTAAACTTTAAATTTTGATTCTAGTAGTATCATACATATTGATTGAAAACGATAGGGTTGGCCCCTAGTATCCTACTCAGGTTGGTGTTGGTGCTGGAATTTACATTTTTTTTTTTTTTTTTTTGACGTAACAAAGGGTCAGGGGTCATAATTCACTTTTTTTTATTAGGCTGGTCAATAACCTGTTTCTGCTTGCCTGACACAAAATTTTCCTAATACCTTATCCAACTTTTGGTCCAGTCAGCAGCTTCTAAGTTATTATTTTGTCACTGATTTTCTTTTTTAAACTGTTCATTTGATACATCGTAGAATTTATGTGGTGATTCCCATATTTATCTCGATACAACAACACTAGTTTGTTTCTTTAGGCATGTGAGCTTTTGGTCCAGTCTGCACTTTTCTAGCATTGTTGGAAGCTTGTCATTGTGGAGGGGACCCTGCCTCAAGTTGTTCCTGAAAATCACATTGAAATGAAGTTGTGTGATGGAAAGTCAGTGTTGTGGAAATATGCTCTACTTGTTTCTGCCACTGAGAATCCCGAAATTGCTGGGTAAAACACTATTTCTCTTTGGGTAAGAAGGCGGTGAATATCCTTGTCGAAGATCATCATCATCATGTCGTTCTTCTCATCTATCTAGGTTCCCTTTGTCTAAGATGCACTTTCTACAGGCATGACTGTCAGGGAAATTGGACTCTAAGCTTAATGTATCGTCCTTCTTGTTATGGTATGAGTATTTAAGGTGGGAAGATCTCATGCTAATAGTTACTGAAATTTTCTATTATGATAATTAGCGTTGTAAAATTTGAGCTCCTGTTTATATAAGAACTCAAATGCTTATATTATGTGGCTAATTATATTAGCACATACCAATAAAAAAATTTATTTTAGCAATATTTCTCAAATACAAGGTTAAGGTTAATTATCTATATAGTTTGAGATGCACATCTGTTTTGTGTGTTGAGTGGTGGTTGTTGGGTGGGGGCAAGAAACCCTTAAATCTTATAGAAAATTTTGGATTTTTTTACATTGGCCCTCGCACAGTATATTTTCTGGTTACGCCACTGGGTGGGGAGTGGGGACGACATGGATGATCTTCACTTGACTTATTTAATATGCCAACGGCAATATACACCTTTCTGACCATATCTAGTTTTTCACATCTCTCATCAACAATCTCTTGATTTATGTAGAAGGTACCTATCTCTTCAGAGTGTGGCAGAAGCTGTGGTCCAAGAAATCCGCAAGATTCTACAGTTGCAACCGATGCTAGTTCTTGCTACAAAAACAAATATATATGGAATGGGGGCTATAACAAGTGACACCAAGAGGTTTGTTCATGAGATCATGTGTATTCATGCAATGCGAGATATAGCCTGTTGCTTCTAATTTCCTTTTCCCTCATGAGAATTATTCTGTATCTAACATTGTCAATTTAGCTTCTGTTGTCCCATATGCATCACTTTATATATTACACTATTATCACTTGTATAAATGTAATCGAGTTATAGAGATATATTGTCCACATAAAAATGATATATTTTCTAAGAGCTTGCCTTATTGATGGAAACCATCTAGATGCTGCTGATGTGACAGCGGCGGCCTATATGGACCTTTCAAGTTGCTTTCTTTGTTGGAGCAACCTTCTGTTGGAATTGAGTTATGGCTCTATTCTATGCTAGTGGACTACAACACGTCTCTTGTGCATGGACCCTAGAAAACCAAAATGTCGACACATCTAAACAGTTGTACATCTAAGAAAAAGTTGTATTTATCTGAGTGATATTCCTTGAAGCATAGAGTTAGAGAGCACATTGAGATGGGGAAAAAATGCTTCAATCCCACACGGATAATATACATTTCATATCATAAGTTTAGAAGTGTCACTTATAAAATTATATAATTTGGGCTGTCTTTATTTTTGTCTTTGGCCAGTACTGGGTCCTAATATTCTGTGGTTGTAGTGTTCCCAAGCTTGTGGACTTGTATTAGACATTGACTCTTCAAAAAAAAAAAAGTTTCCTCTTCTTTGCAAGTTTGCCTGAATCTATTACAACAGATGGAACATGCTACACAGTGTAGGAAGATGTTACTGCTTAGTTTAATGCTTACTATTAGTTAGGGCATTATTAGTTGGTTTTCATCTTCTAAATCAAGGAGAGATTTTCTGAACTGCAACAGGACGTTTAGAAAATGGACTTCACAAGATACCTTGGATTTAAGAACCTCAAGTAGAGGAATGGAAGAGCACATATATCGCGAATACATGCCTTTAGTCTGGCAGGTACACAATACACTATTGTTTGCTTCTTGTTGTTGGTGTTACGAAAATATTTTATTGAAAGGGCAATATCTTAAGAGAACGTATAAATGCCTACTGCCCTTCCACTTATTCAAATGGGTATTTTGTAGTAATAAATGTTTAATCCTTTTAGATTCTCTACTATTAGTCTATTACATTGGTTGAATAAGCATATGATGCACTGTTTTGGACTGGTAGTCAGGCTTTTTTTTTTTTTTTTTGGTGAAGTAATTACTTCTGCTGAGTAATGAATTGCATCTTGTCAGAATAAGTGCAAAGATGCAGATTTGAATGACTGTCATCTTGATTTAATTATGTTAATCTGTCATATTTGAGCATTCTGACTAACCAAAATACTACATATTCAACAATAATTGTTTTTTTATAGCTTGTCATGGTCATTGAGTGCTTAAAATTTTTAGAAACACTGCACAAGTATTTATTTGTTCGTTTGTGTTATTGCAGTCATTTGTTACTCACAGGATACTCCTCCGTGTTTCAGGTTTCGTTCTGTTATCCTTCCTGCAGCATGTTGTTTGTTAATTTAATTTTTATTAGTTTATATGCTCATGACCAAGCACTCCCTATCGTATGTAAAATAAATTTCTATTACGATTGCTGAATTTGTAGATGAAAATTTTGCTGAGGGCGAGCACCAGAAATTGCCAATCTATATAGCTGAATGGGTGCTGCCATCACTGAATTATTCAGACAAATTTACTGTGAAAGATGTAATATAATTTCTTCATTATTCTTTGTTTGAGATTAGGGATGGCAACGGGGCGGATCGGGGACGGAACTGGGGTTCCCCGCCCCCGCCCCGAACTTGCCCCGCCCCGCCCCGCCCTTCGGGGTAATTTATATTCCCCGTCCCAGCCCCGCCCCGCTCCTCAATTTTAAAAATTTTAAATGTGTAAGACTTGGGATTCGAACTCGGGTGGGAGAGCAACCAGAGCTTTGCCTTACCACTAGACTAAACTTCAATTCTTGTAATGTTTTACCTTATTTAAAATATATTAATATATTCAAGATTGTTACACACATATACATACTTCACTTACTTACTATATATATTATGACTTATATATTATTTATCATTTATTTAAAAGGAAAATGTTAAATGTAGACAACTAAGGAATCTAATTGGAAACCTTAAAGCTATATTGAGCTCGTTTCCATCTCTTGGATTTTGAAATCTTTTGGTCTTGTGAAATGAATGGAACTTTATTTTAAAAATAATAATTTCACTGATCAAACATTTTGTTTGGATATCTATTGGACTCATGGCTTGGAAATTCTAGAATCCTTTGAAATTCTGAAATATTTTTTTGGACATCAATTGGGATTGGGCCTAATTATTTCTTCTTGTGTTTCTCAATAAAAGTTTCGAAATCTTTATCACATGAATCAGGAGTGCAATCATAATATGCCCTGCCTGTTTAAGATGAAAACATGATAAGCACCCACCAAAAGGAAAATTACACAATTTGCAATTCAAATTTATAAAAGTCTTGAAATGTAGAAAAAATTCTAAAAACATATACTAGTAATTTTGTTTAAAAAAAATAGAATTTATATATGAACTTCAAGTATTGTCATATGAATATTAAATCATTATTTATTGTATAGCTCTGAATTCATGAACCTCCTATAGCGGGCCCGGCTATATTGAAAGTACATACTATATTGAAACCCTCATTATCAAAGCCTTGTCCCAGGCTCCCAGCTGTGACGGTGTTGGCTACATATATTCTTTTTCTCCATTCTAAATCAAGACCCAAATAAGAAAAAATTTATTAACTTCATAATTTTTCTTTCAAGGCAAAATAAATTAAATTTTGGATTGACTACAAAGAAAAAAGTAAATTCATTTATTTCATATGGTAAAAAGCACATGAATGATTCATCTATGTTGTCTCCATGCCTTTAATAATATTAATAAAAAAAAAACCGTCAACCATGCTGACTCATTTGCCCGAAACTCAGGCCCCTCTTAAAACATCAGTCTTCCTAGGGACCATGACATTTTTCCCAAAATAGAATAAAAAGATCTCCCAGCATAAATATTTTATAAGTGTGGGGCACTATTAGATTATTTAAAATTTTTTAAATTATCTAATATTAATATTATAAATTTTCCATTTCCTAAAATTTTACCTATTTAAAGTGAGATTTATTCATATAAGATTTTCTCTAAACCCTTGAAGGCCAATAACATACACTTGAAAATATCATATATGCTTTGAGACATTTTTTATAAAAAAGACAATATCTCTCTAAAATATCATGAACTCCATCAATACATGGTTTCACTTCATTTCTGGTATTGAACTCCACTCACTAATAAAGAGGTTAATTACACATATAATTAAAATTAGTATAATGTATAGTGTTGTTAGTATGATTAGAATCATATTAAGTTACTAACTATAATTTACCTTGTTATTTCTAATCGTATGAGTTATTATAAGTGTATAGCATGATATATCTTGTAATGCTATATCAAATTAGTATAATTTATATTGTTATTAGTATGATTAGAATCATACCAATTATAATTTACCTTGCTATCTCTAATCATATATGTTATTATAAGCTTAAAGCATGATCTATCATTCTATTATATTCGTTTTATTTAATATGATTTATCATGTCGCAATTTAACATTATATATGATTAAAGTCAAATAAGCTTAGATAGATTTTTAACAACTTTAATTTCATTAGATTTGAATTAGAGGGAATGTGATCATATTATATGCTTTTATAATGTCTAGGGTTCAATCAATTACATGTTTAACTTTAAAAAAAGTCTTCAATCAATCTACTTAACCCTTAATAATAACATAAAATCAATATATACATTTACATATAAATATGTTTATTTATTATAAAAGAAATCTAAAAAATATATATTTTTTAGAGGATTATTAATTTCGGGGCGGGTTACGGGGCAGGGCATGGGGCGGGGCAACGGGGCGGGTAAACGGGGCGGGGCATGGGGCGGGGTAACGGTGCCTCATGCCCCGCCCCGCCCCGGCTTCGGGGTATGTTTTTTTGCCCCGTCCCCGCCCCGTCTAAGATTCGGGGCGGGGAAAACCCGTACGGGGCGGGGCGGGCACTCCGGGTTGGGGCGGGGCGGGTTAAAAATGCCATCCCTATTTGAGATCCTCTCATTCCATCTACAACCATTTTGTTCCATATTCATTCCTTTTTTCCACATTTTCTTCTATTTATTGCTCTGCAGGCTGGCATCTTTATGGTTGCATAAAGCACTTACGCTGCAACTTTAATTGTCCATCAATTTTGCCGCGTGACCTCTGGCTCTGTACTAGGTTCTGGATCATAACTTCATCCCAACTAATTTGACATTTTTCTGATCAACTTACATATTTCCTTATTTGGTTAGATTGCAGTGTCTTTAGATGTAGTTGATCTTTGTATCGAATTGTTTCCTACTTACGGTGCCAAGGCTACCCATGGCGTTGTGCCCCCCTATTGGCATCAAGGGCCTCGAGGATCCTTGGGGGTTCAAATCTCCTCCCAGCATCAAGGTTGTCTTCTAATGTCAGGTCCTCTAGTGGATTTGGGACTCATCCTGGCACTGTGGGCTCCTCTCTTTGCATCTAAGCTCCTGCTGGTGTCAGTGCTATTTTTGATGTCGGGGCTCCTCTTCTGGCGTCAGGTCTCCCCCTGGCATAAGGGCTATTCCTAGCATTGATGCTCGTCTAGGTGTCAGGTCTTCTAATGGCATCAGGCTTATCCTAGCGTTATGCATTTTTTTTGTGAAGAGGGTATCCGCCCCTAAGTAGGGGACTTCAAAAAAAAAAAAAAGAGTCTACAAACAGTCAAGATACATGCCTATACCTTGTTTTTCTCTAAAACCTCCCCAAGATTCCTACAAATTCTTATCTTAAGATGTTTCCTTTATCACTAGATAACCTCTTGGAAAAATAGAAGCACCTAAGTCGGAAGAAACTTAGAAAAAAGGACTTAAATTAGCTTGAAAAAGCTTTGGCTATTGCTATTTCTGTCCAGATAAATCACATGAATCATGAGATTCAGTTATAATATCAAATCGTAAGATTCATATCTAAATTGTAAGATTTACTTAGAAATGGGATTCATTGTATGGATGTCTTTCTTTCTCTAGGATTTGAAATGAATCATATCCAGAATCCTAGGATGCTCAATAGTTGAGCAGTGTTTGCAAAGATCTTCTCGAGCTGCTTTCTCATTTGCTGGCCTCCTCGTCCACTTCAGGCATTTTTTTCTGGAGCACGTTTGCATATGAAAATGAGACGTGCCATGGTTTGGTTGCTGGTTCACGGCATTCAAATTTCAAGGTTGCCTTATCTTCAGATTGGCCACCAGAAAGACTGTTGCCACGAGTGAACACATGACTTCATTAAGATCTTTAATCCAGTTGTTGCATGCTTATTTTATAGATTTTTCATGGAGGGAAGATAACGAGCAACGGGATGTGGGAAAACGGATTGGTGCCATTGTCCCACCTCATGGAGGGCCGGGAAGGGATCTTCTTCATCCCATTGCTCATAGGAGAAAATTCTCCCTCCATGGAGTATACTCCTATGCATTTCCACATCAAAAAATTTTTGGGCAAATTGTCCATTGTACATGTTGCATACATGCATTCCAAAGAAGCCTTTCTCAAATGTGGGCCTCATTTTTGGAGGATTGTAACCAAAGTAACACTGATCAGTGGTCCTAATTAATTAATTGATGGCCCATGAAGGGACAGTCAAGAGGAAAATTGTAAATGACTTGACATCCAAACTTAATGGATTAAATTTTTAGTCAGACAGACTATCCTCCAAGTACACAGATTGACAGAGTCCATGATTGGGATAGTTTACCATGGAAGAGGGCCATGAGATTTTGCATTGTGGGAATACTGATGGAGCTGAAAGGAACCCAGTGTCATTCCATTTTCCATTGAAGTATAAGTAATCATTAATATGTTTAATGATCATACCACGATCCCAGAATGGCAGGTGGGAACTCCTGTGGAGGTTTAATGACTTGCTCTGTTGTGGCATTTTCCTTTACACTCTGAACCTGGGGTGACCATGCTGGGGCAGGATGCTGTGATGTTCTCAGCCAAATAAAAGATAACCTTTTCCCACACTTTTTGAGCAACCTTCTGTCTATTCCATGTCCTCTGTCGAGCGGTATTTCGGGTTAACTATAGGTACATGACATTGTCCTGTGGTAAGAGAAAAGTCCCAAAGTGTCATACCACATGCTCTAATGTAAAACCTTCTATATGCCGTCATTTTGATCTGCCTTTTACCATGGTGTTTCCTAGCTCAGCTAGCTTGTGATCCGATGGTTAAAAGCTATCCACGTTAGTGCAATTGAAGCATATAGTGCAAGTCCCCAAGCGGCATCCTTCGCTGCAACTGCTGATGGCCCATTGCGAATACTAACCACACACCTATGATACCAATGGTGAAATGTGAAAAAAGAGAGCATTTAAAAAAATGAGTTATAGACTCTGGTAGGTCAGTTTACCACTTGGCCAAGTGTGTGATACTGTTGCTGATAGTAAGCTGCACCTGACACTAGGCCATCCAATCCTTGGCACCACGATTCATTTTGAACCCACAAGCATTACATACCTTACCTGATAGTCAGATAAGCCACAGGGTGTTGTGTTGTACATCAAAATGGCTCAGCCACATACATTCAGCATGCATTTTGTATTATGTATAGGTTATTATTTTTCTTTAAATGTGGGGCACTGAGATAACATGCAATACATAGTTGTCTATATAGAAATAATAGTAGGCTGCACCTGACACCCGGCCATCCAATCCTTGGCACCACGATTCATTTTGAACCGACAAGCATTATAGACCTTATAGTCAGATGAGCCACAGGGTGTTGTAGGCTTGTAGCCAGTGTGTTGTACTGGTACAACAAAATGGCTCAGCCAACATTCATTCAGCATGCATTTTGCATTATGTATACGATATTATTTTTCTTTAAATGTGGAGCACTGAGCTAACATGCAGTTCATTTTGATGCACTGTAATGGCATTCTAAGTAGAAGATGAATGTATGTACTATGGAAGCGTGCATTATTGTTGTGAAATACTGTTCCCATAATCAGGGATACTAGTGGAGCATCACTGACCTTATTTCTTTTAATCCAGGTATTATTTTCTGTTCCATAAGAACAGCTACCATTTTTCTTGCCATGCACATTAGACTAGCAGGGAGTTTTTGGAAGAGGATTGTGCGAAAGATGTATTGATCTATCCATGGGCTGAGATGAGGGTTCTGTAGGCTTCTTGGTTACACTTTGTTTTCCAGCACAGATGCACAATCAAGGCTACTGTGTTTTCCTGGACACTCAAGGTGAGTCGCTTCCCACAGGTGGCACTGGATTCGTCCACAGCCAGTATGCCTCCACCTGGATGCAATACTTTCTGCAAAATTCAACACAAAGTGGAGCGCAATTATGTAAATATAAAGCACCACATCACCACAATCATGGCATTTTTCATAAATTAACAAGTTGAGTTAACCAGCATATTACTGCATTCATGGCTACAAGAATTTAGGAAAGTAGTGCTGGCATATCACAGTTCCTTTTAATGACAAAGAAATGAATGCTTAAGCTAAGCTAAAACTCCATTTTCTGTCCCCTCTTCATTCTTTTTTGCTTGCTTTTGGCCTAGTGGCCAACATAGACTGCCTAAACCTATCCGCCCAGAGATCGATCCCTCTTTAGTCTTTATCCTTAAAAGAGCCACTAGATGAATAATTGGGACTGCCTGCTCTATGCTTTAAGTAGTTGCTGGTGACAGACTATGGCCTATCTCCATGATTTAAAACTTTGGTTGATATCAGGAGTCACTGGTAAAGAAGTTTCAAACTTTGTCGTCCCCAGCAAGTAATCAGCAGTTCTAACTATTGTCACCTTGAGGTTGTGGCTTCAATTAATGTTGCCAATCTAAAAAAGAAAACTAGTAGCCATTGGTTGACATTTCTTTCTGAAACTGAATGACCAGCACCTTAGATTGTGAAGACAATTGACCTACAAATAATTTTATTAATTCCTTTCTGTTTTATAGTGGAGATTGTATTTTAGCTCCATTTTTAGCCTCGTTTCTTTCCAGCCTCTTGTAGTTGCAATTTTTTTTGTGTAATATGATAAAATTTTCTGAGTTGTTAGTTGCTCAATGTTATAATTTGTTTCCATGCAAAAACGAAAAATTATAATTTGTTTCAGTTACTGATTAATTCTTTTGGCGGACGAAACACATGCTATTCCACAACCTTCTTTGTGGACATATTTCAGTAGTCCATTCCCAGCCGCATACATGGAACAGATATCAGTCTTCATCTTTCTCAAATGGTGGTTTTGGTGGGATCCTCGTGCTTGTGCACTAACATTAATCTAATGAAACCAGGAAGCTTATTTTGCATCCAAAAACCATGCATAGTGACATGCTTTTCTTAGCTTGTAGTGGTCAGCTGATGCTCTTAGGGTCCACAGGCATGAAAATTTATTAATGGTCTGTGCATAAAATTTCTCAAATCAATCATCTTCAAGCAAAAAAGAAAAAGAAAAGAGGTTGAAGAAACTGTGCATCTCATATTGACAATGTCGGGACTTGGTTGAGGATCATATCGTCTGCTTGTGGCAAAATTGCAGGATAATCTGGATAGGCTCTTCTTTGATTGGCCACAGGCTAAACTCTTATTAGGCAATGGTACCCCTTATTTGGGAAAACACAAAGACTTATGTGAGAGCATGATTTTCTTGTCTTTTGTTATAATCATCCGAGGGAGATGCTCCTATTAGAGATATCTCTCACTTTATATGAGAGATAATAGTGGGGGCTCTCATATCCATATCCAATGCCAGTAACTTAAATGTGAGTGCCTCCACTTCTATCTCTAAATGTGAGGGCCCCCACTCCTATCTCTCATATAAGGTGAGAGATATTTCTTATAAGAGCATCTCCCATCATCCAATATTATGCTTTCATGTTGAACTATTTGGCAAATTTGATCCCCCATGCCACACACACACAAAATGCCTGCCCCTGCTCACGCGCTCTCCGGTGACATGGCCCATATTAGTTGCCTGAGTCGTAACTTTTGAGGCCTTAAAAACAACCCCTCTCTTGATCTGATGGTTTCAAAGTAGTAAGTTATAGAGAGACCTTTCAGACTCAGCTAGCCATAATTGTTGTACTTTCAAGAAAATCCAAATGCAAGTTTGTTTAGTCCCTCAAGTGTAACTTATTACTGGTTAGGATATGGGTGTGTGAGTTTGAATTTGGATGCAGCGAGGAGGAAAAAAAAGCTAAATTGTTTCTTAAGGGGGGTGTCACGTTTTTGATAAACCCCATTAGTCAGACACAACATTTCCTGTTCTCATTATCAGATCACACCTTTAATCAGTCAAATCCATTCACAGTGACTCCTTAAAACTGCAACTGATACTTACATATTGTTTTGAAAATAGTTACCAATGGATGTATCACAATAAAATTACATCATGTAAGATCATTTGCTCAACATGATATCTCATATTCTCTTTGTCAGGGTTGATCCTAGGGTGTCCGTGCAGCCACAGAGTTCTGCTCTATTTGAATTTTTGTGGAGGAATCCTGCAAGCTGCAGACCTACCTACATAAGAAATTGAAATCCTCTCTATCGCTCTATAAGGAAACCGACCGGAGTTCAGTTTTCTTTTCCCCATAAAAAAGTATTCTACCAAGCAATAGAACAATGGGCTAAAAAGAAATCAATAATTCCACTCTCTCCAAATCCTCTTATTGCACAAATGCACTCACATGGAAAAAGATCTAAGTGCACTTGTCTCTTAATCGCAGGGGATCTAGGTGGACTCCGATAAAAATTTTTATCAAAGAATTTATAAGGCAATATAAAACTTTTGACTCATTTTAAAAAAATGTCTAGAATTCTTTCAATCAAGTCCTCTCAATAAAAATGTTTTAAAACTGACAATACCCTCCCCTCATGATAAGTCTTTGTCTTTTATTACCTTTTCCCTCCCCAAAATCAACCATTTTGATTTGTTGAAGTGGGCCCCACTAGGTCATTTGGGTTGGACTTGATCATATAAAAAGGAAAGTTTGAAAACTGACATAAGGGTATTTTGGTTATTT
Organism: Umbellularia californica; assembly: GCA_028538565.1. Lineage (NCBI taxonomy): Eukaryota > Viridiplantae > Streptophyta > Magnoliopsida > Laurales > Lauraceae > Umbellularia > Umbellularia californica. The sequence goes on from JAPQWN010000006.1 coordinate 14,579,523, forward strand.
TTCAAACTTCTTTTTCCTAATGTGTACTCGCTTGAAAGAAAAATGAAAAACTTTTATGCTCTTTTGAAATAAAGTCTTTGTGAACTTGTTTGAAAATGAGCTAAAAGTTTTATACCCTTTTGAGAATTTCCTACAGTTGACCTCATGGAACAATGTGACACATGTTGGAAACTCCATCGTGTGGTCTATATAGAGATAATTTGAACAGGTCAAAGATGAATCCCATCCCCTCTAATGACATATCCCTTGTTTTCACTTTGATAGGAGTGAGTTCCATTATAAGACTAAACAAATGATTGAAAATATGACTAGGCGCTAATGTGGCATCTTTGCGTAGCGTCAATTATGCTTCCATCATGTACTCAATTGGATAGTGGAATTCAATCCTATTGAGTTGAAATTTGGATATGTCACTAGAGGTGAAGAATTCATCTTGAACAGCCTTAATTATCTCCATGTGGCCCCCAAGATGGAGTTTTAGAAAAGTATTACACGATTTTTTTGTAAAATGGCTACAATGGAGGATCCAGACTCTTAGCTTTAATAAGTCTGGATCCTTTGTCGTAGCTATTACACAAGAGCTATATAATAGTTTTCTGGAACTCCATCCGGGGGCCCACAGAGAGATCATTCAGACTATTAGGGCATGTTTGGCAAACGTCCATGATGAGGATTTTTGGCCGTTTTCCTCGCTTCCATAGAAAATCCAAGTTTGGAACAAAGAGGAAAAGGCCTTGAAGGAGTCTTATGTTCCATGTGTTTGAATATATTCAGGATTAGACCCCCCACTGTCAGAAAGGAGAAAGCAGCGCTCACGTGCATTTGCAGAGCTACAGTAAACGGATGGTAGTTTTGGGGTTAACCCTTTTTTTTTGTGATTTTCTATTTTTATGGGTCCCACAATCATGATCCGGACGGTTTGTCATCTTTAGAATCTCCAAAGCGGCTCATATGTCAAAAATCAAACGTTGATTTTTCATATATCTTGAGATATTAATGAAGAGATCCAGACCATTAGTTCATGAGATCTGAAATTTTGTGGGGCCTTTATGTTGAATCCGAACCATTCAATTGCTCTAAAAGGCCTTAAACGTCTGGCCAGTCAAATCTGGCAACGCGATTAATGATGGATGATGAGAAAATGGCAAAAAACTATTGACCATTGATTTGCCACAGTATTAAAGAATGGATTCTTGAAAGTCTGTGCCTTTTAGTTTCTTGGTTTATGTGGGCCGTGCGGTCAAATGTCAGCCGTTGATCCATTATAAATCTTGAGATACGTGAAAAAGAAATCTCAAATTAATATATTTATTTTTTTTATTTATGTGAGGCCATTTGGAAGATCCGATCCATTCAACTTCTTTAGAGAGATCAAAACAGTCATGGGATAAAAGCCCAGCCCTTGATTTTTCATAGATTATTAGAAACTTGCCAACAAAAGTGACAACCATTGGACCCAATATAATGTAGATGGTAGGATTCCTCTCAGGCTAATACCAAACTTGAAACTCCCTTAAAAAATCTTCCTTGAGTATAATTTGTTTCTAGCTGATCGAAGGAATTCTTCAAAAAAAGGTTTCCTCTCCCTAACGAGGATTGTTGCCAAACGTGCCCTTGAAGTTGAATCTGAACCCCTCCAATCATATATCCTTAAGTTTCCACTCAAAAGGGGTGAGTCTCACCATACAATTAAGCACCGCGACGAAAACGTGCTTTGACACCGCATCAGTCGCTGAGCACAACAACAGTCTTTCGTCATGGTGCTCAATTATACAGTGTACCCACTCATTTTTTTTTGCCGAAAGTTGAGGATAAGTGACTGGAGGGGGCCGAAGATCTCCAATACCACACTTGAAGAGGCTTTTTTTTCTTCACACACCCACTCTCGCCGCTGCTGAGTGCCGCCCCCGCCCATTCCATCGCCGTCCTGTCACGCTCGCATTTCCTGCACTCATGAGTCACAAGACAACTCTCTGCTTTCGTTTTGCGCGATGCGAGTGAGTGACATCTCTACTCTACCATTACTTTGCCTGGTCAGTGGTCACAAGACCCAAAGCCAAAAGGCATAGGCCCCATTCGTCATTTAAAAAAGGGAAATTTTTAAACATGGACTCAAGTTTTTGCCTTATTTTAAAAAATGATATAAATTTTAAAAATTTTCAAATTAGTCCCTAAATTTTCTAGTTAAAGGTATTTTTCGATGACTTTTTTCCTCAATATATTGAAAATATTTAAATTAGCCTTCATTTAAAGCCATGACATGGTTTCAGCAGCCATTCAATCGGCGTGGGAATAATAGGTGTTATTGATTATCGTGAGGACACCAGCGAGGGAAACGAGGAGAATATAAAGAAAGTGAATGAGAGTTTTGTTACGATGAAGGGTAATTTGGGTATTTAAAAAAAATAAAAAAAAAGTTGTCGAAAAATAATTTTAAAAATAAATACATGTCCTTAATTTAAAACCTTCTGAGAAATTTAGAGAATAATTTGAAAAGTTTTGTAACTTATATCTTTTTTGAAATAAGATAGAAAGTAAAAGGAATTTTTTGAAATTCTCCCTTAAAAAATAACCGAATCTCCCAACTGCTTTTCTATCCACTCTCTCTCTCTTCTGCTTTCCTACTCAGCTCAAACACCTACGTCTCTCTCTCAAACACCTACGTCTCTCTCTCTCTCTCTCTCTCTCTCTCTCTCTGTATAAATGGTCCCAATTCCCAAACAGATAAAGATCTCATCTTCTTCTCCCACAGAGAATGCCTAAGAGCGATGGCGATCCAAACCCTAACCCTAGCAAAGCTGAGAGACCCCCACGCCTCAAGAAATCCCGAACGATCGCCGTCACAGATCCCGCCGGATCCTCCCAAAACCCCCCTCCCATCAGCCGCGTCTCCTCCTCTCCTCTCCGCCTTCTCTCCTCCTCCGACGATCCTTTCCAATTCTCCAATGGTTCCATGTCCGATCGCGACTGGCACTTCCCTTCCTTCCTCGGCCCCCATCTCCCCCGCACTAGATCTACCGTCAAGGTTTCCAAGCCCAAGCTGGATTCGCCGCCCCCACCTCGGCGCAACCAAATCCCGCCGCGTTCGCAGCCGTCTGATTGCGTTAGTTTGGTTTCGGAAGGGAAGAAGAAGGTGGAGAAAGAAGTTAGGCCAGTGGGATTGACTTCTTCTTCTTCCTCTTCTCCTCCTCCTCCCCGGCCCCCGCCACCACCTCCTCCTCCTTCTTCTCTGGTGAGATCCGCGCCGAGGAAGAAGATTTACCGATTCCGCTGGTTTACTGTGTTTAATTTGGTATGGCCCTTACCCATCTTTCAATCAATCAGTTGTAACGGTATAACTTTGTTACTCAAATGAAAAAGGTGGTCTCTTTAATGTTCAAAGTCAATCAAATGAAAAAGGTGGTTTCTTTAATGTGCAGGACTTGGGTGTTGGTGGGTATGTGTCATTGTACTTCCTATAAGGTCAGCAATTTGGGTTGTCAATTTGGTGGGACCCTGTTGTTCTATAGGCCTTCTACAGTGGGGTCCGCCAAATGACTGGTTCCAATCATGAAACTCAAGGCCATTAGGATTCACCTCATTGTAGATTGCGCGTTTTCTTTCATTGATTGTTTTTTAGCAGATGGTTTCATTGAGCCTGTAATTGGGTTGCCTTGTATTGCAGCTTCTTGTCATTTCTATGTTAGCTGTATCATTTGCAGTTTTTCTGCGGATCAAGGTCGCAGAGCTTGAGGTATTACCAATTTACATTTTTAGATAAGTTTGAATTCCTAGAGCTGCAACTTGTTTTGATGACATTTACCAGAATTGTCCTGTTTTACTGGCAGGCAGTGATCATTAACCTCCGTAGGTCATGTAACGGAAATGATGATGTTGTTTATCGTGACAGCATCAAAGTTTTGCAGCCTGACGATGCCAATTCAATTTCTTATTTCAGTAATGATCGTAGTAGAACCGTCGCTTTGTATACTGTGGTGATGACCCTCGCTGTACCATTCTTGTTATTTAAATGTCTCGACAACATTTTCAGAATAAAAACTTACATAAAGAAGACACAGAATAACGAGGAGGAAGCTCCCCTGAAAAAGAGGATTGCGTACAGGGTGGATGTCTTTTTCTCCGTTTACCCTTATGCGAAGCTGCTTGCACTTCTATTTGCTACTGTGCTTCTTATTAGTTTTGGCGGCTTGGCATTGTATTCTGTTAGTGATGGTGGCCTTTTTGAGGCGCTATGGCTTTCATGGACTTTTGTGGCAGACTCTGGAAATCATGCTGAAATGGTTGGCACTGGTCCAAGGATTGTTTCAGTCTCTATAAGTTCAGGGGGCATGCTGATATTTGCTATGATGCTTGGGCTAGTTTCTGATGCAATATCCGAGAAAGTGGATTCATGGCGGAAGGGGAAGAGTGAAGTTATTGAGAAGAATCATATATTAATTCTTGGATGGAGTGACAAATTGGTAATTCACTATGGTAACTTGATCCTACACACCAACTTCTATGTCCAACTTCTAGGTTATTATTTCTTTATATATTAGACTTTAAAGTAGCCTTGAAATAGAATTTAATTGGTTCTAGAATCTTGTAATTTGGTTTAGATTTTGGTATTGAATCTGCCTTAATATATTGTTTTGGTTATCATGCAACTGCGTAGTTTATAAACTTGAATATGTGTTTGAAATATTGGTACATAAGCATGTAGTAGCTAGCGCAGGACTGAGCTTTGTCAGTATGTTATGTATGGCCTATCCACTGTGATTCATTAAAAACTGTATCATATCTTTAGTTCAGAGAACTGATATTTTTTCGTTTGATATCAAAAGAAACTGGTGACGTTTTAATCATAAAAGCTTGACTTGATGCTTCAGTCTACTGGGTTAAATCTACTCGATGACTTGGTTGAGTTTAGGACACTAATTGTATTAAAATTTGATACACATATGTATAATACATATTAAAAGAATATATGTTATACTCTCTGGTCTTCTATGTCATCACAATAATACCGTGATTGCTCTCTTTATCTTACAAAAACAGGTGAACCATAAGCTATAGGTGTTTGGCTAACTACATAAATCTAGATGAGGCCCTGCTTCATACTGGATCTTTCTACTTTTTGTAGAAAAAGTTTTTATTGCAAATGTACAGTTGCAATGGAGATCTCTTAAGGATGAAAAGGGTCTCAAATATGTAATACTCATAAGATTTTTTTCCAATCTGATAAAAAAAGAAAAGAAAAAGATCAACCTATTCCTTCATCTGAAACTCTTTGGTTCTACTTGAGACTCATCTGAATCAAGTTGACTCATTTCTGCTACTTTTTGAGGTTCGGCTAGAAAAATATTTTAGTCAAGTCTTTTTCCAAGGATAACCTCAATTATAGATGTAAAAAAAAGTTATAGATGATGCAGTTGGTTTTGGTGTTGAAGGATTTGCCCAAATGCAGTTGCCTTTAACCAGACACGGTTACTTCTAGGGTTTCACTCCAAAGAGGAGAAGTTCTGAATAGTTATCAAAGGTTAAATTTAAGAATACATGAGAGGTCCTTAAATAGGCCTTTTGGACATCCGAAGAAATAATTTTCCTTTTTGCATGGATTCCTTTCATTAAAAAAACATTTCTTGAACTTAGACCCTATTGAAATAGGAAAATTAAATAAGGGAAGATACTTAAAGGAAATAATAATTCTAAGAAAGATACTAAAGAAAATATGATTTATTGATTAATTGGAACACTTGGTCCTTTTGTCCACTTGATGTGGGCCAACTTGCATCAACAGGATATAGGTCTATAAATGACTGCGGAGGGTTTCTTGGGGAAGCCAGCTGAAGATCAAATTCTCCTGCTTAGGAGTGGGATTTTACCCCTCTGTAATCTCTTCTATTTCCCCCCCTTGGGGCTTCATTGTAAATTAACTTTTGATGATGAAAAGAGGAGTGCATAGGGAATATGCAGCTTGAATGAACTTCAGGGTTAATTTTTGCAACCCAAAGCTTGGATAAGGGAAAAGAAATGTAGTAGTTGAAAGGCACTGCTTAATGAAAGAACACACACACAAACACACAAACAAGCACACTCGTACGCACCAATTATCAAGTGTGCACCTTTTCCTTGGTTGATTTGGTGCACACTTGATATTGGGGCCCACCTGATGGTCCATCCGAATTGACCACACACAAGGACCCCCCTAATGTCACTAGATCACTAGGTTTGCACTGATTTGAATGGATTGGACCATTGGATTGACTCTGCATATTTTTTAAGGGATAAAACTTGTGGGCCATTGATCCGGGGTTAGGATGATTAGGTGAGCCCCAATTTCGTATATCAATAGGGCCCACCCAAATCTTTCCATCCCCCTCTGTCCTATTCCCAAATGGACTCCATAGAGAGGTGCACAGAGATGTGTAAGGGATGCTCCCTGTTTATATATATATACATATATATAGAGAGAGAAATGCTCCTGTACAAGCTTCCCTTGCGGTCTCTTACGATACAAGCCAACTAGTGGGGCCTGGTTCATCCTCGCGGACCATCCAAACCAACCCCTCCTATATACACGGGTCCCACGGGTTTTGATTCGAATAGAGTGAACCATTGGTTGGAGGGTCAATTTTATTTTTTTCTATAAAGCCGTTAAACTTGTGGACCACGGATGAATAGGTTAGAGGTATTAGATTGACTTTAAATTTGATATCTAGGTTGGCCCCACTTGGATCTTTTGATCCCCCTTGTTCCATGATTTGTGGGGTCTCTAGTGGGCCCCTGTGGGTGGCTTGTACCCTGTAAGACCGTAAGGGAAGCTTGTACAGGAGCATTTCTCATATAATATATGCATGGCAAGGCTCTCCTAAGCTAAAGCTTATGATAAGATTCCGTAAGCTTACGCGTGTGGGGCCCACCCTTGGTCTATCCAAATGGACCAAACACACGACCCCCCTAAATTGCACATGTCCACCAACTTTTGGCTAGATCCGAATTTACTGGATTGTTGGATCGACTGTGTATCGATCCGAATGGACTGTTGACCATTAAACTTTTGGGGTCAAGACTGAGATGATAGAAACCACGGTTGGGGCTCATTTTTTGCAAAGAGGAGGGTCCCAGGGTGTCCTTGAAATCCCCCCCATCCCCACCCCATGTGGGTCCCCAGGTGGGCCCCACCACACACTTGAGCTTACATAAGCTTACCTTATCCTAAGCTGCAACTTAGGAGAGCTGCCCACATGTATATATGTATGTATATGTGTGTGTATGTATGTATGTTAGAACAATGTAGTTTCTAACATACAGTTTAATGTACCATAAATGACCTATAACTCATCTTAGTAATTGTTCCAAATCATGAAGACTATCTCAGCACATTTTATTCATCTCTCTGTCGGGGCATAAATTGAGCCTTGAATCTGTGATGGAGTTGTTTTTTATTTTTATTTTTATTTTTTTGTGTGTTTTCTTCTCTATATAGATAAAAAAATCTCTCTGAAAAGTATGTAGTTAATTATTGGTTGGGATTAAAATTTTAAGCTGCATACGATTGGCATTTTCATTGAGGAGTTAAAATAAGTTATCATTTGATTTTATGTATAGTTTTTTAATAGGAAGAGAAGTCATACAGTTTTTATTTTATTTTATGATTTTACAGATGACAATTATCTGTGACTGGAAGCTTCATGCAATTGTAGCTTCATGATGATGATGATGACCGGAGGGTTCGCTTCTCTATAACATAATAGAAAGTGGTAGACAAGTAATAAGTGAGAGATCTGTCAACTAATATAACTTTTCTAATTGGTCGAGGAGCAAAAAACAACATACGGCTACTACCTTTTCCTCCCTTGTTGAGAGTTATGTGCAGATCTGAAGCGCTGCACTAGTGAAGGACAATGATTTGGTTGTGATGAGGAGCACTTTAATATGGTCTGAATCCTCCTTAGTGAATTTGATGATTTGCTTGATTTGTGATTAGAGATAAACAATGGATCTAAAAGTTTTGTAATTGTGCATGTAGAAGATAGCAGGCCCAGCAGGCCCAGCTCATGTTGTAAAAGATAGGCCCAGCCCACCAAGGGCCCAGACCCATTACAAGCCTGTCTCACGTAGGATATAATCAAATCTGTGTATAGCTGATTTCTCTCATTAGTTAGCTGATTTCTCTCTTTGTGATTTCCTTGTATAGATTAAGATTGATTAGGATTGATTCTTTCATTCTTTCATTGTAATCTTAACATACTTAGTGCCTTGATTAAGGTAACTATTCTTTATAAAAACAAATCCATCGATGATCAAAAGATCATTGAGTTTTCTCTCCGATACTGTTGTCTTCTTCTTCCTCTCATCTCATCACAGAACCTAACATGGTATCAGAGCCAAGTTACATTGGAGATCTCATTAACAGAACAACACAGATCATGGATCTGTGCCTTTAAGGAGCAAAACGTAGGTGAAAACCTACTGTTTCTTCAACAGTGATCAAAGTGGCCCACCTACGATCAACTCAAAATCCCCGGGATTCCTTCCCATCTTGGTCGCCCATCTCTCCTCATCTTTTTGGAGATTTTTTCAGTATTTTTCAGCGATCAGAGGTAGGTGTTTTGATCCCTCTTGTGGTTTTTCACTTTCATTAAATAGTTTTCATCTCAGCCGTCCAAAATCTCTGATTCTGTACGGATCTGGATGCTACTGGTTCTGCTGGAAAGGAAATTGGATACTGGTCCTCTGCTACTGATCTGATCACCATTCAGATCCATCTGTGGGCCCCCACGCACAGATCTCTCCTCAAAATCCAGTTCGTCTTGGTTGTTTTTCTGTCCGTATTGCACTGTTGTGTGCTATTTCATGTTGACTGGATCCTCAGCCTCTCCATCTGCATATTCCTGTGATATTACTACTGATAGTGCTTCTGATTAGTGCTAATTGCTACTATTTGTGTTGTTGGGTGGAAATATGCAATTTTAGTACACTGTGGAAATCGGCACCTTTAGTGCTAATTGTTACTGTTGGTTTGCGTGCTGCTCTTCTTCCTCTTTGGCACTGTCATCAATCCTTGTTACTGCTGTCTGCTTGGTTGCTGTCATTGGTTGTTACTTATTGCTATTCGGGCTATTCGTACGGTTGCTATTATGGACAAATATGATGTTATTCCTGTTAAATTCAATGGAAATAATTATATGGCCTGGTCGTTTCATCTGAGGAATTTTGTCGAAGGCCAAGGACTGTTTGGTTATCTTGATGGTTCGATCACTAAACCTACTGCAACTACTGACACAAAAGCATTAGCCACCTGGTCCAAAGAAAATGCTAAGGTCATCACTTGGATTCTTAACTCCATCGACCCTTCTCTTGCCATTGCTCTTCAAGCATACACTACTGCATCTGATATGTGGGGTCATCTCAAAAATGTTTATCATCAAATAAATAAAGCCCGCAAATTCCAACTCGATAGTGAGATTGCAAAATTCAATCAAGGTGATAAATCTGTACAGGCGTATTTTAATGGATTTCTCACCTTATGGACTGAGAGGGATGCTATGATTATTCAGTCTGTGTCTGCTGGGTTTCTATCTGAGGCTTTTAAATTACAAGAGGAAACCCACATCAGCCGGCTCCTTATGAATCTCAGACCCGAATTCGAATCTGTTCGGTCGGCACTCATGAATAGAGAAGTCACAGCGAACCTGGATACATGCTTTCAAGAAGTCCTTCGAGAAGAACTTCGCCTCAATTCTCAGCGTAGCATTCTTGAAGAACCAAAGGCCTATCTCGCTCCTCTTCAGACTGAGTCTGCTCTTCTGGCAGCCCCCAATTCCAAGCCTACTCAATGCTATGAGTGCAAAGGCTTCGGTCATCTGGCCAAGAATTGTCGGAAGAAATTGGTTTGCAGATATTGCAGACGCTCTGGTCATCTTATTGATGACTGTCGTAGCTTACAGCGAAAGAATGGACCTCAGCAGAAGCAAAATTCTTCCACCGTGCCCAGACAACATACTCCAGCTGCGTTCCAAGTTCAAGCCCATCTCCCCGATATGGAAAGCACTTCTTCTGGGGTTGTCTCCATGACTCCTGCCCAGATTCAAGAACTGATTCAGAACACGGTGACCTCAGCATATGCTTCCATGGGTTTCAATGGTGGTCGGTATCAAACTCTTTCTCCTCTAGCATTTCCTGCTTTTCATTCTTCAGTCTCTCTGTCTTCCTCCATCACCCCATCTACCTGGTTTTTAGATTCCGGAGCATCAAATCACATGACTTCTGTGGAAACCAACTTTACAACCTCCCACCCTTACCTTGGTAAAGATAAAATCACTACTGCTAATGGAGACCAATTAATCATCTTTGGAATTGGTGCCATTACTCTATCTAGTGGTTCGGACCAGTCCCTCCACCTATCCAATGTCTACTTTGTTCCCAAATTATCAGCCAATTTACTTTCTGTCGGCCAACTTATTGATGATGGGTATCATATTAACTTTTCTTCCACTGGCTGTGTCATACAGGAGCGGCAAACTGGGAAGGTGATCGCGAAGGGGAGTAAACATGGTCGACTGTTCCTGCTAGACATTGGACATCATTCCCTATTTTCTTCTTCTTCTAGTTTCAATAAATTGTGGACTATTTGGCATAGTCGTCTTGGTCATGTGAACAATGCTTCTTTACTTTCTCTGTTTAAAATTGGTTGTTTAGAACCCACTGTTGATAATAAAATGATGTCCTCTTTACTTCAATCAAAGTGTGAAACGTGTTGTTTGAGTAAGAGTCATATTTTGCCATTTCCTATTCACCGTTCTCGTGCACTATCATCTTTTGATATCATTCACACTGATGTTTGGGGAATTGCACCCACTTTGAGTAGGACAGGGTTTAAGTATTATGTGACTTTTATTGATGATCATTCTCGATTCACTTGGATTTATTTCATGCGCTTCAAATCTGAAGTCTTTTCTCATTTCCAAAATTTTTACAATATGGTTCACACACAATTTCAGAAGGATATCAAAATCCTTAGGTCTGACTCCGGCGGAGAATACATGTCCCATGATTTTTCTGCTTTCCTGTCTGATAAAGGCATTCTACACCAAAAATCCTGCCCACATACTCCACAGCAAAATGGTGTTGCGGAGAGGAAAAACAGGCATCTTCTTGAAACTGGTCGTACTCTCCTTCTTGCATCCTTAGTCCCTCCAAAATTTTGGTGCGATGCTGCACAGACGGCTGTATATCTTCTCAATCGTCATCCTAGCTCCGTTCTAGGAAAGACTACTCCATATGAAGCTCTCTTTGGTCATACCCCTTCCTATTCTCACTTGCGTGTTTTTGGTTGTTTATGCTTTGTCCATCTTCCACCTACAGAACGCACTAAGTTGTCACCTCAGGCTGCCAAATGTCTCTTCCTCGGTTACAGTACTGAACACAAGGGATTTCTGTGTTATGACCAATCCGAGAAACGCATGCGAATATCTCGTAATGTGATCTTCTTGGAACACATTCCGTTCTTTTCCTTGCGTTTAGACACTCATCCTGTTGCTGTGTCTTATCTGCCACAATTCCCTCCAACTACTTCTCCCCCATCACCTATTACTAATGTCTATGTCCGGCGTACTACGGTTCCTCCTGTGGGGCCTCCTTCTCCTGATCCTATCCTTATGCTGCCTCCTGCTCCCTCAGGTATTACTCCTTCCTCTACTGATAATGTCATACCCCTGCGACGCTCTAGTCGACCTTCTGTTGCTCCTGACAGATATGGCTTTCCTGCTCTTTTCACTTCTTTGGATAGTGCTCCTATACCCACCTCTTATTCACAGGCTTCGAAGATTGCATACTGGCAGGATGCTATGACTGAGGAGTTGCTTGCTCTTGAAGCGAACAACACATGGGAATTGGTACCGACCCCAGCTGATGCATCTGTTATTGGCAGTAAATGGGTCTATTCCGTAAAAGTTCACTCTGATGGGAGTCTTGACCGTTATAAAGCCAGATTAGTCGCACAGGGTTATAAGCAGGAGTATGGGATTGACTATGAGGAGACCTTCGTACCTGTGGCTAAAATGACCACTGTTCGCACTCTCCTTTGTGTCGCTGCAGCTCGCAACTGGCCTCTATGGCAAATGGACGTCAAAAATGCTTTTCTACATGGGGATTTGCGCGAGACTGTTTATTTAAAACCTCCACCAGGATATGCTTGTCCTCCAAAGCATGTGTGCAAATTGAGGAAAGCTCTTTATGGGCTTAAACAAGCTCCCCGGGCTTGGTTTGATAAATTCCGGGCAGCAATCCTTCAAGCAGGGTTTCGTCAGAGTCACTCTGATAGTTCCCTCTTCCTCAGATGGACATCGCAGGGCTACACATTCCTCTTGGTCTATGTTGATGATATGATTATCAGTGGAAATGATACTACCGGCATTACGGATCTCAAACACCACCTTACTCGCCACTTCGGGATGAAGGATCTTGGTCCTCTCACCTATTTTCTGGGGCTGGAGTTTGTGCGTAACAAATCAGGCATTAGGGTCCTTCAGCGCAAATATGCGACCGACTTGATCACGTCAGCCAGGCTTGATGATGCTCACACTTTTGATACGCCTCTGGAATTGAACAGCAAAATCAGTTGCGATGATGGCACTCCCCTGAATGATCCCTCTGTTTTCCGGCGGATAGTTGGTAGTTTGCTCTACTTAACTATGACTCGGCCGGATATTTCTCATGCCGTTCATACGGTTAGTCAGTTTGTTAGCAATCCCCACAAACCACACCTTGCTGCTGCGTTACGCATTCTTCGCTACGTTAAGGGAACACTACATCATGGTCTCTTCTTCCCTTCTGATACTTCTCTGCAATTATCAGCTTATGCGGATGCTGACTGGGCTGGTTGTCCGGACTCTAGGCGGTCTACCACTGGCTGGTGTATGTTTCTTGGAAAATCTCTCATTTCATGGAAGTGCAAGAAACAGACCACTGTCTCAAAGTCTTCTGCTGAGGCAGAATATCGGGCGATGTCCTCTGCTAGTGCTGAAATTATCTGGCTCCGCCGCCTTCTGTGTGAATTTGGTGTTCTTGTTGGTAGCTCCACACCTCTCCATGGGGACAATACCAGTGCGACTAGAATTGCCAACAACCCGGTCTTCCATGAAAGAACAAAACACATTGAGATTGACTGTCACTTCATCCGCCAACATATCGTTATTGAGAAGATCACTCTGCCTCATGTCTCTTCTTTTAACCAGTTAGCGGATATCTTCACCAAAGCACTTCCCCGACAGCGTCATCATGATCTCACTCGCAAATTGATGTTTTCAATCTTACCACATCAATTTGAGGGGGAGTGTAGAAGATAGCAGGCCCAGTAGGCCCAGCTCATGTTGTAAAAGATAGGCCCAGCCCACCAAGGGCCCAGCCCACCAAGGGCTCAGACCCATTACAAGCCTGTCTCACGTAGGATATAATCAAATCTGTGTATAGCTGATTTCTCTCATTAGTTAGCTGATTTCTCTCTTTGTGATTTCCTTGTATAGATTAAGATTGATTAGGATTGATTCTTTCATTCTTTCATTGTAATCTTAACATACTTAGTGCCTTGATTAAGGTAACTATTCTTTATAAAAATAGATCCATCGATGATCAAAAGATCATTGAGTTTTCTCTCCAATACTGTTGTCTTCTTCTTCCTTTCATCTCATCACAGAACCTAACAGTGCAATCATGGGAATAATTTGGAAACCAAATAATATCGAGGGGTGGTCTCCCTCCTTGGTAGATCATCTTCACCTTCACTTCCCTCTTAAATTTCGTCTCTTCGATACTCTCAACACTCCTCAACTGCTCTAGAAGAGCCATAATAGTCCTCAAAGCCCTCACCACCCAAGATGTAAGCATCTATAGCATAAGCGTTAATTGTACACCAGGCCACATATGTCTTCTCAAGCACTTACAGGTTCAAGGAAATCTGGACTAGTCCTATGGAGGACGCCTTGGTTGAGATTAGAACTCCAACGGATCAATAAGATAAAGCTACATAGGCAGAGGCTTTACTGGAAGAGGTTCCATTGAGTGGGTCCGTTGTTGAAAGGAGGGGATTATGGCAGGGATTGCGTCTCTCTCTTTCTTCTAATTATTTGCAACAATGCATGAGATTAAGATGTCATTATTGTAGAATATGCTGTTGAACCCGGAATGGATAGCCTTGGACGTTGTGGCCAGATTTTTTGAACTTATAGAAATACAAATATGAGCATATTATTTTTGAGTGAGTTATCAAGATCCATTGACATAAAATATCCAATCAATGAAAAAGATATGGCTCCCTTTAGCATAATTAGATACATTAGAACAGGCATAAAGCAACAAACGTGGAGGGCCATTCATTCAAGTGACCTGTTTGGTGGAGGGCTTTGTTTGCAAAGGATCATCCCTGTCCAAAGCGTCGGCTTATATATATTGTTTGCTGTATGCGTCAAAAGCAGAATACATGAAGCCATGAGAATGTTACATGCATTTGCTTCAACTTTAAATGTCTTGTCGGCTTTAGGTAGAGTTTATCCTTTAGTAATCTTGGTCTTTGGATAAGGATTTTAGAATTCTAGTTTCCTTGAATTCTTTTCACACTTCATCAGAAGTTATACTTTGAAAGTACATCGCAATTTAGTGTTTGACAGATATTTTGAAAAAATCATCAAATCTGTTACTGGAATTATCATACTTTCCCTATTGCTTAATAACAGGGCTCACTTCTCAAGCAGCTAGCAATAGCCAGTAAGAGTGTTGGTGGTGGTATAGTTGTGGTGCTTGCAGAAAGAGACAAGGAAGAAATGGAAATGGACATAGCAAAGCTAGAATTTGACTTCATGGGAACATCTGTCATTTGCAGAAGTGGAAGTCCTCTTATATTGGCAGACTTGAAAAAGGTACTTTCTGTAGTATTGTCATTTGTAATTTCTTATGTTTTTCATTTCTCTTTAATCATCAGTGATGTTGATCATTTTGTACTTATACGGATGAAGACTTGTATTTGCTACTCTACAGGTTTCAGTATCAAAAGCGCGTGCCATCATTGTATTGGCTGCCGATGAAAATGCAGATCAGGTTTTGTTTTTTCAATGACCTTGCATATGCTAGTGATTCCTTTTTCTCAATTTTTCTGGAACTCACAAGGTTTTCTAATTTTTATGATCTTTATGTTCTTTTGTAGAGTGATGCACGAGCTTTGAGAGTTGTCCTGAGTCTCACTGGAGTAAAAGAAGGTTTAAGCGGTCATGTTGTGGTAGAGATGAGTGATCTTGATAATGAGCCTTTAGTCAAACTTGTTGGAGGGGAACTCATTGAAACAGTAGTCGCTCATGATGTGATTGGGCGCTTGATGATACAATGTGCTCTCCAACCTGGTCTTGCCCAGGTTAGTAAAATTAAAATAGGTATCCATCAAGGAAATCATTGTTGATATAACTTTTAGTTGGACTGGGTCTTCTGTTTGATGTATCTGTCAATCTGTTATATACTAGACCATTTTAATAAAGCACTTCGGATCTCCTTTTATGTACATTATGATCTTTGATATGCATTCCATCTAAATATTACTGTTTCTTTTTGGGTTTTGACATACTACAATTCATCTGTATTTCAATGGAATGACTCCATTGTCAATTAAACAATCAATTAAGAAACAATGATATATATATATATATATATATGGGAGGATCTTCATATGCATCTATCCCTCACCATTTTTGGTGAGGGACACCCCTTTTGGGGGTGTTTCAAGTACAAAAAACAAGTACACTTCTCTTTTGTACTTGCCTTTTGTACTTGAAACTTCCCCAAAAGGGGTGTCCCTCACCACAAATGGTGAGGGATGGATGCACTTGAATATCCCCCATATATATATTGTTGCTGTACGATGCTTTCAAGTTGGTGCATGGATATCAAACATGGCCAACTTGTCTATTGTATTCTATGATGCCTAGATATGCCATGGATATGGCAGGGACACGCCAAGGATACAGATTTTACACGTAAAAAAGTGAAGTATTGGATACAATACGACACAATATGTTGACTGTTTTGAAGTATCCGTGCATCATAGATTGTATTGGTAAGCCGAGTTGCCTGTATCCCTTTTCTTTGTTGGGAGATTGACAATTATCAATGGAACAGAAAAGGAGGAAATAAGCTTGGAAATAATATTTTCTCACACAAAGTGGCAGTATACTTTGATTTGATTCATTTATTTATGTAAGACTGGATTGGAGGATATATGAAAGTAAGCATGGTTATTACAATGTAGTTGCAGTTGGAACTGACACTAGAAAGCTCATTTCTTGTAGAAGATATGGAAGCCATGACATCTCCCGTGTCTGAAGCTATAGATTGGTATTTAGCTTCAACCTTGCTCTAGCCACGACAGATTGTTTTTTGGCTACCAGGTTACCAAGTTCCCCCAACATAATAATATCCACTTGTTGACCTCCAGTCAATACGTGCAATCCATTCATCATCACAAATCCAAAGATATCTCAATTTTTATGCTTTCTGTATAGTAAGGCCTTTTCTTGAATTCTTGGAAACTGGAGTAGACATCAAATAGCGAAGAATTTGCTGGACAACCAAATGATGAGCACACGACAAATACAGAAATTGGCTGATACAATCAATAACATATGCAATATCTAGACGGGCGATGATCAAAGAAATCAAGTTCCTACTAGCGTTTGATATAAGCCCGGATTTGGATGAGTTTCAGTTTTTACTTTTTAGAATGTGAAGTCCTTCTTAACTTCAATAGGTACCAAGGTAGGTATCAGACAATACATCAGTTGCGGCGATATGTATGAGTTATCATTGTGAATTGAAAATGAGGTAAAAAAATTCAATTTAAATAAATATATATATATATATATATATATATATATGTATATAATTTTGAAAATTTTTAGAATTTAATTTGTTTTCATTAGTTACTAAGAGAAGTAGGCGTTCCTCATTGTCATACAGGTCTTCCACCACTGTGTGTTTATAAAATAATAATATTGGTCTATTTGTCTACATATATTCATATTGGTCAGATAATTAATTTAGACACTAATGACATGCTAATGATCAAACAGTTTCATCAAATTGTTACCACTATTGTGTATTTCCGAATTCAAATAAGCAATTTACCACATGGAATAGGGTGTAAATGTATAATCATAAATCATTATGGGTATTAGAAGTATCATGCATATGGTCTTGGATAGGCATATTGATCGTATAAGCTTGATTCTGATGATTGTTGCATTTTTGCATGCGAGGGTACAGATAGAAGTATTGAACTTCACTTGGATCGCCCATTGAGTAGTACCCTCCATATGGATCATAGTAACCATGGCTCCACAATTGTTGCTTGTTTCCCTCCAAAGTCTCTGGATTGTATTGGCCGATACGAGCTGATACTAATGTAAGTGGCAATTGTTTCTATTTATCGAATCGGTCATGGTCTATACAGCCAATACGATACGTATCAGCCAATAATTTGATCTTTTCTCACCGTGCACATATCTTACAACATATCTGAGTTTATTTTCTTTGAGAATATGAGCCCTGTTTAAATTGGGCAACTTTAAATCGCCCCCTCCCCACCCCCCCCCACCCACACACACAAAAAAAAAAAAAAAAAAAATTGTTTAATTGCTTTAGACATTCATTTCTATTTTTAAAGGTCACCTTTTTGTCCACTGAGCCAGCTCAATTGGTGAGGCAACTCCCTTCTATAGAAACAACTAGGGATCAATCCCCGGCTGTAGTGCTGATGGTGGAGACTTGGGTGGGTGTGAGTACTTACCTTTCATTAAAAAGGTAACCATTACTTTTTGAAAGGGGGCAAAAGTTCTTAAAGCTAATTGAAATAGACATTCATATAAGCATTGCCAAACAGTCTAAAACACTTAAAAGTTAAAAACATCCATTTGAATCAGTTTTAAGTCCAATAGACCCAAAAAAGGTAGACTTAACAAATGGCACCTCAAACAACAATTGTTTAATACTTGGAATCCATAAATCTGGTTTTTTTTTTTTGTCATGTGGAGGTTGATCCTGTTCATAGTACACCTTAATCTAATTTTCCCCCAGAATTGTCAGGATAACAAGAATTTGAAACACAATCATTGGAAATCAAAGGCAATGGAATAGGTTATATTAAGATGGATCAAAATCCTTGTACACAATATTCTGTTTCCAAGAGAAGAATTATGAAACATACTAAGAAAAAGGTATATCTCCATAAACCAGTTTTTTCTTAGAGATTGGTCAATAACATTTGTATCCCTTCTGAGAGTGAGAGTACTCACGCACTTCAGTGGACATCCTTATTTTAGAAAGGTCAGTTATGCTGAAGTCTCAACTTATTTCCCATGCTAGCAGTCAGGATGGTCTAGGTATCTCAGTTGGCTTTTATGATAAGTAGGACTATCTTTCGTTTAGCATCTATTTGTGTGTGTGTGTTTTGAGAAGTGTGAACCACTTAACAATGGTCTTTCTATCCTAGCAACCTTGTCATTTATTTTTCTGTAAACATCTGTATAGATTTTAGATTAATCAAAATTCAAAACCTTCTAATTTTCTGTGCAGATATGGGAGGATATTTTAGGGTTTGAGAATGCTGAGTTTTATATCAAAAGGTGGCCTCAACTGGATGGCATGCGTTTTAAAGATGTACTGATTTCATTCCCTGATGCAGTACCCTGTGGTGTTAAGGTTGCTGCCAATGGAGGGAAGATCATGTTAAATCCAAGCGATGATTACATTCTAGAGGAAGGTGATGAAGTCCTTGTTATAGCGGAGGATGATGACACATATACCCCGGCCCCCTTGCCAGAGGTGATCTCCTGTTTCATACCCTCTTGTAACAGAAACGGTTTGCTTGATGATCTATTTGATTATTTGATATTTTGACTTGGAGAAGACGACATTAGAAATTTTGATTTTATCATCATTATGCTGATGCCAATTAGGCCCTTTAGAAACAAGCCAGGCCCAAGCTTGCCGCGCCAGGCTGCATCAGTCCAGGGCTCATCAGGCCTAGTCACAACCAGCTTGGCGCTTACAGGACCAGCCCAGCAAAGCTTGGACCAGTGATGATCCAGCTGATGGGCCTAAAGCACCCCACTTGACTGTAAATAGGATAGAAGTAGCATTTTCAGTCCTTTAAAACAATTACCTTGCTTTGTTTTAGAGTCCATTATAATATATTAAGCTGGAAAGTTTTTGGATTGGATTTTAATAGGTAGTTTTGATTTTGAAACTACCATTATCCCTATTTTGGCAAACTTTACACTTCTATCTCCACCTATCCACCTCCCTTGGCTTTATCTCATGTAACCACCTATTCAACTTCCTTTTTATTTTTATCTCATTCTCATGTAACCGCTCTCATCTTGCTTTTTCACTTGATTGAGTGCTGTACATATCAATTTCTACCATGGATATTGGAAAGACTACTCTTCTGTTAGACTGACTGCTCCATTTTGCATACCCCATGTGAGTCAAAAGCTTGGTATCTCATTCCTATGTTATTCTATCTTGAGCCAAGTTTTTAATTTATATGATTTTTTTATATATATGTTTTTACGAATATTACATGAAGGCATGCCCGTGCTTAGGACGGGTTATTGTGCTAGTGTGTAATTATGAGAAGAGAAATAGAAATCATGTAGCTGTGCCCAACATATTTAGGACAAGGCTTTGATAATGATGATGTAATTAGTAGGGGGGAAGCATAGGATTGGGAGGTAATTTATGAGAATTAAAGTCATTTTGGTACAATTAGGAGTTAGGAGAATAGATTGTTGTTGTTGTTGTTTAGGAGAATAGATTGTTGTTGCTGCTGCTGCTCGGCATGGCACTTGTCTCACTTGCAAGCTTTTTCTTCCTTTTACTGAACCCTGTTTTTGGACAGGGGCAGCGCCTTTTAACATTGATTAAACAGTAGGTTGGCTAGGAGATTTTAAAATTTTAGATGCCTTAATTAAACTAGGATTCAGTAGGGAAGTCTATAAACATGGTGGTTGACTGCCTGTAAAAGATTATGCCAACACATTTTTGTTCCTTATCTAATAATAAAATTCTAGTAATTTCCTGTGAAATGCTCTTCGTGTCAGTGTTACATGCTTTCTGGGTTAGCTTTCAGCAACTCGTTAAATGGACATCCAGGCAACTCTGGTTTCCATTGGGTATCATTGATCCAAGATTTTGGCTCCTGAAACCCATATTGCAGACGTACAAAAGAGTCAGATTCAAGACTTGTTAACTAGTTTTTACATGAAATATTGCCTTCAGACAGGTGAAGGAGTTTGTGAAACCCCCAAATTGCTAGCCCAAAAGGAGGATATCACTTCTACCATTCAGGAATTTACAGCTTGTCTGTCACCTGTTTTAAAGTACACTAAATAATGATACCATCACGTGGAAGTAACAAGAGTTTATCATCAGGCATCATTATGAATCAAAGAAAAAGGAATAAAACATCTTTCATTCAAATTACAATGATAATTACTTTGTTCTTTTCACAAACTTACAAGTCTGAAATTGTGAATCTTTTAAATCACCGTTTACACCTAAAGAGTTACGTACGACTATAAAACAACAGGTGCACCAGCTGACAATGCCACTGCAAGATGTTTTTTTCTTATTGATAGAAGACTGGAGAGCAGATAAGCTCTTTGTTGGAGAATCACAAAGTTAGTGACCATTATTTTCATGAATCACAGCCGCCATCAATTAGCTGTCCCATCCCTAGATTCTAGAAAACAAAATGAGGGGAAAAGTAATTTTGCATCGTGTGACTTTGTCAAACTACTAATTGGTTTGAGATTATGTGGAAACTGAGAAACATGAAGAATGGAAGACAAAGGTAGGGTAATCAATGGATCCCTCACCTGCCTCTTGGGTAAACAAACCATTAGCAACACAATCTGTCATGTCTGTTACACTTTGAGCCAATGATCCAAGATGATTGAAATATGACGTCACCGAGATATGATCCAAATGACCTACAGAATCACTAGAAGATGCATATGACGTTATAGAATGTGTGCCCTCCGATAACTGAAGACTCTGGCAAAGCGCTGAAAACTCATCATTAACACTTTGGCCTTCTTTACTAGTTGTTGAACCACTAAGAGGAGTTGTATCACTATTCTTTTCTAATTTAGTTGAGTGGGCATGTGCCTACCAACCAGGGTGACCTACTAAATCCCAACAGATTTCCCGCTTGCCAAAACTTTCACATGTGTGCAGAGAAGTTTATACTTCTGTGGTGATGTTCCACCACAACTGCATCCATTATCTTTCCATTTTTTTCCTTTTTTTTTTTTTTTTTTAAATGGGCATCCATTGTCATTATGTTCGCCTTTCCCACCTCTGTTACTTTGTTCTTGACCTTCATCACCACTGCCTCCTCCATCAACAGGTTATCTAAGGCTGACCAGTCGGGAACTGTAATAGATTTAAGAATCAAGACAACCACTTTCTGACTCCCTTCATTCTGAAGTAGTGTAAACGCAGTTCCCAAAGGTGTTTGAGGATCCTGACTCAAGATCTTCGCATTTATTGACTCATACTCTGGGTTCAACCTGCTCAGGAACTCATATGTTCCTCCTCTAGTTCCTTCATGCAATAAGAATGCATAGCTGATGCATGCTTAACGCTCACTACCTATTATACCCAGAGAATTCAAAATAGGCAACGTATTGTATCATGTCGTATCCGATACATCGTAGTCTAGTAAAGATTGATCATCCTAACTAAGCTGTGAATCTCTCAAACTCATTGATATATCTGAGCATTATTTTTCCTATGACCATAAGCAATAGATATTGAATCTCATTACTCCTTTGCCGTTTGTAATGTCAAAAGGTCTCAACAATAACATCTTCCCTGGATGTGTTTTCAGCTTCAAAATTGCTCTACCACAGATCATCAGTTGCTTGTTTTTTAATTCTCTCATCTGTATGTGCCCAGGCGTCTTGGTTCCACCAATAGCCATCTTAGTAAAATATGGCCGCTTCGTGTGTATAGGTTATCCAGTGCACTCAGTGTGCAAGTTGTGCACTAGCAGTGGGGCCCGCCTGGCGGTCCATCCATCTGAGTGGAGCAAACACACAACACCCCCCCCCACCAACACAAAAAAAAAAAAAGAAAGAAAAAAGAAAAAAGTACACACACCCTTGGGTTTGCACCCATCCGAATGGATTGTACCTGCGCACCCAGCCAAATAGACTGTACACCGTTAAACTTGTGCGGCTCGGATGAAGATGATATAGGATGATCAGATGGGACACAAACTTGGTAGGTAGATAGGTCCCACCCAGATCTTGAAAACCACTTCGGTCCCAGCCTCACAGCACGCACTGGATAATATCTCTGTGTGTGTGTGTGTGTATGTGTCTGTTGGGTGTGTGTGTGTGTGTGAGAGAGAGAGAGAGAGAGAGAGAGAGAGAGAGAGAGAGAGAGAGAGAGAGAGAGAGAGAATTTCACATTAATTCGGTTGTTTAGAACAACTACTACAAATACCCGAGTTCATATATGGCTTCCCCGTCTACCAAGAAAAAGGAAGGATCTCCAGAAAGACAAGTAATTGAAAAATGGCTGCCTACAAACTCTACTATTAGATTGAAATATTTTACCACATTATGATCCTATTTTCTTGGATGGCCTCCTAAAAACTTCAAGAAATCAATCCCATAGAACACATACGACATATCTCTACACAGACTTTCATGTGACTACTTGTCAAAACTGTGGCTACTTCAACCCTTGGGTGCTGGGATCAGCACATACTATGCTGTCAGCCCTAGGAAGAGGGCTGCTGTACAGCCTAAAAAGCTTCTGTTAACTGCTTCTTTTGAGTCTCTCTACTGTTTAGGAGTGCTTTGATACCAGGTTGGAGACTTTAAATTGAGAAAATTGGAGAGTAAAAGAAAGAAGAAACAAAAACTAAGGAGAAAAGCAGGAATAAGAAAGAGAATACGAGAAAAAGAAGAGAGATTTTCTTGCCAAATTAGAGCTCGCTGTCCAATGCAGTGTTTGGCAACCAGTCTTATGTTTTTATATTTAGTAAAAAACTCAGTATTTACATATCAGTCCCTATATTTCCAAAAAAAAAAAAACCGAAAGAACCCATGCGGTTCTTACAAATTACAAAACAGTTCCTGGATATGAGTTTCAAGTACTTTCAAGTACGGCCCTATGCCCATTCCTACCTATGACTTCTCTTGCTTAGAATAACCATTAGCGAATCTGATCTTAATAACTTTTTACACACAATGTTTAGGATATGATCACCGACAATCAAGTTTTAAAAATTGGAATTGGGGCGACTCGGTCGGTCGATCCCCCTTGAGTTGCACTTGAGTTGTGTGGAACTTAGCCGAGTCGGACCAAGTCTCACATTGAAGCCCAAAAACCACTAAAATATTTGTAAGGGTGATCAATTAATCTTCTGAAATAGAAAATGACGTCCTATGATTCTAAATTTTGAGACACATGTTTTAACCATTAAGAATGAATTTAAATAGTAATAAGTGGCTGCATTTGCTTTTTAATGAGTCGAATGAATAGTATCTCAAATCTTTGAATACTAAGATCTTTCGGAAAATGTGATTGCGTCATTGTGATCTTACAAAATCACCTTGTTGTAGCAATTTTTATTTTTATTTATTCATTATTATATATATATATTTTTTGGTGTGTTACCTAGTCCGAACCAAATCGAATCAGACTTTAATAGATATTGCATGAAATTTTGTTGTGGTGTAGTGCTATGGAGCTCACCTAGATCACCAGCAAGGAATGGGAAGGGGTAGGGGTGGAAAGATCTTATGTGTATTAGGGTGGCCTGAAAATCGGCCTGATGTAATAATGTAAGGACCCACTTGAGAGTTGAGAGTCTGAGGCCAAGCCCTTCAATTTATGAACCTAAAATTGAATGGTGTAAACTCTTGGAGGTTTAACCTGATGGTGAATATCAGTTTGATCAGAATCAGGTTTAGGTGCGTAACAAAATTCATGGGGAGTAGGAATGTTAGGTGATTGACATTGAATGGTTAGTAACTTATGGCTTAACTTTCAGGTACTAAAAATAGAAGAGTAAATTAAAGAATGTTACCCCAAGCTAGGGGAAATAATTTCTCTATGTTAGTTAACTATCAAAATCTTTTTAATAATATCACTTCATTTTTGTATAATTCATGTTTCTTATTTATGCTCCTTTCATGCTACAGGTGCGCAAGAGTGTTCTTCCTAATGTTTTAAGCCCCCCAAAGTTTCCAGAGAAAATATTATTCTGTGGGTGGCGTCGTGACATTGATGATATGATTCTGGTATTTTGATTGCATGTCTCATATATCCCCACAGTATTGCTGAAAGTTGTTGGGAGTACCTTTTTGTTAATAAAATAACTGGATAAACGGGATGCAACAATGAATCAAGATCAAGTGAGGAGATTCATATTAAGTTGATCTTTCACAAAATCATCTTTGGCTAACACATTGGCTCAACATAGAAATCTCTAAGAGCACGTGAAAGGTTTCAAGAAATTTTATAGCAAGAATAGCACCTTAGTTCTTAAATAGTTTCTTTGAAACAAAATGGAGGTTAAACCGTTTAACAAAAATCCTTAAATAGCATGTTGCTAATAAATTTCTACCTTCATCTTACTTGGGTGCTTCTCTGTTTGTGTTTCTTTAGGTACTGGAGGCATTTTTGGCTCCAGGTTCGGAATTGTGGATGTTTAATGAGGTTCCAGAGAAAGAAAGGGAAAAGAAACTAATAGACGGTGGACTTGATATCTCAGGGTTATCAAACGTAAGACTGGTCCATAGGGAGGGAAATGCTGTCATTCGTCGCCATTTAGAAAGTCTTCCTTTGGAAACATTTGATTCTGTAAGTACACTCAGCACAATTTGCTCATGACCGCTTAGTTTATCCGCTTAAATTTCTAATATTATCTATGATCTGGCAGATTCTAATTCTTGCTGATGAATCTTTGGAGGACTCCATTGTACATTCTGACTCGAGATCCCTTGCTACACTTCTCCTCATCCGTGATATTCAGGTTTTTGTGTCTTACCTATATGTTTTTAGTTTCGAGTATAGAATACTTGAGAGGTGAGAGGTAAGAGGAGAGAGGTGATTTGAGAGAAGGGCTGAAAGAGAGTCAACTTTGGTCATTCTTCTACTTGAGAGTTGAGAGGGGAGATGTCAAGGAGAGCAAACTGTCAAGAGTCTCACTTCCTTCTTATATACATTCTAATAACTAGGGTGGGTTGGGTTGGGTTGTGTTGTTGGAGTCCTCCACCCTAGCCCAACTCTACCGTTACTTGGGTTTGGTTGACCCTGACCCAAGCTAACCCAAATTTGAATTGGCCCACCCAATCAGACAAAAATTGGGATTGAATCCAACCCAAGTTCCCGCCCACCACTACTAATCCAGTTTATAATGAGGCTGAAAACATTTTGAGATGAATTGCCATGTTGTTAGGGAAACAGTTGTATCAAAAGAAGTTACAATGTGCTATTAGAAGACAGAAGATTAGTATGCAGACATCTTGATTAGGGTTCGTTTGTTTGGTCTGCTTTATGTATGTAAATGAGCCACATGTGTAAATGATTACCATCAAAATAAGATTTGAACGTTTGTTTGCACTAATCTTTCACATGTGAAACAAAACACATGGACTTGGTGTGAATTGGTTTACCGTGTGAGGTATAAAAGACAGAGCTACAGTACTCCGTGATGGTGACTTTTTACTCTCTTGGGGGCCATATTCATGTCATTTTTTTTTCCAATTATGCGGGCCCCTAAATCACAATCCAAACCGTTCATCGTCTTTAGAAGGCTAAGAGTGGCTTGGGAACTGAGTTTTTATCTATTGGTTCATCATGAATTTTGAGAAATTTGTGAAAAAACTCATATATCTGCCTTTTCTAGACTTTTGTGGGCCCCTAAATCACGATTCAAACCTTTTATCTTCTTTAGAAGGCTAAAAATGGCTACGGGTCAAATTTCATGTCTTGATTCATCATTGATTTCAAGAAATTTTTGAAAAACGGTGACCCATTGGATGTACTCAGATTCAGGTGTGAAGATGTTAACGACAAACATAAGAAGTTGTTTCACGCACAGGCCTCATTTACGTAAGAAACATTTACATATGTAATTGACAAATGATCCTAAGGGATGAGTAAAGGTTATTGAAGTGCACATGTGAAAATGGGGTATGGTTGATATCAAAGCTCTGTAAGGGGGTGTGTAGGAACTCATGCTGAGGAGTGAGGTCTGCTTTTGCAACTTTGTTAATAATAACTGAGCTTTCTGTAATTACTACTTAATTAAGTTCTTAATGCATATAGTATACACATGTAAAGTTCACGATTGATATCAGTTCTCCAACTTGAGGGGGTATGTAGGAACTCGTACACTCATATTGAGGGGTGTTTTTGCAATTGTGTTAATCATAAGTTGTCAATGGGGGCCCAATGATGAAAGTCCAGGCCCAATAATGGAATACTCACATGGGATTTGATCAGGATTTGGTCAAACAAATTAGTGTACCATGCTTTATTTAGAGATTTGCAGCTCTAAATAAAGCTTGGTACACTAATTTGTTTGACCAAATCCTGATCAAATCCCATGTGAGTATTCCATTATTGGGCCTGGACTTTCATCATTGGGCCTTCATTGACATAAGTGAGGTTTCGGTGAATCTCTAATTACTGCTTCATTAAGTTTTTAGTGAAATAGAGGGCAGTGCGCTACATGACTGCTCGCGTATTCCCCTTTCTTCTTTCCTAACTCTTCTACTGAATTCTGATCACTTAATGTCACCTTGGCCTGCCTACTGAGTGACACCACTGCTTATCATAACAGTTTGTATCATTGTCTCTGGCAATAGAGTTTTTCAAATGTTAAATCTCTCTCTCAAACCCTTACTGAACCAAGAATTTGATATAAATGATATTTTCAAATGTTAAAAACTATTTGTGTTTTCATTTGACTCAGCTGGAATAATGATATTCATTGGAATAGTGTTGTTAGGTTAAATCAGATTGAGTGCCTGTTTTTTTTTTTTGGTTTGTGCTGGAGTTGGATCTTGTTTAGCTAGGTCTGGGTCTAGTGTCCCAATTTTGGCTTAGAAATGATTCATTTGGTAGTATGGCACAGGTTTAGGAAGAAACCTAAAGCCAATCAAATTTGAAACTCTGGGATCTTTTCCACTTCTTAAAGTGCTAAAATTGGAAGAGAGAAAAAGGGAAACTGGCCTCACTAGCTAATACCTATTCAGGTTTTATGACTATGCTAACTGCTATCTATTTTTTCATGTCTTGCAGTCCAAGCGTTTCCCATACAAAGAGGAAAAATCAACTCAGCGGCATGCTGGGTTCTCTCACAGTTCATGGATCCGTGAAATGCAGCAAGCTTCAAACAAATCAATAATTATTAGTGAAATCTTGGATTCTAGAACAAGAAACCTGGTATCTGTGTCAAGGATTAGTGATTATGTTCTGTCAAATGAGCTTGTAAGCATGGCACTGGCAATGGTGGCTGAGGACAAGCAAATCAACCGGGTTCTCGAGGAACTCTTTGCAGAAGAGGTACCCTTGTATATTTTCATAGTTAAAAATGTTGCTTAAATTTGAAATTATAGTTTTCTAATATGTATAGAAAAAATGAAAATGTTGTGGTATTTTAAATAATCTCCAGACTTTGAGGATGCTGACATCTTTTCTTTAGTTTTAATAAAAATGGTCTCTTTACTTGAAATCTTTCTTAACCGTTTTCGATCTATTTTCTCTTGGGAGAGCCCCCAGACCCCGATAATAATAATAATAATAATATGAACATCACCACCATCAACAACAGTCCCACACACTTCAAAACAAAAGTCTCTAAAGAAATCTGTCCTTTGTCATGGAATACATGAGAATTCCTATGCCCACTTACCTTGCACATGGCTTCTATAAACGAAGAAACTGACCTGCTTTTGAATATTAAGGAATCCTTTCCTATTCGACTTTCATGTGATATTCTAAGATGTCCTTGCAGCTACAAAAGCTTGAAAAGCATCATACCACCCATCATTCAGTAAATACTCGAAGAGTTATGTATCAGTTCACTTCAAATTAGGGGCGACAAATGTGTCGGGTCGGGCCAATTCGGATTGAGTTAGCCAATAAGGCCCACTTTTGGGCCTAACCCGTAACCGACCCATTTTTTAAACAGATCATAATGTTACAACCCACAACATTTGTAGGTCAACCTGACCCGACCCACTAACCTGAGAAAAAAAGGGGCTAGGGGTGGTGTTGGGATGGTGATGTGCGCAGCTTGGAGGCCACGATGAAGATCTACACCTCCGACGGTGAGATCGAGCCCTAAGACTCAAAAACCTAAGATCACTTAAAGGAAAATACCCAAAGGGGAACTCACAAGAATCATTCTGAATTTTATTAGAATATAGCATGCATTGCAATCAAGCATCCCTCTCTATTTATAATAAAGGAATGGTCTAAATAAAGAAACTACTATTATTCAGTGATTCCTAAAATCAATCCCTAAAATCTCTCACTAAAATCTCTATGTAAATCAAATCACTAAAATCTCAAATTACTAAAATTAATAAACTATTTAAAGAAAGTAAATCATTCTTGATGGGGTCCATAGGGGCCCACTTCTTCTTGGATCTCACTGCATCAGATGGGCTAAAGAAGCAGGTCAACTCAAGAGTTAGGATTTTGAAGGAGACTTATAAATCATATCCATACATGTGTCAATTCCA
This sequence comes from Umbellularia californica, assembly GCA_028538565.1. Lineage (NCBI taxonomy): Eukaryota > Viridiplantae > Streptophyta > Magnoliopsida > Laurales > Lauraceae > Umbellularia > Umbellularia californica. The sequence goes on from JAPQWN010000006.1 coordinate 14,608,325, forward strand.
TTTGCATAATAAAATTTCCAAGCATTTACCTAATTAATAAGAAATCTTCATTTAAGATTTAAAATTCGAATAACAATGTCAATCTGAATTCTGAACACAATTCAATAAAAAAAAAAAAAAAAAAAAACCCAACTACAAAGTCTTTGGAAGTCTAATTGTAAAAAATAAAATAAAATAATGAAAACCAGTTCTTCATCTCTATCTTCTATGTGAATCCGATGCTCAGGAACGCATGTGGAAGTCTATCTCTTGATCATCATGGTAATCCTTAGACTGTAAATCTTGGTTACCTGAATTGGGGCAACAAAACCATAATCAGTGAAATGGATTGAATAGAAACTCTAATCTACATGGGCGCACAATTTCATGTTAAACAGGAATAATAATGTTGCAATAATAAAGGAAATGTTTTCATTAATGCCCAATCAAGGTTTCCTAAAACTAACCTCCACACAATCCCCTAACCACTTGACAGCACGACCCCATAAAATACCTCACGGATACCACATATCACGTAAAAAGTGCTGACCTACAGTCAGCATAAATGGCTCACTTATAGTCAGTTGAGAAACATCATTGACCTAAAAGTCAGGGAATACCACAGCTAACTTGTGAGTCAGGGAATCAGGTATATCCATAGCTTTCAAAATCAGAATTGTATCGCAAATTGTTCATATCCATAAATCGAATCAAATCGCGAATCGTATCGTGAATCGTAGGATTTTTTATTTTTCTAATAAAAATGAAAAATAATTAAAAATTAAAAGAACAAAAAAAGTAATTATTGATAACCATCCATTTTTTCTATTTATAGTAGTATACATATAATAAGAAGTAAGTCTATCATACAATCGTATCAAGAACATCATGACATATATTATTTTATATATATATGAAATAAATGATGTGCAAATAGTTAAGTAAGTTCAAAGTACCAATATATATTTTTTATTATCTTTAAATCAAAATATAAAAATAAAATAAAAATCCAAACCATCAATCTTACGCGGTAGGATATCTCTTAAAGTTAAGAAAGTGTTCATGAAGAAAAAAACCCAAAATAGATTAAAAAAAAGAAGAAGATATAAACAAGCACCATATGTACAGTCGAATGCTTTACTTAAATGCATGTTCTTTATTCATTTTTAAAACCTTATCGAAGCCGTAAAAAATTCTTATGAGGTTTCGTTAATTACTAAATAACCTTTTAAAAATACAAGCGATAAAAGAAAGAGAGAATAAAGAAAGAAAAAAGGTATAAGATTATTAATATTAGCTTATTGGCTTTAGCCATTCTCGCTTAGTCGAATCGCTTGAATCGTAAGATTCAATGAAACGAGTATTGAATTGTATAATTCACACCGAATCCTAAGTTTCATTTGTAAATGAGATTCATTACATAAATACGAATCATTTTCTTTAAGATTCAGGATACGGATCGTAGGATTCTGATAACTATGGGTATATCTGGCTTGTGAGTCGGGGAATGGCATATCTACCATGGCATTGGTATGTGCTATTGGTCGAGGGGTGTCGAATGGGTCGATCCCGGTGTTTCAGGTTTATACAAAAGATATCCTCCTCTTGATGATTACATAGCCATAATTCAAATTAGAATATTTTCCTTGGTTGTTCTCAACAGCTACAACGAGGTAGTTTGAGATCAGCCCCTTACACAAACTCCGGATTTGTCATGCCCCACACAATTTCATTACTGGTATCTTGTTGATTAAAAGCCATCACCTAACTATCCTTTTATAGGTAAGAGTGGTACTATGATCACAGAGAGTTTTAACAAATTCAGCACATACAGTATATGTTACACAAAAATAAATAAATAAATAAATAATCAGTTATCATATGTTGTCCAAACTAGAACCTGGAAGAAGTCATAAACAGTCAAGTGGCAACAAATATTTGGGAACTCAGCCTCACAACTATAGAATTTAGGTTCTACGTATAGCATTGCTATTCATAAAGAATCTGTTTAAATGAAAATTGTTTAACAAAAATATATCAAGGATAAACCATTAAAGAGCTTTAACACCACAAGCTATGATATCAATCCTATCTCACAAGCCACAAAAATCAATTCGTAAGGCCATCTGTGATGTCAGGTCATCATGGGAAAACTAACAGAGGTTTTGGTGCAATTTTCTAGAATTTCTAAGACTCCAGATAGGTTTCAGATCAGCAGGGTATTATACATGTGCAGGGTTTCAGATCTGCATGGGCCGTAGACCTCGCCTATGAGGCTACCACCAGATCCACGGATCTGATCAGTGATCAGACGGGCCCCATGGTCACACAAACCATGTTGACCAAACTGTGCATTGACGGTGTGTAACTGGTAGAAATTCAATTCTGACTTGAACTCTCTACTGAATTTCAGTCTTTTGATATTGAAGTCATCATCTAAGATTCATGTTATCCGCAGGAAATCAATTCATCAAATTCTCAAATCCTAAAATTGAGAATATAGCATCAAACCCTCTTGACTGGGTTGTCGACATGGGGTTTATGGTACTGTAGTAGACACTCGATTGAGGGAAACTCCATCATTAAACATCTAAGGCCTCTATCAGATTTGGTGTAAAATCAAACAACAAATAATATCTGAAACCATGATTATGGATAGCAATCGACTACAAAATTACCACATTATCAACAAGTAGATAAGGGATTCTACTCACCTTTAATTATGCTATGATGGCTCTCTATCAATGGGAAAAGAAGCTCTTCCTGCTGGTTGTCTCTTCTTCTCATAAACTTCTCCTAGATTTCCACTAATTCTCTCTAGGATTTGGGGAATAGGAAGGCTAGAGGGGAGAGAGAGAGAGAGAGAGAGAGAGAGAGAGAGAGAGAGAGAGAGAGAGAGAGAGAGAGAGAGAGATGTAGAATAGGGTAGAGAGAGTCTCATATCCATTAATAGACTGGCAGCAACAAGAAGACTCCAAAAAGACTTCGTGTGCAAGGGGGTCTCTTTAAATGTGTGTAAGTCCTCCTTGGACAAGGGGTTTCAAGCGCACAAGTTGTAATGAATCGGATCCCATCTCTAATTAAACTCTCTCTATCATACTTAAACATGGGTTCCCTCATTTAAACATAAGGCTACTAACATAAGTCTAAACTAACTGAATCCTATTAGTTGAAACCCAATGGGTTCTACCACTAACATTAAAAGTCTAGTCTTAAACCATTAGATCCCAATAACAAATCCAGTGTGTCCCTCGGAGGTCCTTACTCAAATTCTGTAAAATATGGGTTAGCCACTGGGCCTTACCCAAAACTTTTACTCTAATAATTAGAAAATTAACCCTGTAATAGTCATTGGCCCACATAATACTTATATATAAGAAATCATTATTCACAAAATAATAAGTATATTATTCGAGACAAGTCATAAATCCAAAATTTAAAAACTAAATAAATAATCGAGCCCCTGAAAAAGGTTTTGGGGTATGAGAATTAGTAAAGATGGGGAAATTGACGAGGATGTCGAATATAAGATAAGAGCTAGATGGTTGAAGCGGAGAAATTTTTTTGGAGTGCTTTGTGATCAGTGCATACCAATAAGATTTAAGATTTTAAAGTATGCTGAAGAGGACATGTGGATGGAAGTGGTAAGCATAGATCTGAAATAGTGCAACTTATTCGAGGATTGTCGCAGGTTAGACTGAAACGGTGAACAGAATTCATGTAGCTGGCCCCAATGTAATTGGGATAAGGCTTTGATGATGATGATGATGTATAAGAACTGGTTGTGTTTTCTGAACAATTTCATGTTTCAGGTTGCTGGATTGTTCTGTTTACTGTTTTAAATTCATTCGTTAAACAATGTATGGCTACCATGGTTACTTGCTATGACACATTAGACCCTTCCGGCCCTTCTTCTTTCCAATTTTCAGTTTTTGACATAGCAGGAGGACCATTATACATTCCTGGGTTCAAGTCGTCTTCACTCAGCATCTTTTTGCAAAACTGACACCTGATTGGGGATAGTAAGCTAGTGGCAATGCATGAATCCCACAGTGATGCATTTGAGGGCGAGTTATCAGTTATGTTTAGATATACATGGAAATCTTGGGGTATGGCCTATCGAGGATTAAGTGAACATAAATCCTATGGTGCCCTTTTATTGAAGCAAAGCGAATAGAAATCTCAGTGCCTCTTTTATCTGGTTGATCATGATAGTGATGTTCACCAAGAAAGACTTTCCCCGTGGTGGTGAGTCTCCACTCAAAAGCACTGGTTTGCAGAATTGCTGTCATCTGGTTGAGGGATTGAAACCACTTTCAGGTTCAAAATGTTGATTGCCATAATCATCAACTCGGTTTATTTTCCTTGTCTAAAAAGGAATTTTCCATCACTAAAGTTCTAATTTCCAATACTCCAAAATCTGCTTAACAGGTTTCTTTGAATGTCTAGAAACACATTGGGTTCTATGGTCTTACAAGCTATCACAGGATGCTATTTTCCATGCTATATATTTTTTCCATTTTATTAAGATGATACTGTTTATTTTTTGGTATCAAGGCCTCTTTGCTTGGCAATGTCATTGCCTATGCTTTCCTCAAGTCTTTTTCATTATTATTATTATAAATGGATTTGGAAAAAAATTAAGATTAGTTGTACACATCACAGGGGAACGAGATGTGTATTCGCCCAGCAGAGTTCTATTTGTATGATCAAGAAGAGTTGTGTTTTTATGAAATAATGGTTCGGGGTCGACAAAGGGAGGAGATAGTGATCGGCTACCGTCTTGCCAATGCAGAGCGTGCTGTTATCAATCCTTTGCACAAAATACAACCTCGAAAATGGTCCCTTGATGATGTATTTGTGGTCATATCTCTTGGTGATTGAAATCATCTGGAGAAAAATGTGGTAACATCTCCTGCACGGCCATTCTTTCTGTGTTGCAATTGCTGTTGTAACATTGACGTTATAGTCCTAATCCTAACGTAGATTAGTGCATGTCTGTAAATGTATACGAACTGATCTGTTCTTTTCTAGCTAGATTTTGTTGGGAATGGGTTGTCTGAGAGGGGAAAAAAAAAATCAAAAGATGTCTTTTGTAATGGTTTGGGCACTTACAGGAAGACTGGAAACAACCCATGTATCAGAATTGGGTATTGAAAGTGCGAAGAACTTGGAAATGCTAATAAATCTTGGATGTGTTGAATTGTAGACAATGCATAATACCCTTAAAATTTAAGTGAGTGGAAAAGTGGAATTGGAAAAACCCACCTGGGATTAAAAAGAAGAAAAGAGGCTGCATGATGATGACGACGACCAAGACGATGACAGCAATAATGTTTCTGCAGCTGCTGCTGCTGCTGGTGGTGGATTGCTTTTCTTAGCCAGGAGTGTGAATACATTGTATGCTACGAGATCACCCTTTATTTTCTACATAATAGGAAACATGATTTGATATTTGCTATGTTAATTCATTCTCTTGTAGAAACTTAGTCATTCTTGTCATGTGTTATTTTTTATGGTTATAGGCCTAAGAATCGGATTTGGGTTTGTACCCACCATGAGTATTATGAGTATTGCAATATCATACATAGCAGGGGCATGACAATCATATTAGATATAAAAGAGCATAAAGAGAGACAATGGAGAGAAGAGTTTTGGAGGAAAAAGTGATGCCTCAATGGAGGATCGACTCACCAATTTATAATGTATTGTTTCCTTATTACATGCTATCAAGAATCAATTTAATTACAATTAGAATCAAAGAATAAAGAATCCTAATCAATCCTAATCTCTATACATGGAAGTATATCATTAAGATAGCACCCAATCCCACACGTGGGATTTTCTTCTTGATTTTCTTCTTGGGCCTAGATGGGCCCGGCCCAGATTAGTGTACATGGGCCTTTTTATTTCTACACTCCCCCTCAAATTGATGTGGTAAGGCAGAAAACATCAATTTGCAAGTAAGATCATGATGACGCGTTTTGGGTAGTGCTTTGGTGAATATATCTGCCAACTGGTTAAAAGTAGAGACATGAGGCAAAGATATTTTTTCAGTAACGACATGTTGACGGATGAAGTGATAATCAATCTCAATGTGCTTCGTTCTTTTATGAAAGACCGGATTGTTGGCAATTTTGGTAGCACTGGTGTTGTCTCCATGAAGAGGGGTAAAGCGACTAATACGAACACCGAATTCACAGAGAAGACAGCGTAGCCAGATGATCTCAGCACTAGCAGATGACATTGCCCGATATTCTGCCTCAACAGAAGACCTCGAAACGGTGGTTTGTTTCTTACACTTCCATGAAATCAGAGAGTTCCCAAGTAACATACACCAGCCAGTAGTAGAGCACCGAGAATCTGGACAACCAGCCCAGTCGGCATCAGCATAAGCGGATAGGCACAGAGAAGTATCAGAAGGGTAGAAGGAACCATGATGAAGAGTGCCTTTAACATAGCGGGGTATGCATAAAGCAGCAGCAATGTGAGGTTTGTGTGGAGCGCTAACAAACTGGCTAACCGTATGAACTGCGTAAGAAATATCCGGCCGAGTCATAGTTAAGTAGAGCAAACTACCAACTATTCGCCGGAAAACTGGGGGATCATCCAGGAGAGGGCCATCATCTAAACTGAGTTTGCTGTTTAATTTCATAGGAGTATCAACAGTGTGAGCATCAGCAAGCCTGGTGGAAGTGATCAAATTGGTAGCATATTTGCGCTGATGGACCCTTATGCCAGATTTGTTACGCACAAACTCAGGCCCTAGAAAATAGGTAAGATGACCAAGATCCTTCATTCTGAATAGCGAGTAAGATGAAGTTTGAGATCTGTAATGCCAGTAACATCATTGCCACTAATAATCATATCATCAACATAGACTAAGAGAAATGTGTAGCCTTTTGGTGTCCATCTAAGGAAGAGGGAACTATCAGAGTGACTCTGGCGAAATCTAGCTTGAAGGAGTGCTGTCCGAAATTTATCAAACCAAGCCCTGGGAGCCTGCTTAAGGCCATAAAGAGCTTTTCTTAATTTACAAACATGCTGTGGAGGACAAGCATATCCCGGAAGTGGTTTTAAATACACAGTCTCACGTAAGTCGCCATGAAAAAAGGCATTTTTTACATCCATTTGCCATAGGGGCCAGTTGCGGGCTGCAGCTAAACAAAGAAGAGTGCGAACAGTGGTCATTTTAGCCACGGGTGCGAAGGTCTCTTCATAGTCAATTCCATATTCCTGCTTGTAACCATGTGCAACCAATCGGGCTTTGTAGCGGTCAAGACTCCCATCAAAGTGAACTTTTATGGAATAGATCCATTTACTGTCGATTACAGATGCTCCGACAGGGGCCGGTACCAAATCCCATGTTTTGTTTGCTTCAAGAGCAAGCAACTCCTCAGTCATAGCATCCTGCCAGTAAGCAATCTTCAAGGCCTGTGAATATGAAGTGGGTATAGGAGCACTATCCAAAGAAGTGAAAAGAGCAGGAAAGCCATAACGGTCAGGGGCATTAGAAGGACGACTAGAGCGTTGCAGGGGTATGACACTATCAGAAGAAGCAGTAATACCTGAGGGTGCAGAAGGTGGCACTGGAAGATGATTAGGAGGAGTCCCCACGGGAGGTACCGTGTTATGCCGGACATAGACATTGGTAATAGGTGGTGGAGAAGTAGTCATAGGAAATTGTGGCAGATAAGACACAGGAATAGGGTGATTCTCCAAACGCAAAGAAAAGAAGGGAATGTGTTCCAAGAAGATTACATTACGAGAGATTCGCATGCGTTTTTCGGATTGATCATAACACAGAAATCCTTTGTGTTCAGTACTGTAACCCAGAAAGACACATTTGGCAGCTTGTGGTGACAACTAAGTGCGCTTTGTAGAGGGAAGATGAACAAAACACAAGCAACCAAAAACACGTAAGTGAGAATATGAAGGGGCATAACCAAATAGAGTTTCATAGGGAGTCATCTTTCTTAGAACGGAGCTAGGATGACGATTAAGGAGATACACATCGGTCTGTGCAACATCACACCAAAAGGATGGAGGAACTAAGGAGGCAAGGAGGGGAGTACGAAGAGTTTCAAGAATATGTCTGTTCTTTCTCTCCGCAACACCATTTTGTTGTGGAGTATGTGGGCATGATTTTTGGTGAAGAATTCCTTTATTAGAAAGGAAGGCAAAAAATTCATGGGACATGTATTCGCCACCGGAGTCAGACCTAAGAATTTTTATTGCTTTCTTAAATTGTGTTTGAACCATGTTGTAAAACTTTTGGAAAAAAGAAAATACTTCAGATTTGAAGCGCATGAAATAAATCCAAGTGAACTGAGAATGATCATCAATAAATGTCACATAGTACTTAAACCCTGTCCTACTCAAAGTGGGTGCAAGTCCCCAAACATCCGTGTGAATAATATCAAAAGATGACAACGCACGAGAGTGATGAATAGGAAAAGGCAAAATATGACTCTTACTTAAGCAACATGTTTCACATTTTGATTGAAGGAGAGATGACATTATTTTATTATCAAAAGTAGGTTCTAAACAACCAAATTTGAACAAAGAAAGTAAATAAGCATTGTTCACATGACAAAGACGACTATACCATATAGTCCACAATTTATTTAAATTAGAAGAAAAAGAAGAAAATAGGGAATGATGCCCAATGTCCAGCAGAAACAGTCGACCATGTTTACTCCCCGTCGCGATCACCTTCCCAGTTTGCCGCCCCTGTATGACACAACCAGTGGAAGAAAAGTCAACACGATACCCATCATCAATAAGTTGTCCGATAGAAAGTAAATTGGCAGATAATTTGGGAACAAAGTAGATATTGGGAAGGGTGAATGACTGGCCAGAGATACTAGATAAAGTAATGGTACCAATACCAGAAATGAGTAATTGGTCTCCATTAGCGGTGGTAATTTTATCTTTGCCAAGGTAAGGTTGAGAGTTTGTAAAGCTACTTTCTATAGAAGTCATGTGGTTAGATGCTCCTGAATCGAGAAACCATGTGGATGGGGTGATAGTGGAAGACAGAGAGACTGAAGAAAAAGCAGGAAATGCTATAGGAGAATGAGTTTGATACCGACCACCATTAAAGCCCATAGATGCGTAGGCAGAAGTCATCGTGTTCTGAATCAGTTCTTGAATCTGGGAAGGAGTCATGGAGATGGACCCGGAAGATGTGCTTCCCGTATCAGGGAAGGGTGCTTGAACTTGGAACGCAGCTGGAGCTTTATTTTTGGAAGGAGTCTGCTTCTGTTGAGGCCCATTCTTTCGCTGTAAGCTGCGACAGTCATCAATAAGATGACCAGAGCATTTGCAATATCTGCAAACCAATTTCTTACGACAGTTCTTGGCAATATGACCGAAGCTTTTGCATTCATAGCATTGAGCAGGCTTCTGATTGGGGGTTGCCAGGAGAGCAGAATCAGCCGGAAGAGGAGTTAGGAATGCCTTTGGTTCTTCAGTAATAGCACGCTGTGAGTGGAGGCGAAGTTCTTCGCGAAATACTTCTTGGAAGCATGTATCCAGGTTTGCAGAGACTTCTCTATTCATGAGAGCCGATCGAACAGATTCGAATTCGGGTCTTAGATTCAGAAGGAATTGGCTGATGTGAGTGTTCTCTTGTAATTTAAGAGCCTCTGACAGAAACCCAGAAGAAACCGTTTGAATAATCATAGCATCCCTTTCAATCCATAGGGTGAGAAATCCATTGAAGTATTCCTGCACCGTTTTGTCGCCTTGACTGAATTTAACAATTTCACTATCTAATTGAAATTTGCGGACTTTATTAGTTTGATGATAAATTTTCTTGAGATGAGCCCACATATCAGCTGCGGCAGTATAAGCTTAAAGAGCAATGGCAAGAGAAGGATCAATGGAGTTAAGAATCCAAGTGATCACTTTAGCATTTTCTTTAGACCAGGTGGATAAGGCTTTTGTGTCAACAATACTTGTAGTAGTAGGTTTAGTTATCGATCCATCAAGATAACCAAACAGTCCTTGGCCTTCTATAAAATTCTTTAGATGAAAGGACCAGGCCATATAATTATTCCCATTAAATTTAACAGGAATAACATCATACTTGTCCATAGTAGAAAAGCAGCAACTAGCAATAAATAGCAACCAAGGATGGCTACCAACAACAGTAAAAGCAACCAACAACTATGCAAACAAGGACTGACGACAGTACCAAAGAATGCAAATAAACAGCCAAGCAGAAGGCAGCAGACGTGATGAAGTCTGCTAATACAACAAGAAAGTCTGCTGGACTCTGTGTGAAATTTGCTAGAAGTCTGCTATAACAGCAGAGGAGGTGTCTGATGAGCAATCCAACAGCAGACAGCACAAATAGTGCAAATAAAGCACCCAGGCGACCTACAGAATGGAGGCAGGAGTTGTGCGTGGACCCCACAAAATGATCTAATCACAGATCAGATTGGAATCTCTGGAAGGAGTCCAAAAGTACTTCCTCTAGTCCAAGGGTGATGAGGATTGGATATAAATCCACAAATCTGTACGGCTGTGATGAAATCTATTTGCTATAGAAATATCAAAGTCGACAGAGAAGAAAGGGAGGAAACCTACCTCAAATGATGAGAGAAGAATCCATAAAAATCCTTAGAATACTCCTTAATATTTGGCGATCCCAACTGTGGAGGATGCTTGGTTTTCCAAAGTTGATCAGTGGTGGGCCACAGTTGATCAGAGGCACGACAGGTACTGTTTTAACAGCAATAGTAGCAGTAAAGAAGAGAGGATGATGCACGCCGATGAGAGATTGATCACAATTAGAGCTCTGATACCATATTAGATATAAAAAAGCATAAAGAGAGACAATGGAGAGGAGTTTTGGAGGAAAAAGTGATGCCTCAATGGAGGATCGACTCACTAATTTATAATGTATTGTTTCCTAATTACATGCTATCAATCATAGTAAGAATCAATCTAATTACAATTAGAATCAAAGAATAAAGAATCCTAATCAATCCTAATCTCTATACATGGAAGTATATCATTAAGATAGCACCCAATACCACATGTGGGATTTTCTTCTTGATTTTCTTCTTGGGCCTAGATGGGCCCAGCCCAGATTAGTATACATGGGCCTTTTTATTTTGTACAAATCGAAGACAAGCCAAGGCATGTGCATGTCCGAAACATAAAATTTCAAACATTGGAGCTTTTCTAACTTAAATAGGAGTTCCTTTTTTTTTTGCTGGAGAGGGATTTTAGATCATCAATACAAACACAAAAAAAAAGCCCAAAACACAAACATCTAAACCGTTATAGAGCTAATATCAAACATCATTCCTAAAGTGCAAACTTGACTCACGAGCTTTCCACTTCAGATCGACCTCCGATGGGCACACCTGCATTCTTGGATATTAGAAGGCAGATTCAGTTCGCCATCAAAATTGGGCCCTTATCATCCCAATGTGCTCTAAATATTGTGAAATATTCCTCTAATAGATCATTAAGTCCCATGAAAGTACCGAATTATGACCCTGATTGGCATATGATATATATATATTTTCTTATAGGCATAAGATATATTTTATAATGGGAAATATTGCTGTGCATCCATCCCTCACCATTTGGCGAGGGACAAACTTAATGGGGCCCACATAGGGTCCACTAAATATGGGATTTGGGGGGATGGAAAGCAACATCTTGGATAGGCCATACATCAAGTTTGGGATCAATGACATACCTCTAACCCTTTCATCCGTGACCCACGACAAATTTAATGACCACTAGTCATGGGAATGGGGAGATGGAAAGGGACATCTTGGATGGGCCAATACATCAAGTTTGGCATTAATGACATACCTCTAACCCTTTTGCATGTGACCCACAAATTTAAGGATTTTATATTAAAGAAAAGAATTTGACCCTTAATCCAACGGTCCAATCCATTCGGATAGGTGAAAACTCGATGGATCCAGTGTAATTAAGAGGGTCCCAAGTGTGAAGATAGTTTGGATGTATCATAAGTCGGCCCCACCATACGTGAGGGATGGATGCGCATGAATATTTTCCATAATATATACCATCCCTCACCATATGGTGAGAGACAAGCTCGAGAGACCCACCTAGAACCCCATTACTCATGGGACTTGGGGAAGGGAAGAGTCATCTTGGATGGGCCTATATATCAAGTTTGGGGTCAAATTCAAGTTTCTAACCCCTTCATCCATGGCCTACAAATCTAACGACTTTATATTAAAGAAAAAGATCTGACCCTCGATCCAATAGTCTAATCCATTCGGATTAATGAAAGCTCAATTGATCCATTATAATTAAGGGGGTCCCATGTGTGTGGATGGTTCGGATATATCATAAAGTCAACCCCACGCACACACATATATATAATGTTTATCAACTTTCGGTCAGATCCGAATTTACTGGACCGTTGGATTAATTATGTTTCGATCCAAATAGACTGTTGACAATTAAATTTTTGGGCCCATATGGAGACGATAGAAATTACGGTTGGAGCTGATTCTTTGCATAAAGGAATATCACAGGGAGTTCTTAAAATCCCCCTCATCCCCATCCCCATATGGGTCCCATAACACACTTGAGCTTACCTTATCATAAGCTTAAATTTAGGAGAGCCTTGCTCATATGTGTGTGTGTGTCTATATATATATCACATTTAAGTTGTCGGCATTGGATATGGATGTGAGGGCCCCCACCTTATCTCTCATAGTAAGGTGAGAACATTTTTTATAGGAGCATCTCCCATATATATATATATATATCACCAACTTGGTGAGAGATGGGTGGAGGCTCTTGCATTTAAGTTGGTGAGAGTGGATATGGAAGTGAGAGCCCCCACTCATCTCTCACCAAGTTGGTGAGAGTGTCTCTCATAATAGCACTTCCATATGTGTGTGTGTGTGTGTGTTGGGGGGGGGGGGGGGGGGGGGGGGGGGGGTGTTGTGCATGTATTCTATTATCCATCATGTTCTGTACTTTAAGATTCTTAAAAACAGTTGTATGCCTTGGCAATTTTGGACCCTAGGTACTATCTGCCCCTTCGGTGGACATGTAGCATGTTGATAGAACTCCTACTTTTTTTTTTTTTTTTTGGTGAACTACTACTTATGAAGCACCATAAGTGATTGTGAACTGGCCATTTATAGAAGATTTAACTTCATGAGACATTTTTTTTTTATCTTATGATCTAAGAGGTCGTTTGTCTTTTGCATTAGTGGTATAAAAATGAGATTTTACATAATTATAGTTTGCATATGTAAAATTTATACATGTGAAAAACAATACTATGTTTATTTGAACTCATGATTTTCACATGAGTAAACGTTGAACAATTTGCATTACATATGTGAATATTCATTTATCTCCAAATCTATGAATTTTAAGACATAAAACTAATCATTTTGGTGTTTAGTGGGTCAACAAAATACTTGGGTTGTTTTAAATTAAAATCTTTGGAGCTCATAAGAGCGGCGAAAAATAAATGGCGGTGAAGGAATTTGATGTCATGACCCATGGTAGGCATCCATCATACCTGCCCAAAGAGGTATGTAATTGTCTTACACCTTTTCAAATGTGAGAAACTTCATATGAAATCGAGCCTTATTTACACACCATTCTTACAGTTCATGCCGGACGAAGGAGCACAAACAAACGTGATTTTGTGTAAATGCTATGCATGTATACCATTTACATATATAAATGAGACAATAGTTTTTAGTTGTTAACTAATATTTTTCCGAATATCCATTTCAAAGTCTTGCATATACAGATATACTGGGTCAAGGCATATACTGGTTACAAATGTTTCATAATGTTCATTTTTCACATGTGGCGAAGCAGGCACCTTCAACTTGCCACTATATATAATTTCCAATAGTATAAATTAATACTAGCTAACTTAGGAGGATGCCTCATATTCTTCTGACAAGATACCCAATTAAGGTACTTACTTACCCAAAGGACCACCAATAAGAATCATTTGACTGCTTAGGGTTTATAAAACGTTGTTTGACTGTGTCAGAGGAATCAATGGAAGCATTTAGACAGGTGAAAAAAAAAACTCAGTTGCATGATACAGTGTGTTGGAAACTGGGACAATCTCAATAGATATTTATTCCATTCTTCCTATCTATGGATTATTCTGGTTTTTTTTAATAAGTATAGGTACTGGCTTGGATTTTTAAAATTGAGAGTCCATTTGTAAGGCCCACACTGATGCATTGTCAATTGCCGAGCACACTGATGCATTGTCAATTGCCGAGCAAAGATTATGGGCACGTTTGTGTAGCCCATTTATACGGAAAAAATATGGTTTTTTGCGGAAAACTCTTTTTTCACGTATTTGGTGTGGTACTTTTCTGCAAAACTACTTTTTCGCTACCTTAGTTTTTTCCTTCCTAGGCTTGGAAATAGACTTTCTATAAGGGCATATGGGAAGTCCCATTTCCACGAAAAACCGACCCCCCCCCCCCCCCCCCCCCCCCCCCCCCCCCCCCCCCCCCCCCCCCCCCCCCCTACATTTCCTCATTCCCACCCCACTCCACCCAGCCACCATCTTTCTTCTCCCTCCCCTCTCAACCCATCCACCCCACATACATACAAACCCACCCACCCAATAGTTTTTCACTACAAAAAGTGGTTTTCAACTAAGAAATTAGCAGTTGCACCAAACTACATTAGCACTAATTCATCGAGGAAAAACTTTTTGCACCAAACATGAATTTCTAACTTCTTCGAAAAAAAAATTTCTAAGGAATTTAAAAATCATAGAACTTGCTGATGTGGCAATTTCAACTTTCCATGGAAGTTGCCTCGACACAAACATGCCCTAATAGTTCTTGTCTCTATAGGTTTTTCTTGAATGAGAAATTCAAATTTTTTACCCAAATTCCTCTTCTTATTTCATGAGTGCTATTACTAGAAATACCCATGAGAGCACCTGCACATGCAGAGAGGGATGACTTACACATGCAAGGTGAGGACACACAGGGGGCGGAAAGACTCACACATGTAAAGAGAGGAGACTCGCAAGTGCAAGGAGGGAGAAAACCAGGATGGATCCCTTGTCATTTGGGTGAGAGCCAGCTAACTGGGCAACCCCTCATTCTCAAAGTTAAACTTGCAGGAAGTATCTGAAGACTAATGTTGAACAGGAGTCCTGCTCCTAATGTATTCTCTTTTTGGTTATCTCAATTATGCTTTTTATATTATTATAATCTCTTGGTGCAGATACAAACTTCTGAAGAAATGTATATTATTTAATGAAGAAAACTAGTAGTTTTTATCTCCAATTCCAAAGCAACACTTTAAATTATTCACCATTACTTATATGAAATACTTTACTAGGCCTTTTTTATACTTCTTCCTATTCTTGATGGACATTAAAAAAAGAATTGGAATGTACTTGTATAATATTAATATAAACCACTGGTACTTTTAAAAATAAAAAAGTAACAATCTAAAATCTCCAAGAATCACCTTAACTTGCAATCAAAGGCCAGTTTTTGACTGAGATCTGACATTGTACTATATAAAAATATGGGTGGCAGAATCACTCTGATTCAGGGGCTTTAATGGTGAGTCCTGACCAAACTTGAAACATTGGTTGTCAATGTCCATTTTCGTCAAATGGTAATTAGAGTAAGTCAAGCAGGATGATGTTAAAGGATTCATCACATGAGGATCAACCGAATGAAGCTCATCATCATTGCATTCTCATCCCATCTACATGGGGCAGGGATTATGAAGTCTAAACCAATTCTTCACTCAATCCTACTCAAAATTGTATGTTGCAATATGATTAAGTATAAAGTTAGACTTAGATCTAAATGTGATTTTTTTTTTATCTATATATTTGGTTGCTATGAGAAATTTTAAGAACTACTGAAACCGATTGGTAGCTACTTAGAAGCACTCCAATCTGTGTGGAAAAGGGCTATGATCATTTAATCAGTATGGTATTTCATATTCTCCTCATCTGAATCTAAACTTTTCCACTATTATCCCTACCTGTTATGCATTCATATGTGCCCCACTGAAGGGCCCTCCTTAGCACAGACTTCTATTTTCAGATGTAGCTATTAAATATGTTAGTGAAAGGTTCTGGGCTTTCTCTATTTTTTTTATTAGAACAGTAGATTTCATTCAAAAGGAAGCCAACAAACAAGCTAAAAAAAAAAAACAAACAAACACTCGGACAACAACAAGAAAACAAATACAAGCCTATTAACAATGAGGCCATATAAAATTTATTCCAGATTGTCCACATTTAGCAAGATAGTAGGCAATCATATTTAAATCTCTTAAAATGAAAACCGTCTCAAAAGATCCAAAATGCTTCAAACACTTCAAAATATCTCGTACTAGAGAGGCTGGATAGACCAATCCTTGCTGCCCTTAATACTTGTTATAACTTCTAAAGCGTCCATATGAACTCACTCCTTTGATAGAATTTAGCGCAAATGGTAGCGTCCTCATTTGGCCTCTTGAGCGGAAATGACTCTTGGTCCTTTGAAAGCCCCATTTGCCACAAGCAATCCATTAAAAAATAAGGCAAAATCGAAAGCCGATTGTCCGGGCTTTCTCTCAACTGGTGGTGGGTAGTTAGGAGAAAATGTGAAATGGGGTTTTAGTTTGTCTTTGGCTTTATCTGTTTGGCCCCATGGTAAGCTTGAGTTAGCTTTAAAAGAAACTCCCATGAAGGAAGACAGGAATCTCCTCTTACCTGTTTCCACTTCATGAGATGGAGCGAGATCTTCGCATTCTCTTGTGCCGGTTGGCTGCAGATGTGCCAAGGAATGCGTTGTTGCTGGGTCATCCCACCATGCAAAACGACGACACCCAACAGCAGATGAGATCAAAATGGTGGATTGGTCCTCGTGGGGTGAGGGGTCTATCTTTCATCATCAATCAATCACCAATTAGATCATGTGCAGTAGCTGATCACAATCTGTTCAACACTTTGTCAACGGTCTTGGCCCCACTCATTTGATTCTTCCTGAAAATTCGGTGGTGAGTCATAGTTGTTCTTGTTGGGTGAATGTCATGACCCACATGATCCCACTCTAATTTGAATTTGAAAACTTGGATTCTCTTCAAGCAAGTCATATCACATTAGAATGCTAGCACATAGAATGCTGAGTCAGGGTCCTATTAGACTCTGACTTAGATCCTTAAAAGGAGTGAACTTTATCATGGGCCACCGCCCAGGTATTGAAAATCAAAGCCGCTCAAAATAAATGCTGTCACAGCGTAAGGTGTAGCCCCAAATTTCGTTTCATTTGTAAGATTGAGCATTTGGTTTAAAATGTGATTAACATAATCTAATGCATATTGGAATTCAATTATACGAAACAAACAGCCCCCAAGCAAATTCTAATGTGTAAGAGAAGTGTTTTTTTTTTTTTTTTTTCCTTTTATCTTTTTAGGGCGTGTCTTTGTATAACCGTAGAAGGGGAAAACATTTCCTATAGGGAGATGGGTCGAACTTCATTTCTACGGAAGTGAGGAAAATGCAAAAATACGTTTAGTTTTGTTATATTTCTCTGAAAGCAAATGTTGCACCGAACGTGATAAAAGGTACAGGGAGTGCCCACTACCCCGGGAAAATGCATTGCACAAACGCGCCCTTAATAAGATAGAGTGAGGTCGATTGGTTTAGAAACTATAAAATTGGGGTCCCTTCACAACTTCACATACATACTTTTCAAGTCCTAAAAATCCATACCAAATAAAATTTCTATAGGAAGAATGTCACAAAGGTTAGGAGGGTGAAAGGAGGAGATTTGGACGTGATCATTGCTTTTTTCAGGATTCAATTCACTACATCAATTTCTTTGCCATAAAGTTTTAGAAAGAGATGCTAGGCATGGCTCCCCTAAAGTTTTAGAAAACTTTGCCTTATTTACATATGATCATGTCTGGGTCTCTCTCTCTCTCTCTCTCTCTACAGTTGAGATATCCTTCATTTACACTACTTTTCTTTCATTTTGGTAATATATACATATACATAGGATGTGTGTATGGCTGGAACTTAATAGGAAAGCTTACATAGATATATTTTTCTGTATAGTGTATTTCTAAGAGGAGTCCTTATCATGCCTGGCTGCGGGGCCTACCTGGGGCTGGGAAACGGGGGATCGAATGATCACTTCATCAAGTGCCTGTGTACTATGACCTAGGCTCGAATGATCGTATGATCAAGGGCTCAACTTTTCACATCAAAATCGTGTGCACAGGTGATCCAACAGTCCAATCTATTTTAAATGAGTGCCAGATCCATGGGACGACGGGTGAGACTCAAGAGGGGTCTTTGTGTGTGGTCCACTTGGATGAGCCTACAGTGGGCCCCATATATATATACATATATATATATATATAGAGAGAGAGAGAGAGAGAGAGAAGTGGTCCAAATCGGCAATTGTGGGCTTTAAAACGTCCAAAGTGGAATTTTATTTGAACAGTGGTGCAACAGCCTTGGCAGAGCTTAATGTGGATTCTTCTCATTCACTCCTACTGTCCTACTCCTACAACATGTCAGCATGTAGGGTGAAAATGATGTCTTGCAGAGTCCTGAGCTTTAAAAGGACTGGTCACCACTGTTTGTCTTCTACAGATTAAATTTCACAGCATCTCATTTACCTCTCATGTCTCATGACTCATGGCCTGTGAGCTACCCCCAAGTGTGGTATGCATCCCATATTTTCTCTTTTGGCTTGTCTTTGTTTGTGCCCTATGTTCAGTGGTGATGGATATTGCTACAAATATTGTACTTAGTTGCAAAGTTTTTGCTCATCTGGTAAGGGACATCTAAAGGTGTAACTCCTCCGGAATAAGCTGTAGGTAGGCCTACATCTCAGGTTCAATTGATAATTGGGTTGAGTCCTATCTGATTTTGGACTAAAACTCTATTAATATGAAGTGTATAGTAGATGTAGATTATATTATTAAGTAAAATATGTGATACACTCTAATATGT
This sequence comes from Umbellularia californica, assembly GCA_028538565.1. Taxonomy (NCBI): domain Eukaryota; kingdom Viridiplantae; phylum Streptophyta; class Magnoliopsida; order Laurales; family Lauraceae; genus Umbellularia; species Umbellularia californica. The sequence goes on from JAPQWN010000006.1 coordinate 14,627,295, forward strand.
ATTATATTTAACAAATATAAATATCGTTTTCTTAGAGGTGCTTCATCCAAATTATTTCAATGTTTGGGTTGAATATAATTCAAAGGGAAACCCTCACCAAACACCATCCTTGAAATGCCCTCCTTTTTTTAGCACACGGGACCCCTCGTATAATAAATCCAATCCTCTCACACTTACTACCCGCTCATAAATTAGCACCACCTCAAATTTGACACGTATCAAACTATTACACACTGTTATATTAAAATCAAATAAAAATAATACTTTCTAAAACCATTGAACTCAATGAGCAATAGATCAAAAGGACACGCTGGTCTAATGGGATTGATATTCTGTATATTCTTAAGTTTCACTTAGATTTTCTGATCCCACTCATTCCACATGATTGGCATGGTCCCAAGTGGTCTCCATAAGGCGGTACTCACAGCCAGTGCTGGATGAGTACTCTTATGATCATCATAACTTAATTGAGATGATTTGTTCCTCCAAAATACTATCCACAAGGAGACCTTTTTATAACACCATCCTCCAATGATTGGTATGATCCAAGTCATGAGTCCCAAGAGCTTAGATTCTTAACTCTCACCAAGACATGGAAGGCACCTCCCAGCAAAAGTAAGCCCTCTGTGATATACATTGATGTGTATTTTATCTACCAAACATAAAAATACATATATGTTATTAGACCAGAAATATTATATTGTTGAATAAAAATAAATTCTACAATATATTATTAAAGCTTTGAGCTGAGCCCAGAGTTGGTTCCACATCTGGTTAGGTCCATCTGAATCAAGTCAAGATCCTTTGAACTAGACTCATATTGGGTACCAGCTGAAAGCCGTACCTGTTTACATCAGAGCAATATGAGGAAACAGGTAATCCCATTAAATCATGAGGAATCCAAACTTTTATATGCTATATTTTAAGATTATCTTAGATGCCAAGTGCCAACATATCTTAAAATATGGCATCTTGCATGACCAAGACGCTCTCATTCCCCATGTTCTATGGCCCAAAAGTCCACGATTGGGTGGGCCACACACAGAGCATTATTTCTCCTTTTCTGCTTCTCTGTTAAGAGGGAATAAGCAGTCCACACATTCTATGTTGTGGGTTCATGCATTCACAAGTGGGTCTCCCAAGTTTAGGGTCCATCTATCATCTCCCACAAGCACATGGGTATGACCGTATGAGCCTCCATTTGAATATTAGATGACCCAGGGTGCCCCTATATAAAGGTCCTACAAGTAGCTTCCTAGACTTTGGAAAATGATATTACACAACCAATGTTTCCTACATTTTGCATCCCTTTTTTTTTTTTTTGTATTGTCAAGGGATCATGGGTAGAGGAAATGTTATATCTGGATCCTACCATGTCATACATATTTATGTAAGTAGTGTATTACACAGGTCAGTATGAATTAACCTTTACTTGAGTTCTTGTAGTTAATTTGTGTAAGGTTTATGTGATTGAGTGATGGAAAGGTCTTATTATGGATATAATTTTAGAAAAAAAAAAAAACCATTTCACCAACATCATCACGATAGAGAATAAAGGGACAACCCAATGGTTGGAAGTCCTATTTTCATCCAATTACCTAGCGTTTGATCCTTGTGTCATCTCAGTTGCGTGCAAGCAGCAGTCCTCTCTCACTTGGGCAGGTAGTCTTCTCTCTGGCCGGCCGTGTGTGTGCTGGGGTTCACTCCTACGTCAATCAAGTCTCTTAGCTGGCAAGAGGGGAAAAAATCATCACGGCTATTGTATCAATGGCCAAAGTGTTCAGCTTAGATTATTAGTACTGTCAAATTAAAGTGGGTGTCAATTCCTTGTGTGTACCTAGGGACGGAGAGAAGTTATGAGTGTGATGGAGACTGGATTGATGATAAGTTGCTCTCACATAATATGTTGCTGAAAACGCAGCCCAAGTAGCCTATATAACTTTCTCAAACATTTTACTGTTACTTGTTAGTGATGATATCCATCCCCGGAAGGCACTGATTGGTTACATTTCATCATCATCCACACACATATATATATGACTTCATCAATCTCATAGAAAATCCATATCCAGGGCAGGGGTTCTTTCTCCTATTCTTGCAATTTGCATCCATAACCACTGGCAAACAGGTCTCAATGTATTTCTAATCATCCATTGATTCAATGTGTACCTTTTGGTGTGGCCGCCCAAAAGATGATCAAGCTAATGTTGTCAGTTTTGAGAGTTTCTTGAACATCATATTTTTGGTCCTCCCCAAACACCACCTAACCTTTTCCACATGCAACCACTGCCACTATAGACACAAATGACCAAGACCTTGCTATTCTGGTGTCCACAAGCCCAATCACATACCAGACCCATATGGTTTGGTGATTTGGATTGTCCATTGTGACAAGTGGCACTGTTGAAAGGGTTACTTTGGGACTTTTGAACCAATGGAGCAGGATCTATTCAAGTTTGTGGGAATGGTTCTTTCGTTGGTATTCGATTCTTTTAATGCTGTTTCTATGTATGTTTTTTACTTCTTAAACGATGTTTGGTATAAGGATTTTGTACCTTTCCTTGTTCTTTTGATTTCTTTCTTTTCGTCTTTTCTTTATTTTAATATGAGTTTCGTTACCGATCAAAAATTTTTTTTTTTTTCTATTCAAGTTTTAAACTTTCTAGAGCCCCCCATTGATTGAATAACACATCCACTCTTCCTGGGGAAAATTTTCAGATCAAAGATCTTAACCATCGATATAGTGAGGTATAGTTATGATGCATCCCTCTTTACTTGTGGATTCAGGCTAATTTCACCATTTGGGCTCAAGATGAAGTCTGACAGTTACAGCCATACTTTGATACATATCACTGACACAATCAGCACATCAATATTTTGCTTTGCTTAATGTTCTATTTTAATCTAACCCTTAATTTTATTTAATTTTACTCCTCATGCAAACAAATGAGCCCTAAGACATTTTGGAATTTGAAATCCTTATAAGTTTGGCAGCATTTTAGAAAAGTTGATTATGGATCCAGTTCTTGGACTTAATTAAAATGTGGATCATTGTTTAAGTCAACTACATGGATCTGAATAAAATTTAAGTCCAGGTCCTTGAGTTCTATGCCCACATAACTGTATATATCTTATTAAATGGTTTTTATAATAAGATATTAAACACATTTAGTATATACTCACTGAAGTATGGAATACGATTATATTGGCATAAAATATAACAACTATTGCAAGGTTTTAAGTTTAGAGAAGATATGATACTGCCAAATTTTCACCCCACATGAGGACAGTGTGGGATCTTAATTCCCACCAATTCACAAACCAGGACTCCTTTATTAAATACTTTGGTCGGAAATGTCACACGGCAGCCGCGCAGGATTTCTATAGGCAAAAAAATCCAGTTATATCAAGTTTGGGAACCAAATAGTCGGGGAAAGGATTTTTGGTTTTTCTAGAGTTTTGAAAATTTCATGCTAGACAATTGTGAATCTCCGAAGATTTGGGTTATCTCATATTTTGGGATTCTTATGTCCAAACCATCAAACAAGATGTGAAAATCCTTAGTTGAAATAGAATATAAAATCCTCAAATCTATGAATTTGTAACCTTATACCAAACATGATCTAAGGAATCTTTAGCTATACCACTCCTCATTGGGGAAAGCCCTATACTTAGGGCATTAAGGAATCCTCAACTATATATATCCTCAATGAGGAAAGCCCTATTCCTATAGAAAACTATTTTTTCATGCGTTTGGTGTGATAATTCTTAGTAGAAATGTTTTTTCGCCATGTGAGCATTTTCCTTGAACAGCCAGAAAATAGAGTTCCTAGGAGATATGGGAATTCCATTTCTGTAAAAAACTTCTCCCCTCTTTATTACTTCATTTCCTCACAACCCTCTTTGATACTAGTTTTCAATAAGGAATCCGCAATCGCACCAAACAACATTAGCACCAATTCATTGAGGAAAATAAATTTGCACTAAACGTGCATTTCTAACTTCCGCGGAAAACCTTTTCTGAGGTATTTAAAATCCATAAACTTTGTTGATGTGGAAATTTTATCTTTCCATAGAAATTGCCTCTACATAAACGTGCCCTTAAATTCTTCAAGTTTTCCCAAATGTGACCTTATAAAAGGTATACGAACAAAGTAGCAGCTTGGTTAGCGACATAAACTTACAACTCTAGGTCTAAGTATATGTAAGCTGTTTCTCAATCTTAGTTTCTTATACTTTTTCTTGCTTTTATTATATATACATATAAAATATTTATATGCATCCATCACTCATAATATTTTGATGAGGGACAACTTTATAGGGCTCACTTGGCACCCTACTAATCACAGGACTGGGAGATGGAAAGAGGCATTTTGGATGAGCCCATATAACAAATTTGGAGTCAATCACATGTCTCTACTATTTCATTTGTGGCTCATATGTTTAACGACTTTATATTAAAAAAAAGATTTGACTCTCGGTACAACAGCTTAATTTATTTGGATAGGTGAAAATTTATTGAATCAAGCATAACTTAAGAGGTCCTGTGTGTGAATGGTTTGGACGGATCATAAACTCAGCTCCATCTGTCACCCCATGGTGCGAGATAAGGGTGTAACGGTTCGGTTAACCAGTCAATTTGGGAAAACCATTAATGGAACCGTAACCGCGGTTAACCGTATTAAACGGTTTAGTTACGATTAATAACCGTTGAATGCCTTTCTCACATAAGGGGATAAATGTGAATGATTGAAGGTAAAATGACACATAAGGAGCAATTGAATAAAAATCTCATTAATTTGTAATCTTTATTATACGGTTAACCGTACGATTAAAGCTCCTTATTTTTTCTTTTATTTGTAAACGGTACGGTTAACTGCATACGGTTAACCGAACCGTATTATACGGTTCGGTTCGGTTAATAACCGTGAATTATTATGGAGAACCGTAACCGAACCGAACCGTGCGTTTTTTGGATTTTATTAACCGTAACTATAACCAAACCGTGAAATACGGTTATTAACTGCGGTTCGATTCGGTTCAGTTCGGTTAGACGGTTTTCTGATTTTTTTTTACAACCCTAGTGCGAGATGGACGCACACGCATTTATATTAAAAAAAAAAAAATTTCTCTTGGCCACAGGCCCACAGGACAGGTGATGCCCGCCCTCAGCACTAATGAAACAGTGGATTGGCCAATCCTATTTTCCTTATCCATGTTCATCCTGCCTGTATTTCCTGCAAAGGTAAGATAGGGTTGTATTTTTCAAACTTAGGAGTATAAATGTCACCTTAAACACAAGTGGGCAAAGGCTGCAAAAAGAGAGAGAGAGAGAGACCGCAAGTCTGCAACAACATATATATCCACAGGAAAATGTCAACAATGGAAAAAGGCCCCTTACCAAAGGGCGGGAATGAGGGCCACCCTGTTTTGAAAATGATGTCCCCAAACTTATACAAAATATATTATTTGCATCTCAAATAAACAGAGCCCTTTGAAACTCAAGGCCCCCCTCTCTCTCTCTCTCTAAAAGGTAATTAAAAAATAAAGAAATGTTCATCTTTGATCTTGCCAGCTGCATTTCTACTGACATTCAGTAGATTTTTATTGCATCCTTGATGCCTTTTAATCTGTTTAATGCTGTACTATCTGGCTCTTTTTTTGCTATTAAGTATTAATTTTGCAAATATATACATCTCTTTCCCCTTTTGAAACTGGGTTTTGGTACTTGGAAAATCTGGGTTTTGGGTTTGATGGGTGCTTCTCTTTTGGGGCTTTTGCCCATGGGTTTTTAGCTATTTTTGACTTTTATGCTGCATTTTTTCTCTCTTCCCTTCCCTCTCGCCCATTTTGAGTAGTATGGATGTATTGTTTTTTTTTTCCTTTTGGGTGTGGAGGAGCTTTACTTTTCTTGGATTGGTGATTCTTGTTTTTAGTTTTGACTAGTTGGTGGCAGTGATTTTTCAGTTTTGTGTGGTTGATTTCATAATAATTTCTGTTCTCTCTTATGTATAATTTTCACCTATATTTTATTACTATCTGTTTGTTCCCAATAATAAAAGGTAGCATTTTCTTGAAGTTTGGGGGTTTCTGGGGTGGATTTGGATTGAAGCAAAGCAATAGCAATGATTTGTTCTTTCTGACACAGTTCCTAGGATCTTAGATTGTTGATTTTCTGTGTATCTATTATTACATCCTTCTTCTTGTTCTCTACTCCTGTTTCTCTCAAGACACAATTTATCTATGGAAAAGAAGATGTGAAGACTTGGGGTTCCTTTATTTTTGGTTGGTTTCTTAGGATTTTCCCATTTGAAGTATAGCCTATACCATTTTCTCCAAGGACCCAACTTTGGAGAGAACAATTGATTTGGGCACATGGGTTTTCTTTGTTTTTGAATCTTCTGCTTTTCTTGTTTAAAGAAAGTATAGCAGCTGTGACTTGCTTGCCTTTCCTTTCTGGTGGTTTTTAGTTATCTGTTGGAGAATGGTGGCTATTCTTATGCAGATTAGATTAATGTGAAGTGTTTGGACGGTTGGATTGGGAGATGGAGCGTAGGAGTTGGCTTTGGAGGAGGAAATCTTCTGAGAAAAGTCCTGGAGAGACTGAAAGCTCCGGTTCGGTATCTTCTGGAAGATTTTCTGATGATCAGGTCTTAATTCTCTGTGCTTTGGAGATTAATCTCTCGTTATATGCTATACATGTTATGCCTAATTGTTTCATTTACTATTAATTTCATTCTTGAAATGGATGTCTTCTTTAAGCATTTCTGTTTCTGCAAGACCAATTGGTTCAACTTCAATAGAGATGGTTCTGGCTGGTTGAGACTTGACTGATGGAGTTTTAGGTGAATTTGGATAGGCCCCAAATCACTGGTGGAAAAGATATTAGTCTTTATGCAGAGTTGCACTGAAACCACATTGTGCAGGATGCAATTTTTTTTCTCCAGTCAAATCAGTTTCTGCTGAGGTTCAGATCTGACCTGAAATACAGAAGGATATTTAATTGGCCAAAAAGCATCCCACTGACCCATTTTTCTGGGAATTACTATAGCGTACCTGTGCTCCAAGCAAAGTTGCATTTGACGGGGGGAAAGGGTAAAAGGAAAAACCTTTCTCTTTTGGTATTGTGTAAGTTTGCCAAATGTAGTGGACATGTGCTTGTTTTAGTTTTGGTTTGATCTTATTAGTTGCAAGCAATTTGTTGCGACTTTTTTGGATGTAGATGGCTCATACTTTATTTGAACAAAGTTTCTTCTTGATGGATATTGCAAGGTTAAGGTCACTCCTGAAGTGGGTCCAGGAACAAGATTCCTTAAGTTTCTGTGGTCTTTTTTTTTTTTTTTCAAATAAACCATCATAATTAGTCTCACAACATTATCAAGTCATAACTACAACTATTATTATTATTATTATTATTATTATTAGAAGAAGAAGAAGAAGAAGAAGTTGGTTAGAGTTTATAGTTCTCACTTCTCTCATATAGATAATAGAAAAACAGCACTAAATGAATATAAAACCCATGCTCAGAAAAAAAAATTAAATGAAGAATTTGTAAATCATATGTAGTGGTTGGTGTAGGTAAGGGAATTGACTGCTTATTCATTTTGAACTAAAATGGATTTCCTGTCGAGCCCAGGCAACAGTTACAGTCACATCAGTTTCATTTTCTGGCAAATGGCAAATGCTTGCACACTCAACAATTATATATAGTGTTTAAGAATAATTATTCTGGTGCATGTCACTTTTGCTACAAGGAGGATAAATGTGTAGGTTTAGTATCTGAGAGCTAGTGCAGTTGGAGCCAATAGTGTCCAAGGAATATGACACCGGCACTGGCATTGACACCACAAATTTTTAGGGTACAGTTTTAGTGTATATTACTGTAGGAATACTTTATTTCATGAAGTTCTATTAGCTTTCTTGCTTTTCTACATAAATATGTGTTTGAAAGGGATCCATATTCAATTTCATAAGTAAAATTTTCATTAATTTAGAAATGTCCTTAGGATGAGAACCAGTACTTTTTATAAAATTTCCTAATATGAATTATGGAATTCCATGTCATGGATTTGGAGCTGTCCTTACTCTTTACCCCTATCCTAGATTCCAGATATTGTAGAGCCATATCCTCAGCCCTATCCATGTCTGCATCCATGTCTGTTTCTAGGCAGCACAGATAAATACATTTCTTTCTCAATGACAGTAGGTAATTTGAGTGACCTAATTATGATTAAGAAAATTCAGTGTTACACAAACACAAGTACAGAGTTACCTAGTTCATGTTAATGCACTATGTTCAATAAATTTTGAAACTCGATTGTTCAATAGTTCAACAAGTGGTATGCACATGTTGGAGCGATCAGCGAACTAGTTTAATTTCATTAATACTCTCATAATTATGCATTTTCCAACATACATTCTAGTGTATTTGTATACAATATTCTAAAATGCATTTAGTTAAAAGGGGTTTTGTTTTTGAGAAAATTCATCTAAGAGATCATATGAATAATTTTGCAGGCAATCACTTGAATATATGAGCTTAGACAAGGTCATCCAGGGCTTAATATATATTACAAGAGGACATGCTAACAAAATAATGTGCCCATGATTGCTTTGAATCACAATTTATTGAACCAGAAAATGGAAGTTGTTCATAGAAACCAGTGAGCATGAACTACGAAATGGGTGAACTGAAAAAAAGGGAAAATTTGAATGAAGGTACTGCAACAAATTGGCAAACTATGCTAGAAACTGAATGACAAACCTCAAACTTGATTATGGATCGGTCGTGCCTCAAACTTGGTAGCTATGCATAAGACTAGAACTCCCAAATAAATAAATAAATAAAATAATAATCTAATGTTAGAAAGAGATATAAAAATCCAATGTGCTGTTTTAGAAGGTCTGGATCAATTTATGGTCTCGCCTTACCCACTTTAGGATGATTTAAAACCTTAGCTGTATGCCCATTGTGGATTACCTCATTAGCAACATGTTGATTAAGAAGTTCCTTAAGGTTGACTTTTGCCTATTAAGAGAGGGCAGGAAACAAATATGTTCTTAGTTATTGGTTGAAGGTTGAGAACTGACACTAAGACGTCTCCTTGGAATGCAAAAACTTGGACTAGTATTCTGTGTTTTGCTCTTCTATATTACAACTTATAGTAGTTGCCTGTAGTTAAGTTTCCTCTTGTTATTCCACCACAATGATTTTTGGAGGAAAGCCAAGTATAGGACTAGGAGTGCTTTTAAGTTTTATAATTTCATGACTATATCAGCATGCATGGGTCAAATAAACAATTTAGAAACAGTAATCTCTTTTAATCATCATTTTGTGTCAGTTGATAAATATAAACTGCAGCAGTGCATGAGATTTTCACTGTTCATTTGGTTGGCCCCACTAATATTAATGATCACATCAGTTAACTTTAATCCATTGACTTTTGTTTATTGATGTGTACTACTGTGTGTGTTTTCTTGTCCGGTTTTAGGCCATAGGGCATAGCATGTCAATTTAACAAATTTTGAGCCACAGAACCTCCAGGGTGGGCCATCTGATGAAACCTCATCCATATACCTTTTGATGTAGAATATTATGTGTATATCAAGGACGTGCATAATACTTCCATTAATATTTGTCAGAAAAAATAAGGAACCTTAGATTCCCATTTCCGAAAGTGAGCTCAAAGTCAAAGGGATCTTCTCGGCTTTCTTAAAGCAAAATATTGAGAGGCTGTGTTTCTTACTTCTGCTGCTGATGCTTGATCAATTCACTCTGTTACTTTGCAGTTCATGGAAATCGGTAATTAAAGATTGAGCAGAGTAATTGTAAATTGATGTTTTTTTCAAGCAATTGAGATTTGGTAGCATGCAGTTTTAAAAATGATGATTTGGTTCTGTAACCAGTGAGAGTGATTCACATGGTTGGATTTAAACATTTAAGGTTTAAAACATGACCTCCTGGCTTTTACAAACAATTAAAACACTGTCCGGAGGTGACACTAAATTAAACAAATGATAAAAGCAGGTATGCAACCTTTATTAAAACTTTGTTACCTAATTTATATGAGAAGAGAATGGAATGAGCAGGTGGACATGGAAAAGAAGTATAGCAGACTGCAACTGAGCATTTTAAGTAGTTCTTGTTTGGTCGACCAACCTCAGTAGAGAAGTAGAGCCTTTCTTACGTTGTCAGCAGTATAATCTACATGATAAGTTACATAAAACTACTGTCAACCAGGCTTCATCTAGATGCACCCTTTAATATCACAAATATAGAGTTTTACATATGAGATAAAGAAATCAATGGTTCCTTTTGTGGCCTAAGTTTCCAAGTGTCAATTTATATTCTTCCCCATAAATGATGTATGTAATGTTTTCTTCTGTGAACCTTCTGCCCATAATCATCACGCACCTTTCCTTTCGAAGAAGGTAGCAAACAAAAACACAGTATTACAGAAACTGAATGGTATCTGGTATTGAATTTAAGCAACATTGATTTTGCTAACTGTTAATGAATTTGAAGAATGATCTGTTGGAGTTGATCAATGGAACAGGAGGCATCAAGGGCATCCCCAAATCACACTCGATCACCCGAAGTTTCATCAAACCTTGCAGGTAGTGAAGTTCAAGACACTGTGAAGAGTTTGACTGAGAAGCTATCAGCAGCGCTATCAAACATAAGTGCTAAAGATGCTTTAGTGAAGCAGCATGCCAAAGTTGCTGAAGAAGCTGTTTCAGGTAACCAACCTGGAACCATTTATTCATCGTTGGTTTTTCATTTGATTAAACGAAACAGTGGGCAGACCTGATTGTTATAATCAGGTGAGATGTTGCCTACAACAGTGCTGCTTTATTGTTTTCATTCACCAATGGTGATGTTTCACCAACCTGTTTTGCCAAGCTACATGTTTCTTTTACCTTTCTGGTCAAGACTCCTGTTTCCATCATATTGGATGGACCCTCATGAAGCTGGTTTTAAGAAACATGGGGTGTCATTGTCTTGCAGCATTGAAGGCACTTGCATGTCTCTTGACTTCCAGCCATTTTTTATTTTATTTTTTTGCTTGAGAATATCTAGTTCTGATTGATGGTATTGTTTAGTATTCTGCTTTTATTTGGCCACTCTATTCAGCTACATGTTAGATTCCTTTCCCCCCTTTGCTCCTCTGTTCATTTATATGAAAATGTGAAGGACATCCAATTTGTTACTAGGGCTGTAAATGGGTTGGATTCAGATCAGCTGCGACTAGATCAGACCCTGAACCAATTAATTGGGTGGGTTCAAGGTCAAAACCCAAATAATGTATAAATAGTAAATTATTTTACAACAGTACTATAACTCTATAATCTTCGTATAATATTTGTGTCAGAGTCGGGTCTTCATCGTAGTAGTTAAGTCTGTTAGATCTTGGGACCTAGATCAAAGCCCAGAAATTTTCTGGTCATGTTGGGGCTCTTGTCCAACCCAAACTCCTTAAAACACTGTGACATTCAGGTTGCTTGGCCTAGGGCTCCTCCATGAATGTGCCCCAGGCTAAAAGTCAACTCAGCTGGGTCATCATGTGGGTGGCAATAGATTGAATGCGACAGTCGATCAATCTGTTTTGACTGTCCTTTTTTATTATAAAGATGTTGCTCCCATGATTTTCTTTTTTTTTTTTCTCCTGTTGTTTGTCTGGACATGTACATGGTGGGAACCACCTGCTGAACATACTTAGTCCCACACAAATGACATGCTCAAATCTTCCTAGTTCCTATGTGTAACTAAGAAGATTCCGTACATTTTTGTTTGAATGTTTATACAAATGTCTCTTGTGCTAATTTTTCTTGCAATGCTTTTCATTTTTTTTATAAGCTTATAATATGTCTCATTGTATAATTTATAATTTTTTCTCTACCAATCCCAGATGTGTTGATTTTTTAAATATCATTTTCCTGAATACATTTCAATTCTTTATTATTGTTAGCTAAGATACAGAAAAATTCCTTATTTGATTTTGTGAAATGAAATTTACTAGGCTGGGAAAAGGCAGAAAATGAAGTTGTTGCTTTGAAGCAGCAACTTGAAGCTGCATCTCAGAAGAACTTTGCCCTTGAAGATCGAGTAGGCCACCTTGATGGTGCTCTCAAGGAATGTGTGAGGCAGCTTCGGCAAGCAAGAGAGGAGCAGGAGCAAAAGATCCATGAAGCCATTGTCAAGAAAACACAGGAATGGGAGTCTGCCAAGTTTGAGCTTGAAAGCCAGCTTGCTGAGCTCCTTACCCATCCGGATACAGCAAAAGCTGAAGCTGCTGCCTCTGCTGATCATGACCTCCGACCAAAGCTTGATGCTGCAGAGAAAGAGAACTCAGCTCTCAAGCTTGAGCTCCTCGCTCGAGCTGAGGAGCTTGAAATTAGGACACTAGAGAGAGAGCTGAGTACCCAAGCAGCGGAAACAGCTAGCAAGCAACACCTGGAGAGCATAAAGAAGGTAGCTAAACTTGAAGCTGAGTGTCGTAAGCTACGGGCCACGGCTCGTAAGTCCTTATCGCCTGCTAACAGTGACCACAAGCATGTTGCCGCCTCCTCCCTCTATGTGGAGTCACTTACCGACAGCCAATCAGACAGTGGAGAACGATTTCTCGCAGTTGATGCTGATACACGCAAGATGGGTAGGTTGGAGTCAAGTGAATGTGAGGTGAGATGCTCAGACTCATGGGCGTCAGCTCTTATCTCTGAACTCAATCAGTTCAAGAACAAGAAGGCCATTAATAAAAGCCTCACTTCTGCTTCTATAGACATTGACCTTATGGATGATTTCCTTGAGATGGAGAAGCTAGCAGCAATGCCCGAGATCGACAATGGGAGCCATGGCTCTGACTTTGGAGCTGTTAGGGAACAAGATGATAGTGGAGACAATCCGTTTAAAGCTGAACTCCAAGCAATGATTCAAAGGACAGCTGAACTGGAAGAGAAGTTAGAGAAGATGGAAAACGAGAAAGTGGGATTGGAGATGGCATTGGCTGAAAGCCAAGACCAGCTCAATTTGTCACAAAGTCAGCTTATGGAATCTGAGGAGCAGTTGTTGGAGCTGGAAAGGGAGCTGTCAACATCCAACGAGTTAAAGCAAGCTGCTGAGACAGAAGTAGAGGCTACTAATGCAAAGAGAAAGGTGGCAGAGTCACTTCTAGAAGCAGTGGATTCTGAGGTTCGCGTCCTGCGTGAGAAGGTGGCATCATTAGAAGTACAGGTCGAAAAAGAGCGAGCATTGTCATTGGAAATTGCAGCCAAGTGCCGAAGTTTGGAGGATGAGCTATCAAGGAAGAAGCGTGAAGCTGAGCTTCGGCGGGCCACAAGCTCGAGTGGCGAGTTGAAGATCAAGCAGGTCTGCCTTTGTATTCTTTGAGCACTTTGGCCTCACTTTCTGCATGCATGGCAATCAGAAGTGATGAACATCTACACTGCTTGGCCTGAACCAGCAGTCAGATGGTTCATCTTTGTCTTCACTATTCAAGCATTACCTACATCTTTGGCCCACATTTCAATGATTGTAGACAATTCATTTCTACCAAAATGCATAGATGATAGATAGTTGAAAAGAAAATATGGACAACATTCCATATACAACAGCAAAAAGCATTCCACTGATCGCTGGGATGGGAATGTTTAGTGAGGATTTTTTTTCCTTGTAAGTGACAATGGAATTCATTGGAGAAAAAAATACAAGGAAGACACCAGTCAAAAAGATTGGGGTTCAAAGGTACAAAAGCTTTATACTATAAAAACAAGAGAAACAAAACTTACATAGGAACAAACAACGAAAGGGGAAGTTCTGTCCACCCCTTGTTTATTGAGGATGGTTTTGGTCCAACTTCCTAACTAGACACCATGATATGACCAATATGGGTCCCTGAAAGTGGGCCCACCATCAATGCTGATCTGTACAAATGATGCCGCTGGTGTCCACCTTAAGATGGGATTAGCCTTGATCCACCTATATATTGGATGGGATTGTTAGTGTGGCTGACATGGTTCGAACTTATGCACATTTATATTCTGTATGATTATATGCTTGATTGTGAACTGGGCACTGGACCAACACTAACTGCTACTGGGGAGTTCTCACCCACACAACATTTCACTCATTAAACTGTTGATTGTTTACACCTACTCTTTGCAGTATGTGGTGTCTGTTGTATGACTGGTATCACTATTCAATTGCAATAATCTGTTAAATGGCAGTTTTTTAATCTTCTGACAGGAGAAAGAGTTGGTTGTAGCTGCTGGAAAGCTTGCAGAGTGTCAGAAGACAATTGCTTCTCTCGGGCTGCAGCTGAAGTCACTAGCTACTTTAGAGGAGTTCTTGATGGATTCCGACATGCCGGAACTCAATGGAGGATCGCCCTTTCTTAGAAACGGTGCTGAACTAAGATTACACTCTAATGATGTATCTAATGCAAAGAAAGAAGTTAATTCTTCGAAAACTAGTGATGGTTCAGGTCTTTCTCCAAATAGTATTACTGACAAGGATTCACCACCTTCAGCTTCCTCATCCTCTTCGGCCAATCAAGCTTCAGAGAGAAGTCGAAATGGGCTTGGGAAATTGTTCTCTCGGAGTAAAAGCAGTAGCAGCCATACAGAAAACCAGTGAATAGAATATGGACATTGATGTTTTACCATGTATTCGATGTGCGGGTTTTGTATAAACAGATTAATGGAAATGCATTGTCTTACCGGTGAATTGTCAATGTGGTTGAGCTGTGGCTTGTATAGTGATATAAATTTGTCAAGGACTTGGGGGGCCCACCTCGATCTATGTCATTTAGAAGATGGTGTGATTGGAAGGTCTCATCATAATTTGAGGTTGGACAAATAATCAGTCCCATCTGATGATCTTAATAATTGATTTAATGCTCCATCAGATAGGAATGTGTGTCCTGTTGCTTGATTTATAACATATATCTACAATGGGGCCATAAATTTGAAAAATGGAGATGATGCGGTGTGTGGACGGACTGTATGAAAAATATTTGATTACTTGTTGCTAATTTTAGGGCAGGTTTTGTAGTGTTTACAGAAACAAACCATAGACTAACCTTTTTTGTGGAATTTTTCCTTTTTCCCTACGCCCATTCCCTTTTCAGAAACATTTTCTACCGTTTCCATGGAAAATTAAACTGCTTGTGATGCTTTTTGTTGCATATATGCATTGGCACCAAATGATGGAAAAAGGTTTCCCACATGAGAATGTCTTGCTTTTTCCCTGTCATCTGAGTAGTAATAAAAGGAGTGAATGGATTAGCAATGGTCCCTTCTTGATGGTTCCTTTTGAAGCCTCTAATTTATATGACTTACTAAAGGAAGACCCTTTTAGATGGTTCCTTATTGTTGTGATACATTGCTTTGGGTGCTGTAGAGGCCTCTTCAGCCTTTATTCCCTACCTGGTTTCTATGACTCATGTACCATGTGGTGCCTATCTTGACCTCAGCCTAGGGCCCAGATCAAAGGAGAAGAATTGCGTCAGATTATCAGTAGTCCATCTATATTTATCAAAACAAAACTTGAGCTCATTTTTACTAAAGATAACTTTAATTGAATCTAAATAGGATGGTTGGAATTAAGAATTTTTAACTTTATAATAGTTTATGTAAATTGATCTCACCATTGGTTCTATGGTGTAGTGGTTAGCACTCTGGACTTTGAATCCAGCGACCTGGGTTCGACTCCCGGTAGGACCTTTTTTTTTTGTTTTTTTAACAGCTATTGTTACTGATATTGAAAGAGAAGATAATACAAATAGAAGCTCGAGTTCTAAATCTTTTTGTATTTCCTAATGGTCAATTGATCCTTAGATTCTGGCTTATAATGCTTTTCAACATCTTGTTCTACCTTTTTTTTTTTTGTTTTTCGGCTCGAGTTCTAATTCTTTTTGTATCAGTAACAATAACTTACATTGAAAGAGAAGATGATACATATAGAGAAGCTTGAGTTCTAAATCTTTTTGTTTTCCTTAATGGTCAATTGATCCTTAGATTCTGGCTTATTATGCTTCTCAACGTCTTGTTCTTTTGTCAAATGCATTGAAGCTTTCAGAGGTCATTGTGGGCATTAAAAGATGTATGAACTCTTATTTTCCTTCTTTGGCTCATTATTAGACTAGCAAGATGCCCCCGTGCTTAGCATAGGCAATAGAAATGATATAAAAATACTATTAGATTTTATGGTATAAATAGAAAATTTGATTTTGATAAATCTAAATTAGAAGTATTTCTAACAAACAAAAAATTTATAGGCTTTCTTAAAATCACACAATAGAAGATTTAAATAAATAATAACTATAAAAAAATTAAGATTTGAGTAGAAACATGAAATATCATATTTACACTCACCAACTGATGGAGGTAATGCATCAAGTAATACATCTTTGGGCTCCGATCATTCTCCTTTACATCATCTTACTCAAAAGAAAAGGTTGATTTCACTCCATTTTCATAATCTTTCCTATGTATATAGGTGTTTTTTTTTATTTTTTTGGCTGAGATTTCCTATGTATATAGTTTGTTTTAATGATTTTCTACATTAATAGGAAGATGTTCATTTCAAAAAATCAAAGGCAGCAAACTTCATTTTTAATTTCTATAGAACCCAAATAAATTAATCTTTTTCTTGGAAATGATTTTTCCATTAGGAAAGTAGGTAAGAATTCATTTTCCTTTATAGTCTATAGCCTTGAGAGACTGAACCACTCAAACTATATATGCTTATTTTAATTAAATTCATTATTTTCTGTTAAAAAAGAGTCAAACCTCCATCAATCGAAAGAACTAAAATTATCTAGGGTGATGAATATCATAAAATCAATACCAAAGCATCTCATCATTCTTTCAAATTTATATATTTATTTGATTTCCTCATTCTTTGCCATTGGGATCCTAATACATACACTTGTCAGATAGATGTCCTATTCATTAGGAATTGAGTCACAAGCAAACAAAACCTGTTACAAATATAATAATGATTAAAAAGGTATACAGAGAAATATCGATTAAAGAAATGGCCATACTTGACAACTCAGAGACCTAATCTAGAGCAAGTTCGCTGGAGAAACCACTCGATGTATTCTTATACTATAAATCAGCAACTCCTTGATAGCCAGTTCACTACTTCACTGAAACAGAAATCATCATCCAAAAAGAATAAAAAAATAGAAAGGGTGCATTTAAATATGAGAGAATTTCTATATTTGAGACTGATCTGCTAAGGACGGAAATGTTAAGAGAGAAGGATATGTAGTAGCATGGAGAAAAGAAGTGTTTTTGGTTAAGAGGAAATAAAGATCTGGGGGAAAAGATAGAAGGTGAGGAGAGACTCAGGCCTACTTTTTTGCTTTGCAAATCAGAGATTGATTGTGCTGCTATGAAAAAGGCAGCATGGAGAGAGATATGAATCTAATCTCTAGTTGGTTGCAGCAATGAAATCGTGTCGATCCCGTCTCGGGTATGGCGGCGGTAGAAGAGGAGAGGATTCTCTCACTCAATCAGACACACAAACAATGTGACGAAGCCGATGAAGATGACGACGACGACGACGAGGATGACGAAGTCGATGATGGTGTCTGAATCGGATCAGAGAGAAATAAAGATGAGAGGTGCTTTACCTTTGGTTGCTGAATTAGCATTAATGTGGCACAATTGCATGTAGAGAAAGGATTAAAGGAAGAGGAGTGTAGTTACATTTCTTTCTTTCTTTTATTTTGCTGGCAGATGAATCGATTTCAAATGTAGTTTCTTTTCTTTTGCTGGCAAATGAATCGGTTTATTTCTGCATCGGGAACTAAACGGTTTGTTGACTTAGGAGAGACGATGGCTGATATTAGTAAGGGGTCTAATGAGAATTGATGAAAATCAATGGAGAATATTAGTAAGACGTCAAAATTTGAGAACAATCAAAATTGAATTTGAAATTGCAATTGAAGCCAGTTCGCTTCATATATAATAATTGGAAGCTTGATCCTGTATCATGGTTTGATTTCACTTGTATGTTTATGTGAGGTGACAAAGATGATTTGGCCAAATGTCTTAAAAGATGCGAGCTTGATGATTGGCTTTTCCTCTACCTATCACACATTTTGCACCACTTCATCAATGGTATGAAAGTTTTGAAAAACTTTACGTTTGGCAAATGTCCCAACTAGAGAGAGAATCCATCATCTAGAAGATATCTTACTTTTCCTTATAGAATGTTATTCTCAGTGAGGATTTTTATCATACAATTCCAGGTTTGGCAAACACAAGGAACATGAGGATTTATCTATACTACATCAAACCGTCAAAAGTTTGTTGCCATTTTCTCTCAATCCATAATGAATGGAGCCCAAAGATTTAAGCGCCTAGCCTTCTTTAGCCCTCTAGAATTGATGGACGGTTTGGATCTTATAAATGGGACCCACAAAATAAAATAAGAATTATTTATTAGCGTGTGGACTTTTTTTTTTAATCTCTCAAAATTTATAAAGAGTCAACGGTTGGAAATTGATCTCATCAGCGCAGGGCTGGCATCAGACAATTGCATTAGCAGTACGGTCTAGGCAGATTTGAACAGATCAAGACGACAGAGATTTTTTTTCACAATATCTGAAGCAGTCTATGCCTAATCTAAGATCCGTTTGCACCCACGAATTCGTTTCGAATAGACCTACACAGTTGAAAAATGAGGTTGGCAGTCAAACGATCAATAGAGAAGTTTGACCAATGGGAGGGCAGAGACTAGTTTCTGTGATATGGAGCCATCTGGAGTTGGATTTCATATATGTTTGATCCTAAGTGCTCATGATGATGAGATATACAACGTGATGTAGAAATTTGAGTAGATTGATGGTTGTAGAGTGAGTGATCCGCAAACACTTATTATGTTGTCAGTGAAACGTCAAAGTTCGAGGTCGAAAATTTTGACGGGAATTCTTGTTCAATGTGTGAAAGTGTTGAAGAGTCTGCGTACCCATCGGCAAGGTACGAGAAGATATTACGGGTTATCTCTTGGTGTCCTAGTGACTCGAGTTGTACGGGATTCAAGCCAAGGTGGAGATTGTTGGATTATGTCTTGTATTGTTGGTTCAACATGTCAAAGGTATTGAAGAGAGAGCATACCAATCAGCGAGGTACGAAAGACATTACCAGTTGTATTTCCTAGTGGCTCGACTTGTACGAAATTCAAGCTAAGGTAGAGACTTTTGGGGTTTCTGTCTTGTATTTCGATTTACCGAAATAGTCCATTGGGTTAGCCAATGGCCGGGTTCAGGGTCAATGGTATTTTGGTCATTTTTCTTGGGCTTTTTTGGGGGCAAAAAAAGAGAAGATTATATATACACTGTAATTTGTAACCCTAGACCATAGAATTTATTCCATGGTGCAGTTGCAGTTTGAGTGGTACAACTGCAAAGAAATAGGATAACACACATACATCTAGAATTGGAAATAAATTCCTAGGGCATTAAAGGTTAAAAAAAACCAGAGAGAAGGAGGGAGAGGAACTCAGACGAGAGAGCGAAGGGGAGAGGGCTCACCTGCCCTGCGATCGAGGTCGTACTGCTGGCGGGCGGCATTGAGGTCTGGTGGATGGTCATGGGAGAAAGAGCGAGACTGGCAGACGTACGATTAAGATCGGGGTGCTGGTGATGGCATCAGGGCTTGGCAGACGATCATGGCATAGAGAGAGGTGTGGGAGAGAGAACTAGGCTGGTGGACTTGTGATCGGAGTCGGGGCCTAGTAGACCGTTGGGAGACAGAGGCTAGAGGAGGGAGAGAGGGATTGGGATGGAGGGGAGCTGAAATGATTTGGGTGGGCTTATATTTCCTTGAATTTTTTTTAGCGGGGCAATTTCTAACACACGTGTTTAGTGGGTTTGAGCGGACCTTCTCCTCAGCATGAGTTGAGGAAAGGCCTCCCCATATATATATATGGAGAATATTCATGTGCATCCATCCATCACCATAGGGTGAGAGACACTTCCATAAATGAGAAATTTCAAGTACAAAAGTGATTTTTCAAGTACATAGGGTGAGGTACACTTCTTTGTCTTCATGTGCAAGAAGGGAAAGTGCCCTCACCCTTTGGTGAGTGATAGTTGCACATGAATGTTCCTCTATATATATATATATATATGTATATATAGATGGGATTTATTCAAGTGAGAACAGTTCTCACCTGATGTGTGAGAACTCTGCTAATAGCCGTTGGATCTGTAAAGTGGATCCAACGGCCAGAAGAAAGGACATATTAAGAGATGAAAAAAGCCCGCCTACATTTCATTTTCCCCTCTCCCGTTTCGTCCCTCTCTTCCCCCCTCCCGTTTCCTCCCTCCCCCCAACTCACGATATCTCTCTCGTTTCCCACGGAAGCATCTCTCCCGCCCCTAATCTCTCTCCACCGTCTCTTTCCCCTCTTCCAATCGAAACCTCTTCCACCCCAAATCTCTTCCTCTCACGATCTCACGATCTCTCTTGTTTTCCACAAGGCGTTGCCGCAAATCCGCGCACAGTTGTGGTGCTGCAATCTCAAATCGCGATCCTAACCTCATCGAGAGGTATGTTACATCTTCTTCCTCTTATTTCCTTTTTTCTAGGGTTTTTTTTTTTGGGCAAAGACTGCATGATATTATTTGTAGGAATCCTCTGTTCAAAGATTATGTATCTAATTATAGTGTTTGGAAACATTGATTTTTTTTATTTTATGAAAACTTTGTTTTATAGGTTTAGGGAAATGAAACCCAAAAGGATTTTTATCTTCTTTTTTATCTCTTCTTGGACATGCTTCTGTGGACGGGGTTTTGGGTTTTCTGTTTGGGGTTTTGGGTTTTCTAGAAACATAAGAAATGAACTTCTGTTGCTTTGACACTGTTGAAACTGGAGTATATGGCCCGATGTTGATGTTGTGACAATCAATTCAGTACATTAGACCTGGGTTTTATGATAAGCCATTTACCAAGAAAAGCCTCTGTTTCTAGGCGACTAGTGAACAACTGTCTCGTTTCCATGAGGATAGTCTTTTTCTCCGACAACTGTCTAGTTTCCATGAGGATAATCAGGATGATTATCTCGTTTCCATGAGGATAATCAGGATGATTATCTCGTTTCCATGAGGATGATTTTTGTCCGACATTTTCAAAACCTTGCTTTGGCCACTGGATTGGATTTTCTTGATCCACTTTTGAAAAAAGATAACAAAAGTTTTCTAACAAACATGACTAGCCAAAGGAGTTCTTCATAGTTGTAATGGACCCTGTGCGTGCCTAAAAATTACGGACTTGATTGAGATGGTAATGAGGGTACTGTTTAGCTGATCGGGAACGTTGCTGATGGCCTGAAACCTGAAAGGAAGGAGAAACAAATGTCAGGGGCCCCGGGCTGCTGTCAGCCAAAGGCACTCCGACGCCTGAGTTAGTGCAATCACTGAACTAGGGTGAAGTGAGGGAGAAGGCTTAAGCCAAATAACACAATGAGTATTGTGTATTGCGTACCTGTTCATGGCTGACAATGCAAGTAGATATAGAAGGGAGTAGAAGGTTCCATAGTGGAGGTAGGTGAGGATACTTGTCCCATCAGCTCACTCCTATGATCCTTAGTGGGGGTAGGTGAGAGTACTGTCCCATCGGATCTCTCCTCAAATCCCTCACATAAATGTGGACGTGATAGGGAAGGTCCTTTATCAGTATTCGGCGGTCACCCTATCTGTCAGGGTGCTATGTAATTCAGTCGTCCCATCTCATAATGGAGATTAGACGCCCAGTGTCCACCTCGGCGCTTGGCCGAACTGGAAAAGGCACCGAGGCCAAGAGGGCAAGCTCGGCAGCTACTGCTGAAATACGAGGTGCCGAACCCCATGGAAGTGTGCTCGGTCTTCTTCATCGAGGTAGACCGGGTCTCGGTACCAGCTGGCGCTATTGCTGAGCTCACCGAGACCGGGCCCCGAGCAAGCCCAATTGGTACTTCTACGGAACTGGGAGGTAATTTCTGGATCACGGAAATACCCCACATAGACCCAGTAGGACATCTTAACATCACTGGTTATTCCACGAGACAGTTGTTCACTAGTCGCCTGGAAAGTGAAATGAAGAAGAAAGGTCTCTCTCTCTCATTACTTGTTCAAGTGTCGGACAAAAAGACTATCCTCCATGTTCTCTCATTTTCTTGGTAAATGGCTATGGAGGATAGGAGAACATGGAGGATAGGACAAAAAGACCTGGGTTTTCTGATAAGCCTCTGTTTCCATGACATGGAAATGATTTTTCCATGTCAAAGAAAACTCCTTTTTAGTATGAACAGAACAAAGAACATTTTCACAAATCAGGATGATTATCTCTACAACCATATTTTCTATTTCTTTTGGATACTCACTTTATATCTTCATTTTTATCTCTTCTTGTAATACAAGTGCTTGAAATCCTTGAAATTCAAATGCATGAAACAAGCAGGGCCTCTAGTAAATAATTTACCATTTTGTCTATACTGATTTGAAGAAGCATCTCATTTTTTAAAGCTTTGGCATAGATCCATCTCATGATGGACGACACAGATCCATCTCATGATCCTAATCTTGATTTGCAACTTTGGCTTCCATCCATCCACAGTCTCCTATCCATTCACAGTCTCCAATGGCATCTGAAGTCGCTGGCAGCCATGTAAGTTACCATCTCTATTTCACTAAATCTCTCCCGTCTCAGCATCTCTATCCATAGAAAAATAATATTATGATAAAACTTGCGATTAATTACTTTCCTTTTTTTTATTCTGTTTTGCATGTATTGTCATGGTGTGCTTAAAATGTACAAAAGATTGACGATGTAGCATCTTTACCAATTAAAACATTTGTGCCACAAGTTGATGAGGACAAATTACCAAAAGTAGGCCAAGTTTTTGAAAATATAGAGGATGCTTATAATGCTTACAACACTTACACGAAAGCGGCAGGTTTTAGCATTAGACGAAGCTCGGAGACAAGGGTTAATAACCAAGTAGTGAGAAAAAAATTTGTATGCTTTAAAGAAGGTTGTATGAAAAAAAGACCTAGTGGGGAAAGACGGACCTCAGATACACGGGAGAACTGTGGTGCATATCTTCAGTTAAAAAAATGAAAGGGGGGCACTGGATTGTATTTAAAATTGTTGTGGAACATTCTCACCTATTAAGTACCCCTAGAAAAACCCACATGCTACGGTCACACCGTCAGATTGACGCCCCAAAAAAAAATTGATAGAAACTTATGGGGTTGCTAATATTAGACCAAATAAACAAATGGGGATTTTAGTGTTGCAGTCAGGTGGGAGAGATAAAGTTGGTTTCACAGAAACAGACTTTCGAAATCATATTAGAGACAAAAATGAGGAAACAAAGGACAATGATGGTGATATGTTTTACGAACACTTTAGACAATGGAAGGAGAGAGATCCAAGGGATGCTTTTTCTATTGAGAAAGACGATGAGGACCACATAAAACATGTGTTTTGGGCTGATTATTATTTTCAGAAGTCATATGAGGAGTTCGGTGATGTTGTCTCGTTTGATACAACGTACAATACAAACAGATATGGTCTCATTTTTGGCGCGTTCACTGGAATCAATCATCATGATCAGTCTATACTATTTGGATGCTGCCTAATCTCAAATGAGACATTTGATACATTTGTTTGGGTTTTCAATAAATGGCTTGAAGCAATGCCGGGAGGCCCACCAAAGTCCATCTTGACAGATCAGGACCTTGCAATGACAAAAGCCATTAGGTTTGTTCTTCCAAGTACGAGCCACCATTACTGTTTGTGCACATCATGGAAAATTTACAAAAGAATTTGGGTGGAGTTGCGATACATAAGAATGACTTGATCCCAACTATTAAAAAAATCGCATTCAACTCTTTGACAATTGAAGAATTTGAATCGGGATGGAAGAATATGTTGATAAAAGAGGACGTTGCAAAAAATGATTGGCTAAATGGGATGTACGATATCCGTCATATGTGGGTGCCTATATATATGAGACACATTTTTTTTGGAGGGATGTCTACAACTGGAAGGAGCGAAAGTATCAATGTGTTTTTAA
Source organism: Umbellularia californica (assembly GCA_028538565.1). NCBI lineage: Eukaryota > Viridiplantae > Streptophyta > Magnoliopsida > Laurales > Lauraceae > Umbellularia > Umbellularia californica. Next base: position 14,651,367 of record JAPQWN010000006.1, read on the forward strand.
AGCAATATGTTACACAAAAGAATGGTCTGTGTGGTTTTATGTTTCGATTTAAGCAAGGGATTGCAACTAAAAAATACCGTCAATTGAAGGCAATTCATGACACTTCTAATGGAAGGCCAAAATTGATGACAGACTTGCCGATGGAGAGGCAAATGTCACAAATATATACAAAGAAGATGTTTTATAAGTTCCAAGATCAGTTCATGTACATAACATCCAGCATTGCTGAGATTGTAAACGATGATGTGGAACAAAGAATTTATAATGTTTCATCATTCAAAGATAACAATGAATTGAAAGGGTCGTCATTTTCAAAAAGGATGAAAAAGAAGTAAAATGTTCTTGTCAACTATTTGAGTTCCAAGGCATTCCATGTGGACACATCATCTGCGTTTTGAAACAACAGAAAATATACACATTGCCTGAACAATACATTTTGAAAAGATGGACAAGGTATGCGAGGGTAGATGATGATGAGGACAAAAGTATGTGCTCTGTGTTTGATGGGTCATTGCTAGCACGACATGGAGATTTATCATATGATGCATCAAATATCATTGATAAAGCGTCATTGTCCAAGGAAGCATATCACCATGCAAAATCAGCTCTACAAGACCCTAAAAAAAGGATTCGCGAGATAAATGAAAAGGCAGTGGTGGCTGAGGATGATCCTAAGAGAAAAAATAAAAGTGCAAGGCCTGCAGAGAGATATCTTCCACTGAAGCATGCAATTACAAAGGGCCGTCCAAAGAGACTGAAGTCTTCTAAGGAAAAATCAAGGAAGAAAGATCGACTTTGCAAGGAATGTGGCAAGCGTGGGGTTGCACATGACAGACGCAATTGCCCTGGGCTTGACAAGAGGTACCATTCAGCTATGAATTTTTCCTACCAATGCATTTTTTTAACTTAATATACATTGACAAGCTTTGTTTAATTTTGCCTGCCCTTTTTTTTTTTTTGGTAGTATTGCACATGACAACTTTGAGCCATTAAATGAAAATGAGGCCTCGGAGAGATCCTCTGAAGACGAGGCATTAACACAATTAGAAGGTATACATTTTTCCCTTCTAATTAATCAGTCAATTTTTTTTAAAAAAATTTATTCTCATAATAATGGATTCTTTACATTATTGTTATCATACTAATCAGTCCATGTTTGGTGGCAGGATTAATTGATGCTCACGTGGCGTCCTTCCCTCTCTCTCATGATTAATTGGATTATCATATTAATTGAAGCTTATGGCAGGATTAATTTTCCCCTTCTCTCTCAGCTATTTGTGGAGTATGGAGTTCTCTGGATTGTCCTCTTTGTGCAGTGTTTCGGGAGAGCTTTTTCCTTGAGGAATGTGCTGTGTGAGGGTGGTGCGGTGTTGTGCTTTTGGCGTGCTACAGTTTCATCCCTTTTTGTTAAAGCAGTTTTTTTTTTTTTGGTTGTGTAAAGTGCTTCTGTTGATGGAGTCTTCTTGCAGAGCCTTCACTTTGTTTTTGATTGGCTCCTGTAATGGCTTCCTCCCTTGGGATGTGATTTGTTTTTAGGAGTATTTTGGTGATATTGTTGACGTGTGTTGGGGCCTTGCAGCCAGTTAAATAGCCCAGTTGCAGAGCCCTTTTGTTCTGCCTTGCAGTGTTCCAGGAGAGCCCAGTTGAGTGCTGGTTTGTGGGAGTGTTGGGATGTGTGGTTCAAATGTATGAATTAATGTGGTTGCATCTTTGTAAGTGCTGGTTTGTGGGCTGTTTCATCTTTGTTTTGTGAGCAGAGACTTTGGCTATTTCATCTTTGTTGTGAGTGCTGGTTAGTGGGCTGTCTCATCTTTGTTTTGTGAGCAGCGACTTTGGCTGTTTCATCTTTGTTTTGTAACCAGAGTCTTTGGCTGTTTCAAATGTATGAATTAATGTGGTTGCAAATGTATCATGTGGAGATTGCACTTTTGAAAAGGAATGAATGATGATGTATAAGTTATTGAATTGAAAGGGAATGAATGAATGGATGAATTCAACTTGGGTGTCTTGCTGAATGGATGAATTCTACAGGTTTAAAACAGGTGCATGGATGAGTGGATATTGGTTTAAAACAGGTGCAGTTTTGATGTCTTAGTTTTGATGTGTTTTCTTGCGTTTTGATGTGTTAGTTTTGATGTGATAATACAGGTTTCAATTGAAAAGGAATGAATGTGTGGATGAATTGAACTTGGGTGTCTTGATGAATGAATGAATTATACAGGTTCAAAACAAGTGTTTGGATGAGTGAATCGATGAGTGGATACTGGATGTCCATTAAGCTAGATCTATCAAATCTCTAAACATCTGCATGTCCATTAAGCTAAATGGTGTCAGATCTGTCATGATACGTATCGGTACCTACCAGAGATGTACTCTGTTTTGAAGATCAAATCCACACAAGATTTTTTCTACAGATTATGGGAAATATAATATGCTAATCCATTTGTTTTATTTAATCCTTATGCAGCTCTTAAGCTCTGAGGATCTATGGATGTATGCTCCACTTGCATACAAGGGAACAGATATTGGACTTGTTTTGAAGATCTCTGCACAGATATGACTTTGGAACTGAGAAGAAATGGTGCTGATAAATAATGCCCCTATTATTAAAACTTTATCTATATCTTGCAATGGGTTTATCAGAATAAGATACTAGATTATCCATCTACTATCCATGAGGAGAATCCTAATGATTATTTATTTACTAACCTCTGATCTGTTCATTTGTACTCTAGATTCAATGTAGTAGAGACAACCACTATATATAAAATTAACAGTGTCTTTCATAAGAACTGTTAGTTCACATGCTCATGTGCATGAAGAAAGGAAAGGGATCCACTGTCTATGCATGAACACAAGTTTTGTATGTTGATCTGAGCTGTGTTTGGCTATTTTGATTTCCAGGGAATGCACCTTATTTTCAGACAATACAAGTGTAAGTGGTGTATAGGTGCACAGTTCCTTCTAAGTACATTTTGCATTCTACCTCATGCCTCCCCCTTGTCCGCTACCATTTTAATTGGAAGAAACAACTCTTTCAATTATACTTTCTCACCAAGTATTACAGAAAACCAAAACTTCATATAGAAAATTGGGTGCAGCACTTAGTAGTTGGCATTTTTCTAAATCTATCTTTCAAGCTTTTCTTAAATTATAAATATCAAAATATAACATCAAAACCCACTGTCATTAAAATTACCCAAAAAAACATTCATTAGATTTCAAAATATACATCACACATTTTTTATCATGCTGATCACATTACAAGAAAATTGACTAACACTACTACAAAAAGAAAATTGTTTGATTTTTTCCTTTCTTCAGCAGCATGTCTCATCTCTTCAACTGCAACCCATATGTTTTAATTTAGTTTCTCCACTGTCTTCTTCATTTCCTCTATAAGTGCTGCTACATTCTTCTCATTGTCAACTTCATCTTTCCATATAAATCTACCACAACCCTTTTCATCTTTCCAATTGGGACATCTCCAAAACTTCCTATTTGGATTAGTCTTTGTATGAGAGGTGAGACAAACCATCTCTCCACATGAGCATTTTGGCACGTAATCGCTGGAAATAGAATACGACGATGACATGCTCTCGACCTACAAAACTAGAGCAGTTTATGAGACCATAAATAAAGCACGTTATGTCCACATGGTGCATGACAGATGGTTTGTTTCCAACTTGCAAGAGTATGGCTAAAGATGATTAAGTTTGCACCTGAACCGAGTGCATGCGATCTGGCTTGACCTGGGCTTCAATATCTAAATGAAAGATGTAATTAAAAGTCAAAGGCTTGAGATTTAGCTTGACAGAAGTATGAAATTGGTAATAGATTAAAGCCCAGTTGGATGATGCCAAGTCAAGAACCCTTGAAATTGGTAATAGATTGGCCTGACAGAAGTATGAAATTGGTGGGGCTGATTTATTTATTTTTAATCCCCTTCTACACATTCAAAATTGTGCCCAAGAACATTCATAACGAAAACATCATTCTGTCATGCAGAATATATACCTATCTATGTATGCTGCTTCAAAAGCATGTGTTTGTAGAAAACCCTTGTCGGAGACGATGTTGGGTTGCTACAACGACGATGTTGTCCTCAATAGGATGCGATTTCTGGAAATGACAAAGACGTCAACGAATAACTCAACATCAACAGGGAATAATTCTCGATTTCCAGAAAACTCAAAAAAAAAGGGAAGAGAAAAAAGAGGAATCTGACCAGCGATTCCTTGCTGGGTTAGCTGAGAGAGGTGTAGACGGCGATACAGACAGCGATGCAGATGATCTGTGAGTCCTCTTTGCTCCTCTTCGACCTGCAAATGGGCTCAGAGAATCTGGGGGTTTTGGAACGATGATGGAGATGAAGAACAATGATGGAGACGCCAAATGAGGAGATGGAGATGGAGAGGAGACGCTACACAGGGGCTGGAGTGGAGGGCAGTGGAAAATCTGGAGAAGATATCTGGAGACGATGAAAGGCCATTTGAATGGAATGGTTGAAAGGGGAAGAGGAGAGGGGGAAACGAAAGGGGGAAACAAAAAAAAATGGGCGCCCATTTCTCAAAACCCATCGTTATATAAAATGTGTTGCAGCCGTTGGATCCACTTTACAGATCCAACGGTTGTTAGCAGAGTTCTCACACATCAGGTGAGAATTGTTCTCACCTGAATAAATCCCTATATATATATGGGCTCTTGTGAAAGTGTGAGAGTAAGGGATTATATATATGTGGGAGATGCTCTTATGAGAGATAAGGTGGGGGCCCTCAAATTCAAATGTAAGGGCCCCCACCTTATCTCTCATAGTAAGATGAGAGATGATGGAACGCGCTCCGAGGCGCCTGCTGGGGCGGCTACCGGGGTCGGCGGAACGTGGGAGTCCGTCGGGTCCGACCCTTTCGCGCCCTGGCGGGCCCTGAAGCGTGCATCAACATTTCTTTTGTGTGGGTGTGCCAGATTTTCTATTTTACTTGGAATTGCAAGTGGTAATCCGGAGATCAACCTTCGCAAGTAAAAAGGAAATCAACTTCTTTCAAGTTTTCCATTGCACAAATATTTAAGAAAAGAGACATTTTCTTGGTTTGCCATGAAATGCGATTTTGTTTGGCATTTATAGCCGATTTTGGCGTTTATAGCCGATTTACAATTCTCATCAATAATGAAAGACAAGAGTTGTGATTTTTGTCTCTTTTAGAAAAATACAAACTACAATGAAAAGCAAGAAAAGGAAGATCTAACTTTTCAGGAGATTGTGGGGGACTCGTTCAGATTGACGGTCGCAAGCCATGTATGGGCTTCGCCATCATCCATGCAGATGAGAACAGAAGATGCTCTTGATTCGCTTGGCTTGGCTATAACCTCAGGTTTTTAGAGGACAAAGACCAAGAGAAGGTCCTATGTCCAATAAAAAGCTAAGTAGACGGGCTGAAAAGCCACGTCTAAGCCATTGGAGGCAGCAGGAGAAGGCAAGGACCTTGGGGGGGGTGCCCCCCAAGGGACTTTTGTCACCTTGTAGTGGTGGCCGGTACAGAACTTCAGCAGAGTTTTTCTCTCTTTTTCTTTCTCTCAGATCTCTTTCTGATCTTTTTTTCTGATCTTCTGATTTTCTCCTCTTTTTTCCCGATTTTTAATTTCAATGGAATGCTCTCCTATTTATAGGCTTTTGGTAGCCATTTAGGAGGGTTTATGAGCCTTAATGGCTTTAATGGGAGGAGTTACAAGATTTATTTCTTGATTTTGTAACTCCTTTTTCCTTGAATCTGATTGGCCGATGGAGATTAAGGGCTTTTAATCACCTTAATTACCATAATGGGAGGAGTTTCATGGTTTAAATGCCATGAATCAATTGACTTGTAACTCCCAAATGCTTGCTTCTGATTGGGCCGTCCAAAGAAATGAATTAATGACTGCAATAAAGCTAGTCAATTAACCACATTAATTGGTCGCCGAGCAGTCGAAGAGTCGCGGGCCATGCCGTGTCTTCTGGAATTCTTCTGGCGATGATCATCGATGGATCTACATGCTGATCGACATCGGATGAACATGTAACTTCAGACATTGATAGCTAAGAGTGGGCCGGTGACATCTGTCTTGTCGATTTCACGATCGGTCGGACAGAAAGTGCACTTTCTTGGTCAGCCGGTTGGCGATCTTGGAGCGATCACTGATGATTTTATGCTTTTGGAGGTTGACCCGTGATTTTGACGGATGTCGTCGGATATGAGTCAATTTCAAGCACTAAAAATCACATTTTCAGGGAACCACAGGGGCCAAAGTGCGCGAAATGCGAAAAAAGACGGAAAAACGGGTCACCGGCGGAAAATCCGGTGACCCGGACCTCCATGGTCGCCGGCGGCCATGGGCCATGGTCGCCGGCGACCATGGACCGGCGACCATGGGCCATGGTCGCAGGGGCCTGCGACCATGGGCCATGGTCGCAGGGGTCTGCGACCCTGGGGGATTTTTCCCCTTCGGAGCCCGTTTTGCGGTCGTTTTGAGGTCTTTTTCGTCGCCGTTTTCTTCTGTATTTTTCTTGACATTTCTTCTCATTTATTGGCTTGATTTCCCTGTAGAAAACTTGATGAGAATCCTTGCATTTTTAGAGTGCAAAGTTTCTAATTTTCCGGGAAAGCCGAAGACTTTGTCGCGTAGAGCTGCTGATTTTCCGCCATAAGTCGAAACTTGGTCAAACGATGTCGGAATGACCTGAAATTTGAGGTGAAGCCTCCTGAGCAATAAATAAGACCAACCATAGGCTTTTGTTTGAGTTTTGAAGCCGTTTGGGGTCCCGTCGATGCTTCACTTGATTTTGCTGCGGGGAAAATGCCGAGCTTTGATGTGCGGTCAAACGATGTCCGATTGACCTGAAATTTGACGGGGAGCCTATTGGAGTCATTTTGAGACGTTCCATGGGCTCCGTTTTGGATGTCATGGTCCCGGGTTGCTCCGCCGCCGGTAGGCTTGATTTTCTCTCGGAGCATCGAAACCTGGTCAAACGTTTTCGGAATGACCTGAAATTTGACGTGCAGCCTTTTGGAAGCATGTTGAAGCCACTCATGCACTTGGTTTGATGAGCGAAGGATTCGGTGGTTCCCGCCGCCGGGAGGCTTGATTTTGCTGCTCGAGCATTGATGGAGGGTCAAACGTTGTCGGTTTGACTTGAAATTTGGAATGGAGCCTTTTTGGGACATGCTGGAGTCATCCGTAGGCTCTGATCGAAGTTTTGACGTCTCCGATGATGTCGCCGCCGGGAGCGCCATTTTAGCTGTCGGAGAAGTGAAGTTAGGCCAAATGTTGTCGAAATGGCCCGAAACTTCATGTGTACTCTTCTCTTGGCTATCTTGAAGGATCTTGCAGTTTTTGTTTGATTCTGACAAGATTTGATTTTTTGGAGAAATTGCATTGCCTATTTATGGCAGGTTGCGACTTCATGCAGCTTTCTTGATGTTGAAGAGGCAAAGTGACATTTTTGGTGTCAACAAATGCCCCCTCGAGGTACAGCGACGAGTTGCTTGACTTTTGTAGTCGATGTGCCTCGAAGAGATTTTTGAAGGAGAGCTTGTGTCTTGACCAAGAGTCTTTGAGCAATCTTTCCTTTGGTAGAGTAGCCTTTGAGCTTCCAGGGGAATTTTATGGTAGTGAGGGGAATCACACACCATCTCGAGGCAAAGTTTTGAAGATGACATCAGGGATATGGATTTGGGTTTTTGTTTTTGATCTTGTGACCTAACCAGCTATATATGGCAGGTTAGGGGATCGGGTTTTGGTTTTGATCTTGTGACCCAACAAGCTGTATGTGGCAAGTTGGGGGATCAGGGTTTGGTTTTTTGTTTTGGTCTTGTGACCTAACAAGCTGTATGTGGCAAGTTAGGGGACCAGGATTTGGTTTTTGGTCACTCTTTGGGACTGTGTGGGTCCATTGGAGTGGTTTGGATTTTTGTGGAATGTCAATTTCAAGATTTTGGCTCAATTTGGTATATGAGGCTGGATGGTTTGATTTTTGGAAGCTCATGGGGCTTGGGATTTTTTTTGTATGGTCCAATCAACTCAAAAGAGGCATGGAACCATTATTGTATGCTCTTGGTAAGAGGGATTTTTTCTGACTAAAAGCCCATTTTTTCTTTTTTTTTTTTTTTTTTAGTGCCTAGGTGGTCAAACCTGGCTCATATGGGCTAGCCCATGGGACCTTAAGCTTTTTAGGATGGCTTAGATCTCATGTGGGGTCATTTTTGTAAAGAATATCTAAAGATATCTCATTTGGATAGAGAATATCTAAAAATATCTTTATGGGAGAGAATCTCTCATATTCCCTTAATTTGGGAGAGAATATCTCAAGGTATCTTTCTTTTTGGGAAAGAATCTTCAATATCCTTTTTTGTTGGAGAGAATCTCTCATTTGATTGATTTTGGGAGGAAATCTCTCAAAGACATCTTTCTTTTTGGGAAAGAATCTTTCTAATTCCTTCTCTTTTGGTAAGGTTACTTAATTAGTAACACTTACCTTTCTTCTTTGTTTCCTTCTTTGATTTGCTCTCTCCTATAAAAGCAAAGGAAGGTAGGATCTCTTGCTCTTATTGCTTTCTTTTGCAACAATCTCAAGAGAGCTCCAAGACCAAGAGTGCTTCTTCTTCAAGGATCTTCAAGCTTTTTCCTTCTTCTTCTCCATCAATGGCTTCGAGTAAGTTTTCTCTCTTTTTCTTTCAAGAAAACTCCATATAGAGAATAGGATGGTAAAAAGAAGAAAGTTTCTCTCTTTTTTTTCTTCTTTTTTTTTTCTTTTCTTTTTCTTTTCTTTCTATTCTTCTTTTTTTTTTCTTTTCTTTTCCACGCGATTTCTCTTTTTTTTTTTTTTTTCACGTTTTTTTTTTTTCTCTTTTTTTTTTGTACGGATCTGTCCGTACGGCCACGTGGCCTATTTTTTTTTTTTTTTTTTTTTTTTGCTGTTTTCTTTCTTCTCTTTTTTTTTGTTTGAGAAAGTTTCTTTTTTTTTTTCTTTTCTTTCTCCCCTTTTTTCGAGAAAGTTTCTTCTTTTTTTTTTTTTTTTTTTTTTTTTTTTCTCATCATGATAATGCGTTTTTTGTGCAAATCTAGATGTTCATGCATGTACTATTTGTAGATTGAGCATGATAGCATACCTGAAAATCTTTGCAAATTTGGGAATTTGGAGCTTGCAGTGATGTTGAGCCCTTCTTGATTTTGCGGAGATTTTGAGGTTTCGAAAGTTTGGAGTCTCGGAGCTCGCAGCGATGTTGAGCCCATCTTCAAACTTTCTATTTCCGTCGGGGTATTTCCTTTTTTCTTTGGAATTGCCTCGGGGTCATGCCAAAATTTCGCCAGATTTTTGGTGGGACAAAGTGACCCCTTTTTTTTTTTTAGCGAAATCCTGTCATTTTGATGACGATCTTTTTCTTTTCCAACCTTTGCAGGTGGTTCCTCCAGAGCGAACAAGGGTAAAGAGCCTGTTACAAGCGTACCTCGTCGATCCGCCAGATCTTCTAATGTGGCCGTTCGGCAGGCCTGGGAGAAGGTCCAGTTTATTGAGAAGAACTTGGAAGAATGCGATTCCCTCAATCGTGATGAGATGAGACAGCGATTGATCGCTCTCAAGGACGAGGAGTTCTATAAGATCATGGTAAGCAACCGTCCTTGGGTTATGGACGATCTGAGGGTTTTGCCCAAGCCTACCTTCTTCTTTGGAGATGCAGTCCCTGACGACTTGACATACCAAAGGAGATGTTTTCAGTTCTCTTACACAGCTGATGGTGAAGAGAGAACTATTTCTACCCGGTCGTCTTTTGACCGGACCATCTCGATCCTGAGCCTTTCTCCCACGTGCCCTAAGAGGGAAGATCCTCCGAGCTGGGTGAAGAGGACCAGTGTGATCAAGACTGGGGTTTTTGTTGGTGGACCCTCCGGATATGCGGAGAAGCCACCTGTCCGTATGGACATGTTGATGCCAGCCAGCGGCTACCAGGGCTCTGATTATCCGTCGGTCGATTTGAGACCGGTGGGCCATGGCGTTTTCAGCGGTGACGGCAGTACTTGGGTGAAGCCTTTTCGACTTCGTGGCCGTTTCAATGTTGACTCCGATTGGAAGTCATGGACTGACCACACCTTGCTGATTAGGGGCGCCGTTTTGAAGGAAGCCGGGATTTTTGACGCGGTCCGCGCTTTTAGGGAGACCGTGACCTTTTCCGATGATGCCTTCATGGCTATGTTGGAGTCTTTCCTCCCTCAGACCAATACCTTCGTTGTCACGAACGGTGAGATTGGTTTTTCTCTGAAGGAGTTGAGTGCTATTACTGGATTGCCCATCCTTGGCAAACTCTACGAGGAGTTCATGCCGATTGACAGCGTCCTTGAGGAGCAGTCAGAGGAGTTCAGGCTCCTATACTTTCAGCTCGTCGCCTTCTATGATTTTTTGAAGGAGGGCTCGAAAGTGAGATCCAGCAGTTGGAAGAGTTATGGCTCTTCATTCTTCAACTTCTTTGACAGCAAAGAGTCTTCTGATAGCATGACCCGGGAAGACAGGAAGAAGACTTCGGCCATGCAGGAAGAGTTGAAGGGTTTCTTCGCGAGCACAGATGCCATTTGTTCTGGCATTACACTGCGGAGAGATCTTGCTTTTTACCTCACTTTTTGGCTAGGTGAGGCTATTTTTGCTGGTGGAGATGGGACGCACATCAGGCCGCATTGTATTTTTCCGGCTTGTCAGATGGCGTTTGGAGAGCGGCTTGCTTTGGTGCCCGCTCTTTACTCCTACCTGTGTACCGAACTGCAGGCTGCTGCTTTCTTGGTTCGGCTTGGGCTCCCTATGAATAGGGTATTTTCAGCCCATATCTTTTATTCGTGGTTTGTATACCACTGTCCTGGCTTCCACCAGCTGGGTGCTGCACAGGATGATGATCCTCTGATGATTCGATTGGCTAAGGGAAAAGCCGTATCTGAATCACTTTTGTTTGCCCGCATGAGGATCCGACGGTTCAGGGACGTCGAGATGGGGCAGTCTTCAGTTAAGCTTTCTCCGGAGTTGCGGAAGAAGGCTTTTGATTTTGGTGCCTCCCGAGACTCTACCAGAGCAGGGTCGGGAAGGCATTACTCTTTGACCAATGCAGAGAAGGAGTGGCTTTTCAGCATACGAGTCGGCACGATGGTGTACCGTAGACATCTTTTCGTCGACATCCAGTCGTATGTACCTTCTCGCTTTGCACTTCAGTTGGGCTTCTCTCAGGGCGTTGTTGGAGCGCCTTCGAGTATGGTGAAGCGTTTTGGGGGTTTGCAGGATGGCAGAAATGCATGGGCCTTCTATAGTGCTGAAGACACTACTGCCACGATTTCTTATCCTGAGCTGTCGACTTTCCGAACTGCCGGCTTCACGAAGTGGTTCGCGGAGAGCTTTTTGGCATATCGGGGGCTTTCCAAGAAGGAGCTTGATGTAAAGCTGTCTTCTGGAAAAGGCATTGGGAAGTCGGATGGCGTCAGGCGAGAGGAAGTTTGGGCATTCCTTTCTGGAGAGAAGCACAAGATAGGCTTTCTCGGTGACCAGGGCGTCATTGGTTCTGAAGCTGTTCGGGAAGTACCTGATGAGGCTTTGGAGCAGCTAGAACAGGAGGAAGCTGAGCTCGACGCTTGGATGCAAGCGGCACAGAGGCGAGCTTCCGCGGAGTCTACGGGCGAGAGCAGACCATTCAGTGAGGAGTCAAGTGAGAAACCTGACTCTGATAGTGGGGCGGGTTCTTCTAGGAAGCGAACCCGTAGAGGTAGGAAGAGGAGGAGTCATCATCACAGCGAGGGGCCACATGAGGACTCTCCTGACATGGAAATCCCTCTTACCATCAACGAGGAGGTGCCAGAGGCTGTTGACGAGCCTCCAGAGAAGAGGAGCCGTGGAGAAGAGACCATTGGTGAAGGTATGATTCTTCCTTTTTCTTTTTCTGCTTCTTTCATGGGGCTTTCCATGTTCTGATTTGTTTTCTCACCCTGCTGCTGCTTCTTTTTTTTTTTAGCAGAGGATGAAGACTTGGCGACGCCTGAGGTTCCGACCGATGAGGCGGTGATGGAGCCGGTTATGGCATCTGAAGAAGAACCTAGGGACTCTGGAATGATTCCGGAATCTCCAATTGGTATAACTTCTTTCGCTTTCTCTTTTTTTTTGTGCCTGCGATTTGATTTGCTAACGTTTTTTCTTGTCAGCTGACTTGCCACAGGATTCCGATGACTTTGAACCATCAATGGACGCAAATGTTGATGATGCTTCCGATGAGTTCATGGAGGAAGAGAGTGTTCCGCCGGTCGTCGAAGAAGGTACTTTGTAGTGATGACCCTGATGATTTTTTTTTTTTTTTTTTTTAACAGGATCATATTCATACCTTTTTGTGTTTCATTTGCAGGTTTTGAAGTGACAGAAGAGAGTCCATCGCTTTCTTCAGAACCAGAGCAAGGGATGCCAGAGGTCGATCCGGAGGTAGAGACCAGTTCTGACATGATTGAGGAGATGCCTCGTGTTGAGATTCCCTCTCCAGTGGCTCCAAGTGAAAAGAGTTCTTTTGTTACTCTTCCAATGGGACATGACATGAGCAGCCGATCAGCGGAGAAGGGTGAATCTTCATCCAGTTCGCCTCTTCAATTTGCGAAGAAGGTGCTGGCTCGGGTTTTGAGTTCTTGGATCAAGACTCTCCTTTCTGGACACTTGGAAGCAGGATTTGGCACGATCCCACATGTGCAGGAGATTCTCACTGATACCGAAGAGGTTGGTCTGGATGTCACAGGTGCCAGGGCGACCGTTGATAGGATCATTGCACTGGGTGACAAGTGGTTTGAGACCATGGGCTTCCCTGACGACCAATTCTTCAAGGAGATGTTCTTGGACCCTGCTGATAAGGCTAAGTCTGACCTGAATGAGGCTACACAAAGCAAGAAGCAGCTAGTTCGGGAGAGGAACAAGGAAGAGCTAGCCATCATCGGATTGAGGCATGACCTTAACGTCCTTGATAGGGAAGTTGAGGAGGCCAGGAAACGTCTTGAGCATTTGAAGGCACAAGTCGATGCTAAGTGGGCTGCTATAACAGAGGCTCGTGACAGGGAGAGTACTCTGATTCGCAGGGTTGCAGATGCCGGTCAAGTTCTCGAGAGGAGGACTCTAGAAAACGAACGATGGCAAACTGCTGGGGAAGAGCTTCCCGGTGTAAAAGAAGGGTTACGGCATTCGCCAGCATCTCATGGCAAGTTCCTGAAGAAGCGTGCCTTGGAAACTCTGACGGATGAGGCCAAAAGTTTGCTTGAGGAGCTGAAGCTTTGGCTGGAGACCATTTTTGGCTGAGCTCCTGATTTTTTATAGCAGAAACCATTCTTCTTTTTTTTTTTGGTACCACATGTATTTTTTGGTACTTCTTTTTTTTTGCAGTGCTTGTGAACACTTTTTTTTTTGGTACCACATGTATTTTTTTGGTACTTCTTTTTTTTCTTGTTTTCCTTACGCTCACTCAAATCTTTTTGTGATGAAAGCAATTGCTAAATGGGATTTGATCAAAAGTTTTGTCATTTTGTGAAAATCTTTTGTCAAATGATTGTTTTGGTAGGGGAAACGAATTCGGCATGAAAGCCGGATTTTTGTGGCATTTGCAGCCAGTTTTGACATGAGAGTCAGGTTTTTTTTTTTTGTGTGGCATTCATAGCTTATTTTTGAGATGGCATAAGAGCCAAAAATTTTGTTCGTGGCATGGGAGCCAATTTTGAGATGGCATGGAAGCCGAAATTTTATGGCGTAAAAGCCAAAATTTGGGTTGGCATGAAAGCCGAAATTTTATGGCGTAAAAGCCAAAATTTGGGTTGGCATGGAAGCCGGTGTTTGTTTTGTGGCATCTATAACCAGTTTGGTGGCATTGATAGCCAATTTGTGGCATTTATAGCCGGTTTGGTGGCATTGATAGCCAATTTGTGGCATTTATAGCCGGTTTGGTGGCATTGATAGCCATTTTTTGAAAGCCAAGTTTTGGTTTGTCGGCGTGAAAGCCAATTTTTGTGGCATTGATAGCCGGTTTGTGGCATTTATAGCCCGTTTTTTGGCAAAAGAGCCAGGTTTTGGCATTTATAGCCAGATTTTTTGGCTTTCAAAATGCAGGTATCGACTAAATGTCGCCTCCCCGCTGAATGGTCTTGCAAGTATCGATGGAATGTCGCTTCCTTGCTCATTCGGTTTTGCGAGTATTGACGGAATGTCACTTCCTCGCGGGTTGGGTTTTGCAAGTATCGATGGAATGTCGCTTCCTTGCGAATTGGGGTGCAAATATCGACTAAGCGTCGCTTCCCTGCTTTTCCCAAGACTTTTTGGTTTTGCGGGTACTGACTTGATGTCGTTTCTCCGCGATTTTTGAAATTTGAGGTTTTCTCGAACCATTTGTAATTTTGGGTTGTGGATAGCAACTGATATGTTACATCTCCACGATTTTTGAAATTGGGTTGTGGATATCAACTGGTTTGTTGCTTCTCCACGATTTTAGGTTTTCTCGAACCTTTGAAATTTGGGTTGTGGATATCAACTGATATGTTGCGTCTCCACGATTTTTAGGGTTTTGGAAGTATCGAATGGGGTTCGCATCCTTCCGATTTTTTGAGTTTTGCGAGTATCGACTAAGTGTCACTTCCCCGCGGTTTTTGAAAAACCATTTTTTTGTTTAAAGACACGAGGGTCGTAAATTTTGACCTAAAACCATTTGGCGGTAAAAGGTAAGGTGGACTAGGGTGGAAATCCCTGGATCCGAATTTTTGTTTCAAACCATGAATTTTGGTTCAAGGATCGAAAGTTCTGGTCAAGTCAGGGAGAGGCTCCTAAACTTGGATTTTTTTTTTGTTTTTGAACAATGAAACAATGAAAGTAAGCATTGTTTTTGAATCTCTAGAAATTTTGACATTTGATATGAAAATTCTAAAGAGAGTGGGTTTGACGAGCGAGTACCTGAGAACAGGTTTTGGCCATACAGGCATTGCTCTTACCCAGTTGGGTAAGTCTTCAAGGGTAGTATCGCTTCAAGAACTTGCCGTTGATAGGCAGCATACATCTGTCGCCTTCCATGTTTAGGAGGGCATATGCGCCATTGGAGAAGACCTTGTCGATGACGTAGGGTCCCTCCCATTTTGGTTCAAACTTGCCTTTGGACTTGTGAGCGAAGACCATTGGTCTTTTTACCGCAAGAACCAAGTCACCCTTCTTGTAGGCGCGTTGCCTGACCTTTTTGTCAAAAGATCCTGCCATGCGTGCTTGGTAAAGTTCAATGCTTTGTCGAGCTTCGAGCCGTTTCTCATCGAGATTGTCCAGCTCATGAAGTCGTAATTTCGCATTGCTTTCTTGAGTCATGTCATTTTGTAGAGATACCCTCAGAGAAGGAATTTGTACCTCTAGGGGCACGACAGCTTCGCATCCATAGACCAAGGAGAATGGTGTGCTATGGGTTGGTCCTCGAACGGTGGTTCGATAGGCCCACAAAGCTTCAGACAGTTTATCGCTCCAGTCTCTTTTGTGACTAGAGACCATTTTCTTGAGGATTTTGCAGAGTGTCTTGTTGAAGGCTTCTGCTAATCCGTTTGCTGCCGGATTGTATGGAGTCGAAGGACAGCTTTGAATTTTGTATTTGTCGCAAAACCTGTAGAATCGATGATCCCGGAATTGTGGTCCGTTATCATGGACGAATCTCTTGGGTATGCCGAAACGACAAATGATGTTGGTGCGCAGGAACTGAAGAACTGATGAGGTCTTCATTTCGTTGAACGCAAATGCTTCTGACCACTTGGAGAAATAATCCGTAGCAGCGAAGATGAAGCGATGACCTTTGCTTGAAGGGGGGGAGATAGGACCTATGATGTCCATGCCCCATGCTTCGAAAGGCCATGAGATTGCTGTAGGATGTAGCCATTCCGGAGGCATGTGAATGTAGTCTCTATGAACTTGGCATTGTTGGCAGCGCTTAGCAAATTGCATTGCGTCGGGTACCATGGTAGGCCAGTAGTAACCTAACCTTTTGATTTGGTCGTAGAGCTTGGGACCAGCCTGATGAGCTCCACAAAGACCAGCGTGAACTTCTTTGAGTGTTTCTTCAGCTTCTTGTTGTGACAAGCAGCGTAGAAGTACTCCGTTGAAGGATTTCCTGTAAAGGATCTTTGAAGGGATATCCAAATGAAAGTTTGGGGCTCGCCTTTGGATGCTTATCCGTTCTTTTGGATCTTCAGGTAGGATTCCGAACATAGTGTAATCAATGAACGGATCCCTCCAGTCGCCGATTGAAGGTTGAAGGATAGAGATCCGACTTCCAACCACCCGGTGGCATTCAGCAACTGCTTGGTGTGTGTTAAGAGGAGGGAGGGTCCTTCTCTCGCACACTGTAATTTGCATGTTTTCCCCTTCCTGGATCGCCATTGATGCGGCAAGTCCGGCCAGGGCATCTGCACGGATGTTTTCACCTCTACGAATGTGGGTGATGTTGCAGATGTCAAACTTTTGCAGAAGCGATTGTGCCTTGTTGTAATAAGGCAGCAGATCGGGCTTCCTGACTTCATATTTCTGATTCATCTGGTTGACGATCAGTTGAGAGTCTCCAAAGACTTCCAGCATGGTGATACCGGATTCAATGGCGAGTTCCAATCCTAGGATCAGAGCTTGGTATTCAGCTGCATTGTTTGTGCATGGTTCCAGTAGCGAGAAAGCGTGTGGAATCATGCATTTGTCGGAGCTAACAAAGAGGATGCCAACTCCCGAGATCAGCTTTCTGTTTTCATTTGTCCTGGTTGCACCGTCAAAGTACATGTCCCAGGAGGCATTTGGTGAGGAAGTCTCCACGTTGTAGACAGGTTCGTCTGGGAGATCATCTCTGAGTGGTGAATCTTTAGGCAATGGATGCTCTGCAAGGAAATCTGCTAGAGCTTGGCCTTTGATTGCTTTTTGTGGAACATACCTAATATCAAATTGTGACAAGAGGATGGACCATTTTGCCAGTCGGGCATTGAGAGAACCTGCCTTTGTGACAAGGACCTTCAAGAGGTTGATCCTTGAGACGAGGTAGACTGTGTTGGAAAGCAAGTAGTGACGTAGCTTTTGTACGGCGAACATCACTGCAAGGCATTCTTTTTCGACTGGAGAGTAGCGATGCTCTGCACCTACTAGCATGCGGCTGAGGTAGTATAGAGCAGCTTCTTTTCCCTCACCATTCTCTTGTGCAAGCAGAGCGCCTACAGAATGATCAAGAGCTCTTGTGTACAAGATGAATGGTTTTCCAGTGGCAGGGGCAGCTAACACTGGAGGTTTGGTCAGGTATGACTTGATATCTTGAAATGCGGCTTCACAGTCGGCATCCCAGACAAAGTCTACACCTTTTTTCATCAATCGAGAGAATGGACGGCATTTCCCCGAAAGATTGGAGATGAACCGTCTGATGTAGGCCAATCTCCTTTGAAGCCCTTTTAGTTCCCTTAGGGTTTTTGGAGAGGGCATTTCTAGAATAGCCTTGACTTTTATGGGGTCAAGTTCTATTCCAGCTTTCCGAACAAGGAATCCGAGAAACTTACCCGACGAGACGCCGAAGAAGCATTTTAGAGGATTCATCCGCAGTTTGTGTTTGCGGAGTCGGAGGAAGACTTCCCGAAGATCTTTGAGATGGTCTTCTTTTCTTCTGCTTTTGGCGGCGAGGTCATCAACGTAACATTCGACCGTTTTGTGCTGCATATCTTGGAATATTTTCATCATAGCCCTCTGATATGTGGCACCAGCATTTTTCAGACCAAATGGCATGACAGTGTAGCAATACACGCCAAATGGAGTCCGAAATGAAGTGTGTTTTTCATCCTCGGGATGCATCTTTATCTGATTGTAACCAGAGAAGCCATCCATGAATGTCATTCGCTCGAATCCGCAGGTATTGTCAATCATCACCTCCGGTATGGGGAGCGGGAATTCATCTTTAGGGCAAGCGCCATTCAAGTCTCTATAGTCAATACAGACTCTGATCTGCCCATTTTTCTTTGTCACGGGGACAATGTTGGCCAACCATTCTGGATGTTGTTCCTCACGGATGAAGCCAACGCTTTTGAGTTTTTGAACTTCTTGTTCAATTTTATCCATCACATCTGGACGGAATCTTCTTTGGCCTTGTTTGACAGGCTTGACGTCTTCTTGAAGATTGAGTTTGTGGACTGCTACTTTGGGGTCTAAACCAGGCATTTCAGCATAGGACCATGCAAAGCAATCAACGAACTCACGAAGAAAAGCGATATACTCGGGTAACTCATCATCCTTTATATTCTTGCTTATGAATACAGGACGTGGGTTATCAGGTGTTCCCAAGTTTATCTTTTGAACAAGATCTTCTGTCGGAAGGTTCGAAGGTGGTTCCTCCACAATATTTTCGGAGGCTTCCGACTCAACGAAACCTTCTGGAGTTTCGACTGCATTGCCAGACCAAGGCTCTGTTCCTTTCCATGGATTTTCTTGATTGGTGATCTCCTCAAGGCTTGCTATGAGATAGTCCCAATCGCCTGTTGAGTCTGGTATTTCTTTTGGAGACGAGGGTTCTTCTGGGTCAGAATAGCACAAGTCTGTATTATCGGACGATTCCTCTTTATCATCAGAGAAATCGTACAAATTGGATGAGCTTCCTGGATCTTTGTCAGGTAACTCTTTAAAGAGATATCCAGGGAGATCGATGTCTTCGTGGACTTGAGATGTTGAGGCTTGGTCGGTAAAACGACTTTTAAGCTTTTGTGTCAACTGTCTCAGGGGGGTATCAGGATCATATCCAAACCCATGTGAAGACTTTTCTACATGACCGTAGAGTCTCCAATCTTCCAGCTGGCTTTTGGTCAAGGCGGGCCCCAATGGCGTGAGAATACCGCGTCTTTCTCCCAAACCGACTGGGTTCTGAGCGTCAAAGCCCATTTTCTTCATGATAGCTTGTGCCACAGGACTATATAGAGATAGTTGAGGCATACCTTCGTTTTGGAAAGGTTCAAGCAAGGAACTTGATGAAGAAGCATCCGATCTATGAAAGAAGATCGGTCTTTGCTTTGGTGATGTTGCCGGAACAACAAAGGTAGCAGACGTAGGATCTTCTACATCAGCAGGTGTCTCCATCGGAGTGAGAGCAGGCTGAACTTGCTGAGTGTCAGCTTGGCTTGACGATGCATCGTCTTCTGGCTCTGAGTCCGAGTCTGTGTCTTGCATGATAGACACGAGAGAAACAACAAATTTGCCCCCAGACTTTTGTTTCGCCTTCTTCACTCTGGTTGTGATGACCAAAGGTTTTGAAGATTTGAGGGAGATGACGAAGGGAGATTGACTACTCTCTTCTAATTTGCCGGAGGGTTTGTTTTCTTCCGGTGATTTTTGAGGAGCCTTGCCTTTATCTTTCTGGAGATTTTCAGCAGGGGGTGCTATTTCCTCTTCTTCTTTTTCTCCTTCATACATCTGGGAGTCTGCGAAGTGGACTTCTTTACCTTTGAAGGGTTTTCTGTCCACAAAGACTCGATGTACCATGCCGTCGTCGCCGACGAACTTGATGCATTGATGTAGAGTTGAAGGGACAACACCGTTCTCGTGTATCCAAGGACGTCCGAGAAGGATGTTGTAGCATGAGGGGGTTTTTATTGCATACACAGTGACCTCAGAGATAAGATCACCGATTTGCAATTTGAACCTGATTTTGCCGATAGGCCTTTGAGCGCTCCCATCGTATCCAAAGATAGATACAGATGTGTGGCTTAGCTTGCTGGGTGGGATGCCCAACTCTTCGAGAGCCGAAGTGGAGATGAGGTTGAGTGCAGAACCTGGGTCGATCTGAACTCTATGTATCGGCATTTCTTTGATGTACCCTGTGAAGTACAGGGGTCGATTGTGCCTTGCTTCGCCAAGTAGGAGGTCTTCCTTAGTGAAGGCGATGGTTGCACTGGCTGCCTTTTGAACCGAGAGGCATTGGATGCATGATCCCTCGCTTTTCTTTTCTCCCTTTGAGGAAGTTTCAGAGTTTTTGACCCGGTAGTCCATTTCAATTTGGAGGACTTGCGGGGCATGTTTGTCGACATCCTCATTCAGTTTTTGTAATTCTGAGATGAGATTATCACGAGTACGTGGAGACATTCGTAATAAATCCAGGATGTGAAGACGTGCAGGTATGTGTTTGAAGTGCTCAACCAAGTCATACTTGAAAGCCTCCTTGGGGCCTGCATGTTCATTGTTTTTGCCACTGGGGGCGCTTACAACATCTTTTCCCGAAGGATTTACATAAGTAAAGGAAGATTGGTTGTAATTCTTGTGGTAGTCCCGGCCAGAGCGGGTGCCTCTACCAACTTCGAGAGCTTCTTGAGAAGGATCTTCGTTTGGAAGATTGTCTTCAGGATCAAGAGGCTGTCGTTTTTCATCTACTGGGGATGTATCTGCAGCAGAGTTTCCATCCTCAGTGATTGTGTTGCACGGAGCATTTTCCGGGAGCAAGTCCTGAACAGCATCCAGCAGCTTTTCTTCTTCGTTGACCCATCCATCACCCCAAGTTGGGTTTTCTTCATGATGATGAGTCGGGAAGAATGTGTATTCTGAAGTCACAGTCTCAGGAGAAGAAACCTGAGAGGGTGTCATCTCTGTGAAAGTCACGTGAGACGAGGTAGCTCCAGAGGATACATTGCTAGGCGTCGTCGGAGTGTAGGTAATCTCATCAGACGACGCTTCAGAAGAGCTATAGTCCTGATATATTACATTACAGGAAGCTCTGATAGGAGATGTTGCATGCTCGGAGTCAGACTCATCCTCGGATGTAAGAGGATCGTCAATCCAGCAATGTTCTCCATTTTCAGGAGTTGAGAGAGGAGGTACCTGATGGGCTTCAGGGACTTCCGGCTCTGGATTGTGAGGAATCTCGTTGACGCGGTCTTGCTCTTGTTCTAGAGCGAGACGCTGCAAGATCCTTGCATATTCTTCAAGATCAAGCATGGGAGCCAGATCCTCTTCTTCGTCTTCTCCGTGTGGCTCAACACAGTTGATTTCCACTGGAGCAATGACAGGTGCTGGGTTAACAGCATCTTCTTGTGCAGCCTCTTGGTCTTCTTCATCATCAGACCAGGATCCTTGTGGTTGCAAGGGGTTATACCAGATTACTGGCATAAGGTGAGTTTCAGGAACCCATTCTTCATCGGAGAGATATTCTCCTGTTTCAAGAGATTCCTCCCACTCATCGGTGTAGTTGGCCTCGAACCCATCGTCGGTGTCGCTGGACTCGTATCCATCAATGGAGAATCCAACTACCGAGTTGCAAGAGTATGATGCCCCCTGCATGGCTTCTTTTTTGAATTGAGGTGGCATGAAATCACTGAGAGTGAAGTTTCTTACCGCCTTTGAAGTCCCTGGAAGGGACGTTTCTGTTGCCCCAAGTGAAGTGGTAGAGGAGGCCTCTGCCTTTTCATGAACTTCTTGTTTTGGCTGGGTCTTCTCTTGCCGTTTGAGCCTGAGGAGATGTTTCCTAGCCTGCCTTCGCTGTTGAGCGGTCGGCTTTATTTTGACGATCTCCCAATTTTCATCTTCCAGGAGATCGGGATGTACCCATATGGGTTGTCCGTCTGGTGTCGGGAAAGGAACCAGCTTCTCGGACACTTGAATTTTGTTTATCACCATGAAGGAAGTAGTGATCTTCTTCTTCGGTGATTTTGGTGTTTGTCCACATGACACCATGTTGACGGAGGCAGTCCCATAGTTTTTGTCAAAGGTGATGACTCCGTTTTTCCACATCTCGTTTATCTTCTCTCTCACAACAAAGCATTGATTGAGAGGATGCGAGACCATCTGGTGGTATGGACAGTACCGAGGATCATTGGTTTTGCCAACGTCTCCAGGTCTTTTGGGCTCTGGCAAAATGAGTTTGTCATTTGCTAGGAGAGCCTCAAAGATTTCTTCAACGTCTTCATCGAATGGATATTTCTTTTCTACACGTTCTTTGAAGGCATCAGAGAGTTCAGGTCTCTTACCTGCAGCTCTATTTTCAGCTTTCTTTGGTTGCTGAGGAGCTGACTTAGTCTGCACATTGAGAACCTCTTTCTTCTTTGGTTTAGAGGTTACAACAGCAGTCGGCTCTTTCTTTGATGATTTCTGACTGTTGAGGTTTTTGATCACCGTTTCAGCTTCCATGGAAGCTTCCAGGAGTTCTCCCAGGTTTTTTGATTTGTTGCCGATGATCATGGAGCGGATTTTAGCTCTCATGTTGTTTCGGCAGATGTCGACTAGCGACGCTTGTGGCAGTACATCTGAGCATTTGTACGCCATTGCTTTCCACTTGTGAATGAAGTCATAAGTTGACTCATTCTCTCCCTGTTTTAGGCTGCAGAGCTGAGCCATAGTAACAGGATGATCCTCACCTTGGAAGTGGGTCAGGAAGCGTGTCTCCAGCATAGCCCAGTTCTGAATGGAGTTCTCCGGCAGAGTGGAGTACCAATCGAAGGCCGTACCTTTTAGGGTACTTGCAAAGAGGCGAATCTTGAGTGCATCTTGATCCGCGATAGCTCCCGTCAAGATCTTGAAGTGGATGACGTGTTGTCTGGCCGATCCTTTCCCCGTATATGTTTGGAGAGTAGGATGTTTGAATTTTGTGGGGAACGGGACCGAGTCCATCCATAAAGGATATGGTGGCTTGATCCCATGCTCTTTGAGTATATCCTCTTCTTTAGCTTTGGCGAGGATACTGTCTACGTCCTTTTTGGTAAGGGCGCGTGACTCATTTTCTTCACAATTCTCCTCGTTATTGTTATGATTCGGAGGAGGCTCATTGTTCACCTGATTTTGGACGACAAGGAGAATGTTTTCCATCAGAGTTTCAATCCTCTGCTGGCCTTGTTCCAACTGCTGGATGCGTGTGAGCGCATCATCTCGAGGTGGATTCTGAGGTGGTGGCTCAGAACTTGTAGCCAAGACGTTCATCCCTCGGGATTCGAACGAAGAAATCGTCCTGGTGACCGAGCTGGGGCTCATTCTTTTTGATGAAGAGCTTGATGAAGGATTACTCTCCCGTCCTTGGCTTGAAGGGGCAGGAGATTCTTCAGGATGTCTTCGTGTCCCGGTGACGCTACGGGTCACCGGACGTCGGACATGGATTTTTGATGCTGACTTTTGGCGTCTTCTGGTTTTTCCAACCATATGGACGGCAGCAACTTGGTCGGGTCTTTCTTTTTCGACCCATTTGTGGGAGACTTGAAGTGTAGGAGGCTGGGTCCGTTGCTTCTCTAGTCTCTTTTGTCGATATGACGCACGGCGGCGTGCTCGACGAGCGATTTGAGCTTCAGTCAGCTCTGGCTGGGCTCTGACGATGAAGGATGTGCTCCCTCGGGCGCAGCAGCCGAGCTTGTCTTCTTTGTGGTTGGGCAAGGACAGGATGCGGACCCGGTCCTTTGCCTGTTGCAGCGAAGCTTTAAACCTTTCGAGTTCGGCCCCTGTAGAGATGAAGGGTCGAACTGAAGGAGTGTAGGCCTTAGCAGGTGCTTGGAGAGGCCTGGTGATGCATGATCTGATTTTGGGCTTGTGGGAGCAAGCCGATTCATCCTGGGTCGACTTGGGAGTCAAGTTGGAGATGGGTCTCTCCTCTTTCATGTAGGCAAGAGGGTAGAACTGGTTCTCTTTGAGTGGGGCCAGGTATGCTGGCTTGGTGGATGTTTGAGACCTTCTTTGTTTTGGGAAAGGTCTTGGAGACCAAGTCTTAGGGTAGACCTGGTTGGTTGTTGGTCGAGGCTTCGCGGGGGTGCCGCGGGCTTCGGGCTTTTGGGCGCTCGCCTTTGGTGTCACGGGAGTGACACGTTGAGAGGCGATTTTCTGCCTTTTGGCAGGCGCAGTTTGTTCTTCGGGAAGTGGGAATGGTCCCAGTGTCCCGAAGACGATGGTCCGGGGAGTCGAGGTCGACCCGGAGTTCAGAGAGTTGCCGAGGGAGTTGACGCTTCGGCAGCTGGCAGGGCGCTTGTAAGTGCGCTCGGTTTGCTTCTGTTGAAGCATGAGTTGGTGCTTGTTCTCATCGAAGATAATGGTTAAGGCTGCCATTGTTAGTTTCGAAAAAGTTCTGAAACAAGACCACATCCATTAGTAATCACAAGAATATAATGATCATAAATGGGAATTTCTATGGTTGTCTTTTCAAATCGCTCAAGGGATATGACCCAAGCGACATGAAGAAGGCAAAAAGCCATAGATGGTACAATTGTTCTGACAGCGAACATGGTAGGCTCGAAATGAGCGTTCCAATGACTGCTAGAAGTAATTGTATACCTAAATTCGACTTATCGAGAAGCGGAGCTTGCTCGAGATAAGAAGAATATAAGGTAGGAGTTACAAATGTGCCGGTCACAGATACAGTAGACCCTGAAAGGGCGTACCAGTATTGCTATGCACAAATGTTGGAGATCGCATCCATGAGATGGGATTCTTTGTTTTTTTGAAATGTCAAGATTGGATTCATCAAAGAGAGCAGATGATATTCCGATCCGAATACGGGCTCAACGATTTCCGCGAGCGCCAGTACCCAGAAGGGAAGGAACCACAAATTCTCGGATCTGAATCTAAAATGACGAGAGTTTTTTTTTTTGAAGATTTTTTTTTTTAGATTTTCATTTTTTTTTTTAAAAATCTTTTTTTTTTGTTTAAGATTTTTTTTTTTGAAAATCTTTTATTTTTATTTTTTTTATTTTGATTTTTTTATTTTTTTAAGATTTTTTTTTTTGAAAATCTTTTTTTTTTTATTTTTGATTTTTTTTTTAAATTTTTAAGATTTAAAGACGAGAGAGTACACATAGGCCTCCTAACCCGATCTTATGAAACCTCAATTGATAGAATTGCCCCCAGGTAAGGGTAGGATTACTTAATGAACCCGTTTGGAGGACCCTTGCCTAGAACAGTCAAGCTGTTTCCACACTCTGGACAAGGCTTTTCTTGAATCAATCGTGATCAAAGAACGCAATTGGTTTAACCTTAGTGGTCTATGTCTTTTTTTTCAAATCCCAAATAGACTCATCGAAGAGAAACGATGGCCCAAAACCTTAGTCGAACGGGCTCAACATTTCTGCAAGCACCAAAGAACGATAGGATAGGATCAAAGCTTCTCAATTTTGAATCAGAACTGAGAAAACTGATTTTTTGATTTTTTTTCTTTGAAATCTCTAATGAGCTCATCGAAGAGAAACGATGGCCCAAAACCTTAGTCGAACGGGCTCAACATTTCTGCAAGCACCAAAGAACGATAGGATAGGATCAAAGTTTCTCAATTTTGAATCCAAACTAAGAAAACTGATTTTTTTTTTATTTTTATTTTTTTTAATATATTTTTTTTTTTGAAATCTCTAATGAACTCATCGAAGAGAAACGATGGCCCAAAACCTTAGTCGAACGGGCTCAACATTTCTGCAAGCACCAAAGAACGATAGGATAGGATCAAAGTTTCTCAATTTTGAATTCAGAACTAAGAAAACTGATTTTTTGATTTTTTTTTCTTTGAAATCTCTAATGAACTCATCGAAGAGAAACGATGGCCCAAAACCTTAGTCGAACGGGCTCAACATTTCTGCAAGCACCAAAGAACGATAGGATAGGATCAAAGTTTTTCAATTTTGAATTCAAACTAAGAAAACTGATTTTTTTTTTTTGAAAAGAGAAAGAATGGAAACAAACTCAAAGAAATAGAAATTTCCAAAACATCCCATCTCATTTTTTTTGGGTGCAAAATCCAACATAGGCCACCAGCTAGAAAGTAGCCAAGGAATCCGGAAAAGAAGTATAAGCATAGAGCAAAAAGTATGATATGCAAATATTTCATTTCCAAGCACCGTGTTCTCAAATGAACGGGTCCCACCGGGTGTGCCAGCTTGATGGAACGCGCTCCGAGGCGCCTGCTGGGGCGGCTACCGGGGTCGGCGGAACGTGGGAGTCCGTCGGGTCCGACCCTTTCGCGCCCTGGCGGGCCCTGAAGCGTGCATCAACATTTCTTTTGTGTGGGTGTGCCAGATTTTCTATTTTACTTGGAATTGCAAGTGGTAATCCGGAGATCAACCTTCGCAAGTAAAAAGGAAATCAACTTCTTTCAAGTTTTCCATTGCACAAATATTTAAGAAAAGAGACATTTTCTTGGTTTGCCGTGAAAGGCGATTTTGTTTGGCATTTATAGCCGATTTTGGCGTTTATAGCCGATTTACAATTCTCATCAATAATGAAAGACAAGAGTTGTGATTTTTGTCTCTTTTAGAAAAATACAAACTACAATGAAAAGCAAGAAAAGGAAGATCTAACTTTTCAGGAGATTGTGGGGGACTCGTTCAGATTGACGGTCGCAAGCCATGTATGGGCTTCGCCATCATCCATGCAGATGAGAACAGAAGATGCTCTTGATTCGCTTGGCTTGGCTATAACCTCAGGTTTTTAGAGGACAAAGACCAAGAGAAGGTCCTATGTCCAATAAAAAGCTAAGTAGACGGGCTGAAAAGCCACGTCTAAGCCATTGGAGGCAGCAGGAGAAGGCAAGGACCTTGGGGGGGGGGGTGCCCCCCAAGGGACTTTTGTCACCTTGTAGTGGTGGCCGGTGCAGAACTTCAGCAGAGTTTTTCTCTCTTTTTCTTTCTCTCAGATCTCTTTCTGATCTTTTTTTCTGATCTTCTGATTTTCTCCTCTTTTTTCCCGATTTTTAATTTCAATGGAATGCTCTCCTATTTATAGGCTTTTGGTAGCCATTTAGGAGGGTTTATGAGCCTTAATGGCTTTAATGGGAGGAGTTACAAGATTTATTTCTTGATTTTGTAACTCCTTTTTCCTTGAATCTGATTGGCCGATGGAGATTAAGGGCTTTTAATCACCTTAATTACCATAATGGGAGGAGTTTCATGGTTTAAATGCCATGAATCAATTGACTTGTAACTCCCAAATGCTTGCTTCTGATTGGGCCGTCCAAAGAAATGAATTAATGACTGCAATAAAGCTAGTCAATTAACCACATTAATTGGTCGCTGAGCAGTCGAAGAGTCGCGGGCCATGCCGTGTCTTCTGGAATTCTTCTGGCGATGATCATCGATGGATCTACATGCTGATCGACATCGGATGAACATATAACTTCAGACATTGATAGCTAAGAGTGGGCCGGTGACATCTGTCTTGTCGATTTCACGATCGGTCGGACAGAAAGTGCACTTTCTTGGTCAGCCGGTTGGCGATCTTGGAGCGATCACTGATGATTTTATGCTTTTGGAGGTTGACCCGTGATTTTGACGGATGTCGTCGGATATGAGTCAATTTCAAGCACTAAAAATCACATTTTCAGGGAACCACAGGGGCCAAAGTGCGCGAAACGCGAAAAAAGACGGAAAAACGGGTCACCGGCGGAAAATCCGGTGACCCGGACCTCCATGGTCGCCGGCGGCCATGGGCCATGGTCGCCGGCGACCATGGACCGGCGACCATGGGCCATGGTCGCAGGGGCCTGCGACCATGGGCCATGGTCGCAGGGGTCTGCGACCCTGGGGGATTTTTCCCCTTCGGAGCCCGTTTTGCGGTCGTTTTGAGGTCTTTTTCGTCGCCGTTTTCTTCTGTATTTTTCTTGACATTTCTTCTCATTTATTGGCTTGATTTCCCTGTAGAAAACTTGATGAGAATCCTTGCATTTTTAGAGTGCAAAGTTTCTAATTTTCCGGGAAAGCCGAAGACTTTGTCGCGTAGAGCTGCTGATTTTCCGCCATAAGTCGAAACTTGGTCAAACGATGTCGGAATGACCTGAAATTTGAGGTGAAGCCTCCTGAGCAATAAATAAGACCAACCATAGGCTTTTGTTTGAGTTTTGAAGCCGTTTGGGGTCCCGTCGATGCTTCACTTGATTTTGCTGCGGGGAAAATGCCGAGCTTTGATGTGCGGTCAAACGATGTCCGATTGACCTGAAATTTGACGGGGAGCCTATTGGAGTCATTTTGAGACGTTCCATGGGCTCCGTTTTGGATGTCATGGTCCCGGGTTGCTCCGCCGCCGGTAGGCTTGATTTTCTCTCGGAGCATCGAAACCTGGTCAAACGTTTTCGGAATGACCTGAAATTTGACGTGCAGCCTTTTGGAAGCATGTTGAAGCCACTCATGCACTTGGTTTGATGAGCGAAGGATTCGGTGGTTCCCGCCGCCGGGAGGCTTGATTTTGCTGCTCGAGCATTGATGGAGGGTCAAACGTTGTCGGTTTGACTTGAAATTTGGAATGGAGCCTTTTTGGGACATGCTGGAGTCATCCGTAGGCTCTGATCGAAGTTTTGACGTCTCCGATGATGTCGCCGCCGGGAGCGCCATTTTAGCTGTCGGAGAAGTGAAGTTAGGCCAAATGTTGTCGAAATGGCCCGAAACTTCATGTGTACTCTTCTCTTGGCTATCTTGAAGGATCTTGCAGTTTTTGTTTGATTCTGACAAGATTTGATTTTTTGGAGAAATTGCATTGCCTATTTATGGCAGGTTGCGACTTCATGCAGCTTTCTTGATGTTGAAGAGGCAAAGTGACATTTTTGGTGTCAACAAGAGATATCTCTCATATGAGCATATATATATATATATATATATATAAAGGGTCAGCTCTTCTAAGCTCAAACTTATGATAAGGTAAGCTCAAGTGTGTGGTTCGGCCCACTTGGAGACCTACATGGGGATGGGGGAATTCAAGGACTCCCTAAAATCTTCATCTTCACAAAAAATCAGCCACAACCGTGATTTCTATCGTCTCCATATGGGCACACAAGTTTAATGGTCAATAGTCCATTCGAATCGATATATAGTCAATCTAACGGTCTAGTAAATTTAGATCTAACCAAAAGTTGATGGACATGTGCAATTTAGATGGGTCATGTATTTGGTCCATTTGGATGGACCAAAGGTGGGCCCCACAAGCATGAGCTTACGAGATTTTATCCTAAGCTTGAGGTTAGGAGATATGAGCAAGGCTCTCCTAAGCTCAAGCTTAGGATAAGGTAAGCTTAAGTGTGTGGTGCGGCCCATGGGGGGATGGATGGTGGTGATGAGGGGGATTTCAAGGACTTTTTGGGATCTTCCTCTCTGCAAAAAAAACCAGTCCCAATCGTAATTTATATCATCTCCATATGGCCCAAAAGTTTAATGGTCAACATTCCATTTGTATCTATACATAGTCGGTCCAACAGTCCAATAAATTTAGATTTGACCGAAAGTTGGTGGACATGTGCAATTTAGAAGGGTCATGTATTTGGTTCATTTGGATGAACCAAAGGTGATTCCCACAAGCATGAGCTTATAGATACTTTCACAGGATCACCTCCATATATATATGTATATGAGAGATTGGGTGGGGGCCCTCGTATTCATATCCAATGCCAACAACTTAAATGTGAGAGGCCCACCCCAATCTCTCATTTAAGGTGAGAGATCTCACCTTAAATGAGAGATTGGGTGGGGGCCCTTACATTCCAACGATGGCAACAACTTAAATGTGAGGGTCGTCACCACTTTTTCTCATATAAGGTGAGGGATATCTCTCATCTTAAATGAGAGATTGGGTGGGAGCCCTCATATTCCAAAGAATGCCAACAACTTAAATGTCTCTCATCTTAAATGAGAGATTGGGTAGGGGCCCTCACATCCGTATCCAATGCCAACAACTTTAAATGTGAGGGCTCTACCCCTATCTCTCATATAATGTGAGAGATATCTCTCATAAGAGCATCTCATATATATATATATATATATATATATGAGAAGTGCTCCTATGAGAGACACTCTCACCAACTTAAATGCAAGGACCCCCAACTTAAATGTGAGGGCCCCCACCAATCTCTCGTAAAGTTGGTGAGAGTGTCTCTCTCATAGGAGCACTTCCCTATATATATATATAAATAGTGATTGTCACATAAATCAAAATCGATTATCATTGTTTTTTATATGATGATCGTCTCTAAAATTTAGATAAATCCAATTAGGACTGGATTTTTCAGTTTCTATAATACTAAAAAGATATATAATCAACTTAAATTTGTGGGACCGGCACTATTCCAATTTAGAATAAGATAAGCTTCAGCTTAGGAGAGCCTTGATATATATATATATATATATATGCTTTTGTGAGAATAAGGGGTGGGGCCATTACATTTAAGTTGTTGCAAGTGATTATGGATGTGAGGGCCCTACCCTTACTCACGATACGGGAGAGAGTAAACTCTCCAAGAGCATTTTAAAGAGGCCTGACCTTGATACTTGCGGGTCCGCACGATCTTAGGCAGGGATGAGATTCAACTTGGACCCTAGGTGGCTCCAACGGTGCAGTTTCCCTTCCCCCGTATCCTGGCCACGCTCGGGAATCCGGACTCACCCAAAAAAAGAACAAACAAACACACGAACAGAAAATTCACGTTTATCACGTGTCAACTCCTCCTTTTCTATATGAGACCCTGCCACACCGCAACTGGCACGCGTGCGTCCAAGCCCTTTCCAGTTCCCACCACTTCAATTTCCGATCTGATCTTATTCTCTCTCTCTCTCTCTAATCTTCTCTTTGTTTCTCCTCTGCGCAGCCGTGAAACAACACAAAACCAACACATACAATACAAGATCTCGAATCAAATCACACAGAGAGATTCATAAAAAAGATGGTTGCTTTCAGCGGCGATGAGACTGCTCCCTTCTTTGGCTTCCTTGGCGCTGCTGCTGCCCTAGTCTTCTCCTGTACGTACGATCACGATCTTCTCTACTCCCCCCCTTCCTTTCAACGGCCACGATCTCTTCTCCCTCCCTCTCTCTCTCTGGATTTGTGTAAATGGATCTAGATCTAGGGTTTTGGACTCTGATGGATGGATCTATCTGTCGTTTGCAGGTATGGGCGCCGCCTATGGCACGGCGAAGAGCGGCGTGGGGGTGGCGTCGATGGGAGTGATGCGGCCGGAGCTCGTGATGAAGTCGATCGTGCCCGTTGTTATGGCCGGAGTGCTTGGAATTTACGGTTTGATTATAGCCGTCATCATCAGCACGGGAATTAATCCCAAGGCGAAATCTTATTACTTGTTTGATGGATACGCTCATCTCTCGTCTGGTCTTTCCTGTGGCCTTGCCGGATTGGCCGCCGGGATGGCCATCGGCATCGTCGGAGACGCTGGCGTCAGGTAATCACTCTTCTCTTTCTTTCTCCCTCTGTGTTGATACTGAGAATTTGGGGAATTCATGTGTGGATAATTCCAAACACCCAAACACCCCCCTGTTACAAAGTATGTTATTGAATTCCCATAGAAAGATAAAAAAAGATTTGGGCTTCTGGAATTAGTAGGATTTGGGTGATTTCCCAATCAAATATTATGCTTGTATTTGTTAGATATTGAATTAATTGATGAAATCTGAAGGATGATGGAGGGTGGGACCCACGTCTCAGTTATTCAGATTGATTGTCTAATGGATCCCTTGTGATTATGTTCGTGCAATCTTAGCTTTGATTACTTGGCCAGCGAAATAGAGAGATGAAAAGAGATTACTTGGAAGGCTGGGATTTTTGGCATGTAGATGGTGTGGCTGTAAGTGGCTCTAGCAATGCAAAATGCTGACCCTAGTATCTTGGATGAGAATACCATGTGTTGTATGGTGAAGTGTGAATCGACTGATGGAAACTTGTACTGTGGTTGGATTTTCTGGGGAGATCTTATATGATTGATTGTATGTTGACATGGAAGAGCTTAGAGTTAGTAGATATTATGAAAAGAGAAGGATAAGTATAACATGTTTAAAGAGACTAAATGAAAGGGAGAGGATGCTGAAGACTTGGAAAGAGTTTAAGCCAGTTTACGTAGGAAAATGCAATTCTAGAGAATTTAAAGGATTAAGATTGAAATGGTGAAGAGAAAAGGTAATAGATCATGAATCATGGTGATTATATTGTTGCCAATATAGAAACTCTAAACATTATTGATGTATATGCTCCTCAAGTAGAGTTGAGTAGTGATGATGAGAATAAATTTTGGGACTTGATAGATAGTACATGCTATTCCTTGTGGAGAAAGTATTATTATTAATAGGAAATTTTTGTGGGCATTTTGGGAAGATAGGAGATGGGTATGATAAAACACATGGAGGTTGGTATTTTGGGAAAAATAATGTATGTGGGAATCTACTTTTGACTTTGTTGCGGCCTTTCATCTTACAGTATTAACATTTTGAGAAGAAAAAGAGCACCTATGTTTAAGTGGTGGGTCAATCAGATAATAAAATAGCCTTTGTAACTTGGGAAAGAAAACAGTCTGCTTGTAAAGATTATTAATTTTAATTAATCTATTTACTGCTTTGAAGATTGTGAAGTTATTATGGGGGAGAGTCTCGCAACACAACACAGGCTATTGAATTTGGATATTGTCATTAACAAAAGTACAAGAAGTCGTATAGTGGAAATCGACCATATATAAGGTGGTGGAACTTAGAACGAGAAATTATAAAACATTCAAATCAGAGTCTTGAATAAAGCTGAATGAGATTGAGATATTAACTCGAATGAAGTATGGGATTAAATGGCAACTTTTATTTAATAAGACACCACTTGGTTCCAGTGGAGTCTAACGGGATTAATAGTTTTGCACACAAAAAAACTTGGTGGTGGAACCTGGAAAATTGAAAGGTTATTGTCGAAAAGGAAGAAATTATTTAAAGAGCTGCAAAAAGCAAAGAGTGGCAAAAACATGAAGTGGAGAAGACTTAGAAAGGTACAAATTTGGAAAAAAAAAAAAAACAAATCAAAGAAAATGGTTAGTAAAGCCAAGTACAAATGACAATTTATACGTGAAGTTGGTAAGTAAAGAAGGGAAGGAGAGGGTTTAAAAGCTTGCCAAAGTAAAAGAAAGGAAAATTAGAGATTCTGACTAGATTATATTCATTAATGATGAAGATGATACGGTCTTGGTTAATGAATTAGATGTCTTCGATGTATGGCAGGCATATTTTCAATACCTCTTTAATATTAAGTATGCAAAGGGAAATAAATGATGGCATTCAGTTGAATCAAGGAGTAATTGATGGAAGGGTGTGTTTGGTTCGACTTTTTAGAGATTCTGACTAGATCTTAGTCATTAATGATGAAGATGATACGGTCTTGGTTAATGAAATAGATGTCTTTGATGTATGGCAGGCATATTTTCAAGACCCCTTTAATATTAAGTATGCAAAGGGAAATAATTGATGGCATTCAGTTAAATCAAGGAGTAGTTGATGAAGGGTGTGTTTGGTTCGACTTTTTAAAATTTCTATTTTGGCGTTTGGCTTTTGAAAAATCCAAAAGTCCTTAAAAGCTCAGTTGGTGATTAAACTTTAAAAAGGTTTTTTAAGAAGTAAAAGTAAAAAATAGCTTTTTTGGAGATGCAAACCCTGATTGGCTTTAACTTTCAAAAAGACCCTTTTCATTTGTGTGGAAAATAAGTGCAAGCACGGCAGCGTTGGGTTTTTTTTCCCTCCTTTCCTTTTTCATTTATGGGTCTACCTATGATATCCAAACCACTCATCATCAATATCATTCAATGTAAGTTAGGCCAATCATTAGATTGATCAATTAAAAGTGATAGAAATACACAAATCAATGGGAGTAAATGATAGTATTTTACATGATAAATCTTATGGTGGGCCAAACTTTGATTGGAGTAAAATCCTAAAGTTTCTCCAAGAACCAGCACTAGAGTTCTAAAGTTCGAGTGATTTGGTTCTGTAGATGGGCCCATCTAACAATAGATTTATATGCTCAAACATGGAGAACCAATAGATACAGACTCGCATCTCATTTCTCTATGAGATAATGATAGCGCCGATGCCACATAACATTTGCCTTTTGTGTGTGAGACATATATGATTTTATGTGAGGCCATTTTATACCTATAAGATTTGTATATATTGTGCAATTATTTTTTTTATGGAATTTTAGTAGATTATTTAGTTATGTTGTGCTAAAAGCTCCTTTTTTTTTTTTTATATCAGAACCAAACAACTTTGGGTGATTTTGCTGTAAAAAAGCATACGTAAAACGCACACTAACCAAACAATTTCTTAAGAAAAGTAGCTTCTCATAGGCTACTTATACTAAAGCAGTTTAGAATTTTAAGAAGCTCAACTGAACAGACCCGAAATCACTAAACTAGGAGTTAAGTCTGCTCTCAACTAGAAAGAAGAAAAAATGAGCTTGAGATTTGGCTGGTATACCTATATATGCTTGGGTATTGGGTAGCTAATTGATAGCGGTGAGCAAAATTGGACTGTACATATACTCTAGCTAAATAATCCCACACGGCCTTAGCCTCTACAAATTTGGACAAATTGGCACCAATGGATGGTCGACTGAATGGGCAATCCATGTTACGATGCAGACATTACTGGTGTCTCATTCCTCAGATTCTTTGGCTTTATCAGGGGTTGGTTTTTGGGAGTCCGCCAGTGATCATTTTCCATAACCCTTTCCCCGTGGGAGAATTTTTATTAGATAGGACAAATAAGTGTAATTAGTGCTGTTAAATTTGATGGAAATGGGGAAGGACTGACCAGAATTCATAATGCAGCAATGAAGATTCTGAAAATAAGTAAATGCGAGTGAAGTATCTAACCAGACTAGTTGAACGACCTTGCCTGAGAAAAGTAGAATGTTGTATTTGCAGTCCAAAGGTTGGCAGTTGAGAAATCCATTTCAATAGATGAGATTCCAGATGAGTGGCCCATCTTGATGTAGAAGCTTGAAGTGATAGGCAGATTGGACAGCCAAGGCGAAAATAGGCTCAGAAAATCATCCGATCAGAAAAAAAATGCCAAAAAAACCTAGATGATGACAGGACTGCAGTCATCTGGAAACTTGAAATTGGAGTTTGATATCTGGATTTTGGATTGACTCCAGAATCCCTTGAGGAAAGAAATCAAACCAAAATCTGATGTTTGAAGAGGATGTGATTGGCAGAACCAAAGATGCAGTTGGATGCAAACAGATCACATCAGCTGGACTTCCCAGATGAGCAGAAATCAGAGCAGATCCAGGAACCAGAGAGTCTCTGTATTGGGTACTAATGTTCGAGATTGGGGTCAATTGGCTAACTAGATTGTCTAACAAAATTCCGATCACAAG
The DNA here is from genome assembly GCA_028538565.1 of Umbellularia californica. Classification (NCBI taxonomy): domain Eukaryota; kingdom Viridiplantae; phylum Streptophyta; class Magnoliopsida; order Laurales; family Lauraceae; genus Umbellularia; species Umbellularia californica. The sequence continues at coordinate 14,686,468 of JAPQWN010000006.1, forward strand.
AAAAATGCCTGATGATTGGAGAAAGAGTGTAGTGGTTCCTTTCTATAAAAATAAAGGGGATATCTGGAACTGTGCCAACTTTAGAGCCATCAAACTCATGAGCCATAAGATGAAGCTCTAGGAGAAAATAATAAAGAAATACCTATCTACAACAAGAATGTAGTGTTTCACAATGTCAGGTTGGTCTACTATAGTATCACAGAATAGCCCAAGGATGAGATGAAAAACTTGAACATGGTTTTATTGATGTGGAAAAGGCACATGATAGGGTGCCGAGGTAGTTAATTCGGTGGGCTGTGAAGAAAAATAGGCATCACTAAGTAGTACATCAGCGTCATTGAAGATGTACAAGGAAGCATTACAAGCATGAGATTGATTTTTTGGACCGCATTCGAGTTCATTGCGAGATGTGGGATGCACCAAAGGTTTGCTTTTGAACCCATAATTGCAGTGATTATAGACAACTTAATGGTAGATTTCGATATCCATGATGGAGTTCTGTAGTTTCTGTTGTTCACAAATGATGCAGTGCCAATTAGTTAAACAAAAAAGTAGGTGAATGATGAATTGAATGAAACTTTAGAAAAAGGCATTTGAGTCTAATGAGTTAAAAATTGGTAGATTCAAAATTGAAATTATGGAGTGCAAGTTTAGCGGATTGGGAGTAGAGAAGTTGAGATGGTCAAAATTAAAAATACCTGGTAACTGGTACCAGTTAAAGTTGCTATTTAAGAGCCACCGTAGAACAAAATGGAGGGTTTGAGTTAAATATAGCCAGAAATATCAATAAAGCATGGGCTAAATATAAGCAAGCTAGTGGAGTGTTCTTTACTAGTCAGCCTGTTAGATTAAAATGTCATTTTTATGAGAGAGCAATCAAGGCTAGTATGTCGTATGTACCTGAATCTTGACAACAAAGAAACAGGTGATGCTAAAGTTCAGGTGCCCAAGATGTGTGTGCTTACAATGATGCACGATGTTACTCTAAATGATACGATTAGAAAGTATTACATTAGAAGCATGTTAAGGATAATGATGACCAAAGTTAAAACCAATGAAATATCACCTGAGATGGTTGGGGCTCATGTACCCGACTGAGGGCTTAAACTGCCCCGGTGAGATGAAAGAAGAGTTATTTGTGGGTCTACTTGTCTAGCTAGTTGGTTTTAGAGGGAAAAGGGGGATCTTTCCAGGAAATACTTCTTAGACTTGGTTTTGATGCACAATGCAAGAATGGTAAATCTTCACCACAGTTTTTTGGAAAAATTGCCCTTATGTCACAATATCAGGATTTGATGCAGGACAAGATGCAATCTTAATATGGAATGATGAGATCAATCTGAGAATTAGTTATTAATGCTGAATTATAAATCACACCATTTGCACTATCTAGCATTGAAAATTGGGTGGGTAATTTGTAATAATCCAACGCAATGTCACAAGTCCCACAATAAAGGTCCCTCTAGTAGTGAGAGGGGAGGGATCCTGATGGAAGTTAGAACTTCCACTTGCTTAGGGAATAGCCAATTCATGTAAATTATTTCTTCCCGTTTGCGAGGATGTGGACAAAGGCCTGACTCAAATTGTTTGCAAGCGTTTAATATAATTAATGGGATTAATGGGCAAAATTTAAATCTGAAATAACATTTCCCCCAGCAATTATATGGCTCAAAAATAAATTCAGATGTGGAAATCTGTAAAAATAAGGTGGTGGAGATGTGAAAATGTAGGAACTAGCACTAATTGTGCATGAGAAGGGCTCGGCCAATGGATGATTGGGCTGTTTATGGGCTGATATGGACCTGATGGGTGCTTGAATGGGCTAATTAGGGGTTGTTTTGGTTTTAGGTGATGGACGGCTAGTGTATGGATGCAAAGGGAATGGACGGCGGATGGTTTTTGGCTAGTTTGAGTGATTTTGATGATGAGATGGTGCGATCTAGGGGTTGGTAGTGTGGATTATCTAGTGGTTTGGAAGCTTTCTGATGGTGGAGATAGGGTAGATCTACAATCTTAGGTGGCTGGTAGTTGATGGGATTTGTAGATCTAGGGTTTGATCGCAAAAAGGAAAAGAAATAAGGAGAAGAGAAGATGGCACCTTGACTTCTCTCACACCAAACTCCAATCCTGGAGCTGAATCCGAAGATCTAAAGAGCACACACACAGACTCAAGAAAGCTTGGAGAAGAGAGAGTTTCTTTCATTCATATCATAGCATAATGAAAAAGATAACATAACATGTCTTTTAATGTGAAGCCCCAGGAAGGGATGACATCATCGCCACTTAAAATAAAAGATAAACGTAAAATAAAATAAATAAAACTAGCACGGGCCAAGAATTAAATTTACTTCAATCTAATGTTTTCTTTATAATATTATTGATCAAAATAGAATTAAAATTAAATAAATATATTATTTAGCAAAAAAGGATCTCGTTAAACTCATGCCCACAACTGAACAAATTTTAAAAAAGGATCTATATTATTGTGTACTTCTTGCAGGGAAAAAAAACATAAAGATTTAGCATTTTTAATAGGAAAAAAGGCCTTAATTACTAACACAAAAAAGATTAAAATAAAATAGAAAAAAATATCAACAAACAAAAATAAACATAGAAAAAAATGTTGGTTAAAAAGAGTAGTCACTAGGAAACAAAATAAACAACCGGAACCTGCCTGCCTGAGAGCATGTAAAGTTTGAATTTAATTTGAGAGTTTAATGAAGTTTAAGTCTAGCAACTCAGGCCCGTGCTTAGCCCAAGCCTCGATAAAAAAAAATTAAATAGTTTATTTCAAAATTGATAAAAAAGACAAACATCCAGGTACTTATAAAATTAAATAGACTTTAAAAAAAATTCTTTTAAATCATGAGAATCATTTGGTGGGTACCTTTCTAATTTTTTTATTGATTTAGTGGGCTCACTTCTAATGTTAATTGTTATGCCATGATTAACTTTAAAAGATTTTTTTTTTTTAAATAAAGACCATGTAATTGATGTAGTTGATTGACCCATGCTTCACATGGAAATACAATAACCAAATGTGCATTTAAAAAGATTAAGTAGCCAAGCAAACAAATGCTGACCTGTGATTTTTTTAATTGTTTATATGAGTCTGCCAAGTTAGAAACCGGAGGTGAATGTCAAGACATAGGAGTTGATGGATGTGAGGGTTCGGATTCATCATAGGTGTGGTGTGCCACATAAAAAGTTCCTTTTCTAAAATGTAAGGAACCGGTTCTCTCTTGAGAACTCCCCTAAGTATATATATATGCCTGTGCGAGAACTACCTTCTCACATATCTCCACAAACTTCATGATTCCCTTTAATCTCACCCTCTCTACCGTTTATAATCCTGAACGCAATTGACACTGATAGCATTATCCTTACATTTCTGTGGGCAAAATACCCTCATCTTCAACCTAATCACTTATCAAACAGCAATTAAGAACATGAATTTACACTTCAACAATATCTAGTAACATTTTTCTTCATCTTTAACCTCTACCCATCTTTAAAGAAGGGTCATAACCTGCCCAGTAAAAAAAATACAAGAAAACTATCAAACCCAATCCCTAGAAAGAAGAAACACAACAGCAGATACAAAAGAAACACACAATAGAACTCAAACCCAAAAACCCCAGATATAGAAAGATTAAAAATTGATAGATAGATAGAGATTAGTTGATTAGTTACCAATCCAGAAGCTAGCTTCAACTTTCTTGTACTTTTCCCATAACTACTGTTATCTGATTGGGAACATGCAAAATCAACCCCCAACAAGTTCTCCAAGTGTAGCTGCAAATCTCTTATTGATGGTTGTGAGGCTACTTGTGTATTTCTCATCCCGTGAAACATTGCCGAAGCGACTTAGTAGATTGTCTCGAGGAACCCTCACACAATGAAACCGTAGTGCTCTATTATCAACTCCATTTAAGCCAACCTTGTAGCCGCAGTCTTGTATTTTAATGCCAGGAAGTGTATGATGAGTGTCCAAGTCCCTTATCGGCACCATGAAGGTATGGATTCCCATATCAGTACCTTCTTTGTTTCAATCATGTAATATGTAATATGTTATAGATAAAGAGGTGAGATCGATCCTGGATCAAATAATTCTAACATTTTGATCAAAGGGATGAGGATTGGGATGACTTCGTTGGGGATAACGTTTCCTATCATTAAAGGGAAATTTTAGCAATTAAATTTTGAATTCAAAGAGATAATTTACATAATTGAAATTTTTTAAGAGAGATGCCATTAGTAGAGAAATTTTAGGGGATTCAAAATTATCAAATGGATAGCTTTCTTGTTAGCAGTTTGGGGACGGGCCCATGTCACAGCCTTGTATATTTTTCTTTTGTATTTTATTGAAAGGAGAGCTTCCTACCTGCCTACGTGGCAACACAGATCCTATTGCTTTAATATATATATATATATATTTATGTAAAGTATCGACACAAGAGGACTTGCGCATGGGAATTTGTGCAAAAGTCCCCTTGGCACAAACTCCAAGGCATCTCACTTAAGTTGTGGACCTCTCCTTTCTTATTTCTTTTAAAACATGGGTCCCTTTCTCTTGTAGTCTGCATTTAGGTTAACTTGGGCCCCTCTTGAATCTTTTTTTTTTTTTTTCTCTAATCCCTCCCATGTGGCACTTCCTAATATGGGGCCTTCAAGACGATTGCACACATGGGGCCTTCCATCCATCAGTTGATAGATCCAACAAGACCCAATTGTTGATTGTTGTTAGAATAACAATTCAATGGTGGATTCTCGCTCTCGTGGGGATTAAAGCTTGGCAATGCTCATCCATCCTCAGATTTATGATCCTACGCCTCTGTCGTCGTTTCCCGAAGGAGTTGGGAGAATTAGGGTTGATGTTGCCATTGGGCTATGTTAGGACTATCTCGCAATATCACGATGTCTTTCCCATCTTTCTTTTCTTAAAGGTTTCCTTCGTCAACTATTGCAAGGCATCAAGACGTTGCGAGATAATCCTGATATGTCTGACATAGTGACATGTCTACCCCTCTGCAGTGCAAGGCATCAAAATGCCATCCAACTACTCCCATCCAGGTGTTTCGTCACTACTAGCGAACCTGTGGTCACTTCTCAAATTGATCACATCATCTAACATTCTCAGCTTGCAAGTCAAAATCCTCTTTTTTCCTTTGCCTTTGTCGTTCTCAGACTGAGGAGTTGAGTAATTGTAGCATCCATCTAGCTGACGGTTTGGAGAATCTATTATGAAAGATACCAACCAACGGTTTGGATCCTCTCATCCCTAAACCTTGACCTATTAGTGGCCAACCCTGCACCTTCCCTATTTAAAGCACCTACTTGGATATAACACTCGGGTTGCCTAATCACTGCTTTTCACCCACCATCATCACATCTTGGAGTTTCCTTCCTCAAGCCTATAAGCTTCCTTCTGTGTCTCTGCTGCAGTGGGTTGTGAGCACGCATGTGAGGTGATCCATTAGCACACACAGCTGAGCTACAGTAGTGGAAAGGGAAAATAATGTTAAAGAAAGACTTTTGATTGAAACACTACGGTTGTGATGTCTAAGGCATCTTTCCCAGTAAAAACCCAAAAAACAAAGAGAACAGAGTGGACCATAGTCTATCTGGCTATCCTGGTGGTCCCTCTTTATAAATGCTTCTCAACATTAGTATAGATGTGGTCAAATGTATGGACCATGGATGTGGGCAGCCCGGGCCTGAATTCAGACCAGAGCCTCTGTCTAACAGCAAAAAAAAAAAAAAAAAAAGAGAAAAAAAAAAGAAAAAAAAAAAGAAAAAGGACCATGGAACATAACCTTTTTCATTTTTCCAAAGTACAGAATTTCTTTAACCAAAAAAGGGTAAACTTTTAAGAAATGAGTTTATAATGTGTGTAAAATTGTTTTGAAGCTTGTTTTTCAATGCAAAATAAGGGAAAAGAAAACAGATACTAGAATGGAGTTTTACTGAATGCTGACTATGGGCATGACTGCATTAGTATAACCAGTTACCTATGAAAATGGGGACAGATTGGTCAGTTGGACTTCCACTCATTTAGAATTTAGCTTTTACTACTGCTACTGCTGCTGTGGTGGTTATTTGCTTTCTTAGATGGCTTATCTTTGGGTTTTGTGCCTGTACTTTATATGTATTTTTAGAGTAATGATGATAGAGTTATTTTTACAATTTAACACATTGGGACATTGGTAGAGCCGGGGGTGCTTAATCCACCTAAAATTTTGAATATCCCTTATGGATGCTAGATATCTGAATTACCCCCTCATGAAGAAATTCCTGGCTCGGGTCATGTTTAGAAATGTTTCTCATAAATCCAAGTTCCTATGGAATATTCTTTTGACACACCTTAACGAATTTTGTGTTCATTTAATTGCAGGGCCAATGCTCAGCAGCCAAAGCTTTTTGTGGGCATGATTCTCATCCTCATCTTTGCGGAAGCTCTTGCACTTTACGGACTAATTGTTGGCATTATTCTCTCATCTCGAGCTGGCCAATCTCGAGCAGATTAAGAAAGCAAGGAACGGTTTTCTGGAGGTTCTTCAGATGTTTAACTATTAACAAATTCCGACTGAACTTGAAATTTGTGTTTATCTTCCCAAATTCTATTTGTTTGCTACATTTATGTGCGTCTAGAGGTGCCTTAATGTTATGCATCTGATTCTCCTGCTTTTGGAATTGCAATGTGCCTCGCATTGAAGTTTTGAAGTTGGTTTTGGTAATCTGATCTGCGGATTACAATTCAGTTGTGGTTTTCTGTGTGCTGAAGAAATGGTGATTAGGTTAAGAGACTGGTAGGATTTTGTTAAACTGAGTGCATGTAACTGATGTTCTGTCTGGAAAAAGGTTCATGTGTTTGGATAAACATGTTTTACTACCCCTTGTTCTCTGCAACAACTTGTTTCAGTCAACAACAGTTGAGCAACATGAGTGCAGGTCAACAGATTTCAACAGGCCCCTTGTTCTCTGCAACAACTAGTTTCAGGCAACAACAGTTGAGCAACATGAGTGCAGGTTAACCGAGTTAAACAGGTGGATGCTATATTCGTGCCTTGATCCAGTTCCTGAAATTGCAGGGACATCTGTAGCCAGGGTTGCAGGCTGGGCCAGCTTGAGCTCAGCCTGTGTAGCAATGGAGTTGAGCTCGTTGGGCCTGCACCGATAATTAAGCATGCGTTCCCTGGGCTTTTGTATGCTTAAAGACATTGCCTAACCTGACAAATTTAGTCCAAATGGGTGTCATATTTTGTGGATGGAGTGGGTCTGGGCCTAACTTTCATGAATGTTGGCCGAGTCTACGCTAGAAAATTGCCCTTGTAACTGAATGTGATGGGATTTGGCTGGGTGCTACCTTCCTTGACATGGTCCTCCAGAATCTCGCTGTCTTCCTCTGCCTGCAGCTGGCTTTCTTGGGCCATCCAAGTGGGTTTGTGATTCCACAATTTAGTTGCATCCACTTTGAAGATGGGGACAGAACCAGGGTAGTGGACAAAGGTGGTAAGAGGATGCTGGACTTGGTTTTTGTACTTTCAAATGGCACGGACTGAATGCTGAGGGCTGGGTCATAGATGAGTTCAGCAATGTGGGTAATATGTATAGGCCCAACCTGTTTATTAAGTGGATTAAAAAAATTCACCTGCACCCAACCTGGTCGTTCAGGAGGGTCAACCCAAGTCCTCAATTAAATAAAAGGTTGTGTTTGGGGTTTGGGGTCAGCTGGCCCGGCAGTACAATTATAATATATTAAGCTGGAAGGTTTCGGATCTAATTTTGACCATATTTTCTAATTTTGACGGGAAGTTATTTTCGGTTTCTACAACTGCTAAGATACACAAAACCTCACAATACCCGTGATTAGCACGGGTTTTTGTGCTAGTTAGTTATTAGTCTGGTTGGGGTGGAATGGACGGTAAGAATAATGAAATGTTGGATGGCTACAAGGAAAAAGCTTTCTTGCGTGGGGCCAACCCATGTGAAAATTGGAAAACATCTAATGGATTTAAGTATTTTCTTGAGGCCTTAACAACTTGGGAGTGTCAAATTTTGGTTCTGGATGACATATTTTAAAAATGAAGATTTGGCCTCGAGGAGAATTTTCTCATGAGGAGATGATGCCCATCAAGGTCTGTGCCTTTAATTCAGGTGGCTCGGGTCTTTTGACAGGCCATGCTTAGACAGGTCTGATTGAAACCATTATCTAGGTAGGATCTGGGTCAATTTTTTTTCATTTGATATGAAGCCCTACCTTCTTTTTCCGCAATGGTACATTTGAATCTCTGAGGCATCTGGTTTGATATAAGATTCAACAGCATTATGGGTGATGGGTAAAAATTAAAAATGAGTCCATGCCCCTTTAGCATGGCCCTGATTCACGACAAAACTACTCAAAATAGATCATATTCCTCTCTCTCTCACCACAATCCATATGGCACGAGGAGTCCTCTCCAACCCCATACATGCTAGCAAGAATAGCTTAAGTGGACCCCCTGTGGGGACCTTCGAATTTTGAGGTTGTGGCCGAGAATGAACAGTACATTCAAGCTTTAGAACGGGCCCCACAGTGCTCCATTTTGTGGCTGAGACAATCCATAATTCGAATCTTTTACTTTCCCATGCCACCTCCCAAGTTTGCCACAAATACCTCTGCTTGGACTCGGACTCGGACTCGGCAAACGAGAGGGGGACTACTTTGTGTGTGCGTGTGTGGTTGTGGTTCTAGTCAAGTGATGCGGACCATCTGCGACATGTGCGAGGGTGCGCCCGCCGCGCTCTTGTGTGCTACGCACAAGGCCGCGCTCTGTCCATCTTGCGATGACAAGGTAAGTCAAGTAGTAGTAGTAGTATAGTAGTATTGCTTCTTCTTTTACAAAATTTCCCTCTCTCACTTCTCTCTTCCAACCTCTGCAAGGAAGATGCAGGCAAGATCAATGCCCCCCTTGCCAACCTCTGCTGCAAGCCTCTCACTTAAAAAGATCTGAAAAAAAAAAGTGGGGGCCACAAAAAATATTTTCAATGACAAGAGCCCATGGCATTGCGGGTTATGGGCATCCGACCCGTTTAATAAACGGGTTGGATGCGGGTTAGAAGTATCCGACCTGTTTAGCCCGACCCCACCCATTTGCCACCTCTAAGTGTGAATGTGCTCATTATTGCATGAATTTAGGGCCAAATCCTTGGATTTGTTGTATCATGAAAGTCCACACGTGCACGTGGGTCAAAGCAGACAATTTCATGTCAAGTTGGCAGATAAATGAGTTGACCAACTCTTTTATAGCCAGCTATCTGTTCCAATTAATTGGATGTTAAATGGATACACTCATCTATTAATTTTGATCTGCATGTTTTAATCCATCAATAATAGGGCCAGTGATTTGGATTAGCTGGGATGAGCTACATATATCATCATCGTGATTGTCAAAGTTCTATTATACCTACTTTCTGTGGTCTTACCTACATATATGCCAAGATATTGATAATGGATCAATAGCCCTGAAGTTTTATTTTGTGTTAAGACTGAGAATGTCTGCTCATCAACTTTCAACTTTTGCTGCTATTGTTTTGATCTCCTTTTTCTTCTTACAAGCTACTTCTTCAGTGATTTGTCATCTATACTAATTGATCTGCTTTTAAGAACATTCCCATGTTTCTTCAACTTTTTGGTCAGTATGGTGTGCTATATAGTTAACAAATAAGCAGGCATGTAAAAATAAATGCCATGGCCATATTTTCATGTGCAAATAAATCATTCTTTGTTTGTTGTCAATGCTCGAAATACCTTAACAAACTCTTCAAACAAGAATTGATCTCATCCAAAGATTTTGTAGGTAATGATTTGATTAAATTACACTCACTCGAAGTGAAAGCAAACTAAAAAAGTTGGGACACCTGATTTAGTTCACTTGTGATGCTCTAGAATATGATGTTATGCTAAAAAAACGTATCGACTATTGGAATTGTAGGTTCACGTATGTAATAGACTGGCAAGCAGACATGTACGAGTACGGCTTGGCGAACCAAGTGAAGTTCCTCACTGTGACATATGTGAAAACTCACCAGGTTGAATGTGTTTGATTCTTTTACTAAAGTATTTATTCAGCGTAGTATAGAGTGTCTTTGAATGTACCCCAAATTACAAGCAGAACGGATATTTAAGTACAATTGACGGTTATTCGTTCTAGTGAGGGTTTGGAGCAGCATGGGCAATAGGAACTGGAGGTGGGATATTTTCATTTCATCCTGCTTAGGTTGCTGTTTGGCAACTAAAAATTGGTTCTATTTTACTTAAAACTGATCCTAACAAAAGTTCGAGTGCTTTAGACTATTTAGGAAAATCTATTTCCCTTTCTGATTGAATCAGCAGTAAGACCTTTAGTTTTTTAAGAAGGGAAGAAATCCAATCAGACATCAATGTTTAAAGAAATCAAACAACTTTTTTTTCCTTACATTTACCATACAACACCTATACTAAATTTTACTACATGACTTGTTTTGCCCATATAGTTTACAATATGACAAAAGCTTCTTTATTCAATTGAATCAGACATGCTGTGTGGCTTAAACTTTGGAGTGGAAAGCATTCCCCACCTTCACTCCAATGACATCCATGTGTACACTTGAGAATTTGGTGTCATGTTTCTGCTGTTTGTTATGGTTGTTGCCTAACTGAAACTGAATCACAAGGCATCAGCTTATTTCACTCTTGATGGTTTAAGAGTTTAGACATAGCTTTTATTAAAGAAAAACCAGCATATGCAAAAGAGACTTTTTGTACATTGGCATGATGGATTGCTTTTTTTTTTTTTTTTTTTTTTTTTTATGGAGAGCGAAGCCTTTCCGTCTATTTGTGAATGAAATGTAAAAATAAAACCCATATGTAGATACCTAAAGAATCAAGAAAATTTCAACTAAAAAATCAAGCCACACCAGGATATGAAACCATAGCATGAGATTTATGTGGTAAATCATTCAATGAGAAGGGGCAAACCATGAGGCAAATCCAAAGAAGTTTGCTATAAAAATAAGAGAGTACAATGCTTTCCACCTGCTCAAGTTTATGCACAAACTTGAGGTGTCACATTAAATAGAGAAGATATATGTTACCTCTTCAATGTCAACCCAAAACATACTTTCTCACCAAAAATCATTGTTAAGCTTTCTTGAAGGAAGATGCTGTGGAGACACCATGCTTCAATGACTATCAAAACCATGGTGGAAGAGTGAAGGATGTTCAGATCTGAACTCCAAAGAGAAAGCCTCCTTTTTCTCCTCCTCTTTTCCTCCTTTTTTCTCAACCTTTTCTCCACTTAAGAAGGAAACCTTAATCCTATCAATCTAGATACCCTCTCCCTTCTTTTATTTTTTATAACATGAGTGCTAGGGCCCACACCTCATGTAGCTAGAACCGACAAGAGAAACATTAATTAACAGTTTTATTTTTATTTTACAGGAGACATGTTAATTAGCAGTTTTTATTCTGTCTCTTTATCAATTGGAAAAAGAAAATCATTGATTTTATGATTTATGTGCAAGCTAATATATCTTTCTTTCTTGCAATTCTCGGTAGCCTTTCTTTTCTGCAAAACAGATGGTTCTTCTTTGTGCTTGCAATGTGATGCAATTGTGCATGTTGGAGGTAAACAGACCCATGAAAGATATGTACTCTTGAAGCAGAGGGTTGAGGTTAGTTGCCCAGATACTTCATTAAATGGCGTTTGGGGGAGGGGGAGATACCATTGTCCAAGATTTCAATTTAAACATGAAATGTTTGTACTTTAATGTAGTGTATAGAGAAGGTTGGTCCTTCAGAGGATTTGTCTTCACAATGTACGGAACAGAATGGCATTACTCATCAAACTTTGTTGTTTGGAAACTTAAACGAGAAGTTAGATGGTTACAAAGTATCTCCTGTCACCATATCTGAACTCCATATCAACTTGGATGAGCACAACTCAGCGAAGATTGACCTCAATGTGATACCACATAGGATACAAGGCGACCTTACAAACTCCAGCCAGGTACAAGTGGTTTGTATCTTTTCATCCTTAATGATGTTTGCCTGTTTTATGTAGTTTCCTACTTTGTAATCCAGTTTGCAGCTTGGCTCAGACATCATGAATTGTATGCTTTTTTAGCTCAGACAAACATATTTATTTTATCATTTGAAGTATTTTTTGCTTCCTCGCCTTTTTTCTTCTCTGAGCATGCACCGGAGAATAAGAAGGAATATGCAAGCACTTGAGCACTCCTAAGTCCTAACCTCCAATGATACACACAACCTAGAATAATGTGGCCCTTGTCAGTTCAACTAAAATGAGCTTGTGCCTCAGGCTAGTGTTTATTACTCAGATACAAACGGACATCAAATGGTTGTGCATTATGGATTTTATACTTTAATGAAGTGGTACGCATGATGATAAAGATATGCTGCCGACTTTGAAGTATGTGTTATAGCCTAACTCGATCATCTCTAAACAATCTGAGGAAGTTGCATCATAGCGAACAAAACTCTAGACTATATCTTCTTTCTGAGAATTTTATCCACAGAAATTATTGTGGTCCATTGCCATCTGGAAAAAAAAAGAAAAGAAAAGAAAAGAAAAAAGAAATCTGTTGATTCACTGGGGTGGAGTGACTGGAGTCCATATAGCCGAGGCAGAAAATGATTATGTGGTCAGTTTCACTTTTTCAAATTATGCACGGCCAATCCAATATATCAGTTTTGATCAGTTCCTCCTTCATGACACATAGAAGTACTGCTACTCATTCAATTGATAAGAAATACAGCTATGTGGATTTATATGAAGGAATCTTGAGACATTGATAGATATGTCAACCGAACAAATATGCTAGTGGACATTCAAGTCGTTTTAACCTACAAAATGTTTGCATGCTGATAATCACGAGATATTATTATTAATTCAACTCGCTGACATGGTAGTACCAAATAACAGGTCGCATGGTTGAGCTAGCGGACCCTGTGTCCTGCTCCAGTAGTGCTGGGAGGCATGCATTGTGCTAGTGCAAGGTATACACAGTGAAACCTTGTGGCATTTCAGAACAAGAGCCAGAGGGATATCTCTGTACTTTTATGGCTAATGGAGCTGAAGGAAAGGTATTCACCCTGTTATGTACATGTCTCTTCCAAGTGTAGCAGTAGTCAAATGTGTTGACTCATCTGGGACCCATTTTTCATTTCTAGTCTTTCTTCTCTCATGGGTTATATAATAGCAATCTTTATTCCATGATTTCTTCTACTTCGTCCTGAAAGTGTATTAGAAGTAACGTGTTCTACATATTCTATGAGTTAATTCAAGTGTACTGGGCATGGAAATGCACTTTAGAAGTTAAAAAATCAAGTTGCGTTCCTTGCTCAATAGAAGTTTTGTGATGATTGATTTTATTGACAAGAGAAAGAACTAGTTTTCCATCAAGGACTATGCCTAAGCTTAACCTCTCTACTATCTTGAATTGATGACTTTAGACTTCAGTTCTTCATCAGGAGTAATTTGATAGGATGTCCATTTTACAGATTCACAATAGCTTGGATCAAGGATTGTGTATGTGAGTCAGTTTAAATCCAATGATTGTACATCTTTATCCGGACCGGTAGATATTTGTTTGTAACTTTTGCCATTGACTAATTTGGATCTCAGTTGTTCATTGTGATTTTTCTTGTACACAAAAGCGCAAAATACTTATTCATGACGAAATTTAAGTCAATTTGTAAAGCTTCAGTGAAGGATGCCTACTCGGCCAAAAAGACTTCTACTCAGCACATATGCTTGAAATCCAAGCCAATGATCATGGATTTGGGATATGATCTGTATTAGAGGGAAACTCAGAAAATAAGCAAGCTAGGATCGCATAAAAGGTGCCAACTTGGCATGTACTCAAAAGTGTGAAATGGATATTATAGTTAGATTAAGCAAAACTCTTGTTCTATTTCCATTGTTTTGTTAGAGGATTGATATATGTTAGATCATAGTTATTAAACTCGTTTTGACTTTGACTGTGCCAGGTGACTCATTAGACCAACGAGTCAACCGTGTCAAATGCGTCAAGCCAAATTTGAACTAATACTTGGTCTGGCTATCTTTAGTTACTCAAGTCAACAACCTGTCATGGGAAGTTGAGTTTCTGAGCTTGCAAGTACTATAAGACTACTGGTAAGTTGATCGTACACCAACAATCAGAGTCAGACATTAAGGGCGAGTTTGTGTAGCGTCTGTAAAAACATAAGTCCCATGAAACACTTTACCTTTCCTATTCCATGTAAGAAATCCTTTCCTGTGGATTCACAGAAAATTGAACTGCTCTTTTAGTTTTTCCTCAAGGACAGGTACTTGCACCAAAAATTGGAAAATGGAGTCCCCTTTTGGCTTTGTTGGAAAACACGTTACATAAACATGCCCTAAAAGCGTAAATAGAAAAGAAGATAACAAGCCAAATCCACGCTCCGGTGAATTTTGTGAGGCTGTGAGCCCTCCATTGTAAATCCACCAAGGGGCCTACATCTGATATCTAAGCTGCACAAAATAATTGCCCAGACAGATCTTATTATAGATGATCACAACCACTTGATCGCTGCTGATAATCAGTGGCCTTCCAAATAGATGGTTGAAAAGTTGTCCAGCCACTCACTTGGCATGAGCCCTCCAATCTGATTGATGGATGTGATTCTCCAATCAGAATGAAATCTCACCCACACGGCACTGGAATTTTGCAACTTCCATGTTTTCTCATAGGGGAAATGAAAATGAGTGCCTTTTTTTTTCTATGGTAAATAAGTGTCATTCTTGATTACTTCAAAAGGTAAAAATCACAAATGCTTGAGGCAATTAATTGTCTTAATGTCAAAATGAACACACATTATCTATTGCTAAGTCAAGGTCATGAGACCAGTCTTTGAAGTTCCGTCATAATTCTCGCCTATCAAAAATCTAAATCATTCAAAATAAATGCTCTTTCTTATATGGGATCTAGCCAAATTTCATTTTCACAAGAGTTGATCTCACTTCAGGGTTGATCATGTACAAAGAATTTGCATATTTGATACATGATCAAACTGACAATAAGCCCATCTTCAACTAAAGTGAAGGTCGATTGGAGACCATGCAAGTGAGAGACATTTATTTTAAGTGGTTTAGATTTTTTTATAAACAATACGCGTTGTTGTGAAGTCTCGCAAATTTCTCATGAGTCCCAGCAGATCCAAACTCGAGTTCATGCTCACAAGGGTAAAAAAGGTCATACTCAAAACCATGTGTCAATGGGCACATCTGCCATTATGGAGTGGGGTGCTCATTCAGAAGAAGAAAAAAAAGGTCAAAATCAAAACCAGATGTCAATGGGCACATTTGCTATTCTTAAATTGGAGTTGTTGGAGTTTAGTGGTTGGCTTTATTGTTATGGCTGAGTTTGTTGAGTAGGTTCTTTTTGGCATTTGGTAAGATAATACTAGAACTAGAGTTTGAAAAATGGATTAGGTTCAACCGTTTAAAGGATTGGTTATAAACCTACATCACAGGACTAACCTTGAACATAAGGACCCTGTAAACTTTCCATCACAGCTTAAACATATTAGGGTCAAACTATGGTTTTAAAAATGCAAATTTGGTGGCTTTATTATCCAAAGTCAAAGTCTTTGTGTATCAGGTAATGGATTGATCTCAAAGTGGAATCTCAGTTTATTTCGACCCTTTTTACATGATTATAACATAAAATGCAAATAATTGATTTTAGAATGTTATAGATGTCATGTAACCAGGGGCGGACCCAAGTACGAGGGCACCCAAACTTGAAAAAAGTTCATTTATTTAAAAAAAAAAAAACATATAAATTCTGAAAATTAATATGCCCTATCCGTTTGGACTAAACCTCCATATAATTGGTATGATCTTTGTGTATTAGGCCTTACCACTCAGTTTTCAGCTGTATTGTAGAACTATGGGTAAAGCAGCTTGTTTTTTTTTTTTTTTTTTTTTTTTTTTCTTTTTATAACAGAGGGTGTCCCAGCCCTTTGGGCCGGACTAATCCCTACGAGCCCGGGGGGAGCTGGGTAAATCCCCTGTAACCTAGTATGGCATAACAGTTTCGAACCCTCAATCTCCGGCAGTAAACCTGTGTTCTTAGGCCAACTGAGCTACCCCTTGAGTTAAAACAACTTGATTTATAAAAGGAAGATGTGACATATTTTATGAGATGCGCCTTAAACATGTTTAATGCACTAAATAAGAAGGGCCTGTTTGTTTTATTGTGCTTGAACCCACCGATCAAATCTGTAAATTTATGGTTCAAATTGACATTTCCAACACAAATTATAAATGAGTTAGGTTGAAGCTTAGCTCATACTTGACATCCTGCCTGTCCCGCTCATGAAGACTAGTGGACACAAATTGGCTAAGCCCAACCCTGCTCCTTTCAGCCCTATCTGCACATTGAAAATCCTACATCCACATGACATCATATCCCACAACTAAAACTAAATCACAACATAATTAAAAAAATCCCAATTTTCAATTATTGTATTGATTGAAAACTCCTTACATCGGCTAGTGGCTCATTATCTCTTGCCACAATGGGTCTCTTGACATGTTCTTCAACAATGGCTGCACGCAAAGTGTTCCACAATATCATCATGTAGATCCACCAAAACAACATTTCAGGGTTTGTGAAGGTAAAACAAAGATTCTGTGGAAAAAGCTTTGTCCATCTCCATTTTATTCGTATTATTCTAACTTTTTTACGTCACCAGCTATGATGTCTAGATACGGCATAATTTTTCAAGCAAATGGATCTCCAATTTTTCAGTGGAGTTGGTAAACATTTTTCAGGTTGACTAAATCAATGATCCTATAAGTCTCTTTTATGACCATCATGTGTGGACCCATATGGGCAACAGCAGTGACAAGGTTTCAATTGCAATGCCTAGAACATGAGCATTGTTCTTATTCACACAAGCAGGTAGTTGGATAGGATTTGCTTTATGACTTGTGGGATCTTCAGTAGAATTATACACTTGTATTGAATGGGTGGGGCCCAAATTCTTGACAAATGTGAATTTCTATAGGTGGACAGTGGACTCTTTGGATTTTTGGATTGACCTTTGCTTCAAAGGTTGTGTTGGCAATTGGCAATGGGAGATCCTTTCAATCATAGAAATATATTAAAGTGTTGAAAGCCATTCCAAGTAGCTGCATGCAGGACAAGTAAAGTGGTTCTCTCACGCGCGCTGTCGTGCACTCCGCGTCTGCGTCTCCATTGGATGTGATCAATGAAATACCAAAAGGCAGAACCACATCACATAGCAAGCAATCATAGATTCATAGTTACAAAATTCTTCTCTTTTTAATAATACTTCTTTTTTTAATTTTTTATCGGAGGATTCCCAACCATTTGGACTTGACTAATCCATCTGGGCCAAGAGGGAAGCCGGGTAAACTCCCCTGTAACCCGGGTGTGGCAGAGCAGTTTCTAACCTGCAACCTTCGTGTGAAACCGTGGTCCTAAGCCAACTGAACTACCCTTGGTATTCTCCTTTTAATAATACTTATACATCAAACGGATGTGTTTTTTGTGATGCTCCATATCTTATTTTGTTTGTTTTATTTAACTTGGAATGAAACTAAGCCAATCTTCAGCATCTCTATTTCCAATTTCTATTTATCTAAATACATACGTAGTTTTGAAAAAATAAAAGCATTTGATACATGATTCTACTCTGAAAATCGTCTTAAAATGAAAGGCCACATTTTTGTGCTTGTGAAAATAAAAGCTTTCACCTTTTTTTTTTCATGGCTCAATTTTGGATGGCTATGTTGGAATAAGAGTAGAGAGACTAAACAAGGCCTAATTACCAATATGCTCAACGGTTGATTGTTTGCAGTCATTTAAGCATATAAATGATTCACGGATAATGGTTGCGCATTATAATGTTTGTCTACCACTCATTTACCAATGTGGTGCCTAAATGAGATGTGACAATAAATATAAATAAGGCCATTTACCCACTAAAATCTTCACACTTTATGTGTGAGAGTGATTAGCACCCTTCTTGCAAAAAGATGCTAATACAGTTTCTTATATAATGATTGCATAATTGTGAGCCTCATTAGCCAACTTTGTTTTGTCTAGTTCTTGTGGGCTCTATATTTATAATTCATATTGTTCATTTGTTTATTGAACTTATAAACTCCAACATCTTGAAGAAGAAAATATTGAATCTTCATACATTTTGAGTAATTCTTGAACAAGTTTCAACCTATAAATGTAGTCTTTTGCACTTCCATGGGCCTCAGTTCATTATTCAAATCATTCAATATTCTTATATTAAAGGCAAAAACACAAAAAAAGCTTGGTTCCATATCTTAAATCTTTATGAGTTTTAAAAAAATTGTGAAAACAGTCCAAAAAACCCAAATATTTCTAAAGCCTTTGGATGTGCTCATTTTGATTAAAAGTCTTAAGTTTTTTATTATTATTATTACTTGCCATAAATGAGCATCAATAAATCTGTTAGATCAATACCATCAGTGTCAAATTAAAATAAAGAAATTTAATCATGTTTGAGATGCTTAATCAAGCTACTGGAAATAAAAACCTTAAAAGCTTCAATGAACCCTTATAACTTTTATTAAATGAATCCGTTTACAATCATTTGCGTGGATGTATCCAAATTGCATTTGGAAGCCACTTTCTAATCTCAGTCATTTGTGAAGAGAATTTCTAATCTCCTCTTCTGGAACCAAATGTAGAGTCCACTTCTGCTACCACCTAGGGTCACAGGTAGGGATGGCAATGGGGCGGATCGGGGACGGAATTGGGGTTCCCCGCCCCCGCCTCGAACTTGGCCCGCCCCCTTCGGGGTAGTTTATATTCCCCGTCCCCGCCCCGCCATGCCCCGCGGGTACCCCGCCCCGCCCCGCTCCTCAATTGAAAAATTTTTAAATGTATAGGACTTGGGATTCAAACTCGGGTGGGAGAGCAACCAGAGCTTTGCCTTACCACTAGACTAAACTTCATTTCTTGTAATGTTTTACCTTATTTAAAATATATTAATATATTCAAGATTGTTACACACATATACATACTTCACTTACTTACTATATATATTATGACTTATATATTATTTATCGTTTATTTAAAAGGAAAATGTTAAATGTAGACAACTAAGGAATCTAATTGGAAACTTTAAAACTATATTGAGCTCGTTTCCATCTCTTGGATTTTGAAATCTTTTGGTCTTATAATTTACCTTGCTATCTCTAATCATATATGTTATTATAAGCTTAAAGCATGATCTATCATTCTATTATATTCGTTTTATTTAATATGATTTATCATGTTGCAATTTAACATTATATATGATTAAAGTCAAATAAGCTTAGATAGATTTTTAACAACTTTAATTTCATTAAATTTGAATTAGAGGGAATATGATCATATTATATACTTTTATAATGTCTAGGGTTCAATCAATTACATGTTTAACTTTAAAAAAAGTCTTCAATCAATCTACTTAACCTTAATAACAACATAAAATCAATATATACATTTACATATAAATATGTTTATTTATTATAAAAGAAATCTAAAAAATATATTTTTTTTAGAGGATTATTAATTTCGGGGCAGGTTACGGGGCAGGGCATGGGGCGGGGCAACGGGGCGGGTCAACGGGGAGGGGCATGGGGCGGGTAAACGGGGCGGGGCATGGGGCAGGGTAACGGGGCGGGGCGGGGTGGGGCATGAGGCAGACCCATCCCCGCCCCGCCCCGGCTTCGGGGTATGGTTTTTTGCCCCGTCCCCGCCCCGTCTAAGATTCGGGGCGGGGAAAACCCGTACGGGGCGGGGCGGGCACTTCGGGTTGGGCGGGGCGGGTTAAAAATGCCATCCCTAGTCACAGGGGTTTTACCATGTTTCTCTCTGGACCCGGATGAAATAGTCCAGCCCAAAAGGTTGGGAACCCTCCGTCGCCATCGACCAACTAGTCCAAACCATCTAATCAATGTCACACGGATGAAAAAGTTAGCACCAAAAGCCAAGTTTATACAGGAGCACACTCTCCCTCCAAGTATGCTATAATTCTCATTAGCCTTTTGAAGGTATCTCCATTATTATCACCAATTTGACAGGCTGGTAGTTTCATTATCACTTTATAATCAATGTGTTTGAATTAAGCATTAATGATGATCACTGCTCCAAGAAAGTAAATTATTAGACCATGCAGCTCCATGATCTGTATGGCCCATTGTACAAAGCTTCACACATGACAAGCTCCCTTAATCATGCAAATATGCATCCCAAATGAAAAATGATAAGCAATCTTGGTTTGTTTTTTTTTTTTTTTTTTTACAAAAAAATGATTTTCTAGAAATCATCAAATCCCAGAGAGCTTGCTCATGTGTGACACTTGCAAGCGAGCTGGGACCCAATAAAGAACCCACACATATACAGGAAGACCGTCCATTCAAATGAGAAAAGAGAATGCACGAGTGGGAAGAAAATCTACACAAGTGGGAAAGGAGCCCTCACTAACAGGAAGATGTGGCATACACGGGTTCGAAACCTCGACAACTAGGTGAGAACTGCTGCTCTTTAATTACCACTCGGGTAAGGAGCCATTCTCGACATGTCCACACCATAGGGTGCATTTGTGCGGCAAGAGTAGTTTCCTCTTTGCGGATTTTCATTTTTGCACTAGAATGCAATAGAAAGGAATGCAATCCTCACAAGGGAAATTGAGATCCTAGAAAAATGCATCACATCAAATGATCAACAAAGGGGCTACAAGAAAAAGTAAAATAATTTTCTTCTCTACTGCTGATTTCACTGGTTTCACAAATGCACCCTTGGATTCTTGTAACAAGGAAACCCATTTTTGATAAAAAAAATTTTTGTTAAAACAAATGAAAATAAGTATTAAAACACTATTCACAACTATTGAGGTATGAATGGGTGAATTTTAGATGTTTAAATGTTTCACATGAAAACGACTTCTTACCAGAGTGTTAAAGGAGTGGCGGTTCCTACCTGCCCAGGGTTCCAACCTGCCCAGGGTTCCAACTCTGGGTATGCCAACTCTTCTCGTGTGTGCATGCACCTTTCCCACTTGTGTGGGATTTCTTCCCACTTGTGTAGGCTCCTTTATTATTTGAGTGGGTTGTTTTCCGTGTGCGTGCTCTTTCTTGAGTCCCAACCCCCTTGGCCGGTAAAAAAAATAAAAAGAAGTCTCACGTAGAGACCGCAGTATATTCAAATGATAGCATCTGACATATTTAAACGGAAAAGCAACATAGCATAATGGTCTTATGGATTACTTCACTGTAAAATGTAAAAATCAGTACATGTTAAGGAAATTAGTCAATTTTCAAGGTTGTTTTTTTTTTTTTTTCCATAAAATCTCCACTAATATTAATATATGAGTATATCAAAGTAAAAATTTAATAGGATTTGAGAAGCTTTGGATGACAGGAGAAAGCCCTAATTTAGGTAAACTGATTTCTAAATTCAATAGGGACCACGGAATACAATGAAAGAAGTAAAATGAAATCTCAATCCAATCCAGCCTTATATTCCCACCGACACCCTTGCCCAGGTAGTCTCACTCAGGCCCTCTTTCGGTGGAACGAATGGAGTCTATCCATGTCCAACCATAGAGCAGCCCAATTGAATGGAATTTTTTTTTTTTTTGGCTAACGGAGGATTACCAGCCCTTTGGACTAGACTGTTTCCTTCGGATCCAAAGAGAAGTCAGGTAAAACCCTTGTTGCTCCTAGGTGATAGCACAAGTGAACTCAACCTTTGGTTTATGAAGAAGAGGAAACGATGGTCGATACCAAGACCTATAACTCCGAAAGAGAAATGAACCATAGTCCTGATTCCTCGGCCAACCCTTGGGGTTAATTCTGAATGGATATAAACACCCTCCAAGTAGAGTCTACACATGAAGGAGAAGTGCCTGTCTACACATGAATGAATAGGGCATCCTTAAATACATGGTGGAGCCTAACTTTTCGAAATCCAAGCCGTGTACAAGCCCTAACACCCATATAAATGACCAATGTATAACATATTAGTAAAATCTAGAAGATGGCCGCCATCCAATAGACATACTATATTCAGTATTTTGTTTTTGAATCGGGATCATACGAGGATTTCTCTCATGGGGATCTTAGTTTGTCCACTCAACGTCACCGTTGGGAAAAATACTCAGAGGATCCGGACTCTTTGTTTCCTCTCTTATTTGAAATAGAAATGGGGTGAGTTCTTTGAAAATTTAGATACAACACACAGAATGGCGCTGTCAAAGCTGACAATAAGCTTGATTTTTGAAAAGGCAAGCCCAACCATGCATGTTAAAAAGGATGCTGCAGCTGCACCATATATTCTAGGCACTCCACGTGTTTCACGGTGGAAAAGCGTGAGCCAGTGAGTGTGACACAAGATGAAACATCAATCATCATACCCTTACGTAGCGTTTAGCTTGCTGGAATGGTTTTAGATAAGAATATAATGAAGAGTGAAATAAGTCTAAAATGGAATGGAACATGAATAGTCATTTCCATTCCAACTTTGGTTTTATCAAAAAATCAATCCAGTAATAGAATTCTTATTCCTATTCTTGCATGTGGTAAACTGGAATGATGTTCGGAATGAAATAAAATTTACATAAAACTGACAAAAATATACTTGTTAGAATTTTTTATTCTTAAAAATTTTCTTATTTCAAGCTACCAAAAATATAATTATTTACCTATTTTGATAGATTATCATTAAAACAACTACAAAATAACATATCTAAAACATAATTTACAATAGTTTAAACATCATCAAAATATCAAAATAACACATTACTAAATTAACATCACTTAAAATAGCTAAATAAAGTAATTAAGTTAACATTCATTCATAAGTTTGAAAATAACACTCACACTTTTACGTTATAAAGAGGCATTTTGGTCTCAACTTCCTTGGTTCAACGATGATTCTATTCCATAAAAGAACGATGATTCCGAAAATAAAGATTATTCCACTATTTTATTTAAAATTAAATACAAAAATAATTATTTTATTAAAACTACCATTCAATTCCGACCTTGGTAAGATGCCTCCCTCCCTCCAGATTCCAATCCCACCGACGCGGCGACGGCCCCAACAACACGACACACATGACATAATTCACAACGTCCCACTCTCTCCCTCTCTTACTTTTTCACTCTTCAACCTTTTATAGCTTCTATATAGATCCTCTTGAAATATTATACTCTCAGCTGTCCTACTCCCTCATCAATCACCACTACAGTAAAAGGCACAACAAGGACAGTGAAAAAGTAAAAAGCACTCTCTCTCTCTCTCTCTTATTATTAATGATAAAAAACAGGTACATGTACATGGCTTAGCATCAAGCCTCACAACATTAGAAAAAGGACAACTTTTCTCTCTTGCAGAAGAACAAAACGACACCACATAAACACAAAAACCTCTCTCTTTCTCTCTCTTTCTCCCGCGCACGATAGCTCCATTCCTTCCTTAAACCCTATCATAAAGCCAAGGAATCCAAACCCAGATGCCAACTTCCTCTCCTTCTCCATTTCTCAACTAGAAAACAAAACCTTCTCCCTTCTCCTTCTCCTTCTCCTTCTCCTTCTCTGTAGAGAAAACAGCAACTCTACTCTGCTTTCTCATGAGAGAATCTTTGTTATTCTTCTTCTTCTTCTTCTTCTTTGTTCTCGTTTTCTATGGCTCTCTGCTACTGTGCGCCGTGGAAGGAGGCAGTGTTGAATACGATCACAGAGCTCTGGTGATCGATGGCAAGCGGAGGGTTTTGATCTCTGGGTCCATACATTACCCCAGAAGCACTCCTCAGGTCATTATTTTCTTTCTCTTCTTTCAATGCTTGCGTCGTTTCAATTGCACTTGTAGTGAGGAAGAGGTAATGATTTGTTAAATTTGTGTGTGTGGTTTTTGGTGTTGCAGATGTGGCCGGATCTTGTCCAGAAATCTAAGGACGGAGGTCTTGATGTCATTGAAACATACGTTTTCTGGAACCTTCATGAACCTGTTCGGAATCAGGTAATCTTCTCTGTTTGGACTTTTATTTATTTTTTTCTTACTGTTTGATGTTTCAATTCAAAGTATGCCTTTTTTTTTTTTTTACTACAGATTGATTGATAATGGTTGGTTTATGGTGAAGTAATTTGAAGAGTTGTCTTGCAGTATGATTTTGAAGGGAGGAATGATTTGGTGAAGTTTGTGAAGACAGTGGCAGATGCTGGACTTTATGTCCATCTGCGGATTGGTCCGTATGTCTGTGCAGAATGGAATTATGGGTGTGTTGTTTTTTTGGGTTCTCTTTGGTTTTTCTACTTTAGGAGAAGTGGGGGAGTTTTTTTTTTTTTTTCTCTCTTCATTTGTGCCTAATGTGTTTTGATTTTGGTACAGAGGCTTTCCTCTTTGGCTGCATTTTATTCCTGGGATCAAGTTCAGAACAGATAACGAGCCGTTCAAGGTTTGCCCAGCACCAAGTTTCTAAAATTGCAAAAGTTATCTTGTGTGTTAAGCGATCACGGAATTTATACTGATTCATTAGTCAGTGTGAAGGGATTTGCTATTTACTATGGATTTGGTGCACCCATTTCTTGGATTATCCTTAAGTTCACAAAGATATGATTTTTAAATTTTCTTTTTGAATTTGCCCTGGTTCACTGCTTCTGTTCTGTGTCAATTTGTAAAAATTAAAGAATCCTCAGAACACCCAAACTCGAAGTTTGTCTACAAAAGAAATCTGAACTTAGGAAAATCAGAAAGAGTGGGGATGAAAGTAGGATTTGGACGGCAAATTGGTGACCACGGGAATCACTAGGAATCAAAAAATTAAAAGTGTGAAAGAAAGAGTTTTGATTTATTTATTTGGTCAGTAAGCGTGAATGAGGTTAAACAGAAGCAACTAAACAGTTGGCAATATCCCAGTGCACTTATGTATTTTTCTCGTGTATATTGATCATCATCAACATCATCATCCATGTCATTGACTGCTCTTTCATCTGATGTGCTTGCCGGTTTCAGAGTGAGATGCAGCGGTTCACAGCAAAAATTGTGGATATGATGAAGCAGGAGAAGCTCTTTGCATCCCAAGGTGGACCCATCATCTTAGCTCAGGTCGGCGTTTCACCTTTTGAATATGGTTCAATTTTCAAGCTGTAGTCTGTTGAGTAGATAATTCCTAAGCAGCATGCCTTTCAATGTGATCTCAATGAATATCTTTTGCTGTGTCACACGCAACTTGAACTTGAACCACAATTGGCTTGGTAGAGTGTTGGTGGCAGCATGAAATTTGGGTGCCACATTAGTTGGGATATTGTTTGTTGTTTTTCTGTTTTCTCTACCCAAATAAATCTATGGTGACAGGATAGGTGGAAAACCAGTTCAATGACTTTTGTCGTCATCATTGAAAATACGTATGTTTAGAAAAAGAAAACTGTATCCTAGCTAATTTTCTTTCCATATCTTATGCCACCCCAAAAGCATAGTGGAGGCAGATGGGCAACTATCCAACCCACATCTGGTTTTTTAAATCGGACCTGACCTTTTCCTTATCTTCATTCATGGAATTTTTAGTGTCATCTCTGTTTTTAACCTAGCAATTCTTATTTCTTTGTACGCTTTGGTATTGAGATAGTTTCCCCCTACTTTACTATGAAACTTCCTTCTCTTTGTCCTTTTTTTTTTTTTTTTTTTAAATTTAAATTATTGTTCTACTGACTGACAGATTGAAAACGAGTATGGAAACATTGATTCAGCCTATGGTTCGGCTGCCAAGTCATATATCAACTGGGCAGCAACAATGGCCACATCTTTGGATACTGGTGTCCCTTGGGTGATGTGCCAGCAGTCAGATGCTCCTGACCCAATTGTAAGTGTGAAGTTTTCCCTTTTGAAATCATGTTCTATTAGATAAAAAGAGTGCCATTCTTATTGATCGAAACGTGATGTTATGTCCTAGGGGTGGGACTTGGGTTGGCTGGGTGGGTACAACTAGCCAAGTCCGTCCTGTAGGGCTTTATGAGTAAGCTTGAGCCTGAGCCTAGATGAAGCATGAATTATTGATTCTGTGTCTGAACCTTAGCCCAAGTTGAAGCATGAATTATTGATTCTGTGTTTGAGCCTTAGCCCAAGTCCACAAACGTAGCCAGACTCAAGTCCATGCTCGAGTAAGAAACAAGCTGCGTATCCATTTCAAAATTTCTACCAAAATTTGAGATTAATGAAGCTGCCGTTTTGATCCTACACAAGAAGACTGTTTGGATCCTACAGAAAAAAGAAGAGCAACTTGGATCCTACAAAAGGGGGGTGGGGGTGGGGGTGGGAGGGTTGTTGTATTGGGTTTGGGGAGATGAGCCCCCTTGGGATTGGGATGGAAGGAAGAAAGAGCAGAAAACATAGCTAAAAAAAGGTAAAAGGTCATCGCCAAAGCAGGATCCTAGGAGGGTCTAGACTAGAGACAGACCTATTGTTTGGTAATTTTACACAAAGTGGCTGCTCGCAAGTCTCGAACCTGTGTTATCACGCATGGCACCTGGGACTTTTACCATTGCACCAAAGCAATGACCCTAGTAGAAAACATAGTTGCGGCCAGGAAAATACAACCTTGGGCGAGATGGTTGTTGGAATTACATCGTAATTGGGTACCTGGCCTAAATCAGGCACCCAAGGTCCAAGCGTGAGCCTGGATCAAATTTCTAGGGCTTAAAAAATTAACCCATGCCTTAATCAGAACTAGTCCAGCCTGAATTACATTTTCTTACGTGCCAGGCCATGCATTTTCGGGCTTGACGAAGCCCAGATTGCACTCCTTGTATGTCTGGCTATATCTTGACCAGCCGTTTACTCCTGAAAAGAAACAGCGCTCATTGCATATTACGTCAAAGAAGTATAATTGCTCTGTTTAAGATGTATGATTCTATATTTTACCAACAATATAAATGTACAAAAATAATGATCCATGCAAATCTTAGCAGCGCACACTTACTAGTTATGCTCTTCAGAATCACTCCGTGCATGTTAGGATTAGTTTCCATCACTCTTCTGGTAGATATTTTTCTTATATGAGCAAGTCAGACTGAGTCATTTTATCTTGCAGATCAACACTTGTAATGGCTTTTACTGTGACCAGTTTACTCCAAATTCTGACAAGAAACCCAAGATATGGACTGAAAATTGGAGTGGGTGGTAAGTTGTTTGCATCCTTTTCACTTCTCATATTTCTTTCTCATGAGACACTGCTATCCTTTTTCTATCGTGCTATGCATTGTCCCATTGGTTGATAAATCGGGCTTGTAAAGTTTTGTGACAGTTTATTGTGTATATTCTATATAGCTATTCAGCTGTCTCAGATTTTTCTCAAATAACGTTGAATGTCTAGGTTCCTTTCTTTTGGCGGTAGAGTTCCATACAGACCAGTGGAGGACCTTGCATTTGCTGTTGCGCGCTTTTTCCAGAGGGGTGGTACTTTCCAAAATTATTACATGGTAATTACTTTTGTTGTAAGTTTAACCCTGTAACCTATGATGCACGGATACTTCAAAATGGGCAACGTATCATATCCGATACTTCACTTTTTACATGTAAAATCCGTGTCCCCGCCATGTCTATGGCGTGTCCCTACCGTATCTGGGCATAGCCTGTAACCATAATTTTTCGTGGGGGCCTCCTAGATTTGGTTGCGGGGTGGTCTCTTCAAGAAAGGACAAAGAAATGGTTGTTGGGTGGGTGGGGGGTGGGGGTTATCGGCTGCATGATACATATTGGTTGCAGCGATATGTATTGATTATCAACATGAATCGAAAAGGAGGTCAAAAAGTTTCAAAAAAATTCAAAACAATAAAAATAAATCTAGAATATTAAAAAAATTTTAGAATCTCATGTTTATTTTCATTGATAACTAAAATCAATGGGTGTAAGAGACCCTTAATAAAATAATGTATCGTTGTATAATTTTTAAATAATAATACTGATGTATTTATTTGTTGTATTCATGTTGCTCAGTTATACTAAGACCTAATAAAATGCTATTTCATTTTGAATAAAAAAAAATGTTATTTCGTCATAGATTAGCATGACTAAATTCTCGCCAATAGTTTATCATATAGCATCACCATTCATCAGTTATTGCGATGTCAATCAATGAGCAATCAATTGCAAAGTAATAGATAGATTTAATCTATGGCGACATTTATCAAAATGATTTATGTGGGTAAATTTGTCAAATGCATGCATGAGGAGATATATATATATATATATATATATATATATATATATATAAAAGAGTTTAAACAATGCATGCATGAGCAAATCTATGCTCAAAACATGGCTATGAATGACTTTAAGATTATTTCTTACGAAAGAGAAAATAAAATAAGCTTAAAGAAATTCAACAAACTTCTCCCTTGTATCGGCTTCAATCCATCAATTTAGAGTGATTTTTGGTGTTTTTTTTCCCTTTAGAATGACAAATTTCCACCCTAAGATATTCTCCGTTGAAAACAAAAGGCAAGGAATTGTTTTTGGCTTAAAAAATAACACCCAGACTTAAGGGAGACAAGTGTGTATTGGCCAATACGTATAGGTCGTATCGTTGCATATGGCCAATACATTGAAAATCGGCTGATTGAGGCAGATAAAATTGAGAGCACTGATATTTTCATTTTATCATGATGGCACAGACTGATACAGCCTATTTATCGGCTGATACAATACATATCAATATCAGCCTATATTTTGAACTATGTCTTCAAGCGAATATTCTATATGCATCATTCTTTAGGTCTATCTGTTTTTGGACCTAGGAGGCGATATGAATTATAATTTGTTGCTTGTTCTGTATCAGTATCATGGGGGAACGAACTTTGGTCGCACTACGGGGGGACCTTTTATTGCCACAAGTTACGACTATGATGCTCCAATTGATGAGTACGGTAAGCTTGATATCCAATTTTTGTTCTGTATCTGATGACATTATTTTTGTCATGAAAAAAAAGAAGTGAATTTCTAGTTAGCAGTGCAACCCAAGGGGACTGGGTTGGTGTGGGGCCAACTTGATGCACACCCTAGGATTAGGGTTTGTGTGAAAAGTGCCAAAGCATGATACAAATTGGATTGCATCACTCGGATCTGCATTACAACCCAAGCCAAACCTTGATTGCATGTAGGTACCCAAAACACCAAGACTTAGCCCAGGTCGATTCACTCACTACTGATCTGCTTAGTGATGTAGTTCATCCTTACTGTGAGTACATCTTTCTGTGGCCCATTTGGGTGCAAGCACAACTATTCAGATAAGACTGAGCAAAAAATTAGCCTTAGCCCATTTCAGGCCCACTTAAGATCTCATCTTCCTCCTAACACCTTATGCCCTCAATGAATTGGTGCCAGATTCAATTTTACACTCATCCGGACTATATCCCCTCTTAGATTCTATGTTCAATTTTTTTTTTATTGCTTTTCCACCCTTGATGTTGAGGCCTTAAGATCTTCTACACTATGGTATGGCCGATTGGGCGACAGCCCCAGCGCCCAAACCCAACGTAGTTGGTCTGTCCCTGAACCTACATGCCATGAATCGATTTGATATATCAGATATTGCTATTCATTATATTGATACAATTCAGTAATGGCTACTCAATTTAAAGTCAGTAAACAGAATTCCATACTCTCTCTCTCTCTCTCTCTCTCTCTCTCTCTCTCTCTCTCTCTCTCTCTCACACACACACACACACACACACACACAAAAAAAAAAATGCGGGATAGTTGGCACTTGGCATGCTCCCAGCCCCACGGGTTCTCGCTTGCAACGTAGTGAGCTACATTGCTCAGAAGATCACTAGTGTGTGCAAATGATCAGCTGCACACTGCTTGCACCTGAGTTAGGTGCAAATCTGGTTGTGGGGCCCACCTGGATGCATGGAAGTCATGGAGGTAGGGGATATGGAAAGTTCGTTTTGGCCCCTTTTAGAAGTTTGAAAAACAGTGAGGAAATAAAAAAAAAAATTCAGTTTCAAAAGAACTTGTTCCACTACCTAGTTAATCTCGATAGTCATTGTCAGTAATGCCTTCTTCCTTGAAATTCATGAACTATTGTCTTTTTAATTCTGTAGGAATTGTTAGACAACCTAAGTGGGGCCACTTAAAAGATTTGCACAAATCCATAAAGCTCTGCGAAGAAGCATTGATTGCTACTGATCCGACATTTTCATCTCTTGGTCCAAATTTGGAGGTATGGTCTGTTAATTCTTATCTTATGTTGCTTGCTATTTTGGAAATAGAAGAAAAATCTTATAGTGTTGTTGCATTTTGTTCAACTTTTTTTTTTTTTCCTCATCTCCCACCACCCCCTTTTCCCAGGTGGGGGTGGGCGGGGGAGATAAGGAGTTTCATGGAGGCATGACCATCATTCATGGCTGAGGCGCTAGGGATTTCTCTGCTATTACAAATATGCACATAATGGATTTATCTAAATACGTAGAAGTAGTTACTTAATTGTTTATTATTGCTCTACTTTGGACTATGTCATGGGCATCCTTCGTTTGTATGAAATTCCTATTATGATGGGTAATTTTGGCATGGAAAAGAATGCTGAATAGAAGCTAAATATTTAGATGTCCACATCATGATTTTTATTTTGCTCTTTTCTGCAGCTTGGTTCAAGCCTTCTAAGTACTATATGGCAATGATCCAGCACTCAGACAGTGCATGGAAGGCACATTGGTAGAATCTTTCATCAAACCTATTGAGCTGATATAGTCTTAACCTTGTGCTCGTCATGTACTCTCCTTTTTTGGGTCTATATTATCGTAGTCTGTTTTTGCAACCTACATATCACAGAATCAGATGCTGGTTTTTGCAAGCTTAAATTAGCCACCAGATGGTATAACTATGTGCTGTGATGAAATCTGAGACCTATTTATGGAAATTGATAAAGATTGGTTAATTTTTGGAATTAAGAAACAAACTGAAATACTATCAAAATCATTCAAATATACGTGTGTGTACCGTGTTATCTAAGTTTACCTAATAGCCTTATTCTTAAGGGACAAACTACAACATATGGAAGTAGAATCAAAGACCATTAGAGACAGTCTACTGGTGCCCAGGCATCATTAAAATACAGGTGTCCATCTATTTTAAAACAGACTGGTAGAGATTGAAGGGAAAGGAGTCTTCACCACTAACTCACTTCAAACGTCCTTGGCCCTCAGAGTCATCATCCTGTAGGGAGAGTTCGCAGAGAGTGTTCTCATGGGTGAGAGGGAGGGAGTTATTTTCTATTTATTTATTTTTTTTAGCACAATACATTTTATTTATTTATTTGAGGACAATGTAATGAGTATACCTACATTTCTCTGATGGTCTGTTTCCTAGTTTAACAAGGACATGTTTCCATTCCAGGCCCATGTATACAAAACCGGTTCAGGAATATGTGCTGCTTTTCTTGCCAATGTTGGTACCCAGTCTGATGCAACTGTGAATTTCAATGGCAACACATATCATTTACCTGCATGGTCTGTGAGCATCCTTCCTGACTGCAAGAATGTGGTATTCAATACTGCAAAGGTTAGCTAGCCTTTGTCAACTTGTGTTTGTACATATATGGGCATTTGATCCCAAAGTAGCAAGATTCCTATCTGTGCTTTTGCAATTACATCATATCTCTCTCTCTCTCTCTCTCAAAAATGATTCTACTTTGTCATCGAGTGTGTATATTTATCTATCTGTAGCATTCAGATTTCATCATGCATATTTTTCTGTACTTTCACCGGTAATAATGAGTTTCCAATAGGGGGTAAATGTTGTCTGTTAAGCCTAAGCTATCCCAGTGAAGGCTCGTAAAGATTATTTCCAGTTGAAGCTTTTATTTCCTCTACTTGGAACCAGTTTGGTCTTCTTCTTCTTTATTTTTATAATTGTTTTAATATATGTGGAGTACTGTTAACCATGTGCATCTGTCATGTGCTTGATACCACTATTGCTAAGGAATCTTGGTTGACTGACATGTTTGTTCTCTTGAACCTGGTTATCATAAATCTTATGTAGCTCACCCATTTCCACTGAAAGCATTTTCAATACAAAGTGACACTTCTGGAAGATAAAAATTGACCGGTCATGTATCTATGATTCTATGTGTGTATTCAATCTGAAAACCAATATATTCCAGTCCACGTACTTGACAACTTGGAAATATTTTCAGTTTTTACTAATGCTATGTAGGCAAAGTATAAGCAATTTGATGACATCTTCATCCATCTAGACCATCTAAAATATGGTACCCTTTTGTAGATGATTCAAATCCAAAGCTCATACAAATCATCTGGCCATCAACTCATGATCAATGAGCCTTTCATGGATTATTATTAGCTGTTCAAAAATTTGATGGTGAATGGCTAACCTCATTAAAAGTTTTTTTTATTTTGGGCATGATCCATTCAAGAGTTAGATTTTTCAACTGTTGTCTAAATTCAATTAGAGTTTTGGTTTGAGGTCAAAAAGAAGATGATTTTGTAAAACCTAATACGGCCTACCTCAAACCATCAATCAATGCACCTGTACAAGGATGAATACGTGCAGTTGATGAATGCCTCTTGGATTTTCCTACAATTACATAAAAAAGGACAGCTAATTTATGAAACTCATAACCTGATTTCATAAACCATTGCACATAAGCTTAATAGTTGACTCACGGTTAAGTAATTAGGATGATCTATTTTGCATTACAGTCAATCCATGAAGTGTTGCATCTATTGAATGGTTTATGTAGAAGAATGCATGCACTGATTTTAACAACTGAACTATGACACAGTTCACCGACATGACATTGGCATAGGCCCTTTCATTAATGTTGGCTAGCTTATCCAGTTGATATATTCCATGTTGAGTAAAACCTTCTAATGATATGAAACTGCAGAGTGTGCTGTAATGAACAAGTTTGTTAAAAGGTTCTCTGATGTTGTGTAGCATCTATGCTTCTTTTTTTATTATTATTATTATTATTATCATTTTGAGACTGAGTTGTATAAGAAAATCCTAGATCCTTGTTCTGTGACAGATTAATTCCCAGGCCACTCGTATGGAAACAAGACGTCTGAAGCCCGAATCTGACCACCAAGCATTAGAAGAAATTGCTGTTTCCTCTGGATTATCTCAGACAGATTGGAGTTGGGTTAGTGAACCTGTGGGTATCTCTAAGAGTGATGCATTCAAAAAGTCTGGACTGCTAGAGCAGATAAATACAACTGCAGATGCTAGTGATTACTTGTGGTATTCAATAAGGTATCAAAGTTGTTTCTTTGTTTAAATATCTATGGACTGCTGCATGCCCCTACCAACGACCTCCTTGGTGTGACATCCATCAGCGCTGGTGGAAGATGATCATTGTTGCAACCATGAGGTTGCAGGTTTGGGTCATGTTGTCTTGCAAAGAAGGTGCTAGTGATCTGATGGCTTTCATGGATGTTTTGACAGTACTGAAATCCAGGGAGATGAGCCATTTCTTCTGAATGGGACTCAAACCATCCTTCATGTGGAATCCCTTGGCCATGTCCTCCATGCTTTCATCAATGGAGAGCTTGCAGGTACTGTGATTTTTATTCTCAGATGGCTTGTAGTGCTGAATTGTGCCAGCCTTATAATTATGGAGACCATGCTATTTCTTGAGAGAGGTGGGTTAAGAAAATATTTCTCTTGGAGTGCCTATGGAAATAGATACAGTGTGAAACACACTGCCTCTTCATTTTAAAGTTTAAACGGTTCTTCATGATTGATCCACCCCTGCCCTCTGACAAGGGTTGTCATATTTGAGCAAGTTTTGAGAGGGTGCCCATACATTGGAACCTTAGTCGAACCACAGGAAAAAACTTGAACTGTTTCACTTTAAGTTCAAGAACAGAATAGGAAATAGGTCCAGGCGACCAAAAAATTGGGAGAACATGGGGAACAAATCCTCCTACAACAGTGTCTGAATACAAATCAATTCATAGAATTTCAGAGACAATGGATTTATTCATCGAATGAAGCTGAAATCATTTGAATCAGAGTTCAATCCACAAGATTTAACAGTCTTGATTAAAATATACTGTTGAAAAATCGAACTGCTCAAAAGATCCCAAAAATCATACCTGGAATTGATCAAGAAATCTGACAAAATTCAGTTAGCACCTCCTGATACAGTCGATCCTGACTCTGGCGAATCCCCAGCAAATCGGTGAACCAGATGGGCCCTCCTCCTATAGATTACAGTGTTGGTGTCGACTGTCTGCAACTAGAACTACTTCGGCACCTCCAGAAATCCAAGATTTCTTCCTAGAATGGAAGAAATAAGCCTCCTGAAATCTACTCTTTAGACAGTAGATGATCGAGCAACAATCTTCTTCAAATATGTATACTGAGAGTCAACCCTGAGACAATGATATATCCAAGAAGAAAAGCTTTGATCTACATTTCTTATCCCCAGATCTGGGCTCTGATACCATAAAAAGACTTAGAATATAAGAAAACAAAAGAGAATTTGATGGAATGGAGTGCCTCTCTCTTTCATAGGCCTCTGATTTTATACTCTTCAATAATCTGTGTATGGAAAGATTGCAACGATGTGCATCCCTGATAATTTGGGATATTTACAAAAATGCTATGCTAACTAAAGAATATACAATTAAGCAGATTGGATTATGGTAGGACAAGTCTTTTGAAATGGTTGACTTCTTTGTTGCATACAGCCAATTTTTTGACTCACCTCCTATGTGGTGGTAAAAAATTGCAGCTTTCTCCATGATTTTGTAGTTTTCAGCTTATTTCCTCTAAGACAAATTGCCAAAACACACCTTTATTCCTGTCTAAACTTGACCCATGAGCCAAAGAGGTGTTGAAGAATGTCAATAAGCATTGGCATTCGCCAATCAGGCAGTGATGATACAAGTTCTAATTCGTTTTCGGTGGGACATTTGTAGGGAGTGGAGCGGGAAATAGTGGAAATGCAAAGGTCAAGTTAGAGAAACCCATTACGCTTTTGTCAGGACACAACACCATCGATCTCTTGAGCTTGACAGTTGGCTTGCAGGTTTGACCAATTTGTGTTCAAGGTTACTGCTTCATTTTCTTCTACATTTTCTTTTAAAACTGCTATGATGCCTCACAAAAACAAAGGGGATCATCATCATCATCATTTTTTTTTCAAATGTTCGAGTCTTGGGTCTTTGTTATATGTTCCATTTGCCTCCTTTCTTCTCCTGATTCTGTCTTTCTTTCAACAAGCACCCATAATATAATACATTATGATTGATCAAAGAGATAGTATAATACATTTGGCTGGTTCATGTCTTTTTCAGAACTATGGGGCATTCTTTGAATTATCGGGTGCTGGAATTACTGGTCCTGTCAAACTAAAGGGCAAAAATGAGGATTTAGATCTATCCTCAAACCAATGGACATATCAGGTGATTTTCATTGCCCTTATAATCCACTGTACATTATCAATTCTTTTTCGTTGTCCTTAAAATC
The DNA here is from genome assembly GCA_028538565.1 of Umbellularia californica. Taxonomy (NCBI): domain Eukaryota; kingdom Viridiplantae; phylum Streptophyta; class Magnoliopsida; order Laurales; family Lauraceae; genus Umbellularia; species Umbellularia californica. The sequence goes on from JAPQWN010000006.1 coordinate 14,722,027, forward strand.
CACTGTACTTGGCTTTGGAATATGATATCTAATTTACATTTCCCCAATTTTGAGGAAGCAAATAAGTCGTGTCCTGTGCTTGAATATAAACAAACTAGTGGTTTTATATATAACTGCAGAAATGTGTTTTAATGTACTAATGTTGAATAGGGAGGTGCTGAATTCTCAAATGTCCTCTCTAATCTTCATTTCACAAATGCAGATTGGACTGAAAGGCGAAGAACTGGGCCTGTACAGAGATTCCAGTGGAAGTTCTTCACCTTGGAAATCTGGGTCCTTGCCCAAGAATCAGCCACTAATATGGTACAAGGTAAAAATATGTTAGATTTCAGTGACTTTGTTCTGTGATTTAGAGTAATCAACGGACATCTGTGTAATATATATATATATATATATATATATATAGGAACAAGCCTGCTATAAGTATTTGATCTTGCGTTTTAGTTTGTTATTTTCAATATTCAAGAGAAATATCTATTGTTGTATATTTTGTACTGTTTAGTAATTTAAATTTCCAAATATCTGAAGATTGCTAAAAAGGTGTTGCTTATATGCTTTGTGAGCTGAAAAAGTTATATTTTTTTTATTTTCTCTGAAACTTTAGCCCGATGAAGGCTAAGGGCTTTCTTGGTTTCACATGTGCGTGCGTGTGTTGTTGGGGCCTTGAGGAGGGGGGGGTGGTTGCATCACTGGTCCACTGTCATCTATCATATGCACCAGGTCATTCTTAACCTGTGGGTTCTATGGTCGGCATTAAAACACATCTGAATCTAGGTGAAGTAGTAGTTTTTTACCGGACAAGCATTGGATTAAAATAAATAACTCTTGAAGGTTTCTTCAACTCAGACCAGACAATCACTGGTACTGTTTATACTTTATAGTGACTTGGATACACTAACTCATGTGATTTGCAATATGCATTATGGTAGCCATTGCTATGAAATGAGTACATTCATAAGCTCCTCATACAAATCGAAATGCATGTGCATTTTCATGTGTAAGCATAACTGATCTCTGATTGTCATTGGTCTTTTAGATTTTGATTTGCAGACAACTAAATTGTGTTAGTTTGGAACCTTTTTTTAGCTTATCTTGTATTTGTTACTCCAGGCGAGCTTTGACGCCCCTGATAGCAACAATCCAATTGCTATAGACTTCACAGGAATGGGTAAGGGTGAGGCATGGATTAATGGGCTGAGCATTGGACGCTATTGGCCGACCTACATTTCTCCTGAGAATGGTTGTGGAAGTTCCTGCAACTACAGAGGACCTTATAATTCTGTCAAATGTCTGAAGGGTTGTGGATCACCATCTCAGAAAATGTAAGTTTGGAGCATTTTGCCTTTGGTCAAACTCCTGTATGCTGGAACCTTCTCTACATTTCTTGAGATGATTGGGTGTAGTATTGCTCATTTCCAGGTACCATGTGCCTCGTTCATGGATTCAGCCCAGCGGTAATACACTTGTGCTTTTTGAAGAGATGGGTGGTGATCCCACACAGATATCTTTTGCTACAAGACAAGCAGAAGGCTTGTGCGCTCATGTGTCAGAGTTACACCCACCACCCCTCGATGCATGGGGATCTGATCTACAGATCGGACAGAAATCAGGTCCAGTACTCCGCTTGGAATGCCCATCTCCAGATCAGCTCATCTCTAGAGTCAAATTTGTGAGTTTTGGAACTCCCCAAGGGACATGTGGGACTTACAGACATGGCAGGTGCAGTAGTAACAGAGCTCTTGCCATTGTACAGCAGGTATGTATTACTAGACTTTGTAGTGTAGTATTGAACACATGTCCAATGTTTTTTCTTTTTTCTTTTATAAACTCAATCTCATGCGCCCAGTCCCTAACCAGCGGGACTGCTTGTTTTCTGATACTGTTTTTAGTATTCCAACAAGTTTAAGCTTAATTTACACTTCGGGTTGCATATGTTATGGCACCCTGGATCAAACTGATTAGTCTCTAAATGAATGTTTGGTCAGTGGATCTTATTGATGAATCTAGTGGTCATCCTCTCTTGCCATCTGTCTTGTAATAGGAAAACTGCAATATTGATCAATGATTTATAAACAGTGAAGTAGAAGGCTCCATGATTTATAAGAGAACTTCTAAATGCACCCCTCCTTTTTCTTTGCACACCCTCTTTCTCTATACACCCACCATTTAATTTGAAAATTTCACTTCTTTGCACACCCCTCATAATGCCTAAACTAACCTCACCTAAACTTGAACTCATACACTTAGTCCCTACCCAGCGGGACTGCTTGTCTTCTGTTACTGTTTTTAGTACTCCAATAAGTTTAGGCTTAATTTACACTTCGGGTTGCATCTGTTATGGCGCCATGGATCGAACTAATTATTCTTTACATGGATGCATGCTTCAAAATGGCGGGCGCTACGTAGCATAGTGGCTGCATTATCGGTTGTAGCAGTTGAGGCTGCTATGCTATTTTAAAAATAACAGCGCTACAGTCTATAATTTAGTAGAGCCAAGCAATTTTAATTTAAAACATTGTTTTTCCTATTTCTTCTTCTCAATAGCCTTTCCTAAAATTGTCTCTACCCTTATATGGTTCTAAATCACTAAAAAAAAACACGAGATTGGTTGTTATACAAGATTCGAGTTTTTTTTACTAAAAAACTCATATTGCTATGTCTCGTCGCAACTGCTACGTACCATTTTGGACATTGGCCGCTACGCCAACTGCAATCGCTAGTTTGATCCTTGCATGAATGTTTGGTCTGTGGGTCTCATTGATGAATCTAGTGGTCCTCCTCTCCTGTCGTCTGTCTTGTAATAGAAAATCTGCAATATTGATCAATGATTTATAAACAGTGAAGTAGAAGGCTCCATGATTTATAAAGCGTGAAGTAGATGACCTTCGGTTGACTATCATCAAATGAAAAGTCATTCTGTAGCTAGGCTTATCTTTTAAGCCTTTTTTGTTTCTTTTTTAGGCTTGGGCCATTCAAAATTGGCCCACTGATGAATGATATGGGTTTGCTGATCATACAACAAATATGTACAGTGTGTATCAATGGAAGGGGTTCATCATGGCCCAGAGGCTTCTCATACCCACATAATGTCTTCTCAGTCCTTGCTTAAAAAAACAAAATCTGTTTTCTTTTTCTTCTGTCAATTTTACTTGCTTATGCTTCTTATTGTTTGGTGTTCAACAGGCTTGTGTAGGATCCAAGAGTTGCAACATTGGGGTCTCAACAAAGACATTTGGAGACCCATGCAAGGGAGTGATTAAGAGCCTTGCAGTGGAAGCTGCCTGTGCCTGAAATGTTGTTGAGACTAGTATTGAGGCAATGTAGTTCACCCAAGCAAGTGTATAAAATAGAATTCAGAATAAATTCTGTCTTGACAATAATGTCAAATAGAGTAAAAGCAGCAAAATCCTCATCTTCCTATCTTTTTTCTTTTTCATAATATAGATGAAGGTATCATAAGTGAATATCCACATTTAACATGGATCATCATCATCTTAGCCTTAACCCATCAGTGTATTATGTGGTTTAGTGTAGTTGAAATTAAAGTAATTTTCTTTAGTTACCCTTTTCTAATTGTAACTATGCATTTTTTTTTGGTTAGAAAATGTAACTATGCATTATAACACCACTAGTTATGGTAGTTAGCATAGTGTTCACTTTCATAAGTTTCGTTCTTAGGAAATTATCGTTTTGAGAACTGCTGGGATATTTTTAAATTTTGGGGTTTTCTCCAGATATTATCGAGAAGTATAGTGGAAAGAAGTTATTTCTTAAGTGATAAAATTACTGAAAGTGAAAACACTAGAGAAATATTTCACAATAATTTTCTTTAGGGTATGAAAGACGGTCAAAACGTAGTGGGGCTAGCTTTATGATCCATCCGAACTATATGCAAACATGGGATCCCTTGAATTACAATAGATCAATTGAGTTTTCACTAATATAATTGGATTGGACCATTAGATTGAAGGTTGTCGTTAAATTTGTGGGCCAGGAGTGAAGGTAATAGAGACTTGGGATTGACCCCAAACATGATATATGGGCCCATCTAAGATTACTATTTCCATCCCCTAAGTCTCATGATATTTGGGGCTTTAGGTGGGCTCTATCAGGTTTATCCCTCACCATATGGTGGGGGATGGACATGACTTTCCTTACACATTAACAATATTCCTCTTGTGCAAATGACCATATATAGCTTTTCCTCTTTTGCATACAAATATTTTTAATTATGTAAGTGTCCATCACCCTTTGGTTAGAGATAGATATGCATATGATCATTCCTCATACAGATATACATACAGGAAAAATGCTCCTACGAGAGTAAGATATTCAAACCATTTGAACCACATCTAGATCCAACAGACTAAAAAGAGTAAAAAAGCTACAAAAATTGAAAAAAGCAAAAGAGCTCTCCCTTATTTTCACTCTGCCGCCTAGACCAAAATTAAACATTAACATTTGTCCTTTTTGGCTGTTGCATCTTGATATGGATCCAATAGCTTGGATATCTTATTCTCATAATAGTGTAAGAATTACTCTCATCAGATCATTTCTTATATATATATATATATACATATATTTCTCTCTCTCTCTCTCTCTCTCTCTCTCTCTCTATATATATATATATATATATATAAGGAAGTGTTTCTATAAGAGACACTCTCATCAACTTTATGAGAAATGAGTGGGGGTCCTCACTTCCATATCTACTCTCACCAACTTAAATGCAAGGGCCCCCACCCATCTCTCACCAAGTTGGTGAGAATATCTCTTATAGGAGCACTTCTCATATATATATATATATATATATATATATATGTGTGTGTGTGTGTGTGTGGTGGGACCCACTTGGGGACCCTCGTGAGGATGGGGATGGGGGAAATTTCAAGGACTCCCTAGGATCCTCCTCTCTGCAAAAAAATTACCCCAACCGTGCTTTTCTATCATCTCCATATGGGCCTAAAAGTTTAATGATCAATAATCCATTCGAATCAATACATAGTCAATCCAATGGGCCAGTAAATTCGAATATGATCAAAAGCTGGTGGACATGTGCAATTTAGTAGGGTCATATGTTTGGTCCATTTGGATGGGCCAAAGGTGAGTCCCACAAGCATGAGCCTACGAAATTTTATCCTAAGCTTAAGCTTATGAGAACCTTGCTCTCTCTCTCTATATATATATATATAATATTCCCTCACAATAGGGTGAGAGACACTTAATTTTTTTTTTTTTGAAATATTCATGTGTAAAAGAGGAAAAGCCATATATGGTCATATGCAGAAAAAGAATATTCATGTGCAAAGAGGGAAAGCCATGTAAGTGTCCCTCACCCTATGATGAGAGATGGATGCACATGAATGTCCCTATATATATATATATATATATATATGAACAAGGCTCTTCTAAGCTTAAACTTAAGATAAAACTTCTTAAGCTCACACTTGTGGGGCCCACCCTTGGTCCATCCAAATGGACCAAACACACAACCCCACTGAATTGCACATGTCCACCAACTTTTAATTAGATTCGAATTTAATGGACCGTTGGATCAACTATGTATTGATCCGAATGGACTATTAACCTTTAAAATTTTGGGCCCATATAAAAACGACAGAAATCACGGTTGGGGGTGATTTTTTTGCAGAGAGGAGGATCCTAGGGAGTCCTTGAGATCCCCCCCCCCCCCCCCCCCCCCCACCACGTGGGTCCCCAAGTGGGCCCCACCTCACGTTTGAGCTTATCTTATCCTAATCTTGAGCTTAGGAGAGCTTGGCCATATATATATATGAGGAGCTCTACAAAACTCCTCAGGCGCTTTTCACAAAAAAAAGGCCCTTTTCTAAGCCTATAAAACTATGACACGTGTCATCATCAAGTTAAATACGGATAAAAAAATTTAAATTTTAAAAATCTCCTCTTTTTTTTTCTATGTTTCGTATGTGAGGTGGTAAAATCTCGTTGGATAAGTCAAAAGGGGCAAAAACTCCCATTTTTTAAATGAGTTTTTGAGAATTCCTCTCTCTCTCTCTCTCTCTCTCTCTCTCTCTCTATATATATATATATATATATATATATATAAGTTCAAATTAATTTGGTGTGAGTTGTTAAATCAGTCCAACTACAAAGACATGGAGGTTGAGTGGTGAAAACTGGTGTCATGCTGCCTCTTAGAGGTACACTCAGAGAATGTGGATGTTTTAGATAAATGGAAGATTGCAAATGGGTATTCATCCAAATCAATTTCCAATGAATTGTTTGTGCATATCATTGGTTCTTTGCAAACAAGATTGTGTTGGGTTATTTAGAAACAACAATATGGCTTACTTTCAATTATTGGAGAATATATTGTCAACAGATTGAGTCATTTACATTTATCTAGTCAACCCACACCTGCACTGCCCTGGGCAAACCCATCCCCCCCCCCAATGGATACAGCCATACAGGTTGGATTTGATACTAAAAGTTCATGCATTTTATATATATATACAGGGAAGTGCTACTATGAGAGACACTCTCACCAACTTGGTGAGAGATGGGTGGGGGCCCTCACATTTAAGTTGGGGGTCCTTACATTTAAGTTGGTGAGAGTGGATATGGAAGTGAGGGCCCCACCCATCTCTCACCAAGTTGGTGAGAGTGTCTCTCATAGGAGCACTTCCCATACATATATATATATATATATATATATTAAATGCAAGGACCCCCAACTTAAATGTGAGGACCCCACCCATCTCATATATATATATATGGGGAGATGCTCCTATGAGAGATATCTCTTACCATACTATGAGAGATAAGGTGGGGGCCTTCACATTTAAGTTGTTGGCATTGGATATGGATGTGAGGGTCTCCACCTTATCTCTCATAATAAGGTGAGAGCATCTCTCATAGGAGCATCTCCCATATATATATATATATATATATATATATATATATATATATATGGTGATCTCCTGCAGTTCCATAATCACACAAAATTCAATTTCATCACGAGTTTGAAGACCGATCTAATACAAAAATACTAATAAGCTCATTTAAGTAAGGTTTGATCTGTATTTACTGTTTTTGATTACTAAGGGCCGTTTGCCGTTTGGTAACTCTAATTTATCTAATAAGAGCTAATCAAATTAAGGTCTAAATTAAAAGCTCTTACTTTCTTTACTAAAATTTTTTAAATCCTCTGCTGATCCACATTAGGAATAGTGTTTATTTATGTCAATCCATGGAAAATCTTCTCCTATGACCCGATTGAATGGGTAGCACAGCTCTATGAGGCCCACCTAGACCTAACTTTAATATTTATAGCCCATTCCCGCAACAAATTCAATTTTACGTTCATTGAATCTTCAAAAAAAAAAAGAAAAAAAAAATTTCTTAGGACAAAACGTAGTTAAACTTTTAAGTTTGGTAAATCAAAGGCTATGATAATCAATTGACCGTTAGATCTTCCCTTGACCTTTCAATCAATGTTCGGGGCCCACGTGATGAGCGGTCCTGATCATTTCCAACACAAGACACGTGAAGTCGTGAACCACCCAACTCAACACTGTATACGTAACTTTTCCTTTCTTTTTCGGCTTTCGCTTTCTCCGAAATGCCCGTGCCGTTGACCGACCCGATTTCCGATACGAAACGGACCTGAACGTCCACACACACCTACAAGTAAAGCGAGCCGATATAAAACGTTATCGGGTGTACGGTTTCGTTGCCCTTTTCGTATTTCCCCCAAATCTCGGCCTTTTCTTCCGAGACATCGGCATCTCCGACGCTTCGAGACCGGCACCATTCCGAATCGCTCCCGATCGCGATCGATCACGCTCTCGATCGCCCGAAACCTCGATCGCGTAACCGAATCTCGCCCCAAAGCCAGAGATTTCTCGCTCTCGTGTCGCCTTCGAATTGGTATCGTTTCCCCCCTTTTTGGCCTGGAAGCGGTTTTTTCTAATCTCGTTCTCTTTCATCTGCTATTCGGACGGCAGTTACGGACAAGAAATCAGTCTCCTTCAGGTATACAATCGGATTTTTTTCTTTTCGTATTCTCTGGAGAATTGCAATTTCATGTTTAGGTTTTGGTACCGGTACGATATCTGCTTGAATGATGTGATTTTTCGTTTTTGGGTGTCATGATAGAATCCCGATACTTTATGATACATGGGTTTCTTGTATCTGTTTTGTTTTTGATGTTGGTTTCTCTGTTTGGGTTGTTAGTGGGGTTGTTTGAATGGGTTTTTCTTTTGCTTCGATTGTTTCGAATTTTTTTTTTTTTTTTTTTTGAGTGAGGAAGTGATTTTAGTAATGTAGTGCTTAAATTTTATGTGAATTTAGCTCTGTGGAGTTTGTCTGCAGTTAGAGAGCTGCTTGGGGTGACAATTTGGGCTGGGAAAGGAAGAACTTTTGGTGCTGGTCTTGGTTATAAGATGGTGCATTTTCCTTTTATTCAATGCATGAGATTTTAGGATCTTCGCCATGGTTGCGGTGCGCCATGACTATAGGTTATGGGTTTCATTGAATAAAAAAAACATATATAGTAGATGAAGATTGGCCATTTTGAAAACAATTTAGGTTTTTTAGAGTGTCTTTTATGTAATCCAATTTACAATTGCTATTCATTCTACTCTGTATTCGGGGTGGCAAGGAAATCAGCTATTGTGTTTGGTGAATACGTTTTTTTTTTTTTTCCGAGTTTTCACTCAAAATAATTATTGCTGTTCATCATTGAAAATAAGTGGGTGTGGAGAAGGCAGAAAAAAGTATCAATTTTTTTTGCTTTTCTGTGATTGTTCTTTGCTGCGTTGTGATTAGAAACACCTTTTTTTTTTTTCTGGGAGATAATTAAAAACACTTTGCAGAAAAGGAAAAATAGATTGTAAAAAATGGTGTACAAGCTACATGCTATTAAGGAGATTGTAGGACAAATATGATCTACATTGGCAGTGGAAACCAATTACCAACATGTTGGAAATTTTTTTTTTTTATGTAAGATGTAGAGAAGAAGTGCATTGAAGAGGAGATTTTGTTTTGTGAAAACCAAAGGAGGTGAGGGGTATATATAGCCATCTAAGAGGACAGTTGAGAATTCTGTAACTGATGGACTTATGTGTTTAAAAACTTTCTAGAACAGTTTTTATGATTGGCCAAAATCTCAAAAAATAGCAATTTACATCTGTTAGAAAGGGTTCTGAATACTCTTCAGTCTTCAGCACTAGTGCTAAAATGGTCAACCATTTAAAAACATATAAATATCTAAAATCGAACATGTAATGGTCAACATATTTCATGCAAGAATATTAGTTTCGAAATAACCAATGCAATATACAAGGTTGACATCTAATCCTTCATTAACTAATTGTAATGGAAGTGAATCACCACTACACAAAGATGACTTACTAATCCCTTCATTAACTATTGCACCTGGATTGGAATTCACCTTTATTATGGAACAACACTTGCATCTCAGAGTATGCAGACCTCACCAGAATGATAGAGTGCCTTCATGGTTCCATTGAATTTCTCAAGGTCCTTGAATCGGCCTCAACAATCAAATTCTCCATAAAACTTTTCTTTACTAATTTCAAGCTAGTGCAAGTGGCTGAGATGTCTTCTAGGTCAATGTCATCACCCACCAGGCTGAGAATGCCATCCTTATGTTCCTAACATCCTCTTGGCATCTCTTAGGACACCTCAAATGCTAGGGTGTCCCAGGTTAACCTTTAAGCTGCCATCAACATTGATTTTCCTAGAGCCTTCCACCTGCTTTTTTTTTTATTTTTATTTTTATTTTTTTATTTTATGAATTGTGTTCCACCTGAGTTATTTGGCCACTCTTTGTAAAGCGGATGAGCTAGAAGAGAGGGTCAAGAGCAATCCATTAAAGACTAAACGCCTCTGAAAATACTCTCTCTCTCTCTCTCTCTCTCTCTCTCTCTCTCTCTCTCATATTTCTTCCTCGTACCCTAAAAGTCATTTCTTCCTCATACCCTAAAAGATAACAAGTAGTAGCTTTCTTCATAGAATTTGGCCTCTCAACAGAAAGGGTATTGATGACCAATCCCCAACAAGGGAAGAAGGAGAATTCAGGAGGATCCATTTGACAATAAATAATCAGTAAAAAAAGAAGAAATGTTATGATTTCAAAAGAAAAAAGGAACCCATATCTCTATCAACATGAAAATGAAGAAAAAGGTGGTTGATAGATTCTTGATCCCTATAACACGGAGCTCATGCACGCGCATTGATTTTAATAGAATCAGATGGTCTAAGTCTCTTTGGCAGCCGTCGATGAGAATAAAGCATTTGAACTAAGAAAAGTATGTTTGAGGACAGGCAACCCATCAAGGTTAATGGGTGAGGCCCATGCATACAAAGGATACAAGAACTTATACGGTAAGGCATTTGCAGCAATAAGATCCTCCCTATCCACCTTTAATTTTGCAAGAGCATATGCTTCTGTATTCTCTCCTCTTGGAATATGATGCAATGAAGCATCTGTGAGTCTGTGACCCTCAATAACAGTTTTTATCTCATTTAAATGTAAAATGATCTCCAAGGGTCCTCCATCTTGCCACTAGCCCAAGTGGCATTCCATGAGCACCCCTCCATTTGCTTTTTTTTTTTTTTTTTTTACTGTTTGAAGAAGCAACGGAAGATTTTATTAAGATTAAAGCAACACTATACATCAGACTTAAGGGCACCATGGATATAAAAGACTTATACCCCACTTGATTACATTATAAAGCCTCCCAAGGGAAAGACCTAACAGCCTTCTGTTTTGCTAAAGCATCTGCCAAATCATTGGCTAACCTAAGCTCACTCCTTAACTCCATAGAAGAAGAGAAGCCAAAGCCTTAATCTCATTAAAACATTATTGAAGCTTCCAAGGCTTGGGCCCATTGAGATTCACCCACGAGACCGGATTGGCTGGGTTGCCTCCAAGATCCTGAAAAGTGCAAGAGAAAATCCTCAAAGCCTCCAAGATCATCAACTCCTCAGAATCATTTGAATCCTTGATCCCCACACTTTTAAAGAACATATACAGGCTCTCCCCCCGGTCATTATGTAAAGCCCTTCCAATGCGCACCAGCTTTCTTCTAGCTACACCATCAACATTAAACTTCAAAACCCCCACAGGAGGTGGAAGTCCAACCTCCATTTGCACTGTCCCTTGGAAGTGAGACAAATTCAATTTGATTTCTGAGATTTCTACCTTGCTAGAATCCCCTAGTCCTACCAGGCCTAGAAGCACATCATAGTTTATCCAATGTGATGCTTGATGATTCCCCTAGTCCTACTCGCATTCCTAGAAAGGGAGTTTTGGAATCGTTGTGAGGGAAAGATGACCTGATTTGTGCATGGAATCCATATTGTAAATGAAGCTGCTGTCATCCTTGATATACAAGGAGTAGAAAGAGATGATATGCATCTATTTTGATTTTCCAATTATTGGGGTGGGTTTGATCCATGTTTTTGGGGCCATTGATGTGTTTCATGAGGGAAACTTCTTGCATTTGCTTACGTTATAGACCTCTCTGCTCTGTATAGATTTTTGTTTGTACAATGTTGTTATTAATGAACTACAGTTTAAGCAAATTATCTTTATAGCAGAAAAAATTTACTTGGGCGCACAAATGTGGAGCAAGGAACAAAGTTTCATGAATTGAGGTAAAAGTCTGAAAATTCCTTAACAATATATGTGAAGGTGAGTTTCCTCCAATGAAGAAATAATGTGTACATGAGGATTACTATGTAGATGTATTCACCGTGTGAATATTCACAAGGTTTTGTTGTTTGTCATTGAGGATAGAAGTGTGTTTTTGTGGACTTAGAAATGAAAAGGTTCCACCATAAAAATAAGCCTGGTTTTGTGGTATAAGTTATGTCCAAGCAATTTCATTAGAAAATTGAAATGAGTCCTACTTAGTGTCAGACCTAATATCGTTGTGTATTATTTATTTTATTTTATTTTGTCTTTTGCTCCATTTAGAGGTTTCCTATTTGGAGCAAGCACCTTAAAGAGGATACTATTTTATTGTTTTGGGTGCAGGAGTTCAGTCCATGTTTTAATGTGTTGCTTTGGGGTTAGCTAATTTGCCTTATAAACTTAATGGGATTATATCAAGAAAGAAGGGATATATGTGCATGTCTTTTTGTGGGAATAGAGATTGATTTGCTAGGATTTTTCTTGGACTCCTTTTTCTTTTTTCTTTTTGTTTTCATGAGGTATTCTATTCTGTTCAGATATTTTCTATTTTCTTGCTATTCGAAACCCTCCTTAACCTCTAACTCAATAATTTTTTAGGATCTATAATCCGTTTCCTATTAACCTGATTAGGTGACTTTCTGATTCTTAGATCTTGTTTGGGTGATTTTTGTGCTATTGAAAATTTTTGTTATTATCATTTATCATCTTGTGTTCATGCTCTCATTTAGCTTGTGAATTATGCACACGCTTCTGTTTGGAGCTTTCTTAGCACATGCATGCACTTAAGATATTAGCAACAATTTTGCATTCTTTTCTTCTTTAGTGTCTTTTTTTTTTTCTTTTGACTTTTCTGTGTGGCTTTCTTTCACTATGCATTTCTAAACATGCATTTTTTGTTTTATATTTTTCCTTCAATATGATGCGAAAGCATTTTTAGAAAGAAAATAAAAAATGGCTCATTGATACTTAAGATAAAATTGGGGATGTAATTCCCTCTCAACTCAGAAAAATCATATAACAGATTTTGCTAGTTTTGTTGGCTATTAATTGGTTTCTTAATGCATGTGTAAGTTTTGAGTTGACCGTAGAAAAATTAAAGTGGTATGCAATCTCATGATCTACTTAGTTCTTTCAAATGCATGCCATATGCATCTTGAAGTTTACTATCTATACTCGCATTTTTGACTGAATGAATATGAATATACTTTGCGCCGCTCATGTCTTTTTTCTTTCTTTTTTTTTTTTTACCTTAATTGTATGCAGTGCTTCATATCTCAGAGGTTGAGATTGCAGTTGCATACTTTGGTTTGGACTTCGCAATTACTAAAATGCCACGTGAACCAGATATAGGGTGGCAACATGGAACAATGGTTGGGGGACATAGGCATCATGTACAGTGCAACTATTGCCATCGGAAAATGATTGGAGGCGTTACTCGTTTCAAGAAACACTTGGCTGGTAAAAGGGGGGAGATTAAGGGTTGTGATGCTGTACCCAATGAAGTAAGAGAGATCATAAGGAAACACTTAGCTGCAGCAAAACCGAGAAAGACATCTAGTAGGAAGAAAGCAAAGGTACACATGGAACCCATGAATGTGTCAACATTTGATGGTAAAGACACAGAATCCGATGAATCAGATCGGGAGATGGCAGCTGCAAGACTTGAAAGCTTGCGAGTCTTGCATGAAGGTGATGATTCCTCCCATCCATTAGTTGTTGGTTTAATATCTTCTGTCCTTAATAATTTAAAATTTAGTTGTCCATTAGCAAGTAAAGCATATGTAGCATGTGACTTGGTCAAGACAGAGCCTCAATCCTTAGGGTTGGGTCTGTGATTTCTACTTTGACTTGCTATTATTCAGGGCTATTTCTCCATTGTGCTGTAATTTAAAAATCACTTCTCCCTACTTCAAGTTGCTATAAATCTCCATCATTTCCTGGCTCCTCCTTTATTTATAGAATTTCGATGTAGAGGGACCATACAAAGGTCACTGTCTTGACAAAAGTCAGGTCTTTAAAGCTTTAAATCTGAAGACTAGGATGATTAGATGGGTGTCAAACTTCATGTACCTCATATCCATGTGGTTTCATTTCCTAAACATCCCAACCACCCCCATGTATTGTCAAACTCTGAGGTGGGCCACACACATATTATCACACCTTCACCTCCAATCACTACCCTATACATATATACATACATAGGAACATGCATGCATACATATATGCATATATATAGTTAATGTTGAATATTATTAAAAAACAAATGATATGGCTGAATCAATGTAATGATTTAGTGAAAAAGGAATGAGCACGACTCATAGAATAAGGCCATAGAAAGAACAGGGAATAACCAAGAAGCTTTCCCTCTTATGCAAGTTTTTGTCCAAAGTCCAAAGTTTTCCTTTCTTTTGCCTTTTCCAACACCCATTGTGCAAGATCCTGTATGTTCCAATTTATTTATTTATTTATTTTATCATTCCTGTTGGATCCATTCCAATGGTTTACAATTGCCTTCACAGATCTCAAAGGCCCTCTAGTTTTTTTTTTACAAAACTTGCTTGTAATCCCAATAAAACTTGCATGTAATTACAAGTTGGAGAAGGTCCCATGAAATCCTTGTTGATATAACTCAAAAACACCTTAAGATGTGAAGATGCGAGCAGACAACATGTGAGTTCATTCAGATTTAAGCAATCGAAAGAGTAAAGCACAAAAGGTTCTACAGTCAGAGTGACTGAGTAATTCGTGAAGAATGAAAACAGTCACAGTGATAAAGCTCTTCATAAGAACCTTCACATCATGGAATTGAGGCCCACAACACCCATCTAGTGCAAAAATCTCATATGGCAGAATCCTTCTTGTGATGACTCGAAAACACCTTATGATGTCAGCATCACCATACAACAATTGAATCCATTCAAGTTTGAGAAGTCAAAAAATGGAAAAACACAAATATTCTAGGGTCAAACTGTCAAAGTGAACGAGGAGATGGTGATAAAGCTCTTCATAAAACCCCTATACAAATGAAAATGAGGGCCACGACTTCCATGTAGCTCAAAAATCTCATACGTCACAAAAACAATGCAACAGTTTCACTGGAAAACCCCTGCACTAATCACTGAAATTCTGATACTACCCTTTCAAGTTCAAAGAAGTTTTCTCATATTATGCTGATGTCATCTGCACAACATTAGCAGTTGACTCCATGAAATTGTTTTCCCTTGAGATCCTTGCTTTGTTACCAAGTTGGTTTTATAAAGAGAAAGAGTTAGGCTTTAGATCCATTGGGAAGAATAGAGAAGAGTGAAAGAAGAAAGAAAGAACTAGAAGCAATGAGGGTAATATCATTAGCTTCATTGACTTATAAAATATGCTACAGTACTCTGTATGACTACAGTATGATAAGATGGAGATATGCGCATCATTCTATCTTACATCGCTGTCTGCCACAGACATCTTGACCTGATATTTCCTTGCTTATGGTGCTATGGTTCTAGAATGTAAATCAGACAATCAACAACTCATGGTGGGATCTCGGGAATTCTTTGATGCTTTCTCAAGTGTTCCTTGCAAAGATGAGCAGGTATGCAGTTGCTAGTTTCTGTACTTGTTCTCATGTTTCCTTGATGAATATGAATCTTGAGTGTCAAGTTCTTGCATGCCTTTTACTTTTTGTGGAAGCTTGGACTGAGTGGATCTACAGTTTGTTTGTGCAAGCATTCATACAGTTGGGGTATCTTTCAGAGTTCCAGAATGTTCATGTAGTGGGGCTCTATTGGATGGGTGATGCAGCAATGAACATCAATGGGCACTCATGGCCATCTAATAATTAATTTGAAGATAAATGGTATAAAGAAAATTCCCATTCTTCTTCATTCAACTGAAAAGTATCACTCGGGTGATTGGATTTGTAAAATTTAGGTTGGTGTTTCCATACCTTTCTGTGATGAGTCCTGACTCATACCAAATGAACAATTTGATCTCAAAGATTGCACCACCATTTCAAAAAAGATTTCTCCACCTGTATAAATATTTAGCATGAAGTGCCCTCCTTTGTTGTTTTACTATGTTTTGTGAACATATATCCACAGTGTGTTTATTTCTATTTTATTGCTTCCTTGAGTATCTTGTGTTGTTTTCTGTATTCAACTGCAAATTAGCAGCGAAATGATTGAGTCGTTCGGTGAAAGAATATATTGTTCCCATGTACATGTTGAGACCCAACTCCCCTCAAATGAGCAAACTGATCATTGAAAGATTGTCCCACCTGTATGATTATTGAGCCTAACTAAGCTGCAGATACTCTTCGCCTGAGTATTGGATAGTATCTCCTGATTTCTTTACTGATTATCTGTTCCAACCCGTGCCAGTGTATTTCTGTTTATAACTAACATTAATATTCTGTTTCTGTCCTTTTATTGCTTCTTGTTCTAAGGGTTTGGCACCTTCAAGAGCAACTGATCTTGGATGGGCTCATGGTATGATGGTAAATGGGGACCGACAAAAAATTAAGTGCAAATACTGTCATAGGGTGATCCTAGGTGGAGGAATTTCCCGACTAAAACAGCATTTAGCTGGGGAGAGGGGAAATATAGCCCCATGTGAGGAAGTACCTGAAGATGTTAAAGGGCTAATGCAACAGCATTTAGGTTTCAAAGTGTTGGAACGACTGAAAAGGCAGAAAGAATCTGAAGATGGAAAGGGTCTCTTCCATGAGGGTGAAGATGCAAATACTGATGACATGCAAAGAAGAGCGAATGCAGATTTGGCAAGTAATATTAATGGTAAAAGAAGAAGAAAAGCAATGGATGATGGGTCCTCGAGTAGGAGGAGGAGAAGCAGGAAGTCATTTATTCCTACAGCACCACCAATCCATCAACCCATGATGCACCTTGCTTTTGCTTCACAAGAAAGCATGGACCAAGCAGATATTGCTGTTGCAAAATTCATGTATGATGCTGGCATCCCTTTCAATGCTGCTAATTCATCTTATTTCCAACTGATGGCTGATGCCATCGCTGCAGTAGGACCTGGGTACAAAATGCCATCGTATCATGCTTTAAGAGGAAAACTGCTAAACAAAAGTGTCCATGAAGCAGCTGATTTGTGTCAAGAACTAAGGAAGTCATGGGAAGTGACTGGATGTTCAGTCATGGCTGATAGGTGGGCGGATGAAACTGATCGTACAGTTATAAACTTCTTTGTCTATTGTCCTAAAGGTACCATGTTCCTTAAGTCAGTCGATGCATCCAAAATTTATAGAATGCCGGAAGCATTGGCGGATCTGTTTGATTCTATCATTCAAGAGGTCGGCCCCAAGAACATTGTACACTTAATCACAGATTGTTCGGAAACTTCTGAAATTGTGGGCAAAATGTTAAGGAAAAAGTATGGGACCTTTTTCTGGAGTGCATGTGCAGCCCAATGTATTGATCTCATGCTTGAGAACTTGGCGAAGATGGATGAAGTCAAGGAGGTATTGGCAAAGGCGAAAAGAATCAGTCAGTTAATATATAACCATGCGTGGGTCCTCAATTTGATGAGGAAAAAAACTGGGGGAAGAGATATTGTTCAGCCAGCTGTGACAAAGTTCGCAAGAAACTTCCTAACGCTGCAAAGCATCATGTCTCTGAAAGAAGCCCTTCATCAGATGTTTACTAGTAACACATGGGTACAATCCACTTTGTCTAGAGAAAGGGCAGGGGAAGAGGTGACTGAAATTGTGTTAGATCCACTGTTCTGGTCATCAATTGCTAAGGTTTTAAAAGTCAGCAAACCCCTCATTACAGTCTTACACATAGCAGATAGTGAAGAGAGGCCTTCTATGGGTTACATTTATGATGCGATGGAAAAGGCTAAAAAAAGTATTGTTGCGGCATTCAACAGGGAATCAGATTACCGGGCATACTTGGAGGTTATCAATCATATATGGGAAGAAAAAACCCATAGCCCCCTTCATGCAGCTGCATACTACCTTAACCCAGCTATATTTTACAATCCGAGCTTCTCAAACAATAAAAGGATTCATAAAGGCTTACTTGATTGCATTGAGACCTTGGAGCCTAGTCTAAATTGCCAAGATACAATTACACAGCATAAAACTTACTATGAGGAAGCTGTAGGGGATTTCAGTCGGCCTGTTGCAATACGGGGTCGAGAATCATTATCTCCAGGTGGGGTTTTAATTTGATTTTATATAGTGGACATAAAAATGAAAGAATTTCTGGTTCTTCATTTAGTTATAAGGATTTCAAAATTTCAGTAATCAACAGTACCCACGATGTCCTGCATTTTTTGTACAGCTACATGGTGGTCCCTATATGCATCAGACTACCCAGAACTGCAGCGCTTCGCTATCAGAATCTTAAGTCAAACATGCAGCGGAATCAGATGTGAGAGGAACTGGAGCATGTTCGAGCGCATCCATGCAAGTAAGAGAAATCGATTGGAGCAGAAGAGGTTAAATGACCTTCTCTTCATCCACTACAACTTGCGCATTCAACAGAGGTAAATTTAGCTTTTCATTAGGTTCACCCAGTGAGGTCGTGTCGAAGCAGGGTCCTGGCGGGGTCTAGACTGGAGACAGAGCTAACCTTTGGCAATTTTGCACAAAGTGGCTGCTCGCATGTCTCAAACCTACATTCTCACACATGACACCCGAAACTTTTACCATTGCACCAAAGCAATGACCCTGTAAATTTATCTTTTCATTGTATATGCTTTTATCCCTTTCTACTATCAGCTTTAAATTACAATGATGCTGATATGGAACTCTCCTCGGGGATGTTTTAGGCAAACAGGAACTTTAGGAAGTAAGATCCTCATGAGTGGAGCGCATGATCCAACCTGCTTGGAGGGGACGAATGCTGATGCCGGAGACTGGGTTGAGGATCTCGGAGCACTTGAAGGAGAGGGCACGGATTGGATGGACGGATCTCCATTCATTGATTTCGCTGTTGCAAGTGCCAAGATCAGCAATGTCAACAACCACAATGATAGCATTGATGACGGATGCAGTGACGACAGCAATGAAAATAATGGCAGTGAGGATTCCTAAGTCTAGGCCACGTGTTCCATAATACATAATCTCGAGAAGGGTTTCCATAATCATGAAAACTGACCGATTGCAAAATTGGTAGTTTGCAGCTGAACCTACTGGTCTTTGTGATGATATATGTCAACTTCGTCTGCATAGAAATGCCCCTGTTCTATCTGGATCCTTGACAAATTGGGCAGGCTCATTCAAATGAGAAATTTTGGATCAGTAATCATCCATTTCCTTTCTATTGACATGCCAAAGAATTGAATCCCAACCAGAAGCTGTGCATTATGGGAGCAGAGTCAACCCAAGACAGTTGCTTAGACCAGATAATTATAATTAATTCTTCTAAATCTTCTTGTATGAGTTGGTGAAGCAATTGCTATTGAAGGTACATATTATTGAAAGAGTAAGTCTGATAGATGATTTGGAACATAAAAGAATGATTGAAAGCGATTTGCCCCTTCTCTTGGCAGTTGAATATTGACATGTAATAAGGCGGGGCTCTCTCCACTTTAAATTATGAGATGGTCTTGTTTCTCCTTGTTGCAGTGGAAAAAGCTGGAAGAATAAATGTGAGGGTTATAGGTACAAGAATTATACGGTTTATTAAACAATTTGTGGGTTTTTCTTTTAGTTATCTGCAAATGTTATTTTCTCATAGGACAGGTATGTTGTATTACAAAGTTTGTGCTTGCTGCAGTATTTGGTTAGTTAAGATAATCAGTGTCTCATGTTTATGTGAGTTTGATACAGAACTAAGAAAGGATGAGGCTCTTATGACAACTAAATAGGACTTACGTGGTGAAAACTTTTTGCTGATTGTGTTGAAAAGTTTTGTTTCGTTTCTCCTTTTAATTTTGCAGGTGCCCCCGTCTTGCAAATTGACATGGGAAACATGTGGGTAACTGCAAGTCCTAGAATAACAGTTCAGGCTTCCCCATAATCCTATTGGGTTTGCTTGTCCTGTTACCAATAAATTAACAGACATTGTCATATATAGTCTATACTTGTGGTTCCACCATTTGAAGATGCTGGAGCAGCTGTCATTGTATCCATGTGGGGCCTTTCTGTTCTATTTTTTTCCTAGGAGCTCATGTAATAATAGGTTCCAGCAAAGGATAATTAATAGAGAGAGGTAAAGGATATAAGGTGGATATGCAAAGATATAAGTTGGAGATGCAGATGGGGCCTAATCATCCCCCTAGGATTTGGCTTATCAGGGTTTTGCCGGGTATTCATTTCCCATTGTAGTGGAGATGGAGATTATTGGACAGCCATTATAGATCTTTGCCGTTTATTTAGATTTAGCCACTTTTAGAAATATATTTCCTATAATACCGAGGAACACAATTACATGCAACAAACAGGCCCTTAACTATGGAACATGAAAGTAAGGTCTTCTACATATGCACATCTCATAGATGAGACGGCCAAAAGCTAGTGAAATCTTAACATCATTAATCTTCTAATAACTACAGAAGAAAAATTTTAAAAAAAGAAAAAAGAATAAGTCTTCTATTTATGCTATAAGATCAGTTGAGCACTAAATATCTTATGCAACAGATAACATTTCAAATACACTAGTCAATGATTTTGTTCCCCAACCCATCCCATTTCATAGGTCCTATGTCCGTCTCGATTCCCAAATAGCTATTGAGGAATCATCATCAAATCTTCCTCTTCTTTGGAAATGTATCAAATGAGTGTAGGAAAAATAAATAAAAATTTTGACTGGAGCAAGATACATGACATTCGGGTCAGCTCAATACAGTGAACGTTCTGTATGAAGCGCCTGTCTTCCCTACAAATCTCACTTTCAAACAAGGTGGTTCCTTTTCCATCACTTCACCCATTCTATTTCAGAGTCATTTACCGTTTGGTTGGGCTTTTGGGGATCCAGTCATGCAAAAAGTGTAGCCGGCTGTTCATTCTAAACTAAAGGCCACAAAATGGGTTGGTTTGATCCATTAATCAGATGACTATGGTTGTTCAATTCTCCTGTTCAACATAACTAAGACAGATTATGAGGAAAAGCAGAATCGGTGAAGGAAAAAAAAAAAAAACAAACCAAGAAGTTTCCTTGGTTGGACCTTTAATGTGGATACACGAATGACCCTAAAAAAAAGCACCAAATATCACATAAAATGAGATTAATTTAAATTACACAACTGCACCCAATTCTCTCAACCAATCTTGCCCTTAGGCTTTAACACAAAACTTTCATTGTAAAATCAGCTAAAACTGAAATCACGAAAAGGCAATCTGCTGCACATATAAAGTCTATGATACATGATTCCCTTGATGCAGTAGGTTATATAAAAAATTGTCATCATATAACAATTGCCAACCTCCTCCCCACCAAGACAAACTGCTACAGGTGTGGGTAAGGGAGGAAGAAACATGGGAAATTAAAGAATACCTGAAGACGACAACTATAATTAATCAAACTGGAAAAGCAGAGGATCAACACCTATCGACTAGTGGCTCAATATACAAAGAGGGCCCTTAGAGGAACAACGTTTCTTTCTGTAACACTTCCAAGAATGAAGAAGCTATGGACACAACACTGCAACCAGGGTTATGTTATATTTCTCTGTATAAAGAATCAAATACCATGCTTCCTTGGATCCACGTCCCTTCCACTGTAACATGGTGCAGCCTTTGGATAATCTTCCCTCCCAATGTGAGTATAACCAGACCAAGATTGAAAAGCACTAATATTTGAGTTTGGTGCTTCCGTCAGGCAACAATGAAATATCCAACTCTGGTAGCACGCATCCTGGGCCATAGAAATAACTCAACTAAAGAATATATCTGTCTTAGATCCACGCGAGAGAACCCCGATCGTTTGCAACTGGAGGGCGGCCTCTAGTTGGCGTTGGGGGTCTGTTGGCGTTGAGCTCCTGATCATAGGCATACCAATTTGTCAATAACAACATGCAAGATTAATCATTTTCTGTCCAGAACATTACAAAAGATAACTTGGTAGTAATGCATGATGATTGAGGGAAATAGCATTTCATTTGTTCGAAAAAAAAATGACAAAAAAGTGGGGCACACCTCAATGATCATTGTCATTGAACCTAAAGATGGACCACAGTATCTGAGAAACACAAGTTCATCCTAGCTCTCTGATTGGTGGCTTTCAACCAATATTGACAAACAACTATCCATATATAATATTAGAATAATGGCAAATTGTGACCAACTGACAAGGGTGATTTTCGTGTTTCTCCCATCCAAGTTAGGCCCATTCATATAAACAGTTTGGATCATCAAAAGGGAGCATTTGCATGTAAAGTTTCAAGAGTATAATTCCTCTATGAAAGAAAAATGGTAGGACCTGCATCCATGTATCATCAATATGACGTTCAGGTGATGTTTCTTGTGATGTAACAGCTGGTGGCAAGGGATGGATGAGTTTTGGAACAACCACAAGGTCTCTTCCTAAAACCAAGATTGCCCCTGCATTATTTGCAGTACCTGTAAAAAAGGCAAGTTAGGAATTATAATAAGGAGTTGGTTCAAAATGTCCAATCAATGCACAGGATAAAATATTTATATACCACAGTAATTGGTGGCCGAGAAAAGTGTGATCAGATGCCCCTGTGCAAAACGTTCAAAGCCATCCATCACACACTCGTGTGCACGCACAATCAGCTGTAGATCATTGTTATTGCAGAACTCCATCACTCGATCAGGCTGCAGGAACAAGGTTTAGACTAATATTAGATGTGGTGGGTTAGCTGTGTATGGTTAGGAAGTGACTATTTGCAGCGACATTATCAAGCCTGGTGAGTAATGGACTTGAATAAATAATATGGAAAAGAATAAGGTAATGATACCTAAAAATGCCATTACATTTCTTCATCTTAATCATAGCAAAGTTGCCTTGAGGATATCCCTAAACCACAAGAAAGTACTCTCCTAAACTGAAAAATCTTCCGAGTATTTGGCAGCAGGGCTTGCACACTTGCACAATCCAGACATTCCACAGTATCCAACCTAGCCACCAATCATCACTATATAGCATACACTGATCCCCACGTGCACACACGTGTAGATTTTCAGTAATGACTAAGCATGGAATAGGCAGGTAAGGATGTAAGTGGCTTGGGTCCATGCAGGACCCAGACCTGTACCGGATTCCAGACACGACTCAAAGCCGTAGTATGTTATTATTATTTATTATATATAAAAAAGAGAAGGGAAAAGTAGGGACTTAGATCGTGTCAAATGTATTAAGAGCAATGACCAAAAGTTTCTAGTGAAGGACAATGATATCAAAGAAGGGTGGAGGGATATTTTAGCATACATCGAAATGAAGACTATATAGGAGACAAAAGAACAAAAGATGATACTGCATTAGCACAACATACTTTTTTTTTTTGTAAAATTAGGGTGGTGGAAGCTAGGAAAGCACTAAAACAAATGAAGACGGGAAGGGCTACGAGTCTAGGGTCTAGATAACATCCCGATTGAGGCTTGAAAAATTCTTAGGAGAAGTTGGGGAAATTTAGATAACTAAACTCTTCAATAAGATATTAATTACAAAGAAAATGCCGGATGAATGGAGAAGAAGTGTTATGGTACTTATATATAAGAGCGAATGAGATATACAAAACTGTACCAACTATCGTGGGATTAAAATTATGAGTTATACTATGAAGCTATGGGAGAGAGTAATAGAGCAAAGACTTATACAGAAGACCAAGATATCTGAAAATCAATTTGGTTTTATGTCAGAGAGGTCAATGATGGAAGTTATCTTCTCACTTGGGCAATTAATGGAAAAATATCGAGTGAAGAGGGAAAATCTTTATATGGTCTTCATCGATCTAGAAAAGCCTACGACATGGTACCTAGAGATTTAATTTGGTGGGTTTTAAATAAAACTAATGTTCCAAGAGGCTATATTGAAGTTATTAAAGACATTTCTGAAGGACAAGTAGCGAGTGTGAGAACTACTTGCGAAGAGATAGGGTTAGTAGATGAATCAAGAGATGGTGTGAATGACAAACTCGAGAGATGACATGAGACTTTAGAATCCAAATGCTTTAAAACAAGCCGTACAAAGAGGAAAATATATGAATTGTAACTTCAGTGGGCATATAGAAAGAGCTTAAACTACTACGAGAATTGAAGACAATGAGATACCACAAAGTGATTATTTTCAATACCTTAGCTCTATATAATTAGTAAAAAAGGGAGATTGATGAAGATGTCGAACATAGAATGAAAGCAGGATGGTTGAAGTTGAGACTTTCTTCTTGAGTAATTTGTAACCAACGAATGCCAACAAGACTGAAAGAGAATTTTTACAAGATAGTGACTATACCAACTATGACCATTGGAGCAGAATGCTGGCCAATCAAGAAGCAACAAATGCATAAAATGGATGTCGCAGAGATGAGAATGTTGAGGTGAATGCGCAGTAAACTGGGAAGGATAAAATTAGAAATGAGCGCTTTTGAAAGCATTTATGGGTAGCAACAATAGGGGGGAAATTAGAGAAACCCGTTTGAGATGGTTTGGGCATGTCCAACGTAAGGCCTGCAATGGCGCCGGTAAGGAAAAACTTGGTTGTGAAGGTTGATGGCCCACCTAAGGGAAGGGGTAGGCCCAAGGATGAAAATATCGATAGCAGCGGGTGTAGCGGCCCGCCACCAAAACACTACATAGAAAGTGTGATTTGAAAAAATCGTCAAAAAAATCTAAAAAAATTGTAGAAAATCTACAATATTGGAATATGATAGAAAATGATATATATATATATATATATATATTTGTTGCAGAAGTAACTAAGATAAGGGGGAGTAGAGGTCCCCTCATTGTATGAGGTTCTGTATCGCTGTATAAATAGAAAATAATAGTAATAATCATTGTTTTTACATGTATTCATGTTGCTTAGTTATGCCATGAAGTCGAGACTTAAAAACTTGAGTACTTAAAGAAACGAATACCTCTACCAAAGGGATTGTCTATTAGGATGTATCTAGAGAAGAACTCTCTGTATCGACTGTAATTTGGCGAGACCATGTTTTTCTTGGAGTTCTTTTCAACATAAAAGGGTAGAAGAGTTGCGTAGAAATGTTATTTTGAGAGAAGAAGAAAAGAAATAAGTCTTATTATGCATTTTATATTTTTTTGGAAAGTACGAATCTGTATCACTCCGTAGCGGCCACTAAGGATGTGAGACACTAAATTCCATTTAGCGTAGCGGTAATATAGCGGCCGCTTCGTATTCTGGTCCATGGGTAGGCAAAAGAGGATGTGGATGAAGGTAATAAATATAGATATGAAGAAGTGTAACTTATCTAAGCATGTCTCAAGATAGATCGGAATGGAGAAAAAAAATTCGTGTGGCCAACCCCAAGGCTTTGATGATGATGATGATGATGATATATTTTTATTATGTTATATATAATAAATAATAAATCTTAAAATTACCATGTTTTATATAATAATAACTAATCTAATATATTAGTATTATATATGTATGTTTCATGTAACATGTGATGATGCATCATATATTTAATATAATTATACATTAAAGCATTATACATTCAGGTATTTGGATTTTAAAGTCCGGATTTGATTGGACCCGACCCAATTATCAATTGGTTCCCAAAAAAAAAAAAATGGAGATTTTTCAGGTTGGGCCCATTGGGTAACCAGGCACACAAAAATTCATTGACATCCCTATGGCCAAGCATGTGATCTACAAACACCTCACAACTCTCCCTTCTACCCTCAACACTCTTCCATATTTCACAAACACTGAATATATCACACAAAATTAGCACTCATCCAACTTTATCTAATGGCTAGGATTTTGGCAATTTTGAGACCCTCCACTCGTTAATCCCATTGATTAAATGGTTCCCAAATTTTGCAAAGGTAGGTCATAGGAACACCTTTCGAACATGCTACACCTCCATGACTGTCATTCTTCATATGAGCCCACAGGTTAGAAAATTGCGTAATTTTGTAACTCTCCTGTGGCTTTATCCTTCCTAATCTTCCTAAGTCATGTCCTGGCATTTCCAAGTTATGTATAGTTTTCTTTTAGTTGTAAATACTTCTTCCAACAATAGTGACTGCTGATACTCCATATGCTGAGTAGCAAAAGGAAGACCAGGGGAAAAATAAAAAGAAACCTGCTATACCCTGTATGTTGAGGAAGAAACCTGCTATACCCCCTATGTTGAGGACCAAAAGAGGAATCCACATGAGGGACTCATGTCTGACTACCTAATTTGTGAGGCAATAGCTTACCAAGGTGATGATGAGTAGCTGGTCCAAGTGGATGGTTAGCCACACTCAGAGTGTGACACCACCCAGACTCCTAGAGGAGACACCAATGGAGAATTTTCTACAATGGGCAAAAGCCTAACAGAGTAATGCCATGGGAGATACAAGGCCCATGGCTCAAGAAGTGCGAAGGGAGGAATAAAGAACAATCAACCAGTTGAAGGACCACTAAGAAATCATACCCGTAAACCCCTCACAATAAGAATGAAGCACTGATTAAGAAACACCTAACAACTTTCACCTTGTCATTAATATGAAAAGTAGTTTGTCTGTTGTCATGAGAACCTAGTCAGCTCTTTCACTTCTTTTTGGAAAATATGCAGAACTCCCAATAATATTAAAGCATCATGTGACATGTTCATTTCAGAAAGATGTTAAGGCGAGGAGAACCAACATATGCAGTGGTTCAAATGACTAATGAAATGGTTAAAAGGAAAATTGTACACACCCCAAAAGTAACCAGCCCCGGGCCTCTGGCATTCGGACGCAAGCCTTCAACACTATCATTTTCCGTTGGGTCCGACCTGCAAAAAAAAAAAGAAAAAAGAGTCAATCAGATCCTTTTTTATTGGTAATTACAATCAGCATATGGCTGAAAATCAAATAAGAAGAAAATGCAGTACTTCACATAGGGGAACATAATGCAGACAAGGTAGCAATTGCTATGCCAATCCGCTATGGATTCGATTCTACAGTCAAATTCCAAGCACTAAGCTTGAAGTA
The DNA here is from genome assembly GCA_028538565.1 of Umbellularia californica. NCBI lineage: Eukaryota > Viridiplantae > Streptophyta > Magnoliopsida > Laurales > Lauraceae > Umbellularia > Umbellularia californica. Next base: position 14,748,810 of record JAPQWN010000006.1, read on the forward strand.
CAAGGTTAACGTAGGCACCTCCAAGCCACCACTTTGATCTACAGTCTTAGCCTAAGATCTAATGTATAACACGGCACACAGCATGAAGAAACTTTTCTTTATGAATGAGACGAATGTCGAAAAGAGAAGATGCAAGTATTTTTATAAAAACTTAGGAAGGTGCACAAGTTGTATCCTAAATTTAACAAGAATGGGTTGCAACTTGTCGGAAAATGGATCATAATTTATTAAAATCATGCCAGAATCACACAATCTTAGGTTTGCTAGACAGGTAGCTAAATAACCCATCAAAAAGACCTAATTTCGTGTCAATTGAAATTTGTTTGACACCCGAGCTGCATCCATCTTTGAAAAAGACCTAACTGGATTCCAACTTTCTATTTAGAAGCCATTTATGACAAGACTCCTATTTTGGATTATTAACAACATAAAAACTTCTAAGGAATCGACTTCTTTGCACAGCAAGACTTTCATGAAAAAAGAAAAGATTACAAGTGGGCATGGGCTTGGACCTAATGGACCTTGCACCATCTTGATGGGCTTGGTCATGGACCTGGCTTGCACTAGAACACAAATCAAATATAGTAATTTACTAACCACAATAAATCCATGAGAACAACTGAGCCTGCTTCCATTGCAATTGGGCGCTGTAGGTTCTCAATCTGTTCTACATGATTTATAGACCGACCAATGCCACCATGCATGCAAATAATTTTCTTCTCAATTAGGGCTGCCAGTGGAAGCCAATTGAACAACCGATTTATGCGTTGCCAAGTCCATATTCCATCTCGTTCTCCCTGTCCATGAAGCAGGCTTTAGTTGACGAAACACAAATAAGTTTATTCAGCAAAAAAACCTTTCAAAAAAAAAAAAGAAAAGTTTATTCAGAAAAAAACATATAAAACTCTGACATAAATACCATGCGTTCGATGCACTCAATCCGAAATCCAAACAGTGCATTTATATCTGCTGCCTCATGGTTCCCACGAATTAGGTGTACATTATTTGGATGCTCGACCTAGAACATTCCAATGATCCATGGGAAAAAGTTTAGACTACCTCAGTTTTTAGAACCAAATGCCGACCAGAAGGATGAATGACAAACCAGTTGAAACAGATAAGACATAAATAAGAAAGATGCAAAGCCTAAATAGGCATTGCTAAGTACTACCTTTAATGAAAGCAGAAGACAAATAGTTTCTAAACTGTGCTGGCCCCGATCAACATAATCTCCTAAGAAGAGGTAGTCAATGTAACTGGAATCAAACACATGATATCAGCATGGACAATGAAAAACGTAAAATAATTTCAAGTTACAACTCAGCTATAACTTACAATCTCAGATGCATGTAATTAGCCATAAAAAAGGCACAACTAAAAAATATTAATGTTACATGCTTACTGCTTGTTCAATCACCTATTAGCTATGTGATTTGTTTATCAATTAATAATCAAAAGGAAGTTCATCCCGTTTTCTTTTGAATTGGTGCAACACAAAACATTGCAGCAGAGCTTAATATGCACATGGCAAAGCAAAATTTAAACAGAGATACCACTATAAAAAGTAACTCTTTCAGAAACAAAGAAAATATCATGCCCAGAATATAAGAACATGGGACTTGAAACGGAAAGGCTGCCAGCAAGAAACATGAAGAGCTGATACATTGAAGACTAGAGCACCCAATAAAGTCATTAGTATGCCTAAACAAGTGAAATTTCATCTGTACCAAGCATAGTTATGAAATTTTTGTTTCGTTTTGGATGATTGTCAATTAAAACAAACCACCTCCACCCCCCAACACACACACACACACAAAAAAAAAAAAAAAAAAAAAAGAAGTCACCCAGAAATTTGTTCCAATTTGGACGAATTTTCCAAATTTGGTCCAAAATGGACAAATTTTCCGAATTACTGCTCAATGCTCACTGCCGGGTTGCTAGGACGACAACATTATTATGCATTCCATATTGATGGGCCATAATGATGACATTAATTTGTCATGTTGACAACATTATTATTTGTTTAAGTGTATATCATACATGGCATGTTATGAGTTGATTTAGTAGAATAAACTAAATGCATCAAATCATTTTTTAAAATTTAATGTTAATTTTATATTTTCTATATATATTTATTTATGAAACGTAACTCCAAAACGTTTCAGCAAAATTCCAAATCGGCCAAAACATTTCGGTTTGGTGTCCAAACCAAAAAGGGGGACATGAAACGAATCTTGGTATCAAGACGTAATCATAACAAAGTCTCACATAAAATATCACAATATGGACAAATCCACTTGAAAACTAGTTCAAAACAATAAGACTTTGAAGAAGCTCCCATTCTGAATATAATTTATTGACGCACAAAGCAAACACTTACGCTATGTCTCCTGCAGTTGAAGGAGAGCCATATTCATCAAAGAGACGCATGAGGTCGCCAAATTGACCATGTAAATCACCAAAAATCTTGACAGGAGCTTTAATTTGCAGAACACTTGGTTCACAAGAAAATATCCGCTCCGTACTGTCACATAGATCTGCAATTTCGTTGCAATCTAAGAAGAATTGCCTTTGAACAGGAGGCTTCCAACCACGAGGCTTTAGAAGATGTGCTATGACCTAAAATTTGAGAAGTTCAACGGAATTAAGCATTGGAAGAAAACATGAGAAAATAATACTCTAGCCAGGAAAAAACATAATAACTGTGTGCTATATATATATTTATATGTGTGTGTGTGTGTGTGAGAGAGAGAGAGAGAGAGAGAGAGAGAGAGGCACCCCTATAAAACATCCAATAGAGAAAAATAAGGAGTCATTGAGTGTCAGCTATGCAAGTTTTTAGGGAATCATTTCTTTCTTTCTTTGTTTTCGCCAATAAAAATTTGTAACCTTCCTCCATGGGGTCTTCAAATCAATGTGAATATAAATCGCCAGATTTTTATAAGCCTCCATTTACACAAATAAGAGTTGGGCCCACTATTAAATTATGAAATTTCAAGTTTTCTATAGTAATCATTTTGATGGTGGGCCTATTTGGATAAAATTGTGGGCCCATAAAAGATGAGGGCATTTATTTTTATTGAATTAGATTTTTTTATAAGTGGGCCTGTAACAATTTGTGCAAATCACCATCTGTTTTGATCATTAATTTTTTATAAGTGGGTCCATAACAACTTGTGAAAATCACTATTTGTTTTGATCATTTTTCATTTTTATAACTGGCCCCCACTGAAGAATACACGTGATGAATGGGCGTTACTTCCACCTGTTTTGGTAAAACAAATCGTGTAACTTCTTGAAGCAATTTTTTAGGCATTAAAGATGTGCGAGTATTTAAATTTAGAGAAACCCCTAAGACATAGGATTCATCATTATCTCCAATTTACCAAAGTTTTAACCATTCCTAAAGTCATTAAAAGAGGGAGAAAAAGTAGCAATAACTCCATGTCATTCATTAAACATGGTGGCTTCACAAAGCACCTGGGGCGTTTTGCGCGCACACAGAAATTGGCCATTTGTCGATATGGGAAACTATAGAGGGATGGGCTGGATTGAGGAGAGCACAAGGAAATTGAAATGTGTGTTTGGGGCACTAGAAGAGAAAGAATGAGTTATTGTCTAAAACCAAAGCATGAACCCCATGTAAAGAACGCGGGATCTCTCAAAAGATGGAACAAAGGAAAGACAATTACTTAAAAAGTAAGTTATTCCCCGAAACAGTAAAAATGATTCATTTCCTAAAAGACTAAACAGAACAGCAAAGAACTACAAGCGCAGGGCAAGCACAACAGACGATAACCAAATAAATTTATTAATAAAAAAAAAAAAGGTAACACCACACCTCCAGCAGTCCGACATTGAGATTCTTAACAAAATCTTTTGTCAAAAAGACATGATTTTAACCCAGCTCAGGCCTTATCGGCAATACCTGCTGGTGGATCGGAATGATTTTGGAAAGTATGTCAATTCCCCACTAACTATATCAACCACAAAACAGCAACCAATAATGGTTCCATACGATTGACACTTATTAGGAAGGACACTCTCCAAAAGAGCTCGACCTGGTAGCCACATCATCTAATGCATTTCAAAGAAACTTAATAAAGTCTTATACCAGCTTAGCAACTAAGAAAGTGTAAAAAAAGAGACAACTGTGTCTCTTGGAGACATACCTTTCTAGGCCTTTTGGCTAAGATCAAGTGTCTCCTGGAGACAAAAAATTTAACTAAGAGTTCCCCAATTTTTTATCAGGCTCCATATCCGCCAATCTCTTCCGCAATTTGGTATAAAAATCTGATCCAGCAAATCATTCCCACAAATTCTATCTAAAAATAGGGGTTCCAATGCCACCCAATAAATAGGAGGTGAAAGCATTTCCATCCACCGTCAAAGGAAATAAAAAGGTAAAAGGAACAACCAGCATTACATTCCACAAAAATAATCCTTCCACAATTGGAACTGACCTTAACAAAACTCCACAATTGAAACTGACCTTAAAAAACTATATCAGATTTAGAGAAGTTTGGCATGTACCTACAACAATTTTCCATAACACAAAAAGCATTCCACAACAATCTGGAATATCACAATGATCATCCCAATACCATACTTTTTAATCTACAATGCATGCACACCAATGCTCTTCATTTCCCAACTGCCTAAGCCACTCAGCAAGTAATGCCTTATTAGTCCTTTACCCAGTTCAAATTCTCAACCCACCACCTCCTATGAGATAAAAATACCCTTTTCAATCCTACAAAAGGGAACTTCTCATGGTATGGAAAATCATTCCAATGAAAATCTTTTTGGAATCTTTCCTTCCTCTTCACCCCTCTGACCAGAAACTAAAAGACCGAAAGACACTGTCAAGTAAGCTTGCTAGGGCTGCCTTTATTAAAGTAATCCTCCCACCCAAGTAGACAATTTCCTTTCAGGTCTCTGAAACCACCAGATCCTAGACAGATTAAGTAGGTATATTGATACAAAGGAGATTAAGAGATTAAACAGTACCATAGTTTTATCATTTCATAATTTCTCTTGACCGAAAAAAAAAAAAAAAGATTCTCATTGTAGATAAAGACAATGTCAACGTAGAAATGCAAACAAAAAAAGTCATTCCAAAAGAGATCTCAAATATCAACAGTCAGAATAAAATAGAGATAACCGCATGGGAATGACCAATGGAGGCTTCATTTCTTTTAATCAGTTCAAGCAGAACACAGAAATACATCATCATTTCAAACAGTTATCAGATTGTGATGCCCATGCATTATTCAAGAGGAAGATAAACTGCCTCAAGTACCTTCTTGGGCACACTATTGATTGACATTTGCCTATCTAATAGCTTTCTAGCTGCAGTTGCATTCTCTGGAGTACCATAGCTAACCCTCCTGCCTTCATTTTCAAACTGATCAATGGAAAGCTGCCTGACCATACCACCCAAAGCTCCCCCAGTTTCTGCAGCTACAACCACCTAAAAAAATTTATCACAATAAAGTGAGATTCCAAAGCTAACAAGCACCATGCCAGTGGGATGAACTCTGACTCTTTGAGTACCAAATACCAAAAAACAAAATAAAAATGTTAGATAGGGATGGCATGCTGATACTGACAGCTCTATGATGCAGTCGAACACCGGGTGGAGTAACATTATTAGATAATGCAGAATCTGGCACCTTAATTAGGCTAGAGATCTCGTTTCCACTTGGTGAAGCCTCTGCTCCACGATCTCTGTCTAGAAATTCCTCGGCTTCTCCATTAACTTGGCGTGCCTTGGCAGCAGCTAAAGTAGCGCTTATCGCCTCAGCTTCTGCTGCTGAGGCTTCAACCAAGTACTCAACACCTTTGCCAAGTCTCCTGTAGCATTCATCAAGCACATTCGAAAAAAGGACTTCATTTGCACAGGAAAGAAACATCCAGGAAATTTAAAAGAAAAAGAATCGCAATGCACTATTCCTCAACTTGAGTAGAACAGACAATAAAGTACTAGAACCCTGAAAATAAAAGCTTTAATTATCAAAAGGAATTAATAACTCAGCAGGAGCTACCTTGGTCCGTGAAGCAAGGCATTTTCAGTGCTTATATCAGTGCACATATCCCCATTAATAGGAGGGGCAACAGGGCTTCCTAGCACCACCGCACCATCACCATTTGCTTCAGGAACTCCTTGCCTCATTCTTTCATCAATGAACAAGCATCTTCCAGGTGATCTCCCAGCCGGTGAATTGGCTGCAGCTACTGCTGCTGCATGTAAAGCAGCACTTGTCGTTTCGGCAGCAGCAAGATCTTCAGCAACAAGCAGGTCATCTAGCAACACCCCTGTGCACAAAAACCTTTTATTATCTACAGGAAACAATAAAATATGGCACTTCATCATCATAACCATCATCACCATCCAAAGTGGATTTACTAGCATGTCCAAAGTAGAAGCATTCAGTAATCTGCATAACAGTACAACTAGTCAACTATGCAAAGTATGAGCATATCATGATACATCATAATATAAATACTAAATAAAGAAACAGAAAGTACCACCTCGCTAGTTTTACTGCCAGACCAAAGTCCAAATAAAGGAGAGTTGCATTAGGTCGGTTGATAGCAAGCATAAAACTTTTGTCACAACTTAAACATGAATTCTGAGAAAACACTGTTCTGTGATCATGCTAGGGAAAAACAGAATTCATATAGCCAACCCCAACATAGTTGGGACAAGGCTTTGGTCATCATGACAATGAGAGAAACAGAAAGTATGTAACACCAAAGGAACTTTACAAGGCCTCTCAATACCCTCAGCTAAGATATGAGCTCATCTCACACCAAACATTAACATATTAAGTTAGAAATTACAATGAAGTGACCATATCCCAAGTGAAAGCATTAAAAGAATCTCTTAGACTAAAAGATTGGCAGGACTGAACAATTAGAAAACCCTTGATCCTTCTCCAATTGCTTTTAAACCTCCCATTCAGTTAAGTCGCCCATTTTGATTCTCTCAAGATGACTTTCATACCAAATGGCCCTCGATATCCCTTTGACACTCCCATCTACATTTGATTTGCAAGGCAAACAAAGGTAGAGGTTCTCATCCACATAGCAACTTTCTCAACTTTTTATTTTTATTTTTAGAGTGATAAATGTTAGGAAGTCCCACATCCCACATTGCCTAAGTAATAGGCTTGACATGTCTTAATATACCTATATGAGCTTCCACTTATCAGCTTAAGCTTTTGGGTTGGTATATGGTTTCTTACATGGTATCAGAGTGGGTTCCGATCCAGTTGTTCTTGTGTAGCCCACGTGACAGGCCTGTCCATGAAATCTGTTGGGCCTGCACGTGAGGGGGAGTGTTGGGAAATCCCACATCCCACATCGCCTAAGTAACAGGCTTGACATGTCTTAATATACCTGTATGGGCCTTCCACCTATCAGCTTAAGCTTTTGGTTTGGTATATGGTTTCTTATAATAAAATGCATTAAAAAAAAAAGGAAACAAAATATACAATAAAAGAGAGAAGGCTGTGTGAATGTAATATGTTTCACAAATGAGCCATTATCTCTTAGCAATTACTCTCAACATCAGAAACACCAAAACCACAATATTCTTTTCCTGTATATGTTCATCTGGTCATCTTATTGAATTTCAACACAGAAGTTTAAAACGCGGATGGCTGAGTGAATAAGATATGGCTCAGAAGCAGGTCATTATCACTTGACTCCTCACAAGGTCAGAAACAACAGACCATGATATTCTTTTCCCCTAAATGCCTATATGTTTATATATCTTATTCATCTCCAACTTCAAGAGAGAAATTAAAAGTGCTATAAACATAGATGTTCCCCTCCTTCCAAGCACTCCAAAGGAAATCATACTGAAGGTTTTTACTCCTGGAAGAATGGACACCAAACCTAACTCAACATTCCTTTTAACAAGGCAACTTAAACTTTCATTAAAAGGGCGCTAGAACAAGTTAAAACACGCGCTGTCCAACAAAACATATCAATTGGCTCCCTCCTTCGCCAATTGCTTCACCACATTTTCTTCACAAAGAATGCAAGGAAAAGAAAATTGCCCCAATGTAGCCATGGATTTTCTCTACAATATCTGCGAACTTCTGAGGGAATAATCAATCCATAGTTCATATGCTTAAAATATCTAATAGTTAACTTTCTGGTAGGGGTGGCAAATGGGTCAAATCGGGTTCACTTACTAGGGGTGTCTAGGTTGAAGCCCAACCCATATTTGACCCATTCTTAAAACCTGTCAGGCAACTTCAATCTGCACCCAATATGGGTCGATGCGACCCAACCCGCAAACCCTCACCAGCAAATGATGATGATGATGGGGTTTCCAAACTCAAACAATTGAAGAAAAACAAGATGAAGATGAAGATGGAGATGAAGAAAATGATGATGATGATGATGATGATAAGCTCTCCGAACTCAAACAGCAGAAGATGTTTCCAAACTCATACTAGAAGAAGAAGTGGCGCAGCCCGGATCTACGATTTGATAACAGATCAATCTCTCAAAGGATTGATCGAATCCAAGTATCCAACAATGGATTCAGCCACTAGGGCACAAGCATAACAATAAAACACTCCATAACTGACAAAAACTCAATCAACTTGATTAATTGGAATAAGCATTCTAAATACAATGAGGCCTAACATCCTTATATAGAGGAGTTGGCTTAATCCCTAAGCAACAATATTTCCTAATATCTAAACATCCTTGCGCCTATGGACTGGGGCCCAATGGGTTGGCCCAGGGGCGGACCTAGGTGATGACCGCTCCAGGTCAGCTCAGAATATCCCCAAAAACCTACAATGGTCCCCTGACCATGACCAAAAGACTGCCCCACCCCAAAACATTTTCTACCTCTGCCCATAAACTAAAAACAGCAGTTCCACTTGCTAGCCCACTTATATCCGGCCTATGTATGTTGCACATTTATTGGAAAGTGTAGCTCCAATCTAACTACGACACATGTTGAAATAAATAATATAATAAAATTAAAAAAAGAAGGGTCATACAAGCATTAAACTTTTAAAAACTAAGATAAAAAGTCTTCAAGGGAGTTTTGATGAGATGAAATGCCATGACACTTGGAAAGTGTCTCCTTGTTGAAATGATTAGTGCTTTGGAGTAAGAATAAATTAGAAAAAATTAAGAACCCATTAAATCAATACCACATTCCAACGTCCCAGCTTCATTAGTATGAAGATCTCCATTTGAGTCGGTCTCACAGTTGGATTAATAGTTTGATAAAAAATAAAAATAAATATACATAAACAATATTAAACACGTTTTTATGAAAAGGTCAGTTGAATGGTCGGATTAATTGTAATTTTCGATATCCTATACATTTGAAGGCCTTTAATTTGTAGAGCTCAGATTTCAGTAAATGGGCCCACTGTAATGCTCTACTCTTTTTTCTCAATTTATGTCCAAGTGCAATGAAAAGCTCAACGTTGCTCAAAATAAAAGTAAAACCATATAAGAATGAAGACGGTGTTTTGGATGCTTTACACGTAGCCCCATTAGACAATATGATCTCATTCATCAAATCAAAAGGCCTTTCATGTATTAAATCATTTAAATTATAAAAATTGAGTTTTAACTACTTATTTCTTCTTCCTTTTTTTTTTCAAATGCAATGCATTTTCTCTTTCACTATTTGTTGATGTGGAAAAAAAATCTAACAAAGCCTAGAAAAATTTAGCCCCACCCAAACAAAAGTCCTGGGTCCGCCACTGGGTTGGCTGACCTATTGTCAGGCTTGCATCAATTCTCCCCCGCTTGAAAAACTCAACTCCAGCGAGTTGACAACTTGATAATAAGGGAGAGAATTCGACCACAAGTTCGGAAAATGTCCATCGGGGTCGAAAATCAATCACACAAACTTCTAATTTTGCTTGTAAGCTTCATTCTCTTGACATACTTTGAAAACTCGACTCAATCTTTTCCTCCATGTAAAAGTAAATTGGAAGTGTCGCTTCTTCTGAAGTCTACATTTAGCTCGGATGCGTGCTTTTCCCATGAGAGACTACAACTGTAAAATCTGCTATCTGAATGCAATCGCCAAGCTTCCATTGTTGATCCCTGAAGATGAAGTCAATGTGAGGGATGTCAACAACGTGATGTTCTTGTGAAACCACTTGGACAATTGAATTGATTTCCGATGACGCAATTGGATTTTCTAGCAGTGGCATTACAATCAAATCCATCGGATGCTCAATCTTTTAGCTAACCCGATCAAAGTCTTCAATGCTTACTCGTCGTTGTTCTTCCTCAATCCTTTGTGGCTCTTGATTGACATTGCCTTGATCAATATTATTTGTACCCACGAAATTATCTTTGCCATGAACTTGCTCTTCAAAGTCATTCTTGATGCCTTGTGTTTTCTCTTTTGGTGCAATCATGACTTCTCTTTCAACTTTTTGCTTTTTCTATAGCACTTGTGTTGAAGGTGATGATGTAGACGAAGATGAGGCTGTCGATGTCATTGGAATGAGCATAACCATTCCACAAAAGAGTATACGTGTTCGCCTCTTTATCATTGTGCACTTTTCGATCAAAAAGTCATGGACGTCCAAAAATAATATGAGCAATATTCATATAGATCACATCACACCAAATTTTGTTCTCATAATGGACCATCGTAAATGATACCAAACATCTATGAGTCACGGGGATGACATGACCATTAGACCACGTGAATTGGTAGGGCTTAGGAAGCTTCTCGATTGGCCAATGAAGTTTGTTAATGACCTCTTGCGCGACAAAATTTATTGCAATACCATTGTCGATAATCAAATTAGCAGACTTGTCTTCGACAGTTACCCGCATGTGAAATTTCTTAGCCAGTTTCTTCTTCTTCATTTGCATTTGTATTAAAAAGTTGGCGAATGACAATAGTGGGATTATCTTCTCCTGAAAAAGTCTCTTCACAACATGAGCTCTTGATCGCTACTGAGTTTTTCTTACTTGAGAATGCCAAATTTCATTTTCAGCCCGGAATACTTCAGCATATACTTCTTCAATGGTCATGTATGATCGCAAACCTCTCATATATCGCTTTTTATCATCTTTATCTATGCCCTTTAAATTACAATCAAATTCCATATTTTGATATTGGGGCATATACTCATTGACTGTCAGATCTCCTTGCTTCAAATGGAGGAACTGTTCAAAGTATACAGCTTTCTTATAATATCGATCCCCATGAAATTTTGTTTGTTGCTCTATCGGATCTTCAATGTTTCTCATATTGGATGCAAAAGAGGAAGAAGACATATTTTTGTTTCAAAGATGAACTAACCTGATCTTGCTTAGAAGTGCTCAATGAAGTGGCTCCATCAGTAAATACTCCCAAGTGGATCAGGTTGAGATATTTGTTGGCTGAGCCCACCTTTTTTTATTATTATGCTGCTGCTGATGGGTCGGGTTTGGGCTCAGATTGGACCCAGACTCGGGTCAGGCCCAACTGGAAGGCCTTGTCAGTTTCTCCCAAACGACACACATGTGAAGAGGGAGAGGGAGAAAAAAACCTTCTCTTCTTTCTCGGGCTTTGTGCGCAGAGAGAATAAAAAAACAGGTTGGAAGGCTTACTGCTTGGAAGAAACGAAGGAGGGAGGAGAGAATTGGGAGACGATGGCTGGGGCGAGTAGCTCTGGAGAGGGGATGGTCTTTGACAATGTCATGGAGGCAGCTCCTGGTGACAATGGCAGAGGGCGATGGAGGCACTGCTGGCTGCTGTTTCTTAATGGACAGAGGGCGCTGAATGCAGGTGGTAGCGATGGTGGTCTTCGGGAAGGCAGTGACGAACTCGTGGTGCCAGATACTCCTCAACGCCACTCTCCTTCTCATCTTTCTACTTCATCTACTTTTTTTTTCTCGGGTTTGGGGGTGGCAGATGGGTGATTGGGGTTACGGGAAGATGAAAAGTGGAGAGAGGGTGTTCGAGATGTGAGGAATTGGGTTCGGATATGGTTGGGTTTTGATTTCAGGATTAGGGTCGACGGGAATGGTTTTAATAGGGTCCAGGGAGTTCAGGACAGTGTGGAGGATGGAGGGGGAATGGAATTCGGTTGATGAGGGTTGGATTAGGGCTTCAGGATTTGGGTTTGGTGAAGATTTGGTGTTCGATTGAGATGAATTGAGGGAGGATGTGGGTTTTGGATTCTGACAAGGCTGGTAGATCGGGTTTACGCTCCAAATCAATGGGAAAGTCAATTTTGGCAGGGACGAAAAAGGAACTTGGGAATTGGGACTGGTGGAAAAGTTGGGAGATGGAAAGGGTAGGTGATTCAAGGTTTCTGGAATGGTGGGGAATGGATTCAGGAAGGTTGAGGTGATGTGGTTAAAGGGGATTATGGGATGGGTTTTAGGGCGGTGTTGGTTGGGTGATGAGGAATGGCAGAGTCAGGGTTTCGCTTGTTGAATGGTTTCGGTGAGAGAAAGGACTGGACTTTGGATGTGATAGAGTTCAGTTGATTTGAAGGTTGCTGGTTTGGAACAGTGAATTCAATGATGGAAGGATGGAAAGATGATGATGAATTGATGATAGATAAAATCCGGGAAAGAAGACTGTCTACCCAGCGATCGCGGGACTTCGGCTCTAATACCAAATTGGCGCAGCCCAGATCTGCAATCCGATATAGCTATGGCACAAGCAGAACAATAAAACACTCCATAACTGACGATAACTCAATCAACTTGATTAATTGGAATAAGCATTCTAAATACAACGAGCCCCAACATCCTTATATAGAAGAGTTGGCTTAATCCCAAAGCAACAATATTTCCTAATATCTGAACAAAGCCTAAAATAGGAAACATACTAATATTAATCCTAAATAAAGGGATGTCCGCTTGCGCCTATAGACTGGGGCCCAATGGGTTGGCTGTTAGCCGACCTATTGTATGGCCTGCATCAAGAAGATGATGATGAAGATGAAGAAAATAATGATGGTGGTGGGCTTTCCGAACTCAAAACAGAAAGAAGAAAACGAAGAAAATAGTTGTCATCTTTGTCTTCTTCTTAGATCTTACACTCTCTTTATGTACCTAGGGTTTCTGCAACTTCTCATATTTCTCCATCATCCAAACCCTAGAGTTAGGGTCTCTTGAATACTCAAAGGGGCCTATGAGACAGCTTTGTGACTGCCTCAACCTTTCCTTGATTTCTCATTTTGATTTGCTCAGCTCACCAGTTTCAACTCATTGATAACAGAATATTTATCTGCTCTTCTATTTGGAATTGGAAGTTTCATCTCATCTTCCCTTTGAATTTGGAAGCCTTCTTTGGTGATATGCATGGGCAAGACAGGTGGTGGAGGTCAACCCAAACCTGACCCATTTTACACTGAGTCAGATTTACATAGATACAGGTCGGGTCATGCAGGTCGGATGCGAGTTAAGTCAGCAGGCAGTCAAATTTTCTCACCCTAACTTCATGGTGGAAGTGCTTTCTCCATATGCCATTTAGAAGACTCGATAGATGGAAGGAGGTAATTGGACCTAAATTGGACACGTTTCGCTTAAGTTAAACAGTAATCCTCTTTATGCGTGGTCAGAGAAAATATTGAGCTATTGGATGCATGTCCAAAAACTGTACTGTGAGATTGAAGATGACAGTTTCCAACGCAGGCATGAAGTAGATATGGTTTTGACGCAAATCTTGTGTGACATTGTTCAATATATCCCAAGAATTGTGTTTTCAGTAGAAGATGCCCATCTTCTGTTAATAATTGCAGGCAACATGAAGGCGTTGGTTGGCTGCTGGAGATGGTCAACATGCTAGAAGGAAAAAGGTGACGACATGGCAGATAATCATGCACAAAATCAAGCATTAATTCAATAAAATGATGGCATACTTGCAGGAAATGCAAAAAGGGAATAATCCAAAATTCAAACAGGTGATATAAAGAATGGAAATAACTTAAATAAGCTCTCTAACTCCTTGTGGAATGATAGGGTACATATTGTGCTTTTTCCTAATAGATCAGCCCCAACTATTTCTGGAAAGTATATAGAAAGAAATTAAGTCAGCATAAAAACAGCTCTAATCAGTACACTTAAGAACTTCAAAGTGTTCACTTGTTTGCAACATTTTACATATGTGAACATTTCCTATGTGAAAATTTTACATAATATCTTTCAGAAATAAAAAATCAAAAATAGCACAAGTATGTCTGTTTCTCAGAATTTGCACATGGAAAAGAATCAAGTGTAAAAAATGGTGGAGAAGGCCCATTTTCATGCAAACATTTTCACACTTCCCACCCTGGTAAAGTCATTTACATATGTAATAGCTAGGTTTAGCGCCCTACCACCACGTAGCCCGCCATAAATGAAGATCAAGTCACCAACAGCAGCAGCAGCATGCCTACAGCGTCTTGTTAACTCAACTGCAGCATCTCCACCAGCTGCATCAGCACTGTACCTGCCTGTCCTAGGGGTTGTGACAACAGACTTGGAATCACACCAAACTCCTGCTGCAGTATCCAGCACTGACACAGAAACACAAGGAACTTTTAATATCTTTTATAACAAGAAATTTGAATAGAGTAGAATGCCATCATGAAATTTGTGAGTTTTCCACTATATATGTTCTTAGAGCACCAGGGCTCATAAAAGACAGAAATGTAAAACAGATGATAGCCATCTTTCACAAAGATTATCGTTAATTTCTAACAAATAATTAAACAATTAAGAAAATCATTAAATTTGTAACAGGTCAAAGGAACTGCTTAAATAAAACCAGTAGAATGAACTGCCCAAATGAAAATAATGGAAAGGAATGCCATTGTTACCACGTAATAGAAACCCAACCCCCATCCCAGAAAATCTCAACCCAAAACAACAACAACAACAACAATAATAATAATAAGACCAATGTGTCAAGTGTTTCCCTTTTTTCTCTCTTTGCTGTTGGGTACTGGACGCTCACTTTATAATAGATAGAAGATTGGAGTCAGATATCAAGAAATAGAGTTGGACCTTTCTGTAAACATTAAAAAGTCAGGGACTACTATGTAATTGTAGAAAGTTTTTGTAATATTGGAAAATACAATAGAATATATATGTAGCTGGTCATCCAACCTAGATGACACAGCTTTAGAGTTTCTTTTCAAGCATTTCACTTCCCTTTATTTTTCATGTTTCTCAACCGTGGGGTATTTCAGACCCTATGATGAAAAGCCCTTAGATATTATGTGAATCAGTCAATGCAACATGGTATTAGAGAAAATTAGAGAACCACAGGCTGCCGGTCGATGAAAGCAATTGGAGTTCTGTATCCAGATTCAAAGGCTTCAAGGACTGCCAAATGTAGAAAGAAAGTTGCCTGATTCATCAGGAATGTACCGAACCCAGTGAAGACTTTTTAAGTTTTTGGTATAATAATTCATATCAAGTAGAAGAAGACCTCCATATGAAGGTAGTATGGGATCTTTTTTAAAGATTTAACTCAATTCGGAAATTTCCAGAACTGACGACATAGCTATAGATGTTCAACTCTGTACTAGATACTTTGGAAGGGGAATTTCAAGATTGAAAGGCAGCTCGTACTGCTTGAAGCTGAAGAATAGAGGTTACTGAGTATCAAAGACCATCTGGTAAGGTTCTTTTTTTAAGTTTTTTCAAGCCCTGGGGCTGACATCATCAACCAGTTTTCTTTGTTGTTCCTCTTTTTTTTTTTTTTTTTGGGGTGTATTAGCCATCCAAGTTTATTAAACCTGATTTAGAAGTCAATGTAAGAGATAATGATTGAAGGTATTTATGGTGGTGTTGGTTCAATGAGAAGATTGTTTTTTTTCTAGACCTAGTACTCTTTTTCTGGAGTCTGACCTTATTGTACACTTCAACAATGGGTGGTGGAACACTGAATTAATGGAGGAATCTCCCACTGTAGGTTACTCTTCCTCTGGTTGTCAGCCTAATAAATTTTTTCACTTTTTATAGAATAGCATGGTATATTTTTCTGAAAGGTTACATCCATAGTGACAAATAGTTGGTTGTGTTGGTCCCAGAGAAGCAGTTGCACCTGTATCCTCCCAAGAAACAGAAGACAATACCATTGTTCTCATCTGGCACACGTTTTTCTCACCAGGCACTGCATCAACGGAAGTCCTAGACTCATATACTAACAGGTAACCCAACTCAACCAATTCAAATCTTAATCTTCCCACTGCATTGCTTAAGGGGACATGGCCTTGAGTTACCCAACATCCTATACAAATTTCATGTCCTATGACCATTTATCTCATTTGTTACCCAGTTTTATCTGAATGCATACCTACACATGTTTCTGAGGCATTAACATACCCTAGGTGGAAGGATGAAGAAATCCAAGCCCTTGAAATGAACGGTAGCTGGCAGTTGGTTGATCTCCCAAAAGGAAAGCACGTATGATAGGCTACAAGTAGATTTTTATATTTTAGGCCCCATTTGGCATTGTTTCTATACTGTTCCCAATTCTGTGCTGAGATTGGGTTGTATTGAGATTAGGTTGCGTTAAAATTTGTGCTGTGCAAAACATGCTTCGCAACAACATGTCAAATTGTTCTGTTGAGACTATGCTACGGGAAACTTGTTTGGTAACATTATAATAGTTTTGTGCTAAGGAACAAAATCAATAAAATCATATTTAACAACATTGTAGAATTTAAATCTATTATAAATAATCATAAATATATTTTGTACATTAAAAATATATAATTTCATTTATTATCACATATCTATGTCATTTAATATCATCATTAAAATCAACGGGTCTCACACATGTTTTTTTAAAGAAAAGTTAGAGAAAAAAATGGACAAAGCTAGCTATGTAGACACATGGGTACCCAATTTGATGAACCCCCAAATTTCATGTCGAACCCACAGATATTACTCATGGGAGGTTGTTTTAGATGTACACACACAATATAAATACATTGTCTTGGTTCTCCTAAAAAATGTGAAATAAGCAAATGTCACAATATATCCAATGTATCCGAGTGAAGGTAACTTCAATCATTATGTGAATATATTTTTTTTAATGGTATCAATCATCATGTGAATACAAAGTGAAGGTGACTTCAATCATTTGGTGAATACAAACTAAAATTATAGTGACAATTTTAACATCAGTTGATTGGTTCAAATCAACATTATACAGAAGAAGAAGATCCATATTCATCAAAAGAGAAATGGTTGTAGGAATGCACATAAACGAATTCATTTTCTCACAGATGGTTGGTTGCCCAGGTGAATTATGCAGGGATATACGAAAAGTTGCATGGAATTTGACCCATGGTATGATTTTAAAAAATCTTACAATAGCTAAATGACTGGTAATGAATTTAGTCATTGCTAAATCTTTATTAAGTCTCATTTCATAAAAAGAAAAAACAACAAGAGAGAGAGAGAGACAGTTACAATATGAGCCTCATCCAATCAGTCAATCCAGACAAGAGGAGGAGGGGTGCACACAATGACTAGGATATAGTTTTAAAGGCTGGGGAAAGAGGGACAGAGAGGCCGGGGCTTGAATGAAGAGAGGGATTGGGAGAGGGGAGAAGGTAAGGGGAGAGACAGAGAGAGAAAGGTGACGGATGGAGAACGGGAGGAGTGGGTTACACTTTCGTCCACACAGCTGTTCCAAATAAAAAACAATGTTAGATCGTTTCGATAATTTTGGTCTAACAAATCCGCATGGAACGGATTGTTCCCTGAATTCAGAATTTGAAACAAACAAAATTTTATTCCAAACACATTTCGTTGTCCCATGTCTAGTGGGAATGTGAAAACTTCCTTGGGGAACGATGCCAAGCACACCCTTACTCTTTACAATCAAGCATAACCCAGACAGTTCAATTCAAAGGTACAAAACAAGACTAGTGGCAAAGGGAATCATACAGTCCTACAGTGTGGACTATTTGGAACACTTTCTCCAGTTGCAAAATTAAACTCAATCACAGGAATATTGTCTCTAGCTGCCTAGCAACCAATTTCTCATAAGCCTCCGTATTAACTAGATGTCAAAAATGCTTTTCTACATGGAGATCTAAAAGAAGAAGTATATACAGATCTACCAACAGGTTTTATAACAAAAGGGCAAAAAAAAAAGATGTGATGACTCAAGAAGGCACTATATGGACCAAAGCAATCTCTGTGCATGGATCAACAGGTTTAGTCACACAGTGATTTGGTATGCGCACAAGAGATGCCATGTAGATCATACAATTTTGTGAGGAGAAATGGTTATAAAGTTACAATGTTGGTTGTGTATGTCAATGATATTGTGATCACCAGAAATGATGAAAAAAGAATGAAGGATCTGAAGGTCTGAAGTTCTATTCTAAAAAAGAATTTGAAATCAAGGACCTGGGAGAGCTAAAGTACTTTCTTGGATTAAAGTTGCAAGGTCCAATAATGGAATTGTTATACTCAGCACAAGTATACATTGGATTTACTTGAAGAGATAAGAGAGTTGGGTGCTTAACAGATAGACACTCTTAACGAGCAAAACCATGGCTTACATTTTGAAAGTAGTGAAATGCTCCATAAGGACCGTGACCCAAAGGCATTTAAGAGATTAATAGGGAAGTTGATTTATTTGACTATCCAGATATCTCATATGCGGCTGGTGTGGTAAGTCAATTCATGCATGCACCTCGCACTGAACATATGACTGGTTCATAGAATCCAACAGTGCTTTACAGGAGGTCCAAGACGGTATTTTGTATAATTGCAATGAACATTCAGATATAGAAGCATATACTGATGCTTATTGGGCAGGGCAAGATTATTTAAAAAAAAAAAAAGGATATATATGGTCCATTACAACGTATTGTTACACTTGTTGGTGGAAACCTGGTTTCCTGGAAGAGCAAGAAGCACGTGGTATTTGCTCAAGTGCTGAGTTGAGTATCGAACAATGGCGCATGGAAGCTACAAGTTACTCCGATTGAAATTCTTCTTGTGTGAACTGGGTCTTAAGAAAAGGGAAGCAATGGTCTTGCATTGTGATAGTCACCCATAGATATTGCCAATAATCCAGTCTATCATGAGAGCATTTGGAAGTTGATTGTCATTTCATTTGAGTGAAGGTTGAGAGGAAGGAGATCGAGTTGGTATATGAGACTATGAGTACTAAAGATCAACTTGTAGATTTTCTCACAAAAGTAGTATCAAATAAGCAACCACCAGCTTGAGTAAAGACTAAAAAGGGACTACTATGTAATTTTAGAAAGTTTACAGGGGGTTTCTTCTAATACTTGATAATATAATGATGTATATAGCTGTTCACCCAACCCTAAATGACACAGCTGCAGAGTAACTTTTCAAGAATTTTTCTTCCTTTTCTTTGTTCTCCATGTTTCTCAACTCTAGGACCTTTTATGTAGCCCAAGTGCATCATTTTTTTTTTTTATAACGGAGGGTGTCCCAGCCCTTTGGGCCGGACTAATCCCTAAGGGCCCAGGGGAAGCTGGGTAAATCCCCTATGGCCCCAGTGTGGTAGTGAAGTTTCGAACCCTCAACCTTTGGGAGCAAACCATAGTAGCCCAAGTGCATCATTGGCATCAAGACCAATGAAAGGAGGTCCAAGAAAAGGCCCATTGTATGCCAGCACATTAGCTCAACTGTACCTACTTTCAAAATGTTGATTCCTTCCAAATAAAGATTCCTAATTCTAAAAGAGAGATCTTAAAATCTAGGAAAAATTTTATTCAAATGTCATCATTTACAATAATTGATTGATTGTGTCACGCCTGTGATCCCCCTGAAGAAGGGTGTTGGGTCCCGTGAGCATCCACCTAGAGAGAGGGAAGGGGAAACTCTGAAGGACTGGGTATGCAGTGATGCATAAGTCCCACATCGGAAACGTGCAAATCCCGATCCTGGGTACATAAGTGTGGCCTGGCCTTAACCCCACATGAGGCCTTTTAAAACCGTGCAGCAAGATTGCATGGAAATCCCATGAGCCAAAGCAGACAATATCATGTGGACAGTGGGCCTAGGTCGTTACAGATTGACACGTAATCAATTAAGGATAGCTGATAGTCATAGAAAAGGGAAGACAAATCCCATCAAGAATAATGAGATTGGTATGTAATTAATTCCATTTAAGGAAAAAGGAAATCATATCTAGGCCCTAACAGGCAAGATTGACCTTCTCTCCTCTAGAAGTACAATTGTATCTCTCATTTGTGATAAAATGAAAAGTTCTCTCTTTCCTGCTCACTGTTGTGAGAACGTGTTTTCCTTTGTGTGAAGACTCCTTGGGTTGCATATGGAGATGACTCCAAAGGCCAAGCATCCATTGTGAATGCGTGAAGATTCCATCCATCATCGGGTCCCATCACTTTTCAAAACCTATCGTGAAAAGCCCTAGATATATGTGAAGCAATCAATACAACATAAAAAAGTACTAGACTGGGTAAAATTCAAAGCCCAAACAATGCACACAAATATGAAAGTCCTCGAGTCAATGATCCTAACTTCCCAATTAGGAAGCAAAGAAGAAAAACCTACCAGGTGGGCCCCCTAGAAAGCATGACAATCATGGCAAGTAGGAAGTTTGAAAGACAATTACCTACCTATGTGCAAAAACTGGGAACCAACTCATCATGTTAGATAATGTTTGAAGGGCTTCAAAGTTTATAAAATCCACCCTTTGGGTAAAGTTGGATAAGTACCAAACTAGCATTATCAATCCAAAGTCTACATAACTTAGATGACTGTCAAAAGCAGGGTTTAAAATAACGGCCGTTATGTAACGGTAACGGCCGATACCGTGCCGTTAAATAGCATATAACGCCCGCAATACATTACGGGCCTAAATATCGTCAACATATCGGATTATAACGGCTGTTATATTGAATATAACGGTCGTACCGTTATAATGGCCGTTATATTGAATATAACGGCCGTTGTATCGCTGACGGGTTTTTTTTTTTTTTAAACGTGTCTGCTGCTACCTTCTTTCACCCTTTTCATTCTTCTTCTTCCTGAGAGCTTCCTAAGACTACTTGAGGGCTGCTACAACTTCTAAGGCATGGAAAAGCTTAAATCTAAGCTACTTTTGGGTGGATTTGTATGTGGGGAAAGCTAACCAAACTCAAGGCACCTCTTTGGTAAGCTTTTTTTTTTTTTTGTTTTTTGGAGTTCTTTTCAAGATTCAACATCAAAATAACTTAGAGATGGTTGAAATGTGTTAGATCTATACTTTTGGAGCAAAAAAATTCAAGTTTTAACACTTTTTGTAATTTTTTTTATTTTTTCATTATTTTAATCCGAATTATTTTAGGTTTTTTTTTAAAAAAAAAGATTGTGTAATACATGGACCAAAGGCTTTATATTGAGTTAGATATTTCAGCTTATTTTTAAAATTATGGTTGCATTATGTCAATTTTATTATATTTCAGCTTATTTTAGTATATAAATCGATACAGCAATGATACATGATATTATAACTTGAGGGGACCGTTATTTTGCTTTAAAGTGTGCACTAATGGAAAAAAAAAAAAAAACATTATTTTCTATCATTTTATAATATTCTGGATTTTTTTGATATTTTTTCGGATTTTTTTGGGGTCAAATAAAAATTCGCTCCGCAATGGGCCGCGATGACCGCGAGCCGCGACGCGATGACTGCGAACCGCGATTTTGAACCATGAGTAAAAGTCAAGTAAAGCCTCCATTTTTTAGACAAGGGGTCACATCAGAAGTACACTTTTTCAAAATACCCTCCTTTATAATAAAAAAAAAAAAAAGTCAAAAATCAACATCCTTTCTCCACAAAAAGACAAAAAAAAAAAAAAAAACCCTCCATTTTTCTATACAAAGATTCAAAAAGATTCCATACCAAACAACTAAAAATAAAATACCATTATAACCCACATATGTTTTATTCTCTCTTAATTTGATGCTTTACTTTATCTTTATGATACGATAAAATTGCCAAACAGGCCCTAAGGAATGGATCAGTGAAAAGTCCCGTGCATGTGTACATGTATAGGGTTAATCCAGTACAAGGTGTATGTACTGTAATACAATACGGCATAGCTAGATGGGGCCCATTTGCGGGCCCCATTGATCATGGGACCAAGGGGATGAAAAGATCCATCCGGGTAGGCCCCAGCTATAAGAAATAAGGTCAATCTCATGCCTATGGCCCTCTAAGCCCTTGATTCATGGCCCACAAGTTTAAAGGCTTTATATTTAAAAAAAAATTGATTCTCGATCCAAAAGTCCAGTCTCTTTGGATGGGTGCAAACCCATGGGATCCAGTGTAAGTCGGGGGGTCTATGTGTGTGGACGGTTCGGACTGGTGATGGGCGGGGGCCAGCATGCTACCTCATACCGTGTTAAGGTACAAGGTGCGTGTGTGTGTGCGCGCTATATAGTCATTATGTGGAACAGCAAGGCTGTTCATAAGCTTCAAGTGGCCCAGGCTGCAGGAGAACCAGGGTGTGAGAGCTCTCCCTAGAAGGTACTGTTTCAAAGGCTTCATAGTTGATGAAATCCTAAGTCGTTAGATAAAGTCAGATGGGTGTCACATGTTGCATGATTGATTGACACTTGGCAGCCAACAAAATTTGGATAAGTGTCAAATATGGGCTGCTGCATGCTGGCAATCCCTAGGGAGGTAGTGGGCGTGCATGGGTTGGATTGATCAGGAGTGCACAAGTAGGGGGCAGGTGGGACCCACAGGCCATAGGACAAGCCAGGTCATTCATTGAGTGGGGGCAGCCTGGCCTTCCCTGATTATTCATTGCGATATATATAGGACATTCATATTCTGGACATCTAGTCGAATCCACATAATGCACTATAGTAAAGAAAAAAAACTTAAAATGCCTTTTTTCTACTT
The DNA here is from genome assembly GCA_028538565.1 of Umbellularia californica. Lineage (NCBI taxonomy): Eukaryota > Viridiplantae > Streptophyta > Magnoliopsida > Laurales > Lauraceae > Umbellularia > Umbellularia californica. The sequence goes on from JAPQWN010000006.1 coordinate 14,771,674, forward strand.
AAGCTTTTCCACGTTTGTTATCCGTTGACAATTTTCTACAAGTGAGTATTGGAAAAGCATTTTATCCTAACCAAATGTCAGACAAATCATGCAGCTCCATAACACAGTTAAATAATCCATTATTTTCAAATTTACGAGTGTATCAGAACAATACCTGCAATGCTAGAGGAGTCTTCTACCATGCGACCACCACCTAGCGCCCCTCCAGATACATGAAGCCTTGCATTGACAAAAACCTACTAATAGTATCATCATTAGACCACAGTCTGTAGAAAAAAAAACACTCAAAAGGAAAAAATGAAGATGAAACCCACTGCTGCATGCTGGTATCTAGGAGATGGTGAGACACCAGGAGCAATTGCCCATTCCCAACGACCATCTCTATGCTTTGCAAGACCATATGCACTTGCCATAGGCTATAGAAAAAGCACAAAACAAGCAAAATGTAACATGAGTAAGATGAAACCAAATCAAGAGTGGTATTGATAAGTTCAAGGACATGGCTAACAGTTAGTAAAATCCTCTCCTTTCTAACATCTGTTGCAGAAAAACTATAGAGGAAAACAAGGAGAACATACTTGACCGTGTAAATCAAGAATCCACTCTGATAAAATGCCAAGCTAGATCAAAAGAAATTTGATTTGGTATTGGCCTGAGCCCATACTGCAGGTGCTCACTCCCGCAACCCTAAGGTTGCAGGTTCAAGTCACATTACTTAATGGTCAGTTTGGCAATTTACTATTAAAGCAAAAGGGATGGAAAGCATCAAATCAAGAAAAAATAAAATATAAGTGGGTTATAATGGTGTTTTTTCTTTAGTGGACTGGTAGTGAATCTTTTTGACTCTTTGTGTAAAAAGTGGGTTTTTTTTGTCATTTAGTGGAGAAAGGAGGTTGCTTTTCGACTTTTTTTAAAAAAATGAGGGAATTTTGAAGATGTGTATTTTTTACGTGACCCCTTGTCTGAAAAATGGAGGCTTTACATTACTTTTACTAATCTAGTAAATTGCCAAACGGGCGGGCCCTAAGGATCTGTGATTTGATATCCATATTTTAAAAGAAAATTGCTTAATGAGGAAGTGAACGAAGGTCGTGTTTTGGTAGTTGCAAGGTACTTGCGTCTTTTGCATTGGCATAGATAAAAGGGTATTGAAGTAAACCACCTATGGGACATTTACAGTTAAGTCGCTCGTCTTTAGTCATATATGGGAAAATGCAGGTGTGATCATACCAGCGCTAATGCACCGGATCCCATCAAAACTCTGCAATTACGCATGCTTGGGCAAGAGTAGCACTAGGATGGGTGACCTCCTGGGAATTCCTTGTGTTGCACCCCTTTTTTTCACTTTAAAAAAAATGTATATGGGAAAATACTTATTAGAGGAGGAAAAAGCATTAGAAGCAGTTTATCTTCCTCATCCCCAAAAATATTGCTCTAGAGTGGGTGGCATTGGAAGATAAAATTAACCAGCAATCATTTAAGGATGTAAACAATGGATCATTTAAGGATTTGAAAGGGGCCCCTTGATGGGCATTTATTTATTTGCATTTCTTAATTATCTTTTACAGGGAATCAACTCTCGATGCTTTTAGAAGTCAACTACTTACTTAATGAATGTAAATAATTATTCCTCATAACGGCACTGTTACTGTTAGATATACCGCTCTTAATGTATTTATAAGCTTCAAAGAACAGAAAAAGTAATAAATGATAAATGAAATCCATTCAAAATGCCCACTTAGCTGTTCTCTGATTCTCACTTCAACCCAACCCAACCCCATGCAAACAACCCAAAAAAAAAGTACCTTGCATAATAAGTTCTTAGACAATTAATAGCCATTCTCATAATGGCACTGTTGAACTTACCACGCTGTTTGCATCTCTCCCTCCACAAAGCAGCAGAAGACCATCAGAGCGTGCACTAGCAGTTGCATACCTGTTTTTAAACACCAAGGAGATCGGTGTTCAAATTAAGCTGAGAACTTCAGTTCTCAAGAACATATTCATTTTAACTAAGTATGGCATCAGGTACATTTTACAAATGGCACTTTACACAAACTGAAGGGGAAGACATAGGTATCGCAACCATTTTGTACATGTCAAGGTAAAAAGATGGTAATAGCAAATCAAGAATAGGTAAAAATAAACCAAACTCAATATAAGAAGGGAACTCCACATTCTGCCACAACATCGACATTCGATAATGCCTAATATTACATGCACATAATATGAAGCAGCAAAATGGTAAAACAGGGGGGAAAATTCAAACTTTCCTGTAATGGATGCCTTCAACAGCAGGAATGATATGCATAAACACAAGCAATCTCACGATAGTACAAAGGTTCTTTTTACATAAATAAAAGTTTGCTTTCAAAGGAATAACAAAGAAGAAACAACATTCACAAAAACTCCAAAAGAAAAAAGAATTAAGGAAACTCAAGAATCTACTACAAATACGATTAGGGTGGCACCTTCTTTTATAACTGCTCAAGAATAAGCAATATGAAATATAAATACATTTTTTTACGAAGAAGAGAAACATAGATACATCTATAATCATATGAAAGAAGTCATCGCACTTTTCAAAGTTATAAGGTAAACCAATGCATGGATGCACACACGCACACAGAGAGAGCAGTTAAGAAATTACCCATGAGAGAGAGAGAGAGGGAGGAATTGTGCAGAAGAAATTAACACACTACAAAGAACTAAAACCCACATGTAAGCTTAAATTTAAATTATGAATGAGCATGCAAAATATCGCGGTCTGAGAACAATAATAAAAAATGAAAATAGGAGAGAGAGAACCACTACATAAAGCATTGCCAACACCTTTGATGAAAAAATAGGTTTATGTTCAAGCCTCTGTGCACCGAGGAATACATGTGAAGACTTAAAAATATTGAACCACACTTGTAAATTTTTCATATCATATATCTTGTAATCAAAGCTCCAATATATCAAGAGTTTGGAAATTATGAAAGCCAACAGTTCACTAAAGAATATAAATAGAAGGAAAATACATTAAAACAAGCAGCAGCCGAACAATGGCCTCACTTTTTGTACCAAAATCCAAAAAACAAGTAATCTGAACAGGTAGTCGGTTCATTAAACTTAGCAAGACGAACACAATCACATTGCAGGACAAGGATTGCATTCTCTTTATAAATGGTTGTAACAAAATATTTTCTTCAAAAGCTTACACACTTATCCTAAAGAGTAAAGACATTGAAAACTCCAAGGAAGGGTGTATTCTGGCAGTCCCTTCTTTTTTTGGTAATGTTTAGCAGTCTTTGTAAGCATACAATGCATGATGGCAATAAGAATGATATAAAACAATGCATGAATTTGAGCAGAACAATAAATAAATTGGCAGTATATAGAAACAATCAAACAATTTCAAAGTTTAATAAATAAGCTATGTAAAACCACATCAAAGCATTTCAAACACAAAAATGCTTCACAAGACAAACAATACAAATGTAAAGTTACAGTAAGCCAACAAATAAATGAAACTCGAGAAAGGACACACATGCACGGAGGTGGCCCTTCCCCTTCTGGTTCCAACTTCCTCCACTCATAAGGCTTGGCAGCTGTGTCCAGGGCCCAAACATCAGCTAAGGGACGCTTTCCTGTTAACATATAAAAGTTTAGCAACCTATCAGTTGCAGAAACAGCAAAAGACAAATAACATCTTATTGTGTAACAAAGCTAGATGTCTAAAATAAACAAAATAGGACTACCATCATTTCCTCCAATTGCCAAAAGGAACCTTTGCCCTACCAGAGCCATCACGTGTCCATAACGTGGTCCAGGGCCTGGGCCTTGTACAACTACCCTACATGCCAGAACATTGCTCTTATCAGTAAGGATCACCAACAGGCATACATGGATGAAGCAACAAGAAATCCTCAAGATACAACTATAACCTGTGCCAACGTGGCCGTTGCTGTGTTAGGTCCAGAACATGAAGATCCTCCGCGGACAAACCAGCTGGACCTATTCCACCCTGAGTTGCATCAAGAACAAATGGTGGAGGCTTAGATGGGTACTGGTTCCATGAAAGAATACAAGTGATACTTTAAATGCCCCAAAAAAACGAGAATAAAAGTCCTGAGATTACTTGAATAACCACCATGGTCCCAACAGCAGTAGCAACATGTGCAGCCCTAGGCGAGGGTTGTTCTCCAAGAGGAGTAAGCCTGCGAATAAGCTCATTAAGGTAGACATCCACATCACTGAAACTAGGAGCTTGAGACAAAAATCCCGAAATCAATATATTCAATAAAGACAACTGTTTGTTAACATATATATATATATATATATAGAGAGAGAGAGAGAGAGAGATTATTCCATGCATGCACACTGTGTGCGTGTGGGTGATTTCATGTGCACCTCATAGTGGGGTCCACCTAAATAGTCCATCCGAATGGACCCCTGTCCATTTGTGACAGTCACCGGACCCCTCGGTTTGCACCCATGTGAATGGACTGGACCGTTGGATAGATTGTGCACCCATTTTAGTTGGTGAAATTTTTTGGGCTGTTGATGAAAGGGTTAGAGTGATCAGATGGCTATGATTTTTGTACATAGGAGGGCCCCAACCAGATCTTTCAATCCCCTCCCCAAACCCATCCCTCTCTCCAAGCCCCATCCCCATGTAGGCCAGCAGGTGGGGCCAGAGTGAGGTGCCCATGCGCACCACGTGCATGGGATCACAGCTATATATATATATATATATATATATATATATTGTATGCAAGAGACTATGCTCAAATTCGAAAACCAAAGACTATGAAGCGAAATTATTTGCCTTCTGGTGAGACTGTCACCTCCTCTCAGTTAGTAGAACCAGTCCACATGCTGATTTTTTCTTTGTTTTGATAGGCAAAGTGTAAAATATTATAAAAACAAAATAGATCATACATGAACAAGCTCTCCGTAAGGAGAACTATAACAAGGGTAAAAAAAGTAATATACCCAACCCAAAACCTAATGGTGCTACCCAGGAAACAATTCTGCCCACCCCCCTGCTTGGCTAGCGCATCCGCAATGCTATTGGTGGACCAAACCTCATGGCAAACAGATTGTAATTCTGCCAATCTTTTGCATTGTTCAATAAAAACATCTAAATAAACAAGAGAAATACAGGAACCTCAAAACTATTATATGCATAGCAGCCTTAGGTCTCAAATACGTACAAATGAGCCCCATGTCTAACTAACAGCCCCAGCTGTGGATAGATCATAACCCAACATAATCAAAATAGGATGACCCAAAATCATTGATAACAGAAAATTTGATTAGCTCCCAAAAACATACTTTTAGTAGCTTCCATTCAAATGCTAAAACAAAATGTTGCCAAAATGAGGCTCATATCATTCCGCGCATCTGCTTCTCACCTGGAAACTACAATTACAATCCAAACCATTTGACATGTATCCTCCTCCCAATAAACTTGGATTATTGTGTTTAAAATACATCTTTATTGCAGTTGACTGAATCATTAGACTAAAACCATTAAGGATTACATCATTCCCCTGCAGGAGAGCAGGAGACCAACAGAGATTTGCCAACACAAAGAGAAGCTCAATAAGCACCCTTTCTTCATGAGGTTATAGGCCGTGTTGGTAGAGCCATGATAAATGTGATACAACTTAGACCACATTGTGTAGACTAATAAACAAGTCATGAAGAATTTCAACTGAGGTTTTTTAACAGGAATACGAACGCAGGAAAGATTCCCATTGATTGACAATAGCATAAAATATGAATCGAAATCACAAACGGAAAGACACAAAAATATCATTTCTTTGGTAGGGGGCGACTTTCCCAATCCAATTAGAACGAGCCAAAAGAGTCAGAAAACTAGAACTGATGCAGGATAAGAAACATGAGAAACTTGTAACCCTACAAAATTGGGCAAACCACTTCAAACAAAGCCTACCTAGACCATTTATTAGACATCACATCGTAAGAGTGCACATCAGCAGTCGCACCCGCAAGCCCTGCACAATTCAAACAAGAAATCCAATAAACAAATAGGCCCCCATCACAGCTTTCCACAACACACAACATACCCAACAAAACCATATATTAAGCAAACTTGCACGACTTCTTCAATTCATGTATAGATCAGGAATCAGAAAATTAGGGCGAGGAGATCAAAATCCAATTGCGAAAACAACAAAAGAGGAAGAAACATACGGATGCCGGCGTTCCCGGCGGAGGGTGGTGGAGCCGTGGCAGCGGCAGAATTGCCCTCGAGGGCGGTGGCGCCGCCGAAGAGGATGAGGCGAGGGCCAATGTGGCCGGGGGAGCCTTCCTCCCCGACGGAGGCGACTGCGGTGAGGGTATGGCCGCAGCGGGGGCCGGGGCCGTCTTCTGGCTTTTCGATGACGGCGTTGACGACGGAGTAAGCGGGGGCGGGGCGGGGCCCGGCGGCGGAGGGCTGGTGGGGCGGTGGCGGAGGGGAATCGGAGTCGGGGTGGCTGTTCGGAGTGTGATTCGGATCGGGTTCGGGCGCCATGGAAAGAGGTGAATCCACGTCCATGAGGTTGGAAGGGAAGATCTTTGAAGCAGAGAGAGAGAGAGAGGGATGTGGTTATGAGGGAGGACTACCATTTTCCGTGGCCCGCGTCGACATGGCTGAGATTTCTCGCTCTCTCTCTATATCTGTTTGAAGGAAAACCTAAGAGAGCGATGAGAGAGAGAGAGGAATTGCAGGAGGGAATGGAAATTGCGATCGCAGCGGCTCTCTGTCCGTCTCCACGTAGAGAGGAGCGAGAAAAGAGGACTTTTAGAGATAGAACAAGGGAAGGGAAATTGGGAAAATGAAGAGAACACGTTCCCTCTCTTTCTGTCTCTCAGAAATCTCCTGAGGCGCAGATTGGTGTCTCTTTCTTTTTGTCCGGATATTTCTACTTTCATATGTCTTCTTTCAAACGGTCCACAGTAATGCTGTGGGGCCCATCTGAAACGTGGCCCTGTAGCTCGCTAAAAAAGGGTGGCTGCTCCATGGAAAGTTGGCAAAACCTAGGGAGAGGGTGGGACATGAGTTTTTCTTTAGTCAAACAGTGCAGGAAAGTCTCACAAAATTCTTGATTTTTCTTTGAAGGTCTTGTTGCACCAAATAATTCGAAAACCAACCCGTGAGATGAAGTTATGGAAAACATGTTTGGTTTGTATTAAAATAAAAAAATAAAAAAATTTAAGAAATAATTTGTCGGCACAATTGTTTTCTACTTATATTTTGCCTTTTAAAGAAGTCAATTTAAATACTCGAAATCCTCTCTTTTGTCCTAAAGGTAAGCCCCACGTTCACATACCGTTGTTTCTTACTTATCTCTTACCTTTTAAAGAATGCAATTTAAAGACTCCAAAGTCGTCTCACTTATCTTAGATATAGGCCTCATGTTCACGATCTCAAAGAAGGTGGGTGCCACAATTGTTTCCTATTTATCTCTTGAATCTTGAAGAAGTTAATTTAAATACTCCAAAATATCCCACTTATCATATAGGTAGGCCTCATGTTCACTAAAGTGACGCACTTGACAATCTCAAACAGCACGATTGACAATCTCAAAGAAGGTGGTACCATTGTTTTCTACTTATCTCTTGCTTTATCTTAAAAATAGGCTCCATGTTCACGATCTCAAAAAAGGTGGCACAGTCGACAATCTCAAATAAGGTGCCACAGTTGATTCTTACTTGTTTCTTGCCTTTTAAAGAAGGCAATTTAAAAATGGAGATGCTCCTATGAAAGGTATCTCTCACCTTAAATGAGAGATAGGTGTGGAGATCTCACATCCATACCCAATGCCAATAGCTTAAATGTGAGGGCCCCACTCCTATCTCTCATTTAAGGTGAAAGATATCTCTCATAAGAGCATCTCCTATTTAAAAACTCCAAAGCCTCTCACTTATCCTAAAGGTAGGCTCATGCTCACAATCTCAAATAAGGTGGCCCCATTTTATAATTTTTAAAGATGAGTCACATTGTCACAATCACAAAATGTGGGACCACCTTATAAATCCTATAAATGTGGGCCCCATGTTCTAATTTCTAAATGTGGGCATCACATTGTAATTTCTAAATGTGGGTCTTGTATCTACGATCACAAAAAAAGTGACCCCACTTTATAATTCTTAAAGGTGGGTCATATAGTCACAATCTCAAAAGGTCGAGCCACATTAATTATAGATCTTATAAATACGGCAAGCCCACGCTGTGAATCTTGTGAGAGTTGCCCCATCTTCTAGTTTCTAAAGGTGGGTACCACATTGTGACTTTTAAAGGTGGAAGTCGCATTCACAATCAACAAAAAAGATGGTCCCATATTATAATTCCTATAAAGGTGGACCCAGACTGTAAGTCCTATGAATGTGCCCCAATATTCTAATTTCTAAAGGTCACCACATTGTAATTTCTAAATGTGGGTCGTGTGTCTACAATCACAGAAGATGTGGCTCCACTTTGTAATTCCTAAATGTGGGTCACATGATCACAATCACAAAAGGTGGGCCCACATTGTAAATCCTATAAATGTGGACCCCATATTTTAATTTCTAAAGGTGTGTGCCACTTTGTAATTTCTAAAGGTGTGTCCCATATTTACATTCACAAAAGGGTGGCCCCACATTATAATTCTTATAAAGGTGGGTCCACATTGTAAATCCTATCAATATGGGTCCCATGTTTTAATTTTTTAAAGTCGGTACTGCGTTGTAATTACTAAAGGTGGGTCCCATGTACAATGATATTTGAGTACCACAAACAATATAAGGTGGGTCCCATATTGTAAATCCTATGTTTCTCTTCTTTCCATTATTCGGAAGAGAACTTTTATAATGTTACTAAACAAGTTTTGTAGATATTATTATTAGAGTAATTTTAATATAATGTTGCCAAACAAGTTTTGCATAGCATAGCTTCAGCACAACACGATCTTAGCACAAAATTGGAAACAACATGAGAATGATGCCAAAAGGCCAAAGCTCCCACTTCTATAGTAAATAGCTTGCGCAAAGGTGCCTAATTGTTTAGGCAAATCATTAGGATTTGTGATGCTTAGAATAATTATGAGATTTTTTTGGTATGCAAGAATAATGAATTATTCTTCAAATATTGCCTCTCAAATGTTTTTTCAAAATGCTAAAAGGCACCCATGGATCAATCCCTGGGCGAGGAGGACTTCCCATTGGTACTCTACCACTAACCCAATTTAGCATAAAATGCTTAAGTATAATTGAGTATTCAGAAAGTTGAGATTTTTAAAATTTTAAAGCCTACTTTTAGAAATGTCAATTCTCAAAATTATAAAATTGAATCAGAGAGTTTTAAATGCTTTAAAGATGTGACATCCAAATTACCTACAAACAACTGGGCATTAATATTATGTTTTCCAAGGAAATTACTTGAAATCATGTATATAAAGCATAGTCCTTAGCTTTCTAATATTATGTCAATTTTTGGGTCATGTGAGCTATAAATAAAGCATCTCGGTGTAGTATTTAAAAAGTGAGGTACTCCACTGTAAACACAAGATTTTCTAGTGTAGAGCTCTAAAATTTGCATAATTCAACTAGGGGCATACATAATTAGGATCAAATTTGGATCAATGCTAACTTGGCAAGTGGTTGATAATGGGTACAAAGTACTTAGATTGTGAAAGGAGGCACATGTGAAATGGAAGGATGGTTGATTCTTAAAACTTTGCCTCTAAAGTAATGTGAGGGATCTACCTTTTTTAATCTAAATTGCTTGAAAGCATATCACCCCATATATTGATCATGTACTGTTAAGTTTATCCAGTAGACTTCAAAGAATTTTTATATTGGGATAAAATCACCTTAATCTTTTATCAACACAAGCTTCTCCATTGAAATAAGAGAAGAAGAATCACAAGTGCATAATTTCAAACTCAAACTTATAATTCTATCCCTTAATATCTCAAACAAACTTATCCTAACAAACTCATCTTAATGTCTCTAAGAGACTTGTCATCCCTAAGTATGTGATTTGAATGATATATTTTTTTATATAATATCAAGCAATTAGTGAGAGCAACTACAATTTAAGCCAAACTCAATCAAGTAACAATTCATGGTACTACTGATTGAGATAAACCATATATAAATGGAGAGACTTACTGCATTATTGGATTTTCACCCTAGGGACAAATGAAGATTAATGGATTTAAATATTTAAAATTGGGGGGGGACATTCATGCGCATCCATCCCTCACCATATGGTGAGGGACACTTACATGGCTTTCCCTCTTTGCACATGAAGATTATTTTTCTGCATATGACCATATATGGCTTTTCCTCTTTTGCACATGAATATTTCCAATTATGTAAGTGTCCATCACCCTATGGTGAGGGAATGATACACATAAATATTCTCCTTAAAATTGCTTGTAAGTTGGGGTTGTTTTCATCTTTTTTTATCAAATTAGAAGTAATTAAGGTTGCACGTAACTAGGTGAATGGTTACCGAGTTCCACTGCTCCAAATAGGACCTAATTTTTTTCATCTCAAAAAATGACCTTGATGAAAGAATAAGATCACAATTTTCAACTCATAAATGGAAATGTAACAAAATCATGAAGTTAGAAAAAACCCAAACATCACCTTTTTGCATCAAATAAAAAGAAAAATAATAAAAACTTTTTTTTTTTTACATAATTAACATTATTTGTATATAAAATGAGGTGATTTTAGAAATATCGTATTTTATATTGTTTCTTTTATCCTCTCTTTACAAGAAAATCGAACTCACACACCTATGCATACTACACATGTGATGGGCTAAGCATTAGTCGGAAAATAATTTTAGAAATATAAAAGCTAGCTACCTCCTTATATATGATGCTTTGTTAATTGGTCCCACCTACAAGTCACATAGGATGTCGTCAACCTATCGTCACTGCAACATAATAAAGAGTTTTACATTAGCTTTCTCATTTTTCTAATAATGTTAACCTTTCAGTCAATTGGATGGAAAAGTAGAAAATGATTAGTGGTTGAAACTTTGTAAATAATCACTTAACAAGAGTTGTAACACCAGTTTTGTTATTAAGATGAGTGGACAAATTGCCATAGGGATTTTCTCTATGCAGAAAACTAATTGAAGTTAATTTTAAAGAAGAATGGCCCTATATTGATTGTAACACCAGTTTTGTTAATTGTAACTCCAGTTGTAACACCATTTTTTTTTTTTTTTGGCCATCGGAGGGTTTCCAACTCTTTGGGCTGGACTAATCCCTTCGGGCCCAGAGGGAAGCCGGGTAAATTCCCCTATAGCCTCATTGCGGTAGTGCAGTTTTGAACCTACAACCTTCTGGTGCAAACCGTGGTCTTAGGCCAACTGCGCTACCCCTTGGGATTATATATTGATGAACATAGAGCTTACTCATGTTGACATCTTAGTTGATAAATGTGAAGCCCACCTTTGCTTAATCCTAACTATTTATGTCAGATGCCCTCACATAAATATGTGAGGACCTAAATTTCACTCAATTTAGAGGGATACACACAACTTAATTTAACAAAAGTATAAATAGTAGAGTTAACATTGATATTTAATCTTGTGTTTCCAGCACTGATAATAAGAAAAATGTGTTTCTTAGAAAGGTGGTTAACATTAGCAAAGACTTGACTTATTCACCATGTGGTACACTGTAATGATTAAGGCTGTCAGTGGACCTATTCATCCAACCACTCAAAGTACCAAGGAAACTAATAAAAAAAAGAAAAATCAGGGATGGGTGCTTCTTTTAGGTTCATTTGATATCTAGGTTCAAGTTTTTGTATACATCTATGACTCCATCAGAATTTAGTTACATCTAAGTTTAGTCTAAGTCCATATCTTACTACTTAAATCCCTAAATCAATTATGGTTATTATTATATCCATAACTGATCATTTAAATTTTTTTTCCTACACATCCAACTTTTCTAACTGCTAGGATTTGTACACATCCTGACATAACTCTCCTGATGGATGATTCTCATTTTTCACCCACTATTATGTCACATGGAGACCTTTCAAAATCTCTTTAAGAAGTATAGTTTTCATGCTTCTATTACACATTTTCTCTTCTAATCAAGGACCAAAATAATTGTTGGGGAGGGTGTAATGGTCAATGCTCGAGACGCTAGACAATACTGTAGCGACACTAGCGGTGTGATCGATCGTGTGAATCTTTTAATTTTAAGGAGTTAAAAGAATTCAAATCTCTTGTGTAGCAGCCAATTTAATATTTTTTTTCAGTGATTTGAAACCATATAAGGGTAGAACAACTTCAAAAAAGGTTATTGAGGAGAATAAATAGGAAAAATTGTGTTAAAAAAAAAGGACTTGGCTCTACTTGGTTTAAAGTCGGAGCGTTATTACTTTCAAAATAGCATAGCGACCACTATTTGAACCACGCCTCTAATTTTATATGTGATATTTTAGTTATGACTAGTGAGTGCAATTAATTCCTCTCATCAATGATCTCAAAAACACCACAATGGATGCATATGATCAACATTCTTGCAACCATCATCCTTTCATGTTGTCTAATTTCACTTGAACTCTGTCTCCAATTTTGCAAATCTCCTCACTATCAATAGACCTTTCTATTGTCGATTTGTCCCACATTTCGATACCAATATTTAAGAATTTAATGATCGTTTTGTAGATCCCAACCATTGACCCTTTACTCTTCAACTGTCTCTAAGAAAACTTTTCTACGTATTTCTGAGAATTTAAACAAAAAATGCCAACCATGCCTAGAGTTGATCATCTTTAACCAAAATCATAGAACTTGTTTGAAATTGTAGGGGAAAAAGCATGATTTTGTTGGAATATAAGCATTGTATTTCTACTTGGAAATGGAATTTTGAAAGTTGGGAGTAATGATGATTTCAGGTTGGATAGATTGCAATGAAGAAACAGGACTCATGTAGCAGACTCTAACATAGTTGAGATAAGGCTTTGATGATGATGATAAGCTTCCAATAAAAAAAAACATATATCCAAACCATTCAAAGGAAATCTAAAATCGCCACATGAAATTTTCACATATATTTTTACATAGTCAAATAGTTGGTAATGTACTGTTGGTCTAGTGGTAAGGCATATTCCTTATTATGGAAAAGTATTATTATCGTAACTATGAAAAAGGAGTAGCCTAAATTAAAAAGATTTCTTTGATCACACACCTATAAGTGATCAAAGATATTCATGAGGGTCCACAATATGACCTTGATTTAAATTAATGAGATATTGCAATCTCTTCCTTTACTCTCTCTCTATCTCTCACATATCTTTTTTTTTTTCTACTGTCAAAGGGTTCTCAACTCTTTGGGCTGGACTATTCCCTCCGGGCCTAGAGAGAAACTGGGTAAACTCCCATGTAGCCTCAGTGTGGTAATACAATTTTAAATCTACAACCTCCGGATGCAAACTATGGTCCTAGACTAACTGAGCTATCTCTTGTGGTTTAATATCTCACGCACCTTTTAAATGAATAGAATTTGAATAGAAATACAGGAATGATGGGAACAAGATTCCTTATCAATACAACTTTGACAATCAATAAGTGCGTAACACACGTGCAAAAGTTAAAAATAAGGGAGATGCCATTTACATTAGACAGTTGGCAGTGTAAGATGCCTGAGTTGTATTGGCTTGCTCTTTGACATAAATTATTTTGCCTTTTGACTCGTGTTCTACATTCTATATGCACACATCTACCTGATGGTGTCATATCATGTACATCCATGTCTCTTGGTCCTTTATTTAGCCATGTCTTCTTGTGATATTTTCCTTGGAAGAGCTTCTTATCATAAGAGATGGCATGACCTCCCATTCAAACACAAAAGCATTTCAGATTTAGGAGACAGAGATGGCATGACCTCCCATTCAAACACAAAAGCATTTCAGATTTAGGAGACAGAGTGGAAAGGCAAATTTCATAAATGTGAATCAAGGTCCCATTTGTTCCACGTAATTGAGTTCACAGGCATCTTAGCACCTTGTATTTTTAGGAGTGATTAAAATTGAAGAAATATGGGTGAATTTAAAAAACGACCAATAAATAATCTCCCTTTGAAACAAACATTCATGCATTTGAATGCATAGAGATTGTAAAACTTTTAGTTCTACATAAAATGACCATCATATTATATCTCCTTTCATAGGAAACAGAACAAATGTGAGATTAGCCGGCCTCCACACCCTAGGAATTCAAATTCTTTGGAAGTGAGGGTTGCATCTAAACCCTACCCCCTATCCTTAACTCCCTCACCTCACATCTCTCTTAACCTCTTTTTAATAGTCATTGGATGAAGCTCATTTGACTATGAATTCTCATGTATTCAACTCCTATGGATTCTATATATGCAAACAAACGGGCCCTCAATAAAAAAAATGAGTCAAGCAAAGAGGGAAATAAATACCCGGCCACCACCATAGTAATTCAGATCCTCTGGGGAACTCAACATCCCATATGCATGTCCACCTTGTATTTCTGCCCCTCACCTCTTTAGTAATCCTTTTCTGTGCCTATCTTACCATATTACACGATGGAGCTAGCCCATATCAAAGGTCTGAATCAAATTACTTGGTCTTGCTTATTGATCAAACATCACTGATTCTGAAGTTAGTTCTCCAATCTCAAAGAGAACCATCCTTCCTCCCCTCTCAATTCCATTACATCAATAGTCCATCATCAAATGATCGGATGTTCAAATGGACCAGTTGGGCCTATATATAATAAATTTGATTGGACTACATCCATGTCAGATCTATTTCAAATCCACATTTTCCTAGGATAAGGCCCGGTCCATGGACAGTGGTATATAGGGAGGGATCCATTGTTCTGAAATAGCACTTTCAAATTCTCTTCATCTGTTCTTGTGTCACCAGGGCAGGTCACTACACTGGCAGCATGCAGACAACCATGTAGGTCCAACAAGATAGGAAGAGAGATAATCAAAAGAGTCGTTTGTTTGCACTTACATATGTAAATGATGCACATGCATCCTCACATATATCACGTTTGATTAAATGAGGTGTAAACATAGTATAAATGAAGCCATTTTGATCTTCTCATTTACATACATGGGGCAATATGCAGTTATACATGTAAATGAGGAGAAGTTTCCATAAACATTGCAATCAGGAATTGTGCCAGGACAGGTTTGAACCCATATATACTAGTACATATATATTTGCACTTTTGTATGCCTCATGTTGGTAATCTAAGCTGTTCATCTTCTCTATTGGCTCATAAATCTTGAGATATTTAATTTCATATCTTAGAACTTTATGGGTTTTGATAAATTTATGAAAAAGTCCAAAAAAATCCAACCTATAGATATACTTTTCTGCACTTTTATGGCCCCAATTCATGACACTTGAATCTTTCAATATTCTCATATTAATGATAAACGTCGATACAATACGCATAAATCTGTTGATATGTAGCTCAGGTACCAGGTCAAATACAGGCAACCAATGTCAAAACTGGAACCAGATCTAAATTGTATGCAGGTTTCAAAATCAGGCCAGTCCCAGCCCAAACCCAAATAATCAACAGCTCAAGAGACTTTTGAAAACTGCACCATGCGGGTTTTCCACCTTAACCTTTGTTTCGAGCTTCTGCTAGTGGTGCGCACAACATGGGCTGGGCCAAAGCAGAGCCCATGTTGAACCACTAGCAGAAGCTTTCTTAACAAAGGTTAAGGTAGAAAACTATCTTGGAGTATATCAGACATCTAAACAGACACTAATAGATACTAGCCAAAATTGTAACATAAGGATTATAACTAAAATCCCCCACACAATAACAAGCGTCATTGAGTAATATCACATTACAGAGTCAACATCTGAATGTCACACATGAACATCCAAGTTTTCATCACAGGAACTTCAAACAAACCAGTGTCCTGAGTCTCATTGAAACCACAGAGGGAGCAAACTCAAGCATTCGTGCTCATATAGAGTACTATTATCAGTGGGAACAAAGCCCATTTGTAGTCATTTTACAATGCATTAAGGACTTCAACGTCGTGACTTCCCATAGACTGCAGGAGTTTTCAGGAGTTTCATGCGAGAAAGTTGTTAATGCAGATAAGCCAAGAATGAATTGCCTATTTGATGCAACCAAATGGTGGCGGGAGCAATCCCTCGACCAAAGCCCATTGCAGTAATCTGAAAAAGACAATGCAACAATCTCCCCCATTTGGTTGGTGCAAGGATGGGTACATGTAAGCTGTAGTCATAGCTTCTTAACTGAACAAAAAGAGGGGCATTTAGAGAAGCAAGAACAACAGCCCATGACCCAACATATCCTTGCAGTCACACTTTGAGTAAGCTGCAGCAGCCATCTGCTGCACCCCATTTGACAGTGATGCTACTATTTGGCCCACCATCAATCATGCTTGTGGGAGGGGGGACATTGGAAGAGCGAAGATGCTCAATTCGATAACGATCAGTACCTCCCTTGTAGTAGATGCTAGCCACCTCTGACCCAGAACGCACTGCCTTTCCAGAATTCAAATTCCTGCTGTCTGATTGCAGGCTTTCCGAACTTGAAGAACCAGTGGCCTGAGCGTACCCGCTGCTCAACTGACCAATTCCAGATCCACCCTTTCCACTGTTCTCGTTCTTTGTGTTCAGGAAGCGGCCTCCGCATCCCCTCACTCGACGCATTGCATGAAGATGGCGCGATTCGTGAAGGTAAGGCTGTGAAAATAGGAAATTTTAAATCAAGCACGCAACATGAGAATTAAAAAGATGTGGGCAGATCAAGAAGATGATTGTTAGTGGTAAGAACGTTAAGTAAGCCTTCACTGGAGGGACTATATGATCCTCCCAGAGGATATGGACAGTGTAAGCTTTCAGGTGTGCAAAAGTTGGGCCACAGTTGTAATCCAGACTATTGATCTGACGGAACCACCAAACTGAAGGACCATGCCCATAAGATCACTTGAATAGGATAGCCCTAAACCTTTTGTTAGTGGCCAGGACATCGATGGTTTAGAAATAAAAACAGCAAAATGAAGGTCCTCAATCAATGGACAATCGATCCAAATCTTGAACAGCTATGATCATCCAATAAGAGTTGTTTTGGACAACTTATGCATAGGCGGTTCATCAAATCAATGATCCCAATCATGGATCAAAATAGCGGCCGCTACCTGTATATCGGGCGTAGCGGCATTTAGCGCCGTTCACATCCGTAGTTGCCACTACGGTCCACTACGGTTGCTACGGGGCCGCTACGGGGTGTGAAATTTTCCTATTTTTCAAAAAATTTCAAAATGTATAATGATATTTATTTCTTTTCTTTTTCTCTCCAAATAACATTTTTATGCAACTCTTCTACCATTTTATGTTTAAAAGAACACCAAAAAGCACACGATCTAACCGAATTATAGTGGATATGGAGAGTTCTTCTCAAGGTTTCACAGATATACAGGACCTCATATAATGAGGGGACCGCTACGCTCCCTTACCTCAGTTACTTTTGCAAAAAAAGAACATTTTATCTTATTTTCCAATA
Source organism: Umbellularia californica (assembly GCA_028538565.1). Taxonomy (NCBI): domain Eukaryota; kingdom Viridiplantae; phylum Streptophyta; class Magnoliopsida; order Laurales; family Lauraceae; genus Umbellularia; species Umbellularia californica. Next base: position 14,789,234 of record JAPQWN010000006.1, read on the forward strand.
TTCTAGATTTTCTACAAAAATTTTCAGATTTTTTTGATGATTTTATCAAACCACACCGCTATGCCGCTACGTAGCGCCCGCTACATAGCGTTTTGGTGGAGGGCCGCTACCACTATTTTCATCATTGGTTTCATGGACCATTCAAAACAAAATCAGGTGTGCACATAGGAAAAAAAAAAAGTTCAAATGAAATTATTTTCTGGAAATCGAGATTTGGTTGAAGTTCTAATAAATTTATGCATACCTTCCGAGATTTGATCACTTTTTTCGCCATCTTTGCCTTTGCTCGAGATTGTCGACGTCGAAGGATTCCATGGTACTGCTTAGCGTTCACGAATATGGCTCCATCTTCAGTCAGATTTAATGGCAACAACACCTGTCCAATTATGATTATTATTGTTGTTATTGGAGCGGTAACAGATATAAAATACAAAATTATAGAAGGCTTATACCAGAAAGGAAAAGCACAAAGGAACAGAAAACACCAAAATAAGGGACCCACTACAGAAAACACCTTTCAATTATTCAAAGCGAAAAAGGGAAGGCTTGGATTAAGAGTTACATGCTTACATCTCTACAAATCAAACTACTGATGCAGACTCATCTGAACAGTTACATGACAATATCGTAGATACATACAAGGGATTTTACATAGTTGGTAAGGTAATCAGTAACTATAATCAAGGGATTTATTTACATCCTATTAGCATCCAATGATTGCCGATAATCTGCTAATGAGAAATCACCATCTAATTATCAAAGATTTCTAATCTACAACATTGATACAATGCTCTTAGTGTACACAAAAAAGGAAAATGTTATCCTACGCAATGATGAAAATAGCGGTAGCATGCATAACAGCCCGCCGCCAAAACGTTACGTAGCGGCATAGCAATGCGATTTGAAAAAATCGTCAAAAAAATATAAGAAATTTGTAGAAAATCTAGAATATTGAAAAATGATAGAAAATGTGTATGGGGCCCTGTATCGTTGTATAAATAGAAAATAACAATAATGATCATTTTTTTCACATGTACTAATGTTGCTTAATAATGCTAACTTAGAAACTAATGAAAGGCTCATAAAAATAAAAATAAAATAAAATAAAACAATGTCATGAAGTCATGACTTAAGACTTAAGAGTACTTAGAGAAAAGAATACCTCTACCAATGAGGTGTCTAATAGGATGTACCTAGAGAAAAACCCTTGAGAAGAACTCTTTGTATCGACTGTAATTCGGTGAGATCAAGTATTTTTTTGTGTTCTTTTAAACATAAAAGGGTAGAAGAGTTGCATAGAAATGTTATTTGAAGAGAAGAAGAAAAGAAATGAGTCTTATTATGCATTCAAAAATATTTTAAAAAGTACGAATCTATCTCATTCTGTAGTGGCCCCGTAGCGGGTGTAACGGATTGTATCGGCGCTAAATTTTATTTAGCGTAGCGGTCTTCACCACCACGCCTGATATATCGGATGCTATTTCGATCCATGCTCCTACGACTAAATCGCATGTGCGGTCCAACTCTATGGGGCCCACTTGCACCCACCTTATCAGTGCAATCCCTTTGGTATTCTTGCCATCCCATAATCTAGCATCAGGTCAAATTTTACACTTATTGAACATTCACTCACCGTTGGATTGAATTATCAAAGATTTTCACGGTTAAGATGCCATCAAATTTAAGACTATTAAATCAAGGGCTAGATTAATATGATGCGACTAATTTTTTGGGTACCTGCCACCTCCCGGTGACAGACCTTATCTAAGTAGGCCCAATGAGCTGAACTACATATAAGTCATATGCATTGTATTTATAATTATTTTTTGCAAGATAAGTTTTTTTTTTTTTTGAAAGATAAGTTATTTATAATTATTCACAAATCACAACAATAGGCATCCACTTGCAAATGCCACATTAGGTACTGGGGGCACTCACCCCCATGGACCGCGAAAAAGACCGAAAGGGGCCTGTGGGCCAGACGGCCCATGCCCCGTTAAAAATAAGCCCTCATTCCCTTCAAACAACAAAATAATAAAGAAAATAACATGGGCTATGGCTATTTTCTACCCCCTTCAAACAAAAATCTTGGGTCCGCCTAGAACTATTTATGTAACTTGTCAATCTAGCATTTTTTTCTAACCATATCATTCTAGGTCTTTATTTGGGGCCTCCTAGCCATCATTATAGATACCATTCCCGGAAGGCTATTGACTCGGGATGTTTCAAATCTGGGTGTTTCTCAGATATTATTGGAGACTTTCATGAAAAATAAATTAATTGTTAAAACAACAAAAATGCAACCCACTTTTGGATCAGTCATAAGGCATGCATGGGGAAGCCTAGGGTTTGAACCCCTGGTGGTTACTTTGGGAAATACAAAAACAATAAAGTATTAATAAATATATATAATCGTTTAAAATGTTTCTATAAGAATTTTTTATTGATTTATTAAAAAAGAATAGCTATTTCATCACAATTTATCATTTTCTGTAACGTGATATTATTGGGAAAGTATTGTTCTATATGTGATGATATAGACAATTAGCAACTCTTGAAAGTTGCCAATATTTGTTACAGTGCTTCTGGTTTTTGTACTAATAACACTACTGTTTTGTACTGGGACTTCTTCATTCTTCAACATCACATGGACTGTGATACACATCCAACTATATAAATTGTTCACGGATTTATATTTCAGGAACTTTTCCTCTTTTATTTTTTATTCCAAGAACCATTTTCCATCTTGTACTCCCATCTCTTAATGAACATGGCTCCATAATATTGACTTGGATGGGAGGCATGGCAACTTTCACAGTTAGGAATCATTGCAAGCATTGTCACAAATATCATTCTCAAGAAATTATCGTCTCATGAAAATGACATTATTCGGAAAAGTCGCACAGAAAATAAATAAAATTTCAAATTATTAAAATAAAAATGAACAAAAATCTGTTAACTTGTTTTTATTGATTTTCCTATTTCACTATTTTTATTCTTATTTTCTCACACTATCTTCATTTCAAGTATTTTTTTTTAAAATATTGTGATATGATCAGAAAAATACAGCTTCAGGTGCATATCACAATATTATCACTGTTGAGGTGGAGGAAAGGGGTCTCTTGTAATTTTAAAAATATTCAGTGATTGATTTTAAATACATAAAATATAGAGAGGTTTCTGTAAATACTGAAAATAAAAAACATTATAAAGATATCCTGCTGGTCACCCAATCCTAAGTTGGATGGCCATAGTTTTTCTACACCAAAAATGCTTTTCTTATTCTTTGTTTTTACCCTTATCTCTTCTATATCTTATTTCTATATTCTTATATATCTTTGTTTTCCACTTAAATCAATATTTTCTTTTTTTACTTTTTTTTAATTCCAACTATAACAATGTCACAATAGTTGCAATCAATGTACATAAACATTAGGGTATGAAGAGAAAGAAGGGAAAGAAGAAAAAAAAAAACCTTTGTTTGAGCCCCATAAGCTGGATGTAGGTTACAATATTGATCCATATAAGCATGATTTGCAAAAACCTTGTACAGTACCATTTTCAAAAGTAGCAAAATTAGTATTTGTAAACCCAAATGAAACAGTGGAAAAGGAAGAAACAAATTAGGCAGAAAAAAAAATGGAGGGAGTAAAAAAAAAAAAGAAAAGAAAATATAACAGAGGTTACCATAGGTTGAGCAAGTCCTAGCCCGAGATGGGTTTGGTGTTCAGGTGAGGATGACTGAAATGAGATGGTTGTGGTAAGTTGCTGAGCTTTATTCTCCTTCCTTGAATCCTTAAATTGGCCTGCAGCAAAAACTTCTCAGCTTATCAAGAACAACAAAGCTGTGAAATCATCAGATTCAATTATTTATTACAACAGTCCTAACATCAATCGTAGATGGACATCATCAAAAGAAGACTGCCATATAACTAGTATAACTATATTATGTTAGATGTCTTGTATTCTATGAAGACCAGTCACATTGTGGATATTTCATGTACCAAACATATATAATATATATCTTTTAAGATTTTTGTATTAGAAGAAAAAGTAGAGTCCAAGAGATTTAAGAGAAAATAACCCCAAGGAAGCTTTGCAATCCTATTTTTCTAAAAGATAGTGACAGTACCTATATCACGTTGAACCACGGAAATCCTTGTGTTCATTTGTTTGAGTTTCCTTGTGTTTTTGTTTTGCATCAATGATCGAACCCTACTTCGATTATCACAGTAAATTAACTATATGAACTGAATATGTCTTTTAATGTTAGGGCCCATTTTGATCGGAAGAAAACAGGTTTATGAAATTTCTGTACTGCAAACTTGAACTATGTACAATTTTCTCCACCCCTACTTTCCACACCATTTCTCCTCATCCACATGGACCCTTACACTTTCTTGCTCTCCACTACCAACAACCAAGTGAATTCTTTGATTTAAAGCCTTTTCTAATTCGAACTAGCTTTAGCATAGAGAGATTCATCTCGAACTATCATAACTTCTATAGTTCCTTGCACTTCTCCCTTTCCGAACTTTGCTCCATAAAACGTATGAGATATAGGCATTAGGTGGACTTTGATGATGAATTTTATAGTTTGGAATAAAGCCTATAATTTATTCATTAGAGGTTCCTACTCAGAACTTATGGATCTGGATATGTGAGACTCCGACACGAAGTCGGAGGTCTGTATACGTTCCAGCGATTGGGAAGTTTTGTGGATCTCTTCGCCTCTACCTTTACCTACGGGATGGTGTATAATGATATAATACCAACCCTAGGGCTTCCATATCTCTTATATATGGTAGTTCCAAAGAGTCACACTTCCTGAAGGCTTCTTCACCAGAAATCCACATCCATCCTAATACTATTAGGAGTCATATCCGTGGATACAAATCAAGTCTTTTAATTGTAGTGGGATACTAATTTCTCCGATGGCCAAAACCATGCTTGATTTGACGTGGGACCCGTGGCATAGGGCCACTCGATTTCCAACAATCTCCAACTTGGCATGAATGCCATCTACATCAAACATTTCTCAGTTCCATACGCATCACATGCCTCATAAAGGCCTCTACAGGCAACGCCTTGGTGAGAGAATCAACCATCAATTACTTTAAAAGCATATACAAGATTCCAACTTTTCTTTTTAGTCTTCTCTCCGATAAAGTGATACTTTATCTCAACATATTTTGTTCGGCTTTTAAACTTTTGCATATTCACCATAGATATGGCTGACGTACTGTCTACGTTCATTAGGACATTCTCTTTTTCTCCAATGGTTTCTAAATCACTTAGGAAGTATTTTAATCAAAGAGCCTCCTGGATTGCTGTACTGCAGGCTGTATACTCAATTTCGGCTGTCGACATAGCTGTAAAGCTTTGTTTCTTACTATCCAAATAAACCGCACCTCTTCCGAGGGTAAATACATAGCCAGTCGTTGACTTTCTCTGGTCCCAATCATGGGCCCAATCAACATCTGAGTGGCCCTATGGTTCCAGGACTTCACCTTGATAACATAAGTGAAGCTTTTACTATTCCTATGATGTACCACAAAATCATTTTCTCTGCATACCACCAGATTACTAAGGAATCTGCTAACAAGACCCCCGGCGAATGTAAGATCTGGTCTCGTACATAGCATCGCATACATGATGCTTTCCACAATTTGAGCATAAGGCTTTGACTGCATCATTTCCTTATCCCGCTCTGTCGTGGGTCCCTGATCGCTGGACAATTTCACACTTTTGCACCGGGGAGAGTCAATTGGCATGCACATAATCATATCAAACCATTTCAACAAAGTTTCCAAATAGGACTCATGTGATAAAGTCAATAACCTATTCGAACGATCACGGGTTATCTACATGCCAAGGACATACTTTGCCTCACCCATGTCTTTCATTTCGAATCTTGATTTTAACCACTATTTGATTTCATTTACGGTTGCCAATTCGTCCCAATGATCAATATGTGATCCACATATAATGACAAATACAAATTACAACTCCCACTCTATGATGCCCTGATACGGATATGTATACGGACACTAATAAGGATCGGGGATACGACTTCTCACTTTTGAAAATCTAAGACATGATACGGATACGGTTGTTCTAATTTTTTCTTTGGATCACTTTTGAATCAATGAAATTATCATTATTTTTATCCATTTCTAGCATTTTTTATTGTGAGAAGTAAAAAATATTTAAAGAACTATATAAAATAATGGACATTATAAGTATGATATGTTAAACTTGTTCCTTACAAGTATCAGTATAGTATCAGTACCAATGCAAGTGTCGTATCCGTCTGATATGGGTACGTTGGGCTTGTACAAGTATGTGAGTATCATAGCTCCCTTGACGTTTAATATAGAAACATGTGTCTACAATATTGGGGACAAAACTTATTTCACCTATGGCCTGGTGAAACTTTCTATACCATTGTCTAGAGGCTCGTTTTAATCCATACAATGCTCTTTTTAATTTGTATACTTTGTCCTCGTGACCTTGCACCACAAAACCCTCAAGTTGTTTCATGTATATTTCTTTTTCTAATTCGTCGTTTAAGAATGCGGTTTTCACATCCGTCTGGTGCAATTCCAGGTCACGACATACTATCATTGAAGCTAAGATTCTTATGGATTGGAATTTTATGACCAGAGAAAATTTCTCCTTCTCATCTATTCCTTCCACTTGTGTCAATCCTTTTGCCGCTAACCGTGCCTTATATTTATCCAAGGATCCGTCCGACTTTAAATTCTTCTTAAGAACACATTTACATCCAATGGCTTTTCGATCCTTTAATAGATTGACTAATTGTCATACCTGGTTCTTTTCAATTGATTCTATTTCCTCTCTCATATCCTCTAGCCAATACAGCGCATCTTGCGCTTTGACTGCTTGAGAGTAGGAAGTCAATTCCAATTCATCCACGGTTTATATTAAGCTACAATAATCATCTAAATATGCCAGTTGTTTCCCACTCCGAAATGGCCTACCAACTAGCTCATCGGGTTGTTCAATCACCTCAAGTGGGCACTATCTAGGCATTCCATGATTATTTGATTTTCGTGATCATACACACTATATCCCTTAGAATGCAATGTGTAACCAACGAATGAACAAATTTTCTTCATTTTTTATTGTAATTTATATCTCTCTTGTGGCGGTAGCAAGACGTGTACCGGACCGCCCCAAATCCTCACATGTTTTAATTTTGGTTTGGCATATAACCATAGCTTATACGTCTTGGGCACACTCTTGGAGGACACTCCGTTTAGAATATATTGTGCCGTGTTCAATGCCTCTCCCCTCAAATACATCGGAAGTTGTGCGTGGTTGAATATTGACCTTACCATATCCATTAAGGTCCAATTCCTCCTCTCAGGCATGCCATTTTGTTGTGGGTTATACGGAATCGAATACTCATGTATGATTCTCTCATGTGCACAATATTCTTTAAACAATTTTGAGGTGTATTCACCCCCCATTAGATCTAATCCGTTTTATTTTATTGCCTAATTGATTTTGGACCTCAGCAATATAAACCTAAAACATTTTTAAGGCCTCATGTTTGTATTTAATTAGGTACACATGTCCAAATCTACTATAATCATCAACAAATGTGACGAAGTATTCTTCCTCCGTCCTGCTTTGGACATTTAATGATCCACAAATGTCGGAATATACCTAGTCCCTTTTGGGAATGGTTTCTTGACCTTTTTTCCACTTAGACATGGTTCACACACGGAGTACTCAACTTTACGTAAGTCTGATAAGAGTCCATTCCTAACCAATCTAGTTATTCTATTTTTACTTAGGTGCCCTAATCTCATATGTCATGACATAGCCAAACCATCCATGCACACATTCAAACACACATCTTTACTTCATTATTAGTAATGTCCAACAAGTATAATTTATCAATAAGTGAACCATTTACTAAAACTTTACCGTGCATGCCAATAGTCACTTTCTTGCCTACGAATCTGACTTTGAAGCCATTCATAACTAGTTAGCTTTCTAAGATGACGCTCTTCCTCATTGCTGGAGCGAAGAAAATATCAAAGAGATGCAGGGATTTTCTTGTTGGTAAGGGAATTTGGACTTTTCCTACACCCAACGCCGCATAGAGGGTTTCATTCCCCATGTGTATAGTATGCGCTCCCAATTTCATCTCCTTGAATTCAACAAATCCGACCTTGGTCCTTGATGTGTCTAGTGCCTCTAGAGTCAATCCGCAATTCTTATCATTAGCGTCCACCATCATGGACTCAGTGACCACCGCAACAGAATCATTGTGCTCTTTGGTCATTATGCCTTGCTGACTACTCTCACCGTTTCTCTTCCTACATTGAGAGCTAAAGCGTCCAAGTTCCCCACAGTTAAAATATACACCATTCTTAGGCCCTTTTTCTCTTTCTATTGCCTTTAAATTAATTTTTATTTTTCATATTGACAGTTAACGCACCATCATTGTTCCTTGTTAGGGCAATCAAGGCAGAATTCACCGATGCTACACTGCGGGCTAGCAGTGTGTGTCCTTCTACAATCAACTTAGCCTCAATTTCACAAAGGGTTACCCCCTTTTAAAGACTTAGGTTTAAGAGACATTCTCCCACGAAGGTGGAAGACTCATCAACAAATACATAATCTGAAAATCTTGATCCAATTCTTTACCCAAGGCTGCTAGATTGTTATTTCAGACCAACAACTTATCAATGTAGTCTCTTATGGATGTCCCTTCCATCATTTTATAATTGACATATGCACTAAAGCCCTCCATCATATGAGATTTGGACGTCTCGTCATACTTTTCCATTGCACAATCATATATCTCCTTAATCGTGGTGAGGTGTTCAAACTGTTTCACCAAATCAGTTGATGTAAATCCGATAATGAGATGCCTCGCTAATTTGTTATCAAATTTCCATTGCTCATACAACTCATGGTCCTCCTTAGGGGCATCATCAATGGCTTAGGGATTATATCAGATTCAATCACATATGAGAGACCATAAAAATGCACTAGGTTCTTGCAGTTGAAAATATCAGCCTTTGCAAAGTCACGCGGTGCTAATTTGGAAGACATATCCGCTTTTCAAATTATATAGAAAGTTTAGATACCATTGACCGTTTGAGGAATCACCCCTTTTTTTTTTTTTTTTTTGAATCATTGGATTGTCTTTTCCTCACTACTACTACGTAGATCTCCTTGTAACAATTCTGCAGGCGCAAACAGATAGTTGGTCTGACTCTGGATGGCCAAGATATCACCATCTGAAGTTTCAATGGCTGAAAATCCACTCTACCTGCATCACTGCTAATGTCGTAGTTGTGTAAGTCAGTGATGACGTCACCTGCTGCTTCAGCGCCCCTACATCAGCATTTTTTACTATTTATGCTTAATAGGCCATGCTTAGAATCTAGGTCTTTTGATCGTTTATTCTTACTTTTGATGAGTAGTGCTTAGGTTGTTTTTATTCTTTCGAACTTTATAAATAAAAAGGGATTTTAAAAGTCCCATTTATGTTGGAGTCGGCTACATAAATTATGTTGGGAGGGGATTATTAGTAGGTTATGTTTGCTTTGAGTTTATATCAAATATACACGTGTCAATTGGCCATTTAGTTCTTTTTGGAAAAATTTATGAGATTTCAATATTTATCTATTACATAGTTCATGTGAGATTGTTGTGGGATTTTATTTTATTTTTTGGTGAGATTTACCCTTTAATCTTTTTTCGTGTGAGAGATTTTTTTGATTGGATGAGAAAATTATTGTATGATATAATTAATGTGTTGCATGAGCTTAATAATTTGACAGGTAGATAGCTATGTATGTTCTCAATCCAAGGGCAGTGATGGATGGATACAAATTAGCTCATACCAGAAATATAGTTAAAGAGGGAGAGAATAGAGACCATCATGAAACATCTTTTGAGATACATTCCACCAATTTGAACTCTCTATTTATTACTAGCATAAAACTTGTGCGATGCACAAGTTAAATCTCATGAAAATTGAATAATATTAAAACAAATATTGAAATTAAGTATTAATTAATAAAAATACATTATTTGATTGAGTGATGAGCCCATTTGTGTAATCATCAGAATATAAGTTAAAACTGAAAAATTAAAAAGAAATCCATATATAGTGCTTGAACAAATTGTGAGTATTGAACTACTTCTACATTTAGTTAAATGTTAATTTAAGTTTGAAATACTTAGATACATTTTAATTAAATGTTCACTTCAGTCTACTTGTGTGAGAAAATGACTTCTGGACTACCAAAATGTCCTTTGACTGAAAATCAAATCAAGTCTTAAGTTGAGTCCACCTAAATGGCAAAGTCATTGTGGGATCACGTAAATAGCGTAATGACGGTGGGCTTTCTTCAATGATAGCAGACACACGCGATACCCTAGATCCAACAAATCTATCCAACTATGAGAACCATTAGTGAAAGATGTGAACAATGAGTTCTATAGAATGGTTAATGGGTTGGATGTGATGGGTCTCATGTTTATAGATACAAAGGATGGGTTGGGTGAGTGGTCACTTATGGTCGATCCCATTTAGGTACAGTTTAGATGTATAAGATATTCATTCAATATGTCCTGGGCATTTAAGTTGAGATAGTGAATAATAACTCTTACGGATGATGTGGCTTAGGGAGAAGAGAGAGTTGGCCTTTTTTCTCCAAAAGTATAATTTTAAGGTATAAGAATATATGAAAGCCAATTACTAATTTGACTAATGCGATTAAATTTTGACTCTTTCAATTTGGACCGCCCCTTTGAATTTTGACCAATCCTATTAATTTTTTTTTAAAGATCAAATTGTATAATGAAGTAATTAAACCAACAGTCTAGGTAAAAGAGTACATTGTCAGCCACCACTTCGGCAGTTCGGCTAGATAACATTCATTCTTTAAGTTTTACTAACAAAATGGGCCAAGCACAATCAACCCGGCCAACTTGGTTCAAAGTCTAAAATCCCAAATCCAATCAACACACTAGCAAGTCTGCCCCTAAAAGGAGCGGATCAAGTTAGGTTCCCATGTAAACATAATCATTGCCACTCCCACTATTATTTCTCCATCAAGCACTACTTTCTTTCTCTCCCTTGATGTGTCCTTGCAAATATTATTCCAAATCTCGTCCACAAACTCTATGAAAACTCATAAAATTTTGATAAAATATCCTATCTTCTTTGCTTTTTTAGAGCAGCGGCTGGTTTATAACCTAATACTTCTCTTGATTTATCTATTCTAGCTTTATTTTTCTATCTCTCATTATATTTATATTTCATTTATTATTTTTGCACCCTTTTGTATATTTATAATCGTGAAATCAATCTAATGGTTGGCGCAACACTAACCGCCTGGATCCAATACATTAAGCAATTATTTTGAGCAGTTCAACATTTCTTTTTTCTTTTCCTTCTTTAAACATGCACTATCCATCACTTGAACAATTCATGTCTCACAATAATTAAATGAGATGTTTTGGTCACTTCACTAGCTCTGTGCTTGAATAGCCTAAGCATAGCTCAAAAAGCTTTCCTTGTAAGAGGATTAAGAAAAAACACTGGCAGAATTTTTGAATTGCTACATCTTCTTCATGATAAACACTAACATTATTAACACAAGAAACCGATACATAATCCCAATTGCAAGCAAAAAAGTACCACTAACAGAGCATTCTCAGTTCACTAAGTAGCAAAACATAACAACCATTTCAACAAGAAACGAATAAATTAGCGGGAAATATAGATAATTTTAGTTAGATTGAAACTACCTTTCTCTTGAAATGCAATAGCTGTGCCCTGGTCTGCTGCATGAGTTACTTCTCCATAAGCTGCTGATGTTCGGCCCTCTTCATTTGGGCGGTCCACATATGAAGGCTTCAATTGCCCAAATAATTCACCATAGTTCCTTGCAGATCCAATCACAGTCCACCAAGGCATTAAGGGAACTGGGGATGATAGCACACTGGGATTTTGGTGGACTCCACCCTGACCTTTGTAGCAAGCAGTTTGCATTTTTTTTTCTTTTCTTTTTGGTGTTTTTTCCCTTTACAGCATAATGTTTTTACACCTTATCATATACCTAACTACTGCCAAGCAATTAAGAACAGCATATGGAACTAATAACCTGCAATTCAGAGTTGCATTGAAATGTCACTAAAGGGGCAGAAAGTTCCTCTGAAACTTGATAGATGAAAATTGGCACTATCATAAACCCACTTGAAATATCAGATCCACTATAAGCTATTTTTGGAACTAGCTAGGCTTCATCTTTCATTATCTCTTTAGCCTTTTCTATCAAATTTTACATTCAATTAATTAAAAAAATAAACAATCTACAAATACATCCTCTTCTACAAATTAACTACAAAATATTACAGAAATGAATCCAAAACTCCCAACTATATTTCTCAATTCTGAAGACACATAAAGGAACATTGGGTCCCTCTAGATAGAGGGGGGAAAAACTCATTACAAAACTAAACAAACTCATACCATTTTTTATCAGTGCTATATAATATATATAACACATTAGATCCATTCTATTCCTATAAATCCTATCCCAACAAAAACACAAGCATCACTGGAAAAAAGCTCAAACCAAATCACCACCCAATGGATTCATCACAACAGGTCACGATCCAAATGACTGGAATCAAAAAAAAGAAGAAGAAGAAGAAGAAGAAGAAGAAGAGAAACTTCCCAGATGGTAGATATCAAGCAGAAAAACAAGAAACAACAAAATCATCAATTCAACACTGATAAATGAGTATTCTTTTACCAACAAAAAATCAAATGAGCATCTTTCACCATAGCTTGTTGACCTGGGTTTGCTGAGTAAATGGTAAAAATGAGAGAGAGAGAGAGAGAGAGAGAGAGAGAGAGAGAGAGAGATCTCACGCTGTAGCTGTGAAGCGGAAGGGCATCCTACCCATCAGGAGACAGACGCTATGTTTAAACTTTAAAGAAATGGAAGAGAGAAATGCAGAGGAGAGAGATGCGTAGGTAGAGAGAAGATATATATACGTAGTAAAGGCATACATGCGAGAAGCCAATGGGATGTGGTTATCATGCAAAGGCTTTGTATTTTCCAATGACTGATTGCCCAACAACCCCTTCTCTCTCCTTTTACTAAAGTTCGATCTTATTTTGTATAAACCCCTAAGATTTCCAAATTTTAAAAGTAAGTCCTTACGATTTTAGTATTTAGCCATGCATCCTTGGTTTTCATTTTAGCACCTTCTATATGTTTCAGAAATTGGTAGATTTAGGGGTGTTCACCGGGTCGGAAAACCCGGTCCGACCCGGTGACCCGGTCTGACCCGGAGGTTATCGGGCTAACCCGATAACCTTTTTATCGGGCCGGGCCAAACCCGACCCGGACCTCTGTTAACAGGTCCGGGTTTCGGGTCTTTGTTTCATTGTTTATCGGGTTATCGGGTGACCCGATAACCCGATAACAAATAAATAAATTTTTTTTTTTTTAACTTCAATTTATCACATGGTTATTTTTGCATCCTTTTGTGAGTGTACACCCCCCGCTGCTACCTATATCATGGATAATATGTGAAGAAAGTTAGATTAACTGTTTGAGTATATTTTACAACACAAAAATTTAATAAAAAACATAATACAAAAAAATATTTTATTTATTGATTTTCTGCCAACCGGGTTATCGGGTTACCCGGAACCCGAACCCGGTAACCCGGTGACCCGGTAACCCGGTAACCCGGTATTCATTAACAGGGTTACCGGACCGGGTCCAAGGCTCTTAAAAAATACCGGGTCGGGTCAGACCCGGTCCGATAACCCGGAACCCGATTCGATATTCACCCCTAGGTAGATTGGGCAACCATGGTGAAGTTTGAGTGTGGGATGACATGATTTGTGACCATGTTTTTATCTTTTCTCAATTCTCATACAGAATCATATATAAACATGCCATCACCAATATCTTTTATATTTCCACTTTCTCACCTTGTCCAACCCCCACTCAACTACCTATACACATTTCATCATTCATCATCTAGCAATTATGTCAGCATCGGTGATGTCCTTTTGGCATTGTGGCAAATTTCATATATTTTTTCATTTTTGAAAGAAAGTTGTCTTTCATGTTTTTATTGTCATTAGACCATGTGTGACTGCATATTTTGACAATTTGAATGATTTCAGATATTTAAAAAGCTATGGGATCATCAAAAAGAGACTCTTGCATTTAATCCCACCACTTTTATAGCTGAGAAAATTATTTGGATCTCATAAAAAAAGAACGTAAAAAGGGGTTTAAATGGCTATGGTTTAGAAAATACATTTTAATTAGGGATGGCATTGGGCTAGGTTTAAATATGGACACTACTCGTCAGCCCTCTCTTATCAAGGATAGGTTTGGTTATAGGTTGGTCGGGTTCGAGGCAGGTATGGATTTCTTGATTACGAGTGGAATCAGGTTCGGGATGGATTCATGTTTGCACCCAACTCACCCCATCTTATTTTACTTTCATTGCTCAAAAATTTTATCGTCTTACTGTTGGATTTGAAAGCTGTTTAGATTATTTGTTCTCGATTATTAAAGCAATAATATATTTCGTGGGAGAGAGTGACTCTATATAAATTCATTGTTATCAATACAAGACCCATTTCTTCAAATCTAAATTGATCATAATGACAATCAACCCTTGTGCTTCTAATTGGCCCCAATCCATTAATGACCCATCATTTGATAGATAAAAATAAAAACACATGATAAAACTTCATGAGAGGGAGATATGGTTGGGATTTGAGAAAAAGCATTAGTGTTTTTGTAAGTAATGAAGCACCCATTTTTGCTTGCTGAATGTAAAGGCAAAGCTATCATTTTATTTTTTTTTTATAAAAATCCAGTGCAAATTAAATTGGTGGTCAATCCCATTCACATTAGGAATACAGAGTTTTGTAACATGAAAGGTCTTAAAATAAGAAAAAAAATTCAAAAACGGTATAAAACTTTTGTCTGATTTTCAAAAACGTACATGAAGATTTAAATATCTCAAAAAAAAGTATTTAAGTTTTCCACAATTCTTTCAATCAAGTCTTCTCATAATTTTTGGAAAATTTTCTAAATAAGGCCATAAGTTTTTGCCTTATTTCAAAAAAGAGCACAAGCTTCAAAAGTTTGCAAATTAGTCTCTTAGTGTCTAAGTAAGTTTTCAATTAAGGACATCCGACAATTTAAAGGTATTTTTTAACGACTTTCTTTTTCAACTTTTTTAAATTACCTTTCATTTAAAGACATAATATGGTTTCGGTAACCACTACATGCAACCGATCGCACGGAAACGCTAGTTATTCACAGTGGGGACGCTAGTAAAGAAAATAAGGAGAATATAGAAAATGTGAAGGAAGGTTTTATTTCAATGAAGGCTAATTGAGTATTTTCAAAAAAATTGAGATAAGAAGTTGCTGAAAATAAGCTTTAAATGGGCGGATGTCCTTAATTGAATACTCTCAAGAAAACTTACAGACTAAGTTGAAAAGTTTTGAAACTTGTGTCCTTTATTGAAATAAAATAAAAACTTAAGGCCTTATTTTAAATTTTTTCTATTTTTTTGTGAAATAGCAAAAATACCTTTATGTCGCTTTTGAAAATTTTTCCTTAATAAATCAATTAAGAGAAATGATCTAGTGCAATTCAAATGACCTAGTGGGGCCTGCTTCAGCCACTCTTATGCTTGGATGGTTGAAAAAGGGGATTACAAATGACTAAAAAACTAGTTTAATTAAATGGCTATGATCATCAAAATAAAAAAAAGGCTGATTTTAGGGAGGAAAGAGATTAAGAAAATAAAAAAAAACTGCCATAAGGAAAAGGTATTTTTGTCATTTCTCAGATTTTCTTATTATGGAGAGGACTTGATTGAAAGAATTATAGAAAACTTTTATACTTTTTTAAAATGAAAGTACAAGAGATCTACTGTGTATGGCTTTGGAATGTCAAGTGGCCGCCTTTTCTTGATCGGGCCCATTTAACTAAAGCATGTAACTAATCAGGGTAGCTCAAGCTTTCATAAACTAGGCTCAACTTCAGCTTGACTTGATTGTTTCATGGGGCTATGCTGCCTCGGGTTAGCTTTGTTAATAAGATCAGCTTGTTTAAGCTTGGCTTGACATGGTATTTACCATGTATTACACTGTATACAAGTAGGGGACCCCAAAATAGTTGAGACATGACTTTGATGATGATGATTGTATATGAATTTTACACTTCATAGTATGACTACTATAAATACTTTTCAAAAAGATAGTGATAAGTTAAATAAAAATAGAAATTTAGTACATAACAAATTGAACTTAACTTTATTTAGTGATTAGAAATACTAAACATAGTACATTACCAAGAGCTTGGGAAAGTTTCTACCCAAAAAAGGAGCTTGGGAAAGTCTTGCTGACTTTACTAACCACTTGATTTGAGATAGATGGGCTACTGTTCTAGACTCCAGATAATTCATACCTTGTACTGGTCCTTTTATTAGCAGCCTTTATTTATTGCATAAATCTTCTCCTTTATTTTTGGTGGTCCAACATCAGTGTAAAAACATATTAAAAACAGAGAGTAAAAAACCCACTAAGATGTGTTTGTAATATAAGATGTAAAAACATGTGATTCAGCATGTGGTCCAACTCCAATTTGAATGGAATGTGGGCCCAACGCCAATAATCAAGGGACTGATTTAAAAAGTTTTACATTTATAAAGTGGGCCCACTTGATGAATCTGCCCTTGATTCCGGATAAACAGATGCTCATGGTAGGACCAATATGGTTGAAAATTGACTCAAAACTATTATGATGTCGCATCGCGTTGCGGTTTTCAATTACCGCGCGTGCTCCGTTATGGTGTGAATTTTCATTTTACCCCTGAAAATACGAAAAATACCCAAAAATTATAGAATATTATAGAATGCTAAAAAAATAACTTTTACATTAGTAAACACTTTAAAACAAAATATTGGTCCCCCTATAAAATAATATCCTCTATCGATGTCATATCTGAAACTTATAAAAGATTATTTTAAATTAAATAGATTTATATGTATATATTAAAATAAGTTACAATATCTCAAATTTTACGTTATGCATTGCAACTATAATTCTGAATTAACAAATAGTGTTAAACAATAAAAGTAAAGACCTAGTCGAAGTAGTGTGGTACTTAATTATTGAATGGCCCTAATTTTGCATGTGATCATCTTAATGTTGGTTGTTAGACATGTTTAGAGTGGACCAGGCACGTGTGCCTTACATGAAAAATCAACTTAGTTTTGGGGGCAGCACCCTACAGAATAAGGGCCGTCCATCGCCAGGCCCTATCATGAGCATGCCCTCATTTGATCATAATAGTAGATAGCAAGATGGTGGGCCACATGATTGCAACAAAAAATGGGCAATTTATCCCAAAATTGCCCTGCCTTTTTTTTATTCTAATACAAGAGTGCCACTGCTACACTAGTTATCTAATTACTCAACCAGACTCGGCTGAGTTGACTCTACTTGTCATTCTGGACTCACCAAGTTGGACAAGTTAGACCAGAAACTAGGTCAAGTGTCTTCAATAGTTCAATTCCGGAGGGTTTTTTTTTTTTTTTTTTTTGGCTTGGGCTAGTTTGGCACTTTACTAATATAGTAAAAGTCAAGTAAAGCCTTCTTTTTTTTCAGACAAGATGTCTCATTAAAAGCACTTTAATTTAATACTTCTTCCATATTTTTCTAAAAAAGTTAAAAAACAAGTATCTTTATCTACTAAAATACAGAAAAACATTATTTTCCCATACCAAAATAAAAAAGAGTCCATAACAAACAACTAAAAATAAAATACCATCATAACCCACTTATATTTTATTTTTTCTTCAAAATCAACTTTACTTTACTTGACTGACTTAGTTAGTAGAGTTGCCAAAACTGGCCCAACAATTGGGTCACTAATTTGTCCGCTTGGATTGACCGTCCAAAAAATAACCAGTTTGTCTATATGGACAAACTCATGGACAAAATTTGAGACAAACTGTCCACGTGGCGCAGCGTGATTGAGACAATGCATTTCAACTTTTGAGAAATCCCAATCACGTTGCCCCACGTGGACAATTTGTCCCAAATTCTGTCCATAGAGTTTGTCCAAATAGACTTTTTGAAAAATAATGGTGTCGGGTGGGGCCCACATGCATGAGGTGAAGAACGAATAAGGGCCCACATCTTGAATCTTCCTTTTGTTGGGGTGGGGGTTAGAATTTTTTGTTGTTTTACCTAAACTTTACTGTTGACTTTTTTTTTTTAATTATCTTGAACAGGAAGAAACGTCAGTGGGGCCCACATTTCTAGAATTACATTGATCGGACCGTCCAATCAATGTCCTTTTAAGCACCGCAACGGATGGTAAAAGACAAAAAGATAAACAGCATCATATAATGGGCAACAATACCAAGGCCACCAACGCCAAAACATAAACAGCATGCGAATTGGAAGCTAGTGGACAGATAATAGTGTGGCCAACATATTTCAATTTGGACCAAACGTAATGTCTTCATCAAACAAAATACAGTCAATTTGCAATGACCACACCAGTGCAAACTCATATAGAAAGACAGCCCACTCAAGTGGGAAAAAAAATCCCGCACGCACAGAAAATATGCCCACACAAAACAATTTGGAAAGTTATCAATATCATCTGAAAAAGGATTTAGATTATCTCATTTTTCTTATAGCAAAATACATGGTGATTTTCTTGACCTATTGGCCCCAGAAGAGGGAACCATTAACTTTTGGATTAGTCATTTACATAAAATCAGGTTTAAAAGAGAATTACAATGGTTTAATAGAAATTTATAACCGTTCGATCTATGATTATGAGACGGATAATTCAAATATGAACTCTATCCTTTTGTCTTAGGAGTTTACACCTATGAGAAGCTATGCAAAAACTTTTGGTGCGTATTTTCAATTTAGGGGAATTTGCATTTTTTTATAGGTGAAAATTGAATATCTTACTATCTTAACTCTAGCACCTTGGTATCACACACATATCTAAGAATCGATCTTGGTTCTTATGGTTGATAGTATCACTCCTTACTAGCCGCCCAACCTAGAAAACAAAAATAACAGCAGCAACAGCAACAGCAAACAATAACGATAATAATAAAAAAATTAATTTCTTTTTTATTTGATAAAATAGGGAGATTTGTGAGAAATGATTTTAATCTCTTTAAAGATTTTCAGAAGCCGAATAAATTCCCCTATAGCTTCAGTATGGTAGTACAGTTTCAAACCCACAATCTCCAGATACAGATCGTGGTCTTAGGCTAATTGAGTTACCCCGTGACTATTGGATGGGACAAAAGTAGTGAAATTGCGGCCTGACGCATGTCTCATGTTTTAGGACTCTTTTTTAGCAAAACAAAAGTGTTTTGGGCTCCTATTCATGGCATTAGCACATTATTTTAGACATGATGGGTCCACAGATATCATCACTTAAAGAACAAGTGAAAAAAACATGAAAGGAATCACAATTTCAGGGAAACTGGTTGGTACAATGTTATGTTGATTGTACAGGCTAACCATTTTGAATTTATAAGAAATCATTGTCAAGTGTTAAGTTGATTGTACAGGCTAACGGTTTCTAATTTATAGGAAATCATTGTCAACTGTTAAGTTGATTGTACAGGCTAACGGTTTCTAATTTATAAGAAATCATTGTCAAGTCTAAATTGGACAGGTGAAAACTGTTGGTCTTAATTTTATTTAAAGGATCCATGACATTGAAAAAGTGGATTTCTTTTTTGTTTTTTTCATCTTATTTTCAACCTCGAGGAATAGCTCAGTTGGCCTAAGAACACGGTTTGCACCAGGAGGTTGTGAGTTCGAAACTGCATTACCACACTAGGGCCAGATGAAAATTTTACGCGGCTTTCTCTCCTGGGTCCGTAGGAATTATTCTGACTTAAAGGGTTGGGAACTTGAGTTATCAAAAAAAAAAAAAAACGAAAAGAAAGAGCCGATTTTTCAACTCAAATATAACCTAAATGCTTGAAATGGATTGGGGTTGCCCAAAATTTCTACAAGTTGAGTTCGATTGGATCAAGGGTTGATCACATTGGATGTGGGTCAGATTGGCTCCGGTTGATCTGATCAGGTGCAGATTGAGGTCACCTAGCCTGTTTTAAAAATAGGTCGGTTATGGGCCGGGTGTGGGGCTCTTGCACTCACTAAAATCTATTTGAAATTTTTTTTTTTCTCTCCGTTTTCTTCTTTACTCACTGCAAGTGCATCTTAGTCATACTGCACTTGCAGGCATGACATTAGCCACCACCCCAAAACAAATTAGACCATGGCATGTGACAGTGACAGTCACACTCCTTCAGGAAGCTTTCAAGCTTTCTTTAAATGGCCATTTTGTTGCAGAGACAATCCTTTCTTCTTCCTTTGTCTCCTTTGAAGCTATTAGCAAATCAGATCAAAATAATGTTCATGAGGTTTTATTTGTGCCTGGCCTGCCCCCATTTGGACAACATCCATTAACATGAATTTGGATTCATCCAACGCATCTATAAGTTGAAAACAGGCACTTCCACAAAAAAAAAAAAAAAAAAAAAAAAAAAAAAAAAAAAGTGTGTAAAGACCTCATTATTAAGCTCTTGACATGTTATGAATGTCATCATGCCCACTAGAGGGATGAAAATCTTATGATCAAAGATAAATAAAAAATAAAAAAAATTATAAAACTCATAATGGAAGTTTAATAACAAAAAGAAATCCTCCAGTACTCTAAAAAGTGATGAGAATATGTGGAAGCATGAAAAATCTCTTCATAGTAAACAATAAGTTCATACAATAATGGAAGCAATCTTTGTCATATAATAAAGTAGGTGAAACCTTTTGACATAGTTTCAACCTTTTTTTTTACCAAGTGGGAGGATGTTGGCATGTGAGTCATTAGAGCCCACATGAGTGGCCACAAAAGTGGTGCCTACATTACAAATTTCTCTTATTGATGAAACCGTTTTCACAAGCATAATACAATGGATTCAAGACCATTGCTAGTATCCAATAAAATTGAAAATTTTTTTTTGGCTATTGAAGGGTTCCCAACCCTTTGGGCTATATTAATTTATCTGGGCCCACAGGGAAGCCGGGTAAACTCCCCTGTAGCCCTAATGTGGTAATGCAATTTCGAACCTATAACCTCCGGGTGCAAACTGTGGTTCTAGGCCAACTGAACTGCATTTTGGGATTAATAAAACTGAAAATCATGCATGGTACTTTAGACATGAAAATATTATAGTACTGGAAAGAATTGAGATATCGGAGATTATCAGCCTCTTGGCAATACTCTCCTATGATATTTTGGGTTTCTTTTATATTGATCATGACAAGGAGGAGCCCTTATATCCCAAGGACATGGGAGCCACAACCTAGTGCATCCAACGATCGTCTGTGACCATGTGGAGCAAAATTTTTAAACAAGGACTACATATTCATTAAGACTCAGGTTAATAATCTTAAGAAACCATGGTGATCAAGTTTTTACTATTTAAGGGCCCGTTTGTTTCATGCAATTATTTGAATTTTCAGGAATTCTAAGATTGTAGATGTATAAGTGGTAAAAAAAAATGACGAATCAATTGTGAATCTCAAAAAATGACCATCAAATGATCTCTTGTTTAATGCAAATTGAATAAAGGGAAGAATGGGATATGAATAGCCAAATGCAGGGGAAGGGTGCTCAATTCCCCATAACATATGCAGGGTTTTTCAAAATTTCTATAGCCCATGCATATTTATCTTTGGACCCTCACCTTATATCCTTCTTCGCTCACCTATTTATATTTAATAATCTAACAATTCAGATGTATTCTAAGAAATGGCCCCAAGGAGACTGAGTTGAGACTGTTCCTTCAAAAAATTCACAATTAAATTTACTGTTTATTATCGATGCTAATTCAACCTAGTTTGCAAATTTGAATTAAAAAAAAAAAACTTCAATCTAATAAAGTTAGTTTTAAGTCTATTTTGTTTGAGTACTATGATATATTCATTTTTAAAATGCAATGAAATTCTTGTTTTGCTTGTATAAAATGTCTATGTTGTGGGTGAACGAGTCTCTCTTTTGAAACCTCACGTGTGATGTGATGGTTATCATATAAAACTAGCAAGATGCCCGTGCTAACAATAAAAATATAATTAATTTTTTTAGTTTCTTTAAAATATTATTATTGATAACAAATAAAATAAAATAAAATAAATATATTATTTAGCAAAAAAAATAAACTAATTCATTTATAAAATTTAGATTGAAATGGTATTGTCATCTAACTTTAAAATTGCTATAAAAGAACTTATAAAAGAGAAGAATGATGGTGATAACTAATTTTGTTTACTATAAAAGCAAAAAAACATAAAAATAAAACACCACTACACATGATAGATATATGCCGATCTTTCATCAAATGAGTCTCTGTAGATAGTGTAAATAACGTAAGACGGTTATGATCTTTAATCTATCAAATCCTACATAGATCAGTAAAATATGTATCTAGTAGGTCTTAAATGTATTGAATTCCACAAAACCTTTGTGGGGTAACGCATAAGTAAAAGAGGTTGAAATTTTTTATTCATAAGATCTACATAATAGACCCTCTTTGAAGAGTCTTTTGCGTCATACTCACAAGATTGAACTTTTTTGCAACCACTTTGTAGTAGCATGTGATTTATAGGTGGGCCCAACAATGGATGGCCCTCTAGGCACATGGTACCACGTACTTCTTTTTTTGGACTATTGATCACTTAAATTATGGTCCACATGAAATAATATTAAAGGGATCCATCCATACAACCAAATTTAGTAATGATATTTACATAACCCTTTACTAATTTCTATAGGGAGCCCACCGATGGACAGCCATACACATGCATCGTATCACATGATCTTTCAAAATGACTCACACCATGAAAGATCAAAATCAATAATCTAAGAAAAGATTGGTTGTTTCCAAATTTGTAGAGAATTGATTTGAGAGATTTTAAGAGTGGAGTTAGAGATAGATATTAACACGAAAGATTTTAGAGAAGAATTTGAGTGAATGGGCTTTGCATAATAAGAAACGTGAGGATAGTAGAAATCGGTTATCTTCAATTTTATAGAAAATTGATATGAGAGAGATGATTATTTTTATAAGAGATTTTAGGAGTAGTTTGTGAACATCATAGGGACATTTATTTTTTGACTATATCTTTTTGAAAGAACTCTTGTGCCGTTGACATCACGCCCCCTTCAGCCTCATTTCCTATTGCTTTAATATATATAATTGAACTATGTCAATTATGCATGAATCAAAAATCAAATGAAAATCGAACCATGTTGGCCACATGATTGGCATTCACTCCGAGATTAAGTGACCGTGTGTGCGAAGAGTTGTACTTGGATAATTAGTTAATTTGCAAACATTCCCTTGTATAATGCGCCACAGTGGCCAAGCTAGGATTTTCTTGCAGGGAGGAAGCAATAGTCACACTATAACATTTACTGATTCATTACAAATTATTTAAAATAATTTTTTTGAAGATTTTTAATATTTTTTTAAGAAAGATCCAAAATTTTAAAATACTTAACATTTGTTGAGGTATATTTCTCTAAACTTTGCTAGCGGAATTAAAATACGAACAAAATAGTGCTCAATATACTTAAATTCAAATGAGAAAGAGAAACACTAACTATAATTAATTCAAATGAGAGAAAAGAAAATGATGTTGATCTAGTTCCCAACATATAGAACAAGGCTTTGATGACGATGGTGAGTATGATGAACCCAAGACACTAAAAAGCAATCATTTTCTCCTTATAGCCATGAGAGTTGTATCTCACTCTAATAAAAATAGAAGCCACGCCAGATTGATCATACATAAAACAATCGACCCACTATTAATGAACGAAAGTCCATCGATTGAAAATTTGTTATCATTTGATGGGCTATGAAAGATGCCTGTGATTGATAGTGCGACATTTAAAGCAATTCACCAAATCATGAAAGATAAACTCAGAATCATATGATAATACAAAGTTAAAAGTCTAGATCATTTGAATGTCTCGCACTTCCCATGAGGAGTGTGGAATGCTATAGTAGGGGACACCTATTAAACTTCCGAACTCAAAATAAACCCTTTCCTTTTAAGTGGGATTTCCCAAACTCCTACTCCAATAGGAGTTAGTCCCACTATAAGATTGCACATATGATTAAAAATATCATATGATCAAATCTTAAGGTGGGACCAAGTTTGATTTACATATGAAAAAAGAGAACCTTTATCACACACAAAGTTGAAGGGGGAACCCCTCTCTGGTTAAGTTGTGTGTGTGTGTGTGTGTGCGAGAGAGAGAGAGAGCACGTTGAAAGTGGCAAATCACCTTAAGAAACAGTACTGTACTAAAACCAGTCATACAAAATAACCTTCAAGTAGATCTACAGAGCGCATTCTCAAGAAAAGGAAGCAAACCCAGATGAATTTCAAAGCCACAAATAGGTAACGGGGAGGAGCTTACAACAGCAAAACCAGTCCAAGCAGACTAGAAGAACTTGCTATACTCACTTGTAAGAGAGCTTTTCAAGTTGGAATACAGGCCATAGAGGGAGTACTGCTGAAGATTGGACACCTCATACCATGAATTGAGCACGGCTTCATGCTTATCTGTGCCTGAAAAAGCCACCTGTATCCCAAGGCTGCAATCCACTGAGCCCCCATGGCCTTTACAGCTAGAGAGTTTGATTGCACAATCCTGGTTGTTGAGGCAAGCGAAGGACGACTGCCCAGAACATGAAGCACACCCATCCCTTTTCCAATAGAAGTTCTGTAGCCTACCCTTCTGAAATTCAAGAACCTGGACACATGAAAGTATACACATCAATTAGAGCATGATGTGACGAAAATAAGATCCCAATAATGTCTAGATAGGACTTTGCCTTACCAGAGTAAAGCTTGTTATGATGTAGGTACTGTTTGCAACAAACGTAGGAACAGACCGTGCTGCATACTTTCGCCCAGCAAATGCAACCATGTTCCCTCCGAAATTTTCCTGGGAAACCCCATACTCGTGAGAATTATATCATTTCATACAGTAATGCACATAACTAAATCATTATCATCGTTTTCATCATCTACATCATCTTAGCCTTGCCCCATCTACATCATCTTAGCCTTGCCCCATCAAACTGGTTAATGCACATGACCAAATGATTAAATGAATTCAACAATCGAAAATGGAGATATTAAAAATGATCAAGCGGATTGCATTTAAAAATTGAATAGACTTCAGCATTGACATTTTGATAAAACGAACAACAACAACAACCAGGGATCAATCTCCGGTTGTAGCGCTGATGGTGAGGGACTTTGTGAGTCCGTTTGTGTATGGGTGTGTGAGTACCTACCTTACACACACACACACACACAGAGAGAGAGAGAGAGAGAGAGAGAGAGAACTGTGATTCTATATGAGACTTAAGCTGTTACCATCATGAACCAGAAAGAAACACAAAGTGATGAATGGGAAATACAAAGACCTTAGAAAAGAAAAGGCAAGTCAAAACTATTTTTCCACAGGTTGATGGCCCATCATGGGCAAGAGGTAGGCCAAAGAGGACGTGGATGGAGGCAGTAAAAATAGATATGAAGAAGTGCAACTTATACGAGGATTTAACTCAAAATAGATCAGAATGGAGAAACAAAATTCGTGTAGCCAACCCCAACATAGTTGGGACAAGGCTTTGATAATGATGATGTCTTGATCATGAACAAACCAACAACTTTGCTCCATTTTCCATAGTCACAATTCTCTCAGCATTATGCTAGACCCAATAGGCTTTGATAACATCACAGCTTTTCCCCAAAAGTTCTTTTTTTTTTAAAAACAGTAAAATTTATTAATTAGAGGGGAGAACCCAAAAACTAACAAAACACAGAAAAAACCCCAAAACAAACCATACATCAAAAGATAAAGAATAACGAAACACCCCTTGTAAGCTTATCCGCCGAAATATTAGCGTCACATAACACATGATGAAAAACAACACCCAAGTGACTTCAGATATCCTGCACCACCTCCACCAAATCAGCCAACCTCCGAGGACGAGAACAATTACCTAAACTCCACCGAATGGCCGAAAAAGAATCTCCTTCAATGATAGCTTTAAAACCATCCAACTTACACAACTCGCGACAACCAACCAAATGAACATTAATTTCAAATTCATTAGCATCCAAGGAATCCACCAGCCGAGAGATATTCCTTACAACAATGCCATTCCAGTCTCTAATGACACCTCCAAATCCACCTCTTCTAATGGCTTGGACATAACTTCCATCAAAAGGTTAATTTGAAATAGCCCGTATGAGGACATTCCCACAAAACACTATTCAAAGATTTAGAGACCCATCCATCTTGAAAATGAGCTGCCCAAGATCTACTTAAATCCTCAACCCCTTTAAACTCTTTTCTTGAACACACCCACTCTGAATCAGACCAAATAATAGATGCAACATCCTCCTCCACTGATTTACTTTTCTTTTTGAAAACACAATTGTTCCTTTCCAACCAAATTTTCCAACAAACCGCATACAACACCACCTTCCGAAGAATCCTCATGTGAACATTTTTTCTTCTCAAGTCCATTGGTGAAAAAGATCTGCAACTTTCCAAGGCATGACCCATCGCATATCAAACAAATTAAGAATTGCAAACCAAACTCTATGAGCAAAAATACAATGGATAAGCAAATGATGCACTAATTCCTCATCCTTGAAACACACCAGGCATCCATTGACAATAATATGCTTACACTTCCCCAACTTGTCTAAGGTAAGGAATTTATGAAACCTCACCAACCAACAAAAAGCTAACACTAGAGGTGGTATTATAGAGTTCCAAAAATATTTTCCACCCTTGAATAGAATGAGAGGAATCAATCAGAACATAAAACAAATTTACTGAGAAATTACCTTTAACCGCAAGCTTCCAAACTCTAGCATCACATCCTCCACCAGTAACATAAACATTGTCTAATGAGGCAAGCATGCGATTGAAATCAATAGCTTCTCTATCAGTCATATCCGATGAAAATTAAAATCCCATACAACTTGACCACCAATAATAAGGAAATTATTGTTGTCTCCTATCTAAAAAGTAAAGATTAGAAAAAAGAATGAGAAATGCAGACTGCCCACACCATTCATCAAGCCAAAACCGAACCCGACATCCATCATGCACCCTAAAACAGATCCAAGGAAAGAAATCAACCTTGACAGAAAGAATTGACTTCCAAAATCGAGAGGCCTTAAACAATTGACTTAGCACGCACCACCCATCATTATCCAACTTATATTTAGAAATTAGAATTTGTCTCCAAAACCCTTGATCCGACTCTCCAATCCTCCATAACCACTTTCCCAATAGAGTTTTATTAAGTTTCTCAACGGGTCGATCCCTAACCCTCCTTGATCAATAGGCTTGCAAACCAAGTCCCACCAAACCAAATGATACTTCCTGTTGTCAACATAATCATTCCAAAGAAAATCCCGCTGGACCTTTTCTATCCGACGCAGTCACGCACTACACTTTTAGGGCATTTGAAACAAGAGAGATAATAAATAAGAAGACTCTGCACGATAGACTTAATGTAATTCTCCCTCCCAATGACAGAAACTTACCTTTCCAAGAACTCAACCTTTTATCTACACGCTCCAAAACTGAATCAATACAAAGGCAACCCCAGATAATTTGAAGGCAACTTGCCAACTCTGCGACCAAAAGCATTTGCCAAAGAAACAACCTGAATAGCTGCCAACCGGACACCTATAAATTCACATTTCCAATGATTGATTTGAAGCCCCGACAACAGTTCTAATCATTTCAAAATCAATTTCAACTCGTGAACCTCATCTAGTGAAGCATCACAGAAAATAATAGAATCATCCGCAAATAGTAAATGAGTTAACTCAAGACCAGAATCATCAATAACAAATCCTGTGATTAACCCCATCCGTCTGGCTTTCTCCATTTAGACATTCAAGGCTTCCCCAAGTACAAAAGCATAGGAGATTAAGGATCACCTAACTAGATACCTCTGGAACTCTTGAAATAACCTTTAGAAGATCCATTCACCATAACGGCAAAATGATTTGAAGATACACAACTCTAAATCCATTTATGCCATTTATATCCAAACCCCATTCTTTCCATCATGTATTGCAGGAATCCCCAATCTACAATATCATATGCTTTTTTGAAATTCAACTTACAAATCAGCCCAGGACACTTCTGTCGATTCCGAGAATCCACACATTCAAAAGCAACAATCGCACTATCAAGAATTTGGCGTCCATCAACAAAAGACTCGGTGTTAAAAGTAAATATCTAACTGAAAAAATAAAAGATTCGATCCCTTCCACTTCAACTTGATAGAATCTCCAGTCCATTCCATAAGATCATATTTATGTAACACCAAGGATTCAGCAATGCTGCAGAAAATCCTCTTATTTTCTGCTCCAGCACAGCTTTTTCCACAGTTCAGCGTGGTGCTTTCCATGCCAAGAAAAGCGTTTCCTGTGTGAGACAACTTAGGCGAGTTGCACAAGAGTTTAGTGATTTTCCCATGTTCAGTGCTTGAAATAATGCCATAATCTTGGATGAGAAACCCAATTTTCATTGATAATCAAAGGATAACTCATTTATCAAACAACTAGACAACTGCCCAAGGTCTTGAATATCAGAACTTATTAACATTGTGGGGGTTGTTAGAAATTTTTTAATAAATTATCAAAATCTATCTGTGCATTTGATCTATGAAAAATTCTCTCTTTAAAGTTGAGAAACGGTTAGGGAAGAAATCTCAGCAGTTAGAAAAAAAAAATCTCAAATCTGATATTTCCTTGCGCCACATCAGCATCCATGTGCCACATCAGCAATGAGGGACTTATCTACTATTCTCCGCAGTGAAGGACTCTTTAACGTTTCACATCTAATACGCCTCTTGGTGTTTCACATGCTGCTCAAGAGTCATGACCCATCTCTAAAGATAATAGAATGCAAACTCCTCTCCCTCTTCCTCAACCTAAACACCTGTGTACAGAGAGAGAACTCTACAAACAATGATAAATGTCTGATTCTCTGTTTTTCGTAGTTGTTTAAGGTTGCTACTTGCCAAAAGTGTACCGCCATCCAATGTTGACAAAACTTGAAAGTCGGATCATGATCAAAGAACTTATTTGGATGCCGAGTCTGCTCAGGTCAGCAAGTCACCGAGTTGGGCTGAATAGAATGATTGAGTTTGAGCAACACTTAAAGAGACCTTTTGATTTTGTCATCAATCCATTGGCATAGAAACGAACTGTATCGTGTTACAGAGTCTTAATTAGATTTTTGGCTACACAATGTTTGAAGCTCTTGCAATTCCATTTTACCAACAAAGCAATCTATTGATGGAAACACCAGGACCATCAGCGTGGTGATCCCAACATGGGGACCAAAAACATGGTTTGGCTTCTCTTAACTCGGTCAAAGAAACCCCAACAATATGTTTTTTCCTGCGTAGGTCTATGTCGGAAATAGTATCCTCCGGTGTTAAAGGTTTTCAATGAAAGGAGAAAGGAGTGACATATCGGGACTACATTGAAGATATCACCACTCAGGGCATTTTTGTCTGAAGAAATGATAAAATAAAAAATAAATAATTGACATCACGTGCAAAGCACTCTGCCCAATGATTTCTAACTTTATCCTACTTGCATGTGATTACGAGTTTAAACTCAGTTTTTTAAATAAAAATCCATAAAATGAATAGAAAAGGTAGATCATCATTTCATGTAGTGTTTTCGTATGATCACCCAATTGCAGAAGAAGATTGATTTATAAAATAATAATCTTCTTAGAAAAAAAATCTATTTTCCATGCAAAAAAAAAAATTTACAACAATCCAAAAAGAATTTTTGCAAATAAAAGTTTTTACAAGTTAAAAAGAACCTCAGATTCTATTGAAATCAGGCTTTTGAATCTCAAATAAACACAATATCTCATCATTTCAAAAGCATGCAAACAAATTAAGAAAAATGTTTGGGAATTTTAACTTAAATCCAACATTCATAGCAAAAAAATTCACAAAATAAAAATGATTTTGCTGACTTCCTGCCAAAATCAAACAAAGACACATTCCCATAAAGTGATAAAAGGTAAAGAGATGAACATGTTGCAGAAGATGTGACATTTAATTAACATGAAATTCAACCCATGCATAGCACGGGCTTTTATGCTAGTATCTTTCAAACACATGATTTTCTAAATGAAAGTTTTAAGGAATATCTCTATTCATTTTCACAACACCCATTTCTTGTATGGAAAACCCACTTCACAATGCGCTTTCTTAGGGCCTGCTTGTATACATGAGAGGAGTAAAAAAGAAAGCAGGAATCAAAACGTGAATAAAGTGAAAGTGATGGGGGTTAAAGTAAAACGCACTAGAAGACAAAAGTTTACTTCCAACCAAGTTATTACAAATGGTTGAAGTAAAATAAATAAAATAAAAGCCAAAAGTGAAGTAAAGTAAAAGGCACTAGTGGTGTGACATCGAAGTTTACTTTCTTTTGAAAGGATGACTGAATTCATTTCATTTCACTATGGAACTTTACAGTATAAGAGTAGTATACTGATAACCAAAAAGCCCCAAAAAAACCAAGGGCAAAATCCAAAATCCCCAAAAGGAAAGGGTTGTCCACCCCAAAAAAATCAGGCATGAACCTAGAGGCAAAAAATATTTACAGTCAGTTACAATACACAAAGATGGTCGGGATACTCCCTCTTTGGCTAGTCTGTCCGCTTCCAAGTTTGCAGAGCGTTTAATGAGGTTATATGAAATGTTGATATTCTTAGCAATCTCTGCCACCTCTTCTACTACATCTGTAAGGTACCAAGGAGCCATAGAAGCTTGAGAAGCCCACTTTATCGCACATGAAGAATCCCCTTCCACAGTGAACAACAGAGGATTGAATCTCACCCCTTTAAAGCAAGAATACCTTTCCATATGACTGAGTACAGCGGAATAGGATCTCAAACTTCCCACCCATCCCTTGAAGTTCCATACTTTGAGAATACTAACTGTTTCCATAGGGCTTCTGATCCATCCCCAATCCTCCATAACCATTTGCCAAGTAGCACTAGATTGGTCTCTTGCACAGTTCTAATTCCCAAACCCCCATCTTATTTAGACTTGCAAACTTGAGACCACTTTATCAAATGAAATTTCTTATTTCTTTTCATTACCGTGCCATAGGAAGTCCCTTTGCAATTTCTCAATTCTTTTGATTACCTTACCTCCACCGGACATTTACAAAGGGACATGAAGTAAATTGGGAGGTTTGCTAGGGCCGCTTTAATTAAAGTGATCCTGCCACCAAAAGACAAATACTTAGTTTTCCACAAAGAGAGTTTTTTTCTAGCCTCTCAAGCACTGGCTTCAATAGAGATTTGGATGCCGCCCCATAGCAAAGCGGCAATCCCAGATATGTCGAGGGAAGTGCCCCTGCTTTGCATCCAATAAGGTCTGCCAGGTTTTGTAAATAGCTTTCATCAACTCTGATTCCAATGAGCTCACTTTTAAAGAAATTCACTCTAAGGCCCGAGACCGCCTCAAAGAAGAGGAGGATCGCTTTAATGCTGCGAAGTTGCTCTTCTTCCGCATCACAAAAAAGGATGGTATCATCTGCGAATTGCAAGTGTGTAATTTCTTGCGCCTTACCTTTTTCCATTCAAACAACAATGAAGTAAAACAGTCACATCACCACTTTACTTCTTTCATCCAAAGAGCCTGAAGTTAAAGAAAACATCACATGATGCCCCTTTTTACTCCTTTAATATCCTTTCTGTTAAACAAATAGGCCCCTAGTTTCTTTTGTGAGTGGACTTTTGACCATGGCTCGAGCTTTGCTTTGGACCTCACCGCACCCTCACATGTGAATGTGCGCAATGGCACATTCACGTTGTTGTGAGGAGCTTCAAGTAGCTATAGTTGATTGCACCTAGTGAGTCAGTTGCATCTACTCGATTAATGCACTGAGCGAGGTTGAGTCAACTCATTGAGTCATCAAGTGGCTAGGGTCATGCCATTCGTGGAATAGCCAGTTGTCCCAAGAGGTGCTCATCCAAGTAACTCTTGGTGTGCCCATTTGTAAAGACACGACCTCTATAAAAAAAGGGTCACCAACCCTTTTGGTGAAAGGTCACCACCGCTTTACATGAAGGATCACCAACCCTTTTTGATGAAAAGTTGTATCTTATTTTAATGAAGGGTCATCAACCCTTTTATATATGTGACCCTCTATAATTAGGGTCTTGGAGAGGTACACAACACACAACAAATACACAATACAATTACCTAAGCCCAGATAAAGGAGGACGGTTGTGTCAGGTAGGTTGACAGCCAGCATGAAACTTTTGTTACAACTAAGACATGAATTTTGAGACGAAACAGAATTCATATAGCTGATCCCAACATAGTTGGAACAAGGCTTTAATGATGATGATGATGAACCATCCGAACTCTCTTTCTCTCAACCGGTTTCTAGAATCTGCTCTAGGATCCTTCAAGGGATACAAGGTTTGTGTTCATTTTCCGGTTTACAACTGCAGACCAACATACAGCATTTATTAAGTTTCATTGTATCTAACAGGCGACTCGCCGTCTCACCAAGTGTAGGGAGAAATAAGGAAATCACCATTTGTAATGTGCTTGAGTTGTGACAAGATTTTATGCTGGCCATCAACCTAGCCAACGCAACCCTCCTTTATCTGGGCTTGGGACTGACAATGAAACTTGGCTCTTCAATAAGATATTAATGACAAAAAAATGTCAGATGAATGGAGAAGAAGTATTATAGTACCTATATAAAAGTACAAAGGAGATATACAAAGCTGTAAACAACTATCATGGGCTTAAACTTATGAGTCACACTTAACAACTATGTGAGTAGTAGAGACAAGAATTAGACGAAAGACCAAGATATATGAAAATTAATTTAGTCTCATGTAAGGGAGGTCAAGTGTGGAAGCTATCTTCTCACTAGGTAGTTACTAGAAAATTTTGGATAGGAGAAAAAGTCTACATATGGTCTTCATCAATCTAGAGAAAGCTTATGACAAAGTACTTAGAAATTTAAGTTCGTGGGTTTTAGATAAAAGGAGTATTCAAAGAGGTTATATTGAAATCATTAAAGACATGAATGGGGATGCGGTAATGAACATGAGACTACCCGTAGAGGGGCAGGCATGGTTTAAAAATATGGCCGGTACGTTATTTTCAATAGAATGGTCATAATGGTCACTTTGTAAAAAAAAAAAATTTGAAAAAATTGACCCATAATGCGGCCGATCTTTTGAATACAACGATCAGCACAGTTGATACTTAAAATAACACTCAAAACTAGTAGTATTTTTTAAAGTCCTTTTAATTAGATAATTATAAATCCCATTTTTTTAAAGTCTAAACTAAAAGTATTTTTTAAGTGCATCTAATTTTGTGACGGAAATCCAACAACGCTTAATAGTTAGATCAGTGTTATATTGAAAATAATATCAATTCATAAGGTAGGTGAATGAAAATAGTTTAAATTTCTCAACTGGTACATGGAACTTCCTATGAAAGGTGTGAGATAGAACAATCTCTTTAACTATTTTCCTTCTTTGACAAAAAAAAAACTGTAGATCTAGATCCCCAGTCACTAAAGCATGTATGATTTTATCCAATAAAATCAAGTTTTTAGAGATGGCTTATATTCTCCAAATGTTTTCTCAGTGGTCCCTTCGAAATAGAGGTGAGACGAGATTATGCTCGTTCGAAACTTGATATTTGGTAACAATGTAAAAAAAATTAAATAATGGTTTTCTTGTTTTGCGGCACGGAGCCCTGCCCCGTCCCTGACCCTCGAGGGTAGGGAAAGGACCTAGGTAGTGCAAGCCCTTCAAGGGCTTTGGCCCAGCCAGGCCCGGCCCTTTGACAGCCCTATTGCTGGATAGCTCATGGCTTACACAACTGTGTCTTCCCCCAATACCAAACACACCTACAAGAACATAGAAAATTGTAAAAAAAAAAAAAAAAATCACAGCTTCAGGCTTCTAAAATAGTTTCATGATTGAATCAATGAGTGTGTACTTGTGTGCATACTCTTGGCAAAGACGAGTATGTTGGTCTTGCCAGTATGAATTCAAATTTTCAAAATGTAATTCAATCCCCATAACTTAAAACACATTTCACAATTGCTAGCGCAATAGAGGAGGATTGTCAACCAGCATTTTCTGCACTATTCATTGCAGCATCGATATCACTGTTTTATAACCCCAATCAAACAGCCTAGTAAGACTTTGGTTAAACTGAAACCACGACTCTGGATGGACAAGTCCAATCTAACACACTTCAGCACTTCAAATTACACAAAACTCCTAAAACTGCTTAGCCAAAAAGAAAAGTTCAATCAGAGATTACAAATTTGTAACTTTAATCAATTTTAACTGCTTGTAAAATCTTTCCTATTAATTATTCAGTTCTGTTCTCATGATTAGAATCCCACCATAAGACCCAATTGAATCAGCATTCAAAATGCACCCATTTGACCTAAACTTCCCAATCACCCCATTCAGCTTTCTAAAACACCAGTTCACAGTAACTCCTAACATCCCATTGCCCTCCGATTCCACAATCTGATAATATTGCCCACCGGATAAACAACTAAAACCCCTTAATTCCAGCAGAAAGACATACACATAACTCAAACAGCCACTACCCCAAATCACAAAACCATCATAAACTAAATAAGAACCCAAATTCAAGCTCAAACCCCACCACCCCAAATCGTAAAACCATCATAAACTAAATAAGAACCCAAATTCAAGCTCAAACCACACTACCCCAAATCGCAAAACCATCATAAACTAAATAAGAACCCAAATTCAAGCTCAAACCCCACCACCCCAAATCGTAAAACCATCATAAACTAAATAAGAACCCAAATTCAAGCTCAAACCCCACCACCCCAAATCGCAAAACCATCATAAACTAAATAAGAACCCAAATTCAAGCTCAAACCCTAATAAAACCACCAGAGACCCAAAAAGATTTTCATAAAAAGTAGTTGAAAATCCTAGTAATTACCGGGGAGAAGGACCCAGTGGTGTTGATGGTGAGGAGAGAGATCTCATCCACTTTGGGGCGGAAGACGGCGAGCCGAGCGGTGGCAGAGGAGAGGGAGAGGCGGCCATCGCAGGGAGAGAGGAGAGCGCCGCTGACGTTGTGGTTGTTGAAGAAGGAGTCGCGGCTGGCAAAGGCTACTCCGAAGGTGAATCCGTCCCACCGTTGGATCTTGGTGTCCGAGCACGGGCTGTATACATTGTTTGTATCACCAGCCGTTGATTGAGTGGCCATGATGACAAGGATCAGTAGGCTGATCATGGTAGCCATGGCCCAGTGGATTCAATCTTCTTCTTCTTCTTCTTCTTCTTGGGTGGAGTTTGGAGAAGAGAAGGAAAGAGACATGGATGGTTTTTACGCGTTAGGTGTGTTTTTCTAAGTGGAAAAGAACATGGAATTGACAGGGTGTATTTTCACTCTGGAATTTTACTTTACTTTACTTTACTTTTATGAGAAAGGGTGGTAATTGGGAGTAGTTGAGTCCTGTTTTGACTTTTCACTGTAGATGTTGGACTCTTTTCTTCAATCTTCATTAGTTTCTTTTTTTTTTTTTGTGGCTCACCTGCCTTTTCTTTGAAAAAATAGATCAAAGTTGGAGAAAGGAATTTATGTGCAGTTGAGATTTTGAATAGTAGAGGGATTTATTTACTTGTGTTTTACACCTGTTTAGAGTAGCCTAGGAGGGATTTTACATGGAGGGTCATGTTTTCCTAGTTTTTCATAAGCTAATGTAGTGTTCCCTTCGACTGATCTGCTTGCACATGTAATTTGACCAAACTTTAGGATTTTCTATCTTTTTTTTTTCTTTTGGCTTGATGGGTGACTAGTACATGCGTGTAAGATAACCTACATGTTCAAGAATCGATCCCTAGCAATTGTGTGAGATGAGATACCCTTGTCACTGGGGTACCTCGATTTCCCTAAGCCACACCTTAGTTTTGATGGATATGAAAAGTAAGAGCTAGCATAATTGAAAGAAATAAGAAAGCAGTCTCTTTTTCATAAAAAAGCATTCCTTTGAGGATCACCCATGATTTTTTTTTTTTTTTTTTTCTGTTGCGGGGTGGCCTAGAGGCCAGGAGTGATGCTATCAACAGGATTGCCTAAGAGTCGATCCTTAGGCATGTTTACGATACTGAGGTGCTAACACCATTTAACCATGAGTGTGTTGAACTTATCATTCTGATTTTTGGTAAGTGAAATTGGGTGGTAAAGGTAGAGGGGTATGTTGTAATTGAATAAATATTAGGGGTCAATGTTGTATATGAATTACTTGGATGGAGCTAAATAGTTGACATGGAAAACAAAGAGAGGTTT
Source organism: Umbellularia californica (assembly GCA_028538565.1). Lineage (NCBI taxonomy): Eukaryota > Viridiplantae > Streptophyta > Magnoliopsida > Laurales > Lauraceae > Umbellularia > Umbellularia californica. Next base: position 14,825,832 of record JAPQWN010000006.1, read on the forward strand.
TTGACCGTACAAGGTCCCTTGAACTTTAAAATCCCCCTCACACAAAAAGTCTAAAAATTTCCCACTGTGGTGCTTTGTCACAAATGACCAAACACAACATATATGCTACTTAAATGACTTACCAAAAGCCAACCCGGATGAAAAATAAAAATAAAAAAGAACCTCCATCTACCCTAAACTTAGCCAAAGAGTTGCCTGCACATATGGCTCCCTAGGGCCGTTTGGCAATTTACTAGCTAAGTAAAACTAATGTAAAGCCTTCATTTTCTCAAAAAAAGGGTCATATCAAAAGTACACATCTTCAAATTTTCCTCCTTTAAAAAAAAAAGAATCAAAAAGCAACTTTCTTTCTTTACCAAATGATAAAAAAATAAATAAATAAATAAAAAACCCTACTTTTTACACAAAAAATCAAAAAGATTCCCGACAATCTACTAAAGACAAAATACCATCATAACCCCCTTAGATTTTATTTCTCTTTTGGCTTGTTTCTTTGATAGAATTTCTAATAAGAGTTTAGGGTATTAACTTTTCGGACATGACGTAATGGCTCGCCCCTTGAAATTTACAAAGGCCATAAATCTTTATAAGAATTTCAAAATCTCAACCGCCTAAAAGATCTCAAATGCGTCAATAAAATTTTGAAATTTCAGTCCCTTTGTCTATAGGTGGAATTTCTAGATGCTCAAGCATAAAGGAGCATCCAGGAATTTAACTATGTCTCGGAAAATCTAAAATTCTCTAGAAAGAAATTCTCTAAATTCCAATAAAGAGTTAGACCAAGAATGGACAATTGGTTATGTTTGTGCCCTTTGTATACATTGTTGCGCCCTTCTCTATCAGCTTAAATATTTAGCGTAAGTGCTTGAGAGATGCATAATGCTTGAATCTTGCTTATTACAAAATGATAAAGGCTTTATGATAACATTTTGAGAGAGAGGAAAAAAGAAAATCTATGACACCTAAGAATCACTCTCCACTATTGGTGCAACTTAGGAATAACCAAAAAATATATGAAGAGCAAGGCTTTCCAGAGTTCAAGCTTAGGATAAAATTTCGTAAGCTCATGCTTGTGGGGCTCAAGTTTGGTCCATCCAAATGGACCAAACACATGTCCACCAATTTTCGGTCAGATTCGAATTTACTAGACCATTGGATTTACTATGTATCGATCCGGATGGACTATTGGCCATTGAACTTTTGGGCCCATATGAAGATGATAGAAATCACGACTAGAGCTAATTTTCTACAAAGAGGATGATCCCAAGGAGTGCTTGAAATTCCCCCCATCCTCATCCCTATGAGGGTCCCAAAGTGGGCCCCACCACACACTTGAACTTACATCATCTTAAGCTTGAACTTAAGAGAGCCAACCCCATATGTGAATGACTTTTCTAGTCGCCCACAGCTCTCCTTTAATGCCAATGGGACTGTAGAATATCGCATGACTATGACACTCGCCATGCAAACAAACATCCTAATGATTGTGAACAAGTCATCCAACATGAAAGGCTTGGCCTGTTTGTTTGTAGGGTAGAGTAAAAGAAAAAAAAAACACTAGAGGACAGCCCAACCAAAAGGGCGTCCCGTCTCACATGCCCAGGGAGGCAGATAATCTCAAATGTCTTGTACCACTCACCCAAACTAGCCAAAAAAACGAAAGAAATAAAGAAATAAAATTGAGTGTTAAATCAAGAGAAAAAAAAAATGTAGAGGGAGTTGGGAGAAAATTAAATCAAGTTAATTATCAATCTCTCTTTCCATAGGACTGAAAACTCCATTATTTCTCACCATTCGAGTGGACCACTGAATAACAGACAATGTGATTTTTCGAAGTGTTTGCCTTTCAGATGAGAAGGGGCATTTGAACCATGAATGCATTATAGCATCACTAATCGAAGATGAAAAAATAAAACCCTTTCACTCCAAACTTGGATATGGAGTCCATACTCCATGGTAGGCCCATCTATCGAAAACCTTGGCTGTTCAAAATGAATGACTGTAAGATTAAAAATTCAAACCTTACTCTAATCGGAGTTGGTCCCACCGTAAAACTGATCGTATGAATAATTATGTGATTATTCATACAATTAATAATGTATTGTCCTACCAAAAAAAAACTAATGTATTGGATTGTGTTATTCACGTTATTAATTGTATAAACAACCTACAGTGGGAACAACTCCTAATAGTGTAAAATTTGGGAATATCTCACTTCAGGGAGACAGTTCATTTTGTATGGACAGGCCTGTAAATCTAGACATCTGTACAAACCCTACAGATTTTGGTTATGCAAAGAACAGAAGAGGTGTAATGGGTAACTTGCATGAATCCTAATCTACCTGTACAGAGATTTTCTGCATTCTGTTTAAAGATATCAAAATGAGCCCCTTGGATTTAACATTGCCCCCATGATATGTGGTGAACTTTTTTTTTGGGTAGAATTGTGATGAACTTGTGATATTCACCTCCTTTTGATTCTGTTGGCACTTCATGAAAGACCATAAAGAAAGGGGTTTTGTTTTCCATACTAGGTATTTTTTATTATTCATGGAGATACAACTAGCTGTAGAGATATTGGATATCAAAGGAGATGGCATCAAGGATCACCAACAAATCTGATAATGCTGAAAAAGATTTAATATAAACCCACAATTTCCGAATCTACAATGATAAATAGACAACCATGTAATAAATAAATATAACAGCAACCACAGGAACTTCTCTCTTTTGATTATTGGTACCTAAGAACTCCCCTATATTATTGTGCAAGGCGGCGCCAGTTTCTGCACTCAGACCAACAACTGAGACAACATCCACAAGAATAAAGGCAGAGAAAGAAAAGCCTAAATAGCCCAGATAGAAAGAAAAAAAAAGGCTACACATGCGACGCAACCAGTGGCCTCCCTGACAGCACCTTGGAATTCCTTTACAGAAACTGTGGATGGGTCATGTCTGCAGTTCAACTCCCTGATGAATCTGATCTATTGGGTATGAATTTCTCCTTCCTTCAGATTTGGCGCGGTCCTTTTTAGACCTGTGTGCAATAGGCATCTTGTTGGCAGCAATATGGTTAGAAGTACGCCGGGCCGTTTGTGCTCCAACACCTGTTTGCAGCCATAAAGACCCAAGATTTTGAGGAACAAGTCACAAGGCCCAATAAATTCCACAAGAAGGAATTGATCTTAATCATCATGGAAACATGGCTACACAAGCAGAATTCAACTCAAACCAAGAAATAAAATATTACTGCTGAATAAAAAAACCCATGACATTTCTCTAGCATTTTAACATAAAATGACATGAGCAGTTGCCCAACATGGTCACACTAAGCAGAACAATTAATAAACACAAAATACCAAAGAAATCACTGCTATGAGAATGTTTGAACTTTGATGAGAAACCCATGTTTCAGTAGTGAAAGCACATACGCAAACTTGTGCTCTATGCAAAAAATATCGCACCAAGAGTAACCTAGGACCAAATGAAGAGCAACAAACTAACCAGAAATCACAAAGTTTCAGAAGTTTCATCATCTGCACACATGGTTGCGAAACGTAATCATGCCAACTACAAATATCTACAACCAATCATAGTAACTATCTGCTAAATTCAAAAAGTTCTTGATGACCGGCATAAAAATACTAAAAAAAAGAAGCAAAACAAAACAAAACAAAACATTGTTATGCATCAATGCATAATCAGATCAGATAGAAACAGCAATAGAGAACCAGCAAATAAAAAAATGTCAGGTAGTGTATGTGTGTCCAGAGTCACCAAAAAGTACACATACTCAGACCAAAGAATAGTAAGCATACAAAGTTCGATAATTTGATAATGTAAGTATATCACACAGAGAAATTTCAACATGCAGTTTCATGGAGCCAGACCCATTTACCAGTTGGGGCTGCACTGTAGATCACCTGGCCTGAAAATCAGGCCACTCTAGTCATCAGGCTGGCCCCATGAGAATTTCGGTGGTTGGCTAATTTTTATCAACCCTCTTTGTTTAAATAATGTGGCTCACCTTAAGGTTGCAACAGTGAGCACCTTAAGCTAACTTTATTATTTTTTATTGGTAATCAAACATGACAACCCACAACCTCAAGATTGCAACAGTGAGCACCTTCCAATGTGCCACGAGCTCGTTTGGCCAAACTGATTTTTTGGCAAAAGCATCTAGCCAGCAAGCACACCATGAAAACACCACAGATCCTGCACATCTAAGCCACCTTGGCACATCAAACTGCATGGAAACCAACCTGGTGATCTCATGCTCGACTTATAATCATAGCCGAAGCTGAACATGGCTGTTGCCCATTATAGTCAAATGGGTGACGACCTCATGGAATCACTTATTTATATGCTACAAGTGAGGCACTAGACTCACCACTACTAGGTAGGGATAACCGCTTCCGTGCATGGATATCTGGCTCTGCAAGCCTCTCTTTCGGATTGCTGTATGAACGGGAACCGAGTCCAGAAGGTTTGGAGGTAGCTTCTTCAACTGGTTCCTCTAGGGACAACTTGGGTTTTGCCTTCCCTGACAGAGTGGCAGATGTGGCTTGCATGTTTGTTGACTTGTTCGATGAAGAGCCACTTCCATCAGAATATGAAGGGCCCATTTTCTGATTCGAAATACCTGAACAAGGAACGGGCTTCTTGCCAGTGGATTTAGGTTGGATCTTGGTAGCGGTTTTTGCCTCTGCCAGTCCATTTCCATGAACCATCACTCCGTCTTTGAGGTTTATGTCAACAAACCGGTTTTCCCAAGGACGAACAGCCATCCATCGCTCTAACCAGTTCCAACCCCAGTTGTTTTTATCCGGTTCAAAACCCGCTGGAGCTGCTTGCTGCCTTGATCCTGCTTGCCACTGCCAACAAGCAAAAACATGATGACAAACTGAAGAAATACAAACCTCAAAACCATGACTAACAACATTTTAGTTCGAGCAATGAATGGCAAAACACTAAGAAATGAGATCTAAACTAAATTACACTGGAATACTTCCACATGGTGAGGTAAGTGTCCTTGGCAACTACGAATATACTAGTTGCTCACTTGCTTGAATAGAAAACAATAGCATGAGACCTCAAGATGCTTCCCGGAACAGTCTATTACAATGTCTCTTATCATAAATTGTAAATATACTATGTAGCCATTTAAATGCGTTAAAACAGAATGGTGGCATGCATTTATTGTTTCAAAGTCAGATGAACTAGAGCGCACAAATAAGTCAAAGTAAATCTTAGAAGCCTAAATAGTCATCTTCTTTCAAGGTTGGTGGTTTTCATCTGACTCATTGATGTAGGAAGATATATGCCATGTCACTTTCATTGCCATGTGGGCTCTTATGTGGCAACATTGGAAAACCAAGTGGCAACATTGGGTACCTAAGTCTTTAGCCCAATTATTGTGAAGAGATTTGGTATTATTGTGAATTTCTTGCAACTCCTAGTATTTATTTTGCCCAGTAATTAGTTCTTAGTAAGTTGTGTCTTATTTTCCTAGCAAAAAAAAAAAAGTTGTCTTATTTTGGGAGTGTTAGTGGACTGTCTAGTAAGTTGTGGTCTTGAATGTAGTTATCTTCGAAATTAAGCATGTATTCATGGAGGAAGAGTGATATATATATATATATATATATATATATATATATATATTGTAAGAGTCCAATGGTGGAAAAGATTAAGTTTTTTTCATTTTGATTAATGTTAATTCAGTGGAGCGCTTGACTCCTCTCTTCTATCTCTTATTATCTCTTGTTGTGATTGTTGTTTCTTCTTGCTGTCTCCATTGTATCTTTCCCTCGTCATTTGGTATCAGACCTTGTGTTACGCTCTTAGATTGATTTCCCCATCTACCATCTTCATTCATGGCTGCAAGAAGAGGTCAGGGTGGACGTGGTAATCATATGATGGGAGATGCGAGAGATGAAGAACTACAAGCACTTCGGAGACAAGTCGAAGAACTTACCCTGCAACTTAATCGTCAAGAGGCTCGTAGTGACCATGGACAGAGCCTTGATTTTTCTAGTGGTGAGTCCGACTTCACCGAGGAATTCTACAAACTAATGGCACGCGATGACATTCAAGAAACCGAGGACTCAATAGGTGAGATTTTAAAACAATCCACAACTCTTTCTCAAGTTCAACCAATGGAATATCATACATTCTTCTTGGTTGAAGGAATACAAGAAGACAATTCACATTGGACATCAGAACTTGTCCAAAATTATGTTGATTGGTCAAAGCCCCCAATTTTCGACATTTATCCAGATGATGAATGTGATACATCCATTTTTTATCAGTGTCAAGATGGAGAATTATCCCATGATGTCAATGAGAAATTGTTTGATGATGATTATCAAGAAGATATCGATCATATACCCATCTTTGATGTTCATGTTAACGATACTTTGACCTTCAATGTATACCTTGATGAAGGAAGCTTTGATGCGCACTATGATTCCACGTCTTACTGTTGTGATCATGAGTCAAGCACTAAGAGAATCATAAAGCACCTAGATAAACTAATAAGGTTTTAGGCTTTCCTTCTATGTTTAGAGCTACGATCACAGATAAAACTCAGATACAATAAGGATATGCAATCAATATTATACGGAGATGGAATTTACACAAAAGTGAGGAATTGAATACAATACAATAACATTGCTTGTTTCAAGATATCAAGCTATTATAGGTTTATGGTGCAAAAGTACATGTCTATAACCTTTTACTTTCATAATTTTAAATAGACATGTCTATACTGTTAAAAGACATGTATAAGGGAGTGGTAACAAATTCATGTAGCCGACCCCAACATAGTTGGGACAAGGCTTTGACGATGATAATGAAGGGAGTGGTAACGAATGTGAGAACTAATTGTGGAAGGGCAGATGACTTTCCAGTGACCATAGGTTTGCATCAACGGTTAGCCTTAAGCTCTTATCTCTTTACACTGACTATAGACAAGTTAATTATTCATATTCAAGAGGAGGTAACTTGGTGTATGTTGTTTGCAGATGATATAGTGTCAATGGATGAATCAAGAGATGGCATAAATGTGAAAATTGAGAGATGGAGGAAGACATTAGAATCCAAAGGCTTTAAAATCTGTACAAAGACAGAATATGTGGATTGCAACTTCAATGAGGATGTACAAAGAGCTGAGACTATTGTGAGAGTTGAAGTTCAAGAGATACCACAAAGAGATTCATTCCAATACCTCAGCTTGCTAATTAGTTAGGATGGAGAGATTGAGGAAGATGTCAAACGTAGGATAAGAGCAAGATAATTGAAGTGGAGAATTGCTTCTAGAGTGCTTTGTGATCGGCACTTAACAACAAGACTTAAAGAGAAAATTTTACTGGATAGGAATTAGACCAACTATGATCTATGGAGCAAAATGTTGGCCAACCAAAAAGTAACACATGCATAGAACAAGTGTAACACAGATAAGACTATTAAAGTGGATGTGTGGTAAAGATAAAAACGATAGAATCAGAAATGAGCACTTTCAGAAGCATTTAGGGGTAGCATCAATAGGTGATAAAATAAGGGACTCATTTGAGATGGTTTAGGCATGTCCAATGCGCACCAACAATAGCTCTAGTGAGGAAAAGTTTTTCAATGTAGATTGATGGCCGACCAAGGGGAAGGAGTAGGCAAAGAGGACGTAGATGGAAGTAGTAACATTAGATATGAAGAAATGCAACCTATCCAGGGATTTGGCTCCGAATAAATCGAAATGGAGAAATAGAATTCACGCAAACGAACCCATCATAATTGGGGCAAGGCTTTGGTGGCGGTGATGATGATGTCTATACCTGCTTAAACCAACTTTATGGTCTTAGGTTTTGGTTAGCATGATAACTAGGTTGAATTGTAGGTTTTTCTTGTTTTAATTAAAGGACATATGTACATTGAATTTTTATGGTACTGAACTTGTGACACTGGCAACCATCACAGCATAATTACGAAATCATGCAAACAACTTGGTTATCTTCATCTATGTTAATGGTTATAGTTACATCACTGTTATATAATGAAGGGACAAAATACAGGGTAAGCGCCTAGAGAATTCACAGAATTAAATTGCATGAGGACCTAAATCTAGATATCCATTCAAGACTCCTCACCTGGTGTGATCCAGCATGGATGAGCAATGAAGTGTAGCTCGCCGAAAGGTACAAACCAACGTGCTTACAAGAAATACTTATAAAATTATAGGCACTGAGAAAGCATTGCACTAATCAACAATGATAGCCATCAGGTCCTTAGTCTTGTGCCAGTAGATGGAACAACAATGCCAGTATTTGCTTGTACCATATATTTAAGTTCAGCCAGAGAACTAGTGGCATTAACTAGACAAGTTGACTGGAGCCCATTCAAGAACTGGATATTTTATGATTTGGACCACTTCATAATCCTCATTGTTAAAGTTATGGCTTGAACATTCCCGTTGCTTATCCTTTCTACTCAATCCTACCAAAGTGTGGTTGTGAACAGGAGCAAATTCTTCACATAAAAAGACAATGCAATTTTTCAAATGACAGAGAAGGCTCAAATTGACAATGCTTTAATAGAAGTAAAAAGTATTGAAACGAAAAGCTTCTGTTTCCCACCCCATGAGATCAAGCTCATCAGGACAATCAATTCTTGAACAACTGAAATATAAAAACTGTAAAATGGAGCCAAATATGAGAAATTGAGAATAACCTGAAAACTGAATTGAAAGAATTCGGGAAATATAAACTCTTAGGTCATGTTTGGCAGACAAATCCTTGGGAATTCCTCACTGGTTTTCCACAAAGTTGTGGAAAAAAACACGTTTGGCAATTATAAATCCCCAGGATTGGGGCCAGTGATTGAAGATTTTCAGGTCTGACCCCTATCCACAAGATTTGTGAAATCCTCATTTTTGCTGATCTATACGCATCAATAACAATTTTTCTCAGCTATACGCATAAATATGACCAATATCAATATGGTCCTCAGCTATACAAATCCTCTATGAGGAAGAATCCTCAAATCTATGGATTCCTCACCTGCTACCAAATGTGCCCTTAGAATTCATGATCAAATAAGCTCCACCAAAGGATTATATGAGAGGTGAGGGTGAGGGGTGGAGGATAGAAGGTGAGAGGTAAAAGATATAAGGTAGCAATGAAGATGGGACCTTGACTTTCCTACGATTTGAATTACTAGGGTGATGCTTGGTTCATTCCCATCTTCCCTTGAATCGATATCATTAAAGCATAGGTTATTTGATGGTCATTTTTGGATATTAACCCTTAATTCTTCATTTTTAACCACTTATAGAAATATAGCCCCAAGAATTCAATTACATGAAACAAAAAGATCATTTGCATCTTAGGGCCTATTTGTTTCTCATAATTGAATTCCTGGGTATTCTGAGACTTTGTATTTCGATGAGTAGTTAAAAGTGAAGCATCAAAGGTGAACATCCAAAAATAACCATTAAACAACGTTCCCTTTAATGGAAATTGGATCGAGGAGAGATGGGAAATGAATACGCAGCAGCATCTTTATCCTTCACATCCCACCTCTTTATTAATCCTTTGGCGGAGCTCATTTTACCATGAATTCCTATGTATTCCATGCAAACAAACAAGCCCTTAGAACCATTCCAATTTTCTTCTCCTTAAGAAAAAGGTGCCCTTTCTAGTTTAATGACTGTTCAGTTTAGTCATGAGGACCACATTCTGATCTTCAATCCCTTAAAAAAAGGGTTAAAAACTGAAAAGTTAAAATTAAAATCAATAAAATGTCATCTATTTTACTAAAAGCATCAGAGGAAACTCTCTCAAATTCGTTAAATTGCAACTGCCCAAGCTTTACCTGATGAGCCAGAGCATATGCCATGGCTCTCTCACGCTTGGCTGCAGCCTCTTTCCTCTTCAACAACTTGGCTTGAATATCTTCCACAGATCCAACAATATCACACCAACCTTCCTGCATCAGAAATTAACCAACATAAGAATCTCTCCACCAAATTCATTCCAAAAAGAGAAGAAAGAACAAGTCATGCTGCAGCAGTATCTCTAACAGAACAGTGGATGGCACAAATCAGCAATTTTTCTCAAGGTTGGAAAAATCATGACACGGACTTGACACGTCCAATGCAAAAAAACAAAAAGGACTCAGAGTCAACATGGAGACTCAAGAGAGTCCTGAATTTTTAATATCTTTAAAAATATTTAAAAATGAATGAAATACTTATAAAATATAAATATACATTTATTTACATGCATTCATGAGAATCAATTCAAATAAATAAATTTATTTATGCAAGAAAAATACTATAATAAGAAAACTAATAGAAAAAAATATTGCATATTACATCATTTGTTGGAAATATCGAATATAAAAGATCAAATATAAGTTTCAAATTACATGCCGACTCCAAACCTCATGCATAATTACTTAAGAATAACATTAATTATTTAAAATCAGATCTACCTATCAAATGGTTCAGAGTGCAAACAACTTAAAATAAGGTGACTTGGCTAAGTTTCCCCTGTATTTTACTCAATCCTTTAATCAAAATGAGATGACTCAGGAGTCAAGAGTCAAGTCGAGGAGTTTTCCAACCTTCAATTTTCTTTCTCATAAAATGTAAATTGAAGGATCTACAACTTTATTGCATAAGGAGTTGTGCACTACACCTTCATCAGCTTTTTTTTCTTCAAATTTACCATAAAGAAAGGAATTAAAACATTATCATCACTATCATTAATACTCTGCCATTGGCACTTGGAAAACTTAAGTTAATTAATGAAAGCCATCATCTAGAAATGCCCCAATTTCCTCCAAAGAGCAGAAGTGACGTCAATATTTTTAAAACAATTATTGTCAGTAACAAAACTGGTATTAAAATTAAGAACACCTGTACAGGATAAGACGTGTATACTTTTAAGTAAGAGACATACAAAAGTCCTCCCTCTGCCCATAAAAATTACAATGGCAATAAATTCCTTGTATACATGTTATCTGTATCTACACCCAATTTTGTAAGGAATCCACTATCCCTTTAGTATTCCTCTTAACATGAGAAAAGGGTATTGAGAGAATTAAATACTTCTTTTATCTCCCTTAAAGCAAATTTCCATGGGCTCTTGCAGTATAACACATCCACTAGATCACTTGTTATCGATGTTATGTAATTAGTAGACCTCAAGATAAAAATGAAGAAAATATTCCGCCATCCTCCAAATATTGGAAGTGTTCTTTTTTTTTTTTTTTTTCATTTTTTTTAATTAATTCAGCAGAAAGCAACGTAAGCTTATGAGAAAATGAAGTAACATACATAAATCAAATTCTGGCCTTTAAAAAATATTCCACCTTCCTGCAAATAATGCAAGTGTTCATTTGTTCTTCAATCAATGCAGCAGAAAGCAATGTAAGCATATGAGAAAATGGATTGAAAATACATAAATCAAATTCTTATAATTAAGGTTTTCCAAATTGGCACATAAACTGAAAAAATAAACAATACAACCTAGGTAAGGCAGATAGGAAATTTAATAACATATTTCTAGTCTTTCCAGCAAAGTCCAGTGGTTCTTGCAGAACAAGTAACACCCACCATGATGCAGCCCGAAGACGTGGATTCTACACTTGGCTATAACCTATTCCTTTTCTGTAGTTTTGATATGATCAATGAGCCCTAGGGTGCACAGTTGGACATAAGAATTGTCCAATTCCAGTGAGGATTTCAAAAAATTTAACTGAGGTAACATTTGTTGAAAGCTCGTTTATTTCCTCTTCCAAGCAGGCTATGTTGGGACGGTGGTTCAGGTGTGATACTTCGACCTGAGGACCCAGGGATCAATCCCTAGGTGTGTGTGTGTGTGAAACTACGATGCCAACACCACTCAACCATGAGTGTTGGCAGCTATAAGTTGTTAAATTAGTCCTTATAAATATAAGTCATTTAAAAGTAGCATTTTTAAGGGGACTTTAGTTGGACACAAAATGGCTTGAGCTATAACCTAAAATATAGCATTAACAAACTAACCATGCAATTGAGTCTTTCTCCTCGTGGTTTCAAAAGTGGAGTAGTTTTGATCTTCCCAAAAAGCAACCATTGCTATTGCTATTTTCACTTGTTAAGTTGTAGTAAATTGATAAAATCAAGTAAAATGGGTCACAGCATGCAATTGGACCTCCAATGTTAAGTTCTGACCTTTGTGTTCTGCCTTGCACCATATCATCTGCCAAAAGATAATGTCAATTCTTATGATGCATATAATTTTATAGTGATTCAGTCATTCTACCTCTATTTCTCGAACATGAGCCTCATGCACAAGCTGTTGCTGATAGTTTTGTTTTGTCAATTGACTCTCCAATGCCATGCGAACACGTCTTGCTCTGACACGTGCCTGAACTCTTACCAAAGCTTGCATACATCGAAGTGTAATTGCGGCTTGCTTTCTCACTGCATGGCCCCTAACAAGGGCCTGAAGTCTCACCAAACCTTTCAAAGCTCTCAGTGCTCGCCTAGCCTAAAACAGTCAAAGTAAACTTTCAAAACACATCTTCGTATGAATGGAAATGCAATGACCAGATAGGCCAGAGTTGAATTAGTGTTAAGTTTGGGAGCATGCCAATTCAAAAGGAGTGAAAGAGGCTTTGAATAGGTTGCATTGAAGTAGGCCTACAAGGCAGTCCATATATGCACATATAGGTTATAATGTAGACCAGTCATATGAAAACTTTTGTGTGCATGTGTTTGTACATGCTCATGTGGGTCACAACTACTGATAAATGCTATATTATAATCTCTGTCATCTCTTAAGTTATTATAGGCCACCAATAAAAGACTTAGGGTCTTCCAATCTGGAGATGTCGGCACCATCCATAGTAGCTGTCATTGCTTCAAGGTTTCTCAGATCCAAATGCTCTAATATTGAGCATCATAAGCCCAAGACTTTGTCCATCACCTATTTACTTGAAAGTAGCATAGAATGTAAAACTTTTGTACCATTTAAAAAAATAACCAGAGAGAGAGAGAGATTTCAAAAATATAAAACGTATATAACTGACTCAATGCCCATTTAGATGGGGTTTCTTATGGCATACTTCAAATATATTGATACACAAAACAGTGGGGAAAAATGGATAAATACCAGAAAAGCTCGAAAAGCAGTTTGGATTTGTATGGCAGCCCATTCCTCTTTTGCATTCTGTTCAATTTGAGCAGCAGTCTGAACATCGAGCATGCTAGTGGGAGAGGGCTCAGTATTTGAGCTTGATTGGATATTAACATCATCTGTCGACGGAGCAGTGCTTTGAGCAAACTCCTGCTCAAGAACCACACTATCAATATCAATAGAGTACTGTTTTCTCCGGTGCCAAAACCGACCTGCAGCTACTGTTTTCTGCAACATATCCAAGGTACTGGATTAACCAACAAAATAAAGAGAATCAACCGATTATAAATGGTGATATCCATTTTAATACCCTTCTATCAATATGCATCTCATATACTATTTTTCTTTTTGATGTCCTAGTGTTACCTTCTTGAATGAATTTTTACAATTACGGGGGAAAATTTTCTGTTTCAATATTAACTGCTATAGACAGATTCAGAATGAACCATAGTTACCTAGTTCACATTTTGATTAATTCACGTTCACATTCGAGTTCGTAATTCGTATTCAAGACTTAGCTTGATCCGAAAACTCGATGGAGCAGGTACATTTGCTTTGTTTCTAAATTCTTCTGATTGGGTGTTCGAGTTTGATGAACTAATTCATCTGTGCCAATGATATAAGTACACTAGGGCCTACATCTATAAAATCCAAACCGCTCAAACTGTTCTCTATATTTCCACTAGGCGAAATTCTACTTCAGTCAGAGTTGGGCCTACACTCAAATTGATTACGTGCAAAACACATGGCTAAAGTGAAAACCAAAGCAAAACTCCATGTTTTAGTCAATCTTAAAGTGGGGCCAATTTTGATTGGACTTTGACATGGATTTGTGCCAATACATAGGGGTGCAATGCTTTTCCAAATTGATAGAGAGTTACTCACATTCTCATCCTTCTCCAAAGCTTTTGATTTTACTGACTTCCTTAAACCAACCAGTGTTCTAAACCACTTCCCAGTGACTCCCATGATGACTGTCACTTCAGCTGCAACAAATTAAGACCTGCCATGAAATAGCACCCCAAAAATAAGTATATGACCTGCACCACCATAAATGGGATGTAAATAGAATCGGTTTGGGACGGGTCCAGGATGGACCCAAACCTGGACCTAATTAAATGTGTTTGTGTTTATTGAGTAATTCACATGCTAGGGCTGAGGGCCTGAGACTCAATTCAGTTATGGTAGGATTAAAAACAGTTTGTCATATGTCTATGCACATTTATCAGTCTACAATTATATAATATTTACTAATATACATTTCCTAAATGTAATAGTATATTTTACAAATCACTTGGGCAATCAGATATTTAGGTATGGACCCAAATGGCGCCGGTTAATAAATGAGGGTCCCTACCCAGGTTTTTTTTTCACGTTGGAACCTTCAGGTTATTGGGAGGTCCACCCACATCTCTAACTATAAGCAAAGAACCTCACATACTACATGAAAGCTAGAAACAAGGTATTCAGACTCAGTGCAAAGCCATCTTGTCTGTTTCTTTACTAAGACCTAGAATTGAGTTGATAACAAATTACCTTTTTTTATATATAGTTAAATTTGAACGTCCCCCTTTTTTTTTTCATTTGAAAAATTGACTAATGGCAGCCCTTCAGTTTCAGTGAAAATTAGCTTTGAGAGGGCCTCACTAGAAGTTAATTCTTTTTCTTATATAGGTAACTGAATTTTATTAGAAAAAAAGTGACATGAGACAACAAGGAGCTCACTCAAGCAGAGAAAACACAAGCATTCGCTTTTAAACATTTTGTGACATATCATCAACATTAAAGCCTAATTGCATCTATCTGGGTTCGGCAAACATTTTGTATTGCATATACCATACAAAAACAAGGTTTCACATCAAGAATAAAATTAGAGGAGTTTCATATCTACAAAGATTTCCTTCTTCAGAGGTATATCCCTTGCTCAAAACTGCTCTAGGACCCAAATTATAATCTCCAATCTATAAAATATAAGTGCATCAAAAACTTAAAAAGTATAATTTCTTTTGAAAGCAGGCTATCTTCTTTTGAAAGCAAGCTATCCAATTAAGACAAGCACATATGGTAAACAGAAAGTGACTCTGAGCCAAAATACACAACATAAGATCTGGGTGTTTAAAATCATACTTCACAATACCAGATACAGAGAACCTCCCAACAGCAATGAGGTTTTGGTGTCCTGCAATCTCTCTTCAGGTTCCACCAAAAGCAGCAGGAAGGAGGAGAAGTTATGATGAAGGAAGCAAAATAAGCTATTTTAAGACGAAAGAAATTGTGTTCTGAAGCAAGATCCATCGCTCAAGAACAAGAAGCATGCAAGTCATCCAATACGCTAAATGACTGATAACGTAAACTTAACGAATACCATCAGCAAAATGCCAAACACATACTGTCAAAAAATGAAAGCAACAATTTGCTAAAAGTATAAGACCAACTGTTTGTTTGCATGAATCGTATTCTTAGGAATTCAAAGAAATGTATTTCTAAAAGTAGCAAAAACTGAAGAAACAGATGTGAAGATCATCAACTGCCATCAAATAATCTCCTCTTCAATGGAAAATGAATTAAGGGAATATGGAAAATGAATACAACCAGCCATTACCATAGTAAATCAAATCCTAGGAAAGTCGGGGCCCATCTACGTCTCCACCTTACATCCTTCACCCCTCACCTCTTTAATAATGCTTTGTTGGAAACGGTTTTACCATAATTCCTATGAATCCTAGGAATACAATTACAAACAAACAAATGGGTCCTAAAAATATAACTAGAGAAAAAATGACATGAGAGGAAAAAGATACTTATAATAACATTTTCACATCAATTCCATTCATGGAAGGTTACCAAACAGTCACTTTCCTGGTCACATTGGCTCTTTACATACCAACAAATGGCAGGAAGGGGTGTAAGGATACAGGAGCCGGCCATCAAGGATACAGGAGCCGGCCATCTAATCTATAATTAAAACTAAATAAATAAATGGCTGTTAAAATAAGAAAAACAGATCCTGATGATCAAGCATTGCAAAAACATGCAACAAACAGCCATAAAGTGGTAGGCGCGGATGAGATCCATACCGTTGATCAGCTTCACCAACCATAGTGGATGCAGAAGACAAATTCACCGACTGAAAAATCCTGCCATCCAATCAGTGACCCAGATTTAAACACTGACAAGCATTTAAGCAGCATTCCACAGACAATAGGATCCTAACACCAAATTCACAGATGGGTTCTTTTCATAACCACTGAAATGAGACCCACAAGCTTCCACCACCAAGTAGAGTTATCCATGTCAATGCCCCCAATTGATAGAACAATTTCAGACAAAAAAAATCAGGAAAAAGAGGTAAAATCTCAATTCAACCACACCAAATACAAATTTCAATTTCCCCAACTCCTTCACCCCAACACCTACCCATTGTACCAAAACTTTCAAACCCAGTTTGAATTGCAGTACATCCAAACAAGTCACGAAGAACAATACAACCCCAACTCACAACTACCAATTAAGAAACCAACCCAAGTTCCACTTCATTTTACCTCAAACCTCACATTAATCAAACCCAAATCCTCCCTCTTCACATGTTCTCAGATTCTACCCACAGAAAAGCCAAAACCAAAAGAACCCATCAAGAAAAATCTAATTTTTAAGGTAATTACACCTTTTTGAACACATTATCACTCTCTAGAAACTGCATTTCTCACAAACGAGACAAAGAACAAAGGAGAAAAAGAAGAACTCCAATTCTCAGCACCCGAGCAGAGATCCGAGCAAAAAGAGGAGAAATGAGAATAGAAGAGAAGAAAGATGCGATTTTTATTCAAAAAAATAGAAAATTCTGAGAGACAGAAAGATTTGAGAGGAATGTCTTTCTCACCTTAAAATCTCTGAGAAAAAATCCATCATCAGACAGGGAAGAAGGAGCAGAAGCAAGCAAGAAAGAGAGGCTGAGGAGCAATATGTAATTAAAGAAAGAAACAGGCCCTCTTTTTAATGCGCTCTCTCTCTCTCTCTCTCTCTCTCTCTCGTTGTTACGATTAAGATACAATAGCTTTTATCGAACCTGCAAAAGCCCTTTGGTTTTTACTATTTCCTTACTTTGGTCTCTCTCACAGCCCCACTCTTACCTTTAGCTTTATTTCGTGTGGAATGGAAGGGGAGCGACTTGGAATTTGGATTTTGGGATGCTAAGGTCAGTCGCCAACTTTTATTTTTTATTTTTTATTTTTGCCCTTTTCTTTTTCCGGCTAATAGAAGTTTAACCTTTTAGACTAGGCTATTCCCTCGAGAAGACTAGTAAAACCCCTGTAACCCCTACGTAGTAACACAAGTGGACTCGACCTTCGATTCCTGAAGAGGGGGAACCGGGAGTCGACACCAAGACCTCTAGCTCTGAAAGAGGGAGGAATCATGGTCCTAACCACTCGGTTAACCCATTAGGGTTATAAAATGCATGATAAAAATTAAACAAATTTGACAATAGACCCAATAAATAGAGGTTGGAATTGGATCCTTTGCCACAGTTATTACATATTTTTTGTACCGGGTCTCCTAAACTCCGCCGTGGGGCTCATATAATAATAATTCGGATAGTGCAAGATGAATGTCATCCCCTCCTTTGATGTAATTTAGTAGAAGTGGGTTTCACCATAAAATTGAGTCCATGATTGAAATATGATTAACGCCACGTTTGTGCCTAAGTTAAGTTTTCAATCGTGTGTTCAATCTTATGATAATAATTTTACTCGATTGGAATTTTGAGGTTATATCATAAAAAGGAGAATGATATTTATTTTGGACAGTTTTAATTATCATTATGTGGGCTCCATGGCTGGGCTTTGGAGATCTATTACATAGGAAGTGTGTAATAGCTAAGCAGAGGATGGAGACTTTACCCCAATACATTAGACCTAACCTAAGAAGTATGGGGATTTGACAATTTTATTCTACAACTCAATTCAGGAGTGAGTTCAAGTTTAGCATGGGCCATACTTGAGTACCGATCTACTTGACATTCTATAACATATTGTACTTAAATTAAGCATAGCATAGCATAAAATAATACCCATACATGGTGAGAATTTCATAATATGCTTAACATCGATGGTAAGCGATTTGGGTCATGACAAATATGGTCCAAAACATTGCATAGCATAAAATAATGCATGTATGTAATTCTTTCGGCTTTTTTTTTTTTCCTTTGGTGGTGTGTAAGGCTATCAATTCAGGTCTTTGACAAGGGAGTCTAACGTGACTCAACCCACAAAAAGCTCTCAAAACAAGGGCTTTTATTTTTGTCCTCAAGCCTGAGCGCAGGGTAGGGACCGATTTTGAAAAGCCCGCATTATTGAGGGCCAATATAGGGCTAGACCAAACCAAGCTCGACCCAACCCTCATTCCATTAACACAAATATATTGTGCTGTATTACATGCACACATACTTGCTATAAACTATATACAAATAGCAATTGTTTCTATATATTTTTATGTGGTTTACTATTATTTTTTTTTAAATCTTCTATTCACACTTGATAAAAATAATCTCTTTTATCATTTTGAGAAAATTATTAAATAAAAACCGGTCCTTCAAAACTTATTTTCAAAACCAACTTCTTACTTTCATCTTATTCCCCCTATAAATATAATCTATACTATTTAATTTTATTAGTAGTTGAGATTAATGTTTTATCCTAGCAAGCAACTATAATTATAAGGATACACCGGCACAATAACCTGTGCTCGGCACAGGTAAGTCCAAATATTGCAAACTAAATATTTGTATATAAAAAGACTAAACAATTGCCAATAAAATCAAATTGAAATAAATAGGGACATAAAAATAAAAAAGAATTAACTCATAGATTCCTTACCCACCAAGGACAACCTGCAAATAACCATCGCTAGCTAATTATATTCCTAAATCTTAGAAAAAAATAAAAGAAAAGAAAAGATTAAAAGTAAATACTTGCATACTACAATAGAAGTTGGTGCAGAAACACAATCATTAGAGAAGAAGAAGAGAAACCTTCAAATTTAGAGAATGGACGTGAGGTTTCGTGAGATAGAGAATAGATAGTGGGGAGAAAATGTGGAGTATTTGAAATAAAAGTGATAACTTCCCATAAAAATAGCAATTGAATTTCAAAATTAAATCCAAAATCTTTCAACTTCATATATTATAATTGCAATGACAATACCATAAAAGCGTATGTTTTGGGTGGAGTAGATTTCTTTTACGCCGGATTTTATTTTTTTCTTGTTGGTCGAGTTTGTAATTTTATACTTTCTTTTTCATAATTTAGGGGATATTTGTATAACACCGTAGAAGAGAAGAAGTTGATTAAACGGCCATGATTGTCTGTGGGAGCCACAGTCGCGCATGGCGACTGAGCATAGCATTGATTGCGCGTCAATTCCGTTTTATTTGTCAGTGTTAGCTGTCGGATCAAAAGCTTCCAAGGACAGATGCTGCCTTCCTTTCGCGTAAACGCAGACACGCAGACACAAACACAGTTGCTCTCCCAGTCTCACTCACTGCCCAGTGCATTTAAAAACTCATCAACTTTCCAAGTGCACACAACTCATATACTTTCAAATTTCACAGGCTCTTTCTTTCCACACTTCAAATTTCAGAATTTGAACAGGATGGGAGGCTATGACTATGAGCATCAAGTTCATCTATGTTCATGAGATTTTTTTTAAAAAAATATTGAAATCTCTTCCCTCCTTTTGATGAGAATTTAGTTTATATTGAGACTCATTACAACTTGAATTTCAAAATAGAAAAAGGAAAAAAACAGAATAATTTCAGATTTCAGACTTAAGATTTCATTGGAAGATATCATCAGAAAAGTTAAATATCTATTTATTAATTAAATGTGAATTGGATATGGAATAGTGATAAAAGAACAGTTTGATAAATTTTACTATTTTCACTTTCTTTTTTTTATTTTGATTTATTCCCAATGCTTTTAATTTGCCACTATCTTGAATATAACACAATAGAGTTCGGATATGGTGAGGTAAAACCCCATTGTGATGGTCCGCCAAGTCACCGTGAGGCAGCCTACAATGCACCTGGGCAGCTGTCCGTGTCTAGGGGAGAGCCTCCCCATAGTGACGTGGCGGATCGTGGTTAATCCATCCACAACCACCGTACGTATACCCACTCAGATGATCCCGATTCAACACAATATTGTTCTAAAATCTCAACCTTATGAAACGTTGACTTTTAGAATTCTCTAAATTGCTGCTTGCATATCAATGATTGTACTTGAATATTTGGAAAACCTATCGACGATAATTTATAATCCTCCCCAACAATAACCTTCAAACTTCCGTCAAGCATACAAGTCCTAAGCAATTTGGCTTGGACTTAAAAGAGATACTAATAAAATCCGATTTGCTCTTTGGAAGCATGCCTAAGTCATATAGCCCATATGACATGAATGCATAAATCATTTGAGCAGAGGAAATACTAAAAAGGATATTATGAGGCTTATGGGATTTAATTACAAATCACATTGATATGACGTACAAATCTACCACTTCATTTTTAGACCTCACAGTTTAATGATTTTATAATCGGATCCTTCTCTCCCATTCACCATAGTGGTAAATGATAGTTGGGTCAATTTCAAGTTGGAAAAAAATAAGAATTTACATAATAAAGTGGAAAGTTCAGATCCCTTGATCATCTATCTCAAGAATCCTTGAACGAAAGGAACAAAAGGAGTGGAACTCGACTTAAATTCGAGCCGCTCAAAGTGAATGCTCTTAATATGTATGAGATGTTCCTAAGTTTTACACTAATATGAGTTCTTTTTCCCGATAAGATTGAGCATATAATCATAGTCATAATCAGATTATTTTCGATCCTACAATGGGACAACTCTATTGGAGTAAAGTTTGGAGACAACCAACAATAGAGAGAGGGTACTTATTTTCCATAGCTCAAATTTCAAATATGTGAGCCCACTATATAGAGTTCATCTCCTTCCACTCAGAGATTAATGCCTGGATCCCAACTCAATGAAGTGTGTGGGGGAAGAAGTACACCACTGCACGGCATCTGTTTTATGTACAAGCATGAGTGTTCTATCATGGTTTTGGATTAGCTTTTGTACTAGTTCCTTGTTTAAGTCACATTCCTTCCATCAAGTGTCAGTGGGAGAACCCCCTAACAAAGTGAAGTGAAATAGTGATGGTTGGCTAAAGTATGAAAATTGACAAGTCAAGCACATGCACATGCACATACACAAATGCTGGCGCCATTTGCAAAAAATTATTTCAAGTAAATATAACAATGTTTCAAAATATTACATGTATTTGTGGTGACACTCTGCAAGTGCCACACAAGCCAACTAATCCAAATCGCAAAGTCTAAAATGCTGGACCCCGACCAATAGTGGCAGATCCAGGATTCAAACTCACTGGGGGCACAATTAAGTAGTGGGGGTGTTGCCCCCCATCTTTTTTTTTTTTTTTTTTTTTGTTATTTATATGGGACGAATATAATGTAATAGTTTCAAGCAATAAAACAAAGAAATCTTTATTTATCACAATTGTTCCCTACGAGTTTTCATATTCTGAAAAAGTTCTATTACAATATCATTAGTAATAGTTCCAAGCAACTCTTTTTCTATAAAACATACAAGACAATCATTAATAAATTGATCAATCATTTGATTGCGCAAATCTGTCTTGACAATGTTCATTCCTGAATGGGACTAATATTTTTTTACTGGGGGACTGGTTGCATGTTATTGGGGGCCTAGTTATATTGGATCTAATTTAGTATATATAATTTTTTTTTTCCAAAATTTCACTGTGAATGTTATATGCATATTCCTCTGCCTACCAATAAGAGGCCTAAAAGTAGGCATATTGGACAATCCAATTCTGGCTAAAGGAAACTTGCTTGTTTAACTTCTGGCAGACTGTTTCTCATTTTCAGTGCCTTTAATTTGGTGGTTCCTGATTCAACAGCTAGCTCATCCATCAATTGGTAGCACTTTAGGTCATGTCACACCTAAAATTTGGCCCACCATTCTGTACAATTTAGATTGAGTATACATCTGAAAAGGACTATCTACTCTAGCAAATTACATCAACAACTCATAATAGGATTCTATGGTTTCCATTGTGTATTGACAAGTGCCAACTTTAGCCCCTCCAAAACGGCAAATATTGGGAGACAGTGGTACACTACACGGACATGTAACAGTGTGGAAGTCCTTTTTTTAAAAGCACATGAGTCTAACCCCCTCTCTAATTTGACGCTCATCCAAATATTACTCATCGTTGGATTGAAATGTTAAAAAAAAAAAAGACGTCCTCTAAAACTAGAACCTTAGGGCATGGATAAAGGAATTAAGATGATTTATGAGAGTTGAAATTTTATATACATGAATGTGTCCCCCACCTCTCCAAGGATTGGCACAGCCCTAGGTCGTCCACAAGAGAGAACTTGTAATTTCGAAGTTCATGTATTGATGAGTCCAAAGGTGTGTGTTATTCCAAGTGAATTTCGAATTTTTGCTTCTTTATTGAGAGTATGTGCTTTGAGTGACTTAAATCAAGCAAAGATGAGGCCAAGAGAGAGAGATAAAAAAAAAAACTGACATTGTAGAAGGAAGAATTAATTGGGTATTTACCAGTGACCAGAGGGCATTGCTGACATGCTGATGTTTTCATGGTATAGTGGTGTGTAGGCACATTTCTTTCACAAGAACAACTTGGTTTTGGTTCCTGTGGGTCCTAGGTTATAGTCTCACTTGATCACACACACCTATAAGCAGTCCAATGGAGAAGGAGACAAAAACAAAAGGGTGTTTGGGAGGGTATTAAGTTAATGCACTCAGAGAGGAGGTTTGTGCAGTGAACTGAAGACTATTCATTAGCATCTCTTGTTGGATCTATGAGCATAATAAGATAAGTGTAAACATTGCTTGTTTGTTTTTAGTAGCTAATAGCTATTAGCAAGATAAAGATTCCCTTGATTGACGCCTCTTGCCATCACCTACCCAATCCCATGCTCATGCTATCATTATAATTGATATCTATATAGGGCTGAGAATCATGACTCAGTGACTCAACAAGGTCAAGAGTCTGAGAGTGGTTCTTGGTTCCTGGGCCATGGTTTGCTCTTTTTTTTTTTTTTTGGCACCCCGGCTATAAGGAGCTGTGACCCCCCTCGGGTGAGAGTAGTAGACATCGGGTGAGGCGACAAAGCTTCTTATAAAAGGAGGCATGTTCAAAGTTCGAACCTAGGCAGCTAGGTGGGGGCCAATGCCTCTTACCATTGTGGTAGTAATTTTTTTTTTTTTTTTTTTGGGTAACATAGCTAGGGGGCTGTAACCAGAGCAACTCACAAAAGCAAGGTGATAGGAACTCATACATGCAAGGAGACACAACACATGCAAGGTAACGAGGACCAGAACATGTGACGAGACACAAGTCACACATATAAGGTAAACGCAACTCACATATACAAATAGGAGGGAAGCCAGGATGGGACACTTGACCTCCCAATAAGAACTGCCAAAGGAGCCGTTCTCAATAATACTACTAAGTTGAAGGTAGGATTAAATAATTCATATACATGGATCCCTTTCATAAATAGGACCACTTCTTTTGTCTCAACAGTGGAGCCATGTTTAAAATCCTAAGGTTCCATTTCAAGGCATTGCCATGGTAGGCATGGGCTGAAACCACCATTCCACCAACCACCACAAAAGGTTTTCTTAAAAGATTCGTGAGGTTGTTATTTGCCTTTTACGCATGGGATGGGAAAATAGATTTTACATATATAAATGTTAAATAGTCAAATACAACCTATGTAAATGTTATAGACATGAAACATATTATCGCGTTCGACAAAATCACACATTAAACAATGTGTTTGGATGTTTTTCATAAATTTCTCAAAATCAGTAAAGATTTAAAATACGAAACTAAATATTATGTTGCTTATAATTAAAATGAGAATACTAAATGGTTAAGATCATGTAGTGGAGGCTCACAAAAGTGCAAAAAACTAGATATGTAAGTTGGGCTTTTTCACAAATTACTTAAAGTCTATAAAGATTTAAGATAATAAGCTTCAATGTGATGGGATTTTTTAGTCCAATAAACAAATTAAATAAACTTTTTATTACAAATGTAGGGCTCACAGGCATAAAAAATAAAGATTGTGATGGGACACGCAAGAAAAAAATCACCATATAAGAAACTTTACTAGCAACTTTTTGCAAGAGGGGTGTGAATGACTTTCACACCTGTGTATTGTAAAAATTCTTGTGTGAAAGTGGCCTTATTTACACAACATTTTCACATATCATTTACTCATCAAATGCTCAAATGAGCTCAAGCACATCATTCCTTTATGCATCATTTACATATGTAATTGGCCACAAGCAAGGGTTTTAAAGATTCTTCAGATTTTTACATATGCCCCCTCCAAAAAAATGTCCTGAAACGCCCCCAAGATTTTCAAAACTCTATGATTTTTACAAATGCCTCCTAGCCTCCCAATATTTCTTCTTACATGGTGGCTCCCAAGGAAAATCTTCTAAGTACTTCATTGACGATGAGAGGATCTGCTTACGTAGGTTTCATACGTCATACACTCTAATGATTGGATACCCATTTGCAACCTTAAAAGTAAATAGATTTTGTGTATGAAATACTTGGAATTTGCAAAATTCCAAAAACTCAGCATCCGCTGATTGATAAGCGTTACTTAATTTAGGCTTATGTAATTCTCCAAATTCTACCTCTTCAAGTGCTCTAATTGTATTAAGCCTTTGAAAATTCTTCTAGGAACATCATTTGGTGAATCTATATTTCTCATTCTGTTTAGTTGGATGTATTTCTGACTAGAATTGCAAGTCTTGTTAACTTAAGACACTAGTGTCGGATCATGTCTTTAGTGCTATAATTTCAAAAACCAAAATCTTGAAAAAGTCACTTTTGACCATTAAATTCTTAGAATTTTAGCCTTTTAAGCTTGTTTGGAGGCAAGGAAAAAAAATGAAAAAAAAAAATTCTATAAACATTCAAATGAGCCCTAAGAATTATCTCCAAAACCTAATTCTCTCCAAATAAGAATTATCATAAGTTGTGCCTTGTGTGCCTTGTGTTTTGTGAGTCAGTCATTTTGCCCCACAGGCTGAAACATTTTACTAGTGTGCACATTGGGAATTGCCTCCCTGAAATAGTGCTAGTCCCATCGCATATCTGGTATGATCCATGGAGCATTACAATAATCTTCTAATTGCTGGATATCATTTGCTACATTCTTTTCTTGACCGTCCATTCTTAAGCCAATTATCATATAACACTTGTTGAAAGTTACTCTAATTTGATCAATCATACACCACACAAATGAGCTGGATAACATATTATCATGGGCCCTAAACTGTATGAAATTCTTGGCATCCACTTGGTCTCCAAAGTCCAAACTGTACATTCTCTAGTGCCAAGCCATCTTTTAATATTTTATGCATGTTGTCATAGAACATTACATCTCCCTTCATTGGACTCATGAGAAGAGAATAAATAATAAATGCTTACTAGGAGACATTATTTTAGAGGTTTTTATAGAACTATTTTGATAGTAACAGGTGCAACCATCATCACCAACCTGCCTACCACTCTATTACAAGTGTCTCTCATGTAAACAGGCCAGGCCAGGCCCCTGGCTTATTGAACTCTTACCCAACTCGTCCAAGTCTAATCCAGACCATGGGATAAGTTTGTTTTTTTTTTTTTTTCCAGAAAGAAGTGAAAATTTGATTTTGACACTTTTGTAACAATTTTTCACATGTTTCCATCTAAGCTTTTCAATATCAATTACTATAACTTCCATCAATTCAAGCTTTGGGATTACACCTAAGATCAAATGAACGTCAATACTACACAATTTGCCCCTCTCTAAATTTACAAAGTCTGTTTGAACAAGGATTTAGAAATGGAAGGATTTGGTTACGTGATATTATCCCTACGTAAATTCCTATCCATGTGATCTCAAGGATGGAAATTGAATTTTTGAATTCATGAAAATAAAACCCACAAACTGTAAGTATCTATAAATATGGAACAATTTTTGTTATGTATTTCAAAAACGGTGTAGCAAATGTATTTGATGTACCCATATTTCTCTTATTCACTTGCCATAGCAGGCATACCTGGATAACTTAGGAATCTGATTATGAGACCAACGGCGATCCATTTTCGATCTCATGACAATCTCATCGTGCAAATAATGTTGTATGCACTAAACAATACATGATTTAAAAAATATAGATGTGACCCAGTTGCCCATTAGGCCCAGAGTTTGGGCCCATTGTCTCTTTGGTTTAGATCATTTGGGTGAATGAAAGTTTATTGCCATCTACTTCATATACTTAATCACCTAGTTAGCACAAAGGAGTTGGCCTGTCTTTAGTCCTGTCATCTGGGTCTGGGCCTGAATATTAGCCTGATAAATGAATAGGCCAGAGACCTACCTGCATCGTTTGATCATGTTGCAAGATTAGTAGTATAGGACATATAAGCTTTAATTATGCCATTAAAAAATCAGTGTTAGATTTGTATACAGCATAGAGAGGCTCATTTAGAGTTTGGACTCAAACTAGAATAGGAATTGGACTTAGTCCTGATCCAGATCTATGTTCAGTGGCAGATCTTCAACAGTTGGTTTGGAACTGAGCTTGCACTTAAAACAAATATGGATTCAGAATGATTCCAACTTGAATCCAGCTAAAGAATAAATAGGACACATTTGGTTCAGATCCATTATGCATCCAAATCTGGGCAGTTTTTGAGGTGAAGAATATGTCTATTGAGTTCAACATGAATTTTATGTATTTAATTCTGATCTAGCATACTCACCTGGTAGTTAAGTTGGTGGGGTGGGATAAAGTTTGGGTTTGCTCTCCACTTTTTTGCTCTCCACGTTTTGTGTTTGAAACCCACCCTAGATTTGTCAGGTGTACATTTGTGTGAGGGAAATAATCCTGTTGGGTCAAACACCTCGAGGATACCCATAACTTGCAAAAAAAAAAAAAAAAAAGATCTAGCATGAAATGGAAAGCGAAAGGTTTGGATGCATTGTACAACATGAATTCAGGTTTCAACGGAAAAAAAAATGATTTTATGGGTTAAAACCCAAGTTTTACAATTGGGGGTGGTCATGGGTCGGGCCATCCCATGTTTGGACCAAGCTTAGATATATAATTAGGGCGCATTCAATATTTGGTCTGGCCATGGATGAAGTAATAGAAAGCCCAAAGTCGCTCAGCCTGAATAAGGAATTCATGGTCCAATGGGCTCCAATAAAGGATTTTAAAGAGGTGACGGGTGAAGGATATATATAAGCTGGACAATGGAAATGTAGAGATGACCTCAACTTTCATAGGATTTTAATTATTAGGATTATGGCTAGATATTCATTTTCCATCTCCCTTTGATCAAATTGTACCCACACTCAAATTGTTCGAGTGGTTGAAAAAGTCCAGTAATGAGTAGGGTTGCAAACGGGTATCCGATTTTCCGATTACCCGAAAGTTCCGACCCTAAAAAATTCGGGTTTGAAACCTATTTTAGGTTCCGATTCATAAACAGGTCCAGGTCTGGAATCCAATTTAGGTTCCAATTGGTTAAGGGGTCCGGTTTCGGGTCCATATAGGTTCCGACCTGTGGAACCGAGATTCAGCATATGAGCTTTTGATGTTGCAAATTGTACCTCAAAATTAACTCTATTTTTTTTATAACATTTTTATGTATAATATTGGAGGTACTAGAGTTGATGCACTGTAATAAGTTGAATAATATGCTTATTCCAAGAAAATTGAAGAATAAAGAGAAATTATAATTGATTTTGGAACTAGATTTCAATCCTCCAAGTGGACCCAGTTTCGGAACCGGATCTGAGTGTTTCTATTGGAACCGGGTCCGGAACCAACAAAACAGTTTCTGAGTCAAAACTGGATTCAAAACCGTTATTTAGAAACGGGTTCGGGTCCAGGTCCACTATGGTTCCGAATTTGGAACCATCTCATTTGCAACCCTAGTAATTAGCTAGAGGTCCTTGCTTCAAATCTTTTGAGGTCTTACTCGATACACCGTGCTTGTGGGTGGTGTTGTGTATCCGAAGTTTTAACAATTATCAATATGAAGGAGGTCACCACCTGGAGGTGTGGGTCCCATAAGCCCCTATTTTACTGTAGACAGCTGAGGTTGCATGTTTGACATCATGTGTTTAAATTTCTATGGATTCGATTCCTAATAAGAAAAAGGAGGCTGATAGAGCAGACACACAGAGAGAGAGAGAGAGAGAGAGAGAGAGAGAGAGAGATGAGCAGTCTGAAGAGCTTATTGGCCTCGGCGGCCGTGAAGGGTGTGACGGAGGCCAGGGCGAGGATATTCGGGCACGTACTGAATCCGACAGGTCAACGTTCTCCTCACAAGATCCTGCGGAAAAAACTGATTGGAGAGAAGGTGGCCCAGTGGTATCCCTACGACATCAAGAAGGACGACCCCCTCGTCATGGGCAAACAAGAGCACGAGTGTGTAACTATCCATTTCTCATCTCTTTATTGATTCATAGTTGCCCACAATCTGTTTGTGCATATGACTCTGGTTTCTTCTTGTTTTGTTTTCTCTCCACAAAATGCCCACAATCTGTTTGTTTATATTACTCTTCAGGCACATTTGTGTACACACCCTTTCCCCGGAAAGAGATGTCAGCAAATTCCATAAAAATGAAAACCTCGAAAAAGGATTTCCGTAGAATTTAGAAATTCATGTTTGGTGCAAAAAGAGTTTCCTTGTTCAATTGGTGCTATGTTGTTTGGTGCAGCTATGGATTCCTTATAGAAATCAAAATTTCTTGTTTGGTGATATAATTTTTTGAAGAAAAATAACATAACATGTATATTATTTATTCAATATTAAATAATAATTTATATAAAGAAATAAAAAATGAAAGAGTTGTAGGGTTTTTGGGTTGAAATGGACAAGAGTGAGGAAAAGATGGAGAAGTTTTCTAAGAAAATCCATTTCCCATACCCCCTATAGGAAACCCATTTCCACCATTATCAAGGAAAATCCTCACGAGGCCGGAAAGCATTTCCGTGGAATTGTTCTGCACCAAACGCCAGAAAAATGCATTTTCCGCAGAAAACCGTCCACTTTTCCACGGAAAAGTGTTACACAAACATGCCCTTATATTTCCCTTTTTGGTTGTGTTTGTAAAAGAGCGCTCACCATGGGTTTGGTAGCCATATTACCAATTCATCTCATTTGATGATACATTTCAGCATGTATAGAACGATCAGCTTTAGAAACCTATGGTCACTAGTCATTTGGTACCATGACAATTTATATATAGGTTAGAAACTTAGAAGCTTGATGACTTTAAAATTGTGATAATGAGAAGCGAATGGATCTTAGGATGTCCAGATACAGCAAGTATATGCACATAAAAGTGAAGTATTTGGATATGTTGACTATTCTGGTGTATGAGGGAATCATAGGGTGCAACTGAATCATTTTTAAGTTCACTCCATATCTGGACATGGACCATGTTTTTAGTGGGTTGTGCTGTCTTTTCCTGCTTAGAGGTCTGCAAGTTTCTTCGTGACTTGGCGAACCAAATACTGAATGAGTAGGTGTCATTTCTTTGGTTAGGAAGTTAATTATTGGTTTAGGCAGGCAGACGCATGGCATATTAGTTTGCAGGATTGAAATATGTCTAATGTGTTGTATTGTGGCAAAGATATAACACAAGAATTGTGCAGAATGACTATAATCAAGAATGACAGAAGTTGTGGAGATCAAAGGATGGCCAGGATGCATTATTTAGGCAAAGGTTGTTCACACGAAGGTGCAAGAATGTGGAATGGCTTGCTTCATGATGGAATGGCTCCCTCTTGGGTTGCTTCACCAATTGTGCACTTAGGATTGAGCTTCCTGAACCAACTGCCCTTTGACAAATGCGATGCGCAAGCTCCAGAAATCTTTGGAAAAATAAGAAAAGAGAAGAAGAAAGTCAGCGACAACCCAAGATTTCCATTTGGGTGGGGCGAACGATGACTATAATATTAAATTCGTCATTATTTTGTCGTTTGAGAGAGCAGGGGGTGGGCTTAATTCTAATGAGTGCATGGGCTTTTTCACTATGTTTTTGGCTTGCATGTTTCACATTTTTTCAGGTTTGCCATGGGATTTAGGCTGGAAAGCACGGACACCTCTCCGAGGCTGTAGTGTCACGTTGGCCTCTTTTAATTGGGAAAATTAAATTAAATTAGAGTAAAAGCGAGGGGGGGGGGGGGGGGGGGGTTTGTTGTTTGTAAAAAGTTATAACTTAAGAGGAAAAGGGGGCTCTTTTAATTCGTCCATCCAGCTCCAGCCCTAAACAAAAGAGGAAAAAAACCCCATTTGTCCATCCAGCCCTAAACGAAAGAGAAAAAACCCCATTCATCCGCCCAGCCCTAACGAAAGAAGAAAGAAAAGAGAGAAGGAAGAAGGAAGGAAAAGAAAAAAAGAAGAATTTCTGCTGTAGTACTGCTTTTGCTTCCTTTTTTGGCTCGTGGCACTGCTTCTGTTCATCAGGTGCGCTAGATTTGTTTTTGCTGTTGCTCTTTTTTTCTCTCTACTGCTGCTTCTTTTTTCTTTTTCAGTTTTTGTTGCGAAAAACATTTTTTTTGTTTAGTTTTTGCTCATGTTGCTGTTTTTTTTTTTTTTTGGCTCATCAAATGTCCTTGCTGCTGATGTTATTTATTTTTGGCTGTTGTTGTTTATATCAAATAATTCTTTTTTTTAATTTATCAGTTGCTTCTTCACCTCTGGAATTTAGGAATATGAGTTCCATTCTTGGCTCTAGCTCACACCCCTCCAATCAAGAAGATATGAATAAGCCTTTGTGGAAATATGTAACCAACTTTGAGAAACTTAATGAAGGAGGGGGAAATATTACGGTGGTACACTGGTACTTGGATATTTATTTATTTGATTGCTAAATTGATTACAAAGTTAAAATGATATTATCTTTTAGTATATGATTAGATTTATTATTATTATTATTATTATTAAATATTAACGTGTCCCCGACGTGTCTGTGTCCTACTTTTTTGAGAAATGCCGCGTCGGTGTGTCCGTGTCGTATCGTGTCCGTGTCCGTGCTTCTTAGGATTTAGGTATTAAGATTTAGGAAAAGAAGAATGTGCTTGTGGTTTTGTTGGGATTTAGGGATCGGGGTTTTTGGATTTAGGATGGATTCAGTTTTTGTATGTATGTGTGTGAGAGAGAGGGGCGGATGGAGGGAGGAATACCCAGCTGCCGTGCCTATGTAGGAGAGAGAGGCTGTTGCCGGATGGGAAGAAAGATAGCATAAGGGAGTTTAGTTTTCGTTGCAAGAGGTGGGGTGGCAGGTTTTAAAAATGTGGGGATGAAATGTGAATGGGCTGCTTTCACTTAAGACTTTGGCTTTTTCCCAAACGTCACTGAAGAAAGTAGTCACGGAGAAAGGAGGAAGTTTTCTTCTGGTTACTATTCCTTTGTCTTTCATAAAAGAAGAAAAAAGCGAGAGGAAATGTCCGCATGTACCGGCCTCAAATTTTGCACACATTCCCATGGAACTAAGATTGTAAAAAAAAAAAAATAGATATATATATATATAAATAAATAAATAGGCCATGTGCAAGTGGCCCAGGCCAATCGACAAGACAAACCCTACCGTCTTTTTTTTTCACGCTTAAATCTCATATAAAACCAACAAAATGTGTCTTAACAGTTCAGGAACTCATTCATCTGCACCGCATTCCACACTCTTCTCCACTGTGCACTGCTGGAGACTCAAGTACTCAACCTTTGCCAATTCTTTGACAGCTTAAGCTCATACTAAAAAGAAGTCTCTGTGAAATGTACTGTTTTCAACATTATATCCTCTCTCTGTTTGTCTTTCACATCCTATCCCTAATTGTTTTCTTATCAGTCATAATTTTCTCAACAGCAAACTTGGTGTGATACTGTCAAATGAAGAACATCTTGGGGAACTAATTGCCTAACTTATTAAATTGAACTATTGAAGTATGGGTTTTTTTTCCTTAATACTTTTGAGTCTATCTGGGTGTTCGAAAGTGTTTCCGGATGCCCTGTTCCCTGTTCTTGCTGCAAGTTGCTTAGTTTTCAGGGTGGAGCCATTTTCAGTTTGTTCCCAAATCTAGGTTTAGTGCCATTGTGCCAAATGTGTACTCAAACAATTAATACAAGCCACCTTATGCACGAGATCATCACTGGGTGTTCCATGATGCTCAAGTGAAACAAACAACCTTTATCGATTTGGCTCAGCAAGACCTTCCATCTACTGGGGGCCTCTTGGATCACCACAATCCTCTATCAGCTTATTGATGGTCTTAATGAATAAAAAAGTGTACTTTTAGTAATATACCAAATGGCTCATTGAACAAATAAATCAACCGACAAGGAGGGCAAGATCTTATGGTGGATGACTGTTGGACATAATATTTGATGATGGCTCCTACATGAACCAGTTGGGTCCCAAAAATGTGAAATTACTGGCTTTTCTTTTGGGAAGGGAAGGTGGGACTTATGGGAAGGGTCTGGGATGAGCAAAATAAGGGCAATTAAGGTCTATATGTTTTCAGTATATGTTTCTTTTATAGCTAGTTTCTACTTTATATGCTTTGAATTATACATCTGTAATGGGTTTTTTAGCCCATCTGACTTGAAAAAAAAAATTGCTAACTGTTTTTCATTCTAATTATTTCAACAGGCGTCTTTCAAAGCTTGAAATGTTAAAGCGTCGTGGGAAGGGCCCACCCAAGAAGGGACAAGGTAGGCGAGCAGTTAAACGTAACAAATAAGCAAGACAGGACCAACTGCTACATAGGTGTAGGCATCATGCTCTTCCATTTTATGAACATTGAATGTAGTTGGACTGAGTGTTTTGCTAGTTCTACGGCTTGCTTGTAGTCTTGTCCACCAGTGTTAGCTTATAATTTATTGATGCCAATGTTAAGCTCTGGATGGGCTGACAGGCTTATTATCTCTCGTAAAGAAAGAAGCTTATGCACATTATTGCCTAGTTTTATTCAGAACGTGACTAATTTCTGTAATGAGATGTCTTTCTGCAATTTAACCAAACTTTTGATTCATTGTTGTGGATCGCTGGCATGTAACAAGCTTACAATGCTGGAGCAAAACCCTTGGCCTATCAATAGGCTCAATCGCTCTTAAACTATACCTATTGCTACTTCTAGCAGAGAATTCAAGTTCAAACAGTCTAAAGATCGATGAGCCCATTGATTTAGCTTTGTGGTATTTTCCAACCTCATATGACTGTCAATGGATGTTCTGCTTATCGTCAGTGAGAGAACAGAAAGGGGACAGGTAATTCTGAACTCCTGTTATAGAATAAGGCACAGCCAATGGCACCCCCCAAGTGATGATGGAGCCTGATGGCTGACTATTGGAGTTGGCAGCCATTGCCTGAAATGATAAATGAATTAGTTCTCTTGGCTCAGTTATGTCGACTCAACTTCAAGGTCAGACTCAAATGAGTTATTAAACTTGATGGGTTTTGGAGTCACTCAGGCTGGTTGAATTTTACACTCTCCATGGGCCTGAGTTGGACAGGGACCTTGGATGGGTGACATTTTTTATTGTTTAGGTCTGGTGATAGGATGGATCCAGCCCAAACCTAGTCTGTTGTCATTCCTATTTGTACATTTCACAATGGATAAACTTGACTAGCAAAAGATGCTACGCCTTACTTGATCCAGTAACATGACACATGGCTCTTTGATGGTCCTCACTCCAGACTATCCAACCAAATTCAATGTCATATTTTCCAAAATGAAAGGTACCATCCATTTTTCTTTGAAGTGGGGCAGTTGAAAAGGCAAGCCCCAACATTAATGTTTGGATCTTGGATCAGATAGCATCACAAGATCACTGTGATTCTGAGGATTTCCTAATTTTCCATATGATAACATGCAAAGGATTGGTTGATCTGATTAAGAAAAAGAAAAAAAAAAAGTTGATCCATGAAGTTAAAAAATGAGGTGATTAAAGTATGGAGAGGAAGTGATTCACATCTCGCCGGATGGCAACAAGCCAACACTGGTCAGGTTTCATACTGGTGGTGGTGTGGTTAAAACAATACTCTTTACTTATTTCACACCTGTCCTCTAATGAGTTTGCCAAGCAGATTGATATACAGCTTAAGCTTTTGGGATGTATTGAGTAGTTGAACTTGACTGAGTTGAGATATGTGATGCCAAATTTGCGTGGTGATTGGTGTGAATTGGGTCGGGTTTGATATTGATTATTATTGGATATTATTTTTAAAGAAAAAAAGTTAGGGTAGTCCATAAAAAACACTTTGTATTTAATGAACAATGAATATGTAATCAACCCAACTAGGGTTGAAATCTAAACCTGACTTATTGCCGTCCCTGCCCTTGAAATTTGAAAAGAAGGGGGAATTCTCTTCCTTGACAAGGCTACTTCTTGGGTCACTTCACTGCACCCCCACCCCGCCTCTTCGGTCACTTTACTGTTCCTACGGGCCTGTTTGGGAGCTTTACTAATAGAGTTGAGTGGACTAAATGTTATTTTGAAGAAATAATAAAATATAAGTGAGTTATGATGGTATTTTGTTTTTAAATATTTGTGATGGAATCTTTTTGACTTTTTTTTATTGAAAAGTGGAGTTTTTTGTCTTTTAGTGGAGAAATGAGGTTACTTTTTTACTTTTTTTGGAAAAATATGATGGAAAATTTGAATTAAAGTGCTTTTGGTGGGATTTTTCTTTTGAGAAATGGGGTTTTACCTTGCTTGATTGACTCTAATAGTAGAATTGCCAATAGGGATTAGTCTGGTCCAAAGGGCTGGGACACCCTCCATTATAATAAAAAATGAAAAAAATTTCTCTACTGATTACAACCCATGGCACAATGGAAGGTGCTTACTGCTACAACCTTTAGCTCGAGGTTTAAGTCATTTACCAATAAAATGGTATCCTATCATATTCATATTGGTCCTCTCAACTATAAAACATATAAATTAAAACTTAGATCCAAAATACAAATTAAAATAGAGTAAAAAAAAAATAATGGGACCTTACCCAAAAAAAAAAAAAAAAAGGAACCTTACCCTTGTTTTCAAATTGGGTTGTGTAGGTGTTTTGGCTTTTAGAATCATTTTCTTCCCGTCCAAGTTGGGTAGGATCTTTTGAGAGCATGCCTTGGTTGGGCTAAATTTTCAAATCAAAACTACACACAATCGCTTTCACCTTGTTTCACAAGTAGATATAATGTCATTGCCATCCAAGTAATTTTTATCATAAGATTGGTCCCATCTACCCCAAAGGGTTGACCGAGTGGTCAGGACCATGGTTCCTCCCTTTTCGGAACGAGAAGTCTTGGTATCGAACCCCGATTCCCCATTCTTCAAGAATCGAATGTTAGTTCACTAATGCTACCACCTTGGGGCCACAGGATGTTAGTCCAAAGGATTGGAAACCCTCCAATGGCAAAACAAAAGATTGGTCCCATCTGAATCATAACTTAAAAAATATAAAATATCTGTCAATCTGATGACAAGAATAAGCAGTGAAACTTAGAAGAAATGTATGGCGGGACACTAAACTTGCGTATTTTGATGTTTCTTTGGTGGGTCCCAGTAAATTTGGGCCTTAGGTTTCGTACTCAGGCCATACTCCATTTAAAATTTGGGTCCATTTGATATTTATGTCAAGCTTATAAAAAGTGATAGAAAGCCCAAGTCCTAGCCCTAATAGGCCAACATAAGTATTGCCCGGACCGGTCCAATTGACTAAATGGGTGGGCTCAGGCTCGGCATGATTGAGACGGGCCATTTTTGCGCAAGGACTTTGACCCGTGTTAGGCTTGGACCAGATACAGGCCTGTGTTTCTAAAACTGGTCCAATCTTGGATATTAATGTGCCTCAGTGACTCAGCCTGGTCATGGTGCGACCTAGGCACCTAGCCCATGCCCATGAACACCCCTAATTGAACCCACCTCTATTAAGAGCGAGTAGGTCGGGTCGGGTCTGGTAGGTCACCTACTTTGAACTGAACCGAACATTTCCTCTCTAGTCTGTTCCAATGGAAGACCCTCATGTTTCCGAAGCATCCAGAAGGAATGCTTACGTCCGTCCGATCCACAATCCAACGGCCATAATCCTTCAACTCCCTAGAAAAGTACAGACCATTCTGGACACTTCTGCCCTCATGCCAACATTAACGGTCCAAAACAACGCGTACAAACACCCAACAAATCTTAGCCGTCGATCTCCGCTTCCTTCTCCATATAATGACTTCCCCTCGACAATACAGAAGTGGCTTTCTACGTCTCAAATCTCTGCTCTAAAACGAATCTCAGCCGTCGATCTCAATACCTCCATCTCTCCAATTCAACAGGAGCGGTCGATCTCATATTCTTCGCCCGAAAGTTTTCCCTTGATCGATCGCTTCTAGGGTTCTGTTTTTGGTAAGTTTCTTACTGAATCATCCATCAGGTTCTTGGTTTTCATCGCATCTTTTGATGGATTGAATGAATCTTTCTTTAGAAATTAGGGTTTTTTTTTGGTTTGTGAATTTTGCAGCTTGCTGTGTTCGTTTGATCGTATTTTGATTGCTTGAGAGAAGATGTTTGGGCGAGCGCCGAAGAAGAGCGACAATACGAGGTACTATGAGATCCTGGGAGTGTCGAAGACAGCTTCGCAGGAGGATCTGAAGAAGGCTTATAGAAAAGCTGCCATAAAGAACCATCCGGATAAGGGAGGAGATCCCGAAAAGGTATGCAGTATCTCTCCAAAGTTTCGATTTTTTTCTCGTTCTCCTCTTTGGTTTCTTCGATTTCATGTTTGGGGTTGGTTGGATTTTGTGGTTTCTTGGAAATTTATCCTGCTTATGGTATATTGCAGTTGTTTGGTTTCATGATTTCCATGGTAGATTGATTACCTTATAGGTAAGTTTACTTTGATGAATGTTGTTTGTTACTATGTTGGGGTTTTCTGGACTGACATAGAAAGGTGCAAGCTTTAGGTTATTTGTTTCCTTCTTCTGCTGCTCTTAGATGCAATCACATGTTATCTTTTCACTTTAGGATTTTATATAAGCACACGTTGTTGGATTCAATGGAACTTTCATGTAGTATGAAATTCATTGAATCTGTCCCATATTGATTGATAGTTAGTGGGAAAGGGCCTGAAAATAGTTGGAAGCTGGTTGGAACGTGCTTATTTGCTCAACCACAAGCAGTGGCGGACCTAGGACTTGTGTTTAAGGGGTGCAGAACCTAATAGATAGTTTGGTTGTGGGGGCTAACCGAGAATTTTCTTGTGGATTTTGATGGTGGACCCATAATTTTTATTGGATTTTTTGAAGTGGACCTAGAGTTTTCATATAGGTTTTGGAAGCGCACCGCGGTTTGATGGGTGCGACCGCACCCACTTGCTTGTACCTAGGTCCGCCCCTGAACACAAGGTTGTGAATTGGAGTCAGTTTCCACCAAACAAACTATTGATTTTTCTAGGGGCCTATTGTTACAGGGAATTCAGTTCCTAGGAATTTTGATAAATGTATTCATACATGTGGCTAAATTTGAAGAGACAAGTGTGAATTTCAATTCCATGCAAACAACTAGGACCTTAGTTTTTCTACAATGCATATTGTTGTTAGGGCCCTTTTGGTACACACCAATGATAATGATGGTGTAGATGAAGGTTTTTTTTTTTTTGGGAAGTGATTCCTAATTACCCCTTATTTCTCTAATTTCCTTTCTTCAATTAATAACCACTTAAACACAGTAGGGCTGCGATTCCAAATCACAGTCAGGTCTGTCGGTGGGCTGGATCTGAAATTAGGAAAGGTTAAAAAGGTAAAAAGAAGAAGAGGAAGAAGGTAAAAAGGAAAGGTTAATCGGTGGGCTGCGATTCCAAATATATTATCTGCTGTCGAAACCTTGTCGGCTATCACTAACTGACATCGAGAAAAGGAAAGTCCTGCACCAAATCCATATAGAAAGACTTAGTAGAAAACTTTCTGGACAGAGAGAGCTTCCAAATGTGAACATCCTTCTCATCCCTGTAAATGAAAGTGTTAGTAAGAAAACTCAACATAGACTCCTACTCATCTATTTCATGTCGACGCAAACTCCTCCTAAAAGAAACACCCCAAGACATACTCCTACTCAACTGAACATTAAATTCTCTCACCACTGAAGAATTTTTATTTGAGGCCACTCTACACAAGCAAGGGAAAAGAGCATGTAGGGAGCCCAGTCCCCATCAATCATCGGCACAAAAACTGACAGACCTCCCTTCCCCACCTCCCCCGTTGGATTTGCCACATTTTCCACACTAGCATTAACTCAAACACCCAACACTCTATACTTAGGGGCCACTCTTGGAACCCAACCCCACTCATCCTCACCATACTTGGAAGTAATAAACCTCCTCCATAAAGTGTCTTTTTCCTCCCCAAAACTCCCCCACCACTTAACTAGTAACGTCCAATTTCTTTAACGAAGGCAACCGGTCCCTAAATCACTTGCATATTTTGGTTTCACCACATCTCTCCATTTTAATAGGTATATCTTCCTTCTATAGCCTTGGCCCTCCCAAAGAAAATTCCTTCTGATGCGATCCAACCTATCAATCTCAGTCCTTGGCATCTTAAAAAGACACACATAATACATGGACAGATTGGATAAAGTACATTTGATTAATGTGATTCTTCCCCCTAAAGATAAAGATTGTCTTTTCCAAATGGACGATTTCTTCTCAAGCTTCTCTACCATTGGATCTCAAAGGGCCTTCGATCTAGGATTCGCCCCAATCGGCAACCCCAAATACAAAATTGGAAACTTGCCCACTCTACAACAAAAAAACATCTGCTAAAGATTGAACAATCTCCTCAGAACACCCCACACCCACGACCATACTTTTTGAAAGGTTAACCTTTAAACCTGAAACCACCTGAAAACGCCTAAAAACCCTCTTAAGGTTTGCCACTTCTTGCCTCTCACAAAAGTTAAAAATCGTGGTATCATCAGCAAAGAGTAAATGAGCAATAGCCTCTCCGTTATGACCAACTTCAAACCTTTCAATGAACACAATATCCTTGGCCTTCTCGTGCATCGAACCCAAAGGTTCAGCCACTAAAGTGAATATGAAGGAAGATAAAGGATCACCCTGCCTCAACCCTGTTGAAGTTTTGAACAAACGAGTGGGAGAACCATTTACTAGCACAGAAAAGGAAGCAGAAATACGTTCTCTAATCCAAGCCCATCCGAGGATCACCGGAACGGAACCTACTAAGCATGTAATCCACAAAACCCAATCTACGTGAACATATGCTTTATACCCAATCTATGTGATTTGTCATGTTGTGATACTATTATCATGTCACGTGTGCATTTTTGTCCCATAAAATATGTACTTTGGTGCAAAGCATTCCATGGATGATATTTGAAATTTAATCATTCCAAGTGTTCAAGGCACAGTTATCGGTTAAAACCCTTCACAAAACAAAGCATGTTAAACTTCCGCCTTACAAAATTGCCCTTTAATCGAGGTGGCACTCAAAGCTAGCTTGCCTTCATTGTTGCTAACTATTCCTATATCGATTTGTTTGATTGATCCTGGTTATTGAATTCTAATTCTACTGCATTGTGGTATTAAGGTATCTTAAGTTTTGAACTACTCAACTTCTATACCCCAATCCACTGACCGTGCAGTCTAAGTGTCTAACTATTTATCTGCTATTTGACTTTTAACTAGTTCAATAGTACATCGCATTAGCTTCATCTAGATATATGCTATTTAGAACAAAGGCATACAAGTTGGGGGCTCAAGCGAATATTGGCGTAATTCCACTCCTACTAGTGCTCAACTCTATTGTACCCTTCCAGACAGTTCTTACTCCCATTTTGACATTGCTTTTATATGTTAGACATTCGTTTGGAATGCCTTTCTGTTTTTAAGACTTCATCTTACAAAACATATGTATCAAGTTGTATGAGTCATGAGTATGGGTGTATGTCAGAATCCAAGACTGTTATTAGGTGTCCAATTCAGCGAAAATCTACATATAGTATGTGGATTTGGCGTAATAGTTAAGTAATTTAAATAACTATTTATTTTCAAACAAAAAATTCCATTCCAAACTCACCAATAAAACCAGCATGCCGATCTTCACTCTAAACAATTAAATCCTGATTATACTAATGCCATGCTTAGATTGCAATTATAGAGAAGGCAACATAACATTTCATCATTTGTAAAACAATGATTTAGATTAGCATTAAAGAATCTCTGAAGAATCTGACACATTTGAATCAGTTATATTCTGGAATCAATTTGAATTTATTCATGTAATGCCTCCAAAGCTCACAACCAAACATTTTTGTTGTGTTCCTCTTTATTCTTCTTCCCTTTTTTTTTTCCAGTTGAATTGTGCCTTGAATTGTTTATAATCTTTTATTGCAGTTTAAAGAGTTGGCTCAGGCTTATGAGGTTCTGAGTGATCCTGAAAAGCGTGAAATATACGATCAGTATGGAGAGGATGCGCTCAAAGAGGGAATGGGTGGAGGTGGTGGAGGCCATGACCCGTTCGATATTTTCCAGTCATTTTTTGGTGGAAGTCCCTTTGGAGGTAAATTTCAATTGCTATTTTGCACTCTCAGACTTGCTGACGCTGTGTTATCTTGTTTTCTGTATGTATTGTTTATCTTCATCTGTTTCCCTTCTTCTTATTTCTATCATTCTTTTTTTTTTTTCTAAGATATATTTTAATTGAATTGTCACATTGCACACTAGCTTTTGTGGAGTCTTTTAAGTTTTTTGGTAATTTCTCTGGCCAGGAGGTGGAAGCAGCCGTGGCAGACGACAGAGGAAGGGAGAAGATGTCATTCATCCTCTGAAGGTATCTCTAGAGGAACTGTACAATGGCACGTCAAAAAAGCTTTCACTTTCTCGAAATGTCATCTGCTCCAAATGCAAGGGGTGAGCCTTTCTTTAATGTCAGGTGTAATTTTTGTCCTTTACTTGCTTGACATGTCCGACTCTAACTTATTGCTAATGAGTTGCAGCAAAGGTTCAAAGTCTGGTGCTTCAACGACGTGTGCAGGCTGTCAAGGGTCTGGAATGAAGGTCTCAATAAGGCAATTGGGCCCTTCAATGATCCAGCAGATGCAGCATCCTTGCAATGAGTGCAAAGGAACTGGGGAGACCATCAGTGATAAAGATCGGTGCTCACAGTGCAAAGGTGAGAAGGTAGTGCAAGAGAAAAAAGTTTTGGAAGTCATCGTGGAGAAGGGGATGCAGAATGGCCAGAGGATAACTTTCCCTGGAGAGGCTGATGAGGCGGTATGATTCTCTTCTCGTTGTTTGGATTTCTGCGTACATGTTGATTATATTTTCTTTCCAGTGCTAAAATTGTTAAGGTATTACCTAATCTAACCATGTGGTGGAAAACTATCTGCAGCCGGACACCGTCACAGGCGATATAGTCTTTGTCCTACAACAGAAGGAGCACCCCAAGTATAAGCGCAAGGGAGATGATCTATTTGTGGAGCACACCCTGTCTCTAACTGAGGCACTTTGCGGATTCCAGTTTGTACTGACCCACCTTGATAACAGGCAGCTGCTGATTAAGTCCAATCCTGGGGAGGTTGTCAAGCCAGGTAAGCTTATTTCTATTCTTTCCTTTTTACCATTGTACACCCTTTCTTTTGTAAGTTTGTGTAAAAAAAATCCTTGTCAGCTGCAAATGTTATAGCAAAGCCAATAATGTACTGTAAATCATTGACCGTGTGTATCTTAGAAAGTTTTTCCCTATATTTCCTGCACTAGCAGTTGAACTGGTGTTGGTCTTGGAAAGTAGTATCCTGTATGCCAGCTGGATGATGAAAGTCCTCTCATGGGGCAATCTATGTGACCTTTGCATAATGGGAAAGGCATGAGGTATGAAATTTTCTGCAGGGGGAGTTTAACTTTTGTAATCATGGGCTCATTTTTTGAGGAATTTTTATTATACCAAGTGAGTGCCTAGGATCTTCCCTATAATTGAGAAATATTACCCTGTGGGCGTCCACAACATGTATGTGCGTGAAATGTAACATGCGCCTTCAATTGAGGATGGGCCCTCCGCATTAACAGTGGAGACTCAGTTTCATGCATGCTGCTTCCTGTGGACTCCCACAGGAGAATTTTCATCTCCTATTATCTACTTTTGATTGTGGCCTTCTTTGTGCTTACCTCTCTTTCACGGATACATGATCAGTGAAGGAAAGTTCGAACCTTTACATGTGCCTGATTTTTGTAGAGGGTGCCTGTTTCCTTTGGGGGCAACGCAACTTAATCTGGCATGACTGGCTTGTACAGATGTATATAATCATCAGTTGGTTGACATCAGGATAATATTCTAGATTTTGTTGCTTTCTTAAAAAAGCTTTGAATTTAGTTACTTTTAGGCAATGTTCATGTTCTTTTAAGCTTTAATTGTTATTCTATGGCTGTGTGCAGATCAATTCAAGGCAATAAATGATGAAGGTATGCCAATGTACCAGCGGCCCTTCATGAAGGGGAAACTCTACATCCATTTCACAGTGGATTTCCCTGATTCGCTTACTCCAGACCAATGCAAGGCATTGGAGAAAGTCTTGCCTCCGAGGACCTCAGCCCAGCTTACGGATATGGAGCTGGACGACTGTGAAGAGACAACGCTGCATGATGTGAACATTGAGGAAGAGATGAGGAGGAAACAGACCCAGGCACAGGAGGCCTATGACGAGGACGAGGAAGCCCATGGTGGGGCACAGAGAGTACAGTGTGCCCAGCAGTGAGGGGAAACCAATGGATCCCCGCGAGTCTCTGGTGCTTGCTATTTGTCATCCCCATTTATTAACATACATGGACTTAGTTATGTCTGATAAACTGCTATGTTTAACGACTAATAGAAGTGTGCGGGACGTTCATTGGCTTTATAAATGCATTTGCTTCTGGGAGTGTGTTTTTCTTATTTATAGATTACAAATGGTTTAACTGCTAGTTTTCCTGGTATGTCCTATGAACTACTCTTGGAGATCTACTTGCAGACTATTTTATTGCACAGTTTCGTTGTGTTGCCATTGCCAACATAGTGGGTATTTGATGATGATGAAGAGCTGTTTTGGTGAAAATTTTGGCAGTTATATCCCTGTTTGATTCTTTGGTGCACGAGAAAATGACTGCACAATTGAAATGAATTCAAAATGTCCAAGAAGATTTGAGTTAAAACGAAGAATCCTCCCCATAAGCTTGAGATTAGCTCAAGTTAAATTACAAACTGGCCCTGCTTTGGCTTAGAATTGAGATTGATGCTTCCATCTTCCATCTTGAAGACCCACAAGCGTTGTCATGACAAATTGGCTCTGTAAAGTGTATCTGATTCCCTCTACACCCTAGTTCAGTTGAAGAAAATGACATGGAACAACTCTTTCCCAGGAATTAAGACGGGGGTTCCCAAACTGTCTCAACTCTAACCATGATGAAGTCTATAGATGTAGTCTAAATGCCATGAAACTATCTGCTGGTATCTCCCCTGCTGATCCATCTTCCTCTCCACCAGATTATATCAAGTGTAGAACATAATAATAAGGAAAGGAGGGATGGGATAGTCCAACGCACTGTAGCTTAAAGATGTGCAGCAGTATTGCAGGTAGACTCAGGCTTTTGAAAGTACAGTAGCTATAATTTTCCTCTAAACACAAGACTCAAGAGAGCATCTACTTGAATTTGGAAAATACAATTCTTCCTTTGTCCATTTAGCATCACCAAGACTCCCAACTCTACAAAACTTATACTCACAAACTAAACGATCAAGTATTCTAATTGTACATTTGGGGTCCATGGGAGCTGATGAAAGGGCAACTCTAATGATGTCTATAGTTCTAAAAAAAATAATTAGACAAAACTAGGTGTAATCCACAATGGTTCGCCCTCCAAAAATACATGACCCAAATAAAAATGGGTCGTATGAAGTCAAACCAGACTTGATGCTTCATCTTTCATGTTGAAGACCCACCACCTAGTGTTGTCGCAATCTGGCTCTGTAAAGTATATTTGATTCTCTCTACACCCCAATTCAGTCGCGGTGAATGATACACAACAACTCTTTCCCAAGAAAGAGACTCGATTCCCAATCTCTCTCATCCTTACCCATGATGAAGTCCATAGATCTAGTTTAAATACCATGAAACTATTTGCACCTATTGATCTATTTCTTCTCAATACCAATAGTATTTCTCCTCCAGATTCTACCAAGTGTGAAACATAATCATAGGGAAAGGACATATGGGGAAATCCCAAATACTCAC
The DNA here is from genome assembly GCA_028538565.1 of Umbellularia californica. NCBI lineage: Eukaryota > Viridiplantae > Streptophyta > Magnoliopsida > Laurales > Lauraceae > Umbellularia > Umbellularia californica. Next base: position 14,870,426 of record JAPQWN010000006.1, read on the forward strand.
ACTTGAGATGTACAGCAGCATTGGTAGTAGATTTAGGCATGTGGTAGGACAGAAGATAGAATCTCCCTCTAAACACAAGTGCATCTATTTGAAAGTAGGAATTTGATTCTTCCACCATCCATTTAGCATCTCCAATACTACAAAATCTAAAGCCATTGAATGTAAGATCAAGAATTATAATGGTGCAGTTGGGTCTGTAGGAGTTGATGAAAGTGCCACTTTAGTCACTTTTTGAACTTCCATTCCATTTGGGGTAGGTCTATCCGGGTACCCCTAAAAGGATTGTAGAGAAAGATCTCATATCTTGAAAACACATCCATCATCAACAGCCAGCCATAAGAGTAACCAACACACACATCTTCTGTCGAACTCAGCCAATATTGTCATCAACTTGGGGCCAAGGAAGCATCAACAGAGGTGAATCCTGGCATTAGCTCAGTTGGGTGGCTACTGCTCTCCATGTTGTACACACACCCCTGGAAATTGAGATAATCCCCAAGAGCAATTTTGTGGATATTGTCGATAGTAAATCATCTGGAAGATCTGACCATGATATGTGACTTCGCTTGCATGCAGTCTATTTAATTGGGCCTAATTAAATGGATCAAGCTGGGGGTCAAACCCACCAAATACCTTTACCACATGGGCAGTCACCAACTAACATGGATAGGGTCAATTTAAACCTAGTGCAATCATAATAGGAAATTTTATTAGTTAGTGCAATCATAATAGGAAATTTTGTAGACTTTCCAAACACACATAACCTTCCAAAAGGAATAGAAAGTATTCTAGTGTAGAGTTGCAAGGTTTCTTTCTTTGAGCTTCATGCACCTGTATATATAGAGTTGTATGGGTGGGTCGACTGTACAGCTTCATACTTTCCAGGCTTCAAGTGATCTGGTTTTTTGCCTATTGTTACTCTCCTTGGTCAAGATATTCTTTGTAGATAAGAGAATTTAGTTCATTCAATTGAGGTTAGTTAGTACAATTTAACACATGCTCCTTATTATTTCTAATTTTCTATTCCAATGAGTTCTTGGATACAATTTTCCATTTATGATGAATTTTTGGGTAAAAGCACATGTACCGGATTAAGGTTGGAGGCTTTTCAAAATCGAGTCCTACAAAGACCTACCCCGAGTATTTGTAGAGGGAAAAAAGTAAAAACCCTAGATTACGATCGGACAAGACCCTCTCTTCGTAGAGCCGGATTGACCGGCCTAAAACCCTCCGCTATAAAAGCGAGTTGGGCGGGTCTCCATTTTAACTCGACCCATTGCTATACCTGACCCACTATAATCCCATTAATAGGAAACCAATGGTTGAGATCCTTTCCACGTGCGAACTCTAGCTTCGTGTGGGGATCTTTCCTTCTAAGTTCTGACCACCCCCACAGTCCTTGCGAATTTCCTTGCACAGCTCACGTTCCGCTCTAGACGAATCTCAGCCGTTGATCCCAACAAATCCCCCTTTCGTGTGAAAGCTCATAGTCATCACACCTTTTCTTGGAAGGTTATAGATCGGATTCATCCATCGTTTCTTGAGGTTTTTTTGTTTCATCATCTTCCGGTAAGATCTCGATCGAAGCGTTTTCCTCTGCCGATTGCTTGATTTTGGGCTCTTTCTTTCTGAAATCGGTGAAATCTCGATGCGAATTAGGGTTTCTTTCTTTTCTTCTTGATGAAAGTTTCGAGCTTTTGATTTGAATTAGGGTTTTGTTTGTGAAATCTGCAGTTTGCTGTTTTCGTTTGATCCTGTTTGTGGAGAGTCTTGGGTTCTGATCGTTTGAGAGAAGATGTTTGGGCGAGCACCGAAGAAGAGCGACAATACGAAGTACTATGAGATCCTGGGAGTGTCGAAGACGGCTTCGCAGGAGGATCTGAAGAAGGCTTATAGAAAAGCTGCCATCAAGAACCATCCGGATAAGGGAGGAGATCCCGAAAAGGTATTGCTAAATTCCCCTGATTTCAGTTTTCCCCCCTTTTTTTCTAGCTTTCGGTTGTGTGGGTTCATCAGATCTCTGCAGGTTGAGTGATAAATCTATGTTCTTTTTTAATGTAAGATTAGGGTTGTTGCAACTTCATCTGATTTGGGAATTATTGTGTTTGTTAGCTTTCCTTGGATTTTCTTTGGTGTTGCATGCTTGGTGTTCAATTCCTAAGAATTCATATGAAAGTGGGTTCTGTAAAATGAAAAGTGAGAATAGAAGGATATGTGGTGAGTACAGAGGGAAAGAAGGTGTTTTCATTTGCCTTTCACTCAGTCGAACGAACAATGTGTTCGATCTTTGAATGCTTAGATCTTCCTCAAAACGTTGTTTTGATCTTCTAAATTCAGTGTAAAAGGTCCCTAAAAGTCTCCTGAAGCTTCTTTTACTAGAAAACATGGAGAAAAGATGTGTAGAGTCCTTCTCTATAGTAATCAATAGAAACATGGATCAACTCTGATTTTTAAAACCATGATCAAGCTATCAACTCTGATTTTTAAAACCATGATCAAGCTATCTTATAGATAGGCGCAAAAAAAAAAAAAATTGTTTGAATCATATTTTTCTCAATTCTATTATTCTTGTTGTGATGCCTCCTCCTTTTCATATTAGCTTACACTTCATGTCTGTGGTGCGCTTGATACTGCGAGCTTTATTCATTTCTTCCTTGCAACAATTGAATGGTTTGATTTTGGAGGATTTTTGGCACAAGGCTGGACAAGATTGCATGATTTTTATGGGGAAGAGAGATTCTTTCTAAACCTTGAATAAATATATATATATATATATATTACATTTACATGAGCCATCCAAAGTGGGTATGATAGGAAATGTGGAAATTGCTTATTTCCAATTTTATTACTGTAACTCATCAAAAGGACCTCTCATCAATGGGATAAGGCTAAGCAGATGATTATGATGATAATTCAAATGTCAGACATTAATTGGAAATTATCAATACTTTGGACTGTAGGGAAGTTTATACTCTAAGTATGGATGCAAGCAGGTCGCATCCAGGGTGGGAACAATGGAGAATCAGGACCCAAATCAGCCTTCATAGACCCAGACCTAAATCAATCTTCATTCATTTGGACCCAGTATGTAACCTATGTGTTGTATCCATATCCAGCAACTAGAAAAAAAAAGTATTTGGTTCCAGATCCGTATCCCAAAATAAGATGTGGAAATGCATAGTATAATTGGATAAAAGGGCTCAAAATAAATTTTTTAAATATGCTCGTAGATCCTCAAATGTCAGTATTACTCAAGCTATGCAGGCCCATGAAACTTATATATTCTTTTATGATGTGGATCGTCCTAAATTATGATCTTGGGTTGGGACGTACAAGGATCCTGATCCGGATCTGAATTCCTTCCGGATCCAAAAATAGTTTTCATGCCTGCTTAATTTGGAACCAAAGACGTAAGATACTCGGATAATGAAATGCCCATTTGCAACCCTAGTTGTGAGGGCCATTTGAATTTGCTAATCTAATATTTAGACTAACCTGCAAACACAAAATGCGTTTGTTCTTCTAATGTTTCACTGATATTCGATGTCTAATTATATCATGTTCCAAATGAGTTGAACCTTGAAATGCTTCTTTATCTCATTGTTAATGTTTTTCTCTACTTTTTGCCTGTTTATTTGGATTTAGCTTCTCATGACTGCTGTACCATTTAAGTTGGTAATGTGATTGCAGGTTCCTATAACAATTGAATTGAGCCTTGGGTTGTGTTTTGTTATTGCAGTTCAAAGAATTGGCGCAGGCTTATGAGGTTCTAAGTGATCCTGAAAAACGTGAAATTTACGATCAATACGGAGAGGATGCACTCAAGGAAGGAATGGGTGGAGGTGGTGGAGGCCATGACCCATTTGATATTTTCCAGTCTTTCTTTGGAGGAAATCCCTTTGGAGGTAAGCTTTAATCATTTTGGATTAGAATCTTGTGCACTCCAATTGAACATACGTTCCGTATATTGCTACTCTGTGATCTGTATAATTAGATGCATTTTTTAACTTTCATGAAACCCAAACATTTTTATCTATGCTTTATTGGTACTGTGACTACAAACTATCTATGATGGAAGTCTGAGACTCTGAGTTTCATGTGTTTGGTTGTTCAGGTGGTGGAAGCAGTCGAGGACGAAGGCAGAGAAGGGGAGAGGATGTCGTTCATCCTCTAAAGGTGTCTCTAGAGGAACTGTACAATGGCACGTCAAAGAAGCTTTCACTCTCTCGAAATGTCATTTGCTCCAAATGCAAAGGGTGAGCCAGTTTCTGCTTGGTATGTCATATTTTTTTTACCCTCTTCCTTGGTGGTTTCAAATGCTTACTTTTCTTATTGTTCGTGGGGTGCAGCAAAGGATCAAAATCTGGTGCTTCGATGACGTGTGCAGGCTGTCAAGGCTCTGGGATGAAGGTATCAATTCGGCACCTGGGTCCTTCTATGATTCAGCAGATGCAGCATCCTTGCAATGAGTGCAAGGGGACTGGGGAGACCATCAATGACAAAGACCGATGCCCACAGTGCAAAGGTGAGAAGGTCGTGCAAGAGAAGAAAGTATTAGAAGTCGTTGTGGAAAAGGGAATGCAGAACGGCCAGAAAATAACTTTTCCTGGAGAAGCTGATGAGGCGGTAATGCTCATATCTTTCCTTGGCTTTTTTGCCTACATGTTTAGTGTACTCTTCTTTGTTGATCAACAATTTTAAGCTTTTTCTTTCTTTTTTTTTTCTGTGGACTGACATGTGGTGGAATATTAATTGCAGCCAGACACTGTCACAGGTGATATTGTCTTTGTCCTACAAGAGAAGGAGCATCCCAAGTTCAAGAGAAAGGGTGACGATCTGTTTGTGGAGCATACCCTATCATTGACCGAGGCTCTCTGTGGATTCCAGTTTGTATTAACCCATCTCGATAACCGTCAGCTGCTGATTAAATCCAATCCTGGGGAAGTTGTGAAACCGGGTAAGCTAAATCCTTGACTTACACTCCATTTAATTAGGAAAAATTGAAGTGGAGGCTGAGGATTTTTTTGGACACAACTCCCTTTGGTGGTTTTTTTTTTTTTTTATCCTCCTTTTTTTCTTTTCTTTTGAACTATGATACTCAGGATACTTGTCCATGCCCTGTAACTATGTTGGACCAATATGACTCTTGTACTATTACTCGGTACTGCACACCGATACTTTTAGAGTACAAGTTTAGCATATCCTACTATTTTACTTACATTAATTAATTTTTTCCCCTGCAGTTTTTTTAATGTTTCCATAAAAAATGAAAGAAGAAAGTCAGAAAGGAATGTAAACAATGACCATCTTATTGAATTTAGGATGTTCTGAAGAAAATTAGGATTGCTGTAGGCTGTAGCTGTATCTGTGTCACAAATTTTCAAAAGTGCAGAGCCGTATTCTCAGACCAATTTGGGTCTATATCTATTCCATACTCAGGCATGCTTTTGCGACTTGTTTATCCCTTTTAGGCATTTTATGTTTCATCCGTAAGGCCAATAGTTGAGATCTTTACAACTTTTCAGGGAAGCTTCATGGTTTACTTTTGATTTCAATTTTAGCATGCAATGGTTGCTTATGTGATTTTTAATTTTTCCTACTACGTTTCCAGATCAATACAAAGCGATAAATGATGAAGGCTTGCCAATGTACCAGCGGCCATTCATGAAGGGGAAACTCTACATCCATTTCACAGTGGATTTCCCCGAGTCGCTTAACCCAGACCAGTGCAAGGCCTTGGAGACTGTGCTACCTCCAAGGACATCTGCCCAGCTGACAGACATGGAGCTGGATGAATGTGAAGAGACGACGCTCCACAATGTCAACATTGAGGAGGAGATGAAGAGGAAGCAGGCTCACGCTCATGAGGCCTACGATGAGGATGAGGATATGCATGGCGGTGCACCGAGAGTGCAGTGCGCCCAGCAGTGAGAAGGAGATGGGCAGTACCTTACTATCATAATCGCCATCGTCATAAATACGTGTCTAAGGGTAATTCGATTCTTTAATGGACTTTTGTGGCCACTTTGCCTAGTAGCTTAATTTGATTCAGCAGTGGTGAAAGCTCGCAAACAGTTAAATTGGCATTACTGAGACTTGTATTAATTTTTTGGCTTTTGTTAAACTTTCTTTCAGCTAATGTGCTAGTCAAATTTTTTGGCCGAAAAGATGATGTTAATATCTCCCTGCATGGTCTTGGCTTCTGAAAGTGCAAGCTAGAGTCCTAGAGGGAGGTGAATAGGACTAATTAAAATCTCTAACTAAACAATTCTAATTAATCCGATTAAACAAATCTACAACTTCACTTGAAATGGTCAACAATATATGTATGACTATGTAGCTAAGATACACAAGTGAATTGTTATAAATGAGTATGCTAAACACTTATTAAAGAGTGCTTCAAGTTGATCAATGTAATTTAGCATATGTGTGTGTCGAAGTCAATCAAATTTTACTATCTAGCACGTGTATATCTAAACATGATAGAATTTCAATGTTGCATGGATGGAGAGAGAGAGAGAGAGAGATGATGATGATGACACAAGGGATTTATAGTGGTTTGGTTTCATATCTACATCCACTTCTCAGGAGTTTCCATTCTTGTTTCCACTATTTTAAGGAAGCCACAAAGGTACATCTCCAATCACATGCACAATAGAATTTTTTGATTTGGTGGTTCGATCACATTGACCTAATCCACGTTACTACACAATGTAAGAGATGATATTTTAAAACTAAGAACACTTCTAGACCGTGTATTGAGAGTGCTCTTGAAGCTCAAACCATAACTCGAGTTCTAACCTCTTGCTTGTTTTTATGGTGTTGATGAAGATGCTCCGAAGAGTGCCCAATTAAGTGAAGAGGTCTCGGTCTAGGGAATATGAGGATCTAACTTGAAAGTTCAAGGTCTTCCCTAGAGGATGGTTTCCATTAATCACACTTAAAAAATAACTAAGGGTGCTCTATTAATTGCCAATAGAAGGTCTTAATGTGAGTGGAAAGAGATTTACAGTGCTTAAAGGATGTTACTTTGTCTTAAGCTCAAGTAAGAAAAGGCTTTCATAAATTCTCAAAAGTTGCTCAAAGAAATGAGCTCATGATAAATATATATATCAAGAGGGGTACTTTGTATCTCCCTTTTGTACTTGAAACACCACCAAAAGGGTGTTCCTCGTAAAAAATGCTGAGGGATAGATGCATATGAATATTTCTATATATATATATATATATAGAGAGAGAGAGAGAGACCGCGCTCTAATGGGCTAGTTCATTGTTAGCTTTCAAATTTATCGTGGTTAGCTGATAGGCTCCAATGGACAGCTCAACAGTCTTAATTTTTGAATTTTAGTTGGCTTGCGGTTAATCGTGTACACCTTATGGTTAGCCGCGGTTAGACCGCCAGTTGATGGAAAAGCAAAGTACGGAAAAAAATATAGATACCGCCTTTGTAACCGCGAGCTTTGCAGTGACCTAGTGGTTAACAGAAATTCATTTTCCAGTTAGCCGCTAGTTGACCACCAAGTCACCAAAACTATTAATCCTGTTAAAAAGACAGTTACTGGAAAAGTGACCTCGAGCTGACCGCCAACCTGGCAGTTAGTCGTAGATCGAGCAGAAATTAACTAAAATTGATCACTTTGGTCTACTGCACCCTTGGAATTTACATGTAAGGTTCAATGGTTTCTAAGGGCCTTTTCTAGGGTCAAACACACCTGAGATTCTCAAACCCCAAATCTCCTCCTCCCAGCCAGGAGTTGATCCTTTGCCCAAGCACTAGGATCGCATCTCATTCCTTACTCATCTCCCTCATCCCTGCCCTATTCAAGGATCATGAGGCGGTGCACATTCGAATCCTTTCATCCCCATATCAGGAAAGTCATCCATGTACAGTTCATGCTGAAATATAGAAATTTAAGAGGAGGTAGTCTAAGAAATATATTGTGAGTTTACTGTATAGTTCTTGTGTTTCCTTTGGTCGGTTCATGTATTCCTGCCATTTTTTTTTTTTTTTTTTTGATACTCGGCTCAGCTGCCACTGCTGCGTCTTCCTTTCTATATGCATCATTTGCTTCCCCAATACTTCCCATGCAGTATGCAGGGAAACATGAATTATCTTTGAAAGAGGGGATAAGACTATATATTTTTATAAACAGTTTCTTGCATACATAATGCCCCATTTTAAACACATTAGTAGAGACATATTCAACTATTGAGAATTATCCAATGGAACTTGGTCTCCTTTTGGCTTGTTTGGTTATAGGAGCTCTACAAGAAATTGGGCTTCTTGGGAATTTCTGACATGATGTGACATCTTGTCCCTGAACATTCTAAGTACTCTGTTTGATGTTAGAATTTAGAATTTCAAATCACATGAAAATGCGCTTTTAAAAGCCTTATGAATTTCCTAAATTCCAGCATCCCAAATGCTAGAGGGGGGCTGAGCATTTGAAATTTTACTTTGAGGAGCAGCATTTGGAATTCTCAGAATTTTCACAGTTAAGAATTCTCACAATTCTTCCAAACAAACTGGCCTAACACATTTGATTCTTTGCGTTGAGACCTAAGTAACTATGATGATCTATTGAAAGCCAACCACAATCTTAAGTCCTTGTTTATAACCATGATCCTCTTTAATCATCATCCATATTACAATTCACCATCAGTTTTTATTTATTTTGAGGGAATGTTAAACTATATCTTAATCTATCAGCTCCAACTCCACCATCAGAATTTTATCGTAGAAGTTTGCACCTATAATGAGTTTTTTTTTTTATTATTTATTATCGGAGGGTTCCCAACCCTTTAGGCTGGACTAATCCCTCCGGGCCCAAAGGGAAGTCAGGTAAACTCCCATGTAGCCCCAGTATAGTGATGCTAGGTAATAATGTAAAATAGAAGAGAGTTTTGGCCCACCACTAATCTACTGTTCTTACCCTCTAGCAACTGAGACCTAATGCAAGACAAGGTTGGTCCTGATAAGCATTTTGCTACTTGCACCATGTTCGTGTTGATAAGCATTCTGCTACTTGGACTATGTTTGTGCTGAAATATAGGCATTTAAGAGGAGGTAGTCTAAGAAAGTATATTGTGAATATAATGTACATGAACTAAAATGGTTAGGAAGTTTTAAAGTAGATTCCACAAGTGTAGATCTGACTTGACCTTACTTGATTACTCCATGTGATCAGAGTTTAGGTAATCACTTCTCTAATATGTACTAGTATATCATAATTGTACATTTTTAATTAATTCTAATGTGCTTAAGAAATCCTTAAAAATGGAGGGATCCGGGCATTGCATCATCTTTTGGATGAAGATCTAGATGAGAGGATAGACTAACACGTCCCTGAATCTTGGGGCTTTTTTTGGTTTTACTCATATAGGGCATGTTTCTTTACTAGAGTTTATGACCATAACATGGTGTGTTGGAGAATTCAAGACGTGATGTGATGGCTTGATATGGCATTTGGAAATGTTGTGCTTCTTCACAAAAATTCCAGCTATCTAAAAGGTCTCAAATAACCTTGAGAATTCTTGAACCTCTAGCCCTTTTGTTTTTCGATGGAATTTTTGAATGCTCAAGTACAAGGGAGCATTTAGGAATTCCACTGTGTTGGGGCATTTACAAATTCCGGGGACATAAATTTTCGGAATTCCAATAAAGAAATATGTCCTAAAGATCATTTCAAGAGGAAGTGAACTTACAAAGGAAAATTATAACCTTGTTATTCTTTCTCTTTAAAGCTGAATGTTGGTTGCAAAAAAATTCTTAAAAAAACCCTCAATTCTAACCTTAGAAGAAGCCACATCAGCTTATTGGAGTCCATTTGTGTAAGACCCCACCCCGAGTTAATCAAGATTAACTCTAATTAATTGAAGTTAATGCTAATTAATCACGTTTAATGAGGCTAATGATGGCCAATGACTAAGCTCGATGAGATTAGTCTCAAATGATTGAATTAAGCTTAATGAAATGATAATGAAGGGGATTGAATGGATTTAATGAGATTTTAGACTCAAACTAAGAGAACAAGGCCTTTTCCCGTAAATACGGATTTATATGTATTTTGTCGAATACGGAAACTCTTGATACTCACACGTGTATCTCGACGAGTACGTTAACTTTCATAATAGGCTCAAAGTCATCCGACGAGTATTGACTCAAGTGAGCCTCCATTTGATTCGAATTAAAAATGAGAAAGAAAGAGAGGGTCTAGTTGCAAAAATACCCTTATAAACATTGAAATGAACCATTGGGTTCATTTCCACTTCATACCATTGTAAGAGAAACCCCAGGCAACATTTTCCCTTTTCCTTTCTTTCATCCTCCTTCATCAAAAGATATAGAGATTGGGAGCATTTCAAGTGGGTTTTGGAGAAACATTATCTTCTTCCTTAGCTTGTCTTCCATTGTGGAGTATTTGGGACTTGAAAGAGAAGCTCAAGAACTCCCTACTCACACTACAAGTAAGTACTTGGAGCTTTCAAAGGATTTTCAAGTTATGATGAATGGTTAGGAGTGATTCCTAGCTCATTTAGCTCATAGGGTTTGTGTTTTGGTGTTTTCATGGAAATAGGGTTTGGATTTGGGGATTTCTCATCTTAAAGTCAAGCTAGCAAAGGGGTTTCTTGCTAATAGGCTTTAAAGGCAAGTATAAATGCTCATTTATGAATCAAAATGCTAGTCTACAAATTTATTGAGCTATGATTTGCAAGAGTGGGTTTTCAAACCTCTCTTTGTTGTAGAAATAAGATGTTATGGATTTGTTTGAGTTCTATGGATTTAATGGTGTTTTAATGATGGAATAGAAATGCTATTTGTGTTTAAATGATGAATGAGGAGAGGATATGAGATTCTTTAATGTATATGCAAATGGTGGTTGAAAGGTATGAATGAAGGAGTGAAGTTCGGAGTTCCAGAAATGGAGTTCTGGACAGTTCGCTCGAGCGAACCAGTTACTGTCTGACGCGAAAAAGTGTCCGCACGAGCGAACTTTAGGTGCGCTCGTGCGATGAATGTTCTGTTTGGGTCCGCTCGAGCGAACTTGGATCCGCTCGAGCGAACCTGATACTGGCCCAAACATGAAATTGTATGCAAAAATTTTACCAATCGATCGGACCTAACGGTCCGATCGATCGGGGGACTCAGTTTGAGTCCAGTGGATTTTGATATTGTGGGTGGAAAATTTTTGGGGACTAAATGCACATATTAAATGAAAATGTGATGTCCATAGAAAATAACACGTGCATTTAGTAACTAATAATTACACCCAGAATTTGTCTAAATTGGGATAGAGACAAGTAGGACCGTGAATGATTAAAGATTCATCTAATCCCATTGAGTCTATAATGACTGCATACAATGAACCACTGAATACTGAATAAATGTGATGAACCATTGAATAATGACAAAATGAATAAATGCAATGAATAATGAATAATCCTGCTGCAGCAGATGATTGGGGTGTTCCGGAGCTCCGTGGTGATGCCAGTGATCTCTGATCAAGACACTGGTAGATCCCACACCTATAGACTGAAAAGTCAATGAATTGATAAGCCATGTAAGGAAACTGAAACAATATTGAAGCCTCGGCCATGAATGGTTCGCCCTTCCGCCTTGTGCTTAATTAAATTGATTAACGAAAGTGAAATAAAGCCAGGTCATGAACGGTTTGCCCTTCCGCCTCGCGCTTAAGTTTCTTCCGTTGGAAGACACGAAATGAAACGAAATGACACGAAATAAATGAAATGAACTGAATAATAGTAATACTATTGTATTTGTAAATTTAGCCATTGAGTATCAATGGGCTACACTGTACATGATATTGCATTAATCTAGATGTAAGAGTCTAGAGTTGTTATATTGATAATGGACAAGTTTAGCATGTGTTATTATAAATGTGTTTATACATTGTTGAACCGTCGTGTTCATAGTGTTATTGATGGCATTACAGGCCCAGTTGCCCCTCCCGGTCTTGCAGAGGCCGCGCCGCGTGCGGAGGAGGCCCATCTGATACCTCTAGGAGGTTTAGCCGAGTGGGCGTAGCTCGGAGGGCGTTGATTTTAATGTTTTGAGATTATTTTGGGAATTCATTGATAGATACTTTTGTATATCATTTTGAAATGTAATTAGATGTCCCATGCATTGTATTGTGAATATGCAGTGGTGGACTTCATTGGATTGTATTTTGTATATGGGAACTTTACTTGTAATGTAAAGTCAATTATTGTCAATGTACGTATATGTTTCCGCAAAAATGTACATTTGACAGGTATGTATGTTAGATCCCTTGTGAGTCTTCGTCTTAACTTCGGTTAATTCGAGATTTACGGGAGTAAGTATGATGACATCACGATCCGGGTTAGGCCCCGATTAGTCCGATCTCGGGCCCGGGTCGTGACAATTTGTAGATAGGTCCTTTCAAAAACACATAATATGTGCCTTTTCAATAAAATGTCTCTTGAATCTCTTGGGCCCATTTGTCTGTATTTAACCCAATTTAAAGGGATGCCTTCCAACTCTATAAATTAAGGTTATTTTTAAAGTTTTTATTTAGTATTCAAAATGAGCATAAATACATATGGGGAAGTGCTCATATGAAAGACACTCTTACCAACTTTATGAGAGATGGGTGGGGGCCCTCACTTCTATATCCACTCTCACCAACTTAAATGCAAGGACCCTTAACTTAAATGTGAGGGCCCCCACCCATCGCTCACCAAGTTGGTGAGAGTGTCTCTCATAGGAGCACTTCTCATACATATGAATCCTTTATTTTGTGTATGCTGACGTGGATTAAGCAATGAAAGGTTTGGTTTTCATAATTTTTTGGTTGATTTGAGTTTTTTAATTAATTTGTTATAAATATATTTATAAGAATGGGATAATAGTTTTAATATATTATTCAGGACTTAACCTGTGCGATGCACGGGGCTTCATGCTAGTATATATGATGGTTCTTCTGTGATATTTGCAAAGATATATGGATCAAAATTCAAACTACTGGGATGAAATTGATCACACATTGTTCAAAATTTCCCAAATCAACCAATCAAGGTTTTTCTGTAACCAAACAATCAAGAATTGGACTTGCATATTATTTTAAGTGTATTTTTTTCTATAACAATATAGCACAAGTCTTCAAGTAGACTGTAGATGAGATGAAGATTAAGATATTTCTCTCTCTCTCTCTCTCTCTCTCTGTGACCTATTTGCATTTTCCAAATTAGGGTTTACAGAGTGAAGGTAACTTGAACACTATGCGAGCCAATCACACTTGCCTAAAGCTCACTCTCTTGATATGTGTGTGTTGTGTATGATTTCATGGAATTCCAGTTTCAAGACTAGTTTATAGGTCATTTGATATGCAATTTTTCTCTGTTTTGTCTAGTTTCCAACTTGTTAATGGAGCAGCCACTCCTTAAATGCGAAGACTCCACAGTACTAACCAAACATGCATGTGTGAGAGACTTACACTTACCTTCTGGCTCTTACCATGTCAATCATCAACAAGGCCCATTTAGACACAATGTTCATACCACAATAATCAAAATTTCATGATACTACAGCTATATAAGGTTGCACTTTTTTTTTTTATTGATTTGCTCCATGTGTACCTCCAAACTCCAAGGCCAATATAAATTTAGTCTTTTTTTTTTTTTTGTATTATGCAACATTTTGACCAGTACATGGTTAGATCAATGTATGATAGGCCATTTTTATAGGTAAATAAATAGCTAATTAGTTTAAAGCCTAAAATAAAAGCTCTGACAAGTCTACGGAGATTTTTCTGGTTAAATCGTCTTTAATTTACTATTAGTTTGTTTAGTAAAATTATGAAAAAAAATATTTTATGAGATAATTGGGGCTCACCTTTTGGAATCGTGTTAATTGGGGTCCATCTTTTAACAAATTACAACGTAGAACTCTCCATTTGTGTCATTTTGAAAATCGTGAGGTCATTTTCTGCCAAAATACTTGTAAATTTTGTATTGTCCTCCTCCATCTGCTTTAGCTAAAAAAAAAATTGCCCGTTTTAGCTTGGGCTTTTTATTTGAAAAATCTCTAATATATAAATAAGTTCTAAACATAACACTCAATAAAAAAAAAGTTTGCACCAAACATTCTACTATATAAATAAACCATAAATCATAAAATAAGAGCTTATTTTTTTTTATCCTCATTCCTCAGGCCAGGCCGATTCGCTATGGTATCATCATCATTACAACCATAATAAATGCCCAATTGAACACTAACATGCCAAAATATTTAATTTAATATGAGATTCAATATTTTAAATGTTAATCTTTTATTTGAATCTCATCTAGTCTTCATTCAAATATTTTTACCTATAATTTAAAAAATGAGTTTATCAAATTTACAAATTTTGTTAAAATGTTAAAAATAGACAAACGTTGTAACTATAAACGTATGTGTAATGGTTACATACTCAATAATTAAATATTCAATAATATATATATTGTATTTACGTATGTATAAAAGACAAACAACTTCTAATAACAATAACCACGAAGAGTAGTTTAATGGGCTTAGCACCACAATTCACCTTCGTAGATTGATTGCTTCAAACTGCACTACCACGTAGGGCCCATAAAGGGATTTACCTGGCTCCTCTGAGGCTCGTAGAAATTAGTCTGGCGCAAAGGGTTGGAAAATCAAATATTTAAAAAAAAAAAAAAAAGGAAGAAACCCTTCTAAGAACAACATTATTATTAATGATAATCTTAATAATAGTAGAGTAGCTGCTCTCGTGCATGCCCATGGGCCCTGGCCCTTTTTATAAATGATGAGATGATATGATGTTGAATGCAGAAACAGGTGTTTGGAGCCTTTTCATTAGCCAGAGCCCTTTTTGGCCTCTTCTCCTATATATGTGGCCTATGTTTTGAGCTCAGTCACTTATTCCACGTGTTGTGAGGGAATATCCCGCCAAGCAACAGGACCTTTTTCCTTGTCCTTTCCTCCTCCTCCTCCTCCCCCTCACAGAAAATCTAGGGTTTTCGTCGTTCCAACCCTCCGAGGAACAAGATCCTGCCAAATCTCTATCTCTGTCTCTCTCTTCCTAAAAAAGATCCGTTCTTGATCTGTATTTCCTACGGATTCACTCAATCATGGCCGTCAGATTCGTCAGCTTCGTCTCTCTGCTGCTTTTCTCGGCTCTTCTCCTGCCCTCTTCGATCCACGCTACGAAAGTCGATTACTGTGGTGAGTAGATCTTCGACTCCATCCATGATTTCTCTTTCGATGCTTGATCCGATTCGATGTTTTCAATCATTTTATAGATCTTTTTGAATCGGAAGGAAGGAATCGGTTCTTGTGAAGTTAATCAAATGGAAGTTCTACTTGTTGATTTTGATAAGATCTTCTTGTTAGATGGATTTTCGTGTTTTATCCCCATTTTTGAAATTGCATTTTTTGTATCTTATTTGGAATTGGTTTTTTAAGAATCGGGACCAGATGTGGATTTTTTTCGGAGGTGTTTTTTCAAGAATCTCGCATTTGTTCTATTGGAATCGATCTGATGTAATTAGATGAAGTTTGATGCTATAAAGCTGGAAATTTTATGTTTTTGAAAGGTTTGTATATGAATGTGGATTTCTCAATGGCTTCTTCTTCGAGATTTATTGTTTTCTTATCTTGAGCAAATCATTCCTATGGAAGTGATTGAATGTTATCTGGACTTGATTGTGTGAAGTGAAGTCTAAGTCATTCGTTTGATGAAATAAACAATCCTCAAAATGATGGGACAAGGCTCTGTTCATGGCTCATTATTGGTTCCGATCATGTCAGGAGACTGATGAATATTTTTGTAAGATCCGTTCTATTTCGACGTAGAGATTCTTATTTATATGGTTATTAGAAGCAATTGATTCAACAATTCTGATAAATTGATGCTTTGAGAAATTGCACAGGGATGTTGATTTCTCAGTGTTTATGAGAAGAAGCATTTCCCATCATTGAAATCATTATTATGAGAATTGTAAGATGGGGATTTCACTAAATGATCCAGAGTTTTCTTTTCCCTCTTTACGATCCGGGTTTTTATTTTTTCTGATTTGTTGGTTACATTCAGGTAGTCTGCCTTCTATGGGTGGAAATATGTGCTATGTGGATAACGAGATGGAATATCAATTTGATGATTCGGACCACATCATGCTTATAGAACCAACTCTCTGTAGTCTGTGGCATGAAAAAGTTGCCTATGTTTCAGTTGAAATGTTAAAATGAAAATATAAGAGGCGCTTTCAACATTTAGAATTCTAGAAAGAATTCAGTGGTTTAAAAAGGATTATCGATTTCACACAAGGGGAATCTCTTCCAATGACTTTTTTTTTTGTGAACTGTTTATGATTATGGTGCTCATGTTTTAACTATTTAAAAAAAAAAAATGGTGCTCCTGTTTTAAAGAAAATTGTGCAATCACACTTTTTGTAAAGATTTGTTGTATTCCCATTAGTGTTGTTTTTATTATGGTTCTAAATGCAATTTCAAAGGCTGTTAATTTGATGTTTGACAGAATTAGTTTAGGATGTTAATTTCTCAGTTATGCTTTTTCTAAAACTTGGTCAGTTGGTCCTATTCTATATAAAGCACAATTCTTATGATTGCAATTTATGGGATGTAACTTTTTTTTAATTAGTAACAACCACAAATTTATTAAGAGAAAAAGGAAAGCCATTAGAGGACCAGACACCGAAAAAGAGAGAGGTATAAGAGCATTATACCCCACACCATAATTACAATTGGATGCTGCTTTCAAGGTGGCAATGTTTCTGTAAACATGAGTCTTTTATTCCAAAATCGACTCAGAAAATAAAAAGGACTTTCAAGTCAATAATTCTGATAATGTCTTTATCTACATTTCTCCCAAATCTAAAACCCTGGCCTTACCCTAGTTTCCTCAGCTCTAAACAATTTCATATTGTCTTTTATTGCTAGAAACATTTCTTTATTCAGCATATTCAATTGATTTTTTAGATGTCAGTCTACTATTGGTGGCATCAAATTTTTTAAAACATGGGAGAACTTTGACTTGGTGATTTAGATAACATGATATTCTGAATCTCTGCAATCATGCTAGACTCCATTAGACTGCTTCAACATGATAAGATGGATGTCTGGAGTTACAAGAATAGAACTAGGAATGAGTACATAAGAGGTAACTCGCAACCAATAGAAAAAGAAAAAAAAAATAGGAATGTTGTTTGAGATGGTTTGCGCTTGCAAGCTTTGGATCACAACAGCCAACCCCTGTATCATATTTACAAGTTCAAGGAGAGGGAGAAATGTAGTCCTCGAATGAAGTAGTGGGGAATGGTCCTTGAATGAAGTAGTGGGGAATGGCATGATAGATTGTGGAGATATGATGAACATGCTTTTGAGGGTTGAGTGGAAGAATGGAACTAAAGCCCCCTAGACAGGTGGAACAAGGCTTTGATGATTGTGATCATGATGGGTGATGGATTCTGGCAAGACTTGGATAGTAGAATGAAACATTCAAGTTTTCAAAGTATTGCATATAATGTTGATTCCGCTTTTTTTTTTTTTTTTTTTAGGGTTTTGGTCATTAGCTTAAGTTATATTATTTTGTAATTGTATCAAAAGACCTATGTATTTCATTTTGCTGATAATAATACTCCTCCGTTGATAATTAAGAAGTTCACGGTCATCATCATCATTATCATTCTTTTACCAATTTTTGCAATTCTTCTTTAAATTGATATTGTAAATTCATTGGTTGGAGTTGCTTTTTTGCTTATATTTGAGATAAAATGTGTGTAGATGTTGCTTTATTTAAAGTATTTTTCTGATTGTGTTTCTTATAAGAGATTCAGATTTCCTAAATGTATAGATATGAATATTGAAAAAAAAAAAAAAAAAAAAAAGCTTCAATGCAAGGTCTAGTTTTGATCCATTTCAATGACTAGTCAACAGTTAGTAGGTTCAGTGATTGTGTTCTCTGATTTTATGATGATTGCAGAGAGGGGAGGTGACTATCACGTTGAGGTCAAGGAAGTCAAGATATCTCCAGATCCAGTAATTAGAGGCAAGCCAGCTACTTTCAACATCTCTGCATCTACTGGTAAGTTCATGTTGCCTAGGTTTGTTATATTACTTTGTTTTGTTGCTTTTTAAAGAGAGATTAGCTTCTTGCTCATTGACTCACTGAGTTCTCCTATACATGTTACTCTTATAAGGAAGATGAGCATTGAGTTATGAGCTATATGTACTACTACTTCATACATTGCTCTTATACGTGAGATGAGCTTCTTCCTTTGACTCATATGTGAACTTCATGCACTTCTTCATATGTTGCTTATAGGAGAGTTGAGTTTCTTCCTTTTTAACTCACTGAGTTCTAAGCAACATATAGAAGATGAAGAGGGCTGGTCGTCTTCATCTTTTCGTTTGTTTCTGGCCTTGGTCATGACAATGGATGAGCTGCGACCCTGGGTTTTGATGGGTTGAGACAAGGTGATAGAAACAACTATAAGGAAGATGAAAAATGCTAGGGAGGAGTCTCAGTCATGCGATTGGGAGAGTAGGAATGTGGTTTATCCATTTTTTATTTAAGCAACTTACCTTTGTTGTAAAGGGGTTTGTGCAGGTTTGCGCATATCATGAACTGAAATTAAGCCCCTGGAAAATTCCCCTCAGCCTTTCTCATCTTGTACATTGGGTGGGACATCTTCCCATTGTCATAACACCCTTTTTTTTGTGCTCTAGTAAATACTCACACACCCTTCCCATGTCCCTCACCATCAGTGCTACAGTCAGGATTTAATCCCTGGTTGTTTTATTTGTTTCTGTGGAGGGGAGGTGCCTTACCAATTAGCTACCAATGGGTTGTCATAACGCTTGTTTCTGTGGAGGTGAGGTGCCTCACCACTAAGCTACCAAATTATCATAACGCCCTCTTTTTTTTATTTTCTGGGATGAAGGTAGGCTTATATTAAGGCCAAGGAAATATGTACAACTAACATAATTAGTGTGAATGTGTGATCCCAGTACCACAGACCCCTGTAGATTAAAGTGAAGGCAGTATCTAAAACCTAAATAATTACTCTAGTCTCACAAACCTTGAGTTACATGCCACTGACTATAGGGTCCTTGTGCATTGGGGGCACAAATTTAATATGTGGGATTTGGATTCACATGATGTATAG
The DNA here is from genome assembly GCA_028538565.1 of Umbellularia californica. NCBI lineage: Eukaryota > Viridiplantae > Streptophyta > Magnoliopsida > Laurales > Lauraceae > Umbellularia > Umbellularia californica. The sequence continues at coordinate 14,889,614 of JAPQWN010000006.1, forward strand.
TGTGCACTTTATTCTTAACCTAGATTTAGGGAAATGGCTAGTTGTATTGTGTCACTGCTCCTAGTGTTGTGCTTGTATCTGGGTATTCATAGGGTCTCAAAATGTTGTTGATGCAGCTGAGACATGGGATCGCGTAGACCTGACCAAAGAATACCCCACATGTCACTGGGCCCATTTGTGTCACTTAAGTTTAGAAGTAAGTTAATGCTTACTTCCTTAAGTTACAAGTCAGAATAGATCAAAAGTAACCATATTTTGTTTATTTTGTGTTAGGAGTTTTTAGGGTCTAAATCCTGAGCTTTTCAAAGACGAGCAGATTTTTTCTTGTGTGAACAATGTTCAATTGTCATGAAATTAGGTGCATTTGATGGGTTATTCAGTTATCTATCATGCAAGCTTTGCATGTTTCGAAGAAGTTATTGCCCATTTACTGTTAGGGTACTGTCTAATTCCCATTTTAGCCTATTTTATGGGATTTAGTTGGAGTATGTCTTATTCATCCAGTTGTAAATAGGAAACTACAGGGCTGGATATATCTTGATCCATTTTTTTAGTGTGCCTTGTGATTCAAACATTTCCATTCAATGAAATTCCATATTTTCTTTTGAATTCAGTGTGGTGTGGAATCCATTCTTTTTTTCTGAATGGTGTGGAATCCTTTCTCTTTCTTCCTTTGGTGAAGATTCTATGAGAAACCCCTTCGGTGAACACTCTGAAGGCTGGGAACCTTATTAAAGATTGCGTGGAGACCCCTTTCTTCTGCAACGCCCAGCATCAATCATGTTGCCGATTGTAACCATAAATCTAATCTATGATGCCCAGTTACATGATGGATACATGGATATGGTAGGGACAAATTTTACACATAAATAATGAAATATTGGACACAGTATAATACGTTGCCTGTTTGTAAGTATTTGGGCATTATAGGATCTGATATGATTTTTTTTTTTTAATTTGGCTCTACTCCTATGCAAGTAATTTCAAGCACCTTGTCAAAGATTATAAATTTGGGAAGCTTTTCATTGAAGTGTTGACCTTTTGCCTTCTCTTGTATGGGTGTTGAATTATACTGGTTTCAGTGTTTACCCCTTATACCATAGAAGGTGCCACTTCTATCTTATGGACTACTCATGCCGGAAACTTACACCCCAGCAACCATCATTCTGTGATTTCTGTCTATAAACAGTAAATTGATGCAAATTCATCCTGATAGACCTCAATTTCAAAAATAATGACTCCAAGTTGTGAGCATTCCACCTTTACAAATGGGATGGTAGACAACTTGCATTCCACTCGTTCCGACTAAGGAATCAAACTTGGTCGAAATGGAGTTAATAATTCTGGTACCTCATGAGCATATTACAAACAGACTTGAGTCTGTAACTCAGTGAGAAGGTGCTTATTGCTGCAGTCATGTTTTAAGTTTGTGCTGCCTATAAAAAAAAAATGCACCTTGATGTAACGTTGATTATTAGAGAAGCAGAAGGAAGTGGTTGCGGACACAAATAGTTGAAAATAAGCTATGAAATGCTTTTCATGGAGATTTATTCTACTGTGCCCTTTTGTAGATCATGTTTCTTGATACTTTGTTGCAGGGAAAGCCATCTCTGGGGGACAAGTGGTAATTGATGTCTACTATTTTGGAGCCCACATTCACAGAGAAACTCACAACCTTTGTGAGGAGACATCTTGCCCAATCTCAGCAGGGGATTTCGTGCTTTCTCACACCCAAAGTTTACCTGGATTCACTCCCCCTGTAAGTCGCCTTCCTTTTCTGCTTTTGGGCTTCCATTTTGGCAGTTTCTTTTCATAGTGATGTTTTGTTTTTTTCTTCAGAGTATCTGTTAGAGGAGTCAGGATGCAGTTGTGTTCAAGCACCATTTAGCTTAAGATCAGCCCTTTACATTATGCATGTGAAGGCAACCTTTCTGAGCAAAATTCCTTCATATGATGGGCCCTACCATCATGGGACCATCATGGGAGTTCCTCTAGAAATCCATTTTAATTTCATGTTACTAACCATTTGATTATGGCCTCGTTAAATATGGATCATTGGTTGTTACTGCCCATTTACAAACCAGTTAGTAGGTAATTAGAAAGAGATCTAGTTGATGATATATTAGGGATGACTCATCCTATTATGGGACTCGCCAGATGAACAATGTTGATAATGAAATTTGGGCCTTATACCATTACTGGAAGGAAAAAAAAAAATTAAGAAATTGATGTTTCACCTGGTCAAGCATCATAAGCACCTCTTTAGTAAATGGCATGAAGTTGGCCAAACCAAGTAGGCAAACCCTATGTTCACAATCCGAAACACTTTACAGATGGATTCTAGAGACTGTGTTAACCCAAGCTGAAAACCAGTTGTAAGCTTAGATGTCCAATACATAACGCTTTCTTGGAGATGTTTGCAGCAACAGTCTGAGAAATTTGCTCTGTACAATGGGATATAAGCAGCCATATCTGCAATTTTACTATCAATATGTGGTGTAGCTACTGCTCGGCTGTTGGCTTCATTAAGATATTTGGAGTTTCTAGGGTTGCATCACTGTACTGGGCCACTGGCTACTCTTTGCTCGATGTTGACCCAAACGGCCTGCAATTTTCAGAATTTGGACTTACTAAGTTTTGAATTATTTGTATCCTCATGTTTTCTTTGTTGCTACTATTCACTGCAGGGACCGTACACACTTAAGATGAAGATGTTGAGTGGAAACGGACTGGAATTGACATGCATCAAGTTTGGTTTCAAAATAAAGTTCCGCTCACCCATTGCTGATAGCTAAGGTGGCCTGAGAAATCATGTCCTATTTGAAATTGGCATGTAATATGTTCTCTCTCTGCATTTTATTTTGATTGTATTGGAGTCCTTTGTCATTGCATAGACCCTACCATGTATCTCTCCAGTGCGATCATTTCACTCCTTGGCTGTATAAATACAGTTCTTGTAACTATTGAGCTTCTCAAGTGAAAGCATGCCTTCTAGAAAAAATTGTGTTGCTGTCTCCAACCATCCTGGGAATTCACCAAATTGATTTTCATTGAATCAAGAACAGACCAGAAAACATCCATGAGATTATATCGGTGATTTTCACATGCATAATGGCCAACAAAGAGTGAAAAAGCTGGCACCGCACAGTTTTTTAAACGGTATCTTGATTTTCAGGTGTTTTTATATCTAGATGTTTGGCAAAAGTGTGTTCCAATCAGAGGCTGGTCTTAGACAAATCCCTTCTTGAGCATGGATGGTTGCCTTTTGAGCAGAACTCAAAGCCAGCTGGAGATAGATGGGACAAGGATTTGCCAATGATCTCCTTTTTTAATGGCTAACAGGAAATTCATTAAGGGTACGTTTGCTTGCTGGGCATTGTATGTTCTGGTACACTGATGCTCAATGAAGGATGAGTACATTGATGTTCTTTTTTATTTTCCCCTATTGGTGAAAGAAACTTTCATTAAAAAGGCTTGGAAACTGACCAACAAAATCACCCCACAAAAGATGGAGGCCTGTTTGGTTGTATAGTGAATTGAACTATGGTGAGGTGAAGCATTAAATTAAGAGAGAATAAAATATAAGGTGTTATGATGGTATTTTATTTTTAGTTGTTTGATATGGAATTTTTTTGACTTTTTGTATAGAAAAGTGGAGTTTTTTTATCATTTAGTGGAGAAAGGAGATTGCTTTTTTTTACTTTTTTTGAAAAATTCGAAGGGAATTTTGAAATTGTATACTTTTGATATGACATCTTGTCATTTTTTGTCTGGATTAACTTTACTTCACTTTTAACTAGTTAATTGCCAAATACGCCCGAAGGATGAGTACCAGAGCGAGCTATGCATTCTCCCAAAGAGAGAGATACAACCATAGAGAAACAAAAACTACTACAAGATAGCAAAAAAATAGCGACAAAAGGAAGGGTCCTATGCACCCCTTGCTTAGCCAAACAATTGGTGAAGCCATCAGACCAAAGGGGCATAGTAGACGTGTGTCAGTCAAGAGCTGGTATTCAAGGAGTCACTCTCCACCACAATCATAGAAGGAAAAGAGGTGAAGGAAAGGGGCATAGCCAAACACCACTGCTAACATGCTCACAATGTCATCATTATAAAGTACCCCTTCCGCCCCATTAACATTCCAACTCCATGAAATTACCTTTCTCATTCCGACTCCATGAAATTACCTTTCTCACCTTTGGAATGCCACCATATAGGGAAGCCTCCCAATGTTGATGATGTTTGGAGTACATTGATGCTTAATGAAGGATGATGGGAGAGTGAATATTGACAAATGACGCAAGACAGTGGGGTTGATTGATGAGATTTGGGATTGGAGAGTGAGTCTTATTATTGTCTTCTGGTTCTACTCTTATATAATTTCACAGATAAATTACGGAGGACTTCGAGCACGTATTCTAATATAATCTCTCAAAACAAATTACAGAGGACTTCAAGCAATACCCTGAACAAGTGTGTACATCCGATTTCTGTGTCAGATGGTGCCTTCTAAAGCTTTGTGGATGAAGAAACATAAAGCTACCTAAAAGATTAGTAATTAACAAGTGGGGATGATATAAGGTGGCCCTGACCTTGAGAGACCAAAATCAGCAGCTACATTGGCCAAGTATTTCTTGTCAAGCAAGATGTTCATGGCTGACTGTAATTCACCGAAAGGTACTGCGACTAGGCCAAGAATAAAAACTGGGCTAAGGTGGTTCTACCATGTCAAAACTGTTCCCGGGTTTTGGGGCATCAGTTTCAAACGTGTCATACATTTGAAAACCAGCAACCATACAACCACTGACACAGATCAAAACAAGGTCCCTCCCAAAAGCCAAACCAATCATGGCGTTGGCAGGATTCTTTGAAATGGAATAAGAAAACCGGGCCTGGTGTAGCATACCATTTCATGTCTCCATGTGATGCTATACACATGGGACCCCTTTGTTTCATGTAATTGAGTTTTTAGTATTTCTTAAAGCAGTTAAAAATGTAGCATCTGCATGGTATATCCCAAAATTTTACTCCAATAGTTGTTGGCCCCACTGAAAGATTAACTATCTGATCGAAAACGTGACTAATAAACATTTCCTATAACACATTGAAAGTGATCTGATAAGTCCTTCGTAAATCTCAAGTTAAACATTTACACAATGCCAAGTGCTCATAGACAGTCCCAATCAGATTTTCATAGGGCCCCCACATATGTATGGCACGAGATGTGTAAAGTTTTTGCTTCCTTCGAGCCATCACCCATGCAAGCAGTCCAAGCGCAGATAATAGTTTGTCTTTCTTCCTCGTGAGGAATATGCACCAAATGCAAGCATAGATGTAATACAATGCCATCTCATACAAGTGCAACAAGATTGAATGCAAGTGAGTGAATACATGCACACACATGCCCTTTCATTTCATAGATCAGGTACCTCCATCGCAAACCCCACAGCAAACCACTGAGAACCTTTTTAGGGGCCGCTTCACATCGAATATCCAAATCTTTCATCCAGTAGGCCCCTACGCAGATCTCCCGTGGCCCAACAATGCCATGTATAGGACAGTCCTGGGTCAAAGAAATTTGTAATGGGCAAATTATCAATCAATTTAAGCGCAGTCAACATACATGACAATTATTATTCCTATCAAATGGCTACAACTTCAAGGCCACAGTAAGTCCATCTAAGGACTCTAAACCAAGGCACGGCCCATCTTATCAACTGCAGAAGAATGGAATGTAATCATGCAAAAGCAAAAAAGGGGACCAACAGGGTAGCTCATAATAGTAACCTGTCTACATTTTACACCTTACCTGCAGAAAATCACACTGGACATTAGAATCAGCAAGTCTATAACAAAAGATGCGACAAAATTTGTCAAGATCAATTCAGCTGATTAAAAGAAAAGAACAATTGACTAAGCTTGACGCCTACATGCTCACTCTTCCCCTGAGGATGAAGTAACATGATTCTAGTCTCTGACCACAACAGAACACGTGAATGATCACAAACTACAACTGTGGCAAGAACTGGTGGTTTTATGAGTTAGAACAGATTACATCAGTACAAGTTCCTGACTAATATGACCAGTCAGTGACCACAATGATTGTGATAGGAATCACCATGACGATCATTGGCAGATGCATAAGGCCAAGCCAGCAAACACTGTGAGGAACATGAATTGCCATTGAGTCTCAAATCATTGTTACCAAGGAAAACCTAAAAAGAAAAGTAGAAAGTGACCTAAAAACAGATGGTGGACTTGCACCAGCCTAAACATACAATAGTTTCTAACAGCTAACAGGTGGCGGATGCAGTCCATCCACTCCATTGATTGAAGACTGTACCTCAGCACTTTTGGGCTCCATGTCATTATCAATGTCTTTTTCTGGCAATCCCTCTTCCCCATCAGTTTCTTTCAGGGATTTTGCCTCTCCATTGACAAACTCAGATGTCGGAGGTGGCACTTCAGATTCCGCTGGTTGTCCTCCCTTTGCCTTCTCTTTCTGCTCTGCAAGTTTCTTATGCTCTGTTTCCTTTGCATCAGAATTAATCTCTCTAATTTGCGGGTTCTCATCATTGTTGTCAACTTCTTCCTGGTCTTTCTGTTCCACAGAAGCCTCTTTCGCTCCAACTTCCTTGGTAGCAACATCTTCAACCTCTTGACCCCCGTCATCCGCTTGTTTCATTTCAGCATCGACAATATCTTTAGGTTCTTTGGCGGCAGCAGCTGCTTCAGTAGCTTCAGGAGCTTCAGTTTCTCTGTCTCCTTTTTCCTCATCTTCCTCCTTCGAATCACTCGACTTTTTACCTCGTTTCTTTGCCTGCTCACCTTCAGGTGTCTCAGTTGCCTTTACCTTATCGTTAATTCTTGCAGAACGCCTTGGGGTGTCCCCTGTTCATCAGCCAGTCAAGCAAAAAAGGTCATATGCATGTATGAGGTAGATACTAGATACGTACACTGTGCACAGCCACAAGCACATGTGCATGCACATGAGAGAGAGAGAGAGAGAGAGAGAGAGAGAGAGAGAGAGAGAGAGAGAAGTACCAGTGCCCCAGTCAAATTCAGTTGAAGAAGGGCCTCCGGGGTGTGATTTAAGGTACTGTTCCAACTGCTTCTTGTTCCTGATCTCCTCACCTGTTGGCGAAATAAAAAATATCTCGTTCCTTCTGAGCATACCACCTTTCTTTGGAGTGAACTATGAATAACATGGCAGAAGCATAAAGACCATGCAAGAATATTAAAGTTCAAAAAATGCCTGGAATTATGCATGCTGACATAATATATTCTGATAATTAAAAGCTTGAATATTTGTGAGTAATCAAAAATGCTTTTGGTACTTGTGTCAAGAACATTTAATGACATGATGTGAACAAAATTTCAAGACCACAATAGTTCCAATATTCAACTTCGGTCAATTAGTTTACCGCCACATTGTAGGCTGAACAGAATAGCCATCCCCATAAGTCAGGAATTGGTCTGGACCATTTTAGATCAGTTGTCAAACTTTCCGACACTGGGACCTGTAAATTAGGAATGTACGTGTTCCATCTTAGACCTAATCATTGAATTTTGGAACACTGGGATTGAGATGAAAAACTCCACACCATTGGGAAACACACGTGAAAATACATCTGCACAAACTCGGGCACAATTTAAAAAACAGTTTCCAGAGAAGTCAATCATTGAATGTGCCAAGGCTTTACAGCAGGGGAGTTACAAGTTATAACCTTACTTCAGCTATGATACTAAGCAAAAGGATTCCATGCAGCCATGGAATAGGTACTCTTGCAATGATACGTTCAAACACTTGAGGACTAATAGAACCTCTGTATGATTGACTCTCACCCCAAATGCAATATCAACTCACGCAATTAGAATCTAAGGGCTATAATGCTAGCAGCTCAAAATTCTTTTATAATATTAAGCTGGAAAAATAATACAAAAAATAATAACAAAAAGAAGAGACGATCCTACAAAGTCAATCTCTTGATTGCCATAAAAGCAGGGAAATTAAATACAGGCCATTGTATGACTGTAGGGGCATGCCAATGACCATTTATATTAAATATATAAAGGGCCGTCAGGAATGATAGAAACTTTGTATAATAATTCTACCCAAAACAGTAATGAAATTTGTCCAACTAAAATTTTAGAGGCTCTTACTGTTAAAAACCCAAATCATTTATCATAAGCCAGATCATATAAAATAGAAATAGGAGAAGGAAATACCAACTACAAGGGAATAGCATATTCTACTTCGCCTTGCACAAAGTTTACAATTTATTTTTCTTTCAGAATCCTAATATTTTCACTATTTCATGTAAAAACATTGTATAGATTCAGTTAATACAATTTAATTACTTCTTTATCACTACAACTTCGGGCACATTTCGAAACGGCTGAGGATTCCATGGCTTGTGGAATCTGCAGCATACTTTCGACCTTGGACATCTCAGTGTTGGATTTTTAAAGTCGTGGAATCCACAAGTTTTATTTGGTGCAGTGGCCAAGACGAGGGAGAAAGCACACGGATCTGTAGAAATAAATAAATTATATTGCAGGAATCTAACTGACCCCTTGTCCTCAGACTTACAAATACTAAAAAATGTGGACTTTAGCAGCAGTTTTCCACAAAAAATCTGCAGAAAATGTCACACCAAACATTGAATTTAAACACCTATAGGAATCATCATCTTTCTGTGGAAATGTTGCTGCACGGACATGCCCTTATATATGGAAGGAATTCCTAACTTATGTTACAATGATGCCTTCTTACTTACATATAAATTTTCTGATCATTTCCCTTTTCTAAATTATATTTAATTTTTTAGTATTAAACTTGATTGAGTCTTGAGATTTGACCAGGTCAAGATCAGCCGATTTTTGGAGTGGACTTGATCCGATGGCAATCTCAAATCAAATCCACCATTCAAGTGGCAAAAGAGATAGAATGAGAGAGATAGAGAGACATTTCAAGTAAAGTCCTGGTTTTGGGTTGTTTTAGAATGTTCAATAGTACTTATGCTTCCAAGATCTTCTGCACACGCCTCATTAAAAAAAGCTAGCAAGTTGGCGGATCAGAGCCCCAATGATAAGCAACTATAAAAAGGAATAATAGTAAATTAGACTGGCGAAAAGAATCCAAAACCACCATTAGAAAAAGGGACAAAAGAAGAAGAAAGGAAGGAAGGAAGGAAGAAGGAAAAAAAAAAATAAAGCAAAAAGAACAAAACCAGAACTGCCATCTCTCCTTACCCAGAAAAAAAGGGCAAATACTGATTGTTTCACATTCTCTCCTTGCAAAAAAAAATCTCTCCTTACCCAGAAAAAAGGGCAAATACTGATTGCTTCAGTCACTCATTGAACAAAAATGGAATAAGGAAAAAGGGTATCCATACTCTCACACAGCTAAGGGAACAAGAGAAGATGGAAAAAATTGTCACCTTGCACATCTGAATTAAGCAGAATTAGGAGTGGCTGTTTTCAGTTGTAATCCAAAATCACACCTCTTCTCACCAGTAATACGAAAGGCCAAAGTAACCTTTTGTCCTCACAGTTATGATTAAAGAAAGAAAGTAAATACAAATTTAAAAAGAAAACTAAAAAGCTTCTCTGACTTATGCAGTTATCATTCAAATTAAATATCCTTGAAAGCCTTAAAATAGCTGAGGTAAGATATCATAGAGGAAAATTTTCTTGGCTGAAACACAAAAATAAGTGTGTTACAGTTGATTCAGGCAAAATGTACTTGAATCTTATGGTTACTAAGTAAGTGCTCTTTGCACTGATTTAGGCCCAATGACTAGGAATGTAAACGCATCAGATCCATGGTGGATGCAGACCTGATCAAGTTCATAGAGCTAGCTCAATCTAGAGTCAAGTCAATAGATAAATATATTATAAGACATAATATACACTCTTTGCACTGATTTAGGCCCAACGACTGGGAATGTAAATGCATCAGATCCATAGTGGATGCAGACCTGATTAAGTTCATATAGCTAGCTCAATCTAGAGTCAAGTCAATAGATAAATATATTATAATACATAATATACATTATCATATAATATAATTGGAATTGGGTATGAATATGATGCATTATTGATATTATGCATTACTATATATATCAGGTGTATGAGTAGTCATGCACGGGGACATGATTGGACCCAGAAACAGATACAATTATCAATCAGACTCAGAAAGAGGGTCCATAAAAGTATTTTTCAGACTGAGCCCTTGGGGTAACTGGGTAGCAAGTGGTCCATTTACATCCCTACCACCAAATAACATTTCAGCTGCCTGATGAGTCCTGGTCTAGACCACATCAAGTAGAGTTACTAAAAACAAGTTGTAATGGCCCACTCGGACTAAGTCCCATAAATTTTTTATTAAGTCTGAATTAAAAAGGAGAAAATGAATGTTTTACTCTAAAAATGTGAATACACACATGTATGCTTGCAGTAACCGTAAATGCACATAGAACTTAAATGATATACTTTTCTTGAGGTTTAATAAGAGAGACAACCAATTAAACATTCATAATGATTTTATTCCACAAAAATACCATTGAAGTTAAAATGTTAAAATCTATCTCCTTAAACCCTTGGGAGCCAAAAGAAATTGATAGAAGTAGAATTCTCAATAGTCAAAGCCATCTTATTCCATGTAAAATGGTATACCCAGGGCAAGAGCATTGGCACAGTAGAAGGTGCCCACTAATGGAACCTTTGGTTCAAGTCATGTTACCAATAAAAAAAGAACATTTCCGGGAGATTCGAACAAAACTAATGAGACTTGCCGAACATTTCCGGGAGATTCGAACAAAACTAATGAGACTTGCCCGGGGATCAAGTCATTTCTAAGTAGCAGAGTCAGGACTCATTATTTAGAACCAAGTTCAAGACTTGGTTTCAGAAGTTATTTCTTAATGTGGCCAAAAAGGCTCTGAACATAATGAAATTGACAACTAAAGCATAAAGTATTGCATTATGTGTATTCAGGCACATCTCATTATCACAAGAATAGAAACTATTCATTCTAAAATGATTGTTCTACGTGAAAAAGTGGCGACCACAAGTATGCAAGAGAATATATGCGATAAAACACGCGGTGAACACAATCTTATGCATTACTAATCATATGCCTTAATCCCGTTATCAGTCTTGCGCTCAATCTTATGGTGGGACCAGACCAGATCCTACTGAAGTAAGATTTCAGGATATAACACTGGAAGCAGCAACATTCATCTTAAACGGTTTGGATTATCATTATGTGGGAGCCCAAGGGTAGTTCCAGACATCCCATTCCCAAAAGTGTGAAAGAGACACAACAGTGGATCCGGACTCAATTATGCACCCTCCAACAGAACTTATATCCTATTTCAACTTATAGACTACGCAAAACCATAGCTTATGAAAGGCAAGAGATTACGAAAGAGAACAACATAGAGCGTAGAGGACGATAGAGGGAGGATAAGAAGTACAAAAATGCACCTAATCTCTCCACCCAATCATTCAGTGGACCTCCAAACAAAGTCTCAAAAGCTAATCTCCTGCATCTGACACTAAATACCAGATTTCAGCAACTCCAACTGCACGACCCGAGCCCGAGATTACTATCAAATCCGAGTTAACCCCAAGTCATGTCATACTTACTCCCGTAAACTCCGAATTAACCGAAGTTAAAACATAATTAGTGTTAATCTTGATTAACTCGGGACGGGGTGTAACACCAACCCTAATTCTCAGCTCAGCTCCAATCCAGCTCAGTGAAAGCCTAATCACAAAAATCAATAGAATGCAGTATATTTGGAAAAACAACCACAATCACCAACCAACCTCAAATACTAATTCCTAACTTCATTTCAGCTTACCATAACCCTACTTTAGTAAGCACAAAGAGAAAAAAAAAAAAAAAGCCAAACACAAATCCAGTAAATACAGGAAAACAACCACAATTCAGAAATTCTAAGACCTAATCCAACTATTCCTAGCAAGATCCATAACAAAATAGCAAAACGTCGCCGCGGATCTTCTTAAAACCTTAGGACCAAACCGAGAATCAGCTTAAAAAACACATTAAAATGAAAGTGTAGGGGAAAAAAAGGGAAGAATAAGGAGAAAAGAAGCGTTGATTTGAAAAGGGTTAGATTAGGGTTTAGGGTTTTGTGAAATGTTATTGAAGGAGAGAGAGAGAGAGAGAGGAATGGGACCTTCTTCTTCTTCCATCCGTGTGGTGCTGAAAGCTCCATTTCATCTCCAACAACATCTGAGTCGAATTTCTCAGGAGTCGAGATTTCATCATTTTCTTTGTTTGGAATTGGAATTGGAATCGGAATCGGAATCGTTGCCATTTCTCCGAAAACAAAACAAAACCAAGCAAAAGATTTTCTTCTTCCCTCGCTTTTATTACAAAAGTTCCCGCTCTTTCTCTCTGCACTGCTGCAAATGCAATTCAAATAAAAATGTGGATGTGGATAAAAAGATGGAAGCAGATTTTTATAGTAAGATAGGGCCGGCGGACCCCCTTTTTTAAAACAAAAAAGTCTACTTGTCCCGGGACTCATGTCCCGGGACTGGCCCGACTCCATAGGAGGAGGGCAGTTTGGTCATTTGCCAAATGACCAAACTGCCCGACTCCACCCGGGACTCATGTCTCGGGACAAGTAGCATTACTCTTTTTAAAGGCCCACCATTGCCGATACAGGTCTCTTATGTACCCCTTGGGCTGGACTAATCTCTCCGGGTCTTGAGGGAAGCCTGGTAGTAGTGCAGTTTCGAATCAACAACCTCCGATGCAAATCGTGTGGTAGTGCAGTTTCGAATCTACAATTTCCGCCGGATGCAAATCGTGATCCTAGGCCACCTGAGCTACCCCTTTAGGATATGTATGTAGTGTAGAGTGTATATATATAGTCAGTAGTGCCGTTTGTTGGATTCCAATGCACGTGACGTGAGACTTGTCAAACTCTCGAACTAGTATGGACGATTTACAACCTCCGGATGCAAATCTTGTGGTAGTGCAGTTTCGAACCTACAATCTCCGCCGGATGCAAATTATGATCCTAGGCCAACTGAGTTACTCCTTTGGATATGTATGTAGTGTAGAGTGTATATATAGTCACTAGTGTCGTTTGTTGGATTCTAACAAATCCCTATAGTACTTGTATCAACTCAACCGGTCCAAGTAGAAACAAGTGTAATAAGGTGATAAAAAAATACAATCACTTATATGCTTACCATCACTTGTATGTTTGGACGGTAGACGCTCCTCATTGCGATATGGAGGTGTCCGCTTCGGCTCCTCATTACAATCTAAAGGTGCCCGCTTCGAATCCTGGTAGAGACTCGGGTGATGACTTGGTATTGTTCAAGCTTTTGGATGGTAGAGGCTTTGGGTGAAAAAAAAAAGTGGTGTCTATTATGAAACATTAAGTGGTAGTTGGGTGTTTGGAATCTATCAGAGCTGTACTCTGTGCGGCTGTCGCGGTAAACCTAATGGAGACTTAACTTGAAAAAAAAAAAAAAAAAAAGAGAGCATTTTGTCCTGGCCGTAACAGGGACTGTAAGGTGGGCCTTTCTCATCAAAAACATCTTAACACAATAGAAATTGATGTGGGTCCCACCTTCTTTTATAAAAGTATCTGCATTCCAAGGGAAATTATGAACGCACCATGGGTTGTCATGAACAATTAAATTTTTTTAATTACCAAAATCCCCCCAGGTGAAAGGATGAAATCACCCTTCACCATCAACCTCCTCTCCTCTTCCTTTGGTTCTCTTGCAGTGTAGCTTTTCGGTGTCTCTACTCATCTCCTCATCCTCTTCTTCTTCTTCATTCCCCTTTTATCCACAGTTTCGTCATTGTTCCTCTGCACTCCTTCATCCTCATTGATGTTCATCTCCTTCCTCATCACCTTCTTAAACTTTTGGAATTATCCTCAAGTTTCCTCCATTTGTTTAACGATATTGGAAGTACTCATTTCCCTGCACCACATTGTCTATTGGAAGTGGGCATTTTCAATATAGACAAGCAATTGACGATCTACAAAGAAGAGGTATATATTTTGACTTCGTTTCCGGCTGTTTATTTATTTTTCTTGCGTCGTGCTCAGTATTCCAAAACCGTGTAAATTATATATTGCACTGCGAAATACCGTATGACAAATATTTCTTGCACGGTAAAATTATACCGAACAAAGATTTATTGCACGGCAATAGTAAACCGAACATATATATGAAGAACGACATGTATACCGTGCAGTATAATATTGCACGGTTGTAAAGGCTCGTGCATTGATGTACTAAGAATTTGTAATCATATTTTCAGGAGATTGAGTCAACCAGTGCTAGTGAGTACTCTTTGGATTTTACTAATGTCTTCACCACTAACACGATATTCAGAAGCCGAGAGGACCTAATCCAATGGACAAGGGACGTTGGAAAGAAACATGGCTTGGTAATTGTAATCAAAACTTCAGATGCTGGTGGAGATGGTAGGAAGCAGAGAATAGTTTTATCTTATGAGAGAAGTGGAAGTTACAGGGGTCCATCTAAGGTCTTCGAAAAGAAAATTCCTAATAAGGCAACGGGAACGAAGAAGTGTAGTTGCCATTTTGCTTTGAAGGGCCGAAAGTTGGCCAATGACAATGATTGGATGTTAATAGTGGTTTGTGGGGTGCACAATCATCTCGAGGGGCACTCGTTTGCAGGGAGGCTTTCTTGGAAAGAAATCAATGTTTTGATTGATATGTCTAAGGGTTTGGTGAAGCCAAGGAACATCCTTCGAACATTGCAGGAAAGGGACATGCATAACATCACTATGATGAAGAGTATCTACAATGCTCGTCAGATGTGGAGGGTGACTAAGATGACCGATCGATCACAGATGCAGCAACTCATGATGCATTTGGAGCAGAACAACTACATTAAGTATTATACTAGCAACGACGCTACAGATGCTATGATGGACCTATTTTGGGCACATCCATCATCTATTCAGTTGTTACGTACATTTCTAAAAGTTTTGATAATGGATTCCACGTAAAAGATTAACAGATATCGACTTCCCTTACTTAAGATTGTTGGTGTCACATCTACTCAACTGACTTTCTTCGTTGCTTTTGTATACCTTGAATCAGAGAGGGAGGCCAATTATAGATGTGCTTTGGAGAGACTTAAGGAATTAATGGATGGATGCATTATGCGCCGTGTGATTGTCACAGTCAGAAAGTTAGCACTGATAAATGCAATAAATGTTGTTTTTCCAAATGCAGCAAATTTATTATGCATGTGGCATATTTCTAGAAACATCTTGTCAAATTGTAAGAAGTATTTTGAGACCAAGACCAACGACAGATGTGATGCATTTATCTCTTGTTGGAACACATTGATAGTTTCTCCCACTCAAAATAACTACATTTAATTTCTAAATCCATTGGACAGGAATTACTGCGGGTATCCACACACTGTTGATTATGTAAAGAACTCGTGGTTGAATAATCACAAGGAACAATTTGTGGCTACTTGGACGGATCGGCATATGCACTTTGGGAACGTGACTACGAACAAAGCTGAGAGCTCACATGCAAAATTGAAGAGACACCTAAGCACATCGAACTGTAGATTTGATGCGTCCTAACAAATTATCCATGCCTCGCTTGAGTTGCACTTTACAGAGATAAATGCTTCTTTTGAAAAGAGTTTGAACACCGTGCAACATAAGTTCAAACTGGCACTGTTTCGTGAGTTGAGAGGATTTATATCAAGAAATGCTATGGATATAGTGTTGAATGAGTCGATAAGAGCTGGTGATATTGGTCCAGATTCGGCGACATGTGGGTGTGTAATTCGACGGACCTATTGGTTACCATGTGCACAAGAAATTGCCGAACACATAAGGGAAGGCTCTCAAATACCACTGAGCTGTGCCCACCACTACTGGTAGAAGCTCAATTTAGACTCCACTACGGTGAATGAAGCCCCTGAGTTGACCACAACTTCCGAGTTCGAGTTGATCGCTAGAAAATTTCAGAGTACCGATAAGATTGGTTAAATATAAATATTGAAAAAACCTAGAGAATTAGGGAGTCCTTCATCTACTTCTCTTCTTGAGCCGAATGTTAAATTGAATACTCGTGGTCGGTCATCTTCGAAAAAGAAAAAGTTGGATCAGTCTATACGTCGGAAACCATCTGCTTTCAAGGATGCACTCTCAATCGAAGCCAGCATTCCAGCTAGATTAAACAATTCAGATGTAACGAAAAAGAAGGTGAAGCTGAGTGGTCGTCGCACTCGGTCATGCACGTTAGAGCATTTGCTTCCTCAGTCTTTAAGACCCTATATCTAGACTGTTAAAGATGTTGCAGCTGATGGTAATTGTGGATTCAGAGCTATAGCTGGTTTTCTGGGCATGGGCTAAGATAGTTGGATACTGGTTAGACTGGATTTGAGCAATGAATTGCAAATGTATCAAAATTATTATTCATTGGTATATGGAGGAGACGATAGGGTTGGGGAGTTGTATTACGCCTTGGCGTACTATGATAACAATCTTTCATTTGATTGTTGGACGACAATGTCAGACATGGGTCACCTGATATCTTCGTATTATTACGTTGTATTGGTGCACCTTTCTGTGCAGTAGTGCTTTACTTTCCTGCCTTTGAGTTCATTCCCGATTCCACCAAGTTCTCGCAAAGTTCTCGCGATTGGTTTCGTCAATAGAAACCATTTTGTTAAGGTATTCATGATACCCGGGGTTCCTATGCCTCATATTGCTACAAATTGGCATAGACACCACCACCCTAATGCAGACGGATGGCAACTCACATATGCTAAGAGCATCGAGCGATTCAAAGATATAATTGGAGACAATGTCGCAACACAGGAGTCGGTTAATCTTGACAGCGATTAAATACTTGCACTCTCAATTTGATGTAAACAAACTTAATACTTGTTGTTTAAACGGATGGTTGATGAAATAGAAGCAATCTTTTGTATTATTATGTTACGTGTTTATTCTTTAATACCCTTGCTAGGTTGCATATTGCACGGCAAACAGACACCGTGCAAAATCATTCTGCATGTCACAAAGGTACCGTGCAAAATCATTTTGCACCACCAACATTTTCCGAGCATAATGGATATGCTCGGCATAATTGGCCGTGCATAATGTATATGCTTCGAACTTGTTGGCTGTGTAGAGTGGATATGCGTGGAAAATTTTGGTCGTGCAGTGTTATAAGATGGTAGACGTGTTATAAAATTTTGGCCGTGCAGTGGACATACGAGTTCCCACTTTGATCAAAATGGTAGAAGTTCATCAAAAAAGTACACATATCAACGAATTCATATAAGAAGATAAAATCATACAAGTTCATACAAAAAATTAAAATTTGTCAATTGACCCATAAAAGTTCATAGTACACATAAATCAAACAAAAAGACATTCATTTATACAAGTTCATATACATCCTACAAAAAGACCCATCCAACAGCCCTCTTCTCATCACAGTTGCGCACGTTGACGGTACATCACCAGCAAGCCATCCAGGATCTCGAGGATAGTCTGCAATGCCCGATAATATAAATCAGTAGGTTGCTCCGTTCGCGCAAGCATGGCACGAAGATGGTTCTTCGCTCGAAGGATCTATAAGAAACAATAAAATGTGTTAATATACTTAAGATAGTTTGAAAGAATAGATGCATAATGTTTGAAAAAAGTGGGAAATGCCCTCACCATTCTTGGAGTCGGGTCATCTCTACCCTCATTAGGGTCATAGTGGGAATGACGGTCGGAATTCTGTACTCAAGGGTGTGAAATCCTAGTAAACCACTCGAGGTAATCGGGCGAACACTCCTATACATGTTGCGCTCGATGGCCACGGTGTGCTAGAGATAATGCATGATCCTCCCAAGTAACCCAGTACTAGTCTAGAAATCTGTAGGAGACCTTGTATTTTCTAGCAGTAGATCCCCAAGATGCACGAATGTGAGCGAACGGTGCAGGTGGGATGGTCTGTACATAGCCAAATTATCGGAGAACCCTGTGTGGGTGGTAGGGTTCAATGACATCTAACGATATCAAGCAACCTCAGACAAAAGATATCTGCTAGAATGGATGCTGAGCCCTAGCACCAGTGTACGGATCTCAGGCAACCTGTGGCAAGTAAATGAAACAAGTCATTATTATAATAAAATATATTCCATGGCAAAAATGTAAAATATATGTCAAGTACTATATTGGGTGCTCACCTCGCTCGGGTGTAGGGCATCCAACCTCTCCCGCAACAACTGTATGTTCTTTCTTGCATTTCCGGAATCCTGACTAGGATTCCAGCGGCTCGCTAGAGGCATTCCAACAGTATATCCCCACTGTGTAGGAGGACGGGCAAATGGGAAGTACTCGTACACCCAAGACTGCAAATGATACCAATTATTAATTATACAATCTAAAGGATCGATTATGAGGGAACATGTATATGTATATATAAAGTGTGCACATTTACTGTGAGCAGTGTCAGATATCCAGCAATATGTCACCCATCTACCCTTGTGGCGGTCCCCAACTGGCGACATAGATAGGCCAGTGCGGCAGCCCCCCATGCATAATGATGCACCCGTGGCAAGTCCATCAGTAAAGATAGGTAGTAGACTAGAACTAGAGTCGAGGACTTATCGGTGAAGAGTGTGCAGCCTAACAAAGAAAGAAGATAATCTCTAGCTGCACACTCTACCTCCTCAATAGACGATGCAGAAGTAACACCGCCGTACACCCATTTAATAATTGGTCCCTATCCTTGTTAGATTGTATGGACTCAATCCATCAGTTGATGTCATAAATTGATTAATTTCTTTATTTATCAATAAAATTATGTTATACTTTCATAAGATGAATGTCATTTTATTACTTTATGCACATGACCAATACATATGACATAATGGTTCATGAGTTGAACCGGGTCCCATTAGTATATTAGATGTGATATATGTGTATGGATGAGATCCACACACGGGAGATATATGTCATAAATCTTATACTTAAAATATCATCATAACCAGTGATGAGACTGGGCATCTCATCTGATAAGGTTGCAACACTTTGATCACTATGAGATAGTGTGATTTGTCTCGATCATCAGAATGGAAGATTTTGGATCAATGTGCTGGTACATTAGATGTATTGAAGGACCATGAGAAGCACCTTAAGAATACTGTCTTTACTTTAAGGTCTGCTCTCATAATTCCCTAGCAATAGGCTCTCAATCCTGAGACATTAATGAACTCAAGTTTCTATCTATTCATTTGTTTTGAGTCACCAATGAGTGAGGCCAATTGTAGGTCAACACCTCGGTGATTTGGGTGAATGGTAGTAGAGCTGTGGGAACATTCAATGGTCAAGATGGAATCTATCCTGATTATCCCCTTGTGCCAATTAATGGATTTATCATTGGTAAGTGCGCACCCATTCCGATTAAGAGTTAATTGGATAGGTACCAATCGATCATTATAATTGATTGGGGCTCAAGGATAATAAGATATGGATCTAATTCGGTGGACATGTCCAATTGATCCATGGATATAAATGGAGGGGCCTACTTATGGTCATAGGGAAGTTTAGGGTCTTCTATGTAATTTATTCCTAAGACTGGAGTTCAATTGCATTTATATAGTAGAGTTATTTGCAATTAACTGTGGGCCCGGATTGCACATGAGATGTGGGGTCGCGTGTCCCAGTTGGAGCCAGTTTTCTAAAGAATCCCTAGTGGTCCCCACACTAGCCCAAGTATTGGATAGATACTAATTCTAGTAGAACTCTAGATAGAAAGGAATTAGAGCATTACTATTTCTATTTGAAGTGAGACTTCTAATGGTGGTAATAGTAAGCTACTAATTATTAATGGAAGTAGGACTTCTATTTTAATTAGAAAGAGAAGGTTACTAATTAATGGAAGTGAGACTTCTATGGGAATTAGTATTAGAGGAGTTGCAAGAGGCTATAAAAGAGGAGTAAACCCCTTTGGACGTCCTATGCATTATTGTGCAAGGCTAGCCCTCTCTCTCTTCTCCTCTCTTGTGCAAGTTGTTGCACATCTCTTCTAGTTCATTTTCTAGTTGTTCTCTAGTAGTTTTCTTTAGGAGATCCCAGCCATCTTCTTAAGAAAAGAAATCTGATAAAGGACATAGTGTGGAAGACAATTGGGTGTTGGAGATCTTGATTTGATTTGCGAAAGAGTTCGACATCAAATAAAGTAGCAACTTCTCCATTAGAGCACAACCAAGCTCCGAAGGTATAATCTACTTTCTTGCATATTGTAGATTTATTTGAAGCTTTTATGTTGCTGATTCTATCTTCTAGATGGATGTTTTTACTGATCTTGATATGTGAGATTGAGGGTTTGCATCCTGGATTGGGTTTTTGGCCTTGTGGATACTTGATCCCTGAGTTAAGTGGGTCAAAAGTTTTGAAACACTATCCACGAGGCCCACCTACTTCTAACAATCCTCACTACCCCACCACGCGCCAGGCTCAACTCAGCTGACGCAGATGCCCTATCCACACTCAAGTAAATCTACTTACTCAGTAAATCACATACTAGTTGATGCGTGGATAAGAAGTCCCGTTACTGGGATGCCGATGAGAGTACCCATATCATCTAAGGTGATTGTCATCTCACCGGATGGCATGTGGAAGGTATTTGTCCCAGGTTACCATCTCTCTACAAAACTCGATACCAAAGGGTAGGAGATATATCGGTATGAGAAACGCTTCAAGTCTGCCAATCCAGACTCTTCTATAATAGCGTGAAACCGAGGAACATGAAGATTAGCCCCATCTCCAGGTAGAGGTATGTACCAATCCTTCAGCTGAAGCCAATGACTGATACATTTGAGCGGGCCATGTCCCTGCACAGTACAAGCATAAATCTTCATTAACATCTGTTATTATAGACTATGAAACACCTTATTTGAAAAATAATTACTTAAAATATTAAAAGAATGAACGTGTACCTCCCCGTCCCATATGGATATGGTTACGTGCGTCCTAACACTCATAATGACAGATAGGTTGGCCGGACCGCCGGGAATAGGACCCTCCCCTGATGCCGCCGCAGGAGGACTGGATGGCTGTGCCTGCTCATTTGAGGAATCATTCTCCCCTGCTGCCGCTATAGGAGGGCCAGACGACCGTGCCTCCTATTCTGAGGAATCATCCTCTGAAGAACTGTCAACATGCTTGTCAACTTGCTCGGGGAGTGGATCCTGCTGTAATTTTTGTCTTCGTTCAGACGCCGTTGGCTGTTGACGGCCGGTGGTCGAAGAACTCTCATGCACACCTTGGCGAGGCGGTCTAGCAAAGCCAATCTTCGTCCGCACTCTCGATGGCTCGCTAGAAGAGCTAGCATGTCCACCTATCGGCTGTGAGGTGCCATCAATACGACAAGCTGGTCTTTTCGGCATTTCTTCCAATCTGTTAAAAATGAAAATCAATAAAAGGAAACAACATAACAAAAGATATCATATTTTCTTGTGTTGTTCGATTCAAATGTATAGTGCAAAATGCTTCTGCATGGCCCAATTGTTTCGTACAAAATTTTTATGTACGGCACAATAATTCCGTGCATATTTGATGTGCACGGCTTATATGTGTTGTGCATATATGTTATGCACGGATTACATTCGCCGTGCATAAATTATCTGCACAGTTAACATTCGCTATGCAGAAATTCCTTGCACGGTTCTGCAATGCCGAGCAGATCGCGAAAAATGAATGCCACGGGTTTTTGCACAATGGACAGGGATTATACACTTCGAATGTGAAAATATAAGCAGCAACCCCTAATGCAAACATCTGTAATCTCTAACGCACAAGTTACGACCTAAAAAGAATGTGAAAATGATAAACCTATGAATAGGAAGAAGATGAAGAGCTGACCTTGTTTAAGCGTCCTATGAAGAAGAAGAAGAAGAAGAAGAGCTGTGCAGTTGAGAAGAGGACGACGGGGAAGAGTTCGACGCTACCGTTGGTCAATATTTTCAAAACCATCGACGAGGGAAATTTGGAGGAGAATGACCTGGGCTTCTCGCGTGGGCAGTTTGGGTGATAGGGTGGGTGGGTGGGCTCAAATTGTGTTTAAGAAACCATCGAGTGTGGTGATCGAGTTCAGCAAGTGGGTGTGCTCAGCATTCCAAGTGGGTGCGTATAGAATCCCCTGCATTCCAAAACAAACCCCCGAACAAAACAGGAGGATACCCTCCATCCATCTTTTACATGAACAACAAACAGGGGGATTCATGAACCATCTCCTCCAAAACATCATTTCCATTACTATTACTTCTTCCAGCACCATCACCAAACAACGCTTACTTCCTCTTCCTCTTCCCATCCAAACAAGGTCTGAATTCCTCTTCCTCTTCCCATCCAAACAAGGTCTGAATTCGAATTCCCACTCTGCCACACAAACCCGGATTCCACTTTCCAAGGAAACTGGATTCTCTTCACTGTATTCATTTCTCTTTAGCCAAAAAAAAAAGAAAAGAAACGTACACATTCTACATCTCTTCCATGTACACGACTAAATACTCTGTCAGCTTCATACACTGCATCTACATACGTATATAATCATAACTGCTGCTTCCATGAGGCATTAACTTTTCCTGGATTTCAGTTTTCCTAGGAATCCCTTTTCCCTCTTCCCTGGAATTTGGAGCCGCAAGAGCTCCAATCGAGCCCAGATGGAAACAGCGGAAAATTCTCATTCGGTGATTTTTCCAGAGGTGGTGGTTGGGATTCCGGAGTCATTGGAGAAGAAGAAGGCTGCAATTCGCTTGGGTGGTCCAAGCAAATTGCAGGTGGGTTTTGTTGTTTTTCCTCTCTCTCTCTCTCTCTCTCTCTCTGATCGGTATTTGTTTGGTGAGGGTGGGTGGGTGGGTGTTTCTGGATTCTCCAGTTCTTACCATTTTGTGTTTTCCTGGTTCTAACAAAATTCAGGTGATTGCTGACTTTGATGCTACTTTAACAAAGTACTGGGTCAATGGGCGCCGAGGGAATAGTAAGTTGGGTGCTCTGGAAAACAAAGTTTTGAGTTTTTTTTGCCCCCTTGTGAATGTTGTATAATACTGTGATCAGGCAGCCATGGTCTGCTGAAGCAGGGAAATCCTGTGTATGACATCAAGAGGAAGGAATTGCATGATTATTATCAGCCCTTGGAATTCTCTCCCACTATCCCAATCGAGGAGAAAACAAGGCTCATGGAAGAGTGGTTTGAACTTTGAACCCTCTCTCTCTCTCTCTCTCTCTCTCTCTCTCTCTCTCTCTCTCTCAATGTATCCAGCTATAAAGAAACATTTCGCTAAGTTTTGATTTGATTATGTTTTACTGTTCAAATGAAGAAGAAAGAAAGAAAGATAGATATCACGTTTGGGATTCATGGAATTTTTGTTGTGAGTATCATGGAATTGACTGTTTTACTTCTAGTTGTGAGTATCATGGAATTTTTGCAATACATTATGAAGTGTGTTTTATAGCGATTGGAACCAGGAATTTAAATATAGATGATTCATACTGTATCAGCTTTCAGCTGATTTATAACTGTCTCACATAAGAAGAGTATGGTACCTGATTCGCACCCGTGGCGCATGTCGCGAATAATGGCAAGGCTGATACAAGCCAATTTGTATTATTATCTCTTTTTTTTATTAAAATAAATTGCATCTATATGTTCAACACACTGACCCATATCACCAATGTGGAAGATACAGCCTCTAGCACCGTTGTTTGCTCCTCTGTTTAACACAGCGATGCACATCCTGTCCGAACCTGAACTTCTGTTTTCTTGGCTGTCCCTATTTCTGATTGTTCTTTTTCCTATATGCTCCATATTATGGGGTTTCTTTATAGAACCATGTCGTTGGCATTTTTCAAATTTCAAATTGTCCATGTTGTTTTGTTATAGAATGTTTATATGAATGTGTCTCTGTATTTAGCATATTGAGGTGATCTTCTTTGATGTTCTTTTTATGCCCTTTGCCATTGTTCCAAAAAACAAAATTGTATCACAAATAGTTCAAGAGTCGAATCAAATTAAATCCTGAATCGTTGGACTTTTTTCTTTTTTATCTTTTTGTAAAAAACAAAAAATATGTTAGAAAATTTGCTAGCTATTCATTATCCGTCTATCTTGCATCCATAGTAGCATGACATCAATATAGAGTCAAGGAAGACTATGATGTGAATTTTTGAGGAACATCATTGACATATACCAATATATTTAGATATTAACATCAGTAGTAAAAATAAGCCTGCTGTTGCTAATCTTTATGCTCTCTAAATAAAAAAGGAAGGAAAAAAAAATCATCTATGTTACATCATTAGGAAGTATTGCCTGAAGTTAAAGAAGTGATGCATGGAGAAAAAAACTAAAAAGAAAACAATTTAAGGTGAAACTTCATTCGTGTAGTTGAATACTCCACTCACATGCCCATTCCTTGTTTTCCTCTACAACCGGACAAAGTTCCACAAATTCTTATATTATGAGGTTTCCTTAATCACTAGACAATGTCCTAAAAAACGCTAAAGATGAAAAGATTAAGGAAAAGATGGCTAAACAGTCATGTGGCTATTGGTATTCCCATTTAGAAGAATTGCTTGAATTGTGGGATTCGATATAGCAAATTTTAAAATTTATTTTTAAAAATAACCAAATCCAAAGATTTACCTATAACTGGGATTTGTTGTATACATATGGATCTTTTTCCCACGGGTTTGATATGAGTCATGGGGTTTGTATCCCAAATCCTAGGATTTTAACAACTAGGTCCATAATCATTCCACATGTCTGTGTCCATCTTGGGCCCTTGGCAGTAGTACATATAGCTGTGGCCATGTTACATAGACCAGAGAATAGCAATAAAACAACATACCCTTGCTCACCCTAGTGAATGTGTGAGACTGAGAATTCGAGTTTGCATATAAGAAAGGTAAAAAAAAATCTTTATTATTATTGTTGTTGTTGTTGTTGTTATCTTTTTAATGATCTTTCAGGTATTGAAATGATGTCTCTTTGCATGCATATTGTAAATGTGTGAAGTACCAACGTTGGTACATACGTAGTTTGATGTAACCTTTACATGGCAAAAGACTATCTAGGTTCTGTATTCTATTTCTACCCTTGTCAGTATAAATATTTTGGGTAACTTTCACGTTTAGTAAGTTAAATAAATATTAAGTACATAAATGCTATTATTTGTATAACCTCTAAGCCTACCAAATCATAGCAAAATGTTGGGCAAGAGCCATAGCGCAATTGGAACATGCTTTCATTTTTTGCAAGTTGCAACCATGGGTTCAAGTTATGTTACATTTCAAAGAAAAAAAAATCAAAATGTTGGTCAAATACTCAAAGTCCATATAACTTGTTCTTTGAGATTCTTTGCGTGAAACTCTACCCTATACTTGTGATGTACCTAGTGTGATGTACCTAGTTAGTCAGTCGGGAATGTGTCTTGTGGTCTCTGGGATCTTCTTAACACTAGATGAAAATGGACTGCAGCCTGATCTATTATTGCATGAATATCAACTAATTTTCCACCTCTGCTTTAGAGTATAACTGTTCCTATCAATACTAGTTGGACCTAAATAACTTATTTTCTACTTTCTTCTATTGTTTACATCTTGATCTTCTCGCTGCTGTTACAACTTGTGGCAGAGTAACATATATCATCCGACACCATCGGCCTTTTACAGATGAAAGGCATGTGGGGTTTGTAGTTCCTACTTGTTAAATGTCTTTTTGGGCACCCCTCTCCCAAACAAAGAAAAATGAAAAAAGAAAAAAGAAAAAAGAAAAAAGGAAAAAAACACGTGTATGGTGACGAAGGCTCGGATCATCATCCTAACCACTTGATCAATGGCCCACAAGTTATCACAGTCCAAAACGAATCCACTAGGTGTTTGCACACTGTGAGCTGACGATAAGGTCATCTCATGGGTGCAGTGGAGGATTCTCCGTCTTTATGTCATAAAATTGGTGCTGAAAGCTACTTTGTTGCGTAGATGTGGCGAGTGTACAACTCTTATGGTTTAATGAAATTCTGGAGATGCATATGGCAACTTTAAAATGTAAGTTGGTATTTAATATCTGCTGCATCCCTGATGGAATGTATTGCTAAAATCTGGTCAAGTTTATTCACGTATACGAGGAACATGCAATTCTGTTTTTGGGGCCAATCTATAGAATCTTGACTAATATACTTCTCTTAGAGTGCTCACCATTGGGATTGTATTGAGGCACGTCTCCACATAAATGTATACATGCAAGCACATATAACGTTTACATGCACATGCATGTAAACATATGTATTGTCGTTTCTACATCCTCATCAACCCCTTTGTGCTTTGTTTTTTTTGAGTTTCTTCTGAAATGTAAAATATCAAGAAAGATGTTATCTTTCATCATTGCAGGTGGGGAAAAACCCACGCTCTTCTTATTGAGGGTGGTCTGGCCTATGATTCCATAAAGAGATCTGTGGCCAATGCTGTTATTGCTTTTAGAGAGGGTGTAGCCGAGCTATTTGAGTTTTTGGAGGTAGCAATCCATCTTTTACATCCTTTTCAGTTTTACTTGAGAAGATTTGTCTATTGCATCTCAGTAAGCTCAATCATTGAACCGAGTTGTTCATTTGGATGAATGGACATAGTGATTCATTAGAATACTAACATATAACCAAAGATCAGTTGTAATTACCATTCAAAAAAAAATTAAAAGAAAAATATATCAGCTTTAATTCTCATTTTGCTTCATTCATTCATTTCTTTCATTGCCAGGAGAGAGAGGTGCCTGTTCTTGTTTTTTCCGCAGGCCTTGCAGACATTATAGAAGAGGTCAGTATCATGAGACTTGTTGACATCTATGTTCTATAGTAGTTGTCAGCTAACCCTTAGAACTTTAAAATCTTAAAAGTTGAACTTGTTGAGGACCCAACAAGTCCAAGTCAACAAGGCATTCGGTTGGATGCCCCTATTTTTTTTTTTTAGTTCAAAATAAATACTATTCTGCAGTACAGTTGTTTTAATACTCAAAGCCATGAGGCAGAACATGAACCCTTGACCACAGTAATGAAGGTCTCTTCAGACATCAGCTGAGGCTCACCAAACTGACTGCTAAAGTTGTGCTGCTTTCAGTACATTTCTCTTGTTTACTTAGTTGTTTCTTTTTTATAAAGTTAAGTTACCATTAAAAAAAAAAAACCACACTAAACAGACATGATTATCAACTATCAAGATGACGCTTAATTGAATTGAGCAATAACGGGTCCAAATTTCAAACCAACAGTTGAAAACTCCAATAAGCATTTCACGACAAATCCACTTGTTCTCAAATAAGAAAACTCATGGATGAGTATATAAGCACTCTTTGGCTATGTAAAATATCAATCAATCTTAGGGGTCGTTTGCCTTTTACACATCATAGGGAAATGGCATTTACATATGTAAATGTTACATATGCAAATGTTGAACATCTGGAACACATTACCATATTTGTTAAAATCACCATTTTCACATGAGTAAATAAGCACATCCAACAGTTTTAGATTTATTTGAATTTTTTGGAGATTTTCACAGATTTCTCAAAATCCATGAAGAACTAAGATATGAAACTGAGGGAACTTTTGTGCTGGTCTTATTCCACAAAAATAGAATGCAACTTCCGAAGGGTGCCTAACAAGTCAAAATTCCCATATAGCTGCTGAAGTTGCACTACAAACGCTTCTGTTGCAATCCAACGGATGTAGGGGATTCCATCTAACACAGTCAGACTAATGTTGTTTGGCTCTTTATAGTGGTTACGGTATGTCCGTTGTCCACATAATTGGTCAGTGAGAGGGCTTTCTGACTTGGATCATTCTACCACCAACCTGCTAGTTCTTTTTATGAGGCACAAGCTGGATCAATTCTCCTGCTCGCTGCCCACTTTATTTTTAGTTCGGTGCGAATGCAGTTTCCGCAGAAAATGCCTCTTTCTTGTGGGTTTTTTCTGCACAAGGTAAGAATCCTGCGCCCCTCCTTGGAACTTGCTTTTCACGCAAGAGGAAGCACATGTTTACTCTTCCACGGCGTCATGCAAACATGCCTTAAAAGTCCTAATATTTACCATTAATACAAGAATATTGAACGGTTCGGATCATGGATTGGGGGCCCAAAGAAGTGCATAATATTGGATATATAGATTGGTACTTTTCACAAAATACTCAAAATCTATGAAAATTTAAGACAATCAACCTTAATATCATGGATTTTAATAGTTTAATAAACAAAGTGAACGGTTTTGTTTACAAATATGAGGCCCATGGGAATGAGAAAAAATAAATGTGGTTGATAGGCGAGTAAGAAGTGTACTTGTGCCTTTTTTGCAAGAGACAAGTGGCCTTAGTTACACAGCATTTTTACATGTGTAATTGTTCACAAACAAACATGGTGATGTGTAATCCTTTGCATGTGAAGCATTTACATATGTAAATGACTACAAACAAATGACCCCTTAACAACTGACAAAGTAGATAGTGCAAATCTTCCCTTTGTATGATATAAGACTTGTAAATAAAGCTGGAATTTAGGGCCTGTTTATGTAATCACATTCGAGTTTGTAGGATTTCTAGTTAACACATTTCCATCAGAGGAGCAAAGAATGATGGATAAAAGGTGAAGATCCACAAAGCGGCCATCAAATAGACACACATAAAATTTCCGAAGGTTACCCACCCATTGCCCTAGTAATCTAAATCCTAAGTAATTGATGGTCCCTTCTATGTCTCCACTTTAGATGCTTCTCTTCTCACCTCTGTAATACTCCTTGGTCAAGGCCCCTTTACTATGAGCTCCTAGGAATTCAATATAAAGTAGGCAAAAGGACTGTTATGGAACCTAACATCAAAACCTGGTTTGGGTCTTGGGCTCTTGTTTACCATGATCAGCTGATCATCCAAATGTCCACACTGTATGAGGAACTCAACCCAACACAGGGCAGTGGGTCGGATCACATTCAATCAATGAAAACAAATCAGCAAGAGAATCTAATGCGCAAAAGGAGTGTCTGTCCACCCTTCCAACAAAACCTTAATGTTGTGGTCTTTAGTGGAAGGGAAAGAAAGCAACCAAGTGATCATGCACAAGAGAATCTAATATGCAAAACAATCCCACTGATATCATGACCCAAAAAACAGGGTATAGGTTATAAACCCTACTTTCCAGCATCAGTCTTGCCTAGTTTATTCCTTTCAAAATGAAAAGTTCATGAAGCAAAAACTCCTCACGAACTCACTGTTTTTTTTTTTTTTTGCTTCTATTAGCCTTTAATGGAGGTAAGTTAAAACGTGAAATGTATTCCAACCTTACCCCTAATAGTCATAAAAGGAAAGGAAGAAAGAAAAAGGCATAGGCATGAAACAAAAAATTAGAAACTCTCATCAGCCATAATGATTGAGTCGATTAATATGCAGTGTGGACACTCCTTGGCCAAAATTCTACTTTGTCATTGTCCCAATCATCAGGTCAGAACCTATAAATGAGAACCTCTGACCATACGTTCTTCAGAACTGTGTTTAACTAACCCTTTCTATGGGCAAGAAGGCAAAATTGGATTACTATGGGGCAATGGGTTCCACCCATGGGCTTGCTTTGCCAAGTGGTTTCAGATTTCTTTCTCAATTGGCCATTGGCCGCCTTTGACCTTCAAGTAAATTCTAGCCTTGGATGGGTCGAGGTGAGGTTATTGTTTGATGCACTCCACAGTGACTTTGAAATATGCTTCAAGCAATTGTTCAGTCATGTCTTGTACAATGTAAATCTAAGTTATCCTAAAATATGCAACGATGTGTGACAATTGTGTTTCCTGTTGTCTCTTTACCAGGTCTTCAGGCAGAAACTTCATAGACCTTTTAAAAATGTCAAGATTGTGTCAAACCGGATGGTGTTTGATGACAGTGGAAATCTTGTAGCTTTTAAAGGTATTTATTTAACAATATCTAATAAGATACATAACCTTCTTGCTAGAAGTTACTTTTATATCGCTCGTGAATCTTTTCACCAAGAAACAATGTCATTTGAATCATGGTTCTAAAAAATAGGCCGAGTCCAAGTTGACTCTGCTGTTCCTAGCAAGTCAAGTTGTCCCTTATTCACATATGATTTTTCTTTCCTTATTTTATTGTTTGTTAGGGTGTGTAAGGTGGGAGGTCTCTAAAATGGTTCTTGAGCGAGTTTTAAAGATTAAAATTAACTTTTCTGCCTTATCCATATTACTATTCATACAAACAGAGCAATGAACCTCAAACGAAATGCAGCCTACTATTACTGCTTAAATTCATTAATAACAATTAAAACATAATGAGTACTCAAACTATTTTTGTTATGGGAAATTATTATTTTTTAAATTTCAACCTTTTTTTATAACTTTTAAAATTATAATCTTATAATAAATTTTCAAATTACAAGAATTCTATGAGTTGGGTGCGAGTTGGTCTGACTTATCCTAGTCCCATGTGATTTGGCTGAGTTGCCTCGACTTGAGGGTGTCCGAGTCACTCCATATGTCTTGATTTGAAGCGTCACTTGGGAATTAGATTCTTGTTTTGAGTGGGTTACTCTCTTTATATAAATATATATATATATATATATATTTGAAGACTTACTTCATCGCCATAGAGTTTATCATATGGATCTCCATTTTACTAGACAGATATACCAGATTTTCATTTTTGTTACTAGAACAGACCTGTCCCTTTTGGCGAGAGTCTGATGATATTATCCTATATTTTATATTATTGTTATTGCATTGTATCTGGCTGATTTATTTTACTCAGTCTTACAACTGATTTTGATGGTAGGGAAGACAATTCATGTCTTGAACAAGAACGAGCATGCTCTTGACATGGCTGCACCTGTTCATGATCAATATGGAGGCATTGATGAACCAAGTGAAGACAATGCTGCAGTAAAGAAGAGGACAAATGTGCTACTTATGGGTGATCACCTTGGAGATTTGCTCATGTCTGATGGTTTAAACTATGATAACCGTATTGCTGTTGGATTCTTGTAAGTGGATGTCTTTATGATCTGTTGGTTATGATCCACTGGTTCTTGCCTTTTCCTTAAAAAATTGTAGTTTTCTGGATATATTATAGTATATCATTGCACTGTAAAAAAGCAACTAGTTACTCTTTGGTGTTTCCGGAATAAAACTTCGTCACTGTGATCATTGGTATCCTCTTATTAGCTTTAATCCCATTATCTGGAATAATTCTGATGTGAATGTTGTCCATCTCAGCCATGATACAGACTAATATTTTTGCATATCAATAGAAATAGAAGATTTGACATCAGATATTAAAAAATGTGGCTAATCATGATTGATCGCCTTTTGCTTTGAGAAATCCCATCAGCATCCCCTCCCCCTCCTCCCCACCTCTTCTCATGAACACTGAACAAAGGAGTTGGAGTTTCACTTTTGGATATAAATCTGAACTTCATTTTCATTTAATTTAATATCACTAGTGGTCCCAATATTTTATTTTGCTGATGGATATATTTTCTTTTTTCTGTACTTAACTGGTTGATATTTAACTGTTTGATTTCAGTGTTTTAAGTTTGCTGAATAGAGATGCCTTTTTAGGCTTGGAAAACTGTAGTATTTATGTTATTCTACAGAACTTGTTGCTCGCATCCTGTGGATTGGTAAAGTCTTTAGTGTCTGTTACGATGACACTGTATGATATTGTTTAAAGCTCTGTTAAACTTTATTTTTAGACATATGTAGATAGAGATGCCTTCATCAAAATTTTCACACCTCTCCAAGCGTGAAATTGATCGTTGCAGGGTCAGACATAGGATTGATATACCAACCCAACCAAATCAGCAGCCTGAGTTTCGGGCCCTGGAAAGAATATCCTTTGACAACTCATTTAATGCTAAAAGGAAATTTCCTACATTAGAGTTTTAGTAGGTATATGTTTATTAAGGCATGATTGGGATTTTACTTAGAAGTTTGATTAAGATAGATATAGGTTTTGTTTTCCTATAAATAGATGGATATGTAATGCAGTGAGGTAGTGTTGAAAAATAATAAAATTTTGTCCTTCATGGATTGATTTTCCTTTGTGGAATTCTCTGAGACCTAATCTTGTGCTTCAACACATATTCCATGCTTCATCACTTTTATTCCTATCAATCAAACCCTGCAAGGCTAAACTATATAGTGTTATAAGATCAAGAAAACAACTAACGTTCACAATTAAATTATAAAATTGAAATTTCAGATTTCACCTCTTATATAAGATTTCAATTTGGGAATTAGAAGTGACTCTAGGCCTTCCCACAATCCCACAATGAGAACCTCCCAAATATTAAAAACATCATTTAAGCAAATAAATCCAAATTAAATAATTAAAATAAATTAATGAATAAATAAACTTGGGGTGGGGCGTACGGTCACTTGGATGGGCCCCTAGATGAGCCCCACTTGATCTTCAATTCTCTTCTTTGCTGGTCCCTCCCATGCGGTGCAGCCCAATGTGGGGTCTTCTTAATGTCTACCACACTGACTCTTCATCTGAAACCATGGATCTTTATCAAAAGTAAGATTTAACGGTGGATATTTGCCGAAATTGCGACCCGTGTCAGATTAGGCTAGATGCAACCGTTGATCTTTATCTAAATTAAGATCCCACGGTGGATCTTTGTCAAAATCACAATCCGACGCATAGTAATGATTATCTAACCGCCAAGACAGTTGGATGTGCCTCTTCTTCCTCTTGCATTTTTTATGTGGAGGAACTTCGATGTCCTCATCAAAACCTCACATCTCAAAGTGGTGCAGGTACCTTGTACAAGGGGTCATGAGATCAAAATCCATCAACTACCCAGTTTTAGTGTGGTCTTGTGGGCCCCGAAATTGCAATCCAAGCCGTTCTAATTTTCTTTTGAACTAATAAGCCTCAGTACATTTAGTTTCATATCTTAGTCTTAGATCTCAATAGATATGATAAATTTGTCAAAAAAAAAAAAGAAAAAGAAAAAACCCAACCTAGAGAGCTGCACTTTTGCGATCCCCCAATTCATGATCCGAACCATTCAATATTCTTGCATAAATGGTAAATCTTAATATGTGAAATTTCATCTCTTGGTCTCTCATGGATATTGAGAAAAATGTGAAAAAACCCAGAAATTACTAAATCACATATTGTTTACTCGTGTAAAAATGCTGACAAACATTGTAATATGTTTCACGTATGTAGATTTTGCATATGTAAATCCCATTTTTTATCACATGTGCAAAAGAAAAACAGCCCCTTATAGTCTTTTTCAATTAAAAAAAAAGAAAGACAAATGACCCTTATAGTCTCTTTTTTATTAGACGTAGGGCCCATTTGCTTACTTTGTATAGGACTCCTAGAAATTCCTACTTTTTAGTAATAAGGATTTTATTAGAGGATTATTGACGAGGTGAGTGAAGAGTCTGAACTCTCAAGTGAAGATTTAGATGGGACCATTACTTTCCTAGGGTTTTATTTACTTGGGTGATGGACGGGTAATTAGTTCCCACTAGAGGGGAATCTTTTGGTTTCCCCTTGCGGATCTTCATACTTAATCCTTCACTTTTTTCTCCTTAGAAAGGAATTTCTTAGAAATCCTAAGAATTTTCAATACTGGTTAAACAAACAGACCTATAGCAAGGAAAAGATGAAAAGACTTGTAAGCTGTAACTACTCGGGATTCCTTGGCTGCTTGCCCATAAAGAACAAGGATGGGTTTCGGTAACCCGTGGTGAAAGTAGTGTTGCAGAGATGCAACTATATATGACTGGATTTGAGTAAAGACTGTTTAAATGAAATTCCTTCTAGCTGAGATTATGTATGAAGGAAAAATTCTGTGTCTTATGTGTGTTTCAATGGAAACTTCATTAAAATCTCACATGAAATTGGTTGTTGTTACTCGAATCATTTGCTATGAGTTGAGGTCATCGTTCTTAACTATAGCGGTGGTTATTGTTGAGGAATAATTGGGTTTATTTGTAATTTTGGGTCAATGGTGATTAGTTTAAATTTGAGTTATTTTGGGTCAATGGGCTACACATTAATATCTCTTCACTCACATTCACACTTCTTGCTGAGGGTTCTTTATGCAATTTTGAAGTATGTATCCACTCATCATCTAAATTTTAACTATTTTCCCCCCAGCAGCAATATCTTATCTTTTTACCTCCGAAAGAGAGGCACAACAGTTGCATGAACTGCCTTAATTTTGATAACTAACTGATTAAAAACTAAAAAAGAAGTGAAGAAAAGCTGTTGAAAACAAGATACGAGAATTCTAAAAGATCTTTAGTTTATAATCTTTCACAGTTTATATATCTCTTAACTTCATCTCCAAGTGATTTTCTTTTTCCCCACAATGTTACTCTTGCAGGAATGACAATATAGAGAATTCTCTCAAAAGCTACCGCGAATCATTTGACATTGTTTATTTGGTGAGTTCAGTATGAGAAATCAGATGCATGTGGTTTAAACTGTTCCAGAAATACATTCAATAAATTGTTCTGTACAACTTGGCTGTGTTGGGTTTGTCCTTGAGGTTTGTCCAAGCCCTGGGCCAAGCCATTTAATTACCCCAGTGTAGGGGCTGCTAGCTAGCCTGGAGACCTGGAAGTCGAGCCTCTTAATCCATATCCTTAACCAAATTATGGACCCATTATGTTAAATTATTTGAATAGGTGAGGTCACGTTGTTGGACCTTCAGGTAAACCATGCTGAGCTCGAGCTTGGCTTGTCAGGCCCAGGCAGTTGAGCTCGAGCTTGATCTTGCCCAAGATAGGTTCAGCTCAGCTTGTCAAGGCTGCAATCTCCCATTTGAGTTGCAATATGGTTTGTCGATGCAGCTTATTCTGTTGTTTTGTTTGGAATTTTTGTTTTGCAGAATGACGCATCCATGTGGGGGGTTCTCGATCTGGTCTCTG
Organism: Umbellularia californica; assembly: GCA_028538565.1. NCBI lineage: Eukaryota > Viridiplantae > Streptophyta > Magnoliopsida > Laurales > Lauraceae > Umbellularia > Umbellularia californica. Next base: position 14,924,626 of record JAPQWN010000006.1, read on the forward strand.
AGCTGTGTCCATCCAACTAGCGATCTCTGTTGGCTTTTGGTAATCATTGATCCACATTTCTATTTTCTAGGCCTTTGAGGAGAGGCCGTCATCTTAAAATATTTTGTATATCTTCTTCCTGAAAATAAAATGAAATTTGCCCTCTTGGAGGTTTGGCTCTTGTTCTTTCTTCTTTTCTAGTATAGATGTGTTTCGTTTCCCACTAGCTGCAGAATAAAGTTGAACTAGGTCATTTTTTTATCCACCCCATTTATTGGGTGAATCCCACCTTAGACGTCACATTGTCCAATAATCATGGTGATTGGAAAATCATAAGCATGAGATCGAAGATACGGATCCAAGGCTGTATCAATTTGATTTTATTTTGACCTCCATATTGTTCTGTATCAGTGTATATCTCTACTCAAAGAACTTTCTCCTGTGGGAGTCCGCAAGGGTTCTCCTACATGAAACTTCCATCTCTGGCAACCCACACACACACACACAAGCATTAAAGCACAACATCTAATTTCGTGCAGGATAATAGCAACCGAATCAAACCACATTGGCTGCCATGTTTCTTGTTAATGGTAAATGTCTCTTTCTACTGTGTTTAGAGCGACACGAAAATCAAACCACATTGGCTGCCATGTTTTCTGCCACATATTCCCCAAACCTTTGCTCACTCTCTATTTTGAAAGAAATAGTCCAGCTGACTGCAATATATCATGATTTTGATGTGCAAGCCTTTGACAAGGAAATAGGCGTCCTTGGAAAGGGATTAATTGTTGCTTACTGAGGTAGCGGTCTATGTCATCTCTCAATACATCTATGAAGTGCTTCCTGTTGAAACTGTCTTTAAAATCACTGCCAAGATCAAAGTATCAAGGCACTATATTTTAGTTTCCTGGACTGCCCAGAACTAGCTAAAAACATCAACTGATTTTCCCCCCCTTTGCCCTTTCTTACCATTATTCATAACGAACAGTTCAAACCTTGGATTGGTCCAAAAGGAACTGTGATCAAGAGAAGGAAGAACCAGCGTTGCATTTATGATCTTTGCTGCTGCAACCATTTGCATGAACTAAAATTTAACTAGAAACGAAAAGGAAACAAAAGAAGGGTCAATCAGTATATTTTTTAGAGTGCTCAAACAAAGCAGTTTGGAGAAAGAAGGCTTCAGAACATACTTAAGTGATTTTTTCGGTCGATTGATACATCGATAATCGTTGTCGCTGTTTGGTTTAATCCAGATTTCCCAAGTCTGTAATTGCCATCAAAATGAAAATAGAAGTCAGGCACTTAATATTGCAGCAAACATTAATCATAAGATATCATTTATTGTTGTGACATTTTGCATTCAGTTTAATAGTCATGGCAAATTAAATGAAGAGATTGTTAGGAGGCTTGTTGCTGATTATCATTCATTATTCATTACAAGTTAGGCCAATCTAAAATTCATATCATAAAACAAGAGTGCCTCGGAGAATATCAGAACCCTTCATAGATGTTCTAAAGTTCTATACTCCATATAAAATAAACTAATAAAAAGGGAAGCTCAACTTTTTGTAGGATAGGAAGAAAAAAAAACTATAAGTGATTACCGTCCCTTAAAACCATCATTACAAATGCAAATCATTTATAGTCAGCACATTTTCAATTTGAAAAAGGAAGCCCTCTTGCCGCCATCAAGCACAATAAGCTAAACATCAAATTTCAATATAGAGTCGGAGAGATATGAGGGTTTGCATGTGCCCCTACGGAATAGTTTTCGGCCGTCTAGAATCAAGTGTCACTAGTGCCATATATATATATATATATATATATGTGGGAACATTCATGTGCATCTATCCCTCACCATAGGGTGAGGGCACCTTCCCTTTTTGCACATGAAGATAAGGAAGTGTACCTCACCCTATGTACTTGAAAATTCACTTTTGTACTTGAAAATTCTCATTTATGGAAGTGTCTCTCACCCTATGGTGAGGGATAGATGCACATGAATATTCTCCATATATATATATATATATATATATATATATATATATATGGGCCAGCTCTCCTGAGCCGAAGCTTAGCTTATCCTAAGTTGAAACAGTGCCAGACCCACAAATCAAAATCGACTATCGTTGTTTTCTACATGATGCAAAAAACAGATATAATCAACTTTGATTTGCTATTTCAGCTTAAGATAAGCTAAGCTTTAGTTTAGGAGAGCCCTACTCATATATATATATATATATATATATATATATATATATATATGAGAAATTCTAAAAAACGCCCCACTTTAAAAACGTCCCTTTTTCCGCCCCTTTTTATTTTGGTCATGGGGCCATGTTGAGTCAATCTAGCCTTTTCACACACTACCCTATCATGAATTTATAACTCTAAGTTTGACACTCATTTAATTTTTTCTCACCTTTGGATTGAAATCATGATAAAATAATGTCTCTAAAACAATTAAATTTTAGAGTCATGGATCAAAAGGTTAAATTATCTTATGGATTCAAAATTTCACATATAGGTAGGCCTCACATGGATCCTTCCATCCAATGGACTTCCACGATCATCATGCATCTCATAAGGCCGAACTAGGAGGATCGTTTTCTCCTAAAGAAAGGCCCAGACGTTATGGGGGGGGGGGGGGGGGGGGGGGGGTGTTGAAATTAAATAAGATTCATTTGACCCATCTTTAAGAAAGCAAAAAAAAAGAAATTGTAGGGGGGGGGGGGGGTGTTGAAATTAAATAAGATTCATTTGACCCATCTTTAAGAAAGCAAAAAAAAAGAAATTGTAGGGGGGGGGGGGGGGGGGGTTTGAAATTAAATAAGATTCATTTGAGTACAATTTCTAAACAGTCCATCAAATAATATTAAAAAATTTGTTAAGTTTGCCTATTAGAAACACCATCACAAAAGTACATATATCTACATCTACAATTCAGAAATCTATTGTATAGAATCTTATCCAAAAAGGCCTATGATGACATCACGAAAAACCCAATTCAATGCATCATCAAAAGTGGCATTATATGCCCCAAAGCTCCAAGGTTTCTAAATTGAAAAGGGCAGGAAAAAAAAAACAAAGATAAAAAAGAGAGGTTAAAAGGGTGCATATAAAAACCAAGAAATAGAACTTTGATATCCCAGAAGATACCAAAAAAGGAAAATGGAAAGGAGCCCAGCCTGGTGCGAAGCAGAAGATAAAATTTGATCCTCAGTTTTAACCATTTATGGAATAAATTATATGTATTTAATTTCTATATATTATAATTCAAACCACTTATGGTATGAATTATATGTATTCAATTTATATATATTATAATACAAACAAACAACCAGGTCCTAAGAGTTCTAAAATCTCAATTCATGAAGTGCTTGTCCTAAGACCACGGTTTGCACCCGGAGGTTGTAGGTTCGAAACTGTACTACCATACTGGGGCTACAAGGGAGTTTACCTGGCTTTCCTCTGGGCACGAAGGAATTAGTCCAGCCCAAACGGTTGAGAACCCTCCGATAGAAAAAAAAAAAAAAAAAAAAAGTGCTTGGCTCAACAAATTCTCATGGTGCCCCTTCCACAACTACTCCTTTTCTTTTTTATAATTCATTGCCACTTAAATTCTCACCAATCATCAATCCAATGCCTTCACAAATACCAAACCCCTTTTTTTTGCTAACGGAGGGTTCCCAACTCTTCGGGCTGAACTAATTCTTGCAGGCTCAAAGAGAAGCCGGGTAAAACCCCCTGTGGCCCCCAGGTGGTAGCACTAGTGGTTTCAACTTTTGGTTCCTGAAGAGGGGGGAACCGGGAATCGATACCGGTACCTCTAGCTCCGGAAGAGAGAGGAACCATGGTCCTAACTACTCGGCCAACCCTTTGGGGTTACCCAACCCCATTTAATTGACAGTAATCCTGATTTCATTGATCCAATATTTTCATTTATTTTATATTTTATTTAATACAAGTGAGCCCACAAGAGAGGAGTATTTTTTAGAAAACATGTCCCTATAATCTCCTTTGGAGCATGATTCTACATCTATTAAAGGAGTCCAGGTGCGGGCAAATCCAACAATGGGCACACCTCCTGTAAAACTTGAATTGAATCACACAAGCCACAATCGAAGTAAAGAAGAGAGTTGAAAGAGGAACCAAAAAAAAAAAGAAGCATAGTTTAAGACCATTTAATTTTGTTATTAAATGGAGAGTTGAGAAGAATTTGATCTTCTATCCACATTTAAGCATTAAATCAGATGATCAGGATCATCTAGACAGTGTGGATTTCGTGTTGCATTTTGCTTGAAATGGTGTTCATAAGTTCATTCTTGGGGAGAACGGCTCATTACCGGAATGATAAGGAGCGACAGTTCTCACCTTGCATACCACCTTTCCTCACCCAAAGTCTCCTTCCCTCACCTTGAAGGAAAAGAATTTCCAGAACGTGGTTTTCTCAAAAATAATAGATGTTCATGTACTAGACCAATAAAATAAATCTTATTTCAAGATCTGTTTCTTTTCATTTTCCTTTAACATAGGATGCAAGAGGAGAGAGTGAGGTTTGAAGGGAGTTTAGGTTTCTTAACTCGCTATTTTGATTTAAATTGATGTGCCAACTTCTCTACTTCTCCAATGCCTTCCGTAAAAACGAAAAGCATCCTCTCCAAGGAGAAGTGGGTTTATCAGTGCTTCATTTAATACTCATTTTTAACTCTTACTTTCAAAAAGGATCTTTTGTAAAGCGATAACCAAACAAATTTTTTGAGTGATTTTGGGCTTTTTAAGAGTTATTACAAGGCCAAAAAGGCTTCATTAATAAGTCGAACCAAACGCTATTGGATGTATCTTTTTTCTCTCTCTTATTTGCCCCTCTCTGAAAGCTCATAGGGGTTTTAGCTTTAGCCTTTAGGTAAATAAGACTTGACCTCTACGTTATCTGAAAAAAGGTTACATTTTTCACCTACCTAGGCTTTTAACGCAATGCATGATGATAAAACCCTAGTACTTGAGATTTTTTGTGTGGAGCCATACCATTCTTCATTTTTCTTGGATAGAAGAAGGTCCGAACCATACCATTGCAATATTGAATCCGCCAGCCATATACATGGCGTTGTGGGAGTCATCGTACAAAGCGCAACACAAGCAGATTTCATGATTTGGGAAAAATAGTGCAAGTGCAAGCAGGCTGTGTCACAGTTTGGTCATCATAACCGTTGCTTGCTTGCTCGCTCGGAGGGCTTACCACTGTCGACAATTCATCTCCCAGAGGATGGGATGAATTAGTTTTCTAACCCATGAAAGCAAGACAGCAAATGTGATACTCACTGGAACAAATGCAATCCACATTCACCGGATTGATGGGATGATGCATTTTTAGTTCAGTTAATTTGGAATGTTTTGGTGAGTGGGATTTTTGCTGCATGGCCTACAAACAAAAATGAAAAAAAATGAAATTGAGGATACCATGAAAAGGTGAATGAGCATATATATATAAATTCATGTTGTGGGAGCAATAATTAAAAAAAAAAAAAAAAAAAAAAAAAAAACAATCAGAATCCAGGAGACATATTTCCACATCAAAAAGTAAGATGGATGTCAGAATTACATTTAAAGCAGCAGCAGATTACAGCAGAATCAAGAGTCATTTACATTACCTCCCAACAAAAAGGGGGAAAAAGTTAATAAAGAAGACAAGACTTGCACACATTTAAGTTAGAATCCAAAGCCCATCTTACTTCGGCCATTTTCATCTCCAATAGACAGATGCTACTTAAAAAAAAAAAGGGTAAAACTCAAAACCAGATTTTTAATCACACTTATTACAATCTGCACAAAACTCTCAACAGGCTGCCACCACAGCCATCTCCTGCAATGGAGCTGGTACCGCAGCCACTGCTGCCACATCGAATGCTGCAAATCCCGTCTTTGGCTGAGAAAATTTGGTGAAATTAAACTCAATCTGCAGTCGGGCATGGAGAGGGGTTGAGGTCATCCGCCCTTTCTTAATATCATCCTGCAATTCCCTTATGGGAATTGCAGCAAGGAAGCTCTTGATATATTCCTTGCAGGCCTCCTTCCCTTTACACACAACCTCTTCTTCTTCCTCATCCTTTGTGGGTTCTTCTGTCTTTGCCGCTGCTGCACCCGCATCTGCCACCGCCTCTTTGGAGTCCTTTTGAACTGGTCCTTTTCCAGATTCAACCCCTGCTGGCTGCAGGTCAGTACCAGATTTCTGCTCAACTCCAGCTTCACTTGGCAATCTATATATTGACGTGTCCTTGTCAAATTTCAAGATGTAGGCTTGGTTACACCCTTCGTAAAGCCTCTCACCCAGCGTGTCAATAATGTAGTAAGCTTCAGGCTCAACCTTGAGAACAAAGAAGTGGTCATTCCAGCTGACGATGTAGATCTGTGGGCCATTGTTAGCTTGGCAATTGGATCCGGATCGACTGATCTCATCCCAGATGCTATCAAATGACATTGCCTCATGCAGGAAGTCAAAACCATCATCCATGCCATCTGGATGAAAGAATCCAATGAATGTCTTCTCAGGGATGACAGTGAGTGGACGGATCTTCGCTTGCAGGACCGTCTCGAGGTCAAAGTGTTTGTCAGGAAACCGCTCCCTGTAAGTTTCATTCTCGCAGAGATTTCTCCATTCGAGAGAACCTTCCCTGATCAGGCTGTCAAGCTGGGACTTGATGGGCATGACATCTTGGTTGGTTTGGAACCAATCTGCAATAACAGCAACAAGGGCAGTGCATGCACTTTCACCAGCAGCTCGCTCACTCCGTTGATCTATAGAAGCAAAGAAGACTTCACTACAGAGCTTCATGTGCCCGTCACGGCTTACTACTTCCTTCTGCTCCCAGCTGCCGACTGCAAAGTTGTCATCTCCAAATTCTGATATTGACGATCTGTTTGCACTGGCATCATCTTCTGCCTTGGGCCACTGCAGCATAATTGCAGGAAAACCCATTATTTGATGTAATTATTTTCAGGAATAAATTAAATGACAGCAAAAAAATTGACATGAATAATAAATCTAACTATGTCATTATCAGATCCGAGCAATTTATGTTGTGACCCACAGCAAATTAGTCAATTTTTTAGGAAAAATGAAGCAAGGTGCTTTTGTCTATGTGGGGTGGTGGCAATGAGGGTAACATAACTGATTATTTAATCAGCAAGGACAAAAGCAAAAACCAATGCAGCTCTCACGTACATTCATCTGAGGACCTGTCCCCCTGGAGAGGCAACGCCTCACATCAGTTGCAGGTCCGAAGGAGCAAGGTGTTTCTCTAGTTATGAAGGATGGGAGATGAAAACTACCTAAGATGAAAACTGCTTTGCGAACAATACCGTGTCGGTATAATATACACAATTATGACCACCAGAAAATATGATAGCACACATATGAGCCTTCTAATTTTTGAGTTCAACTTGGCCAAAGAATGAGGCTCATAATCTAATGATACTCAGATATATCAAAATAGGCACCGCAAAGTGTCATATCACATCCGATGCTTCAATTTTTTCTGTAAAACCCATGTGTCCCTGCTGTATCCATGGTTTGTACCTCACATCTCCACCCCACATGTAGGCATCATAGCTCATGATAAAAAATGAAAACCAAGCTACTAATTAGCACTCAGATCAGGACTCCATACAAAAATTGAACAAATAAAGTTCAGAGTAGAACTTGACCAGCAAAAGCATGGAAACTGCATAACTGTTTCTATATCAGCTTCAGTATATTTTCACATGACAACATGGCCAAATGACAAAACTTCAATGAATTTTGTACATCACCAAAAAGCATGCTGTTTGGGGTCAAAAGGGGTTGTATAGAACAGCAGAAGAAGTTTAAAGACAAGGTCATGTCTTATTTATAAACTTATTGGATGCCACTCAATTGGCATCTAAGCAAGTATCTTTAAAACTTTACCCTCTGGTGCCAAACAGACATGGCACAGGCACTTCTTTAAAATATCAGGTCAATGGTTTTTTTCCATACTTCAAGATATACCAGGAGCAGTAATTAACAAGAAAAGAAACATGCAAAGCAGAATACATACCCCTGAAGCAAAAGATTCATCGGATGAGCTAAGCTGCCGGCGATCAAAATCGATGTCATCTCCGCCCTCTTCCCCATAGGCCTTCTTTAGAAGTGGTTCCCCCTTTGCTTTAGGAGATCTGAAACTCAGCTTCCTCTTCCTCCAAGAAAGGATGCTCCGCTTCGAAGACTGCTCGGGGATTGATGATGTCTTCTCGACATTCACATGGCCCACATCTGATTTACGGTTGCTGTAGTAAACCCAATCCTCGTTTTCGCCATTTATCCTCATCTCGGAGTATCCTCCAGCGCAGTTTGCATATGCTAAAGTACCATAACTGAAGGACTTCCTAAAACTAGAATCCTCCTTGCCATCCTCTAATTCTCCTTCATCAAAATCATCAAGGGAGTCTGTGTCAAATGGGTATGTGTATTCAGCATCTTCACTCCTAGCAGAGCTCCTGCCCTCACTGCCCTCTTCCTCCCGACATGCTTTTTTAGATTTCCGAGTTGATACATACTCTGTAAGTATCTTTACTTTTCTCAACCCTGCTTTGAGAGCAGAGAGCTCATCTTTCTCAGCAGAGGGTGCTTCTACAGAGCGAGGCGAGAGTGGAATTGGCACAATTGATTTCTGCACCGTTTCGGTTGATTCTGTGGTGGTTCTCAATTCCAATAAACTGAGAGACAACTGCAACAAGGATGAAACTCGACATCACAAAACTTGAACTTCAAGAAAACAAGAAAGGAGAGATCTGATGACCATTTGATGGAAGTGTTGTGTACTTAAAATTAGTAAGAAAAGAGAAATGGAAAGAAATGTTAATTTGCCTAATATTGTTCAGAAACTAAACATATTAAAGGTTCATTAACGTGCTGATGTGATTATGGGAAACTATATATGATAATAGTTGCAATGTTAAACAAATATAATTTAACACACGCCATATTGGATTAGCAGAAATACTGAACATAGAAATTGAGCATGAAAAAGCTGACTGCACTTACACAAAGAGACGGATTATGCTCAGCTTGGGCACCCAACAGAGAGAGGGGAACATTTATTTCTAGATCTTTTCCTTCAGCCACAGAGGTAAACTCTGCAAGGTTCAATGCAGCAGTGCCGATAACAGAGAGTTTGTTCTTTGTCCCTTGGTTCAAGCCCTGAAAACATGACATGCTACAGTTTTGAGAATTCAGATGTTTGACAGAAAGTCCAAATGTTGCAAGAAAGGATCCTTTCCTGCTTAACATGGAAAGTCAACTACCAGAAAAGGCCAATTTACTATTTAAAAATTTTAAATAATAAATAACCTGTTACCCTTGGCAAGGAAAGGAAAATCGCTAAATGGAGTAAACATAGAAAATGAGCAGGTGATTAATGAGCTTTCCTCACAATAACCACCTTGAAAGAACGGAATTGGCATGACAATAAAGGACCAAAGCTCATTACAAGCGACAGGAATGTTAATAGTTTTTTTTTTCAACCATTCAACATGCTACAGATGTTAGGTGCTCATGACAAAAGAATTGGAGCATGCAATACTTGATGGAGGGGGTGGGGGTGCAGGTCAGTGTAAAAGGGTAGCTCGGAGAAATAACCCGAGACCACAAGGAACTCAAAAATTGTACTGCAGACAAAAAGAATATCTACACTTGGAAAAAAGACAACCCATACATAAAATTTTGAGGATTCATATAACCATCACAACACAGGAACAAATGGTAACTGTCTATCCAATAAAAGCTGCAGATGACCCGTAAATCACCTGGAAGAAAACCAAACAATCCATTACAATATTCATAGATGATTAGAATAAAATCATTGATATGCATCCAGATAAAACTGTTACCAGCACTCAGCAGCATCCCAGATGGAAAAAAGATTTCAAATCATTAAACCATGAAGATCAATAATCCGAGAGTAAAGAATACTCCATTTTCACCTAAAAATTGGTAATTAGACCCAGATATTCCTTCCATTTAAACCCAAACAACTGATTTAAATATTGATAGACAATAAATCACACCAAAACAGTATCCATCCATCATATTCACATACACAACAGCAATTCACTAATAACCGGTTGAAACCCTGAGAGAACCAAACGCATCTTTCAAGAAAACCCAAACAGAGGACCCAACTACACATTAGAGAAAACTAGAGAAAACCATAATTTTCTACAAACAAATTTAAAATTACCCAAAGGGGGTAAATTTGACCTTCACAAAAAAAAAATCCACTTAATCTAGCAAAACGATGCTGCTGGTGACAATCTCCAGAAACCCAAAAAAAAAAAAGAAAGAAAGAAAGAAAGAAAGAAAGAACATAAACAAAGACTCAAACCACATATGTAAAACAAAGAATCCACACACAAACAAAAACCCTAATCCACTTTCATGAAAACCCTAATACTCCATCAAAACTGAAATCTTCCATACTAAATACAACATACATGCCAAAGGAAATCTAATCCCTCTCTTCCAATGAAAACTATACCAAACGCACACAAACATCCAATATAGAAAAGAAGAACCAGGCAAAAACCTAGTAATCTTCTCATGAAAACTCAAAGGATCAAAGACACTTCAAAACATGGAATCTCAACAGAATACAAGAGAAATAAAGGATCAAATCCTACTCACATTCAAAACTGTGAGAGCGATCTCCCACGGATGGAACACACTCTCCTTGGTGCCAGAGAGATTACAGACGTTCCAAAACTCCTCGTCCCATTCGACGACGCCATCGCTCCGCAAATCCTCTTCCCTAGTGAAGTTCCTCTTCACAGTCTGCCTCAGAGAGCTCAATGCCACCTTCGGCCCTTTCCATCTCACCTCCGCCATCAATCTCAAAGGTTTCTTCTTCGTCTCCTTCTCTTCACCTTCTTCTTCCGCAGGAACCAGATGAAGCCCTTCGATCCGAACCAGAACAAGCTTCACCTCGAACTTCTTCGACAGCAGAGGCGGCCATGGCCGCCATTTCATCATCTTCACCACCATTTCGCTACTGATCCGAAGAAAATCTCAGATCTCGAAGCAGAAATCGCAAAATCCCTCAGCAGAAGACACGAAATCTCAAAAAGATGCAATTTCCACGACTAAACACATTCCGATCACGAAAATCCTCAGGGATTGTGTTAAAAAGACTCGATTTTTTTTGAAGAAACACACGAATCTGCGAAAGTCTCAAGATTTCTCAGCGAAACAGATCACGATCGGAAGAAAGCCCCAAAATCATTAGATTAGAAGCTCGAAATACCTAAAAAGACTCCAACTTTCCCCAAAAAAAACTGGTTGGAATCTTCGGATCTGTTGAGGAAGCGCTTGAAATCTTCAAAATCTATCTCCTGAAATTGAGAGTCTTGGAATCTCAAAGCGAAACAGCTCGACAACAGAAGCAGAAAATGGCGAATATGCGAACCGAGGGTTCGGACTTTGTTATATAATGCTCCGGAGAGTGGAAGACTCTCTCACTTAACTGGCATATTCTCAACTGTAACGGGGTTACAGTAACTAACCATGGTTAGTGAATTAACTAGAGGGGATAGTTAAGAAAGACCTTTTCCTTTTCGGTTCTGCGCACGGATCCTCTGCGTGCAGGATCGTAGAAAATCTCTACTTAAACCCACCAGTGGGGCCCACCCATAGCCAATCAGTGGGGCCCATCTATTAAAAAAAAACAGTTGTTCGCAGGCAAAACACTAAATGAGTTAAATTAGAGTTCTTGCTAAGAATGTGCTTGCTTTTTCTCAATGAATTTAATCTCAAAGGTAGCTCAATTGGCCTAAAACCATTGTTTGTACTTCAGAGTTGAAGATTTTAAGCTTCACTACCACACTGGAATTACAGGTAGGGTTATAAACGGGTATCTGATTCTTCGATTATTAGGAAGTTTCTACCAGTAAAAGATGGGGTTTGGAACCTATTTTAGGTTCCGATTCATAAATGAGTCCGGGTCCGGGTCTGGAACCTAATTTAGGTTCCGATTGATAAGTGGGTCCGGTTCCGAGTCTATATAGGTTCCGACCTGTGGACCTGGGACCCGACATATGAGCCTTTGATATTGCAAATCGTATCTTAAAATCAAAATTTTTTGGACATTTTTATATATAATATTAGACGTAGTAAATTTAATACACTATTATAAGCTGAATAATATGCTTATTTTTAAAAAAATGAATAATAAAGAGAAAATAGAATCACTTTTAGAACTAGATTCCGGTCCTCTAGGTGGACTCGATTCCGGAATCGGATCCGGATTTTTCTATCGGAATCGGGTCTGGAACTAAAAAAAAAACAGGTTCTGAATCAAAACCGGATCAAGAACCGAAACCATTATTTAAAAACAGGTCCGGGTCCACTATGGTTCCGATCTGGAATCGGCTCGCTTGCAACCCTAGTTATCAGGGGATTTATCCGATTACCCTTTCGGTCCGGAGGAATTAGTTCGGTCTAAAGGGCGGAGACACGGTCTCTTATTAAGAAAAAAAAAAGCATTAAAATAAAGATACGAAGAGTAAATTGGAGTGAATGAAATCATGTCCGGATCTAATTATAGGTGAGGTGTTGGTTTTGGACGGCTTGGATTCCAGATGTGGGCCTTGATGTTGGATTTATAATGATGGACGCAGAGAATTTTGTGGATGTGTTGTACTGAGAGGATCCGGATTGTTTAATTCTTTCTCTGCTGCCTATTTGGCAGAAAGTCAGGGGCAACTTTATCCTTAGCCGTTATGATGTACAAGGTTTTTAATGCAAACAAAATTGCAGTTTCTTGAAGAGGATGGAGCATTGAGGGTTTACTTGACCGTTGGTTTATGGGCCCACAGGTAGGTGGGGCCCATGTGTTGCTTTATCTAGTAGGTGAAATCTAGCCATCCAATCTTCCACGTTTGGCAAAGTCTTAAATGGGTCACTAATAGGTTATTCAATGTAAAATAAGTTTTTTGACTAATCAGAAAGGCTCAATGATTGTTTTGAAATTTGACCGTGGATGGTTGAGCATTGAGCATGATACATGCGTTTGTGGGGCACCAGATAACCATAGTGGTGGAGCCTACTATAAAATTAGGGAGTTTGCTTTATAGAATTACAAAAGGGCTATCAATGGTTATTCCTTGCCATTTAAATATCCTTCAAGATGCCCTTAAAAGTAGAATGAAGCTGCTTTTTTTTTTTTTTTTTTGGAGAATTGTGAGTACCGAGAATTCCAAATGATGCCCCCTAAAAAATAGAATTTCAAATGCTCAATCCCTTCTAGCATTTGGAATCTGGAATTATAAGGATTCATAAGGCTAACATGTTTGTTTTGAAGAATTGTGAGGATTCTTGTATAAGAGAATTGTAAGAATTCCAAATGTGGTCCCCTAAAGTAGAATTCTAAATGCTCAACTCCACTTTACCATTTGAAATTTTAGGATTCGGGAAATTTATCAGGCTAAAAGTGCATTTTCATGTGGTTTGGAATTCTAAATTCTTGTATCAAACAGAGCATTTGGATTGCTCGGGAAAGAAGATATCACATCATGTCATAAATCCCCCACAAGCCCAATTCCTTGTCATAAATGCCTCTAACATATAAAAAATGTCTTTTCACATAGTTTAGAATTCTTAATTCTTACAAACGGAGCATTTGGAGTGCCCGGGGACAAGATGTCACATCATGTCATATATTCCCAACAAGCCCAATTCCTTGTCAGAAATACCATTAGCCAAACAGGCCACTCCCTCCAATTTATTTCAAGAACTAAAGGATATTAAATTATTTATTTATCATTATAATTAACATCATCGAAGCCTTCTTTCAATTAAATTGGGTTTTTTTTTTTTTTTTTGCCAGCAGAGGGTTCCCATCCCTTTGGGCTGAATTAATCACTCCGGGCACAAAGAGAAGCCGGATAAAACTCTTGTAGCCCCCAGGTGGTAGCATTAGTGGACTCAACCTTCGGTTCCTAAAGAGATGGGAATCGAGGATCGATACCAGAACCTCTAATTCCGAAAGAGAGATGAACTGTGGCCCTAACCACTAGGCCAATCCTTGGAGTTAATTAAGTTGGGTAATTCGCTTTCACCATTTTAAGTCTATCCTATATGTCGTGACGGGCCATTCAATCAAAGATTATTTAAGAGTCCCATGGTAAAAACTTACCTCTATCTTTGTCATTGTCTTACGTGAGACAACTAAAAGATTTCAATATCCAGGAAGACTTCTAAAGGCACATTTGGCTGTATAGTAAATAAGTCGAGAACTATCAGCAATACAAATTGTGTGGACATTTTTCTTGACTTCTTTTTTGCTCCACCTTTTCTCCTTAACTGAAAATGACTGTAAAAGTGTTTTTGATGGCAGCATATATCACAAAGAGTTTTTTTGATATATACCCTCCTAAGGTTTTCATAATTTGTAAATAGGTTCATATGGTTTCAGTATTTGTAAATACGTCCCTACTTTTAATTTCAATACCTTTAATGTCCCCAAAATCAGTATTTATATTGAAAATGAGAACCCACCATGAGATTTGTATTAAACTTTTATAAAAATGACACATTTGCCCGAATATCCATTAAACAAAAAAGAGCATATTATTATCTACAAAAATATCATTATTTATCCTAAGTCCCAACGGTCTCTCTCAATAACTCTTTAATGCACATAAAGCCTAATCATATATTTTAAAACTTTCAACTTGATGGTAGGTCGTGCATGGATTGAATTAATTATAACCAATTATAAGCACAAACATTGATCATCATTATGATCTATTTGGATTTAATGAAATAGACCATGTATTGATAATAAAAAATGATTTATATATGGTTATTCTCTCCCATTAAATGTAATTATTAATATTACAAGCTTTAAAAAAAAAATAAGTCCAAGCTCTTGAATTTATGCACATGGGGATAAAGAGATGGGCAAAAGTGTCATTTCACTCTAAAGACTTTTGGTGGTCGGAATGGTAAGACACGAAAGGTATTAAAATATAAAGGCAGGGGCTTATTTACAAATGCTAAAACCATAGGGGCCTATTTACAACTCATAGAAACCTTAGGGGGTATATGCAAAAATCTTTTCCCAAATCTGAATCTAATGGACATTATCATCATATTTCACAAATTTAAATCTAATGAAAATCATCATTCTTTTGAAGTGAAATTCAGGTCATGATAATTAGGAATGTGATATATGACCTTATTGAACAAGTAGAAGTGTTCCCACTAGCTAATGTCAACAGGATATTGCGTGGATTATAAGATCAGTTATTTACTTTTAGACTTCTCTGAAGATTGTTTGCTACATCAAATTCTATGCTTTGTTGGGTGCAAGCTTTATGAATTTTTTCGGTTTTAGAAATTTCATTGCCAAATGCAACTTAAAAAATTCTATGAAGTTTCAAGAGAAGATAGCATTCCATGTTTCAACTACTTCTGTCCATATAGTCAAAACATCAATTTTAAGAGTTTTTTTTTTTGGGTTACTCATCCGACAGCGTTGGGAGCTTGGGACCCTTTTTAGAAGATAGCCGTTCCACCGCAGGAAGGAAGTAGAGGTTGATCCTTGAAAAGAGGGGTACGAAATAGGGTTTCGACCAATTGGGCTGCCCCACATTCTCGTGTAAGAGTTTAAGGGTGAGAAACATAGTTCTCATGAAAGAGTTGAAACTATAAATTAAAGGGTTATGACATTTTAATTGGACAAACTTTTAATATATTCTTAATCTATGTGTACTTCTACTGACAAGAGCTCACTATTGAAATCTTGAGGTTGTGAGTTCAAGTTACATTTTCAATGAAAGAGTCATGTTAAGATAGAGTTTTCTATAATAATGTTGTTTGCAAGAGGTGGCTATAAAACAACCACGAATCAATACACGGTTGTAGGCCGATGGTGAGGTACTTTGGTGGGTGGGGTGAGTACTTTCCTTTCTAAAAATAAAAAATAAAAAAAAGAAGCAGGTTACATGTCAATTTCGCTTTTCCTCTTCTTTTTTTTTACTTTTTTTGGGAAGAAAACCACTTTACATGGTCCTTAGCTTAGCTCAACTAGTTTAGGGACATGGGTGTATAAGATCGAATCCCTGTTGTTGCAGAAAGAATAGAAAGAAAAAAAAAAGGGCTACTTCATATGGATGTGGAAGATCCAATCCTTCAATTGCCGATGGAAAATTCCCTACCTACAATTTTAACAGTTATTTAGAAGAGAAGGAGGACAAAAAATTTGGACAATTAGAATCTTTTTTTTTTTTTTGGGGAAATAATCTTCTTATAAAATTGGACATATAGGGTTCTCTCTGGATATCATTGGGGAAGTATCAAATAAAATGAAAATTCTTTAAAAAAAAGTAATGATAAATAGATATGATTTAAATACTATAATATATATATAGGATTTTTATGGAAATTTTATATAGAATTTTTTATAAGCCATTATTGATTAAAAATACTTGCTACATTAAGGACACGAAGACCTAACTCACAGACTCTGAGACTCTAATACACACACCTATATCCCTAACTGACTGACTAAAGATAGGCACAAATATTAATGATATTAGTACAGCGCAACAATCCAAATATTTTGTACAAAAAAAGCTACGGCGGAGTGAACTAGGGTTTCTTAATTATTTGGGTATCCTTTTATCACCCAATTGCCTAAGAATCTATCTCTAGACTTCCTTTCCGAGTATCCATGCTTTTTTTTTTTTTTATGTGGGAGTAGAATTTTCTCCCATGGTTTGGGTTTCTCATGGGTCCCAACTCCCAACCCCTCTAGCTGGATTAAAAAAAAAAAAAACCAAGGCCATGGTGAAGCCAATCATAACAACAATTGAACCCACCAACTTCTACCAAAAAAAAAAAAATGAAGCCATCAAACCTGCTTCACCAATTCACCCTGCATTAGGCAAGTGAAATTATCAATGATGGTCATGCCACAATGGTGCAATTAGAGGCCAAGCCTGTGGGGCCCAACTAGGTCAATCCTACTCTCTCACATCCACTACCACCCCATGATTTTGCACTTATCCATTTTGCCTCTCAGATTTTTTTTTTCTTCACATCATTGGATTGATAATACAAAGAACACAAAATCTACCACCCAATCTAAGGGCTATAAATTGTCTAATTTTGAGCCCCACACATAAATGTTTACAATAATCCGATACTCTCCTTCTTTCGGACACCCCTAGGCTATACATAGACCATTTCACCCCACTTGGACCATATTTTGTAAGCATGTAATTGTCCACTAATTGCAATTAACATAAATTATTCTAAGCCCTAGCTTTCTACAACAATACCTCATTTTTTGAAAATCACATGAATAAGACTCATTCAACATCTAAGAAAAATCCAAACAAACTTTAAAATAAAAAAAAATTTACAAAATACGGCATCTAAAAAAAAAAAAAAAAGTTAAAACGACATCTGATGGTGATTGCCATTGGAAAACCAGCAGTGCACATGTCATTATCCAAGTATATTCTTCTAATGAGATGTTTGTTATATGAGGCCTATATATTCTTCTACCTTGCTCCCCTAAATAAAATAAAAGCATAGAGTTATACAAAAATGTTCACATTTTAGGGACACAGCTGGATCATGACTTGGCCACCTCTTTGGAGGAGAATGAAAAAATGAGAAAAAAATTAGAAAGAAAACTATACATTCCATTTGTATGCTTTTGGGGTTAGAAAGGAAGTGGCCCATAGAGAATATTTTCCAGCATTATTTCTGAAGATGGTGCCAAGAAGGCTTTGAAAAGCCCAACCAATTTTGTTTGACTTCAGCCCCACATGAACATCAGATGGTATTATATCTTACACAAAAGTTTAGCTGATTCATTCACACAGTTCACACACTGCATTCTAAAAAGGTTATAGTTGTAGCAAAAAAAAAAGGTGTAAAGATCCAATGTTAGTCTACTACCATGCAGCAAATGGTTCACATCAATTTCTTAAAATAAGATTCTTTTGTGACCATAGGTGCAGGGGCAGACCAACATACATGCTTTTGGGGCAGCTCCTTTGTCGAACCATATGAAAATTTGGGTTCATCCCTATAAAGATTTTGGGTCTACCCCCAAAACCCATATTAGAATCCGGGATTTGGCCCCCAAAACGCAACTACCTGTTGGGGCCATTCCCTTTCAAGCCGAAACTCTTGGTCTGTACTATTTCGGTGGATGCATGCCAATCATGGAAAGGATGATGTAAATAGAGCTACAAGTAGATTAGATATAGAACAAATAGTCTCTTATTAGTATAATGCATCACTTTCTGAGAGGAGTTTATGATCAGAAAGTTCATTATATGAAAATCTCATATAAGAACATGAGATCGCTGGAAAAATTAGAGTGTTCATAGAGTATATGGTTTATCATATGACAATTTTCTCCTGGGCTTATGCGCTTCATTGTGCCAGTTCCATCCTTACAGAGGGGCTCGGGTGAAATTCAAGGGGGTCTTGTCTTTGGGACGGTCTAGATGTGTGCTCCAATAGGAATATGTGTGCAGGGATTTATCATAATCTAAAACCAGTGCATTTTTGTTCAAAGTGCTTGCATGTTCGAAGACCGCTAAACAAAATGCATCCAGGTCGTAAAGATGGCCTTTGGACTCTCTGAGATTTGTTAGATTAGCCGTGTATAGAAAAATCTAGTCTCATCAAATGTTACTATCTGTCAAAAGAAAAATAATAAAATAAAAGTATATAGTTTTGTCATAGTCTCACCTTGTTATATCAGTAAAAAAAATAAAAATAAAAATAAAACAATTTTACTTCAATCAGAGTCCTTTTCAACATTAAATGGATTACATGTAATACAGGTTAAGTAAGATGGGGAAAAAGACCAAAATACATGCTCTACGCGGAACAACTCTTATAAGAGTCGGATTTTATTTAAGGCCCGTTTGTTGGCATGGAACTGGATACATAGAAATTAATGGTGAAATAAGGTCCTACCAAGGATTATTATAGTGGTCAGGGGTGAAGGGTATAAAGTGGAGATATTTAGGGTGAAAGGTGTGTATTCATTTTCTATCTTCTCTTATTTTATTTTCCATTAAAGAAGAGGCTAGTTTAGCGTTGTTTGGGATTTTCGACTTTATTTCTTCAATTTTAACCACTTTCAAAAAAACGTCTTGAATTCCTAGAAATTCAAGCGCGTGAAATAAATTGACCCTTTACATGGTTGTGTTTTTGGTTGTTCTAGTTATTGTTCTCTGTTTTGGTTTTCTACTTGTTGATTTGTTCCTTCTTTCTTAATGAATGAAATTATTTTGTTTTTATAAAAAACAATGTTTGTGAAAAAGCGCTTATACAAACTTGCCCTAGAAATCTTACTCTTATGCACTCTGAGCTCCAAATATAGAGACATTTGTGTTCCCTATGACCAAAGGTGCCCTCACATATATACGGGAAAATTTGATTCTGTTGTTCAGGGCAAAGAAAGAAAGTAGTTAGGGAGAGAGAGAATCATTAGTCGCCATTGCTGCAAACCATCAGTGGAGCCCTCTTTCGAAATTCAAGCTAGTCAAAATTATAATTTTATGTATTTGACATCGGGCTAAATTTCACTCTAATCAGACTTGGGCTTTCCTTCAAATCACTGGATTGTGATCTTGCACTAATATACCATCAAATTTGTCGTTAGAGCAGACTCTAATTCAAGTAAAACTTTCCCTACTGATGGAAAAAAAAAAAAGTAATGAACTTAGGCAGTTCAGATTTTAGGGGTAAGCCCCATCAAGAGACTTATAACGAAGCAATCGGAGTATGAGGCCTCATGGCCGTGGGGCACAATTCTCCCTAGGCTACAAGTGAACCTTCTATTTTGATGATCATATGATTAATTTATGGGCACTTTGTCATGCAAGGAACAATTTACTTGTATCATCAGTATTACTATATTATTATTGTTGCTATTATTTCATCATCATCATCTACCTGCTGCACACAGGCTTTTTTGCTAGATTATTTGTTAAATTAAGATGTAGAAGTGGACCCATTAAATTAGTGGAATCCCTCAATTTTGACCGTTGACTTGCTGAAAGGATTATTCTCTTTCTTCTTCTTTTTTCAGGGAGAATATCAGATTGTATTAAGAATCATAAAAAATAACACATTCGGGGATTACAAGATTATTCTCTTTCTCTGCCTATACCCTTTTGTCAAAACTTTTTGTTAGTGCTCTGGGCAATAAACTAATCTACCTCCACATTCCCAGCCACCAAGAGCACATGGCTAACATCAATGAATCCAAACATTTATTCATTTTAGCTCCTGCCATCTGTACTTTTATGAAAATATGAGAAGTTAAAAAGGTATAAAGGTTTTTAGATATAGCATGTACATTCATTTCACTTAACAGAAATTAGGTATTTGGCACTCCTCTGTCTAGAGCCTAATTTTACACATGTGCTTGGGTACTTTCATTTTTTGTGGACACACCTACTTATATCATTTTCATATAAAGCCACCCCCGCCACCCCCCCCCCCCCACAAAAAAAAAAAAAAAAATGAAAAAAAAAATTTTGGGGTAAATTTTTTTTTTAAAGAGTATTCATGACACATACCATGATTAACTTGGGGTGGTTAGATGTGTCACACAAACACACACCTTAACAAACTCTTTTCTCAAGGGATTCTTCTATAAATGTTGAGTGATTGAGGTCCAATAAGTAAGGCAACTCCTTCTTTGAATTGTTATTGATTGTAAAGCTGATAAAAATGCCTAATTGTTTATCCCTTATTGGATGGTGGAGAGAAACTCAGATGAGAGGTCAAGAAGACTAAATGTTTATTGGATGGTCAGGAGCACCTTTAGGCCAATACATCTAACCTTTCTTCTGTAAACAGTAGGTCTTGCATGTGACATAACTTTATCCTACTAAAATTAAGAAAAAATGCCAAAGCTTAAAAATGGTTCATTTTGTTTTCTTCTCCATTTTTGCTGTGTTTGGCAGGAGCAAACACTCCAGAGAAAGATAATGCTTGCGTGTAAGTCTATCACTATGTGGGAACCCTGTCTGGTACAATTTATATTGAATAAGACAATGTGACCTAAAATGGCCGGTGCAAGCACATTATTGTGCTGGGTATATTGGCCTATAATATGTATAGGCAGTGTGAGGTGGAGTTCTACATCTAAACAACAACATATTTAATTTTGACCTCACCAAGATGCAATATGTTGATTCAAAGTTCTTTAAAACAAATCCCTTGTATATGGATTTCGGGAAAATATTCAAATGTGCTTTGAAAATTTGTTTCTGTGAATCAAACTAGAATTCTTGCTTGTTGGAAAACTGTGTTTTCCAACATTGATTGTGGATGGGAGAAGAAGTGTGAGGGAGGATTTGTAAAAGCCTTCATTCATCTCTATGTAATACAATTTATCATCTCAGATTAGGAAATCAAGTTGATCATCAAGGCCTTTAATCAGTTTGAAGCATAAGAATTGCGTCTTACCCCAGTGGATAGGACTGGCAGTTCTTACTGCCCCCCTCCACTTGCACATGCAAGTTCCTTCTCCTCCCTTGTGTGAGTTACTGTTCTCGTCGTTTGTGCAAGTTTCCTATCTCCTCATGTGTGAGTCTCTCAAGCGTCCTCGCCAGATGGTTGGGTTAAAAAAATATCAGTTTGAAGCGTGGGTTCAAGTGTCATTACCAATAAAGAAATAATTGATTTCAGTTCTGAGTTCTATTTGAATCCAATGATGTGAATGGCTCAAGCATACATTTTTTTCTTCTTCTTCTTGGACATCAAATCCTATAAGCCTCTGAGTTAGAGAAATCCTGACTTTTTTTGTACCCCAGTCAAGGTGCTGGGACCTATGAGAGAGCCCACACATGTGACACGGGAGAGAAGAGAGCCTGCACAAGCGGGGAGAGAGACCACAAACGTGGTAAGAAGGCAGATGCTCGGGTAGCTGTGTGTGTGAGAGAGAGACACTATTGCTGACCAATTGAGCAAGTACCCCGATTTCTCTAGGGAAATCCCAACTCGAAGAAGGGGAACTCTATAGTAGGGCTCACCTACTTAAAACCCAAACCGCTTGAGAGGGCATTTAGTATTTTAGTTCTATTTGTTATTCATCAATAATTTCTTCAACAAATGTATGTATGTATCTAATTATATTCACCCTCTCTAATGGAGATTGTTTCTCAAAATTTAATGTTTGACTTCATTGGCTCCAGCAGAATAGTTACGTGATAGAGCAGTGTTTTGAATGTGAATTGAGTGAGCTGTGCTTGAAAGAGTTGTTACCCCCTTCATCTAATGTAAATGAAAGGTTTACCCAATTTCATCATATATATTTTCCTTTCATCTTTTAGACGTGCGAAGGATTTGGGACAGGTTTTCCATCAAGCCCTACCTGCCTATAGTGAGAAATCATTTTTTGAAAGATAATAATTTTTAGAACAAATCCTTAACTTAGTAGTAAGGAGTGGCGGTACTCATTGGGAGGTCTTGGGTTCGAACTTGGACTTCTCCCGGCTTCTTTGCATATGTGAGTTTTTATTACCTCACATGTGTGAATTGTGTTTATGCTCGGGGGCGGACCTGGGGGCCCTTCTTTCTTAATGAATTTTTACCTATGGCCCTTCCAAGATTTCTGAGAAACCCTTTATTCTTTACAAAGTTTTAGGGATTTTTACATATGGCCCCTCCACAATTTCTGAAAATCCAGTTTTTCTTTTAAAAGATTTTATAATTTTTTACATATGGACCCCCGAAATTTTCAAAC
The DNA here is from genome assembly GCA_028538565.1 of Umbellularia californica. Classification (NCBI taxonomy): domain Eukaryota; kingdom Viridiplantae; phylum Streptophyta; class Magnoliopsida; order Laurales; family Lauraceae; genus Umbellularia; species Umbellularia californica. The sequence goes on from JAPQWN010000006.1 coordinate 14,947,410, forward strand.
AAGCTATTACATATTTTGAAAACTACATAAGTTTTTCATATGTGGGACCCCAAAGAGTTTTTTTATTTTCATAGTGGCCCTCCCAAGAAAGAATTCCTAATCCCGCATGTGTTTTGCTAAGTAGAGAGAGCGGCGATATCACTGCTTAGCAAAATAAAATAAAATAAAAACGGGCAAGGACATCCCCGTTTAGGGCCTTTTGGTCAATGTTGAGATTTGAGAGTCGTTTTTATCTTCACCAAATTCAGAAGGATTTTCTAGTAAAATTCCTTTTTTGTTAACCGTTGTATTTGGTCGGGGGTTTGGAAGCCACGTCGGTCCCACGAAGTGCCAGTCGAGGTGGTGGAGTTTCCTCGTTAGCAATACACAACACCCCCCCCCCCCCCCCCCCCCCCCCCCCCCAAACAAAAAAAAAAAAAAAAAAAAAAAAAAGGGAGGAACTATATTACTTCTACCTAGTAGGACCACCTAACAACTAACAAAAATCAAGCGTAGAGCATGAGCATCGGATGACATGAGATGCCCCGGACCACTTGGGGGATCGCCCATTCTTAATGTATGTATTTTATCCTCACCAAAAAAAAAATGTACGTATTTTAATATTGGCAAGTTCTAATGAATGCCCCTCATTATGCTTCATTTTATGGATCTCTACGTATGATCAAGAAGCAATGATCCTATATTGCATATAAAACTTCTTCATTGGGACCCACCTTTGCTAAATTCAACCCAAAAAATCACATGTATCCATCCGTACATGAACTCATCCAAATTTCATTTTGACTTGAACACACTGTTATATTCTTATCCAAATTTCATTTTGACTTGAACACACTGTTTTCTTCTTTTTCTTCTTCTTTTTTAAAAGAAGATATACACTGTTTTTTTTTTTTTTTTTTTTGGGGATTTAACGGAAAAAACCCTCGTAGACATCCTATTAATCAATTTGACCCTAATAAAAAAGGGCAGACAGAATGAACCCTCAATTGACGTTTCTCTTTTTTTTTTTGTCTTTTAGCGCTATAGTCGATATCGACCCTCATACAAAAAGTCACCCGAAAATTCATTCATCTCTTCTTCTCTCTCTTGTTCTCTGTTGCTTTCTGCAACCGATCTCAAATGAATCTCACAACAATATTTGAGAAGGAGGAAGAAGGAAAGAGAAACATGGGTTATATTTTTGATTTGGTGAGAGGGAGAGATATCTGTGGAAGTCAAGAGAGAAGCAAAGAGGCCTTGCCGAGAGTGGAGGTGATACGGCGACGGGGATGATGATGGAGGGGTATCCAGCAGGCGCACGAGAGATAGTAGATGGGTGTGAGATGGGTTCAGATAGGTATTCGGTGAACGAGGGTTCGGCTGCGAGAGAGAAACGGAGAGGGCAACCGTGCTCCAGCGGAAAGATGGGTTCCCGTGCTCCAGCGGGAAGACGGGTGTGAGGTCTCTGGGCCTGTGCAGGTGGAGATGGCGCAGATAAGCACCATCTTCCCTTGCTCCAGCGGCTGCACAACTTTCCAAACTCCCACACCCCATTTCCATGGCTCCCTCTCCTTCTCAAAACCCTCACATTCCTTCAAAGCTTCTATCAGGCCCTCCTTTTCCAAAAAATCTGTGATTCCTCCTCTCTCTGTTCAAACCAGCAGAAGAACAACTTTTTCCTCAACGACATGTTCGCATGGCGAGCAATTTTCGGGTCCGTGCTTTCAATTCAATTTTTATGGTTTTGGGTTCTAATGAATGGGTTTTAATTTGAGGTGATGAAGATGGGTGTGAGGTCTCTTGTTCCTGAGTCCGGGTAGAATGGTGACTGGGGTTATAATGGCGCTTGCGTAAAAACGAAGACGATCACCCGAGGATGATGGGTGGGAGAGGTGCCAAGGAGAGGGTGAGATGTAGGCACGGTGCAGGGATGGATGGAGGTTGTATCATAAGACCTGTGTTTTTGGATAGTTGATATTGGGGTAGTTTCCATGAAGGTGTTTGATGAAATGACGAAGAGAAAGGAGAATGAAATTTCACGCTCATTTCTCTTGCTTTTCTCATGGGAAAGAACTCTGCTGCTGTTGTGGGGTTTGTCATTCCTTGATTTTGTTCACTTGGAGATATTGGAGGAGAGGAATTAGAGAACATGGGTGGGGTTTTCATTTCTTGATTTTTGTAATTTTCAAACAGATTTCATGTATATATTTTTTGAAATGTAAGGTCAAGACACAATGAACTTGTAATGTTATGAATGGGTTCCCCCTATCTGAGATGTTTGAAATATGTTTGAGGTGTTTGAAATGTCTGAACTCTTGAGCTTTCGAAATGTCTGAGTGAAGGGCCTAGTTGTGATAGAAGATGCAGCCGTTCTGGACAGTGTACAGTCTAGTAAAGCATTTTTTGGAAAGGGGATGCAAGAGTCAATGTGAACTCCTTTTTTATTGATGATAATATTTGGTGTTAATGTGATAGAAGATACAGCCATTCTGGATAGTGTACAGTTTACTGAAGCATTTTTTGGAAGGGGGATGTAAGAGTTAATGTGAACTCCTCTTTGGTTCGTGTTAATATTTGGTGTTAATGTGATAAAAGATGTAGCCATCTTGACAATGTAATCTCCACATGGAAGAGATTTTTTAGAAGGGGGATGCACGTGTTAATATCATCATGTCCATTTTGATTAGTGTTGATATTTGGTGTTAATTTGATTGATAGAAGATGTAGCCATGACGGGCTTGCACATTTTGTTGAAGCATTTTTTGGAAGTGTTAAACGTACTTTTCCCTTTTGTAAAGATCACCCTTTTTTGGGGTTATATGTTGTTGAGAACTTATCTATGATATTATAATGGTTGTTTGTATTGTGCCGTTATTGATGTTTTTATTTTTTCTACTATTGAAAATGATTAGCTAACTCCATCTAAAGCTACACTTAGTAAGTTATAGTATTATAACATAGTCGATATCGACTATGACTGTGTTTTTTATGTTCCAGCTAAATAGTCGATATCGACTATGACTGTGTTTTTTATGTTTCAGATAAATGGTCGATATCGACTATAATAATAGTCGATATCGACTATGACTGTGTTTTTTATGTTTCAGCTAAATAGTCGATATCGACTATGACTGTGTTTTTTAGGCTTCAGCTAAATAGTCGATATCGACTATTGGTCATCTTAAACAAACCAGACAATGGTACATTCATTGTACTAAACATTGTTCTAAATACATTGGTACATTCCATACACACATTCAATTAACAACCATACATTAACAAACTATTCAATTTCAAATAATAGTATATGAAGTTCCACAACATAAATCCAACTGCCCAAAACCATAGAAGTTCCACAACCACTGCCCACAAGTTCCACAAGTTCCCTCTTTCAGTGCTTTATTTAAATCGTTGCTGGATAACATGGTACAAATACTGGCTAGTTCATCATCTCTACATGAAAGAGATGTTTGTTAATAAAACACAATGCTACAGATATTAATGAAGATGGGTACTACATGAAAGTAATGGGGGAAACATTAGTATATAGTTTTGGTGGGGAAGGTTTCATCCGACTCATTTCACAACTTCCATCGATTTAGCCAATACCAATTTCATCCTTGGACAACATAGTGGAGAGTTTTGGTGGGGAAGGTTTCGGCCATTCACTCAGACATTTCAAAAGCTCAAGAACTTGGACATCTCAAACACATTTCAAATATCTCAAATAGCAGGTCTTATGATACAGCAAGTTTCGGTCCCACAACAGCAGTAGAGTTCTTTCCCATGAGAAAAATAAGAGAAATGAGCGTGAAATCTCATTCTCCTTTCTCTTCGTCATTTCATCGAACACCTTCATGGAAACTACCCTAATATCGACTATCAAAAAACACAGGTCTTATGATACAATGTCTATCTATCACTGCACCGCGCTTACATCTCACCCTCTCCTTGGCACCTCTCCCACCCATCATTCTCGGGTGATCTTCTTCGCTTTTATGCAGGCGCCATTATAACCCCAGTCACCATTCTACTCGAACTCAGGAACAAGAGACCTCACACCCATCTTCATCACCTCAAATTAAAACTCATTCATTAGAACCCAAAACCATAAAAATTGAATTGAAAGCACGGACCCAAATATCGGTTGCCTTTTCCTCTGGCGACAACAGAGTCCAGCGCAGCGCTGGGCACCCTTTTCTTAATTTTAATCCCTTTCCTCATAAAAAAATCCTTTCTAGGGACACCCTTTTTCACAATTGGAAGGCCCATCGAAGTTGGTGTTTTTTTATCAGATGTCGAGTTCTTCTTATTGCAGAAACTTAGCTTCGTCGCAGGCTACGATGGCGGAACTGGTATTCTACTGCAGAGATGGAGATGGGAGCCTAGAGGGGTCTAAACTTTAACAGTGCAAAGAGATCGATGCACGAACCTTGCTCTATGATGAAGATGATCGGCAGCAACAGCTCTGATTCTAGAAATCTCAAGCCCTAGGGAACCTTGTCTCTGATACCATATCACAAAGGCTCAAAAGAGGAGAAAAGGATTTCTCTATTAATAAATCCCATTTATACATCACCAAACCAAAGTATTCCAACTTCTCTCTTGTTCCAATCAAAACCATAGGTTGAATTGGAAATCATTATAATCAAAAGAGAGTGGACCTGAGCCCCATAAGATCATCTCTGATTTCTTAGATAAAACTTGAGAAATGCCCATTTCTTCAGCGTTTCCGGGGCGATGCACAATGTAATTCGGAAGATGCCCATGTTTTTGACTAATTGGAATGGCCCATCGAAGTTGGTGTTTTTTTATTAGTCGGGAATGCAGCTTGGGTCTCCTCCTTCGATCTCGGCCATCGACTTCCGGAACCCAAACCAACAGAGGACCGACTTCTTTGTCTCCGTTCTGCGATGCGATTCTCTGTACCACAGAACCCAAATCGTTTAATCTGGCCTCTCTCTTTCGTAACAACAGAACCCTGCAACCAGATCCTCTTGTTCTACGATCTCTTATTCTTCTCCGATCCTGACCTGCAAATCCGATCAGATCTGCTAGTGAGGGAGAAGAGGGCCAGGGAGAGAAGGAGAGAAAGAAGAAGAAGAAGAAGAAGAAGAAAGAGAATGGGGATGATGTAGATGCAGTGGGTGTATGCTAGGAGGAAGGAAGGAGGAGAAAAGAGATGGGAAAGAAAAAAATGGAGAAGGAGAAGGTGATCGCGCAATGCGAGGAAGAAGAGGGGGTGCTTTATCTGGTTCTGCAGGTAATAGTGTGAAGGAGAAGGTGATGCAGGCGCTGGACAAGCTGATGAATTCCACGCCTGTGGCGTTAGAGAAGGTGAGATGCAGGCGCTCCATAGGTTTTTAGATAGTCGATATCGACTGCTACAAGAAAAACATAAAAAAGAAACGTAAGTGGCCCAAAGGACCTATTCGGTTTGCCGATTTTTATTGGGTCCAAATCAAATATTTACCCATGTATGAGGGTTTTTCCCGTTAAAACCCCTTTTTTTTTCCTTATAGGAGGGTTCCCAATCCTTTGGAGGGAAGCCGGGTAAACACCCCTGTGGACTCAACCTTCAATTTTTGAAGAAGGGGAACCGGGGGTCGATACTAAGACCTAGTTCCGGAAGAGGGAGGAAACGTGGTCGTGACCACTTGGTGAACCCCTTGGGGTTGAATATAGAGTGTTGATCAATTGAATTTATTAAGAAAACATAACCAAATACATTACACATGTAAATCCAATGGTATATATCAATCCCAATTAGAGTCACATTTATGACAGAGCCTACAAATAAGTATGTGTGGACAGTGAATTGGTTAGATCATGGTTGGTGGGCTTCATGCATACAAATTTGTAGTATGGCCATTGTTGGTATCAGGTTGCCTATCTCTGCACTGCCCCTGCTAACCATGATTTGGGTCACAACAAATTGGATCTTGGATTGATTCTCTTTTTGGTTGCAACAATTTATAGTTTTTTTTGTTCATGATATGAGATCTATTTAAAAATCTAATTCAGGTTTTCATAACGTAATGTCCAGATTGCAGATTATATTAAAGCTTAAAAGGAAGCCAATCAGATCAATGGCTTGAAATGTTAGATTAAGAATACATCCCACTTGTAAATCAAAAAGAATTGTTGGATCTACAAATAAGAATTATCTCATCCTATCCTAGCAAATTAGGATCATTAACCCTTGGGTAGCTCAGTTGGCCTAGGACTATGGTTTGCACCCAGATGTTGTAGGTTCGAAACTGCACTACCACAGTGGGGCTACAGGGGAGTTTACTCGGCTTCCCTCTGGCCCAGAAGGATTAGTCCAGCCTAAAGAATTGAGAACCCTTCGATGGTAAAAATAGAAAAAAAAAATCAGGATCATTGACGGAAAGCCTTAAAGTCTTGAGACAGGACTAATATAAAAGATCATTTGATCAGGCTGATTAATATCTGAAACCATTTTATCTGGCTGATATTAGACCACACCTAGTCCACATTCATAGCCACCTATATTGCCCTCGCTACTTCCTTTCAACCACCCAAATGGGCTGCTGGAGGTTCAACTTATGATAAGGACCTCCACTAACTTCTAATATTTGACAATAACAAAAAGAGAGTGTGAAGCAATTGCTATATGACTTCAACTGTGGAACATCATTATCTCTCCCACGTGAAAAAAGTAAAGTCAATGACTTGCAAATCTTCAGCAAAGCACAGCCTTAGCCTTAAGTCAACTCTTTTATATGTCACAAATATCTGGCAAATTCTTTTAAAAATATTGCAATATTATCACACAGCAATAAGTTTCTAGTAATATTAGAATATTTAAAAAAAAATTAAAACATCACAAGAAATGCAATTAAACTATTAATTTATTTTCATGACACTTATATGATAACCCCCCTCCCCCCCGGAAGCGTAACTTGCACGTCTGCCACATACAAATGAAGGTGGAAGGAACCAAATGCAATATTTAAAAAAAAAAAAATCCACTTTACAGTGTCCATTATAATATATTAAGCTATGAGGTTTTGGCTTTAATTTTAACCATCGGTTATAATTTTGACCGACGGTTATGTAACTACTCATGCAACTACCCATCAATTTTCCATCAAACCACTCAGGTTTCAGTTGTTCCTATATAACTATACCCTTTTTGCTCCAATTTCTCTATTTTTATTTTATTCAACTTGTCCTATAGAAAAAGGTATTTTTTTTTAATACGTGATTATTTATTTTGCAATGCCGGAAGATACCGTGCTGCGCACGGATTATTGGGCTAGTTTATTATTTTTTGAAAATCATAGCCCGCAACCTACATGCCACTTGCACACTTGACAACTTTCTTTCTTGGGTTTGAGTCATGGTTTATAAAATTTTCTAATGAAAGCCACAATAGCACTCTAATTCAAGCATTGTATTGGTCGTATTATTCAAATATTACTTGAACTATCAAAAACATTGAACTGGCATGACAGCCATTTAAATTAGTCAGGAGGAAAGTTTCCAAGTGTTTTTTTTTTGGAAAAAGTTTCCAAGTTAAAGCCAATGAAAATGAAGTTTTATTCCTTGCAGGACAATGAATTAGTCTTGAGAATCTTTTACTTTGGCATCACATAAGATTTTGTAGTTAAACTACCTCATCAATCTTTGCGTAGTTCTCCAATTAGGAAAAATGAGTCATGCTCCAAGAAGAAATGTAGAACAAAGTAGACACTAAAAAGTTGGGACCCCATCAAACCAACATGGAGTCTAATGAAGACACTATAGGGTATTTTAGGTCTTTGAATTCGATCGATTTTTTTTAGGGCTTAAAGGACCTGGCTAGCTAAAGAATTTGAAAAATCAATAGATTGCAATAATCTCACCGTAAGTTTATTATGGGAGAAAATCCCAATTTATAGAAAGATAATACAAAACAATCCCTAAATCCAAGCTAAATAAAACAAATTATTTATTTATTCAATCTAATTCAAACCAATCCTCTTGATCAAGATAATGAGAATCCTAACCACAATCAAATATTCTCTAATACCAACTTTTAATCATAAATTTCTAAGACTGAATACTCTTTTAACACATGATATACATGTCGTCAAACTACATAAATCTTGCTGTGTTTTATCGTATGCTTGATTGGATTTATATATGCACCATGTATGGTTGTGTTTACGTGTCATGGCATAGGTTTCTACCTTGCCCAACAGTATCATGGATTGGAAAAGAGGTTTGGGGTGAGGCTCAAAAGGCCATCTTTGGAGCCCTACCACATTTGAATCCTTTTGTCTTTTGAATTTGGGGACACATCAATTCCACTTACTATTACAAATCAATATGCTAACAGCAAGTCCCATCAAATTTCAGTGAAAGTGAACTTTAATGATTGTGTGAACTTCTGTTCTGGTCGGTCTCTTGGAAGTGGTGGGTTCATCACTTTCAGCACCGGAAGCACATCTCATAAATTTATTATCTAGTGGTCGTCCTTCCAACCTACAACACACAATCAAATGGGTGGCAATGGAGTTCCATCATATTCTCTAGTGTCATCATAATATGATTAGAATGTGGAGGCTTTTTTCATGATAGGTGGCAAAAGGCCAAGACTCAGATAAGAACTTGGGATGAAAATGAGTGAGTTGTAGTCCAGTACTCCATTAAGATAGTCAGGTTCCCAAATTTAAAGTCAAGACCCAAACCTGAATGCAGATTTTTTTTTTTCTTTTGTTTAGGTAAGCAAGAAGTACATTATTAAGAAACCGAAAAAAAAACCAACAACAACAACATAAACGCAGACTTGAATAAAGAATTAGCTTGAGTTTAACCTAAATTGAGCCCTCATACTTACATTGATATAATATTCTTTAATTGGAAAGTTTTCAAGGTGGCCGTGTCCTCAAGCAAGGATGGGCTTGGCTTCTGGGGCCCACTTAGCCCCTATGATCAACTAGCTGCCCATTGGATTTTGTCTAAAGGTTAGAATTTGGATAACTTTGGGGTGCTCAAAACTACACCTCCCACGATCAATTGTTCTTTTTTGTTCCTCAGACAAGTATAAAGACTTAGGGCCCGTTTGGCATGTCTACAACCCTCCTCTACTTCTCTTAAAACTTATTCCAAACGGTATTATACCGTTTGGAAAGCATTTATCTGACATCCTTTTGAAAACGGACAAAGAGGTTTTACCTCTATTTCACGTAGCTTCGAAATCGGTGCCATTTCGTACAGACATATTAGTCTGAAGCGGAAAGACTCAAGGCTACAGTGATTTTAACGCTACTTTTGGACTTACCGGTTTCTTCATTGTTTTCTAAACTTTAGGCACCATAATCACAATCCAAACCATTAGATATCTTTACAACATCAAACACGGCTATGAGACAAAGTTTCAGCCGTTGGATGATCACGGATCTTGAGATACTTGTAAAGATAGTTAGATTGTTGGATTTGGATTTTTGGACCTTGTGGGCCTACAATCAAGATCTGAACCGTCCATCCTCTTTGGAAAGCTACAAATAGCTATGGGACCAAGTTTAAGGTGTTAACTCATTATAGATCTTGAGATATTTGTTAAAAAGCATGAACCATTAGATGTAAACAAGCTGTCTCTTTCATGTTTCTTACTATCAGTCCGGTTTTTATGAATTCTAAATTAGTCTGGGCCACTAAATGATGATCCAAACCACCCATAGTCATTAAAATGTGGAACATGTGTTTGGGATAAAATTTCAACCGTTGGATGATCACGAATCTTGAGATATTTGCAAAATGCCCAGACCTTTAGATCTATTTTTACATGTGTCTTACCAAACGGTCTATTTTTAAAATATCTATGTCTTACCAAACAGTCTATTTGTAAAACATCCATTTCAAACCGCTCCATTTGAAATAGACCTATATCATATAGATCTGTTTCGTAAAGATAAGATTTGCCAAACAAGCCCTTAGATAAAACCTTTCAACCCTTACAGCCCCAAGATCTGCATTTGGTGTGGTGGGTTTTAGGCTTGATCATTAATGACACATGCTAGAGTGATGATGCTTTGTTCACAATAAGGATGGAACTAGAAATTTATGGACAATAGACCTTGCATCAATCTATTTAAACTGTTAACTGTTTTTATTTATTTTTTATCTTGCTCATACAACATAAACCAAATTTACATAATAATCTATATTAAAGAGAAATCATACAATGCAGCCAGCAATTTGGTTTAAATGAGCAGCACAGACCATGAAGGGTTGATTGATGAGGTTGTATTTCATGAAAAGTAAAAAGTGAACTGAACTCCAAAGTGAGGATTTCACCTGAGATTTTGCAGTTCTTTCAATAATGCCTGCTGCATATATATGATAGGTATTTCTGTATCTCATTTTATACTTCCTTGATCATTAGGATAAATATATAACTAGCAAAATTACCCGTGCTCAGCACGGTTATGACAAACATTACAATTTAAATAATTATGTATAAAAAATTCATAGGTTTTTTAGAAAGAAAACAAAAGAAAAAAAGATTATGAGTATGTCTTATATAAGCAAAGAATTTGTATCATAGAATGTGAATGATAGAGTTTGGATTGAAAAAAAGTCTTTGAGAAATAAAAGAGAAAAGTGGAGAGCAGTTATGAGTAGTTATGATAAAGAGATAAAGAATGTAGTTGATGTAACTTCCGGTCAAAATTATAACCAACAGTCAAAATTGAATCCCAAACCTCTTAGCTTAATATATTATAATGTGTCAGGTATCTTCGGTTTGCACAATGTTGTATCATGTCTGGCACATGCTTCCATGTCCCAGTTTTATATATGAACAACAGAACAAGGACAGCCACAGATATAGAGCTGATTAAACACCTAAGTAATTTTTTTTACCCACTAAACAGTTACTGTGCAAGATGAGTACTAGTGAAATGGGATCTAAACCAGCCGAGCTGAGTTTGAACAAGCTTTGAGCTTGCCTCTGGCTCAAGCTCAGCTCAGTTCGAGTTTGATTGCATTTAAAGCCAAGCATGCCAAAATTAAGCTTGAGAGGTTTTTTTTTTGTTTCTTTTCTTTTCTTTTCTAAATACGAGAGAGCACCAAGCGTGAAATTAGACAAGAGCTATTCATGCAAGGGGCCCATCTCTACATTAATGCCAGATATTCTATTTCGCACAACAAAAGTCAAGCCGTGGGAACGCTTGTAGGAGAAAATTCACCTTATGAATATGTCTATTATATGTAGGCCCCACCTGAAATATATATACTACATTTAATAATAAATATAGTACAAGATATATGTAATAATCTATATAAATAGAACAAATACAAAAACTAAATTGAGCTAGAACTTGAGCTCAAGCTGAGCCTTTAACTAGCTAATCTTGAATTGAGCAGCGACAAATTAACAAGCTCTAGCTCTACTTAGTCCTGTGAGCTAATCAAGCTATTTCCATTTATAAGTAACTGTTAGAGTTCAGGTTATATTCGGGATTCTGGGTCCAGTTTCATGTCCATATGCAAGGGCTCAAATATCAATTGCCACAATTATATATATTATATATATATATAGAGTTACGCTACAAAACTCCCCGTGCGTTTTTTACAAAAAGCGCCCCTCTCTTTTATCCAATGAAAGTGTGACATATGTCATCAATAATACACTTATCCATTCTCTCTCTTAAATATTCTCCTAAAACTGTAGACCTTTTATAGATTCTCTTAAATCATTGGCTAATAGATAGGGGCAGAAACTCCCCTTTTGAGATAGAAGAGTTTTTGAGAATTTATCATATATATATAGGGAAGTGCTCCTATGAGAGACACTCTCACCAACTTGATGAGAGATAGGTGGGGGCCCTCACATTTAAGTTGGGGGTCCTTGCATTTAAGTTTGTGAGAGTGGATATGGAAGTGAGAGCCCTCACCCATCTCTCATAAAGTTGGTGAGAGTGTCTCTCATAGGAGCACTTCCCATATATATATATATATGGGGGGTCTTCCTATGCATCTATCCCTCACCATTTTTGGTGAGGGACACCCCTTTTGGGGAAAAAACAAGTACAAAAGTGGGGAAAAAGCAAAGTACAAAAGTACACTTTGTACTTGCTTTTTCCCCAAAAGGGGTGTCCCTCACCAAAAAGTGGTGAGGGAAGGATGCATATGAACATTTCCCTATATATATATATATATATATATATATATATATATATATATATATATATATATATATATATATATATATATAGACACACACACATATATATATCAATAGAGCATAAAAAGTATACCGAGTGTATATCATATAGACATGCACTCATGTTTTTAGGTCTCAATTCACATACACACAAAACAAGAGAGAGAGAGAAGCAAAAATCTAACCAAAAAAAAAAAAGGGAAATTAAGTTCTTGAAGAAAGCTGGTGCTTATAGAGGATTAATGACTTTGCCACTAAAGTTACATCAAATTTCTCCTTTTTGTTTGCTCCTTTGACAGCCCTTTTCACTCACAAGAGAAGAAGACATGATGCTGTCTCTTTCTTTTAGCTTCATGTTGTTAAAACATGTGGGCCTCTTTGATTTCGGAAAAGCAGGTTATTTGAAGTCCAAGCACCTTGCCTGGCCAAAAAAAAGCTCAGCCATTGTTGGTGAAGAAAATGATGGTGACAGAGTCATAGTGGTGGGCCCAGACTGAGGTCCATGGCCACACACGCCCATAGATGCCAGTTTAGTGGCACAGGAGCACCAACACGATCGATCACCATCACATTTCACCGACCACTCGTGTGCACCACCCCATTTTCAAACAAAACATGCACCATGTTCCCATTAGGAGCAGACTTGGTAGGTCTTTTTTTCCGGCTTTGGGCATGAGTATAAGTTTAGGCTGGTTCTTCTTTTATATGGTGCAAAGCTCGCCGAAGTAGGGTTATAAAAGGGTTCAGACCAAAGACGGCCCTAACCTTTGGTAGTTTTACATAGAATGGCTACTCGCAGGAGTCTCGAACCTACAGTATCACGCATGTCATCCGAGACTTTTACCATTGTACCAAAACAATGACCTTGAGTCAAGTTTAGGCAAAGTTCTCTTAACTATATTTAGAAATGTAAATGGGTCCACGATTCTCTGATTATTTAGAGGTTCCGAACCGTTAAAAACCAAGTCTGGATCCTTATTTAAGCCCCGATTGTCAATGGGTCCAGTTCCACCTTGGTTCGGACCCGTGGACCTGAGACCCGACATATTACCTCATTTTTCAAAAATATCTCCAAAAAACCATGTTTTTAAATATCATTCTCTACTTAGACCCGGACCTGTCCCATATATGGTTTTGGTTCCGGTTCCAGAGCCAAGAAACCAGTTCCGAAACGGTTCCGAGTTTGGATCCGGTTTCACTTTTCCTTAATGGTTCCAGGTCCACCATGGACCCGGACCAGAACCGACCTGTTTAGAACCCTAACTATATTAGATATCCTATAATGAGTTTTAATATAGAAAACGAGTTTGGATTTAGCTTGACCTGTGCTCAGGGATATAGAAAGGTCATGGGCCTGGTTACATCTTGTATACCTAACCCAACATGTTTGTAACATGTTGGCGTCTGGACCTGATTAGCAATTGGATCTGAAAAATTATTGAGGGGTACATTGACATCCCTATCTATACCTATAACTTCCCTTACTCACAAACATTCTGCTATTGACCAATTTAGGATTGCCTGTAAAATAGACCGCTGGAACCAGACTTAGATTTGGACTCACGGATGCAGATGTTGATTCGGACCCTCCATGTCCAAATTGATCTGGATCCATTTGGATACGACCATTGGCCGAGGCTGTCCCACGTGGAGCCAAATTTGGGCTTTGTTTGGACCCATGGTCTGTATCAGAAAACTTTCCAGCCCAATTATCAGATGGGCTGGATTTGAGAAAATATATACTTGAAGGGCTGGCCCATCCCAACATATATCTAACAGTTGCCTTTTATGGCTTTAAAGGCTCTCTCCTAAGCCCGTAGGGATTATTCTAGCCCAAAGGGCTGGGACAACCGGCGTTATCAAAAAAAATATATGGTTTCAAATGCACTGAGCCTGGGTTTATGCCCTGTGGTTCTGGGTTGAATTTTTAGGCACAACAAATAAATGGGCCAAGCTTTATGGGATGAATTCTAGGCACACAAATAGGTGTGTGTAGCTTGGACAAGCTTTGGTCGATCGGGATGCCAATTCCTGATCCGACCCACAAGTCCCCATGATTCAGCTTTTGGGTTGACCCTGTTGATTTTCAGATAGGTCTGGGTTGATATTTTTTCCCTGATTGATAAATTGGTTGGTTTTGGGTTGAGTTAATCAGTTCTATTAGACCTGCCAACTGGCTCAGTTTGACTAGGGTCCGGTCGACCCTTTTAACTATTTTTTTGTTACGTTCAGGGTGATGTTTATCAATTCTCAGCTCAACCCAAACAGGGCCTCACCTAAGGAGGTTGATCCTAAATGGGTCCTTGCCTGTAATTCTGTATGCAATGTATAACTAAACCCAGCTAAGGAACTGTCTAGCCTTTTGGGCTCACTCCCCCTTCTTATAATCAATCTAAGCCCTTTATGCTCATTAGCCTTTGATGATGTGTTGGCCTAAATTTGACACTCATCTGAATTTTAGGCCCTTCAAAGGATCCTACAATATTTGGCACCAATCTCACTTTATCTAATGGCAAAACTTTCAACAACCTTGAACCTCTCAAAATAGCACTTTTCTAATTTTTGCTGGAGATGTCAATGAAGGTCAGAAACATATAGCTAGAGATGGAAGTTCTTAGGAGTTCATGGGCTGGGCCAGCTTGGGCCTAGTTCACTTCAGTTGGATTTGGATCTTAAAGTTTATTATCCCAGTTGGGCCTGAGTCTGTGATTTGTGTCGGAGTTGAATTAAGTGACAAAAAGTTCGAAGCTCGGCCTTATCTAGCCCAAAAAAGTAGTGCTTGTAGTTTAGTGAATGACCTAGCCGAAAAAAGTCTGAAGCTCGACCTGACCTAGCCCAAATAAAGACCGAACAAGTAACAGATAACCAAGCCCGGTTGAGTAATGGGTTGGCTTGGGCCTAACATGGTTCAAACGAGCTGTGATTGGGCCAGGCACTTATGACTTGTTTTGGTCAACTAGTAAATGGGTTGTGAGACTTATGGCATGATGATTGCCCTCCCAACTTGATCTCGATTACAAACTATGGGCTATGCCTTTTAACTTTACCCTTTAAACTCCGTTTAGTTAAACTTTGTTGAGCCCAATTAATAAGTACATTTAGTAGGAGTTTGATTTTATGTGAGTTAATCAATCTATCAATTCATTTATCTGAGTTCTTTAATTAATTAATTAAATATCTTTCTTCCTCTTTACCATATATTGTTTAGGGGGCCGTCTCTCTGCTTTAAAGTGAAAGCATAGGAATTTATGATCAAATGTGCTCCAAAAAGGTTATCAAAGAGATGAGGGCAAGAATACAACGTGGAAGGAGTTTCCTCCAATCTACTGAGTTGCTTCATTTTGGCGAAAGACCGAAGCAAATATAAGGTAAATTCGGCTTAGTCAAATATAAGTATTTAATGCTTAGCAATTTAAAAACAATTTATTAAACTGTAATAAATCTACTGATCTAAATTTGTTATTATTACATATATATATCTAAATTTTATAATCATTTGATCTTTTTTTTTTACACAATTCTCACAAGCGATTGAGTTGACTCCTTTTGAGTCAGTATCTTATTGGTGGATGAGTTCAATCCAAGCCACGAGCTTTCAAACCTTGCGAGGTATAGACGAGACCTTAACTTTATTAGATTTGAAGTACTAGTGTGATGGCTAAGAATTCATTTTTCTCTATCCTTATTCATTTATTGATAAGAATGTATTTGTGTGCATTAGATTATATAAGAATTGAATACATAGGAACTCATAGTCAAATGAGCTCAACAAAAGAAATACTAAAGTGGCAAGGTGTGAATGACATGAATTGAGAGTGAAGGATATAATATGGAGACGTTGGTGAGACCTTGCTGTGAATGAGCCAGGATTTTCTTTCAGGAGGCAAGTGATAGTTGACTGGTAGCGGCAGAGCAAGATCTTTTTTTCTATAGAGATCAATAATATGTTTTTAATGTTCTACTTATCATTTTTTTTAGAAAAAATTATTTATTATTTAAAAAACTTTTACTAATATTTAAAAAAAAAAATCTAAATTTTTGAATACTTCAATATTTTTAAGACACAATTTTTGAAAATTTTGGGGACAGTTAATGTACAAAAATAATAGGACTGACTATAATGAATACAACCCGCTCAAAATAATCATTTAGCTTTTCTTTTAGGACTCAAAGTTGTATCTCACTCTAAACAAAGTAAGACCTATATCAGATTAATAACATGGTGACCAATCTTTTCATAATTAATTAATGGAAACATGTTGATTGGTTGTTTATGACCATTTAATAGGCCATGATGCTTATGGCAAACATGGATGGTTGAAAATCTATTGATTTATTCCTTGTGATCATTTGATGGGTCGTGATGCCTGTGGTAGGCATGGATTACTGAGAGCATGTCACCGATAGCCATTAACCCATGTCATGAAAAGGTAAAGAATCAATGTGTAATATCCATGTTACTTAAAATAATTGGCTTGTTTTAAGTGGACTTTTTTACTCAATTTTATTTAAATAGGGGTTGGTCCCACCGTAAGATTGAGCATTAGTCCCAGTGTAAGATTGAACACATCATATTTTAAACACATGCTTAAATATAGTGGGACAAACTCCTATTTGAATCTAATAATGGACGGCGAAGATGCCCAAATCTATCTATCTCAAAAAAACATGTCGTGAAAGAGAAATGTCTCCAATGAAGACTTCCATCTTGCAGAAAAAAGGGGAGGAAATAAATGATTTGATGATATTAAAAGTGGTTGTTAAAAGCTGTCTGGGCAAGTTGTAACAAGTTAATTGCTCATCCAAATATCTGTAGTCATGTTTGATATGGCCCTAGCAGCTACTACATTGTAATCTATTTATATGCATGTGATTGGATGGACACATAGAAATAAATGATGGCATAAAAATATTTGAGCCATCACATTAAATCCATCAGATGGGCTCATCTCTAAAATCTAAACCACTTAAAATTCAACCTCCTACCTTGTTCTATTATTGAGAAAATATTTAACTAGTAAGTAAAAAGAATTATGTCCACCGTAAATATATTAATGTGATTGAAATAAGAAAAGAATATGATTCAAACAAAGCGCATTTAGATGTTACAATGTTGACAATGTCACAAATCCCATTAAAGAGGAATTTTCTTTCACGATAAATTAGGTAGCATGACATTTTAGTTGCCCCAATGATTGGATAGAAATTAGTGGATAAGACTTGATTGAAAGAACTGTGAAAAAATAATTATACTAATTTAAAACATTCAATTTTAGCAGGGAGCTGCTAGATGCACAACCGGAGTTGCTCCCTACACATCCGCCCATGGGACCCTTGATGGACCTCACTGAAAAAGACGAAAACACCCCACCCTTTCTTTTCTTCCCTCTCCTTGCTCTACAGCCCACCTCCGGTCACCTCCCCTCCTTCCTTCTCTCTGCCTCTACCTCTCCGTCATTCTTTACGCCTCTCCTTCTCCCTCCCGGTCTCTCTCCCTCACCTTCTTAATAGGTAGGTAGGGCCCATCTAGATCATGATATCTCTAAACCCATCCCCACATGAGCTCCACATTAAGGTGCTCATGGGATCCCAACGCACAGCCAATAGTTACATGGGTAAACTTGTGAAAACATAACAAATTGGGACTCTATAGTTAAAGGTAAAGGGAAATATTAATTCGCATCCATCCCTCACCTCATTACAACGATGGACAATATAGTGGAGCCGATTTTATGATACATCCGAACTATCTATACACATGGGACCTTATGAATTACATGAGATCCATCGAATTTTCACCTATCCGAAAGGATTAGACCATTGGAACGAGGGTCAAATTCTTTTATTTAATATAAAGTTGTTAAATTTGTGTTCCACGTTTGAAGAGATTAAAGACATGTGATAGACCTTAAACTTGATATATGAACCAGTCCCATTAAGTTTTTCCCTCACCATAAGGTTAGGAATGGATGCACATGAACGTCCTCCAAATAAGTGGTTTTTTTTTTTTTTTTTATCCAAATGAATTATCTTTCTTTTTGTACGTTATACAAAAAGAAAACTCTTTATAAGTTGCACACTTAAAGACAAGTTAGGGTTCGAATCTTATTATTATTAAGTTTATTAAATTAAGAGATTCCCATAATACAAAACTCTCAATCTTTTCTCCCTCTAGTCTTTCCTCTCTAAAAGTTTTCTCCTTTTTATAACAAAACTTATATTATTAACTTTTTTTTTTCTCTTCCATCTTCCTTTCCCTCGTTGGAATAAAAACCCTAATCCCTGCTCTTCTCTGCTACTGCTGCAAACAAAAAAAGAACACAAAAAAAGATTCGAACTTGGAACTGTTTCTTCTGCATTTCCCCCCTGCCATTCCATGGCAACTTCTTACGACGGCGGAATCGGTGGAAAGCTCCGAAAACGCCCGTTTCGTAGACCCTCCACTCCATACGACCGCCCTCCAACCGCCTTACCAAACCCCAGTAACAGCGACCAACGTAACTGGGTCTCCAAGCTCATCGACCCCGCTTCAAGAATAATCTCTGGGAGCGCCGCGAGATTATTCTCTTCGGTTTTCCGCAAGCGCCTCCCTGCTCCCGCACCCCTCCCAGGTCTCTCTCTTTCTGGGTTTTACAACTGTAAAGTTATGATTTTTAACTTTGTAGATTTTGGGGTTGGTTTTTTTATGATCATGAATGGTTCTGGGAATAAAAAGATGAGATTTTGTTGTTGCATTTTAGAGTTATTTGTTCTTTTTATTTGGATTGAAGGTTGTTTGAGTGAAATTGTGATTGCTTTGTTGAAAATTTTGGTTTTTTTTTGAATTTGGGATTGCTTGGAGGATTCGATTGGGTTGAAGGATTTGGAGAAATGGGTCATTTTTTTTACTTGAAGTTAAAATCTTGGTGAGACTGTTTGGAGAATTTGATTTATCTGATGGAGCATTCATGAAAGATTGGGACTTTGGGTACCCTGGAAAATTGCTTAGTTGGATAAATAATGGGATTCGTTTAGAAATTCTACTTGGAATGTTCATTTAACAAGCCCCACAATTGATGGGCCACTTGGGAAGAACCCTACTGATTTTAGAGTTTTACCATTATAGCGTCTATCTCAAAGGGACTATTGCGAGCAATGCTGTGCATTTCATGCATTTTGAATGGATGGTATTGACTCTGTAGTTTTTATCTGTGCGCTTTCTTATGTGGCCAGTCCACAGTGGACT
Source organism: Umbellularia californica (assembly GCA_028538565.1). Taxonomy (NCBI): domain Eukaryota; kingdom Viridiplantae; phylum Streptophyta; class Magnoliopsida; order Laurales; family Lauraceae; genus Umbellularia; species Umbellularia californica. The sequence continues at coordinate 14,966,792 of JAPQWN010000006.1, forward strand.
TATTAGATGATGAGTCCCACCTCGCAATCACCTTCAGATGTGACCCAAGGCCCGGCCTTTGCGTTTTTCATGAATTTTTATTGGTCATGGTTATTTGGTTTCCTGACTGCCATAAAAACAAGTTTGTCGTGGATATTAGGTCATGAACACATTTTAACGGGGTTGTTTATGGCAGGTCGCGTTAGAGAGTTAAGTTCCAAAGTGCTTGAGACTGTTTCTTTTTGTTTAAAAACATATCATTTATGAGAAGTGGTGTTTAATTGGTGATATTATTTATTGATCAAAGGAGTTTTTTTTAGAAGGGTATTCGTTCATGTTGTTGGATGAATGAATAGCCAACTCGATCGCGGATGCACTAGCCAAGCAAGGGGTTGAGAGGTTGTCTCCATGGGTGGGTGTGATTATGTAATTGGGTTGGAGTTGGTATAATACTCTTGTACCTTCTCTTTTAACTTTTTTATGCTTTGTACTTGTTTTCTCTTTTTAATAAAGTTTTGTTACCGTTTCAAAAAAAATAAAATTTGTTGGATGAATTTGTTGTTTAATGGAGCATGCAAGCAATGTCTTCCTCTCTTTAGTTGTTTCCACTCTTACCTTCCTTTGGTCATAGCTTGAGTACTTACATCGGCGAATATGATGTTTTCTTTACCTAGATACTCTACTCTTTGACCATTCAAAGGGGATTTTTCTTTTACTATTTTCATGATACTTCATTGCCAATGTGTATTTCCGTTTTAAATTATTTCAATCTGTAACCAAGAAATTTCATTTTTTAATTAGTTTTTGTTTGGATGTATAATGTGAGCAGAGGCCAACCTTGAACCTAGAAATGAGCTTCCTGGAGAGGTTTCCACTGTAAGTAGAAATGTTTATTTTCTTATGAGGTGTCTGAATCAATCTTTTAAACATGGGAGTTTCTTGATGTCTCTTTCCAATTTATTCACTTATATTTTCTGTTTTTTTAGAAGACCATATTACCTTTTGCTATTCTTGTGTGAGCCCGGGTGTTTGTGGGTTTGGGGAGAGGGGCTATGTATTTTGGTTAATCATTTTGTCTTATGTATTTTGAGATCTTGAGTTTTGAACTAAGATGACATAGACAATAGCCTCCTTTTTTTGTAAGTGATAGACTGAAGCCCTGAACCACGCAGAACCTTATATCACATAAAAATATATTCCAGGTCAAGTTTCTTTCCAAATGTGATTTATTTATTTGTAAAATTCCTTGATGGAATTATTTATGCCTTTGGGCTTCTTTATTTTCATCACAATGATACATCTCTTGCTAATAATAAAAAAGAAGAAGAAAGAAAGAAACACAACTCTAATTCTAGAAATGATCTTGCTTCCGTGTTACTGTTTAGAGATGTCAATGTGTCTCTGTCCTTAAATATGTATGCCCACTATGGCATAAATACGGCAGGGACTTGCCATGACAAGGCATGGACACAAATTTTACTCAGATACGGTACGGCATTGTACGTTGCCCTTTATGAAGTATCTGCGCATCTCTAAACAGTAACACAAAAGGGTTGAAAAGTGCATCGAGGAAGATCCAAGGACCCCAGCCAACCACATGACTCCTCTTGAAAATCAAATAAAGTCATAGGAGCAAGTAAATTCTCATGTTTTAAATGTTGTAGTAATGCTATGACTCATTTTTTATTGTCTAAGTTTTTAATTAGTTTACAATTGTTGCTAGAAAATGTTAAATGGAACTGGCTGAATATTAGTGGAAATGGGAACTCTGCGTGTTTGGCACTTTACTAGTAGACTTAAAGTGAAGTAAAGCCTCCATCTTCCAGACAAGAAAAGTCCAAGGGGTCATATCAAAAGCACATAAATTCAAAATTCCCTCCTTTTTAAAAAGAAAATTCAAAAAGCACTCTCCTTTCTCCACTAAATGACTAAAAAAATCCTCGTTTTACACAAAAAGTAAAAAAGATTCCCTATCAAACCACTAAAAAAAAAAGACCATCATAACCCCTTATATTTAATTCTCTTTTGATTTGATGCTTCACCTCACTTTACATCAATTCACCATACATTCAAACACACCCCAATAAGGGCTCATTTGTGCAATGTATGGATGTGGAAAAGTTTTCACAGGAACATGTTTTGTTTGTTTGGTATAACGAGGCAAAATTTGAAAGGCAACATATCAGTCTCATGTAGCACTATCTGTTTTGTGCTTTATGCGGAAATGCCCCTTGAAGTGGAGGGGACGGAACTTGTATTTCTGCAGAACATGGAATTAGCTTATGTGTTGTCTGCAGATTCTTTGCTCTGAAGATACAAAAATGATCCCGGAGACTTCTTTAATATTTTCTTTTGGCAGCTCCAATTTTTCCTCTAATAATGAAAGTCTATCGATTGCTTTCAAATTTATCATTGCCAATCTATGATACCCAGATACGGCAACTCACCCATGGTACCCGTGCAGACACGGTACGATACGGATACGGGTACGGGATACCGCAAGATACGGTGCAAAAAAATAGGGATACGGCTGGTTGTATTTTATAAAAAAAAAAAATCGAAAAAAACAGAAATCACCCACAACCCCACCCCCTTTTTGCCGAACCCCTTCCCCTTCACCTCTACCACCCAGACACAGAGAAGAAGAGAAAAAAAAAAAAAAAAGAGAAGAGAAGAGGAACATGAGAAAAAAAAGAAAAGCCAAAGAGAAGAGAAGAGGAACAGGGGCAAAAAAAAAGGGGTGTACTTGCACCGATGTCGCCACAGCATCATCGTCGTCGCCGTCTCCACCATCGTCGTTGCTGGCTGCTGCTGTCTTCTCTCTCCCCTCATCAGTCGTCTCTCTTATCGTTAGGGCAGAGAGAAAAGAGAAACAAGAAAAGAGACTTGCTTTTTTTTTTCATCTTACCTCTCATCTCATCTCTCTGTCACGTGGGTGTCACATGGGTCTTTAAAGTGTCTTCCATTACTCTGTGAAACTGTGTCTCCCACTCTTATTTAAAAGTGCGCCAAGGCCCATGTATTACCCACTCCAATTTCAAGTGAGGGCCCATCTTGTGGGCTTCAAATTGAGTCAAGCTCAGCCCAGCTATAATAATAATAATAAAAAAAAAACAGCAGCAAAATAAAGAGATTGACAGCTCCAGCAAAATATATATATTTCATTTAAAATAAAATCCCAATTAAATATTTATATTTAGATATTTCTAAAAATGCCGTACCCGTATCCGTATCCTTAAATTTTGAAGTTGAAGTATCGGACGCTCGTTCCCGTGTCCCGAATCCGTACCCGTGTCCGTATCCGGGCATCATAGTTGCCAATAGATGGTTATCTAAAGTCATGCATGCCACATCCATCACCTTTATATTTTAACTATTTACATGCATCTAAATCTTGATGCCTTTTGCTCTTGATGCCTCTACATTTGTAATCACCCAGGCCCTCTTTTGCAGTCTACGGAGGGGTATTGCCTGTTTTATTATTCAAGTGGTAACCTTTTTAGCTGATTAGTTAGTCTCTTACAATTTCATACTGTCACATACAGAATCCTTCTGGAGCAAAAGAACAAGGAAATGGTGAAGGAGAAAACCAGAAACAGAGTTTTGAAAGCAGTGGAATTAATGAAATTGAGCAACTATTGAAGCAAAAAACATTTACAAGGCAAGTATTTCTGTGAGGGGGAACATTTTGTCATGCGACTTGTGTCCATAATATTTGACTGGATTGTAGTTCAAAGTGCCATGCAGCTGGAATCTTGTTTGAATTTTTTTTTTTCGGTTAATATTATCTCAAACACTCATAAAGCTTGTATAACATTTACACTTCTTCCAAGTGTAATTGGTACTGTAACTTTTCCAAGCTTTGATAGAAAATGATGGCCCACGTGGATTTACTTTTTGCAAATACTATTTTTGTGTTCATGATTGTATATAAAGCTTGGCCATCTCTGTTTATTATATAAGATACCTATCCTTTATTGTTAGATTATGGCCTGTCATCTATTTTCAATTGTGTGCAATATATGTATGTATGTACGCACGCACGCACGTATATGTAATATGTATTTTGATCAGTAATGAAAAATAGAGGGAGGCACAAGATGAAAGGAAGGAGAAGAGTATGAGAGAATGATACTAGACACTGCAAAATACATATATCTGCTCAAAACCACAAGATAAAAGGAAGGAGAAGAGTATAAGAGAATGATACTAGACACTGCAAAATACGTATATCTGCTCAAAACCAACCATGGATCAAAATAGCATCCGCTTACTTTCCGCTAGAGGCCGTTACAGACCGCTAGGGAGCCAGCATGGGGTGAGACCGTGAGACTGACAGCTACTTTCCAAAATTATTTAAAATACATAGGAAGCCTCTTTTTTTCTTCCTTATTGTCTCCAAACAACATTTCTATGCAGTTCTTCTACCCTTCTATGCTTAAAATAACACCAAAAAACACAAGATCTCTCGCCGAATTGAAGCTGATACAGAGAGTTCCTCTCAAGGGCTCTTCTCTAGGTATATCCTGGTAGAGACCCTGCTTGGTAGAGGTATTCTTTTCTCTACTCTCAACAAGAAGACATTGTTTGTTTTGATGAAAGTAAATTGGTTATTTGGTTTGAACCCTAAACTTTATTTAAGCGTTATTTTATAATTTATATATCATTTGTTATGTACAATTTTGCTAAATTGCCTTTTGAATTATGAATTTAGAAACGCATAATAGTTCTAACATAGTATAGCTAACCAACATGAATGCAGGAATTTGGAAAAAATTAGAGCAATTCTATTTATTTTTTTTTAATAATCATTCAGAGATACGAAACTTCCATCCATTGAAGGGACCGCTACACCCCCATCTTAGTTATTATAGGAAAAAAGCATCAAATTCTAACATCATCCAATATTCTGGATTCGTTGGATATTTTTTCAATTTTTTTTTGACAACCTTCTCCATTCACACCTCTACGCCGTTACGTATGGCCTGCTATGTTGCGTTTTGGCCACCATCTGCCATGCCCACCGCAACCGCTATTTTGATCCTTGAAACTAACCAAACTACAAATGAAAGGGCCATCATAGGAAGAAATCCTATCCACTTCTCGCTTCTTTGGTATATCAGGAACCTCATTTACTTCCTTTTGAATTGTGTGTGAAATATTTATATTTAGTCTAGTTTTTGTATCAAGATGAATTCACTTGATGATTCAAATGAGAGTTTTGCCTCTCTCTCTCTCTCTCTCTCTCTCCCCTTCTTCTTCTTTCCCCTCCAATTAATTATTGAATCATGCACTGCATAGAGGACAAGGAAGCCAGTAATGAGGAGTGAGAAAATACCATAATGATCTTGGGGATGGAAGAGGTGACTGGATCTGCTAAGTGGCTATGCAGAAGGATCAAGATCATGAGGTAGCACTTGGTTTTGGTGTTTATTTGTATTATCCACATGATTTCTTGCCACATATACACAAAACATGGTTTAAAGCTATTGATGGAGGAAGAGTTTGAGAAATTAAGAAGCAAGGAAATTTCAGCTGAAGGAGGGGCTGGATCTTGCTGAAAAATGTATTGATGTTAAGAAAAGATAACATTGTAAGAAGTACGAACGTGACGAACAAAGGGTTCATAGCAGAGGAAGCCTTTTTTATTAGGAGTGTATCCTAAGAGGGCATGAGTGGATTGGGCTGAAATTTTTTATAACGAAGAGGTGGAAAATGAGCAAAACAAAGGCAACCGAAGATAAGAAGCTGATTATATAGGGGATGGTCGCCATTGAGACAAAAATAAGAAGATTGATGCTAAAGTTTGGGAGATGGAAGTCGATTTATGAGATGTTCTGCGGTTGAAACTTAAAAGAGCTTCAATCCAAAAGGTGGGTGGAATAGAGGATTGAAGAAGCAAAGTTCTGACCGCATCTAATAGGTGACAACAATTCCTTTTCTTTCGGCATCTCTATTTTGTTGAAAGGCCGAGGTGTAGAGACAAGTCCTTTGATTCAAGAATCCTTTTTATTTTGGAGAAACTCTTGGAAAGTATTTGATACATATTCCCCCGAGTTAGAGCGGACAATCTCAAGACTCTTGGAGAATTGGTTTTCAATAAGGGCTGAAAATTTTTTAAATGCATCATATACTGCGGACTGTACTTGCAAGAAATATATCCATGTGTATGGGCTATGATCATCAGTAAAAGTGACAGTATTTATAATGAGCAGGTGAATGGGTGGGTGCAATACCCCAAACATCAGTAGGAATGAGGTTCAAAAAAGTAGTGTAAATGCCATCATGTGTTGGAAAAGGAAGATTTTTGCCCTTTCCTATTTTGCAATTAGAGCAATCAACATAAACAACTTGTAAAGTAAAGTTAGATTTATTCAATAGCAATCCAGAGTTCAACAAAGGCAAAAGTTTCTTTGAATTGGGATGTCCTTACCGATTATGCCACAATTGACATTCATTTTTAAATGAAGCAGACAAGAAAGAAAACACAAGGTTATTCCTATGTATTGCTCGTCTCCTGAGAGAAAAAAGCCATTCACATTTAGGCCCCTTCTCGATCAATTTCCTGGATGCCTGAGAAGCACAATAGTACGGGTAGAAAATGATGCAGGATAGATCTCAGGCCACATGTGTAGGGCCTAAGTCCATTCAGGATTTTTATTTCACTAGTTCCCTGTCATTAATTTTCTAATTTTATTTAAGAGTTGTAATTAGGATAGTTTTTAATTTGGCAATAGTTTTTTAGATTGGTTAGGAGTTTTAGAGCCTAAGGTTTCTTCTATTATTTATGTATCATTGTAGAGAAGGAATTCTTAGAGAGTTGATTGATAGAATTGGGTTTTCCCTTTAAGGTGCATCCTTGTTTATGGTCTCTATGGAGACATGTAGTGTCTGCAGACATGTGCTTTGGCATCGGTATTGTGCTTCAAATTGGATGAAACAATCAAATCCAGTTTATGGGCTGTTCATAGATGCTACAGTTCAGTCAATGGATCTAAAGTTTTTCCGATTGATCTTTGATCTAGGAGGATATTTACCGAACTCATGGTCAAGTTCTCTTGAAGCCGGGGAGGATGATGTAGGATAGACCTCAGGCCACATGTGTAGGGCCCAAGTCAATTTAGGGTTTTTATTTCACTAATTACCTGACATTAGTTTTCTAATTTAATTTAAGAGTTGTAATTAGGATAGTTTCTAATTTGAAATAGTTTCGTAGATTGGTTAGGAGTCTTAGAGCCTAATTTTTCTTTTTATTATTTATATGTCATTGTAGAGAAGGAATTCTCATAGAGTTGATTAATAGAATTGAGTTTTCCTTTTGAGGTGCGTTCTCGTTAATGGTCTCTACGAAGATGTGTAGTGTCTGCGGACACGTGCTTCGGCAACGGTATTGTGCTTCGGCACTTCCCCGCAAATCCTAACCTAAGCGCCTGTATCAAAAAAGAATGAGACTCTGCAATTTTTATCGACCAATTGTCCTACCGAGAGAAGATGGGTGGACAATAGGGAGCGAAACATACATGATGCAAGGGTAACTAGTGAGGAATGTCTCCAGTGGCCATGACAAGAATACGTATCAGCAGTGCGGACTTTTAATAGTCCATTGTATATATATATTAAACATTAGTGAGGTTTGCTGAGGAGAAGGTCATGATTTGAGGCTCCAGAATCAAGATATCAGACTGGGGAGGGAGAGGTTTGTATTATGCCTCAAAAGGTGAAGTGTTGCAAAGGCAGATTATAGAATTTGTTGTACCATTTCACGGCTCAAAGATGTGGAAGGAGAAGGCTGTGCCGACTTAGGAGCAGTGGCAGAATATGAGGCATCAATCATGGCATGATAAGCGCAGTTGTTCTGATTTTGGGGGCACCTTCAGCATGCAGAAGTTATGTTGCCCTTTTACAGTTATTGCAAAATCTGCATTTATAGTTTTAGTTAGACACCTTTGTTCCTCGCAAAGGAGTGTGCCGAGGCATGTGTCTTAGGTAGATGGAATGCAGGTCGGGAGATAAGATTGCACAGGCTCAAATTTACAATGAAGTTTTGTAAGGAATTGATCCCATTTAGTGGTTTCATGAACCTTCTGAAGAGCTGGTAGAGCGTCATCAGGAACCATGGCATGAATCAATTCCATAAATCTCATTCCAGAGATTCATAAACTCGAATTATTTTTCTTGAATAGTCTCGTACTCTTGTTTCCTTGAGAGTCTTCACCCATTTCATATTCCAATTGAAATTGTGGGGAAAATTTGTCTTGACTATATAAGCCCATTTCAAATATTTCCATATGCCTTTTGCAGTTTTCAGATTAAGAATTATCCGAGGGCCAACTGAGTAAGAATCCAACTAATGATGTGGGCATCTTGGGGCCTGTTTGGCATCATTTCCATGTTGTTCCTGATCCTGTGTTGAGACTAGGTTGTACCGAGGTTTGGTTGTGCCGGGAGTTTACTGGATAGAACTTGTTTGGCAATACGATGTCAAATTGTTCCACTAAGAATAAACCGTGCAGCACTTGTTTGGTAACATTAAAACCCACAAGATATAAAATCCAAAACTATATATAACGCTTCATAAGGCTGAAGGCTCTCACTTATAACGAGACCTTCCTCTAAGATCATCATCAATTCACCATTTAAAAAGAATTTAGAGATCGATTTCAACCCCCTTTTCAAATACTGATTGGGGAACTTTTTCTCACTTGCAAATCAACCCAGCCCACCAAGCCCCACCTGTTCTCTCTTCATCATTCATACCACACCCATAGATCAATCCAACCCATCACACACCACCTACAGATCAACCAAACCCATAGCACACCTCGCCTCCAGATTAACCCAAATCAACACACACCCCACCTATAGATCCAACTCAATCCAACACGTAACCTCGCAGAGAAGATGGGCAAAAAGAGAAAGATAAAGAGAGAAGAAAACATAAGGCAATAAAATGGGGTCGTTTGGCCAGAGGTGAGGGGTGAGGGGAAGTAGAAAAAGGCAAGGAGAGAACCAAGGGATTTGCTCAGCAGATGGCTTGGGTAGAGGGGTCGTTCTGCCCTGGGGAGAGGAAAGGGAAAGAGATAGGGATGGGTCGTTGGGGGAGAATGAAAAGGTAGGAGTGATATGAAGGAAGGAATCCGCGGAGACTGTCATATGTGCCAATGAGACGTTTCCATAAAAAAACGATTGTAAATCGTTCTGAAAATCTTGTTCCATCGGGCAGGATTTTATTCATCGGTTTGCAGAATCCAAATCAGAAACACTCAATTTATGTTTGACAAACACATTCCCCACCTTCTTATCTGACGGGAGCACGGGAACATCCCAGTGGCACAATGCCAAACAGGCCCTTGGGTTTCCCATTGGGCCAGTATGGTGGCCTCTGTAGGTTTTGGTGTTGACTCAGCGATATATCCTCATAAATCTTTTCCTTTCACGAACATCTGAAACTGAAATTTCTATGAAAAATAATTTTTTCCATTACTGATGGATAACATTTCATATTTCTCAACATTAGCCATGACAGATTTCTCAGCATGCCAATCCACTAGTAGCTCAGTGGTGAGGCACTCAGGCACCTCCCTTCCACGTAAACAACTATGGATCAATGCCTGGCTGTAGTACTATAGGCGAGGGACTTGGGTGAGTGTGTGTGGTGGTGGTTAGTATTTACCAAAGCAAAGTCTAAAAAAAAATTCTCCAGTTCAAAATACCAAGAGAAATAGTATTCAACAGTGATTTAGAGCAACGGAATGCAAGGAATCCAATTTCCAGAGTTTCTGATTTTTTTGACCAAAACATAGCCAGTCGACATTACTGCTGAATGAGATGGGGCGCCGATAGATCAAAGAATGGTGGGAATCTTGATCAGACATTATCACACGATGATGAGGCCTCACACAAACCTAAGTATGAAGTTTCAGACCAAAACCCTAAGAATCCAAGAATTTGAATGTTGTAGATGACAAACGACCCAAACTACCCATAGCTGAACAAGAAATATGGAAAAATACGACCTTTGGTCCTTGAAAATTCTGATAAAACCTTCATCATTTTCCTAGGATCAGGTGAACCTGCTCAGAAGATTTTGCAGAGTCGCGACCTTCAGTTATGTCCCACCACAGATATAGTAAAGTTCCCAAAGGGCCTTCTTGCCGAACTGAAGAAATGACGATGGCGCTTTTCAAAACGGAGGTCAGAGATGCCTCTATTGCTCTATTTAAGATCAGATGACCAGCATAAGCATCGTAGAGGTGTCCTTATAGCATAATCTGAAGAATTAATCATCAGTGGAAGCCAAGAGTTGACTCAATGAAAGAGGGCTCAATATCAAGACAGCGATGAGCTTAGAGAGGAGTGAAATATTTTTTAGAATGAATTGGGTGATCCCATTCATGGACTGCCTCTTGTATAATCTTTGAGTGAATAATTACACCAAGTAATCCCTTTGATTTGGGGCAATGGGGCAACTACAATCAATACCCCAATGATTGGGAATGCTACAATCTACAATCTAATAGATAAGTTTACATAAATTGTATTGATTATAGGCAATATTACATAGGCAATATCTTCAGTGTGATCCTCACATGGATAGCTTTAATAAGAGTTGCTGTCTTGCTATTGGTCTTATCCTTTTCTCTATCTGTTTGGAATTTGTTTTGCCGTTTTACTCCTTTTTGCTGATATAATAAAGAACTATGTAATGCATAAAGCAATGAATATTTATCTTCTTCTTTTTCTTTTTTTGAATGGTGCAATGAATATTTATCTGTAATCCTCGGGAAGAATGGTTCATGTTTTTCTGTTTTATGGACAATTATATCTCATAAAATACACGTTCAAATGCTGGTCTAAACTTTTCTTTTCTATATATTTGGTCTTTAAAATGTATTATGCATTTTCCTATAAAAAAAGTAACATGTATTTTCATTTTGACTGGCCGTTTTATGCACTTTTATGCAGCTATAGTTCAGCCTTTTCCATCATTTTTGTCTGTCATTGGATTTTATTCCTAAGATTTTCCTTTTTTCTGCTGTACAGAGTTGAATTTGAACGCTTGATAGAACTGCTACGCTCAAGAACTGTTAATTTGCCAAAGGATATTGAAAATAAAAGAACTGAACCAAGTATATCACAACTTGTGGCTGCTCAAGCAAGAGATGAACAATTAATTCCAGCACAAGAAAACAGAGGAGAGAGTAGAATCTCAACACCTACGGATGGTTTTCTTGTAGGAAAACTCTCTTTTTCGTCCCTGTTTAAGTTCATTGTTCATACACTTTCATGCTTTGTTCATGTTTGCATGTTTCTCTTTTGGAAGGATGCAGAGTCCTTAGGAAAGTTGACAAAGAGAACTGCGGCATTTTAGAATTATTATTTTGGGAGCTAATCTTGGTCTCTGTTGAATGGCGTGCTTTCAATATTATTCTTATGTTTGTTTAGTATCCCATTGTCGATATGTTAAAAGGGCTTAACATTAATAATATATATATGTAACAATTAAGGCCAACCTTGGAAAGAATATTAGCCAATGCTACATATTTTGGTTGTGAAAACAAATGCCTTGTAAGTTGATCATCATTGTTGTCATCATCATCAAAGCCCTGTCACAACTATGCTGGGGTCCGCTACATGAATTTTGTTTATACATTCCGATCCATCCTAACTCCTAAGCCAAATGCCTTGGTAAGTTATCGGCAAGAAATGTTGAGGTGGACTTTCTTGCCCTAACTATGATGCCTTGACACCCGAAGGGACGACATGGGTTTTACACACAAATGAAGTTTTGGATGCAATACGACACATCCTTGGCATATACTGAAGTTTTTGGCTATTGTAGGATTCAACACCAGCAACACTATGAGCATAGTGTCTCAGAATTCACGTAGATTTGACAAAAGTTTTTTGCCGGCTGTCAACAAGGTGCAACCCTCCTTTATCTGGGCTTTGGATGGGCAGTAAACTGGCAGAGTTCGATGATGATGATGATGAACACTATGAGTATAGTGTTGATTCATTTACCTAAAATCTAGTTTGTTTTCAGCTTACGAGGGGCATTTGCTTGAATACAATTCAAGGAGGATCTTATGAAGCACAGTAACTTGGTCCTGGTAGATGTGCAAGATGTCCATCATCAGATGGGTCCTCATGAACATATCCCCTGCCCTAAAAAGATGTGCAATGTGAAGCACTGATTGTTTTCTTTCTAACCATCCATTTGTGTGGTACTTGTATGCATATCTGATGAGTGCACGACCCTGGTTTTTGGAGTGTGCACATCATATGGAAAAGAGGGTGGGCCGAAATATTATTCGTTATGATTGGTTGGTGGGTGGCAATATTGACACAAATTTGACTGTCTGGAGGAGGCCAAAGTAGGACTCGCATCAAAATCAAGGGCACCACATTTGGACAAATGTTTAAAAGGAGTTTAGCAACAAGACATTGGCCAAAACCCTTTCTAGCTGGTTGTCTTGGTTGAACAAGCGTTGTGTTATTTGGAGTCCACTTATGTTAATGTCTATTGTTATTAGTTAGGACTCCTTCTTCACGAATGTTAAATAGAGTTGGGAAAGCAAAGTCGGAACGACTTTTTAAGTGCGAAAGTACATCTTAAAGTAGAAGTTTTGGTCCCTATGTCTTAGTCAACCAAGGTATATGTTATTTTGTTGTAGTTTGGAAAGAACAGCAGGGAAGTGGCCAGATCTTTTCTAAATTGGATTTTCCAATGCCTATTATGCAGCAAAGTTAGAATGGTTTATAGTTCAAAGATTTATGTCATTTCTTTTTGTGCAAAAACCTTGGCTGCATCTTCTAGACATATGGTGCAACTCCTGACTACAGCAAGATGAAGACTGAAGTTTGACTCCAAGGCCCTCATCATGCCCCAGATATGTTATGACTGGCCACATCTTGGTATTGCTGATCAAAAGAGAAAAGAAAGAAACATCTTGCACAGATGGACCGGATTGGCATGTGTGCATTCGAGTTCCTCTTCCACTACATTAATGTGATTAATTGAATGTCGTTTGACTTTTATCTTCCTCTTTCTTTGCAATCAATATCATTACATTAGGGTTGGTTATTTGTCCACCTTTGGCATAACTATTGTAAGTGGACTTAGTATCTCGCTGTTTGTTTGTAATCAGAAGAATTTTAGATAAATGTGGTTGATATTTTGGGCTTTGTTTACTTCTTTCTGTTTTGATAACCAAGGACCTTCTTTCCTTATATCCTAGACTTGTGGAAAAATCATTACAAAATCTTTTCTTTTAAATGACATGGACGAAACATAGATATCAGATTTGCTTCCACACAATCTGTGAAAGCAATCTTATCTGAGAATTCCTTTGCTTATTTATTTATTTTTAATCTTTAGGCAACTTAAGATGTGCTATTAGTGTTCATTTTTCTCTGAATGATTTTGTTCCACTACATTCTTGTGATTAATTGAACGTCGTTTGACATTTGTCTTCCTCTTTCTTTGCAATGATATCATTATGTTAGGGTTGGTTATTTGTCCACCTTTGACATGACTATTGTAAGTAGACTTGGCATCTCACTGTTTGTTTGTAAATAGAAGAATTTCAGATAAATGTAGTTGATAGTTTAGGCTGTGTTTGCTTCTTTCTGTTTTGACAACCAAGAACCTTCTTTCCTTATTTCTGAGAGGAAAACTCATTACAGAATCTTTTCTTTTAAATGACATGGAACGAAACATAGATATCAGATTTGCCTCCACACAATGTGTGAAAGAAATCTTATCTGAGAATTCCTTTGCTTTGCTTATTTATTTTTAATCTTGAGGAAACTTAAGGTGTGATTAGTGTTCATTTTTCTCTGAATGATTTTGATGTTAAATGATGAGTTCTTATACCAGTTATTCTGGCTCCTATTTTTAATAATTTTCTTGTTGAAACATTTTACAGGTTCCTGAAGAAGAAGCTGCTACGCTGGCAGATATTGCAAAAGCCTATATGGGGTCTACGCCTTCAAAACTGTCACCATCTTCTTTAGGTTTTCGGAGTCAAATTTTAAGGGAAGATCCACCTTTGCTTAATATTATGCCATTTGCACTGAAGTCACCAAATATGTTGCGTGCACCAAGATCTTCCAGACGCTTTTCTGGTGTGCCTCAGTTTTCTGAGAATCGCTATATGACTCCAAGACCTCTTCGAAGGTCTGCCATATACAGTATGGCTCGATCTCCTTATACCAAAGCTCATTCCATAGCGATCCACAAGGTCTGTGATTGAAATTATCATAGTTCTACTGTTGGAATTGGTAGTTCTAGTTTATTTGTTCTTTCATCCAACTTTCCAGGTTTTGTATTTCAGGGTGCTCAGCCTTCTGATGATGCCTATGCTGGCTCCCTACAATCTCACTGGACACAAGTGGACAAAACACTTAATGGTGGTAAGCAGGTGGGTCCTTTCCCTGATGTGGATGAAATGTTTTCCATTTTCAATTTTCATTCTGTTGTTGCTACCTTTTGTGAATTTGAATGTCTCAATGAAACCTCCCTATGAACTGTAAGATGACCGAATGTCACTATGGTCTGAGTCATACTCCTCCCTCATCATCTCAGTTCAAGGGAGGGGTACTGCCAGATGGGTCCCTCATTACAGATTTGCTCAATAACAATGAAATGGATGAGCTATTTCCTGGGTTTGATCTGCAGCAGGAGGGAATCTGACATGGCTCCAACTACTTGCCTAAGGGGCTCAGTGAAGCTGTGCCTCTTGAAGCACAATTTTTTTCTTTCTCTAGTGTCATTTTTCCTATCTTGCTGTGTAAATCTTTTGGAGTTGTTTTGCTAAATTTAGAAGAAAAAACATGCCTTTTTTTTCACGAGTTAAGTTAGTAAAGAGAAAGCTACCAACTATATTAACTGCATAGTAAATGGAGCTGCTGTCACTGTCTCTCTTCAAAGATTAGTTATCTTGAAGTTAATTGGTTTTACTGAATCAAGATATTCCTTTATATAGAGATCTCTGTTTCTTTTTGCTTCTGTTGTCGGTAGCCTAATCATGCTTTAAGAGGTTGAGGTTCTGATGAATGGTATCAGCCCATGTCTTCCAGAAAATTTATAACTAAATATATTCCTCAAGAAATATGCAGTTGCACATACTTTCACCTTTACAATTGCAGTATCAGGACTCTCTCTCTCTCTCTCTCTCTCACACACACACACACACACACTCACGTGTGCACACACATTAGTGACAGTGATGAAGGGAAAAAAAGAATATTTTGACCTACCATACCAAGGGAAGGAATGGGAAGCTTCCTGCATGTGTAGTTCTTCAATTACTTTGTATGCTAGATTTAGTGGATTTTAACTTCAGAAGCTAATGTTATTTATTTGTATATCAAAACACAGGTCTTAAAACGAACCCGTTCAGTTTTAGATGATGATTCTGGATCTGTTGGCCCCATGCGTAACATCCGTCAGAAGTCTGGTCTGACGTCTCCTTCAATGTATAATGTACCTGGAAGTCCTTTTCCCAGTCCACGGACACCAGTTGGCTCTTATTCTGTTTGGGGGTCTATATCAACAATGAAGAAGCCACTTTCATTGGATGGACCTAAACACAGTATTTCAAAGTTACAGGCTGCAGAAAATGGAGATTATAAGCTTTCTACTACAAGTCCCGCTTTTGTTCATAATCAGTCTAGTAAGATAGCCATGAAAATAATGCAGCAGCTTGATAAGCTGGTGCCTTCTCCCAATGATAAATTATCGGAGTCGAAGGTAGCTATTGCCCCAAATGAGTTGAATCTTGATATGTCAAATGGACGGCCTTTCAAAAGCACAGAGAACAAACATTCGCCCAGGTTGGAGAATGCACAACATAGTGGTAGTTTGGATGGTGTGAGTGGGACCCAGTTACCTGCCTCAGGAAATTCTCTGTCTGAAAACCAAGAGAGAGTTGAAGTGAATGGCCCTGTAAAGAACGTTGACATAGGAATCAGATCATCTTCTGTGGCTGATAATGTGAAAAATACAGTTAAAGGAACCTTGTCTGATGCAAGGCCTGTGGACTCTGTGATACTTGGTTTTTCTGCCAATCTGCCACTAAACAAAAGAGCATTGCAGATGAGTGCACCCGTGGTATGTAATGTTTTTCTTCCTCCATGGTTTATCCAGCAACTTGTACAGTCAGAACTCAGAATAACTTTTTTTTTTTTATTTCTATATTTACATAGTTGATATGATGATAACTCACTTGTTCTTAAAATACTCGGCCAAGTTGATCTATTCACCTGCAGTATTTAATCATGTTTTTCTACCTCTGGTTTATTAAGTAAATTGTATGATCAGAAATAAATTTGTTTTTTATTTCAAATTTGATTAAAATATTTGGCCAAGTTGATCTCCTATTCAACTGCAGTGTGTAATATTGTTTTTTCACCCTCCTTCGTGTTTTATTAAGTAAATTGTATGATCAGAAATAAATATGTTTCTTATTTCTAATTTGTCTTAGTTGATATGATGTAGCCAAAATCAAATCCAGTTAATGGGAAAACCAAGATCCAACCCTAAAAGTCAGCAAGAAAATAAGTTGTGAATCCACGGAGATTAGGAGAATTACCCATCAATATAGATGGATAACCAGCTGTAGATCTTCAATCTAATGGAGATTACTCAATGCAAGGAGAAGCAACAGGGATAAAATAAAATTTTATTCAAAATAATGATAGAGCTGAATAGAATACTAGAGCAGGACATCCCAATATGATGCTTAAATGGTGTCTAAAACCACTTAAAACTCTGGAATACATCTTAACCCTTGATCAAAGCTCTAAAGCAATAAAAAGCCGAAGTAATAGGAGTCCTTAATAGAATTAAATAACTCGGAAATTAAAGAAAAATGAAAAAGGATATTGCTGGATGCTGCTTGATCTCTGATATTGTATGGTGTGTGGAGCCCACGTGGGCCACCTGTTGGGTTGAGCAGACCCATTAGATCCAAGCTTACGCGTGGCAACCATAAGGGTTGGGTCAGTTTGGTGGTTTGGGCCCATGAGGAGCCCATTGGAATAAGCCAACTAATTTGATATGCTGCTGGGAATTCTGGGCTGTGCCGGGTTGGATTCAGGTCAGGTCATGACTTGTTTGTGACCTGCAGTCTGCTGGCCCCTGTTGCTAGTTGTACAATCAAATAAGTTTCTATCAAGTATCAATTAAATTTAACAAATGTATAGCAAATGTTTCTGAGGTCCTTTTATCCTAGGACCCAGAAGTGTGTCCAGGTCCCTTGTGCTGGATCACAACCATCCAAAAAGAAAAATGCCTGGCCCACTTGTTCTTGATCATCACTGATGGATGCGGGCTGATCCGCACCATGATGTGAAGACAGCTCATTTGTTCTATGAATATTTTGCCAAGTGGATCTTCTATTCACTTTTTTTTTTTTCCCATTATAAAATTGGAGTCAGATTGTAGTTCTAAACCTTGACAATTTGTCTCAAAACATAGCTGAGTTGCCTTGACTTGGTTAAATTTCAAGCAAAGTCCGTTTGCAATAAGAAGTTGTTAGTTATACGAATATTTAGGTTTTTTAAACATAGTTAAAGAGGCAGCCTCTCTAGATAATTTGTAATCCTTTTAATAAAATACATTTTTTACACCATCTAACAGTAACAGTTAGTGTCAATTTGGATAATTTCCCTGACAGGCTGACCTCTTTAGATTATTTTTAAACCCTTAAAGTGTGTTTTATAATCGACCCAAATAACATCACCAACCATCTGTATAGCCCATTGTTTGTCTTGATGGATGCCTTCCACTTGTCACTTGGACAAATAGAGATGTGGTAATATCTGTTATGGAGATTTGGTCCTACCTTAGTGTCCAACGTATCATCTAGCTGGGGTCAGAAATTGATACTTGGTGATCTTTTTGATTGCCCTACTATCTCCAGCTACTGTCCTGTGTAAGGAGGGTAGAACAACTTATGGGTTCATGCTTTCATCTGGTAGACAGGAAGGTTCAGGAGGGCTAATCCAGGTACTAGGTCAATATCATGCTGAATGTCCTCATTGCTGGCAACTCCTGTGGAATCTCATTGGGGATCAAATCCTTTAAGTCACAGAGCAAGGACTTAACCTTTGGTTGTGTGGGACAAGTTGCAAAGTGATGGTGGCTGAATGGGTGAATATTTTGGGGTGGACTTTGTTGGTCAATTGCTACGGTAGGGATTAGGGTTTTAATTGGATTGGCGTTTGGGGTAAATTGATGTGGTGTGGAAGGGGAATGAGTTGTTTTAGATCTTCTGAACTGAGGGCAGACCAGTCAGGTGAGCTTTAAGTAAGGATTTTGTGAGATTTTGATGTAGGATAGGTTCTTATGGGGCTGATTTGTATTGGTGTTTGGGGGACAAGGTTTGGGGTTAGATTAGGATGACTCTGGATCTGATTGGGAAGGTAAATGGGAGATTTAAGCAGGCTGTTTAACTGCTGTTGCAATGTAGCAGATAAACAACAGGGTCTAGAGGTAATTCTGGGACCATTAAAGAAGGGATTATGGGTTTGAATGGATAGAAGCTGGTGGGTAACTTGTTTATTTTAGTGGCCAAAGCTCAATTTCTAGTAAAATGAATAATACTTACCAAACGTTCTAATATGTATATAAGCTCAAAGTCATAAAATAAGAGCTTGTTTTTAAAGTTCCCAAACAGGCCCTAACACTTGATCTTATCGAACCAATTTGAATTGCTGAGTTCTTATAGCAACTTTTGACTCTTTTGTACTTAATGATTTTTAGATTTTAAAAGATCATACTCATATATATGGTTTGATCCAATGAAGTTGTTTTTCTGCCTTATTCCTGCATTTTGTAGTTTTCTGTTTTCTTTTTTTCCTAATGCGGCAGACATTTGCTCATTCTGATGTTCTGTTTTTAATTTTGAAGGACGTAGTAGAACTTGAAGATGATAATTGCAGCAGTAAGATCACTTCTGCTTCACGTGCCGCTGAAAAAGTAGAACCGGAATCATATATATCAGAGTGCGAGACTGTTGTCGCTAAGACAGTTAAAGTAGAGAAATGTGTAGCTTCTTCTGAACGGAAGTCTGCTGTTGCAGAAAACAAAGGTGCTGACACAGTGTCAAGATCTGTTGATTGCTCTATTGTTCCTTCAATAGATGCAGGCTTTGCCTCCACTATCACTTCTGCTGCTGATTCTGTGAAGCCAACACCTCCAATGCCTCCACAGCTTTCCTCATTGTTTAACAAGTCTACTCCAAAGGAACAACCTGTCATGACTATGTTTGGTTCTAAAAGTACCAAACAGGGTCCTGCATTTACTTTTTCTTCAACAACCAACAATATTAATGGCGCTTCAGGCCCCAAATCCATTGATTCTAACTGTGAGATAATGAAGAGGTCAGTTCTTTTTTTAGAGATCGTATCTGCTAAAGAACTTTTGACTGCCTACTCTCTTTCTTCTTTAAAGGTTGTGTTTGGATTGGTGCCTATTCACTGCTTGAAGCAGTGCTGTTTTGTCAAGTCATCAGGTGAAGGGTTTTTTTTTTTTTGTGTGGGGACTGGGGGGTTTCCAGAATTAGGAAAACTTGAAAAAAGTGTATTTTTGAGAGAGGGTGTTTTTTTTTTTTTTTGTGTGTGTGTGTGTGTGTGTGTGTGTGTGTGTGTGTGTTGGGGGGGGGGGGGGGGCGCGGCGGCGGGGAGGTGGGTTTTCAAGAATTAGTAAAACATGAAAAAAGTGTATTTCTGAAGATTGTTGGAAGTTCTTTCAATGGTCTTCAAGAGTAGAATTTCTGAAAATCATGGATAAGTATAGAAAAGGCTAAAACAGTCTTAATTCCGAAACTGCTATCCAGATATAGCTTTGGGTGGAAGAAAATGTATGCAAACAACTCTAGTAGATTACTTTAAAGAACTGCAAAGGAGATTTTCTGTATGCTTTACGTTAAAACTTTTTTTATATATGTGTGTATGCAGTAATTAAATGCCATGTGAACATTTTCTACGCTGAAGTGTCTACCTATTCCTTCTGAAAAGGTTGTCATATTATCATCCTTAATTTGTTAACGTGGCTGATGTTCTCTAACAAGTGTTGTTTTCTTCTTTTATTTTCTTTTCGAATGGTAACTGTGATTGTATTAAAAAGAGAAAAGCTGTTGTTGTGGTTGGTTGTTGATAAACTGCAACTATAATACTGAGCTTTAATTTGTACTATGCAATTCCCAGTTTCTAAACAAATAAAACACTTGACTTTTTTTATTTATTGGTGGAATGGTAACAATATTTTTATGAAAATACTGAAAATAGCAAAAGAGATAAATGCTGACAGCTACGAAGATAAGAGCACCCAAAAATAGAAAGCAAGATTAAAAAAAAAAAAAACAATCCTCATTAGGAATTAGCATGTTAATAATCAGAAACACCAAAAGCTCGAGCTGTTAGTGAACGACATAAGAATGTATATCAAAGGGTCTTGACAGCCCCCCTCATGTGTGCGGCTCAGCTCCGCACATGGACACGAACACGCCAAATGACCAACGTGGACAGAAACAAGCCCCCAGGGATTCGAACACACGACCCCCGGCTTTGATACCATGTTAATAACCAGAAACACTAAAAACTCGATACCAAACGATCAACCACCGGGTGGTGTATCTTCTTAGGAACTTCTCCCATCTCATGGCAATGTAAGAAGCAACCAACATTTTCCAAATCATCGGTAGAAGCTGAATATAGGTCCATGTCGTTTGCTAGCAGTGAAATTATTTGGCTTTGGTGGCTTCTTCATGAGGTAGGTGTTTTCCTTTGCACTCATGTCTCTCTCTTTGCTGATAACACTAGTGCCACTCACATAGCAACCAATCCCGTCTTCCATGAGTGCACCAAGCATATTGAAGTTGATTGTTAGTTCATTCGTCAACACGCTGTCTCGGGTGCTGTTCATCTACCCTATGTTACTTCACATGATCTGTTGGCTGACATCTTTACCAAGTAC
This sequence comes from Umbellularia californica, assembly GCA_028538565.1. Classification (NCBI taxonomy): domain Eukaryota; kingdom Viridiplantae; phylum Streptophyta; class Magnoliopsida; order Laurales; family Lauraceae; genus Umbellularia; species Umbellularia californica. Next base: position 14,987,757 of record JAPQWN010000006.1, read on the forward strand.
CAAGGCAACGGCCAAGCATCGTCATGACTATCTAGCAGGCAAATTGATGCTTCGAACAACTCCGCCTCAATTTGAGGGTGAGTTTAAAGAGACAGATAAATCTTAGTTAGAGGCTCAGCCCGGGGTTCACAATGTTCAATCCGAGTTAGAGGGCTAGCCTAAGGCCCAACTTCTAGAATAATTGTGATACCTGTAACATATCCCCACCGATTATATTTGGTTAGTCAACCTTCCCCACATAGAAGATTGTACAATCTGTATAGTTGTTACATACCATACTTAGGAGATTTATTTCTTGTAATTTGCCTTAATTAAGGCTCCACTGTTAATATAGATATGGGTCGATCACCACAATGGATGATACGATAATTCTCTCAATTCCTTCTCTCCACTATGTTCTTTCTTTTTGTCAAGTTGTCATAGCAAAGTCTGATGCTCGACTCCTTTGCTAAAAATTCGAAGAATATGACAGAAAGGTGCATCAAAGAGAGATCCACAACCTCCACCACATAGCAACTTCCAGGGAGCCTAAGAAGAAATAGAAGCGCAATGTATGGCATGCCAAGTCACCTCCCACTAAAATATGCCAAAGGTTGAGATGTTTTGCTTCTTGGAGACCTGCCCTTTGCTAGCATTTTCAGTTCATTACCTGAGCAAACTGCAGCCAGGCCTGAGTAGGTTTTTCTGCATTACCAAATATTGCCAGTGATGCCTACTAAGCCAGGATTATTGAAAGCACTCCTATTGAAATTAAGCTTGAAGAAATCCGACACTGGCGGAGACCACGAAGCTGTGATGGAAGGAGAAGTCATTCCTGCATTACCAAATGATGCCACCAATGCCTACTAACCCAGGATTATCGATAGCACTCCTATTGAAATTAAGCTTGAAGAAATCTGATGCTGGAGGAGATCATGAAGCTGTGACGGAAGGAGATGGGAAGGAAAATGCTACCTCATGCCAACACCTTCTGATTATAGAAACCCCAACATCCTGCAATTACAGAAGAATTGATACCCATTTGGGAACATAGAATTTCACCCTTTCAAATAGTGACTTATAGGAGTATGTTTGCAAAACATCCATTCCTTTCTTTCTAATCACCCATTTAATATAACAACAAAAAAGTGATCTTCCACTCAATTCTCCCTCTTTAAAGACCCACTTTCATTGGATGTGCCAGAAAAAAAATCCTTATTTTGCCTTTGGATCAACTTTCCTTTATTTCCAATATAGTTTCCATTGAAAAATCCTTTAATTTCCTTTTCCTTTGAAAAAACGCATTTTTATTCCAATGCTTGCCTGAAGAATCCTTCAGTCCCACCCGTTTATTATTACTATTTAATTCTGAGATGGGATTTAATTATTTAACCAAAATTACCAACAAATTGGATATAGTTGGTTGTGCTTTGAACACCCACCATTTCTCTTTGCATTGGTCTCTACTCTTGCATTATACTAGTTACCATACACAACCTGTATAATATGAACTACAAACTACCTAATCAATATGAACGGAATCACTTTAGGTTAAGAGGCTTTTGGAGGTAGGCAACTAGAGATTCTCACTGGGGAAAAAAAGAATAAAAGATCATTTATCTTATCTCTGTTTTTTTTTTTTGAAATAAACTTGAATAGCATTTTATATCATTAAGGAACCTCTCTGTTCCGATAGTTTTGTAAATTTTTTCCCCCTTCAGAGTTACCAAAAGACGAGTATGAGTCAGCCTTTAGTTTTTTCTACCGTTCCATTTGTTCTTTTTTAAATAAATTAATAAGCAATGAAGGAGGAAATTTGTAAATTTTGAATTAACCATTTTATCTGCTCCTTAAACTGCATATGTGGGACTGACTTTTTTGGGTGATATCATGGCCTTATCTTGTATCGGAGATGCCTTGCAATCTTTCCTATAACACTACAGATATATGATGGCTGTTGGCTGTTTCCATTTGTCAACTACCATTTAAATTGGAGCGTCCCAAAGATTTGTATCCTCTGCTCCCCAGTCTACTGGCTTGACTGGTAAGGTGGACCTGGATGTATAATTCCTGATCAGACGAGGATGGTTTTTTTTTTTACCCAGCATCATAAAATAAGCTCATGAAAAATAAATGTCGAGCATTTCTCATATGATACTTAGCATGGTGATGGTAATTTTTCATGTTTTTTGCTTACTGGGAGGTGTTTTTGGAAGAACAGATGAGCAGAGTGCATGAGTTTTCTGACATTCTCGCTGTTTGATATTCCCTGCAGCACTGCTACTGAAGATACAAATCCACCAGAAGCCACAGGTTCAGGCAAAAATGAGAAAAATCTAAAGGGTCGAGATCCAAAAAAATCATCGGAGAATGCCATCACAGGCATATCAACATCAGCTACTCCAAAAATCTTCTCTTTTGGTGTTTCTACCAATTCAAATCAAAGCAATGGGTCATTTACAACCGTTCCATTGTTCTCAGTTAACGCTGCACCAGAAGCTCCTATTTTTGGAAGTTCAACAAGCCTAATTTTCCACGGCAGTGGTGCTGCCACATCTGGCTGCAGCAGCAGCAGTCCTATGTCAACTGCAGTACCTGTTTTTTCTGCATCATCTGCATTCAAGTTTGGGGCTGGCAACTCTTCAGCTGCCACTTCCACGACAGCAACTTCGAGCCTGGTTTCAGCAGATTCAGAATTGAAAACAAAGCAGGCATCATTGCCCTTAAATACAATGGGCTCTTCTGTTCTGGCATCAACTGCTGCATCAACACACACCACCAGCAGCGTTTTCAGTTTTGGTGCTTCAGTCTCATCTAGTTGCACTACCAGCTCATTTTCTGCTAGTAACCCGTCGCAGAGTTCTACTTTTGGTGCCACTGTTGGTTCTGCGTTTGGCACTGCAAGTGGAATTACACCATTTACGCAGAGTATGCAGAGTCAATTTGGATCATCTTCAACTCCAACATTCGGATTAAGTGGTACTTCTTTTGGCACCGCCAGTTCTCCATTTGGCTCTTTGTCTTCCAGTTCCAAGTTCAGTTCAGGATCTGGCTCTGGATTAAGTTCTTCTATGTCATCTTCTGCAAGCACTGGTTCTTTTGGTTCTGGTGCTGGCTTTTCATTTGCCCCAGCTAGCATGACCGCTTCTACTAGTTCATTCAGTTTCGGTTTTCAGCAATCTACGTCCATTTTCAGTTCTGGGGTTGGCTCTACAGCTTCTGCAACGGGGTTTACATTTGGAGTATCCGCTGCAGCTTCTGGTAGTACACCATCAACGTTTGGTTCACCTTTTGGCACCTCATCAGGATCTTTGTTCTCATTCACTTCATCTTCTGCCACCACTGCTGCTTCAACCTCCCTCTCTCGAGTGCAGCCTGTGTTTGGAACAACAAACCCAGCTGTTAATTTTGGATCAGCCTCCCAGGTAAATGATCGAATCATGGAGGACAGCATGGCAGTGGACACAGTCCAAGCATCTGCGCCTGTGACTCCCCCGTTGGCTGGTCCTTCGAGCCCATCATCATCGTTGAATTTTGGTTTTGGATCAGCAGCCGCTCCAACTATTGGGCCATCGGCTTTCCAGTTTGGTAGCCATCAGAACACGGCAACTCCACAGAGCCCGTCCACATTCCCTGGGGGAGGATTCTCAGTGGGATCTGGGGGCACCGACAAGTCTAACCGAAGGATTGTGAAAATCAAAAGAGACAAGCACCGGAAGAAGTAGGTTCCATGAAGTCCTAATGGAAAGAACAATTTGAGCTGTTCTCGCAGGCACTGCACCGATGAATTTTGACGAGTATGGTGGCCTGTTATTCAACAGAGGTGAAACTCTGTATGTTCACTCTCTTTTCTTTCCTTTCACATGCTTGTGCATTCTTGTTCCAACGAAGGCAAAAATGGTTCGTGGCACTCGGGAATGTGCTGCACGTTGGTTTACTATTAGTCACAGTGAGCTTCCTCTCCAATCTGTTTTGCCTTTTGCCTTCATGGTCATTTTGTTGCGGTTTTGGTTTACTTACTAGCCACAGTGAGAGCATCAGAGGGCAGTTTGCACCTTCTTTTAGTTTTCTTTCTGTTTCGACAAGCACTTTCTGCTGCAGTTGTGCTGATGTACTTCATGGTGTAACATAAACAGGCAAATGCTATGTATCTGTAATCTAAGTTTTAGTTTGAACTGAAATTGAAAGGGAAGTTGGAGGGTCACTGGTTTTTCTTGTATGTGCTGAGTTAGGGACTGAATGATATTAGAGAACCGGACAGGAGTAATTTGAATCATTGTTGACGACGTGAAATTAGCTGTATAGCTTTAATGGTCTGTCCTCCAAAACCAATGACTACTGAGACTCAGTAACCCTTGAGGGCCCATTTGAATCTGTTTTTGTGTTCTTGATTGTTGATGCATCTGCTTAGCTTGAGTTACTTATAAGTGAGGATTGTTTAATTCCTTGTCATAAATCAGTTATATCTAAAGCCAGACTTACAGGTAGTTTGATTTTTATTTCTTGGAACATGTAGTTGGACGGTGAGATTGAGGCTTTTCTTATTATCGCAATGGGTTTTGAGTTAAAATTTTAAGTTCATGGAATTCAGTTGCATGAATCTTCATACCCTTCAAAACTGGAACATTTTTGTGCAACTGGAACATTTTTGTGTTAATGAATTTCAATGAGCTAACACTGCAGTTTACTACAATAGTGAAAGTTCATTTAAGAATTTCAGCATTGCTTCTATAATTCTGCCCGAGTTCCAGTAGAAAATACCCTTGGTGGAAGTTTGTTCCCATAATATATATATATATATATAGGGAAATGTTCATATGCATCTATCCCTCACCATTTTTGGTGAGGGACACCCCTTTTGGGGGTGTTTCAAGTACAAAAGTGAGGAAGTACACCTTTGTACTTCCTCACTTTTGTACTTGAAACTTCCCCTTTTGGGGTGTCCCTCACCATTTTTGGTGAGGGATGGATGCATATGAAGACTCCCCATATATATATATTCTTAAAAACGCCCCACTTTAATTAACCCCCCTTTTCGGTTTTATTTATTTTTTTGGTCACGAGGCCTATATTGAGACAATCTAGTCTTTTCACACACTACCCCACCATGAAGAGTCACAAGTCCTAGTTTGATACTCATTCAACTTTTCATTTTCGTTGGATTGGAATCATGATAAAATGATGTCTCTAAACCATTACATTTTAGGGTTATTGATCAATAGGTTAGGATGATCTTATGGGTTCAAGATTTTACATATAAGTAGCCTTCATATTGATCTTTCCATCCAGTGGACTTCCATAGTCATCAAGCATCCCAGTGGGCCCAACTAGGAGGGGTGTTTTCTCTTAAAAAATGCTCGGCCACTATATAGCACCCCCCCCCCCCCCCCCCCCCCCCCCCAATATGGGTAATTCTCCAAAGCGCCCCACTTTAAAAATATCCTTATTTTTGCTCTCTTTTTTTTTTTTTCATGGGGCCCACTTTGAGTAAATCTAGTCTTCGCACACATAGTACCCCTTCATGAATAGTCATAAGAACAAATTTGACACTCATCCAATTTTTTCTCACCAATGAATTGAAATCATAAGAAAATGATGTCTCTAAAGTCATTAGGTTTTAGGGCCATGGATCAAAGTGTTATGATGATCTTATAGGGTCCAGATTTTGCATAAAGATAGGTCTCATATAAACTTTTCATCCAATGGGCTTTCATGATCATCATACATCCCGATGGGCCCTACTAGAAGGGGCGTTTTTTGTGTATAAATTACAACAATTAGCCCATCTACAATATTGTATAAACAAATATGTTTAAATATAACAAATTGTGCAAATTAAAAACTGACTCAAAATAAAGTTCTTTTGTACTATGTGCAGGCTGCAGCCATTTCCAAAGGAGGAAGAATTTTTTTTTTTTTTTTTTTTTGCTATCGGAGGGTTCCCAATCCTTTGGGCTGAACTAATCTCTCCGTGCCTAGAGGCTAGTCAGGTAAACACCCCTGTCGCCTTAAAGTGGTAGCACTAGTGGACTCAACATTCAACTCCTGAAGAAGGGGGAACTGGGAGTCGATGCCAAGACCTCTAGCTCCGAAAGAGGGAGGAACCGTGGTCCTGACCACTTAGCCAACCCCTTAAGGTTGAAAGGAGGAAGAATTGGGGAAACAAAGACCTGACGGTCATGCTATTGTTAATAATTTTGCAATTGCAAGATGAAAAGCAATAAATTCGTAAGGTTTAGGCTATTGTCCGTCAAAAAAGACATCATATCGACTTTCTTTTTCCTTTTTAAGGCATATGGGACCCTTATGATCAAACCAACCCCCTCACATTCACTACTCTCAATGCACCGACAAAAGCCCAAAGTTGACACTAATTGTTAGCAGCTTGAAACCCTGAAAAATGATATCTTCTAAAATCATTAAATTTAAGAGTCGCGGATCATAGATTAGGATGATGTAACAACGTTGAGATTTTGCACACATCCACGTCTCATTCAGATATTTTGATCCTCCACCTCCCCCACGATTGGCATTGCACCATTGGACCCCACAAGGGATTCTGCATGAACGATCCATATGGATGTCTGCACCAGAACATAGCCCATATATATAACATAATCCATCAAACCAATCTAAAAAAAAAAAACCACGTGTGCACTCGGAGGTTGTAGGTTCAAAACTGCACTACCACACTGGGCTACATGGGAGTTTATCAGGCTTTCCTCTGGGCCCGGAGGGATTAGTCTAAGCCTAAGGGTTGGGAACCCTCTAATAGCCAAAAAAAAATCTAAAAAAAAAAAAAAAAAGCCATGGTTAAAAGACCATTAAAATTTAAGGTTATTAAATCAAGGGCTAGGACAATCTGATGGGGTTATTTTTTACATAACCCTTATAAGTAAAGAAACCTTTTTAGTTTTCACCCATCTTATCTCTAATGATAGAAAAACATCCAAGTGGGTCTCATGAGTTGGACCGTAGGCACATATGTGGTCTGCTCGCAGTCATAGGTGTAACTCCTTCATCCATTTTACGTATCCCAAATTGTCGCACGTGATGGGCCCCCTCAAACCAGGAACCAATACCACTAAATTGATGAATCCAACCTCTGATATGAACACTCGACCAATTAGTCCTAATATGGATACATTTGATTAGTTGTACGTTGTCTTTTTTTCTTTCTTATACCCCAACCAGGGGGCTGAGACTCAAGAGAAAGCCCGCATACACATGGAAAAGTAGCCCACTCAAGTGGGAAGAAAGCTCGCGCATGCGGGAAGAAAGCGAAAGCCCACACAAGTGGGAAGAGGTGATGTACCCAAGATTCGAATCCTGGGCAGCCATGTAAGAACTATGGTAAGGAGCCGTTCTTTTGATCATTGTCAATCCAACATTTGTACCCATCAGATCGATGTTCAAGATCTTAGGAATCACCATATACAGCCCTACCTGCTGAGGAAGGTGGATGCTTTAAAATCCAACGTTCCGATCATACCCCTTTGCCATGATCAAGTAATAATGGATGGATTGGATCTTTTGATCAAGGATTTTTTTTTTTTTTTTGGCTATCAGAGGGTCCCCAACCCTTTGGGCTAGACTAATCCCTCTAGGCCAGAGGGAATCCAGGTAAACTCTCATGTAATCCCAATGTGGTAGTGCAGTTTCAAACCTACAACCTCCGGATGCAGATCATAGTCCTAGGCCAACTGGGCTTCCCCTTGGGGTTTGATCAAGGAGTTTGTGTGGTATCATCTATTTATGTTGTGGCATATTAGATCATCTGATATGGCCAACTAAATAAACCAAACACCAACCAAGATAATCGACTCAGATTGAGGTCCTAGGGTGTTTAAACTATCTAATTACAGATTTTTTACTGTCATTATTAGCGGTGCAGTGATTTTCCAAACCACTGATCTGCTTGAACAATTATTCATCATTCATGAAGGTCCATATTTCATCAATCAAGAGGATTGATAACTCGATATGAGGGCCTGACTTACAATGCTCCAAAACTGTCTTGGTTAGAATGGGAGACACACAAGTACACAACCCCTGCTGCTTCTGCCGTTTTTTTGGGACTCTAGTTGCATTGGCGTCTTAAAATGTCACTTGGATGCCACGATCAAAACAATGAAACAACTCCCCATCCCCACAAATGAAATTTAAGTGGTTCCATTGTTGGACCTTAGGAATGTAAATGGGTCGGTTCAGGCCTGGGTATATGGTGGACCTAGAACCGAAATTGTTAAATGAGAAAGTGGAACCGGACCTAGTTCAGAACTTGTTTCCTGGTTCCAGAGCCATTAATGAGAAGATGGAACCATAACCGGAACCGGTTCCGTATATGGGATGGGTTCGAGTGTGGGTACAAAATGACTTTGGAAAAAAAAAAACTAGCTTTTAAGAGGAATTTATGAAAACTGAGGTAATATGTATTTCCCGGGTCTATGGCTCGAAACCAAAGTGGAACCAGACGTGTGGGTAGAAAATGACTTGGGAAAAAACAATCTCTTAGGAGGGATTTTCAAAAATTGAGATAGGGTCTAGAGGTCGGAACCAAGTTGGAATCAAATCCGAACCCATTTAGGTTATAAGTCCAAAAAAGGGATCCGGAGCCATTTTCATATCGAGACCTAAATAAGACCCAAACCCAGTTATTAACGAGTTGGAACATCCAGGTAATTAGATAATCGTGGACCCATTTACATCCCTATTGCAACCCTTACCTACCCAATTGGATGACGTTGTTTGTGTGGGCCCATCAAGCGCAGTAATGTGTGGCTTTAGCAAACTCACGTACCCTGGTCACTCCTAGGCTAGTATCTGGCCCCACTTGCTGTCTAGGACAGTGACCGGGAATTGGTAGGGCAAAAGGCTCACATGCTCTAAAACCGACTAAGACGGTAGGAGATGACACCATGTTGAGTGAGTTGTGGAAAGACTTGCAACAGTTTCTATTTTAGTGCTTCTAATCGGTTTCTTCAGTTGGTGCCGATACGGATCTACTTCTCCTGCTCGTAACTAAACCTTCGACTCCTTTTATACCGCACAAGCTTCTACTTTCCTCTCAAAAACCAAGTCCTTTCTCTCCTTCCAAACAACACCACAACACTACAACTCTCTCTCTCTCTCTCTCTCTCTGTGTGTGTTTCTTATGGGAGATATAGTTTTTGTACAAGAAGACGAGGGTCTGTTCTCTCTTGCAGAGATGGAAGCTGGATTTCTTGGGAAGAATGCAGAAATGAAAGTTGGGTTTCTTGGGAAGGATGGTGATAGATGCATGAAGGGTTTTCCTTCTATTCTTCCATCAATGTCTGATCTTCTCTTTGATGCATCTTACGGACAACCCTGCTATTTTCTTGACGCTTGCATTTACTGCAAGAACCCCCTCGACCAAGAAATGGACATCTTCATGTACAGGTTAGAAATCATTTTTGTTTTTTCTTGTTCAACTTACAGACTAAATTTCATTAATTTGATTGGTGGTTTGTCTCAAATCCATATCAAGATCACAATGTAGATTCACTTGAATCCATTCCAGACTATGGGGTTGATTTTAAATGGGGTCTTGGACTTAATCTTGCAAGATTCACCCCCTGATATCTTAGTGAAAATGATATTGATTTAGCTATTTGTAAAGTCCAATGGATAGTTGTTTTACGTGTATAATGCCCCTTGTTTTCCACTCTTTCTATGTTTTTAGACAATATCTAAGTGTTTGGCTGTGATTTGTATCATATGCAGAGACACCCCCTTCTGTAGTGAAGAGTGCAGACAAGAGCAGCTGGATATTGATGAGGCCATGGAGCTGAGGACCCGGATCATATCCTTCAGGGTCTCTTCTTCCAGTCTGCCGACCTACAAAAGCAAATTCTGCGACTTCCTCCAAAGGGTGGGGTCCATCCTTGCTGGGTAGAAGAATGGGAATTGAAATTCAGAGAGAGCCCCAAGTCCCAACACAAATACATGCACACAAGGTATCCATGAAAACAATTACTTGTAGAATAGCATATGTCTAATACCAATTTTGGGTTATCAACTTCTCTAGATTTTAGGTTCAGGACAAGGTAGTGATGCAAGTTTCAGAATGAAACTTTGTGTAATTTCGGATGTGTCACCTTTGGGGGTAAATTTTTCTTTTAGGGGAGTATAAAGAAAGAATATCTGCTTGGGAGAGTTCCTTTCCACTGTTTCTTTCTTGTTTTTGTTAGTATTTCATTGTCTATTAGCTAATTGTGTTTTATTAGAGATGTTTTGATGGTCAGGTTTTAGGGCTGATTGCCTTTACCCCTTGATCATGCATGGATTGTGTGATCTTAACTGTTATGTATTATGAGTTATTGTGGATAATAATTGGTGATCAGTTATATATTCCGAGAGAATAAGCCTTGGGTGGAAATTCATGATTGATCCTCATCTGATCAATGGTCTTTTAAGGGTTCTAATAAAATGACAACTTTTATCTACCAAATGATGTCTGCATGGTATGGAATGTGGTACGGAATGGGGTCCATTGGATGGGTTACTGAGTGAGGTTTTCAACGAACCCAAATGATTTATGCATAACTTGAAATCAAGTTTGTTGGACAGGTTATTGAGTTAGCTTTTCAATGATCCCAAATTTGTTAGATTTTGACTTCATTTCCGCAAATGGTATTTTTTTTTGCCTTTTCAGTATCTTTGTTGTTTCATTAGGATTACAAATTGGTATCCAACTATTCAAGTATTTGAACTCTTCTGTTCTGAATAAGCCTGATATGGAACCTGTTTTTGGATTCAGAGAAATTTGAATTCCGATCCATGCATTTATCCAAGACATTCCAATCCAAAATAAAAAACCATGTACATTCATGAGGATTTTGATTCTTGATGATTCCATCCACATATTACAAATATATATAGGTTTTAAGAGCCTGCATAGTTTAGTTATATGCATATTTTGAGAATCTACTTAGCTTTAACATCAAGCTCTTTTATACAATTATACTAATGGATTCCACATCTTATTTCGAATCCAGATCCGGATTGGAACTGGATCCATTTCTTTTAGTTTATGATGGATTCGATTATAACTTATAGGTCCCAATTTAAATCTGAACTCTGACTCAAATCTGTACTTTACTTTCTTCTTTTACTTAAGTTTTCATTCTACAAAAGTCCTGTACTTTTTATTGCTTTCATCATTCTCCTTTTACAGAAGACATTTTTTTTGTTGCTATCGGAGGGTTGCGAACCCTTTGGGCTGGACAGATCCCTCCGGGCCCAGAGAGAAGCCGGATAAACTCCCCTTAGCCCCAATGTGATAGTATAGTTTCGAACCTACAACCTCTAGATGCAAACCGTGGTCCTAGGCCAACCGAGCTACTTCTTTTATAGAAGAAATTTTCCTTTGCTTCTTTCATAGTCTCTATGATCGCCTTTTTTTTTTTTTTCGCTCTTCCTAATAGCTCTCCTATTAATTTCTTCTTAATTATTCCTATTTTTTTCTCAATGCATTTTTTATTTTCCTCTTATAAATAGATATTTTTCAAAGTACTTTTTTTATAAAAAAAAAAAATCGATTATCTGTCTGATGGGTTGGATCAAGCCTTGATATTTTTTGAGAAGTCAGATCTATGACGTTCGTATTCATAATGATTTGTAGTGATCAATCTAATAGTAGACACAACTTTAAATGGAGTGAAATTTGGCAATAGACCATATAAGGAACTAGACATTTGTTCTGAGATGTTCGTGCTCTTTCAAAGTGAGCCCAGTCCAACAAAAAAAATAAAATAAAATAAAAAACAAATGACCTGCGGGCACAGAAGGAAACTCACATTTTTCATGATTCTGAAAGTCAAACTTATCAGATACTGTCGTAACAACCATATCACTATGAGAAAAAGTGTAAAATAATTCAAACAGTGAAAGCCAAGGCATTTCGATTCATAAGAATCTCTCTTGATAATTTTTTTCGTGAAAATTTATTGAAATCTGTAGTTTGGTCGAGGTTTGTTTCCATGTAAAACTGAGAAAAAAAAAAGTGAATTTTCCGCACCAGAAATTCTAAAGGAAAGTAGGAATTTTTGTAAAATTTCTCTTTGAAAAGGCCGGGAGCCCATCCCTCTTCTCCGTTCTCTCTATCCATTACTCTTTTCACAAAGGAAAATTGTTCAAATTTTCAGTGCATCGCTCTTCTCTGCCTCTCTATCCATAACTCTTTTCACAGAGGAAAGTTGTTCAAACTTAAAGAGCAGTGCAGCCCATTGTTCCCCTGTTTGCTACATAATTTCCTTGTGAAACAATTAAAAATTTTAACTAATTTTCCTTGCCAGAGGATTTCAATTTCCCGTGAGGGATAGAATGCAGAATTCCTCTTGAGGAAATAGAAATCTGCTGAGAACGGAATCTACATGTGGCACAAACTGATTTCTTTACCCAGCCAAGACACCATATTGTACTGTGGAAAATTAAAAAGAGGAATCGTCTCTCGCTTAAAAATTTGCCAAATAAAATAAAAAAAAACAAACAAACACAGACACTGCAAGTCATGGATTCCACAGTTTTCTAAAGGTGCCCTAAATCACATGGAAGGAAACATGGATAAATCATAAATGGTCACGGCACTATCTGAGGAAATTCCCACAAGATTTGTGCACAGAGTTGGAAGGGCTGGTTTTTTAAAAGGTGCTGTATTTCTCATAACAGTAATGATTTCATATAAATTTACCATTCAAATGGGAAAAAAAAATTTCTCACATGAATTCAAATGGAAAAATCATAACAAAAAAAGACAAAACAAATTTTGACTTCAGAAGACAAAATATTATGGCTCATCAATCATTTAAAACATGACAATTGCGTTCTGACCATAACACTGAAAAAGAACATCTAAAACACATGCACTCACTTAAGAGTGAACCAATACGAGGCACATACAAAATTTACTATGACAAGAAAGAAACACCGACCCAAGTTGTTTTACCAAAAATCCATCCACTCCAAGTGGTGGCGACGGAGAGAAGATCAGACGTCATGCACGCCCTGTGAATGCTCACAAACAAATCTGAATGGGCACAGCAAACCATTGCCTGAACTCTGAAACATAACCACATGAGCTTATCATTAAAAAACATTGTCACCAGCAATGGGTTTGGAATGCAACTAATACACAAAGGTAAAGAACATGAACATAGATAATCCATGATTGCTTTCATTTATGCACACTCGGGAAAAAATGCGAAAGAAAAGATGTTGCACGGATTGTCATCTCAACAAAATCAAACTGTATATAGGTTATGATTAAAGGCATAAGAAGAGTATATGACATCTTTTTTTTCTCTTTTTTGGAGAAGTGCATACATGCAGACTGCGGAGGTAGAGAATGTAGTGGTAAAAATACTGAGAGTTCAAGAAGATGAACAAATGAATAACATGGCACATAGTTTGAGATAATATCAAAAGAGAATGCTGATACCAGCATCTAAGTGAAAAATCAATGCTAGCAGCAATTATGCGATTACAACATTGAGAAAGAGAAATATGTCCATGCCATCCCCAACATTCAGTCCAGAAGGAAGAGCAGAACCAAAATCAGACGAGGGACAGAAAAGCTGCGGAATCAGAATCAGGACATTTCAGGCCAATTAAATATATATCGTTACTTGCAATCCATCAAGCATGTTGACTATGGTGTATAGATACGGTATGGATACGGCAATGACACGCCATACACACAGCAGGAACAAGGTTTTATACATAAAAAGTGAAGTATCGGATATGATACGACACGATACATTGCCCCATTTTGAAGTAACCGTGCATCATTGATGTTGAGCAAAAATGAAGACAGATAAACCATTTCAAAGATAACAGGCATTCCAACCATTTCAAAGATTACAGGCACTCCTGAAGAAAAGAGGATCGAGCATGCTATGATAACATAACATGAAAACTTGAAACTACCTCTCATGGTAGCACATAAGTTCAGAACGAAAAAGAAAAAACTTTAAAAACAAAATTCTCAGAGTGCCATGCATGGCTGAGTAGCAGGTTCTGTTTTCGAGAGGTTATTTGACACAAACTCTATTTACAGGATTCAAATGGTAGATGCATGAAATAATTGTTGGGATACAATACCCTATCTCTTTTCACCATAAACAAGTTATTCCCTTCTAGTATGAAATGGCATGTTTATTCTAAATAAAGTAGCAATGCATGTTCTCCAATTTGACATGACCAGCCTTGCCATAAAAATGCCCTATAGTTTATGATCAGTAGTACTGGGAAAAGGACTCACATATGAAGTTGGAAGAAAGAAAGCAAATCCTGCATAGAATTAGAGTGAAACCTAACATTATAGACAACAGTGAAGCAGCCTGGATCTACAAGCGGCGATAAAACGGGTGTAGACAAGCCCTACAAGAGAGATTGCCGAATCCGAGACGGATTCAAGTGAGGACCAATTCCACATATGAGAATTAGCCGAATTCCTCTCGGAACTCAATAACAATCTTCCATTGAAGATAAAAGAGAAAACCAAACAAACCAATCTTTATTATCGAATAATCTTGAGCTACTCTCCTAATAAAGGGATTACATATTTATAGGAAGGGTTGGAGTGTTGGACATCCCCTTTCCTAATAGGACTCTGCTTTCCTAAACAATAAAGGAAATAACTTGCTTAACAATCCAAATAAAATAAAACTCCTAATTTTAATAACTTCTAAATAAATAACAACTCTCTAAATAAGACTCTTAACTAATTAAAACTCTAATAATATGGATGTCGTATTGGGCTTATGGGCTAGGCCCAATTAGTTGGCAGACCATGGGTCTGACCTGCATCAGTTTCTCCCCGCTTTGGAGAGAACTCGACCTCGAGTTCTGTAAATGTCCACCTGGGTCAAAAATCAACCGTACAAACTTCCGAAGTTTTTGATCTTCATGTTCTTCACATAGTTTGGGAACTCGAATTGATTTCATCCTCCAGTTAGAAGCAGATTGGAGGTATTGATTCTTTTGATGTTTGCATTTTTCTTGGATATGTTATCGAACCATTAGATGCTTCAATTGTTACATGTATACCAACAAATCTTGATCTTTGAATATCCATCGTTGATTCCTGAAGATGAAGTCAATGTATGGGACTGCAACGATTTTTTCTGCTATTGATGTCTTTTATCATGGTTTGTAGCTCTTGTGGTACAATCACGGCTTTTGTTTCTTCTTTCTGCTTACCTTTTGATTCTTTGATTGGAAGTGATGATGTAGACAGAGAAGGTGTTGTCGATGGCAATGGAATGAGCTCGATTTGTTGTCCTTTCTAAAGAAAAGAATGTATGTTCTTCTCTTCGTCAGTATGCACATTCATATCCAAAAGCCATGGTTTTCCAAGAAGAATATGAGCGACATTTATATTGATAACATCACACCAAATATTATCTTCATAATTACCAATCTTGAAAGATACCAAACATCGATGAGTTATTGGAATGATTACATCATTGGCCCATGTAACTCTATATGGCTTTAGGAGTTTCTCAGTTGGCCAATGAAGCTTGTCAATCACTTCTTGCGCAACGAAGTTTATCGCGCCGCTACGATCAATAACTAGATTAGCTAGCTTGACTTCACACCTGACACTTGTTTGGAATTTTATATGTTGTTTCCATTCTTCTTCTTCCATCTTATTTGTGGTGAGAAGTCGTCGTATGACAAGCTTGGGATTATCTTCTCTTAAAAAATGTGTTTCAACAACATGAGCTCTTCTTCTTTCCGGGGACCTTCTTTCTTGAGATATATATTGTTGCATGTGAGATTGTCGAAGCATGTGCTCCACACGGATAGCTTCTTTATATGCTTCTTGAACAGTTTGACAAAACTTCATTTTCTCCTCTAGATTAGAGTTTAACCCTCTCATAAAACGAGTGACATCATGCAACGCACTTTCATTCAATGCGCATAGATGTTGCAGTTTTCGAAATCGGATAGTATATTCATCAACTGACAACTCCTTTTGCTTCAAATTGAGGAATTCATGAAAATAAAACTTCTTCTGAAAATACCAATTTCCATATGTGTATTGATATAAATAACTTTGAACTTCATCCGAGGGACCAATATTTCTCATACTGATTTGGATGCAAGATGAACATAAAATTTTAATGCTTTTCCATATTAAACTCTGACTAACCAAATGTGTAGATCCCACTGATCGGAGCTTGCAGGTGAAGACGGATCATTAATCGATTACAGATGATCAAGATATCACTTTTTGAAGATCAATGGCTGAAATTGAAGCTGCTGATGTAGGACTTTGGCAGCAATTTGGCTGGGCTAAGGCTGCAAATTTCTGCAATTTTTTTTTTTTTAAATTCTACTGCTGGTGGGTTGGGCCGGGTTCAGATTCAAATCAGGCCCGAATTGAAAAGTCTAGGCCCAAACTGGAAAATGCAAATTCAGTGCTGCAAGTGGGCTGGATTTGGGCTTGGGTTCAGGTTGGACCTGAATTGCAGGCTAGGCCCAGACTTCTAGTCAGCTCAGATTGCAAACGTGAGGGAGGAGTCCCTTTGCTTATCCTCGAACGTCGTGCAAAGAAGAAAAAATAAAAGATGGCTGGGCGCTGGATGCAGGCTAGCGATAGAGATGGTCTAGCGATGGCGTCGAAGCGGGATCGAGCCAGACCCAAGTCCATTGGGCCTAGCTCGTGAGCTTTTGGGTCAATCAGATCCAACCCATTGGAGTAGCCCACAAATCCAATGAGGAATAGCCGACAGATGTGGGAAGTTATCTCATTTAGCAGTTTTCTAATTGCTTTGGTATTTTAGAATGAGTAGGATTCTTTAATATTGGAATTCTAAGTTTAGTGATAGAATCTTAATAGGATTAGAAAGGTTCTTTGATCTTCATTATAAATATGTAAATCCCCTTTAGGGATCACTTACAACTTCTTATTATTGAATTAAAATTGAGTTCTGATTTGATATTTGGGTAAACTACTCTGTGCGTGAGTTATCGGCTGTGAATCCATCTTGGATTCGGCCAAATCCCTGTTGTGGATTTGGTCCTTCTTCCCTGCATCAAACAGACAACAGTGAAAGATGCTATAATGCTGGTAAAAGCCATCATCAGCATAAAAAATACAGCGATAGGACACAATGCAGGCATGCAAAGATACATAGAATAACATTTGTCATAAAGAAACTGCACACATTTAATGTATTGCAGCAATATGGCAAGAGTAAGATTGGTTTTTAATATAATGTTCTATATATTTATATGCATAAGTACCAATAATAGAACATGACATTTTTGGATACATTAAACACTTATTTTCTCTTTCCACTCTCTTTCCTGAACTAATGTCTTTAACCTATTCCGAATCTATGTAAGATCAAATGTTACATATTTAGAATAGAAGTAAATCCCAATGCAATAATGTAGCCAAATGTAGCATGTGAACCCAAATACCAATATATAAAGAAACTCAAGACATGAAAGGCAAGTGATCCCTGAAGTAGCAGGGGGACTCGGTTGCGCTAAGTTGAATGAACACAGGTACGTGAGCCTGGCACGAGGTATCCAATTCGGAAAATTTCAAAAAATAGGATTTGTCTACTTCGCATAATATCAAATTAATTCAAATAGATGATCACTTTTAAAGTAAAGATAAAAAAAGCAATGTACAAATCTTACCAGGAAAATATAACTTATCGTCATATTATTTTATTTAGATTTCAAAAGAAGAAAAAAGTGTAATAAAAACAATGTTAAAACTAGTAACGTGAAGAATCCAACATGAACTCATGTCACTACAGTCCAATAACAATGCCTTGCTCATGTAAAGAACCTTGTAACATAGTAGATGGATATAAAATTAAGAGACATGTAATACTAGGTTATCAAAAAAAAAAAGAGACGCCAGATACTAGGGCTTTAAATGGGCCAGGCCTTGATTAGTTCAGTCCCGGATTTTGAACTGGTTGGCCTGGGCCCGATGGGCTGAGCCAATTCCTATTTTCAACTTTCCCAAGTCCGAGCACAGCCAATTGCCCTGCACACTACACCTCCACATTAACAGAATACACATTTTATCCCTCAACAATAACACAATACAATATCACCAGCACGACAACTTTCCACTTTACCATTATATTTATTCCTTGGTAGAATTTAAGACCATACTCAACCAAGACTACATGCATCATCTTCTTTTTGGCTTCATCTCAATTATAATAAAACATACAGCATCATAAACTTGACAACTTCCACTATGTCATTCTTAAGTTTTACCACAAATCATGCCCTCATTCAATAAAGACTAATATCAAGAGAGTAATAATGACAGCAGAACAGATGGGGTTACTGTTTTCCAATTTAATCCAAAAATCTGCTGGGCTGTAACAAAAGATGACTTATGCCGTTGTTCTTGCTTTTTCATTGTGGCTCACATTCAGGCAACTACAGAAAATTCTCCACATTTAACATGGGCAAAATCAGAGGTATTTGTCAGAAACTCTTGGGGGTAAGTACCATCTACATCAGGAACAGGCACATGAATAGTCTGTAGGGTCAAGCAAATTTTGATTGAACATAGTTCTTAACCCCCCTAAGAGAAACTAACTCCCTCAATCAAATTATAAACATATTTGAGATCCACAGAAGCAACACCACCATAATCATTGTAGGCCTTATAGATAAGTAATATGAACAGGAAATGGAATGCCTAGGAAGTAGCAACACAAGTACAATATCTTGGATAGGTAACAAGGAAAAGCATAATTACCTTTGTATGAAGCTTGCCCTTACACTATAGAACAATTATATGTGCTGCAAAGCTGGAGGAGTGCTGCTTGATTGGCCTGATCCAGGTAATTTTGTATAATCGCAGGGTACTTTCCAGGGGAAGAGGCTGAAAACCTTGACAGTGAAGTCACCAAAAATTCTCTTGGATCTTTTACTTCCTTCAGAGGGTCTTCCTCTTTCTTCCCTGCATTAAACAGACGAACAAAGGTTGCACTATAACCAACAGCCTCTCCGATATCAGGCACTTCAGGTTCATCTTCCACTCTTTCTTGTTCTGGTCGGGCAAGAAGTGTAACAATGCTGTCAAGCATTTTTCCCCAGAGCTCAGCAGAACCATTTAATAGGGCTGGAGACTCACAGATGAGTTTGGTCGAAGCAACAGAAGTTAGTTTCAACTCAATAGTCCCTGTTATCAGTCTAAGATTGGGAATCCAGAACTGCTCAATAATCGTTACAAATATGTTGGCCTGCACCGCATTTATTGAGCCTACAAGCACTGCATGCCCATGCTTAACGAGGAAAAGCGACATGAATATCACGAGTGACTTCACGAATTTCACAGTCCTGTTTTTCTGCAACCGCATGAAAAGAGCACCCCATATGTGGCCAATATAAGGGGATATCACCTCATAGCTAAGGTTCTCAACAACGGTGTTAAGCACGTAGAAACCAAGTTCCTCTGTGCTTGAAGCCGAGACCAGTTGATTGAATATCCCAAGCACCTGAGCCAGCCTCCCTTCGTTGTTCAGCTCATGTGGAGCCTTCTGCAGGAAGGCCTGAAGCAGTCTCACAAGAGCTGGCACATTTGCAGACCGTTTCCAAGATACAGGGGAGAGAAGAAGCTCAAAGAGCTGCATGTAATTAGGTGGAAGGGGTGGCATATGGATATCAACAAGTTGTGCCAAGATCTGAAATGTGTAAGGCCAGAACTCAGTGACATCATTCACTAAGATGGTTTGGAGAACAGGGAAAAGGCACGCCTCATAGACTGAAATAAGAGAAGGGTCCTTCTCGCAGGAACGTCTGACAAGAGCAGCCACAGCCTCGAACAGGTAATGGTTAAAAAACGGATTTTTTGGGTTCTTACAAACCTCACTAAGAACTGCTGTCAGATTGGTAATGCAGGCACCTACAATCTCACCACCAACTTCAACAACACCAAGAACCCGCATGATGCACTTCATGATGTACAAGTTCTCTTGAGACTCGGGAAACTTCAGAGCATTGAATAGATTTGGTAACAATAATGGCACGAGAGGGTTGATATCCAATGAAGTATAGCGAGCACGCCCCTCATCTTTGACAAGCAACAGCTTCTCAATACAGTTTGCAGCATATGAGTGAACGACATTTGATTCAGATTGAAGGAATCGAATCACATCAGGCATCATGGTAACTGCAACAGGCTTTGGTATGTGGTTCCGGAAGGTGGTGAAGAACTTCAATGCGTCTGCCTTGAGCATGGGAAACCCATTGACATCCTGGGCTTTCAGCTCTGGAACAATAACTGTTGCAAAGAAACTCTCCACTTCAACAAGATCAGTGGTAACCATGCTACCGCCCGCTGTTTTTATCGCAAGAGAGACAACCAAATAAATAGCACAATCCTTCTCCTTCCAATTCCCAGCTGGGTTTGTGCCATAAGAAGCCAGCATATTCTGAATCTTCATTGAAACCATTTCCTTGACTTTGTCTCTGTAGTTCGTCGCAATTCCCTTCAAAAGTTCACAGGCAATCCTCCGTCTTGTGTCAAGATCACTCCCCTCAATATCCCTCCTTATATACTCAACATAGTTCATCTCAAAGAGCTCCTCATCCTCTTCCCGGAGCCGAATATTGGGGATGACAATGCTATCAAAAATCTGCTGCAGTATATTCGGGTCACTGAACAAAGAATGATGGACGCTCGTGCTGACCGTGGTCAAGAACTTGATGGCAGTGACAGTTAGCTGATCACGGCTGGACGACGCAGAAGCAGTCATCAATAGGCTCCAAACTGCAGAAGCAAACCCTGGCAAATACCCCTTGAACTCTTCCTCGTTCTTCTCCATATAGAGATTAATGTTCTCACACACAGCAGCGCGGAGTCCATCCACAACGGCGAGCCCATTTCCCCTCTTGTCATCCTCAAGAACCGGGTACGTAGTCGTCAGGTACTTTTCGAACTCGACCATCCATTCGTTCATGTGGTCCTCAAAGAATTCAGGCAGCTCTTGGAAATTGAGGGAGTAAAAAATTCTACAGCAGAGACGCTGCGATTCGACGAGGGGGCGGAGGGTGTCTGCAGAATTGAGGTTTGCAGGGATGAGGGACGCGGTCTTAAGGAAGATTTCGAGCAGTGGGGCGGCGAACCCATCAAGACAGTACTTCAGATCAAGGAGAAGATCATTGGTTTTGTACTCATAGCGGAATTTCTTAAAGATCGAATTGGCAGTGCTGAGTATCCCATTGATGGATGCGTAGTCCTGAGCCGCCCGGAGGCTGGCAACAAGCTCAGGGAGGAGGGTGGGCCAGGACTTGGGAAAATCATGCTTGCCGATGATGGCGAGCGCCTCGCTCAGCTGGCTCTGGATGCGAGGGGAGGAGGCGAGCATCAAGCGGACAATGTGTGATTTGATCTCGGATTTTTCTTCATCGGTGATGGGCGGGTGGGGGTCGGAGTCAGGGGAGGGCGCCCAATGGGATCGGAGGTGGTTCTTGAAGTTAACAGCCGCCGCGTGGTGGATGAGCTCATCGACGTTCGGGAGGGAGATGAGGCGGAGGACGGCGAGGCCGAAGCCGGGGCGGGAGGCGGAGTCGAATAGGTGGGATTCGGCGCGGCGCCGGGGCTCGGGGTCGGGGGAGAGGGTCTGGAGGAAGCATTGAGAGAGCATTTCTAGGGCTTCTTGGGTCCAATCCATCTCGTGATGGTAATGAAATATGCAATCTCTTTCTCTATAGATTCTCTAACTTTAACTCTATTTCTAGGGTTTTGATGATTGATTGATTGAAATGACAAGCAAAAATCAAGCAATGGATCGAAAGAACTTACACAGAGAGAGAGAGAGAGAGAGAGAGAGAGAGTTATGGAACGATTCTTCTTCTTCTTCACTGTGAGGAGTGAAGCGAGGGCTCAAAAAAGCAAACGAGGGATTTTGAATGGAGAAGGGCGAGGCGAGGGTTTAATGCTCACTCTTGCTTATGGTGTTTGGCGTGTTTTCTCGCTTAACGTGAAGGAATTTATGACAATCCGGACCGTGGATCTAGTTGGACTACTCACTTGTTTGTAGATTGCCGGATTAGATAAAAAGTGGAGTTAGGGCAAACCCCAACTCTGTGATCAGCCTGCACCTTCATAATGCAAAGGTTTTTGCATGTTTGCGGTTTGGTTTGCAAATGGGTATCTGATTATAAGGGAATTGAGTCACAGATCCGAACTATAGCGGGGCGGGTTTTACTTCTATTTTGAAATGGGAGATATTTGGACCCCATTATAAGAGAATTTGAGTCACTGATCCAAATTAAAGCGGGTTATACTTTTATTTTGAAATGAGAGATATTTGGATCTGGATTTAGATCTTATGTATTCATGTATATAGGATTGGTAACATTTGGATCCAAAACCAAATCCTGTTGTGTTCTGATTTGAGAATTTGAATGCATGATGATTACATTCAGTTTTTAAGGGGCTAAGTAGCTTGGATTTTTATTCATGTTTGACAAGTTTGTTTAACTTTTATTACACACCATTTATTAAAGTTATTTATATATCTATAAACTTTATTTTTAAGCACTTTTATCTATATATATTATTGCAACCTACATCTTATTTCAAAATTGGGCTCAAAACTAGATTCGTTTTAAGTTGATGTTAAGACAGAATTTAACCAGCAAAAAGAAAAAAAAGTTTACATGTCAAGATCCAAGATATAAGATTTAGCTAGTTTAAGTTCACCATGGCTCCAACAAACGTTCCACCTGAGAGCCTCAATGACTGAGTTCTTGTTTGAGTGAAATTTGATTGTTCCATATAAAATAGAGAATTTTGTGTTCTTCGTTTGTACACTATATATAGAGGGCCCTAGCCTCAAAATTTTCTAAGTAGGAGCCTCCTGTATTACTTATATTTATGGAGGAGTACGGGTTTATTCATTGGTTTTCAAGTTTAAAGTATCACTATTAACTAATTGTCCAACTTAGCAGTGAAAGTAGAAGTCAAAATATAAATAAAAATAAATATGAAATAGATTAAAGTAAAAATGCACACAGTATTATAGTAAAGAAAATAGGCCAAAGGAAACATAAAGTAGCCACTCATAAATTCAAAAAATATTTTCCTCCAATATTTCATCTAAATAGTAACGGAGTAAAAAACATCACATTACCACTTTACTCTACTAATATAGTCAAGTTAAGTAAAGTTGATTTTGAAGAAATAATAAAATATAAGTGGGTTATAATGGTATTTTATTTTAGTTGTTTGTCATGTAATCTTTTGACTTTTTGTATGGAAAAGTGGATTTTTTTTGTATTTTAGTGGATAAAAGTTGTTGTTTTTTACTTTTTGTATGAAAAAATTTGGGGGGGGGGGGGTTTGAATAAAGTACATTTGATGTGACATCTTGTCTGAAAAATGGAAGCTTTACTTGACTTTGATTGTATTATTATAGTGCTAAACGAGCCCATGATTCATTACATATATAGGTCTACACTAGCAATAGAGGCCCATGCTAAGTTTGGGCCTAAAATTTAAAAATATTCAAGTTTAGTATTTTTTGAAATATTATTAATAAAAATAAATATATTATATAGTTAAACATTTTTGTTTGCATCGAGTCATTCATTATCATAATAAAATCATTAAAAATATGAAAGATAACAAAGTCAATAAGAATAATTGATACAGTGGGAGAACAAGTTCTTAAGAAAGGATAACATGAAAAATGAAAGACTAGAAAAAAAAAAAGAAGAAGAGATAAGAGCTTTTACACAGTTGAATATCATTTAATCTTCCATAAAAACTATAGGACTCCTGTCCACGTACCATGAAACCAGTCCTATCATAATAAACTAGCAGAACATATTCATGCTTAGCACGTGCAATATAATTTATAATATAAAAAAAATATATTTTAAATAATATTTAGTCTAAATTACATTGAAATGCTAAAAAATGCAATCAAAATTAAAACCTATAATAATGATAAAAAGATAGTTTGTTATTTTAAAAACGAGTGCACTTTAATTTGTTTGAAATTAGTTGAGTTTTTACTTTAAACATATTTTTTAAACCAGAAGAATAAATCCATAATTAAAAAATAGAATTGATAAAACACTAAAAAAATACAACATGAAAACAAGAGTCCATAAACAATCAATTAATAAGAACAACATGGAAACCCAATGCCTAAAAATTAAAAAATTGAAACAAAAAATAAAAGAAAAATCATAAATCCATGAAAACCTATAACAAAAATAAATAAATAAAATAGGACTATGATAAACGGTAACAAAAGTTATTAAACACAAGAAAATACATAAAAAAAGAAAATTTTATAGAAATAAAAAGTGTGACTTAGAAGAAAAAAAAAACTCATGAGAAACCAATAAAAAAGGTTGAAACTAAAAAAGAAAAGATAAAAAAAATCAAAATTGAAAATGACATCTAGGGTTTGCAGTCTAATTACTTAATATATGGGCCAAGCTCGAATTAACAGGTAGAAAGCCCGAAGCACAGCCCGGTCCAAATTAGAGGCACTGTTTTAAGTAAAAATAATTGATTCCAGTGAAAGATATAAATTGAACACATTCTCTCGCAAACATACAAACCTCCTAACCAAGTGAGTTACAAATTGGGTTAGAATATATCTTCCCTTTCTATGTATAAATTATAATACACGCGGGCTCGAGCTTAACAGATTCTAGATGGGTTGGGGTCGGGCCAGGTACTTATGGCCTAAGTCGGTTTTGGCTCGAGCCTATTGTTTTAAAGTCAGGTAAGGCCTGGATATTGTTTATATAGTCCGACTTATGAATACCCCTAGGTGTCATCTATCTATGTAAGGACATGTAAGATTTGTCTATATAGCATTTGATTAGAAATGGGTAAATCTTATCCAAAAAGCGTTCTTGTTGTTTTTAATTTTCTTATCTAATGTCAATGACAAATCTATGGCTCAATGTAATTTGTGCGTACGAATGATTTGCGATACGATTTCGATTGAGGTATGGACTATATTGCGATTCATGATAAGGCAGAGAGAGTTGGGGTGGGGCCCTGGGGGTCTACAATGTGATGATACTAAAGAATTAGCTGTCCATATTTCAGATCATCATTTGGAAAGAATTTTGTAATTGATCATGTTACCCCCGATTTGGATGGCCTGGATTGGATTTCGTATATACACCTCGTATACGGTGTAGATGAGTAGCTACGCTTCCTAAAATCCGACCTCCCTCGTTATTTCTTCCTTTCGGTTCTTTCCCTCCATTTTCGTACTACATCTCTTCTGCAACCTCCCGAAACCCTCCGAATTCGAAACCCTCCCAAAACCCTAACAGATGTCGACGAATCGAAAGCTCTTAATTTCTGCACTCAGATCTCTCAATCGAAGAAATCCACTCTCAATCCCTCCTTCCTCACTCGAATTCCAACTCAAAACCCAAATTTCTTGTGATTTCTCGGGCTCTTCCAGTCACTCCTCCGAAGAAACTAGGGTTCTCAGAGCATTTCACTGCGTTTATGATCGCTCTCTTGATTCTAGGGTTTCGAGCAGGAGTTTCTGCTCGGAATCCGCAGAAAGAAGCGTGGAAAGATGTTGGAATTGCGGCGCAGCTGCAGAATCGAAGCCGTTCCTCTCTTGCGGAGCATGTAGAAGCGTTCAATCGGTCGATCGGTCCGTGGATTATTTTCAGATCTTTGGACTGTAAGTGTTTGTGAACTGGTTGTTGAATTTTATGGATTTCTTGTTGTTGCTGCTGCTGCTGCTTTCCTTTATAATATTATGCGAAATCTTTTGAATTCCTGAAGAAAGACACTTGTTTGGCTATATTGGGAAAACCTCTTGCTTTGTTATTCCCCTGAAGATGGCGTGGATTATTTCAAGGTTTAGACTAACGAGGGAGGTAAGGTGTTTGTGTTCCTCATGTAGTCATCGACTCATCGTGCAAGATTTCTGCTATGAAACAAAAACATCTCTTGACAATAGATTTTGCCCCATTCTGCTAAACAGAACCTAGCAGAAGAATTACGTTGGCTTCTGAAATTGCAAGGACATGTGGAGTATTAGAATGATAGACTTTCTACTAAATGAGTGATAAAATTGTTGGCAGAGAGTAGGATCAAAGTAGACTGTGCGCCGATTTCTAACCATTAGTATTAGAATGACATGGAGTGTCCTCTTTTCTATTGATTTAGAGATGAGAATATTTCCATGCCGTGATAAGGACGGAGACATGAGCTACTGGGCTGGTTTGGTACACAAAGAGCTTGAAATAGATGAAAATGCACTTCCTGAGACTGGTGTATCTACGCCGTTCAGGTTCACCAGTAAGACGGATGTGGATTTATGTCTCTGACATATCTGTAGGGAGGAGCATGAAGGGCATTGGCAAGGAACCGTTGTTATTACACTTCCCAAGTCAAGTTGTAGTCTTATATTTTATTTATTTATTTATTCCTTATTTTACCAACCATCCATATTCTAGCCTTTTGAAACCAAAACATGCCTATTCAGAGAATACATGGAAACATACCCAAATACAAAATGTGTATCTAAGGTAGTGTATTTCATGGTCGTATCAGTAAATGCCTGCATTTCGATGAGATGCATTTAGACCTCTTTGCAGAACACCAGACAGCATTGAGAAATGCTGAAGATATTCATGCGAAAATAGATCAAACAATTTATGTCACAGCACATGTGCCAATATGATACACATGCGCTGGATCTGGGCATTTATTTGGTCATGGTCAATTGTGTAGATGTACTGTAACTAGGCTGATCTACTCATAGGACACGTCCATGCAGAAAAATGGATGGTCTGAGGAAGGATGATTGGAGTTCTATGTTTTATTAAATTTCCTCTGCTAACCAATCCTACCAAAACCTAGGGGTGGAGCCTGGTCAGTGCACTTTTGGCAACACGCACATTTCAGCACCGAGTCATTTCTCTTGGGATTCGAACTCGCAGCCAGTTGGCTTTGATACCATATTAAATTTTCTCTGCTAACCAATCCTTCCAAAACCTCGAGACATTAGTAGAGGCAGCGAAAATACTTTTCAACATGTTAAACACAATCGTGTCCAATCTGATGAGAGGGCATGTCTGTTTTTCTGGTAGAGGATGTTTAGTGTGGTTGCTGTATGATAAATAACCTCATTCTTGATATCCAAACCATGTTGGCATTGGCACCTTTGATAAACCTCTTAGAGCATTTTCTCATATTTCCGGCTCATCTTAAAAATACAAGCGGTCAGTGGGACAAGTGTGCCCTGACACATTCTGTGCTTTCTCATGTTGATGCTGTTGGTCTTTTGACTTTAACAGGGAGAAGAGGTATGATATACAGACTGAAAATCTTGAGAGCAAGTACAAAGATTGGCAGAAGAAGCTCCACCCTGATCTAGTCCATTCAAAGTCGGAGGTTAGAGCACGTGCATTTTAATCTGAAACTTTTTGTTCATTTGTTTTCTCTCCAATAACTCTTGGTCTTTTTTTTATTTTTTTTATTTTTCTTTATCTTTTTTCCTTTTTCTTATTGTTTGATAACCTAGAAAGAAAAGGCATATGCTGCAGAACAGTCTGCTCGAGTAATTGACGCCTACCGCACACTTCGGAAGCCCTTATTAAGGGCAATGTACCTGGTAAGGCTCTTTCAGTTTATGTGTCTTCATCAACAGTCATTGAGAGGTTGTATTGGATCACGATCCACGTCTCAGATCACTAGCAAAACTTATTTGCAGTATATATATATATATATATATATATATATATATATATATAGGGGGGATATTCATATGCATCCATCCCTCACCATTTTTGGTGAGGGACACCCCTTTTGGGGGTGTTTCAAGTACAAGAGGGAGGTACAAAGTACCCTCTTGTACTTCTCTTGTACTTGAAACATACCCACAATGGGTATATATATATATATATATATATATATATAGGGGTCTTCATGCGCATCCATCCCTCACCATTTTTGGTGAGGGACACCCATTTTGGGGGTGTTTCAAGTACAAGAGGGAGGTACAAAGTACCCCTCTTGTACTTCTCTTGTACTTGAAACACACCCAAAATGGGTGTCCCTCACCAAAAATGGTGAGGGATGGATGCCATGAAGACCCCCCATGTATATATATATATATATATATATATATATAGGGAAATGTTCATATGCATCTATCCCTCACCAAAAATGGTGAGGGATATATATATATATATATATATATATATATAGAGGGAAGTGCTCCTATGAGAGACACTCTCACCAACTTGGTGAGAGATGGGTGGGGGCCCTCATTTTCATATCCACTCTCACCAACTTAAATGCAAGGACCCCCAACTTAAATGTGAGGGCCCCCATCCATCTCTCACCAAGTTGGTGAGAGTGTCTCTCATAGGAGCACTTCCCATATATATATATATATATATATATATTCTACAGGCTCTGCTTCTTGGCCTAATTGTCCAAATAGTCCCTGCATTCTAAAGATTTATTGTTTAGTACCTGAGATTTTAAAATCCTTTGAAATTTAGCCTTCTTGTCAAAATGTGAGTACTGAGTACCCATTGTTATAATTGGTATGATCCCTAACTCTACTCTTTGCATATGAACAAGTTACACCCAAACCTATTTCTAAACAACCCCAGCCCAACCCATCCATTTCATAAGCATGAAATCATTACTACTACTTATTTTATTTTATTTTTTTAGTGGTACACATGAGCACAAAATTGATCCTTAAAGTTATCCGATTCATTGAGTGGAGGAAACTAGTTTTTGGAAAAGAAAATGGATGGAACATGGAAGAATCAAGGATAGTGGATATCAACCATGGTATACCTGCTGACAATAATTCCCCTTTTTTATAAAATGGTACCCAACTTCCTATCCTAGTTTTGGACCCATTGTGGAGAGAGCACACAAAAAGCAGGGATGACAGATAACTTTCCGTTTATTTGAACTGTGAATAATAATTGCACTGAAGATTTTTTTTTTTTTAAATGATAATTGCACTGAAGATCATCAAGGCTTTTAGTGGCTGTGGATTGGATGTGGGCATATTCGTAGGATCAAAGACCACCTTGGTGATTACAGTTTTTCCTGGCATTACTATTACCCAAAATTGTTGGTCAAGACTACTTTAAGATTGTAAAGAACATTCTTTTGTTGGGCATATGTAATCTCCTTAGGATCTGACTGTTTTAATATTTGGTTATACAAAATAGGGATATATCTTGTCTTTTACTTCTTTGAATGTCTTTGTTAATCTTTAGTATAGATGATTCTAATTTGAAAAATACATGTTTTCATCTAAATGCACCAGAACTGCCTTGCTATATAAATGAAAGTTACCTTTCAAAAAAAAAGAAGGAAAAAGAGAAAAAAAAAAACCAAATGCAACAGGAATGCATTTTAAATCTGAGGCTGTCTTTTCATGGGTCTGGGATAATAAGAATAATGCAGTCTTCTTTCTTATCTTTTTTTTTTTTTTTTTGGCTCTGTGTATTCCGATTTCCAACTGAAAACTTTACTGCTCTTGTTTCTCCACTGTAGGCTCAAACTAAAAGAGCTCAGCACATGGCTCTTCTGTTTTTAATTTGACCTTTATACTCTTACCAATGCAAAGTTGTCGTGATGTCACATCTAGACAAAATTGTACCATCAGAGTACAACAGCATGGAAGCCCTAAGTCAAATTGTACCAATCTGAGTACAACACCATGGAAGCCTAAGTCCTAATTTTTTCATTGATGTGGACATCTGAATCAACCAGAAGCACAACCATTCTTCTGGTGTTTTGGCCCAGATATTATCCAATACGAAGTTCATGGTATCTATATCAATTGTAGTTGTAGGTAGATTACTCATGCATGCATATGTAGTAATTTTAACTTTTTGCCACAGTGGTTTAGTGCACTTACTGCAGCTTAGGCACTTATGCTTTATGCAACTTTCTAAAGTGCTTGTGTGTGCTAATGAAGAAATTTCAGAATGTCGTTCACAAATGCTCCCACAAAGGTCCCCCCAGTTTTCTTTTATATTCTTCCAATTTATGAGTTACAAAGTGAAGGCATTTCTCCCAGGAATTAATGGACATCTGTAAAGGAACTCAGTAGTTTTGAGTTCAACTTTAGCCATTGGTGTTGTATGAGTCCTATGCTGTTTCATGGGTATGTTGTTTTTCAGATTTCATTAACATCACCTCAGGGCTGGTAATCAAATGCCCTATCTGTTACTTTTTCTCTATTATGTTTAGAGAGAAATTGTGGTGTTTATTTGCACACTTCAAAATTTTCCATTGCACTGCAAGTTTCTATCTATTTCCCCTTTGGCTTCTGGCAGATGCAACTTGAAGGTGAACCTGTGGATGAAGAACAAACAGTTTCAGACCCAGAACTGCTTTCCGAGGTAACCGGCAGAAAATCCAATTTGATCTACCTTGTACATCATTTAATTTCCTCACTTAATTTTTCTTTGAGGAGCAAGCTAGCTTTGAAATCAGTAATTTATATATGTAATTTAAATGTGCTTCTCTATAAAAAAAAAATTGGGCGTAAGATCCTGACAAAATAATCCTGAAAATCAAACACATTAGTGGTAAAGGTGAATAAGATATTCAATAGGCTTGACCATGACTGACTGTGGAGTGTAAATCATGTTTATGAACATCCCAGCCATTGAATTGGTGGCTTACAGCGGGGCAGTAAAAGGCAAAATAGCAATGTCATTCAATGTGCAAGACCGATCATGAATGACTGGGATTTCCAGATTATAGCTAGTTTTGATCAGTTCCTGTTAAAGTTTGGAGCCCACAAGATGTGGTTTGGAATCTCTCTACACGTGTGCAACGTTTGTGGTGCAAGAAATAAAAACATAAGATTGTAGTCGTCAATATTATGCGGGTTTGAAACTTGATATAGCCCAAGAGGGGTTGCCACAGAATGGGCTTTTGGATAATGGGCCAAATCCTACCAAGACCAACGGGCGAGGCTCAGGCCTATTGAGCCCAAGTTTAAGCCCCACTGCTAGCCTAATAGGCCTAACTGTGTACCATAGGTGGTCCAAGCCTTCCCAACAAGAAATATAATCTGACGACCCTATCATCATTATTGCAATTAGTGTCCTTTTTGTTTCGGCATCATCCCTTTTAAGTATCTTTGTTATTTTGGATCCTTTTATTTTTCTTATAGTCTAAGTTCAATGAATGTATTAAGAAATGAAAGGACTCAATGTGTAAAAGGAAACTTCCTCCTTTGGATAAGAGGCCTATTCAAGGACCTATCGTGTATTCTTAAAGTTAATTTTCAATAATATGAAGTTTTTCCCCTCCCTTTGGGAAAGAACACTAAGGGCCGTATGTTTCTTGGACTTGAATACATGAGAATTCTAAGAAATGTATTTCTAGAAGTCACCAAACTTGCAGAATTAAAGGTGAATATCCATAAATGGATACCAAATAATCTCTCATTTAATGGATGATGAATTAACGGGAGATGGAAAGTCGTTTATGTTGGTGATGGCCAAGTATTCATTTACCATCTCCACTCAATTCATTTTCCATTAAAGGGGATATTGTTTTATAGACATTTATGAATATTCATCTTTATTTCTTCAATTTTACCCACTTTTAGAGATACATTTTGTAGTATTTCTATGTATTCAATTTCGTTCAAACATGCAGGCTGTGCTAAAAATGGCTTCTAGTTGCCTATATGATTGGGCGGACCCTTCTAAACCAATCCAGCTGCATCAAAATAGATATCTGCCTAAATCATTCTACCCATTGGGTGCTTGTTTTAGGTTTTCGGCCAAAATTTCATGGGCATTTACTTTTAAAAAATTATCAACTTTAACATTTAGTCTAGTATTTGGGAATAAGGGTTATACATTCTTATGGGTGGTAACAATTTTGTTAGAAGGGGATTAGTTGATCAACCTCGTCATCAAAGCCTTGTTCCAACTATGTTGGGGTCATCTACATGAATTATGTTTCTCCATTTTGATCTATTCTGAGCCAAATCCTTGGATAGGTTGCACTTCCTTAGATCTATTGTTACTACTTCCATCCATATCCTCTTCGACCTACCCCGTCCCCTTGGTGAGCCATCAACCTGCATAGAAAATTTTTTCCTCACCGGCGTCAATGTTTGCCTGCGTTAGACATGTCCAAACCAGTTTAAATGGATATCTCTTATTTTATCACCTATTGATGCTACCCCTAAATGCTCTCAAAACTAAAAAGTGTCCATTTCTAATTATGTCCTTCCTAATTTACCTCACATCCATCTCAACATTCTCCTTTTGCTACACTCATTTTGTGCATGTGTGGCTTCTTGAATGGCAAAGATTTTACTCAATAGGTCATAGCTGGTCTAATCGCTGCCTTATAAATATTGTGATGATGTAAACAAAACCAAGACCATAAAGAGTAATATAGAGGGCATGCTACCGACCTCAGAAAAACTCAAAAAGATTCTAGACTTTCGGAAAACAGAAGACCAACCTGAACAAGCAAATAACCGCTTTACAATTGCCACTTCATAGAATGTGCCAAAATGAGAGTAAAATCTTCTTAGCTAACCATGAATCTCTTCAACAACATTGACAAGTCTCCGAGGTAAAGGACTGATCCGGCTATCCTTTGGAATGCAACCAAAGAATCTACTTTCAATGATTAATCAAGGGACACTCAACCTAATTGCATCCAAGAGGCTGGTTCAAAAAACTTGAGTTCTTACTCATTCATAGAAACCGCAAGGACAAGGTAGTAAATTGTTAATCATAAAGTGAAATTCACCATGATTGTAGATTACAGGTGCTAAATGGAAGTTTTGATGGAGGTGGCTGCATGTATACATGTGTGACGCAGACACAGCATGGGTATTGATGGAACCCAAAACAATAGCTGAACTTGCTATGAGACTGCTGTAACAGCAGATCTGTGGACTGCTATTCCCTTTTCTGGTACAATACAAGGATAAAAGTGGTTGGTTCGCCCTAGTTCTTCAATTCCAATGTAAAAACACCAATTACAATGGAGAAGAAGGATCAACAATGGAGAATCAGGTAAAAAGAAAGCGCTTGAAGAAGCTATATTCAAAGATTGTTGACTGAACTGCCCAGCTGAACACAGAACATTCATAAAACCCTCATTAGTCAAAGCCACAAATTATAAGTTCTAAAATAGTGGCTCCCTAAAGTATACAAGTGTTTAATGGAAAGAGATTATTCAAAACAAACCAATAAAAATGAAAATTAATGGAAAAATTGCCTGCTGGTCATGTCCTGAACTATGATTTGAGCTATGGGCCCCACATGACCCACCTTCTGTTGATGTGGGTCCCAGGTATTTTTAGGCCACCCATGGATGACACAAAAGGTGTAGGTCCCTTGTGGGTTTGGCCCCTCTATGGCTCATTTATTTAGTCCCAAAAGTACATCCTGTGTGCTGTTTGTTTCTGCAAATTGCAGAAAATCCCCTTAAGTTTCTGAAAATTAAAACAGCCCTCTTTAACAATGTACATGACCACTATGGAACTTTTTATGGGACTTATGGCTTTTCCCCAACTGAGCTGAACTTTTCATACATGGGTTTGGTCTCCATGTGCTTGATCAAAATCCTCCATATATGCTAAAGCTTGCCCAATTATGTGATGGTCGTGTTCGTCATT
Organism: Umbellularia californica; assembly: GCA_028538565.1. NCBI lineage: Eukaryota > Viridiplantae > Streptophyta > Magnoliopsida > Laurales > Lauraceae > Umbellularia > Umbellularia californica. The sequence continues at coordinate 15,021,404 of JAPQWN010000006.1, forward strand.
GCCATCTGCATCAATGTGGAAGTTTGAATGTTTTCAATCCAATTAGTGTGAGAGTTTAGCAGTCATGGTTGGGCAACTCACAATGATTGCACCTCTGATTTAGTCTAATGTGGTTCTCTCTCTGGCTTGTAATATCCCTGTTTTTCTTTTTCAAAATTCTCTTGGCAGCTCCAATCTGTCACCAAAAATCTACTTTGTGGTCCACTTCATGTCTTTTTATTTATTTTGAATGGTTGGTCCACTTCTTGTCATGGTAGGTAGTTGAATTAAAAGCAGGCCCTCTGAATGGCTAATGGCTATCACTTGAAGTGATATTCACCACTGGAATTGAAGTCATCCTCATCACATATAATCTCACACTTTATCTTGATATGACAAGGATCATTTTAGGTAAACTCCACTACTTAGGAATTGCACCTAACACCTTGGTTTTATTCAGGGTGGGGGGAGGGGTGAGAGAAAAGAGCTATTGTTATGTAGGTATTTCTAAGTGCGATGGTTTTTGTTCAGATAATGGAGGTCAGAGAAGCTGTTGAAGAGGCTTGCGACTCTCAATCATTGAAGCAAATCCAGACGCAGGTAAAGTTGCATACCCTTTTTCAGATCTTCCTTTCTATCAGTTTATGTATAGTTTAGATTGTTTGGTTTTCTGAGGCAACTTCAATCAATTGAAATTGGAAATGCAGTCACAAGTGCAGCATCTCATGGTTATCCATTTTCTGTGTCTAGGTACAACGGAAACTGGAAAACTGGTCTAATTCCTTTGGAACTGCATTAAAAAACCGTGAATTTGAAAGCGCGGCAGCATCAATCCAGAGAATGACATATTACGAACGTGTACTTGAAGAGATTGTCAAGAAGCTTTGATATAGGTACGCTGCTGATAAATCCCTTTACTACATGAAAAAATGGGAAATTAGCTGACTATTATTTCATCGCATTAATTAGCCATTCTTTATTCACTTGCCATTTTCTCATAACATCAACAAACCATTCTTTGTTCTTATAACAGTAAAAATTATTTTATGGCCCTCCTACTTTGGGGTGAGCTATTTGTTGTTGTAAGAGTTATGTTTGTTTCCTATACAAGATGTGCAATGTTTCACCAAATAAAGAAACAGAGGAATTCTCTCAATTATCACCTTTTCGTCTGTGTGAGAGCTCACTTATTTATTTATTTATATATTTTCGAAGCAATGTGTGAGCCAACTTGGAGTGTGGTCTTTGGCATGAATGATATTTGGCTCGAAGATTTAAGGATTCAGATGAATGGAGATTTAACTTTGGTGTGCACTACTCATGTCCGATACACTAGGATTTAGGTGCTATGAAGTAGAGTTTCCTATGATAAATGTTGATGGCTTCTTCCAAATTTACTCATTTCCGGCTGTATAAGCTGTTTTCTCTCAGAATCGTGATTTTTTGTGCCTTTCGACATCTAAAATTTCCCTTCTATGTAGAAGAGTAGAAGATGTGAAATTTTGGTTATTGAGGGTGTTTGGGTCTTTGACGTCTATACTGATTTTGGAAAGAGTGATAATTTTATTTTTCTTTTACAGAAAATGGTATTGTTTTCTCTGAGCTCTGTTTGCTGAGTAATGGAATTCTATAATTCAATTGCAAATTTACATATTCATACAAACCCATCAAAGGTAGGTGGCTGGGATTATTTCAGAAATAATGGAGAAGCAGAGTTTTGCTAATGTGATAGAAGAGGAACTTGATATAAAAGGATATTATGACGTCAAGAGCCAATGCACCCATTGCGGTACAATAGAGTTGTAATTCACTAGTTATGTTATTCCAGATGCTTGCCAAATCCCTGACATGAAAGTAGGGTTTGAATATCTTATAATTTTGATTATTTCCTTCACTGAAATTCTAATCTAGAGAATGACTTCCTGGCAGATAAAGGAAAAATTGCAGCTACCACCAAATTCCCAGTAGCGAAAACTCGTATTATTTTTTTCTCATGCCACTTCCACACTTTAAGTGATGCTAGGATGCTCGGAAATGGCAGGAACTTGGCAGGGACACTGATTTTACACACAAAGGGATTTGTATCCAATACAATGTTGCCTATTTTGCTGTATCTGGTTTTCCTTTAAAGGATGCCCTAAAAGAATTTTTGCATTAATCTCATTCAAATGAAGAAAATAAATCCCTCCGGTGAAGAACAATAGGCGGTCATGAGAATCGTATGGTTACATTCAATGCCCTGAAAATTTGTAAAAGTAGGAATGATGCTTTGAACTTGAAGATCCAAGATCGATCCCTGGGCATGGGTGTGATACTAAGGTGCCAACATTACTCAACCATGATTGTGTTGGCATGATAGCAAGTTATTGATCGAGGCTCTTTAATCATGAGGGGAAGGAGAGGGGATGCAGCGGGCCAATTGATGCATCTTGGAAAGTGTTGCCACAAAAACTTGGTAAACTGACATCCTGAAAGGAGGTGCTCAATAGGTTCATTTCCCTCTTTACAAATCCATTTGCCTTGTGGTCATTAAGTTGGGACATTACAGTTCTTAAAGATTTCTTTTTGTTTAAAAAAACTTGTTACTTCAAACCTATGTATCCTTTGCCCCTCTTTAACAATCCTTTCTTGGAGTTCATTTGATCATGAATTTGTATGTATTCAATTCCTTGCAATCGAACATGCTCTTAGCGCAAGTGAGATAATCTTTTTTTTTAATATTTAAAGCCAGATAATAATAGAGTCTTCAGCCTCATGTTGCTATGTTGAACAAATAAATATAGGTTACATAAAACAATATATTCGAAGAAAAAAAACCAAAAATCATCAAAACAATATATTCGAAAAAAAAACCAAAATTCATTGAGTGCCCTCCATCTTGATTTATCCCTATAGCAATTTGGTGGCTTGGTTTTCTATTGAACATTCATACATAAAATTCAATTACATATGAGTTCATGCTCAAATGGTCTTTAGGTTCGCACATTGTGGTTCTTAAAGAGTTTTTTTTTTTTTTTAATAAAAAAATGTTCTTCAGAGAAAATCTTTTTCATCATTTGGTGTAAATGATTTTTCACATGAAAAAAAAAAACATCAAAAGCAATGTAAATTTTTATAAATCGATATAAAATGATGACGAGATATAGAAAACTATTTTGCCGAAAACTGAAAATCCAGGGACGCTGCACAAATGTTGCCGCCCTAAAGTTGGATATGCAGCTTCATTGCAAAAATACTGTCATTGATCAGGTGGTCCTGCATCGATTGCCTACTCTATATAAATTCTAGGGCGTTTATTTGATGTTCGAAAGCTGTTTGGGTTTTTTCTTCTTTTTCCACCGGACTCTGATGTTTGAAAGGTTACTCGTTAGAAGGAACTCGGCTAAGAAGAAGACCAATAAAGACATTTGGAGTTAGCCGAAAAAAGGACATTGAATGAAGGCATCATGATGAATTTGTTGAGTTAATGATAACATGACTCTAGGGTTGTTTGGAAAAGTCTAACTTACAATGCCTAAAGATGATAATATAATCCAATCACCCCCACCATTTAATGATTATTAGGGATGTTTTCAAAAGACCTAAATGTATTCAACCCTTTAATTGCCCATCCGCAAATGCTAGACCAAAAAGGAAGAAAAAGACTGTTTGGATGTGCCTCAAATTTGTAGCGATCATTGGATAGAATTACTGGTTTGTATAACCATTACAAACTGGTATATAAATTCCAATCTCCTAAATATCTGGGCCTACATGGCTCTGCATTTCCTTCCCCATACCAAAATTGATACACGTCAAATGCAAGATACAGAAATGATAAGAGATTCAGTTGTTTGAAGTTGGTTATATACACTTGCTTTAGTGTACAAGTTCAAGTAAAGTGATCATCAGTAAAAGGATGTGTTGCAATTGTGCCATAAAACAAAATAATCAAACAACTCAACCACAAGAGAAGAAAGTAGGGGCAAGAGATTAATGCTTTCATACTATTATAATTAGATGTTAGTGAGTACAAGAGGCACTAAACTCTCAGTCATTCTAAGTTTCTAACATCCACTGATGTTTCTTTTATTGAGACAATGTATATGGCCAAAAGAAAGTAAAAATACAATAATAGAGTCTCCTCCAAGCTCACCCTTTTTCGTTGTCAAACAAGAGCATGTAGGTAAGGTCTGCAACTAGTTGGGGCAAAGATGGAGATGAGTAGGATAAAAAAGGTCTCCTAAAGTCCAAAAATAAGTCCTCCATTACTTGGCATTGCTTACCATTTAAATATATCAGCTTTAGTACTAGGGTTTTTCAGGAGACTGGCTAATTGATGCAGGCAAATGAGTCCTAGGTAAACCTGATTGCAGTAATGATGTGCTTGGATCTCATACAACATAAATATCCAATGTTTTTGTATAGCCTAGATCACCAAGTCACATACTCAGATCCACTACAATCTAAACAAACCAGAATAAATCAGAATATAACCTACAACGTTTTCATTCCAGCAAATGTATTTTCACAATTTGATTTAAACCCTCTTAATGGAGTCTTAGAACGTAGAACAGCCACATACCTGATTCATTAGCTTTTACTAGCAACAATTGAATCACATCAAGGAGAATGAATCAGTGGTCAGGTCAAATCAATGTTTATAGCAAGTACTTGGTCATTTTGTTACACGATCACATCAAAGATGAAAACAAAGGTATGCAGGTAATAGAAATCCTATGCACGATTCAAGGTTCTAACAAAGTTATCAAGGCGGCGTTTTTGCCAAAAAAAAGTATCTATATAACATATTTTGTTCTCCAAATAACAGAATTAGGAGTCTCTAATTCACTGCACCATCTTTATCGGTGTTACACAAAACAAAACCCAAAATAAAACTATACACACTGATATAATCATAACCTTATCCTTGCCCTGAAAAGTAACGTACAATAAGCTTACTAAATTGGAGCTCTAACCTTCTTTAACAAAGGAATAAAGAAATGATTAGAAAGGATCTTGCCCCTTGCATGTGGAACGTAGAGGAAAGAAATGGTCAAGCATTGAGCCCCACTTGAATTTTGGTGTCATAATCAGATCGTTTGGACTTGCATGACTAAAACAATTATAGATTGGCTAGTAACAAGAAAATATTTCTAACTGGTGAAATAATGTAATCTGGAAGGCTCTGCCAAGGCAAGCCATTTAACAACGGTTGAAGCATTTACTTAAAAGTGAAAATGATTTAATTATTGAATGGATTAACTATGACACACTTAGACGGATCATAGTAGCAAACATGTGATTCAGTCGTAATAGTAATAAAACTGTCAAGTTGTGATTTTAGTATAAAAAAATTACATTACATGAGTAATCCATCCCAAATCTTGCAATCTAAAATGCCAAGTTTAAAGCTGAAAGTAGTAGTAGTTGTCGTCGTCATCATCATCAAAGCCTTGTCCCAACTATGTTGGGGTCAGCTACATGAATTATGTTTCTCCATTCCGATCTATCTTGAGCCAAATCCTCAAATAAGATACAGTTCCAATCTGTCCCGAATCCCAAGTATAAAGCTGAAAGTAGCAGTCACAATTGTTATATGGTCCAATTTGAGTGAAACACAATTATCATATGCAAGATTGTCATGAAAGAAAGTTAGGATCCCATAGATACAGTACAAATTCAAATGGCGATGGAGTAGCCTTCAAGGAAAGCTTCAATAGTTTCAATGCTGACCTGAGGGAGCTGTTTAGGAGTCAAAGTTGTCCAGTTTATTGGGAAAAGGGAACTAAAACTCAAAGTAGTGCGTTATCCTGCACGGTAGCAAATCAATAATGATATTCACCATAAAAGAAAGCTTAGCTGAAATGTTCAAGCTGAGGAAAATAATTAGAAAGCCAGATGCTATTTCTGGTTCAATCAACAGGAAAAGAATCTGAAAGTTATAATTAGAACTAAAGAGAGTTGGCCACCTGCTTATTCAAATCTTCATGGGGCTTCAGAGAATAGTACAGGCCTCTGGAAGTAGTGCTCAAAGTCTCGTTGTTGTGTCTACACCCAGCCTGGACTTTCTATTCAAGCATAAGTCTCATATAACAGGTGGGCAGAAATGGTGGCGGTTTTGAAGACTGTCTTTAGTTTCAGCAATAATTTACCTTCCAAAGACATGATCAGTCAATATTAATACATGTTTCAAGATGTCGATGCTTTGCTTGATACATCCATTTGGTAACACAGACTTCTCTGAAGCCCAGTAATTACTATGGATCAATCCTCCCAGCACTTTTCTGGTCTTCTTTCTTTCCTTCTTTTCCTCCTCCCTTTCAATAGAATTTCCACTCTTGAAAAAACAGAAGGAAATAAATAACACTGCAAAGAAACTAGAATGCATAAACAGAGCCTATGCCAAAAACTTTCTTTTTCTTGCAAGGGCCCATTTTGTTTGTAATACAGTGTGTGCTAAATCTTGCTTTCCTTCTCTGTTTAGACCATAGAAGACAGTCCTGAAGTTAATACTACTAGGGAGAATTCCAGCCTCCGACATCTCATAGATAAGCTGCAGTGCATCTTCTGATCTGCCTACTCCACAAAGGCAAGTTAAAAACATTGAGTATGTTCTAAAATCAGGAAAAGGTCCTTTCAGTTTCATGCGACGGAAAACATTCCAAGCATCAGAAAACATCCCCTCCTTCATGTACCCACGAATCAAAGCAGAGTAAGTGACAACAGTTGGTTCACAGCCATCAGCTCTCATTTTTTTAAAAATTTCCAAAGCCTTCTGAATTTCTTTCTCCTTGAAGAAATGGACTATCAACGATGTATATACATGGACAGTTGGCAATAAACCTTTTTCTTTCATGGCATTCACCTTATCCATGGCCTCATTCAACCGTCCTTGTCTTAATAGCCCGTGAACAAGACTTCCATAAATATATTCATCTGCTGTACATCCTAACATTCCTAGCTCATCTTCTAATGCTAGAGCTTCATCCAAGTTCCCTGCTCTACAAAGAGCTTTAACAAGTAAAGAATAACCAACTTGAATTGCAAACCCGCCATGGCATAGAAATTCAACGCACTTTCTAGCAGCCGATAGCTTACCTTCTTCACATAAGCATGCAAGATAAATATCACCCAATTCCCTGTCAGGCATGTATCCTGCGTTAACCATGTCATGGAAGATTTCGATCGCTTTGTCCACCTTCCGGCCTTTCTGCCCACAAAGATGTATGATCAAGTACTTGTAAGTGCTTTCATTTGGCTCACACCCATCAATTTTCATCTCTTCAAATTTCTTCAAAGCAATCTCTGTCAGACCCGCTCGACCATATTGTGCAATCATGATGGTCCATGTGTTTGCCGTAACCATGCAGGCTTTCCTCCTCATTTCTAGATAAAGCTTTCTCATGTGCTTGAAATCTTTTGCGCTCCCTGAGATTTTGATGGCCATGTTATAGGTATCTGCAGTGTGGGTGTAAGCAGCTTGCTGTCCTACCCATGAGAAAAACCGTAAGGCAGCATAACCATGTCTTTGACAACTATGGAGGGTCTCAAGAACCAATTCAGGTGTGTAATGAATTGCATTCTTCTCTAACACTTCTTGCATTTCCAACCAGTCTTTAGAAGAGGACAAAATCTCACATAGTTCCTGAAGATCACAGTCAACATAAGCCTTCCTCAGTGGTTCTATTAAGCCCAAATCCTCAGTTGATGAGTAACTTGTATTATTGGGTGCATCAACAGTGTGATTCTTGACTTGGAGAGATTGGCAGTCCACTTGTAGATCCTCCAATTCTGCCTCTTGATTTTGAAGTTTATAGGCTCTAGACATCTGCCTTACTTTCCCTACTTTCTCCCATTTGCCCTGTTTTCCTAAAGAAGAGATGACCATATTAAATACATCATCCCCAGCATTTATCTTGGAATCCCACATTTCGTTCAGAAGCTTGAAAGCCTCGTCTGGTTTTGAAACTTTACAAAGCTCCTTGATGAAAACTGAATAAGCTTTCCAAGTGGGCTGGAGGCCTTTCCTCTTCATGGCTTCAAAAGCTTTCCATGCTTCTGAAATCTGGTTGTGGCGAACATGTCCTGCAACCATGGCCGTGAATGCCACAATATCCAGCTCGACACCATTTGCCAACATCTCCTCATAAATCTTGCAAGCTTTTTCATATTCATTTGACCTGCATAGATGTTGGATCATATCAGTACAAGTAGAGACCATAGGTAAGTACCCTTTATTTCGCATACTATCAAATACTTCAGTGGCCTTGGAAACATCATCACTTCTAAGATACCCATTCACAATAATCCCATAAATCTTCTCATCTACTTCATAATTTTTCTTCATGATATTAACAATGTCCAAAGCATCATTAACTCTACCTGCCCTACATAACCCTGCTGCCAAAGCTTCAAAATCTTTGCGATCACATGTCAGATTTTTTGTTTTAAATTCATGGAACAACGCTAGAGCTTCCTCAGTTCTTCCTGACATACACAAACTCTTCAGCATACAAGAGTAAACTTCATGTTCCGGAATCTGGGAAATCTTAATCATGTCATCCGCTATCAATCGGACTGTCACTACATCTCCTACTCTTGATAAACAGTTCATGAGAATTGTATACGACTTTATTTCCACTTCCATGTTCTTAGAAACCATTTCCTTGTAAAATTCCATTGCTAGCTCAGCTTTTCCTGCATCGCACAGAACGCGAATGATTGATTTGTAAGCTGCCTTGTCAGGTTGACAACCAGATTTCCTCATTTTCTCAAAGGCCAATAGTGCCTTTCCCGTCATTTTTGCCTTCCCATAATGAGAAATCAGAATCGTCCATGTGTTAATATTCTTCAGGCACAGCTCATTATCCATCTCATCTATCAGTTTCTCTACTAGATTAAATTCCTTTGCCTCTCCAGCTATATATATCATGGCATTGTAAGTCTCAGTCGTGTGGCGAAAGCCAGTTCTGAGCTTGACCCAATTGAAGAAACGATGCGCTAAATGCCCTACTTTAAAACACCTCTTCAGCACTTTCTCTACAATATCTGAATCAAATCGAAAACCCAAGTTCTCTAAGCGTTCCTCCATTGAAATCTCCAGGCTTTCAGCCCTAATTATCTCTGTAATCTTATGAACCATTGGGCTATTATCTTCCCCCAGCGCATCTCCCAAGTCGGGTTTTTCCGAAATCAATCTTCCACAAACAATTTCTTCAGATACATGATTGACTCCTTTGTCAATGCCACTAACAAGCGGAATGCTCTCCTCACAATTTCCACAAACAGCTGGGCTGCAACTGTCATTTCCGGATGTCATCTCCGAATCTCTGAAGTGGGTTTCTTCAAAGATTGCAACTTTCGACGATTTGTCACTCCCAAACACATTTTCAACTTGTATGCTCTCTTTGGCATTTTCACAAACAGTTGAGCTGCTGCTGCTGCCGCCGACATGTTGGGTGCTTATCTCTGAATTTCTGATGTGGGTTTCTTCAAAGATTGGGATCTCTGGCGATTCATGACTAGTTTTAAGATTTTCAGTTCCTACGATCTCTGTAATCGCGCGAAAAAGAGAGCCAATGTCATTTGTTTCACCTGTCTGCGTTTTTCCCATATGTTTCTCTTCAGATGCTGAGATTTCCTTGGATTGACGAGAGTTTCGAGATTTAGAGTGGGTGGAAACATGTCTAAGCTGGGATTTGAATACCTGAAGAAGGTGATGTTTTTCATTTGAAATGGGAATCAAAAGCCTTAGTTTGGAGAAATACCTCATTTGCTCTTAGGATGTGTAATATCACATCATACTTACATCCATAGGTTATGGTACATATTTACCTTTCCTTCAAAATTGGAAACACATATATTTACCATTTCCCTCAAATCCATCACTTTATTTTCTCACTCATTGCCGGTCCGGATCACCTATCATGGTTATTACACTTTTACCGTGAGTGCCCCAATCACAGTCCACCATGTCATCCCAATCACAATCCACCATGTCATTCAAAAATTTATGTGATTTTGAAGTTTTAAAAAATTTAAATCAGATGAAAGAAAATCACCTAAATTTTTGGATGACACGGCGGACTGTGATTGGTCCACTTACGGTGAAAGTGTAACAACTGCAATAAGTGATCCCGACTCGAGATTATATAGGCACTATCTCTATCTTGTGAAGATGTAGAAAATGGAGTTTTATGTGGTATAAAAAAAAAAACCTTTTCTTGATAGATGGAAAATGGAGTGGAACAGGGAGATTGAAAGGATAATTATGCATGGAAGATGGTAAGGTGAAAATGAAAAAAAAAAAAAAAAAAAAAACGGAGGAGAAAATGGAGATGGGTTGCAATAAAACTCATGTTTCAGCTCCAAGCATGGGTTAAACAAGCAATAGAAAAAGGCAGATTTTTGTGTGACATCCTGATCCTACCTTTGAAGGCCATTTTTAAGGATATTGTACATTTTTAAGGCCAATTTTAAAAATAAAAAAAAATCAGCTTCCTTTGTTGTAGGAACAATTCTGCTAATATTTTTTAAATTTTAATTATTGAGAGGCAAAAGTTAGGTCTTAGGATAATTCTGCGGTCAAAATTCCTTTTCTTTAATATATTTACCTTTTTGTGTGTTAATATGTGAGTTATAAATGGATAAAACGTGTCACTCTTATGAAATTTCGTATATAATATGTTCTTTCCATAAGGATTATCTCTGTTATTAACTTTTTAGGATTATTTGTTTGCAATCATCTACAAATGTAAATGTTATTTACACATATATACATTTGTTCAAGCTCATTTACATATCACATGCATAAAGTGTGAAAATGAAGTGTGATGAGACCATTTTCGGCCAAAGATTTTCAAATCTAAACCTCCCACATCAAATGTGTGGTTACACTTGGTATCTCATTTTTACATGCAACAGGACGCGGGACCATTTTTTATTTTTTGCATTGTTATGGCCCCCAAATTTGTAATCTAAACCAGCCAAGTTTTTTTATTTGACAAATAAACCCAAGATATTTAGTTTTATACTTTCTTTATAGATCTTGGGAAATATGCAAATATGGAGAAAAATATTGAATTCTAACATTTGATTTTATGCACTTTTGTGGGTCTCCAATTCTAACCAATTTAATATTCTCATATAAATGGTAGACCTAAATATATGAAGTTTTGTATCTTAAACTTCGTAGATTTTGATAAAGATGTAAAAAAGACAAAAAATATATAAGTCCTGCTTTCCACATCACCAAAAAAAAAAAAAAAAAACCACCCCCGATGTGAAAATACAAAATAAAAAATAAAAAATCTAACTCTCGCTTTTCACATTATTTGCACTTTGTGGCGCACACAACAACACACAAAAAAAAATAAAAAATAAAAAATAAAAAATAAAAAAGAAATCCTTATGCATGAGTTTTTCATGTCTTAGATCCTCATGGATTTTGAGAAATATGCGGAAAAAGAAAAAATACAACTTAATGCCTTATTATACCTTCCTGCACATTCATGTGTCCCAGTTTAGTATTCAAATCATGTGGGTTTGAGACTCACTATTTCCTCTGTAAAAAAGTTTTGAGGTCTTTGAAGCTCACTAAATTGTATAAAAACTGATATAGAAATTTTGATACAGAATATTTTATGCTCCACAACTTCTTGCCCTCTTATTATTTAATCACGTGAATACGGTGCTTCCAAACAAACTTGATAATGTGTTTCACATATTTCATAAAACTAAAGTCTTATTATCTTCAATCATTCAACCCAAAATCCAAAAAGTGATATCATTAAACCCATAATAGTGCATCAAATCAACCTTTAGAAATTAATAGATTCCCACATTTGTAGAGCCAATATATATGTTGTTACATGAAATTTTTTACATTAGCCATACAGAGTTGGGAACCATGTATTTAAAATGCACATCCAAACTCTTTTGAGCCAAGAAATGTACAAATCATTTAGTAAATTTGAATTTTTTTAAATCAATAATTTAAACATGAATGTGTTTCTAAAACCCTATGGAATCTAAGAATGAAGAGGAAGATGATGATGATGATGATAAGCCGATAAAAAGGGAGAGTGAGAGAAGAAGAAGAAGAAGAAGAAGATGACAAGATAAAGATAATATTACAACACTTGCTGCCGAAAAGAAGAACAAGAATTATCGAACTAAGAAAGGGAAAATAAAAGCCATATCCTTTTTAAATATAATGGGCAAACAGGTTGAGTTCACAGATTGGGCCTCGCAATGATTCGGAACCAGAACCATTTAGAAATTGAAACCTAAATGGGATTTTGTATCCAAACCCATTTATGAATGGAAACCTAAATTATATTTCAAACTCAAATTTTTTACTGATTGGATATTCGTTTGCATCCATATCCTTCCCCCCTACCAATCCATGGGTAGCTCACTTATAGTGAAGCACTTTACTTCCACCGAAACAACTATAGATAGCATTGATGGTAAGGGACATGGTAAGTGTATCCAAATAATTGTGACTTTGTATTGCCATATAAAGGCACATTTGTGCAGCACCAAATATACAAACAAAAAAAAAAAAAAGAGAGAAGGAAGACATGGATCGGATTTTTTTTTTTTTTTTTGCGTAAGTTTTTTCTCTTCATGTAGTGGAGCTGTACTCTCCGTCGAACCATACTTTATTTCAGTGTTATTTGTCTCGTGAGAAATGATTTTGGAATCCAATCTATGTATCAGGAAAAAAAAAGAAGAGAGAAAATCATTGAAAAAAACACCTTTGATGTCACTAGAAAGGTCCTCATAGTTCCACTACAATAGTAAAGGCCCTCTGGCCAATTTTTAGTACTTCTGTCGATCAACGATATTGTCATTCATGTCAGTCAAGTGACGATATCATCGTTCATCTCTTCTTCTTCCTCTTCTCTCTCCTCTTTCTCCATCTCCCTTGCTCATTCAAGCATGATTGAAAAAATCGGCCAATACTAATTCATGTCGGCTGTTACAAACTGGTATCAGCCGATATCGAATAGATAATTATTGATTTCAGTATCGTATCGCCAAAATATCCCTAGATTATTGGCCGATACAACCAATAATTATAAATTATCAGCCTCGGCCGATACATTGGCCGATAATTTTAATTTATCGACCAGTAGTCCTATAACCCCTTTTCCCCGTTTTTCTTATTGTTCTCCCCATTTGAACTCATTTCCTCTAAACACCAGCTTTTCCTCTTCCTTCTTAACACTTTCAACAACTCTGAAGGCATCCAAAAATATATATATATTGCGAATTTAGTGAGAGAAAACCATATACTATTCTACCAAAGTTTGTATTTTGTGTTTTTTTTTTAGATTTGTCGATAAATAGCCTAGAAATGAGGATTGCATACCCTCTTTTTATTATGGATATGTTTCATTCTCTTAGATCTACACATTTTGATATTAGATCTATGTTAGGGGGTTTAGAAATGAGTTGCTTTTTTATGGTTATATATATTATCAATTTTATGATATTCTAACTTAGTTTGGTATATATGTAAGTTTATTTAATTATAAAAAACAATCATCTAATTTCAAATAAGATAATCGCTTCAAAATAAAATCATCGTCCCGAAAGTTTTCGCCATGCAGCAGTGCCGCTAGTAAAAATAATTTCAGATTAAGAATGAGAAAGAACTTTTTTTATAGAAATGGAAGTTTATGATATGGGCTTTCTGATAATGGAAAGAAGATGATATTTTTAGGATTAAAAGAGAGTTGATTTTGATGAAAGTCGAGATTTAGTGTGGATTTTCTAAAATGGAATGAAGACGAAAGATTGTTGGGAAAAGAGACTCGGAGGGCAGAGTTGGGTGAGAAATGGAGTGTGCGAGATGAAAAAACACGAGAGAGACCAAAAATAGAAAGAAGAGGAAGAAGAAAAATGAAGAAAAGAAAATAGAAGATAATATGAGTGAGAATATTGTTGCTCAACTAATAAAAGAAAATGTGAGCCTTCTCTTACACGAGGGAGCTGCTTTCGTCAAAATAAAACCGTCTTTCCCGTGCGTTTTCGTCACGCAACAGTGCGTAACTAGTGTGCAGAAAACCGAGAACGAATTTTTTACGCTAATACGAAAAAAAGGACACGTGTCATGCTTGCACGTCACAGGCGCGATAAAAATGCATATATAAAGACCGACCAATCTGGAAATTTCGTTCGTTAACTTGCGCGAAAAGCTGAGGCTCGAGAGAGAGAGAAAGAAAGAGAGATGGGTTGGAATTGGCGGGGCGATTCTTCTTCTTCATTTCCTCCTCTAGGGTTTGGCGAAACCAGCGATTTAGGAAACCCTAACCCTAGACAGGAAGGGGACCGACGCCCGACGAGTAGGATCGTGAAATCCAAGTGCAGGACCGAAGAGATCGAACCCGGAAAGTTTGTACGCAAGTGCGAGAAAACCGAGCAGCTTCTTAGGGAATCTGTGGGAAGGTCTGTTCTGAATCCTCTTGAATGAATCTTTTGCTGTTTTTGCTTGTCTGATTTGGTTTGGATTGGTGGATTTGATTATTTCTTCTTATTGATTAGGATTGAGTAATGTTTTGGGTTTATGTTATTTTTTCTGGATTCTTGTTTCTTTTTCTTGTGATTTTTTTTTGTTGAAAGGAGCTTTGATGCTTTGATGATGTTTGTAGAATCAGGTTTTGTATCTATCTGCTTTGTGAAGTTGTTGAAGCAGGTTTAGTTTAACCTGTGTTCTTCTTGATTGGCTTGGAGGGTTCTTTTTCTATAATTTAGATGAGTTATGGGGTTGCATCATTTTTCTTGTTTTGATAGTTTACCTTTTGGATCTAGATTGTTGTATTTTAAATGATGGATTTGGATGCGGAGACTCTGACACGTGGCTGGAGATCTACGTGTGTTCTGGCTATTGGGAAGCTCCGTAGATCTCTTCGCCTCTTGTCTTTCCTATGTGATGGAATTATTTCAACTCTAGGGCTCCCTTATCTTATATAGACAAGTCCCACATAGTCACACTTACACTTACTAGAGGCTTCTTCGCCACGAAACCCACATCCACTAATCCTATTGGGAGTCTTATTAGTGGGATCAGATCAAGTCTTACATTAAGTGAGATTATATTCTCTGTTGGTATCTGCTCTGCTTGATCTGACGTGGGACCCGTGGCATGCAGGCCATACGATTTCCTACATTAAACACCTGAAATCACATCAGATTAAACTGTAAATGATGCGCCATAGGTTTCTGCGTTGAATGAAGTGAGGAAAAGGGGTGAACTGATGTGTATGCTTGTTGGATGTATGTGGACTGATGAATAGGCTTCTGTATAATTCCAGTTTTATATCTAGGTCAGTGGAGGTATTGAGAGGCAAGCGTCTTTTGATAGTAATTTGGCACACTCAATTTTGCCATAAAACTGGACTAGGATATCTCTTGTATTATTGTATAGAATAAAAGAACGAAAAAAATAATTCTATTGTGTTGTATGTCCAATTGTATTCCTAGCATATTCATTTTTAGCTTCTATTGTGCAGTTGCTTGATGTTGGATTGTGACTTTTGGGTGGTGAACTTGATGAGATGAAAGTGACTAGGTTTATTTGTGTCATTCAGTATTTAGGAATCTCTAGGAGGATAATGGAATGAGGGAAACTAGGACCAATTGAGTGGAATAATCAGTGAAACTGTACATTGCCCTGAAAGAGGGAGAGAAGGCTGGGTTTGAGAGTACATTCATGCTTATCTTGGGCCTCTATTTGGATAGTATAGGTAGTGCCCATGCTAGAAAATAAAAATGACAGACCATCTATGGTCCTGTGGTTAGGAAATCAATTTGTCATGCTTCATGTTGAAAATATGCCTTGTTGAATTGTTTCCGTATTTTTTTGTGTAAAAAAACTACTATTCATTTCTATGTTCAATCCCAACAATAATGTAAGCTTGGAACCTCTTAAATCATTTTGGATCAAATGGAAACCTTTTATATTTGTTGTGAAATATTAGGTGGTTGGGTAATGGTGGGGTTTGGAGATGATGGCAGTGATTCTTTTGGAGAATCCTCAGTCTCATCTTTGGCATTTAGATGGACTGAATAATGGGAACTTTTGTTTGCGAATATTACCATAAAAAGGAAAAGAAAAGGTCAAGCATTTATCCTATAGTGGGCGTGGGTAGCAGAAAGGTGTGGACTTCTAAGACCTAATGTATGTAGTACACTGTGTTTGGGTCTGCTTTTGTGTGTGCTAGGGACATTTTGCAAAGGAGGTTGATGTGAACACTTCAAAATGTACCTTGGTAAGTTTGTCCCTTGGACTTCATCATAGTAGATCGGGCTCGCTGCTCTTAAAAGAATTTTAAAATGGAAGCTTTGTTCGCAATCCTGGTCTATTGGTCTGGTTTCCATCATTAGAGGTTATAAATGTTTAGTGGAAAAAAAAAAAAAACTCAATAAGAAAATTAAAATAAAAGCTCTTCTCCATTTTCCAAAATTTCTTGAATTCCGTTCAACAAGTTAGCTGCTCATCTGCATGCCGTGAGTTCCTAAGGCCCGTTTGGTAATTTTACTTATAAAGTCAAGTAAAGTTAAGTCAATTTAAACATCCCATCAAAAGCACATTTTACCAAAATTCCCTCCATCTTTTCCCAAGAAAGTCAAAAAGCAACTACCTTTACTCACTAAAAGACAAAAATACTCCACTTTTCCATACAAAAAGTAAAAAAGGTTCCATAACAAACAACTAAAAACAAAATACTATCATAACCCACTTATATTTTATTCTTTATTCAAAATCAACTTTACTTCACTTGACTCAATTAGTAGAGTCACCAAACGGGCCCTAAGGGGATTGGAATCATGGATATGTTCTTAAGTTATTGAAATATTAGGGGCTTTTAGTTCGCTCAAGTAGAGTTTTAGTGACCTAGAGGAGAGACTATGAACCCATCTGAATACACCCAAAAGCCTTGGTGATGCAGGCCTGGTAACCTTTAGGTGCTCAGTGGAGCCTCTTAAACCAAAAAACAACCCCCCCCCCCCCCCCCCCCCCCCCCACCAAAAACACCACCACCACCACCACACACACACAGAGTTTATTCATGAAGCAAATTAAGTTGCTAATATTCTTGTTACATTAAGGAGCTTTTTGTATCCTATTGTTGTCCCGTTCTATTGTTTAAATGAATTAGTTACTTATATAAAATTGCAATTGCTAGTGAATTTTAATGTCAAGATCTTCAAAATTAAATCAAGTTGTCTAGTTAATCTTTCTATCTCCTGGATAAGGCACTCTACAATTTTCTTTCTATCCACAATGATATGTTGTAGTGGGAAATGAGTTGTATATCAATACCAATTGCGAGGTTTGTTTTTGTCCAGATGCACTCTGCACATGGAAATGATTACCTGAATGGCATTTCCACAAGTGATAAGATAGGAAGGCCTATGCATGGGTAAGAGAATCCTGAGTAATAATTCCAATCTGAACCCAAAAGGTGTGTTTTATAGGGCCTCCAACCAAATCAATGCTGAGAAAATAATAGTTCATTTCCCTCAAGTGGTGCGCAATTGGAATGAAAGTTGGGGCCAGTGCTGATTCATAGGGAGTATTAGCGTGATCAGGATAAAGAGCGTGGGAAGCGAAAATTAGTTAGAAGTTTCCAAAGGTGGGCATCTTCTCATTTAAGCTTTTATGGGGGGATGCCTCTAATTTGAACTTCCTTGGGTGCTTTGTATTTGTATGTATATATGTATGTTTCACACATGTACATTTTACATTTGTGTGTTTTTGAGGTTAATGGTATATTTTTTTCCTGGAAAGAGGACAAGTACATCTGTACATGTGCTAAAAATTTTTCCTGGAAAGAGGACAAGTACATCTGTACATGTGCTATTTAAGCACGATATTTCGCACAAATAAGTTTGTGAGGGATACTTAAATAGTTCGACATCTGTGATTTACCTCTCAGCAAAATGTTACAGCTGAAAGGAAAAAAGATTTTGGATGGAGTGCCAACATAAGTTAGTTCCAAACACTATTTACAGGTTATGAAGTGGAAGACAAACAATCTTTGGGCGCTACAGCCTTGGGGTCTTTATGTTGCATACTTATTGGCGCAGCCCTGTATCCATGATTTAAAAAAAATAGATTAATGTCCCAAGGGATTGATCGAATCCAAGGATGGATTCGGCCTCTAGGGCACACTTGCCACAACAGAGATGAACTCCTGAATTGGAGAGAATTCAGAGAAATCTTTCTTTAATTGATAATGAGCATGAGTTTACAATGAAGCCTGTCAATCCTTACATAGAGGAGTAGGATCAATCCCTCTTCTTGCTTAGCAACTAAGAGTTTCTAAAATTAAAGAGGTCTAGCTAATAGAAACTAGATAATAGCAATCCCAATTAAACAATAACATAAAATAGTAATAGAAATAGAATTAGAAATAGGATATACTGGGTTGGGCTTGTGGGCGGAACCCAATGGACTGGGTTGACCTATGTGTCAATAGGATGTCCCATTTGACTTGGGCCTAGTTGGTACTGCTGCATCACTTTTCCGAACTTATTATTACATACACGTTGGATAGCATGGTTGAATGTATTCCATAGCACAGTCGGAAGGTGCTTAATGTCTTATCTGCAAGGGTGCAGGTTCAAGTCATGTTACCATTAAAAAAAAAGGAAAAGAAAAAAGGATATCTGTAAGATTCCAAGAGCTTATCATGTAGATCATGGATGCTTGATTGAAGTTATATCCGGAGATGTCCCGTTTATAGAAATTAAGAACCCAGGTTAGAAGACAGCTGAATGGACAGGACATTGCATTGTATAAAATTCTAGTAGTGGCATTGTTGAGCAGTGGGAGATGGGAACCATTAAGTAATTTCCTATGATTGGTGATGTTAGTGGGAGCAATCTCGTGGTTGAAGTAGTGCCTCATAGAAGTGCTCAAGGAGTACTAACAAATATTTTGGAATCGGAGAAATGTATTATTGTGTAGAAGAAGTGGGCTAGAAGATGAGGACCAATCTAATCCCCAATCTAATCCTTATCAAGATGCCCAATCCTCTTCCCAATCAGATCTATATATCATGGATGAAAAGATCACTTCAATGAACAAAGCTGTGTCTGGGGTGTCATAAGCCTGCTCATAGCATAAAGATGGCGTTTGCAAATGGATTGGTCTATAAACTTACAATAGGAACAAATGGATATGGTGGAATTATAAGGCTTGTTTGTTGCAAAGAGGTTCATGCAAAATTGAGGGAATCAAGTTTTAAGGTACCAGCTTCGTGCCTGTGATGTTTTGATTCATTTGGGTCATTCCACTTATCATTGCATCCTTAGGCTTGGAGTTATATTAGATAGATGTAAAGACATCAATTTTGAATGTTGATATAACAGAAAATTTGTATAGAATAACCTGTTGGTTATGTTTCAGAGGGGCTAAAAACAATGTATGCAACTTGCTGAAGTCTTTTTTTTAGGAACAATCTTTAATGCACAAACAGTCTCTAAGACAATAATTTATAAAGTTTCACTTGGCAGCGTCTTTTGGGTGTGCAATGTGCAGAGTTGATTCGATGCCAACTAAGAAAAAGCATGAAGAAATTTGCTGCATAAAAGTTAATCATGATGGCTAATTGTTTTTTCCTCCCTATATTTTGTTGATGTTCTGATAGTTGGGCCTACTTATCATGTTGGTTAATTAATGGTTATTATATTAAGAATTGGGCATTGTGGTAGTTACTTTTCTATGAATATATATATATTGGGTTGGTGGGGAGGAGTTTAAGACTTTAAGTTGATCTCCTGCTTCCTTTTATCACTGTCATGGCAAGAAGGGATGATGGTTAGTTTTGCCTGTTTAGCCCCTTGGTTTTGGTTGCCTCTTTCTAGGAGATTGCTAAAGTTAAACTTTGATGGTAGCTTTTAACTGGTAAGTATGAGGGCTGAGATTGGTGGTTTAATTAGAAA
This sequence comes from Umbellularia californica, assembly GCA_028538565.1. Classification (NCBI taxonomy): domain Eukaryota; kingdom Viridiplantae; phylum Streptophyta; class Magnoliopsida; order Laurales; family Lauraceae; genus Umbellularia; species Umbellularia californica. Next base: position 15,041,327 of record JAPQWN010000006.1, read on the forward strand.
CTGTGACAGTTCTATTCTAAGCTACTCTAAAGCACGTTCTTATAGATAAAATTTAAGTTGAGCTTTAGAGCATTATTGGTGGTTGCCAGGGCCTACAGAAACTATCTATGACTCATTCTATCATCGAGTGCTTTGTTCCCACAATTAATTGGACATCCTTTGCGGATATATGCAGGGTTTCAAAACTCATCTGAGTCGACTCAGACGAGCCCATACCGAGTCGAGTAGGGGCTGACTTGGCCAAGTCCTTTTTTTTCCACTGATTTTTTACTTTTTCCTTTTTCTTTCACTAATTTTAGGGAATGTCCTAGTAGCAGTTTAGGAAGAAAATGCAGAAGCACCCACTCTTTCGAATACACCGAGAAAACTTAATGAGAGAAAAGGGGACTGCTACTGCCCCTCCCACAGCTATGTATCTTTCCCCCACAGCTATGTTTCTTTCCCTCACATCCTCCCTCCCTGTCTAATCCGCTGAGAAAACCCAATCAGAGAAAAGGGGGCTGCTGTAATTGGAAGGCTGTACATTAATAGAGTAAGCATAGTTGGGCTGGTTGGCCATGTGTTTGGCCTAATGGATCAATCATCCGTGTGTTAGGCCCAATGGGCTGGCTGGTTGTGGGCCTATTTTTCTGGGCCTCCTTTTTTAGCTTTTTGGCCTGTGATGGACTTGGGCTGCATCAAGTAAGGACCTGGTCGCACACTCAGAGGCCTGTCAGTGAAATTATTCATATTATATATCCAAGTGTGGATGGGTATAGTCAACACCTCTTCTTGATTGTAGAAGAGTAGTCCACAAAAGGACTGATGGTTAAAGAAAATTTAATTTGGATCTGGGAATGATGGTCAAAGATTTGATGATTGAGGACATTCTAATCTGGAGTATAACTGGGATGCCATATCTTTTAGTTTTTATCCCTCAGGCTGCAAGTCACCCTTGATCACAAGGGACTTGAGCTATAAGGAGGAAGGGGAAACCTTTGAAGGTTATTATTGTTTGTTCCTTTCTGACCAGTGAACACCAGTAGACATAGCATGAGGTAGTGTTTCAATAAGTGGAAAGTTGTCGAGCTGTTCAATATCAAAATGTGTGGTTTAGCCCCTTTGTCGTTTGCATTGAATTTTTATGGCAATATAAGTTGGTGTTCCAAGTGTAACTGTTTTTTATTTTTATTTTTTATTTTTTATTTTTTATTTTATTTTTAATAATCTTGCTAGGCCAGTTGAGGTGGTTGAATCCAACACAGAGTATACCGAGCATGATGTTACAGATGAGATTGCGAGGGGCTCTCTACCGTCCTCAGGAATTGGACCTGGACCTTTCGACTTTCCTGGGCTCCGTGGTGATGTTGAAACTCTTGAGCGTTATATGTCTGGTGGACTGAGCCAATTCCTTGATTCTGCATTTGAAGGGGTGAACGAATTTTTCCAAGCTTTTCGCATTCTGTCTGAACATGACAGGGAGCAGTCATTCTATCAAAGGAAACCGGCTGATGGGTTCTTTGAGAAAGAAGCTTCCAAGCAGAAAAATGAATCTGAATACACTGAGTTTGCTGGGAAGTATACGGATGTTTGAAAGATTCTTACTCTGTTCAGGTAGTATATGGTCTGTTTCAAGAGGTTTTTTGCTGAGATGGTAATTGGAGTTGCACTAAAATTGACATGTAGAATGCATGTGCTTTTGTTCTCAATAGCGATCGCTGTTAATGGATCTTTTCTTTTCTTTTTCCCCACTTTATTTTGAACTCTTTTGTTTCATTTATGTTCCAATGGATCATTGAGTGGATGTTTGTACAAATTCATCTCATTTGCTTATTGGAAGGCGGTTGTGTTTCTGTGAATGAGCAAGCCTGTTAATAGCCATGCGGCCATGCCTGCAGGAGAGAGTTGAGAACCTGACCACTCTATACCTAACAGTTCATTGTAAAATTTTACAAATGATATATATAGGAGCTATATTTAACTTTGTATTTTATCCAGCACTTTCTCACATGTCTTTTTTTCCCTTTATTTTTCTTTCTGTATCCAAAGCTTTTCAAAAATAATTGGACATGTTTTTTTTTTTTTTTTTTTTGATATTTCCCTGATCACATCCCATGATAAAACCACTATCTGAAAGAAACTATCACGATGAAATCTCTTGAATGATATTTGCAACATTTCTGAGATTCTTCTGTTGATGAAACTGTGAGAGATCTCATTCGTTGAGGGCTGCCCCCATGGGCAGATTTTACTCTAATATGTTGGGAAACGGATCCCCTGTTTGGACTAATAACGGGGTGCCACATGGGGGAGAGATGTCTCAGTTGGGATCATTGTCAGACAAATTACCTCTAAAGTGCTTTGTATATTAACTAGCAACAGAGGCCAGGCCAAAATTAAGATTTATTTAATTTGAGGCATAGAAAATAAACAAATGTGTTATCTTGCATTTTTAATTTTATAAATCAAATTTGAGTTTATAAATTCTCACTGTTTGATTTTTATGTAAATTTTAAGAACTTATATGAATATTATAATGTATGTTTCATTAGAAAGTATTTTAAGTTTAATTTTACAATAATTTTAGAATTTTAATGTAATATACCAAAACCTGTGAAATATGTATTTGTTAATAGGTAGGTGGTTTGTGTTAATAATCTCTCATTATATTGGATCCCATATTGATTTGCTGTTGTAAATGCACATGTGGAGTAGAAATTTCGCTTCGAATAGGTCCATATAATGGGCCCCATATATACCTAAGTTTGTGGGGGCTCTTTCAACTAAAATACATGGAAACTCTCTAGATTAAATTGATAAATCCATAAGCCAACATATGGACCTACAAGATCATGTTATTAAACACGATTGTATTGAAATAAATTCATAAATAAATAAGATATACCCTGGATGGCCTTGACTATTGATGATAAGCCCCACTCAATGTAGCTTTGGCCGCTAAAAGATCAACCCTTTCTTTTTCTTTCTTTAACTCCAAGAATTTACTTGTATGGTTATCAAAATTAGAGAAAAATAAAAAGAAATACCAACTTAAATTTACATGTTAAAAATCTACATATCAATTCAAAGTTTTTGGAATGTAATTATTGATATGAACTCTACACAAAAGGAAGAGTGCTGAGACCACTTAAGACTATTGGAACACAAAATGCGAAGATTTTCATAACCTTTCAACTAAAATACATGGATAAATTGATAAATCCATGAGCCAACACATGGACCTACAGGATCTATGGTATTAAACACGATTACATTGAAAATAAATTCGTAAATAGATTAGATATACCCTGGATGCTCTTGACTATTGATGATGTGCCTCACTCAATGTAGCTTTGGTTGCCAAAAGATCAAGCCCCTTCTTTTTAACTCCAAGAACTAACTTGTATCGTTATCAAATATTATTAGAAACAAAAAATACCAAACTAAAACTTCATGTCAAAAATCTACATCACCTCAAAGTTTTCGGAATGTAATTATTGATATGATGTGAAGGTTAAGGATCCCTTTTTTTTAAGGACATGTGATTGACATACCTCAGCCCAAAACTCAAAATAAAAAAAAAATCAGAGAGTAAAGACGCATTAAGATTTGACGCCTATCATGCAAAAATTATATATAAAGAAGCCCTTATGTGGACAAATCTAGATTGGTTTATTCTATAGTAATAGTATACTGAGAAAACAAATCTAGATTGGTCTACCACATCACCGTGGGCAGTTATATGAGGGTTTAACGTAGAGAAATCATAAGTTAATGGAGTGGAACTACACATTGGGGCTCACCTCATGATTTAATAGAATCATGATCTTTTGAGGGATTTGATCCTAGATAACTTAATTGGCCCAACACGTCACCGTGGATAGTTCATGTCTTGAAAAGGGCAGGCTACTTGCTGTGACGTGGTGAACTGTGATTGGTCCACCCACGGTCACTATGGGGGTAAAGTAGTATTCATTATTTATCTTGGATTTTTTCCCGTAAGATCAACTAAACTCATCGATAACTCCCCTTTATTATCAAACTGAGGAATTTTATGTACATGTTCTCCGTACTGTCTGTACCCCTGCTCAGGCCAAAAATTCATTTTTCCTGCGATATCGCAATTTATATTATGGTATCGCAAATTATTCACTTACGATATTGCAATTTATATTGTGATATCGCAACTTGAAAAGCCCTTTTTCATCATTTTATTCCTCCCTGCTTCAAGTTTTCTTCATTTTCACCTACTGTAACTGTCCCCCCCCCCCCCCCCCCCCCCCCCCAGCCGATTTCACCCTCCTCCTCTCTCGCCAATCTATTTGTAAATACGCAAGGCTCCCAACGTCCATTCGACGTCGACGAATCAACATGGTCTCCATTACCTCCATCGACTAGGGATTTTGGTCTCTATTGTTTCACAATCTAGGGGTTCTCGATCTTGATGTTGTTGCAGTCGCCCCTAGTAAACCTGGTATCCCTCTTCCCTCTCTCTTTGAGCGAGATTTCGGTCTTCTTTTCCCTTTACCTCTTTCTCTCTCTATTTATCTCTCTTTGTAGGTTTAGAAAACCCTAAATGCTTTTGAACCCTTTCTGGCAAAAATAAATAAAGAAGAAGAAGAACTCTAGAACATCAGAGTTCTGCATCTCTACTTTCAGTGAATTAGAGATGAAACCATGCGAGCATTGAACGAGGTTTACTGATTGCATAATTAGTAGAGTTTGTTTAGGTCTAATACATTAAATAGAAGTAAGCAGTGTTGGGCACTTGAGTCTTGTAGAAACTATATTTCCTTGTTGCAACGATATATGGGATCCGGAGTCGGAAATGTGTATTGTCAAAACCCCTAAAAGGAATTATACCGAGATTGTAAATTGTTACTTAGCAAAGCTAACAAGATATCGAATGCCATTCCAAAAGAAAAAAAAAAAGATTCCCCAACGTTGATCATCATCAATACTGAATCGGATAGCTACATCAATACTTGGAATCTGGAAGAATTGTTTGCATTCTGCTTAGTGCACGATACATGATTTTTTTAATATATCCACAATGGGATGTTCAAACGTAATTGGAATTCGGTAGACTATCAAAAGACATAAGGCTGAGTGCCCACATTTTCAATGTGGATGTTCATAAAAAAGTGAGGCTATACAAGCCCCCCATAAGATCATGATTATACACAATGTTTAAAATGTTTATACACGTGGGATTCCTTGTACCCTAATTACCTTCAAAAGACACAAAAGAAGAAAAAAATAACATAATAAATAAGAGGGAGATGGATACAGGATGGAAAACAATGACTGAATATTGTTGATGGATTGGACAAAGGTAGCAGAGAAAGATATGGTAGTAGGAGACCCAATGCTATATATGGAAAATGAATGGATTCATTTGCAAGATTCACTTGCAGAGAGAGAAAGCAGAGAACCCAAGTAATAGACGGAATCTATACAACGGAATGAAATTATAAAAAAATATGCATTCGTTGACTTTTAACATAAAACTTTACACGATATCACAATATAAATTGTGATATTGTAAAATTTGTTGTGATATTGCAAAGAAAAAATTGACTTCTAGCCTGCACATGGGTATGGACGGTACAGAGAACGTGTAGGTAAAATTGCCCAATTTGATAACAAGGGAGAGTTATCGATGAGTTAAGGTGACCATATGGCAAAAAAGTCCCATTTATTTATCTTTGTTAAAGCTTCCTGGGCCCATAATTTTGAGGTGTGATTACAAATGTGAAATGTGGACCCCATCCATCCAAATTCGAACCCGACCCATTTACATATTCCTAATTCCTAAAAAGTTCCAACCCTTCCTCACCCATCTCTCCCCTCTTTCCCTTCCTTTTCTTTAATCCCTCCATGAGGGTTAATTATAATTTTCTTCCTAATCAATGAATTATCCATGAGACTATTAAAAATCATCCCTCCCCCATATTCCTTTCAAGATTTTCAATGAAAACGTGATATGAGATGTTGGGATTCTTCACCATTGGAATTCCAATTCATCTTTCTATCTGTAAATTTGCATCCGCCCCCAGTTTGAATCCAATACTCCTCCCTCTTTATCTTTCTCTCTGGTAAATGAGGAATCATTCCTCGGCATTCCTATATTGGCTTTTGGTCTTGTCTTTCCCCCCATCTTTTGCAGGTTCGGATTTCATTTCTGGATAGATGCTTCCATGGCATTCGTTTCTCTCTTTCGAGTCGGGGCCAATTTTTGATGCAGAATAACACAAATTTCGATACGTTTTGTGATATGTAGCCTTCTTTTGTGATTCCTCTGCTCATAAAGGTTTGGTTTTGCTTGGATTTTTGTGGGTTTCTCCCTGGAATTGGATTGATTTCATTCATTCATTTATTTTGAATTTTTTGAGGCTTTTGGCATACTGGGATTTGGAATTTGGAATTTATATACGAAGGGCAAAACAGCATTTTATGGATTTTGTCTTATTCTTGTTGTGGCGCTGACGTTAGCTCAATTTATGATGTATTCTTTGATTCTTTGCGTCTCGAATTCGAAATTCTATTGATTTTTATAGAAAATCTCCGCTGAATTTCATATGGGTTCTGTTCAATTTTTGTAATTGGTGCTTTTGCTCCCCTAAGATTGATTGATTGATTTATTTATTCTGAATTTGGTGATGAATTTGAGATTTAATTCGGCATTGAATCCCGTTCAGATTTTAATATCTGATATTTGAGAGTAATCTCTGTCAAAGATTCGATTTTTTTCTGCAAGACTAAGTGGAATTTTGATTTTGGGTGTCTTCCAATTTCTGGTATATGAGAGAGTACAATCTTGAAGTTTCACCATTCAGCGAAATAGACTTATGTGGTATTTGGGATAAGGAGGCCGCATTTCTTCTGTGAATGCAATTGAGAAATCTGGATTTCAATGTTGAGAGTTGAAATGGATTTTGGGAGAATTTGAGAGGTATATCTGATGGGAAATACATGTGCTCGACCAAATGTCACGAAGAATGGATTTTTAGAGTCAGTCTCTGCCGCAGTTTGGCGGGCCCCGCCACCTGAAGAGGAAACAACTGCAGGTGGCAATGGTGGTGCAGCGCAGGCTGCTATGGCCTCCAAACCACCAGACAATACAATGCCTGTCCAGAACAATCCTCCGGAGCCTCTCAAGATTGCTGCAGAGGAGGAGCATCCTGCCAAGCCTAGGAACCCCCACCAATTCAAGAGGGTGGCGAGTGCAGGACTCCAGGTAGACTCGGTATTACAGCGGAAAACTGGGAATTTGAAGGATGTTTACAACTTGGGACGGAAGCTTGGGCAGGGTCAGTTTGGTATGACGTATCTGTGTGTGGAGAAGGTGACAGGGAAGGAATGTGCTTGCAAATCCATTGCAAAGAGGAAGCTGATAACGCAAGAGGATGTTGAAGACGTGCGGAGGGAGATTCAGATAATGCACCATCTGGCAGGCCACCCCAATGTTATCTCGATAACCGGAGCTTTTGAGGACGGTGTGGCTGTTCATCTTGTGATGGAGCTGTGTGCGGGGGGTGAGCTCTTTGATAGGATAATTCAGAGGGGGCATTATACGGAAAAGAAGGCAGCTGAATTGGCCCGGGTGATTGTCTCTGTTGTGGAAGCTTGCCATTCTTTAGGAGTCATGCATCGAGATCTGAAGCCTGAAAATTTCCTTTTTGTCAACCAGAAGGAAGAGTCGTTTCTCAAAACGATTGACTTTGGACTGTCAACATTCTTTAAGCCGGGTAAATGCTCCCTGATTCTAGCTTCTGATTGTTGAAGGAAACCATTTTGCATCTGTAAATTTACTTCATTTTATTATCTTTGAATTAGGACCCAACATCTTTTGAGCACCATTTGGTTTAAGTGTCTACCATAAAACTGTTGAGCTGCTTTGACAATGGATCAGCCTCTTGGATAGTCAATAATCTAAAGTCCTATCTGATTGAATGTTTATAGCTATCCATATCTTCAACCATTTTTACAGATTGGAAAAGGAAAACCAGTAAGAGCCGCTCTGTGCAGCTTACCTGGATGAATGCCAATTCTTTGTGTGTAGGTGGGCTTGAAGGGGGGCCATCTTGGTTTACCTATTGATGAAATTTCACCCCAATGGGATGACTATAGTCCTGTACTAAAGGGGTTTCCAAATGGAGAGTTGGAGCAAAATTTCTGTGTCTATTTTCAAGGCCCATAATCAGTTGCTGTAATCTTTAGCCATCCAGTTGGAGTGGAATTTCACTCATCCCAGTTCATGATGGCCGTTTACATCCCCCCGGACCTATGTGAATTAGCATGGATGCACGCGTGCCCCACAAAGTGCCTCTAACTTGCTCCGACAATAGGTGGCTTTCATTACGTCATTAATTGCTAGCAAAAACTACGTCATTCTTCATCATTACTTGTTTACTACATCATTCCTTGATACATTGGTTGGACATTCAACCATGGCCATCTTTTTGTCTAAAGAAAAAAAAAATACAGCACGTTTAGTTTTCCTTGTAACGTTGATATTTTAAATATATTCAACTATTTACAGATATATCATTTATGACACACACACACAAAATATATATGGATGGGTTATGAATAACTGCCTTTTCTTCTTCTTTTTAATTGTTATTATTATTTTTCATTTTTCGTAGAAAAATAAAAAATTCTATACTTAACACGATACGATTCGATTCATTTGCTTGAACGATTTGCAATACGATTTCGATTTTGAGAACAATGGGGTGGATCTTATTTGCTTTTCTCATTGTAGATTGAGGATGAAACTTGAAAGCCTGAACTTGTGCGACATGCTCTTAATTCCACATGCTTGAACTGGCCCTAAAGAAAAGATCAAGTTCCATCATCCAAAAAAAGGCTACCAAGATTGGATCATTTGTCGAATGTGTAAGGGTGTGTTTTGTCTGACCTTCTAAAAGTGCTTTGTGAGGTTTTGGATTTTGAAAAGCCTAAAAGCTTGTTTAATCGTTAGATTTTTAGTCAAAATTATCTTTTTGATAAAGCATACCTTGACCACTTGCTTTCAAAAAGCATTTTTTTCACTTTTGAGAAAAGTGAACAAAAGTATGGTAGGAAGCATAATTTTTTCCTCTTCAAATCCATCCATAGGTCTATCTAACCGCTCAAGATCAAGATCACCTTGTGTGTTGGTGATTGATAAATTATTAAAAGCCATCAAAATACACAAATCAGAGGCAGTAAATTGACAGTATTTTACATGTGATAAATTTAATGGCAGGCAAACTTTGAGTGGAGATAAACTTCTCCTAGAGCTAGTACAAGAGTTCTTAATTTTGAGTGATTCAGATACTGTAGATGAGCCTTGCTAATAGATTTATATGCTTGAACATGGAGACCTAAATGATGTAGGTCTTGACTTATATCTCATTTTTCTATGAGATAATGATAACGGTGATGCCACATAATATGTGCCTCGTAACACCTATAAAATTTTATGTGAGGTAATTTTATACTTTTAAGGGTTTTATATATTGTGTATTCATTTTCATTATAAAAATTTTAATATATTATTTTGTCATAATACGTTAAAAATGCTTTATATATATATATATATAGGGCTTATCAGACCTAGGGCCTACATGGAGTTGGGTCTGGAGGGGACTTGAAGATCTGGGTGGGACCTACTGGTGTCTGATGATGGGGGCCCACAAGTTTCGATTGTCTAAAATAGGTGCACAGTTGATCCAACTCTCCCATTCATTTGCCTGGGTGCAAACCCAGGATCCGGTCACTATATGGGGGGGTGGTGGTGGTTTGGTTATGTGTGTGGGGTCCATTTGGGTGGACCATTAGGTGGGCCCCACTATGAGGTGCTCACGAGTGTGCACCAAAAAAAGGTGTGCCGGAACGCTTAAACCATAGCCAAAACAACAAAGTAACACCATCTATATAAGTTGCTCTGAGAGATTACATAGACAGGGTTCCTCACAATGATAAAAGCACCTTTCTACAACATCTCACCTTGCTTCTCTTTTTTTTTGCTAGGGCTAGGGTTCAAAATCGTGTAGACGCACTTGTTTTCTTTTTATTTATTTTTGAACGGTAATGGTAAATTAGCCTAAAGATTTAAAGAAGTACGAAATAAAGATAAAAGCACAAGAAAAAACACACGAAGGTTGAAGTGTTGATGGACACACTTATTTCTAGTGAGGAATATATAAAAAATTTGATGTAAGTAGAATTGCATTTTATGTTTAAGAGGTTACATACACTAACATAAAAATTATTTCGGAATTTGATTATTAAAAACATGAAACCTTCGGGGAATCAGGAAGGCCCTCTCTCATCTGTTTATTTATTTATATTTGGGATTGGTAGCCTCATTTATCTGTTAGCTCCATTTCTTTCAACATTTAAAAGAAAAATGCTAATCTTACACATATCAGGCTCTTTCCTTTCCCTACAAGAATCTCACACATGCGATCTTCATGCCGGGCTCACAAGTGCCAATCCAACCCCGTGACATGGGCATAACTGTCTGGAGTTTGTTTGTTTGGGAAAGAATATATAGGCAGGCCCCCTTATTTTTTATTTTATTTTAAAAAGGTCATTACTCAATGCGGGTCCCACCGAAGCAAGGTCCTGGGAGGGTGCAGACCGGAGACAGACCTAACCTTTGGCAAGTTTGGCACAAAGTGACTGCTAGAGCGTCTTGAACCTGCTTTGTCACGCATGCCACCTGAGACTTCAGCATTGCACCAAAGCAATGACCGTCCATCAATCAGCCATTTTATTTATTTTATTTTTTATATAAACCTTCTGATTTCTAACATGCATGAAATATGATATATGCAGTCCCCCCATCAATCAGCCATTTAGTTTCAGTGAATGTCAACCCTCTTAAAATCTACTTCATAGAACCAAAAATTAAGGAAATCGTTGGATGAGCTGTTTCCTGATTGAACTATTGGAAGGAAACTATCTAGAAGAGATTTTCTCTACTTTATTGGAATTATTGTGAGATCCTAAGTGAGTTACTGAACCTATAAAAGCTACACATAGACTATGATTTAACTAGAAAAATAATTAGTCTTATGTGTCTATGCGTCCCTAAGGATTTGGTTCAGGATAGACTAGAATCGAGAAACAAAATTCATGTAGTTAACCCCAACATAGTTTGGACAAGGCTTTTATCATGATGATGTCTGTGCATCTTGCTATGGGAAAAGGGAAATCTCGACAGTAGACAAAAATGAAACTTCCATCCAAAACCTTAAATCTTTCCCTCCTTCATTCTCTCTCCCGTAGGAGAAAGAGAATCACATCATTACTTCTCTAAACCTCTTACAGGCAAGAAAGAAATAGTGGGAAAAAGGAAAAAAAAAACAAGAAAAGAAGACCTTTGTCTCTGAAGTCGAAACTGGTTTCTGGTTTATGCCTTTTAATATGGCGTTGTTCAATTCAATGGTTTGGATCTACTACATTTTCCATATTTGCAACAACTGTCCTTGTTAGTGGCCCCTAGCAGATCCTTGCTCAATTATGACTAATGGGTATTCATAGTTCTGAAGGCTTGCACAACTGAAGCCTTCTGCATGTTGGGATCTTCTTAACTGAGTCCAAGGCAACTAAGTTCTGAGGATGCAAATGGGCCGCTGCCCACACTGGAGAAGTGACAAGTTTTAATTTAGAAATCTTTTCTAGAATTTTTGTTTTTGTCATGTTTTGGTTAATCCATTTGCAACTTCTGTTCTATGAAAGAGCATTGAGAACACATCTGATTTGCACCCCAAAGCCCTAAATTCCTTGAAATTTTTGTAATAATGATAAAAATCTAAAAAAAAAGAAGAAAATGTTGTTTTCTGAATCTAAAATTCTGAGACATGTGTTTCAACAATTAAGAATGAATTTTAGTAGTAGTAAGTGGATGCGTTTTTTTTGGCAAGTCAAATGGAGTACATCCGACTTCGATCTTTGAATGCTAACATCTTCCGCAAAAATGTGATTTTGATCTTCCAAAAATCAGTACGAAAGGACCTCAGAACCTCCCACATCTTCTAACAACATTAAATTGGAAAAAAAAAAAAATTAACAAAAGGAGTTAGTGGGGGAGTCCAAATTAACAAAAGGAATCAGTGAGTGGAAGGAGGGAGAGGCCGGGGGTGGGGAGATGATTCTTTCATGCTGCTTTTTTTTTTTTTAGTTGAATTCTTTTGTGATAACCTCATGAAGCACTTTATGTCCACCTAAGGTTTTTATTTTTTATTTTTCCTTTTTCCTCTAGTGGAATGAAGATCTAAGATGATGCTGTAATAGTACCTTTATTTTTCTAGTTTGAATACCATCTTTGTTACAGTTTTCTTTTCAGTGCCATATATTTCAATCTCTTTCTGCACCTCGTTGGTGGTTGACAGTCATTTCTTTTCAGGGGAGATATTCACTGATGTGGTTGGGAGCCCTTACTATGTTGCACCTGAGGTGCTGCGAAAGCGTTATGGTCAGGAAGCTGATATCTGGAGTGCTGGTGTGATCATTTACATTCTGTTGAGTGGGGTCCCTCCATTTTGGGGTGGTGAGAGTCTATGACTTTACTTCCTGTTCCTCTTTCTGACCATTTTGTATTTCCTCTGTAGCCAACAAAATTCTGTACTTGTGTGGATCATCCACACTATTTCTTTGATGGCTCCCTTAAGTGGATGGGTGTAGGGTGATGCTCCATAAAATCACAAGTTTATAACTTTTCAATTGATGGCTTATTTTACTTCGAATGTGAGTTGTAGCTTTGTTCTATTCATACCCATTTGTTTGTGCCCTACCAATTGAAGATTAGGCTCTTCCAATCTAAGAGATTTTCAGTGCATTCCCAATTCATGTGGTCCCATTGTCAATGGTGCAGATCACATAACACGGTCCCCGCATGCACAACATTGGACGTCTTAGTAAACCATATGTACTAATATTGATAACCCAGTATTTGCTAATTGTCTGTGGTCCTCTGGAAATGTCATGATCCTTAAATTCACAAGTTTTTTGGTTTTTATTTCTTATGTGATGTTCCAGAAACCGAGCAAGAGATATTTGAACAGGTTTTACATGGGGACCTTGATTTCTCTTTAGATCCATGGCCCAGTATCTCACAGAGTGCTAAAGATCTGATGAAGCGAATGCTTGTTAGAGACCCCAAAAAAAGGATGACAGCCCATGAAGTTCTTTGTGAGTTTCATTTCTTTGATTTTGTTAATATTTAGAGATGGTTAATGACATGATTTTCATGTTCTGGATTATTAATTAAATAATTCTTTGGTTTTTCCACAAGCAACAGAAATATGCCTCCATGTCAAGATACTCTGGAGTGTAGGTAATTAGTTATGCATAGTTTAGGTTCTATTTTGGTTGGGAAATAATCATCAAATCCTCTGTTCATAAAATATACGTATATAAATTGTGGGCCAACACTTGACATGTCAATTTTGCATTTTCTGTTTGTGGTATTTCTGTCTTATAAAGCACAATTTTAGGAGAAATTTAAGAGTTAAATACCAGAAGGCAAAACTACCATTTTGTAAGAGCCAGCACACTATAAATGGAAGTCTTACGTGGCATTTTTTTTTTTTTGCCAAATGGAGAACTTCTCATGGTCGACCAATCCAAAGAGTAGGATACTACACTTTACCATCCCCAGTGAAAACCTGCTCTTGACTAGGTTAGTGCTACATTCTTTAAGCAAAAATGGATGGGCAATCTAATTGCACAATTAGGAATAACTGAGTCTTCTATCCTTCTAAAATCAATGTGTATTTTGGTTTATTTGGACAACTTATCAATTTGCTATTTTTCCAAGATAAGTGAATCACTAATTTTAGTTAGGAATGTGGGTTTGGTGATGAATGCTACCAATCCTCGATGCCTAGTTCGTAAGGGCAAGGCACAATGCTCTTATAGTCTTATCAGTAAAGCAATGAAGGTTGGTTAGCAAGGAATGACTGTTTTCTTTCATCTTGTTTTTTCTTGCAGTTGCATTAAAGTGCTTGGCTTTTCTTGCAGGTCACCCATGGGTTCGGGTCAATGGTGTGGCTCCTGATAAGCCTCTTGATTCTGCAGTTTTAAGTCGCATGAAGCAATTTTCTGCTATGAACAAGCTCAAGAAAATGGCCCTCAGAGTGAGTTTTTGGCTGACTTTGTCTTTACCGTATAACTTAATTTGGGGCATCCTTCATTAAAGTTCTCTCTCTCTCTCTCTCTCTCTCTCTCTCTCTCTCTACATACATATACTCATAAGGTGCACATCTGGGCGCACTGGGACCACTATGGTGGGTCCATCCAATGGATCAAACACAAGGGGGCCCCTGAATTACATTGGATCCATGGGCTTTACACCATCTTAATGGACTGGGCCCTCAGATTGACTGCACTTTTGTTTGTTATAAAGCCATTAAGACTTGTGGAGCCCGGATGAAAGCGATAGAATGATCAAGTGGGCCCCAAAGTTGGTAGGGAGATAGGGCCCACTTAGATCTTTCAGTCCCCGAAGTCCAATCCCCAGGTGGGCCTCACATGAGCTAGATGCGCACTGCGCACCCTGTGCAGGTGATCCGGTCTCTGTGTGTGTGTGAGAGAGAGAGAGACCTTTTTGCTCCCTTATTTTCTTAGGGTGTGGAGCCAACCTTGAGCCAGCAATCTAGTCTTCCCCCCCTTTGATGCAAGACAACACGAAATCTAACCTAGCATTGTGAGATTAGTAGAGAATCATCCCCCTCTTTGATGCAGGACAACGCGAAATCTAACCTAGCATTGTGAGATTAGTAGAGAATTAATAATCCAATTCTAATAATAAATCAGCCAATTACACACCATGTAACATTGAGAAATGTGCTGGGAAATTGTGTAAGAGTCCAAGGCTTTATCACAAGTCCTGCAATATCGACCCCTCAAGTAAGAAGGGACGGTTCTAATGGAAGATAGAACTTCCACGTGCTTACCGATTCAAGTAGATTAATTGCCCCCTTTTTGAGGATTTGAAGTAAAGGCTTGCTTCAAATTGGGTGCAATCGATTCAATGCATAATATTGGATTAATCGTTAAAATTCAGATCTGAAATAACATTCCCACAACAGTTATATGGCCCAAAAATAAATTCAGATATGTCAATTTGTGTTGATATAGGGATTGTGTTGTGAAAAGATGAAAAATTGCACTAATTGTGCATGGAGAAGGGATCGACCAATGGTTGGTTTGGTTAATGTGTTCAGCTGGGTCAAGTGGGGCCCAATAAGCGCTTGCCAGGTCTAGTGGGACCTACTTAGGGTTTGGTCGAAGAGGTGTTGGGTCTAGATGGGTTCGGTTGGTGGGGATCTTGGATCGGACGGTTGGATTTGATGGGATGATTGTCAGCTGAAGTGGGTCTTTGGATTTGGGTGGTTCTTAGGCTGGTGGGTGTTGTACAGGCCTAGATCTGTGGACCTGATGGTTGGATTTGGGATTTTAATGATGGTTTGATGAGAACTAATGTTTAGATCTAGAAATCGAACGGTTGGATCTTGGCTTGGGTAGCAAGAAACTCCTAGATATGAGAGTTTATGGTTGACTGATGGGAAAGGTGATGTAGATCTAAAGCTCTTGTGAAAAAGATAACAAGAATGTAAATAGAAGAAGATAAAAAGGATACCTGACTTGGCCTCTCACCAAACTCCAATCCGGGAGTCATTATTGAAGATTTTGCAATCACAACAATGGAGAGTCATGGAGAACTTGAGAACAATGGTTTATTTATTTATTTATTTTCATTCATGTAATAGCATATTTTAATGAAGAAGATACCAAAACAATGTCTTTAAACATAAAAGCCCTAACATGATGACATCATCATAACTTAAAATAAAATAAATAGGTTGACAAAGAAGACTTGTGCATGGGATGCCGTGCGCAAGGATGTGTGCACGTATCCCAAGAACCTTTCAACTTAAGTTGTGGGTCCCTCTCTTGGGCCTTCTTTTTAATTCTTTCAGAATTTCTTGTCTTCCTTGGGTCCCTCTGAATTCTTTTTAATTCTTCTAATTCCTCGCATGTGGCACTTCCCAATGTGGGGCCTTTAACGCAATTTCACACCTGGGGCATTCAGTCCATCAGATGTTTGATCCGAAGAGATCCAACCATCGATTGTTGTCAGAGTAACAATTCAACATTGGATTCTCGCTCTCTTGGCGATTGAAGCTTGGGCAATGATTGATCTATAATCTCATGCCTTTGTCGTTGGTCAATCTTTGAAGAAGTGGGTAGCTAGGATTGATGCCCCCCCGCCGCCGAATTGGCACAAACCCAAATTTGACACTCATCAAACTTTTTTCTTATTGTTGGATTCAAATGCTAAGAAAATGATGCCTACAAAACCTTTAAACTTTAGGGCCCTGGTTCAAGGGTTTAGGATGATCTAATGGAATCAAAATTTTGTACATAGGTAGGTCTCATCTAGATTTTTCCATCCAACGACATTACATGGTTGCCATGCACCATAGTGGGCCCCACTGTGAGGGGCCTTTTTGTAAAAACAAAAAACTCTCCGGGAGTTTTCAAGAGCTCCTCATATATTTATATATATATATATATATATATTCCTATGCATTTGGTCTTACTGTGCACACTAGCTGCTGGGGCTCATATTGGGGGCCCACAGATCATGGGACATGGGGAGTTGGAAAGATGCACTCATGATGGACCTATATATAAAAAATGGGGTCAATTATCCCTCCAACCCCTTGATCCATAATCCACAAGTTTAATGGCTTTATATTGAAGGAAAAGATTGACCCTCAATCCAATGGTCCAATCCATTTGATGGGTGCAAAACCCGGGGTCTGATGACTATTTGGAGGGATCCCATGTGTGTGAACGGTTCAGATCAATCATAAGGTAGGCCCGCTTGAAGTCCTCACTGTAAGATGGTGGGAGTTCTCACAGGAAGATTTGCATATATGTATAAATGGGTTGGTATTTCTTTTCCATTAATTACGATAAGTATGTTGTTTGAGTTGGTTATTTTTAGGATTAAATAAACTCTTGTGCTGATAAAATTGTATTTGAAAGATTCAATAATTTGCTCTAATGTTACAAATAAATAATGGATTTGAAAATTGCGGTGAGAACCATGCATTAGATGTCCTGGTTGGAGATGAACTATGAGTAAATACTATTTTTTTTTCTTTGTTGGGGGATTACATAAAATGCTTTATAGCTCTTTCTTCTTTTTCTATATGTCTAGCTACTCTTGTTGTTATGTGATGCTTTTTTGTTTTCTAATTAGCTAATTAATAGGTAAAAATATATATTTTAAAGCTATCATACTAGTGCAAACGGCTATGATCATTTTGTGTCTGCTCATAAGTTCACTACAATGTTCTTATGTACTTTTTTTTCTGTTTGGTTGCCTGTTATATAATGACTTCGGCAAGGGTGCATCTGCGATGAACATGGGTCTAGGGCGTCAGTCACAACAACTTCAAGAAGCCTAAAATGCTGACATGTGGGTGCAAGTATTTTTAAAAATAATAAAAATATTATAACTAATATATGAAGAAAATGCCAAAAAGCACAAAAATTTGGTAGCATCTGCTCATTAATTTCTTTTGGTTTCAATTTTATGATGACTATGACTAAATGTAACTTTTAGATGCAGAGCTGTGTCTGGGAGTTAAAACATGTATGTCCATGTCAACATAATACAAAACCCTGTATTTTTTGCCTATCCTTGTTATATGGGTCACCAAACATGTGTTTGGGTTCATGACTTCATGTCCATTTGTCTTTGTTTGATTCATGATGATAGTAATTTTTAAGAAATTGTAACATGTTTAGCCATCATATTAATGAATATCTGCTATTTAGAAAATAAACTAAATTGCTCTGATTAGGTCATTGCTGAGAGCCTCTCCGAAGAAGAGATTGCTGGCCTAAAGGAGATGTTCAATATGATAGACGCAGACAACAGTGGCCACATCACTTTTGAAGAACTCAAGTCTGGGTTGAAAAGAGTGGGTGCTAATCTCAAGGAGTCTGAGATTTACTCACTAATGGAAGCGGTATGTGACTCTAGTTTGGTCAGGGCCATGTGAGCTTAAGTAGCATATGAGACGGTTTTCATTCTGGTGTGGGGAGGTGGATTGACCATGATTAGGATTGTTTTAGGGAGGGATTAGGTCTGATCATGGCCATGATGAGGCCTATGCCCTATATGGTTTCATTCA
Organism: Umbellularia californica; assembly: GCA_028538565.1. NCBI lineage: Eukaryota > Viridiplantae > Streptophyta > Magnoliopsida > Laurales > Lauraceae > Umbellularia > Umbellularia californica. Next base: position 15,059,521 of record JAPQWN010000006.1, read on the forward strand.
CCAGTACAGATGGCCAAACCCATGGACCATAAATTGAAACCATGACACCGTGGATTACTGATCTTTTTCCATGAGAAAAGAGGTTCAAATACTCAAACAACTTAGGAGACAATATAAAGGCTAAAGTACCATGCCGTGCTTTTTCTAGGGGGATGCTGAATATACCGGTAGGTCGCTTTAGCCCCGAATGCATTTTCTAATTCTTTCTACTGGAAGGAACCAACAGAATTTTGAGGCACATAGATGCGAAAGAATCCATTTAGTCTGGTTTCCCTTTTTATGCAGTCCAATGAAATGTCTGTATTAGTCTGAACACATTGGATTCAAGTTCCATAACTGACCAGCATAATTCATCTAGTCCTTAGTTTCAAAAGCCTGTCCTACCTAACCACACACATACACGGACGTCTTGGAAAGGGCTTCTATATGGTCATTTTGAGCTGAGGGTCATGAGAGATTTCTTGAAAAAAGGATTTACATGTCCTCATTTTAAGCTAAGGTTCATACATCATAGGTCTCAAACATGTGCCACTTGCAGTCACTGATAATCAAGGAAATCAAAATGGCTCACACTGTGGGATACTTATTTTGCATTAACCTCTATTTAATTTCTTGTCATTCCTCTTCTCTCAAATCAAATGCAGGCAGATATCGACAATAGTGGCACCATAGACTATAAGGAGTTTATTGCCGCAACTTTACATCTGAACAAAATTGAGAGGGAGGATCATTTATTTGCTGCTTTCTCTTATTTTGACAAAGATGGCAGTGGGTACATTACCCCAGATGAACTCCAACGAGCTTGTGAGGAGTTTGGTATAGGGGATTTTCGGCTTGAAGAAATGATTACAGACATAGACAAGGACAACGTATGTGGTTTGTTTTCTTGAGACTTATTGTTGATGATTTTCTACACCATGGTTGAGCACATTGCTTGATCTGTAGTAGCTTTTTAAATTTGCATCAGGATACATTTTGTTTTTATTGCAAACATAACATGGGTAGTTCTGGTGATGTTCCTTCTTGGTGGCCATTAGGTTTATAAATTATCTTTTCGTTGCTAACACAACATGGTCAGTGCTGGCAATGGTCCTGCTGGCCGTTAAGGCATTGTTGGGCTCACAGAATTAGACCTCTGCCGACTTTTTCTTTTCTTTTCCATTGCCTTCTAGATCCCTGTCCTGAATAATGATTAACAGGCCTGATGAGTAACAGTTGTGGCCCAGGGTGTCCCAGTTCGCATTGAATCTACAATAGGGTCAAATTTGCATTGTTGTGCATATCATCCAATATGTATTGGTTTTAGAGCTGACTAATAACTGCTCTGTTGCTACTCTAATTTTTATTCTACACAATAAAAGAAAATGATGATGTTTCATTCATTGGATATTGTACTAATTTTTTTGCTAGGATGGGCGCATAGATTACAATGAGTTTGTCGAGATGATGCAGAAAGGAAATGCTGCTTTTGGCAAGAAGGGCCTACAGGACAATAGCATTGGATTTAGGGAGGCATTAAAACTTGGTTGACGCTGGTGGTATAAAATTCTGTTTACTGTTCTTTCCCCTTGTTTAATTTATTCGCTTAGGCCATGTTTGTGTAACACTGATGATTCCACAATGCCATCGAAACTGCTTCAATTTTCTACAATCTGGTGCAATATTTTCCCGTGTAGAAAGAGGAAAATTTTAAACTAATTTTCCTTAGATTTTACAGAAAACTCTTCTATTGTGGTCTTTTTGCTCTTGGTGGGCGGGTCGGGGGGGGGGGGGGGTTCTTTGGGGTTGTTGGAACCGCTTTTTGTGCCCGTGTGGAAGTGGATTTCCACGGTGCACGGAATAACAATGTTACACAAACAAAGCCCTTTTGTGTTGTAAAGATCATTTGATTCTAATGGAAAGTGATATCTGGCAAATTACCTGCCACACAATGTATTCTATTCATTTTTTCTGGTAAATAGGAAGATTATGTATTGGCCTATTTGATTGTATCACACTTTCTTTCTCTGACTTCTTTTTGTATCAAACATGCATATTTTATCAATCAGTTTTACCATGTACAGAAAATTCTTGTAGATGCTACTATTATTAGGTAGAATGGATCATTATTCGTTGTTCTACGTGTTTGGGCTTGTGCGGAAATCGGAACCAGTAGGTGGAAATGGAATGCTGTTTTCCTGCTTTTCCAAAAAAAGGCACTTGTCAGCCTACATGATCTGGGGTGGAAGACAATGATCAGTTCAGTTATAGCTGGCTCTTTAAATCTAGAATCAAAATAATGATTGCGGCAGACATAGCGGCCGGCTTCCAAAAGGATATGTAGCGGTATAGTATAGTGTGAATCGAATAAGGGGTCAAGATTTTTTGAAAAAATATCCAAAAAGTCTAAAATAATGGAAAATGTTAAAATCTGATACTTTTAAAATATAGTAACTAAGATAGGGAGCATAGAGGTCCCTTTAGTGCTTAGAGGTTCTATATCGCTGAATGATTATAAAATAACAGTATTGATCTTTATTTTTTTCATGTATTCGTATTGGTTAGCTATACTACATTAGAAATTATTATACATTTCTAAATTCATAATTCAAATAAGCAATTTAGTAAAACTGTATATAACAAAAGAGATAAATTATAAAATAATACTTAGATAAAGTTAAAACCTGAAAGGGTAAACCAACATTGCCCAATCAAAAGGTAGAGAGCCCAGGAGCTGCATGTCAAGTTGATCTCATCCCCAAGGACTCATTTGGGTCTTTTGCAGGCCAGTTAACTCAGTTTATTGGTAAATGAGAGTTAATGTGTTTGGATAACCAGAGTTAGCAGTGAGTGAAAACTGATTTACGGTAAATCAGGGTTATGAGGATTCCGAGTTACGTTCCGCCACGCAGCCCCTGCCCAGATGTATGGCAAGCTGCATGCGGTGACGCTGCAGACCGTGATTGGGCTACTCACGATTACCTGTGGGGGAAATCTTCAGAGGATCCAGACTCAGGATGAAAGCTGAAAACTCACCGGGGGCCATAAAAAGTCTCCTCCTTCAATAGGAAATTATTATCCATCTATCAAACTAAATCCTAAAAAAGTGATGACTCCCATATACTTCTGGTTGAATTCCTAGAAATTCAAATGGGTCCCTTTTCTTTTCTCATCTTACAAGTTTCATCTAGCACAGTATTCTCCTGATAATATTGCATGATCAACAAAACATTGCTAATAATTGATATATCAAAATAATATCGAGATAAAATCACACTAACTTTGAATAAAATAAAACGCTTATAAATATCATTTTAACACTATTTTATATGTTATTTACTTTATTTTTAGTAATTTAATTTAAACTATACACCATCTTTCTGATAATTTGATGAAAACTCAAAATTTGAAAATAATCCCAACAATTTCCCGAAAGCGATATTTGTGACATGGGCTTGATTCTTGGAAGCCCGCCTTCGGCCAATTGCCAATTGGGCCAAGACGTTTGCGCTATAATTGGGCGAAGCATGAGTTAGGCTCAGTCCAGATCTAAGCCCACTATGACCCATAATCTTGATCTTTGATCCTTCACCAATTTAATCAGAAGAAGGAAATTGAAAGCGGAGAGGTCTTGTGTTCAACACTCTCCTTCGTTGACCACCCGGATAAAAGGGTTTGCACGTGCCCCTAGGGATTAGTTCTCAGGTATTCAAAATTAAGTGTACCTTGGGCACAGGGCCAAAGGCCGTTGGGCGGGAGATACCCTTAGGTTATGAAAAATAAAAAAAATAAAAGGAAATTGAAATAAAAAACACAGAAAGAAACTCCATTTTGTCAGGGTATCCTATGTAGAGCAAGTGATGAGTAGCGACGAAATCACATGCTCTGCAATCCTGTTCTTTTTGGAGAAAACCCCCAAACACTAAAATACCAAAAGTCCCGTACCCTTACAGCTGCCATTAGCCCTCAAACAAATCCCTTTTTAAGATTCCCACTTGTGTTAGAATTTCAGAAACAATGTATGTTTTCCAAAGGAAAAAGAGAGTAGGAAGAAAACAATCATGTCTGGATGAATGATATGGGTATGCTATGACAAATGAGGTATTTGTTTTTAGTGGTATTTAATAGCATTTCAGTTGTCGGATAAGTTACCCCAAATCCATATCTAAGTGGGGGCACCTAAATCATAATTAAAAAGAAGCATCTCCAACCTCACAAGAAATCAAAAAAGGGTCATACCTATCCATAGAAGGGAGAGAAATACCCTCCCCACTTGCTACTTATGTAAGTTAATCTGCTACATGAAGGTTTGATGGTCTTGAAAACTAATAGTTTTGACTGTCTTTCTCTTTGGCCCTTCTAACTTTTCTGGAAAAAGACTTTCAGTTTTTCTAAAGCTGTGGTAAATCTATGTTTAGCAATTGTAAGTTTTTGAAGATTTGGATGAATAAAAATCTTCATTTGTTGGAATTCTCAGATCCGACCACCCCACATAAGACTTGAAAATCATCACTTAAGTGGATTTGCACACTGAACCCTATTAATTTCAGCTATATGTATGGATGGCACCAATGTCATTGTGAAATCCTCAATTGTACAAACCCTCAGCGAGAAATTCTTGTTCCAGTGATAGTGAAAAATCATCAGATCTATAGATTCGTGGCCTGTTACCAAGCATGTACATGATTTTACGTTCAAAAAGCGGGGAGAGTAGACAAGGTTTTTCATGGTATAGTAAATTTAATGTTTGGTGTAGAAGATATTATGTGAGGAAAAGAAGAAAATTAATTAAGTTTTCCATGAATTCTTGGAAGAAGTCTTTTCCAAGGGTAGGTTGCGGGGTGGTCAGAAAAAAATTTGTTCTGTGGAAAAGGAGAAATTCAGTGGAACCGATTTTCCACGAGTGTAGAAAAACGTACCCTAAAGGTAAATGAAGAGGTTAGTGTCTCAGGCATTGCTTATCTAATATTTAAATCTTATTTAATGTCTGACGAGCACTTCTTTTATCTGTCTTTTCATTAAATCAAACCAAATTAGAAGAACAATGTATGTTCATAAATTTCTTTGTTCTCCTCCTTTTGGCAAAACTAACAAAGACCCACCTTTGACATGTTGTTTAAAGAATTTTCACAATAATCAAACACTCTATTCCACTAATGCCCTCAATTTGAGATTTAATTATTCCATAGGAACAAGTTCTTGCTGTCACATGGATTTAGTGCTTTTATATTGATACCATTAAATTTTCATTAGAGATTTTTCCATTGAAACTCCTCAATTGTCAAATCTCAAAAGAAAACATTTGAAATTTCAAGATTTGGATCATTCCATGTGCTTTTTAACTATTTTTTAGTACCTGATTTTTGAAATTTACTCTGCCAGATAGAAAACTAGAGGAATTTAGGAGATCAGGCCTGACAGGCATTTAGAATTTCTGGACACTATAAGTACCACTAAAATAATCCACTCATCAAAATTACCCTTCCCAGTAAGAAATTCCAAAAACCAAACAAACCTTTGGAGGAAAGAATTTGAAGAGTAAGTACTTACATGGAGAGTTTCAAAAACCCTCAAAAATTCATGCCCAATGTTTCATTGTTTAAATTTTAAAATGCTAATTAAAAAGCTTAAAACTTTGAAATCTAGAGCATTCCAGAATTAATTCAACAATTTATTGCAGCAAATCCTATGTCATAGTTGTTGGTGTTTTTTAGGTATCCTAGCTAAGGGGTTGGGACCTTGGGAGACTCACACATGCAAGGTGACGAGAACTCGAACATATGAGGAGACACAACTCATACATGCGAGGTAATCACAACTCATGTGCAATGAGTGGAGAGGCCATGTTAGAAGCCTAGACCTCCAAATGAGAACTGCCGCTTACATATTATATATTGTTGTTGTTGTTGTTGTTATTATTATCATTATATTCTCTTGTCAAACCAAGAAGAAGAGAGTTAAGGAAGATATAATTTGGTGTTCCATTTATTAAATCTACCTAAGGTTGTCCTGAGTTGCTGGCTCAGCTGACAAGGGATGTCAAAATCTTCTACTACAGAGAGGGAGCTAGGTTCAACCCTCCATTTTCCTAAAGAAGGAAAATAAAAATAAGGGAGAAGGTTAGACACAAGGATAAATTAGAATAAATTGGCATGGTGTATTAGGCATTACACTCTAGTCCATAGAGACTTTTTTTTTAACCCCGGCCAAAGGGGCTGGGACCCCAAGAGTGCCCACAAGAGTAGGTAGGAGGAAGCCCCCAGTCTGGAAAAGGGAGCCCACACAAATGAAAAGAGAAGCGTATGGCCCCGAGAAGCCCCTTGTTTACACTTGGAGGATCTTTTTTTTTTTTGTTCTACACTTTGAGTACTTAGAATTGTAAGATAGAAGCATTTCATCTGCTAAATATCTCTCATCTATTCCCAAGCCTTTTCATTATTGTGCCATGAATCCAATGGGCCACACTGAAAGTTGGCAATGTTTTCCTAGGACTCCGAAGCACCCCTCATAAAACTGTAGCAGCACAGTTACGTAGCACTGCCCTCTTCATATCTATAATGGTCCCAAACAAGTGGTGCAGGATTTTTAATCCCTAACATTCTAAAAACGGAAACCCTGTACAGTATCATAGGCCAAAATAAATTAGGATGGTGGCCATACACTTTTCCATCAAACACTAGGGGCAGTTTTGTCACTGGGGAAGATTCTTTAAGTCTAAGAGGGAAAAAATGGAAAAGAAAAAAAAAAGTTGAGGGTTAGATGGAAAGATGTAAACATGTTATAAAAATTGTGTTGTTGAGAAGAAGGCCCCACCTAATTTGGCGTGGAACAATTGAAATCAAAGGCCAAGAGATTAAAAAAAACAAAGGAAGATAGGAATAAAGACTTGAGAGGCCCACTCAGTAGCAACTACCTTATCTCATTGATATAGACTATTTTGAACTAAGCGAATCATAGTAGAATATAAAAAAGGATGGGAAATGAAGTCCTAGGGTTGTTGCCTCTTTTTCATTTTCTATATTCTTTGTATTATATTTTTTTAATAGGAAAGGTTGTTTGATGCTCATTTTTAAAAATTAATATTTAATTTTCATTTCTACCTGCTTATGATATGAATTCTATATATTCAATTTCTATGTATTATAATACAAACAAACCAGCCGGAAGGGTGTGTTTAGCATCGTGGCATATGAATGTTCCCATGTTTCTATGAAATAAGGCGGTGGAAAACATATTTGATATGTGTAAATCACTATTCCGAATTCTGATCTCACGGGAAGGAATTTCAAGATTTTAACTCGCCGGCATAAGAAAATTGGAACGAAAAGCCTTTCTAGAATGTTGATATAATAATAATAGATATACAACTAACTTCTTGATTTATTTTGTATAGGATCCTTTGCTTGATATAACATGCATCCATAAAAGTGTAGGAAAAAATCCACTTACATCGTAGTGATATATACATTAAAATTAATCTTGTATGATAAATCTAACTACAATGTCCCTTATGTAAATCCTATATTATACATTACTTTTATTTGGGTGAAAATTTTGGACTACACTTTTATTTGAGTAGAATTTCGACTATTGATTGTACTATGGGGACTTGTGATATGGGTAGATTGGATGAGGCAAAGAGAGAGCCGGCACAAGTTAAATCCGATTTAGTTATTATCAGTTTGTACTCTAGATAATATAGAACTGTTCTCACAACAACGAACTCTTGAGAATTCTGGGCATTTTTTATTGGTGTTGGTTTCAAATTTAGTTGTCTAATTTTGTGCAGCAACTGAGTTATAATCTTCTTATTTGTAATATTCCTGATAGGTTTTTATAATATTCTTACTTGTAATATTACTCAGATACTTTCATCCAGAATGAAGCGAAACAATTTTTTTTTACATGATAGATACTGATGGGGCTACTAAGAAGCAAATGATTTGGATTTTAAGAGCAAAACCGTATCTCTTTCTCATAGGTTCTTCTACTAACCATTCCTACCAAAAACTTGTAATGTTAGCGGAGGTAGTGAAAATATTTTTCAACCATCCTTCTCAAGTGAAATTCGGTCGGTGCAAAATCTCACTATTGGAGGGGATGAAAATACTTTTTAATATTGACTGGATTTTCACGACCAATGAAATTACAATCATAGCATGGCGTAATTGTCTTATGTAGGTTTCATCTAACTCAGTTGGCCTACGACTACAGTTTGCACCCGGAGGTTGTATATTCGAAACTGCACTACTACACTGGGGCTACAGGGGAATTTACTTAGCTTTCCTGTTGGCCCGAAGGGATTAGCTCAGCCCAAAGGTTAGGGAACCCTCTGATAGAAAATTTTTTTTTTTTTTTTTTTCCTTAAGAAACAACATTAAAATTTGGTTCCCCCAAAATTTGAAAAGTTAGTTCATGGAGGTAACTACTGAGAAGGGCTTTGGTTGATCACAGGGGGCACCGTATGTGCTGTAAAGGCTGGACCATCCTAGCATAAAAACGGTATAGCTATTTTTTATAATTTGAAAATAAATTAGTTTGATTTGTGTAAGATTTGGATATATGAGGCCTAGAGCTGAGCTGCCCAAATTCCACTTGAGCTTCATATTCAAGTCCTAAATTTAGCCCGACCCTTAAAAACATAGTCTGATTCGAGGATTTGGCCAACAGCCCATATTGCAGCCCTATTCGTGGGAAAATGTTCACCCAAGTGCACAAATTGCTTATATGCAAACCAATTCATAGGGCTCACCTTTTTTTTTTTTTTTTTTTCTTTTGCTATCGAAGGGTTCCCAATCCTTTGGAGTGGACTAATCCCTCCGAGCTCAGAGGGAAGCCGGGTAAATTCTCCTGTAGCCTCAATGTGGTAGTGTAGTTTCAAACCCACAACTTTCTGATGCAAACCGTAGTCTTAGGTCATTTGAGCTACCCCTTGGGGTTCACAGGGCTCACTTAGATGAATGTCTATCAATGAGAGGAGGACAAATGGAAATGTTTCTTTATGGTTACGAGGAAAACAAAAAAAAACTGGCCCCACCAAATTATCCTAGTCATTGATTTAAAGTTTAATGGTGTCTTAATCTTAGATTTTCCAATTCAATTGTGAGTAAAGATTGAATGAGTATAAAATTATGCCCGGAGCCAGATCATGTGATGATAATATTATCAAAGGATTTATACTAATTAAAAGGCATTGGCCATAGAGCTGAATTGTTCTTGCTGTTGCCCTAAGAGATCATTCCACATTCTCCCTCTATTCATGAGCCAAATGCTCCCAAAATTTGGTGAGGGTTTACTTTTTTTTAACATTTACTTCGTGTACATTCTACATCACTAGCTGAATCAAAGAGGGGTTGGTACCGGTATGGGCTCTCGCCCCCCAAAATCTCAAAAAACCCCTTTAAACTTTTAAGAAATTTTATACTTTTTTCACATATGCCCCTCCAAAACTTTTAGAAAATCTTTTGTATATTTTGAAAACTAAATTCAATTTTGATATATGACCCTCCCCCAATTTTTTTCTATACAGTGGCCCCCAAAGGAAGAATTTATCTGATTCCATATGCCTTTTTTAGTTTTCTTGTCGCTTGCTCTAAATTCACCTCTACATATCCCACACAAGATGAACCATCAAACACAACAAACAATCAGACCCACACCAACAACTGCCATGATCAAGTGGGGCCCACACCCCCTTAATCCATCTATATGATGGGTCCCACCGTGACGGCTCATTTACAATCCATACACCCGACGTGCACTGCACCCCAGCCCACTCGCCAAAAAAAAAAAAAAAACCGTAATGGAAATCACCTCCCAACTTTGTCGCGCGCACGTCATTTCCAAGAGCCGAGGGCATTTCCGTCATCCGACAAAAAGCCGTGGCATTTCCGTAAATCCTCCCTTTTATCTTACTCTCCTCGTTTGAAATATCCCGAACCTCTTTTTTTAACACAACTATTTCGTTTTTCTTCTGACCTGAATGCGACTGTAGTTGAAGAAGAAGAGCAAGAGCAGAAGAAGAAGAAGAAGAAGAGCAGAAGAAGACAAAATCTAGGGTTTCTGATGTTCTCTTCTCTCGTTTTCGAAGTTTTCCAGCTCCGGATTCGGATTTGAAGGCCTATATCTCTGCAAATCCATGGAAATCGCGGCATTTCTCGATCGATTCCCCATCATATGAAGCATTTCGATCTCAAACCCTAGCTTTGGTTGAGATTTCTGAGGTGAGCTTGAAATAGTGTCTTTCTTGTTCTTGATCTCTGTTAGGTAGTTGCATTTCTTCGAGTTTGAGTGGTTTTTGTGTGGGATTTGGAAATGGAGCTTGTTCTGTTCATTTTTGTGTTTTTTTGGGATCCATTTACTTCTGTTTATGGTAAAATCGCTGCCGATCTCGGCAATCTGGATTTCTTGTTTTTGAAATTAGGTTGTGTAGGTGACATTTCTGCTAATTGTGACTTAGGTGATGAAAATCTGCAGTATAAGGCCTAATTCTCGGTGAGGAAGACCGTTGGATAAAACTATCTTGTACTGAATTGTGTCTGATCCTAATATGATTCTCAGAGGAATGATATTTAGCATTGGATTATAAGCGGTCTCCTTCATTGAGAAGATAAGATTTGAGATATCTTTTGTGTTTTTTCCCTCCTTACTGAGAAGATGAGTCGCCGAATCCAATCCAACGATGAATACCACTCTGATGTTAGTGATATTTGAGGCAATATCAATTCTTAGTTGTAGTTTAGATTTTATTGTCTCGCTCGAGGTGTAGTAGGCTGTAGGCTCCATGATGCAGAATTGACTCACCTGTATCCAAACTTAAGTTATTATTGCCTAAGTGAAGTCCTTCTGTTTTTCGTTTTCGTTTTCATTTTCGTTTTTTTTTTTTTCCCTCAGTTACTTTGAGAATGTTAATTCCATTTCCAAGAATGATAATTTTATCTGCATGTGTAATTTTTATTTTATGAGTTACTCTATGAGCCCTTTTAATCTTTAGCAATTTTGAAAGATTAGAGTATAATTGCCATTGTATGGAGAAGATTAGGATATGTACTGCATCTTGGCTAACTACTCTACAGATGGGTGCTCAGCCAAACGTGCTGTTTGGCAATGGGTCCATGTTTTCATTTTGTTGATCAACTGTTGGACGTGGCAGCCTGAAAATTGGGCTGATTTTCAGTTCTTAACTGCCTGCACCACCTGCTAATGGTGGGGGGATGTGTAGGGGATATGGGGTGGGTGAAAATAACCTTATCCAATCACTTGAAAACTGATATTTTATAAACATTTATTTTTGTGTGGTAACAAGTAATAAAGGTTAAGGTGATTGGATGGTGTGATTTTCACCCATTATATAATATATTAAGCTGGAAGCCTTTCAGATAATTTTGACCACTTGATTTGATTTTGACCGTAACTGAATATAACTTCTCACTCTTTATAACTACTGTCCATTTCTTATAACTACCCATTACCTTTTCTTTTCTTTTTTTAAATTCTACAAAATTACTTTTTTGCCCACATCTCCTATTTTATTTCTACATATACTTTTTTTACCTCACTTCATATTCCCTTTTTACTCTCCCTACTTTCAATTCTGAAAATAGGTAGTCATTTTTTTTTTCTTTCTAAAAATTCATTGCTATGCATGAATATTTTATTTACATTATATGAGTGAATATCTAAATTGCATTGTATGGACTTACCGTGCTCAGCACAGGTACTTGTGCTAGTTATTTATTTATGCTGGGGCTAAACATCCCACCCACTCCTATCAGACCCCTGTATGGGTCCCACCTTTAGTGATTAGGCTGTCTTTCTGTTAGACCATAATGTCGGTGAGTGATGCTCCTCTCCCATTGGACAATCCATTAAATAATTGGCCTACTATGTTGATGGTTGGAGAAAAATGTGAAGGCAACAGCCAATTTGCATTCAGTAGAAGTCCACATTCAGATGGCTGGGATTTTTTTAGTGATGGAGTTTTTATTTCATCCATTTTACCATGACTGGGCCTACTGGGATAACAGGTCCAATACTAGTTAAATTGCCTTGAACTTCAGATGTGAATGTTGGACAACAGTTCCTTAGGACTTTTATTTACATTTTGGTTAAAGCTCTCATTGAGATGGTATGAATTGCAGCAGATTTCACTTTCACATTGTCTGGCCATTTAGTTACAGCAATGGATGCTGAAAATAAAATTGCTTCAGAGAATGAAAATGGCACTATTGGGAAAACTCTTTTGGTGGATCGTTTGGGTCCAAGTTTAGGTGAGGAGAATGAGAATGTTGAAGATTGTGTAGACTTGTTGCAAGTGAATGATGTCTCAGAAGATTTGTCGAAAGTTGAGTCTCTTAATTCTAGTATCGCAGAGGGTGAAAATTCTACTACGGCTGTATCTGAAAGCCAAAGTTCAAATGTTGTGAAGGTATGTTATTGGAAAACTTTGTATCTATATCTATATATTGCTGTTATTCTTTCTTTGATTTCTGTCCTTTATACATCAAGAATTGGCGATCGATAATGAAATATAATATTCTGGATGGAAGAAACCTGGAGCTGAGAGAGTTGATCGTTCAAGGAATGGTAAAACCCCAAAGAATGAAGGGAGTAGGAAAGGTCTAATGTCATTCCCTCGCAACCAGAGAGCAAGCCTTTCTCAGAGTGTTTCATTCCCGACTAGAGGAACTATTATCAGCGGGTCAAGGAAGAGCACTGATGAGAAGCAGATGAAACTTGATGCAAAACATGCCCACATGGACGGTGTGGAGACTGCATCTGTAGTATCCAATGGTTCTCTCACTTCAACTTCTCGTTCAAACCATTCTAACAGGCGAGGGGAGGGCTCTGTTGATGCAAATGCTGGAAGGGGGTTTTCAGCCAGACGAACTACTTTGGCATCCATGCCTAGCATTCGTCGATCTCTAGTGAGTTGGCAGATTTAATAGTACATTAATCGAAAAGTATATTATGTTTCAAGCAGCTCAAATTTGTAACTTGAATATGTTAGCAAAAAGACTTCTAATTTGTTCTCTTTCGGTTGACAAACAGCCCACGAAATCTGTTTCATTGAGTGCAAATGTCAATGTCTCATCATCTGAAGCCAATAAGTAAGCTATTATGATTTTAATTTACTGTTATCTCAGTTGGTTTATATCTTCTATCAAGTGCTTTTTTAATTTGCCTTTCTTGCTTGCTTGGCATTCTTAACATACATATTGTGCTTCTTTAGGCCTTTCTTTGCCTCTAGAAGTCAAAGCTTTCCTTACCTTTTGTATATATGGATGTATTTATGCATTTGTGTATTTATATTTGTATATATGTACTTAAAATCCTTATATGACTTGCATGTAGAAGTCTCATCGGCATTAGGTTTCTTGACTCTGGTTTATCTCACAAGTCACACCATGTGTTTGCGCATGAATTCTGAGAATCTGCATGCTGCTGTGCCAACTTACGTAGGTCTTTCTAGGTTATAAATTCAATCTCCTATTAGTTTTGAATTGTTAATATTTCATTGCAGGCCACAGGACCAAATTCAGAAGCCTTCAAGAGAGTGCTTGCCAATCAAAGATGATGAGGATGCCCACTCAACAGCATCGTATTGTTTCTCTCTTGGCTTTTCTTATTTTCTTAAGTGTTGCTGTCATCAACTGTTTAATTTTCTTTAGTTCCTTTAGAGGCTCATAATGTTTTTTTACTTTCAGAAACACTACTCGAAGGAGCAGTGGTTCTGGGTTTGCTTTCAGGTTGGATGAGCGTGCCGAAAAGAGAAAAGAGGTACCATTGGCCATATTTAATGCTCCTTTCTGTGACATTGTTTATTCATAGGTTAATTTGAATTCTAACTATAGTCTGATGCCCTTTTGTTATAGTTCTTCTTGAAGATGGAAGAGAAGATTTATGCAAAGGAAGTGGAGAAGTCAAACTTGCAAGAAAAATCAAAGGTGACAACACTTCATGTTATGAGAGTCAAAGGCTTTCAATTATTGGTAATGTTGCAATCCACTCCACGCTGATTCATCTCTTAGTTCTCCATTGTGTATTTTATAGGAGAGCCAGGAGGCAGAGATGAAGAAACTGAGGAAGAGTTTGACATTCAAAGCTACACCAATGCCAAGTTTTTATCAAGAACCTGCTCCTCCAAAGGTCGAACTGAAAAAGGTAAATTTGTGATGTCACATTTTGTTTGTCACTTTCCATGCTTACTTGTACTCATAGTTTTATATCAATCAGTCTGGGACTCTAGATGCTATCTAATCCAAGTATTGTTATGATAATTTTCCTTTCTGAACATTTTTTTTTTTTTAATCTTCATTTGTTTAATTCAGCGAATGTTGTGTTTTGGGGAAGTTCTTCATGTTTCAAGATGATGATGCTGTTGTCATTGTTGTTCCATGGGCCCAACTCAAAGACAAGCTCCAAACACCAATATGCGAGAATTCCACGAGGGAAATCTCATGGACACTACCTGAGTTTGGTTTTTCATACTGCCATGTAAACACATCTCTGCATGTTGTATAGCCTTGATCCTCATAGAGGAAAGAAAGTGATGTTGGAAAAATCAAGGCTTTTGCCAACCTCTGCAAGGGACACACCAGAAAGCTATATTTAAGTTCTTGCAACGTCTTGTGCAAGGCTCATGCCTATAGTCTTCTAGATCTTCTGTAAAAAGCAAACAAGCTTTTCTAGAGAGATGAATCTCCAAAACTTAATACATCTAAAAATCCCTAAATTAGAATAGTAGATGAAAGTAGATCTCCGAGTCCTATCATAATTCTTTCCAACAAAAGGAAACTTATTAATGGACAAATGATGCTTAATCAATTCACTGATTTTTGTTGGATTCTTCATGGTCTTCAAATTGGCTGGACTTGGGCTTCCATCTTGAGCCATGGTCCGATGACTGCATCAGAAAATCACAGGATGTTCTTGTCACCCTTATAAAAGTCGGTGAAAAGGCTAAGCAGCTTCACTCCAGACCATTTTGTGCTATCCCGAGCAAGATTGATGCTTATCCTTGCCATCATGTTCTTGGAGTTTTCCAAGGAACAACAATAAGAAGTGTATGTGGACCGAGGTTTGGTACAGATCAAAATATTCCAAACTGCTCTTATATACTTTTAGTTTCTTAATTCAGTGAAAATACTCACATATTGGAACTAAATAGAGTGGTTCTCCATTCAGAGTTGTGAATTTAAGGGCCTGCTTTTTTGTATGGAATTGAATTCCTTGGTATTCTAAGAGATGTATTTCTTAAAGTGGCTAAACTTGAAGAAATAGAGGCGAATATCCATAAATGGCTATCAAATAAATTAAGAGATTAAAAGGGGGAGATTATTGATAGCCGTTTATGGATATTCACCTTTATTTCTTCAGTTTTTCTTTTATTGGGTTGGGGATGTATTGTCTTCCATGCTGACTTTCTTTTTGTGGTTTGTCTGTCTCGCATTTCTTGGTTGTTTTTTCTGTTTCCTTCCTTGTATAACCGTCTTGTACTGCTTGCTTTTGATTAATGAAGTTACCATTAGAAAGAAAAAAAAAAAAACACCTAGGAATTCAATTCATCGAAACTCGTGTTCTCTCTTCTTTAATTTAATTTGGTTACTAGTATTAAAAAAAAATCAATTCCATTCCATGTAACAAACAGGCCTAAGAGAAAAGATGCTTTGAATCTTGACTTTGCATTGCAATAAACAGCTGTAGGGCAAAGTAGAAGAATTCAGATAAGCAAAACCACTGAAATGACAGTCAAGAGAACCCAATGGAGTGCAAATGAAGATCCAAATAAATCCAAAGATTGATGATCAAATTTGGAGATCTGATCCATAAATAGATTATCAAAGTTGGAGATTTGATCCAACAACAGATGATCAAGGTTGCAGATCTGATGTAGATGCTAACTATGAGATCCCATAAGAATTTGGTGGAGAGTTGATCTAATCATAGTTGAATCCAACGAACGGATGATCAAATTAAAAAATTCAATCCCAAGACAATTGTTTTAATCCAAATGTTGGATAACAAAGGCCAAGCAATCAATGAGGCATGACCAAATGGGTCAGAGTAGAGTGCAAATCAGAAATAGAAGATCGAGCTCGGAAATAGAACTAAGCCAAAGATAGAAAATCAGATAAAGAGAAATGATCAGATCCATGTTAATTTCTTCTGAGCTGGAACCAAATAAACTGTCTGGATCTCCAATCAAACAGATTAAGGAGATGAACAATCTATGATGGAGTAGGTGAAGACACTGGTGATAGAAATTTGCAACCATTAATGTGGTGTGGCAAACTAATACGAGAAAGCGAGGGGGCTTATTGAGAGCTTTGAGGGAAAGAATTGTTCGGATTGCAGTGCTATGTTAATTGCCTAAAAGCCCAAAACATTGGTCCAACACTCTAATAAATGCCCCTGGATAATTTCTCCCCCTCTTTGCTTTCAATCATCTATTACGAACTTACAAAATTCAAGTTTCTCCTGGCTATTTAATGAATAAGTCAAGCAGGAGACAGTGGCTACTGTCATGACTTGTCACTTGTCAGCTTTTACCTTATTCCAGACCTTCCAATGACCTTGATTGAGCAAAAGTGACTGTCGAGGTATCAAGTCTGCTGTGAGAAATTGAGTCTTACAGATGTTATCATAAGACAGGGAATTACTGGCACAGTAGTTTTTGAGACAAAATAAGATATATAGGATAAAAGATTAAAGTTGAAAGCCAGTTATGAGTTATCTATGTTGGCACTATATAGGTCTTACAGTTGAAGAGCCAGGTCCAGTTGCGTACATATAGGCATTAAACAAAAAGAAACATAAATAAAATAAAAGAAAGGAGATGTGAGCAGCATATTGACCGCTTTATTTTGCCTTCTTGTTCCTCCAGCTGTCGATTGTGGTGGCTAATCATTTAACTCAATATCTTCTGGACAAACCCACATTTTTCTTCTAGTCCAAATAAAGGATCCAAATCATTAACAGATTATATGATGCTAAGAGTCTAGACAAAGGAAGTGCCTTGTGCTGGGAGAGGATTCTGATAGGTTGATTCTGCTTAGTGAAATCCTTACCCTCACATTATCACAATATTGGTGGTTTTTTCTAAAATAGTTAACACTAAAATGACTTTAAAAAAAAAAGAAAAAAGGTGAGAGGTCAATTTTTAACGATATCTTATATTTATTTTCTTTTTATCATTTTATTAGTTAAAAGTTAACTAGAGAAAATTGAGCATTCTCTCTAGCTTTCCATTGCATGCAGCTATGGGATTGCTTTCTGTTTTCATTTTTCTGATGATGTATCAATCTACCATCCTGCTGCCCAAACAGTACCGACTATACTTCTGTTTCTTATCTCCATTGGTTCTTTTATCTGGAGCTGATTATATAATTGTCATGCTTTGACCTTTGTAAAAAGGTTTCTATCATCAACTTTATTATCATTCATAACCGTCAACAAGCCTCATCCCATTGGTCTTGGGTCAGGATCAACTTTGCTAGCGCCATCAACTTCTAATATTGTTTGTCGTGCACAGTGCACTGCCGCTGCAGTCATGCAGACTAATCCTAGAATCAGGTTCACGTTCATCTTGCTGTCTTGGGGAGCCCGATAAAGTGTTGGGCATCTATTTAGCTATGTGATAAGATGTAATATATAAATTAATTATTAGTTGATATAAGCATAATAGATACGTTTTATTTCTGTCTCGTAGAGCCCCAACATGGCACATCTAAACACTTATATACTGAAATGTACTGATAGAAGTGGAGATACTGAAATGTACTGTCTCCTAGAGTGTCTTGGTGTACACTTCTAAACCTGAAAAACTAAAATGTTGTTGACCAGGAAACCAAGATTCAGTGTGGTTAACAATCTACTTTGATGCTATAGATACCAACAACCCGCCCCAGATCACCGAAGCTTGGACGCCACAAGCCATCTGTTGCTGCAACAGACAACTCCCCCAAAGTTGGTGGATCTTGTAGGAGTTCACACTCAAGCCTGGATCCAAGCAAGTTGAATGGAGGAATCCAACTATGCAGTACTGGAGATTCAAAGAAGCCAGTTCGAAGGTCGCTATCTAAGCAACCTTCTAACAAATCATCAGCTGCAAGGCCAGAAGGAAAGCCTCTCAGCTCAAAGCCTAATGCAACCAACCCAGAAGGAAAGCCTCTTAGCTCAAAGCCAAATATAGAAAATGAAAGTGCAAATTCTTGTAGTGAAGAGAACCAAAACAAATCTATTGAAGACTCTCCCCCTGAAACTGAAGCTAAAACAGAACCAGCTCCTGCTCTGGATGCTGTTGAGGGTGATAAAACAATCCATAACTTCTCAGATTCAGCAAGTACACTAAATGAAGTCTCTGTCATAGGTTGAAGGTGTGGATCTTAGTTGTGTATTTGTGTTTATGCCAACTGAGAGTCTACAGTCAATTCTGATTAGTAAGGGAATGTTTCTGCTTATTATTTCTGGTGTGGGACATTTGCATTTGCATTTGTGCGGAGGTGAATGTAAGTCTACTTTTTTCTTTCTTTCTTTCTTTTTTTTTTTTTTTTATACTCAGCAGAATATATGTATAAATGTCTACTTTAATTTTTGTTGGTATGGTTTTAGTCCCAAATCCTTATTCATGAATTTGTTTTTGTTTCTCTAGCAATTGCACAGTGGCTCTTCTGCAACTGAACAATAAGATGATTTTATGATTCAAATTTGGCTGGCAGTGTTTTATGCAAATATTTCAGCACAGCTGTCTGCCCTGGTGCATCAAATTTGGTGATCCAGAAGACCATCTGATTGGTCTCACTTCTGAGTGGTGTATTCGTAAGTCCTTTGCCAACTTGCTGCGTTAAACATGCGTTTTTGGACATAAGATTGGATTGCCGATGAGTTCCATTGAGGAAGATGTTTCTGGGCAACCCGTATCAACCCATGGCAGGTGTAGTTTCAACTATGAGAGCCAGGCCAAGATTGTCAGGGTAGGTTAGAGATCAATCTATTGCTTTGGCCTCAGGTTAATTTAGCTAGGGATGAAAATGGGTTGTGTGACCCGAACATGAGCCTGATCTACTTAACAAAAGTGGTCACTCATACCTGAACAAAGACTTAGGCCTAGACCCAACTACGGAGAGGTTTTGAAACTGAGACCTTCATTTTAAGGGACAGAACTGAACAGAGATGTTAGAGGATATGGATATGGGAGGTGCTCCTATGAGAGACACTCTCACCAAGTTTATGAGAGATGGGTGGGGGCCCTCACTTCCATATCCACTCTCACTAACTTAAATGCAAGGACCTCCAATTTCAATGTGAGGGCCCCCACCCATCTCTCACCAACTTGGTGAGAGTGTCTCTCACTAGAACACCTCCCGATGGGTATTTGTTGTTATTAATAATAGGGAAATTTTCAAATAAGCCCTTATTTTTTCAATTTAGTCCCTAAGTTTTTCAATAAAATTTCAATTAAGGCCATTTGGTCATATAAAAGTATTTTTTTCTCAATTTTTTAAAAATAACCAGAGTGCCTTCATTGAAAGCCATATCATGGTTCTAACAGCCACAACATATAGCCGATCTATTTAGAAATGCTAATTTTTCTCAACCACTATAAAACTGCCAATGAAAAAAATAAAGAAAATATAGAGGAAGTGAAATGGGGGTTTTATTTCATTGAATGATAATTTGGATAGTTTAAAAAAAATTAAAAGAAAAGTTGTAGGAAAATAGCTTTAAATGGATGAATGTCCTTAATTAAAATCTTCATGAAAAATTTAGGGACTAATTTGAAAAATTTTAAAACTTGTATCATTCTTTGAAATAAAGCAAAGACTTAAAGACTAAATTGAAGTTTTCCATTTAATATTTATAATACTTAATGTATGCTGCTGAGGCACTAGGCACTCAGGTCTCCAGTATATGAAATCAAGTGAGCTGAACCCAGACCCGAATAAAAATGGCACCCATACCCTCTTTCTTTCTTTTTTTTTTTTTTTCTCAATTTGAGTACTCTGACCTGTTTTCATCCCTAAGTTTACAAGAACAATGAATAGAGGTCAACCAAGTACTGAGTTTCCAAACGCCTGATTTTCCTTGATATTGTTGAAACACGTCCTAATTTTTCCCCCCTGAAAAAGGAAGAGGTGTGGCAAAAGAGCCCTTACAGTTCCAAAATTCTCCTTGCATCCTCTGCGAAGGGTAATGGCCCAAACCTGCTATGCTATGCAATTATTTTATCATATTACATTCTCGTCTCTATCCCCAAGTCCCTCCATTCATACACTGAATCTTTCCAGTCCATCTCCAGCGCATGGTGGCCTCCTCAATAAAAAATAAGACGATAACTATCCTTCACATTTTTACCAAAATAAAAAAAAAAACTATCCTGACGATGATGATGATGTTCAACCTTGTCCCATATTCTTAATGCCTAATTCTACTGTAAGCAATATAAAGGAGGTGTGGCCTCATGAGTCATGAGGAGAGCCATTCAAAAGTCACCTACTAGGCCAGTTACCCAACAACGATTTTTCACCGACCCATCCATCACAGGTGTACGGCAGTGATTATTCCTGCACCCCGAGACATTACAATGAGGGATTCTCCCATGATAAAATTGGAGCCCGAGAAAAAGCCTTTGGTACACGAAAATGAAGAGAGAGGGAGAGAGTTGATTAATCAAAGTAGTTGGAGATAATCCCATTACCATCAATCAATTATCACAAGTTCATATCAACACAAAAGAATTTTATTTGCTTCCTCCATTTCTTCCTTTTTTTTTTTTTATTGGTGGGGACCACAGGGAGACTACTCACATTGATGTTTTGATCTGTCCCATCTTCCAAATGATCCAAGAGACAGCTGCTGGGCCTACTAGGCTACTACTACATACAATACAGAAGGCTATATAGTCCTTCCATATATATATTTACTCAAATCTTCCCCCCACCCCTTTTTTTCAATTGAGATTCTGCCAGGCAGGCGAAGCACAGACACACCAAAGCCCACATTACCTAAAAAGGCAGCATCCCTTTCTTCCCAAAAGTATATTACCACTTCCCACCACAACCGTCCCAACCAAAAAAAATATAATTTTACCAGAAACTTTAAAAAATATTCAGCCTCAGCTTCATTCTCCGTGCGTCTTCTTCTGGGGAAACCCCTACCTTTCTGTTTTTTCATACACCCTCCTTCCCCACGCCCTTACCTGCATTTCCCAACAACCAATAAAATTATATTAACAAATCACACATCACTTTCACAGGTCGCTTTTACTACTACTATTATTGTTTTGTGTAAACCCTAAATCTATCCTCCCAAGTTACCCAACCTAACCAATTTTCCTGGCTCACTGATGAACCTGACAACTCTGCCTCCCCTGGAAGGCTTTGATGTCACTGGACAGCTGAGCTTTGCAGCCCGGGATTTGACAAGGTGTTTTAGATGAACCCCCAATCCAGACACATTCAATCAACCAGTGGGACACGTCCCAACAACCAGATTTATTTGGCTGATCCTAATTCCTAAGCCAGTGGGTGGACTTTTTCTTGTCCGCCTTTAAACCACTAATTGGATGTGGTTAAAAGTGTCCCAAAGGGGAAAAAAGATGTTTTAGGACTCTTTTGGAATTGAATTTCAAGGAATCATTAATCATGAGGGCTTAGCAGGGGGAGCATCTAGGAATACAGGGAGGCCAAGATTGAGATGAAGATGAGAACATCAAATAAGGACTTAATTTAATAGGAGAATGGGCAATGGGCAGGTAAAATCAGCCCTTTCATTGTTCTTCATGAACCACCAATACACCCTTGCCTTGATCATATGTGAACTAAACAATGCAGGGATAGGTGATTGCAGATTAGAATGATTCTCAAGCATTCAACACTGCATCAAATCCATCAGAGAATTTGTTTTTCTTTTCTTTTGAAAGGAATTTTCTGGAAACCATTAAATATGGATTCCACTGGAATGGAAAATGGAATGGTATAGTCAGGGCACGATCATTCCTCATAATACAAGTCCTTTCATGGCTATCTTCAAATAAGAAAGACATAAAATGAATAGGTACCTTTCTCTTATTCCTTGGTTGGCTATTTATTGGCAAGTGGTGAAATGAGAATCTTGTCCAAAGGCACCAAGCATCCGACACGCCACTTCAAGCAACTTCCCTGCATTTATCATGAATTCCAATAACCTTAGCAAGGTAAGAGGCGGGAACAAACATAAAACATTCAATGAATTGATATTTTTAACCTCAACCCAAAAAAGTACAAGTTATCTGCTAGAATTGATATTTCTAACCTCAACCCCCAAAAAAGTGCAAGTTATATGTTCTTTTCTGATCGTTATGGGAAGCACCATAATGCAATTAGTACATTTCTAAAGCTGAAACCATTCAGGATATGATTTTAAAACATATGAGAAACCAAAAGGAAATCAAAAATGTATGCATGAAACGGTTCATAAAAAATATAGAGTATTTTGTATGAATCAAACTATAAAGAGCACAAAAATGCTTCAAAAATAAATAGAACAGAACATTACAATTCAAAAATGATACACACAATGTAAAATACAAGGGGAATTAAAAAAAAAAAAAACATCAACTAAATAGATAGCACAACTTTGAAGAATGTACTCATTACTTCCTATACACTACATCATCCATTTCTCAACTGCTTCTCAAATGTTTTCCTATGTTCCATGGATGTTCCCCAAGTTGCTTCTTAGATATTTACCAATATGTGTGCTTGAACTTGCAAGGATCAGATCTCCAAGATAATAACTCAATCTTCTTGTAAGCAACTCTCCTTATATCGCTACCTATTTGACCAGTGAAGTAGAAGGGACCACCACTTAAGCATATTTATGATTAAGCCTTAAGATTCCCTAACAATCAACAATACTAGATCTACAGGGGATTCTTTATTTGTTATGAAACTTACTTTAATTTAGGCATCGAAAAGACTTAGAATCCTAAGTTTTTGTTAAATAAAAGAACCCAAAAAATCGTAATCTTAATTGCGTGAATCAAGCAAGGCCCACATGTGGTCATGTGGTGGGTCTGCTCAAAATAGACACAGCCCTACATTCTCCCACTTGATTTGAACAACCATAACTCAAATCTTTAATTTTTAGGACATTCACTTAACAAAAAACGATTTTCTCTAATTCGACCGACGCCAAGTGTTTATTAAAAAGAAAGGAAAAGGCCTAAAATAAAACCGCAAACGAGGTAGTTAATACACCATTGATTAGCATACCAATCCATAGCTACATCACTATATTCCCATTCTAACAAGGTTTTGTATGACAGTTTAAACTTCATGGCAGTTCATTAATTGTAATCTTATTGGTACCTTGTAACTTCAAAACTACCCTTCTATTTTACTTCATACAAATTTCTTCTATCAATTATAACTGTATATGCACAACCAAAATAGAAGGAAACCAACAGAACCAGATGTTGTAATGATTAATGGATTATTACATCCAAACTTTAAATGCATCTTAAACCAACGGTCCTCTAAAATCCCGAAACCGCAACGTTTCGGACCACACGACACAAACCGATAAATTAAAACCGACACAGAAGGAAAAATGAAACGGAACGGTAAACGAAACTGACCTCTCCTTGGCTTGGCAGTGGCGACCTTGTGCTCCACGACCTTGATCTTTGTCGCCGGAACCTCCGTCTCCTCCGGCGGAAACAGCACCTTATCGATCCCCTGCACCGAAATCCGACCGTCCGTGTAAATATCAGGATCGAACAGATACGCGGCCCCCTCGCCGTGCCCGAACTTCACCGACCCGTCCGCCTCCTGCGCCACCACCTTCTGAGGCAGCCTCAGCGTATCGTAACGGACCTTCCCAAACCTCCTCACTGCATTATACATGCTCTCCTCCGTCTGATACTCCGGTATCAGATGATAATACATGATCTGCTCCGGCGCTCCCGGCTC
Source organism: Umbellularia californica (assembly GCA_028538565.1). Lineage (NCBI taxonomy): Eukaryota > Viridiplantae > Streptophyta > Magnoliopsida > Laurales > Lauraceae > Umbellularia > Umbellularia californica. The sequence continues at coordinate 15,083,454 of JAPQWN010000006.1, forward strand.
CGACAGCTGATCCGTCGTCAGCCGCCCCATCGCCTCATCATTCGGCGCCAGCACCGTCAGAACATACCCCTCCGACACCAATTTCCCCATCTCCGTCGCCAGCGACGTCAGATTCACCAAAATATCCGCCATCTCATTGTACCCTCCGTAATGCAGCAGCGTCTGTATGAAGTCCTTCACCTGGCTCTCTCCGTCGAACCACCGCTTCGCTCCGCCGGGCCCCGGCGCAGGAGCCGGAGCTATATCCGGCCCCGGCGCCATCGCGTAGTACACCGGCAGAACCGGCGGCGCGCCGACGGGAACCGGAGCCGGCTTCTTCAGCCGGTTCGTCCGCGGATCCACCTCCGGCGCGCCTTCCGGCAGCACGGCGGAGATCGACACCAGGCTCCGCCTGCGGTTGAAGTCCTCCTGTACGGAATTCGGGATGAGGAGGCGCTCGATGCCGTGGATGACGCCGTCGGGGCGGAGGACGGCATTAGGGTGGATGATGGTGGCCAGGTCGATCCTCTGCTCGGAATCTTTGGTGAAGAGGCGGATCTGATCGTTGGAGAGGGTTTGATGGATCTGGTGGCGGTTCTGATGAGAATCCGGCCACTGATCGGCGGAGATCTTGGAGGGGAGGATGTGGAAGAGGAGGAGGGTTTGGAGGGATTTGAGGTTTCTCGGCTCGAGCAGAAAGCGCTTGAACTCGGGGTCGAGGTCGCGTTCGAGGGCTTCGTTGCGGGGAGCGAAGATGGTGAGGTTGTGGGAGGAGACGGAGGATTCTAGGGTTTGGAGGAGGAGGGCTTTCTCCACCAGCTCTGCCAGGATGGTGTAATGCGAGTCGAGGAGGGCGACTAGGACTGAGTTGGAGTTTATCTGGGAGGAATTCGACGGCTGGGATGAACGCAATGCGGAAGAGATGGAGATGAGGGAGAGGATATGGACGGTCAGGATGAGCTTGGAGAAGAAGCCATAGATGTTCAAATCCATGGCCTCAGTTGCAGAGAGAATGAGAAAGGAAGCAGAAGGGGTTTTTCAAGCTTTCGCTTCACTGCAGCAGAAGCAGCAGCAGCAGCTGAGTTTCTTCTGTTTATTTTCTTCTATTGTGCGGATTTGAAATGGATTATGAACTGTTTTCGAATCGAAAAGTGGATTCCGGGTGAAGGGAGGTGGACACGTGGCTGGATGTGAATGGCCAACGACAAGAGGAGTAGCCGAGCTAGGCGCATGGCTCGGCTTGTAGTGGTGTTGTTGACCTCTTGAGTAGAGGTGGTGACGCTTGACTTTAACTAAGTTAGTTTTATTTTAATGACAAGTGTTAACACTTTATCCAGTTTTATTGGCAGGTAATGGAAGCCGCGGAGGGAAATGTTCGGTTTTGACTATCGAATGATCACGACGATGTGATTAAATTGGACGGTGGAGATGGAAAGGAATCTCCGTCAACGAGGCTGGGAGTATGTAATGAGGATTCTTCTTTTAAAAAATTTTGCTAACGGATCGCGAGGGTTCCCAAAGGGTTTGATTAATATTTCTGGGTTTATAGAGAAGCCAGGTAAAATCTCAGTGGTCTCAAGTGGTAGTCCTTGTGGACTCAACATTCGATTTCTAAAGAGGAAAAATCAGGTATCGATATCGGACCTCTAGCTCCAAAAGAGAGAAACCGTGATCCTGACCACTCGACCAACCCCTTTCAAAGTATGTGATGAGTTGCAAATGCATGTGACTATGTGAGGAGAGAAGGGTGTGGTGAAGCAAATAGTTGTGATTCTTGAGCATGAGAGGGCTTGGCAATTATGTGAGGTTTGTGATGGAAGGTGGGGCCAATTTTGTTTTCGGTGAGGAACATTGAGTCATTAATGTTATTATTGATACTATCAGAAAAGAGGTTTATGGGCCATCCTACAAAAATCTTACCTATATCCTTACAAAGTGAATATTTGTAGGGACAGCCTGTAAGATGAAGAAGATAGGGATCTTAACTTCTATTCTATGTTTGGAAACACTTTTAATCTGTGGCGGGAACCATGAGGTTGTTTGTGGACCATGAATTTGTTTGAGGCCTATTTATGTATGAATATAGTTTGGCATAGGCAGGAATCATTGGGTTGGTAGCTGGAATTGAGTATGGAAATGTTCATTTCTTTTCAAGTTCTGCCGACACTTTCCTTTCTGGGCAAAACCAGACCTGTGGAAAATTATCTCGGCAGATTGGTTATTTTAGTTACCCCTCTTCATTAACTGAAGGGAGTTTTGCCACCAAGCGCCTTTTTTTTAAATCTTTCCTTTCTAAATTTTTACTTTTGGGAGAATATTCATGTGCATTTATCCCTCACCATAGGGTGAGAGACACTTACATAATTGAAAATATTCATGTACAAAAGAGGAAAATCCATATATGATCATATGCAAAAAAAATATTCATGTGTAAAGATAGAAAGCTATGTAATTGGGATCATCTATGATCAATTCATATATCAAAGTGAAAACCAAAGTTGACTAGCCCTGCTCATAAGCACCCTTAATTTGTAAAATTAAGATTAGTGTTGGTTCAAAGGAAAAATCAACCCGTGCAGATATCATTTGTTTTTTAAATGAAATTTGAAAACTGTCTTCATCCATCAAAGTCGTATTCCATCATGAACCTAAATTAGCCAACTCTTATTGATACTTTAGCCAAACAGGGGGTTGTGGGGATGTCCTTTTGGGAGGCTTTTATTACATAAGAGATGAGGTGGGGTTCAATGCTTTTGTATCTCCTTTACTATTAATAAAAGCTTTTGCGACAATTAAAAAAAAAGGATGAGGATTATGTTAACCCTACCTTAGTTTTTCATGCCCACCAGACTTATCATTGGATTCTTTAATTGGTGGAACCTTCCATTGAATTGTCGAATATACCCTCCATTAGCTGACTTAAACCAAGGGCATATTCGTCATACTTGGAAATCAATCCACACAAGTAAACAGCTCCACATGAGTAGGACCATTTTAGCTCGGCTGATACCGAGAGCCATACTAAATGGTGGACCTTACACAGTTATTACACCGAGAAAGCTGAGCTGTCACGGTCGAAACATTTGCGGAGCTCTGAAAGCCCCATCTTTCCACTATTAAATTGACAAAAACGGAAGAATGCAACGTAACGGAGGAAGATGGACGGCGACGTCGCTCCTAACGGAAGACCGTTAGTCTCCGTCATTTTAACCAGGATCCGGTAGGTAAGTAACCAGGGTTAGGTCGCGGGTCTCCGACACTTGTGTGGGTAGCATGTCTGCCTCTCGCTCGGGTCGCTCGCGTCGGAATCGGATCTATTTCTTGCATTTTACAAGCCCTTTCTGCGCACGTGGCGACAGGAGAAAAGTACGGACACGTTTTCCTGCAATCGGGTTTATTCCGTTCAATATGATTAGGTGCAATTATTTTGTGGGTCCCACAACCCAAAGAAGTTTCTCAATAGTGTCGGTGGAACTCAGGTGGGCCCACATGGCTACAGTGATTCGAAGGATTAGTAGAACAAATGATGGTTCACTTGGTTTAAAGAAATTGGAATGTATATAGTTTGTGTACTTATTTTTTGCTTGCATACGGAGGAGGTTGTAGGTTCGAAACTGCACTACTATATTGGAGTCACATGATAATTTTACATAGCTGTTTTACCTAAGCCAAAAGGGTTAGGAACTTGCGTTATAAAAAAAAAAATGATGTTCGTCAAAATATAAGAATCATACTATACATATATGGGACATGATTAAACCCCTCCGGTTTTTAACCTATGGTCCCAAGCTCACATAAAGGTGGATGGTTGCGTTAGGTAGATTAACGGTCAATGGTAAGATTCTTTTACCACCCAAATATGAATTCGTTGACCTTAATATAGTTGGGACAAGACTTTAATGATGATAATGATGATTTGGGACCTGATTAGTCGTAGAATGCAACACTCAAGCCAAAGGCACCTTAAAATTCAAGAAAATGAGATTCATAAAGTCCAAACAATCTGCAAGCCCGGTTCACAAATGCTCGAAGACTAATGACTATTTTAAAAGCTAGAGATCCTAGAAATTGAAGAATTTTATAAGCCAAAAAGCTAATTCACAAGGATGAATTTTAAAATAATACTCATCAACCAAACGGGGATATATAAATGTTGGGACATACCCTAAAGTTCCCAATATGGGGTGAAAAATCATGTCATGAGTTCTACCATTGCTTGAGTGTCTTCAAAGTCTTCTTCATCTGTATGATTAGTGGGCTCTACAAATACCGGTACATATCCTTATTTAAAAGGTCGTGGAGAGTAATATATTGCAAAAATAGAGGGTTTGAGTTTTTTAAACACATCCATTAACAAAATATGGTATGGACTATACTATGTACAATCGATTATCGTTGTCTTTTACATGATCATCGTCTCCAAAATTAAGATAAATCCAATCAAGACTGGATTTTCCAGTTCCATCATGCAAAATAAAAACAGATATAATCAATTTTGATTTGTGGGACTAACACTATTCCAGCTGAGGATAAGGTAAGCTTTAGTTTATGAGAGCCTTCTATATGGAGATTTGAGCAAGGATAGACTGGATTGGTTAAACATAATTCCCATAGTCCCCTCTCCCTAAAAAAAATGGGAGAAGGCTTTGATGACGATGATACCAGTATTTTAATAGAAAAAGATGGATTTACCATGCAAGTATATAAAAATTGGGGTCTCAGTCGTGGGCCCATTAACCTTGACCCTCAAGTAAAATACATGGGACCTGGAAATAAAAAATATGGACTGCCATGTTGTCCTTTTGGTTGCTTTCTCTCCACTGCAAGTCTCACCAGTCCCTTCTCATAAAATAAAAAAGAGTGATTTTGCTTATCCTTTCTTAGAGATTGTGCACGACATTGGGCCCACCCAGATGCTTGGCAATCAAAATTACTTGAGGAACAAATAGATTTCAGTGGACAAAAGATGAACATGTGATCAGGTGAAGAATATGAACAAGTGATGAAGTTCAATCAAATGATCTCAAAGGATGAAAATGTGATCAGGTGAAGAAGATGAACAAGTGATGAAGTTCAATCAAATGATCTTAGTTGTAATTAAATTCAACAATAACTTGTTATTTGATCAATGTCAAATAAAAATTAGAATCAATTGAAATTCACCCGAGCATGTGTATGAAGGGATTGGATAGATCAGAGGCCGGCCCACCTTGTGAAAAACAAGGAGTAGACATCAAGCAATATGGGGTTTCTTAAAATCTATCTTCAAGTAAAAAAAAAACTTCGGAGAATGATACTTTCTAACCTACATTCGTCTGCAATTCGTTTGTTTAAGAGGGTGACTGGATTGATGTAATGTCATGGTTTTCAATGTCAGTTAATGCACCGTATCGACCAATACAAGTTAACTGTTTTAAGACACCAACATAGAGTATCATATCATCAATGTGACATCAAATTCACAACTATATCTTGATGCGGACCACCAATACAGGCCAATATATTTCATTTTCACCTGGTTTTTATGGAGTTCAGTCATGACTTGCCAAAAAGTGAAGGGTGTGATAAAAATGTCAAGCTGGTGGTTTCCATTCTATATGATGGTTCGATTGAATGGGCCAAGTTCGGCTGAGTTGGTCTCAATTGTTTTCCAAGGTCCTGTTTGTCCCATGTAATTGAATTCCTAGGAATTCTAAGACTTCGTAATTTCTGTAGGTTGTTAAAAATGAAGAACCTAAGGTGAATATCCACAATCACCATCAAACGACCTCTTCTCCGAATGGAAATTGAATCAAAGGATGATAGGAAGATGATTATTCTCTGAAATTGGAATTTACCCATTTTATTGCATTTGTGTTTGGAACTGTGGCTGTCATGGTTCGAATGAATGAGTTACTTTATAAATATAGTGTAGATTCATGTGAATCCAATTTAACAGTTTGTGATGGTTTCCTAGCTACATGCCTAAATCCTTTCATGGGTTCAGGTCTGCCGAACAGCCTGATGCATGATGCTGCAAACCCTGCTTGCAGACTCTCTTTACCAACATATATGCTCCTTTTCATTCCACCTCCATGTGGACTGTGAAAGGGGCATGTCCTAAGCAAACAATGTTCCTGTGAATTAACTTTAAAAATCAGATACAAAAGTTGGCACTAACCAACGGTGGCCTTTTGAAAAAGCTTTCCTCATCCTGCTCAAGGAATGATACAGGTCCTTTTGAATGGTTCTGCTGCAAGTAACAATTACTTGGGAAGACTTGATGGCCATTGAAGAACAATAAAGACAGTAGCCCCAATGCCTTGCCCAGCTGATTTGCAGCAGTCAGCTGAAACATGGACCACAGGTAAGATGCTGAGAGGGATACAGGCATTAATGTGTTGGCCATAGAGAAAATCCATTTACACACTTGAAAAGGGGCCAATGAAAAAACAGCATTTTATTTTTGCTTGGTGGTGGTTCAAACAGATAAAACTGAGGATTTCAAATTAGAGCTAGGATTTCTGCAAAAAAAGACCTACGATTATTTGATTGTAATGACATTTAGCCAACCCTTAAATCCACTTCCAGATAACATCAGTTAAGAAAATGCTAAATCAATGGCAGATCACTGCTAAGGCCTAAGAGTCATTGGCCAGGATGTAGTTTCTATAAAGTCCAAATATACTTCTTGGGCCCATTTCTATCCCGGCTAAGGTTGAGATCAATCTTCTGCAATCCAGGGAGAGTTTGGTTTCCCTGCACTTATTCTACAAGTAAATCTAATTACTTGTTTACAATTAGCCATGGCAAAGAATAAAACACCACCCCTTACACATGAACGACATTTACACAAACCAAGTCGCCTGCACACTCAGGCTATGACAATCAAAATGGGGCTCAAGGCCAACTGCTGAGATTGGCATCTCATGCAAACAACAAAAACAGCAGTGTGTCATAGGAATATTATGGTCAATTGTAGAGAGTCAGCAAGCAGCTGTCTCCTTATTTATATATGTTAATATGCTCTTAGAATTTCTTAATTACTCCTCTTGCCAGGGAACTGGGGAGTAGTAGAGTTGGCAAAACATAAATAGATCCTCTATAGACAAATATACAAATAAGAAACATGAAGTTCAAATGGAGCTTGTTCCTGTTCTCTCACTTACTCTCTACTTCTCTCTTTTGACTCAGACTCGTAAGAATCAGATCTACGTCGGACTGGTGGCAAAGCAAAAGCATATTTAGCCCTTCACCTCCACACCTCCACCATCTGGAAAGGTACACTTACCACCTGAAATAGGAACACAAACTTTTCTAAGGTAAATACAACGAGGCAATCAGTGCATGGGTTTTAGTCACCAATGTCGCCCGCAAATATATTTAAAAAAGTACATCCAGTAATGTTTCAACTGCATGTTAGGAAATCTTTGTGCATTATTCTTCTATGAACGAAAAAAAGAAAGGAAACCCACAAAGGGTCGTTAGCTGGCATGATGATGATGCGAGATGATTATTAATAAGTACAATAACTCTATGCTTCAAAATACACGTTTTCATATCATTCTCTTAAGACATAAGTAGAAGGTGCTATATCGAGATCTAGACAATATAAAATGCCTTCATAGATTTTTACCGATTTCTTTCACTGAAAAGGGGAGAACCCTAGTTTGATGAAAACAATACATGAATAATAAGATGTTGATGATGGAAAGAGGGAAATGCCTCACAGAGATTGGTCAACATTTACCCACCACATGACCAGTGCCATTGCAAAGGCATCTTTGCAATGGTCAGATTAGGAGACCACCTCCTGCAGGCATGTACATGAGGACCATACTGAAAAAAGAAAATAGAGATTATCCAATATTTTTGTTGCACTAAACCAGGTATTATAATGGACGAGAAGATGAAATAAGGTCATGCAAATACTTGAACATGACATCTGATTGAAGGGACAAGGCAGTGCTGATGTCAAATGCTTAGAAGGCAGCAAAAACTTTTGGAAATAAGCTATTATGACGGAAATTTTTTTGAAATAAAAAGTCAAGAAACAACCAAAAAAATAGAACGATAAAAGCAAGACAACTATCCATTTGGTAGTTTTTCAATTTCCTTTCGTGTTGTGTTTTGCTTTGACTATAGAAAACATTTATGTCAGTTCGGTGCTTCATTTCAGAGTTCCACTTTGGAAATGCTCCTGTGAGAGGTACCTCTCACTGTCTTAGGTGAGAGGCAGCTTGATGGGGCCCACCTAGGGCCCCACTGATCACAGAGACCAATGGGCCCATCTTAGATGGGCCCAAATATCAAATTTGGGGTCAATCCCATGCCTCTAACCACTTCATGCATGGCCCACAAGTTTAACAACTTATATTAAAGAAAAATAGCTGACCCTTGATCCAACGGTCCAATCCATTCAGATGGGTGCAAACCCCTGGGCTCCAGTGTAATTCAGAGGTCTCGTGTGTGTGGACATTTCAGATTGGTGATAGTTGGGCCCCGGCATGCTACCTCCCACAGGAGCATATTCCATATTTTTAAAAAGGAGTAGGCTTTCACCTTAGTAAACTAAATCATAGTGAATAAGCAATATCTATTAATACATATGGGATATATTTTTTTCGTGTGTGCATGTTGGTGTATTGGTCACTTGGTTTTGGGTGTTGGGGAGGGGGTTGGCCACACACATGCTAAAATCTTGTCCATTCACAGAAAACCAAAAGACCTCAAGTTGCCCAAATTGATGGAATCTTGTCACAAAATGAAAAAAAAAAAAAAAAGAAGCATTCACAAAAGATTCAGCCGAAAGTAAGGAATTCAAATATAAAAGACAAGTTCCTACCAAAGAGCTTAGAATTTCAGACCAAATATTTTATGAGGTTGTTTGTTTCGGTACGCTAACCTAACTGGAAATTTGGTAAAAAAAAAAAAGAACCAAATTTGAGTACTATGCAATGGACACATCTCCCCCTACCATGGAGATAAATGACTTCCTATGAACGACTCTTCTCTCAGGCTCCTGGTTTGACTGATGCATCTATCATTTTGTGAAGTTCTGCCGGAAAAGGCAAACATGACATGATTAGAAAATGCTAACCATCTAATTTCATTAACGATAAAACCAAGTATCAGAAGAGCTTCAACTCAGCCTACCACCTACTTATCGTTCTTTCTGAATGATGCAATCCTAGGGTTAGGATGCAAGTGCCGGGGCACAATTAGGGTTCCAAAGAACAATCACTCGAAGAAGAAACAGTCTCCAACGAAAAATTCACACAGGGAATTCTATTAATCAATTCTAATCTTTGAGATCATTGATCTCTACAATGCTATATTTATAATAAAATAAACTTAAGCCCTAAGAAAGTATTCCTAATCAAACTAGGAAACAAATAATAATTCTACCTAAATTAGAAACCTAATTCTAATTACTCTTTACTAAAAATAAAACTAATAACAATTAAAAATCAGGAATTCATGGGTCCCACATGTGGCCCACGATTCTTGTTGCCATGACATACTATTGCTGCTGCATCATTCTCCCCGGGTTGGAAAAGAGTTTGACCTCGAACTCGGCTCTTAATGGTACTTCTGTAGATAGTGTGCACGTGAAGCGCTTCTTTGGTAAGATGAGAACGTGACCCTTTCTTTGGTGGCGTCGGCTTCAGAGGACGGAGTGTGACTTGCTTTGCACCATGCATTAAAGTGTAGGTATTGTCGCGCATGTCATTAGTTCCATTCTTGTCATACATCCATGGACGACCCAACGAGATATCACAACTATCCATGGGTATCACATTACACCAAACTGTATCCGTATAATCTGCACTAATGGAAAAGGTAACTAGACATGCATATCGGACTTGCACTTCATCACCTGTCATTAACCATCTAGCAAAATAAGGACGATGATGCTTCCGAACTTTCGGCTGTAAACGATCCACAAAAGCTTGGGAGATAATATTCTGACAACTGCCTCCATCGATGACGACTGTGCATTCTTTACCATTGACTGTTCCTTTGGAGCGGAAAATATTTTCTCGCAATCATTTCTTCTTAGTTGTCGATGTAGTTTCTTAGATGACAATGAGAGACTCAAGACCCTCCTCGGGTGGAGTATCCTCCACTTCCTCTGTTTCAGGCACTGTAGGCTCATCTGGAACATCTTTCACATCACTTTCATTCTCAATGAGATGGATACGTTTTAGACATTCTGCTGCACGATGCCCCTGTTGTTTACAATGAAAACATGAGAACCTATTTTGACCTTCAGGCTTGTTGAAAACTTTCTCCGACGATGTACTCGGTTTAGAACCTGCAATGGAGGAATTCTTCTTCATAATCCATTTAGCTATATTCAGTTTCTGGGCTTGATGATTTGCAATTCCCTCGGCTTTGATAGCATGTTGAATAATCTCATCAACATTATCAAAATGCTTGAATGCGATGATATCTTGAATGTCAAGCGTCAGCCCATTAAAGTATCTGTTAACTAATACCTCATCAACTTCATTCAAACCACAACGGGCTTGCATTGTCAGAAACTCCTCATAATACTCAACAACTATCTTAGATCCATGTTTCAAGTATTGAAAACGTGAACGCAGATCTCTGGAATAATTGACAGGCAGGAATTTCTGCTTCAATAGATTTTTCATATCGGTCCATGTGTCAACAGGGTCAATTTGCTGATATCTCTTCTTTTGCAACTCGGCCCACCATACCGCATCATAATTGCGAAATCGAGTTGCCACCAATGTAATTTTATGACCATCAGCCATTGGTTTATGTGCAAAAATATTTTCAACACACTAACCAATCCAAGAATTCATCTGGTTTCAATTTTCCATCATATTCTGGAATCACAAGTTTAATACCCAAATCAAGATCAACATTGATGGCATGTGGATCTCGTTGATTCCAAATATGTACTTCGTCATCCTGATGGTTATCTTCACGCCGATTAGTTTCCAAATTTGTTAATCGGGTATCAATCCTATCAAGCCTCGCTTGCATTTGAACTTGCATTTGAGCCACCGTTGCGGATAGTTGAGTAACAGTTACCGATAATTGCGCAACGGATTCCCTCAAATTATCATCATTGTGAGAGGAAGATTCTGTGTCAACCTGCCTTTTGGGAGGCATCTTTGGTTAATGCAAATTTAAAATTTGTGACTGACCTGATGTGTAGATCTACTATTCACGATCACGCTAGCAAAAACGGATTGAAAATCTGATGGTGGATGAGTCCGATATCAAGAAAAGAAGTTCTGACCATTGAGCTTGATCCAACGTGGGACGTTATCTCTCTGCTGAGTGTGCTGGGCTTTTTTCTGAATGGATCAGGATCAAAAATTAATTTGAACTAAGCCTGGGATAGACTAGGCCCAAATATAACGGAGGCCCAATGGGCAGGCACGTGCAGGCGGTCCCCTGCTTCGTTTCTGGCGCCCGAAATAAGAGAAAAGGGGTTGAAACCCTTTTCATTGTTGCTTCAACGAAAGGAGAAGAGAGCGTCAGGTGGGTGGTGCTTGAAGTTGGGACTGTGCTGATGCGACGTCGACGACAACGATGGTGCGATGGTGACGCTGGACGGCGATTTCTGTAACGCAGACGCAGCGAGGGATAGCTCTGGAGGTGGAGAGGTACTGCGCGATGGATGGCTGGTGATGGAGTGGAGCAGCGGCGGCGACGGTGCCAGGTACTCACTCCGACCCTAATCCCCTTCCTTTCTGCTACTTCTGTTCTTCTTCTTCGTCTCTCTCTCTCTCTCTCTCTCTCTCTCTCTCTCTCTCTCTCTCTGTTTTTTTTTTTTTGGGAAGGCAGGGGAGGGTTGGGGTTCGGCGGCTTGGGTTATTGGCGGAAGGGAAAGGTTTTTTCGATTAGGGTTTTGTGGTTTGGGTTTCAGTTTGGGGATTTTGGGTGGGGAGGAGGATGGGTGATGGAATGGTTTCGGCCAGAAAGAATGGGTGACGGAATGGTTTTGGCAGGGGGTGCGGATGGGTTCAAGGCTTGGTTATGGTGTTTCTGGTCTTGACGGAAGAAGATGGAGATAGTTATGGACGAGTGGTTATGCAGGGAGATGAACGATGGCTTAGGAAAGGATAGGGGTGATCATGCCGTCCAATCGAGGGATCGATCGGCTCTGATACCAATTGATGCAATCCTAGGGTTAGGATGCAAGTGCCGGAGCACAATTAGGGTTCCGAAGAACAATCACTCGAAGAAAAAACAGTCTCCAACGAAAAATCTACACAGGGAATTCTATTAATCAATTCTAATCTCTAAAATCATTGATCTCTACAATGCTATATTTATAATAAAATAAAATTAAGCCCTAAGAAAGTATTCCTAATCAAACTAGGAAACAAATAATAATTCTACCCAAATTAGAAACCTAATTCTAATTACTCTATACTAAAAATAAAACTAATAATAATTAAAAATCAGGAATTCATGGGTCCCACATGTGGCCCACGATTCTTGTTGCCATGACATACTATTGCTGCTGCATCACTGAATCCACTGCCTCCCAACAATGTACCCTGTAAATTTATTTAAGTCCAAATCTCCTTTAATTGCCAATATTCGACCCTATTTGAATGCAATGCCCGCCAACCCAGAGAGGATCAACTTCAACCAATTTCATTTTTATTAAACCCTATAAAGCTCAATGACAGAAGTGGGCTGGTCGAACTGGGTCACTATCAGCGATGGAAACCAAAACTACAAACCATGGCAACCAGCTTGCCTCTTTGCTAAGTAGGGTAATCAATGCTTTAAAGCAAAGCATTATTTAGAAATATCATTGTACATGACAAAGTTGCTGGCCACTAATCCCAAAACCAATTGGTTATAGGAAACTGGATAAACAACTACTTAACAGTACATAAGACCTGTTGTCGCGCCAATTCGTGAAATACTGAAATGAGAGCACATTTAAGTGTAAACTTAATCACATCTAGCCAATGGCCACCAGTCACTGGTTTGTTGAGTATCCATCAACTTACTAGGCTGAAACACAAACTTTGCAATTAACTTATTAGTGAAGCTGGCCATTCAGTTTTAACACATTCTGTTTAAGACATTTGCAAAATCACTCTCCACCAACAATGGGCCATGGAAAGAAGCCAAAAAGATCTGAAGAGCTTCCAAAATAGCCAAACACCTCTGAATAGATCCATAGAGATTTATTTTATTGCCATTCCAAGTTAAAACCTGGACTGTCTTCGTCCAAACCTCTCGTACAATTTTAATTTTAATCAACAGTGCCTCACTCTCACCTGTTCCACCATTAGTTATGTCTAAAATAGCACCAAGTCATAGACTATGCAATTTGCAGCTGAAAGCTTCATGCTACCAGTGCTGTGTGGCAAAGACCATGGATCTCTGCCTTCACTGAAGAATTTAAATCTAGTGTGAAGCTCAGCTTCTCAAATCACTGAAATCATGCTGGTTTTAGATGAAAACACAGCTGGCACTGTGAGCATGGAGTGAACCAACCCCCACACCCAGAACAACTCTCTTTTCCCCTTTCTCCTCCTCCACCCTCGATGTGGAGCAGGGTACCAGGTGTAGGGCCAGAAGTGATGGAGAGACTAGAGATGGAGGCTAGAAGGGATAGGTCAGGCGAAAGCTTGAAAATTGGCCCCACATCAAACTCCCCATAGCGGGCGAGGAAAAAGAGAGAACCCAGGAAACCCCAAAATCACTCAAAAATTTTCTTTTTCATTAATCATTATCAGAACCTCCAAGTGGCATTGTAATGCTTTTATAATTGAAAACCAGACCTAGATTCGATCTGAACCATCCTAGCATATTGATGACCAGGATTAAAACACCCAATATAAAACATACATAATTAAATAAAACTCTAAATAGACCAAAGATAAGTGGGCTGGGCCCAATGAACAGGTCGAGATGGATGGGTTGGGCCCATTGGCGGGTCGACCCATGGGGACCATGGGTCTATCCTGCATCAACCCCTCCCCCAAAGAAAGTGCAGACGGTGCACAAACAAAAAATAAAATAAGTGAAAAAAGGAATATCAACACATCATCATCAAAGCCTTGCCCCAAGTATGTTGGGATCGGCTACACAAATCCTGTTTCTCCATTCCGATCTATCTTGAGCCAAATCCTCAGATAGGTTGCACTTCTTCAGATCTATTTTTACTACCTCCATGAAGAAAGGGAATATATAATTGATAAAAAAGGGACAACCAAAACTCAAGCACCAACATTAAGAATGCGCACCTTACACTATAAAAGCTGATGATGCATGCAACTGATGAACTGCAGTACATGTTAATTAGGGCCGGAACGTGCAGCACAAGAAGCAGATGGGTTGCTGCTATTTGGAAGATTACTACCATGAGCCTCAGCAGTCCTCTGATTGCTTGGTTCTGTAACTAAGCCATCCGTTGCATGAGATGCAGAAGCAGTACTTGCCCTACTATTGTCTCTGGCCTCAAGACGCTCTATCATGCGTGATACAGTAGCATGTACATCTCTCCTAAATTCAGAACCAATATCTGCTACAGAAGCATTGCGTGAGACTGAGGACAGCCTTTCCTTCCATCCTCTTGTACTCTTTGATATCGATTCTTTGCACCTTGAACACAATAAAACTAAATTGAAAGCCAGAACTACTCAATACTTCAGTGTGCATCAATTTCTAAACACTAATGGCAATGGGACTCTTTTGCAGGTGATCTGTACCTCATTGAGACGGCATTAAGTCGGGACTTAAATGACTCTGACAAGGATTGGAATTCAGATGGTCCTGCTCTATCTTGGCTTGATTGGGATGTTTGAAGATTGGCACTCCTACAATAAAATGAACAACTGGTAAGCAGCTTCAGGCCATAAAATGCATTCAAAGAACTGATCATTCAATAACTAATCAGAATATATAGGAATCAAGGTTGATCGTATACAGTACCGAGTATGAGAAAGCCCAGGCCTGTCATCCACAACAACATTGTCCCCAGATGCTGATGGCTGAACCTGTTCAACTTGGGCAGGAGGTAGCGGTGTTAACTGCTGTGAGGGATCCTCACCAGCAGCAGGAGGCACTGATGTATCGTCTGGAGTGACAACAGAAGCCTGTTCATTTTCCCCTCCTCTTTGACCCAGGATAGCAGAAACAGGACCTACTGAAGGTGCATTGGGATGTGTAGAGAAGACCAGAAACTGTGGACGACCTTGAGCAGTTGACCTATTGCGCTGGCCTTCCCTTCTTGCCATATGATGTGCTCTGCCCATTGCAGCAGCAGCAGCCAAATGCTGGATTATTCGCTCTTCAAGTTCAGAATCACTTCCACCTACAGGTAACTGCATTGGGAGAACTTTTAAGTACAATACATATGCTAAATGAAAATATTATATGGTTGATCAAAAGAAATTGTATACATGATATCAAGATACAAGAATGGAGACATGCTAGGGAAGTGAGTAGAATTACAGACATGTTGTAATTCAAAATCCCCAAGGGTGGGATGATGAAATATTGTGGCATTTCGTGATTGATTAGACCTAATGCTCCTTTCCCGTTCCACTGCCTCAAGTAGTTCTTGGCTGCAAAAAACAAACTAGTCAATTATAACAACTAATGCAAAAATCAGGAAAGATTTTTCAAGAGTACAGTCAGTTGAACGAACCTGGTAGGATCTTTCAAGCTTATGTCTTGCCAACACATGGGACACTGGGAGCTTCTTTGACACCTGCAAGAAAATACAAAGCACTGAATATTACATTTCAAACTTGCAATAGAAAAAGAAAATCAGTCCATTCACCTACTGAGATGCTAAGCAGTTCTACTTGGAGGTAAAATAAAAGAGCACACCGCATTAGTCCTATTAAAACTAAGCGCTTTAAACAAATTAGGTAGCAGAAAAGGTGAGACTTAGAATTCTAAATCTTTTGCAAGTTTTAAGATGGGCACAACACTAATTCTTGGAAGCATTAGCCATCATAGCCATCAAGTTTTCCACACATCAAATTCAATTCCTTCCTAAGCATAATCCAATGCACATTTAAAAAAAAAAAAAGACCTTGGGCAACCCATCAACGTGGTGCAAAGGAGCATGCTGATCCAGACAGTCCAAAAGAGAACCTCATGCCAATCCTGTTTTCCTTTTCTTCTAAAATGGTAACAGATTCATTATAAAAAAAGGGAAGATACAGGCCTCAAAGGTTGCAATACAAATGGAAAAAGAATATCAAAACTCCATGAAGTTGAAAGGTAAGATTCCACCCAACACTGCCTCAAATCCGAATATCCGATGCAAAAAGACTAAATGATCATTAAGCTAAAGAACCCATTCTCCTACTCTTACCAAGCTTCAAGACCAACATTTATAAAAGTATCAGATTCATAATTGAAAACCCCATTATTTATCTCCAACCAAAGAGACCAAATTAGTGGCCCCAGCAAGCAGTCCCGAACTTATCCTCGTTTGTTAATAAACCTACAAAGCTAGCTGTCCACTCTTTTCATCAATGTATTAGGCTACACCAGCTTTACCCCCGGATGATTTCATGAAATAATCTCAAAGTTCTCAAGCAAAAGGAAATACATGAATTCAGGAAGATATCCTCCACACTCATTAAACAAAGGCTGCACACATCGACAATAATCACTTGACCGTGTGACATAGAACCCTAGGGGGTTAGGGTTTGCGTGAAAAGTGCCGAAGCATGATAAAGGTCTCCACAGAGACTAGCACATGAAGACACACCCTAAAGGGAACAAAACCCACAAAATATTATTAAACTTCTCAACTTTGAGATCCAATTTCTTCAATGCCATATGTATATATAAATATATATATATAGGAGAATATTCAAATGCATCCATCCCTCACCATTGTGGTGAGGGACACCCCCTTTTTGGAAAGTTTCAAGTACAAAAGAGAAGTACAAAACTTCTCTTTTGTACTTGAAATTCCCAAAAAGGGGGTGTCCCTCACCACAATGGTGAGGGATGGATGCACTTGAATATCCCCCAAATATATATATAAGAAAACTTGGCTAAGTCACCTAATCAAACTAGGAAAATGATGCAAGACAAGATGGATTCTAGCCTAATATGGAATGATGAGATCAATCCGAAAATTAATAATTAATGCTGAATTATAAATTACACCATCCAAACCATCCAACATTGAAAATTAAATGGATAATTTCATAATGCTTCGAGGCAATGTTGCAAGTCCTGCAATATAGGTCCCTCTAGTAATGAGAGGGAGGGATCCTTGTGGAAGTTAGAACTTCCACCTGCTTAGGGGCAGTCTAATTCAAGTAAATTATTTGTCCCTTAACAAAGATTTGAACAAATGGCTTGGTTCAACTTGGGCGTAATTGAACAATGTGTAATTTGGGGCTAAGTATTAAATTCAGATCTGAAATTAGTGTTCCCACAGCATGTCTCAGCCATGAAACCTTGAGTGAGAATGAAATAATAGAGTCGGGAAATGAAATAATGATTTCAAGAAGCTCATGGCAGTGATGACCACTAAAACCCATCTAGGCAAATCAAACCCTTTCCACACTCCTCCAAAGTGGGACGTTGTGCTCTCAGCCATGAAACCTTGAGTGAGAACGAAATAGAGTCGGGAAATGGAATAATGGTTTCAAGAAGCTCATGGCAGTGATGACCACTAACTAGGCAAATCAAATGAACCACCATCTCTTCTTCCTATATAAACACAGAGGGTGCAAAGGGATTCACGGGAATACACCGAAGAGAGCGCCTCAAGGAAGAGGAGCTGTCAACGAAGGCCTTTACTAGGGTTTCTGTGTGTGTGTGTGTGTGTGTGTGTGTGTGTGTGTGAGAGAGAGAGAGAGAGTTGCCATTTCATAAAAGTTTTAAGGGCAAACTTGTAAAAAAAAGAGAGAAAATATCTGCCCTCTCTAGACGTTCGATGTCGGATTCGATTCTACTTCCTACCTCCCTTTTTAAATCCTTTTTCAAACAAATGAAAAACAGCTTAACACTGATACAATTGGATATGAAAGTTGACATTTCCCAAACAGCCTATTTCCCGCAAATATCTATTTGAATCAATTTTAAGTGAAATAGGCCCTAAAATTAGGTGGCATGTGGCAAGCCTATTTCCTAGGTCTATTTCACTTAAAACTAATTAAAATAGACATTTGAATGCTTCAGACCATTTGGGAAATGTCTATTTCTTGTCTTTTTGAATCAGTAATAAGACATTTTCCCTCCATTTGAAAAAGTAAAGAGTGGAGAGAATTGAATCAGAGGAAAATGTCTAAAGCAGACAGACATTTCTACTATTTATTGGGTAAATTTACCCCTACGTTTTTTACCTTATGACATCTCTCTCTCTCTCTCTCTCTCTCTCTCTCTCTCTCTCTCTCGACATCTCTCTCTCTCTCTCTCTCTCTCTCTCTCTCTCTCTCCACACACACACATGTATGCATATTTTTTTGCACTTCAGATTGATGGGGGCTTTGGGTTTTGATTGGACTTTATGGCTTCAGGTGTTTGATTTTAGGGCTGTTTGATATGATTTGGAGGGTTTGGGGTTTACGGTTTTGATCGGACTTTAGGGAAGCAAGAAATGGCGTGTTGCTGTTGTTGGTGATGCTGGAGCTGAAGCAGTTGTTGTGGTTATTATTTGTTGCTATTGTTGGTACCATTCAAAAAAAAAAAAAAAAAAAAATTTGTTGCCATTGTTGGTGCCATTGATGTTGTAATCATTGTTGTTGGTGATCGTGGAGTTGAACCCATTACTTTTCTAACATGAAATATTGAACTTGTATTTGTTTATGGTATCCAATTACTCAGTTTCTCTGCATTCAATTTCCTTGCATGTTTAATTGCATATAATTAACTCTATTGTCGGTGGATTGTTCACGGACAATGGATGTGAAGACTGAGGAGTACTTAGGTGGACATCGACCTGAAAACAATTTTTCTCCTTAAATTAGAGCATTTGGGAGCAATGTGAATATTTTAACCTGACATCAAATGTCAAAGAAAAGCCAAATGTGTATAACTGGCATCGAGTGAAAAGAAGCAGAAACTAGTGGCCAATCCGTTGAAATCTCTGACTAACATGAAATTACACAAAAATGTTCCGCCATCTCAGCCCTCTTGGTCTTGGGTAAACTACAATGTCTTCACCTTGTTTAAATTTTCCACTATTAATGAAATTCAGCCAGTTTTAGTTTGGGATGTGTTCTTTGTCTACAATATCCAACTTGGACATTTGTTGTTTGGGCAATCTGGAACTCAACCAGAAAAAATCTCAGTTCCTCCTCTACAAAATTCTAGCTCAGATTTTGATCAGGTTCTGGAGTTGTAACTGTTTATGAAAATTTCATGCATATGCTGTGCTAATGGTCAGATTTTCGTAAGAAATATTAGTTGGATTTATCCAATTGAAAGAAAAGATGTTTGTACTTGTCAGTCACAGCGAAAGAATTTCAAATATAAAAGCCCATCAATGGCCAACTAATGCAAAGCCATGCACATGTGTGCCAGGACCATTCAAGAGGCAGGGCCCACCGATGCAAACACACCTGCTGCAACTCCAATGCACAATGCGCAGGAGAATATTCTCCTACAACTCAGATATATTCATTAATTTTTCAGTAGGGGATGATCTAGAGAATGTTGGTTGTAGATGCCAACACAGTGTATAATATCCCCATCTTCACTCTAGTTAAAAACCAAAAAAGGTAGAGAAACGAGCAATGGAAGAATTCTATGGAGATAATATTAGTCATGCCTTCTCTAAAGATATACATGATTAATGGTTTTTTTCTCTATTTTCTTATAATTGGTTATCTATAGAATTGGTTTCATCGATTATGACATTGATTTCAAAACCTAGACATCTTTTTATAGTTACTCTCATTTTATTACCTCTGACGCTCAAATGGCAAGCAATGTCCAATAAGTAAAAATCATTTAAATTTAGAATAAGTTTTGATGATATATATTTTATCACTTTTGATGATCAAACGACGAACAATGTCCAACCAAAAGAGTCTTTACCCATGATCTGTATTGTTGTAACTCAATTAGCAGGTTATGGGGTGGTATAGACATATAGGCAAATGTGATATGGATCATTCGGCTGATTGAAAACTAATGATATGCTTTTCATTGGACAATTAATGGTTAACATTGTCCACCCACAAACTCTAGAAAACATAGAGAAACGATTACCAAACAATTTAGAATGTGTGACAATCAAATTCTATAATAAATTATTTTTGTGAGAAAAAGACTATTGACTAGAATTGGCAAACGGAACCTAAGTAGGCCACAGTTTCTAAAGAATTTATAGATATTTCTGCATCAGATTTATAGCGGTCTTGGGTGGAATGTTTTCAAGCATCTACTATGCTATTTTCCCCTGTTGTGCATTGGGCTCGTCCTCCAAAAGGACGTCTAAAGTTCGTTTTTGATGGAAATGAAATTAAGGGTCTAGGTACAGATACTATTGAAGGTGTGGCTCAGTACTAGGAGAGGTGTTAAGGAATTACACAAGTGCTACAAAATAGGAATTCAAATGAGGCAAAGGTTCTCTCATTAATTTACTCATTGGGAGTAGGAAGTCGGACAAAATGGGCACCATGAATCCAGAGGTGAGAGGTGTAATTCTCTATGCACTATAAATATGATCATCCATGAAGGAAGACTGATTGGATAGAAGAAAATAAACATTTGGTGACTATTGGCAGCTTTTTCTTCACTGATATTTTCGGTAATTCTGATGTAAATCATTAAGAAAATGGGGATGTTTCCTTGATTATTTGATGTCTGATGCACGGTTACCTAGTTCACTGATGAGGCCTTCGAATTGTGAACCTTCCATTTCGAACAATTTGCAGCTCGATTCTCGAACTGTTGGTAAACTATTCTCATACAGTTCTCAAAGCTAAATCCATAATCCATCAGTAGGTAAGTACCTCAAAATCCGATTTGCTCTAAAGTATTGCACCCCAAATATATTAACACTAGTCCATAACTAACTCTAATTGGAGTTGGCCCCACCTTGAGATTGATCACCAGTGATACATGAACTTTGGCTGTGGTCATATTTTAGCCATCTGTTTTTCCCATGATCAGCCTGATTGTAAGCCCAGCTCTAATTGAAATAAAATTAGGCCGAGAATAAATATAAAGAATAAAAGTTATTTTGAATGGCTTTGGTTTTTCAAGTATGTCCAAGAGATGGACTTACAGGACACAGATGAATTAGCTCATCAAACTTGTCAAACTTAAACTCCAAGTCAAACAAATTGAAAACTGAGTCAAATGACAAGACATTGATTAGGAAATGTGACTCCCATGTCACATTCTTAATTTCTTTGTACATCTTTCTCATCTCTTATTAATCTTTATACTATTGATAAGAAAGAGGTAATCCTTGTAACAATTACTAAGCATGCCATTTCAGTGAAAGTTCTCATTCATAATAAATATCCATAAACAGAAAGATCTGAACAGGCCATACCACTCAAGGATGCATTGAAGATGAAACTCATGCTTGCAACCAGTCACCTGCAAAATTAAAATAAATTCAGTTCCAGGAAAATCTCATCATCTTTTAAAAAAAAATGTAAAAGGCCATCAGTACTACAATCCAGAAGCTAAAAACATGAAACCCTTTTGAAAAAAGGCCAGATGAGAGGGAAAAAAAAAACCCATAATTTTTAATTCAAATGCCTCAAAAAGAGGACTCTTTTTTTTTTTTTTACCGTCGATGGATCACTGTCGCAGAAGGCTTCAAGGCAGATGCTACAAGCATCATCACAGGCATCTTGTATGCCTCCTTCCACAAAAGCAGCCGCAGAAGTCAGATGGGTCTCCATCTTCGCTGTCTCATCCATCCCTACAAAACCCAACACCAATATAACTAAAAGCAGACACCATTGCAGAAATTCCAATAAGCTACATCATTCTAACAAAGGAAACCCACAAAAATACAGAGAAAATCGAACGAATGAAAGAAAACAGCCACCGATGCAGTGATTCTCAATATTCCTATCCTCGTAAATTCAATCCCCAGCACAGTAAAGGCCGCACCTTTCAAAATACCATCCAAGACACAACACCCAAAACAAAAATTCCAACGCTTTCACAGAAATTCAAGCAACCACACCACACCAAACAAAGAAATCGATCAAGGAATCACAAACAGTACTTCAGACAGCAAAACAAAAATCACAAAATCACTGATCCGATAAGGAAAACAGTGAGCAATAGAGATCGATCCGAATCAAACCCTCCAGCTAAAAAAAAATCAAAAAACACTGAAATTGAGAAAGAAACCAGAGCAAACACATGGGTGGATCACGAATCGGGGAAAAGACCCTAGATCATACACAAAAACATATCTTTTCTTACAAGATCGATAGAATCAGGCCAAACCTTCGATGAACTGACCGCTGCAGGGGTTAGAATCAGGCAAATTGGAGTCAAATCTCAGAATCGAGCTCGAATCCCACTGATTGCAGAGAGATCAAAGCCTATGAAATCAAAGAAAAACCCTAGAGAGAGAGAGGCTTTGGAATGAGTGTTGGAGAAAAAGAGCCTTGGGATAGAGAGAGAAAGAGCGAGAGGGAGTGAATGAGGAGACAAATGGCTTTTCATGGCCTTATATTATGAATGAATGTATCGTACCGGATATTTCGGGTAATGTTATTATATTTTTCTGGATCCGTTTTCGCGACGACATGGAACGTAACAACAACGACAGATAAAAGGAGAGACGAGGTACAAGTTCTGCGTTACAAACACTGCACAAACCCTCCGAGGGAATGTTTGTATAGGGAAAATAAAATAAAATAAAATAAAATAGGGTGAATTTAAATGTGCGCTAGCAGTTTAAAATTTCAATTTTATTTTATTTGGATGGGTTTGGCCTGGCCCGATAGATGAAGTAATGTTGTGAGCGATATATACTCTATTTTACTTCAACTTTAAATACTTTAATTTCATTGAGTAAAAGTGAATTCAATTCCAAAACTTTAACTTGAAAATAAATATCCAAGTGGAGTGAAATGAAATACTCTACTTTAACTTCAACGTATTTCTCTTCACTTCACTTCATATGTGAAATTCACTTCATTTCACTCCACTGCTCATTTATCTGAATAAGCCCTAACGGGTAGCTTAGTTGGTTTAGGACCACGATTTTCATCCGAAGATTATATGTTCGAAACTGCACTGCCACATTGGGGGGGATTTTACCCGGCTTTTCTCTAGGGCCGAAGGGATTAGTCCAGCCTAAAGGATTGGAACCCTCCAGGAGCAAAAAAATAAAATTAAAAAAATGAACAAATGCTACACAGTGCACGCACCACCTTAAAAAGGAGCAGCATGGGCCAGCCTTGTGTATGAAATTCATGGTAAATTGGTTTTCAACAAAATAGATTATTATAGGATATAAGGTGAAGATATTCTAATATATATAAAAAAATCTATTTTGGGGGCGTGGATCCAAACCGTCTCCAAAGGCAGGAACACCGTATCGACGCATCGATATAAATGGAGAGTAGAGTGCAAGAGAAAATCAGCCGAATAAAAGATGGATCCTGACCTTTCAAAATAATTTGATTTTTTGGATGATGACTAGGTATTTGTTTATGGTTAGATTGGATATTATTTGCTCAACATTAGTAAGTCTTCACTCTTTTTTATTTACAAGATATTTAAACTCAAGCATCCACTACCATTACATTATGTCACTAACCTGCAGCATTATGGAAATTTATAGGTCAACTTCAACTTTGTTTCTTAAACTTTTGACCTATTCTTCTAATAGGTTGAATTTATAAGACTTCTGTTACAAAGCATTTTCTATTGTGGAGCATACTAACAGCGAAAACTTGAAGGTATTTCCTTTTCTCACCAGAATTATATATCCTTCACTGAGGAATGATTATTCACTCGTAACCTTCGTACATTAGATCTCCATCATCTACATCTCTACCTTAGACCCTTTATTCTTCCCTCTTTAGTACTTTTCTGATAAGAATCCTATTTACCATATTTTTCAAGAATTAGACATAATAATGCTTTTTTTTTTTTGTGGAAATCCCAATATGAATTCCTTATGTTGGAGAATTTTAATAGCAATATCAATTGTGCTATCTATGAAGCATGTGATATTTGTTGCTTATTTTTTAAAATTTTAAAAACTTAGCCTTTTGAAATGTCATTTTTAGAATTTTCTTCAAATTTTAAATTTTGAATGACGTATTGTAGGATCTAGAAACATGTTGGGGACAACATTTAAGAAATATTAAATTCTCTCTAAAAGGGTCGTTTGTCTTTTACATGTGGGTTATGTAAATACAATTTACACATGTAAATGATGAATATTTAAATTTTAAGTATGTAATGTTTACACATGTGTTTTTTTTTTTTTTTTTACAATGTTTGTCTAATAACACTATTTTCACATCATTTACACATGCGATTCATTTTTCTATGTTTGTTTCAATGATATGTGTATATGTATTAAACGATTTTGTAAATGATACTTTTTAATCATTAAATTACATTGTCGTGGGTTGGAGTAACTACCACCTAGGCAGACATATTTACTTTATTTGTCTTGGCTAATGCAAACAAACACCTAATAGGGTAAAAAAATTCCAACTGTATGAATTTATTTCAACCCTCACTCACTTTACTCTTCTGCAAACTGATAGTTGTCTAGGATGTGGGTTTGGTCACACTCTCAATTTTGACCTAATTGATTGGACTTGGATTTTTAAAAGTCACATGGGTAAAGTGGACATCCTTGGCTCACCCTAAAGAGGGTTTTCCAAACCCTAATTATGCTAGAATTTGAAACTTAAATGAGAAATCTTATAGTCCTAAAATGATATGAAAAGAAAATGGGTATCCAAAGAAATTGCATAAAATGATATCTATGTAAAGTATCTCATGAAAAACCAAACAAATACTAGAAAAATAACTAGTTCAATACATGGGATACCATTAAAAAAAAAAACCAAATGATGACAATGACAACGACAACCACAATAATATGATTATTATGATATGGTTGACTTAATTTTACATAAAAAAAAAAAAAAATGGTTGCACCCAAAAATGTAAACACCATGGTAAATCTCAACAGTAGAAGTATATATCATACAGCCTATTTAATGATAGAAAGAGTAGTGGGGCCCATGTATTGATGAAAGCATTATGACTGTACAAATAAACAAAACCTTGGTAGGCCTATCTAACAATGAAAATACCGTGGAGACAATAAATGATGAGAAAATATCAAATGGTGGAGCCGACATTTTCTTCATTGTTAGAAGGACTTCAATATCATTGAGTATGCTACACTATATCCTCATCACCCAAGTTCACCTTGGTTTTCAAAGTTGAGGAAGGCACCATGCTTTTCATCATCTAGGCAAACATAACGTATATATATATTTTTTTTTTGAGTGGATTCATTGTGAATGGATTATCTTGTGAATTCACCTATTAGCAAGGGTCCACATGTTTTTTTTTAGATATTGTAAATTGGTGGACATCTAACTTTCAAGAATCATAGAATTCCATGTTAAACAAAGATGAACCATTATTCTAGAAAAAAAGAAAAAAAATCATTAAATGGCTAAAATAACCTTCTAAGAATTATAGAGTGGGTTTAAAAAGGCATCTGGAATATCATATTAAATGATAAGTTTTTTGGTACCCAGCTTAAGGGGGTTGGGACCCAAGCCCTCTGGTGAGAAAAGTAGACTTCGGACTACGTGAGTAAGACTTCGAGTAATAGAAGAAGACTTCATATTTAAGATAGAACAGTCCTTAATTTTGGGTGAGGAAAGGTGACTGCCTTGATTGGATACTAACATTATTGATTAAATTTGGTTTGCTACTTATATTGCAAGTAGAGCTTGCAAATGAATCTGTTGATTTTTGCTTCCAAGTATCATGTGTAGAGTCCTCCCCTCAGTCAAGATCAGACTTTTACTCTATCCTAGTCAAGGTGGTTCTGGCCTGTGGGTGGTAAGAACTTTCCTGGAACCCTTACATGTGGAACTGCAATGACTTCAGAGTAAATTCAAGACTGTCCAAGTCAAACCTTTCCTGCATCACACTCTATCTCAGCATCCAAAGAAAATTTGTATGGTGGACTTTTATTCATTTATAGGATTTTTTTTCTTACCCTCACCTGTAGAAAATGTTTTTTTTATATGCAGAGTCATGAAAAATCAAAATCCTTTTTACACTTATTTTTATAGAAAAAGTGTTCACATTAAATGATAAAAAAATATTAATGAAAAAGAATCCCACTTTGTCTAGCATTTTCTGCCAAGATGTAACTATACATTTATTCCAAGTATGCAGTATCAATCATTTTATATATTATCTTTTTATTTTAAAATAATTAAATTGTCCCATGTATTGCTTAGCTGCATGAATTTGAGTGCTTCCAAAGAAAAAAGAATGTACAAAAACGAAAATTGACCATCAAATAACATTCTCTTTAATAGAAAGTCAATCAAAAGATGATATAAAATAAATATCCAACCATCACCCTAGTAATTCAAATCCTATGAAAGTTGAACCTCGTTGCATTGTTATTTTTTATCATTCACCCTTGATCTCGTCTTTCACTCCTCACTTCATTAATAATTCTAATTTCAATAGAGCTTATTTGACCGTGAATTCCTATCTATTCAGATGCAAACAAAATCTCTAAATGAATGATTATGGAAGAAAAAACTGCTAAAGTGGGATATGATATTTCATTTTGGAAGAGTTATAGGAAGGGTTTCCCATCCATGACATAAAGGGCCATACTAGTAAAGTAAGCAATTGTGGCCACAGGAAATGTATCATATGCATCTTGTGGGGAATTATTGGATGGTCCATAGTATGCCTTTTTTCTACTCTGCCGACTGATGTGGTGAGTGGATGACCTAAAAAGCTTCCCAATTAGAACTAGGAGGATGATTACTGATTAGGCATTAAAAGGGCATTAAAAAAAACGTAGGTCTGAAGAGTAGACTTAGCCCAACCCAGACCTGACCCATCGTATTCGAATTGAATTTTGATGTTTAAGTCCGAGCCCATCCCAAATCGGAGAGCCCACCCAAATTAGGGTTTTGGTAGAGTTTGGGTTGGTCAAGTTTAGGTTGGGAGGGGTCCAAGTTGCAATCCCAAAATTTGGGCTATGGACTTTGGTGCATTTAGGATATTTAAAATATTTCATCTCCCACGTTAGTCTTGCTTTTTGTATCACATCTTTTAGTGTAAGTTAGGGGACAACTTGGACCACATAGGGTTTGGGTCAAGTCCAAGTTGGCACTGCCAATAATGGGAGGGGTCAAGTCAATTTCAGGTTGATCAACAATGGAGCTCATCTGTCCACCACCCAAGCTCCATGCTTGGTGAAAACTGTTTTCCCATGGGTGTAGAAAAACGGTTCTGACCCGTTCCTTAGCGAGGATGTTCGCTGTAATTGAGAAAAATAAATTCAAACTTTTCCTCCTCGTTTATGTAAAAAAAAACCGCACTAAACTATAAAAAATTAGTCCATGCAAAATTTAGAATATTTTCAACAGCATCATGGAATCTTCCATGTGACACAAATGTGGTCTAACTTTCAATCTCCAACTTGGAAGACATTGGACTAATACAGGCTTGGGCATTAACTAGATCCTGGTGTACCCTATATTTAGGATATCTTTCGGTGGTTAAATTAGGTGCACATCCACTTCCTTGAAACTTCTACATGTGCCCAAAGGAAACTTTATTCAAGAGTCTCTCTCTTGACTTCTTCTATTTGCTCCTTTTGGGCTACTTTCTCTTTTACTCGGTTCCTAGGACTTTTTTTGTCAATTGTAATTTGTATCAAGTTTCATTAGAGGTTCTCTCTTGACTTCTTCTATTTGCTCCTTTTGGGCTACTTTCTCTTTTACTCGGTTCCTATGGCTTCTTTTGTCAATTGTAATTTGTATCAAGTTACATGAGAGGTTGCAAAGATGCATCTAAAAATAATTTAGAACCTAGATCATATATGATTAGATAGGTCAAAATCGGTATTTTGGGGTGCACCTAAATACGTGACAATCAAGAGAAATAGAGGGATAAATGAATTCGGATATTGATGAAGTGTATTCTCTACATCAGTTTGATCACATGATCTTAGCCATTAATTTAGAGACCTCTACGTTTGGTGGCTTTAGACAGTGCAAATGACTTTTGTGCTCGACTCCAACAAAGGGTAATAGTGCAAATTGGGACCACACGCTTTTCACAGTAGTGGTTTCTCTATGTGAAGACATAAAACTGGAAGACTTGGCCTTTGTATCAATCTAATTATTTAATTCACATATAATCACAATGGGTCACATCAAATTGACTTGGCCGGTTGGCGGTGTCCTCAATTAGGGCTAAAATGCTTTACTTTTTATAAGGGGAAAAGAGGAGGCATTGAGCTGTATACTTTCGAAAATGAAGACCTATGCAACTTCAGCATTGTTGGCTTCCATTTCCATCTCCTTTTAGTTCAGTTTTATCATAACCATTATTGAAGTCTTGTTTACAATTCTTTGAGTTTGCAAAGGAAAGCACACCTCAACATCCCATTAAATGGATGCAATCTTAATTTTGTAAAATAATTATAATTTTTTTTTTTTTTTGTAAATCTAAAAAGAATAACTGGCGTAGAGAAATTGCCGATGACTTTTTTCTTATTTTTTATTGTTGAAAAAATGGTTAGAGCACTCATGATTTTGGTCAACTTTGAGCCAAATAAAAGTGGTACCCACTTATCTTTTTGGGTGGGATTACATAGGAATATGATCTAATCCATTAAGGAGTGAATGAGAAATTAATTCCTAACATCACTACTTAAACATTGTAAATATGAAAACACAAAGAAGTGGTAAACTTGTATCCCACATTAATTGGAAGCTAAAGATTCTTTTGATATAAATATGTTTGCCTTAGTAGTAAAGGTTGAGCCCCAAGGGGCATCCCACTTTTTTCGAAAAGGGAGGACCTAGACCAAGGTGGGCACACCACCACACGCACGTCCACACTGAGCTGGGCTTAGAGAAATTTTATTTTATAAAATTTATTTTTCCAAATGGGGTGTGTCAGAAGTCCAGAAGGGTGTGTGTCCAAAGAAGCTTCTATCTGTTCAGTGAACAATCAACCCCATGAAGAGTTATGAAGCAGGCTATATAAACTCATCTTGTCCATGCCTTTTTGTTCATTCAATTCTCCTGCATTGCATATGGGTCATCAGTCGGAATCTAGAGAGAGTATGTCGCAGTTTTGGTTCGTCGGTCACATAGTGTGAAGTGCTGCTACTGTGTGAAGAAGATCATTGTATCCTGAGAGACAAACACCACAGAAGCTCTAAGCACCATTGCGGAGGCGAAATTTATCTTAAGGACTAGCATTGATCAACTTCTGTTGTACTTTTAGATTGTTGGGTTACTCAATTGATCTCTATATTCTGCCTGCATACTGTAAGTGGATTTACTTTCTAGTTTATATACTGTTTTGCTGTTGTTCTATTTTCTATACTGCAAACCTGTTTTCTTAATACTAAACTAATTCTGTATGTATTTGGAATAACATTTATTTATTTATTGCAATCCTAGGGATGGCAACAGTTAAGTGTCAGGATAAACTTGAACTTGCCTTGAATTGTATCTAATCTAACCCGTAATGGGTTTTTATGATTTGTAATATCGAATTTGCTCCATGAGGATGAAATCTGATGTTAGAATTTTTTTATTAAGAAAAATCATAAGAATATCATTAATTGAGGGGTAGCTCAGTTGGCTTAGGACTACGGTTTGCACCTGGCGACTGAGGATTCGAAACTGCACTACAACATTGGGGCCACAGGGGATTTACCCGGCTTCCCCTGAGCTTATAGGGATTATTCCAGCCCAAAAGGCTAGCACACCCTCCGTTATACGAAAAAAAAAAAAAAAACATTTTCACTTTGATGGAAATGGATTTTGTCCCCACGACTAGAATCCCCTACTTAACTATTTGAGATGCATTCGGTGACTATGCTACACAAGAGTGTAGCACCACAAAGTGTGTCAAGTTTATAAATAGGGCGCAAAAGGCGGTTCAAATCTGATCTTATCATAAATCCAACTCGGGTCAAAAGCTATATATCCATGTTTACACCAAATTGTAAAAAAAAAATCCCACTATAAAACCCTCCCCTAAGAGGTGCAAGTTGGGCATTTCATTCTTAATCCTTATGTTAGATATGCCCTTTTTTTTTTGTTTTTTTTGGTGGTGGGGGGTGTTTGGTTCTATAAGTAGATATGACCTTATAGTTAAAAATTAGGAAAACTAAAACCTTATCACATGCCATAAAAAGAAAGTTAGGACACAACAGGTAACATATGATTTTATATCTGGTTGTCTTTTGTGTGGAATGGGCCCACTCCCCATCTATTGTTAATCTTCATTTCTTGACCCTTTTCCAACCAATGATTGAGCTCCCCAACTATATATGTATTTCCACTGAAATAATCTTCTAGATTATACGAGTAAACCTTATCTTCAAAATTTTATAATAATAGTTGGAAGCAATGCTATTCAAGGGAGAAATTATCAAAAATATTATCATGAATCTTACAAGATTGAAGAGCCCATATAAACTATTATGGTCCAAACGAGGCTGAATTAAGAAAAAAAAAAACCATATACACTATCATGTGCTATTCGACTTGCTAAACGATCCAGTCATTTTTCTAAAAAATAAGTAAAAAGACGTTAAAGAAGAAAAACCCTAACGACCAAACCGACTTGAGCCAACTTGAGTTTTCAATGTTTTTGAGTTCAAAGATTTTAACTCGACTATGAAAGGGCTGAGTTTAGACAGGAGAAACAGGTTACCTTTAAAGGTCAATCCAACCAGACCCGACCTGACCCAACCCATCACCAACTCTAGAGTTGAGTCTTGTAACCCTGGGTGATATAAGTTAGAAAGAGTCCTCAAGAGTTTATTTTTGTGAATTCAAGCCATAAATTTCATAAACCAGGTTTTTTAAGTTAAAGCTTAGAACTTTTATAGCATGTATAGGAGACTTGAATCCACAACCGGCAATGCAGTTGCAAAGATTCCTCTACCTTTAGGGCATATTTGTGTACCCCATTTCCACAGAAAAGGTACCCCTTTTTTGCGGAAAGGGAGTTTTTCATGCGTTTAGTGTGACAAAAGCCCGTGGAAATGGTTTTCCGCTACGTCAGCCTTTTCATCGTCAAAGTCGGAATTGCGTTTCTGATGGGGGGGGGGGGGGGGGGGGGGGGGGGGGGTCGGTTGCTGGGTGGTTTTCAGGTTGCTGGGTGGTCGGTTGATGCTTTTGGGGCATGATGGCTGAGCGGGGCAATGTGGTGATTTACGGCTTCAGTGTGACGAGAGCTTGATCAAAGGACGATCATGATGATGGCCAGGTTGATGATGAGCAGGTGATGATGATGATTCCACAGTCGCACCAAACACAATAAGCACCGATTCATTGAGGAGAAAAAAATACACCAAACATGAATTTCCAACTTCCACTGAAATCTATTTCTATGGTATTTATTTACCATGGAATTTGCTGATGTGGCAAATTCTTCATTCCGTGGAAAATGTTTGTATACAAACGTGCCCTTATAGTTAGTGGTTGCTTTTCTGCGTAAAAGTAGAAAAGTGAAAATGATTTTCTACACTACTAGATTTTAAGTTTCCGTGTGGCTACTTTGTGTGAGAAAAAGTAGAAAAATGAAGTAACTTTTCTGCGATTTAAGGAAAACCGTTTTCAATTAGAGGCAGTCTCACTCAGTTTTCTGCAGAACACAAAAATGATTAGCCACAATATTCATGGGCAGAATTGCAAAAGAAGATGACGAAGAAGAAAAAGAAGAAGAATAACAACTTAGACAATTATTAAACTTTGGCACAAGGTTAAAATAAGAGATCTTAGGGTACGATTGGTTTGAGGAGCATTATGGATGTGTTTGATCAGGATCGCTTACTATATGATTGATTTGATCTATGCTTTGGCGAGACTGTCATCAACAAAGATCCAGTGAGGAAATGGCTATATTTTATGTACAAGAATTTCCAGGTCTTTCCAAATTAAGCAAAACTAAATAAAATAGCCTCCCAATCAAAGACGTAATTATAATTCCTAAGAGAGTTTGGTTGAGATCTCGGTAAGTGGCCAAGAGCCGTATTGTTACATGTAATTGAATTCCTGGGGATTTGTATTTCTTGGTTAAATATAAGGAACCAAAGGTGGACATCCAAAAGTGACCATAAATAAACTCCCCTTTAGTGAAGTCTGAACGAGGAAAGATGGAAAGTAAATATCTATCCATCATCCTATCAATTCAATACCTAGGGAAGTCAAGGTCCCATCTATATCTCCAACTTATATCCTTCAGCCCTCACCTCTTTAATTATCCTTCGGTAGATCTCTTTTCACCATGAATCATAATGTATTCAAGTCCTATTTATTTTAAGCAACCAGATATGACCTAAAAAATTCCCAATCCTAATCAGACTCAGTTAGAGACAGACTATCTTGCGGAGTGTTTGGATACAATATTAAGGAGACTCCATGGGAACACTATATATATAGAAGAGATAGGATCCTTAAATCACATTTGCGACCAAATCCTTGGGGATTTCTTACCGATTTTTTTTCAAGGATTTGGGAAATCCACATTTCATAACTGTAAATCCTCAAGGATTTGGGACAATATAAATCTTTAGTTTTTAGGATTTTCAAGTCCAACCACCCCCCATAAGATCCTCAATTTTGTGGATTTACACACCAACATTAGTTTTTCTCAGCTATATGCATCGATACACACTGAAATTGATTTCAAATCCTCAACTTTATAAAGCTTGAGTGAAGAATCCTCAAATCTATGGTAGTGAGGAAATCTCAAATCTTCGGATTCGTCAACTAGTACCAAATGTGCCCTTAGTGCAATTAATAATCCAGATCTTGAATATTTTTAGGAGATTGTTGCAAACACGACCGTAACACACCGAGCTGGAGGTCAACAACCTACTTTATGGTAAAGGCTAGAAAACCTTGGCAACACATGCATAGATTCTTGGCACCCTTATGACTGGTTTGTGAAATGAGAGGATTTCGTGCTCTACATATTTCTATTTCCACTAGATAGAGGAATCTCACATTCCCACCTCTCCTAGAAAATAAAAATCTTCTCTATGGAAGAAAATCGATTTTTTTTTTCTTTTTTCATGAGGAAACTGTATTGCAAAAACGAGGAAACAGTAGGTTGCATGAGAAGTCAAAATAATTTCTCTCTTTACAGCAGAATCCTCTCATCACACAAATACACCCTTTCAATTAGGGGTGCGCAAAAAATCCGTCGATCCGTAAAACCAATCCAATCCGATTCTCAGATTTTTAACTGAACTGAAAGTAAATGGATTGGTGACGAATTGAGAATCTTGTAATTCGTTAGCAACGGATCGTTAATGGATTACACCCTCAATCCGTGAATTCAGTCCGATCCAATCTGTTGACGTTAAATATAAAGAAAAAAAAAACTTGAGGGGCATAAATATAAGTTAAGAGGTCTAATTATAAAAGAAGAAAAAACTTCATGGATCAAAATATAATTCACTTTTATATATAAGTTTAACAAATATGAAGCCCCATACCAAATTTCACCCTTGCCTTGAGAGGGAAAGAACGACTAATCTGAAACCCATTTTATACTTTAATGACTTCGTTTCTCAAGATCATGAAAGATCGAGGTATTTTACAAGCAACCCATTTTAATGTCAGGTCTCTAATGCTGACCCCATTTTCTCCTCTCTCTCTCTGTTTTTTCTTTAGGTTCTTCTAAGATGAGATTACAATAAAAGTATTGCTAGTTTAAGCTCGAAAGGGCTTGTTTTGTTCTCTTATGCATTACATTTCTATTATGTCTTTTGTGACCCCAAAACACTATTTGGGCAATGATTTAGTTACACTGAGTTTTTCTTTTAAGAAAGATAAGAGGCGATGTAACGCCCACCCCATATCCATGCATGATATTGTCCGCTTTGGCCCACGGACCTCACGGTTTTGCTTCTGATGGGCCTCAACCCATCAAAAAGTCTCATGCAAGGTAAGGGTGTAAACTCTACGTATAACCCCATTCACTTTTCTTTCTATAGTCGATGTAAGACTCCTGGGCGTCACAAGCTATCTGGGGTTCTTGTGTATATCAACCAACTGGACTTTATTTTGATAATTAGACAAGTGAGGGAAATTGGGGCTGGAATTAAGTAAATTCATTTCTGATTGGTGGGACCTACCATTCGGTCAATTATTTTGTTCATCTGGGGAGCTTACTTTGGATGAAGAATGCCTCCATCATCCCTAGTTGCATACTAGACTATTCTAGCAATTTGGATCTAGGACTGAAAACATCTATGGTTAGAAAGAGGGAGAGGGAGTTGATTAAGTTCTTAATTTTCCGAACCATGTATGCTACTCTCCATAATTCCTGCTCACCATATTGCATGCACCTAGTGATTTTCAAGATGTCTTTGATATACACAGGTACCCGTGGAAATACTGAATGAGTATAGCTTGAACTTCAGCCACATCCAAGTCCACTGAAAATTGGTACTAACTCTAATGATTTCTAATCCACACAATACACTTCCCTTACGACCAGGGCTTTTTAAAAAAAAAAAAAAATTCAACTCTGTTACATCCCAACTGATACAGATTTTGTGTGCGAACTTCAATTAGTATTTCTGCAACTCAAGTGAGACCCATTTGTTAGGGTTCTTCAAGTCTCATCTATCTATATCAGTCGGGTGAATGCTGATTCATCTGAGTGTCTTTTTTATCTTTTCGGTGTGGAGGGTGTATGATTGGGAGGAGGAGGACATCCAAACACGTTTCTCTATTCCATGTTCAAGGGGACAGACATGTACCCTTTTTCATCAAAACACCGAAGGAAACGTGTTTGGATGGGTATCTACCATGCAGTACATCTTCACGTCCCCTGCTTGTCTCCTTGTCTGGTGGCTTTTTTTTTTTTCAGTAACTTCGCTTTCTTTGTTCCTTCTCATTGAAATAAAGGTCTTTTATCCATGTCCTCCTCTGCTTTTATTGGGAGTTTAAAAGTAGTGCATTTTCCTTTGTTTGGGGACAGCTAAATGAGTCAGTGATACACTATCAGCTTATGCTTTATGCTGGGTGGCTAATGGAAAGCATATAGATATGAGAATTCGAGAAATTTGTCATTTTTCCATTTACTTCCAGGCCATCTACCAATTAGAAAATGTTCCTGTGAGTGGTTGAAAACATGTATTTTGGGGCTTTGTCCATCCATGGACCTGTACCTTTTTCTGTCATGCAATGGTTGAAATGAGCTTGTATAGTTTTTTTTTTTTCTTGATATTTTATTACTGTTTATGGAAATTTTATTTTAATTTTTTTTATCATTGCCTTTTGTTTACTTATCTCTCTTAGTATATTTAAGTAGCGTTTGGTTCGATGGAATGGTTTTAGGCAGGAATGAAATGGACAGTGGAATGAGTTTGGAATGGGATGAGGCAGGAATGGTCATTTCCATTCTCACATTTGGTTAAACCGAAGAATCAATTCAGTAATGGAATTCTTTTTTCTATTCTTGCGTTTGGTAAGCTAAAATGATGCATGGAATGGAATAAAATTTATATTAGACTGACCAAAATACCCTCCTCCTCCTCTTCTCTCTTCTCCACTCTCCATCAAGTCTCCGGCCATGGAAAGATGGGTTCGCCGGAAAACCACCTCATATTCCTCCTCACCACCACCACCCTCCTCATCTCCTCCTCCTCCCAAAGCCTTGAGCAAGAATCCAACTCATTGGTGTTAAATGGATCAGTGCTAAATGGGTAAGAGAGACACAGCCCACATTAAATAAAGCCCAACTTGTGGGATAAACTAATCTCATGTGTGTAAAGATTTGTATCATGTATTCTTGCCTTATTAGGAGATATGATTAGATTGTAATTAGAATAGAATGGCTGTAATCTAGATGATTACTACAATCTTGGTAACTTGTATAGGAACTTTAATTCTATATGAAGGAACATCATGAGCCTAAAAGGGATCAACGAATTCACTCAATATCTTCTCCCTTCTTCTCTTTCTGGTTCTGACATGGTATCAGAGATCTAAGCCTAAAACTCTATATAGAGTTCTTTTTTGAGTGATCTACTTCATCTTCCAAGCAGTGGAAGTCGTCCAGCATCTTCAGTAATCAAGAAATCTTCATCCACTGTTCTGATCAAGGTCTGATCATACGTGGCCCACCCCAGATCCACTCTGCTGAATTTGGAAACTGCAACCACTCTGGTCGTCTGGGTCTTCTGGTATTTGTGGATAGTTTTTGAGGATTTTTAGCATCACAGAGGTAGGATTTCTACCCATTCTAGAGAAATTTCAGTTTCTGCAGTATATTTTCATCACAGCCGTCCAATTTTTTGGATTTCGCTTTGTTTGGTGAGCAATCTGGCTTGTTTGGTGCGAATTTTTATCATTCATTACTCTATGATCTCTGATTAATCAGAAAACACATCTGTTGTGTGCTGCCACTCATTCTCTCTTCAAATTTATGGTCGCCTGGGTCTATTTTTTGAGAAAAAAATTTGTTTTTCAAGTGGTGCCTTCTCTGCTTGATCAAATCCACATATTAGAAGTCTTCTCACATCTGGTCAGCATTTATTCTCAGTTTTGATCTAAGAACAATTGGATTTAGTTGATAAATTCCCTGATTACTGACATGGAAAAGCATGATATTGCATTGATCAAATTTAATGAAAAAATTATACTTCCTGGTCCTATCAATTTCAAGTCTATCTTGAGGGAAAGGAAATGTGGGGACTCGTTTCAGGATTAGATCCACGCCCTAAGGAAGATGAGAAAAAAATTCTCTCATGGCATACAAAGGATGCCAAGATAAAGACCTGGATTCTTGGTTCCGTTGAACCACAATATATCTTGAACCTTAAACCTTACAAGACCTCCAAGGAGATGTGGGAATATCTGAAACAGGTATATCACCTAGGGAACCCTGCCCGTCAATATCAACTTGAGCTGGAAATTGCTCAGTATTCCCAAGGCATTTCCTCCATCCAGGACTACTATACAGGTTTTCTCAATCTTTGGGCAGAATATGATGAAATCAAATACCTCAACGTATCTGAGGCAGCTCTTTCTGAGTTTCAAAAATTGCAAGCTACTTCTCATAGAGACCAGTTCCTAATGAAGTTGAGATCTGAATATGAGATTATTCGTTCCAATTTGATGAGTAGAGTTCCATCTCCATCCCTGACTGAGTATCTTAATGAACTCTTGCGAGAGGAACAAAGCCAACTCACTCAGCATGTTCTCAAGCAACAATCCCCAGGAAACTCTTTTGATGTCGCATATGCTGCCAATGTCAGTCACACTCCTGGTGATTCTCATGGTTCGGGAGGGGCCGTTCATCATTCTACTTATGCTACTAAAGGACAACCTCCTGCAAAAGATCTTAGCAAAATCCAGTGCTTTGGCTGTAAGAGTTATGGACACTATGCCTCACAGTGCAAGACCAAGTTTTGTAATTACTGCAAATCAAATGGTCATGTTATTAATGAATGCAAACGGCGGCCACAAAATCGTCCTCCACGAGCATATCATGTCAATAATGCAGATGCTACTACTTCCAATGCTAGTTCTTCAGCACCGATCATGCCTTCACCACCTCCTGCCTCAAATACTGCTCCTCAGATCACTCCTGAGCTTATTCAACAAATGATCATCAATGCCTTCTCTGCACTTGGCATTTCAGGTAACCACCAATCCTCTTCCTCCCTATGGTTTATTGATTCTGGAGCTTCCAATCACATGACCTCCTCCACCACTCATCTCTCTAACATGCAACCATACAAGGGCAATTTGCAAGTCCATACTGCTGATGGTCAAAAGATTCCTATTATAGCTACTGGTGATATCATTCATTCATTACCTCTCACAAATATCTTTCTATCTCCTTCTCTAACTACAAACCTTCTGTCTGTTGGACAACTGATTGATGATAATTGTAATGTTTCCTTTTCTCGCTCTGGTTGTGTTGTGCAGGATCGAGTGTTGGGGATGGTGATCGCGAAGGGGCCTAAGTGTGGACGCTTGTTTCCTATTGATTTGTCTTCCTTTCAAAATAAACAGATCTCTGCTTTTTCTTGTTTTTCTTCTCAAGATGTTTGGAGGCTCTGGCATAATAGATTAGGCCATCTTCATTCAAATTTGTTATCTTTAATGTTGAACAATGGTAGTATTAATGAAAATAAAATTTCTTTTAGTCACATTTCTGATGAATGTTCAGTTTGCAAACTTGGAAAAAGCAAAGTTCTTCCATTTTCTTCCAAATCTACCATGACTTCAAATTGCTTTGACATTATTCATAGTGATGTCTGGGGGATTACTCCTGTAATCTCTCACACACATTTCAAATATTTTGTTACCTTTATTGATGATCATAGTAGATTCACATGGGTATATTTCTTGCATTCTAAATTTGAAGTTTTTGATGCTTTCCAAAAATTTATGGCTTATGTTGAAAATCAATTTTCTACTCGCATAAAAATTCTCCGATCTGACTCCGGAAGGGAATATATGTCCCACCAGTTTCAAACTTATTTGCAAAGATATGGGATTTTATCGCAGCGATCATGCCCTTACACTCCTCAACAGAATGGAGTGGCTGAACGAAAAAACAGACATCTTCTCGATACTGTTCGTTCCAGTCTCTTAGAATCATTAGTTCCAGCAAAATTTTGGCCCGAAGCTTTAGCCACTGCGGTTCACTTAATCAATCGCTTACCATCTCATCGCCTCGCCAATCAAACACCATATTTTCGTCTCTTTCATAAAGATCCTACTTATACCCACTTGCGTATTTTTGGATGTGTGTGTTTTGTTCATATTCCTCCTACTGAACGCACAAAATTAACTGCTCAATCAGCTAAATGTGCGTTTCTTGGTTATGCATCTCACCAAAAAGGGTATATTTGCTATGATCCTGTGCTTCACCGCATTCGCATCTCCCGAAATGTCACGTTTTTTGAAAATCAACGTTTTTTTTCTACTCATTCCTCGCCTTTACCTTCTTTTTCTCATCTACCTGCTTTTTCTGACACAATATCATCTCCACTCATTGTTTATGAAAGACGTCGTCACAAGGATGCTCTATTACTGCCTCCCCCTCTGGATCCCTCGCCGGCACCTGATCTTGCCCCCACTTCATCACATACTGTTTCATCTTCTGTTCCGCTTCGACGCTCTGCTCGTCTCTCCAAGCCTCCCGATAGATATGGGTTCACTCACACATCCTTGCTTGCTACCCTTTCCTCCATTGCTATCCCTACTTCTTACTCACAGGCAGTGAAGCATGACTGTTGGCAAAAGGCTATGCATGAAGAATTAGCTGCACTGCAGGATAATCATACCTGGGATATTGTTTCATGTCCCTCATTTGCAAAACCTATCGGCTGCAAATGGGTTTTCTCAGTCAAACTCAAGGCTGATGGCTCATTGGATCGCTATAAAGCACGGTTGGTCGCATTGGGCAACCGACAGGAATATGGCATTGATTATGAAGAAACCTTTGCTCTGGTTGCAAAAATGACAACAATCCGTACTGTTCTTGGGATATTGTGTCAGAAAAAGCAGGTAGATGAGTTTTAGATACCCTTCTTCTCTTTCTGGTTCTGACAATTAGGACCCTTTTCTTTTACTTTTAGAGTTTGGGAACTAGTGGGATTGTATTTGTTTTGAGTTTCTTGCAAAAGGGTATGAGTTAAGATTGTTATGGAATGTATTTTCATCAGATACCAGAAGATCTGCATTTCGTGTTGAGAATGAGACACACCTTTGAATCAGTTGGCTACCAATTTGGATTCTACCTCTCCCAGCTTGTTACGCCCTGACCCAAATTAATCGTGATTAAGGCTAATTAATTAAGATTAATGCTAATTAAGAATGAATAATTGAGTTAATGAAGATTAATAACCAAAGAGAGACAAATTAGTTTCAAATGATACATTAAGCATAATGGAATGGATTTGAATGGGTTAAAGGTGAGTTTAGACTCAAACAAGGTAGGCTGATGACTTTTTCGAAAATACGGATTTTCACGTATTTCATCAAATACGGAAATTCTTAATGCCAACGTGCGCATCTCGAATAGTACATTAACTTTCATGATAGGCGCGATTCCATTTGACCTCAAATGGGACAAATGAGGCTTCATTTGACACAAAATGAAATAAGACTAAATAAGAAGGGGGTTTTGTGTAAAGGACCCTTATATTAGAATGAAATGAGTGAATGAGCTCATTTCATCTCATTTCACCTAAACCGAGCCCTAGCCAGCCTCTCTTTTCTTCTCCTTCCATTTTCTCTCCATTGGGTGTGAAGATTAGAAGCTTTGCCAAGTGATTGGAGTGGAGTGGATTACTCCATCCATCTTTGTCTTCTTCTCCAAGTTGTTTTCCTCCATTCTTGGAAGTGTAGAGCTTGAAAAAGATCTCAAGCCTCTCCCATTGAACTACAAGTAATTGCTCGGAACTTTTAATGAGTTTTCAAGTTGTAATGAGTGATTAGGAGAGGTTTCTAGCACAAATAGCTTAAAGGTTGTGTATTTGTATGTTTCATGGTTTAGGGTTGAGATTTGGGGATTTAAGCTCAAGCCAACTAAGTAAAAAAGGACTTTGAGTGCATTGACTTAAAGAGGCAAGTATAACCAATTTCTTTGTGATTAATGTTAACCATTGTAGAAATTTGTAGAATTTCTATGGATTGAATGTGAAGATTAATGGATATTAGAAGTATTACAGTA
Organism: Umbellularia californica; assembly: GCA_028538565.1. Taxonomy (NCBI): domain Eukaryota; kingdom Viridiplantae; phylum Streptophyta; class Magnoliopsida; order Laurales; family Lauraceae; genus Umbellularia; species Umbellularia californica. The sequence goes on from JAPQWN010000006.1 coordinate 15,124,323, forward strand.
AATAGTTGATGTGTGATGATGAAATGGGAGGTTATAAAGGTTACTCCCAACATACATTCATTTTCTTGGATTTTCATAGATTGTAGAAGAGACTGGAGTTCAAGAAACTCAGTTTTCAGAAACTGCTTCAGAAGTTCTAAAGCTCGAAATGGGCTTCTGGGTGAGTTTCGGTTAGCCTCGTGGCTAACCGTGAAGCCAACCGTCGAAATCCGTAAAATGGGTGAGCTTCTGGAAAGCTAACCGCTAAAATTCGGTTAGCCGAAATTGAAATTTCAGCTAGCCGCAAGGTAACCGTAAGGTGACTGAAAAATCGAGCCAAAAGTGTCAGCTTCTGGAAAACTGACCGTGAGCTGATTGCCGAAATTCGGCTAGTCGTTAGCCAAATTTCGGCTAGCCGCCAGTTAGAGGTCGGCTAGCCGCCAAGTAGATTTCGACTAGCCGCTAGCCAGATTCGGTTAGCCGCCAGCCAAGTTTCGGCTAACTGCCAGGTAACCGCCGAGCTGACCTGATATTGGCCAACACATTAATTGTGAGTGGAAATTTGAAAATCCAGTGAGTTTTGGATTTTTACTTAAGTTTGGAGCACTCCTTGTGAGTATAATTGCTCCCCAATTTAGTTCTAAGACTAATCATGAGGTAAAGTGAAACTCTTAAGAGTTAAGGATAATGAAAGAAGAGTTTCATAGTTAATAAGTTGCGGTCTAAAACTTCCATGGGTGTTAACTACGGAGACTGTAATGCACATATTAAATATAAATGTGATGCTCATCAAAGAATAACACGTGTGTTGGTAACCGTTGGTTATACCTATGTGGTTGTTTAGGATTGAGATAGAATTACATAGAAACATGACTGACTATCAAGTCCCTCATTGTAACACTGTGTCCCAATCTAATGAGATCGGTATCATTACTCTCTTCTTCCCCTGTTATGAAGGGAATCATGGAATTGAATCGAATCCAGAAATGGATTGCTCACTGAAAAGTATTGACCCTTGAGTCTGGTACTACTTATCTATTGTATTAGAACTCTAAATGAGTTCAATGAATTAATAAATGAAAGAAATGACTAATCCTACTGCAGTAGATGGACTTGGGGGCGTTCCGGAGCTCCGTAGTGATGCTAGTTGGCCCTAGCCCGAACACTAATAAGTCTCACTAAATTCCGATCGTATCTATGGGTATTGATTGATACATTCCATTTGGAAGAAGAATCATTCCTTTGAGGGAAGATGGTAATGAGGAATTCTTTCTTTGAGGGAAGATGGTAAATGCAATGATAGTGACCACCCTATACATGTCCACAAGATTGACTTTTGTGTTTACTTATTGATATTGTAGGAACTTTCTACATTTATCTAGAATTGGACCTGTTACTGATATATTGAATGAGACTAACTCATGGATTAACATGCTATTGCAAGATCTGTTTATACATTGTTGAATAGTCGTGTTCATTAGTGTTATTGATGGCATTACAGGCACGTTTGCCTTTGCCGGTGCAGCAGCGCCCCAGGCGGGAGCCGAAGAAATCGCTCCGGTTCCTCCAAGAGGTCTGAACGAATGGAACGGACAGGATACCGTTTGAGATGGGTATCCGAGTGCGAATTAGAGTTGGAACATTTTGAGAGAATATGTTGAGAAACATTTTTGGGAATTATTCTTTTTGTATAGTCATTTTGGTATGTAATTAATTGACGTTGTATAATGCTTTGGATATACACTGTTGACAAGTAATTGATGGATAGAATATATGTATAAGGAATTTTATTTTGTATACATGTAAATCGTAAATTGATATTGTCAAATATAATTGCTTCCGCAGAATTGTGTATTTGACATATTTATTGATAATGTTATCCTTTGTGGATTTCGTTTTAACTTCGGTTAATTCGGGATTTACGGGATTAAGTATGGGCTCACGACTCGGGGTTACCGGATCTCGGGCCCGGGTCGTGACACAGCTCTTCTCTTCAAATAGGAGCACTTGTTCTCCCTCTAAACAAATGACCCCCCCCCCCCCCCCCCCCCCCCGAATTGGATTGCCCACCAAAGATGATACCCATCTCTATCGCCTTCCCACTCATCTGATGCACAAATGGAAGACAAGAGGAGCTTGACGTCGCTTACGAGGATAGGGAGGAAGGAGGGCCGAGGGGAGGCCAGCCAGGGAATGGCATTTTGGTTGGGAGGGCATTTTGGGAGGAAGAGGAGGAGGAGGGTGGAGGGCATTTTGGTTTCAAAATTTTTTTATGAAGGAATGGAATAGTCATTCCTCTACATAAAGGAATGATGATTCTGGAAGTAATAGTGATTCCGCCACTTTTTTGCGAACCAAAGATTGTAATGGTCATTCCAACCTTCATTATAGTGAACCAAACACTATCTTAGTTTTATACCTTAATTAAAGTATTCATTTATATATACTACTTTGATATTGTAGACGTAATAGGACATTGTATTAGTTATTACTCATGCACATATTACATAATGTTATGTAATATTAAAGTAGTTGATGGTCTTCTCTTGAATTATTATGCACTAATTTATCATTTTCTTGCATTTTGCTCTCTCTCTCTCTCTCTCTCTCTCTCTCTCTCTCAACTTTTAGATAAACATGGAATTCAGGAGGTGTGCTAAGAAGATTACTCTTCAAGCATTGCCATTTTGAAGGCTTCATTGCCTGGCTTGGTGCATCCACCCTGCAGAAGCCATTTATAGCTTGAGAGATAACTATTGGCCAATTTATTATAGCTGATGAACTCTTATCATCTGCCCTTCCAGGATATATCAAAGATTTTCAAGTCTTTGATCCACATGGGGTGGAAAGGATTACTGTAGAACTGCAAGGTCGGATAAATAATTGCTGGGCACTCTGTCACAACCCGAGCCCGAGAGCGGATTACTTCGGACAGACCCCGAGTCGCGATATCATACTTACTCCCGTAAATCCTAAATTAACCGAAGTTAAGACAAAACTCACAAGGGATATCAAATCACAAAACCTGTCAATGTACAACGTGCGGAATATATATATATATATATACATTGACAATAATTAACTTTGCATCAGGAGTAAAGTTAACATATACACAAGTACTGTCCACCAAAACCAACACTGCACATTTAACATACAATGCAGTTGGCATCTAATTACTTTTCAACTAAATATTACAAAAGTATTTATCCAAAAAGGATTCACTCAAATCGTCCTCCGAACTACGCCCACTCCGCTAAACCTCCTGGAGGTAACGGATGGGCCTTCTCCGCAGGCGGCGCGGCCTCGGCAGAACCGGCACGGACATCTGGGCCTGTGACATCATCAATAACACGTGAACACAAAGGTTCAACAAGATACATGCATTTTCATGATTCTTCATGCTATTTATCAGTTCTATATAAGTATTCACCAATACAAGAACTAAACAGTTCTATAACAATATCTATGTCAATTCATTTCATTTTTATGTCCTTTCGTGTCTTCCAACGGAAGAAGTGTAAGCACAAGGCGGAAAGGCAAACCATTCATGGCCTAGGCTTCCAGATTATTCAATTTTCCTTTATTCAATTTAATTAAGCACAAGGCGGAAGGGCAAACCATTCAGGGCCGAGGCTTTAAGATTGTTTCACTTTTCATTACATGACTTATCACAAATGGTGGAAATTTTCCAGTGTCTTGATCAGAGAGCACTAGCATTCCACGAGGCTCCGGAACGCCCCTCACATCTACTGTAGTAGGAATCATTCATTTTCAATTTACCGTCACCTTTAATGACTATTCATTTCATTACATTAATTCAATTCGTGCATTCTGTCATTTCGTGCATTATGTCAATGAAGTTTACCTCTGTGTCACTTCAAGGATTCTATTCATTTCTAATCAATTCTATTCACACTTCTAAGCCAAACAAACGAGTGAAGCGTTAGTTATCCAATGTACGTGTTATTTTCGATGCATATCACTTTATATATTTGATTTGTACATTAGGACGACTTTCGCTACAACCTATGTAGGCTTAGACATCACAAGCAACAGCCTGTAGAAATTAGGCCTTCACCTAACAATTTCATGCTGAGCTTATCTCAGCTGTCGATTGGCTTGTCGGCTGATCGACCATACAACGTCGGTTGACATGTCGGTTAACCGACACTTTGTCGGTTCAATTTCCAGAAGCTGGAATTCACTGAGACAGATCCCAGATCTGTCGGTTAGTCCGTCGGTTGACCTGTCGGTCGATCGACACTCATATGTCGGCTGACCGACACAATGTCGGTTAGAATTCCAGAGAGCAGAAAACTCTCTGAGACAACTCCCAGAGCTGTCGGTTAGTCTGTCGGTCAGGTGTCGGCTGACCGACACATGCCCAGAAGCTCAGTTTTGAGCTTCAGATTTTCTGAAGTAAAATTTCAAGGAATTGAGCCAAATGGACTCCAACCTCTCTAAAACACTGTAAATCATAAGAATACATATACTTGCCTCTAGTGAAGGTTGAATAGATGAAAATCTCTCTCTTGAGCTTGCTTCCAAGAAGAAAACCTTGAGTTCAAGCTTCACACCTCCACAATTTGAAAACAAACTTGGGAAGATGAAGTGAATGATGAAAACTCCTTGAAAACACTTGTAAACTCCTTGTTTGCCTCTTGATTGAGTGAGATTGGAAGGAAAGAAGAGAAAAGCAAGAGAAAATGAAGAAGAAAGGTGCCTAGGGTTTGGAATGCTTTGGAAAGGCTATTTTAGCTTATATAAGCTATACAATTGCACTTAAGTCCAACCATTTCACTAAAGTACAATACGAGTCAAATGAAGGGTCATTTGATCGGATCCTCGTCAAACGACTTCGAGCCTATTACGAAAGTTGACGTACTCGTTAAGATACACATGTTGGTATCAAGAGTTTCCATATTCGACGAAATACGAGAAAAACTCGTATTTACACAAAAGTCCTTCATTTCAATGCTTGAGTCTAAAACTCAATTTAAACCATGAAATTCCATTCCTTGTCATTCCATTAACACTAATTCACTCATTTGAGGCTAATTCCATATCATTTGGTCATAAACTCTTATTAGTTCAATTAACCGTGGTTAATTAGCCCTAAACACAATCAATTTACTTAATCTCTTCATTATCAGTTCATTACATTCACTTGGGACTAACTTCATTGAGCTTAGTCATTAAGTACCATTAAACTAGTTAAACATGATTAACTAGCATGAATTCCAATTAATTAGAGTTAATCTTGATTAACTCGGTACGGGACCTTACACACTCACATATATATAGGCAGGACTTAAAAGGCTATGGATATTGAAGAGTACATATTGCGTATGCTACCGACACAACAGGTGTGTACTTAAGCTAATTTGTTGTTTGGCTCCTCTTTCTTCCTCTTCTATATTAGGAACTCCCGTCTTTCCCTCTATCGTCCTATCTATAGTCTTCCCATTCCTGTTTAAATATTTAGCAGTAACACCTCACTATATACATGGTGTCTACCAGAAGGTTTTGAAATTGAGCCCTTACATTCATGAAGCATCCATTATCATCCTACGTCTCCATCCTTTGTCTTGTGGCATCTGTTGGAAGGCTCCTTAGTCCTAATAATATTGCCTGAAAGTCAACAATAAGTACTATACCAATTGTTTTATCCTTAATTCAAAAACTCACTTGCCCTGACTTGGCCAATTCAACTCTAACTCCAGTCAAATGATTCTAATGGAGTAGTGCCAAAGACTTGCTGGAAGTCACCCAAGTTACTCGATTTGATGCCCTTCCAGCCCAAGTTTATAAATGTGGCCTTTATCTTGCATAATCGATCGGTTGAAGACTACACATTAGTGCTGTAGCCATATTTTGACTATGCATACCGATGGCTTATCTTGATTTGATGCTTGTCATACTAATGATTTTGAATTTTTTTTTTCTACACACTCGATTGCAATATTAGAAGGAAGTCCCATGGATATTGAATTTGTTAGAGTTCATTGGAAGCTGTGTACACAATATGAAACCTATGTTACCCAGATACGCATTTATATAGTAGGGGCATACAGTTGATACAGCAGATGAATGGGCTTACATGGAAAATAAAGTTTTGGATATCATACAACACATATTCATTTCTGATTTTGGGATATCTGGGTATCATAATATGTATCAGGCAGATGGTGATCTACAAGTACCTATCGATTAGGTGCATTATTATCATCATCATCATAATCTTAGTTTTATTCCATCAATCTTGATCTATATATACTGCAAATGGTTCGCGCCATTAGAAAGTACAGAAGTAGATGATTTGCGCTAGGTCCGGTTGAGCTTAGAGCATGAAATATAGTGCACAGATTCTTCATATTTTTTGGGAGTAAGAAGTTGGAGACGTTTGGAAGGGAGCCAAACAATCCACTCTTTCTCTGTCCCCACTCTCATGGCAAAAGAGACACTTGTCAAATGTCTGTGTAAAAGGCACCGTAAATTGCGCTGCCTCTCGTGTTTGTGAATTGTGACGCTCGTACCATCCCACATATGACGGAGTCTACACTAGGCATCCAGCACATATGTTAGTTCCATTGGACCTCCCTAGACATCTGATGTATAGGCTCTAAAATAGACCCACCTTAAGCGGCTGACCATCATGGACATGCAGCTACCTCTGACAGGCTGAATTTGGGGGGTATCTGTCTAATCTGGAGATTGCCTGTTTAACTGTTGGGATTAGATGGGATCCTTGAACTTGACAGATGACCTTCCTTTTTCACTCAAAGGATCTGGTTTTAAGGTGATTATGGAACACAGACCCTACAGGTGATTCCCCAAATGACCCTAATGCTGTGGAGCCATGCTACTTGTCCCGGGGATCTTGTCCCGGAACTGGCCCGACTCCACATAGGAGGGGTATTTTGGTCATTCAGTCTCGGGACAAGATCCCCGGGCCAAGTAGACTTTTTCAATGCTGTGTTTGGGAAGGGAGGAGGGGAGGGGAGGGAAAATTTGAGGGGGAAGGAAAATGAAGGGAAGGAGATGGAAAATTAATTTTCCCTTCTGTTGTTTGGGAAGTGAAAAAGTAGGAAAAGGAAAGGGAAAAAATATAATTTTGTTTGTTTGTAAAGTAGGAAAAAAAAGACCATTTTACCCTTATCCCTCTTTCTCCCTCACTTTCCCCCCATTTAGACATAAAAGGACAATATTGTACTTTCCTCCCCTTTCCCCTCTTTCTCCCTCACTTTTCCCCCATTTTTGGAGGGAAAATTTTTGTCACTAAAAGACAAAAATTCCCCCCCCCCCCCCCTTCCCCCTCCCCCCATTTTCCTCCCCCCATTCCCAAACACACTCCCCTCTTTCCCCCCCCCCCCACTTTCCCCTCCTTTTTTTCCTTCCCCCTTTTTCCTGCCTTCCCAAACAGGCTGTAAAACATCATATTTGGGGAAACAGATCCCCTGTTTCATCCCTATTTGGACGAATCAGGGGTCGCCACATGCGGGGCAAAGGAAAGAGAAAAGCAAGTTCTCTTTCCTCCGCCGCCCCCCCCCCCCCCCCCGCTTCTGCCCCCGCACGTGTCATAGTGGGTGGTTTTGTTTCCATCTCTTGCTAAGATAATTTGTTCTTTCTTTTAAAGATCCAAATAAATAACTAAATTAATTAATCTTTTTTTTTCCTTTGATTGATGTCTTTCCTTTTTTGCAGTAGGGGTACGTTGTGATTACAACTCTTAATGGCGTTTTGGATCATGAAGAAGCCATCAAACAAAATTTGGGTGGTCAGGTTCTTGGGTGTTTTCATTGATAGCTTTGGAGGAAAGGGGACTTCTTTTGTGCAGTTACAACAAATTAAGTTCTTCCCAGGCAGAAACTTGCATATCTGTTGTAGGACTTCTAAATTTAGTTTCCATGCCTATGAGCTCATTGGTCTTGCTCTCAGGGAAATGATTATGTTGTGTATCGTTAGAAATCTATTTTCTTCCAGATTGGTTTAAATGTCATGAGGAAGCCATAAATTCTACCAATCTACTTATGACCATATCAATCTGCCAACTAGATGTGAGTGGATAATCTGTTGTATGATTTATGTGCAAAAATGTTTGGTTCCCATGAGGTATTTTGCCTGGTATATGTAATCCATCTACAGCCATCTGTGGAGGCGCTTCCGAAGCACATCAGGCAATGAATAGGGATGGCAACGGGGGCGGATCGGGGACGGAATTGGGGTTCCCCGCCCCCGCCCTGAAATTGCCCTGCCCCGCCCCGAACTTCGGGGTAAATTATATTCCCCGTCCCCGCCCCGCCCCGCCCCGCCCCTCAATTGTAAAATTTTAAATGTGCAAGACTTGGGATTCGAACTTGGGTGGGGGAGCAACTAGAGGCCTTACCACTAGACCAAACTCCATTTCTTGTAATATTTTACCTTATTTAAGATACATTAATATATTCAAGATTGTTACACACATATACATACTTCACTTACTTACTATATATATTATGACTTATACATTATTTATCATTTATTTAAAAGGAAAATGTTAAATGTAGACAACTAAGGAATCTGATTGGAAACCTTAAAGCTACATTGAGCTCGTTTCCATCTATTGGATTTTGAAATCTTTTGGTCTTGTGAAATGAATAGAACTTTATTTTAAAAATAATAATTTCGCTGATCAAACATTTTGTTTGGATATCTATTGGACTCATGGCTTGGAAATTCTAGAATCTTTTGAAATTCTGAAATATTTTTTGGACATCAATTGGGATTGGGCCTAATTATTTATTCTTGTGTTTCTCAATAAAAGCTTCGAAATCTTTATCACATGAATTAGGGGTGCAATCATAATATGCCTTGCCTGTTTAAGATGAAAACATGATAAGCACCCACCAAAAGGAAAATTACACAATTTGCAATTCAAATTTATAAAAGTCTTGAAATGTAGAAAAAATTCTAAAAACATATACCAGTAATTTTGTTTAAAAAAAATATAATTTATATATGAACTTCAAGTATTGTCATATAAATATTAAATCATTATTTATTGTATAGCTCTGAATTCATGAACCTCCTATAGCGGGCCCAGCTATATTGAAACTACATACTATATTGAAACCCTCATTATCAAAGCCTTGTCCCAGGCTCCTAGCTGTGACGGTGTTGGCTACATGTATTCCTTTTCTCCATTCTAAATCAAGACCCAAATAAGAAAATTTTTCTTAACTTTATAATTTTTCTTTCAAGGCAAAATAAATTAAATTTTGGATCGACTACAAAGAAAAAGGTAAATTTATTTATTTTATATGGTAAAAAGCACATGAATGATTCATCTATGTTGTCCCCATGCCTTTAATAATATTAATAAAAAAAAACCCTCAACCATGCTGACTCATTTGCCCGAAACTTAGGCCCCTCTCAAAACATCAGTCTTCCTAGGGACCATGACATTTTTCCCAAAATAGAATAAAAAGATCTCCCAGCATAAATATTTTATAAGTGTGGGGCACTATTAGATTGTTTAAAATTTTTTAAATTATATAATATTAATATTATAAAATTTTCTTTTCCTGAAATTTTACCTATTTAAAGTGAGATTTATTCTTATAAAATTTTCTCTAAACCCTTGAAGGCCACTAACATACACTTGAAAATATCATATATGCTTTGAGACATTTTTTATGAAAAAGACAATATCTCTCAAAAATATCATGAACTCCATCAATACATGATTTCACTTCATTTCTGGTATTGAACTCCACTCACTAATAAAGAGGTTAATTACACATATAATTAAAATTAGTCTAATGTATAGTGTTGTTAGTATGATTAGAATCATTTTAAGTTACTAACTATAATTTAGCTTGCTATTTCTAATCGTATGAGTTATTATAAGCATATAGCATGATATATCTTGTAATGCTATATCAAATTAGTATAATTTATATTGTTATTAGTATATGATTAGAATCATACCAATTATAATTTACCTTGCCATCTCTAATCATATATGTTATTATAAGTTTAGAGCATGATCTATCATTCTATTATATTCGTTTTATTTAATATGATTTATCATGTCGCAATTTAACATTATATATGATTAAAGTCAAATAAGCTTAGATAGATTTTTGACAACTTTAATTTCATTAAATTTGAATTAGAGGGAATGTGATCATATTATATGCTTTTATAATATCTAGGGTTCAATCAATTACATGTTTAACTTTAAAAAAAGTCTTCAATCAATCTACTTAACCCGTAATAACAACATAAAATCAATATATACATTTACATATAAATATGTTTATTTATTATAAAATAAATCTAAAAAAAGTATATTTTTTAGAGGATTATTAATTTCGGGGCGGGTTACGGGGCGGGGCATGAGGCGGGGCAACGGGGCGGGGCGGGGCATAGGGCAGACCCATCCCCGCCCCGCCCCGGCTTCGGGGTATGTTTTCTGCCCCGTCCCCGCCCCATCTAAGATTCGGGGCGGGGAAAACCCGTACGGGGCGGGGCGGGCACTCCGGGTTGGGGCGGGGCGGGTCAAAAATGCCATCCCTAGCAATGAACCATTGAACCTCATTAGTCACCATGGAGAGTTTCGAGTCATCTCATTTGGATGAGGGACTGAGTTACAAAAAAAAGGGGGAGATTTAACTGAGTCATCTCATTTTAATAAGTTATTTGCATTCTAAGTCATTTAATAGTTAGATCTAATTTTAAACAATTAAAGTTTATTTATAAGTAATTATGCATGAGGTTTGAAGTCAATACTTTAAAAATGATAACGGGAATGTAATTTGAAACTTATATTTGATCTTTTACATTCGATATTTGGACTAACAAAGTATGTAATATGTACTTTTTCTTTTATTTAAATTATTGTAGTGCTTTTTTTGCATATATAAATTTAAATTGATTGTCATGAATGCATGTAAATAGGTGTATATTTATATTTTTATAAGTAATGGGTTCATTCTTGAATATTTTTGACATTATTTTAAAAAACTATGACTCCCGAGTCTTCGTGTCGACTCATTTTGAGTTAGTTTTTTTTTTTTTTTTTTTTTTTGGGGGGGGGGGGGGGGGGTCACGATTTTTCCAACTATGGTCACCACCATTTATTTGGTAGGGAGTGTTTGGCGATTAGGACCATTTGCTGGAAATGGGTTTTACATATGCTAATTTTAAATATGTGAAATACATTATCATGTTTGTATCACGAGTAAATGGGGGGGGGGGGGGGGGGCGGGTGTCACCACCATTTATTTGGTAGGGAGTGTTTGGCGATTAGGACCATTTGCTGGAAATGGGTTTTACATATGCTAATTTTAAATATGCGAAATACATTATCATGTTTGCATCACGAGTAAATGGGTACAACGAACGGTTTTAGATGTGAATCTATTTTGAAGTATTTTATAAATTTCTCAAGAACTATAAAAACTTAAGATATGAAATTAGATGTCTTAGGATTTATCATATCATAAAGAAGAGGAACGCCTAGGTTACCAATTTGGGGCCCCTAAAGTGCAAAAAATAAAAAAATCATGTGGTCGCAAGTAGGGATGGCAATGGGGTGGGTTTTTGTATGGGTTGTGGTACACCCAAACCCACCCCATCTCAAGTTTATATCATCCAAACTCAACCCACCTGATGAGGAGTCGTTGGTATGTGATATCAAACCTACCCCGATTGGGTATGGAAATAACTGTGGTAGACATTAAACACGGCATCTTCCTTTTCCACCTCCCTTGAGTTAATGCGCACCCAACACCACCTATACCACATAAATTTTGTTTGTATCCTTTAGAAATAAATAAATAAATATTATACATAAGGAATGGGGCAGGGTGGGGCAAGGCAAAATAACAAAACTCAAATCTTCCCAAAACCAATAAAACTACTATTAAACCCACCCCTAATAGGAGCGGCTTGAGGCGGGTTCTCATTTAGACCCGACACATTGCCATCCCTAGTCTCAAGGGCTAGAACCTGCAACCTGTTTGGATGGACATCCTTATTGTAACCCGTGCCACCATTTCTCTATAGTCACAACTATTAAGAGCCTCCTCAAGTATGTAAATGAGAGGCTGAAAATAATCTTATTATCACACAGCCATCTATGCATCACGTATAAATGAGCACAAACAAACGTGATCAAGGATAACCATTATGCATGTACGTTATCTATATAAATTATTGCAAACAAAAGATCCTTTTATCAGTGCCAAGAGTTCGTCACATATAAAGTGAACTTGCTGACTTTCACATGCCTGTCCGTGAAAGAAAGGGGAAAATACTATAACGAGGTGACATAAAAGTCAGTTAATTTGGTATATAAAAATAATGTGATTTGTATCGCAATTTAACAGTTATCATTATAATAAAGCAGCATGTCATGAATTTCATACTTGAAGCTATTTGTAAAAAAGAAATGAGCTTCCAAAGATTTGAACATATGATCACTTTCAAGGAAACTAAAACTCTACACCATGTTATTCTCTCTCTCTCTCTCTCTCTCTCTCTCTCTATCTCTCTCTCTCATTCATTTTGTTTTTCTATTTGGTAAATACTCTCTCTCTTCTTATTCATTTTAGAGGATTTTACCGAAAAATTCTCATTACATGGGGGTTGTACGAAATAGTGTCTCTTAACTCATACAACACGAAAATATTCCTCCCGTAGTTATGGGGAGTGACGCTAGCGTCGCTTAATTAGAGACGAGCGACGCTAGCGTCACTCCTCTCAACTACTCGTTCGTGCTGCCTGAGTTAGGAGGCATTATTTCGTGCAATACCCATGTAATGAGAATTTTTCAGTAAAATCCTCTTCATTTTATTTTTCTATTTGGTAAATACTCACACACCTTATCTAACTCCCTTACCATCTGTTTTTCAAACAGGAATTGATTCTTTGTTATTTTTATAGAAACCATTGAATTGACGGTTATTCTCTCATTCAATAGTAAAATATGTTTTAACAATAATTCAAGTTGTCTCGATTATGATAAACTAAAGGAAATTGGCTTATCTTTCCAAAGTTCTAATTTATGATCTAACAAAGCTATGATTCATTTTTACCAGATGAACCTTCAATAAGGGAAAAATGTAAGGAGACCAAAAAATCCTTGGTGATTTCTATTATTGGCCAGCTCATTGGGTGAGCCTAATGTGATTATGTCATTTGAGATTTTCAGAAGCTCACTCTAATCATATTATTGGGTGGGCTCAACCATTATTTTATAATTTTAGATGGATCTTCCAAATCTTCAATAAATTTACCATGCCAGCGTAATTCTATTATTTGGGTGGACCTTAGTTGTGTTGTACTTGTGCGGCCAATCGTCATTTCCAACTTATGAGTACCTTTCAGATTTTGCATCATCAACTGACAGCATCTTGATTTGATCATTTAGGGCCTGTTTGGAGGAGTACCTTTCAGATTTTGCACCATCAACTGACAGCATCTTGATTTGATCATTTAGGGCCTGCTTGGATAATTAAGGAGTGGAGTGAAATGAAGTAGATTTCACGTGTGGAGTGGAGTAAAGAGAAGTTTGGTTAAAGTTAAAGTAGAGTACTTCACTTCATTTTATTTGGATGTTTATTTTGAAGTTAATGTTTGGAGTAGAATCCACTTTTACTAAAGAAAATTGAAGTATTTAGAGTTGAAGTGAAATGGAGTATATGTGGCTCACAGCATTACTTCATCTATCGGGCTAGATTCATCCAAGCGGAGTAGAGTTGAAATTTTAGACTGTTAGGGCCCATTTAACCTCACCCTACTCTATTTTTTGCCTATCCAAACAAGCCCTTACGTGTATCCTACCATTAGTGTGATTAATTGTGTTGTTTTTGTTGCCCTTTTTTTTTTTAAAGTTTCTTGGGAAAATGGTTCATTCTTATTTAGTTGGTTTAGATTTTGGGTGTTGATGTGCTCACGTATGTGAAAGCCTAGTTCTTCTTCCTAGAGTTATTTAGTTGGTTTAGATTTTGGGCATTGCTGTGCTCACGTATGTGTAGGGTTGTAAATGGGTCGGTTCCGGTTTGGTTCTAGGGTGGAATCGGAACCGGAACCGTTTTCTAAGAGGAGGAACCGGAATCGGAACTGGACCCGGTTCGGAACCAGAAAACTGGTACCGGAACCGGAACCAATAATATTAATGGGAACCAGAACCAGATCCGAAACCATTTGTGAGACGGGTCTGGTTCCGGTTCCGGGTATGGTGCCGGATCTAGACTAATACCTATGTTTTTATTTCTAAAAAAATTATGCTTTAGTAAAGCAAAGAGATGAATTAATTCAATCAAGTGTTTTGAATTAACAATGATGTATTTTTTAGAAAAACACTATGATATTTATGTATTAATTCAACTTGTATCAGCATTTTTTATTTGATTCTTCAATAGTGCATTATGTTTTGAATTTCTCTTTTATGAAAAGTTATTTGTAGATCTGAAAATTTAATGGTGGATGATGACCGGATGAATTTTATGGTTGAATACTAGTAGATTGATTTTTTAATTCTAAATAAATGGGACCAATAATGACTTTGTGAATTAAACCACCGCTCAGGTCATCAGAAGTGGAGGCTACACTAATATAAAGTAACTTTAGTATGTGAAAACAAAACGGGTCAGGTCCCGGGTCCACGAGTCTGAGCCACTGTGGATCCAGAACCGGAACCGTTCAGGTATTGGTTCCAAAAAAAGGATCCGGAACCGGAACCATTTACTTATCGGGATCAAAATAAGGACCCAGACCCGGAACCTAACGGGTTGAAACCTTTGGGTAATCGGAGAATCGGAGACCCATTTACAACCCTACGTATGTGGAAGCCTTGTTCTTCTTCCTGGAGTTTTTGTTTGGAACTATTGTGCTACATATGCTACATATTGGAAATAAGAGTGAATGTATACTTGCATTCCCACCTGCAGAAGGAGACTTCCCAAATGAAGTTGTTTTTCTCCATAGTGGCATAAAAGACTGATAAATTAAGGTCGGATTGGAGTGAAGGTATGGTAGTGTAGGAATCCCCTTCAATAATGATAGTTTTAAGTTATATCTTCAACCCACATTGGCTTTGACAATCTGCAAGAGAGATAGTTGAGAAGTGGGAAGGAATGATCCAAAGATCTTTGTGGTCCAATTTGAAGATTTTTGTTGACAAGGAGACATATGAAGCCATGGATTCTCTTGCAAAGCTCCAAAACAAGAATGTTCACCAGTTGGCCATGGAAGTCATCCTCAACTTCTTTGCTATGCTGAGCAAAATGGCAAAAGCAAGTGATCGGTCCCTTCTTGACTAATTGGCTATGGATGCTTTCCACAACTTTGTTGTTGGCAGGCAAAATGGCACAACTACATTTTCAGCATCTTTCTCTCCAGTGAAAGCACATGGTTTTGAGGATGAACTTGTCCTTTTTGGAATCTGAATCATGGAGCTTGTAAGAGTGTGCCTCTTTTTCTTAAAACTTACTTTCAATATAAGAATCTACTTTTCAAGAAAAAAACTACCCTTGGGAAACTAGTAGTTGGTAATTTATTTCCTCTAGATTGATACATCATGATGTTTTTTCGCAATTATTTTGCTTTCTTAATTTTCCCAGAAGCATTACTATGCTGATCTAATCACTATGGAGAATATAGTGATATGAATCCAAAGTCTATTAGCCTAACTATTTCATTGTGCTAAACTGTGATTAACAGATTATCCATGTCACTTTGAGTTCAATAGCAGACCTGGATTTGGCCCAGATCCAACAACAAAATCTGAACCCAGATCGGTGACCACGGAGCCAGAGCCAGCCTGAAACAACTGGGCAATGGGCCTTCTTGGACGTCTTCAATGTTCAATCAAGGTGCACCCAGATTATTAACGACGGATCCATAGTTTGTGCGGCCCATACGGTTATAAAACTCGGCCGAAACCACAAGTATGTCCCATACAAACGGGTTTTAATCATTAATTGGTGTTTTTTTTCTGTATTATTCCTTAATCTGATACAGTGTCTTGAACCATTTTTTAGAACCATACTGGACCATTGGTTTGGATATCCACAAAAATCTCCCCATTGGAGATCCTACAGAATACTTGCATGGTATTGGATCAGAAGCTCATCTTCCCTCCTGAGAGTCCATTGGTTTGGGTATTTTGAGACTTTAGGTAGAGATGGACATGGCCAGTTGGTTGGGCTCAAGCAAAAGTTTGTGTAGGACCAACCCATTTATTTTTCTTTAAAATTGATCGCGCTTGTGTGAACAATTTTTGTAATTTGTTACCCTGTTTTAGCCATAAGTCCCTAGGTTTTTGCCTCCACTGATCTTCTTCTCTAATTAAAAATTATTTTAATTTATTAACTCAGTTTGATTTCTTCAGTTATTGTGATTTTACTGGGTCACAAACTTTTGTTAATTAGCTCGATTTGCCTCGATATTTTTAATAACCTTTTCAAATTTATTTTTATCCCAATGACTAAGCTCTCTTTTAATCTTATGAAGTATATTAACAGTTATTATTTCAACCTTGCCATTGCCCATTTTGTTATTCCCTTTCCCTCAAACTTGTTGGACCGGGCTGGACCCATAATGGGCCTTTTTAAGTATATGTAGGCCCACTTGGCTATGGGACAAAAATACACCTGATAGCCTACACAAGTAACACAACCTTATGGCCTTGTTTTTTTAGCTATGGGAAACTTAACATTTGTTAAGGGCATACGCTGATCGTATGATTAGTAACATTTGATGGGTTAATCCAATGGTATATACATTCACAATGAAGAAAATCTGGCACAGTCCTATACATAGGAAAGCATGGTATGTGATTAGACTGGATAAGGAATAGATGGGTCCTACATAGATCAAATCAAGTGGTCTTCTTCCATATTTCTTTTGTGGCACTTATCGTAATATTGCATAGTTATTAATTTTGTATCATTTCGTGGGTGAAGTTTTTCGTTTCGGTCAAGTGGTTGAAACAAAATTTCAGTCTAAACTTTTCACTTTCAATTTCGGTCAATTTAAGCTGAAACTCAAGATTTCGGCCAAAATTCGAGATTTCGGCCGAAAAGTCAATAATTAATTATGTAAAATCCCATTTCGGCCGAAATTCGACTTTTTTACTTTTTCTTTACACATATATACTTTGTATTTTATATTTTCCCAAAATGTAATTCCAAGAAACTTATTAGAATGGATTAAATCTATATTTATTACTTTTTTAATTTTTTTTACATATATTTATATGTATATATATTATGTTATATTTTTCATGAAATGTAATTCTGAAAAATTTCGCCGAAATTCCGAATCAGCCAAAACTTTTTATTTTGTAGGCTAGAGCGAAATGGAGTCCGAAACAATATTGACAACTATGTAATATATCCCTTTAATATATAGAATATAAAGAGGTACTATTAGATGCTAATCAAAGGATATGTGTTGCTTTTGACCCAACCCATATTCGACTTGCATTTGACCTGCAAAACCCTACCCGCAAAAAATATGGATTAAGAAAACCTGATCAAACCACTGGGTTGGACGTGTGTCTGTTGACTGCTTACTTGTTGGTCTTTACTTGATTAGCAACCAACGTATTGGTGAGCAGCTTGCGTGGACCATGTAAATATACTTGGATCGTATACATTCATAGTTTGCTACAACTTAGTGGTGGGACCAGAGGGGTTTTTTTTTTTTCTGATAACATGGGAACAATCCGCCCCCTTTGATTGATCATTAGTAAATCCACGAATACATAGAATCACCCACTAGCCCTACCTATGTATCAGATAAGGCATTAAGGGATTCGAAAGCAGGAGCTTCAGGTTAAAACTTGACTTCCTAACCACACGAACAGTTTAAGTGTGGGTAACATTTTAAGTATGGGGCCGGAGGTGTTCATAAGCAGGGCAGGTCTGACCCAGAATACTTTTTGGGCCTGGTTGTAAGCCTGGATCCAGCTCACAGGCCCAAAGGTTAGACCCAAAAGTAACCCAGTTTTTATTACGGTAACTCAGTCGTACAATATACAGACTAGTCCATAGTGTTAAATATGTTGGGCTGGACCTGTCCTTTGAGCATTTACATACACAGATCCAACCCATTTAACAATGGAGTGAAAAAAAATCAGGGAAAGGTAATGCCTATGGCCCTAAAACAGAACCCAAGTCAACCTAATGTGGGTTGGTCAAGATCAGCTTGGTCTGAATTGACCATGATCACCAATAGTGGGAGTAATACAGGTTGGAATAGGGATGGCAATGAGTCTTAAAACAAGGATCCGCTTCAATCCGCTCCTATTAGGGTTGGGTTTTGGTAGTGTGTGATTTAGGTTTGGGGCGATTTTAGTTTCTAGATTCTGACCAAACCTTCTTTTTTTTTTTTGCCTTTTGCTTTAGTAAATACTCGCGCTTGCACTTAGAGACAAATACACAAGTCCCAAACCAATAGGGACACAACGAGAGATTGATCACTGGTATCTCTGTGGAAATACGATGCCTTAAAATAAAACCATCCTAATTGGTGACATAACCTACAACCTTAGTTCTTAAAAAAAAGCTACAACTTTAGTATTTTCCCACAAATGCATCAATATTTATTTATTTATTTATTTATTTTGTCAAGTTAACTTTCGAAACCGAAGGAAAGTGGGACAGAATGGGCCCCACTAGGTAAGATGGTTTGAATGTGACCAAGATCCATAGATGATGATAAAGTAAGAGTATATTTTTTTTATTGGTTTGCTAATTGTTGATTTTATTTCGAGAATTCACGCCACTGGATATTGGTCAGATGGAGGTGACCACCCACAAAAAGCTCCATAGCTTAGCTTGATCAAAGAATTTGAACAGATTGACCAGGATAAAATGACATCTACTTGCAGAGGTAGATAGATTTTAAGGGATTTTATCGGAAAAATTCTCTCAAAGTGGTCTAAGACCAAAAAGGCTCTTAAACTTTAATCTAAAACATTGACGCTCTCCTACCACTTTTTTTTTTTTTTTTTATTGTTTTGTTGAGCAGCATTATCATTGCTTGTGTATAACATAAGCAGCAATATCATTGATTGTGTAATATTCTTCTGCGCTCATATTTGAGGCTGCTACCAAGCTTTGACAAGATTGATTCGCCCGTAGGGCTTCTGATTGTTTAGATTCTTTCCCAAAGATGAATTTCTCAAGTTGAAACAACAACCCTCAACAAATTTGATAGGAAGAAAAAAGAAAACGTGTAAAATCTTTACAAATTCTACCTGCTTCTCTTTGAATTCGCAAGTAAATGGTTAAAATTGTTTGGGGGTTACAAATCCGACTTGATTGAATCAAGTTCTTTACAAGTCACGATGAGGGTTGGGGCTTTCAAAATCTTTCAAGTCTTTCATAGTCAAAGTTGGAGCACTAGTTCAGGTATGCAAAAACTAGAGGGGGTTGAAAGATGATGAATGCTTGTTGGTGTTTGTAGGTGGGCATTTGGCAGTGGTGATTAGGTTGCAAGTGGGCCGATCAAGTTTGTTTGGTTACTTGATTTACATGTTTTAAGGTGATTTGAGAAAATAAGGTGGGCATAACTCAATTAAACAGGGTGAAGAGTGAAAACAAAAGGTGGAGAAGAACGTGATGCAGTGAGTAGCAATGCTCAAGCATACACCTTGTTGCTCACTACAAAAAAGAGAAAAAGAAAAGGACAAAAAAAAAAAAAAAAAAAAAGAGCATGCATGAAAAGCTTTGAGGACCTTTTTGATCTCCACCAAATTTAAAAAGATTTTTCCAATAAAATCCCCTGAATTTTATATTGTAGTGACCCTTCTTCTCCAAAAGAGCAAAGCAACACACAGTGAATGGTTGAATGAGGCTGAATCTTCATTTGCCCCCTCTTTTAACTCACTTACTCTGCCAGTAAAGAAAACTCTATAATCAGACTATCAGAAGTTTTGAAGACAGTAGCTAAATAATGCTCTCCCGTACAAATATGCCATCAGGGGAAGTGGGCCCTACTCCTCTATCACATGGGAAGTGGGCTCCAATTTCATTAGGTGTCTCCACAGTCTGCTCCCAAGGTACATACTTGCGATAGGACAATGACAAGTTTACTTTTAGGCCCCACCAAGTATGGAAAACACCTGCCCAGGAGTCCTCTTCTCTGATTCTGATGGGTTGTCCATCAAAGGGTCCCACAGGTTCCAATCATAGTCAGCCAAATTGTGTACTGCTTTCTTGGCAAATTACATTTGATTATGGAGAAAAACAAACAACTTGGGAATTTTCAGACAAATATGTAGAAGATCCACACCCCTTCATTTTGGGGGTTTTACTTTAAATAGGCCAGGGCACAGAATCAAATCATATTGATTAGATAATGTAAGTCTGAAAGGATCATTGGATCCTGAACTTGATTTTATGAACCTTCTATTTGCTTCTCAGAGAATGGTTAGAATTGTTCGACCACTGTACATTTTCAGCTATGTACAAAAGATCCATAGACCATGGTTTTGGATTGTTAACCCATACTTTTTAAGCCTTGTCGTAAAGCATGTCCATATCATCAAAATAAGTACTTTCAAAATAAGTACTTATGCATCATGAGGCATACTCAGATTAAAATAGCCATTTGAAGTTAAAACACATATTCAAAACCTTTCAACTAGATTTCTTACTATTTACTTGTTATAGAAGTTTTTTTTTTTTTTTTTTTTTGGGTGCTTGCTATAGAAGTTGCTGGGCCATTTATTCTACATTAGACTCACATTTGTTGGAGGGGTATCTCATTGAGTTCCTTAATCCCATATCACATAAGGTCATGTTTGGCATTTGACAGAAAAGGATTTTCTTTTTAACACTTTGCGCTTTTTTTTTCCTTTTTTTTTCTTTTTCAGTGGAAAGTCCTATTTTTTCTTTCTGCTTTACCCTATTTATCCATGTCAGGTTTGCGCCATTCTCCAAATAAAGCAACACTAACCATTATATCCAAGAAAATATAGGATTACCATAGTAATTAATGATTTACTGGTAAATTTATTTCAAAAACGATGTTCAAAATATGATAATTTTGATAATGTCCCACCACATTTCCACAAGAGTTACAACGACCACAAGCTATATTGAATAGACCATGTCGAGGTTCATGGGGACAAAGTTTTCTACATTACAAATTCGAATTTAGTATTAGTGCTGGGAACTCCTGAGTTCAAGATCTTACTTTGGTTTTAGAGCCTATTTCAGGATTCTTGATAAACCTCTAATCAGATGTGTTCATAGGCCGGGCTAAGGCATATCCAGGCACGGCTTAAGAAACGGGCCATAAAAGTGAGGTCTAAGCACTCCCATTTAATCAATCGGGTTGGGCTGAATCGGGTTTCTCATTACCTTTATGGGAATTAGAGCACTAATTAAATTAAATTACATGCTCAGGTTGGCCCAGCCCATGAGCACCCCTGCCTCTAATCAGAGTACTTAAGTGAACTTAAAGTAGAGGGAAAGACTCTAAATGAGAAAGTGATCAATTTTCATGTTGCTTTTTTAAATAAGGTCAATGTTCTCCTATGAGAAGACTGCATATTGCTTATATACAATCCAACTCATGGGGCCCACTTAGTTGCCTTCTTATAATTGGAACTTGGAAGTGGAGGCCACATAAAGGTATTTATGGATAAACGTCTAGAAAGAATCATCTCCTTCATATTATTCTAGCCCTTGATTTAGTAGAATTAATATGTATTGGGCTTTTACCAATAGATTTCTATGAAATTGAATCCAATGGTGGATAAAGTTTTAATGATAGTGAAATTGAGCATGGTACCATGTCATGAAGAGATGTGAGCCTGAAAGGGCATACACTGATCAAAGCTACGCCCTAGTGGGCTCCAACTAATGATGTAGCTCGATCGAAGGAGAACATTTCCCTGTTTAAATAAAAACAAGCGCATGGCATATTTACTTATGTTTTAGAAAAATAATATCCATGATAAAAATAGGTTTAGTCCCTAAAACTCCTGCAAGCCCCCATCACACACTTCCCTTCTGGCACAATTCTAATTATACTTAAAATTATATTTTGAAAATTAGAAGAAACTAAAAGTCCTCTTACAAGCTCTTATTTGTGTGTTTACATAACATACTACTCTGAAACAAGAAGTCTTCCTTAGAATTTTACTGGATGGACTAAAAACTCTCAATAAATCTCTTCAAAGATAATTACTTTATTTCAAGTTTACAGTTTTATTATCAAAATCTCTGCAATCTATTCCTTTAGAATTGTTCGATGAGAACGGTACCTTAATCAATCCGATTAGGGTATTGGTTAGAAACTGATCAAATCATTAAATTGGATGTTGAAGTAGTTAGACAAAACCATTACTTATTGTGAAATAATCTTGTATTCTTAATTTTTTTTTAACAACATCATGGTCAAGCTAACAAAATGCAAACCAACTTACTGAAAACAAAAACCACAACAATAATCTTAAATGTGCTGCAATCAAGCCTCTGAATTGTCACTAGAATCCATTGAGCCTACCCAAATAAGGTATAAGGCTAAAATAGCAATGAGTCTCTATCAAAGATTGCACTCAATGCCAATGACAAAATGATGCATGTTATCATCAATTTATCATTGAACAAAACTCCTCACCTGATATGTACATATAGAGAGTAAAAAAACAGCATCTCTACTTTACTGCTACTTTACTACTACTTCTACCATGTTACCCGAAACGACACGAGGGAGACTGTTAGTCACAGACGTTGACAAGTCACGCATAGAGACAGATGGAGTGGAAGTCACGGTAAAAAAAGTTACCTCAACACGCCCCGACTTTTTCCACCGTTAGAGCTCCCTCTCCGAAGGACTCCTCCAGAACCCTGTCCCATTCAGCTTCGTCCACATCACCTCCATTTCCGACACCGCCTCCGAGGGCGGTTTATCGGGCCACTTTCCGGGCGATATTTCGGCCGACCCGCTACAATCCTCCCGTTCCGCATCTTTTTCGCTGCCTTTCGTTTGATGCCGCAAGATCGATACCTTCCTCTTCCTTCCCTGCTTCTTGATCGCTTTCCGGCAGAGTGCCGCCGGAAACCGGACGAAGGCGAGGACGGCGAGGTTGAGGAGGCCGAACGGGCAGCAGCAGCAGACCGCCGCGCACTCCGCCGCCGTCCCGCCGGCCACCTCGGCGCAACGCTTTCTCATCGGAGGCCTCCGCAATGTAACGGCAGGATCTCTTTGTTGCGAGCTTCTGCCGATGTAACGGCGTGGAGGATCGGCGGAGGATGATCTGACTTGGCATTGCATCCGCCGTCGGATCGCTGATAGATCGGGAACTGTCTTAACGGCGATTTCTGGGGCGAGATCGTAACGGAAGCCGTTTACATTTTGTGAGAAGTGTGTGTCCAGGTACGAGACTTGCTCGAGAATATATCAGTTCACAACAGAGGAAATGGAGATTCTTGAGTGAAATCTGATTGATGGAAAGAGAATCAGGCAAACAGAGAATAATCAGCTTTTAACGATGATTTCAAAGATCTTCCTTCCCTTTTCTTTTCTTTCCGTTTCGTTTCTCCTGTTTGTCTGCAATCTTTTCGTAGACGGAATCGCGGAGAAATCACCAATCAAGAAAATCGCAAATCTTTTCCTTTCGTTTCGATTCCTTTCCTTTTGTCAAACTCGAATCAAATCACAAAAAAATTCCAGTTTCAGCAGAAGAAACCTCTTGATTTCGAATCAAATCACGAAATATCGACGAACGAGTTGTCTTGATCTTCTCGAGAATCTCCGAACGGTCTCTTTCCCAGCCGCGGAACGAACAGACGGCAGGAAAGAATCCAGTTCGGAGAGAGAGAGAGATCCTGGCCGTCGGATCAGAAATTTCGATCGGGAGAAGGCCGTTTTCGATCAGAGGCTCGTCGTCAAGACTCAAATCAGCAGCGTTTTTCGAGCTTCTTTTCTCGATCGATCACGAAAAAAACGTTCGAATTCTCCAGCTCTGTTCAGGACAGTGTTCGACGAAAGACCGCAAACAAAAACCCTAAAACTGAGAGAGAGAGAGAGAGAGAGAGAGAGAGTTCCTATTTTTATAGAATAGAGCAGCAGAGAGATTTTTCTGAAATGGGATTTCAATTTAGAAGAGACGAAGACGATAATACGGAGAATGGGCAAGTACGTAATCAAGAGGCCAACGCACCATCGCCACCGTTCATTTCACTCTGATCAGTAATATTAGCGGTCCACCTGTACTCTTTCGTTCATGTAAAAACAGTGTATTGCAACAGTGGACGATGTCGCCCATATATTCTTCCGTAGGATTGTCTTTTACAAGGACTTCGTTTTGAAATTGCATCATCCATGATTCAGCTGTGTGGGCCCCACGAATTGAAAGGTTAGGATGGTCAGATACTCAGATGTGGGGAATTAATGGTCTATGTGGATCGTCCGTTGGAGGGCGTGCACATGGGCGGTATTTATTGGTTTAGAGGGAAATCATCAATCAAATCGAAATTTTTTTTTATATGTTTTCAAGTTGAATCAAACAGCCTGCGTGTGCAAACCGAACCGAGAGGCACAGGTTCGATTCGGTTCATTTTCTTTTTTTTAATTTATTATTATTTTACAAAAAAGAGAAAGACTCTTCGATTGAAGAGAGACGTTGAGCTTTAAATAATGGAGTGAAGGTTGGAGTCTTCTTTAAGTAATTTTAAAAATATATATTTATATAATTGTTTTGATTCTGATTGAGTAGTTTAACCTCAACTTCAAATAAAAAATCGAACCGAACCAAATGATTTGTAGAAAGTTCGATCTGTGGCCGAATTGATTTACCCGGTTCGAATCGATTTAGCGGTTTTCTTTTTTTTTTTTCTTTTCAGGCCCACTGCATGGGTGGCCAGGATTGTTCTAGAAGAAGTCAGTTTTGGAGCTTTGCAGTTGCAAATGCAATTGGTGAGAAGTCGACAGAAATGCTTGTGGGAGAGAGAAAAGAAGGATGCAGACGGCAGAGGTAGAAATGTGAAATGGTTTTTTGTTTGAAGGCTGAGCTGGAAACAGACGCGGGTCGCGTCGGAGCTGATGTGACAGGAATCACCGGCCATGGTTTTCTTGCCACGTGCGTGTCAGATTTTTCGAGGTGACAGTTCACACGAGTGCACTGAAATGTTCGGCACCTGCGGATGGAGATGCTCTCTGGCTTCAACTTAGAGAAGTCTCGAGTTAAGAGGAGTAGAAGTTAGAACTCAAAATGGGCTCATTTCCTGAAAATCTGACTCGTTCCTATCTAGCGTTGCTCATGGGCCGGGTTCGGGTGTGGGCTGGCAGATGTATGAACACCCCAACTTCCGTCTTATTTAAAAGTGCACATGGGCGGTTTGAATCCTTTTAAAGGAAAAACTATCAAACAAACCAAATGGATCAGTTTTCTATTTTTAAACTGAATTGAACCGCCCGTGTGCTCAAACCAATCTGAACCAAAATGAATCGGTTCAGTTCGATTACAATTTTATTTTATTTTATTCTTCACAGAAGAATAGTAGTTCAATTGGTGACAGAGACGTTGGACTTTTAGTAACGGAGTGAGGATTCGAATATTCTTAAAGTAATTTTTCATATTCCTTTGGACTTTTAGTAACGGAGTGAGCATTCGAATATTCTTGAAGTAATTTTTCATATTCCTTTATATAATTAGTTCAGTTGGATCGGTTTAACCGCACTTTCAAAGAAAAAACCGAACTACCAAACCGAACCGAACCGAACGATTTGAATGAAATTCGAACAATAATATAACCGATTTACTACAAGACCGATCCGAAAGCGGTTTTTTTGTGCATTCCTAGTCTTATTAGATATCAATAAATCTTACTCTAATAGAAGTTGGTATCACAAAATTAACCGATTGACTAAAGCTAAGATCATCACAAACTTATGTATAGTCATCAATTATCATTTGTTTTTATAGAACAATCTGTTTTTATAGTGGCCCAACTTTGGTTAGGATGAATTTGGTGTACTCTATGCATTAAGAGTACATTTATTTTGATTGACTCATATTTTCAGTAGGTAATATTGAATTTCTCCGAGTCCAAGCTTTCGAGAATCTAGATTCTGCCAAAGTCACTTTTTAAAACTTAAAAAGTCGTTTTTCTCCTACCAAAGTATTACGGCAAATCCATTGGTAGTGGTTGTTGACTCCTGAGGGCTGAGGCATCCAATTCTCCACAGAAGGCAAGATTCGGTTGTGTGAAATAGTTTGGATATAGTTTTCTAAACTTTTAATATATTGTGCATTGGCATTAGTATATGCTCTGGTGGACTGTTATATGGGCATCTAGGAATCTATTAAGTTCAACATCAGACATAAAAGGCACTTGAAAGTTTGTAGGGGCACTAGGCATGGGTTTGCTGGCTGTGTCTTATGTACAAAACTTGCTCTAGAGATGCCCGGTGTGCATGTTTGTGTAGGTTTGCAGACGTCGCCCAGAGGAATAGTCCCGATGGGTCAAAGATCTCATGGAAAACCACATTATGAAAATAGGTTTGAACAGGCCAATGGCCCAATGAGACGTAGAACAACCTGTTGCCTTGGCCATCTTTAAGAAATAGGGTCTAATGAATGTTGCTAGTTGTTTGATCTAAGACGCCATTAGATAGATGGCTAATATAGTGACCCCTCTATATGGTTTGTTTCGTGGCTAATATTTGGCCCAAGCTAGACATGGCTTGTAAATGTCAAGCTAGAGCCCACCCATTTGGTTAATCGAGTTGGGCTAAGTCAGGGTTTTTAGCAGATTGTTTGAGCTTTATAGCAATTGTTTGGAGAGCTAATCACTAAGGATATGTTTGGTAACATGCGAGAAATCCATAGATCTAATGATTTTTCAATACCATTGGAACAAGGATTCGTCTCTAAGGATTTGTATAGTTAAGAATCTCACATTGATATTGGTACGTATAATGCATATAGCTAAGAAAAATAGGGTTGCTGCCCCAAATCCACTTAAGTGGGGATTTTTAAATCTTATGGGGGGTGGTCGGATCTGAAAGTCCTACCAAATGAAGATTTTCATTCGTCCAAATCCTTAGAAATTTATAATTGCCAAACATTGATTTACCAAAAATTTAGGAAAATCGAAAATCTTTTCCCTAAAGATTTGGTTGCCAAACGTGACCTAAATAAAAGCACTCTTTATTCAAGTAGATCAGGCTGAGCACTGGGCTTTCTATAATTTAATGCAGGCCTGTCCCCATTATTAAACAGGTCCACTTTTATATACGGGTTGGCCCGGCCATGAGCACTCTTAAGATATTTGGTTTGTGGTCAGTATGAAAAACACATTTTAACT
Source organism: Umbellularia californica (assembly GCA_028538565.1). Classification (NCBI taxonomy): domain Eukaryota; kingdom Viridiplantae; phylum Streptophyta; class Magnoliopsida; order Laurales; family Lauraceae; genus Umbellularia; species Umbellularia californica. Next base: position 15,151,625 of record JAPQWN010000006.1, read on the forward strand.
GAGGCTTGTAGTGGTCACAAAATATGCCATGTCCTTATCGTTCAATTTGACATAGAAGAAGAAAATAATACTTTGCAATGGGCGATAGGGAAAACCCAAAAGGGGGTAAGAGAAGAAGCTTAATACCATTTAGGTCTTGTTTGTTTCATGTAATTGAACACAAGGATGGTAAGACTTCTCATTCTTAAAATGGTTAAAATTTGAAAGAGATTTTTTACAAGAAGGGCCCTATGTTTTAAGACAATCTCAAAAAGTCCCATGTATTTTGAAATTTTACTAAAACCTCTCTAATGTGACCTCTATCGAAAATGACATAAATATCCTTTCTAGTGAGTAAAACAACTCTCCTACCACAACCTCTTTTCTGTCCTTCTATACATCTCACTCACTCTCTCGCCCCGCTTCTCTTGTATTCTTCTTATTAGGAAAATTGTGCGGCCCGACTGCTATTGGGCCCACGCCAGATCAAGTCCGACGATATGCCGCGGATGAACTTTCAACAAGTCTTGATTTGGTCGAGTTAGATAATGATCAAATTCTCGGTGGTAGAGTTTGGATCAAATTCAGACTCTCGGTTGGCAGAATTCTCACGCTGGTCAGGAGATGTGGGGTTACATGAAAGGTAGAGTTCATAGTAGTCGTGACTCATGGATTGCTCTATATAAAGGGAGATGGCCTTGCTTGATTATCTAGTAGATCTAATAGCATTCACAATGAGTTCATAGGTCTACATCACACCGGAACGCATAAAGTTCTCAGGCAATTTCAATTCCGACACCCAACTGGACCAGCAAGTTCTTTCACATATCTCCTTCGATGATGATGGGAGTCGTGGGCAATAACATGCGCATCTAACTGATAAGGACGCAGCAATACATTCATTTTGTTTAGTTCATAGATCCGGCAGCATAAAAATCCGGCCCACAACATCATTCAAACATGGAAAGAAAATGTGTGGAATGATCCAGAAATATCTAGATCCTTTCCTCATCAATCTGAGTGAATAGATATCAAAAGATCCTCATCAAATCAATGTCTACCTCATAGGATTTTGACCGGGGCATCAGATCCAGCATTGTAGTGAGAATCGGTACTGTGGGCAATCAATCTCCCATCCAATGTATCTCCAAAATGAGAAATTAGAAGCCCACCTCTTGTCAATCTAATTCATCAACATTAGACTTGTGGGGCTGGCCTCTTGTCAAGTTAGACGTTGAATATCCTGTGATTTAAGGCTGGTATTTTCTTATAGATCGAAATGATGGGATTCATATAATGGGTTTTCATTACTTTGACAGAAATTGGATGAAAAGAATTTACAATATTACAGCAGTAGCATTGAAAGAAAAAAAAATCATATCTACAGAATAATTGCCAAATGCTTAATTTGAGGCCCTCAAGTAAGAAATCTCGTTCTCCTTTCCTGTATAAGCAAGTGTGCCCGCTACTTTCATCGTCATCCAAAGAGAGAAGAACACGAGGGGAGAGAGACGAAGAAGAGAATCATATATATATATATATATATATATATATATAGAGAGAGAGAGAGAGAGAGAGACAGTGCCTTAGAGAAAGAGATGTATATGGACAGAGAGACTGCCTGTAATTCAAATCCTAAGAAAATGAGAGTTGCATCCACATCACCGGCTTGTTTCTTTCATCCCTTTACAACTCTTTCTTTCGTAATCCTTTCATGAAGCTTATTTGACCATTGTACAAACAAAGGTTGTGCGGCACACTGCGAACATTTCATCATAAGGACTATTTTCCTAATGAATTTAACTACGTACGTTGCCGAGAATCCATATGGATAATGTGGTGGTAGAGAGTACATGACCTCCTATAGTGTTGATGGAAGATTCGAGCTCTGTGACTCAGATTAAATTCACACCGCTGATCAAAGTAGTTGGTAACTTAAGAGAGAGAAGCACCCGTGATAAAATGGAAGGCGCTCACTATTGCAATCTTGAGGTTATGAGTTTGAGTCATGTTATCAATCAAAAGAATAAAAATAAATAAAACCGGCATTTGTTTGATCCAAAATTTTGCCAAACAATTTAAAAAGGCTATACAGCTGAGATGGCACCAATTTCAAGTATTGGCATATAAAGGAATCATGCACATTTCTCGTTTTTCATATTCCACATTCACCACTTGCTTTCTTTTACAGCATAGTCTTTATTCTAAAAGAAAAGACTGTCTGCCCATCACCTTAATAGATAAAATTCTTGATAATTGATGCTCCCATCTGAATCTCCATCTGAAAACCTTCACTAGTCACCTCTTTATTATTCCTTGGACAAAATTCTCTTTACCAAAAGAATTCTCAGGATTTAAAATTGAAGTATGTAAATGAGCCCTGATCCATCAGATTAAATAGTCACAACTCTTCACCTTTTTGTAGAGCATGAAATGACCATACTAAAATTTTGTATCATAAACCAGACCTTGTCCAATCAGACAAGTAACTTCAAAACTATGAGGACAATAAAAAACTGAACAGAAAGATAATACATGCTGACTTAAACCATTTGATATATTGGACTATTAGAAAGAATGGTTGGGTGCTTAGATGATAAACTGAAGACACCCTAAAAGTCCACATTCACATTAGAGTATTCTGGGACAGGACCATGGAGGATGTGCCACATATATCTTACCTAAAATATGGAATTCTAAACTCTAATCACAGGGAGTTCAGAAGGACCATTCTTTTGAAAAGGGATAGCTTAAAGTATTCAATACTCAATTGATTTTAGTTGCTTACTGAAAGAGACAATTGAAATAGTGACTCTTGGTGCACTTTGTCAGGTCAGGTTTGTGGACTATGTCCAAACAATATGAGGAAAAATCAATTCAAAATTGAGTTTGTTTTCAAATATAATAACATCAACTAGAAGACTCTAGTCTTCCTTCCATCAAGTTTTTGCATTTCACATATACAATATAATAATATAATAGTTCTTAAAGTGAAATTTTAACCCCAAGGGGGTAGCTTTGTTGGCCTAGGACCACGGTTTGCACCCAAAGGTTGAAGGTTCGAAACTGCACTACCACACTGGGGCTACAGGGGAGTTTACCATGCTTTCCTCTGGGCCCGGCGGAGGGATTAGTCCAGCCATAGCAAATAATAATAATAATAATAATAAGTTAAAGTGAAATTTTCAGAAATTAAGGGTTTTTTTTTTCGAGTTTATTAATGTCAAAGCCATTGACTGATACTAATCGCCATGGCCATAGATCCCTGACTTTGTGCTATCCAATCCGCCCATGGTCGACATAATATCTCCCTTAACTCATCAGGATCTCTTATTTATACAGATTTTTGTGTAACCATATCCAGTCCATTCTGTGGGGCCATATAGATGCATGCCGATTGGTGGTCGGATTAGGAGGGATGGAAAGGTCTCATTATGAATAATCTGACAATAAAAGAAAAATCAAAATAACATCATTTATGATTCAAAATATCACTTTGAAATTTGAGTATGCAAATTTCTTGAAACGCTGAAGGGGCATTTTTTAACCCAAAGGGCATTACATTCCATTCATAGTGTCCAAAAGGGACTGTAAATGCAGTTTTATAACGATCTTTTTCTTCAACTTGTATCTGCCAAAATCCTGATTTTAGATCAAATTTTGAAAAAATAAAAGCTTCATATAAGCGAGTAATAAGATCTTGTTTATTGGGAATTGGATATCTAATTGATTGAAGAACTTTATTTAAAGGTTTATAATTAATTACAAGGCGTGGAGCTCCTCTTTCTTTTTCTGAGGCTTTTTCAACATAAAATGCTGCACAACTCCAAGGGGAATGTGATTTGCGTATTAATTTCTTTTGAAGTAAATCTTTAATTTCTTTGTCACATAATTCTAGAAGTCTAGGACTCATTTGAGATGGTCTTGCTTTAGTTGGAATGTCTCTTTCATTAAAAGTAGAAATATATGGTAAAGATACTGAGTGTTTCTTTCGATGCCAAAATGCTGAAGGTATTTCAGAACAACATTCTTTTATTAGAGTAGTTTGGAAATTATTTATTTTAGATTCAAATTCTTTTGATTTCAATTGATCTTCTATCCTACAGAGATTAATGTCATTTTTTAAATTATCTAGATATTTTTCTTTTTGAGATATTTGTAAATTAATTTTATTTATTTTTCCAAGATTTGAGAGTATTGATGGAGACTTTGAAATATTTTCAAGAGATTTATTGTTATGTAAATATGTTATTAATTCTTTATTAGAGGCTAGCTTTTGTAAGTTATCAATCTTATGATGGGTGCTTAACATATTTATAGATGAGTTTAAAGGAGTTTGTGTGGTTTCTTTTTGTTCAAAAATAGTGTCGTCCTCGGTTTGTGGGATTGATGATGATGGTTTGTTTCTTAGGGGGTCATGGGATATAGATGAAGAAGTATCGGATATTGGTAGTGAAAAAGTACTGATGAAAGTAGGTGTAGAAATACTATTCCAGATAGTGGTTTGGGAATCTCTAGGATAAGATGCTGTAGAGGTTGTATTGTTATGTGTTATTTTTTTACCTTTTTCTGTTTCCCATGTCTGTGTTGATTTATTAATTGTCATCATCATGGTTCCTTTTTTATTTATTTTTGAGGAAAGCCAATCAAAGAAAGGGATATTTCTGCGTTCTAGCTTCATTTGTTCATACCATAAATCTTTTACTTGAGATCTTTCAAATTTAGAAAACTTTGAGAAAAACCATTTTGTTTTTGGATGTTTTAACAGATCTTGTTGAAGGAATTGTTTATCAATTATAAAATCATTTGCTTCATTATTAGTGTCATGAATTAGAGAGATTGTATTTATTTATTCAGTTTATTTTGCAAAAATTTATGCATGCATCATGCAAAAATTTTCAAATCTCTCTAATTCATGACACTAATAATGAAGCAAATGATTTTATAATTGATAAACAATTCCTTCAACAAGATCTGTTAAAACATCCAAAAACAAAATGGTTTTTCTCAAAGTTTTCTAAATTTGAAAGATCTCAAGTAAAAGATTTATGGTATGAACAAATGAAGCTAGAACGCAGAAATATCCCTTTCTTTGATTGGCTTTCCTCAAAAATAAATAAAAAAGGAACCATGATGATGACAATTAATAAATCAACACAGACATGGGAAACAGAAAATGGTAAAATTGAATCTGTACACCCTCCATCAGACACAATAAAGCTTAAAGATATGATTGCAAGTCCTTTTAAACAACTTTCAACTACTTCCATTTCTAAAGTTATCAATGTCGAACATCTATCTCATATCATTGAACAAAATAATTTCACAAATTTATACTTACAATCAATTGGTTCTCAAACACAAAGAATTGAAAATACATTATCTCAACATGAATCTACCTCTTCACAATATCATATATCAAGAGATGTTCCAGCCTTATGTTCAGAATTTGTTACAAAATTAAATTTAGAGAAAAAACCATTAAAAATTCCTGATGACTTTCAAAATGAAATTTCTTTAAGACTTGATCCCTTTGATAAAGGTAAATCAATAAATGCAGTCATTGAAAATCCATCAATAATGTCTTCTGATACTACTATGGAAAATTCCACTGGTGAATCTGATGATCAATTTATTCCTCAAATTAATAGAATCTTCAATCCTTGCACTCATACATCAAAAACAAAAAATTATTATAGTAGACCCACTCCAATGAATCTCCAATTTGAAGAAATTCCTGATATTGCAAACTGTAAATATGATGGTAGTTCATTAGTTGAATGGAATATAGATGGACTTACTGAATATGGTATTCTTAACATTCTGCGAAATATGATCATATATACTAATGCTGGTCTAATTCATGGTAATACACAAACTCAAATCATAAAAACAATTATTGTTGGATTTACTGGCCAACTTCATGGCTGGTGGGAATATTATCTTACACCAATTCAAAAAGCAAGTATCCTCAATTCCGTTAAATTAAATGAAGAAGGTAAGCCTCTTCTTAATACTCAAGGTCAACCACTTTCTAATTCAGTTGAAACATTAATTCATAATATTTTAATCCATTTTTCTGGAAATGTCAGCGATCAAATTGAGAAATATAGAGAACAATTAATCAATCTTCGATGCAGAACCTTATCTGATTTCAGATGGTATAAAGATGTCTTTCTCTCTCTTGTCTTTCAATTATTCAATTCTAATGAAGACTTTTGGAAAGAAAAATTTATTTCAGGCCTCCCTCCTCATTTTGCAGAAAAAGTTAAAAATGTTCTTAGAGAACAGAATAATGGAAGATTAAATTATGCAAACTATACATATGGTGATTTAATTCAAAAAATATCTTGCGTTGGTATGTCTATATGCAGTGACATGAAAATTAAAGCTGATTTACACAAACAAAAGAAACTTGGTAAACAAGAATTAGGAGATTTTTCCTATCAATTTGGTTATGAACCCCTCCAAAATCCAGCAAGTAGACCCCGTCGATCTTCTTACAAGAAAAGATATTTTCATAAAGACAAATCATATAAAAAATTTAATAAAAACCGAAAAAGTGAAAGAACTGAGTCCAAGAAAAGAAAATCACAGAAAAAATCTAAAAAATCTGATTATACATGTTATAAATGTGGAAAAGAAGGACATTTTGCAAATAATTGCTTTGCTAAAGATTCAAAAAAGAAAGTCAATGAATTAGATTATCATTCTCATACTTCAGAAGATGAACAAGATATTTGTTTATGCTGTGAAAGTAATGAAAATACATATGACTCTTCCTCCTCATCCTCCTATTTTTCAATAAATGTCCTAAATGCCCAAGATGAATTACTTTTGGAATTAATTGAAAATATGTCCTCTGAAGAAGAAAAACGCAAATATTACAGAAAAATGCTTGAAGATAAATCCTCTGAAAAATCATCCAAGCAAATTAAAGATTTTCAACCAATCTCAATGAAGGATATTCTCTCTCTAAATCCAAGTTCTTCAAAAACATTAACTATTCAGGATCTCCATAATGAAGTCAATACAACAAAAAGTGAAATTGTAAAATTAAGAGAAGAAGTAATCCAGGAAATTGCTAAATTAAAAACAAGAATTGAAATCCTAGAATTAGGAAAAGAATTCAGCCCAAACAATCAAGATGAATCTAATCTAGAAAAAGACTTTGATGAAGAAATTCAAGAATTCGTAAACTCTATTACTAAATATCACTATCATAAATGGTATACAACTGTTACTCTCAAAATTAAGGAATTTAATTTATCTGTTGATTGTTTAATAGACAGTGGAGCAGAAGTAAATTGTATTAGAGAAGGATTAATTCCTACAAGATATTATGAAAAAATAAAAAATTATACAATTGGCACTGCAAATGGAAAAAATATAATTGTCAATTACAAAATTCCAAATGCTCATATTTGTAAAAATGGAAAATGCATTCAAACTTCTTTTGCTGTCACAAAAGTTTTGACAAATGATGTTATTTTAGGAACTCCTTTTTTATTAAAAATCCAACCCTTTTCAGTCAATACAGATGGAATTCATACAACAATTGATGATAAATGCGTTTTATTGATGATAAATCTGACAATAAAATCAGCGCTATCAATATCATCCTAAAATTTAATTTAGCAGCCTTGAATAAAAGTCAAGCAATTGTACCTTATGTTTTTCTCCTCTGTTCTACTGACAAAGGAGAGATGACGAGGCCACATCTATCTAGACCATTGGTTTCTTTTAAGAAAAATAAAAAATAAAAACGTTTTTCTAATGGATATGAATACTTGCCCTCTCACCCTGGCATACGAGACCAAACCACTTGAGCTACAGTTGAGACGGTTTGAGCAAACTCTTTATTTATATTATATATCTAACTCTGATTGGGCTCGGGCTGCCTATTTTTCAGACAGAGAGAGCTTGGTACAGTAATTTAGAAGCTGAACTGGGCTTAGATCTTCCTTTGCCTGGCCATGAACACCCCTAGACTTGTTCCCACACGAAGAATGGCAATGTTTGGGGTTTAACATAAGAGGTAAGTCAACGCGACCCATTGACCCATGGGTGGGGGTTTTGCGGCGGATTGATTTGGCATATCCTTCTCTTTTGAATGTTGCATAACATAAAAGAAATGAGTTTTTATTTTCTTATTGACATATATACTATAATCAGGTTGTATACACGGTTTGAATTATGGAAAGGAGGCCTTACTCATTAGTTTACAGGGAGGTGCACTTGTATTCTTTTTTGTTAACCTAGCCAAGGGATCGAGGCCCAATTGATAGCCCTCACACATACGCACACTTGAGTGGGAGAGGAGACTGTACATGCGGAAAGAAAGCACATACAAGTGGGAAGGAAGCCACACATGCTGAAAGAGTTGGTGTGCCTAGGGTTTGAACCCTGAGTAGTTAGGTGAGAACTGTCACTCCTTACCACTCAGGTAAGAAGCCGTTCCCGGTGCACTTATATTATAACTGAAAAAAAAAAGGGTATAGAACCCTGCAAGAACTTATGATTATTAAGACTTAAAAGAAAAATTAGGTTAATTGGTGGATAGTATTTTGCTACTTTTGTCTCTTTTTCGCAAGCCTGTTGCACTAGTATATATCAATTACAGTAGCTGGATCTTGACTCCATTGAACCTGACTTTTTTAGATGAATTAGAAAATATTGAACATGCATGTCATATAATAATCATAACATATCCTAATATATCTCCATCTCTAATAATAATAATCAAAGTCATCTCTCAATTATGTTGGGGTTGGCTACATAAACTCTGCTTCTCCATTCCGATTTATCATAAGCCAAATTTTCATATAAGTTGCATATCCAAATAATAATAATAATAATAATAATAATAATAATAATCTAAAAAAACATATCATAATTCTTAAAGATTGCCAACAATAGCCTATCGAAAAAAATGAAATCTAATACCCAAATAGTATTTTTTTTCCCTTAATTTATTTTTGTATGGATGTGCAATGGGATTAAGTGAATTAACTCTTGAATTAGTCATTCCAATATACCTAGATCACTAACTTTATCATATACCTACATCAGTATGCAACTATGGAAATGTAAAACGATTGTGGTTTGGTATTTTATGCCACGCATTATGTACAAACTAATTATTATTATTATTAAAGATATCAGCATGAAATGGATATACAAGCCATGTGGGATTTTCTCTCGGTTTTTATGGTCGGTGCTGTAAATTTAAGGGGTCCCACGGCCCCACGCATTTTGGGAGTCCAGATCCCTTGTTGCAGCTATTACATGAGAATCATATAACACATGCTGGGAATTCCACCGTGGTCCCCTACATAGAGATAATTAAGACTGTTCAAGATGAATGAGATAACAACAGAAACATGATTAATGTCACATCAGCTGTGATGACAGTATTAGCCTTGTTTTCAATCGGACACTGGACCCCAAAAAATAGAAATTTTAGAACATATCCCCAGAGTGCATAGGAGTAACTCATCTTGAAGTCCGGATTATCTCTACGTGTGGGAGCAATGGTGGAGTTTCGAACATGTATTAAACGGTTCCTGTAATACCTCCGACAGGGATCTAGACTTGCCAAACAGCCCTAAATATATTAAAACTTGTGTCAAGTAACGTAGCTTGTCCAGCCATAGCACGTCCATGATCCAACTAGCAAAATCTTTCGATGGTGCTATCTTTCAGTTTTCATTCAGTCCAGCCCATCCAATGTCCTATATTATCCTTCAATGAAATCTTCCTTTTAAATTTCGAGGAACAGATATATTCAAAGGCTTTACCTTGATTTTAGGTATGTCCCATCCCACACACACACACACACATTTGAACTGTTGCTGTTGCAATTCTCTAAAAATTCTACTAAAAAGTGCTCATATGATCCACGTGCGGTAAGAAATCTTCAAATCTGAGAATTTCTCACCTACTACCAAACATGACGTTCAGAGAGAATCTTTCTCTGCAACTACCCACTGACACGGGGTGAAATGTGAATTTTATGAAACTTCAAATTGGGCCTTTGAATGGGCTTAGGCCTGTCGCAACTGCAAAGGCATAAGCAGCAAGCATGTCTGCATTAAATTCAAGGCTCAGCTAAGATGTACAAAGCGTTTAGCTGATTATAGTGATGATAGTGATGAAGCCATTTCATCATGCCAGGATTTATCTAGGTTAAAGCCATAAGAATGAGGCCATTCATGCATTCACATACATAATGGCATCTCTTCCCACATCCATTCCCTAATCTGACAACATGCAAAATCTTTTGGGCAATGATTTCAAACCAGAAGGCAGGGCCGGCTGCCTGCACCCGTTTACACCTAAATTTAATCTCTCCTCTAACATCTGTCAAAATAGGATTGATTCGCAGGAATGCCTCTCAGGACTTCTTTGAAAACAACAATAGAGACCAGGCAAAAGCTGACCCCTTTCACAATTGCTAGAAATCAATTAATAGGAAAACGTCGAATCCAACAGGGGTCGACCATATCCCAAACTATGGCAGCTAGAAATGACCCAAAGACAATGGCCCAGCATTTACCTGTCGAAGAAGCTTGACTTTGGCCCGCACAGAAGACCCAGTACCCTGATCAGAAAGAGAGTTAATGTAACAAGAGTTTAATGACCGTTTCAGTCTCTCTGCATCTCTGCAGAAGAACTTTAAATATGAACCTTCTCGTTGTAAAGCTCTGTAAAGATGGAATAAAAAAAAATTAACAAAATAAAGTATCGCTCTCAAGCTATGTTTCTCAGGCAAAACATGCTTAGAGCACAAGGAGGGGGAAAACATTGGAGAGCAATTTATTATACTAAAAATGCTAGTAGAGCTGATAATCTAGAAAAGCCAGGTGGTTTGATCTTTCATCCCATATCCATCGAACCATGTCTGGTGCATGTGTACCCAAACAAACCCATCCGACGCATCAGGCTGCAAATATTCAATTTATCCATCTCAGCAAAAATGGGAATGGTTATTCTTATATTTAACAAACACATTAAAACTAATGGACAAATATAATGTGTTACCTTCGACTTCAGTAGAACAGTAGTTGCACACCCATGCCGTCCTTCATCTGCAATCAAAGTTCACGGCACTCACTGGTCAGAAATGCACAAATCATATCTATGCACATGTGCACATGGAGAGAAAGATAAAATGAAATGCACCAAAGGAGAAAGAAGATACCGAGATTGAACCCATCAAGAGGAAACAATCCATTAGGGCCACAAAAAGGGAGAGGACCTGCTTAAAAAACAATGAATTGACTCGTTCACAATCAAAATGCTCATCCAACCCAGCCTCAGCAAACTCATCTGACTCTCAAATGGCTTGCTTCTCTTGGAATATAGCGAAACCTGGTTTTACCATCTTTTTGCCAAGTAAACTATTCTCTTGAGCATTGTGCATCTGGACTGCGCATCACGCGATTCAGAGGTGGGTCCCACCTCTTGAGACAGTCCCAATGCGCTGTTGCGCACATGCACATAGCCCAGGTAAACATTTCAGTGAATTGAGGAATGTTATGAAACCTAAACGCGACTTCGATCCACGCAATTAGGGGCCATAATCATATTGATGTTGTAAAGTTTTAATTGGCCCCTAAATTCGCGCCCTGAGATGTGGTTTAATGCTGAATTGGGTCTGGGGGCGTGGTAACCCCCTTCTGATGTCTCCCAAACTAGCGGACTGCATGGTTTGTCATTTAAAAAACTAATCTTGTAGTACTCACATTTGGATTCTCAAAAATTCAAATGAGTTTCACAAATTTGATTCATTTACTCCTTTAACTTGACTCAAATCATAATCCGGCTCACCTAAGTCTCAATTAGTGGTTCAACCATTCACATCTCAATCAGGTGCTTTAGTAGGTTGACAGCCAATGTAAAACTTTTGTCACAAACCAAAGCATTCACCAGCAGCGGCACCATCGAAGAAAAGTTTCTCTATGGAAATTGATGGGCCACTAAGGAAATGGGGTAGGCCAAAGAGGACATGAATGGAACTAATAAGGATAGATATGAAGAAATGCAACCAATCCAAGAATTTGGCTCGTGATGCATTGGAATGGAAAAACAAAATAAATGTAGCCAACCCCAACATAGTTGGGACAAGACTTTGAAGATGATGTTGATGAATGGTTTAACCATCACCTTTAAATTAAACTTCCCTTTTTGTGATAACGGGTTAGGGTTAGGGTTAGGGTTTTGGAGGAAGAGGAGATTAGAGAAGGCGAGGGTGAAGGAGAACATCGAAATGACAACAGCGAAGACAACAACATTTCTACAAAGAGTTTCTCGTTTTCTCATTCGACCGGCGTAGTGAGAACAATCCAGAGATGGGAAGGTGATGCGGAGCGGGATAATAATTGCGGGGCGGGTAGAGGTGGAGAGACGAGAGATGGATGGTGGAAGGGATATGTCAGACTTTCGTCTGAAAATTGGCCTCACGCCAAACTATCCATCACGGGCGAGGAAGAAGAGACAACTTAGGAAAACCCAAAATCACTCATAAGAAATTTTATTAATCAATAACTAAAGCCAAATGAGGCATTACAATGCTTAAATAGATAAAAGACTAACCCTAAAACCAATCTGGACCATTCAAATGCAATGATGGCCAGGATTAAAACATCCACCTAAATACAACATAAGACATAAATAAATAAATAAAATTCTAAGTAGGCTAAGATAGGTGGGCTAGGCCCAAAGAACTGGTCGAGATGGATGGGCTGGGCCATTGGCGGGTCGACCCATGGGGAGTGGGGACCATGGTCTGTCCTGCATCAACTCTCCCCTTCTTGGAGAAAACTCGACCTTGAGTTTTATAGATGTCCTCCAGGATCGAAAATCCATCGCATGAATCCTCGATTTTCCGGTTGATCTTTATTCTCTTCACAAGGCTTGGAGGCTTGACTTGACCTTTTCTTCCAACTTAAATGAGGCTTGACACGCTTCTTCTTTTAGTGACTGGATTTTGCAATGGTGCGAGCTCGAATGAAGTGATGCTTTAATTCTTGAATACCTACCATTTGCACACAGTCTCCACGTAGAATAGGTCAGTCTCCAAGAACAAAGTCAATATGAGGAACTTCGATGATGTGATCTTCTTTGACAATCTCCTGATCAATGGTCTTTTCATCTGATGGTTTAATTTGATTTTCTAGAGGTGGACTAGAAATGAGGTCCAGCATATGATCAAACTTCTCATTGATTTCTTCACTATTTGCCTCTTCTTTTTCCTCTTGCAATGGCTGATCAACTCTATCAAATCCTCTAGTTTCTGGTTCTTGTAGTTCCATGTCAACTTCAATCTTTTCTTTAGAAGATGGAACGACTTCCCCTCTTACTTGATCCTTTACCTCAATATCAACCCTGACATTTTCTACAACATGAGCTTTTGTGGTTTGCAGAGATTTTTCTTCTTGCATCTTAGCTTTTTGAAGGCGATAGCGTTTTATCAAGCGCTCGACACGGATAGCTTCCCAAAATGCTTCATACATATCTTTGCATTCCTATTTCATATTATTTCGTATACTTGGTCTCAAACCTCTGGTAAAGATGGTGACATAATGTTCATCATCTTCATCTAATGCACATTGTGCTTGTAGGCTTGAAAATTCATCAGAATATTCATCAATTGTCAGCTTTCCATGACTCAAATTAAGAAATTGATCAAAGTAGGCTTTATTGTCAGAATATTATTGTCCATATTTACATGCATAGATGATTTTTGGATATCATTGAAGATTTTCAATAGCAGACTTTCTTCTGATTCCATATTTATGTGATGCAAGATAGGTCAAATTTAATTATCTTCAAAAACAAATTTAGACTGACTAGATGTGTAGATCTTACTGATTGAAGCTTGTAGGTGAAGATAGATTGACGATCGAAGTTCAGATGGAGAAGATATCCCAGATTGAAGATCAACAGTTGAGATTGAACCTACTGATGTTAGCCAAATGTGCTCCCTGACTGGGCTTGTTGCAATAGGTCGGAACTTTTATTTTTAAGTTGCTGTTGACTGTAGTTTTGGATTTGGGCCAAACTCAAATTCAAGCTGCTGCTAGCAGGTCGAATTGACATGAACTAAAGCCCATTGTTGGGCTCAACACGTGCTACTAGTTGTAGCCATGCAAGGATCATTTGCATCGAAGACCGATGCCCTGAAAAAAGATAGAGGTCTTGACCCTTTCTTCTTCATTTCTGTACCTGGACGAGAAGATGGTGATTGGAGCAAGACACTGCTGCTTCCTCTTCGGCGATGAAGATAGCGGTGGCCGGTGCTAGCGATGGGCACGAACGGAGGCTGCAGATTTGGGCTTTTTTTGTGTAGTTTGGGGTTTGGGAAAAAGTATGGATTTGGGGTGTTGATGCTTAGGGATTTGAGCTAGAGATTTGGGAAAAAGTATGGAATTGTGGTGTTAATGCTTAGGGATTTGGGCTGGGAATTTGGAAAAAAGTATGGATTTGTGGTGTTGATGCTCAGGGATTTGGGGTATGGATTTGGAATTGACAGGGGTTGGATGGGCTTTCTCTAATAGCAGGGACTGGGTTGGATGGGGAGATGTAATCAACCAAAGGGAACTGGAAGAATATCTTGAAGATGATAGAGTTGGATCTGAGACTCGTGATGGTGATGGGTTGCCGAATCTCGAATCTAGGTGGATCGATCTTTGGCTCTGATACCAAGTTGATGCAAGACAGAATGAAAGCTAATCTAAATGATGCAAGATGAGATCAATAACAATATAAACAATTATAATGAATCAATTGAAACATGTTTGACACATCATGCCATGCTGAAATTCACTAAGTTAATTAAGAGGAAAGCCAATTCTTGTTACAGTCCTGCAATTTGGGCCCCAAAGTTGTGAAGAATGGACCAAGTGGAGGGTTAGAACCTCCACCTTGCCTAAGGATCTGCCGAGTCAAGTAAAGGATCAAGATCTTTGAGGATTTGAATGACAGCCAGGCTCAATTTGGGGTAACAATTGAATAGTATTGGACTGATTATAGTTTTAAATGAAATTCAGATTTAATTCAATACAGCCAGAACTTTATAATGTTAAACTTGAAATTCAGCAGGGAAAACATGAATTAAATGGGTTGTAATGGGTTTGAAACCAGATCTGGTGCTGGCCACTCTAAATCTATTGCTGGCCTGGTCGGATCTAAAGGTTTGGGAGATGGACAGTTGTGATTGATTGATGGGTAAGGGGCTGGTTGGAGGGCTGAAAAGGTTTAACGAAGTTGATTTAGATTTTGGGCTGTATCTAGGATTCCACCATGGAAGTAGATCTAGATCTGAATGGGTAAGAAAGTGTGAGATGGGCATCAACGAAAAGGGAAAACAGTGGAGATAAATACCTTGAGGATGAAGATAATATGATATCTTGGCTTCGCACAAAACTCCCCTTCGCGGGCGAGAAGAAGATCCAAGAGAAGTCTCAAGAAGGCCTTTGGAAGAAAATCAATATCCAATCATTCGTTCATTTTTTTCTCGTTTCCAAGAGATACAACCTAAATAATGGGTAATAAGAGAACCCTAGAAACCAATGGTTCAGATTAAAACATCTAGATCTTGTTTCATAAAATAAAACCAAGCAAATAAAACCAAACTAATAAAATAAATAAAACAAAAGGTGGCTGTCACAAGGTGGAAAGGGCTACCTTTCGCAGGGTTTTGTCCGCAAGTCTTGTGCACTAAGCCCTATACAAGAGACTTTAAGTTGTGGGCCCCCGGGACCCCTCTTCTTATGTCTTTAGTTTTAAACCCTTCACTTCCCATGGTTCCCTTGCTAGTCTTTAAATCTTCCAGATGATTCCTCAATTGCTCATTTCCTGTGGACCATCCCAGTGTGGGATCTTCCGCGGGTCCACTACTGAAGGCCTTTAGCACGCCCAAATCAAGATCCAACGGTGTATCTTCGCCCAAAGGCTGATCCAACAGTAGATCTTCATGATTGTAATGTATCAAACCACAAGGAAACCATACCAACCATCTCCAACCACAAGGAAACCATACCAACCATCTTCTTCTTACGCCTTTGGTATTGATGTCCCCATCAAACATCCTGTCGCTTATTTCAGTGAAAAGCTGAATGTGGATAGGTAAAAATACTCCAATTATGAGAGAGAATTCTACGTGGTAGTGCAAGCACTAATGCATTGGAGACACTACTTGTTA
Source organism: Umbellularia californica (assembly GCA_028538565.1). NCBI lineage: Eukaryota > Viridiplantae > Streptophyta > Magnoliopsida > Laurales > Lauraceae > Umbellularia > Umbellularia californica. Next base: position 15,167,811 of record JAPQWN010000006.1, read on the forward strand.
CCGCGTGAGTTTGTCTTATACTCAGACCCTGAGGCTCTGAAGTACCTTCAATCCCAGGCTAAGATGAAATCTAAGCACGCAAAATGGATAGAGGACTTACAAGAGTTTACCTTCATGCTTAGACATAAGCCAGGGGTTGAGAACAAAGCGGCTGATGCTTTGAGCCGCAAAATTGCATTGCTACACTCCCTGAGTGTAAACGTCACTGGTTTTGAGCGTTAACCGGAAGCATATCCTACATGCCCAGATTTTGAAGAAATTTATAAGTTGCTTTCGGAAAATCCCTCAAGCAGCAAGGATTTTTGCTCAAAGATGGATTCCTTTTTAAAGGAAACAGACTATGCATTCCCCGAACATCACTTCGTGATTTTTTAGTGTGGGAAATGCATGCGGGGGGAATCACTGGCCACTTTGGCCGCGATAAGACCATTGCCCTTGTGGAGGACCGATTCTATTGGCCAACTCTCAATCGAGATGTTTCCAAAATAATAGGGCAGTGTCGGACATGTCAGCTTGCAAAACAACGCAAGCAGAACACAAGGTTGTACACTCCATTGCCGGTGCCACATGCACCGTGGCAAGATGTCAGTATGGATTTCGTGGTGGGTCTACCGAAAACTTTGCGGAAACAAGATTCCATTATGGTGGTAGTAGACCGTTTTTCAAAGATGGCTCACTTTATTCCTTGTTCAAAAACCTCAAATGCATCTCACATTGCGCATCTTTTCTTTGGTGAGGTTGTTCAACTTCATGGGCTTCCAACTACCATTGTGTCTAATAGGGATGTGAAATTTACAAGTTACTTTTGGAAGACACTTTGGGTGATCATGGGAACTAAACTTCAGTTTTCTTCTGCCTATTACCCCCAAACAGATGGCCAAACTGAGGTTGTGAATAGGAGTCTGGGAAGTCTTCTTAGGTGTCTTGTAGGGGAGCATATTCGAGCATGGGATACTATGTTACCGACTACTGAGTTTGCATACAATAGTTCGATCAATAGGTCCATTGGTATGAGTCCATTTGAAGCAGTGTTAGGGTATAAGCCTAGGATGCCAGTTGACCTAATTCCCATGTCATAATTACCTAGGCCATTTGCATTAGCTAAGTCATTTGCACAACACATACATGCATTGCATGATGAGAAAAAGAAAAGAATTAACATGCATAATGAATCCTACAAAACTGCCGCCGACGCACATCGTTGCCATGTTGAATTCAACATAGGTGACTGTGATGATCAGGATGAGGCCTAAAAGGTGAGGGGATTTTCAAAATTTTAAAGAGACCGGGTCCAAATGCATGTGTTAGAACTCCACCGGAGATGGGGATTAGTCCGATTTTCAATGTAGAAGATCTCATGATCTTTAGAGGTCCCACAACTTCACCAGATGACCATCAGTTTCCTGTACCTATAGACCCATTAGCTACCAAAGCTGACCCACCACAGGTGCTTGGACCATATGAACATTCCCAATTTGAGCCTGATCCCACCCCCCCCCCCCCCCCCCACCCCCCCGCCCCCCCTGTTGAGCCAACATAAAGAGACTTTGGAGGATATCTTGGATGAGACCTTGGTTTCCACCACACACGGCGGGGTTCAAAAGTACCTTGTCAAGTGGAAGAACAGGCCACTTTCATATGGTACTTGGATTACTCGTGATGAGCTACAACGATTGAACCCAGATACTTTGGAGAGATATGACAGTTTTGTTTTACCAGTGACGAAATCTTCACAGTCAAGGAGAATTGATGGGGACATCAACTTAAGATATGGAAAGAAATACCAAAGGCGTAAGAAGAAGATGGTTGGTACGGCTTCCTTGTGGTTGGATCAACTTTTCATGGGCTTGATACATTACAATCATGACGATCTACCGTTGGATCGGCCTTTGGGCGAAGATACACCGTTGGATCTTGATCTAGGCGTGCTAAAGGCCTTCGTTAGTGGACCCGCAAAAGATCCCACACTAGGATGGTCCACAGGAGATGCGCAATTGAGGAATCATCAAGAAGATTTAAAGACTGGCAAGGGACCCATGGGAAGCTAAGAAGTACGGACACGGACACGGGACACGGACACGACACGACACGGACACGTTGACATGGCATTTCTAAAAAAAGTAGGACACGGACACGTCGAGAACACGTTAATAATTATTAATAATAATAATAATAATATATCTAATCATATACTAAAAGATACTATTTCCACAGCCAAGTAAAATTTCCCCCTCCATTAATTTTCTCAAACTTGGTTACATATTTCCATAGAGGCTTATTTATATCTTCTTCATTGGAGGGGTGTAAACTCGTATTCCTAAATTCCAAATTGTCATGCAGAGGTGAAGAAGCAGAGCTGATAAATAAAAAAATTATTTGATATAAAGAACATATTTGATATATAAACAGCAAAAACAGATTTCTAGATTCATGTAAACATCAAAAACCCATCACCCGGCCTCCTCACGGCAGCGGAAGGATGGCCCCGTTGCTTTTAAGTTATAAACTTTTACAAAAAGCCCCCTTTGCTATTCTTTTTTTTACTCTAATTTTATTTTTTTTCCAATTAAAAGAGGCAAACGTGTCCGACACGTGTCCGGAACATGTCCCCAGCGTGTCCGAAATATAAAACATTAAAAAATAAACAAGACACTCTTTTTTACGTGTCCGACACGTGTCGGAGCATGTGCGAAGCGTGTCCGACACGTGTCGAACACTGACACTCCGGCCCCGGAAAGGTGTCCGTGCTTCCCAGATGGGAAGTAAAGGATTTAAAACTAAAGACATAAGAAGAGGGGTCCCGGGGGCCCATAACTTAAAGTCTCTTGTATAGGGCTTAGTGCACAAGACTTGCGCACAAAACCCCATGCACAAGGCAGCCCTTTCCACCTTGTCGACAGCCACCTTTTGTTTTATTTATTTTATTAGTTTGGTTTTATTTGCTTGGTTTTATTTTATGAAACAAGATCTAGATGTTTTAATCCGAACCATTGGTTTCTAGGGTTCTCTTATTACCCATTATTAAGGTTGTATCTCTTGGAAACGAGAAAATAATGAACGAATGATTGGATACTGATTTTCTTTCAAAGGCCTTCTTGAGACTTCTCTTGCAGGATCTTCTTCTCGCCCGCGAAGGGAAGTTTGGTGCGAAGCCAAGATATCACACTATTTTCATCCTCAAGGTATTTATCTCCACTGTTTCCCCTTTTCGTTGATGCCCATCTCACGCTTTCTTGCCCATTCAGATCTAGATTTACTTCCATGGTGGAATCCTAGATCCAGCCCAAAATCCAAATCAACTCTGTTAAACCTTTTCAGCCCTCCAACCTGCTCCTTACCCATCAATCAATCACAACTGTCCATCTCCCAAACCTTTAGATCTGACCAGGCCAGCAATAGATTTAGAGTGGCCAGCACCAGATCTGGTTTCAAACCCATTACAACCCATTTAATTCATGTTTTCCCTGCTGAATTTCAAGTTTAACATTATAAAGTTGTGGGTGTATTGAATTAAATCTAAATTTCATTAAAAACTATAATCAGTCCAATACTATTCAATTGTTCCACCAAATTGAGCCTAGCTGTCATTCAAATCCTCAAGGATCTTGATCCTTTACTTGACTCGGCAAATCCCTAGGCAAGGTGGAGGTTCTTACTCTCCACTTGGTCCCTTCCTCACAACTTTGGGGCCCAAATTGCAGGTCTGTAACAAAAATTGGCTTTCCTCTTAATTAACTTAGTGGATTTCAGCATGGCAAGATGTGTCAAACATGTTCCAATTGATTCATTATAATTGTTTATATTGTTATTGATCTCATCTTGCATCATTTAGATTAGCTTTCATTTTGTCCTGCATCAGAAGGGAGAATGAGCTGTTGCATGTAAGTGGGCCTTGTTGTTTATCAATCTGCCATCCATTTGGATGGCATGCATTAGATGCATCTAAGTGGGCCCCATTGTGTATAGAGAATTTGGGTGTAGAGAATTCCTCAAGCTGGCATGACACTTTGTTCCCTTTTCTTATATGGGTATAGATATTTTGTGTTTTCTTTGTATTAATCCTTAATCCCTTTAACTTGGACTTTCAAGGATGACTATACATTTCAAAAAAAAAAGGATGACTATAGTCATGAAACCATAGAGATGTCAGGAAGATTAATTTCTTTGTCCATACATTGACAAGGTGTAAAATTTAATTGGAAAGAAGAACAGATGCAATTCAATAGATAATAAAATCTGGACCTACTAGGGTTTATAAATCAAGGACCCCTCAAATGATCTTTGCCACCCGTGGCTCACTTAAGAACTGCTTACCAGTCTGAGTGAAATTGTAAGAAGAATTTCTCCTCCAAACTACATGCCTCAACGAATACATGTGACTAAAGAAAGATGTAGTTGATGATCAAGAAGATGCAGCATTTATATGTGTAACAAGAAATTTCATTACTTACTATGAACATTACCAGAAGAAGTTATAAATGTATAAAATTTTCGGTAAATAGATAAAAACATAGATTTTAACAAGAGTAAAAAAATGGTCTGAACTCATTCGTCCTGGCTTGGCTCAGTTGAGGAAAACTCAGGAATTCTAAGGCTAGCTCTTATTCAAATCCCATTTTTCTAGCATTGAATTAAAAAATTAGCTGAATAAGAACACAAACATGCAAACACAAATTAAAGGGATAAAGTGGATCTCACCAGATAACTCCCATTTGTCAAATTTCACCAGCCATGCATCCGAACCAAACTGTGAGGATGAAAGTTTATCCACCCATATTCGAAATTGCTTTCCTTGTTTGTCACCGTAAAGCGAACCCATTGTGTCAGTGCATTCTTGAAGAGATCGTTCTACTCCCGAAGGTTGGATGATGATTCCAGTTGGATGCTACAATTCACATTTTAAGCATTCATTTGAGTAGTTCAACAGCATCAAATAGCAAAAACCAGATGAAAATTGAAATCAAAATTAGAAACTGAAGTATGACTTAATGTAAGATGTGAGGTCAATGAAACTTGACACTGCCCAAGAAGACCCATACACAAGATTTAAAGTTCTTCAAATTTGAGAAACCAAACTAGCGCATAAGCTACATTGCAAAAACCAAATGAAAATTGAAATTAAACATAGAAACCTAAGTATGACTTAATGGTAAGATGTAAGCCAATGAAGCTCGACACTGCTCAAGCAGACCCACATACAAAAGATTTTTAAGTTCTTCAAATTTTAGAAACCAAACCAGCGCATAAGCTATATACCCCAAAAAACATTTAGGCTCTCATTTTCTAATTCAAGTTTTGAGTTGACGACACTTATTAGAGTACTCAAGATATATAACGCAATATAGGCAGCATCTCATCAACACATAAGCCAAGCAGAACATATTTGTATGGAAAGCAAAAGGTCAAAAGCAAACATACAGAATTTTTTTTCAAATACTGGATATGCTGCTCAGAGTTTGCAATTTCCCCACGACGCCACCTCTCATACAACACGTAGAACTTCACTACTTCGTGTCCAGGGCTGGCGTTCACCTTGCTTCTTGAGAAATCTATGACATCTCGTGGAGATACATTGTTGCCTAGCCTAAAATGACCAATGGCCTGTATAATACCAGCTGCACACCTTTCAGTCGCGTGGATTATATTAGGGTTGTTTTTAGCATTTTCAGCATGCCATTGCAACAATTCTTCTTGTGCATTGCTCACCTTCACATTTAGCAAATGTACAGAATAAGGTTAAAAATACACCAGGCAGCTTAAAACTAAAAGCTATTTAACTCAATAAATCAAAGCGTCTAAGTGCCTTTGGAACCACAGACCATGACACCATGAACTTCTGGAATGCTAAACAATTCTGCGTCATTCCCAGAGTCGCCACAGACGAGAGTGTTCAAAGGTAGTTGTCCATCAGACTTGAATTTTTTGAGTAGATATGCAAGAGCCTGTCCTTTGCCAGCACCTTGTGGTAAAATGTCCAGATCCATTCCTCCACTGTAAATTATTTTCACATCTAACTGACCAACAATGAAGCATCCCCAAAAGAGAGAGAGAGAGAGAGAGAAACAAGGCACAACAGTTTCCAAATTAGGAGAATTTTACCATGCACGCAATAAAATAAACATAAGTACTTAGTGAGAGAAACACTACTTCAAAAGAGCACGTATCTATTATTTAAACAAAAAGTCTTAGTCTCTGGTGATGTGATCTTACCCCCCGTTTCTCAAGGCAATCTGAAAGTGCTTTCATCACTTCCTGGGCATGTCCCTTCTCCACATAAAAGCTAACCTTGTGAGAGCGTTGCTCTGTTTCTGACTGCATAAATTTCAGCAAATATCAGAATCCATTCACGAATAACACAAAACCTAGCTTTGTCAATGGTCTATGTTACTGTTTCTTATTCCAAGAAAAATGATAAATTTGCAATAAAACAATAAAAAACTCTTCCTCCCATTTTTTTCCCTCCAACCAAGATCATAAATATAACTTGACAGGTACACAAAAAGGAAGAAAAGAGACAACTGCAAAATTACCTGAAATTTAAGCTGTGGAAATTTGGCTGCTTCCTCAGTGACAATGTTTCTATCCCATTTCTGATTCAGAAAGTTGACCCAACCAGCATCAGGCACCATTGATTCACCATATGTTATTTCAGTTCCCACAGACATTATAGTTATATCAGGGGTTAACATTGGTTTCTCTTTCCTCAGCTCTTTGTAAAGTGTAGGTGACCTTCCAGTAGAAAAAACTAGCAGAGAATCATGACGATAATTGGCTTCCCATAAGGCATTAAATCGAAGCAGTGAGAGGCTCTCTGCATCATGATGATCCACCTGTGGATAAAAGACAGCTAGAATAAGCACATGGAAGTATGATTATCACAGAGTTGGCAAGATAGATCATAAATCCCTACCATAGTATGGTCAAGATCCGAAACAATCATGAGTCGTGCAGGACCATTGAGCCTGTCCATGTTTATGCTATCACTTACACAAAGGCCTGCAAATTGACAAGTTGTTAATATCATGTCTACCTAGTCTTTTCTAAAAAGTTGCAGTTCAAACATTTAAAGATAATGCACAATTATTTATTTATTTGTTTGAAAGATTGAGCTAGAAAACACAACACTGAACAGAATAAGAATGAATAATGAAAAAAAGACCCAGACCCCCAAAAAAAAAAACAGCTAGGCCAAAGAGAAGCCGAAGCAAAAACAGCTGGAACAAAAACAGTTGAGCAAGGACAGCAAAGCTAGAAAAGGACAGATAAAGCAAAACCAGCAACTTAAAGTCAATCCAAAATTGGCAAGGAAGAAATGAAATTTCAGTGCCTTGGCAGTTGGGGAACATTACGAAGGAGATTCTAGATTTGGCTTCGAAGCTCAGTTTCCTTCTCACATGTGAAGAGATCAGCCAATAAGGTGGCTGATTGCCAGGGCAAGGATGGTGGGGGGAGGCAGAACTTGGTTGTCAACATGGCTCACTAACCTTTAGCTAGGTTCGATGGGTGTTAGTTGTTTCTTTTTCTTTATTTTTTGGATGGTTTTTCAGTTGTTTGCAGTATATGACTTTTATGTTGTTTGGCCTTCAATAAAATTGAGTTATCATTCAAATAATATTAAGGGAATATTACAGGAAAAATCCCTTAGACCCTTAGTAGATCAAAAAGGACCTAAGATTTCGTTATTAACCAGATCGGACCTCCCGCCGCACTTTTACCTTTTTTTTTTTTTTTGCAATTTTGAGCTTATTTTCACTATTACATATATACCGACTCAAATTCTCTTTTCTCATTTGTCATCTTTTTTGTCTCATAACCCCTTTTTGGGTTTCATGGATTTGTTTTTTGCTAACAAAGGGTTTTTTTTTTTTTAACTAAAACTTGAAAGGTGGACTCTATTATAGTGGTTCCTATGTATTGTTTTATTCATATGTTTTACTCCATTAAAGAGTTTGGTGTACCATGCTATAGAGGTTGGTGGAGTCATTTTCCTTTCTTTAATGTCACAATGGTCCCTTTGTAGGAGAATCGGCATTGGCATTGACATTGCTCAAAATGTGCAATAGTCTACATTCATCCATATGTGTAAAAGCTTACATACAAATGTGCAATAGCCTGTTATGAGCATAGATATCGCTGCTCATGACAATTAAAAGTCATTGAATAGAAACCAATCTGGGACTCGGCCTGGGACGAGCATAGATATCGCTGCTCATAGCAGTTAAAAGTCAATGAATATCAGCCATTCTGGGACTGGTGGCCTATGTTGAGCATAGATGCCTCTGCTCATACGGGGGTTTGAAAAGAAAAAAAAACCTTTGACCTTCAAGGATCATCAAGAAAGTCCATTCCTACAATGATCAATTGACCTCAATCTTTATGGCTAACCAAGCTAACAACCATTTCAACTACATTCATCTTCACATCCATAGATCTCTTCGCATTCATAGACATCTTGACAGTTGCCTCCACATTCCCAGACACATTGGCCACTCACCTTCACATACATCTTCACATTCCTAATCACTGCCACCCACACATTCACCTGCACATGGCAATTCACATTCACACCTTTGTACATCCACATGTCTAGACATGCACCAGCACATTCAGCATTACATTCCTATCCACATTCACAGACATCTACATATTCACCTCCATGCAACAACTTAACTGGCCCTAAAATCACAACTTCAACCATGCAACGGCACACTCTTTCATATACATGAAAAAAAATCACAAAAACATTTTGTTCATACAACCCTAAAATCAAGCACATTCAACAGAGAAGAAGTTTATATATACCCTAGAAATCAAAATCATGAGAGGGGAAGTTGGTCATGCGTGGTTTACCTCGATGTAAAGTTGCGATAGCAGTAGAGGGTAAGAGGATGAATAGTAAGGGGAATACCTCCCCAGTCGTCCACCTATAGGCCACAGAGGAAAAAGTAGCAATGAAGATGTTGACACGTTGTTTGGGAGGAATGAAAAGTCAAAAAATAAAAAATAAAATAAAATACAATAGATGGGTGACCTAGAGGTGCTTGGGACCACAACAGGTTGGAGTGTTTCTATCGATCGGGGAGGGAAGGGAAGAGATGAGGAAGAGGAAGAAAACAAGAGGTCGGGGTGCGGGATGGGTTTTTATCCCATGGTAGCAAGCAGCGACATTGCCGCTCATGAAAAATAAAAAAATAAAAGATCAGAAAGGGGCAATGGGACTACTCCAACCCATAAATTTCTTAGGGGCCGTTTTTGGTCTACTGAGTGTCTAAGGGGATTTCTCCAGTAAAAACCTAGAATAATAATAATAATACTTCAATCTTAATTGACACTACCTGATTGTTGGAAGGATCCGTCCGAGCGTAGGCACTTTCAAGCACACACAAGTAATTCTAAGGTTATACCAAAGAGATAAGAATATCTAAATTTTATTGATGAATTAATTTCAATATACATGTGAGGTCCTTATATAGGCCTCTCTTAAGAACCCCAAAGAAAGTAATTTCCTTATTTTAGGGCCTTTGACCATATATGGTGATCTCTAAAAGGAGAAATTCCTCCTCTCTCCCAAAATTTAAAAGAATTCCCCACGGTGTTCTGACAACCTACAATGGGGATATCGCAATTGTGTGATATCGCAAATTGTTTATTGAATTTTGGAATATCGCACAAATTAACACACATTTGCTTCTCCTCAGTGCTGCAGGGTCGGCCCATTGTGATTCTTTCATCAATCGACAGGCTAAGTGGGTCTGCTGTTGAATGGATGGGTCCCATTATATTTTTCATCATTGTGGATGAGGCCATAGTCATTACATCATTGGAGTCAATGTTCCCTACAATGATTTAATTGTTATATCATGGGGCCTGCCAAGGTTTCATTGTTAAGATGGGTGGGGTGCTTTGTTTCCATCACCAGGTGAATGGGGCAGTCTATCATCATAAAGAAGGGTTGTACTGTCCATCCAACACTAGTTGAGCAATCTTACAATGATTTTATCACTTGATATGGTGGACCCACCAATGATAGAGATAGAACTAAATGCAAGGCAAAGGGTAGAAAATTTTCCTTTTTTCCCACTTAAAAACCACTTAATAAAAGTTGTCTTACTGCTGTAGAATTGTCGACTATTGTTCATAAAAAAAAAATCTCATTTAAATATTGAATCCAGATCCTCTAAGGCTTTAATCGAGACAGATCCTGAGTTAAAGTAGTGGAACTCCACAATGGTCCACCAATTGAATTCCAAACTGTTCAAAATAAACGCTCATAAAATTTGAGGATACCCTAATCCTATATACCTAGGAGGCGTTTATTTTGAACAGTATTTTTTTTTTTACTGTTCCAAACCTTCTTTCCAATAAAAGCATGCAATTTTTTTTTATTAATAACATGACTTGACAATAAAAAGAATGCATTCATCATTAACAACATCAAAGCCTTGACCCATCAATTTGGGATAGGCTTAATTTTTTTTTCCTACCTAACAAAACAAATGAGCTATGGCCAAACATCCTATCTTTCTCTGAGTATGTGCATTTTTGTGTGAATGTGCATGTATTTGTGTGGAAAAGAAACAATTACTGCATGCAATCAATAACCATTTAAAGTAACAGAGGATATAAAATCAAATGAGAACTAGTGGAGCAAAACAGATCAAATCCAAAGTCACTAGCATACTTTCTTTCACAAGAAAATTGCAGAGATTTTCAATCTGGAGAGGAAATGTTTGAGAACAGCTCAAAATCCATGGAAATGGATAGCCATCAGTGAAAATAAAAGGCAATTCAACACAGACAACGAAGATCCTATCATCACAGAAATGAAACAGATTAAAAAAAAAAGCGAAGAATCCAAAATCATCAGCCGAAGCAGAAGAAAAAAAAGCACGGATTCAAAGATAGAGATGAATTTCGAGATCGAACCGTAAGAAGAAGACTTCTCAGAGATTAGATAGGGTTAGGGTTTTCTCTGTCTCTCTCGTTCGTCTTTTAGAGCATTTCTTCGTACCTCGTTCAGCTTTCAGATGAGGATCTGGTGCGATTTGCAGAGTAGAATCGAAACTGCCTTTTATAGATGATGAGATATGAGACACACGGCACAAGGGACTGATCAGTTACGTGTCGACAGATTATTGGATGAAAAAGTAGGGCCCATTGGAATGCACCAATGAATGCGCGCCACGTGAGTAGATGCTTGTACTGGAGCCACCGCGTTCTCTCGGCGCAAAAGCATAGCAGCAGCATATCTTGATGTAGTTTAATTTCGGCCTACCAGTGCAGATATGGGCAGCAGAGCATGCACTTCGATGCAATCGAATATCCGTAGTACAGATTCGTATGAACCAGCAGTTGCATTTTTGGTATATATGGGCCCGGACCTGAGCTTGATGGATTCTCGACCAGAGCATGCCACGTGGAATCATCAATCAACCACTTTAATTGTAGAATGAATAGAGAGGATTTTACGGTAAAAGCCCCGGGGGACCCGTACTACTGATGAGATTCCAGAATTACAGTACAGTTAGAAGGAATCTTTTTGGTGCGTTTTTATCTGTTTTAAGGTTTTTTCGACATGTAAGTGTCTTAATTACTGAACATAACAAAATTGCCGATATTAACCATATCATGAAAAGGAAAGGTGAATATGTAGATCCTTCGCCCTCACCTCATCTCAATGACAATCCCCTTCCTCTACCCATATGGATTCATTGAATCTCTTCCCCTCGCTCTTCTTTTTTTTCTCCCCTCCCTCCATTTCTCTCAATGGCATTTCATCGAACATATCATTTTCAACCTTCTCCTTCCCTCGCTATGTCTGCACAGACGAAGAAATCCAAACCTTTTGGACCTTCAACAACATCTTCTAATGCCAGAAATCGAGCGACTTCCTCATCTCCCTCGCCTACTTCTCCATCCCTCTCGAGCTCTTCTACTTTGTCTCATGGCTCCTCCATCTTCCCCTTTCGATGGATCTTTCTCCAATTCAACGCCTTCATCGTCCTCTGCGACCTCAATCACTTCCTCAACGTCTTCACCTACGCACCTTATTCCTTCCATCTCATGCTCTCTCTCACAATCCTAGCCCCATCCACCGCTCTAGAGCATCACCAGCAACTAAGGGAGGAAGACTTAGTTTCTATTTGGGTTCTTTAAATCGAGAGAAACCACCACATAATAGTCAATATCGACCATATTGCTAAATGACCAAAATAAAGAGGACAAAAACACACCAAAGAGGTCCCCTCCCGTCTATATGGTGATTTTGAAACCTCATCAGTGGTATGTGATCCTATGAGGCTTTTACCCATAAAATTCTCATGAATCCGTTGTATTGGTTTAAAACAAAGAAAATTATAAGTAAGCTGCTTACTTGGTATAATATTCAATTCATTCAAATCATTGTGAGCTCCAGCTCTACGTAAAACGCATGCTTGATAAAATTTTCGACCCAAAAGTGCTCCTATGAAAGACACTCTCACCAACTTGGTGAGAGATGGGTGGGGGCCCTCACATTTAAATTTGGGGTCCTTGCACTTAAATTGGTGAGAGTGAATATAGAAGTGAGGGCCCCCACCCTTCTCTCACCAAGTTGGTGGGAGTGTCTCTCATAGGAACACTTCTCATTATATTTTACTCCCATTGTATTAGTGATAGACTTGAATTTGGAGCTCCAGATACGCATCGACATCTTCTTCTGTTAACCTAAATATGTATTTATATATGAAAAAAAATCATTGTACAGCGCCTATGAATCTAGAAAGAGACCAGGAAAGAAGGTAAAGATGTTGTGTTATGAATGTGCAATGACCCTTCCAAAAAATTAAAACTGGTCTTGAGATTTGGGAGGCTTTTTGTGAAAGGAAAACCAATAAACTTGATTTTAGGGTATGGACCCAATTTTGTTTCAAACTTGACCTATTGTCAATTAGGTCACAATTTAGATTATTTTGGGTTCAGCAATTCGGATAAAAAAAAAAAAAAAAAACCTACGTAAACAAGAGCCCATTGGCATCCCAATTCCCAAACAATGGTGAAAGTTGCCTAGAGAAGATGGATGTGACTTGTGAGCATATTTGCGGTCCTTTGCTTTAAAACATAGGATGTATGAATCAAAATTTAATATGTTAAATTTATGTACACGAGAGATTTACACCAAGCACGCTGCAACTTTTGCTTGCAAACACCATTTTCATTTCGTTTTTACGTTTTCATTCATTTTACCCTGTTTATTTTAGTCAAGTGTGTAAATGTTTTATATTGCCACAAGGAGGGGAAAAGTAAAACAATATTTATATAATTGTCATTTTAGCTAGCTTCATGATCTCAAAAAATATTTTTAAAGAAAATAGTGGCTCCTAAACACAGCCACAAAGTACTAAAAATAAAAAAGTTAAATTGAGTTATTTTTTTATTTTCACATAGCTACTAACATTAATGAGAATGTAATATATGAAACTATATGCATTAATGTTTATCATTTTCATGAGAATATTAAATGACTTGTATCATAGATTGGTGGAATAAAAATAAAAAATAATAATAGAAAGAGGTGGGATTAAGCTGCTTTTGCATTTTTCACATGTTTATAAGGTAAGTTTCTAAGACATGAAACGTTAGTCTTGGGTTTATGATTATATATGAGAACCTAAGTGATTTGGATCATAAATTTGAGACCAACATAAGTGCATAAAAAGAAGAAGGAAAGAAAAAAAAATACTAGGGTTTGTGTTTCTCAAGATCTATGAAAAGGTATGATATGAAACTCCATGTCTTTGGGGCTTATTATATTTGTGAAAATTCAAAGTAGTGATTAGAGGTCCACAAGAGTGGAGAAAAGAATAAAAAAAAGGGAGATAAATTATTTGCAATTTAAAGATGTATATAAAAAATAAGCTAATAGATTTTGAACTCTAAACAAGTTTTACTGAGATAACACTCCAACCTAGCGACATTTGTTCCTTACCAAAAGGAAAAACAAGAAAAAATAGCACCATCCACTAAAATAGAATAAAATCACATATTTACACAAGTAAACAAGTTTAAGAAGGTACTCACGACTTTTATCAAATTAATCATTTTACATATTTAAATTTCATCAATTATGTCCTCAGAAATTCCTCATTTGTTGTTTTTTCAAACTATTGAAAAATCCAAATCTAACAATTATAGATATCCAAGGATTTGGACAAGTGGAAATCTTCATTTTTTAACAATTTTAGGCTAACCTCTGCTCATTGGATTCAGAAATCTTCATTTTTGCATATTTATTTTTGCATTCACATAAATTATAATTATAATATATTAAAGCCGAGACTTTATATTCAATTTTAACCAAATCCATTTCAATTTCAACTTTTTAATATTGAGTGTTGGTCAAAGGTTAAAAGAATTGTATAGGTTTTGAGATTTAAACTCATGACCTCTTGCCCTTTTAAATTCCCAACCCCCATTACGCCACACAATAGCAATATATAATTGTTTAATAAAAAAAGTCAAAAATAGTTGGATGGAATAACGACTCTGGCTATGTGGGTCATGCTCGTGCTTAGTACGAGTTATTGTGTTGGCCACTTAGTCTCAATTATATGTGTGGCTATTGATGTGAAATATTAGTAAGAATCCATATTTTATGGGCACCAAAGAATTTTAAAATTTGCAGATACATCATTGATAGCAAGTAGATTATATTAGGTAATTAAAATATAGTAAAATAAATGGTCAAATCAATATAAAAAAAAAAGAAGTGTGATCAAATAAAAAAATACTAAATTTCAAAAAGCACTTCTTTTTTTATTTATAAAAAATGCAAAATGCTATTTGCACCTGAACAATAAAAAAATATAATTATTTTTGAAAAGAAAAAACTACTCTCTCGTACCACTAAATAGCTTTTCTTTTTTGGTCATTTGTTACTTTTGATCTGACTCCCTCCTATAGTATGGTGTAAAATTTTGAATAAAAATAACGTCTATACTTTAGAAATGATGTTTTATATTAGTTTATAATAGTTTAATAAATCCCGAAGGATAACTCAATTGACCTAAGTCTACGGTTGTGGGTTTGAAACTGCAGTACCACACTGAAGTTATAGAAGAGTTTACCTGGCCTCTCTCTGGTCCCTTAGGGCCATAGCGGAAAAAAAAAAATGTGTTTGTGTTTCTATTTATTTATTTTGGTGGACTAAAGACTCCTTTTCATCAAAAAAAAAAAAAAAAAAAAAAAAAATGCAAATCACCCGTATCTTTACTAGTCGGCCAAACGGCCTGGATTTGTAGAAAGACCCCGGCCGTTTCATTTCCCCCATTTTGTCCCTTTCTTCTTCCCGCATCACCGGATATGACGAAGAGGAATCCTCATCACTCTCCACTCATCTCATTTCAACCTAATTGTAGAAAAATAGCAACGAACCATTTATTTAAAACCCTAACCTCCTTTGAATCAACCAAATGCAATGTCCTCAGCCATGCTCGAATTACGCCTCCCTCTCTCTCCTCCCCCTCCCAAAACCCTACAAATCAACGGCTTCGGACGCCAAACTCGGAAGCTAGGGTTTCGAAGAATCCCTCCTCTCGATCCCTCCAAAACCCTAGAATACAAGGAGGGTTTTGGTCGGCAGAGGAGCGTCGGATTGGGTTTTAAGAGGGCTTTTGCTCCTGATTCCGAGGCGGTGCTGGAGAGGCCGGCGGTCGGAGAAGGCAATGTGGACGGCTACGATGCGATCGTCATCGGATCAGGGATCGGAGGGCTGGTTGCGGGGACGCAGCTGGCGGCGAAAGGGGCTAGGGTTTTGGTGCTGGAGAAGTATGTGATTCCTGGTGGGAGCTCGGGGTATTACCAGAGAGATGGATTTACTTTCGATGTTGGATCGTCTGTGATGTTCGGGTTCAGCGATAAGGTCGGATTTGGATCCTTTTTTTTTACTCCTTCTGTTGAATTGTGATGGTTTTTGGGGTTTTCCTTATTGTTTCATGACTGAGGTTTGAGAAAAAAGTGAGCTTTTGATCGATCATCAATTGAATTCACAATCAGATAGTAATTGGGTACGAACTACTTTGTTTTAGATTTGATACTGTATATGGCATTCAATTTAGTTTGAAGTTTTGAATTTAACCATGGAGGGTGTTATCTTATCACATGCTTGATCAAATAAATGGGGATTTCACTAGAGTGCACAGTCCAGTTGGATTTTTTCTCATGATTATGAATGCCACCTTTCCTGAGAACTACTGCTTCCTTGCTTATTCACCTGAATACACTTGTTCCATCTTTTGTCAATTGAGAGACAAATAGGGAGTATATATACACACATTCATATTTGATTAGAAGTATGCCACATTCACATTCAGTAAAGATTTGTCTACATTTCTGATGATTTAATCTACCTTTTCAAATGAATGAATTCGAAATGCTCAGTACATGCATGGATGTCAAACTAAATCATCCTTTTTTTTTGGGGACTCTATCAAATAACATGAGTCAATGAGTTTCGAAACTACTAAATCATCCTTTTTTTGGGGGACTCTATCAAATAACATGAGTCAATGACTTTCGAAACTAGTGTGTTTTGAAAGTATAATTTGGTTACGAAGTTTGAGATGCCATGAGGAGTAGGATCGGAGCTTGGCGTTTTTTTTATGGCTTTTATGTCAAACGACAAAAATGATGGAATTCTATTCCTATTTCAGTTGTGTATTTTATTTATTTATTTATTTTTGAAATGGCTGATAACTTTCTAGCCTTGCTTGAACCATACAATTCTTTGTTGCCCAGGCATTCTCTTTTTTTCGAATGGCAACTTCCATTAAAAGAAAAAACAGTACAAAATGCTTATACTGAACGGGAAAGGAAGACAGAAACGAGAACAAAGTAGCCCTACATGAGACCACCTACACAGAGAAAACCCCAAAGTAAATAAAAACAAACATAGACTACACCATGCCCCCTGAACACAGGCTTAAGAGAAAGCCAAATCCTTCCAATTGAACACAATCTGATCGGTAGAATAGTCTTTGAATAGAATATTGATCTTCACCCACTGTGTGACTGAATATTTTATCCTGTCACATAAAATCTCTTTCTTTGGAAATGGCTGTAAAATTTTCTAGTCTTGCTTGAACCATACAATTTTTTGTTGTCCAGGCATTCCTTGATGCATCAGGTCATAAAATAGCTTTTCTTTTTGGTGCTGCTGTCATTTCATGACCACTCTGTTAATGATCACTAAAACAAGAAAAAAGAAAAATGAGATATGAAGAAAAACGGAAAAAAAAAATAGTAAAGTCTTCAATACTTTTTTTAGTAGATAAAATGACTTGAACCCACAACCTTGAGATTGTGGCACAAGCACCTGCTGACTGTGCTATGGGCTCTTGACATCTCCAATGATGGTAGTCAAGGAGAGCAATTGTTCTTGGATTTGATCTGCATTAAAATTTTGCCCCCCATTGTTTCTTTCACTTTCTAATGGAAAGGCCTAGACATTTTTTTTTTGGCATTACAACTGTTCCCAGTAACAAAATGATGAAATTGTAACAATCCTGATATATAACCTTTTGCATTAAATTTTTTTTTTTTTTTCTAACAAGTTTTCTTCCACATTCTGGTGAGCAGGGTAACCTAAACTTAATCACACAAGCATTGGAAGCAGTTGGATGTAAGATGCAGGTTATACCTGATCCAACCACTGTCCATTTCCATCTACCAAATGATCTCTCAGTCCTTGTACACAGAGAATATGATGATTTTATCAAGGAACTTATCAAGAAATTCCCTCATGAAAAGGGAGGAATCCTCGAGTTTTATGGCGAGTGTTGGAAGGTCTGTTAAAGATAATTATTTACAGCAACCCTCTGTGCTCCTTTAGCTTTTTACTTGTAACTATGGTTTGAAATACTGGTATAAAATGCTGCATTACTGGGGGCCGAAGGTTATATGTGTTGGCCAGCCCACACTGATGTTTTGCCACTTGCCAGGCCCAAAACTGATACATCTCTGATATTTCAAATCATGCTTGTCTCCCTTTATTGACAGTAATTGCTTACATGCATAGGTCTTCAATGCATTGAATTCTTTGGAACTAAAGTCACTTGAGGAGCCAATCTACCTTTTTGGGCAATTCTTTAAGAAGCCTTTGGAGTGCTTGACTCTTGGTAATTGATAGCAATTTCCAATATTTTGCATCTTATCTATGTGACATGTAGTTGAGAACATGTACTTTATATTCAAATTCTGGAAAGAACTCCCCTCAATGCTGGCATCAGCTTTTACCATTCCTGAAAGTAATTTTCATTAAAATGGAATTCTCTTGCAGCATATTATTTGCCCCAGAATGCAGGAGCCATAGCGCGGAAGTACATACAGGATCCTCAGTTGTTGTCTTTCATAGATGCAGAGGTGTGGGACAATTTTTTTTTTTTTGCTGACATGATGTGCATATTGAAAACTTTACTTTGTTTAGTACTTGTGATTTTTTCTATTGCTTCTGGAACCAGGTTGCCTGAGGGACCTAAGTAACAAAATTGAAGTCATTGTGTATCTGCAGTGTTTTATAGTGAGCACAGTCAATGCTTTGCAGACACCAATGATCAATGCAAGCATGGTAAAATTTTCTCATGGTGTTCTCTTGATTGTTACACTTTCATTAGCTTCGAGCCTATCTTTTATTTGTTATTCCCTCATCGTCTCATATGATAACTTGTTGGCACTAGGTTCTATGTGACCGTCATTTTGGAGGAATCAACTACCCTGTTGGCGGTGTTGGTGGAATAGCGAAGGCTTTGGCAAAAGGCTTAGTTGATAAGGGCAGTGAAATTCTTTACAAGGCAAATGTGACTAGTATCATACTCGAGCATGGAAAGGCTGTGAGTGTTGGTCCCAGTTTAATAATGCTGATGTTAGTAGATGGGAAACGAGTTCAGTTTGTTTTATGCTAATGCTCATGCTATATTTTAACTGTTTGATATTTCCAGGTGGGAGTAAGACTTTCGGATGGAAGGGAGTATTTCTCCAAAACCATAATATCAAATGCAACTAGATGGGACACTTTTGGTAAGTACATGTCCAGATGGCAGCAGCATGTGCTTTCAGACCTTTCTCCATATCTTTTGTTCTCAATTATTGCATGCCATCTTTTTGACGGGCACTCTTATCTATTATTAAAATAAATCTATATTTGACATGGATTTGGACGTTATATTCTTAGATTTTGTAGGTTTCTTATCCGAACCAAGCGTGCATGCCTGTATAAATTGTCAAGCTAGCTAAAAGATCATAAAATTTGCATTTACCTGTATTGGTTACCCAACTACTCACTGATGCGAGAACTAGGAAAAATGGAGGTTACAACTTATTAATGTGAAAAAAAAGAAAGAGATTATATGCATTGTTTTCAGTGCTTGCATGCTGCTTATTCTTTGGTGGTGGAGCACTAGATTGTCTAAATCTTGATATTGTTGTAGCAAAGCTTTGGGGTTGGGGGCGCAAGGGGTCATATCCCAAGCCTAAGCCTGAAAGAGATCTAGGATTCAGCACCCAAGATCAAGCATAAAGACACATGTCCACAAAAAAGAGGAACTTTGGAATTTTATTAAATTAAATGTATTAATTTGTAGAAAGAAAATAATATAATAATATATATTTATTGGAGTTGGTTGGTCATCCAATCCAAGTGGCAATCCCCGGATGAACTCCTTAAAATTTCCTATTTGCTGCTAATTACAATGCATGCTTCTTGCTAAACTTGAAGATTTTTTAGACTTAGTGATTTCCTAAATCAGTCATACGGAGGAGTAGAAAGAAATAAAATTGAGTGTCAAATTTAGATAAAATGAAAGTAGAGGGAGTCGGAGGGAAATCACAAAATGACAAAAATGGTACTATGACAAAAAAGGTACTCTTGAAAAGCACGAAGTGACAAAAGGTACTATTAAACAACAACAAAATGACAAAAAGGTACTTTAACAGATAAAAAAAAGTGCTTTTCCCTCCAACTCCCTCCACTTTATTTTTATCTTGATTTGACACTCAATTTTATTTCATTCTACGACTCCCTACAAACAAACAGGCCCTTATAAGAATTTAGAAAGGTAGAGAAACATTAGACCATGTAGACCCCTCATTGTCCAATTACACGTGTTACCATTCTGCATTTAAAACCATGGGGCCACAGGTGTACAGTGCCAGCTCACTCCGAGGGTCTTGACTATTGACGACCTGTCCCCTGGGCCTTACTTACATAGGTCTTGGGTCCTGAAGGGCTATGGTCCTAGTGGGCCTGAGGACCAATGGATTGGATTAGGCTCAGCCATGGTCTGGGCCGTCTGTCCTGCATCAGGCAGTGAATTTTAAGCCTAATTATTATGACTTAATACAGAATATATTATATGCATGTACTTGATTGAATATTAATACAAAAGTCATGGTTTTCACTGCTTTGCAAACCTGATGTTATGAAATGCCAGTCTCATCCATAACTAGTCATCATTTCAGCTCCATCCGATATTTTTTTTCCTGCTAGATAGATAAAAGGATTCAAACCCACAACCTCATGGTTGCAATAATGACCACCTTCCAACTTGACACAGGTTTTCCCATATGTATCTAACATTTTTTATCTTCAGTAAGGGTGCTTTGGTGCTAGCCATGTTGGCAATTTTGGATCCAATGCCAGGATGAGTGAAGACCTACAATGGTGGGCCAGCTTGAGCTCAGCCTACAATGGCCTGAATTTGGGCTGTTTTATTTAAATCCATGGGCTCTGGCTGGACCTTTTCTGTGGCACATTTTCTAAACAGGCTAGGCCTGGGGGCTGGGAGTTGGGACTATTTTTTTAAAGGGAGAAGAGAATTTTCCCCTATGAGCAACCGGATGTGGGACCTCCCATCCCGACCCTCCGTGAGGCAGGACCCCTCCCCTTGAATTTCATGGATGGGCCTGTGACGAAGGCACCAATCTGTTTTCCCGCGTCCCATTACTCACAGGAGATCATCTTCTGGTTTGAAGGCCTGACTTGGTCCAACTTCGCCTGAAATATTAAACATGAGCAGACTCAAATTTTGCAGATGGGTTTTGCCTGGTCTTTTACTTTCAGGCCTGTGGGCTGGAGTTGCACCTATATGTTAGGCTCATAACTAAATGAGTGAGTTTGGATAAGCTTTGGCTGGTGCGCCCCATAAAAAATCCCTATGAAAAGCCTCCTTCGTACAGGTGGATTTAATAAAAAGTTTTATTGATTCAGAAAAGCTCCAGCAGTAGTTGCCAGTAGTTAAAAAAAAAGTCGTTGGCACGAGTCAACTTTTGAATTTAAATTTGTACAATCTACTTATTAATTACTTATTTTGGGTTTAAAACTTTTAAATGTTCATGAGTTTGGAAATATTGTTCATGCAGCCCTTTGGATCACTTGTTAGTTCATATCCGACTATAGAACTGGCGATGAGAGTGCTGGATAATATACAACTAAAAATGAACATTGTATCATTCCAGGATGTCTACTTAGTGATTGCTGGGCCTTTGATGCTTTCTTTGATCATGTTATATGGTTTTTTTAGCTGGGTTCCAATACATTTCAGGAAAGCTTCTAAAAGCACAAGAGCTTCCAAAAGAAGAGGAAAATTTCCAGAAAATATATGTCAAGGCACCATCTTTTCTTTCCATTCACATGGGGGTTAATGCAGATGTGTTGCCACAAGACACAGATTGCCATCACTTTGTTCTTGAGGTACCTGCGTTATCCTCTCTGCATGGTTGGTTTTGATCATGGGGAAGCAACTACCTGCGATGTGCAGTAAATGTCCATTGGTGTGGTACTCACCTTCCTTGCATACTTGCGATTTATGCAGGATGACTGGGACAGATTAGAGAAGCCGTATGGAAGCATTTTTTTGAGTATCCCAACTGTTCTTGATTCATCTTTGGCTCCAGAAGGACACCACATCCTCCACATATTTACAACATCTGGAATTGATGACTGGAAGGTGGAATTTTCTCTTAACAAGATTGCATTTTACTATTTACTAAAAAAAGATTACATTTTACTACAAATTATCATCTTTGAACAGTGGCTTGTGCTTTTATGAATTGTACAAGAAATAACTGAGGACTATTGTTCTTATTGTAGTTTATAAATATTCTACAGGAATAACTTTTTGGGAAAGATAGATAGTGTTCACATTTACACATTTTGTATTTTCATTGGAACAGGGCATCTCTCAAAAAGACTATGAAGCAAAGAAAGAGCTTGTGGCAGATGAGATAATTAGCAGATTAGAAAAGAAACTTTTTCCAGGGCTGAAAAAATCCATAGTTTTCAAAGAGGTACACCACTATAATTTCCTTGTAAATATGGATACATGGTCATCAGTGTAATGATTGAAGCGGTTATGATCATCATTTTTGAGTTCCAAGATACACCAGCATGATCACTGAATGTGGCCTTCTGGTTCTAAGTAGGTCACTTGATTAAAACTTCTAGGACATGTCTGCTGCAGTTTAACGTGGGTTTATCTATCATGTTGGCCTACTGCTTTTGGGAAAGCAGTGGAAGTTTTTTTGACTTGCTGAAGGCTGTCTTCTTCTGATTTTCTGATTTTTTTTTCCTCGATGGAAGAACTCCCTCTGTAAGCTGCTTTATATCTAACCAAAACTCCTGTTGATTTTCTGAGGGGTCCTTCCAAATTTGTTTGTTTGTTTTTTGAAAGGTAACAGGGAAATTTTATTGAAAAACTGGGATGAAAATACAACTCAAAACAACATGATCATAGAACAAGAACGCAAGTGAAGGTATAAAAGCATTATACTAAAGACAACAAATAAATAAATTGCAGCACTAAAGGGGATAGGCTTGTCCATCTCTGGCTTATCCAAACAATCCGCCACCCATCAGCAGTTCTACTGACATGCTAGAAAAGTAATTTTGGACAGAGGAAGAAAGAGACTTGATTCTTGAAAATGATAAAAGAATCTCCAAGGGCGTCCATTTATTTATTTCATCCAAGAAAGGAGTCCATTTCACGTGTGCATGCATTGAGGTACATCGACTTGGTGAAGGGGCTCTATGATATCAGGGGCTGCATGATTTAAATGAGGATAGAATTTCAATTTGGTGATTTTTTGTTTGCCTCAAGACCATTTGTCAAATGGACGAACTTTATGAAGTAGGGAAATAAATGCAATGTTACAAACTGTCACAACGGAATTTATGAATAAATTCAACTCTTTGAAGTTGAAAATTCTTCTTGATGGTTGCTGTGATTTAATGTCTCTGAAAAAAGGCACTATTATTTAGGCATGTTGTTTGGTTATGTTGAATGTCACATTAATCGAGGACTGAACAGTGTATTAGTTTTAACTTCCCAACTCCCATTATTGTCTCTAATCTAGGTAAGTTGGGTAAGTTGTTCTAATCCTTAATTTGATGGTCTGTTCTCATTTTATAGTATCTCTATCCTTGTAGGTTGGCACACCCAAGACACACAGGCGGTTCCTTGCTCGTGATAGTGGTACCTATGGACCAATGCCACGCGAAATTCCGAAAGGCCTCTTAGGGATGCCATTCAACACAACAGTAAGGAGAAAGATGACTGCTGAGTGATTATCATGGTTTCTATACCCTTCGCACCCTGTTGGACTAACCTCCTGTTATACTCTGAGATTTACAGGCTATAGATGGGCTCTACTGTGTTGGGGATAGCTGTTTTCCAGGGCAAGGAGTTATTGCTGTGGCCTTTTCAGGAGTAATGTGTGCTCACCGTGTGGCTGCTGATATCGGTAAGCAGATTTTAAAACTTAAAAGCATACTGATTTGTTCATAGTGATGACTTTAGTGTTTTGTCTAACATGTTGGGCTTGAGTCTTTGAAGAACTCGATATTTGTAAATATGGTTATTGATTTTATGCTGTTTTTATAAAATTGGTGTTTAGACTCGCATTGGACAGAACAAGAAGACTGTCAGTTCTGAGTCAATTTTCCAGTGCTTTTACATAGTGCATCTTTAAATGATAAATGGATGTTATCAATTGGATGGATTAGATTATCTTCTGATTTTTTATTATTTATTCAGGCCTAGAAGAAAAGTTTCCGATATTGGATGGTGCCCATCTTCGACTGCTGCGCTGGTTAAGGACGATGGCATGACAAACATTCATGCATTTCTATTGGCATGAGAATTCAAGTCTTGGCTTCCTATTGGTCTATACTAATTGTGGTACATCTACAGACACCTCATCTGTATCATTTTATTCTAGAATGAAGGTTTATTGCCAAGCTGTGAAGTGATATTGTTGCTCATCGCTAGAGATCTATCAATGTGCAGTGAATTACAGCTGGGACCATGAACTTTTGTCGTACTGCACTGGATGATCTTTCAGTGCATTGGTTTTGGGTTTTACAACTTCAAAATTGCCATGAGATAATAGTTCTTGTAATTTGTAATGTTGTATGCCAGTTTCTTTCTCAATTTTCTGCATTTTTTTTCCAGACAGGAACAATGAATGGCCACATGTCCAACAGGAAAACCTCATAAATTGCATGGATAGAGTTTTGTTATGAAAGGGTATATTCTGGAATATGAAGAACTAATATGGATATCACAATAGGAGCGATATGGAATACAGAGGCGGTCCCTGTCTCTACAGTCTATAGTGGGGCCTCATCCATATGGAATACAGGGCAGCCATTTCCTATTGAATAGAGCCAGACTATGCTGTTCCCTCTCTATGTATTGGTCATGTTTACTTCGGTTCTGGGACGGATCTTTATGAGTTCCTATTGATAAGGGGTGGTTTTGTTGCACCCATTTATAATACACGTAAATGATCCTCAAGTGTAAATTTTGGTGTGCAATGATGAGGTCGTTTTCACACACATTTTTGCACCTCCAAGGAGTGAAAATCATTCGCATATATAGTACTCGTAACATTTTCTAGTGTCCACAAAGGTAGCAAGATGGAGGAAGCGTAAATCCTTCATTAGAGAGAGAGAGAGAGAGAGAGAGAGAGAGAGAGACACTACCACACATCTAGTAAAACAAAATGGTAAAATGAATTGCATGTGTAATGATATGAAAATGGTGAGAGAGAAGAAAAGAAAAAGAAACTCTAGAAATGTTTTGGGGTCCCAAAATAAAGACTGATATGAATCCATTTTTGCTCCTTTTCTTTTCACCCCACACCACACATATAGTAAAAATAAGAAAGTGGTAAAATGAATTGCATGTGTAATGATATGAAAATGGTGGGCATCCAGACGAACATTGTAATATGTACAACATATGCAAATTTTACATGTAACTGTCATTATCATATCCCATGCATAAAAGACAGAAGATCTCAAAAGGAGTTAACCATACCATGGGATTGGTAACGTTTAAATACGTGTTTAAAATATGAAGAGAGCAAAATTATGTGTTTTACCTGTGATAAATTCAAGATAGGTCCAAATGGGGTAAAATCTTGCCCAAAACAAAAAGGGACAAATAGTATAGTATTTTGATGGGGAAAAAGGTACTCATACAAGCTATGGGGCACACTTGCGCTCACCTTTGATCAATGCAGCCCCTTTGATAATGTTTTCATGTTATGTTCTGGCATAATGCCTAATTTTACACCCATCGAATCTTCTCCCACCTTTGGATTGAGTTGAAATAAAAAAACCCTATCGTCAAGATACCATCAACACTGTTTAGGCCGTCAAACCAAGTATTAGGATAACCTAACCTGGCAGGGCTATCCTCACTAATTCTTAAAGAGACCTTTCCATCTGTCATCCTTCTATTGATAGATATTCATCTAAGTGGGTCCCACGAGCGGGAGAATAATCTCCTTTTAGACGTAGTGGAGATACAAGGCCAAAATCATAGATTTATCCAAAACCTGACCTCATAGGATTCAGATTATGTTTGAATGATTAGTGTGCTCGGAAGCACCGCGTATGACGGTTACTAACAAGTTGCTTGATAGCTCCTTGGTCGTTGTCCAAAATAGTAGATTACATGGGCGAAACGTCAAATGTTTTTGGTAGCAGACGCGTTTGTTTTATCTCTTCATCCTTGCCTATTGCTTCTTCTTCTGTTATTCCCCTCCTTATTTACCATTTCACGTTTGGCCATTTCCTCTTTCACAAAACTCGTTCTGACTCAGTCCAAACTCAGCCAAATTGCAGGGCTCGGTGAGTCAACGAATCAGGCAAGTCAAACTGAGTGTAGCTGAGTCTGAAAGAGTACAAGATTTGTCTGAGTTTTTCGGCTGACTTTCTGAGTCCAGCCGAGTCACTGAGTTCTCTCTCTCTCTCAGTTTTTTTTTTTTTTTGTTACAAGAGTCACTTTTTTTTTTTTTGGCTTAAGGGAGGGTTCCCAACTTTTTGGACTGGACTATTCCCTTCGGGACCTCGGAAGAGAGAGAATCCGTGGTCTTGACGATTCAACCAACCCCTTGGGATTGTTGAAAGAGTCACTGAGTTAATAAAACTATGGAGGAGCCATTCATTGGATGGCTTAGTCTGATTTATGTTTGGTAACAAAGACCTGTGCATTCATCACGGTCGTGATGTCCCCCTCGACTTCATTTTGTGGCGGTCCACTTTGGATGCCTACCTACCTGACACCTTAATTTAATGTATTGTAGTAGTGCACTAAGTCTTCTTTTCTTTGGACTCTTCCATCGTTGAAGTAAGCGTGGACCCTGACCGTGTCCTTTTGTTATCTGGGACATCCACAGCGCACACAACAAACTGGGATGGCAGAAATAGTAGGAAGATTTATGTGAGTCTCTTCTATGCAATTTCTTTGAATGGACGTGTGACATTTTGTGGGACCCGGTGGACCCACTTGATACAAGGAAAATCTTTAGATCAGCCGGAAGTCAAAAGTTATATCGAGGGGATGTTAAGGCATTAAATATAAGTTTTATCAAAAAAAAATGTTGCCATCAATATTAATCATTCGCTAAGTCAAAAATTATATTAAGGTATGTGTTTATATGAGTTTAGCAAGCACCACTGTGGGATTAACTCTGTTGGGTCAAAGACTCCAGGGACACCCACATCATAAATTTTTTTTTTCGCTAAGTTGGGCTCTTGGCCAGAAGTTTATACTTTAAAATTGGAGGACATTGGAATCAATCGCTAGTTATGTGTGTGAAACTAAGGTGCTAACACTATTAAATCATGAGTGTGTTAGTAACATTAATCATTCCTTTTACGGATCGATTTCAATCAGGCCCTCTTTTCACATGGCTTGTCCAGTGGGCCCCACCAACTATGGGCGTTTTCTACTGTTCACAAAACTGAAATAGAGAGAACCCATCAGCCTTTTGCGTACAGAGAAATCTGGACGTGGAAACTTCTGATCCCAATCCAGACAAAGTCACGACCTCTCTCTAAGTCTCGACTGAAGTGTTTTGTTTCTCGACTATCGTTCTCTTAAGACTTCTTCAACTCCTTGACCTTTTCCTACTTTTCTCTCCCCACTCAATGTCTATATATCCGGGGTCTCATGTACTCCTGTGACTATGTACGGGCAAAACTCAAATTAAGCTTTTTTTCAATACCTGAGAGTATATTTGTTCCAAATCCATCACACTTTTTTGAGGGGATAGCTAGACCAAAATCATTGATTATACTACATGGCTTCACCCAATGAACATGGCAAGAGGCTCTCTCCAAGGAAAGAGCTGCAAGGTACAAGACCAAAACAACTTAAAGTTGGCAAGAGCTCATCTAAATACCAGGAGCAACCCCTCATCAACCAAGGCGATGCGCCACCCCCTAACAGGCCTCCAGTAATCATCTACATGAAGTCGCCGGAGGTCATCCACGTCGAGCCTCAGAACTTCATGACCACGGTGCAGCATCTCACCGGCAACTCTCCATCAACATCGTTGCCATCGCCATTGCCGGCCTCTTCCGGAGAAGGCGTCGATTGCACCTCCATAGTAGGGAGTAGTGGAAAGACAGGTGAAGAACCTCAGCAACAGAGTAATGCTGATGATGTAGAAGATATGCTTTTTCTGCAAAACATGTGCTCTTGGGGGCCTCCTTCTGTTCCTTGGCTGCCAACATCTTCTCCCAGTTCACTTTTTCCTTCTCCAAATGTGTACCCTGATTTTTATGATTTTGATATGATGTCTAACACCCCCGATTACCAAGATTCAAACCGTGGAAGTACCTCATGATAGGAGCAAACCCAACATCAACTAGTATACAATACATGAGACAGAGTGGGACTTTAACAATTCATATTTTTTTGTAGCTTTCTTCCATTTAAAAGTGTTTTAGAGTAGCAATCTCTGGGTTTTCTATGGCTGGAGGTGATTTGTGGACTTGAATTTCGGCTCTTTTGGTTTTGGTACATTCATGTAGTCATTTCTCCTTTGATTATAATAGAAGTAGTAGCTCATTTGCAGTCAAATATGTTTTACAACCACATAATGATATTGCTTAGGCTCTCTTGGATCACGCTTTACTTTTGAGGGAGATGTCATAGTAATGCACATCCCAAAATCTCACCATAAGATTTTTAATGAATTAATTTACCAATCTAGAGACATCATATGTATCGCACATCCCAATTTTTCACGACAAAATCTAAATGATCTAATTTACTAATCTACTCATAATGTGTTAATTTCTAGCAGTATAAAGTTCATGTGATTACTACAAAGATCTGTTTCTACATTTCGCTTTTAAAACATTCAAGAATATTTTAAGCAAAAAAAAAAAAAAAAAATTCAAGAATATGCATTGGATACATGTTGGTTGAAGATGCGTAACTCAACCTTCATTGTTGCCATTTTCATCATTTAAGCCTTATCTCATCTATTTGGGTAAGCTTTACGAGTTTACTCATCATCATTTATCATCGTCGAAGACTTGTCCTAACCATATTAGGTCAGCTACATGAATTCTATTTCTCCATTCTAATATATCTCGAGGCAAATCTTTGGATAGATTGTCCTTGCTCTTGGTGGGCAATCAATCTGCTCTTAAACTTGACCATATGCTATTTAATTAAAAAAAATGTTAGGACTATATGTTGTTTTTAGGGATTTTTTTATGGATTAGTACTTCTTAAACTTAATTTCCGTAGGCTAATGACAAAAGGCATACAAATATCACTAAAATGCCTTTAACAAAATCCTTTATGGTCTTACTCTTGAGCTATGATATCATGACCCATGATATGTGGGTGAGGTACCCAAGATATAGTGAATCATGTACATACTCCTTTTTCCTTCCAATTTCTCCCCTTTTTTCTTGGCAAACCCAGAATTAGGGATATGATATTTTTCTATGTAGAGAAGGATGCTCCGAGTTCTCCCCTGCTTTCCTCTATTTACATTCTGCTTGGTCTATCGTTCTTTGCTTCTTTCACCAGTATTGTTTGACAATGGACATGAAGAAGTTAGTAGTTGATTAAATATTCTCCAATCATTTCTTGAGCTCATTCATTATTATTGCTGTGGCTTTGTTTAATGCTTATGGTACAGAACTAAAACTAGGGATGGCAATGGATTGGGCTTAAATGGGGATCCGTGGCAATCCTATGTGGTTAAGGGGAGGTTTGGTAGTGAGTTGGTTGGGTTAAGGGCAAATATGGTTTTTGGACTTTGACGGAGCCGGGTTTGGGGCAGGTTTGAGTCCTGAGTGTCCTTGACATGCCCAACTCAGGTTGTCTCAACTTTATAATCTCTTGGCACATGTAAAGTATGTTACTCTCCTGTCCTTGTTTCTTCACAAGAATTTCTAGAATTCATGCATGTGGATGTTTTGGAATCTCAAATGCTGGATTTTCTAAATGTTGTCGAATCCTGTCAATTCCTAAATTTTTCGTTTTATTTATGCTGAAGTTTCTGCCCCAGAAATGCGGGGGTGGGGTGTTTTACTCGGCTTCTCTCTGGGCCCGGAGGGAATAGTTAGCAATAGACATGCGTAACAAGCTAGTTGAATCTGATGATGATGATGATTTCATTTATACTCTTATGGAAAATGGTTTTTACTTAAGACTATGTATTTTGCAATCATATATGGAGGGGTTTTGTTAAGCATATGAGAGCATGAGTTAACAGCCCTATTTGGTGAATCAGATGAGTGAATTGAAGTGTAGACATCTGTAGCTTAGTTTGCACTTAGTTTACATATACTCCGCAGAGTCAGGCCTCCTAAGCCAACTCAAAGTTGCATGAAATGCCTGTAAAATGTTCTTTGCGTGCCATTGCGTTTGGCATTCTTTGGGCTGTTTTAGTGCGTCATCGTTATTGTTATTAGTGAAGATATAGCTGTATAAGAAAGATCTGTACATAGGGTGAGAAGTTTAGCTTTGGGGGTGGTGGGTGGGGGCAATTCAAGTCTCTGCAGTCCATGTGAATTTGATGGCCATTGAGTTGTTATGTTACCTATTGCTTAACAAATGTGCAAGAAAAATCTCATGACACAAATGTATAAGCCCTGTGATGGGACTTTTGGTTTTCCATTTTCCCCTTGGGTTGTATTCCCCTCCCTTTAGCTGCATTTTATTGCTACTTGGTTCCCTAAAAGGAAGGAAAACATAGAAACATGTATGCCTGTAAATTTCAATGCTTCTCTTTTCATGAACATATGAAATTACACCCAGATCAAACCCTGCTGTCTGACAAAATACAAGTGAAAGTAACCTAGAAAAAAATCACCCAATGTAGGAGCCACATGGAACCAGCAGGACTTGGGAAAAAATAAAAGAAAGAAAAAGGAGGCAATAAAAAAAAAAAAAATAGACTGTAATCGGGGCCATTACACTGATCAGAGCAGATCCCCGTGTATGAAAGTAGTATAAATGTAAAATCTCCAAAAAAAAATCATCAGCCTTTTTGGCCTTTCTTAAACAACATCTCTACGACTCAACTGAAAGAACACCTAAAACAAATTTTTATATATACGCAATTTCCTCTGGCACCCGCCAGAAGCAAGTGAAATGGCATCCCACTGCAAACAAGCTCTTATGGCCAAAACTGACCACAGATTACTCTGATTTAATTGCTTCATGTTGTTCTTGCTTCAAAGGGCCTGAATGTTCCGCCCTACTCTTTGATGATGTTGTATTTGAGGATGCATCTGATTTTGAATCACTATGTTTACCATTCTTGAAGCTGCTCAATTCTAGTTCAGGGTTCATCCGAGGATCAGAAGCAGATGGCTTCTGGCCTTCTTCTGCAAGCCTTTTGAGAAGATTCATGATAGTAGGAAAGAGCTTCGTAGACAATGAGAGAAACCCAGGAAGCTGCATTGGAGATGCACCTTGATGGTCAAGCAATCAAATCCGTAGAACCATTTTCATTAAGGCAAGAAGATAACAAGCCTTCCCCATCTTTCACTAAATATCT
The DNA here is from genome assembly GCA_028538565.1 of Umbellularia californica. Taxonomy (NCBI): domain Eukaryota; kingdom Viridiplantae; phylum Streptophyta; class Magnoliopsida; order Laurales; family Lauraceae; genus Umbellularia; species Umbellularia californica. The sequence goes on from JAPQWN010000006.1 coordinate 15,199,164, forward strand.
AACTATTAAAATATTCACTCACGCTTAAGTGGCTAATATTGAAGAAGTGAAGATTATTATCCATAAACGGCTATCAAATAATCTCCCTTTTAATGCAACATGATTTACCATGGAGGTGGTTGGGGTTTCATTTTCCATCTCCTCTTTAGTTCATTTTCTACCTTCCCTCCCCCCAACCAATGACTAGCAGTGGGCAGACATCACAGCGATGAAATAATTTTCTTTGAATGGAACGATCAAATAGTTTTAAGTTAATTAAATCCAATCACTAATGGTGGGCGGATGTGTTTGAAGAATCAGGTTGATTTTAGGTGGCCCCACTATACAAAAACAAGAAAGGGTGTAAACAAATGAGGGCTGACACACACACGACATTATGTATAGGCAATTATTTTTGACAGAAGCTCACCTGTTTGATAGGGATTGGGTTAGGAGTGAAAGGACTCTCGATCACTGGAGGTAGGCCTTATTGTTCTGTGATTGTGTGCTTGTGTATATTTTATAGGCTTGTAAAAACTGATAAAAAGATTTATAGGCCTGTAAAAGCATGTATTAAATAACAAATATAATTAAGATTTAATAATGATTAAAGATACAGAACTCACAGCACCATTGCGAAATTCGCCCGAGACATCGAGCTGGACCCATAGGGCTTTGCACACTAGAGATGCAACAAAAATAATCCCAACATAAAAAGGATTCCTGTCAAGACTCAAGAAGAATCAGTGTAGGAAGGTACAAATAAAAATATTCAGTGCCTGAGAGCATCCTGAAATATAAACCATAGATTACCTTAAGAAAGTCCTGAATTCATTGAATCCCAAGATAAGAATAGCTTAAGAATGTTATGAAATATAAACCATAGATTACCTTAAGAGTGTCATGAATTCATTGAATCCCAAGATAAGAATAGCTACGATTGCCCATGGTGGTGGTAACCAGTTGTTATTACGCCTATTTGCCTCCTGAAAAATGATCAGAAATCCTTGATTGCAAGGGTATTTCTAAATCACCATAATTGATCCAGAGATAATCTAAACATGCACGTTCAATTAATTACTATCTCTGGTTGCAAAATAGTGGTCTTTCCATTTAAAACACAAATAGTGGTAAATAAATGACCATAAATTAAGAGTAACATGAAATAAAAACGCAGAGCCTGACCATTTTATCACATGGTTTAAGTCATACTAGGATGGAACTGTCAAAGTTGTTATTACAACTTAAAAGAGTAGAAGAATTCCAAGTCAATAGGGGGAAAAAAAAAAAAAAGACTGTGCATATTAGCTTCTTTAGTGCTTTGTGATTGGTGCATACCCACCAAGACTGAAGGAAAAATTTTACAAGACAGTGATTTGACCAGCTACAATCTATGGAGTAGAATGCTGGCTAATCAAGAGGTAACACAAGATAGCAAAGATGAGAATGTTGAGATGGATGTGTGGTAAAACTAGGAAAGAGAGAATTGGAAATGAGCACTTCTCGAGCATGAAAGGGTAGCATCAATAGGGGATAAATTAAGAGAGAGTCATTTGAAACGGTTTAGATATGTCCTAGGAAGCACGGACACCTCTTCGGGGCCGGCGTGTCCAGTGTCCGACACGCCAAAAATGGTGTCCTACTTATTTTTTTATATTTTATTTTCCGGACGTTGGGACATGTTGGCTGTTTTAGTTGGAGAAAAGTATTAAAATTATAATAAAGACAAGAGCAGGGGGCCGTTTGTAAAAAAATCTCTTTTAGTTGGAAGAAAAAAAAGGAAGATAAGGCAGAGGCTAGGGCTTTAAATTAGAAAAAGAAAAAAGGAAAGGGCCTAAATGCAATTTTGTTAACTTAAATAAAAGATAAAAGTTAAAATGATATTATCTTTTAGTATATGATAAGATATATTATTATTATTATTGATAAATATTAACGTGTCCCCGACGTGTCCGTGTCCTACTTTTTTGAGAAATGCCGTGTCAGCGTGTCCATGTCGTGTTGTGTAAGTGCTTCTTTGGATATGCCCAATGCATGCCATCAACGTAGGAAAAGTTTTTCTATGTGGGTTGACAGCCCACCAAGGAAAAAGAGTAGGCCAAAAAGGACATTGATGGAAGTAGTAAGGATAGATATGAAGAAGTGCAACCTATCCGAGGATTTGACTCAGGATAGATCAGAATAGAGAAACATAATTCATGTAATCGACCCAAGGACAAGCCTTTGGTAATGATGGCTAAGAATGAGTAAAAAATCAAAGGTTTTTAATGCCTTAGCTAAAAGTTCATCAGCCAATCGAAATCATAAATGTTGCTTTTCTATAATGACAGATTTAGCATAACACAATTGCCACTAAAAGCGCCCACAATAAGAGAGGAGATTTTTCATCGAAGGCAAAAGCTATAGATATTCTGCAAATGTCCAACTTTTTTTATTTTAGTTTTAGTTTCTGATAATATGTGGGATAAGGTAGCAGAGTGTATTAGGAGGGTAGGGAAAGAAGTCTTAGGAGAATCCAAAGGGGGTGCTCCGGCACAGAAGGAGGCATGGTGGTGGAGCAAGGCCATTCAAGACAAGATAAGAGTTAAAAGAGAGAGTTTTAAAACTTGGCAAAGGGATCGAAATGCAGCAAACTTGGAAAAGTATAAAGAAGCAAAAAGAGAAACCAAAAAGGCAGTTAGTGAGGCCAAGGCAAAGGCATTTGAGGAGCTATATAGGCGACTTGACACTAAGGAAGGCGAAAGAGAGATATTCAAGCTTGCTAAAGCCAGAGATAGGCGGACCAAGGACTTAAACCAAGTTAAATGCATTAAGGATGAGGATGAAAAGGTATTAGTAAAGGACGATGAGATAAAGGAGCGTTGGAAGAGCTACTTCTACAAGTTATTTAACGAAAGCAGTAGTAGTGACATACAATTGGGACAGCTTACCATTTCTAGGGAAGAATCGAATCATATGTTCTATAGGAGAATCAGTAGGGAAGAAGTTAAAGAAGTATTGAAAAGGATGAAGAATGGGAAAGCGGTTGGGCCAGATGGTATCCCTATTGAGGTCTGGAGGTGCTTGGGGGAGAATGGCATAAATTGGTTGACAAAACTTTTTAATGTAGTGCTAAAGAGCAAGAAGATGCCTGATGCATGGAGGAAAAGTATTCTTATACCCATATACAAGAACAAAGGAGATATTCAGAACTGTGCGAACTACCGCGGGATTAAATTGATGAGCCATACGATGAAATTATGGGAGAGAGTTATTGAGAGAAGACTAAGAAGAACAACAAACATTTCAGATAATCAATTTGGTTTCATGCCTGGGAGATCAACCATGGAGGCTATCTTTCTCCTGAGGAGGTTAATGGAACAGTATAGAGAAGGCCAGAAAGATTTACATATGGTGTTCATTGACTTGGAGAAGGCCTCTGACCGGGTTCCTAGGGAGATTCTATGGGGAGTACTGGAAAAGAAAAGAGTGTGTGTCGCATATATTGAGGCGATAAAGGATATGTATGATAGAGCCGTGACATCTATAAGGACGACTGGCGGAGAGACTAAGGAGTTTCCTATCACGATTGGTCTACACCAAGGCTCAGCGTTAAGCCCGTACTTATTTGCCCTAGTTATCGATGAGATTACAAGACATATTCAGGATGAGGTGCCGTGGTGTATGCTATTTGCAGATGACATTGTTTTAGTAGATGAGACGAGAGAAGGAGTGAATGCTAAGCTAGAAGTATGGCGGAAAACGTTAGAGACAAAAGGGTTTAGGCTAAGTCGATGCAAGACGGAATATATGGAGTGCAAGTTTAGCCAAAGTAGGACACTTGGTAACATAAAAGTAAGTTTAGGCACACAAAAGATTGTAGAGAAAGAAAACTTTAGGTACCTTGGATCGATGGTGCAACAGGATGGAGGGATTGATACTGATGTAAGTCACAGGATTCAGGCCGGGTGGACCAAATGGAGGAGTGCTTCGGGGGTCTTGTGTGATCGGAAAGTCCCCCTCAAGGTTAAAGGAAAGTATTATAAGGTGGCGGTAAGACCAGCATTGTTATATGGATCAGAGTGTTGGGCAGTAAAGCATAATCATGTTAAGAAGATGGAAGTTGCGGAGATGAGAATGCTAAGATGGATGTGCGGGATCACAAGGAGAGATAGGATTAGGAATGAGGAGATTAGGGGCAAAGTAGGAATAGCACCGATTGGAGATAAAATGAGAGAAAATCGACTAAGATGGTTTGGCCATGTTAGAAGGCGTCCAATGGAAGCACCTGTTAAAAGGTGTGAAGGCATAGAGATTGCCAGGAGTAGGAGAGGGAGAGGGAGACCCAAGAGAAGTTGGAAAGAAACTATTAAACATGACCTTGCCTACATGGATCTAACGGAGGACATGGCCCTAAACAGATTTGATTGGCGTCGTCAAATCCATATAGCCGACCCCACCTAGTGGGAAAAGGCTTGGTTTGGTTTGGTTTAGTTTCTGATAAAAAGTTGGCAAAAGTTCAGTTTTCTAACTTCTACAGAGACTTCTGCAATCATATCTATGCACATTATGATATTACTGCCTTCTTATCCCTTTTGGTGACCCTACTGCCTTCTTATCCTTTTTTCTTTTTGGCAACCTGCTGCCTTCTTAAATTAAATGAATAATCACTTTCAGAAGGCAAGCTAAATTGTACTTCACATCAATTTCACCCCTCAGCAGAAACTTGATATCATCAGTTGAAAAGAAGCATATCTTCTCACACACACTCAGAGCAAATGATTATTGATTAGACTATTGTACTTAGGGCAAAAGCCCAGCAAAAAAAAGCAATTTTTCCATGTCATAAAATGCATAAATCTGAAGAGAAAAACCTGGGATCTGTAATATTCAAATCTTAAAACAAGAAGGAAAAGAAATTATAAATTGCCTGCATACCTGAGCTGCAATGGCCTGTGTGACAGTGTACTCTGTTTCTGTCCTGAATTGCCTCCACAAAGATTTACATTGGACAGGTGTAATCAAGGTTTTTGTCACAGGGACCTGGCCACAAAACCATTTTTTAAATCAATTAACTGGAGAGAGCTGAATTGGCCAACCAACCAATGCACAAGGGGATCCACTGTTTTTAGCAACAAGGATTCACAGTTGGAAGGTGCTGATTGTCACAACCATGAGGTTGTGGATTCAAGTCAGGTTACCTATCAAATAATAACAATAATAATAATAATAATAATGGTAAGTATTAATTTATTATTGTTTTTTTCCAAACAAAAAGTAACTTGTGAATTGTAAACCCTTAACATACCAAATATACTAGTAAAAAGTATAAACATTGTCCTTTACTGATGTTCTGAGTGTCATAGTTCTTGGTGCATGGCTGATTTTCAGAGACATACGAAAATGACCAAATACGTTCTTTTTTCACTTTGATGATGATGAAGATAACCAGGATGGAGGAGCTGAGGGTTTGATGATGCTGATGATATATTAATTAGATTCTGGAAAGGATCATTTTATACACCCAACATAGCACCTCCCTAATTGTGTCCTTTATCCTAGGATCTAGTGATCTCCTTGATGTTATTTAATTGTGGAGGCATTTGCCTCAAAACTAGGGGTATCATTTGAATTCAAATGTATCCAAGCCCAGCCCGTTAGTAATCAGGCCTCAAAGCTAGACCCTTCCCAGCCGCACAGGCTGACATATCATGTCCAAGCATGGCCCTTGCGAAAAATGTCAAGCCTGAGCCTGGGCCCAAGCCTGAAAGTTTTAACTAATAATTGGTCATTTGTTTTCATTTAAATGTGTCATGTACAATCTGTTGACAACTACTTAGTCTAAAAGCTTAAGCTAATAGAGAACTGCTATATCGAAGGGCGAAAAAAACCCTGCACATGTGGGCTCTGCACGGGAACACCCACCATGGGAGAATATAGAGCACCGAGACACAACACAACTCCGGTCTCATACCATGTTGATAACCACTTGCTCTAAAAGCTTAAGCAGATAGAGAATGGCTTAACAATGTCTATCAAATGGCACAACAACCCCCCGCATGTGCGGGCTCCACACAGGAACATACCCAACACCCTCTATGAGAGAATGTGGGCCACCAAGGAACAACACAATCCCCAAGACTAGAACAGTCGACCTCCTTCTTTGATACCATGTTGACAACCACTTACTCTAAAAGCCTAAGTTGATAAAAAACGGCACAACACCCCCTGCACGTGCGGGCTCTGCACGGGAACATACACACAACACCCTCCATGGGAGAATTCAGCGAACCAAGGCACACAACCTCGGGACACGAACACTTAAACCTCTCACTTTGATACCATATTGTTAAGCTTTTAGAGTAAGTAGTTGTAAACTTTCATTGCTAATTAAGTGACTTCTAAGAACTGTAGGCTTATTATCCTGAAAATCATAATGTTTAGAACAAATAAGCCACATGAACATTGAGTAGTTTAGATATTAAAAGCTAGAAAACTATGCTTATCTACAAATAACTCTATTATACTCGATATGATTATATTTTGTAAAACGCCACACACACAAGATCAGGCGACATAACTGCTCAGAATGTTTGTAATCATCTGTTTTTTATGGATTGTTATAACTGCCTTTAATTTATATAAACTGCATCTTTTTTTCTTTTGTAAATTCTAGAAAACTTGAAAAATAATAACCTACGCAAGGCACTGTTTTGATGCATTTGCGCAGGGGTATTGGTTGCTGTCCAGTAAAGTATTAGAGCCATAGGGTTTTGATATCTCAATTATCTTTGTAAAGGAAAAAGAATGTGCACTGATCATCTGATTGATAAATTTGTGCCCAATCAATCGCTTTCTCCATCTTACAGGTGATTCATTGCAGCTATCTCTTCGACTTCCACTCCTAAAAGTGTTGCAGAAGCTCTTTGTAATCCTCCTTGGAGGAAAACTATGGAAGAGGAAATGGGTACCCTTAAAAAAAATTCCACTTGGAACAACCTCCAGTATAACATCCAATCGGGTACAAATGGGGTATTCACATTCAAATATAATTTTGATGGTAGCATTGCCCGCTACAAGGCACGGCTTGTCACAAAGGGGTATACGTGAGTCTTTTGAGACCTATGATCCTGTTGCTAAAGTTACCTTGATGCAAGTAATCAAGTGCTCCTTCACAGTGGTTTTCAAGAAGTCAACACGTCATAACGTCCAGAATTCACATGACAAGAGGAGGATAAAGTTTGAAGATCCGAAAAAACAAAAAGAAAAAAAGGAAGCCTTGTATGGACATAAGCAATCACCATGTGCACTGTTTGGAAAATTCAGTAGTGCATTGCTGCAGTTGGATTTAGTCTCTATAGTCTGGATCAGATGGTATATGTAAAACAAAAGGAACAACGTGTTGTTATTCATTGGTTTTTATGTGGATGGTATTGTGCTGACTGGATATAATCAAGGTATTTCAGAACTTAACAGTGTTTGAAGGTGGTCTTTGATAAAGAAATTGGATGATGAAGTATTTTTTTGGTATAGAGGTGTCCTGTTCTAATTTGTGTATTTTCTTTCCCATAGGAAATATGCCCTCTATTTGTCACACACCGCAGGCAATCTGAGTTCTAAGCCCTCAAATACTCCTATTCATGCAAAGTTAATTCTTAGAAGACTTGAGGGCATTTCAAAGATTAATGGGTGAGCTTATTCATCTTACTATCGCTAAACTTAATCTCTCTTATGCCATAAGCCTAACTAGTCAGCACGTGCACCCAGGAATGTCATATGGATATAGTGAAACATGTTCTGTGATACGTTAAAAGATGTCTAAGAAAATGAGTGTATAGTCCTCATGGACATTTGAATAAAATGGGCTATTGAGATGCATACTGGGCTGGTTTTCCAGATGATTGTCAATCTGCAACTGGGTATTGCACATTCCTTGGTGTGTAATTTGGCAACATGGAAATGAAGAAGTAATCAGTAGTTGCTCACTCTAGTGTTGAAACAAAATTCAGGGCCATGGAAAATAAAGCTTGTGAATAGCTATGATTGAGGCAAGTAAAGGAGGAGCAGGGATATCTATTAAATGAGCCTATTCCCATGCATTATGACAATGAAGCTATTAACTCAGAGTATAAAATACATTTTTTTCATGACAAAGCATGTTGAAGTAGATTGCCACTTCTTTTGTGAAAAGTCGGAGGAGAAAATATTTCTACATAGTTCGTAAGATCTTCAAATCAATTAGCAAAAATGTTCACCGAATTTCTTCAAAGAAATCAGATGCAAACTTTTCCTACCAAGTTGGGCATGATAGAAATCTATGCACCAACTTGAGGGGGAGTTTAGGACATGGAGGTAGGTTTGTGATTATCTATTTTTTATAGACTGTTTTCCGTATCCGCAATTTATATAAACTGCAGTCTTTTTTTTTTTTGCATTGCCATCCAACACTCCTTACAAGAACTTAGAGACCATCCTAAGACAGACAACTGGGAGTAATACATACTACAGACAAACCTTCTCAAATAATTTTACCTTTATACCTTCAAAAAAGAAAAAGAAAAAAGAGTTTTACCTTTTCCCAAGAGCTTGAAGCCAGTGGATCTGATGCTGTGATGCTCCTATTGGTGATACCGCTCTTAGCAGAATCCAAAAGAGCAACTGAGAGTGTCTTTTCGACATTATCATTATTGTCGTCCAAACGTATTACGGCTATAACCGAGAGTAACTTCAAGGACTGGATACAAAGGCATAAGATATTTAGAGTTCAAATATACTGAACTTAAACATGATATACTAAAGCCCAGAAAGTAATGTTTTTATTGGAAGGATGGAATTTGATGTTATTCACCACAGTTAACCACTACCATAGCTACTAATCAAGAAAAATGCCAATTCTTTGATCAACCTTCTGGTAGCACATGGGATGGAAAACTCTAGTATCTGTTATGACTTATGACTTATGAGTCAAATTACCACCGGTTTGATATTTCAATATTTACAGGAACTTCTATGTAATCAGCATAAACCACAGGATTTTTTTTTCTTCTAAATAGTCAGAAATTTAGTTTGTAATAAATAGAGGTAGCACTACTCTAGGAATTAATGATTTTTTTAATATTCTCTCTCTTTCCCTCTCTTTTCTCTATTCTTATATATTAATTCATTTTAGACCTTCTTGACAAAAACCCTAAACCTACAATATCTAGGGATTCAACTTGGTATCAAGTAGAAAACTACTGTATGAAGAGATCCACTGGTCTAGATCTGCAGATTCTGAAGGTTCTGGGGTGATTCAATCCTAGCCGAACAAGAGTGTATGTTTGTCTGGGTCACTGGCAACCTGTAACTATTCGACGGTGTGTTAGTATCGAGTCAACAGTCCCTACTCTCATCAGAAAGAGGCTGTTCAAGTATCGGGAGTCCTTGCAGGTGAATTAGGCAGACTTGGTGGAGGGGTTAACTTCAGTCAACAAGCGCTATAAAGAGGTTCAACAGTCTAAAGTTCTGCATAAGTTCAGCTGGCTCTGTATGTGATTAAAATTTCTCAGTTAGGTGATTTTTTTTTTTGTCTGACCCAAACTTGTGATTAAAACCAAGTTTATGTGAGAAAACAGTCCTCTGCCAAGTACCTTGAGGGGAAGAGTCCTCTTTAATTTATTGGGTGCTTGTGTATGCATCCCAGTTGTTATGAACTAATTTGTCATAGTGTAAACAGACGAATCCAGTCACTAAAGCATTATTTCAAATAATTAGTGATTTAGAGGATTGTTCTCCTTCTAAAAGGGAGTAATTACGGTCCAAGTCTGTAGATGAAGTGGTCATCTGATGTGGGAGAGTTTCGGGGCATATTTCATCCACAATAAGGTTGACGAAAGGTCAGCTCCACAATGGCAGTTTGTAGAGCCACCGAAATAGTATATGAAAACTTGTATGTTATATATATATGTATGTATATATATATATATGTATGTATATATATATATATATATAGGAGAATATTCATGTGCAAAAGAGGAAAAGCCATATATGGTCATATGCAGAAAAAGAATGTTCATGTGCAAAGAGGGAAAGCCATGTAAGTGTCTCTCACCCTATGGTGAGCGATGGATGCAGATGAATTATATGGGGGACATTCATCTGCATCCATCCCTCACTATAGGGTGAGACACTTACATAATTGGAAATATTTATGTGCAAAAGGGGAAAAGCCATATATGATCATATGCAGAAAAAGAATGTTCATGTGCAAATAGGGAAAGCCATGTCAGTGTCCATCACCCTATCGTGAGGGATGGATATATATATATATATATATAGATGGGACATGTAGCTCTCACACTGCTTTGAGAGTAAGGGGTGAACCATTGGATCCATATCCAATGCCAATAGCCTAAATATGAGCCAGCAACCCCCCCCCCCCTTTTCCATAGTAGTGTAAGAGTTACTCTCACAGTACTATGAGAGTAAGGGTTGGGGGCCCTCACATTTAGGCCGTTGGCATGGGATATGGATGTGAGGGCCCCACCCTTACTCTCATAGTAATGTGAGAGTAACTCTCATAGGAGCATCTCCCTATTATAGTATATTAGGCCGGAAGGTTTTTGGATTGGATTTTAGCCGGCAATTATGATTTTGACTGACAGTTAACCCTTTTTATTGAAATGTTTCACATTCTCTCCATATAACTACCCATTCATATCCTTATCTCATCAAACCACCCATACTTTCCACTTTAACTCCACTTCTTCCTCTTTTAAGTCTCTTGCTCCACCCCATCTCTTCTACTCCTTTTCTGTCCAATATTTTTATTTTCATTTATGCAACCTATTTAATGGATGGAAAGAGGTACTCTACATAACTTTTTTAATGTAGAAATTTTAAATTTATAATGTGACTGTGCCGAGCATGAGTGGTCGTACTAGTATATAAATGTATACATATACATATACATATACATATACATATACATGTATATGTATACATATATCCTTCAGCTTTAGATGGTTATTCTTTTAGACGGTATAATAGCAAGGTGCTAAAAACTTGTATATCGGAAAGGATGTAATAATTGCTACCTACCGCAGATCGAGCAGCTTTTGTGATTGATCTGATGTCCTCTTTCCCAGTCCAGACTCTAGGCATTGATTCAGAATCATGGCTAAACAATGTTGAAAACCTGTAAGCAACATTTAAGTGGTTATTTTCCTTTAGCGGTGGAAAGTGCTCAGTGCTAATGTCGTGACCCTGCTACCTTTCCTTCATATGAATCAAGATCCTTCCAGCTTCTTCTTTGGCCTTCATCTCAACAACATTTCTT